>OY730185.1:14068959-17005997 GCA_963422495.1 Polyommatus iphigenia | reverse complement strand
GAAGATATGTATATCCCATTACCAGATTTGTTACATTTCTGAGGGTCCTATAGTATTACGTAAAAAAGGACACTTTTTCAATATAGCGCCCGACGCTTCGTGACACAAAACGTCAGTTCTATGAAACACGAAGTGTTGCTGTCGCGTAGTGTCGCGTAGTGCTGTCTCACCTTTATAAGCAAAACTTTAATTAATTACAGAGTGTAACACAACTGAGTTAAAATACTTCAGGGTGTGTATGAGTCCCCTATATTGAGTTCAATGTCAAAGTAGCAGCGCTGAAAAAGTAACTCTTTTTTACTTTTGTATGGGCAAATTCCTGATGCTGGGGAAGCCCCCCATACAAATCACAAAAAAATTGCACTATCAGTGCTGCTGCTTTCCCAGTGAATTCTATATAAGGGGTACATACAAACCATTAAGTATTACAATTTATAACTTAGTTTTGTTACACCCTGTAGGTATACTAAGTCACAATAATATTATGTACTTATTGTGCAGGCTTATTAACCCATCAGTCGTGGTAAAACGAGACACAATAGCTTTTTCATTGTTATCGCGGCCGGATGTGGCCGCTTGGGGCTTCATGAATTAATTAAGTATCCAGCAATCAGCATAATTAATATAATTATTATACTATAACGTATATCTTACAAGTTTTGGTCTGCATAGAACCGAACTAAACTAGATATTAATTATTTTTTTCACCTTTTGATTTATTTATAGTCAAAAATCCTAGTTCCTATCTTAATCACATTTTAAAATAAATGTCAATTAATTCAGAATTTGTAGGTAATATTGATAACATTTTTTGTAGGTACAGGAGGGGGACATAATAATATATTTACGGTAGACAACAAGTAAATACGTGTAAAGAAATTTAAAATAAAATCAGCCAAGTGCGAGATGGACTCGCGCACCAAGGGTTCCGTACCATTATAGGGAAAAAATAGGCAAAATTTGTGTTTTTTGCAATGGGAGTCCCCTTAATTAGTTATTTATTTGATTTAAGTTTTATTATTAAAGTCTAAATATAATTAAGTATTTTGTGAACATTCCAGGTGCCTACTTGTTGCCATCATACATTGAGCAAAAAATGGCAAATAAAGCACGTTTCTTGTATGGGAGCCCCCCCTTAAATATTTAATTTATTTTGTTTCTAGTATTTGTTGTTATAACGGCAACAGAAATACATAATCTGTAAAGATTTTAACTCTCTAGCTTTTACCGTTATTGAGTGCCTGGAGACAGACAGGCGGACAGACAAACATCGAAGTCTCAGTAATAGGGTCCCGTTTTTACCCTTTGGGTACGGAACCCTAAAAATGTGTAAGTATTAATCATTATTATATTATGTGGAATACGACAATTAAGCTCCAAGATAGAAGTTTAGCTTTGGAACTATTTATTTAGCTCAAAGTGCTCAAACTGGTGGCATAGAAGAAATCATGAAATTACTTAATGATATTACTTAGTGGCAATGTTATTGTCTACCTGTAATTAAGATTAATCAATCTCTAGTAATAAAATTGTTATGCTTGTATGAGAAGTCACAACACAACGTGTTACAAATGTTAGAATATTAGTGATGAGCAAAATTGGTCTTGGTCTTGCAGTCTTGGTCTTGCGAAAAATGCAAGACCAAGACCAAGACCAAGACCAAGACTAGGCGTGCAAGAACAAGACCAAGACCAAGACCGACTATGCAAATCTTGCTCCATGCAAGACTCTTGCTAAAAAATTTTTACTTCGTCGCAGTGACTATAATATGAGATAAAATATTTATAAGTTATAACAATATATACCTACTTAACATGAATTTCAAGTTCTTGTTCCGTACCCAAAGAGTAAAAACGGGACCCTATTACTGAGACTTTGATGTCTGTCCGTCTGTCTGTCTGTCTCCAGACTGTACCTCAAGAACCGCTATAGCTAGACTTCTGAAATTTTCACAGATTGTGTATTTTTAGTGCCGCTATAACAACAAATACAAAAAAAAGTTAATATTTAAGGGGGGCTCCCTTACAACAAACGTGATTTTTTTGGCCTTTTTGGCTCGTAATTCATAATGGAACCATGTAGACACTTGAAATTTGCACAAAGTCCTCAATCATATGTGTACTTTAATATTTGATAAAAAAATTTAAAATAAAATAAGTAATTAAGGGCACCCATACAAAAAACAATTTTACAAAATACAAAAAGTAGATACCGCATCTATCTTGATATTATGATGTCTCTCTATGTCTGTGGCAAAAAGTATCAGTTAAAAAATGTTGTTACAACTTTTTCCCTCTAGCCCGCATCCGCAACGCGCGATAAGGAACTTCGTTACAATTTTTTTTTGTTTCAGTTGTAACTATAAGGACCCCTACAATTTTTAATAATTTTTCTATTTTTGTATCAAAATCTTAGTGTGTTTCACACACTTACCAAGTTTTAATTGTATAGTATAGCTCTTATAATTTCAGAGAAAAGTGGCTGTGACATACGGACGGACAGACAGACAGACAGATATGACGAATCTATAAGGGTTCCGTTTTTTGCCATTTGGCTACGGAACCCTAAAAATACTCTAGAAGAAATCCGAGGGAAAGTTCTTATTTTTCCAAATTTTCATTTTTCTTAAGGACATTATTGTCGCTAAAAGATTAGCCTGTGCTGAGTTGGCTGGAGTTGGCTGGCTGACTTTTCATTAGTATTTTCAATTCAAGAATCATTCTCTTAAGAAGTGAAGATAAGATCATGTAGCTAGTCTAATAATTTTGGTTTGAAAATGTTTTTTCGAGAAATTAAAACGTTTACAAAAAGTTTTGAAGAATGTTTGCAAGAGTCTTGCTTTTTGCAAGACCAAGACTAGGCATGCAAGACCTTGACCAAGACCAAGACCAAACGGATTTGAGCAAGACCAAGACCAAGACTGCACAAGCAAGACCAAGACCAAGACCAAGACTGGTCGAGTCTTGGTCTTGGTCTTGCTTTGCTCATCACTATAGAATATATAACTTATGTAGGTATTAAAATTACCAAAATTAAAAAAGTGAAACATGAAAAGTGAAAACAGTATAATAAGTACTTATTTAAGTTCAGAATTGATAATGTTTTAAAATATTAGTATGTTACTTAATCTCAACTGGATGACTAGAATTTTAGTTAAATAATTTGTAGTTAACGCTGTTGGTTCCGTAGTTACTTAGTTTTTGTTTATACTTATACAATATTTATAATTATATACCTACTATGGTTACTGTTTGTTAACTTCAATAAATAAATAAATAAAAAATGTCACCAACCAGAATAAAGAAACTTGGAGCTAAGTGATTGTTTCAAAAATAATTTGCACAAGTGGGTAGGATGATAGGATATAATATATTTTGTAGGTCTGCTGGCAGAGATCTCTTCTAGAGATAAGCACACCTATGTAGGTACTCTATTATTGTATGGTATATTTTAAGCTACTTTTAGAAAATTGTACATAAAGAATAAATAAATAATAATAATATATAGGTTTACTCGCTAGGAGCAGCACCAGCAAAGACAGTAAACGCAATAATAATAATTGTTCGTCGTTTGACGTTTCTGGCAATATTCTGATAATAATATGACGTGTGCAATATATCGGATTTTGGTGGGATTATTTGCTGTATGTGCAAGTAGCACTTTGCGTAATATTTCCTTATTGGAATAAATTCACATTAATTTTTCTTTTGCTTGAACACAGTCTTGTGTTTTCAGACACGGCTCTTGGAGTAAAAGGCGCCGAATGTTTGAGAAAACGAAAAAAGTGCATCATCCGATATCAGCTTTCAATATAAATATCATAAATATAAAATTATATCTATGATATTTAAATAATGCGATAAGAGATTAAAGAATCTGGCTTAAAAATAATGTCAATAGGTATGGTCAAATCGTTAATGCGTTTGGCGTCTGGAGGGTTCCGTAGAAATTATTATTTAAGAACAAACTTAAAGATAATCTTTGTTTTTTTCCTGTTTTTCTGACAATCTCTTTCGTTGTCCATGATTTTAGGCTGTCATTTGCCCATGCTGGTCAACGCGCAAAAGTGGTTTACAGATCAGCAGCCTCGTGCGTTAAAATATGATAATTCATATCGGTGAAAGAACTGTTGACAGTACGTTAATAATAATTATAATAGGAGAGTGTTTTCGCATATCCAACATCCATCGTTAACAGAACGATAAAAAAAACGCTTTCTGTAATGATATAACTTTTTTTTTTTTTTTTTTATGGACGCTTCACACCACGTCAGTCTGGCCCCGTGGTAAGTACCTGAAGGACTTGTGTTACGGGTACCAGACAACGGAAATATATTTAATACTTTTATACTATACATATATTTAAGATTTTTATTATATTATACACATATTTAATATACATCCATGACCCAGGAACTTTGAAAACTTTTTGTTCCGTCGGCGGGATTCGAACCCGCGACCCCCGGCTTGAGCTACCGACAGCCCACCCACTGAGCCACAGAGGTCGTCAACTATTCTCGCATTCCTAATAAAACGAACAATAAACGGTATTTACTATTATTAATTATAATTCATAGAATTTCCTCGTAAACATTTTGGCGAGATTAGTTACGACAAGCACAGTCAAAATTATGAAAGTTAAAGTTCTAACTACAACTACACTCAGTTTAACTTTTCCGAATCTACTGCACATTCTCTATCATCTACCCCGAGAACTTTTAAGGGTTCCGTATGTTGCCGATTCTGTCGAGGGGGAATACTGACTATAATTAAAACACTGAAGTTAAATGTAAAGAACATAATATGTATTAGTTAGAAATACATTGAATAATACAGGTACATATAGTTTTATAATTAAAATCAGACACATGTGCCTCTGTCTCGAGCCTAGCTCAGAATGCCCTTCCAACCCCCGGCTCTCTCTGGCTGGCGTCGACCAGGAGTTCATGTCATATGGCTTACATTAAATTACATTATTAATAGCCCTGTTACAAGGAACGCAGACCTGTCACTCTACGTGAACCATTAAATATTTCTTAGGACTGTTTTTATATTTAGTTCAACTCCTATTTCAAACGGACGTGATACTTTAAAGACTTGTTTCGTTGTCAACTTAAAATAATGAATGTTTGTGTTCCTTATACTTAACACTTAGCGTAAAAGTCCATAATTCTTAGTATTTAATGTTCCTTGTCACAGATTAAGATGTTTACATGTTTCAGGGTTCCTCAAGTAATATGATTTTGTACAATAAGTTTTTAAACATAGTTTCAGAGTTTAATATAATTCCCAACAGACGGCCATTCTGCCCTGGGGATGTCCCCATCCCCAAAACCGATCGGCCATTCGTTGGGTGAGTATGCCCTCATACGATAGTACATGCAACTAGTACTTAACTAAGTGAGATTTATAAATTGTTATTGAAGGCACAAATAAAATAGATTGAAATAAAAAAAAAGAAAAAGGAACATGTACATAATATGTTTCGAAGTCAAGAGATTAGTTTGCAATTCTAAGTAAGAGTTCCTAGGTATACGATTTACATTTGTAATTTATATGTTTATGTGTAATCAATAATCATTGTAACATAACAACTAATATGAAGAGAACATTAGTTTTAAGTAATTAGTCATTATTACATAAAATCATTAGTAGAATTATTGTTACTATTTTAATAATTAAATTAATTTTTTAATTCTACAATAAAATTCTACAATAAAATAAAAATCTCTTATATATTTATCCTAAAAATACTTTTCTAAGGGCGGATTTTGCCCAAACTGGAGTTATTTTCAAATAATAATAGTATAGGTATATCCCAACTAGCAAATTAGTCCTTTAACAAAAAGCCTAAATGACATTTAATCGTATAGAAATCGTATAGTTGTAATTAAAGTTTCCAACATCGTGTAACAATATTTTAAACGAACAATATGTCATATAAGAGTTTAGTCATTTAATTTAGTCCTGTAATCGTTAGCACGACCAAATTATATGACTATCCTATAAATATCGCAGTTGTGACCTTTAAAATACATATTTGATGTTGTATGAAATTAATTTATACAACAATCATAATCTGGTTGTAATGCCGACCATAACACTACTCTTTATCAGTAACAAGATTTCTACATGGCTATCATGTAAAGTCCATATATTTAACTGTTATAAAATACATCTTTAAGTAAACGTTTCTTACATGATTTTCGACTCTCTTTATACGACTATTATAAAATGTTTATAAGCCTAATATTCATATTTTGAGAACTTAAATAACTAACTCAAGTTATGATTTTAAAATACTTTTAAAACTTACTGTTATAAAACATTTTAGTTATTACATGATATTTTCATGTTTCTCTTTTACGACTTTGGCCAAGAAATAATCGGCCAAGTGCGATTCGGACTCGCGCACGAATGGTTCTATACCGTTATAGAGCAAAAGTTGGCCAAAAATAGTTTTTCTTATGGGAGCACGCTTAAATATTTATTTTATTTTAATTTTATTACTAAAGAACAAATATAATTGAAGATTTTGTGAATATTTCATGTACCTACTTTTACGATCTATTGCTAATATTATAAAGCTGAAGAGTTAGTTGGTTAGTTTGTTTGAACGCGCTAATCTCAGGAACTGCTGATCGATTTTTTTTTCGACATCAGAAATTATCACCATATTGAGAATTCGATAAAATGCATAGGTTTCCACTTTGTAACCGTAACCTTAAAAATGGCGGATGATAAAATAAATAAATGGTAAGATATGCGACTTATAGTCATAAGACATCATATAAAAGTCACCATCATTACCTAAAATCGTGTAATTGTAAAAGTACAAGTAATCTTAAAATTAACTAAATTCATAAATATTATTTTGCAATTATTCGAAGGGGGAGTTAAATATTTGTTAAAAAAAAACGTATATACAATCGTCGAGAAATTTAATTTCCCTTAGAAAAGTAGATATTGTTACCGACTAACACCAAATACATTATAGTCAATAGCAGTCAATAGTATTCATTCAATAATAAATATGGCAGACAAACTTTTACCAACATGATGGCTACTTTTTCTTTTATCTTACTCCAACAGAACTGTAAAATAATTAGTATCCGCAAAAAGGTAATGCCAGTGACTACTTCCCAATGTTTATACAACGTCTACTGGATCATAATACGACGAAACGGTTATAAAATTAATCACTTTATGACTGCTATACGAATATTTAGCCACTAAAACGACCATGACACGATCGTTATACAAATAAAAGTTTTATATTTTGCGCCTATTTCGCGTCATATAAAGGTTAATACGAATGCTATATAACCTAAAAGGCCTGACCTCAAGTTATAACCAAAACGTTGTCTCGAAAATTATATGACCTTTGCTACTTGGGATGCTAGTCTATGTGGAGAAAATTATTATTGTCATGATAGTTCGTGCAACTTCAGGTTTGGTTGAATCGGGCCTTAATTCTAGAATATTATATATATTGTACTTAAGTTCAAGAAAAATGAAATACTATAGCAAGAAAATGAAAAGAAAAAGAAGAAAGTAAAAAAAAACTTGTTATAAGTACTTTTTTTTTTATAATCTATATTCTATAGTGTTTAGACTAGCTTGTAATTCTAAAAAAATATTCACGTGAAGCATCACGTAAGGCACCGTTTGTTAATATAGGTACTTTTATTGGAGAAAACACTTTTCTTATTACTATTATTGTTTATACACTAGCACTTATTTTCACTTGGATTGACTTTTACACTGCTAAACTCACTTGGTTCTAGTATTTTCACTTGGATTGACTTTTGCACTGCTAGACACATCTGGGTCTAGTATTTTTCACTTGGATTGACTTTTAACACTGCTAGACTCAACTGGGTCTAGTTTTTTTTTTCACTTGGAGACTTTTACACTGCTACTAGACTCAACTGGGTCTTGATACTGGTAGACTCGACTCGGTCTAAATACTGGTAAGACTCGACTGGGTCTTAATACTGGTAGACTCGACTGGGTCTAAATACTGGTAAGACTCGACTGGGTCTTATTAGTGGTAGACTCGACTGGGTCTAAATACTGGTAAGACTCGACTGGGTCTTAATACTGGTAGACTCGACTGGGTCTAAATACTGGTAAGACTCGACTGGGTCTTATTACTGGTAGACTCGACTGGGTCTAAATACTGGTAAGACTCGACTGGGTCTTAATACTGGTAGACTCGACTGGGTCTTAATACTGGTAAGACTCAACTGGGTCTTAATACTGGCTGTACGCGCCTGCTGCACTTAGAGCAGCGTGTACATTACTTTCACGTTTCCAGCATCCTCGTAAGCGCGTACTGTGCTCGTGAAGCTGACACGACTTTCCACACTGGGGTCAGTCATGTCTCAGCCATTCACGCCACCTGTGCTGAAACTGTATGAAGGAGGATGCGGTGTGCGATATAGTGTGTGAAGTTATGACTTTGTGCTGAATTATAATTTAGGAATGTCTCTACATTAGTAGTCTTTATAAATAATGAGATAATTAATTGTTATTTTGAAAATGACGTTTCATTATCTGAATCGGTATCGTTATTAAGTTTTTCCTATATTGTTATTTGTTATCCACAGCTTTAAATGGTCTGCAGGAAAATCTTGTTTTATTTTTGGTTACTGCATCCTTGTATGCTAGGGATTTTATAGCGATCATTTGGAAGCTTTTTGTTTAAGTATAAGTAAAAAAATATATATATGTATATATATATTTTTAAGGAACTTTCAATTTCGGTGTTACTTTTTTTTTTATACTTTTGCCTTTCTCTGGGTTACGGCTGAGTACTTCTACGTGATGTATATTCTGCCCTTGTACTCAATTGAAAAGTTATATTCTTGTAATTTATAATAGCCATACCTTGCTACTTTTGGTAGTAGGTTACGTTTTGTCAAAGTCAAGCGGGGAGCATTGCAGTCTGTTATGCCTTTAAATTCAATTCCCATTATATACACTCGCTGGAGAGTAAGAACATCTTTTACTGTTACTCTATGCACAAGCGGTAAGTATTCAACCGTTTTCTTATGCACTAATTTAGTCTATTGGACTCGCGTATACGGACTATAATTCTCTTACGATGCCAGCCGCCATGAGGTCTATCATTTTTCGGACCTTCTCGCGCTCACTCGAGGGTAGCCGCTAGGGCTTAATTATTATATTACAGGTGTGTTATCATTTAATTTTTATGTTCACTAGCTGTCCCGGTGAACTTCGTGTCACAGGTCACTTTAAAATATTCCCTGGACTTCTACGAATATTTTAAGACTAAAATCAGCCCAATCCGTTCAGCCGTTTTCGAGTTTTAGCGCGACTAATACATTTGAAAATCCATTTTTATATATATAGATTAATAGTAATTATATTATGTGTAATCCCCGATTCGTGGGTATCTTACGCAGAACAGCCTCTGTATTTATTAATTGAATCTAGTAACTTTTGCTTTATTTTGGTTGGGGTCTCGCAGCTCTCGCTTCGTATATTTATCATGCCCCTTGTTATAGTATTTTGTACTCACTATTATTTTAAAGAATATTCCATATTAGTAGTCAGTAGCCACATGATTAACGTTTATAAGCTGACGGGTCAGCGAACATAATATAGGTTTTTCCGTAAATATAGTAGCTCGTGACATTAAAATGATTACTACGAAGTATGATTGTTTTGTTTGAAATATTTCCAATTAGAGACTTCCCTTCCGTGACATGATACAGTCCTTGCAATAATATAATTACATTCTTTATCAAATCTCAGGCAAATTTGATCCAAAAATAATAATAAAAATCGTTTCTGTATAATCTTGTTCACTTTTACGTTTATATTATTTATCCCTGTACACAACGGTATACCGTCGATAACGTAACTTTGAAAAAACTTTTTGTTCCGTCGGCGGGATTCGAACCCGCGACCCCCGGCTTGAGCTACCAACGCGCTCACCACTGAGCCACAGAGGTCGTCAAATATATATATATATTTAACGACCGATATATGTATATACGACGATATATATACATAAGTTAAGAGATCATTGCTCGACTATCTTTTTACGTTTTAAGGTGCATCGTCTACCGAAGTAAACATACCCCGAACAAGCCACGTTACTCAAGTTGACAATAATTTTATAATATTTTTCATCGATTTCTCTGCTATGTTTTCAGTTAATTCACTTTTTGTAACCGCTATTTGTGTCGTATTTGAATTTTGTAGATTTCTGCTCTGAGCACGTTTCCTGCTGACTAACTCACACTTCTCACTATCGTGTCCTAATAACGAACATTTATCACACCTTTGTTTCTGTTTTTGGCATGCTCGAGCTGTGTGACCCATTTCTAAGCAATTATAACGTTGAATCGGATTTAAGTTGCGTTTGCCAAATATTATCAGTCGATCACCGTTGGTCCGGATTAGGCGCGAATTTACGGAATTTACTGGAGTGTAAACCAGTCGTCAGGGGTATTCGATGTAAAATGTCTTCGTGTTTAGCTATGCGTCTTAAATAAGTAAGTAATTTTGATGTACTGCTAATGTTCAACCCTTGCGCGTTGAGACGTATATTGTTATCGAATATGCCGTTAACGATGCAGTCTACGGCATTGCTTCCTGATATCCCGCATAATTTAACTAATTTTGCTTTGTCGTGGAAGTAATCTTCTAAAGGTTCATCTCTACGATTTTTTTTACGCTCTAGCATTTCATTTAACTGATCTGCATAGTTGCGGTCGTTAGGAAAAGCTTTAACGATTTTCCTTTGCCATTCGCGCCAGCTTAAATTAATCGTACTCCTTCCCTGATACCACTTTTCCGCGTGACCCGCTAGTTTGGGAATAGCATAGAAAATCGTTTGTCTCTCGCTCCATCCGTATATATTTGCCGTCCCGTTGACCTTCCGGACCCAATCTTCGGCCGTTTGATCATGACAATCGGGATGGTATTACGTGCTGGGCACCTTCATAGTGACGATTAGATTTACTAAATATACGAGCAATTTTCTCCAATACGAGTGAGCTACGAGAGGACGAACGCACGCGTCTCCTTTTTGTTTTACTAAAACTGGAAGAGCGAGATCTAGACTGTCTCTTTTTTTCATCAAAAGAGCTCGAGGAGCTCGTCGTTGTTGAAGTTCAAGATCTGCGAAACCTGCCTGTAGCGAGTTCAGTTTCTGTGCTGCTATACGAGCGGCGCCTTTTGCGACTCCTACGAGTTTGATATGCGCCTGAATCATAAACCCTCCGCGATTCGCTTATTGCTGTATATCTACTACGTAACCTTTTTTTTGATATTCTAAAACCCCCTTAGACGATCGACGTCAACGAGAGCGTGATCTCCGTTTCGTTTCCATTATTTCCGCGGTATTATCGTTATAGGGTGGAGTGTAACCAGAAGCTTCGGATATGTAATTAGAGTGTATTATAGAGGTGTATACAATATTTATTTTCTATTTATTTAATATAATGTATATTTTTGTGTCTGATGTGTGTTTATGTAAAGGATTAGTTCAGGGAAGAAACAAAACCATAAATTAGATTGTATACTTTAGAAGATTACTGTCAGGCGTCGCATCTATAATAAAGCGCAACCAAAAATAATAGCCGACATTGCGGCACACTGTTCTTATTTCAACACACGAAAAATAATTAATGTACTTATGCATGCATGAAATTCTTATAAAATCATAATATCTTTTTGAAAAGTTTAAATAAATATGTGAAAGAAGATAATTTCTTTAACGAAACACAAGTTGTAGCGGTTTGTTTGTACTTATTTAAAATTATATTAATCCTTCAAGCCCCATAAGAGCACCGGTGATCGCAACAACAATAGAACACAATAGCACCTCCAAGAATCTGCGATCGAAGAATTAAATCTAACCTCAACAATACTCTAAGGCACAAAACAATATCTAGTACATCAAGGAGATCGAAAAGTAAAAGTAAAGTGAGGGAAATTCTGTAAAATATGCTCCGTTGTTCGGCAATCATTTAACTCTCTATCTACTTATTATAATATTATTATGTAACTAATAAATAATGTTATTATGCAATAAATGGTTTATAGTAAATGCCTTCCGAGCATCGGAAAATTTCCAGCATTCCAAATCGGGAGATTTACGGCGAGAGTCGAAACTACTGCCGCTACTCGCTACTGTTATAATAATAAACTAGCTATATGACCGAGCTTCGCTCGGTATTCAAAAAATTAAATAAAACACACGTAAAATGACATTTTATGAAAATGATTCCTAGCTAGATCGATTTATCGCCCCCGAAAACCCCTTTAATAAATAGGCAAGTCAAACCGTTGTCAAATAAAAATGGAAAGGCCTCACCAGTTTTTGTCGTTATTGTACCTCGCGTCTTGCGCTCGTACATGTAAACCTCCATCCTCAACGATCGCTCGCTTACGGTTTTGTTCTCAATGCAATTGGTGCAAATTCTCCTCAGAATTCAGAATGAAATATACTAAATTTCATGAAAATCGTTGGAGCCGATTCCGAGATTCCAATTATATATATATACGAGAATTGCTCGTTTAAAGATATAAGATAGGCGCAGGAGTCGAACCTGCTACTGCTACTTAGTACGTCCACGTAGATCTTACGGTTGCTTTACGGGAGTCGAACCCGTTGCTGCTGTAACCTGTTTTACAAATGGCTAACACAGGAATCGAACCCGCTGTCTCCCATTGCACCTCGTGATAATAGGTTAAATATCAAATTATATTAAACTAGCACACAATAATGACATATTATGATAAAATTTAAATAAAAATACCTTTAGATGTCTCTGCCGAGTTTAGCAGTCGCCTCGTATCAGCAAGCGAATTAACGCTCGCTAAATTATCTATACCTGTGACTATGCAATTTACGCACCATATTTTGATAATAATAATTCAAATAATTGTAATAATATCAAAACGAACCCTCATGCACATATTATATTTTGAAAGGTTAATTAAGAGTACGGTACGTTATATGAAATGAATGTTATTGTATTATTATTAATTTTTTTAAACAGGATTAACGTGATCTATATATCACATTCGATATAGTTGGATAATTGTATCACAATATTTTCTTTAGGAATTTTAAATTCACAATATTGCACAAGTCTTAATGTTAGGTTCAATACCTACTTTTAAATTAATAACAAGTCTTGTACTTATTACTGTACCATATCTTCTAATAATAATATTATGAATCTAATTGTTACGTATATTTATAGAACATTAATCTATTAAATTTTATTATACCAAGTGACTCTTTATAAGTGTATATATGTAGGTATATAAATATAGGTATTTGTGAATTATTATTCTTTTAATTTGAGATGATTATAACAATTTGAATAATAATACTTCCTTAAAATAAATCGTCGAGCATTTGATAGCTCATAACAGGTAAAATAAAATAATATAATATAATATTATAGTGTACATACCAAAACTTCGTCGATACGGTCCTATCCCACTTCTGAAATGTTGCCGATTCTGTCGAGGGGGAATACTGACTATAATTAAAACACTGAAGTTAAATGTAAAGAACATAATATGTATTAGTTAGAAATACATTGAATAATACAGGTACATATAGTTTTATAATTAAAATCAGACACATGTGCCTCTGTCTCGAGCCTAGCTCAGAATGCCCTTCCAACCCCCGGCTCTCTCTGGCTGGCGTCGACCAGGAGTTCATGTCATATGGCTTACATTAAATTACATTATTAATAGCCCTGTTACAAGGAACGCAGACCTGTCACTCTACGTGAACCATTAAATATTTCTTAGGACTGTTTTTATATTTAGTTCAACTCCTATTTCAAACGGACGTGATACTTTAAAGACTTGTTTCGTTGTCAACTTAAAATAATGAATGTTTGTGTTCCTTATACTTAACACTTAGCGTAAAAGTCCATAATTCTTAGTATTTAATGTTCCTTGTCACAGATTAAGATGTTTACATGTTTCAGGGTTCCTCAAGTAATATGATTTTGTACAATAAGTTTTTAAACATAGTTTCAGAGTTTAATATAATTCCCAACACGTAGTCAACAAGGAACCCTTATAGTTTCGGTCTGTCCGTCCGACTGTCCGTCTGTCTGTCTATCCGCGGTTTTGCTCAGAGACTATAGGACCTACAAAGCTGTAACTTCTGGAAATGTGAAAAAATTTACGGGAGAAGGAAATATGCTGAATTTAAAAGGAAAACTATCCCGGCTAAGAATACTTCATAAGTTATTGAGTAATAGTCGATCAACTAAAAAAATGTATTCGGCGAAGTTTAGAGGAAATTTTCGTTCAAATTCCTTTGAAAGTAACTGAGATGATGTTGTTAGTAGTGTAAAACAGGTTATAAATGTACTTACATTAATTGACCATACAAAAATTTAAAAAAAAACTAGCGGTACTACGGAACCCTATATTGCGTGTGGCCCGACACGCACTTGGACGTATTTTTTATAATAATAATAATAACGATAATTTAAGACCTTTTTTGGTGTTAACAAAGTTAATTTCCCTTTATTCCTTTGTGCGTCATACGAGCTCATACTCTTCTAATATTTTTAGTGTTAATATACAGTGTACCAAAAATTAAGACATCTTTATTCAACTTTTTAGATCATGAAACCCTATTTTTTTTTGTTTATAATGAAACGATGTTGTAATATTATGTAAAACATGTATTTTATCTTCTCGAATGGCACTAGGGTCGTCGGCAACTGTATAATATTTACAAATAATTGGCGGTAGTGTTTGAACACATCCATTTTAGTCGGTCAATATTACTTTTCAAAGGAGGTCAAAAGTCAATTCCGATTAATTTCTTTATAATTATTGTGCAATGTGCTGCATAATTGTTTTCAAGATATACACATGTTACTATACAAACATACAACTTCATAGGTAATATTAGATACCATCGAGGAAATTGATTCCTAGGCAGTTGACAGACCAACGTCATTTGGTCGGATCATGTCAATTCAATGTTCATTCAAAATATTTGTGATCTGTCGTCCTGCAGTGCTGGGTTTGACGTAACGCGCCCAAAGGTCGGGGCATCATGCTTAGGAATCAACTTCTCTACAGGTTTAATTTAAGTCTCCAGATCTAAAACGACTAGTTGGTATCTATCAACAGTCTGGAGTCTATAAATGAAATTGATTTGATGACAGTTTGAAGAAGGGTAGTAAATGATCGAGATTGTCACGAATTTTCCACAGGGAAACCCCCGTGACTGAAGTTTACTCCAAGAGAGATCGGAATAATAAAACGCAATCTAGGTTGTTCATTTGTTTTTAAATTACGTTTTTATTTTGAAAATAAATTTGTTTATTGTCAAAGTGGGGCAATTATTGTGTGTATGACGATTGACGCCGGCGGCGTAAGAAACTCGCACGGGGCCATCTTTTATTAAAAAGATGGGAAATGTCTCTTTCGCTTGGGTGACATAGCTTTTCTTATTGGTTAACACTTAACCCACACGTACCACAACCACACAGCCACATTTTGTCGCGACGGTGTAGTGTGGTTGTGGACACACAATGTGGTCATCTGTAACACGCGGTTGATAACGACAGCGAAGTGTGGTATGTGTGAATAGTCCTATTCATTTTCATCCGACCACGTGGTGTGGTTGTGTCGTGGTGTTGAGGGATGGTACTTACTGCGACAATGGGGTTGATGCTGGTGATCATGTCAGTAAGGCTGCCGCTGGACATGTCGGGCTGGTAGTACCACCACCGCTGGTTGCGAAACGTCACTGTACTGTTGGCGTTCCATGATATGTTCACCTGGAACCAAAATATTATCATCAAAATAATTTAATTAAATATAATATAATATGATTCTACTACGCAAATTATAAAATTTTAATCCCGGGCTTTAAGAATCTGTTGCTACCTCATTTATTGAAAATAGATATACAGTTTATGAGAGTTACATCTATTACTAATTATAAAATAAAGTCGCTTTTTTCCCTCATGTCCCTTTGTTCCCTTTAATCTTTAAAACTACGCAACGGATTTTGATGATTCTTTCAGTGTTAGATAGCCCATTTATCGAGGAAGGCTATAGGCTATATTTTATCACGCTAAGACTATAGATAATTAATATTAATACTAATTAATAAATAAGATATTGATTTGAAAAAAGATAAGATTGTGATTCCTTTTCGTATATTATAATCAAACATTTATTCGATGAATGCGTTAGTTTTGAGATACGATACAGCACACCTAGATAATCGTTGGAAATAACATAAATACGATTAAAATCCAGTTTTTTGAGATAGGTCAGTTTGCTACATAATGGCTACATAGTTACAACATTATTCGTACAAAATAGTTTCATAATAATTAGATATGATTACTAGTAATAATAGATAGTCGACGAGTATGACGAAGACTAGTTTATAGGGTTCCGTACCCAAAGGGTAAAAGCCGGACCCTATTACTAATACTTCGATGTCTGTCCGCCCAGGCTACGTCTCAAGAACCACTATAGCTAAACTTCTGAAATTTTCACAGATTATGTATATTTGTTGCCGCTATAACAAAAAATTCTAGAAACAGTATAAAACTAATGATAAAGGGAAACGTGATCCTATACAAAAAACGTGATTTTTTTGGTCTTTTTTGCTTGTAATCAAAAATGACAACAGCTGGGCACTTTCACAAAATCCTTAATTATGTTTGTACTTTAATAATAAAATAAAATAAATATTTACTGTTAAATAAAATAAATATTTAATAAATATTTTTTTGCCCACTTTCCCTCTATACCGTTCATGCGCGAGTCCTACTCGCATTTGGCCGATTTTATTATTATTGTTTTGAAACAATACTCATGAGGTGTGACTTACTAGTCTAAACGGCGAATCGAGAAACAAAAATTATGAAATTTGCGAATGCTACTTAGGTATTTTCTTTTAATCAATCACAATATTATTTATGTTTAATATGATTGTAAATTTATATCACATAAGAATGCATACAGAGTTTATGATGATGTACTAAGAATAATATTATGCTTAAGTACGTCACTTTTGCAGTATGCAGTTAGGAGTTATTTTTAAAACAATTTTCAAACTAAAACGTCGGTAATTTATTAATTGCACTTTAAACCTAGTATAAAAATGAATGAGTTTCTATATTCGTTTATGTATAATATGTATTTTTCCCTGTGTAGTAAATAGTACCTAATGTGTATATCTATGTTTCAAACCATTAGGCCATGGTTTGGAATATAAATATATCAAGCACTATTCACTGTCTATATCCTTTATCCGCCAGTTTTTTGGTATTAATCCGACCGAGACACCCATTCATGTAAGAAAGCTTTTTGACAACTTAATAATAATAATATAGTTGTCACCATCAGTTAGCGTGAATGAGGAAGCTGAGTCAATCCTGATGACGTTTAGACCATCTTGCATAATATTACGTAAGATTTTGTTCTACGCGAAAACTAGTTGTACTGATCAGTGATCTACGATAGTCGTGCAATTTTTTTACCGTCTTCCAAAGAGGAGGAGGTTATTAAATAAACCATCAAGAGAATACTTTACGAGATACCTATCTAAATATAGCAAAACAAACCATAACTTACAATTACAATTTATACATACATATGTATGTATAAATTATAAATTACGGTAAGTATAAAATTTTGCTAATAATACCATGATGTGCTAAAGTTACGTTAAATATTTTTCTGAAATTCTACGATATCATGAATTCCACTAATTGAACTCGTATAGGAAAGTTTGTGAGAAAATGGATGTTTGCCAATCTAGGACGGCAAAAATATGTATAATATAATGGTTAAAAGTCAAAGCTTTTGACCGTATTTTCTAGTAACTAAACAAGTATTCTCCATGCCTCGTCAGTTAGATAACTTCTATATATCTTGACATGGGCTAATTTTTATCCCAAAAAATACACTATCTTTAAAAGGGCCCATTCACTATCCTGCATTGCAGTCCGCCGTGCAGGCCTGCAACACCATTCACTATCTTGCATAAGCCGGCGGACTGCACGGCGGCTTATGCAGGATAGTGAATGGTGTTGCATAGGCCTGGAGATACTGACACAAAATTCTTGGTCATTTGTACCAGGCTGGCGGTTTTACAGGGGTATAATTACGTAAAGGCAAAAAGGAAAATGATGGTCATAGCGCTCGCTCTGGCAGCCCAAACGCGTGGGCGTTAATCGAACGTGTCGGATAAATAACGAGTGTCGAACGATTTGTACCACAAAAATGCTTGTATTTTCAGATAGTCGAAAAAAAATAAGTAGGCGAAAGCGTAATGCCATACTTGTCGGGTGCGGCTTACAGCCCGCCATACCGACGCGAATACGTTAATTTTAATAAAAAAATTGAACCATTTGTACCAGGCTAATTTTTGCATAGCTAATCATCGTCCAGTAGCCATTCACGAAAATCACCTTGCCATACTTTTCCGACAGGTCCCAATAGCCGCCATACCACTGCAAAGGTGTAATATTTTTTTTTCGCCAAACGATTTGTACCACCCTGAAACTTTTTTTATCAGTTCCCTGTATGATCATAAAGAGGAGCCTGATAATGCCATATCTGTGGGAGGTGGCGAATACGAACAGTATTATTTCAAAATCCTAAGATTTTATTCGTAATTTCAAATGGTTTTTCAAGTATGGTGCCACTTTTTCCCTCTACTACATGTATGGTAAATATAATAATGGTCACATTGTATCGTATAATTTCCAAAAATCCAAATGCCATACTGGTACAAATCGTCCAATTTTTATCACTTTTTTGCTCAAGTCCGATAGTCATCCCGCCCCATGGTTACAATCTGTAATAATTTTTTTTTGGTACAATTGCCAAATGACAAGATTACAATGATGACATGATGTAAAAATGATTTTACGTATTTTATAGACGTATTTTTAAAACGTGTCAAATAAATAAGTATTTCAAGTATGGCAGCACTTTTTCCCCCCACTAGAAGTATGGGAAAAATAATAACAGTCATATTTTGTCAAATACTTTCCAAAAATTTAAATGCCATACTGGTACAAATCGTTTGGCGAAAAAAAAAAATTACACCTTTGCAGTGGTATGGCGGCTATTGGGACCTGTCGGAAAAGTATGGCAAGGTGATTTTCGTGAATGGCTACTGGACGATGATTAGCTATGCAAAAATTAGCCTGGTAGAAATGGTTCAATTTTTTTATTAAAATTAACGTATTCGCGTCGGTATGGCGGGCTGTAAGCCGCACCCGACAAGTATGGCATTACGCTTTCGCCTACTTATTTTTTTTCGACTATCTAAGCATTTTTCTATTAAGCATTTTTGTGGAACAAATCCTTCGACACTCGTTATTAATTATCCGACACGTTCGATTAACGCCCACGCGTTTGGGCTGCCAGTGCGAGCGCTATGACCATCATTTTCCTTTTTGCCTTTACGTAATTATACCCCTGTAGAACCGCCAGCCTGGTACAAATGACCAAGAATTTTATGTCAGTATCTCCAGGCCTAGCAGGCCTGCACGGCGGACTGCAATGCAGGATAGTGAATGGGCCGTTTTATTGTTCTTACAGACGCGCCGTGGAATTAGCCTATTAGTATTACTTACATGCATTTTGACATAAGCCCCAAATGTTATCTGTCAAACTCTTCATTAAATTGAAGTTTATCATTAAATATGTCTCTGAGTGCGGCAGTTAATCTTGTAATTTTACCCAAACTAACCTTTTTGTGAATCTCTCTAAACACGTAAGGGCCTATCTGCCCCACCTGCAACTTGTCGGCTTTCTTCGCCAGAATGTCGTCCATATTGGTGATGTTGAAGAGGAAGCATTCGAGGTATAAGGGTATGGGGATGTCGCGCCAGATCTCGAATGACATCGATCCGTTGCGCAATATCATCATCTGAAAAAAAATGAGTTAATAAAATTAAACGCAGAAAAAATGGTGAAATTGTTCAATGTTCTATTCAAAAAGTCTGCTGAGCAGATACCTAGTAGACATAGCCCGATCAAAAAACGTTAGTCCGCCATCTCCCTGTGAATAGGTTTCATTCATGGTCCAAAGTATTCGCATAATAACAAAAAACAAAAAAGTAATCTTCTCAAAACCATTAAAATGTTAAATTGTAGGTTTGAGGCTTAAAGAAAATATATGATTATACGTCTTTTTTGTTGCATAGTTAGGTAGTCAAGAAAAATAGATGTAACAATAAGTACGGTAAAAATTAATCAATAAGTACGGTAAAATGATTCATAATATTAGTTAACTTGTTAACACGTTCACTGCGGGGCAGGCCGAAATCGGCCTAGGGGCGATACCGGTCCGTCCACGTCGTGTCCCTGGGCACCTCCCCCGTGCCATCGTGAGCTTTTTCACGGTGACACGGGAGGGGTGGCTGAACGCCGGTATGGGCGAGTGATTGTGTGTGTGTTTGGCTGCGCCCGCAGTGTGACGAACGGGCCCGCGACCCGGGGTGTCGGAGTCTTAGCATGATGGAGAGTCGTAACTGTGAAAATAATCTCCGGGCGGGTCCCGGCTCCTCTGGGGCCGGAGAATCCCGTGCACTTCCGCAAGGGGGTGCGAGGTCCGTGTATACGGAGGGACCAACCGTTACGAAGAAGGACGAGGCGGCCGCTAAGGCGGCGAGGCAGAAGGCCATTTTAGCCGCTTTGAGTGGTGATGGCGGGGGAAAGAAAGACCGCCAGAAGCCGGCGCCCATTACCGCGCCGGCGGCGGAGCTTTTAACGGACGAAGACGTTGACTTCAGTCAGCTGCAGCCCAACGGGCGCGAGCGGATGCTGAAGTTAATGCAGAAGAAAAAGTTGAGAGGCGACAAGGATCTTCCGCGTGTCTTATCGACACGCGACGTGATAATGCCGCCTCCAAGCACCGGAAAAGACGACATTGGTAGAGACTCCCCTCGAGGTAGAGTCTCCCAACACGGACGTGACAGCGAGGACTGGCTCTCGGACTCCAGTGAGATGTCTGGCATGTCGCTGGACTCCGAGGGCTTGCCGCCATACTCGCTTAGGACGCGCCGGAAGAGGCGCTCTGATGACGACATGGCGCCGCCTCTCAGTAAAGGGGCGGTGCCCAAACCCAAGAGAGGACGCGGCCGCCCGCCAACGACCGGACAATATGTCGGCATGGCGAAGGCGCAGGCCGATCTGAATAGAGAGAAGGAGGAGGCCCTTCAACTCCAGGTGGAGGAGGAGGTAGCCGCGGCGGCAAGGGCGGCGCGGGAGACGCGCTTTTCGCTCCTCGCAGGTGCCATGGAAGAAGACAGGCCAGAGCAGACCATCAACGCTCTGGCTAAATGCGTTGAGACTTCGTTGACAACGATCACCATGGTCGCAACGAAGTCCAGCAATTTGAAGGGGACGTTCCAGAGTCTTCTCAAGGAGGCGGTCGGCGACATACGTGCGACCGTCGCCGAAATGAAGAATCGTGGAGCGACGGACGAAATAAGAGCCCTCGAAGCTCAAAATGCGCGGCTCCAACAGGAAGTGGAGTCCTTGCGCAGAGAAGTCGAGGGCCTACGTCGACAGATGTCGAAGCCAGCCGAGCAAGACATGCGCCAGCTGTTGTCTGAGGTCTCTCGTTCTAACGTGGAGACCTTCAGCAATATGCTGAATGCTCGGCTGGCCGGATTAGAGAGTCGGCTCTTACCGGAGCCAAGACTTCGACCTCCGCTCGCGGCGGACAGAGCCCGGAGTGTTACTTCGGCCGCCGCTGTGAGCGTTGAGGCACCACCGGGCGAGATGCTGGGATCTTCAAGGCCAAAAGCCAAGGAGAAGCCGGCCCCGAAGAAGACGCGGCAGCCAGTTGCCGCAGCGGCCCCGCAAGAGGCCCCTGCTGTACCCACGGTGCCAAAGGCCAAAAAGGCCCGTAAGAAGAAGCGGCCCTCAATGGCTGCTCAGGAGGCGGCACAAGGGGGAACGAACACCAGCTCCCTCCGTACGGAGGCCCAATGGACCACGGTAGGCCCAAAGGGCATGAGTAAGAAGAAAGGGGCGGCTACTTCACCTAAAGCCGCCCCTAAAAGAAAGAAGAAGGCGAAGCTCCGCGCCTCCGCCACCGCGGCCATCACCCTCACGTTGGGGGCGAAAGCTGCCGAGAAGGGCGTCACATACAATGACGTCCTTCTAAAGGCGAAGAACGCGGTGAAGACGAGCGGACTGGCAGAGCTGGACATACAAAAGCTCAACATCCGCTTTCGTCTCGCTCAGACCGGCGCGCGCGTCCTCACCATCCCTGGTGAGGGCGCCCAAGCGAAGGCGGACGCCCTCGCTGAGAAGTTGAGGGAGGTTCTCGACCCTGAGGAGGTGAAAGTCGGCCGCCCTGCGAAATGCGTGGAGATGCGCATCGCCGGGCTGGACGACTCGGCGACGACTGCAGATGTCGTAGAGGCGGTGTCGCGAGAAGGAGGGTGCCCGTCCAACTCCATCAGGACGGGCCCAATAAAGGTGGGAAGATGGGGCGACGGCTCGGTGTGGCTGAGCGTCCCCGTCGCGGCCGCTAAAAAGCTCATCAGCATGAAGCGGCTGCGAGTGGGCTGGGTCTCGGCGAAGGTGACACTGCTGGCCGCGAGGCCTAAGCGGTGTTACCGATGCCTTGATACCGGCCACCTGGCGACGACATGCCAGTGCCCGGTGGACCGCAGCCGGAATTGTTTCCGCTGCGGGAAACCGGGGCACAAGGCCGCCGAGTGCCAGGAGAAGCAACCCAACTGCTTCTTCTGCGAGGCACTCGGCAGGGAAAGCGGGCACGTCCTGGGAAGCGGTGGCTGTTTATCAGCCAAGAAGCCGCCCCCGCCTACGAAGCGCCGCAGGAGAGGAGCTCCCTCTGACAAAGCTCAGCCGCATGAGCCTGGAGCCGGTGGTGCTGGGGTTAGTCAGCTCCAGCCCGCCATGGAGGTGGAGCAATAGGCCCGTGGGCGGTTGATCGGGGGATCACCGCCCGCACAAAGGGCCCCGAGAAGAAAGCTCCTTAGATGCCCGGGGAGCTCTCGGTGAAGAAAGATGGCGGCAGAACACCAGCCGCCGAAACGGAGATGTGCCGGACGCGGCAAGCGCCATGAGGACGCGGTGTTCGCTAACAGAGGTCCCGTGTCTCACGGCTGGAAGGAGGGCATGGGGGGGTTTTAGTCGGTAAACCTCCGGCACACCGAGCCGGAGGGAGTCCGACATACCCCCGTCGTCAACCCCCGTGCGCGGCGGGGGATACCTAACGTATTTCCCCCCCTCAACAAAAAAAAAAAAAAAAAAGGCCGAAATCGACCTGCCGCGGAATTTCAGCTGGTGGGGACGAAAAAAACTATGTTCTCTCACTCGGTGTGGAACGATTATCTCAGGTGTTTGTAAAGGTACGACAAAGGCAAATATATATTTGAGATTGTGTTCAAAATTATAGGTCTTTCCTATAAAAAAATTATGGTAGGTCGTTATCGGCCTACCACGCACTGGAGGTGTCAAAAATCAACTCAGTGCGGCAGTGGGCCTATTGCGGCCCGCCGTACAAGCAGGCGGGTCGCCAGTTAGTGATGTGCAATCTATCGTAAGTCGTAGCTGACGTACGTCGCATTTTTTAACCAACTTCAAAAAAAGGTTATCAATTCGACCTGTATAATGTATGTATTATTTTCAAAACTGCCTAGTTTTGATATGTTTTAGTCTATATCAGAATCTGAACAAAATATGTGTCCTAAAGTGACATACATATTCATGTATGTTTTTATGTTAGTGTTCGCACATCTTCGGAACTACTAGTCCGATTAAAGTAATTCTTTTTTTGTACGGGGTACTGTTTACCTTGGGGAATACTGCAAGTTTTATCAAAATCGGTTCGGTAGTGTTTAAAATAGGTAATTTTGATTTTCAATTACGTACGATTTTAAAGTCGGTTTTATGTTTTTAAAATACAATAATTATTCATTTTATAAAATTAACAACGCACGATAGCAGGAAACAAAAGATCATGTCCTTGAGATGAGCGTTAAACGGCGAAATTGTGCAGGGTGATATGAAAAACTGCGAGAAACCATGAGTAGTGTCGAATCAAAAAATAAATTAAAAAAAATAAAACATACTGCAGAATGTGCAAACAAAATCGGGCTTTGTGTTATAAAGACAGGAATTTAAATATATTAATAAAAATATATATTTTCGATATCCCCTTATTTTTGTCTTTCCCATCTCTACTAAAAATACTTTCTAGTGCGGTTCAGGTCGATATCAGCCCGCCACTTTCCCTGGTTTATTTCTCATTTCCTGTTTGGCAGATCCCGGGGCGAATCAAATCTAAAGTAGTTGGTTTCAAGGTTATTCCAACAGTCCAAAAACTGTATACATACATTATGTTTTCGCAAAGTTATAGTAATTTAATCTAACCTTGTGCTGGTAGGTCGAGAAAGGCCTACCCCGCACTGGCGGAAAAATCATTGGGGGCACACTTTGGCCCGCCGCCGCACCAGACGAAGGTTTAGGCTGGTTTTAGTGTCACGCGGACCGTCGGTACGGATCGCTCCGTATAAATGCAATATGCATTACGCTCTAAGGAACGTTTTAGAGTAATGCGGAGGGGTCCGTACGGACCCGTCCGCATTACTCCTTAAAAACTTCATACAAATCGATCTACGGAGCGATCCGTACCGACGGCCCGCATGACACTAAAACCAGCCTTAAGGTTTTACTTGCCGCAGTGAAGGTGTTAAACAATAGATAATGGACAATATTATGTCAATATTTTATCTAAGAAATAAAGCGGAACAAACTATTTGATATCCGATAAACAAATGACAAACGCGCTGACAAAAAATGATAAAGAGAAAAATAAAAATAAAGCCGATAATGTTTTGTTATCAGGGAACGGGGGTCGGTCCTTACTAAAGTCCAACCCAAAGCACAAAACTAAAAAATAATAATATGGAATCTGTGTTTCGTTATTATTTCTATTATAGAGAACTAAAATATATAATATTTTTTAACGTTTTAACAAGATTTTCATTTTTTATTTTCGTTACGTTATTTTGAATTTTGGCGTCGAGGATTTTTTGATTTGATGAATAAAGAAAAGTTCAAATCATGATTTACACACGCCTTTATTTTTTCGAAATTGACCGCTCAGAAATCAATAAGATAACATTTTGATTTTTAATTAAATAAAACAAAAAATATGTTATTTTCATAATATTTAAGGACGTGAGTGGAAGAACCAGATAACTGACATTCTATAACATAAGGACAATTACTCATTTTTAGGGTTCCGTACCCAAAGGGTAAAAACGGGACAGATTACTAAGGCTTCGTTGACTTTCCGTCTGTCCGTCCGTCCGTCTGTGTGTCTCCAGGCTGTATCTCAAGAACCGCTGAAGCTAGACTTCTGAAATTTTCACATTATACTTGTTGCCCACTATAAAAACAAATACTAAAAACAAAATAAAATTAATATTTAAGGGGGGCTCCCATACAACAAACGTGTTTTTTGTGGCTTAAAAGTTCGTTATCACTAATGGAAACAGGTACAATAGGCACTTGAAATTTTCAAAAATGCCTTAATTATATCTGTTTTTTAATAATTAAAAATAACATTGAAAAATAAAATAAAAATGTAACCCCTTAAATTGTATGGGAGCCGGGGGGTTCAAAACACAATTTTTGGCCTATTTTTGGAACTCTTCGTGCGCGAGTCCAACTCGCACTTGGCCAATTTTTTATTTAATATAATTTTCCAGGTCCTAAGCCCTTCTTTTGTGCAAAAAACAATTTTTTTAACTGTTGCTTTAAACCTGCTTCTTCCACTCATATCTTCGATTTATTTTAAAGACTAATTGAACCCATAATGCAGTACAGTTAAGAGGCCGGGTACCCTTGGAATTTCTCATACAAACGTAATTCCAAAATCATTTTCTCATACGAAAATATTTAACATGTTTGAGTTATTTTTCAGTTTAAGATAGTAATTACCTAGGTTCCTACACAAAAATTTACTTCAAAATATTTAAACAAAAATTTTTTTTTTGTTTTAAATTTTTTTTAGTAAATTTACTACTAAATATTTAAACACTAAAAAATAGAGTAAAACACTAAAAAATTTATAAATAAATAGTAAATTTACTACAAAATATTTAAACTCTAAAAAATATTTTTTAGAATTTAAATACTTTGTAGTAAATAAATAGTAAATTTATTTACTAACTAACGAAGAGATATTACTTACTTGATTTTATGATCACCCATAATTTAGAACAATAAAAAAATTTGATGAATATCTGAAACCAGTAGGTCAAATTGTTATTGAAACAATTTGACCTACTGGTCGATCCCACTAAATAATGTCACTACAATAAGATTATTTTTATATGTTTTTGACGAAGTCTGGCTATCAGAAGACAACGGAAACATGGTACTCTCATAAAATTTCAAACGTGACGTTTGAAGTTTTAAATTCTGTTCCTGTTTTCTCTTTTGTCAAAACTCTACCTACCGAATATTATGGTTATGTATAACTGGACCTGTTGACAAGTGGCAAAGCGCTAACGCTAACGCTAACGCTAGCGCTATAAAATGTATGCGATTTGACATAAGTCATCGCTTCGCTAGCGAATACTAATGTCAAATCCATACATTTTGTAACGCTAGCGTTAGCGTTTTGCCACTTATCTACGGGGGCTGATTATTTTTGTGTCAACCCTACTTAAAAATTTCTTGCAAGAAAACAATGGATCATAAAAGTGGGACCAATCGCTAGATGAAAAAATGATTAAAATTCATATTATCTGGTCATTGCCAATGACCAGATACTCATTGGTCCCAGTGGGCCCAAAAACTTTGGGACGAAACACCAGAGTACTCTGCCCATCCGACGTATGGATCATCTTTCTTGTCAGACAATCAGGTGATCAGCCTACAGAGTTGTAATTAGCCTACGACCTAAGCTGTATGATGCCACTAAGGAGGGTAACGTCTTACGAGCTCTTATCAAAATAAACAGTCGTTCTGTAGAGTGTAGACTTCATAGATACTCGTCAAAAGTAGGTATTTCTCGAAGCTTAGTACATAAACTTACCTAATAGTTGCTTTTTTTAATAGACACATTTACAGTTGAATTAAAAATAGTAAATCTATATCTGTATTTATTCTATACTAATATAAAAATGCAAAAGTGTGTTTGTCTGTCTGTCAGTCGGTCGGTCTGTTAATCGGTCTGTTACCCTAAGCCTATGAACCGATTTTCCTGAAATTGATATGGAGAAGTATTCGAGTCCCAGAAAAGGACATAGGATACTTTTTATCCTGTCATAATATCGAGATAAACGAATTAGTGCGCAACGGAGTTGCGGGCGTCATCTAGTGCTTTATCATTTTCAAAGTTATAACATTGGCATAGTAAAGTTTAGTAAACTTTATTTTTAAACTAGCTGTCCCGGCAAACGTTGTTTTGCCATTTAAAGTATTTTTACTTCATCAGTTGATACAAAATCTTACCCCCTCTTATGTCCCCTAAGAGGGGTGGGGGGAAAATTTTATACACCAGATGTTAAGTTGGAAAAAACAGTTAATAATATGAAGTAAGTCCATTAAAGAAAAAAAATTGATACAAAATCTGACCCCTCTTTGGTCCCCTTAGAGAGGGGGGGGGGGTGATTTTTATACACCATATGTTGAGTTGGAAAAAGACAAATATATCTGCGAAAACCGTATGCAAATCGGATCAGTAGTTTTCGTATTAAAGCAAAAGTCTTATACAAAATCTGACCCCCTCTTTCGTCCCTTTAGAGGGGTGGAGGGGAAATTTTTTATACACCAGATGTTAAGTTGGAAGAAGACAAATATATCTGCGAAAACCGCATTCAAATCGGATCAGTAGTTTTCGTGTGATAGTGGAACAAACATACAGACAGACAGACAAAAAACTAAGTATATTTTTGGCTTCTATAGCGATGTAGTGACACTCCCCGCTTATTATTTTTTGAATATCTTTCATGTACAGAATTTTCATTTCTACAGTTTTATTATATGTATAGATTGAATCAAATGATTCACAGTTTCATATAAAGACATCGTCTGTTGTCTGACCGGACAAGTCATTAATAAATTATTATCACATGCCATCAGAGATATGGATCGAATCGAAAGCAATCCCAAAAACTAACATAATCTAGATAAATGGCTTCATAAAAAGAAATCTTAATTTTTAATTCCTTAATTAAACGAAAATCAAAAGGGTTTTTTTTAATTAAGTAATGTAATTGATAGATATAGGAAACATTAGCATGTGTATCGCTTTCTATTAAGAGGCCGGGTACCCTTGGAATTTCTCATACATACGTAATACCAAAATCATTTTCTCATACGAAAATATTTAACATGTTTGAGTTATTTTTCAGTTTACAATAGTAATTACCAAGGTTCGTGCAAAAAAAAAAAAAATTAATTCAAAATATTAAAACACATTTTTTTTTTGTTTTAAAGTTTTTTTTAGTAAATTTACTACTACATATTTCAACACTAAAAAATAGAGTAAAACACTAAAAAATATATACATAAATAGTAAATTTACTACAAAATATTTAAATACTAAAAAATATTTTTTAGAGTTTAAATATTTTGTAGTAAATGTACTATTTATTTATATATTTTTTAGTGTTTTACTCTATTTTTTAGTCTTTAAATATTTAGTAGTAAATTTACTAAAAAAAAATTAAAAACAAAAAAAAAAATTTAGTGTTTAAATATTTTGAAGTAAATTTTTGTGCAGGAACCTAGATAATTACTATTTTAAGCTGAAAAATAACTCAAACATGTTAAATATTTTCGTATGAGAAAATGATTTTGGTATTACGTATGTATGAGAATTTCGAGGGTACGCGGCCCCTTAACTATTTGTAACAGTTTGTTTAGATTTCGTTTCAGCCAGACATTTCTGAGGTCCCGTCATATTTTGGCATTTATAAAATCCATACTATATAATATCCATACTTCCATACTAATATTATAAATGTGAAAGTGTGTCTATCTGTCTGTCTGTTACCTCTTTAACGCGGAAGCGATTTTGCTGAAATTTGGCATAGAGATACTTTGAGTCCCAGGATATAAGATAGTTTTTATCTCGAAAAATGTGCGGTTCCCGCGCGATAAACGAATTTTGGCGCATCAGAGTTGCGGGCGTCATCTAGTACAACAAAACAAGTCAAAATAAATTTAAGTATTATAATACGCAATATTATTGACATCCAAAAATATTATCAGCTCCTCTTAACACTTTTTAGGGTTCCGTACCCAAAGGGTAAAAACGGGACCCTATTACTGAGAGTTCCATGTCTGTCCGTCTATCCTTTTGTCCGTCTATCTGTCTGTCTCCACTCTCCAGTCTGTTTCTGAAAAACCGCTACAGATAGACTTCGATTTTTTTAAGTTAACTTAATGTAGGTAATATGTGATGAAGAAAAAGCACTCACATCTTTGATTTTGGAATAGAAGAACGCCGGCCACATAGACACCAGAACAACTCCGATGGAGAAGACCGCGACGCCGAAGCCGATCAGCCACTCACTCCGTCTGCTCGCGACCATCCTGATGCACTGGTAATACATAAATAAAGCTTACTCCGTGTGTTGATAAAATAGGTATCAGATAAAACAGAATGTGCCCCAAGACATGAGCTGAGCGGTGGAGTCGTATTTTAAAAGTTTTAGGGCCTGTTTCACCACTTCCTGATAAGTGCCGGAAAGTCTATCCACAACTTAACTTGACAGATAAAGTATGGAGAATCTGTCAAATAAGTTGTGGATAGCCTATCCGGCACATTATCAGGAAGTGGTGAAACAGGCCCTTAACAGATATTTACGCTGATATAAAATGTAATAACTAAATTTGGTTTTATGTCAGCGTAATTATATTATTCTAAATATTCAAACAGCATACATAAATCATTGTAGGTATGAATTTAAGATGTATAAAGCTATCTTATCTAATGATTGGATGAGGTAAAATCAGAAACCGCAAAAAAACAATATAAAAAACATTTTCTTACTTATCACAATTGGTATTGGTGTGTTTATGTATTCGTTCTAAAACCGCTACCATTCGTAACTTAATCATAAAGTGCATATAGGCTTCTACTACCATCAGAGGTAGCTGATAATAATTGCTTGCCGAAATAAGCGATTGTTACAAAATATTTTATCTCTTATACAATACTAGTTGGTTCCCGCAACTCCGTTTCGCCAAACTTCGTTTATCACGGGGAACCGTACCTATATTTGTCCTAGATGGAAAGTATCCTATGTCCTTTCCCGGGATTCAAAGTATCTCCATACTCATCAATCATCATCATCAATCATCGTCACGTTGCCACGTGAACAGACCCAGAGTGTGATTTTGAGTGAAGGCCATAAAGGTAATACCTATTAGGTATATTAACTTAATGGCGAAGGCTGTTTCACATTCACCCTCCCATGACAATGTACAATCGAATAAATTGATTCATAGGCCCGGCTGTTGAGTTGATAGCTACCTACATCATTTGGTCAAAATTAGTCGTAAATCGTAATCTGTCGGTTTGACATAACGCGACCAATTTACATAGGTCCGCAATCCGCCTATGTATCAACTTCTCTGATAGTACCTGTAGACATGAAACTGCAAACTGTAAATTAAACTTTAGAAAGGTATTACAAGAGATTAATAAATACTTACAAAGTATTACCTCCTACGTGGTATTGGCAAGTAATACCTTTCACCTTCAAGCGGCAAAGCAAATTCTTTGCAGTTATTTTCAGTTTTATTTCGATTTACGTAAACATTTCAAACTTTATATTTTCATTAGAAAATCCATTATAGGAGAAGGTGGTAATGTGGACACACACACACACAAAACCACTTTGTTTATCAAGCATTATTAAAAATATAGGAGTCAGAAACCTAAAAAATACATAAGGGACTTCTTATTCATTTGTTTAAACATGTCTTATTAAGGAAAAAATAAAACTCATGCAGGATAATCGAAAGTTTTAATTATTCCTAATCAATCACATTTGGTATTTTGAGATCAAGTGATGGTAATGTGACCCCCCGGGGATGTCATAGCACAAGTGAAACTTAACGGCAAAAATCACAAATGTAATAGTCATATTAGGAACCTCCACAGGCTACTTAGCACATTAGTCAAAAATTTGATACTGTACCCATGGCTCTCCAGCTTTGTCATTGGAACCACATTACGGCCAGTGCGAGGGGGCCAAATTACAATTATTGCTAATATTTAAACAAACGTACCAAAAATATTTATTAAATGTATAATTTTATATTTACCTTTTAAATTCCGTAGAAGAACAGTTTGATGTATGATGTATCCGATGTTTGAACACAAAAGCCAAATATTTCTGTTTCTTAACAACTATCGAAATAAAATCACACACACTTAAAAGTTTCGCCGGTCGCAAGTTTAAACTCGATCGAATGACAATCGAACTTGACAGCCTCTATTGGATTTGTGTACGGACTACGGTGTAGTATTTGTAAATTAGTAAGCATGCCGCGAGCATCCCGTTCCACCAAAATTATACTGGATAGCGTTGTTAAACCATTAAAATATTGAAGGGGCCAATATATGCGCAGGGGCCACATTACCACCTTTTCCCTGTACTAATATTATGAAAGCGAAAATGTTTGTCTGTAACCTCTTCCCGCTAAATCTTTTTGATAAAATTTTTGACTTGAGTGCCAAGGAAGGACAAGTTAAGTATTTTCATACTTACTGGAAAAATTAACAGTTCTTGCGCGATAAACGGTTTTCGGCACAATGAAGTTGCAACATGTGTTTCTAATAATATTTTCTGTTAAACTATTACTATACTATTTATTGTTCTCTTATAGCAATAGAATAGATGAACAAACAAATCAATATAATATTAATAACATACTAACATAGTAACTTTAGTATTATATTATTTATCTTAGGTATAATTGTATCTCGTCGTCGTTGGTGCAAATAAGTTAATTAATTTTATAAATTAAATAAACGCTGATAAAATTTGTCTTATTTATTATAATTGAAATAAATAATTGCACGAGATAATGAGACGCAGCGTACACTGCATACAGCATACATTATAAAGTCACACAAAACTAGTATAACCTTGCAACTTTACTTGCAATAAAATATAAGTATTCTGCACACTATTTATTTATTTATATTTTCGTTAAAGAAGTCTCCACTAAATAAATAAATATGAGAAAGTGTAGTGCATTAGTGGAGATTATGCCTTTACGAAAATCAAAACTATTGGAAAAACAGATGGTATTTAGCTCATCGAGTATAATATCCTTAATTTTATTTTCTTGATTATCATTTATCACAATAAGTAAACATATTGTGTTGCTTTGTGCTGCTAAAAAAAGCCTAGTGTGCCACATAATCTGGGTGCACGGTAGTGCACCCGCCGAGACGAGCAAAGCGAAGTGCAAGGGCACTACCTACCTTTTCTCGAAGTGTTTCGCCGTTTTTTTGAACCTTCATAGAATTGGTTTCCGTTGTAGCAGATAGTTCATATTTTCAGGATATGATGTCATCAATAGACTCATTAAGCATAAAAGTCTTAATTGAATAGCTCTTATACTTAAGATTTTATTGATATCTAAAATACACCGATTTCGTCACTCACTCACTGACACACTCATACACTCACACACTGATGATCATCAAAATGTTTGGCTACTTCCTGAAGTGCTAGAAAGATGAAATTTTGTATGTAATCTAAGTTTAGTATACAACCAACAAAAAATTCATAAACTTGTAATTTTCGTCCCCCATCCCCTAAAATGGGGGGCAAATGTTGTTTTGCCATTTAAAATATTTCTACTTCATCAGTTGATACAAATTCTTACTTCTTTCTTTTGTCCTCTAAGAGGGGTGGGGCGAAAAATTGTATACACCAGATGTTAAGTTGGAAAAAACAGTTAATAATATGTCAAAGTAAGTCCATTAAAGAAAAAAGTTCGATACAAAATCTGACCCCCTCTTTGGTTCCCTTAGAGGGGTGGGGTGGGGGATTTTTAGTCACCAAATGTTGAGTCGGAAGAAGACAAATATATCTGCGAAAACCGTATGCAAATCGGATCAGTAGTTTTCGTGTTAAAGCAAAAGTCTTATACAAAATCTGACCCCCTCTTTCGTCCCTTTAGAGGTGTGGGGGGAATTTTTTTTATACACCAGATGTTAAGTTGGAAGAAGGCAAATATATCTGCGAAAACCGCATTCAAATCGGATCAGTAGTTTTCGTGTGATAGTGGAACAAACATACAGACTTTAGTAACATTTAGTTAGAAAACTTTTTATCAAATCGATCTAAGGAGGTAACAGACATACACACTTTGGCATATTAGTGTTAAATTGTAAATAGTCCGCCCCACGCGTTGATTTTATGATCATCATTGTCCTCATACCCTGCGATATAATTTATCTTTGGAAAGTCACATTGGTGATATTGATACAATTATTTATTATCGATGTTATTATTCTTTTCTGTATATTGGCCCTGCACGAAGCTTGCCCTTGAAGCAAGTTTGACATAAACTTGACGTCAAAATGCATGTAGATAACCTTTGCTAGTCATAATTGAATTAATGATAAGTCTCTTTATTTAAGTACTTATATAAAAATTACGTGTCACGTTGTTAGTCCGCGACGGACTCCTCAATTATTGAACCGACTAAAAATTTGATTTACACCACCTTGTGCAATTTGATAGAACTTGCAAGATAGTATAGCACACCTCAATATTTATAGTCACAATGGTCACAATATTATTTTATTGCATATTTTAGGGGAAACGGTAGTAGAAAATTAGTCATGAAGGTCGCCTTGTTTTTTTACAAATGGCATACATATGTAAAAAAAGCATGGTGGTCTTCATAACTGATGTCCTCCTACTGTTCCCCTTGAATAGTTTCCTACAATGCAAATCTAATATAACGAGAACCAGCCACAGCAACGCGTAGCCGTCTGTAAGTTTAATAGGAAAACCCGACCAATAGACAAAGATGTGAGTAAGAGAATGAGAATTAATAGAGTTAGGAAACTTTCAAGGAAACACATGTTTGAATAGTGTTCGTAAAAATATACATTGTAATAAAAACACAAAACTAAAGTTATTAGGAAAATTATTTTGTTCAGCGAATTAAAGGAGATGACACATTAAATCGAATCAATCAATCAGTCAATTTAACAAAAAAAAAAGATTAGAAAAGTAATTATTATTAATACTTAATTATACCATGTGTGTCTGATACGGATCAAATATAAATTCTGTACTATAAATACGCAGTACAGAATATAGTAAGAGTTTCTATAGATCTACAAGAATCTGGGCAAAAAGTGAGAAAATAAATTAACTCTAGCAATACCGGGGTAATAGGAATAAAACATTTTGATTCTTTTTATTTCCTAATAGCGGCTGATTCTGTGTGTGAAACATGCAAATATAAAAATTTATCCAATGACCAAGGATATTTTTTGAAAATCTGCCATCCTTTGCCATCAGATCCTGGTAGACCTAATAATAGTACTCAGAGCTACCTTAGGTCTGTCTACTAGAAATACGGCTCCGAGTAGAGTTAGCAGTTGAGCACCCTTTTTATCAGCAAGGAATTTGGGAGTAAATACTGTACATTCAATTTTCGATCTAGTTCCAATTTTTTTTTTCATTTTGACCTGAAACAAATAAATGTCTTTATTTTTATTGTGCTGCCTCCCTGTAGTGTTTACTAAAGATAGGGTATCAATGCCAATTATGGTTATATTATCTAGGGTTATCTTATCTTATCTAGTACGTAGTGAATAGTGATATAATATTTGGACTTGGACATTTTTTTTCGCTAGTTGGGCGTGGTTTCTTCTCGAAAGTGTGTATGAATCAGGTACTACTCAGGATTGGCTCACGTGAATAATCTTGACTTATTGACAATGATGTAATGGTATATTTTTTAGAGATCTAAATCTTTTCGAAAACGTGCCATTTTATTTTTAAAGCAAAAGTTCTCATGTGACAGCACGAGAGAGAAACCTCTCTCTAAAATGTTTTTGAGAGATACGATACCACCGGAAGCAATCGTCTCTATTGTTGTTAATAGATGTCTTTGTACACGTCGGACTTTCCAGGTCGATTGCAGGCCGACCTGACCGGACTCGTTATGTGCATTCCTTTGTGTCGAATCCGGCCAGTGGCTCTACCATGAGTTTGAAGCTATAGTTTTTATCGATACTCGATACCGACTACATACATTTGTAGTATGGTAAATTTTACAGCGCCTCTAACGGTCACTTGCGGAACTAAAATCGCCATACTAAAAATTTACGTAGTCGGTATCGAGTATCGACAAAAACTATAGCTTCAAACTCATGGTAGAGCTACATATCGGCATACAGTCTGACCAGTGACCAGATCAGATCGGTTTCCCAGTCCCGGATTATTTAGAAATTGAGTCTTTGCAATAAAACCATCATACATTTTTTACTAAAAATAATTTCTTGCTACAAAAAATACACAATGCCAACTCTTTATGAGGTTAATCAGAAGATTATGTTTCACGACTAAATTCGAACACTATTCGTTTAATCAAACGCGAACTTCGGCTGTTTATTGATTCGTCCTCGGTATTAGTGAAAATGTACTTGTGCGTAGGTAATTTCATATCCCACCACCAAAAACATATAATATGTAAAAAAGGGGAGCCAAGTTCAATACAAACACTATCGAAATATGTATTTATGGGAACCAAATAACATCAACAATCTACTATTCTATTCTATTATTAAAAAAAAAGTCCATGGCATTATGGACTACAATTAATTAAAATTACTTAATAATATTATTTCAACTATCCTTGGTGCGAAAAATCTATAGAATAAATAAAAAAAAAGGATATGGGCGAACAGCCCATAGACGGCCCTAAATTTTCATAATAAAAAAAAAAACCAAATAACATTATGCACAAATAATAAATTATAGACTGTATTGAATATATTTAACAATTGCTGTTATTTAAATTGTGGTGTTTGTATAGAACTCTTTATATTTTACCTTTTTAATAAGTATTGTTTCTGGTCTATTGACATAGAATTGTTAGATGTCATTCTGTAAATAAATATCTTCTCCATCAACATGTACTAAATGGTTTAATTACTAAAATACGCAGATATCTTAGTGGCGACGAGGTAAAAGCGTTAAAATGTCGGTAGGTAAGTTGGCCGAGTTTAATTTGGAGACAGATTGCTGGGAGTCGTATATAGACAGACTTGAACAGTATTTTATATGCAATAGCATTAAGGATGAGCTAAAAGTGGCAACGCTGATTACGGCTGTAGGCGCCGAGACATACGAGTTGATGTCAAGCTTGTGTACTCCGCACAAACCAGCTACAAAGCAGTACTCGGAGCTCATCGAGATTGTAGGAAAACATATCAGACCTAAACCGTCGATTTTAGCCGAGAGATACAATTTTCGGAGACGTGTACAAGGTCGCGCAGAGAACGTTGCAAATTTTGTTACCGATCTTAAAAAGTTGTCCAAGAATTGTGGATTCATTGACGACTCGCTATCAGAGAACTTGAGGGATCAGTTTGTATGCGGATTAAGGAAAGACGGCATAAGACAAAGGTTATTCACCGAGGAGAATGTGACTTTTGATAAGGCGTATAATATAGCTATAGCGATGGAGTCGGCGGAGTCGGACGCGGCTCTTGTAGTTGGTGACCGGGAGTTACAGGTACCAGTCAGTACCGATCCTGCATACAGACAACCCGCCGTCTATAAGCTTGATGAGAATCGGGATTTAGATCATGGTTCAAGAAGGCACCAGTCATCATTCAAGAATAAGTCTCTAGTGACCTATAAAAGCGCTATAATCAATAATAACAAGAATAAGAGTTGTCCTACTTGCGGGTACCAACATAGTCCGGAATATTGCAAATTTAAATCTTATACATGCAAGATTTGCAACAAGGAAGGTCATCTCAAGCGAGTGTGTCCCCGCAGGAAAACAGCTAGTACTAGCCTAAACTGTCTCGAAGAAAAAGGGGACGGCAGCTCGGGTAGTGTAGATAGTGAGGAGGTATTTAATTATTCTATTTGTAATCGCTCTTTTAAGGATTTTCCCCCCTATACTATTAGTATCACCGTTAATAATAAAACTTTAGTTATGGAAATTGATACAGGAAGTGCAATTTCTTGTATTAATAAGGAGACTTACGACAGAATGTTTGACAATTGTGAAATTTTTCCTAGCGAGATTAAGCTTAGGTACTACACAGGAGAACTGAAGGAGCCTATTGGTAAAATTAGGCCTCTAGTTGTGTATAAACAGTGTAAAAAAAATTTAGACTTATTTATAGTCGAGAAAGGCAAAAGTAACCTTTTGGGTCGGCAGTGGATAAGCGAATTAAAAATATATCCGCAGTCATTTCAAGTGTGTAGCATTAGCGAGGATTTTAATTGGACGTATTTCAGTTCCAGGTTCTCTAAGGTGTTTGCGGACGGACTCGGGAAGTATACAGGTGGAACAGTCGGTTTTCGTTTACGAGAGGGGGCACAGCCAATCTTTTTACGTGCTCGCCCGTTAGCTTACGCCTTACGTGAACCGGTAGAACGGGCACTCGAACAACTGCAGCGTGATGGAGTCATTTCACCTGTGTCGAGTTCGGACTGGGCGACACCTATCGTGCCGGTAATGAAAAAGGACGGCACAATACGTATTTGTGGTGATTTCAAACTGACGTTAAATAAGTGTTTAGAAATCGATCGTTTTCCGTTACCTTGGGTTGAGGATCTATTAGCTAAATTGCATGGAGGAGATAAGTTTTCTAAAATTGACTTATCGCAGGCTTATACACAATTTGAACTCGATGAGTCCCAAAAATTCACCGTTATTAATACACATAAAGGTTTATTTAAATATAATAGACTAATTTTTGGCTTAGCATCTAGTCCGGGAATTTTTCAAAGAAAGATGGAACAGATTTTTGCGGGATTGCCCGGGGTAGGCGTCTTCTTGGACGATATTATCATAACTGGTAAAGATGATGCGTCACATTTAGCTACTTTAAAGGAAGTTTTTGCGAGATTGGAAAAATGGGGCTTAAGAGTTCGAAAAGATAAATGTACTCTTTTCGGCAACTCAGTTACGTACTTAGGCTTTGTTATCGATAAGAACGGAGTTCATACTGACCCTCATAAGGTTGAAGCTATTAAGAAAGTTAAAACACCAACTAATGTTTCCGATTTGCGGTCTTTCCTAGGGCTAGTGATCTATTATGCTAAATTTGTCCCCAATATGAGTACTATGCTAGCACCATTATACAATCTTCTAAAGAAGGATTCTAGGTTTAGGTGGGACCAGAGATGTGAGCGGGCATTTAACGATGTTAAAAATATTTTAGCTTCTAGTGAAGTCCTCGTGCACTACTCTTTAGACTTACCACTTATTTTGACGACAGATGCCAGTAGTATCGGTATAGGAGCAGTCATCTCGCATATCACGTCGCAGGGTGAGAGGCCGATCGCATACGCTTCCCGAACACTTAACTCGGCAGAGAAAAATTACTCCCAAATTGAGCGGGAAGCTCTGTCTATTATATTTGGTGTACGGAAATTTCACCAGTTTTTATATGGACGTAAATTTCTTTTGAGGACGGATCATAAGCCCCTAGTTACTATATTTGGGGATAAGGCAGGCATTCCGGTCATGGCGGCTAGTAGGATGCAAAGATGGGCCGTTATACTAGGTGGCTACGATTATAAAATCGAATATGTTAGTAGTAAGAATAACGCTGCGGATGCCTTGTCAAGGTTGCCAGTAAGCCAGCAGGTCAGTGTGAAACAGGAGAACACATACCTTTCTTTCGTGCAACCCTTTTTACCAGTCACTAGGAAGGAGGTGCAAGAGCAGGTCAGCTTAGATAGTAACCTAAGAAGGGTGATGTCGTATTTACATTCAGGCTGGCCCGATTCGTGCCCTGATTCGGAATTACGACCCTACTTCGCGCGCCGTAACGAGTTGTATATCGATATGGGGTGTGTCGTATGGGGCTATAGGTTAGTTATACCGGCTAGCTTACGGTCATATATGTTGAGCGAGTTGCATGTGGGTCATATGGGGGTAGTCAAAATGAAGAGCATAGCTCGAAGTTTCATCTGGTGGCCAGGCATAGATGCCGATATCGAGAGAGTTTGTAGAGAATGTGCGACGTGCATAGCGGAGAGTTCGGCGCCACCCAAGGCGGCGATACAGCCGTGGCCGCATGAGCCGGAACCGTGGTCGAGGTTGCATGTTGATTTTTTGGGTCCATTAAACGGTAAAACGTTTCTAGTAATTATCGACGCGACCAGTAAGTGGCTAGAAGTCTTTCACATGCCGAGGACCAACGCTAGTGCGGTTATTAAAGTGTTGCGGGAGACGTTTGCGCGGTTCGGACTGCCGAAGCAAGTGGTGTCCGACAATGGGCCCCCTTTTTCTAGTAGGGAGTATCTGGAATTCATGGCTAATAACGGTGTCAAAATTTCTTTTTCGGCCGTTTATCACCCGGCCTCTAATGGTGCCGCCGAAGGGGCGGTTAGGATATGCAAGCGGGCGTTGAAGAAATCGGCCCGGGATGGCTGCGATCTAGATGCGGCTTTGCAGGCATATCTGCTGGCATATAGAAACGTAGAGCATAGCACCACGGGGGTGTCGCCAGCCATGATGTTGCAACGTAGGTCGTTACGTACTAGGTTAGATCATCTGAGGTGGGGTAGGCCGATTGAGGATAAGGTGCGGGTAGCTCAGGAAAAACAAATAGAGTCCGCCGGGGGTCAAGCGCGAGCTGTTCAAGTTGGGGAGGATGTCTTGGTACGCAATTACGCGCAAGGTGAAAAATGGGTGCGTGGGAGAGTAGAAGAAGGAGTAGGTTCGCGGCCCTACGTAGTGAATACGGGTCTAGGGCAACTTAAGAGGCACGTGGACCAAATCAAGCCGTGGACAGTGCCGTATGAGCCGCCGGATTCACATACACCGGGGACCTCGAGTGGTGCCTGTAGTCACCCAGCTGCGGGCGAGAGTGGCGCCCCTGTACTAGTAGGACCACCGTCCCTAACCGACAGTCCCGTTGCGACGGATCCGCCTCCCGCCGTTCCACCTGTACGCTTGCACCGGCCCAAACGTCTTACGAGGCCCATAGATAGGTGGGGCTATTAGTTAGTATAGGTTAATTACATATTATGTTTCATAGGCTAATTATTATGGTTGTCATGGAATTTTGTTATTTAGTGTGAGGGTGTGGTGTTTGTATAGAACTCTTTATATTTTACCTTTTTAATAAGTATTGTTTCTGGTCTATTGACATAGAATTGTTAGATGTCATTCTGTAAATAAATATCTTCTCCATCAACATGTACTAAATGGTTTAATTACTAAAATACGCAGATATCTTATAAATAATGTGAGATCTTAAAGTAGATTAGATTTAACTTGATCAGTTTTAATTACATCAGTCATTTCATAAAGTAATGGAACATTTTAATTCTGATTAAAACTTTCCTAGCAAGTTTAGACACCAAAATCCTCCCAGTTCAAACTTACATAATATTTGACTATAGTCGCTCGCAACCTTAAAAGAATGTGAACCTAGACAGACAGACCGACAGACAGACGGACGGACGGACGGATAGACGGACTAACAGACGGACAGACGGACAGACCGACAGACGGACAGACCGACAGACTGACAGACAGACAGACATACAGACAGACAGATGCCACTCACAATTATTCTTTGTCTATTCCCGGGACTCAAACGATATTATACCAATTTTCAGTACAAGCAGTTTGGGCGTGAAGAGGTAACAGACATCAGACAGTCAGATAGATGCCCTTCATAAAGTCACTCTCTATTAATTTCATAAAGTTTCTTCACTTCACTTCAAATAAATGATACAACAAACGTAATTTTTTTGGCCTTTTTTGCTCATTATCAATAATGGCAGCCGGTAGGCACTTGAAATATTCACAAAATCTTTTATCATAATTTTAATTTCATAATTTATAATAAAAGTAGAATAAAAGAATACTTAATTTCCATACAACAAACACAATCTTTGCTTAGTTTCGGTTTGTCCGACTTGCTCTTGACCGATTTTTGCAAGTCTCAATTTAATATGAGCCGAAACGTTAATGTGAATAGTTTCTGAATTATAAGGGGGTCAAAAGTGGCTGCAAATGGTTCGTATTACCAGGTATTACACACGGTCATATCGCATAACGCATTCGATTCAAAATGAAATAATACTTGATAGAAATAAACTACGATAACATGGCGCGCCCCTCCAAATTACTGCTTCAATGTGTGTAGGACTGTAGTCACATCCTTACGAAAGAGTATGTATGTAGCAAGTATTCAACCAATCAAACAGTACTCATAATATTTCACTTAATGTCACTTGCTATCAGATTTTCAGTCTCCATCAATTTTTTCCCATTTACGGTTAACTATTTTGCTGTTAAATAATATTTAATCTATTAATAACGAGTCACGTATTGCACAATGTTACATGTAATTCTGCGTATCTTTTTTTATGAATGACTACAACACCAGAATCTGATGCAAACATTATAGATTTACAAACCAACCTTACTAATAAAACTGTTTATACAGCGAATATCTATTCTAAGGTCTTCTTTTGGCAGGCGGCAGCTTATTATTCTGCTAGAGAAAGGCAAGCAGAACTTAATGTGTACCTAGTCATTGCAAATATTTTTCATAGCTAGAGAGCGTATGTATACAGTCTGTATGACGTAGTGTAGATCTTCTTATTTATAAAGACCATGACCTAGGGAAATACAGTCTAAATACTTGACTTGTATGGAAAACTAGATAACGCCCGCACTCTGTTGGTTTTTCAATTGGGAACCATACATTTTCCGGGATCAAAAATCTCCTTTATCCTTTTACGGGAATCAAATTATATCTATACCAAATTTCAGCAAAATCGGGATAGCGATTTGTGCGTGAAGAGGTAACAGACATACCTATAGTATGTCAAGAAAGTCATGACAGGCGGGAAAAGTTTTAAATGAAATAAAAAATATGAGAACTTTATTAATTGCATTTAAAAATGTGCAAGATGACAATATTTAAAATAGCGTTCTCTGTGAAAATACAAAGAAAAAATACTCCTTATTTAAAGCGTGATTAATACGTTTAAAAAAAATTCCCGCCTATCATGACTTTCCTGACAGACTATACTTTGCATTTATAAAAAGTAGCTATGTTCATACAGGATCGCGTGACATGAAAATTCCTAATACGCTAAGTGTAACCTTCGACGCAGTTCACTATCAGATTAACCTTGCGCAGACCCTAGGGATGATATTATTTATAGAAACCTACTTGAAAGTTGAAACCTTGTCTATTCCTTAACTAGGCGGTAAGTTTGACGGCTAACATTAAAATAATATTATGTTCATGTGAACACAGCTTCTGTTGATTAATTATAACATTTTACAGAAATGTTAAAATTAATCAACAAAAGCTGTGTACACATGAACACAATATTATTAGGAATCGTACATTTTTCAGCTTAAAAACTATTCTTTTGCAGGACGCAAGGTGTACCAAAAATATCTAGACGTTCCGCGCGGCTTCGTCCGCGTAAATTAAATATTTTACAGACAAATAAGTCCACAAAAAATTGCATCTTCTTATCTGTGCCAAATAACATAAAAATTGCGCCAGTAGTTCGCGAGATAAGTCCTTTCAAATATTATCCCCCGTTTTTTACACATTTTCCTCTATTTCTTCTCTGCTATTAGTCTTATAGTGATAAAATATAGCCTATAGCGTTCCTTAATAAATGAGCTAGGTATCTAACACTGAAAATTTTTTTCAGATCGGACCAGTAGTTCCTGACATTAGCGCATTCAAATTAGCCCTTTTAAATAATTCCCCCGTTTTTTCCACATTTTCCTCTTTTTCTTCGCTCTTATTAGTTTTATCGTGATAAAATATAGCCTTCCTCGAATAAATGAGCTATCAAACACTGACTTTTTCAAATCGGATCAGTAGTTCCTGAGATTGGCGCGTTCAAACAAACATACTCTTCCGCTTTATAATATTAATACTAGCTGTCCCGGTGAACTTCGTGGCACAGCCCACAAGTCACTTTAAAACCTTCCCTGGACTTCTACGAATATTTTAAGACTAAAATCAGCCCAATCCGTTCAGCCGTTTTCGAGTTTTAGCGCGACTAACACATTTGAAAATCCATTTTTATATATAAGATGACTAGCTGTCCCGGTGAACTTCGTGTCACTTTAAAACCTTCCCTGGACTTCTACGAATATTTTAAGACTAAAATCAGCCCAATCCGTTCAGCCGTTTTCGAGTTTTAGCGCAACTTCATTTGAAAATCCATTTTTATATATAAGAAGAAGATGACTAGACGTTCCGCGCGGCTTCGCCCGCGTAAATTAGATATTTCACAGAAAAAATAGTTTACAAAAAAAGCCTATGATCCTTCACGTGGTCTACTTCTTATCTGATCAAAATAACAGAAAAAATGCTCTAGTAGTTCGTGAGATAAGCCCTTTCAAATAATTTTTCCCGTTTTTTTCCACATTTTTCTCTATCTCTTCGCTCCCATTAGCCTTAGCATGATAAAATATAGCCTATAGCCTTCCTCGATAAATGGGCTATATAACACTGAAAGAATTTTTCAAATCGGACCAGTAGTTCCTGAGATTAGCGCGTTTAAATAAGCCCTTTCAAATATATTTCCGTTCCGTTTTTTTCCACATTTGCCTCTATTTCTTCGCTTCTATTAGTCTTAGCGTGATAAAATATAGCCTATAGCCTTCCTCGATAACTGGGCAATCTAACACTAAAATAATTTTTCAAATCGGACCAGTAGTTATTGAGATTAGCGCGTTCAAACAAACAAACAAACAAACAAACAGACAAACTAACAAACTCTTCCGCTTTATAATATTAAGTATAGATAGTATAGTTAAAGATAAAATTTAAAAGTATAGAAGTATAGATGAAAATTTTTTCATCGGCTTAAAAACACACTAGGTATACAAAGTGACAACGTACTTGAACTCTACGATAAATAATCGGCCAAGTGCGAGTTGGACTCGCGCACGAATGGTTCCGTTATCCGTACCATTATACAGGGTGCAGTTAAACCTTCTTGCCAAATTTTGATATATTTGGCAGGAAGGTTTCATTGCACCCTGTATTATAGCAAAAATAGAAAAAATGTGTTTTCTGTATGGGATTATTTATTTTATTTAAATTTTATTATTAATCATTATTTATTAAATTATTATAAATACACTATTTTGTGAGCATTCCAGGTGCCTACTTATTGACATCATTGATACCGAGCAAAAAATGTTTGAAAAATCACGTTTGTTATATTATGGGAGCCCCCTTAAATATTTTATTTATTTTGTTTTTAGTATTTGTTGTTATAGTACGGTCCCCAATACCGTTCTCACCCTACTTCCGTTCAACTCATCTCCGTTCTACGAATTATTTATGTACTTATTGGGCATATTTTCCTCAACACGAAAAGTGCTGTTGTCACTTCCTAAGTGTAAGGAGGTGGTACCTATGACGTCACAAAGATGGCCGCCGGGCCTATTATATGGTGCGGATTATTGAAATATCTACTGAACCGATTTACTTAAATAGGGTGTCAAACGAAAGGTTATTAAATAAGCAACATTTTATTCTTCAGAACCATCCATGTAAATTAAGTGCCAAGGGAAATATTTTCAAAAAACGTAATTTCTAAAAAAAAATCTTCTTATGTATATGTCACAGTCATTTGGTTTAATCTGCGATTCGATTGAATGACTAGCGTATTCATTGAATGACTCCATTCAATTGAATGACTAAAGGACAACTCGTCAAGACGTTGACTGTAACGTTTAACGTTTTGACTAAAAGTCATATTATAGCGAAGTCGTTAAATGGGATGCTATATTTTTTATATCAAGTAGCCGTTGACGGGGTAGTTATAGGTAAATCCACGCTTTCATATTATTTTATTAGTTATTACAAATAAAGTAATGTTAATGTAATCGATAAAATATCAACACAGTGCTATCAGCTGTGCGAGCTGTTTGACGCCATATTTGTTTTAGTGACTAGTAGCGCCGCCGTAGGAAGAAAATGAAATACAGTGTAAACTCCATGTAACGTCACTCTATTTAACGACAAACTCTCTAAAGCGTCGAAATCATTGGACTTTGGTTGGTTTAGCTTGTCTACCATACAATGATACACTCTACATAGCATCACACCCACTCCCAATAACGACAGCATCACAACGATTGAACAATAAAAAGTACCTTTTAAATTACTGAAATTAGTAAAAACTGCGCAGCTGTGTACGTTTTTTTGTCGCATTGTTATCCTAGCCCGCAATAAACTCGACTTTCGGCATCATGCATACAGAAATTTCTAAGAAATTCGTTCTTTTGTTTACAAATTGAGTATGATTGCACGTGTAGGCTGTTTTAGACCCTAACTAATAATAAGGAGTCATGGATTATTATCTATTCGTTATCATATTCTCAGTTGAACATAAACTTTCAAACTGTAAATATGGTTAGTAAAATAAAATCACTGTATATTGACGAAAAAGTATTGATTTTCCTTCTCTCCATTTAACGGCCACTCTATATAACGTCATAAAATGCACGGTCCCTTCAGTGACGTTATATAGAGTTTACACTGTACGTTCAATTACCTGACTGATTTCATGTCCGCTATCTTCAAAACGCCATGCCACCAATCGCTAACTAGTTGATCAAGACGTCATCTTACGACGCTGTATTGTACTGGTATTCCACTAGTAAGACAAGTGCGACGTATTATAATCACATCAAAACAAACACATAGTCGACAATGCACTGGCAAATATTTCGAAACGAGTCAACGGTATGGGACTACGGCGATTCTAGGCCTAAGGAACTCTAGCCAGTATACTGGGATATATTTGTGAACATACTCATAGGTTTTCTATAATAGATAATCCACAGATTAAGGATATATATAGATGTAACCTTAGCCCGTCATCGCGTGGCCATTTTGTGCTTATTTTCATACAAGTAGTGTGCGTTTATTTTCTTGAATATTTCTATTTGTCGATCATTTCGAAGCACATTATTAAATACAAGTAAAGCAAATTGCTATTTCAAATCAACAAATCGTTCGAATTTGTGATCAGAACGATTTATCTTTGTTACTGTTACTATTTATCAAAAACGAAGCTGACCCTAACCTTCAAATTCGACGACCTCCGTGGCTCAATGGTTAGAGTGTGTGGCAACTCAAGCCGGGGGTCGCGGGTTCGAATCCCGCCGACGGAACAAAAAGTTTTTCAATGTTCCTGGGTCATGGATGTGTATTAAATATGTGTATGATATAATAAAAATCTTAAATATATGTATAGTATAAAAGTATTAAATATATTTCCGTTGTCTGGTACCTGTAGCACAAGTCCTTCAGGTACTTAGCACGGGGTCAGACTGACGTGGTGTGAAGCGTTCATAGATTAAAAAAAAAATCACAATTGAAACATTTTTGTGTAAAAATATTTTTTCCTACCTTTACTTTCACTGAATTCTAGACGAAATAAAAATTTGGAAGTATCATTCTTTATTACTCTTTTTTTAATGGTAAATGGATTTAAATCAAAATTCTAAGCTGACTGGAACCTTGGCAAGGAACGTAACAAACCTACAATAAATGTTTAAATGCTTATAATTACTTCTGGTCAAAGTTCTAGTGAAAATAAAAACATGAAATTTCACTAATCCTCGTTGTATTCGGCCTAAGTTTTATAATATTTTTTACCAACCAAATTTTTTTTATTCTATTCTATTGTAATGTTTTTTTTAACAAACAAAGTTTCATGTTGTCTTGAGTCTTCACCACGTAAGCTTCAAATATTAGTCGTAAACTAATCCTAAATATTAAGCCGTGGTTGTTTAGTGGACATCGATCCCTTAGTCTTGCTGATCGCTTAATCTCATTACTACTTAGTAACTAACCTAATTTAGTATTTTAATGAGAAATAAGTTTAAACTAATAAAAATAATCGTCCAAGTGCGAGTCGGACTCGCGCACGAAGTGTTCCATACCGTTATAGAGGAAAAATAGGCCAAAATTGTGTTTTTGTATGGGAGCCCGCCTTAAATTTTTATTTTATTTAAATATTATTATTAATTATTTAAGAAGACATATAACTAAGAACTATATACAAATGTCAAGTGCCTAACAGTTGCCATTATTGTTTACGAGCAAAAAAAGACAAAAAAATAATGTTTGTTATATGGGAGCCCCCTCCTTAATCCTTCGATCGGAGGTTCTAGGAATTCCCAATTTCCCATTGTATTCTTTTGTTCTCGCGATCACCTGTGCTCGCGCGGGGCCTGAAGGATTAAATTATAATTTTATTTTGTTTTTAGTATTTGTTGTTATAGCGGCAATAGATATACACCATTTGTGAAAATTTCAGAAGTCTAGCTATATCGGTTATTGAGCTACAACATGGAGACAGACGGACAGACATCGAAGTCTCAGTAATAGGGTCCCGTTTTTACCTTTTGGGTACGGAACCCTAAAAACAAATGATCTAGTATGTGTCTTTTTTAGGGTTCCGTACCCAAAGGGTAAAACGGGACCCTGTTACTGAGACTTCGATGTCTGTCCGTCTGTCTGTCTGTCTCCAAGCTGTATCTCAAGGAAGGTAATATCTAGAGAGTTTAAATTTTCACAGATTGTGTAAGTACACAATCTGTGTACTGGGTCACCAATGGGTCTCGTACTATTATAGAAGCAACAGAAGTCTGTTGCTTCTATAATAGTACGAGACCCATTTGCAAGAAAGTCTTCAAATAACGATTTTCGTTCAACTCATCTCCGCCCTACGAATTATTGATATGTACTTATTTGGCATATTTTCCTGAACACGAAAAGTGCTGTTGTCACTTCCCAAGTGTATGGAGGGGGTAGCTATGACGTCACAAAGATGGCCGCCGGGCCTATTCTATTGTGCGGATTATTTAATATCTACTGAACTGATTTACTTAAATAGGGTGTCAAACGATAGGTTATTAAATAAGCATCATTTTATTATGAAGAACTATCAATGTGAATTAAGTACCAAGGGAAATATTTCGGAAAAACATAATTAAAAAAAAAAATTTTTCCTTCTTATGTATTGGTAACCGTCAGGATAATGGAAATATAGGTTATTATAAAATATTTGCCTACTTTTATCAGCTTTCTAACGAACTTTAAATCATTACAATAAAGCTATAAACAACGGAACTGCAGCAGTTTGAATGAGCCTCAGTAGCGCTGAACCCATAGCGGTAGCTAAGCTACTATGCTAGTTTTCTATAGAATGATAATATAATTTTGAATAAAAAGCATGAATGAAGTATTAAAAATATATTAAAGTGAGCTGGTACTTATTCATAGGTTGTATTTACAGTTTTTTTTAATGTGATCAACTTAATAATGGGTTATAGGTAGGTATGTGTTGTACTAAACTTACTGATAAAATTATTAAAAATGATTAAACATTTTTTTTATTTTATTAATGTCCATAACCTTATTTGTATCTTTTGAATAATTACACTGGTAACAAAAGTCTTTAGAAGGGACATTGCATTTGTAACCGACATGACATACCTAATATTCAATTATCCACAACGGGATGAACGGTTAGGTTAGGTTAGGTTAGATATTTTTTTTTTTTTTTTTTTTTTTTTTTTTTTTTTTTTTTTTTTAAGCCATCCCCCTAACAAAATCAGTAACAGGGTCCCGTTTTACCCTTTGGGTACGGAACCCTAAAAAAGACACATACTAGATCATTTGTTTTTAGGGTTCCGTACCCAAAAGGTAAAAACGGGACCCTATTACTGAGACTTCGATGTCTGTCCGTCTGTCTCCATGTTGTAGCTCAATAACCGATATAGCTAGACTTCTGAAATTTTCACAAATGGTGTATATCTATTGCCGCTATAACAACAAATACTAAAAACAAAATAAAATTATAATTTAATCCTTCAGGCCCCGCGCGAGCACAGGTGATCGCGAGAACAAAAGAATACAATGGGAAATTGGGAATTCCTAGAACCTCCGATCGAAGGATTAAGGAGGGGGCTCCCATATAACAAACATTATTTTTTTGTCTTTTTTTGCTCGTAAACAATAATGGCAACTGTTAGGCACTTGACATTTGTATATAGTTCTTAGTTATATGTCTTCTTAAATAATTAATAATAATATTTAAATAAAATAAAAATTTAAGGCGGGCTCCCATACAAAAACACAATTTTGGCCTATTTTTCCTCTATAACGGTATGGAACACTTCGTGCGCGAGTCCGACTCGCACTTGGACGATTATTTTTATTAGTTTAAACTTATTTCTCATTAAAATACTAAATTAGGTTAGTTACTAAGTAGTAATGAGATTAAGCGATCAGCAAGACTAAGGGATCGATGTCCACTAAACAACCACGGCTTAATATTTAGGATTAGTTTACGACTAATATTTGAAGCTTACGTGGTGAAGACTCAAGACAACATGAAACTTTGTTTGTTAAAAAAAACATTACAATAGAATAGAATAAAAAAAATTTGGTTGGTAAAAAATATTATAAAACTTAGGCCGAATACAACGAGGATTAGTGAAATTTCATGTTTTTATTTTCACTAGAACTTTGACCAGAAGTAATTATAAGCATTTAAACATTTATTGTAGGTTTGTTACGTTCCTTGCCAAGGTTCCAGTCAGCTTAGAATTTTGATTTAAATCCATTTACCATTAAAAAAAGAGTAATAAAGAATGATACTTCCAAAATTTTATTTCGTCTAGAATTCAGTGAAAGTAAATGTAGGAAAAAATATTTTTACACAAAAATGTTTCAATTGTGATTTTTTTTTTAATCTATGAACGCTTCACACCACGTCAGTCTGGCCCCGTGCTAAGTACCTGAAGGACTTGTGTTACAGGTACCAGACAACGGAAATATATTTAATACTTTTATACTATACATATATTTAAGATTTTTATTATATCATACACATATTTAATACACATCCATGACCCAGGAACATTGAAAAACTTTTTGTTCCGTCGGCGGGATTCGAACCCGCGACCCCCGGCTTGAGTTGCCACACACTCTAACCATTGAGCCACGGAGGTCGTCGAATTTGAAGGTTAGGGTCAGCTTCGTTTTTGATAAATAGTAACAGTAACAAAGATAAATCGTTCTGATCACAAATTCGAACGATTTGTTGATTTGAAATAGCAATTTGCTTTACTTGTATTTAATAATGTGCTTCGAAATGATCGACAAATAGAAATATTCAAGAAAATAAACGCACACTACTTGTATGAAAATAAGCACAAAATGGCCACGCGATGACGGGCTAAGGTTACATCTATATATATCCTTAATCTGTGGATTATCTATTATAGAAAACCTATGAGTATGTTCACAAATATATCCCAGTATACTGGCTAGAGTTCCTTAGGCCTAGAATCGCCGTAGTCCCATACCGTTGATTCGTTTCGAAATATTTGCCAGTGCATTGTCGACTATGTGTTTGTTTTGATGTGATTATAATACGTCGCACTTGTCTTACTAGTGGAATACCAGTACAATACAGCGTCGTAAGATGACGTCTTGATCACTGGTCAGTAAACTGGGTTTTATTTCGGAACATCGGCAATGTTTGATTTACAAATGTTACAATATTGTTTTGTAACCTAATTATTTGGTGAGAGACTACCTTATTAGGTATCTTATTGATATATATTTAATAATTTACATTCGCTAAACGATCATTTATACGTTTTTGATAGGTTTGAAAGTCATAAATGCAAATATTACAGCAAAGTTGGATAATAATGTACAGAGTGCTTCAACAAAGAGACAGACATTTTAATGGATGTGTCAAAACATTGTAAAATGGTAATAAGTATGACAAGAATTTTATTGAACATGTCCAATCCATAGCAATGGAAAGATATAACATCATAGCACTGGAGCAAAATCGTATCTGCACAAGAAATCGTTTAAAAATAATATTCATAGTGACACCATGATTTTAGTATGATATGATATTATGATAAACTATAATTTTATCGAACATTATATCCATTCTTTACACAAAAAATAATGTTGATCAAAAGTAAATACCCTAAAACCTTATATTTTGATTTCATCAAAAATATAATATTTTGTGAATAAAAACCACGACGACACTAAAAAGTAGAGAGCAAAGAAATTATGTCATTTTATGCAATTATTATTTTTTTACACACGAAAATCTGGTGCAATTCTTTCAAATTCTTCATTAAATGAGGGATGTTTGATGCTATAATCTAGCCGTAAGGTCTTTCGTGTCAAATGTCGTGTCAGTCATGCCTGTCTGCTATATAACTGTCATATTATTATTATGTCTATTATGACAGCTATATCTGACATGTGGAAGCTATTTCGTGACATATGAAAGCTGTTTGACACGACAATTGACAAGATAGACCCTACGGCTATATAGCGCCAAACATCCGACATTGAAGTTTTCATCATTAATTAATATCAATGTGATTGCGGCAGTTAGTGTAAAATAGTTGGTAGCGTTATATGTTGGCTTTTTAATAGCTTACAATTAGCCTAAACAATTGTTAACATTTGAGCCACTTTTGTGCTTTTAATTAAATAAAGGAATAAAATTGGCCAAGTGCGAGTCGGACTCGCGCGCGAAGGGTTCCGTTATCCGTAGTAAGGGTAAGGGTATAGAGCAAAAAAAGGCCAAAAAATTTTGTTTTTGTATGAGATCCTACTTCGATCATTTATTATTATTATTAATTTTGTTATGAACTAGTTGATGGCCGCTATCTCGTTGGAAATTCTACAAAAAATCGTTCATCGCGTGGGAATCGTATATTTTTTCAGGATAAAAAATATTTTTGGTCCTTTCTTCACCAAATTTTATTAAAAATGGTTCAGTGGTTTAAAGATGAAAAAGGTGACAGACAGACTATTCTAATATTAGTATAGATTTTTATTAAAGTTTAAATATAATGATTCTGAATTCTTAAATATTTCAAACACTTACCGGTTACCATTATTGATGTCGAGATGAAAAGGCTTAAAAATCGCGTTTTTGTTTTGAATATTTCAGCCCTCATAGATATTTATTTTATTTTGTTTCTATTTGTTGTTATGGTGACAACAAAAATACATAATTTCAGAAAGTTTCAGCTCTCTAGCTACTGCGTTACTTGATATACAGCCTGGAGACAGACAGACGGATAGACAGCGAAGCTAAAAGCGAGACGATCAAACGGTTTGATTCGTGTTTGATGCAACCGTTTGATGTCAGTTTGTACGGTTTGTCAAACGATACTGCGCAGTTTGGTTCAATACGCGCTATGGAGTACACGTCTTGTGACGAATAAATATTATTTTTTAAAAGATAAAACTGACTTCAAAATTGTACGAAATTGAGAATTAAATTCCCTATCTCAAAAACTACTAAACCTATTTTGATGAAACTTACAGAAGTCTCCCAAGTTAAACAATACCTATCTATATAGTATAACAAAAAAATATTTAAATCGGACTTGTAGTTCCGGAGATATGTGAACATAAAAACATACATACACTTTTGAAATTTTGCACATTTGTTCAGATGCTGATATAGACTAACATAAACGAAAACTGGGCAGTTCTGGAAATATTACATACATACGCGTCAAATTGATAACCTCCTCTTTTTAGTCGGTTAAAAATAATGTACTCCAAAGAATGGTACAAAGTTTGTTCAAACGCATCGGAACACGATCAAACGGTGCGTCAAACACAACAAAAATATGAAATTTCATTAAACGAGCTTCAAACACGTAAATGTTTGACAAACCGTTCAAACTAGCTTTGTAAACGATCAAAATGGTTTGAGTCAAACCAAAATTTACGTGTTTGAGTCAAACCGTTTGACCGTCTCGGGGGCCCTTAAGACTTCCCGGACCAAGGGTCTCTTTTGGGAACAGATTTCTAAAAACGACAAAGAAAATAATACCTATAATGATATAATGAATATAATCTACTATTCATTAAAAACTTGTCCAGCAGGTCAAAAACGTTACCTACCTCTATTGCAAGAAGAATTATCGTTTTTGAACTTGTGGAGGTTGTTATAATATATAAATTAGTGTCCGACCGAAACTGATTTTTCAGCGGAAACCGAAACCAAAACCGAATTTTCGGCCTTACTCACAGTTTCGGCCGAAACCGAAACCGAAACCGAAACTTGATAAAACATTTAAAATGACGATGATTTACTGAAATTTATTATTCTGTAACATTTGTTAACACATAAGAAAAGGTGTCAAATTGGATTTTTTACTTTTTGTAACATTTCTTTAAATAATTATTATTAATTTTCGACTCGAATAATATTATGTTCCCTTGAAACTTTTCAGTATCATGTTCCGTTTTTTTTTTATCCGACTCCAAGTTTTTAATGTATTAGAACGAATGATTTCCCTAAAAAACATGGGCAGAATTATTTATTTCAAGGAATTTACTACTGAAAACACAATCAATTGCAGTCATATTCTTTGAATGGAAAACACGGACATTCAGTCTCATAGACCGCGGTCGAAGTTCAAAACAAAATCACTAAGTAAACTTGCAGTTGGCGTCACAATTTTTGGTTCAGAAGAAGTTTTGCCACTAAACCTAAGATAACACTAGTCAACACGATTTTTGTGCCTGAGTTCTGTGTTTGGATTTGGATGTCTTACACTTAATTAATAATTAGAAAAGCAATGTTTTTAACTCATAAAGTTTGCTTTTATAGAAATTTTTAAGAAAACCTGAATTTTCTTCTTTCTTCAGGGGGATTCTAGCAGGATAGGAACGGCCTGTGAGACTGCGCGTCTATAGTTAAAGGTTAATTATTTTAAATATAAATAAAACGCGTGGTAAAAGGAAAATAATGAGGCGAGATGATTGACTTGAAAAATCTCGCAAGCTATATCTCTTCTTCTTCTTTTTATTATGGCGGCCTCAGCGAGTTGCCAATGTCAGAGTGATTTTGTGTCGACTTTGCTCTATATTGCAAGTCTGGTGAAGAAACAAAGCTATATCTCATAGTCAAACAAAATTATTAACTAAATAAACTTCACACACAATATAATCAATTTCTCATAGCATTTACTCAATAGTTTGTTTAGGAAACATTGCTAAAATATGAACATAGCACGTAATTCACCAACAGGTACATAAAATATTAAATAAACGTTTAGAAATAAAATTCAACAATATACCTCTAATGTTCGATAAGAATAAGCTTAGACAATTTGATGAAAATAAAACGAAGTACTAATAAAAACAAAATAAATACCTAGTAATTCGGCCGAAACCGAAACTAAGGCCGAAACTAGATTATTTGGCCGAAACTGGCCGAAACCGAAACGAAAGTTCGGTCGGTCACTAATATAAATATAGATTCCAGGTGATGCTGCAGCGTCAGGTACAACTGATCGTCATGGGTCTACATACTATTTATTAAAGGTATTGCAAATAACCACCAACAACACAAAATATTTGAACCCTTCTCATTGAGGTCATAAAATAACCTCCATATCTACCAGCAGTGAGCGATCTGACGATGATGAATTATTATTGCACTTTTGAATCTACTTTACAGAATTTTAAATCTATGTACTTTGGTTTAATACTTTGGGGCATGTATGTGTCCCTTAATATGAGTAATACTTTATTTTGTTAAACATTGTATAATCAATTATATCATGTATTATTATGAGGAAATACTTTTTTTTTCATATTCGTGAGTACAGAACAAGCATATTAAAATAATACAGAATTTTAATATAATACAAAATTAATTACATATTCCGTTTATTAGGTTGTGAACATGGCCTCTCTGTTAATCATTACTCTATATGTCGAGTTTACCACGTGATCACATTATTTCTGAAATTAAAAATCGACGACGGCTTGATAAGTAAATATGTACCTTTCGAGCGCCATCTATTGAGCTAGTTTGTCTCAAATTCTAAAATGTCAGTGGCCTATAATCCCGCCTTAAATATAAAAAAATACTATTAAAAGAGCTAAAAAATATTTGGTAAAAATATAAGAGACTTAACTTTTCATCAAACTCAGTACACGTTGCGTAAATTCAACGCCGATTTTCAGTCAGTTTATTTAATTAAGGGCTGATTTTTCAATCGTCAGATAACTTTTACCTCTATCATAGTTTTACCTGAAGAATGAATAATATGACGCTTTGACATTTTTTTCATACTATAAAATCTGTCAAATAATCGGCCAAGTGCGAGTTGAACTCGCGCACAAAGTTTTCCGTACCATTATAGAACAAAAATAGAAAAAAAAGTGTTTTTTGTATATTGTATGGGAGCCCCCCTTAATTATTTATTTTATTTAAATTTTACTATTAATTATTAAAGTATAAATACAATTGAGTATTATGTGAATATTTCAGGTGCCTATCTATTGCCATCATTTATATCGAGCAAAAATGGCAAAAAAAATCGCGGTTGTTGTATGGGAGCCCCCCTTAAATATTTAATTTATTTTGTTATTAGTATTTGTTGTTATGGCGGCAACAGATAATATAGATAATCTGTGAAAATTTCATCTCTCTAGCTATTATCGTTCTTGAGTAACAGTCTGGAGACAGACAGACGGACAGACAGACATTGAAGTCTTAGTAATAGGGTTCCGTTTTTATCCTTTGGGTACGGAAGTCGGAACCCTAAATACCAAATTTATTCCAGTGGTAAAATTTAGCTGACGATTAAAGAATCAGCCCTTACTTACAGATTTTTAATTACTAAATAATATTTAATACGCAATTTCCTTAGCGCATAAATACACACCACAAATAAACATCAATTCGTGTAAGGATACCAGCAATAATATAGTAAATCTGTATTTATACCTACGAAATAATTTAATATTACCTGAAAATATTTAGCTACGGGCTACGGCCGTCGTACTCGTAGCAGTTAAGACTCCGTATACGAAATTTTGCCGATTTCGCTCATTTAACAGACGTGATTTAACAGTTAAAATACAGTATTTCTATAAGTTTTAATGCACAAAATGTAAGATCATTTCAATTATAATCTAATGTTGCAGCTAGATTTTTTATTTTTTTAAGTATCTTTAAATAATCCAACTCAAACCCGCGACAGTTTTGTAATTTTTGCTGTAAAAGGTTTAGAATATCACCTTTTTATGGATTGTATTGACGTCTTAACGGTATGAAAAAATACAATGTACTGTTGAGAAAGTCGTCTATACAATGTTGGAATTACTTTTTACCACTTTAATATAAGAAACCCTTTAAAAAACAGAATACCTATAACTGCCCGCTAACTTGGCGATCGTCCTTTTTCACCTGGCATATGAAAGACGGGCGTGAGTGTGAAGAGAGCAGTAGAAAATATAGTACGGGCTCTTACTATCATGTTATACTCTGTTCGGATTCTAATCATCATCATCATCTTCATCATATCAGCCTATATTCGTCCACTGCTGGACATAGGCGTTCATTGAGAGATGCATATGTCCAGCAGTTCCGATTCTATGTGATCTAAATATAAATAGCAAGTTTAAGGTGACGCCGCATTAAAGTAAAAAACCGTGTTGGATATATATGTTTTAGATTGCTTGTTTTCTATCAAAGGGCGGCTCGGCCTCTCATAGAAAACAAGCAATGGAACAGCAAAAAATGGAAAGGACGTAGCGACAAAATGGTTTTTGTCGCGTAATTTAAAAACCATAAATAGATTTTATATAAGCGGTGGGCAAATTAAAGTTTATGCTTGAACCAATCTATGCACAAATTTTGGAAGCTTTAATCACTCTCCTCTGTTGGCTAAATAGGAATGCCTTTTTTACAGAGGTCTTTTCGATTGATTATTCTGTGTTATAAAAGTTGACCAATCGTGCTATGCTATGGGTAATTCAAAGACAAAGACATGATGAATACTGACAATGAACTTTAATTTCTTAGCTTTATTCATTGCTGAGAAAAATCGATATCGCTACAGCCAAATTATCAAGGCGTCGCCTTAAACTTGACATAATTAAATTAGTAGCATCATTATAACTTTACTTAGCTTTGTTTATAAACAACACTATAATTTATTATAGTGTTGTTTGTTAACTATAATTTTATAATATTTTATAATAGTAGTTATAATACTATAATTTTGAAACAAATTATAGTAGCCTGGTCAAGGTTTTATACTTATTGCTGTAGAAGGAATCACGTGGTTATTTAAAAAGATCAACATTATAATAATTTAATAAGTAAGACAAATTTAAGCTTGCAACAATAAATAAATTAATAAAACTTTGTGTATTTTTATTAGTTTTAGAGACGTATAACATGCTTCAAAGTTTTATTGAATTCTGAAGTATTTCTAATTTTCTAAAGTGTGCATAATATGAAAAATTGAATGGTTTAATGTTTGTCATCGACAAATTATTTTTATTATATTCAATTAATGTCAAAACATTAAATTTATTTCGATTAAGATTTTCTATAATAATATTATAAAGAAGTAAACTTTGTTTGTTTGTTTGTTTAATTCTAATGAATAGGCTCAAAAACTACTGGACCGATTTAAAAAATTCTTTCACCATTCGAAAGCTACATTATTTACGAGTAGCATAGGCTACTTTTAATTTTGGAAAATATAGGGTTCCGTAAGATATTTGGGTTTTTCTGACACAAGGTGAAAAAAATCAACCAGAAAAGTTACTTATTTTGCGTACGCTGCCTAAACTAAATATAAAAGATAGAACCATACAATGTTCGAAGTAAATGTAGATCTTATAAATATCTACAAAAATGTCCGCGACACACTATACCTATCTATGGCAAGTGGGGCACAACAACCATTTTTTTATTTAAAAATCTTGATTTTTTTTGGACTACATTTAAACGCATTTTTTTTACTCATGCTGATAATCCTTATCAAAATAAATTATTTCATCACTAAGTACAGTTTGAGTAGATAATATTTGGTGTTTGAATGATTAAAATTGGACGTTTAGTTTAGAAGTTATGGCGAAATTAAAAATTGCGTTACGCCCGTTTCGAAGTGGGCGCTACCAAGGCGGGGGTGCGCAGTAGCGAAGATTATGACCGGCCCTGCAGCTGGTGAATTAGCTCATATACCCGTTGCATATACCAAGAATACCAATGATCCCTACAGCTGATTTGCCTATACCCTGCAAAAGGCTCCAATTCCCTGTGAGACGTAGCTTTTGCGGCGGTACCGACCAATGCGGGCCACGGGTAGTAATAATGAATACAAGTCAAAACTGCTGAATCGATTTTAATAATTTTTTCTGTAGCTATATATTTTATACCCGTGCGAAGCCGGGGCGGATCGCTAGTATTGAATAATAAGAATTCTCTTAAATTGCAGCAGCTCTGTCCCAACTCCCAACTCCCAATTCACAGTTTTTATTAATAGTAAAATATTGACCATGAATTTTTTTATTTACTCTTATCGCAATGATATAAGGGGTCTTTTTGCATTTTCCACGCATTTCTTTATACAGGGTGGAATTAAACCTTCCTGCGAAATTTTTTCCAGGGCTTAGGTATCATTAGGAGAGTCCATTTAACCAAAAAAATTTGGGTGTTATTTTTTTTTCAATTACATGTTATATCCCATTTAAAATCGTTGCAGAACGGTCACTTGCGGCGCGGGGGAATGAGAGGGGGTGTGCGGGATGAGGCGCGCGCCCGCGGGGCATGTCACGCGCGGCCGACGCATCGTGTCCATTGTAGTGTTTTTAAGGATAACTTTTGGAAGCTATTTCTCAACATTTTAGGACTGAGTGACTATAGAAGAAAGAATACGTGTATTTTTATTTTTAACATGGATCAATATATCAAAATTTGGCAGGAAGGTTTAAATGCACCCTGTATATGCACTTTATATTATGAAATTTTGTACAACCTATCCGCGTTGCAAGCGCGTGAGGTACGTGCGGTGTGGCTGGTTACGCCTGTATTTAAAATTTTATCACAGACGTCAGACCCCGTCCGAAATCTCGTTTTCGTCTGGTATCGTTAAATTGTTTTAACATGACGTCGCTGAGATCAAAGCTATAAAAACAATCCCACTAAAACATTTCTTGTAAAATGTAGCCGAGACGACCACATGAGGCCCTGTGAAAAAAATACGAGATCTCATGTAGAGCCAAGCTTCTGAAATTCTACATACCAATTATGTATGGCTTTGCCGTTTCGCTATCGTCGTAGAGGTGATGCGAATATTTAGTTTCTGATCTGAAGTTACGAAACAGCCGAGCCATACATATTTACTGATAATATGAAGAATTTGTTTAAGTTAGGGTCAGCAGAGTTAGGCCGTATAGATTTAGAAGCTTGGCTTTACATGAGATCTCATATTTTTTTAAAGGTAAACCTTATGTGGTCGTCTCAGCTACATTTTATTGTGGGATTTCAGTTCTTTTTGTAAGTTGGTTCTTGTAATTTATAGGTATTTTAGTTACTGTCTACAGTCCCGTGTAAACTCTTATGTCCTAATTCATAAAATTGGTGAAAGTCTCATATATAAACCTGGAAGTTTATATGAGAATTTAACCAATTAGAAAAGTGGAGGGGGGGCGATAGGTTATAAGTTTATGATTTTTTTTGTTGATTGTATACTAAACTTAGATTACATACAAAAATCCAGCTTTCTAGCACTTCAGAAAGTAGCCAAACATTTTGATGATCATCAGTGTGTCAGTGACGATTTTAAATATCAATAAAATATGAAGACTAAGAGCTATTCATTTAAAACTTTGTATGTTTAATAAGTCTACTATTGACATCGTATCGTGAGAATATGAACTATCTGGTATGTCGGAAACCAAGTCTATGAGGGTTCAAAAGAACGACGAAACACTTTGAGAAAAGGTAGGTAGTGGCTAGTGCCCTTAAGCTTCGCTTGGTTCGTCTCGGCGGGCGCACTACCGTGCTCCCAGATACTGACATTTCACAATCACAGCTTTACCATTTAAGGTGAACGCAGATTTGGCCGCACCGCACGCACCGCAGTCGCCGCATTCGCAATTCTTTATATGAAGTTATAGGCAAGCTTGCATACCTACCTACCCGCGCCGCAGTCTTCGCAACTTCATAATAATATTATGAAGAATTGCGAATGCGGCGGAATTTAAAATGCACATTTTTATTTTCGATTACCAATTTTAAAAAATAAATTATTTGAAGCTGCCAGATTAGCATATCCGCATGACAACTTTTGATGTGGTTTCGGTGCGATTGTATATCATTTTTTTCCTCAGGAAGTACTAATTTGAAGTATATTGTGGGAAAGTGCTGCAAAGGATGCCGCTGACTTAGCGGAATTAACACCTTCTAACAGTAAGTGGGGTTACTAAAGGTGCAGGTAGAGTTGTGGTACACAGTACACTGCACGCGCTGCAACGCACAGCTTTCCCTCATTCGAAACCTTTAAATAGTTCATAATAGTAGTAATAATAAGGGCAGGGCAGCTTGTGGCGAGCTGTTGGGGAGTAGCGATCCCACGTACCCGAGTGCTCCCAGGGAAGCCCCTGTTCGTCATCTCCTACCATAGTCCCAGTTACCCAGTCCACTAGCACCTCACCCCCACAGCCCGGTATCATTTCTAAATATATCCATTCTCTCCCATAGTCCTACACTGGCCGCTGGCTCTCCTTGGTCGTAGGTACTCCCATAGTGCGGACAGGGAGAGTCGCTGGCTAGTTTCACATTACATTTAGTGTCGCCGCACACGGGCCACACGCGACAGCCATAAACGCCGCCACAACTCACAAGAAGCAAGACGATTGGACGATTGTAGCGTGTGGGGCGTCAACCGTGTGTGGCGAGTCCATATAAAATGTATGAAAACTACAGGAAATATGCCGGTGGCGGCGTTTTGTTGTTGTGGCTTGTGGCCGGTGTGTGGGAGTCCTTAGATTAAAACTGTAACGGGCCTCTACGTGTTGGCTTCAGCCCCACGCATGCCTTCTACAGGTCCGGGATTTAATTGCCCGTGAGCAAGGAATGCCTCACACAAACGTAATAATCATATTTTATTTCGGACTTTATACAATAAACAATATACATCCATAAGTACTTATTAGTTATTTAGTTAGTAACAATTTTTCTTAGACGTTAGTAATGTAAGAGATTGTGTTAGTAATTATTATGGTAGTTACAATTTATCCTAAAATTATGTTAGTAGTTTCACATAACTATGTTGCACCGAGCTAGAGGCGCATGTAAACCTATCAGGTACCTCAGCAGTGGGGAGTCCCTCCTGCATGTCAATGCGTAGATTTCTTGTAGAGCCAAGCTTCTGAATCTACACGACCTAAATCTACTGACCCTAACTTAAACAAATGCTACATACTATAGGCTTCGCCGTTTCAGTACCGTCGTGGAGGTGAAGCGAATATTTAGTTTCTAATCTGAAGTTACGAAACAGACAAGCCATATATACTTACTGATATAAAATAGAATTTGTTGGAGTTAGGCTCGATAGAGTTAGACCGCGTAGATTATTCGGAAGCTTGGCTCTACATATTTTATAGATCTGATGTCTTTTTCACAGGTCAAAACTTTTGTGGACATCGAGGTAACATTTTACAATAATGTTTTGGGGGGATTTCAGTCCTTTTTGTAAGTTGCTACTTGCTAGGCAGTCTTTTCAGTGTTTTTTTTTATTTTTTTATTTTTATTAAGAGATTTTTATGTCCATCCCGTGTAAACTTTCATGTCTTAATTCATGAAATTGGTGAAAGTCTCATATTTAAACTGCCATACCATACCATATATACCACCGTAGTAAACTTATTTTACGGCGGCGTATAACAACATTTCGGAGTATTTAAGATATCAATAAAATATAAAGTATTAAAGCTATTCAATTGAGACTTTGCATGTTTAATTAGTCTATTATTGGCATAATATATCCTGAGAATATAAATTATCTGGTATATCGGAAACCAACTCTATGAAGGTCAACTCCCCCCCCCCCCATTTTAGAGGATGGGGGCAGGAAGTAGCCAAACATTTTGATGATCATCAGTGTATGAGTGAGTCAGTGACGAAATGGGCGTATTTTAAAGTAATAGAGCTATTCAATTGAGACTTTGTATGTTAAATATTTATTATTTAAAAAAAGACATCATATCCATCAAAAATGAACTATCTGGTACATCGGAAACCTACTCTATGAGGGTTCAAAATAACGACGAAACACTTCGAGAAAAGGTAGGTAGTGCCCTTGCGCTTTGCTTTGCTCGTCTCGGCGGGCGGAGGAGTTGATTCATGGGCAGATGGCGGATTTGGTCGCGTTATGTTAAATCACAGTGTGAGTTGTAACCACAGCTAAAATTAAAAATAAAATGAGGGGGTGGAGGTTTATATATGAGACCTTCACTAATTTAATGAATTAGGACATAAGGGAGTACACGGTACTGTATACAGTAACTAAAAAACCTTTAAATAAGAACTTACAAGAACCAATTTACAAAAAGAACTTAGCTCTACATGAAATCTCTTATCTTTTTAACCGACTTCCAAAAAAACGAGGAGGTTATATGTTCGGCTGTAGATATTCTTTTTTTTTATGTATTTTCAACGATTACTCCGCCGTTTGTGAACCGATTTTCAAAATTTTTGTTTTGTTGTATTAGGTTTCACTCTAATTTGGTACCATGTTCACAAAAGTGGTGACTTGATGATGGGATCCATGAGTAATCAAGGGAACTCCTCAAAATTCAAATGGAAACATATGTTTTTTTTTTGGTTTCATATGAAATATTCCAGGCACATGTTACCACAAAGTAAGATTTTGCACCAGGATATACCATGGTTCGAAGGTGGTGAACAGAACTCCTTACTCCTTATAGATACATGTTTGGGGGTTTCGGCGTTGTTTTAAGAACTGAAAGCATATACTACTGAGCTAATTACATAAATCATCATCATCATCATCACCACCATTCCACCATACACCTTCACATTATGACCCTATTATAATTGGTAGGTATTTTTCATAGTATTTTTAGATCAAAACGGATCACGGATGTCTTTAAACATTGTTCTGTAGAAAGTTAAGCTATTTTGAAAATTATTTTATTATTTCGACCTGATGATAAGGTCCATGAGTGATCGAGGGAACTCCTCAAAATTTATATGGAAACATATGATGATTTCGATTTTATAAGAAGTATCCTAAGCATATGCTACCAAAAAGCAAAATTTTGCACTAAGATATACCTTGGTTCCGAAGGTGCCAAGAGAACTCCGGATTCCTTATAGATACAAGTTTGGGGGTCTCCGCTTTGGTTTAAGAACTCAAAGCATATGCTACTATGCAAGTTACATTCATCATCATCATCACCACTACCACCAGTCACCACACCATGAATCATTAAATCATAACTCTTAATTTGTCGAACTATTTCAAAAATTATATTGGTGTTATATCGTTATATCAAAGTAAATGATTTAAACTTGGTGATCAGGTTATCAAGTTAGCAATTTGATTATGAGATCTATGAATTATGAGGTATGTCCGTATGTAGGAAACTCCTTGTTATTGGGACAAAATAAATAGTTATATTAACGTAGTTCTAAGTAGTTTAAGCATAATATTATATGAACAATAATTATAGTGAGCTAATGACTCTCCAGGAGTGTTGTGATACAAAGAAAGTCACTGAACAGAACTTTAGAGCCTTTAGAGATAGGCGCATGAACATTAATTTTATCATTGCTTGATTAACGCCAAGCTTATTTTATTAATTATACAGTGATACGAGTATATTCTTGGAGTTGCTTATGCAATTCTCTATTCCGAGAATTGCATAAGCAACTCTCTTTCTTCTCAAGATAGTTCTCATATCATAAATGTGTATCCTGGCTCCAAAGTCACTTAGTAAAACACATTAGTATTTACAGAAAACCTTATAGTAACTTAAATTACTAAAAAGAGTGAAATTGTTATTTTTAACAATAAATTAAAACCGACTTCCAGGGTAAAAACAATAATTATTATTATAATGAACAAAAAAGTATGAAATAATTCTTACTCTTAATAGTGCCTTATGCAGAATACTCCTAAACCTCTACTATTTCTGTACACAATCTTCATAATTTTGAAGTCGGTACCAGTCTTTAAAATTAAAAATATTTTGTCTAAGAGCTCACAATTCTTAGATTTTTCAATCAAAAATCATACAATTTTTATATTTTTATCCACGTACCGACCACATAGCTGCAGGAAAATCCTAGATACAAGTATTATAATATGAGATGCGGTTGCTACTTCAGTTACAGAAAATTTGATACGAATCGTTACGTTGTAAAAATAGGATAGAATATAAGAAAACCGCTAAAATATACTTTTTCTACTAGTTTTCCAAGAATTGGAAAATGTTTTTTTTATAATCTGCACTGATACAATAAAATACTTATATGTACTTTTTCCAGCTTTTCAAAGCTTATACGATTATTTGAAGGCCAATAAATTGGCCGGCTTGTTTTCGCGATTATTCCCTGCATACAATTTTTTTCGATATTGAACAACCTTATTTCAGAATATCCTTTATTAATATATTGATTTTTAAGTTATTTAAATGTAATTATATAGATATTATGCCTACTCCATGAGATAGCAAAGTTTAGTGTTAGGTCTGTGCGTTGATCTTTATAACAACTTAGCAATAGACTATCTTGAAAACATCATTTTTAAGATAGAAATTAAAAAACTATTTATGCAACACATGGATTCAAAACTCGTTAAACTGTTTTGATGCTTTTACAAGACTTTTAGTTTTATTTTTCTGAGGAAAAACATAATCGTGAATAAAACGAAACATTATAAATCATTTTTATTTTCCTGTATTCTGTATCCAAATGTTTGCATTTGCACTTTGGTGCAAACCTCAATACTATCCACGCGTGGGTAAAATCGATTGAAAACGAAATGAGATCACATTAATTATCAAGATAGAATGCCGTTAATTCTCAACAAAGTATTTTAATAGCGATAACTGTCACAACACAGATATCGTACCTTTTCTGAAATCATCGTTTCAAACTTTCCTGACCGATATTTTTAACACCAAAATAAGCCAAATCTGAGCGGCTGTTCTTAGGTTTTAGTGAGACATTTGCACTGTATCCGATTTCATATAATTTATAGGTATAGCACATAAACTTACCAAAATAAATTGGGATAGAAATGTATGCACGTACACTATTCTTGGTCGCCTCTACAACATTGACGCGCCAAGTGCAGAGGCTCTATGTACACTGATGTCTGCGCGATTATCGCTGCTACTTCTATCGGATTATCTATTTTTTAAATCAATGGCCATTTTTAGGGTTCCATGGTTACTGAAAACCTTAGTAGTTTTGTTCTGTTCGTCCGTAGTAAAGTCGAAATAATACAAAGAGCAAAAGTGTATCGCTATAATGTCCATCCATACTTCCATACTAATGTTATTAATTGCGAAAGTGACTGTTTGCAGCTCAGGTTACTTGGATCTTAACTATTTTATAAAATGAGCATTTTAATTTTTTCTTTTCACACTGTTAGTAATATATTAAGATGTAATTTCTCATTTGCAAAAATAATATTATGCTATTTTTCATCATTTATTCATCATTTATTATTATCATTATACTTACTCGTCTTAAAAATTTTAAATGTAAAAAATACAATAGGATTAGACTTCTGTTCGAATTGAAACATCTTTGAGTATGGAAAGTCATAAGTAGTGAATTAATGTGTAAACTATAATTATTTTATTCCAGAAAAGTACATTTTTTTGTCTTTCTGCTTTAAAATTTTCAGACTGTAACCGAATTGACAGTAAAAATATTTTTGACTGCTATATTATTGGCCATTAAAAGTGAATGCAGATTTGGCCGCACCGCACGCACCGCAGTCGCCGCATTCGCAATTCTTCATATTATTATGAAGTTGCGAAGACTGCGGCGCGGGTAGGTAGGTATGCGAGCTTGCCTATAACTTCATATAAAGAATTCCGAATGCGGCGACTGCGGTGCGTGCGGTGCGGCCAAATCTGCGTTCACCTTTACCCTCAATTGCCATTTACAGTACCTATAGTTTTCACAGAGCCAGTCCTGGCTGCCAATAAGACTGGCAGCCAGTATTGGCTTGGTATATGCCGCGTTTGAACAGTTTGGCCTGGCTTGAAAAACTGTTCACACGCGGCATATACCAAGCCAAACTCTGTGAAAACTATACGTACTCTCGCCAGTGTTAGCAGCCAGCGTTGGCCTGGCTTGAAAGACTGTTCACACAAGGCAAATATCAAGCCAACGCTGGCTGCCAGTACTGGCTCTGTGAAAACTATACTTAATATCTGTGTGTATTTTTTTCAAAGAAAATAAATGATTTATATTATTTTGTCTCGCATCACCAGCTAAACCCGCTTCACCTAGGCAAAACTCGTTTGGACCTAAGTCTAGCCTTATAAATATTTTCTAAAATATAATATCTAAAACTTTTGGAAAAATATACTGAATAACGTATAGTAAGTAATAAGGAAAACTTTACCTATTAACTGTTTTTTGTGTTTTTCTTTCTTTTTAGTCGATAATAAAATTATTTTTATAATATCCTCAGCGGATCATGTCTGTAGCGTTTAACCCTACCGCTACCATGTTTTAGAAAAACTTGACATAATTTAATCGTTCTCTATACCAATCGCGATTCGCGACAGAAATAGGAGAGATAGAAGTTTCATAGTACCTCATCCAAATAAGTAGCGTCGTAACTAGGGATTGCAATCCCGCACCTTTTTCAATCCCGCGGGATTGATTTGCGGGATCGGCCAATCCCGCGGGATCCTGCGGGATCCCGCATGTTTGAATGTATGCTATAAAATTGAATAAATTGAAACTACAGGTTTATGTTTTACTTAAAATCAACTTTATTAATTAGTTGCGTGTGTACAGTGAATTATACAGCTATTAATGAACCAAAGATTTCCTTTGGTAGGATTGGTCCTTATGGTCTAAGCATGGATTTAAGATGTGGAGCCACCGCGATTTTTGATGTTAGTTTTTTTAAATTTTAGCAGCTTCTGCTCTGGAGGAAAATAGAGTCTCAATCTGTATAGAGGCATTAATTATGGTACTATTCCAAGTCCGGTACCATATTCGGATGACTTAAGAATGCTATATTCATTTTAGGACTCATATTTGCACGATAAAGATGTTAAACAACGTAAAAAGAAGAAGAAGAAGAAGCATTATTTAAACGCGTTAATCTTAGTATGAGTCAGTAGTTACTGGTCCGATTTGAAAAATTCTTTCAGTGCTAGATAGCCCATTTATTGAGGAAGGCTATAGGCTAAATTTTATTACGCTAAGACGAACATAAGCGAAGAAATAGAGGAAAATGTGAAAAAACGGAGGAAATTATTTGAAAGGGCTTATTTCACGATTTTTTCAGCAATTTTTCTGTTATTTGGCACAGATAAAAAGTAAAAACGTGAAGAATCATAGGCTATTTATTGTGGACTAATTTGTCTGTGAAATATCCAATTTACGCAGGCGAAGCAGCACGGAACGTCTAGTAATATTATAAAGGCTGAAGAGTTTGTTTTTTTGAACGCGCTAATCTCAGGAGCTACTCATCCGATTTAAAAGAATCTTTCAGTGTTTGATAGCCTATTTATCGAGGAAGGCTATAGCCTATATTAATCACGTTAAGACCAATAGGAGCAAAGATACAGAGGAATATGTGAAAATAAAGCTGAAGAGTTTGTTTGTTAGTTTGTTTGAACGCGCTAATCTCAAGAACTACTGGTCCGATTTGAAAAAATATTTCAGTGTTTGATAGCCTATTTATCGAGGAAGGTTATAAGCTATATTTTATCACGCTAAGACCAATAAGAGCAAAGATACAGAGGAAAATGTAAAAAAACGGGGAAAATTATTTGAAAGGGCTAATATCTCACAGACTACTGGAGCAATTTTTATGTTATTTGACACGAATATATAGTAGACTACGTGAGATATGGGTTATTAATTTGTGAAAAATATACGGTTTCCGTGAAATTTCAGATTTACGCGGACGAAGCCGCGCGGTACGTCTAGTAATATTAATATTATTATTGCTTCATTTTTCATTCAACACCATGTCTTTGGCATGCAGAATAATGCGGCTTTCAGCCTCCTTATATATTAATTAAGCCCTGTCAACAGCGTTTTCGTTGGTTGAAAATCATATATTATAAATTTTTTATTTTATTTTATTTTTACTATATTTTATCTAAATATTATTCAAAAACTGGCATTTAAACATTCGATTCAATCGAAAATGATACCAAACTCACCTATATACCTAAATCCCACGCAGTTGTTGACCTCATACCTTGTTGAGGTATGAGGTCAACAACTACGTGTTGAGCTAAACCCCCCCCCCCCCCCCCCTCCCCCACCTGCACGAAATATTCAGGTGGCTCCACATCGTAAACCCATCTTAGGGATATAAAGATCAATCCTACCAAAGGAAATCTTTGGTTCAGCAAAAGCCGTATTCCTCGTTTTTTTGTCTTGTACGCACACGACTAAATAGAAAATGTCTCATATTATGCCACAAAAACATTTGTTTTGTAACAAAATAACAATGAAATTATGTAATTACTCTAGTCTTATTAGATCTTAAAGTTAAAATGCTTTTAATGCCTCAGAAATCTTGAAGTCAGGGACCTCTCAACATTATGGCTCCGCATTGATTGCGACGACAACCCTCGCGTTTATGCGTGCCTAATGCCTATATAGATCCCATAGTGACTGACTCTTTGAACACCTGCAAGCTGCTTCAGATTTACTGCAGCAGCAGATCCCATTCGCAGAGATCACAATACTTGGCGACTTTAACGCCCACCACGCCGAATGGCTCAATTGTAGTAAAACTGATCTACGGGAAGATCTGTCTGGATTTTTCCCTTGCAAACGACTTAACACAAGTGGTTGCTACGCTTTCACGAATTCCAGATGGAGACGATCAGAATTTTTCCCTGTTGGACCTTCTGCTGACTTCATATCCTGATGGCTACCAAGCATCCATGACCGCACCACTTGGTTCATCGGATCATTGCCTTGCCTAGCACTGCCAACTCCGTTGCCAATGTGGTGATGCAAGGGATGAAGCTTTTCGGTTTTCGGTTTTCGGATTAACCAAACGGTCCCTGGTTTGGTTAATCCTCCAAAAAAGCTTCTCGCCGGAAGCAGGAGGCTTACGAATCCTGGGCCAATGCAGTGTCTGCTCGGGATTTAAATACCAGCACATATAAAATGAAGTACTCAAGAAAGAGATCACTCGGGAAAAGAAACAGCACGTCAATAGAATTGGTGAGAAACTCGAGCGCCTCCGAAAGGAAAGTTCTCGAAAGAGAACACGTGCATTCTGGTATCTGGCCAAAGCTATTGAAGGGAATTTATGCAAGCCAACCCTACCATCCCTACACCTCAAAAATGGATCGTTGGCCCATGACGCAAAAGACAAAGCCGATCTTCTGGGTAAGTTCTTTGCGTCAAACTTAACCCGAGGATGACGGGCGACTGAAACCGCCGACCATACCGCGATGTACGAGCGTCATGTCGGATATTTGGTTTCATCAGCGCTCAGTGCAAATAGCCCTCCGTTCCCTTGATATTCAAAAGTCGAGTGGGCCTGACGGAATCCCTCCTATAATTGTGTGTAAAAAATTGTGCTCCAGAGTTGGCTCTGATCTTAACGCGTCTTTTTCGGCTCTCCTGTTCTTCTGGCATTTTACCGCCTTCCTGGAAGACAGCCTTGGTGTACTCGATCCCCAAAAAAGGTGACCGCTCAAATCCTCCCAATTACAGACCAATCGCTATAACCAATTTATAATATAATCGAATCAATTATTATCAATAGCCAGCTCCTTCGATACTTAGAAGGCCAGTGATTACTAAGTGACAAACAGTACGGATCCCGTAAGGGTCGCTCGGCTGGTGATCTCTTGGCGTACCTAACTCATCGTTGGGCTCAGACGATTGTGTCGAAGGAAGATGCATTGGCTATTAGTTTGGACATTGCGAAGGCCTTTGATCGGGTTTGGCACAAAGCGCTGCTATCAAAGCTTCCATCATATGGGCTCCCCGAGAAAATATGCAAATGGGTCATGCGGGATCCGCGGATCCGCGTTTTGCAGGTGCGGGATCCAGCAGGTTAATAATTGGCGCGGGATCCCGCGGGATTGCGGGATTGCAATCCCTAGTCGTAACTGAAATTATCAATTTTTTAAGTTTGATTTCCTTAATTACGATATTATCAGCAAATTCATGTTATTTTTATCGCAATTATGATAAAAAGTTATAGGGTAAAATACCAGTCATTAGAATTTTTCAGTAGTGGGACACTTTACACTTTGATCGTAAAAATAAAAGTTTTGGTTTTTATACGACGTAAATAAGAATGGAATTAATATTGAGTGGCATTCACGTTACAATAACTAGTTTTTGATAATTTTTTAATGGTCAATGAATGTACATTTACCTATAACGTGTTTTACACTATAACTAACAACATCATCTCAGTTACATTCAAAGGCATTTGAACGAATAGTTCCTTTATACTTCGCGGAATGCATTTTTTAGTTGTCAGACTTTTACTCAAAAACTTAGCCGTGATAGTTTTCCTTTTAAATTCAGCAGAGATCCTACTCATGTGAATTTTTTCACATTTCCAGAAGCAACCGTTTAGCTGGTAGAAGGGGGGGGCGACACTAGCTGGACTCTAACAATTTTTTTAACCGACTTCCAAAAAACGAGGAGGTTATACGTTCGGCTGTGGATATATATATTTTTTTTATGTATGTTCAACGATTACTCCGCCGTTTGTGAACCGATTTTCAAAATGTTTGTTTTATTGTATAAGGTTAATACCTTAATTTGAAGTAATCTTCAATTTGGTACCATGTTCAGAAAAATGGTGACCTGATGATGGGATCCATGAGTAATCGAGGGAACTCCTCAAAATTCCAATGGAAACATATGTTTTTTTTTGGTTTCATATAAAGTATTCTAGGCATATGTTACCAAAAAGTAAGATTTTGCACCAGGATATACCATGGTTCGAAGGTAGTGAACAGAACTCCTTACTCCTTATAGATACATGTTTGGAGGTTTCGGCGTTGTCTTTAGAACTGAAAGCGTATACTACTATGCAAATTTCATTCATCATCATCATCACCACCACCATTCCACCATACATCCATGAGTAATCGAGGGAACTCCTCAAAATTTATATGAAAACATATAGTGATTTCGATTTTATGATAAGTATCCTAAGCATATGCTACCAAGAAACAAGATTTTGCAATTAGATATACCATGGTTCCGAAGGTGCTAAGAGATCTCCGGATTCCTTATAAATACAAGTTTGGCGGTTTCGGAGTTGGTTTAAGAACTGAAAGCATAATATGCTACTATGCAAGTTACATTCATCATCATCATCATCATCATCATCACTACCACCAGTCACCACACCATGAATTATCTAATTATAACCCTATTATTGGTACTTTTAATCGTCTTTAAGAACGAAACCCGAATTTGTCGAACGATTTAAAAAAATATAATGTTATTTCAATATAAATGATTCGACCTTGGTGTTTAGGTTACCAAGTTATCAATTTGATCATAAGATCTATGAGATATGCTACTCTCCTTAAAATATATAAGGACGATTATAGTTATATTTGCGCATAATATTATATTATGTTGAGCTGATGAGTTTCCATGAGTGTAATGAATAATGATAGAAAGAAAGTCACGGAACAGAACTTTAGAGCCTTTAAAGACAGGCGTATTAACATTAATTTTATCATTGCTTGATTAACGCCAAGCATATACTTACAGTATATATTATTATTCTTGGAGTTGCTTAAGCAACTCTGAAGTAGTGATATCAGACAATTAGTTCTCATATCATGAAAGTGTATCCTGGATCCAAAGTCACTAAGCATATCACAATTTAGCCTGTCCAGAAAACCAGAGCTTATAAATGACTAAAAAGAGTGAAATTATTATTTTTAACAATAAATTAAAACCGACTTCCAGGGTAAAAACAATAATAATTTATAATGAACAAAAAAGTGTTAAATAATTCTTACTCTTTAATGTGCCTTATGCATAATTCTCCTAAACCTCAAATATTTCTGTACACAATCTTCATTATATTGAAGTCGGTACCAGTCTTAAATATTAAAAATATTTTGTCATAGAACTCGGCATTTTTAGCTGGTACCGTCTTCAAAATAATGAAGATTGTGTACAGAAATAGTTGAGGTTTAGGAGAATTATGCATAAGGCACATTAAAGAGTAAGAATTATTTAACACTTTTTTGTTCATTGTAAATTATTATTGTTTTTACCCTGGAAGTCGGTTTTAATTTTTTGTTAAAAATAACAATTCACTTTAAAACTTCATATTTCACAAATGGATCCCTAAATCAGAAAATAATCTATGAATACTCGTAATATTTTTAAAAAAACCTATCCAACGATAGGCCTATCCAACCCATCCACAAGGTGGGGTGGACGCGAAAAAAAAATATTCATACAGCTGCTTAATGTGGTAGGGGAGGTACCTTAAAAATTGTAATTCTCAATTACGTACAATTTTGAAGTCGGTTTTATCTTTTTACTAGCGACCCGCCCGGCGTCGCACGGGTATAAAATATATAGCCACTGAAAAAATTATTAAAATCAAAAAGCCTTCACGTGGTCTACTTCTTATCAGTGCCAAATAACATAAAAATTGCTCCAGTAGTTCGCGAGATAAGCCCTTTTAAATAATTTCACCCGTTTTTTCCACATTCTCCTTTTAGTCTTAGCGTGATAAAATATAGCCTATAAGCCTTCCTCAATAAATGGGCTAACACTGAAATAATTTTTCAAATCGGACCAGTAGTTCCTGAGATTAGCGCGTTCGAGTTAGTCCTTTCAAATAATTTTCCCCGTTTTTTCCACATTTTCCTCTATTTATTCGCTCCTATTAGTCTTAGCGTGATAAAATATAGCCTTCCGCCGCCTAGCCGCCTCTGGCAGTCGTATTGCAGTCGACTGCCAGAGGCGGCGTAAGGCGTGGGCGGTGTGGGCGACCGCCCACGGCCTCGCGGTCCTAGGGGCCTCGCGCCCCTTAGACAGCGCGTTTTTTTTTAATTTACGAGTATCAAAAAATTTTTTAAACAAAAACCGTCTTGCATCATCCATCAGGGGGCCTCGCAAAATATATTTCGCCCACATAAAATTTCGGTCTTGCACCGCCACTGACGACTGCAATAGAAATGCAAACCAAACGCGCAGTCGGATTGCAGTTCAGTTGCAGTTGGCGTGGAGTCGTGTGAACTGTTTGGTTTGCAGTTCTATTGCAGTCGTATTGCAGTCGTGTCAACTGCATTCAAACTGCACTTGAACTGCAATTTGCGGTTGGATTGCAGTTGAAATGCGATCCGTCTGTGTAGACCCTAACTGTTTGAGGATATTAGCAACGACGCAAATCTCGTTAGCTATTAAAATAAAACAAGGCGCTTAATTCAAAAAGCAATCACGTTACTAAAAATGCTATTTTTAATATGAATTTTCCATATTAAAATAATGCGTGTTCGGTACTACGCCGCATTCACATTTAAAAGTTGTAAAGTGAGCAAAATGCTCATATCTATTTGTGTAACAATCTACAATGTAGGCGCATAGTATATTGTTATTCTTTTAGTTTAAGAATTACTGAGCTATTGTTTTGTCATAATATTGATTATTTATTATCTACTTCAATAGTATTTATTCACTAATTACATTTCTGAGTAGTGTCAAATATTACGAGTATAATAATTACTAATGTCTTTAAAGAGGTGAAAATATAACCTCAACAACATACATTATTATAAGTATATTGAAAATCACATGAACACAAGAAAATGAAATGGAGAAGTTTACAATAACAATATGCTCATTAAGTCTAAGATTTAAGGAGTGGCTACAGATAAACAGATAGTACACAGAAGATAGCACGAATGTTTATTAGTCCATCCTATCGGTCACAGCGTGGTCACAAAAATATATAGACCTTATCAGCTGACTGCCTCAGTATTAAACTGACCGTTTGCGACGTACAACGTGTCAAGTCAGAAAGCTGTTCGAAACGTACAAAAGTTCTGTATCAAATGAATCTTAAACTGTTTATAATAAAGTGTTTTTGTGCCGACAGATTGGAAGACTGAGGATAGGTAAGTTGTAAGCCTATATATTGTAATAGTATAGTTTTAGTGTTTTCTTTAGATATTCTGAAGTTTATCGTAAATATATTTTGATTGCTGATAATATATTTAATTATTCTATATAATCAGAATTATATAGCTCGATAACCTTCATAACATATTTTCGTCGATACTTTGGTTTTGGTGGAGTAAAATGTAAATTGACTTATTTTTATATTCACTTGCATTAAATTTACATGTATTTACTATACATATTATACTGCGTTTCATTTTATTTGAATCTATATTATCTAAACAAAAATCATTTTATAGGCTACAGCCTAGTTAAAATTTAAATATTAAAAGACACGAATTAATGTTAGTTCAATTTGGTCGTTTTTCAATTATTCTTTGTTTACATTAAGATTAAAATGAATTAAAACGTAACATGTAATTGTAATAATATTCATAACACAAAGTAACTATATTTGTTTAGCGGAAAACTCTATTTTTTTGTGATCCTGGGCCCGTACCACGAAACGGTTTTGAGACTCAAACAATCGTACGAGAATGTTGCGTCCTTCTCTAATAAACGTGAAAAGACGTTGTTAGAGCAGGACGCCGCATTCTCGTCTCGTTCGTTTCGTAGTAGGCCTACAGGCTTGTTTTTAATATTTTATCAACAATACCTAATGATATGATCAAACTATTTACCCATACGTTATTTATTAGGTATAATTATTAACAAGTGTCTAGATACGCCATCTGTCAAATTGGGTTCATAGTTCATTTGAACTAAATCAGGGTGTACTACATACCGCGGTGTAGCCCATATTTTATAAATTACTAGCGACCCGCTCCGGCGTCGCACGGGTATAAAATATATAGCCACTGAAAAATGATTAAAATCGATAGCCTATCACGATCCTTCATGTGGTCTACTTCTTATCTGTGCCAAATAACATAAAAATTGCTCCAGTAGTTCGCAAGATAAACCCTTTCAAATAATTTCCCCCGTTTTTTCCACATCCTCCTATTAGTCTTAGCGTGAGAAAATATAGCCTATAGCCTTCCTCAATAAATGGGCTATCTTAAACTGTGTAATAAAAAGAGATAATAAAGAGATAGATAAAATTATAATATTTAACCTAGGGTCAATCTAGATTTGCGCGTTACTCATGAGTCATCATTAAGTCATAACTCATAAGTTTTCAATTAAAAACCTTGCGAAAGTGCAAAAGATAGTATTGTTTGTTTAATTGTTTTAATAACATTGCAACATTGTATATTTCATTTATTGTATATTCTTGCTATCAATTATTGTTTATAGTTTTAATAAAAATCGAACGATATTATTTAGTAAACAAAATGTATAAACAATTTTGGAGTGCAAAAATTAATTATCTGCACTACCTACTTCAGAACATAATTTAGTTACTTATTTAAATTTCTTTGGTGACTGCTTAAATATCTTGAACAGAACGTACATATATTTTGAAATAACGTGAAATAGCGTGAAAACGTGCTTGAATATTTTGAACAGAACGTACGTATAATTAGGGCTTTTGTAAACATTTCAAGTGCCTTTCTGTTGCCATTATTGACATCGAGCAAAAAAGGCCAATTTTTTGGTGTATGGGAGCCCCCCTTAAATATTAATATTATTTTGTTTTTAGTATTTGTTGTTATAGCGGCAACAGATATACATAATCTGTGAAAATTTTAGAAGTCTAGCTATAGCGGTTCTTGAGATACAGCCTGGAAATAGACAGACAGACGGACATACAACGAAGTCTTAGTAATAGGATCCCGTTTTTACCCTTTGGTTACGGAACCCTATAAAGGTGTACCTTTATAGGGTGTGTTATATGTAGGCGAATAACCCATAGAAAAGGCAGTCACGTGACTGACTAGCACGTTTTCGAACGGTTATTTAAAAATTAAAACGTAAAATATGGAAATTATCCTGTTAGCAACAGCTAACAGGATAATTTCCATATTTTACCAGTTTAGTAACAACCAATTACCATAAACAATTTGACTGTCCCTATGACGAAATTAATCATTATTAAAATTAAGACGAATAGATCTCTCAAACTCGCATAAAATTATTTTCATAGAATAATATATATACATAACGAATTAATTTAAAGGAAGATTAAATTGATGACTTTAAATTATTATTCTACATCAATTTCCGTGCCGAATATTTCCTTGACTTATCGATGCTTGACTCTATGTTAACTTATTACTTATTGTAGAGGTAATCATTCGACAAGAAAGATAATTTTCCAGAATTTTTAATAAGAAAAATTACCCCCTGTGAAATTGTGTATCGATTTTTAAGAGAAAAGAAAACTTATTGGCTAGGGGCCTTTGCCTTTACTTAGTTTAGATTGTAAGTACTGACTTACTTTTTAAACCCCGACCAAAAAGAGGGGTGTTATAAGTTTGACGTATCTGTCTGTCTGTCTGTGGCATCGTAGCATCCAAACGGGTGGACCGATTTTGGTCTAGTTTTCTTTTTAATTTACATGATCGAGAGTGTTCTTAGCTATAGTTCATCATCATCAGCCTGCTCATTGCCGAAATATCACGGTTTATCTGGTTCGTGATAAGCCGATTAGCAACTTGCAGTCGTTTGATGGGTTTTATATTTTGCATTCTGGTTCGTGACGCTTATTTACTCATAGTTCGTTTGTAACCTTTCTATGTAACCACATAAACTGGGGTTAACGAATCATTTGACGCTAGTTTTGTAACACTAAGTTTTTGTTAAGAAAGGTGAAATCGCCCCTAAGTGATAGCCGCCACAGGTATAAATACTTCTCCGGTTATTTGGAGAAACACGGCATAGGCGTTATTTGTGCGCAAGTTTTCTATGAGCCCGTGTAATTGTGCCAAAGGATTTGCCGATTTAGGGCATTTACTTCTGTTTTTTATGTCATGTAAACTAAATCACTGTAGTGCGGTGAGTAGTGACAAGCAGTTTACCTTTTCGTTGATTGTAATTATTACGACCTCGTATGGCGACGGCTTTTTATTCGCTATTGAAAGAATTTCTGTACAGTTTATAAGAAGACGTGTCCACAGTACAATTTGTTCCCATTATTATCTATTAATTATTAAACTAATATACAATTAGTACCGTATCCGACACAATTCTAATTAGCTAATCAAATTAATTATGTATTATCATTAGCAAGGCAAAAATGACCCCAAAAATGGAAAATACTAAAGCTGTTTCACCATTTCCTGATAACTTCCGTTCCTAAATAAGCTATCCACAACTTATCTGACAGATAATCCATACTCTATCTGAACTTATCAGGAAGTGGTGAAACAGGCCCTAAAACGACTATCCTTACTAATACATACAACATTATAAAATATGTGAAAGTGTGTCTGTCTGTCTGTTCGTCTGTCTGTCTGTCTGTCTATTACCTCTTCACGCCCAAACCGCTGAACCGATATTGCTGAAATTTGGTATGGAGATATTTTGAGTCCCGGGAAAGGACATGCATATAATTAGGATACTTTTTAACCCGGAAAAATGTACGGTTCCCGCGTGATAAACGAATTTTGGCACAACGGAGTTGCGAGCGTCATCTAATCTATAATCTATATCTATACTTATAAAATTACATGTCCTGACTGACTGACTGACTGATTCATCATCGCTGAGCAAAAACTGTTAAAGTTACAGCCACGAAATTTAGTGAGTAGGGTTGTTTTATTAAGTAGAGACCCGCTAAGGAAGGAATTTTGAAAATTTTACCCCGAAGGGGGTGAAATAGGGGTTGAAAGTCTGAATGAAAGTCCGTCATTTCTTAAGTTAGGAACATGAAATTTTATTTTTGGGTTACTGATTAAAAATGAATGGATGCGTATTTAAGCGTTTTTGGAAATTCTACCCCCAAAGGGGTGAAATTGGGATTGAAAGTTTCAATGGAAGTCCGTTATTTCTTGAGTTAGAAACATGAAATTTTATGTTTGGGCTACTGATTAGAAATGATTGGATACGTGTTTAATCGTTTTTGAAAATTTTACCCCCAAGGGGGTGAAATAGGGGTTGAAAGTTTAAATGAAAGTCTAAATAGGTATACTACGTTAACGCGGACGAAGTCGCGGGCAACAGCTAGTATTATATAAAACTCAAAGGTGACTGACTGACATGGTGATCTATCAACGCACAGCCCAAACCACTAGACCGATCGAGGAGAAATTTGGCATGCAGGTAGATGTTATGACGAAGACATCCGCTAAGAAAGGATTTTGATCAATTCCACACCCAAGGGGTAAAAACAGGGGATGAAAGATTGTATATAATAATACTTCTTAACGCGAGCGAAGCCGCGGGCTCGTGTATTATTTATAAAGGTGAATGCCTAAAAATTTATGGACCAAAGACCCGTTATCAATTGAAACCATTTTTAATATGTGGCACAGTAGACTACATAATCTTATATATAAAATTCTCGTGTCACAATGTTAGTCCAACAACTCCTCCGAAACGGCTTTACTGATTCTTACCAAATTTTATACTCGTATGCACATTCAGTAGGTCTGAGAATCGGCTACTGGGTACTTTATATATTGATAAGTGCATTTGTTGAATAAATAATAGTAAATTATTACAACCTGAGACTGACGGCGACCATTGTTTATGCGACGGGATAGCGATCGACGTTGCCATGGCGACATACTTATTTAGTCACTTCAATAAAATAATATGGGCGAAATACTTTTAACTTTATGTTATGGCAAAGCAACGTTTGCCGGGACAGCTAGTACATATATAATATATTGTATCCCAAATACAATATCCTTTTTGGATTAAACAGTCACCGAGTGCTTCAAAAACGATCGTAACTAATTGACTTCTGATAATAAAGGAATCTATGATAGTCAGGACGACGCGACGCGATGTTACTTGAACGATAGTGTGGCGATTAGTACGTGTAGTTATGTAGTAAAAACATTTATACAATGTGTCCCGACACCGGTGTCCGATCCTTTAATGTCATGATCTGGCATATTTTATCGACAAATTGGCTGTCAAATTTTTTCTCTCTCTCATGGCGCATTTTCATTGGTCGATAGGGCCCGCATGCGGGGTGCGGGAGATTTCTGAAACGCATGCTACGACCAATGACAATGCGCCATTACTTGTCAATTAGTTGTCATAGAGTCCCCGCATGCTGTATACCGTACGAGTTAACGAATAATGAAATGGCATGGTTGTAAAATGGCAGCCATTTTAGTTTTTATCGTGCTTTCACACTAATCTGACCAGTACTTCTCATGTAAATATCCTATGAAGATTAAAAAGGTCTCATTTGATATCTAAACTTATGGACTACGCGTACATAGGCAATATGTTATAAATTTCGTGGAATTAACCATAGAAAAATAAAAGTTAAGAAAAAAAAAATGTGTGCTTTTTGTGAAAAATCTAGCGCATTAAACTGGTTCTTTTTTGTTTTAAAAAGATAGAAGAGTTTTTCATCTTAAATAAATTCTTTATTTCAATGCTCTAATCAGATAGTTTAGGAGTTATAACGATTTTCTTATGAAGGTCAGATTAGTATGAAGCCAGAGAAAATTATTTTTTTCAAAAGTTGGAGAAAAAAAACATTTGACAGCCAATTTGTCACTGAAATATGCCATAAATCATGAGTTCAAACTTCTTTTTTCCAACTTTTGAAAAAAAAAAATCTCTGACTTCATACTAATCTGACCTGTACTCGTACTTCATAGGAAAATCGTTATAACTTATAAACTATAGGACTTAGAGCATTAAAATAAAAAAAATTAAGATGAAAACCTACTCTATCTTTTAAAACAAAAAAAAAACAGTTTAATGCGCTAGATTTTTCACAAAAAGCCATTAATTATAAAATACACATTTTTTTTCTTAAACTTTGGTTTTTCTATGTTTAATTCCACGAAATTTATAACATATTGCCTGTGTAAGCGTAGTTAACAAGTTTAGCTATCAAATGACACCTTTTTTTATCTTCATAGGATATTTATATGAGAAGTACTGGTCAGATTAATGTGAAAGTCCGAGAAAAACTAAAATGGCCGCCATCTTACAACCGTGAGAGAGAGAAAAAATTTGAGAGCCAATTTGTCGATAAAATATGCCATAGATCATGACATTACAGGATCGAACACCGGTGTCGGGACACATTGTATATATAATATAGAGATGTCTAGTATCATTACATTCCTGGATTTCATATTTAATTATTATTTTTCACTTTTATATTATATTCTGACAGTATAGAATAGTTGGTATACAAAATAATCTGTAGGTATATAATGTACTGTTTTTTTAGGATTATTAGATGATATCGGTTATATATGATCGTTTTTTTTTTATTTTAATAATGGGTCAAACGAGCAAAAGGGGTCACCTGATAGAAAGCAACCACTGTCGCCCATGAATACTCGCAACATCAGAAGAGCTGCTAGTGCGTTGCCGCCTGCCGGCCTTTGAAGGTTTGTAGGTCGTATTGAAAATTCTGCTGGTGACAGTTTGTTTCAGAGTTCAGTGCGCAGCAGAAAGTTACGCAAAAAACGCACCGTGGAAGACTGCCACTCATCAAGGTGACGAGGATGGTATATATTATGTTTCGACTTTCGTGTGGAACTATAGCGAAAAGTTGCAGGAGGTATGATTCCGAACAATTTCTTAGAGCACTCCACGTGATACCACCGATAGAGGGTGTAGAGTGAAGAAACTCTTCACTCTTTCTCGTGAAAACGATGTTGATAGACATCAACATCGTTTTCACGAGAAAGAACACAAAAACAAACTAGCTAGATTGGAAGTACTGGGTATCTCAGAATTATTTTTTCAAATTATCGGTTTCGGTTATGGTTTTGAATAAAATGAATTCCATATTTACAATCTACTATTTATGGTCTACTTTGCTGTACATAAATTATTGTAATCGGCTACGGGTTTTTTTGGGCCTAGTCCTTTGGTACAATATAATTATTACAAAAGTGGTGATCTGATGATGGGATGTATGAGAAACTGAGGGAAATCCTTGATCAAAACACAGATTGTAATTATTATGAAGTTGTTTCTAGTAACCCAATCACATGTTACCAATAAGTGAAATTTCATACGAAGGTGTCTCTGGATCCAAAGACACTGAACAGAACTTCAGAGCGTATAAAGACATAAGATCGCGAATTTCTTAAAAATAACCTAAAATGATCAATTAATCCTTATTCCTTATCAAAGTGCCATCTCTAGACTTCACCAAAACCTCAACTATTTCAGTACTCATTCTTCATTCATTTGAAGTCGGTACCAGCCCGGAAAAGTACTGAGATCCTTGACATAGAACTAACGCTAAGGTAAGCTGGTACCGACTTCAAAAGCATGAAGATTGAGTGCAGAAATAAGTTCTAGTTGAGGTCTAGGTGAAGCCTCGTCAATCGTGACGGCACTTTAATAAGGAATAAGAATTATTTGCTTTAAATTACATTATTTTTAAGAATATTACTTTTGTTTTTACCTTGGAAGTCGGGTTCAATTTTTTGTTAATAATAATTACTCAAAAGGGATCCAAAGTTTTTCGCTCGCTTATTAATATTTGTAAATATTATGCAACTTAAAAATAAAATAAAAATATCACTACATTACCTACACTAATTTTATAATTAGTACGGTCTTCTATATTTAACCATTTTACCATCTCGTGTATAAAATTAATTTTCAGTAACAAAAATCTGTTTTTCACTACATTTTGATAGTAAATTTCCAATTGCAAAGAGAACTAAAAACGTTTTATGTATTATTATCCAAGTAATTATTGTGAGGTCAAAACCCCTACTACACATCACGTAATAGCGTTTTTTACATTTCATTGAAGTAAAAATGTTTTAAAAGTATAAATAAAGGAAAAACCGCGCGGGAAGCCAAACAATCTTAAATCACAGGATTGACAAAACCTTCAAAGGTTTGTACACGTGATACATTTACTTAAATCGAACTTGGGAGGTTACAAGAAAATAAACAGAGGGTACTTAAACGTTTATACTGACACATGTTTTACATAACAAATACTCGATTATTAGGGAATATTACTCAGAGGTCGAAGCAGACTTCGCTGTACTAGCACATCTATATTATATTAAGGGCGTTCCTTACGGAGATACCGTAATTTACCGTATTTCAAGCATTTTAAACTCACAATTTGAAAGCTACAAAGTTATAATAAGTATATAGCAATAATCTTCAGTATATCAACATTCCTTTCCCCGTTTTAAATTTTCTATTTTTGTTTATTATACTCATGATATCAGCTTCCAAAGTAAAACCAATTTATTAAAATTCAAGCATACATTTAGCACCTCCTTAGGATTTACAAATTACTTTTATTTGAAACACACACCAATAGATCGACAATATCATAAACTACATATTCCCCGTTTTAAATTTTTTTAGAACAATTTTGAAATAAGATAAGTAAAAAAAATAGGGTTTTGGTGCGATCTCAGCAACGCGGCAAATGTATGGCCAAGGTCGTTTGCTCGGCGGACGGCCTTAATACGCGAGCGAAAAACTTTGGATCCCTTTTGACGAAAAATGCGGAAACGTAGGCGATTGAAATTTTGCACAGTTATAGTTTACATGGTGAAGGAGTGCATAGAGCTAATATTATTATTTTGAAATTATGCTTTTATCATACATTTTTAATTTTTTTAACAAATAAAACAATACACATACTAAAATACACACACTACAAGTACATCACACACACTAGGAGATTTTGATTGACAAGCCTATACACGCGAATTGTACTCTTTTAATCTAGATGTCTAAAAAATAATAAAGTCAATATTTTGACAATAGAATACCAATAGAAAAGCGTTGAAATTTGAAAATTATAAATTTTAGGGTTCCGTACCCAAAGGGAAAAAACGGGACCCTATTACTGAGACTTCGATGTCTGTCCGTCTGTCCGTCTGTCTCCGGGCTGTAACTCAAGAACGGTAATAGCTAGAGAGTTGAAATTTTCACAGATTATGTATTTCTGTTGCCGCTATAACAACAAATACTAAAAAAATAATTAAATATTTAAGGGGGGCTCCCATACAACAAACGTGATTTTTCAAACATTTTTGCTCGGTATCAATGATGACAATAGGTAGGTAGGTAAGTACTTGAAATTTTCACAAAATCTTTAATTATATGTGTACTTTAATAATTAGTAATAATATTTAAATATAATTTTAAGGGGGGCTCCCATACAAAAAACACAATTTTGGCCTATTTTTGGCTCCATAACTGTACGGATTTTTATTTTTTATTTTTTGTTTGAGGTCGAAATTGGACCATTGGGCGATCTCAAGTACAGTAAATAATCCGACATGTTGTACACGTCCTATCAGATTATTGACAGATACGGTGCCAAACGTCGACCAAATCATTTTTAACCGACTTCCAAAAAACGAGGAGGTTATATGTTCAGCTGTGGATATTTTTGTTTACTGACTATGCACAGCTGGTGCTGCACTCTAGCGAATTATATTTTTAGCAGCCCGGGCTCCCAAAAAAAAAACAAAAATTAACTTAAAATTTATTTAACTAACTTAAAATTATTTTACAAAAATGTCTGCGATCGATGCGAGATCGGAATAGAGAATGAATATTTTATTACAATATTAATAATTACGAAAACGCGGTAATGCTGAAACTGCTGATGTGTTTCCTCGAAGGCGATGGCGTTGACCGGACTCGTGTGGCTGCATCAGCATTCTCCTTTAGGGGTCCGTGCGTAACTCCTCCACCCCCAGAGCAGCAACTATTTGAGCACGTTGAGGGAAAATGTTGCTGGAATTCCATGACTTCCAGATTTCTCAGGAACAGCATATATGGGGTTGCTTTTTGGTTCTTCTTCTGGTGTAGTTGGGATTTTCTGCAGGTGTCGACGAAGATAGAGTACAAGGAGAATTATAACTATACTAGATACAAGCGCATAGAGAGGCAACGTTGTATGGTACAGTGATGAATCGGAGTTGGCGAGATGAACAGGATTCTGCAGTAGGATTCTATTTTCCAGATGATGTAGACTATCGAGATTCAAAGAGTTGAGAGTGATATGTGGAATCTCATAATTTTCAGCTTCAGTGCGATTGTTTCTTATTTCGGTGATCTTCAGCGGCTGTCCCTTGACTTCATCTTCAGTATTGGTGATTTTGAAGGTATCTGTTCAGAGAGAGCATTCATTTGGAATTGTTGCTAAGTAGCTGCCGGATAAGGATACAAATTCCTGTCGTTCACATTGAAGTTCGACTTTCGTAGGCTTCGGGAAGACAATAGTGTAATGTCTGTCGTCTAATTGTTCCATAGCTTGTCTGGAGATTGAAACTTCAGTAGGGCTGCACGATTTGTCTAAGGATTGATGAATGATGATGCTCTGGATGCAATCTGCTTGATCTCGTGGCTGATAATAGTTTGTGCTTTCCTCACAGAGAAGGTAATCGCCAATCTTTGGGCATTCGGTTTGCAAGTACATGAAAAATTTCCCATTGGTTACTATGAAAGGATGTATAGGTATAAAGGTCTGTTGGAATTTATTAGGAACAATGGAAAACTTAAATAAATCGTAACTATCTTTAGATATAAAAGGAACCTTAAAAATTATAACTATTCTTTTACCTATGAAATAACTACCTGGTTGAATGAGATTATAATATTCTCTTAAATCAATGTCTAAGATCTCATTACTACTATAAATTTTTCTAAGTCTACTTATCATATATCCTAAGTTTTCTATGCTTATCATACTATGGTGCGTGCTCGCTGCACGAATAAATCCTAACATATTTTCTATTCTAACTAATTCTAAATACAAATCATCTGTATTTTCCGTAATAATAGATTCAATTGAGCGAATTTAGCAAATTTAGCTTCAATAAGATAATACTTGTCTATAATTGATTTTAATGTTTCATTTATTTTAATTCGGTTTTCAACTAAATTATAATAATTTGCGAATACTGATTCATCCAATCTTTATTAACACTTAAATGCTCATTAAATTCTGAAACTAACTTGTTTCCATTTCCTTCTAATAATTCTATAGCTTTATTAAATCTTTCAGCATCTGAATGATCTAAGTTACCTGTAAGTCCTTTAATAACTGATCCTAGTCCATTAATAAGTCCTCTTTTTGCTCTAGTTGGTTCTAAAGTTTTTAACTGTGAATCTATTTTTAACAATTTAGTATAAAGATAATCTATTTGAATTTCATAAATAGGCCAAGTTGAATTATCGAGTTTAGTTTTAAAATAATCTAATTGTTCATTTATAGACATAATACGATTTTCTAATTCTGATAGTTCTAAATACTGTATAAAGGTATGATAATGAGAAATCAGCTTGGCTTGGCCAAGTTTAAAGGGTAGAAGTCCGGGTCCATTGTCAAGAGTCTCAAGTTTTATCTCTGCTGCTTGCGTCATTGTCATTATCAGTATTAGTCGGTACCTGTAACAATTTAGATGATTTTGGTACTGGCTTCAGACGACATTTAGCAACAGGTCCTTTTTTCTTTGAGGTGTAAATGTGTATAGGAAGGTCTGCAAGGAATGTGTCTTGAGTGTATCGTGGTGCAAGCTTCTGCCTATTAGCCAAAGGATTTTTAATGAAAACCTGTTGGTCTGGTACATATTCAGTTTCTGGCTCACGGTTCTTATTTCTATTAGTCATTAAGTTTGTACGGTCAACAGTTGTAGCATCTTTAATCATTTCATATACAGTCTTCATCTGATCTCTATGAGTTATAATATATTGTTGCATGAGGTGCTCAGCTAAATTAAAATCTAAAGGATCTCTAGGGTCAAAGTGACCTCTAATTATATCATGTGGTCTACATTTCGTAAAACTATGGACTGAACTATTATAAGCTAGGATTGCATAAGGCATTTGATTAACTGTAGGTTCATCTTTATTTTTCAGGCGAAGGATACGAAGGTGTTCTAATAATGTGGAATGAAATCTCTCAATTATACCGTTATCGTTAGGTGAATGGGCTAGTGTTCTATGATGGTTAATTTTATGTAGTCTAACAAATTCTGCAAATAGTTGATTAGTAAATTCTGTCCTGATGTTATCTATCACAATAGTCAATGGTAGTCCATGGTGAGTGCTGAAATTTAATAGTCCCTGAATAATGCTGATGGCTGTACCATCTCGTAAATGGTATGCTTGGCCGTACTTGGAAAAGGAATCTACAAAGGTAAGATATTTTTCAGCTTGTGCTGTGAATAGGTCTATGTGAACTATTTCAAAAGGCTTAGTTGCAGGTGGTACTATATTGAACTGTGGTTTAATTGGATTTCTGTCATATTTAGTCTGTCCACAGATTGTACATTCATTTATGTATTTGGTTATTTCTTCTCTCATTTTAGGCCAGTAGTAACGACGTGACAAGGCTAAGTAGCATTCGTTGATTGGTTTTATGGTTAGTTTTACCTTCATGATAATGTTTAATGATCTCTTGCTGCCTTAAATATTCTTTAACATCTTCTAGCTCAGTTTTTGCTAAAACTAGATGCATAGAATTATTTTTAAAATTATTTTGCAAAATGGAAATGATGGAGTACATACCTAATGGTGGAGTTATTTTAATGGCAGTCTTTATTTTAGGATTAACATATTCTTTAATTGCGTTTATGACATCTTGTTCTAATGTAGATTCTGAAACTTGTATGTGTGTTCGTGTATGTGTGTCAAAAGGTTTAGTCACTGTCGGTCTTCTTTTAATGTCGCCTACTATGGTCAAACAAATCTGTCTATGGAATTTATTTAATGGTTCGTCTGTAATGGGAATTTCAAGAATGGGATTTTCAGCGGATGTATGGGCTGTTACAATAGTAGATCCTGATGGTTCAGGTCTTATTGATGTGTCTATACCACATTCTTGAAGAAGTGATTCTATTTCTTCATTATTAATTTGTACACGGGATAAAGCGTCAGCGTTCGTATTAAACTTTCCTTTCTTGTAAATTACTGTATAGTCAAATTCACTCAGTTTCAGTCGCCATCGTGTTAGTCTAGAGTTGGGTTTTTTCAGGTTCATAATCCACTGGAGTGGCTTATGGTCAGTTATAATTTTGAATTTCCTACCAAATAAATAGGGTCTAAAATATTTAGTTGCCCACACTATTGCCAAAAGTTCTTTTTCGATTGTACTGTAATTTAATTCACTGTCACTTAAAGTCCTAGAAGCATAGCAAACCGGTTTATCCGAGCCTACTGTATCTTGCGAAAGTACTGCTCCTAAAGCTACATTTGATGCGTCTGTTATCAGAATGAAGTCTTTATCAAAGTCAGGATATTGTAAAATAGGATCATTGGTCACTAAAATTTTGCATTTTTCAAAACATTTAATATATTCGGAATCTAAAGTTATTTTGTTAGTCTTTTGTCAGGCATTTAGTCATCGGTTTTGTCAAAGTCAGGTATGAATTTCCTGTAATAACCTAAAAGTCCTAAAAATTGTTTAATTTCTTTTGTCGTTTTGGGCAAAAGGTAATTTTCTATAGCTCTAATTTTGTCTGGGTTCGGTTTTATACAAGTTTCAAAAATTCTGATTTGTCCATTTGGATCTTGAAATTCGATTCTCTTAATCTATTAAAAACCTTTTCTAAATTAATCATGTGTTCTTGCAAGGATGTAATGAAAACGATGATGTCATCAAGATATACTAGACATATTACATTTTGTAGGCCTCTAAGGATGTTATCCATTACTCGTTGAAATGTCGATGGTGAATTTTTAAGTCCCATCGGCATACGTAGAAATTCAAAATGCCCATTTTCTACGTTAAATGCGGTCTTTGGAATGTCATCAGGATTCATCTCAACTTGGTAAAAGCCAGATGCAAGGTCAAGGGTCGTGAAATACTGACACCTACCTAATTTGTCTAAAACGTCGGTAATATTCGGAATTGGGTATTTGTCATCAATAGTCTTTTCGTTCATTTTTCTTAAGTCTACTACAAGTCGCCATTTTCGTCTACCAGATGCGTCAGCTTTCTTTGGAACTACCCAAATGGGTGAGCTCCAAGCAGAGTCAGAGGGTCGTATGATTCCTTGTTCGAGCATTTTAGTAATTTGTTCTCTAACTTCCTGTCGGTGTACAAAAGGATATCTATAACTTTTAGTGTATACGGGGTTTTCGTCATGAGTCCTGATACAATGTTTAATTTTATTTGTGAAAGTTAATGGTTCGCCTTCTATATAAAATATATCAGCATAGCGTTTACAAAGAGTCTCTAAATTAGCTCGTTCTTCACTATTTAAATGGTCAGTTCTAAGCTTCTCTAAAACCTGTTTAACTCTGTCAGGGTCGGGTTCAGTATATGAACTTTCAAAGTAACCTTAGTCTAATTGTATAGGTCCGTCAAATGAAATTACAGTGTCTTGGTCTGTCATGTTCTCTATTTCTACAACACCAGTCTGATCAAAAACAGTTGTAATACATTCATGAATAATGCAGTTAGATATTAATTGTTCCGGTATAAATACGTCACCATCTTCATGCTGAATCGGTATATTAATTAAACGAGATGATTTTGCTGGTATTATATCGTCTGTATTACGTCTTCTACATTGATAACGTAATAATGGTATTTTTGCATAATCGGTAACTAAAATATTGTCTTTTAAATCAATCTTACAATTTTCTAACAAATCTAAACCTATTAAACCATCGAAATGATTATGAAATTTATAAATGAAAATTTTAATTTTCTTACTATCATTAAATTCAGGAAAACTTGGAATTAAAATTGAATGTTCATGAATACTTGTTACTCTCGAATTTAATTCAAAAGAAATACGCATATAATTAAGTTCTCTACGCTTAAATTAATTAGGAGGAGGGTTGAAAAATTTCTGCCAATCATGACCAGGAATTCTAAGTTGGAAGGGTTTTGTTACAAAATGGCTTACGCCACTCATAGGCTTAGGGCCAGAATTATTGTTCTGTTGGGGTTGCCTGTTAGGTAACCTAAAACCACTATTATAATTAGGCAATGGTGCTCGGAACATTTGCTGAGTACGCGTTGGTTGCATAGGCATGCGCTGATAATTATTAAATTGGGGATTAAAATTGGATTTTTGCCAACTTGGTCCGGGTGTAAATTTAGGAAAATTAAAGTTATTATTCATAGGAGGAAATTTAGGCATCGGCTGTGTAAATTGTTGGTGTGAGTTGTGTGGTGCTGATGATGATGATGGTTTTCGATCTGTTGCTAAATTACCGAATACCGGAATACCGAATACCGGGACCCGAGAGGATCTTTTAAACCTCTTACAAATGCTTGCAAAGTTAACTTGCGGTATAAAATTCTTTTAGCTTCCACGGTAGTCTCTATTGTCTCGTGCAACGATACATAGGACATTATAATGCTAAAAAGGTTTTGGCATTTGTCATAGAATTCTTGCGGTGTCTCATTACCCTGCGTCGCTAATGCTAAGTCATTATAAAGTGCGGTCTCGTCCCTTTGGTCGGAAAAAATATTTATCAAAGTATTTCTAATCCCTATTAAATTTTCAGGAATGCCATTAGAATTATTAGTACGAGCTGCTGGACCAGTAATTTTATTTAGGATGCCGTTAATTACATATAAATTCGATAATTCGTAGCCTGGCTCGCTACTCACACATTTAATGACAATTTGATCGCAAATTCTAATAAATCTAGGGAGAATATGTGGATTCCCGTCAAATTCTGGGACTGGGCGAAGTGCCTTATAAACTGTGTCGGGATCCATTATACTACGAGTATCTAACTCACTTATACTTAAATTTAATTGATTACTTAAAATACTATCTGAATTTATTAATTCTTGTTCGCAAAAATTTCCTTGAGGGCAATTCGAGCTCTCAGAGGAATTATTAATATCTAAAATAAGAGAATCTGAAATATTTAAATCTATTTGAGGGCTATTCGAGCCTTCACTTAATTGACGATTCGAGTCAACTACACTATCCCTACGATTTTTAAGCCTGGAGGAGGCAGGACTATTTTTCGTGGGACGGAAAATTGTGACGAGGAGAAAGCAACACTGATGGAAAAATAAATCAATGTACTCACATAGCCCGTCGACTTCTCTGGTTTTCCTTGAGTTGTACTGAAGTTTGAGTACGCCCCGGCCGCTCGATGATGAGGTTATCCTCTCGGTGAACGTTTGAAAGCGAGAGCTAACCGACCGCGCGCGGAGTGGATTTTAGAGCTCCGGAAATCTTCTTAAAACGCGATCTCGTAGCCCCAAGAATATCCGTAGACTGCGCCAATTATATTTTTAGTAGCCCGGACTCTCAAAAAAAAAACAAAAATTATCTTAAAATTTATTTAACTAACTTAAAACTATTTTACAAAAATGTCTGCGATCGATGCGAGATCGGAATAGAGAATGAATATTTTATTACAATATTAATAATTACGAAAACGCGGTAATGCTGAAACTGCTGATGTGTTTCCTCGAAGGCGATGGCGTTGACCGGACTCGTGTGGCTGCATCAGCATTCTCCTTTAGGGGTCCGTGCGTAATTGGTGTCAAAACATTGCAGTAAAATATCCTATTATTATATTATATTATAGAGGTCTACCTGGTTAAACATACAAAGTCTCAATTGAATAGCTCTATTACTTTAGATTTTATTGATATCTAAAATACACCGATTTCTCACTCGTACACTGACACACTGAAGTGCTATGCTGAAATTTTGCATGTACATAATCTAAGTTTAGTATACAACCAACAAAAAAAATCATAAACTTATAACATTCGCCCCTATCACCTAAAATGAGGGGGTGGAGGTTTATATGAGACTTTCACGAATTTTATGAATTAGGACCTACGAATAATAAAAACTATTAGGACATAAGAGTTAACACGGGTCTGTAGACACTAGACAGTAACTAAAAAACCTTTTAATAAGTACTTACAAGAACCAACTTACAAAAAGAACTGTAATCCCACCAAAAACATTTCTTGTAAAATGTTGCCGAGACGACCACATAAGGTTTACCGTGTGAAAAAGATGTAATATATAATGTAGAGCCAAGCTTCTGAATCTACAACAGCCGAGCCATACAATATGTTTACTGATATGTAGAATTTGTTTAAGTTAGGGTCAGTAGAGTTAGGCCGTGTAGGCTCAGAAGCTTGGCTCTACATGAGATCTTATATCTTTTTTCACAGGGTAAACCTTGTGTAGTTGTCTCGGCAACATTTTACAAGAAATGTTTTTGGTAGGATCCTTTATTCTATAAAATATACATTTATATCGAAAAATTAATATAATTATTCAACAGAAATGCGCACCGCGCATATTCAGATAAAAACACGTATGAAATATAATAGATATTATTGTGTTTTTTGTTTCGTTGTTAATACTAAATCTATCCGAATATTTAAATACACAAAAAAAACAATTTATCCTAATTGCTATATTGCTATGCTATGTATGTATATGTCAGGTATGCTACATTGGGACTACGTCACAACTCACATTATAATATTATAATTGTGATTTACACCTATTTGTGTCGTTTTCGCGCGAATTGTACACGAATTATACACGTAACAATAAATACTGTTGGTCACGTGATCCGATTTCATAAAATTTGAATGTATTTTTTATGAATTTCATTGGCTTCACGTACTTTAGCCCTCTACTAGTCATCTTTAGTTCTCATTCTTAATTTATTACCTCGGAGTCTCTCTGAGAATAAAAGTGAACCTCAAGTCATCGCCATAAAGGTCAGAAGTAAAATATTAAATAACTGAATATGTACGTAGCTCATAATTCATAAATAATTAAAGAAGACCGTTTTAGATCAGCTTGTTAATGCAGCACCAGAAAAATGTATGCACTGGCTACGTTATTTGAACGAATAATACTGTTGGCTAGACTTGGCATAGCCCGATCCCATTACATAGGCCAGTTGCCTATACAGGGTGCAATTAAGCCTTCCTGCCACATTTTTTCCAGGGCTTAGGTGTCATTAGGAGAGTCCATTTAACCAAAAAAAATGGGTGTTATTTTTTTGTAATGACATATCCCATTTAAAATCGTTGCAGAAGGGTCGCGGGGGGAGGCGCGCGCGCGGGGGCAAATCACGCGCGACCGACGCGTCGTGTCCATTAAATTCTAGTGTTTTTTAACCAACTTCCAAAAAAACGAGGAGGTTATATGTTCGGCTGTGGATATATATTTTTTTTATGTATGTTCAACGATTACTCCGTCGTTTGTTAACCGATTTTCAAAATTTTTGTTTTGTTGTATTAGGTTTCACTCCAATTTGGTACCATGTTCACAAAAGTGGTGACCTGATGATGGGATCCATGAGTAATCGAGGGAACTCCTCAAAATTCAAATGGAAACATGTTTTTTTTTTGGTTTCATATGAAGTATTCCAGGCATATGTTACCAAAAAGTAAGATTTTGCACCAGGATATACCATGGTTCGAAGGTGGTGAACAGAACTCCTTACTCCTTAGTCCTTATAGATACATGTTTGGGGGTTTCGGCGTTGTTTTAAGAACTGAAAGCATATACTACTAAGCTAATTACATTAATCATCATCATCATCATCACTACCATTCCACCATACACCTTCACATTATGACCCTATTATAATTGGTAGGTATTTTTCATAGTATTTTTAGATCAAAACGGATCACGGATGTCTTTTTTTTTTATTTTTTTATTTTTTTTTATTTTTATTAAGATAACAACAACCTTTAAACTAACTGTATAAATAAACATATTATAGTTAACTAGAAGGTCAATTAAAGTTACCTACATAAACACAGCTTAATTATTAAACTAAAGCTTAAACCGACTTAATTATAAAATCTAAATATTAGCACATATAATTTCAAAACATCTACATAACTATTACATAAATTTAACTGATACAATGCACTTAAACAAAAAAATAATACAAGAGAGGGTAGAGAAAAAAAAATAACTTAGGTTGCCTCATTACCATTTCATGAAATGTTGCGTTGAGGTAAGATATGGTTTACTCACACTACAATACATACTTATTATGTTATAGATAATAATATAGAAACTATTACAACCAACAATAACTTTGTCTCAATTTACAATAATTATTCGTATTATTCGTATTCGTATTTAAACATTGTTCTGTAGAAAGTTAAGCTATTTTTAATGAAAATTATTTTATTATTTGGACCTGATGATAAGGTCCATGAGTGATCGAGAGAACTCCTCAAAATTTATATGGAAAAATATGGTGATTTTGATTTTATGAGAAGTATCCTAAGCATATGCTACCAAAAAGTAAAATTTTGCACTAAGATATACCTTGGTTCCGAAGGTGCTAAGAGAACTCCGGATTCCTTATAGATACAAGTTTGCGGGTTTCGGCTTTGGTTTAAGAACTCAAAGCATATGCTACTATGCAAGTTACATTCATCATCATCATCACCACTACCACCAGTCACCACACCATGAATCATTAAATCATAACTCTTAATTTGTCGAACTATTTCAAAAATTATATTGGTGTTATATCGTTATATCAAAGTAAATGATTCAAACTTGGTGATCAGGTTACCAAGTTAGCAATTTGATTATGAGATCTATGAATTATGAGGTATGTCCGTATGTAGGAAACTCCTTGTTATTGGGACAAAATAAATAGTTATATTAACGTAGTTCTAAGTAGTTTAAGCATAATATTATATGAACAATAATTATAGTGAGCTAATGACTTTCCAGGAGTGTTGTGATAGAAAGAAAGTCACTGAACAGAACTTTAGAGCCTTTAGAAATAGGCGCATGAACATTAATTTTATCATTGCTTGATTAACGCCAAGCTAATATTATTAATTATACAGTGATACGAGTATATTCTTGGAGTTCCTTATGCAATTCTCTATTCCGAGAGGGCACTAGGTATATTAACTTTATAGTACTCATATCATAAATGTGTATCCTGGCTCCAAAGTCACTTAGTAGAACACATTAGTATTTACAGAAAACCTTATAGTAACTTAAATTACTAAAAAGAGTGAAATTATTATTTTTAACAAAAAATTAAAACCGACTTCCAGAGTAAAAACAATAATTATTGTTATAATGAACAAAAAAGTATGAAATAATTCTTACTCTTAATAGTGCCTTATGCAGAATACTCCTAAACCTCTACTATTTCTGTACACAATCTTCATAATTTTGAAGTCGGTACCAGTCTTTAAAATTAAAAATATTTTGTCTAAGAACTCACCATTCTTAGCTGGTATCGACTTCAAAATAATGAAGATTGTGTACAGAAATAGTAGAGGTTTAGGAGTATTCTGCCTAAGGCACTATTAAGAGTAAGAATTATTTCATACTTTTTTGTTCATTATAAAAATAATTATTGTTTTTACTCTGGAAGTCGGTTTTAATTTTTTGTTAAAAATAATAATTAGGATAACTTTCGGGAGCTATTTCTCAACATTTTAGTACTGAGTGACTATAAAAGAAAAAATACGTGTATTTTTATTTTTAACAAAGATCAATATATCTAAATTTGGTAGGAAGGTCTATTTGCACCCTGTATGGATCAATTATCTACTCTGGAAGTCGCCTTCTGAAATCGTATATTTCTTAGTACGGTACGTAAATTATGAGCATTCAAGCGCTTATATAGCACTCGTCACGCTAGTATGGCCATTTTCCCAAGCGTTAGTACGGAAACGGTCATTATCTACTTTGTTCTTGTAGAGGATCATTGAGTCCGGTGCACGCGCACCAAACGTCCTCGCGAATGGATACTAACTGGACAATATTTCGTATTCATTCATAGAAAGACCTGTAGGAAGCCTAGAACTACGAACATAATAATTAATAATGTCAAGATGTTACTAGCAACGCTGCACCAAATAATACACTTTTCCGGGATAAAAGCTAGGTATCAATTGTTTTTCCTGTTCGCTGTAATGCTCGAGCGTTCCCGCGAATTTCCACGTCATGACTCCCATTAACCTAAGACTGTACCTTTTACTTAACTAGTATAATATAGTAGTATTGAGAGCTTAGTCTATACTTTTTAGGGTTCCGTACCCAAAGGGTAAAAATGGGACCCTACTACTGAGACTCTGATGTCTGTCCGTCTGTCTGTCTGTCTGCAGACTGTAACTCAAGAACCGCTATAGCTAGACTTGTGATTTCTACATTGAAATAAATGAATACAAATTAAGGGTGGTTTGATAAAGAAAACAAGCACAACTATAAATTATTATTACAATTAACACTCATTTTTTATTTGGCAAAAATCTAAAAGTTACAGATTTTAATTTAATGTGATTTTTATGACTACATACTCTAAACTAACTTCTAAATTCTCACGTATTATTAGGATGGCTTCGCGGACCACTTGGAATGCCTCCAGGGACCACCAGTGGTCCGCGGACCACCGGTTAAGAATCACTGCCTTAGATCGTAACAATTTTATAATATTAAAAAGGTTTTCGTCGTTAGTTATCGCTGTCAATTCTGGCTTACAGAAAAGAACGAAGTCTACATATCAGTAAATACGTATGGCTCGGCTGTTTCTTTGCTAACTTTAGATAGAAACTAAATATTCGCCTCACCTATACGACGATAGCGAAACGGCGAAGCCATACATAATAATTGGTATGTAGAATTTGTTTAAGTTATGGTCAGTAGAGCTAGGCCGTGTAGATTCAGAAGCTAATTGGCTCTACATATTGAGATCTCATATCTTTTTCACAGGGTAAACCTTATATTTTGGTCGTCTTGGCAACATTTTACGTGATGTTTTTGGTGGGATCCTACTGTCTAGTCCTTTTCCGGTATGAACTATGCGGTATGAACGATGGCCCGATTATCACAAGTATACTTATCCACATTACCGCAATTGAAGTCATTTCCCAATAAAGTCTTAAAGATCAGCAATCAGACAGCGAGGGAATTGCTGCATCCGCCGCGCGCCGCGTAAACGCTTTCTTTTGTTTTACGACAAGCATTCACATTGTTTCGTCTGACTTCTGAGTCATGTGTCTGCTAGTATCATCTCTAGAGATAATATTGTGAATACAATACAGTCGTTTGTAATATTGTTATCTTGTTTATTTATCAATACTAGAAATCGCCCAATGGAAGAAATTCGACCTTAGTTTCAACGACATTAAGACTACTACCTATTAGTACATGGAATTGGTACATTTTGGTTTGCATCAAATGGGTTAGTTCTGATTTTTTTATATGTTGTATGTGATGAGGTGGTAATGTCAAATATAATTTTTCCACCTCGAAATCCTTCCGGAACATTGGAAAATTCATAAGAAACCATTAAATTTTTGATCACTTTTCAGTTTTTGCCATTTTTTACCACCAAGGTGCCAGATATGTCCAGTACTTGAGAAGTCACTACGGCTCCAATATAATGGTGATTTTCGACGGGTATCCATTATGACGCTTAAGGAAAAAACACCAAAAGCTCTGAACGTCTCCATAGAGTTGCAGCAAAGTCCTCCCTGTTATCTTTGACGAGACAACCATTGTTTCAGTTGCTCAGGATAAGTTCCTATTGAATGACAGGAACAAGGTTAGATTCATCAACATGCTGAAGGTGCAACTGGAGAGGAACAATATTCTCACACTACAAGCAGAGGAGGATGCTGACCGACTAATAGTAACTACAGCCATTTCCAATATTATGTTTTCTACATACGACGTAGTGAATTTTAATTTTTTTTTTTTTAGATTTTGCAAACATTTGAAAAGCTGTATCTTTGGAACTATTCAGTTTATCGAGACCTAACTATTCTCATTTTGTTGAAAATTTTGTCTACTTTAAAGTAATTTCTGATAACATCTACCATTAAACAGGTCCTTGGTGGTAAAAAAATGGCAAAAACTGAAAACTGATCAAAAATTTAATGGTTTCTCATGAATTTTACAATGTTCCGGAAGGATTCCGAGGTGGAAAAATTATATTTGACATTACTACCTCATCACATACAACATATAAAAAAATCAGAACTACCCCATTTGATGCAAGTGAAGACCCCTTTTATTGTACGATTTCCATGGACTATATGTCTTTATTTGGTAAAAGAATAAAATATGTACTATCAGAGAAGTTGATTCATAGGCAAATGGCGGACTATTTGGATCGCGTTGCGTTAAACCCAGCCGACATAATATCATTGAATTGACATAATCCGATCCGACGTAGGTCTATCAATTACTGCCTATGAATCAATTTCTTCGATGGTACATTAGAAATAAGTAATCAAAAACGTAAAAATCAAGTCTCACCCAATTGGCGCCTACTCACTATTCAGCATAATAGTGCAGTCGCCAGAGGTTTTAACCTCCGAAAATTGTAATAGTGAATGGATTTTTGTTTTTGAAGTGTCATTTTCTTTTTTACACTATAACTTGCAAAGTTTACCAACAATTTTTTTGTGTTTTTAATTTTTTAGTTACTTAATTAAAAATTAATATTTCACCATATAAAACCGGTCCAGAAAAAAAATTTTTTCTTGTTCCTGTTATTTAATGACTCTTATCCGATTGTTTACGTTGAAAATTAACCAAATACACATTTTTTTAAAATAGAAAGTTTTCTTTACTAAGCTAAATACAACTATAAGGTTTTTGCAAAGTTTTTAGAGATTAACGCTCGTCGTAACCAAGATAAAAGGGTTTGGGTGGATTTAAGGGTTGTAACGAAAAGTGTGTTAAACTTAATTGTTGTGCGTATTTAATTTTTAGAGAAATGATAACTTTTAAGTACTTAAAAACGTTTAAACATCTCCAAAAATGTGTAAAATAGACCGAAAATATTTTTCTATATTTGTTGAAAATTTATTTAAGTGAGAGCTAAAACATTAAATGCATCGACAAATGAAAGACTTTTTCTAGTCTTTGAAATATATTTAAACTTCCTACTTAAAGCCAGAAAAAAAATTGGGTGCTACAAATCTCACGTACATACTAAAGACGCATGCTGCGACCTATGTTTGGAAAATGCTTACCTGAATACAAAAAATATCAGTTCTTAACCTAATTTGTATTTTTTTCCTTTTAGTATGTTTTAGCAAATATAATTAATGAAAAAAAAAAAACAATTTTATTCTGTAAGAACCTAACCAAAAGAAATAAAATACAGATTTTCTTCGAAATATCCGTGAAAAGTTTGTGCTACATTTTCAGAAAATTTAATAAAGTAAGAGCTAAAAAGTTATACACATTAAGAAATAAAAGGCTTTGTTAAGCCTTATAAATAATTTTAAACTTCCTATTTAAAACCAAAGAAAAATAGGAACGCCATTTACCTGGCGAGGCACACAACAAGCACATTTGGAGGTATACTCATCTACATACAAAAATATTAATTTTAAATCTAAATTTTATATTTTTTCAACTTATTTTCTTTCTTTGGAATATAAGCAACGATACAAATCAAAAAACTAATAATATATTTTATTATTTTGCTATAATATTATGTTTAAAATTTGCAAATTGCAAATTTCCTTCAAAATTTTACAGTTTATGAGTTTACTTGAAGTGGAAGAGAATAATTTAAAAATCAAAAGCACAAATTTTCAATAGGTAAACTTTATTATTTATGTTATCAGCCACACATTCCTTTTTTTCTTTTCAATTTTCATCCACTATTGCAAAAATCGGAGGTTTGCACGATTTTTACGCTCTGGGAACTCCACTATAAATTATTATGAGGAATATAGCAGAGGGCTCTATTTTTAACCGACTTCCAAAAAGGAGGAGGTTATATGTAATATATTTCTGTATATAAATGTCTGTATATATAATATTTTTTTTGTATTCAACCATAACTTCGCCGTTTGTGGACCGATTTTCATAATTATTTTCTTGTTATATAGGGTTCAATCCGAATTATTACCATGTTCACAAAAGTGATCTGATGATAGGATCCATGATGAATCGAAGAAAATCCTTGAAATTTATTAATACACACATGGTGGTTAAGATATTTTTTCTAGTAACTCAAACATAATATTATGTTACCAATAAGTGAAATTTCATACGAAGGTGTCTCTGGGTCCAAAGACACTGAACAAAACACCTAAACCTTTAAAGATAAAAGTTTGGAAATTGCAGCATCACTTAGGTAGATAACTGCAAGCATTTACGACAATTTTGCTTACAGTAATATAATGTGAATACTGAATACTGAATAGTTAACTTTCGTAATGGTAGTGGTTATCCACGCGTAAAGCCTTGTGGTCTTGTAGATAACTAAAAAGAGTAAAATTATTATTATTTTTTAACAAAAATTTAAACCGAATTCCAAGGTAAAAATGATATTATTAAAGTGATCTAAAAAGTATGTATTAATAATAAAAATAATTCTTATTCTTTTGTAGTGCCTTTTTCAAAATTCGACTAAGCCTCAACTTATTCTGTAAGTACTCAAATTTCATTGTTTTGAAGTCGGTACCGGCTAAGTTCTATGTCAAGAATCTCAGTTCTAGGCTGGTAGTGGTACCGACTTCAAACGAATGAAAATTGTGTACAGAATAAGTTGAGGTACAGTCTACGGTACAGTCGAATTTTGATAATTTTTGTATGGTCCATGAATGTACATATTTTATAACGTGTTTTACACTACTAACAACATAATTTCAGTTACGTTCAAAGAAATTTGAACGAAAAGTTCCTTTATACTTCGCCAAATACATTTTTTTTAGTTGATCGACTATTACTCAATAACTTATGAAGTCTTCTTAGCCGTAATAGTTTTCCTTTTAAAATATTTTTAACTCTCGTGATTTTTTTCACATTTCCAGAAGCAACCGTTTAGCAGGTAGTAGGGGAGGAACACTGGACTCTAGAGCGATTTTTTCCACTTTAAAACTTCATATTTCCCAAACGGATCCCTAAATCGGAAAATGATCTATGAATACTCATAATATTTTTAATTATTTTTAACAAAAAATTAAAACCGACTTCCAAGGTAAAAACAATAGTAATATGAACTAAAAAGTATTAAATAACTCTTACTCTTTAATAGTGCCTTTTTCAGAATTCGTCTAAGTCTCAACTATTTCTGTACTATATACTACAGTCTTTATTATTTTGAAGTCGGTACCAGCTAATTTAATCGTGAGTTCAGTAATGTCGGATTATCTGAAACTTTTGGGACTGGTACCGACTTCAAAGTAATGAAGATTGTAGTACAGTACAGAAATAGTTGAGATTTAGACGAATTCTGAAAAAGGCACTATTAAAGAGTAAGAGTTATTTAATACTTTTTAGTTCATATTACTATTGTTTTTACCTTGGAAGTCGGTTTTAATTTTTTGTTAAAAATAATAATTTCACTCTTTTTAGTTAAGTATCTACAAAATTAATTAGGCTTTATGCGTAAATAACCAATACGAATGTTAATTATTCACATTATGTCACTGTAAGCGAAATTGTGGTAAATGCATGCAGTTATCTAAGCGATGCTGCAATTTCCATACTTTTATCTTTAAAGATTCAGGAGTTCTGTTCAGTGCCTTTGGACCAAGAGACACCTTCGTATAAAATTTTTCTTATTCGTAACATATGTTTAACTTACTAGAAACAACATTTTAATCACTATGAGTGTTTTGATAAAATTCAATGATTTTCCTCGATTGCTCATAGATCCCATCATCAGCTCACCACTTTCGTAATTGTTATACATAATTAAGATTATATCCTATACAACAAAACGAGAATTTTGAAAATCGGTCCACAAACAGCGAAATCATTATCAAAAACGTCTGCTTCGATGCAAAATATCACGAAAAGTACCAATAATTGGGTCATAGTGTGATGACCAATGGTATAATTATGGTTGTGATGATGATGATTAATCAAATTGATGTATTAGCTTATGCTTTCAGTTGTTTAAACAACGCCGAAATCCCCGAACCTGTACCTATAAGCATTCAAAAGTTCTGTTCGGTACCTTCGGATCCAGGGTATAACCTGGTGCGAAGTCTTACTTTTTGGTAGCATTTACCTCGAATGCTTCAGAAAAAATCGAAATCACTATATGTTTCCATACAAATTCCAAGAAGTCCCCTCCATTCCTCAAGGATCCCATCATCAGATCACCACTTTTGTGAACATGTACTAAATTCGAGTTAAACCCTATACAACACAAAAAGAATTTTGAAAATCGGCCCACAAACGGCTGAGTGATCGTGGAACATACAAAAAAAAAGATACATACAGCCGAACATATTACCTCCTCCTTTTTGGAAGTCGGTCAAAAAACCTATCCAACAACACTTCACACAATGGGGTGGACGCGAAAAAAAATCATTCCCGCTTGACATGACGTAGGGAAGGTACCATATATTTTTTAAGATTTCATCTACGAATACCTAATAAAAACTAAGAAAAAGTAACTCCGTCAAAAAACATTCTCTACAAATTACAATATTTGTCAAAAATGTGTACCTTGTTGGGTACAATATTTAGGTGGCCTTGAGCGGTATCAGGCTGACCTTACATGGCAGTTCGAAAGGAACCAAATTAACGGTCATAGTATGGGAGTTACGTTTCCTTAGTTTTTATTATTTGTAGGATTTCATATACCATTTTGTCGGCATCATTAATACCTATGTGCATTCACGCCAAATTACAGCTTTGTAGGTCCTATAGTCCCTGAGCAAAACCGCGGACAGACAGACAGACGGACCGACAGACCGAAACAAATAGGGTTCCTTGTTGACTACGAAACCCTATTTATAAATATAAAACCTTTTAATTTCATAAAAATAAACCTTATTACTGCTGCGGAACCCTTCATGGGTGCCCACCCTTCGTGCGAGTCCAACTCGCACTTGGCCAATTTTTGAAGTGAAAACTTCTTTAGTGGCGTTGAGCACTTTTGTGGGATGGGTAAAAACTGTGAAACTCGCGTCAGATTCTCGTGCTGATTGAAAAACCGTAAGACGGTTGGAGAGTAGTGTTGTAACATCGAAATCGATTAATCGAACAATCGATTGTTTTTTTTTCGATTGTCGATATTTTTTAATCGATTGTAAGGGTTTCGATTAATAAAAAAAATTGATTTTATTAAAATCGATTTTCATAAAAAATGGGTTAAAAATTTAATCGATTGTAAGGGTTTCGATCTGACTGATCTGATCTTTCGATCTCCCGGAGTGCGATTTTTTTATTACACCTACTCCTGTTTCCGTGGATATTATTATATCCACGGAACCTTTGTTAATTTTTGGAATAACTTTGTTATTACAAAGTACACCTATCTGACTGTTAAGGCCATCCCCGAGCAGACGACCTTGACCATACATTTGCCGCGTCGCCGAGATCGCACCAAAACCCTATTTTTTTACTTATCTTAGTTCAAAATTGACCTTAAAAAAATTAAAACGTGGAATATGTAGTTTATGATATTGTCGATCTATTGGCGTGTGTTTCAAATAACAGTAATTTGTAAATACTAAGGAGATGCTGAATGTATGCTTGAATTCTAATAAATCGGTTTTACTTTGGAAGCTGATATCATTAATATAATAAACAAAAATAGAAAATTTAAAACGTGGAAAGGAATGTTTATTGCTGTATTTTTATTATAACTTTGTATCTTTCAAATTATGAGTTTATAAGCCCCTAAATACGGTAAATTGCGGAATCTTCGTAGGGAACGCTCTTAACAACAATGGGTAAAGTAACTACTTAAGTAAATATAATAAAGTGATTTTCAAGAATTAACATAAAAACAACATAATTGACAACATTTCATTTAATTAATCATCAAAAATAAAAAATACCGTGTCTTTGTTTTTATTTCCGAAGGCCTAAAAAAAATTATTAATCTCCGAGAAAAAAAATTAAAACGAAAAATCCGCTTTCGACGTCATTGGTACGGCAGAATACGATAAGATGCACACCTTTGCTTGTAGGAACGAAAATAATGCAGATCTAAACACAATAACAAATTCAATAACCTCAAAGTAAAGTACCACAAAGTCAGTGACAGTACTGACAGTTTTTTTTAAGAAATCAGATATGACGTGCAAAGGTATTTTGTTGTTCAACCTTACCAATGACGTCATTTGGCGCTTAAGTCATTTTAGAATGATCAGAATTAAAAACCAAGTTTTATAAATGAAAATGACCACATTTTCAAAAATAAAAAAATACGGGTCCCCTAATTTAACCCCTACTTTCATATTTCGTCATAAAAGAAGTAAAAAAAAATATTTGAAATGTTGTCAATTATTCTCTCTTCATATAATTATATTTTTTATTTGTAAGTAATTGATAATTATCTTAAAACAATTGATATAAGCTATAATTAACAACTGTTCTTTATCCAGTGCCAAGTTGTATTATTGTCCAATAATAGTAATTTAGATTACATTCGTTACGTTTATTTTTAACCGACTTCCAAAAAGGAGTTAATATTTCAATACAATTTCTTCTCTTTATTTTTTACATATATTTTTCTTCTTTATTTTGAGAAATTTTATCCATAACAAACACATACTTAAATATAATATTTTATACGATTGTATATTATCATAATTCATAATCAATGTGCAATCGATAACGCTATTATGCGAATAATCACGTGTCATTTTGTGGTTTCACAAACAAGATACGATGTTATAATTATACTTATAGTGGAGTCGCCAGAGGTTTTAACCTCCGAAAATTATAATAGTGAATGGATTTTTGTTTTAGAGGTGTCATTTTCTTTTTTACACTATAACTTGCAAAGTTTACCAAAAAAATTTTTGTGCTTTTAATTTTTTAGTTAAGTACTTATTTAAAAATTAAAATTTCACCATATTAAACCAGTCAAGAAAAAAATTGTTTTTCTTGTTCCTGTTATTTAATGACTCTTATCCGAAAGTCTGTTTTGCTATGCTAAATAAAACTAAGATTTTTGCAAAGTTTTTAGAGATTAACGCTCGTCGTAACCAAGATAATAAACCAAGGGTTTGGGAGTATTTCAGGGTCGTAAAGAAAAGTATGTTAGACGTACTTATTGTGCGCATTTAATTTTTAGAGAAATGATGAGTTTTAAGTATGTACTTTAAAACGTTTTAATATCTCCAAAGATGTGTAAAATAGACCAAATTTCTTTTTCTACATTTGTAGAGAATTTATTTAAGTAAGAGCTAAAACGTTAAATGCATCGACAAATCAAAGGCTTTTTCTAGCCTTTGAAATATATTTAAACTTCGTAATTTAAGCCAGAAAAAAATTTGGGTGCTACATAATATCTCAGGTACTTACTAAAGACGCATGCTGCGACTTACCTCAATACAAAAAAATTTCAGTTCTTAACCTAATTTGTATTTTTTTTCTTTAAGTATGTTTTAGCGAAATGTGTTAATGAAAAAAAAATTAAAAAAATATATTCTGTTAAAACCTAACCAAAAGGAATAAAATACAAATTTTTTTCGAAATATACCCGAAAAGTTTGTGCTATATTTTCGGAAAAGTTAATAAAGTAAGAGCTAAAAAAAATTACGAATTAACAAACAGAAGTCATTGTAAAGCCTAAGAAATGATTTTAAACTTCCTATTTAAAACAAAAAAAAAATTGGAAAGCCATTTATCGGGTACTTACTGCCGAAACACACAACAAACTTATTCGGAGGGTCTGCTCATCTAGATACAAAAATATTAATTTTTGAATCTAAATTAGGGGAAAGGCACTAATGCTAGACACGGAACTAATAGATGACACTTACGACAAAAATACCATAAAATTAAGAATTACTCTAATTATTTCTCAACACTGTAAATTTTAAAAGCTTCCCAAGCTATCTGTTGATGTGAAAAAATATATTAGGGACGCCTTCGGGAACAAAATTTTAAAATGGGATCAGTTCTCGTAAATAATGTGACCGTGTCAACACGCGCTCGGCAATTTCTTAGCAAATAAGTTATGGAAGGCGAAATTTTGCACGTAAGTTTTGAATACATTTGTTTGATTTTTTGTAATTTCTATCGATTTCATTAAATTAATGGTCATGTTGTATACACTAATTAATGTTTATTTATGATTTTTTTTTCTATTTTCCCTAACAATATAAAGGGTGTCTACTATTAGTTCTTGAAAATGTAAAATGTATAATGCCTATTATGGTTGGTTATTAGTTAAGGCTAACTTAGCTTTAACCTTAATTTTGACCACAGAATTTGACAGAATATGTCGGTTGCGTTTATTTTTTTTATTAAAACTACAGTGAATGGGATTGAGATTTGAGAGTATAAAAAATTTAATTATCCGTAAAAATCAACAGAAAAATATTTTTTGTAACAGCACTGTGAAACATAGTAAATTTTCACGAATTTTCGATATAAGACGTATGAGCGGTTAAATATGGCGTTCTTAAGGCTGCTCTCTCGAAAAAAGCGTGCAGATGAAACAACTTTTCATCGGCATTAACAGAGAAATTATATCTGAAAAAAATAATTAGTAATCTACATGATATGGTAGTGGAGTTCCCAGAGCGTAAAAATCGTGCTAACCTCCGATTTTTGCAATAGTGGATGAAAATTGAAAAGAAAAAAAGGAATGTGTAGCTGATAACATAAATAATAAAGTTTACCTATTGAAAAGTTGTGCTTTTGATTTTTAAATTATTCTCTTCCACTTCAAGTAAACTCATAAACTGCAAAATTTTGAAGAAAATTTTCATATTTCTTTCTTTTAAATTTATAGCAAAATAATAAAATATATTATTATTTTTTTGATTTGTATCGTTGCTTTTGCCAAAGAAAGAAAATAAGTTGAAAAAATACATAATTTAGATTTAAAATTAATATTTTTGTATGTAGATGAGCATACCTCCAAATGTGCTTGTTGTGTGCCTCGCCAGGTAAATGGCGTTCCTATTTTTCTTTGGTTTTAAATAGGAAGTTTAAAATTATTTTTTAGGCTTAACAAAGCCTTCTTTTTCTTAATGTGTATAACTTTTTAGCTCTTACTTTATTAAATTTTCTGAAAATGTAGCACAAACTTTTCACGGATATTTCGAAGAAAATCTGTATTTTATTTCTTTTGGTTAGTTTTTTACAGAATAAAATTGATTTTTTATTAAATTTTTTTCATTAATTATATTGCTAAGACATACTTAAAGGAAAAAAGTACAAATTAGGTTAAGATCTGATATTTTTTGTATTCAGGTAAGCATTTTCCAAACATAGGTCGCAGCATGCGTCTTTAGTATGTACGTGAGATCTGTAGCACCCAATTTTTTTTCTGGCTTTAAGTAGGAAGTTTAAATATATTTCAAAGACTAGAAAAAGTCTTTCATTTGTCGATGCATTTAATGTTTTAGCTCTCACTTAAATACATTTTCAACAAATATAGAAAAATATTTTCGGTCTATTTTACACATTTTTGGAGATATTCAAACGTTTTTAAGTACTTAAAAGTTATCATTTCTCTAAAAATTAAATACGCACAACAAGTAAGTTTAACACACTTTTCGTTACAACCCTTAAATCCACCCAAACCCTTTTATCTTGGTTACGACGAGCGTTAATCTCTAAAAACTTTACAAAAACCTTATAGTTGTATTAAGCAAACTTTATTTTTTAAAAATTGTGTATTTGGTTAATTATCAACGTAAACAATCGGATAAGAGTCATTAAATAACAGGAACAAGAAAAAAAAATTTTTTCTGGACTCGTTTTATATGGTGAAATATTAATTTTTAATTAAGTAACTAAAAAATTAAAAGCACAAAAAAAATTTTGGTAAACTTTGCAAGTTATAGTGTAAAAAAGAAAATGACACCTCAAAAACAAAAATCCATTCACTATTACAATTTTCGGAGGTTAAAACCTCTGGCGACTGCAGTAATGATACGTAATTTGGTTTTGCCATATTTTTTCTATCGGTATCACATAATAAAGAAATAAAAAACCAAATCACCTCTAAATCGTTGAATGAAACCACTTTACTCCTTCATTATTTATCAAAAGAATATATAAAAAATATCTACTGCTTTGCAATACATAAGGTAATAATTTGGTTTGGTTACTTTTTTGAAATATGTATAACATTAAGCCTTAAAAAGGTTTTTTCTCCTATTTCACCCTATCATGGACGCGGCGAGCGTCGTAACCGCCACCGTACAAGGCGCGCTGTTATGAATGTTATTTTAATGTCATTTACGTCGATATTCGCACTGACAGATAATCGACCTGCTAATTTAGGAAGAGAGGACCCTTAACCAAAAATTTGACATTTTGCACTTTAGTTATAGTTAAAGTTATAGGTTAAAGTAAGTTGGTGCAACCCACCCTAACTGATTTATGCCCGGTTTCTGAGGAACTTTTAACGGCCGTTTATCTATTCAATAGCGCTATTGGTTCGATAAACTAAGAAAGTGCGTTTCTGAACATCGCAATGTAAGATAAAGTCCGTTTATACTAAGGTTAACTTAACTGACCAACGTGTGCCGTTTATCGATTTCATAACTTTATTTGACGCTTTGCTTCAAGCAAATTACATAAACTTTTAGGCTTTAGCTTGTTATTATTAAATTGTCAGTGAAAGCTTAGTATTAAAATTAACGCGATGAATACGAGCAGCCCATCAGAGTCTGATTTGGAAGTATTGGAGTTTATTTCTTATATTTGAGTACCTACTTACCTAGAAACTTACGACCGTTATTAATAACCTACCGTCTATCTACAGATAAAAATTATTAGTTATGTTATAACCGTAAAAAATAGTTCAAAAGTAAACATACCTATATTTTTTAATGTTTTTATAACGAGTAGATACACGCGTTTTTTTTTTATTAAATTCGATGGTGAAATTTTGGCTGACGCGATTCGGGTGCCAAGGAACGTGAGATATCAAAACCCAAAAAAGTGCATTGTTTGGCCCAAACAAAGCAGCAATTAGTGTTACAACAAAATAAAAGAGCAGGTAGTCTTGTCTTTATAAACATGAAACAGATGTTGATTTGGTTCTCCGTTAGTATAATAATATATTGTATTGTGTTCTGTAATGTGGACTGTGGTTGTATTAAAACTACTTACATAGTAGGTAAATGATTTGCAAATTGCAGCATTTTTATTCAGTGTGCATCTCATGAAAATCGGTTCAGCGGTTTTATAAGAAAAGATAAAGCACAAACGACAGTTATGAACATGGCAATGGAATGGAAACTAGACGAAACTTTTTTGAACATCAATGAGTTTGACGTTTATTAAAAAAAAATTGACTACGATCCGCTGATAAATAGCGAATTTTAATAGTTTGTAACTAAAACAATGCTTATTTACTTATTTCCTCTTGAATAAAATATTCGTATTATTCGCTTATTCGTAAATATTCGTATTCGTTAATAAAACTAGTAATAATCCTGAATTAAAAATAGCGAATTTTAAAAGACCCATCTAACGACAGATTGTGGAACTGCTTATCTGTTTGATAGTTATTGAACGGTTCATTGCGTACTCAGAAACCCAGTGACAGTTAACCGACGTTTATCCTATAGATAACTTTATTGCATCAATAACTAATGAGAGTATAACTGAGAACTTCAGAAACCGGGCATTAGTTCAGCGCTCACCACTGCGGCGCTAGGTGCGTTTTGTTTACAATATTATGGCGTCAACTAGCCGGTGTTTGTGTAAGTACTCACATACGGTTTTGCTCGATCGAGCAATCACGTAGAGTAAAAACCACGGCTCGGACTTTCGTCCACACATTCAGCATTACTCGATAGTTTTACTCCAGTTCGAAGGAAATTAGCTACGAATAGGCTACGAATAATAAAAACTAGTGTCAAAAAATTTGTCAAGCCGGCTCGATTCGAATTTCGAGCCTTCAAACTGGCTCGATGCGAGCCTTCGAGCTGTGAGTTTTGCGGTCCACACGGTGGTTTTTGCTCGATTTCGAGTAAAACTATCGAGCAAAACCGTATGTGAGTACTTAGCATTTGTGGTTGTTTCAAGATATTTTTCGGAAAGAAAGTAGTAAATATACGTTACATTGTTACAATTACTGTTAATAAAGAGACAGAAATGATGGGGCACATACAAGTGAATCAAAATTTAAACCAATATTCGAGGAGAAATAATTACGGGATTATGAAATGCATCACCAAGGTTAAAGGTATTTATTGCAAAAGAATAATCTCCCAAGAAATTACACAAAGTTTTCCTATTCCCTCAAATTACATACTAAACTAATGGTCACCTTAGTTAATTTGCCACATAATATTACTAGTTGGCTATATAGTCCACCCAAAGAATAGCCCAAAAGCAGGTGTAGAGTGCGTGAGCTGCAACCTAAGCAATTTCTTCAGAAATGTGTTGAGGATGCCTAGAAGATAAACATACTAAAAGTCCCCGCCCCTAGGGGGTGAGCCGGGGTGGGGGGAGTGGGTTAAATGTCCCGTTTTTGAGTTTTTGGCTCATATCTTTAAAACGGTACGTAGTAAAGAAAAAGTGTCTGGTGCATAATAAAAGCTAATAAAATTTACTACAACTATGTCATGTACACTATGTATCTATGTCCAATATTTGCCATGCTATGAGCTTCTAAGGTGGTCAATTTTCGAAAACACACATCAACTAAGTCTAGGGACATATGTATTTTATGAAATCTATCAGGATTTTTGAAGACAGTAAATGAAAGAATTAAAGCTTATTTTATGGCATTTCATAGAACTTAAAAAACTCCGTTTTTTTTTGTTTTTAAGAAAAAATCATTGTCTTTTCTATGGTCACAGAAAAGTTATGTGGCATAAAATCTTTACTTCGTTTTATAAAACCGAAAATTTCATTCGAATGAGAGAAAATCTTTTACATTTTTATTGCTAATAGTCAAATTAATAATAATATTTTTTACATTTCTTACATAAAAAAAAAATTTAGTCTTTCTTCGGTAAAGGCCCTATGTTCTTTGTGATTTCGTTTTTTCTGGTATCTATCTTATTAAAAAATCTCTGAAATGTATTAAACGCTGCATATTTTAGTCGCAGTAGATATATTTCATGTCAGAAAACCCTGGAGACCAGGGCAAAACCAGAATAATCTCGTCGAATCAACTCAATATTAAGTCGATGCAACTAATAAAAAGGCTTTAGGAGAGCAACCAGTCTCTAGAAACCGACCAAACCGTGCAGAGGAGTTTCCATTAAGTTGGTCCTTAAGACGTCAAAACATTTTGTAATCCAGCATTGAAATGTGGAAAATGCGGAAGGTTGCTTTTTCATGAGTTTGTGAGATTGACCATGGTATCACTAAGAAATTGTCTCTGATGCTGGTGCTGATGAAAATCCCGGCTTGAATTTCATCTCGATTTACTGTAATCACTTGTTCGGATAATTCCGCGGTGAGTTTACCATCTTCGACCAGCTCTGGAGAGCCATTATTCGTCCCATTAGGTTTTACCATTATTAATCACCTTATCTACTGCGACTAGAATATGCAGTGTTAAATACATTTCAGAGACTTTCTAGTAAGATAGATACCAGAATAAAACGAAATTACAAAGAACATAGGGCCCTTACCAAAGAAAGATTTAATGTATTTTAGGTAAAAATACTCAATACTACGAGTAAGTAACGAATAAAATTCATTATTATTAATTTAACTATTAGCAATAAAAATGTAAATGATTTTCTCTCATTCGAATGAAATTTTCGGTTTTATAAAACGAAGTAAAGATTTTTTGCCATATAACTTTTCTGTGACCATAGAAAAGCCAATGATTTTTTCTTAAAAACAAAAAAAAATCGGAAAGTTTTTTATGTTCTATGAAATTCTATAAAATAAGCTATAATTCTTTCATTTACTGTCTTCAAAAGACGTACCGTTTTAAAGATGTGAGCCAAAAACTCAATAACGGGAACTTTAACCCCCTCCCCCCACCCCGGCTCACCCCCTAGGGGCGGGGGCTTTTAGTATGTTTATCTTCTAGGCATCCTAAACACATTTTTGAAGAAATTGCTTAGGTTGCAGCTCACACACTCTACACCTGCTCTTTTAAGTGGACTAATAAGCGTCGTCTAGCTGTAGTATTGAAAGTTGCAGTCAACAAGTCGGCTAAGCGACGTATAGTCGTGTGATTGAATGGCGTCGTTCAGTCTGTTTGATTGTACGGCTATTTTAAGCAGTTGGCTGCGACATATTATAAATATATGCGAGCATTATGCGAGCGAAAAACTTTGGATCCCTTTTGACGAAAAATACGCAAACGTAGGTGATTGAAACACCTACGTTTCCGCAAACACACAACTCACAGCCACTTTTCTCCGAAACTATAAGAGCTATACTATTGAAACTTGGTAAGTAGATGTAGACTGTGAATTGCATTAAGATTTTGATATAAAAATGGAAAAAATATTAAAAATTTTAGGGGTTCCCATAGGTACCTACAACTAAAACAAAATTTTTTTTTTCATCAAACCTAATACGTATGGGGGTATCTATGGATAGGTCTTCATTCAAGCATCAGTTAGAGGTTTCTAATATAATTTTTTTATAACCTAAACAGTTAGCGAGAGAGACTCTTTCAAAGTGGCAAAATGCGTACCCCCCCCCCCCCTCTAACTTCTAAAGTTCTAAAGTTATACGTCATAAATGCTAAACCTTAATTTAACTTTCATTAAATCAATTGAAATATAAAAATAAATCAAAAACCCTTAAATTTTATAAAAATAAACCTTATTGTTAAGTCCAACTCGCACTTGGCAGGCTTAAAAGTATTTAAGATTCAATAAAAAAATAACCGGCCAAGTACGAGTTGGATCATCAGTAGATACACATAAATTACTGATAATATTATGTAGAATTTTCAAGTTTAAGTAAGGGTCAGAAGAGTTAGGCCGTGTAGATTCAGAAGCTTGGCTCTACATGAGATGTCATATTTCACAGGGTAAACCTTATGTGGTCGTCTCGGCAATATTTTACAAGAAATGTTTTTGGTGGGATTAAGACGTATGTTTTTTGCAAGTTTTTGAAACAAATTCAAACCAATGTTTAACACCTCATAAAATTATTTTTCATAGCGCCTGTCACATAATTATGTAGGTACTAAGTTTAATTTATTATTTGACATACATTCGATGAAAATAAACTTAGCCATACCTCTATGGCCATACTATTGACACTGAAATGCTAATTGTCAATGAGTATTAGCTTTGTTCTTCTTTTGGGCGCCGATTTTGTTACTCAATAGCCAATTATAGTGATATTAAGAGGTTGGAAATATGTAAGTAAATTGATATAAGTACAAAAAAATATACTTATTAAAATAAGTAACTCTAAATATAGCACACAAAAATATGCCTAAGGTGATCTATTACGATTTACTACTTAGTTAAGCTGTTATTGTGTTGTTATGACAATAATTTGTGGTACGCATAAAATTAGGTACAGCTGGTCTGGATGCTGGAATTACGGCTTGGGATAGTAAATATGAATAAATAGATATAATATAAATGTTTATTTCAATGTGCTCAATGTATATAAAAAACGGGCACATATTTTTTTACAAACAACCTTTATTTTACGTGATTACTAATAAGTATGATGTTGACTTATTTCTTCAATCTTTCTTCAATAATCTTTACCTCATTTGTGCTCTACTACGGTTTACAGAACCTATTTTTTATAGTGACCGACCGAACTTTCGGTTTCGGTTTCGGCCAGTTTCGGCCAAAAAATCTAGTTTCGGCCTTAGTTTCGGTTTCGGCCAAAATATAGCCGAAACTTTCGGTCCCGCCGAAACTCATGCGTCGTACGGTAAACTTCGCAGTTAACTCCTGCTTGCTTGCCAGCGAGGCCCCGGCTCAGTTCGCCACCATCTATTTAATAGTGTTTTGAGATTATGTTTTCTACTTGTAGATTAGTCCCAAATCAAAAATTAGCACTTCGTTTTATTTTCATTAAATTGTCTAAGCTTATTGTTATCGAAATTATATTCGATAACAATAGCCCACTTCCCCGTAAGCTTCACTCTTGCGGCCCTCAGTATATTTTTCAGGTTTAGCGGCAAAACGCCTTCTGGAGCAAAAAAAGTGTGACGCCAACTGCAAGTTTACTTCGTAATTTCGTATTGAACTTCGACCACGGTCGTGTCCATATTTCCCACAAAAATAATATACTGCAAATTGCAATTGATTGTGTTTTCAGTAACTGTACGTCGTTAATGTCTAAGGGAGGATTTCACCAATCACACAACTTCATTTTATAAAACTTAGTTCTCATTAAACGCGTTCCTACGGGGATGTAAATCTGGTTTTGTTTTAAATATGGATTTCATAATCTTCTCTTAATCACGATTTATAAATCTAAGTTTATGTGACACCATGCAATGATTTTACATGGTTTTGGAGTCTAGTTGTGTTATTTTATCAACACGATACATAAACTACCCAAAAGCATCAAAACTGTCATCTTGACATTTTTTCATCTATGATTTTCGATTCACCATGATACTACACTGGCAGGAATTTGTCGGCTTTTATGAAGTTCAACCATACCACGTTGGACGTTCTAAAGATAAAACTTGGATTTGCTGTGAACGTTATGTTGGTGAAATGCAATTTGGTGCTATAAAGGCGTTTATACGTTTAGAACCGATTTAGTGTACCTACACTAAGCGCGTTCTACTTCTTAGGTGAAATCGCACCTAAATAAAATGACTTGAAATAACTTCTGCTCTTGTTTCTTAGGGTAATCCTTCGTTGTAATACAGGGCAATTTCACCAATCACACTTAAAACTTATTTTTATTAAACTAAGTTCGCATTGAACAAAATATGAACAATGGCGACGTCAATCTCGTTTTGTTTCAAATAGATTTTACATTCTTCTTTTAATCGCGATTAATGAATCTAAGTTTACGTTATGTCGCGCCATGATTTTTATATGTTTTTATCATCTTGGAGCCTTTTAAAGTTGTTTTATTAAAAAAGTAGCATGAAACGATAAATAAGCTAACCAAACGCATCTGTGAAAACTATCAACTTAACAATTTTTTCTTCTGTTTCTCGATCTACACTGATGACACTACACTGACAGGACTTAAATGTGTTTTATGAAGTTAAAACTCGAATATTGGGCGTTTAAAAGATAAAAATCGGATTTTCTGTGAACGAGTTTAGTTTATGCTGGTGAAATGCAATTGAGTGTAAACGTGTTTAATACGCTTAGAACCGGTTTAGTGTGCGCTAAGCGCGTTCAATTTCTTTGGTGAAATCACACCGACTTGGAATCGTATAAAAACGGAATATAGTACAAAAAAGTTTCTAGGGAACATATTCGAGTATAAGCTTAATAATATTTATTTTAAGAATAATGTCGCAAAAAGTAAAAAAATCAATGTGGTACTTTTTCTTTAGTTTAAAAAGTTGTAATTTATGTTAAAAATCAATAAATTTCAGTAAATAATCGCAATTTTAAATGTTTTACTAAGTTTCGGTTTAGGTTTCGGCTGAAAAATCAGTTTCGGTCGGACACTAATTTTTTACTTTACTTCAGTTTTATTAAAAAGTCTCAATAATCCTCATACCCTTTAAATAAGGTCCCGTTGGACTTTGGAGGTAAAAACCGCTATAAAAATTTGAGGTCTAAGGCAAATCTCCCTAAAATTGTAGGTGATATCTATGCACAATTATTAGTCCCTTTATTTCGTCATAGGTATTAGTATATATTATTATTACCTTTTATTATTGTTCGTCCCTCTCCCTCCCAAACTTTGCGAGTTAGTGACTCCCAATTCAGGTACATACTATAAAATATGTATGACTATTTCTGTCGTGTTCATAAACCGAACGTAGAGTTAGTTTCTTCACACACTTTCCCTAGGGAGACATCGTACCGAGTGCGTCCCGCGAGAAATTACCCTCACAAGGACGAGTTTCAAATAGATTGATATTAAACTATCAGTCGCACAGTGCACTAGAAGCATTGAATATATTATTATGTCTACAAGATACTTGCTACTTAAGAGCGGGCTGTTAAATTTGCTGTGTTTTCTAAATTTTTTGAAAGGGCTTTTTTAAAACGCAGCAAAATTTGACAGCCCGCTACGGTGTCTCCCTAGGGAAAGTGAGTGCAGAAACTAACTCTACGTTCTAATAAGTATTACGATCCCGGAAGACGATTGACTCAAATGAAATTGAGATTTATTTAATCATTGTATATTTATCTGATATTTGGCTAACGGAAAACACGATTCACTTATTTTGACTCGATAGTTATATTTGTCGAAATTATGAATCTTTCTCGGCTTTTCAACAAATATCTGCTGCACTTATTGAGTTACTATCTACGATAATCTAATATTACAAGTATTCAAAGATCATTTTTCGATTTAGGGATCCATTTGTGAATTTATATGAAGTTTTAAAATGGAAACAAATCGTTAAGAGTCCAGTGTCCCCCCCCACTCTTCCAGCTAAACGGTTGCTTCTGGAAATGTGAAAAAATTCACGGGAGTAGGAAATAAATACTGAATTTAAGTGGAAAACTAAGAAGACTTCATAAGTTTTTGAGTAATAGTCGATCAACTAAAAAATATACTTTTGCCTTATAGCTATCCACAACTTAACTTGACAGATAAAGTATGGAGAATCTGTCAAAAAAGTTGTGTATAGCCATCTGGCACATTATCAGGAAGTGGTGAAACAGGCCCTCAGTGTATTATCATTTATCAGACATCAATAAAGAAATATCCATGAAATTTGCTAAGGGGCCTGACTCTTCATAAGCTGTGTTTCAAATTCGTTGTAAGTGACGAATACCTTAACCTTGAGAAACAGGTCCTACATAAAAGTAGTATACAGTAGTATACATTTATCATACACATTAAATACTAATCAGTAGACCACCTCCCATCAAATACAAATGACATTATGATAACATTATTACAAATTAGATAAAGGCATGTATGATAAGAGTGTTTAGACTCAGTATGCCTATAGGCCATAAGTCATAAGTTCATAACCTCTTCTGTGAGTCGGGCTAGGCCCGTGTATGTCAGAAGTCAGAACTGATTATTTTTAACACGTGAATCGTGATAAATCTTAAGTACTAATAGGTAAAACCGGCCAAGTGCGTGTCGAGCCACACGCAATATATATAATAATATATATAATATATACATATATATACATATAAACATTTTCAAAAATTAGCGGTAGTATAGAAATACTACTTAGAAATAATACTTTTTTTGGTTGATCGATAACTTATGATAAGCCGTAATAGTTTTCCTTTTAAATTCAGCATATTTCCTACCTCCGTGTTTCTTTTTTCACATTTTCACATTTTCAGAAACAACCGTGTAGCTGTTAGAAGGGGGTGACAAATGATTAAGTACTTAGTTGTGGAAACTGTTGGAACAAAAATTTTGAAATAGGATGATTTTGATAGTTCCAGAACGTGTTTTTGAGGGATTTTTTTTTTAAACGCGATCGAAAGCATACTTTGACAAAATTTTTGGTTCAATATCTTAAAAAATTAGACACACTGTTGCGACTTGTGAGTTGTGACCCTTTCAACTACACGCATCGAGATATTATTATAATCTGTCCTTTACGCTGCGCATTTAATTAAGATATGAATCACGATGTAAACAACAGATCGAGAATTGGTTTTAAAAATATTTTTTGTTTATTTACTAAGGAAACAACAATTTAAAGGGCAATTACTGCGTAAATGCAATTATTTTGAGTGCTTTGTTTTAATAATTGAAGTAAGTACGTAAAATTCTTGTTCGAGTTATAATAATACTAGACGTTCCGCGCGGCTTCGCCCGCGTAAATTAGATATTTCACAGACAAATTAGTCCACAAAAATAGCCTATGATCCTTTACGTGGTACGTACTTCTTATCTGACCCAAATAACAGAAAAATAATTGTTCTAGTAGTTCGTGAGATAAGCCCTTTCAAATAATTTCCCCCGTTTTTTCCACATTTTCCTCTGTTTCTTCGCTCCTATTAGTCTTAGCGTGATAAAATATAGCCTATAGCGTTTCTCAATAAATGGACTATCTAACGCTGAAAGAATTTTTCAAATCGGGCCAGTAGTTACTGAGATTAGCGCGTTCAAACAAACAAACAAACTCTTCCGCTTTATAATATTAAAGTATATATAAGACTAGATGCATGACGCCCGCAACTTCGTTGTGCCAAAATTCGTTTATCGCTCAGGAACCGTACATTTTTCTGGGATAAAAAGTATCCTATGTCTTTAACCGGGACTCAAAGTATCTCCATACCAAATTTCAGCAAAATCGGTTCAGCGGTTTGGGCGTGAAGAGGTAACAGACAGACAAATACACTTTCGCGTTTTAGTACGGAATATTAGTACGGAAGTACGGATACGAAAGTGTGTCTTTCTGACGGATAGAGATACTTTGAGTCCCGGGAAAGGACATAGGATAGATAAGTACTTTTTATGCCGGAAAAATATACGGTTCCCACGCTTCAAACGAATTTTGGCGCAACGGAGTTGCGGGCGTCATCTAGTTTATAATATATTAGTTAGTATGGTGGTATGGATGACGTCGTGAACGTCATCGAACGCAGTGCCACGTGTCGCGTGTGCATCGTTGGTGCCAACATAAGGGCAGGGACATACATCATTCCGACACTTGCGTTTGTTTCATAATTTTATGTGAAGAAAAAAAAATGTCCACAGCCTAACATAGAACCTTTTCCTTTTTGGAAGTCGGTTAAAAATAATAGTTTGCGTTTTTAAATACATTACAGAGCTATATTTGTCATCAAGTTAAACTATAATTAAATCACGTAGATTTAATAAGACTGTCTTCAACAGTCTTCGTGTTCTTCTACCGTAACAATAGTTTGACGAGTATTGAAGAATATTCTTCAATACTTGTCGAACTATAGTAACGGTTTAACTACACTGTAAATCCAATATTCCTAACTAATAGATTTTCTTAATCTGCACGTTAAGTAATTCTAAACCTGTATGTTCTACTGTAGAAATATTTAAGAAGATATTGTACGTTAGTTCCAACTGTTACCTTGGCCCTATAAAAGTATTGTCCATTCCAATGACTGACATCCGTGTGGCTCAGGATTGATATTATATTTTGATTGTATGATTTCTCTTTAACCGGCCAATGTGAGGCTCATCGTGAGTGGCCGAGCTACCTCGTGTATTGACTTATTGCGCAATAGTAGAATAGATCCTAGAATCTAGATTCTAGACTCTAGAGCTCGACTATACTGTCTAGTGTCTACACCAGACGCTAGCCATTCCCAGAGTGCGCTCAGCGGATCCCTGGGGCTCCGCAAAGACCTAATACCTGTACCAATATTTTGTATGCTGAATTTACTTATTAAATTCAGCATACAAAATTTTGTTTAATTTTTCTTGATAAAAACATTAACAATACTATCCTTTTACTCGTCAAATTTTAATCTAGTTTGTTTTACAAGCAACAGCAAATAAAGCAAAATTACTATTTTTTAAAATTAGATGAATGTTTTAAAATATAAATAGTATTTTTGTAATGGGCACCTCATAACATCAAGACAAATAAACAATATTTTGTATGCAAAATTTGCTTATTAAATTCAGCATACAAAATATTTTTATTTGTTTTAAAAGGCAACTTTCTATTGCTATTAGGGTATGTTATTCGAATATTCGAATACTCGTTTTATTCGAATATTCGACGATTTTATTATTCGAATATTCGGCAAATTATTTTTCGAATAATTCGAATACTAAAAATATTTTTTATTTTTGTTTAAAATGCTATCAAACATAAAATTAACATAGAATAAGAACAAAATTAAGTTTATTTCAGAAAAATAATATTATTTATGAATATTCTACATCTTTAATGATATATATAAATCTGTTTTTAGTCTAACTAATGAGTATACGACCATTCATCGTCGCCCCATCGCGACCATGTTTTAGACGTTATTTTGCCTAAAGACATGCAAATGAAGATATAAACTCCTTTCAGTCATGGATTTCAGTATCGTCAGTAATGGTCGCTCACGATCTGTATCCATTAACTTCTTTCAATCTTTCTCAAATTTTTGTCTACCGTGATAACTAAAATATATCGCGGGCTTTAAAATACAAAAGATCATTTTTTTATACGCCCTTCTGGGTTGAAGCTTGCGATAATATGTGATCTATGATTCGACAAGTTGATACAAAATTTGCAGCTATTCAATAGCTTTACCGCGGCAGTCCTCGACTGATAATTGAAACAGTTAGTACGGTATCAAAAAATGTCGATGGCTCCTTAATATCATGTTATTGGCGTTATCAAACTTCAAGTTACAAAAGTCACCAGCTCTAGGATTGTTTCACCCTCCCCCTGGGCTTTGTTGCAATTTTTTTTCTTTGTTGTGGTGTTTGTTTTCTAGTGGCCCTTTTTTATAATTTCGAGCCACGTTGACACAGGTGAAGCCGACTAGGTGAACCAGGTGAATGTGGATCGAAAATATCAAAAAGACGGGTGAGCTGGCTTAGTATTGATGAACAGATAATATCATTACGTCGAATATCATAATTCATATTATTATTTAATCTCAACTGCTGCCTAGCAAGACTAAGCATGAGAAAAGTAAAAGGTACTATGATCGAAAACGGTTTACACTTTACAGCCTCTCTTTTATTGCCCAGCTGTAACCTTAAAATATACATTTTTAAAGTGTTGAACAATAAAAATTAACTATGTCATTTACAAAGATTTATGTTGATAAAAGTAAAAATAAGAATTGCTTACTTCATAGTATAAACAAAATAGGTTGTACATCGTTGTACGAAGCTTTTTGTTACTTTTATTCAGAGTTTTCAGCATTTTTCAAAATTTTTTAATTATTCGAATAATATTCGAATTATTCGAAAACTTTTGTAAAATATTCGAATTATTCGAATAGTAAATTTGTCGAATAATAACATTCCCTAATTGCTATGCCATTAAAATTTTTTTTTTCTTCATACATTATCGCTCCACCCTACTATGCAGCTAATAAAAAGTATCGTTACAACTTTTCCCGTCTAGCCCCCGCAAGGCTTGCGCGCGATAAGGAACTTCGTTCCAAAAAAATATGGACTAGGGCAAAACATGAGTGCTATTTCACATTGCACCATCTTAAGGTACAAGTTGGAAGCGCTACGACTACGCTACTGCAGCAGACGACGCGCCATTACAGTTCGACAAGGCTGTTTATGAACGTGGCGTCATACAAAAACGTCATTTTTGACAGTTCTCAGCAGCGCCCATTGACTTCATTGACATATTCATATATATAGCCTTGTCGAACTGTACTGGTTTTTATGTATTTGAACTATGAATAAGTGTCACTACTCACTAGCTTCGTGTCGCTACGGCGGGTATTTCATAGAAATACATGTGAAGGGACGAAAAGCGGTTTACTTCACCCTTCCTACTTACTAGAAGGAGTTACACAGCCAAGCGAGAGAGAATTGGCGAAAATAAAATACGTATTTAGCGCGTAGCGGGCAAGGAACAAATCAGCGATAGTCATGCGTCCTGCGTAAAAGCATTGATCAGACTACTGCGCGAGCGCACGACTGGCGGGGCGAGGGCCGGCCGCCCGGCCGAACCGGTTCCGTGCGCGCGCCACGGAATGTTACAGCTAGTGTGCGAATTTCTGTACACCGCAACATACATTGTGAGTAATCGCCGACTTGCCTAATTTGTTCGCTAATCGCTGCCCGTAATTATTTATTTAACTTAGAATTCTACTTTACAATTCTTATTCTAGTTTATGTAAGTAGTTATTTAATGTATAATACTAGTTGTAAATAATTTCTAATTTTGTTCTAACTAAGTTTAGGTTTAATAGTAGTTTAGGCATAATACAAAGTAATTATATAATACAAGATAAATGACTAGATGTTATCAGTCGTTAAATTAATAAAGTACAGTTCTATAAAAAAGTGTAAATATAAGATAAACTTTTGTAAATAATATTATGTAAAAACTATTTTTGTAAAATATATAACTTCTGTAAATATAAAATATGTAGAATGTAAAAACTAATTTCTAAAATTCATTTAAATGTTAATTTAGGAACTATAAATTTGGACAAAATAAAATAAATTTTGCTACAATAATACAATAAGTGACTGAGGTCACTACACATGATACATGATACAAACCAGTAGTTTCGCTGCGACACTTCATCTGCGGTTGCTTTATGTCGCCCGCTGCCAACCGGCACCTTGTGACTACCATATTTCTGCAAATAAATGATCTTTTTCTTTTCATTCTTATGGAACCTCGTAGCAAGGTCTACGCACTTTTTGTCCACTCCGTAGCCAGTACATATTACAGGTATATAGGTCATATTATGTCAATTAAATGTTAGCTGAGATCTGTCGGCCGGCTGGCTTAAGCCTTAAGGGAGTTTGATATTATATTTGCCACCAGCCCCTCTAGCATACACCAACGAGAAAATTTTGTCTACACGTTTTCTCGATGTTTGATGGCTTTTCTCTTCATCTCTATCGACCCTAACATGACATACAATTTTTCTCGTGTAAATCTGTCGTCAAAAGCTATCGACATAATGTCAAAAAATGATTTTGACATTATGTCCTTCTCGACAATATAACTACACACGAGAGTGAGATATCTCGAGATTTTCTCGTTTGCGCATCTTAGGCCGGCTGGTGCCGCTATGTAGCCTTAGGGTAGGTATATCGTGTAATTAAAGGCATATTATCGTGATTCGTGACACAATATTATGACAGCTATATTGTGTCGTATGGCAGCAGTTTGACATGATAGACCCTGGCACGGTGGCAAATAGAATATCAAAAACCCTCATTACGCAGGTCCGCCATGAGCCTATGAATCAACTTCTCTGATAGTACAATAGTCTTCGATTAGGCTGCCTCATTCTCAAAGATTCGCAGCGTTTAATATACATAGTATGTAACGCCATTATAGAAGTTCTGATTCATACGACACACGTTTTCGCGTCAAGGTTACGCTATTGTTTACGAAATTTTATTCACGATCGTAATATTGTGTATTTTCCTATTTATTAATCGATCACTACGTACAGTACTTAATTGCGCAATTTAATAGTATTGTAGTATAGAAACACAACATAATAATATAGTTCAACATTTTTAACTAAAATTTATTTAAAATTGTTACTATCGAATAGGTATAATAGGTAAAAAACTTATCTATTTTAACGAAATACTCTTAACTTTTAAGTACTTTATTTTGGCACATAATATCTTTTGGTATTTTTATTTACTGTTATCAATGTGTTATCAAGGTTATCAGAAGATTTTGCCACCTTATCACTGAAATTCAGACGTTTTGGTTTATTTGTTGTCGTAGGATATTATTAATTACCTAGTCGGAATGCAGTTAGTTCTTTTTTTGCTTCCTGTTATGGGGTTAACCCCATGTAACCTAAATAAGATAAAGTACTTTGATAGGTAATATATTAATATATTACCTATCAAAGTACATAATCTTATTTAGGTTACATCAAACATGAATAAGACAATAATTTTTCTGTTATAATAATAACAGAAAAAATACCATAATAATGGTAGCAGAAGACTTATTAGAAAGTTTAGTTCATATTATAGAGCTTCAAAGACAAAATTGCCAGTAAAATAAACAATTAAAAGGGCCCTTACAATCTAAGCCCATTCTAAATTCAGATCGCAAGAGTTTTTTTGGTTTGAAAGTTGCCGGCCAGTTTTGGGATCTTATAGTCCATTGCCCTCAAGATGATCTGGAATTAGGGTTGGCAACATTTCTCCGGCGAAATATAGTATTTTTCAAAATAAACTATAAAAAATATAGTACACTCCTAAAAAATATAGTATTTTATGGAAAAATTAAAAAATTTTCAATGAAATATTTAAGTATTATTTATTATTTTTTATAAAAACTATATTTTTTGCATTTCTTGCATTTTTTACAATGTTTTGTCTAACATAAAAGTGTCATATGCTTTATGTCATTCAATTTTACGATTAATGTAAATTAAAAGCTCATTTTTTGATGAGATACTACTGTTTCTCTCTTCCCGCCATATTTTCAAATTCATAACCGAAAATACCCTTTCTGAGAATGCCGAAGTGTCGGGAATAGAGAGCAGGAATGAGATAATTTTAGTGTTGAAAATATAGTATTTTTGCGTACTACAAAAAATATAGTACAATACTATATATTATAGTACGGTTGGCAACCCTATCTGGAATACCAAATACCAATTAGGTAACGAAGCGTGTGAAATTTTGGTAAATCATTTATGTATTAAAGCACTTAATATAATTAATATAATTGTTTAATACAGATCATTCGCTTTATCTCGGAGTTGTTATAAGTTATAACTGCTATAGTATGTCGGAAAAAAAGTCCAGTCAAAAGCAAAATGACTTGTTAATTATAATATGTAATTTATACATTAAACGAATAGAAGTAATGCATATTATATTATATTTTTATGCTAAGTACTCACATACGGTTTTGCTCGAAAGTTTTACTCCAAATCGAAGGAAATGACATATTTGACATAATATTTAATTCCATCGAGCCGGCTCGAAGCGAGCCTTCGAGCTGTCAGTTTTGGCGGTCCACACGGTGGTTATTGCTCGATTTGGAGTAAAACCACAGAATATATTAGACTACAGGCCCACGTCGAAAATGAATGGGTCAAATGAACCACCTGGGGACGTATATAGGACGATATTAGAGCATAAAATAATAAGATTTAGCACTATGCCGTCACTTGTAAGCTGTCCAACTGAGTGCTGGTGAGAATTCAAAAGTGCATGTAGGGTGAGTACATTTTGGTCATATGATCCTGTACGGCATTTTTACCATCGATATACACATGAAAAATAAAAAGAAAGCCCGCAGTGCCGTACAAAAATAATGCGCCAACAAGTCGGTATTTTTATTTTATTTTCAGCCAATTTCCATGGTAAATTTGGTCATTTGATTCAATACGGCATACGTTTCATACTGTTTGGATACAGCTTGGAATCAATTATTCCGCAACGCCGTACAAAAATAATGCGACAATAGAAAAAAATCGAGGGTTACAAACCCCTGTTTTTCAGGGGTCCGGGGGGTCATCTGAAACAGTACGGCTTCGTTTCCAAACATTATTTTAGCACTCAAAAGTACTATTAAAAATAATGCCGTCAAATTTTTTTTGTCAATTTTAATAATAATCTTAATTACATGGTATACTTGATTTTTTAAGCTGTAAAATTATTTGATTCTGTACGGCGACTTTATTTTTAATATGATATTGTAAAATACAATTGATATAGAGTATTGCCGTTCAAAAGACACTGTTCTAAAAAAAATAAACAGAAATACAAAATCTGAAATTTTAAATATTCATAGATTAATAAAATAAAGCAATTTTCTACATTTTTCCTTCGTCTTAAATAGTATTAAGATAAATAAATTAGGAAAAAAATATGCCGTACATTTTAATGCAGAGTAAGTAAAGTTCCGTAACATCATAGAACAAAATTGTGTTTTTTTGTATGGGAGCCCCCCTTAATTATTTCTTTTTTAAAAATGTTACTATTGATTTTTAAATTAAAAATAAAATTGAGTATTTTGTGAACATTGCAGGTGTCTACCTGTTGCCATTATTGATATCGAGCAAAAAATTGAAAAAAGTGTTTTTTTTTTTGACAATGAAATACCTTTATTAATTATCTACGAAGGTATTACCCAACTAATATATTCTACTTCAACTAGTATTTAAAACTATTTAAATCATAAGTAATCGTATTTTGACTCTATAATAAATTGTACAAAATTTAAATCTATAATAAATAATAATAAAACAATTTAAAAAATTTCTTAACTCTCATCGTCCTTAGGGAGCTTAAAGAAAGTTAAATTTGGTTCACATTCCGTGTTAAGACAGTTAAACACTGCGCAATATTTCTTTGCCCTTTTTTTATTGTCCATTGTGATCAGATTAATTTATCAATTCTGTGACAGCGAATGAATAAGTACGCAGGTAGGCATGCAACGATGAACTAACTAAAAACTCGTGCGCGCGCGTCACTGCTCGCCTGTGAGTCCCTACTGAAGTGCCCCCCTAGATACAGTTCGATGCCTACAGGCGCGAGTGGGACAGGCCTGGTAAAACTATCGAGCAAAACCGTATGTCAGTACTTAGCATTATATTCTATTTCAGACCTTTCATATTCTTAGTGACTATGATAAAATAATTGCTACGAGTATGGTATGTCAAAATAAAAGTCTAGTCAAAAGCAAAATAACTCTCTACAGTGTACAGGTGATTAACGAAATGTTTTGATGTGATAATAGTCGACCTACCCTGTATTGTACTTATGTCCTTATTGTCCCATTAATAAGATCAAAAAGTGACACATCGGACTTCGGAGACTGACTCATGCATCAGCTCAATCTTATTATGAGCTTACTACGGCTTACTCATTTTCCTTGGTGTGATTTGCTAATTGCTGTCCTCTGTCTGTACTTACGACTCTTAAAATTATTGCCTAATATGTAAGTATTTTTATACTTACTTTTAATTTTTAAAGGTCACATCACACGCGGTGACAATGCGATTAATTTTTTTTTGTTTTCTTGTTTTCCGATCCTCATGTTCTATTTTTCGCAAATTAAAGTATGCCAATAGATAATAAAATAATTATCACCGATACTATAACCCACCTGTCAATTTTATCGCCTAATCGTTAATGACGAAAAAATATTTTTGGACAGTAACAGTTTAGTAGGTAAGTAAATAATTAACTAAGTTTTCGGTATTATTAATACTCAAAATTACAATATGTTGTCATATAAGGGTTCTTAACAGACGAACGGCACGTGTCAGCGGCACGTGTCGGCGGCAGTAAACGGCAGTCGACGGCAGCCGTTGACAGTTTATGACGCTTGCAGGGGGCCTACCACGACCTTTCCTAAAACTATCATGTTTCCAGAACACTTTGTTGTAAGATTACAATAATTTTACAGACTTTCATTCGTATCATGAGCTTCAGAAATTGTATGAAAATAATATTGTTTTATTCATACTTAGGGTCTAGGAATGAGATAGAATGAACTATTTCTTTCGAACAAGGTGCAAAATGCAAAAGCATTGTTCGGGACTCTTACGTTTCATATTATATTCGGTGTTTCCGTAACTACGACAATAAGCGAAGATTTTCATGTGTTTTATTAATTTGGGAGGACATACTGTACACGTTGTTTAAACTTAACAGGTAACTAAGTTTAAAAACAACTTTGTTCGTGGCGTTGTCATGACATGGCATGTTTTGGACATGCGCAATAAAAGGTTTTGTGGCACATGCGCCAAAAATTACGCCGGCGAACAAGGCCAATAGCTATGTCCACATTACGTAATTTCATCTTCAATTTTCTTCATCTTCTATTTATTCAACTTTCGTTTGGCATATTCAATTATTGAATGCTTCAAAATCCACCCGCGTTGAAAGAAAAGTATCATAGCGAGCGAGCGCTACGATTTCAACGCGCGTCATGGGCATGCCTCACGTTCGCTGTTGACTGCGCTATAACGCATGCCCTTGATGAACAAAAAAAGGCACAATGTGGACAAAGCTAATGACTATGTCCACACTAGGCGCTTTCGTCTTCAATTTTCATCATCTTTTCATTCAATAATTGAATGCGTCAACGAACACAACATCAACATTGTAATTTTTGAAGTTTTGGATTGGTCTTTTTCTGGGCATGGGGATTCAAGGCCCAAGGGCATGCGTTATAGCGCAGTCAACAGTGAACGTGAGGCATGCCCGCGAGGCATGCCCTCTGACCGTATCCAAAACTTCAAAAATGACAATGTTGGCATTGCGTTCAATAATTGAATGCGTCAAAACGAAAGTTGAATGAAAGAAGATGACGAAAATTGAAGGCGAAAGCGCCTAATGTGGACATAGTTAATTGACTCTGAATGTCATACCGTAAATTATCATAAGTAAATTGCATAAAAATGACATCCGATGAAGAAACATTATTATTACTTTTACTCCGCCGTCGCCGTCGGCAACAACGCAAAAAAAAGGCACGTTTGTTGTGGGTTCAAGAAATATTAATGTGTAGAGAACAAGGAGATTTTTTTACACTTTATCCACGTTTACGAAGAAACGAAAAAATTTTTTTAATTATTTCCGAATGTCAAGTGCTTCTTTTGATGAGCTATCAACAATTTTAAAAGCCTCAATATCACGGCCAAAACACCGTCATGCGGAAAAGCATATCAGCCGAGCAAAGATTCGCCATGACATTAAGGTAAGGCCGTGTTCACACCAAATAAATAAGTTTATTGTATATTCATACATATTCACTTTTTCGTTCACACCTAACGGACGATACGCCATTACGCTAGGCGTAGGCGCGAACATTCGATACCGTTTATTTTGTATGATTTTCACGTTCACACTGGGGCTCACAGTGAGCCTGCTCACATTCAGCGGCGTATATTCAGTTTGGTCTGAACATGGCCTAAGAGGTTTTATTTGAAACTAGCTGTTGCCGGCGACTTCGTCCGCGTTAACATAGTATAATAACAAAGTTTTTCCACTTTTTGTGGTTCCTTATACAAAGGGTAAAACCCTATTGCAATGACTTCGCTGTTTGTCGGTCTCCAGGCTGTACCGCATGGACTGCGCTAGCTAAATAGTTGTAATTTTTACAAATTATGTATTTCTGTTGCCGCTATAACAACAAATAGGTAGTAAAAACAAAATAAAGCAAATATTTAAGGGGGTTCCCATACAACAAACGCTACTTTGGTCTTTTTTGCTCGACATAAATAATTGCAACAGGTAGGCACTTGAGTCTTGACAATATGACCACAAAATACTCAATTATTTGTTCGTCTTAATAATTTATTCATCCCATTAGGTACTGATAGGTCTTAGTGTCTAAACACACCATGCCGAAGATACGCGGCCGAAGTTCGGCAAGATTACGCCTGTAATAATATACACACCACACCATGCCGAAATAACGTCACGTTACCTATATTGTATGCGTAGCGCATTACAAGCGTAATCATGCCGAACTTCGGTCGTTTATTTTCGGCCGAGTGTGTTTAGAGTTTAGAACTTAAGACACTTAGGAATGGGATAGAACGAACAATATCAAATTATTTGTTCATAATATTTTGCTGTAGGTCAAAGCGAGATATAGCAGCTAAGCGCTTCGTCCCTCTCGCATGAATGTGTTAACAAATGAATTATTGTCTAAACAAAATATGTAGTAAAAACTCACTAGAGATTTTGAAAGGTTTTATACTACACCTTAAAATATTTCAATAAAATAAATCTAACAACGTAAAAGATTAGGCTAGTTGACTATTTTTTTTTTTGTTATTGGTAACTAAAGGAACTCTCAAGAATAGAAACATCGGTGACAGAATGACTCCGAATGTCATACCGTCTTCATTTTTTAATATAATTTTACTAAATAACACGAAAAAATACAAAACAATGTTAAATCTACTGGGAAATATCAAATTTTTAAGATCGCTAGTTTGACGTGAAAGTATAATAATTAATATTGCTCATCTGTGTCAAAATGGAGCTCATGGTACCTACGCTGAGAGCGATGAAATGGGATGATGTCACAAAACGTCTGGATGAAACATTCTTAAAGTAATCTTACTTTTAAGAGGTTGTGGTACAAAATCTCGAAGTACCTAATAATACTGCTTTCAGAGTTGGTGGTAGGCCCCCAGTTGTGACGTACCCCCGCAAGGTAAGCGTCCACAGGACGTCTCGCATCAAACGGATATTTTTTTCACAGTACTTCCGCTGAATCGGCAACGTACGGATTACCGTTTAGCCCAGTAAATGAATGCTCATAAGGGGGGTATGGATGGAAAAGTCGAAAGCAGAAATTTTGACTTAGGAACTTTGTTTGGACTAATTTGAAGATAAACATACTAGCTAGTCGGTAATCCGTACGCTGCCGATATAGTGGACGTACTATAAAAAAATATATTCGTTTGATGCGAAACGTCCGTTGCGTACTATACCGACCTGTGGACGCTTACCTTTACGGGTTACGTCACAACTGCAAGCGTTATAAACTGTCGACTCGGTCGGCTGCCGTCGACTGCCGCCGACTGCCGCCGGCACGTGCCGTCGTCTGCCGTCGACTACCGCCGACACGTGCCGCCAACTGCCGTCGACTGCCGTCGACTGCCGCCGACACGTGCCGTTCGTCTGTAAGAACCCTTATATTTTTATTGCAATCTTTAGCAATAGAGTAGTCCAAGAGTGACTTAGCCGCGTACTGACCAAGCGAGCCGCCTCGCTGCCTCGCCCGTGCGTGCCGCGGCCGAGCCAAAAGTTGTCGGTTTTTAGTCGATGCTCAAAGGCGCCTCGGACGTTTGCCGCGCACTAACAAGTAACACGTACTGACCGACCGATCAACTGCGCGCGAGGCTGCCGCGGCGAGGCGGCTCGCTTGGTCAGTACGCGGCTTATGCCGCACTCAGAGACGAATATTTATTACTTAGGGAGATCGCAGACGACAGACTCTCCGTGACGCACTTTTTATTCTGTGGAAATAGAACCTATGCAATTATATGCAGTAACGCACATGACGCGAAATAAGTCCGACGCACAAAAAATTCTTATAATTCTGGCAGACCGCATCGCGCCGCTTCGCGCCGGGCCGCACAAAAAGTGTGCGAGAAAAATAGAACGTTTGCTTCAACACGCGCTAACGCAGACGGCGCATACTTTTAGTCTACAATCTGCATTTGCAGTGACGTAACGTACGCGATCTATTTAATTAACATGGCGCCAGATATCGATGTAACGATGAGTAATTTATGATACCTCTAACAGTGGCGGGGCAAGACCTAAATTTTATGTGGGCAAGATATATCTTGCGAGGCCCCCCTGATGGATGACGCTATAGAACGGATTTATTGAGAGAAATATTTTTGTGATAAGCACTTAAAATTTTATTTATAAAACTTTTTATTTATGAATATTTGAGTATCACGTATAGCTCGTAAAACCTTTTAAAAAACCTAGTGGTCCAAGGGGCGCGAGGCCCCTAGGACCGCGAGGCCGTGGGCGGTCGCCCAAACCGCCCACTCCTTGCACCGCCTCTGACCTCTAAGGCAGAATAATGCAGAATTGAATGTTTAATATGGAACTGTCCCTTCAATAATCTGTCCGAAATTATAGGATGTACCCAAAATTTTTTATTTTTTCTTCTTTTTCTGTACTTCAAACGTCCAAAATAATACTTCGCGATCTTTGCACGATTTCCATAGCGTCTACGTCCCTACAGTTCAGCGGACAGAATAATCGAAGATGTGCGTCGTGTGCGTTAAAGGTACAATTCCGTGCATCGCGACAGTCGTAAGCCGCGCGCGGCTGACGACTGTCGTCGGCCGCTCGCGACAATAGTCATTGTATGAAAATGTATGGCACCGCTTCCGAGGCCCGCGATAGACGCGTGCGGCCGACGACTGTCGTAAGCCGCGCGCGACCGTGTCATATAACTTTGACACGGTCGCGCGGGCCCTACGACAGACGCGCGCGGCCGACGACAGTCGTCGGCCGCGCGCGTCTGTCGCGGGCCTCGGAAGCGGTGCCATACATTTTCATACAATGACTATTGTCGCGAGCGGCCGATGGGCGATGACTATGATATACGCTATTAACATAATATTTAATTTCTCATTTCCCTTTAAAAACACTTATACACAACGGAAGGTAAATATTTTTTATTTGTTTTTTTTAATGCCTTTTATTTTTCAAGGCAATTTTTATTAAGTACTTGATATCACCTTTGTCAACGTCCCACCTCGGTTTCAATCAAGAAAAATATAATACTTAGGTACTATTAATTAATAATTATTACTAGCTATTTGACCGAGCTTTGCTCGGTATTCGATAAAACACGTATAAAATGACATTTTCTAAAAATGATTCCTAGGTAGATCGATTTATCGCCCCCGATATATACTAAATTTCATGAAAATCTTTGGAGCAGATTTCGAGATTCCAATTGTATGTATATTATGTCGAAGTCAACTGGTTAAAAAAGACATTCAATCAAACAGCTAGCCATTTGACTGAAAAACGCCATTCAATCACACGGCTATACGTCGTTTAGCCGGCTTGTTGACTGCAACGTTCAACACTACAGCTAGATGACGCTTAGCCAACTGGTTAAATGGTAAATTAACTAATGTGCCCCTAGTTTAGTGCTATTATTACACAAGCATAATGATAACAAGCAGATTAATTGTATTCTAACTCATTTTGAACACAATTGCAATAAATACCTTGCATCACCAAGGTTTCATAATCCCGTAATTTCTCCTCAAATATTAGTTTAAATGTTGATTCACTCGTATGTGCTCCCATAATTTCTGTCTCTTTAATAGTTCCCAACTAGCAAAATTTGGTCATATAATTTTCGAGACAACGTTTTGGTTATAACTTGAGGTCAGGCCTTTTTGGTTGTATAGCATTCGTATTAACCTTTATATGACGCGAAATAGGCGCAAAATATATAACTTTTATTTGTATAGCGATCATGTCATGGTCGTTTAAGTGGCTAAATATTCGTATAGCAGTCGTAAAGTGATTAATTTAATAACCGTTTCGTCTTATTGTGATCCAGTAGACGTTGTATAAACATTGGGAAGTAGTCATCAGCATTACCTTTTTGCGAATACTAATTATTTAACAGTTCCGTTGAAGTAAGATATAATAAAAAGTAGCCATCATGTTGGTAAAAGTTTACCTGCCATATTTATTATTGAATGAACGCTAATGACTATAATGTATTTGGTGTTAGTCGGTAATAATATCTACTTTTCTAAGGAAAATTAAATTTCTCGACGATTGTATATACGTTTTTTAACAAATATTTAACGCCCCCTTCGAATAATTGCAAAATAATATTTATGAATTTAATTTAATTTAAGATTGCCTGCACTTTTACAATTACACGATTTTAAGTAATGATGATGACTTTTATATGACGTCTCATGACTATAAGTCGCATATCTTACCATTTATTTATTTTATCATCCGCCATTTTTAGGGTACCGTAACAAAGTGGAAACCCAAGCATTTTATCGAATTCTCAATATTATGGTGATAATTTCTGATGTCGAAAAATTTATAATTAACGATTTGAAGTTATTGGAAAGTTCTATATTTTAGGGTTCCGTACCAAGAAGGTAAAAACGGGACCCTATTACCTACTAAGACTTCGATGTCAGTCTATCCTTCTGTCTGTCCATCTGCCTGTCTTCGGGAGTTGTATCTCAAGAACCGCTATAGCTCGATTTATGAAATGTTCACAGATTTTGTATTTTTGTTGCCGCTAGAAGGAAAAATAATAAAAATAAAATATTATTAATTTATTTTAAGGAGGGCTACCATTAGGCTACCATATAATAAACATGACTATTTGGCCTTTTTTGCTCTATATTAATAACGCCGCGTGGCTTCGCCTGCATAAATTAGGAATTTCACGGAAACCGTACATTTTTCACAAACTAATAACCCAAGTTTCACGTAGTTTGCTATGTATATTTGTGCCAAATATCATAAAAACTGCTCCAGTAGTCCGTGAGATATTAAGACCTTTTAAATAATTTTCCTCGTTTTTTTCACATTTTCCTCTGAATCTTCGCTCCTATTGGTCTTAGCGTGATAAAATATAGCTTTCCACGATAAACGGGCTATCAAACACTGAAAGAATTTTTCAAACCGGATCAGTAGTTCCTGAGTTTAGCGCGTTCAAACAAACAAACAAACTAACCAACAAACTCTTCAGCTTTATAATATTAGTAAATAGATCGTAAAAAGTAGGTACACGAAATATTCACAAAATTTTCAATTATGTATTTGTTCTTTAATAATAAAATTAAAATTTGTATGAACCCGCGCGGGTGCCCGCTTAACACAGTTTACGCCCTTAAGGGTGCTCCCATAAGAAAAACAATTTTTGGCCAACTTTTGCTCTATAACGGTATAGAACCATTCGTGCGCGAGTCCGAATCGCACTTGGCCGATTATTTCATGGCCGAAATCGTAAAACAGAAACATGAAAATATCATTAAATAACTAAAATGTTTTATAACAGTAAGTTTGCGACAATAGTCATTGTATGAAAATGTATGGCACCGCTTCCGAGGCCCGCGACAGACGCGCGCGGCCGACGACAGTCGTCAGCCGCGCGCGGCTTACGACTGTCGCGATGCACGGAATTGTAGCTTAAGTCTGTGAAAAATCCGCCAACGACATTTGTGCGCCTTTTGTGCGCCGCAGACTCGATCACACAAAAAGTGTGACGTGTGCGATTTCCCTTAGCTGTAACTAAACGAAGATTTTTACATAAATTATTATCCGTCAAACTCCTCTTCAAATAATGTCTCTGAGTGCGGCAGTTAGTCAAATAATATTTTGTACTTTCATTTTAAACTCTATCTTATCACGAGCAATTCTTTTATATAATTATTGGAATCTCGGAATCGGCTCCAACGATTTTCATGAAATTTAGTATATTATATCTTATATCTTTAAACGAGCAATTCTTGTATATGTCGCAGCCAACTGGTTTAAATAGCCGTTCAATTAAAACAGCTAGCCCTTTGACTGAACAACGCCATTCAATCACACGTCTAGCTTTTTAATTGAATATTGAAATCGCTCAAAACGTTTAACACTACAGCTGATTCAAAAGCCGCCGTTTGATTGAATTAGTTCAGCGCTCACCACCGCGATGCTATAGGTACGTTTTGTTTACTATATGGCGTCAACTATATACGTATATTTACGAATAGTATTAAGATATTTTTCGTAAATATACGTTACAACCCAACTAACAAATTAGTCCTATAATTTAGAGCCTAAATGACTTAGTCGTATATAACTCATATACTGGTAACTCAAATTTCCAATAATTGTGTAGCAATATATTTAACGAACAATACGTCGTATAAGCTTTTAGTCATTTAATTTAGTCCTGTAATCGTTTTCACAATCAAATTATATGACCATCTTATAAATATCGTAGCAATGACCTTTATTATACATACATGATGTTGTATAAAATCAATTTATATAATAATCATAGTCTGGTTATAATGCCGACCATAACACTACTTTTTAACGGTTATAAGATGTCTACATGACAATCATGTAAATTCCATACATTTAACTTTTATAGGGCTTACATTTTTATACACGTTTCTTATATGATTTTTGACTATATTTAAACGACTTTTATAAAATGTTTATAAGCCTAATATTCATATTTTGAGAACTTAAATAACTAACTTAAGTCATGATTTTAAAATACTTTTAAAACTTACTGTTATAAAACATTTTAGATATTTAATGATATTTTCATGTTTCTGTTTTACGATTTCGGCCATGAAATAATCGGCCAAGTGCGATTCGGACTCGCGCACGAATGGTTCTATACCGTTATAGAGCAAAAGTTGGCCAAAAATTGTTTTTCTTATGGGAGCACCCTTAAGGGCGTAAACTGTGTTAAGCGGGCACCCGCGCGGGTTCATACAAATTTTAATTTTATTATTAAAGAACAAATACATAATTGAATTGGAGGGGTAGCCCTCCTTAAAATATATTAATAATATTTTATTTTTATTATTTTTCCTTCTAGCGGCAACAAAAATACAAAATCTGTGAACATTTCATAAATCGAGCTATAGCGGTTCTTGAGATACAACTCCCGAAGACAGGCAGATGGACAGACAGAAGGATAGACTGACATCGAAGTCTTAGTAGGTAATAGGGTCCCGTTTTTACCTTCTTGGTACGGAACCCTAAAATATAGAACTTTCCAATAACTTCAAATCGTTAATTATAAATTTTTCGACATCAGAAATTATCACCATAATATTGAGAATTCGATAAAATGCTTGGGTTTCCACTTTGTTACGGTACCCTAAAAATGGCGGATGATAAAATAAATAAATGGTAAGATATGCGACTTATAGTCATGAGACGTCATATAAAAGTCATCATCATTACCTAAAATCGTGTAATTGTAAAAGTGTAGGCAATCTTAAATTAAATTAATAAATATTATTTTGCAATTATTCGAAGTGGGCGTTAAATATTTGTTAAAAAACGTATATAGAATCGTCGAGAAATTTAATTTTCCTTAGAAAAGTAGATATTATTACCGACTAACACCAAATACATCATAGTCATTAGCATTCATTCAATAATAAATATGGCAGGTAAACTTTTACCAACATGATGGCTACTTTTTATTATATCTTACTTCAACAGGACTGTTAAATAATTAGTATTCGCAAAAAGGTAATGCTGATGACTACTTCCCAATGTTTATACAACGTCTACTGGATCACAATACGACGAAACGGTTATTAAATTAATCACTTTACGACTGCTATACGAATATTTAGCCATTAAAGCGACCATGACATGATCGCTATACAAATAAAAGTTATATATTTTGCGCCTATTTCGCGTCATATAAAGGTTCATACGAATGCTATACAACCAAAAAGGCCTGACCTCAAGTTATAACCAAAACGTTGTCTCGAAAATTATATGACCAAATTTTGCTAGTTGGGAACTATTAAAGAGACAGAAATTATGGGAGCACATACGAGTGAATCAACATTTAAACTAATATTTGAGGAGAAATTACGGGATTATGAAACCTTGGTGATGCAAGGTATTTATTGCAATTGTGTTCAAAATGAGTTAGAATACAATTAATCTGCTTGTTATCATTATGCTTGTGTAATAATAGCACTAAACTAGGGGCACATTAGTTAATTTACCATTTAACCAGTTGGCTAAGCGTCATCTAGCTGTAGTGTTGAACGTTGCAGTCAACAAGCCGGCTAAACGACGTATAGCCGTGTGATTGAATGGCGTTTTTCAGTCAAATGGCTAGCTGTTTGATTGAATGTCTTTTTTAACCAGTTGACTTCGACATAATATACATACAATTGGAATCTCGAAATCTGCTCCAAAGATTTTCATGAAATTTAGTATATATCGGGGGCGATAAATCGATCTACCTAGGAATCATTTTTAGAAAATGTCATTTTATACGTGTTTTATCGAATACCGAGCAAAGCTCGGTCAAATAGCTAGTAATAATTATTAATTAATAGTACCTAAGTATTATATTTTTCTTGATTGAAACCGAGGTGGGACGTTGACAAAGGTGATATCAAGTACTTAATAAAATTGCCTTGAAAAATAAAAGGCATTAAAAAAAACAAATAAAAAAAATATATTTTACCTTCCGTTGTGTATAAGTGTTTTTAAAGGGAAATGAGAAATTAAATATTATGTTAATAGCGTATCCAACACAGCACCCGTATGTAGAGGCAAAATCTGATCGCGGATTCTTGGAAATCTATTGTTATTCTATTGTTGTCGCGATCACCAGTGCTCTTATGGGGCTTGATGGGTTAATTTATTTATTTAATAACTAGATGACGCTCGCAACTCCGTTGCGCCAAAATTCGTTTATCGCGGCGGAACCGTACATTTTTCCGGGACAAAAAGTATCCTATGTACTTTCTCGGGTCTTAAAGTATCCCCATACCAAATTTTATCAAAATCGGTTCAGCGGTTTGGGCGTGAAGAGGTAACAGACAGACAGACAGACAGACAGACAGACAGACAGACAGACAGACGGACAGACAGACAGACAGACAGACACACTTTCGCATTTATAATATTAGTATGGATATTTGAACGCATAGTCTGCTTAAATAATTGAGATACAACAACAGCTGAGTGCTGACTACCAAAGTTCATCTTCAGAATAAAAATGTTTTCCAGTAGACCGACACAATTATTCTTTATGGATTCTAATAATTGCAAAAAAAATGGCCAAGTGCGAGTCGGACTCGCGCACGAACACAGTAACAACTCGCTCGGTACAGTAATTATAGAGCGGAAGCAGACAAAAAAGTTGTTGTTTTTGTATGGGTTGTTTTTGTATGGCCCCCTTTCAATATGAATTTTATTTTGTTTTCAGTATTTGTTATTATAGCGGCAACTTATGTAACACAATTTTGAAAATTTCATTAGTCTAGCCAGACAGACAGGCGGGGATAGACATCGAAGTCTCAGTAATAGGGTCCCGTAACCCGTTGTTACCCTTTTGGTACGGAACTCTAAAAAATAACAAAATTCTCAGTACATATAACTTCTACTTGTTTACTGAATTATTTTATTATGCATTTAACTGGGAAGATAAACTTTGATCAGCGGCTTTCGGGCTATAACAGACGCTTAAGCAATATGCAAAGCAATTAATTTGGGAGTGCCTCCGCTGCCGGCGCCGGTTGCCGAAATGGCTGCCGGCGCCCGTTGCCGAAATGGCTGCCGACGCCGGTTGCTGAAATGGATGCCGGCGCCGTTTTCCGAAGTCCGAAGTTTGCCGAAGTCACGCGATGTTTGCTGAATAGGCTGCCGGCGCCTATTCGGCAAACATCGCTTGTCAAATGACAGAATAATGATCAAAAACATCAGTCTTGAGCTAAAGGACTATGAAAAGTACAAATAATAAGGTCATAAATAGTCATATTGTAAGGATGCATATTTGAATCCTTCGTTCGGGAATTCTTGGAAATGCTATTGTATTCTATTGTTGTCGCGATCACCGGTGCTCGTATGGGGCTTGAATCTTGATGGGTTAATGGTGGTGATGATGATGCTGATAAATGTGATCTGCATAGTAGCATAATACAATAATTATCTTTGTTTCTTTAAATAATGCTGAAACTCTCTAAAGCTCCGTACTGACATACAGTTTTGCTCGATAGTTTTACTCGACGTCAAGCAAAAACCACTGTGTGGACCAGTGGCGAAGCCTCCATAGAACACGATTCCTACCGGCTTACCTTGGCCAATTTTAATATATACATTTTTTATTATTAATAATTATAGCTTACCCCGCTTCCTACAATTTCATAAAAATAATTCGCCATGTATTTAAAATCACGCAAACGCACACATACCCGTTTTTACGATCGCACTCAGAACGCGTACGTACTGCTCCATAGTGTGCGGTGGCCGGGGAACTCGCTCAAAACATCGGGAATCCAAACATTTGAAATGTATGAAATTCACGCACACATACACATTACTACTACATGCAAACGACTCGTCAATATTGTCGAACAACAAGCCGATCCCACATAGCCTACCTAGTCTTTATTTGTCATGTGTTAAGGTTTAGTTTCGCATGTTTCGCTTTAAAAGATTTCGTCCAATCACAACAGAGCTAATTGCAGCGGCCGACCGGCGCGTGCTGTCATTTCTATTCACATAAACAATTATATTACGCGCTAATTTGCACTCATTTTGTACTGTTATTATTGTAATATGCAAAATTTTGTTTATTAAGTTAGTGGGCTAGCTTGATTGTAATATTATATAGTTTAAAAGAATCGAAAGTAGTGAAATTTTACTTGCCAAGTGTTGTGTTGTGTTTTTGTTTGTTACATCGTAAAGATTGGTTTGTTTTACTTACTTTGTAATTTGTCGTGACACGGTTAGGTGAGAAATGGCAGCATTAGTACAAATTGACTGTTGTCTTACGGATTACCTATTATATTTTATAATAATATTAAATAACGACGACAGACGACAAATAACAAAATTAAACATTTAGGTACGTATTTCTGCTGATATTTCTTTGCTACTAGCTTTTGCCCGCGATTTCGTCTGCGTGGACTTCAGACAGGTAGCCTATGTTCCTTTCCATGTTTGACATGGGATGCATGCAAAATTTCATCTAAATCCAGTTTTTGCATGATTGAGTAACAAACATCTACACTGGCAAGTCAGGATTCACTTATTTTTGGTGTGTGAGTGTGAGTGACGTGTGCTTAAAACGGCTTTTTTTAAAGCCACTTTTATCATACTCGACATGCACTGTTCATATAATACCAGTGATGTCATGTATGGTGAAGGTGGTGAATACTAACAACACTAACACTGCATGCAACGCACACAATGCAAGCAAAGCACCCTAGTAGTTATGGAAAAGGTAAACTAACACACTTAATACAGGTATGTAATTTATTGCACGTTTTTTTTACAAGAATTGAAATTTTGCTTATTCACGAGTTAGCCGTTTTTTGGTCCGGCTTTAACTTTATTTTTTTTCACCCCACGCCACTGGTGTGGACCGCAAAACTGACGGCTCGAAGGCTCGCTTCGACCCGGGTTCGATAGAATTAAATATATCAAATATGTCATTTCCTTCGACTTGGAGTAAAACTGTCGAGCAAAACCGTATGTGAGTACGGAGCATAACATGTATAAGGAATCTGAAGTTCTGTTCAGTACCTTCGGAAGTAGACCACGGGGTTTATACCTAACTGTAGCTGTGGTGCAAAATCTTACTTTTTGGTAGCTGAAAAAAGGTAGCTAAGGTAAAGCTAAGCTAAGAAAATCTAAAAGAAAAGCTAAGAAAATATAAGAAATATAAGAAAGCTAAGAAAATCTACAGCCGAGCAAATAGGTACCTAACCTTCACCTTTTGAACTCGGTAAAGTCGATCGGCACTGGAACCTAGCGCTTTGCGCATTATCACCGGCTCCCATTTTGAGTGCCAGCGCCGGCAGCCATTGTTTTATATCTCGGCTGCCGGCAGTATACGTACCGCCGGTTCCCATTACTGATATTTTTGGGAGCCGGCGCCGGCAGCGGAGGCACGCCCAATTAATTTTGTTTATATTTTAGGCAATCTTTAACGATGCATGATGTATGGGCGTAGACTGATAACCCAGGTTAGTAACCTTTAAGACATATCAGTAGGGTAAGCACACTATAAAATAAAACCTTGCTACATACGGGCTATTTAAGATAAAATAATAATTTTAGTTGCTATGAACTTACTAAGGGAAAAGACCTAATGCTAGACACGGAACTAATAGATGACACTTACAACAAAAATACCATAAAAATAAGAATTACTCTAATTATTTCTCAACACTGTACATTTTATAAGCTTCTCAAGCTATCTGTTGATGTGAAAAAATATATTCGGGACGCCTTCGGGAACAAAATTTTAAAATGGGATCAGTTTTCGTAAATAATGTGACCGCGTCAACACGCACTCGGCAATTTATTAGCAAATAGGTTAAGGAAGGCGAAATTTTGCACGTAAGTTTTGAATACATTTATTTGATTTTTTGTAATTTCTATTGATTTCATTGGTGGTCATGTTATATACATTAATTAATGTTTATTTACGATTTTTTATCCATTTTCCATAACAATATAAAGGGTGTCTACTATTAGTTCTTGAAAAGGTAAAAAACCTAATAGATGACATGGATCCCATCTTTTAGTTTTGCAATACATACTAAAGTTATTTTGTGGTTTATTCTACTGCAAATATCATCACTATTCTCTGAAAATATAATTCTATTAACAAACTAAGAACTTAGAACTACTGTACCTAAAAATGGACATGGTGTCTAATATTAGACCTTGTACTGATCTAAAAATCGATTGCTTTAGTTTTTTAGCAATAAACAGAAGAAAAAGGAGAGCTGAGAAAAGAAAGAAGAAAAAAGAAGAGGCAAGAGAAGCATGGAGACTAAAGACTGAAAATAAATTTGCTAGGAAAAAAATATGAAAAATAAAAATAAAAGGAAAGATAGTTTCAGCATGGAAGAAGAATGGATAGAATCTGGAGACAACGTGGATAATATTTCTGATGCATGTAGTTACTATGATGAAGTAAATGAAATCTTTTGAAAAACGGCAAATAAAGACCTAATAATAGGATAAATGTAAAATGTAATGTAATGTTCTAAGATGTCAACTATTAGTTCATATTGGTGTCTACTATTAGTGATGTTCGTTTTTTGTGATGTCATCTATGACTAAGTTTACAAAAAGACCAATAATATATTTTTTAATTGATTTGTCAGAGAATAATTATAATAGTTTTATTTTGTAAGAGTTACTGAAGACATGGAAGAAGTTTTCAATCCTTTATTTTCATAAATTATATATTTTATAACATTCAAATGTTTCATGTTTCCTTATAGTGCCTGCCATTAGTGCCTTCCCCTTATATCTTTACTGTTATAATATTATTATTTTAAATACTTAACTTTTTGTTAAGTTACAATCAATTTTAATCCTTCGATCGGGGATTCTTGGAAATGCTATTGTACGAGGGCGGGATGATAAGTAACTTATAGCCTAATACTTCTTAACTTTCCGTGATAAAATAAATTTTATTTTTCGATATAGTATCTGTGAACCTCTATGCACTTACCATTCTATCTTATTTCTAAAGCAGTAATGCCTTTTTTAAAATGAATTTTTTCAAGGCCTTCAAAATACTCCCCTACAGCGGCTATGACTTCATCATTTAATGCCAAATTTCTGTCCGATCAAAAAAGGCTTAGGGAATAAATAGAAATCTCGTGGCGCTAGATCAGGCAAATAAGGTGGGTGGGGCAGCAAATCATACTTTAATTCATTGATTTTCTTTGATTCTTTTTGATCGTGCGTATGCAATCGCGGCACTTAACGGGCCGGTAACTTTTTCATATTTAATTCCTCACTTAGGATATTATGTTGTATCCGTCCTTTTGAGATACCTATAGTGTCTGCTATTTCAGATAACTTCAATCGTCGGTCTGCTAAAACCATAACATGTACTTTCACGACTATTTCCGGAGTTGTGACGCTTTTTGGATATCCAGGGCGGGCTTCATCTTTGACACATATTTTACGACCGCGTTAAAACTCAGCTACCCAGTTTTTTACTATGGCATAAGAAAAAGCGCGGGTGAACCGGAGACACAGAGCACTCTCCTTTCATCAGACATATAATAGTGCCCGGTCAGCATATTATGCTGACCGGGCACGGCTGCTTTGGTCGGTACCTATGCCAGATCGCAAGAAGAGAGAGTGACACAAGGTCTCACCACTGCCTTGATGAGATGGTCACGGCCGAGCACACATTGTCAAACTGTCCATCCTGGACGGAACAAGGCGCAGCCCTTACGGCTGCCATTAGATTGGACATCCTCGGCCAGCAATAATCCGGGGAATGCTGAGCAGCAAGATTGCGTGGCAGGCGATGAATGACGTTGCCCAGGAAGTCAGCACTGCAAAGAAGGGGGCCGAGCGCAGAAGAAAACGGGTAGGTGCTCGACCCCTTGAGACGGCCGAGGAGAAGACGCGCACCACGGAGTGTGGACGCAGCGCCTTGCCTTAGCCGGGATACTCGGGGCACTCGAGTTCCAGAGAGAGCCGTGATGCGCTCCTGCACATCGCGGCCCCCGTGTGGGCTTTTCTAGGTCACCCCGCGGGACGACCTAGAAATGCCTGTATGTTTTGATGAGTCTACGAGACGCGGACAACCGTTGGTAGAATTATTGTGGTGGGTTGATCGTGCCCGTAACTATGCCTAAGCGGGAAGTGCAGCACCATGGGGTTTATGTGGGTAGTTCCTCGGGGAGTCCCACGTAAGTGTGATTAGTGCATATGCCGGGGTATCCCGGTAAATGCACTAATCCACCGGGGATGCGTAAAGCATTTCCCCATGTAAATAAAGGGCATAAGTACCTTGTACTAAATATACTTTTTGGTAGTATTTGCTAAGATTACGTACTTACGACATAAATTATGTTTCTATATACGCACACATTTCTAAGAGTTCTCTCGATTTGTCATGGATTCCATCATAATGTCACCATTTTTGTGAACGTGGTACTTACCAAATTCGAGTTATATACCCAACAAACTACAAAGGATGTAAGCTTTCCGTAGGTAAAATAATTTTTAAAATCAGTTATATTTTATTTTTTTGAGAAGATAAATTAATTTAGGTTAGGTAGCTACTTACTATTCCTCGGCAAACTAATTTTATTATACTAAATTTGTTACTTAACTTTAGCTTAATCCCGGAAAAAAGGTATTGTATAATACTACAAAATAAACTAAATGTAAACTACTATCGGTCTCGGAATTATGTGTGGTGGTGTAAAAAGCCTCTCGTCTCTGAAGGCCTTAAAACTTAAGATCATGCACAGAGATATAAAATTATAAATTAACATAAATACAAGTTTCATTCGCGACGACCAATATTTTGACCTCACATATCACTTGTAACGTTATCCTGTATCACGTGCGGTATTCTCATGCCTCAAATTAAATTTAATAAAAACAAATAAGTTTAGTAAATATGGACAGTGTTTATTTACCGACTACGGAGTTTGTGAAAAAACATGAAAAAAGTTTGTGTAGAACCAAAGTGGCACTGAAGGAATGTTTTGCCGACAAGAGGAGAAACATTGAAAAGTGGGTACCTTTGCAATTTTGAATCCCCTACAATTTAAATGCCGTAGGTAGGTATAGTTATGCTATCGCAAAAAATCTAAAAAATCTGAAGTAAATTCATCCAATTAGTACAGTGGTTCCCAACCTTTTTAGAGCTGTTACCCCTATGGCCTGTTAGAGAAACTGATTTTACCCCCCCAATTAAAAACAATTTTATAAATTTGTATTGGTACATGTTTTTTGTTTTTTAATATAATTAGGTTTAGACTTCAGTTACACTTAACGCGCATCTCATATCATGCTCCCGTTCAGACGGTTTCTTGCCTTTTTTAAAATTTTACCAGAGTTGAGAGGCCACTCTCGCATATATTACAAGTGGTAGCTAACGGTACCAACATTTTCAGATCTCTGTCTGCAATGATAGGGTATTCTGTAGCTGTTTTTCTCCAAAAGGTACAGTTTATAATTTTTTTTTCTGCCAATTCATTTATTTTAGGTACCACCTCTGTTACCCCCTTTGATTAGCTATTTTACCCCCGCGGGGGTAATTACCCCCAGGTTGGGAACCACTGAATTAGTATGTAGATTAGATAGTGAAGCACAATGTTCAACAATAATATTACCTAAGTATTAACACAATATTTTTTAATACGTCTTACCTGAGACGAGATTTATACAAAGTGTTTTTCGGAATATTTAATATGTAATGTTAAGTATTAAGTAAGAGTACTAGAGATTGCCCAATGGTCGAAATTCGACTAAAGGATAAGGTCCAAATTGGGCTAATTTTAAAATTAGTGCCGGCCAACGCAAATAAACCCATTAAGTATTTAAATAATTTTTATTATTACACCAAAGTTCTAAGTCAAGTCTCCGAGTTGTTATTCAAGGTCAAACTTTTTTTTACAACATGTTATAAAACTTATTTTATTAATTAAAAGCAGTAAGTAATTGATCCCAACGTCCCTATCCGAGTCATAGAACAGATTAGAGGCCAAATACCTACAAATGATTTGGAAAAATTCAAAGGAAGAGGGAACCTCTACGTGCTTGGGGCTTGCAGGGCACAACTCATTGCTTACTTGGAATACTAGGCAAATGGCCCGGGAGCCAGGTAAATTTTTGGTCAATGATTTCCTCCCGAGCGAAACTTTGTACAATGCATAAGAGACTTATACTATGAATACTAGCGACCGTCAGCTGCGACTCCGTGGGTGGGGTGGGCACTGGGCAGTGGCAGCCTCCCACCCATGAAGAAAAAAAGTTTTCAGTCATTTCCTCGCTCATTTGAAAATTTATCAGAGTATAGTTTATGTAGTATTTTGAAAGAAAAACAGTCAGCTGACCATAACACGGTGGATTATACGTCAGCTGGCTCCTTGAACATGAAAAAAATAATTATATTTTCAATGATTTCCTCTCAGCAAAAAATTTACCTGGTGATCGTTTATATGCTACTATGAATGAAAATTTATGTCAGCTTGCTGTATCTCAGTGGAAAGTTTGTCAGCTGGTACCTTGAAAGGTGTAAGGCAACAGCATCTATACCTACCTACTAAAACTTATCAGCTGACGACTTTTCCACTGATTTACAGCTAGCTGATTTTTTTTAATGTTTACTAGAGTATTTTAACAATACTCTGATAAATTTTCAAATGAGAGGAAATGACTGAAAAAATATTTTTTTTCTTCATCTTTGGGAGGCTGCCACTGCCCACCCCACCAACGGAGTCGCAGCTGACGGTCGCTAGTATTCATAGTATAAGCCCCTTATTCATTTTATGAAGTTTCGGTTGGGAGGGACTTGGTCATGAAAATCTGTCACTGGCCCCAGGTCTAAAATGCCGTGCGTACCCCAAGCACGTAGAGTATCCCCTTATATTATGACATGTTATAAAGAGTATATTTTATGACATGTTATAAAAAAAAGTTTGACCTTGAATAACAACTCGGAGACTTGACTTAGAACTTTGGTGTAATAATAAATATTATTCCTTAGATTATGTTCTATTTGAATAAGTAATGGGTTTATTTGCGTTGGCCAGCACTTTTAAAATTATCCCAAAATTGTATGGACGTTAGATCTTGCCTTTAATCATCTTCTTCTTTTGTCTCCCCGTTTATAGTATTGACAATTTCAGATTTAATAAAAAAAATAACAATCCATCTTTAATTTGACAAGTTGACAACAGGAGTTTTGGAGTTTTGACGGGCATGTGAAAGAGTGCTGTTGTGTTTTTGTATTATTTTCCTAAAATTGTGTTAGCTGGGTTTTTAATGTGTAATATTGGTAGAATATTAACCATTAGATATTCGTGTTCATGCACAAGTGTAGGAAAGTGATGTAATATCCAGAAACGTGCTATTTTGTGTTCCCTCCAAAACTCCATCGAAAGTTTCAGTAAAGCGTCTACCACTTTACTGAATCGACCGACTTGACTCCTGTGACTGTATTGACTTTTACTTAGACTTTGACTAGACTTTAGACCTGACGATACATGAAAACGATGATGAAAATTATAATAGGAGGAATATGGTTTTCCCGCCATATTCCTTACCTTTTTACGTTGTCTGTGGCACAGCATACACATCCTTTGTGTCAAGTTGCCAAAAAAGAAGAAGAAAAAAAAAAGTTGACAACAGACTTCAACCATAAACAAAAGAGAGAAACGAAAATTCGTGTATAGAGGCTTGTCCAAAAAGGATATAAACTACGTGTAATTGTCATTCAAAAAGATGGTAGTGTGCATGTCGCAGGCGGATTGTATATAGACGTATTAAGACGAGTCCGTATACGAAATTTGCAGATTTCGCTGATTTTACAGACGTGGTTTAACAGTTAAAATACAGTATTTCTATAAGTTTTAATGCACAACATGTAAGATCATTTCAATTATAATCTAATGTTGGAGCTAGATTTTTTATTTTTTTAAGTATTTTTAAATAATCCAACTCAAACCCGCGACAGTTTTGTGATTTTTGCTGTAAAAGGTTTAGAATATCACCTGTTTATGGATTGTATTGACGTCTTAACGGTATGAAAAAAATACAATGTACTGTTGAGAAAGTCGTCTATACAATGTTGGAATTACTTTTTACCACTTTAATATGAAATAGTTGAGTAAAAAAATATGTAACTCGGCAAAATTTTAGAGAAAATGGGCAAAGAATTGCTTTTAATTTCGGCAACTTGGAGCTGTAATTCATAAAAAGAAAACGACAGAAATAATCTATAGATAAAATTCTATCCAATTAGAGAAAAAAGAAAAAAAACAAATTGTGCCAAAAAAACAAGATTCAAAACAACCTAAATCTCACATTATATTACTCGCCGTAAGTTCGAGTCGACTTTCCGCGCTTAAATATAATATTTTAAATCTAATAATTAATATATATATTTTTAAGTCTAATAAGGGGAAAAAACCTTATAATATTTCTGTAGCGAACCTTTGCAATTTTATATTCATCGGCAAAAGAACAATGGCCAAATCGTACCAGATGATAAAAGGCGTCCCGATATGCCATTAGTAGCAAAAATTCCCTAATATTTTAAGGCATCGAAAAACATTAGAAATGTGTCTTTAAATAGCCACAAAAAAAGATCAATATTTTAGTTTCGTTATTGTCTGTCATATGTTCTGACAGCCGGCGATCATTCGCATTCGTTCTATTTTTTGGGTAATACTCTAGGAAAAATTGAAATAATTAGAAACGAGATCGCCGAATATACACTTGTAGGCTACACCGCAGTCGGGAAAAAGGTAGTTCTTAAGTCTTACCTCAAAATAATTGTACACGTTATTAATTATTGTAAAAAACGGTGGCTATTTAGACATAATTCTCAAACGGAATTATGTTTAGAGCATAAGAACAACCAAATCTAACTATAGTTTATTTTGGGACATCAAAAAAAAAAGTCGAGTCCAGCTCCTATACAAATTTGGCCATGATTCTTTCGTATATGGACTCTTAAATTACGGCTAGCAATTTTCAAAAACAGGGCCGTTTTGTAATGCGGCGTATGTCGACGATTAGCCGGATTGTCATTGCGATACGTTCTTTAATAAGGCGGCCCACGTTAAGCCGCCTTTAGCCGCATCAGTGCGGATGACACGGCAGCCGTGTCATATTTTTTTAACGTGTGGCGTATGACACGGGAGCCGTGTCATTTAGAAAACGATTGTATCTCCCTCAAATTACACTTTAGAAGGTTCTACTCTGAACAAATAGCAAAAGCTGTTGAGATCAAGCTGATTCGATTCTGATTCTGTCGGGAGTAAGGCAGCAGTTTAGGAATTTACTGGAATTGAAATGCGTGTGTTTATTTCAGGGCGGGTGGTGGTGTGTGCGCGATGCGTCACCGGCCGCAGTGGCGGCGCGTGGCGTGCGGCGCGGCGATGCTGTTCGCGGCCACGGCGCTCGCCACCGCGCTGGCTTGGAACAGCATCTTCGAGGCCGTCTATAACTCGGTGAGTAGTCAAATACTTCTTATGATGGGAGTAAGTAAAATGGGGTAAGGTCAATAATATTATATTCTAAAAAAGGGGTAAGGTTCATAATGTAACATCGAGCTATACGAGTAGCCTATAAGCCAAGAGCATAACAATTCTTACCTTGTCGCCAAGAGCTATCCATAATGCTGTGTATCTTTGGTTGTTCTAAGGTTTAAAGCCTCCCGTTTTGAGTTTTGACTCTTGAGTCCCACTCTATATACTCGTAGCATTACCAAATCTATCTTGTCTATATAGAAACAATTAATATTTTATATTCTTTTTTTTTTTGTGCGAAGATAGAGACTGTGTTAGCGTGCCTGTCTGCTTAAATAACAATTAGGTATTATACCACAGTTCCACTAATTTAGTGCGACATAAATGGAGATATATAGGTCTTTAACAAATTGAACAAGGAATGAAATAGGCAATAGCATTGATATTTCATTAGCAGCCAAACATATTATAACCTCCTTGGAAGTCGGTTAAAAATAGAAGAATTGGCGTACAGCTTTTGGATGTAGTTTTCCTCGATTGCGATTGCCGACATCCTAATCCTATTTGTAGCTAATTACCTAGTAGCAGACTTGACCATGTATCCAAATGCTCACTATGTAGTCCGTAGCCTTGTGTATTATTGGCCAGTTGGCGGTTATTAGCGCTATTGATTGATTATTGATCCTTACTACGCCGGCAGATTAACCTCAGTTAAGCCGCGAATCATTTCGTCAAGTACGAATTCGTCATGAAAATGTTTGCATAGTAAGTCAATTTCAGAAACTTCATTTGTCAGTTATGTATAGTTGTGGTAAAATCAAGAAAAGACCCATGCTGCATGCATTTGATCTGCTGCATAAGTAAAGACGTTTAGGCAGGAAAAAAGTGAGAAACAAGTTCAAAAGCCTAATTGTTGTACTCTGAAAAAGATCATCCTTTATGGCCGAGCTTGCGTTTGTCGTAGAGTCACTCATAAGATGTTTTATTTTTCTGACTTTCTTTACCTACTACTGATTTATTATTATGCTTTAATTACTCTTACCCTTAAAAGTATTAAATGGATCACTATAGTCACTTGTGATTTCGTTGAAATACTTAAAAATTCATTGGCAGAAATTATTTCAATTGGTAAACAAGATGATTCTTATTACCTCTTGGATCGCAAATGAGATGCCAGAGCGTATACAAGTGCATTGGCCTCGTTTATGACCTGAGGCGTGGGCCCTTATTGTGTATCCGGTAACAGCCATGCCACACGTGACACGTGACACGACGCGGTGCGGCGCCGCACCGGAGGTCATCTCGCCGGACTGCCGGCCACACGGTGAGTGCGGTGCCGCAAAGTTTTTGGCAGCGACGTACTCGAGCTCCACCAATACACACACCCCACCCTGCCTCGTCTCGATTCCGGTGCGCGTGCGGTGCAGCACCGGAGCGCACCGGACGGCGCCATGTGCTATACCATATGTTTTTATGTTATGTAGGAAACCGAAGTGGCACCGGTCAGCTGGCCGATTCTGTATCGTACATTTGTGAGTTAATCACTGAGTTAGTAACTAAAACGGAGGGGTGAGTAACGGAAAGTCTCACTTTTGTATGCAAGTGAATACAAAAGTGACACCTTCCGTTGCTCACTCCTCCGTTTTAGTTACTAACTCAGTGATTGACTCACAAATGTACGATACAGAATTGGTCTGCAGGCGCCGCACTGCCGCCGCACCGCATCGTGTGGCAACTGGCATGGCTCAGTAAAACACAACAAAATTGCTTATTGACTCCAATTTAGATTCACTTGCTCAAATGTTTTATTCCGTCCTATGTGCCTACTGCCTACCTATTTCTTAGAAGATTTCTTTAGCAGGCCCTATAAAAACTAAAACATATAATCAGTAATATCAGATTGTATATAGCTAGAACCAGAGACTAGAATATTTTCGCTATGCTACAACTTATGTCTCTATCTTATGGATATCATGCATTCGACAATGCGAGCTAATCATCTGATTATCCGACAGTTATAATATAATCATCAGTAGCGATGATCCATGAGTCAAAAGTCTTGCCGTTTGTGTAGACGTATCCGTCCAACTGGTCTATGAGAGTAATAAAAGTGTAATAATGTCTTTGTATGTTGCATAATTCATAATTACCGTGGGAATTATTATCATGATTGTATCATTAACGCGTAACTGTTCTTTCAGCAACTAGCACTGAGCCCATCATCGCGGTCGTACAGGGAGTGGGTGGCGCCGGACGTACCCCTCTATCTGGAGATCTACCTGTTCAACTGGACCAACCCCGACGACTTCCCCCACCAGAAACCTATCTTGGCGGAAGTAGGTATGCAAGTATCAATAATTGTTGAGCGGTATACACATTAAGTATGTAAAAACTTAGACCACGTTTTTTGCCAGAAAAACAACGTACCTACAAGTAAAAATAGTGTTATCCATTAACGTCAATTTTATACTTAATTTCAAATGAAAATATAATAATTGGCCAAGTGCGAGTCGGACTCGCGCACTAAGGGTTCCGTACCATTAAAGAGCAAATTTAGGCAAAAATTGTGTTTTTTGTATGGGAGCCCCCCTTAATGTTTTATTTTATTTTAATATTATTATTTAATATTAAAAGGCACATAAAACTAAGGACCTTGAGAAAAAATTAAGCACCTACCTGTTGCCATTATTGATATTATAGAGCCAAAAAGCCAAAAAAATCACTATAGTAAATCTGTTGCCGCTATAGCGGCAGATATACACAATCTGTGAAAATTTCAACTCTCTAGCTATTACCGTTCTTGAGTTACAGCCTGGAGACAGACAGACGGACAGACAGACGGACAGACATCGAAGTCTCAGTAATATAGGGTCCCGTTTTTACCCTTTGGGTACGGAACCCTAAAAACGAAGTTTTTTTTGATAACACTTTTTGCCACACGCACTTTACATTAATCTTAATTTTATACAGGATGTAACAAAACTAAGTGATACCTAATACTTTAGGGTGTGTATGAGTCGCGTGTATAGAGTTCACTTTAAAAGTAGCAGCGCTGAAAGACCAATTTTTTTCACTTTTGTATGGGGAAACTCGTGACTCCGCGCTCGGGCGCTCGTCCATACAAAAGTGAAAAAAAGGGTCTTTCAGCGCTGCCACTTTCACAGTGAACTTTCTACAAGGAACACGTACACACCCTAAACTCTAAAGTATTATTATTTAGTTTGCTTACACCCTGTATATTATTATCAAATGAGATAGCCTTTAAAGTTTTTTAAAAGAAAGGTGAACGACCTTGCGTTTAATTTGTATGAGACAGTAAAATAAGAAATTAAACAATTGCGTTCGGTGCTGCCTTTTTCCTTATGCGCAAGTGGGCATAAATGGTTTTCCGTACGTATATGCAGTTTAAAATGGAAGATTTTGAGATAAACGTAGCGTAAATACAATTAAATATTGTTCATACAGTTTAATTAATTGTAATTTAATACAATGTAATGTAATTTAATATTTCTGATGTTTTAACAAGATAGTTATATTATTAATGTTATATAGGAGAAGGTGGTAATGTGGCCCCCCACTTTGTTTATCAAGCATTATTTAAAAAATATAGGAGTCAGAAACCTAAAAAATATATTATGGGACTTCTTATTCATTTGTTTAAACGTGTCTTATTAGGGAATAAATAAAACTCGTGCAGGATAATCGAAAGTTTTAATTATTCTTAATCAATCACATTTGGTATTTTGAGATCAACTGATGGTAATGTGGGGCCCCCCGGGGATATCACATTAAATGTATTGCACAAGTGAAACTTAACGGAAAAAATCACAAATGTAATAATCACCTTTGGAGCCTCCACAGTAGGGATTGCAATCCGGATACTTCGAAATCCGAAAAATCCGGATAATCCGGATTTTTGGGGCCTACGAAAAATCCGGATTTTTATTTTTGTAAATCCGGATTTTCGTTTTTTTTTTCGAATAGTTGGTAATATTATGGAAAATAAGCTTTAACGTAATATAAAATTAATTTTGATGTATTGTGTAGCATCTGACATACAAATTCACATTTGTTAATAAAGGCACTATCCCAAATTTGCGCGCTGAATAGGTACCTATCTCAGTACTTCGTATGTCGAATATTACATTGTTTAGTTATAATTTGGCGGTTGTAAATTGTATATTTAAACTTTTTAATCTTATTTAAAAAAAAAAACGTCATTTTTTAATATCTTATGACCTACCGTTTATTTTATTATACACGAGCTTTTGCCCGCGGCTTCGCTCGCGTTAAGAAGTATTATTATATACAAACTTTCACCCCCTATTTTAACCCCTTGGTTTTGGAATTTATCAAAATCCTTTCTTAGCGGATGCCTACGTCATAACACCTACCTGCATGCAAAATTTCAGCCCGATCCGTCCAGTGGTTTGGGCTGTGCGTTGATAGATCACCATGTCAGTCAGTCACCTTTGAGTTTTATATACATAGATTTTACTATTAATAACATGACTGCAATCATGAGAAATATACGATTATTCTTTTAGAATATTGTCAGTATTGAATGAAACGGTTTTCTATAAAATATTCTTTTTTGTAAGTTTGTCTAGTTAAATAAAGGAAAGTAATAAGGGTTTATAAAATAATAAAATGTTGATTTAAAGTTTAAAGAATTATTTTAAGTTTTTTTTTAAAGAATTATTTATGCTGGGCAAAGGTTCCCCTAGGATATTCCACTTATCTCGTTCCAGCGTCACTGCAGATATCCAAGGAGGAGTTTGCAACTGTGTGCTAGGCTGGCTGTCTTTGCAATAATCGGTTGCTCACTAGAGAGCCAAGAAATGATAGTTAATAAAAATATTTTCATTTTCTCTGACAATCAAGCTGCACTTAAAGTACTGACTGCAGCAGAAATTTCGTCCAAATTGGTTCTAGATTGTGGTAGTACGTAAAACATGCTGGAAGAGAACAACAACTTTGACTAGTATAGGTCCCAGGTCACAGTAACATCTTTGGCAACGAAACCGCTGACGAGCTGGTTAGGCTTTGGGCTGAGAATCTTATATTATACTGCCCAGAAGCGGTCTGTGGAACATCTCCCATTACTATAAAGCAAGTGCACGAGGAATGGGGTCGCAAACCAAGAAAACAGCAATGAAATTAGACCCCTGGCCTTAAACATTCAAGGCACTTATTCCTGGCTTTTACAAAACTAACTATTAACACTTATTCTGTACAGGTAAAAATAAAAATGCTTACCTTTACATAATAACTATTATTACTAGCATTACGGATTGCAGATTCTAGGAAAAGGGCCAAGACACCTTTTTAACTTGTTTTGTTTTTCCCTCTCTCAAAACTCACCTACTCTACTATAGAGGGAATTGGTGGCACCAATTCCAACCCATCGTTCAATTTATGAGGATTAAGTAGTCACAATAGATCCTCAAGGATCGTTGTGACATCATGGTTACAGTGACCTGCCTTCAGAGGGAAAAAATGCCTCCAGAGCATCGAGCTATCTTTTCCTAAGCCTAGCCTAGATACCCACTCTGTCGATATTCAGCCTAGATGCATGTGGATAATACGACCAGCCCAATGCTACTTTAGCTTGGCCGTCTTGACTCTCACGACTGAGATTTTTGTTTGGATGGATTTTTTTGTTTTGTCGAGAAGACTTACTTCCAACTTACTGCGCTCCATTGCCCTTTGGCAGGCCCCGAGTTGAATTTTTCGTAAATTAGTCAATGACCGTGTTTGCGCACTGGTTAGGACGAGCGAAACACACATGTCGACGAATCTGCGCTTCACTGAGATCGGTATGTCTTCCTTCATCAGCTTCTTCATAGACTAGTTTCTCTGTATTTCCTTGTCTATTATCATAATAAACTAACTGGCCCAAGTACGTCCACCTTGACCCTACATCTCGTGCTGTTGGTCATTGTTGGTAATTTTCATTATTTGTTTATTGAAAGTCCTACCTCTAGGCTTGCTTGGAACATAACTATGTACGGATGTAGGAGCAAAAAGGGCTTAGTCGTCCATAAAGCGAAGATTTTTTTGTCGTCCATAAAACGGAGCGGCTTTTATTGTTAACTTAAATTCCACTTATTCCAATATCTTTAAAAAATCAAGATATTTTTGAGTTGTTAATAATGTCTTAATTAACAGATACTGTTATTTTAATTTCTTACTTCATTACGCCCATGTGAAAATCACTAACTTAAGAAAAATGTTGATTGTTTTAAGACATCTGATACTGCACTTTTAAAATGGATGTTTAATAAAGCAATAACAAGAAAGTAACTCGCATTTTAAGCTATTTATCAAAAATATTAGAAAAAATTCAAAAAATCCGGATTATCCGGATAATCCGGATTTGAGCCTGTCAAAATCCGAAAATCCGGATTTTTTTTTCAATCCGTTTTTTGCAATCCCTACTCCACAGGCTACATAGCCCATTAGTCAAAAATTTGATACTGTACCCATGGCTCTCCAGCTCTATCATTGGAACAACATTACGACCAATGTGAGGGGGCCAAATTACAATCATTGCTAATATTTAAACAAACGTACCAAAAATATTTATTAAATGTATAATTTTATATTTACCTTTTAAATTCCGTAGGAGAACAGTTTGATGTATCCGATGTTTGAACACAAAAGTCAAATATTTCTGTTTCTTAACAACTATCGAAATAAAATCACACACACTCAAAAGTTTCGCAGGTCGCAAGTTTAACTTGATCGAATGACAATCGAACTTGACAGCCTCTGTTGGATTTGTACGGTGCTAAATTAGTAGCATGCCGCGAGCATCCCGTTCCACCAAAATTATACTGGATAGCGTTGTTAAAACATTAAATATTGAGGGGGGCCAATATATGTGCAGGGGCCACATTACCACCTTTTCCCTGTACAATTTTAAATGTTTGACTTTTTGTTTTACGGCTGATCTTGCTCTATGCTCGTGTTATTTTTGAGTGACATTAAACCAACTAACTATTCATTACTCATTGGTAACCAATTTTAGTTTGAATTGACTGAAGTCTGAACTTATTCGTAGATATGTAATTTTAGTAAGACATTGCGGTTTGTGTCACTTATTCCCGGTTTCTAAGGTTTTATCATAAAGGTAATATACCTATCGGAATAGAGAAACAATCCCGAGCTGTCAAGCTTAACCAAAATTTGATTTACATCTGTTACATACAATTATGTTTACGTGTGCGTGTCAGTGATGTACAAACATCTTGTAATTCGACAAAATATTGATCATGGAATAATAATTGTAAGATTGTTAAAACAGAATGGGATAAAATAAAACTGCATAGATAGGTATAATAAAAATTGTAATTTTGAAGTAAAATATGACTTTTCTTCAAAATGCTTGCTGCATAATTAAGTATATGCATGAATTTTTCTTCGGAGTCCAGTTTGGACGGTTAATTATTTTAAGCCATGAATTTCTGGTATCCAGGTCAGCAGGAAATCTGAAAAATTGGCCAAGTGTGAGTCGGACTCGCGCATGAAGGGTGACCGGTTTCAACCGGGCATTTTCTAAAACCCGGCACGGTACAACACGACATGTCATGACACGATTCGACACGACAGGTTACGTCACGTCACGTCACATCAGTACACGACACGACACGACTTCACTAGACCCTATTAATTTTCAATTCACTCTCAATGAGCCCTTTTATTTGATGCCCATCTTGCAGAAGTGCTTTTTAAAACTATTCCCCTATCTTGGATGAGCAGCCATATTGGATGTGGAATGACATTACATATGTGGAAATTTCAGAAGTCTATTACTGTAGCGGTTCTTGTTATACAGTCTGGAGACAGACAGACGGACGGATGGAAAGACGGACAGGCAACGAAGTCTTAGTAGTAGAGCGGGACCCGACTACTAGGACGTTTTACCCTTTGGGTGCGGACCCTTAAAAACGATAAATTATGTATGATAGTATATTAATATACTTAAACTAATTATAAACTACGGATGAGTATGTTATCATTTCAACATTCGTAGATAATTAGTATACTTAACTAAAAAATATTTTCATATCGATACTACTTATCGATAACTTGATGCAGCCCTAGTGTAAAATATATGAAAATTGTTTACACAACATATCCTTAAATTGTGCACCATGGCTAGTCAAGTTATGTTTTCCATATAAATAAATATTTAAAGAAGTGAATTATGAAAATCAATACCAATAACTCGTAGGGAATTGGCAAAAATAAACTTAAAACTAGGTCCTGTCGATGTAGAATAATTCACCTGTGAAATGAATATTTGTCCGGGTTTTTTCGATGTGTGGATCCACAATCATTCCACAAACATTTAACCATGTTTCTAGAGCAGTATTTCTAAAAATTATTCATTATTTAACTTAAAATCACAATTTTTCTGAGAGCCCAAATTGACAACGATCGGCTCAGGGGCAGACAGACTGTCAAACAAATGAAAAAAAAGCTATGCAACCTCAAATCACGCTTCTCTTTCTACATAGTATAGTGACATCTCGCTTACTCAGGCCTTTGTTTCTCTATTCCGATAGGTATATTAACTTTATGGGTTTTATGAAGTTTATACTCAGCGAAACGAGGCGGTAGCGGTGATTGGCCTTTTTAGTCTAGGCGCCAAATGAAAAATGCTCGCACTGTATTTAGAATATTGAACAATAAGATCTTATAAAGACACAGATTATTACAGATTCATCGGAAAACCTGTTGGTAAGTAACTCTAGAATGATAATCTCCAACTTTTATGAGTTCGAAGTGATATGCTTCATATTCAGTTCACATTCAGTACAGGCTATGCAAAATACGATATCGCCCTTAAACTAGGAGCATCTGTCACTTCATTGTAAGTCGCGGTTTATAATATAGAAATTGACAAGTTTTTTGACGGGGAGTCAATGACCGCTACTGTCTCGATTCCCCGAGTACACCAAGTAGCACTTTGATTAGCCAATGACAACATATTAACCAATCAAATCTGTTGAACAGATAAAGCCCTGTCGAGAAACTGGGTATAAACATAGAGTAATAAATATACTGGTCTTTGGTATAAGGCTGCGTTTCCACTGAAGCGGAGCTGAGCGGAGCACGGGCACCGCTAAGTGCCCGAATTGACCAATCGTGCTATTCCAGCGGAATGACAGCGAAGCGGAGCGAAGATTTCGAGCATGGTGATTGGTCAATTCGGCACCGCTAAGCTCCGCTCCGCTTCAGTGGAAACACAGCCTAAACCTCGCATTCTTCGAGATTAATTTTAACCTGGACTAGTGCGAATGAGCATCAACATTGTAAATTATACTATTAATATTATTCGTCTACCTTCTCCTTCGGTTACAGGTTAGAGTAGTGTATTGTTTATTCATGAACAACCTTAATATCTCCGGAAATAAAATAATATATTATATAAATAATAAAATCGGCCAAGTGCGAGTCTGACTAGCGCACGAAGTGTTCCGTACCGTTAAAGAGCAAAAATAGTCAAAAATTTGTATTTTTTGTATGGGATTAACGTTTTATTTTATTTTGATTTTATTAATAATTATTAAATATACATTTAATTGAGGATTTTGTGTAAATTTCATGTGCCTACCTATTGCCATTATTGATATTATCGAGCAAAAGAGCCCAAAAATCACGTTTGTTGGGAGCCCCCTTATATAATAACTTTATTTTGTTTTTAGTATTTGTTGTTATAGCGGCACCAGAAATACATAATCTGTGCAAAATTCAGAAGTCTAGCACAGACAGACAGACGGACAGACAGATGGACAGACAACGAAGTCTTAGTAATAGGGTCCCGTTTTTACCCTTTGGGTACGGAACCCTAAAAACGATTTTCAATCCGCTATACATATGTCGCAGCCAACTGGTTAAAATAGCCATTAAATCAAACAGCTATAAGTACCTAGCTGTTAATATTTACATTTTTATTTATTTCGTTTTAAGGCCGTCCCCCAAGCAGACGACCTTGGCCATACATTTGCCGCGTTGCCGAGATCGCACCAAAGCCCTATTTTTTTTACTTATCTTAGTTCAAAATTGACCTAAAAAAATTTAAAACGGGGAATATGTAGTTTATAATATTGTCGATCTATTGGTGTGTGTTTCAAATGAAAGTAATTTGTAAATACTAAGGAGATGCTGAATGTATGCTTGAATTTTAATAAATTGGCTTTACTTTGGAAGCTGATATCATGAGTATAATAAACGAAAATAGAAAATTTAAAACGTGGAAAGGAATGTTGAGATACTGAAGATTATTGCTGTATTTTTATTATAACTCTGTAGCTTTCAAATTATGAGTTTATAAGGCTCTAAATACGGTAAACTACGGATTCTCCGTCTCTTAAGAAATGAAATCATTAAAAATGTAAATAGTAAGTACTTAATTACATGTGAAAACGATTGATTTATAAATTGACCGTAATTTTTATGACCCATATCATTGGAGGGCCGCGGTTTAATCTGGAGCTGACAGTGGAAAAATACCGACCTTAAAGTCTTATGGCCGAATTACACGGGTGACTAAAGCCGCACGATTTTCGCCGCACGGCGAAAATCGACCGTGTAAATGGCAAGTCGACCACGCCGCATGCGGCTAAAGTCGGAACTCGCAAGCCCCAAAGTCGTGCGGCCAGCGGCCGCATGCGGCTGGTGACTAAAATCGACCGTGCAAACGCTCAGTCGCAAGCGATCGCTTGCTGCGAATACTACTCGACTGGTGACTTGCCGGGTGACTAAAATCGACCCGTTAGTCACCCGTGTAAATCGACACTTATACATTCTTGTTCCGGAAGCTGACAACATTTTGTAAACTTTCCATCGTAAGACGTGTCACGCTCACGAAATCTGTCAATTAAGATCTTGAAGATCTTGGCTCACCCCCCTACAGAATTAGAAATGCATCTCCGCTTCGCGTTGGAATTGAATTGACTCTAAGACTATCGTCTCAAATGAGCGTGAGCCTCAAAAGCAAATGTCACCACCCACATCAAATAAAGACCTCACATTTCCAGGTCCATATCGGTTCCGGGAGTACCGACGTCACGTAAACGTGTCGGTGTACCCCAACAACGGCACCATCGCCTACCGCACCCAGAGGACCTGGCACTTCGACGAGGACACCAGCGAGGCCAGCCTCCAAGACAACATCACCATACTCAATGTTATTGCTGCTGTAAGTCCATACTAATATTATGGGAGATCGCACACGTCACACTTTTTGTGTGATCGAGTCTGCGGCTTACATACAATCTGCATGGCGCGCGCAATCAGATTGTATGTAAGCCGCAAACTCGATCACACAAAAAGTGTGACGTGTGCGATCTCCCTATAAATGTGAAAGTGTGTCTGCGTGTCTGTTACCTCTTCACGATCAAACCGATGAACCGAACTGCTGGGTAAAGAGATACTTTGAGTCCCGGAAAAGGATATAGGATACTTTTTATCCCGGAAAATATACGTGGTTCCAGCGCGATAATTTATGAATTTTAGCGCAACGGAGTTGCAGGTGTCGTCTAGTTATAGTAGTCCATAATTAATATTATTTATATAATATTTTCAAAGGATTCAATTCGAATCAAACTCTTCAATACAACTACAAAAATCTGTTAAAAATATAAGTACTTATTTTTGAAAGAAATTCTCCTATTTCTTGTCCCAGGATTCGAAGTATATACAGTACCTATAGTAAGATTTTATAGATTTTCGGAAAACCATTCCCAAAAATTAAAACTATTTTGTCATAGAATTCACGATTCTGAGCTGGTACAGTCTTCAAAATAATGAAGATTGTATACAGAAATATTTGAGGTTTGGACAAATTCTGAAAGTTCTACTAAAGAGTAAGTTTTATTTAAAACTTTTTAGTTCATAGAATAAGACGTAATGTTTTTGTTTTCACTTGGATGTCGGTTTTAATTTTTTGTTAAAAATAATCCAATGGTCTTATTGGACTCATTATTATTTTAGAATTATTAACACTGGCCCCGCTCGGGTTACTTCATTGCGCAAACATTTTAGATAATGTAACTAAAAGGGTTAACTCAACTCCTAGATCTTTTCCCGTGATTCAAAGTATCTCGATATACTAAATTTCATCAATTAGATTTGAATAGAGAATTAAGGTACTATTGATATTGAAATTATTTTTGAAATTCTTACCTACTTGAAAATAGTAATTTAATGCTTATAAATTGCGGTAGTCGGTAGACATATTACCTATTTACATATATTAGACATATTACCTAGACATATACATACAGGAGGTGCAAAAGAACTAAGTATTTCCGTTCTAGACCAGTTTCGTAGGCAATAAAGGTAAATTCAAAGATAAAATTAAATTAATCCTTTCGGAGAATAATTCATAGAACTAGTTCCTAAAATGACTGGTTCAAGTTTTTCAAGATTTTTTGAGATGGCCTTAATTTTATCTAAGAGGCCTTCGCTCTACCTGAGAATAAGTCATGAAGTATAAATTGTGAAATCAGTGCAAAATACGTAGACAGTGGTCTAAAATTTTTTAATTTTTTCTGATACTTCCAATATGGATCCCAAAAATGTACCTAAGTAGATATAGCATGCTGATGAGCTAATCTGATTTTTATCAGGATTAACTGACAATTAGTAAAGATTTAATTCATATTCCTTGTTCCCTGAACTTTTGATAAAAGAACACCTGAAAAACAAAATCGTATTAAAGTGAGTATGATAATAATGTTGATAATAATAATTAATAAAACATTACCAAATTCTGAAGTAGCACCTACATCGTGGGTATCGCAGACACAATAGATTTTCAATTGTTAGGCGGCAGTTAGCTGCCGCTTGGTGAATGGGGATTGATGGTTAAAAAATGTGACAAACATTTTACAAATTAATATTTGAAATGCCCCGTTTTGCCCTTGAGTATGAGAGAGGTCCCGTCCTGAAGCACCATTTATGGGAGATCGCAGACGTCACACTTTTTGTGTGATCGAGTCTGCGGCTTACATACAATCTGATGGCGCGCGCCATGCAGATTGTATGTAAGCCGCAGACTCGATCACACAAAAAGTGTGACGTGTGCGATCTCCCTTAAGGTACCATCACACATTAATTCCTTTCCATAGCTACGTGTTCGTCACTATATCGAACATGGAACGTCATTTGTATATGATAATATGGCTACTAGCTGACCCGGCAAATGTTGTTGTGCCATTTAAATTATTTCTAGTATCAATATTAAAAGTAGATAAAAACCTATTCTCAGGCCTAACGAATGTACATACAAAATTTCATTAATTTCGGTTGAGCCGTTTTGGAGAAGTTCGCGCACAAACACTTGACACACGAGAATTTTATATACAGTGTGTAACAAAAATAAGTGATAATACTTTAGGATGTGTACGTGTTCCTCGTAGAGAGTTGACTGTGAAAGTAGCAGCGCTGAAAGACCAATATTTTTTTTCACTTTTGTATGGGAAAACTCGTGACGCTCGGGCGCTTGCCCATACAAAAGTGAAAAAAAAATTTGGTCTTTCAGCGCTGCTACTTTCGCAGTGAACTCTCTACAAGGAACACATACACACCCTAAAGTATTATCACTTATTTTTGTTACACCCTGTATATTCAGATTAAAGTTCCGATTACTATGACAGCAGAAGCCCATCTAGATTGTTACATCATCCTAATCATAAGGAAGATTTTGCAGCTCTAACAATACAAGTAGACTAGCTACTCGCTATTATATTGCAATAAGTCGTCAGTGGAGTCGACATTGTTACTTGTTACGTTCGTTATCCTGTAATCCGTCCTAGCATTGTTAGCTCGGTCTCGAACAATCTCGTTAGCGAAGGATTACTCCCACTGAGAACAGAATTAGGGGATTAACATAGAATATCACAGAGACAAAAGTTTGAAATTGTGTAGAAATGCATTAGTAAGTTAACCTTAAGGTTTTTGAATTAAAGATAAATTATTATAAGCATTGCAGGGAACGTTAATAGTAATTGGTTTCACTAGTTATTTCTTTATATTTCACTATAATTCATTCGCCGACCGCCGTAGGCCGTAGGGTACTGGGCTAAGTGCTCTTGTGCACTGCACACACTTTTATCCAATCTTCAATGTTCATTTTGGGCAGGTGGAAGTCACGAAACCAGAATTTAAATATTAGGTACTTATACCTAATACTCTTTTTCCTTAAGTTTTCGTTTTCCAAACTTTAAACAATTTTAAATTTAAATAGTTGCATTGCATTTTAATTTTAATAATAAATGTGAGTGGTTGACCAAAAAGGGACCTGAAGGATTGGAAACTGTTTTTTTTTTATTTTTTTTTTTTTAATCCGTGGTCTTTTAGCTTTGTTTTGGTCTAAGCAGAATATTTTAAGGTGCCGTAGTTTTTTTATGATTTTTTTTTGTGAACCGCGCACGAGTCGTAACTTGTTTCTATACGAAACTTCAAACGCGATTTACTCAAAATCAAATTATATACTTACCTTCTTTTATTTTTTAATCCGTGGTTTTTTAGCTTTCTTTTGGTCTAACCAGAATATTTTAAGGTGCCGTAGTTTTTTTTATGAATTTTTGTGTGAACCGCGCACGAGTCGAAACACGAAACTTCAAACGCATTTTACTCAAAATCAAATTATTTGCCTTTATTTTTATATCCTGAATTTGCGCGTAAGGTCTACAAAAAATTGTACAGAATTTGTTTTTCTCCGAAAATTTTGTTTTGCGAATTTTGCATCATTAAAATTATTTTAATTAGGTATTACATGATAGTAATTTATATTTTTCATCTATGTTTATTTTTGCACGCCCTGCTGCCGGATTCACGATCGTCGGAAAGTTTTCACGTGAAAAGATCTCATATTCTGTCAGTATTACAGCGATTCACAAACTTCCGCGACGGAATGAATCCGAAACCAAAGAGAATAATTGACACTAGTTTTTTTTTGGCAATAAGTGCTACGGCATATATAGCCTTGGTTATTCATCAGACAGGAAAATAATTGTCTTTTTTTCCTGCACCTCTTAATTTAATGAACAAAATTTTTAAAACTAAGATTAGTCTTACCTTACAAAAAAATATATTTCAGCTGCGTTTTAATCAACGAATGATTTTGAGTATTTCATTGAATATTAAAAAGCTACTCATTAAAAAAAAAAATACAAAACACTACAACTTACATTCGTGAAATCCAGTAAAAAAACTTCGAAAAAGTACACGTTATAGCAACACACACTAAATAACGCACAATAGCCGAAAAGATACTAATCGCCCATAGTCTATATTGTAGTTTTTTTCATTCAGAATGTAGCCAATATATCAAAGATTGTACGTCTAATGAAACTTCTTTATCCCGTCAAGCCCCATAAGGACACAGGTGACCGCGACAACAATAGTATACAATAGCATTTCCAAGAATCCCCAATGGAAGGATTATACAAAAGTAGTCTGTAAGTCAGCGAAATATGTTACATAATTGAATAAAAGAGCGCGGTAACCGGCTGCCGCTTGGGGCTTGAGTCTTTAGTGAATGGCGTACCGCGCAGTACAAAGTACAAATAGCGCGGCTGCCGACTGCCGCGGCCGCTTGGGGCTTGAGTGGAATTAAAACAAAAAATATTGTTTATGTACCGACTGCCGAGTGACAATGACAATCTGTCAAATCTGTAAGTCGTGTGTTGACTAGTGTATTGAGCTCCGATAAATCACAGAGTACTTTATTATATTATATTGGTAAATCTTGTTGTGTGAGAATACCTTTTATTTATGTGTAAAACAAACTTATTACTTACTTTAAATTTTATATACTTAAGTTTTTTTTGTTTTAAATTTGTTTTTTATTTAATATTAGTTTTTATTATCTTTATTAATATATCATTTCCAAGAATCCCCGATTGAAGGATTAATGGGTAATACAAAATTTAAAAATTATTATACTTATTTCTAAATCTTTAAGTACCGAATATTAATACATATACTGCATTTATAAATAAAAAATATTTATGGTTCAATGAATACTTCCTAAAGATTTAACACATAATTATTACAGTACGACATTTATTTAATATTTTAAACAATACACGACTAACTAAGTATTAATAATTGCTTTGTTTTATTCTTATCATTAAATAATTTCATCTAACAATATCCGCCATGACACGGATCTCGTAGTGAAAAAATTTCACGAGTCTCGGAGGTGGCGGGAACATTCCGCAAAATCGACTCTAATCCTCGGATAATTTCCCGCCGTCGGATGTCAAACTCCCATCCGCGGTGAGATCTTCTCGATTCCGTGGCGGAAACTATTTCACTCATACAAAAGAAATGTTACTACTGTCAAAATGACAGCAAAATCGGAAAGTATTCACTTGTCATTTGCTTGAAAGTGAAATAGTTTCCGCCAGCGGGAAGATTCCGCGCGGAATCGCTTAGTGAATCACCCCGGATCTGATGTTTCTGATAAAATTTCTACCAAATTTCTCATCTTAGGCCTGCTGGAAGAATTATTTTAGAGAAAAGCAGTACTAGCAGTGTCATTTTTAGGGTTCCGTACCCAAAGGGTAAAAACGAGACTTCGATGTCTGTCTATCCGTCTGTCTGTCGGTACTCAGTCTGTCTGTCCGTCTGTCTGTCTCCAGGCTGTATCTCAAGAACGGCGATAGCTATAGAGAGTTAAAATTTTCAGAGATTATGTATTTCTGTTGCCGCTATAACAACAAATACTTACTAAAACTAAAATAAATCAAATATTAAATCTCATACAACAAACGTGATTTTTTGGCCTTTTTTGCTAGATGTCAATAATGGCAACAGGTAGGCACTTGAATTTTTCACAAAGGCCTAAAATATGTGTCCTTTAATCATTAATAATAATATTTAAATAAAATGAAATTTTAAGGGGCAATTTTTGGCCAATTTTTGCTCTATAACGATAGGGAACCCTTCGTACGCGAGTCCGATTCGCACTTGGCCGATTATTTGCTTTTTTTAATAACGGCTACACGTAGACACATAAAATATTCACAAAATACTTAGTAGTATTTGTTATTTAATAATTAATAACAAAATTTAAATAAAATAAATATCCCATACAAAAAATACAATGTTTTGCCTAATTTCGTGCGCGATTCCGAATTGCACTTGGCCGATTTTTCTTATTGTGTTTATCTTGTAAAATGTTTTTGTGTACTGCTAAATAAAAATAAAAATAATAGTTTAATATATCTACAATTTTATAAGCTTTTAAATAGGTACTCAGCAAAAGCATAATTTATTGCCATATTACGATTTAACAGAATATTTAGACAGATAGGCAATAGTTTAAATTAGATATATTTATACTTACGTCATAAACGAGCAAGTTTGTTGTTTACTGTTCTTAAGTTCTGGAAACCCCAAGATATCTCAAAGATTTTTATCATTAAGGTGCTGGGTGCAAAGTAGACCGCCATCTACCGCCATATTTTTATGAATTTTCTTACGTTCCAGTCCGCCGCTTTTCGCTCCCGAGACTGGGGTTTTCTGAAGCAGAAGGGGTTGTCGTTGGCTCTGGCGATGTTCGGACACGGGATGTCGGTGTCCAAGCTGGCTGGGGAACTGCTGTTCGACGGCTACGAAGACCCACTCATAGACTTGGCCAACAGCCTGCCCCCCAGCGCTCTGGGCGGCGCGCCGAAGGTTGACCGATTTGGCCTGTTTTATGGGGTAAGCAAGCAATTCTACTGATAATACAAAGAAAAATTCATATTTAAATATTTTAAAGGCATTTAATATTGCATTTAGTAATTAAAAATATATGATGTGTGTGTTTCGTATAATTCAAATTATTATTTTTACGTTACCTTTTAATTATTGAAATGTCAGATGTTGAACCATAATATTAGCAAAGTTTAGCTACTCATATAATATATCTGTTTCACAACCCAACAATAAATGACAAATAGCTGACCCAGAAGATTTGTCTCTATCGCTCAGTATACCCCAGTAAGATGTGATAATATTCAGCCTAATTATAGACCATGAATAAAGTACAAATCTTTCGGACAAACTATTCGTTAATTTAGGTGCGCCAGGCCACAACACTGCGTTGCGGCGTCGTATAGCAAAAATAAAATCGCACAGAAATGCGATGCGATGTGACAACGCAAAAATTTCATCGGAAATGTCGCTGACGCATTGCTAATTTCCACGATGCGTGCTGCGACGTCGTTGCCACGTTCTGATGTATGTACTACGAGTATGTATCAATCATGTAAGGCATCGCTATTCGCTAAATATTTTTGACATCTAAGGGTCAATTCAGACAGCAACGCGGCGCGTAGATGCATTTCTAAATTAGTATGGATTTGGCAGGCTTCAATTGCGTGAGACGTCAGACGTCATGCCAATCTGTCAAATGCCAATTCAATACAAATATAGAAATGCATCTACGCGTCGCGTTGCGGTCTGAATTGACCCTTACTTCGCTATCAAAACTGACGGTTGCATTTGCACTCAGTAGAGACAGCTTACAACCACTTTGCTTCCAGAGGAACAACTCGATCGACACTGACGGGTACATGGAGGTGACGTCGGGCTCTGGCAGCGAGATCCCGGGGCAGATCGTGCGGTGGGATGGACACTCCAGCTTGCCCTTCTACGCCGGGGAGTGCGCTAAGGTTACTCCAATTTTTATTACTGCAAGTCCTTTAAATAAGGATTTAAAATACGAGGCACTGCACAGGCGCACTGTAAAACTCTAGAACGAACTGTCACCAGCTGTATTTCCGGACCAATACGAGTTAAGACCTGCAAACCTTCAAGAAGAGAGCGTATTACCTCTTAAAAGGCCGGCAACACACCTGCACCTCTTCTGTTGCGAGTGTCCATGGGCGACGGTAGTTGCTTTCCATCAGGCGACTCGTTTGCTCGTTTGCCCCCTTATTTTATCATAAAAAATGAAGAAAAAAACGAGGAGACTGGTTATCACCTTGTATGTTTGGAAAAGTTTGAAAATCGAATGGGTTGTTTTAGAACTGTGACTTCAATTCTCGTTTACGTAACTCAGTGTATCAAAGTATATGGGTGATCACTGATCACTTTTAACGCCCATTCGATTGGATTATTATCTTATAGTTGACTTTTTCGTGTCTAAACTCTAAACATTAAGGTTGCGCATGAACTGAGATCAGAAGATTAAGTGCAACTAAATTTTAGTACACACATCATTAATCGCATAATATGAATTCGTAACCACTCATAATACGTATTACGCTACATATCAGGTTTATTTTAATATTTATCTTAAGATAATATATTTAATTATTATTATTAGCACAAAAACCAGGAAAAATTAACCTGTTTATTGAATATTTAATACATCAAGATAAGTATTTAAAGTTTTGATTTAAATTTAAAATTATACTTTTTTCAAATATTAATAATATGCACTTTACCTACTTTTTATGGGTTACCTGTTACCAAAGCCTGTTACGAGTTCAGTAACAATTTTATAAGACCCAAATATCATTTCCCATTCAGTATAGCTAGGTTAAACGCACTTATCTCTTTATCTTTCTACTTATCCTTATCCCTTTGGGGATTAAATCTGGCAATTACAGTTCCAAACTTCCTTTCGTAGTGGCAGCAGGCAGTATGGTCTCGTCAACTTACCTTAAGCTCTAATTCCAGATGACAGGGAGCGCCGGAGAGTTCATGCCTCACAACCTGACAGAGAGTGAGCCGCTGACTATCTTCATGTCAGACCTGTGCAGAACCATATACATGGACTACCAGGAAAGCGGCACCCTCGAGGGGATACCTTACCACAAATACGTCATGAACGAAGCTACTTTTGATAACTGTAAGTTGATTTAAATTGCGATGTAGCCAAAAGAGATAGATGTAGCTGAAAGTATGCTTATTGACATGTCAAATGGAAAAGTAACTCTTCCATATCATCAAGAGCATCTTCTTTGCACAAGTGACCGTGGTCACTAACTTACCTACCAGTCTTTCCTTATGCTACACCATTAAAGCCACTTATACAATATACGGCTTTCGTGGCAAATCTATGGAGCCCCTCGGTCTAATATTTACATATTAACTAGTTTTGATTTAGCATTACAAGGAAACTATTTATATTAATCTAGTAGATATATTATTAAAATTAAAATACTTTCCTCCTTATTTTATCAAATAATCCTCGGCAATTATCGTTTTTTACTGTGGAAGTAATCTCTATAAGTGTTTGAAGAAGAGCATAGCCTACCCTTTTTTTAACGCACTACCTATCTAATGTGTGAAACGCATCTTACACTCTTTCACAGCTAAGGCTGTGAAAGAGTGTAAGATGATACGTAAGCGTTATCTTATGTTTGCTGACAAGTGACAACTCCACTGGATGCGCGCGTATAAAGCAGGCTACCTGAAGCTTAATTTCTTGATAGATTCTTGAATAAGATGCGATTTTGTAACTTTTGCTAAACTTATTGCGAGTTAGCACGTGTGTGTGAAAAAATATGGCTGCACTTGGCGCGTAAAAGTTTTAGAATAGAAAACTGCACTTGTCAAACGTCCTGACGTCACATCGATAGCCAATGGGAGCACTCAAATGTCACTTTTAAAAGGGTCCATTCACTATCCTGTATTGCAGTCCGCCGTGCAGGCCTGCAACACCACTCACTATCCTGCATAAGCCGCCGTGCAGTCCGCCGGCTTATGCAGGATAGTGAATGGTGTTGCAGGCCTGCACGGCGGACTGCAATGCAGGATAGTGAATGGGCCCTTTAAGTAAGCGTTCATTGGTTGCACTATACACCACAGATTAAGTAAAAAAGTTCAATGACAGATAGATGCACAGTTTATACCCATCCACCTATAATAGGCATGATGACTTTTTTTTTTTTCTTATTGGTAATTTAAAGATCCTTAAAAATAGAAACATCGCTGAAAGAATGACTCTGATAGCTTAAAAATTCACCAAGATATGAACAGTTCAAACATCTCATAAAATAGACCTGTCCGAAACGCTCCATACAAAGTGCTACGAAAGACTGACGTCACTCTTTCGTAGTTTGTACGGATCGGGAGAGAACTTTGTTCGATAGGTATATTAAATATTGCGTTTATGAAAGTGGTTTCATACCAAAAGTTGCTTTAAATTGCATAAGTTATCGAATGGTATACAAATATTAAGAAATTGAATTGAAAAAAAAATCGACTTCATTATCCAAATTTGAAGGCGCATAACAAAAAAAAATACAAATGATATCGAGCTGAAATTTAGGGAACACTTATTTTTTACCGTGATTTCTTTATTTTATTAACAAAATTCGCTAATCTTTGACCTGGTCATCATCCCTATTCCAACATTGATCACTATTAAGAAGTATTATATTGACACCCCTCTCTATCATTTCAGCATCAAATACCGTTAAAAAGTATTATATCGACTCCCCTCTATAATTCCAGCATCAACCACCATTAAGGTATTATTGACAACCCCCTCTATACTTCCAGCATCAACCACCGACCGCAACTCGTGCTTCTGCAACGGCGAGTGCATGTGGAGCGGTGTGATGAACGTGTCAGCGTGCCGCTACGGCAGCCCCTCCTTCCTCTCCCTACCTCACTTCCTCCACGGAGACCCGGACCTGCAAGATAAGGTGGAGGGTCTTACCCCTGATCCAGACCTCCACACGTTCTACTTCGCTGTTGAACCGGTAAGTTATTGATAAACTAGAATAAATACATGCTCATAAGGGAACATTTTGTCACGATAAAAACCGTTTTACGTTCTTTTCCGGGTCTTAAAATATCTCCATAGCAAATTTCATCTAAATGAGTTCAGCTGTTTAGGCGTGAAGACGTAATTCAGACACATTTTTAAATTTATATCAATAAGGATAAGAATTTGCATGAAACGAGATAGACCTTAAAGTAGCAAAATGCGTAAAACTTGACTTGATTCATTGAGCGACTTTGATATCAAGACCACAGCTGAGGAACTCTACCGCATGATAATATTGTGCTACTGGTTTACCTCGTAATCACTCGGCAGTCGAGCACGTTTTACTAGTCACGTGTTTAACTGTCACGTGGACATAGGCAGTAAGATAAGCCGATTGTATACACCGACTGACGGCTTCATGCTAATCTTCGATATGATAATAATTATTATTGTAACTACAAAAAGCCTGTAGTGGCTTATGAAAATACAGTTAATTTATATTCTGTAGTAAGCATGTAAAATATTAAATTCTCTAGGTACATAATTTATGTGTCAGAGAACTTAGAGAGCCATAACCAAAGTCTTACTTATAAAAAAGAATTGTTAAAGCTTGAATAGATAATAGACTGACAGAAGAAATACAGATAAAAAAATATACAGGCAGTTTTCGTAATTTATAATATTAATAAGGATTATAATTTATACCTACATAAGTAAATACAGCCCTGGATTTGAATATAGGCCTTATATGCCGCGGCCTAGGGGCGGCAGCTTGGGGGCGACACCGCAGCGTCCACGTTCGTGTCCCTGGGCGCCTGGGTGCGCCGCTCCGCCCTTTACACGGGGTGTCCTAGGGCGGGCGGCAGCGTCCTAGGGGGGCCTCCTCATCCTACCTTAAAAATATAAATCCGGCACTGAGTAGCAACTAGCATAGCATTATGTAGTAACTCCTTAAGTTCTATGTAGTAACTAATTATAAAATGAATTTTCAGCGGCTGGGGATTCCCCTGGACGTGTCAGCGCGGTTTCAGTACAACGTGTACCTGGAGCCCATGCCAAATATAGCGTAAGTACTAAACTGTACCTAGTTTTTTGTATGAATAAAGACGTGAGATGATGAACCAGATAGCTAACATTTTATAAAATAAGACCAATTACTCAATTATTCCTTGGTAGGTAAGTAATAAACCTTGTAACATAAGTACCTACTTCATCATCTGGCTAATATTATATCTACTAGTTACTACATAAAATCCACATTCTGATTTCGAATAAATTTCCCGGCTCTAAAGCAAACCCTTATGCAAAAAAAGGCAATTTTTAATTGTTACTAATTATTATTATTTAATTAAGACCCATCAGTCGTGGTAAAACGAGACACAATAGCTTTTTCATTGTTATCGCGGCCGGATGTGGCCGCTTGGGGCTTCATGAATTAAGCTACCCGCTTCATCCACTAACATCTTCAATCAGTAATAATTATTATGATTAGAATTTACTAGAAACCTAATCTCATACTTTAATATATTTTATTATCTATACTAATATTATAAATGCGAAAGTATCTCTGTCTGTCTGTCTGTCTGTCTGTCTGTCCCGCTTTCACGCCAAAACTACTGAACCGATTGTAATGAAATGTTGTACACGGATAGTCTAAAGCCTGAGAAAGGACATAGGCTACTTTTTAACTGGAAAAAGGGGTTGTAAGGGGGTGAAAATGCGTAAATTTTTTCAAATTAAGTTAGTTCCAAAAATTCATAACAGATGGCGCTAAGAGTCGCCTACATCTCGCTATCGCTTGCTCATAAGTCTTTCTATTAGAGGTGGCACCATTTTGAGTTAAGTTTTCGATTCTTTCGATTGTTATACACGTTTTTAAATAACTCACTAGTCGGTACTTTATCTATGCAGTGACGTAACCTTAAAAGTTAAACCTACCAATGATAAATAGTTTATGGGTAAAGCTAAAGTTGTGTAATGGGGGGCTAAATAAGCTTTAAATTTGGTATAAATAAAGTTTACTTAATTTAAAAAAATGAAATATTATGTGCACACTGCATAGCTGTTTTTGGGTATTTTGATTTAAAGGGTACCAGGGTTTTAAAAAGCTTTTAAATTTGACACCAATTTTGTTGACACCGCGCGCTAGAAACTGAAGTCCACGCGGACGAAGTCGCGGGCAACAGCTAGTAATATATAGTACCATAAAACACGTCGTAGATCGAAACTTTAATAGCTGTTGTAATTATCTGTAAACCGGTTCAAAATTAGTCTTACTATTCTAAAAAATGCATTAAATTATTTACTATTCAGAACAGGCATTTAAATAAATTAAATTAAGTTTTTTTTTCAAGGCTTTTTATTTATACGCCGACCTAAAAACTAATTTAAGTAATTAATTTTAAAAAGTTTAGTTTTTGATTTTCTTGGTTTATTCTGTTTTTATTAATACCACAGAATACATAATTATTAGTGTTAATACTCGTAAGAGCAGTTAACTTTTTGATGACAAAACCTGTAGGTACAGTATGCATGATCCATAATTTCTCATTTAGCATTAAAAGTATTTTTCGGTTATCTTTTTATCGCTTCCACTAAAATAATTGATGCCGAGCTTTTATGCCTGGGATGAGAACAGCAGGAAAGCACTGATTTTAGCGACAGATTTTCTTCAATCTTTCACGTTGTCTATACATCCGTAGTGAGAAATTCTTTTCATGATGAGCACCCCAACAGTGCTGGAAACACAAACATTACCCACGACCTCGTATTTATACTTTACTATACTTTAAAGTATAAGACCGTGTTGGATATGTTTTAGATTGCTTGTTTTCTATGAGAGGCCGGGCCGGACCTCTCATAGAAAACAAGCAATGGAACAGCAAAAAATGGAAAGGGCGTAGCGACAAAATGGTTTTTGTCGCGTAATTTAAAAACCATAAATACATTTCATTTATGCTATTGGCAAATTAAAGTTTATGCTTGAACTAATCTATGTACAAATGGAAGCTTAAATCACTCTCCTCTGTTGGCAAAATAGGAATCCCTTTTTTACATAGGTCTTTTTGATTGATTATTCTGTGTTATAAAAGTTGCCCAATCGTGTTATGCTATGGGTAATTCAAAGAAAAAGACATGATGAATACTGACAATGAACTTTAATTTCTTAGCTTTAGCCATTGCTGAGAAAAATCGATATCGCTACAGCCAAATTATCAAGGCGTCGCGCGTCGCCTTAACCGGGGTCTAATTACTCTAATGAGCCTTATCACCCGGCTGCAACCCTTTCATTCCGCGAACTTAAAAACGCGGGCCCTCGTGGAGTTTGTTCTCTATAGAGGCTTGTCACCTGAGCCCGGGTCAGGGACTAATTATTTAAACTACTAGGGGAAGAGAAATAAAATATTATTGAAACAATTACAAATTTATTGAAATACTGAAATAGAATCTCATCAGCGAGAGAGCAAAGGTGTGGGAACGAACCTTACCTCGGTCCTTTCTAAGCCTCGGAAAATTAACGGGTCTTTGGGGAACACTGCACTTATCTGGAGACTGTCAGCAACGTGGGGGACTCCAGCTCCACTACGTCTCCGTCTTTTTTTAGAAAACGCTAATATTTGTCTAACTCTTTTACAGTTTATACGCGAACGTACCAAAGATGCTCTTCCCGATATTCTGGGTGCAGCAGAAGGTCCAGGTGGAAAGCAAGGTGCTGGGCGAGCTGCGGATAGTGCGCGGGGTGCTGGACTGGGGCGGGACGGTCTGCGCCTGCGCCGCCCTCGCCTTCGCCGCCCTACTCACAGTCACATCCTGCTGCTCCAGCCACTGCAAGAAGAAGGACGAGATAGAGAAAGAGAAGGACGAAGCAGAACTTAAACTGAACCCCAATAATAGAAGCTAGAAAGTTCTAGATGCAGCCCTACTCCACCTTCTGCAGCTCCAGCCACTGCAGGAAAGAGAAGGACGACATCGAGAAAGAGAAGGACGAAGCTGAGCTCAAATTATACCCTAACAACAGAAGCTAGACGGTTCTAGATGCTGCCCTTCTCCACATCTTGCTGCTCCAGCCCCTACAGGAAAGAGAAGGACGAGATTGAAAATGAGAAGGACAACGCTGAACACAAATTGAACCCTAATAATAGGAGGTAGAAGGTAGAGCCTTGCCGCCCTCGCCTTCGCCGCCCTACTCACAATCACATCCTGCTGCTCCAGCCACTGCAGGAAAAAGGACGAAATCAAGATGTAGCGGAACTTGTATAATGTTTGTGAAGTAAAGCTGAGAGAGACTTGAATTAGTACAATTGAAATGACAGTATGCTGTAAGAAAATAATTTTAAGTGATAAAGTAATTTTTATACTTTCTAAGAATTTATTTTATATATGGATATTATGGAATGTTTGCGGAGTGTTTTATTTAAGTTTTGTACATATTACCTAATATTGTAGCTGCTACCAAAATTATTTATAAGAAGCGTAAGATTTAGGTACTATAATTATTATAATAATCTCGTCAGTCAGAAAATATTGTACACGTGGTTAATGAAACGGGTTAATGAATTCGAAGGCTGTGAAGATTACATTCACGTTGATATTTTTTCACTTTAAAAGTAATTTACATGTAGTTATGTTAATAAGCCGAATTCCGACTATATTATTTAGCTCACTGAAGAAACTATGGTCACAACCGCGAGACGAGGCCGTAACGATGTACTTGTGGATGTACTCTCAGAGAAGTTGATTCACAGCACATGGCGGATGGAAAAACACGGCACGACGTCGTACGGCGCCGTGTCGTGGGAATCGACGTCGCGCCGTAGAAACTCACGTAGAAATTCAAAGATGAGTTTCTACGACGCGACGTCGTACGACGCCGTACGACGCCGTGTCATGGTTTTTTACGACGCACGTCGTGAATTCCCACGACACGGCGCCGTACGACGTCGTGCCGTGTTTTTGTGTCCCGGCCCTTATGTCAAACCTAGACGACAGCTAAACTTCTGCTGCTGCAGCTAAGCTGACACAATCCAGCCTACAGATATAGATCAAGATAGATACCGCATGTCGCTCTTTTGTGTCACTTTTTTCCTACCTACTGTGATGTACCGAGGATAAGAAACGTGTCCATTATCAAGGCCAACGTTTTTATTTGAATTTCTACAGCTCAATACGGCACTTTTAGACATTTAGGCATTTTTAAAATTCCAATTGGCGTCCGATTCTGATAGCAGACTAAAGAACAGACTTTCGAAAGACGAGCATTGCTCGTCGTTTGGGAACGCGATGTGGCACGCGAAGTACATACACATGCGGTATCTATCTTGATCTATGTCTGTGATCCCGCCGAAGGACGTAGGTCCCGGGTCCGTCATCTGCCTATGAATTCATTTCTTCGATGGTACAAAACTTTTAGAACTAGGTAGCTACAGTAGTTACATGCAAGGTTTACTAATCCGTTTCAAGTTACTGGCCTCTCTAGACTCTATTATAGTTATTTTCTGCGAAATAAAATGAACAATAAAATGAGTGAAATTGATGCAAATTTTGCGGTTGTGAGATGCAGTTTAGGTCCAGTCCTAGGCGGGGGGCAGCGTTCTAGGCCGTCGGCAGCGTTCTAGGCGGGCGGCAGCGTCCTAAGGACGTGTCCCCATCAGACACGGCGTGGCGCCGGCACCGTGTTACGGCACGACGCCGCCTCCGTGATACGGTACGGCGCCGCACCGTGACACGGTGCCGCGTACGGTGCGCTGACCCGTGTCTCTATTCAGTCGATATTTGCACTCGAACGAGAGTGCTTGTGTGGATATGGATCGCGAAAGAGTTATTCTCTTGTTGTTACTAAGACGAAAATTTAAAAAGAAACAGAAACAGTGGGAATTTGGGGTAAATTCGTATTACAAATTACTTACAAACTTAATAATTAAGGGGGCTACCATACAAAAAACATAATTTTATGGTTATTTTTCTCTATAATAATGGTACGGAACCCTTCGCGAACCCTTTCGCGAACCTAAGTCGCACTTGGCCGATTTTTATCTGTTCCAAATAAGTGCCTCGTTTAAGTTTAGACACAATTTTTGTTCGGAAGTTTCACCCAGAATAGGGGCGCGCGCTGCACCGTACGCGGCACCGTGACACGGTGCGGCACCGTACCGTATCACGGTGGCGGCGTCGTGCCGTAACACGGTGACGGCGCCGCGCCGTGTCTGATGGGGACGCGGGCTAACGGGCCGGCTGATTTCGTACATGGGGCGGCGGAAATAAAGTGGCCTATACTCATAAAATATATTAATTTGGCACTAACCAAAGTATTTGGTCTACGATAATACGCTATTGCTCCACGGTATTCTGTATTATCAATTATTATTATCAACGTACCAATTACTGTCTATCTAATAACTCAAAGTACACACGATGTCGATTACAGCTTATACATGTACTTTTTTGCTGATAATAATAAGTAATATTATGTTCAATAATATTAATGAGATGCCCAAATTATATGATAGGATCACACTTGATGTCTATGTATTTTAGTAACAGAATATAACAAAGTAAGTAAGTATAATTAAAATATTTATATTTTTAAGATACATAATATTAGGTTATGGACTGTGCTACGGATGTCATCACAAATTAGAGATTTACATAATATTATTGTTTCAATTGATTTCATATTTATCGTATACTCAGATGGAATAAAAAAAATTGACAGATTTGTACGGAATACAGAGTCTACAGACTGCAGCTAGTCGACTAAAGCGAACGAAAGTAGCGTAGTTTGATGCATGTGTGTGCGTAAGCGCGTGTAAATAAAGTGGCTTCAGTAATAATAACGACCGTGCGCTATCTTGGTTTTTTATTTGATCTGAGCCCCTGGCCACCACGTTTTCTTTATCATTTCTTTATAACTAGAATCGCCAATCAAAATGTAAGGATTTGACATGAATGTCGACTTTATAATATTATCAAACACATAATATTATTATGTCAATTCCATACATTTTTGATCGACGACTATATATTTTTATAGAAGCGATAAAAAAACGTGTTGGCTAAGCCCTCTGAAGTTTTACTTATTTGAAGAAATTAGTATTTTGCCAACAGAGTGTTTGATCCTCGATAAGCAAATGTTTTTCATTAAATGTTTATGTCAATTGCAATATTTTTTTAGCAGTTATAGATATTATGATTTTTAAAATATATAATATAATAGTGTTCTTCAAGAAAGTTACAAAATAAGAAGAAAATAATGTACTACTAATTTAATTTTATATATATATATATATATATATATATATATATATATATATATATATATATATATATATATATATATATATATATGTATATATATATATATTAATTTAAATGGATTGTAAAGGTGATTATATATATATATATATATATATATATATATATATATATATATATATATATATATATATATATATATATATATATATATAATCACCTTTACAATCCATTTAACTACAATTTAGCATATTACATAAAACAAAACATTTCATTAGGTACACTTTATAGGAACATTGGCAGCCGTACTAGTAATAACTGTGTCACAGCTGCCTGATGTACTTACTAGCGATATGTTACAACATTATGTTAATATATTAATATAAAACATAATGTTGTAACATATCGCTAGTCATACTGGACTGGTCTACCAGAATCTGATGTCAAATTGTGACAGCAGATTTTCTAAAAATATTCTTTATCATTGGATAAATTTATACCTATAATATGATTTGCATGTTCACACAGAATCAGCCACTATAAGAAAAAAAAGGATCAAAATGTTATATTCCAGTTACCCGGTATTGCTAGAGTCAATTTACTTTCTCACTTTTTGCTATCAGATTCTGGTAGACCTATAGTTAGAGATAAACTACGATAACATGGCGCGCCCCTCCAAAATTCAAAACGTTTGAAGTGCGTTGTCAAAACGTTTGAAGTGCGTTGTCTTGCGCGGTCGGCTAGTTAAGATTAGTTGACCAACAAATATTGGTAATTAAAAGTGACATTAAGTGAAATATTACGAGTACTGGTTGATTGGTTGAATACTTACTACATACTTACAAACTCTTTCATAAGGATGTGACTACACACATTGAAATAGTAATTTGGAGGGGCGCGCCATGTTATCGTAGTTTAACTCTACATTAATTTTGAAGCCATGTGACAATAAATATTTAAATGTGATATTAAGTAGCTAGAACTTAGATGTTTATTAACTTTATTACTTTTGATATATGTACCTTTACACACAAATCAAAATAAAAAATATGTATACATATTACGAGTACATAGTACATATTAAGTAATTAATCGGTAGTTCTCTCTCTAGATTCTCTCCTATTCTTTGTATACAATGTGTCCCGACACGGTGTCCGATCCTTTAAAAAATACACAAATTTTTTTCTTAAACTTTGGTTTTTCTATGTTTAATTCCACGAAATTTATAACATATTGCCTGTGTAAGCGTAGTCCATAAGTTTAGCTATCAAATGAGACCTTTTTTATTTCATAGGATACCTATTTACATGAGAAGTACTGGTCAGATTAGTGTGAAAGCCCGAGAAAAACTAAAATGGCTGCCATTTTACAACCGTGAGAGTGAGAGAAAATTTGAGAGCCAATTTGTCGATAAAATATGCCATTGATCATGACATTAAATGATCGGACACCGGTGTCGGGGCACATTGTATATCTAGGTACTGACTCTACTACAGAGTCAGTATACAAAGAATAGGTTTTTTGCTTCCTTTAATGCCTATCTATTATAGTTAATTCTAATAATAACATTTTAAAGAAAAAATGTACTATCAGAGAAGTTGATTCCTTGGCAGATAGGGGACCTGCGTAGTTTGGTCGCGTTGTGACTTGTGTCAAACCCAGCCGACCAAATAACGTTGGCCTGTCTGTCTTGCCTAGGAATCAATTTCCTCGATGGTACAATCTAGTTCATTTTATATGCCCTTTCTTTGCTGCTTATTCCAAAAGGGAAAGGGAAATGTACCAAGTATAATATTTATTAAAATCGTAATTTAAAGTTAAGTAGGTATATTTACGAAAAACAAAATCATCGTGTAATTAATTCAAAGAAGAACTACCAATTGTGACCCAGACCCGACATGAAAGATCGAAATCGATGGCTACCACCAAAAATATTAACTTCTGTTTTTTTCAGATGACATACTTTATCAGTGGTTTAATAACTATTTAAGTACATATAAAACTCATTATAACAAACAAATTGAGATGTTTCTTTTCTGTCGGGCCTGGGTTAATTTTGTGCGGGCCGTGGTAGTTCTTCTTTAATAATATACAGTACCTATCTTCAATGTTAATGATAATATTTAATTTCGAGATTCAATTTTTTGTAAATACAAGAATTTTGTAATATAATGAAAATCTACTCTCAAAATTTTGTAGTTTTACTAATGCTTATTACATGAACCCCTATAACTTCTTTTTTGAACTACAAACGATTTTTATAGGATAAGGGCAAACAAAACAACTTGGTACGGACTACGGAGTACCTACCTATACTGTCTTCGCTGGACACTCGCACAACCTGAGAGGTATAATAATAATAATAATAATAATAATATCTATGGACGCTTCACACCACGACAGTCTGGCCCTGTGGTAAGTACCTAAAGGACTTGTGTTACAGATACCAGACAACGGAAATACATTTAAGATTTTTATTATATTATACACATAATATATTTAATACACATCCATGACCCAGGAACTTCGAAAACTTTTTTTTGTTCCGTCGGCGGGATTCGAACTCGCAACCCCGGCATGAGCTACCAACGCACTCACCACAGAAGTATAACTAATAACAACTGCATATTTTAGTGCTTTTGAACTAAGAAAAGTCGTATCACTAGATTATTACCAAAGTACGTTCACGTACAGGGAGAAAATTGATGGAGGCCCAACGCTACATACTTGTTTCTATTTTAGTCACGCAAAAACTTTTTCGCCCTTTTTTTAACCGACTTCCAAAAACGAGGAGGTTATACGTTCGGCTGTGGATATTTTTTTTATGTATGGATTACTCCGCCGTTTGTGAACCGATTTTCAAAATTTTTGTTTTGTTGTATTAGGTTTCACTCCAATTTGGTACCATGTTCACAAAAGTGGTGACGTGATGATGGGATCCATGAGTAATCGAGGGAACTCCTCAAAATTAAAATGGAAACATATGTTTTTTTTTTTGCTTTCGTATGAAGTATTCCAGGCATATGTTACCAAAAAGTAAGATTTTGCACCAGGATACACCATGGTTCGGAGGTGGTGAACAGAACTCCTTACTCCTTATAGATACACGTTTGGGGGTTTCGGCGTTGTCTTAAGAACTGAAAGCATATACTATTATGCAAATTTCATTAATCATCATCATCATCACCACCATTCCACCATACATCCATGAGTAATCGAGGGAACTCCTCAAAATTTATATGGAAATATATAGTGATTTCGATTTTATGAGAAGTATCCTAAGTACATGCTACCAAAAAGCAAGATTTTGCAATTAGATATACCATGGTTCCGAAGGTGCTAAGGGAACTCCAGATTCTTTATGAATACAAGTTTGGGGCTTTCGGAGTTGGTTTAAGAACTGAAGGCATATGCTACTATGCAAGTTACATTCATCATTATCATCATCATCATCACTACCACCAGTCACCACACCATGAAATATCTAATTACAACCTACGAATAATAAAAAACTAAGGAAGTAGTGGAGTTCCCAGAGCGTAAAAATCGTGCAAACCTCCGATTTTTGCAATAGTGGATGAAAATTGAAAAGAAAAAAAGGAATGTGTAGCTGATAACATAAATAATAAAGTTTACCTATTGAAAAGTTGTGCTTTTGATTTTTAAATTATTCTCTTCCACTTCAAGTAAACTCATAAACTGTAAAATTTTGAAGAAAAATTGCATATTTCTTTCTTTTAAATATATAGCAAAATACTAAAATATACATATTTTTTTGATTTGTATCGTTGCTTATATTCCAAAGAAAGAAAATAAGTTGAAAAAATATATAATTTAGATTTAAAATTAATATTTTTGTATGTAGATGAGCATACCTCCAAATGTGATTGTTGTGTGCCTCGCCAGGTAAATGGCGTTCCTATTTTTCTTTGGTTTTAAATAGGAAGTTTAAAATTATTTTTTAGACTTAACAAAGCCTTCTATTTCTTAATGTGTATAATTTTTTAGCTCTTACTTTATTAAATTTTCTGAAAATGTAGCACAAACTTCTCACGGATATTTCGAAGGAAATCTGTATTTTATTTCTTTTGGTTAGGTTTTTACAGAATAAAATTGATTTTTTATTTAGTTTCTTTCATTAATTATATTTGCTAAAATATACTTAAAGGAAAAAAATACAAATTAGGTTAAGAACTGATATTTTTTGTATTCATGGTAAGCATTTTCCAAACATAGGTCGCAGCAGTAGTTTTTTTTCTGGCTTTAAGTAGGAAGTTTAAATATATTTCAAAGACTAGAAAAAGTCTTTTATTCGTCGATGCATTTAATGTTTTAGCTCTCACTTAAATAAATTATCAACAAATATAGAAAAATATTTTCGGTCAATTTTACACATTTTTGGAGATATTTAAACGTTTCTAAGTACTTAAAAGTTATTATTTCTCTAAAAATTAAATACGCATAACAAGTAAGTTTAACACACTTTTTGCTACAACCCTTAAATCCACCCAAACCCTTTTATCTTGGTTACGACGAGCGTTAATCTCTAAAAACTTTGCAAAAACCTTATAGTTGTATTTAGCTTAGCAAAGCAAACTTTCTTTTTTAAAAATTGTGTATTTGGTTAATTTTCAACGTAAACAATCGGATAAGAGTTATTAAGTAACAGGAACAAGAAAAAAAAATTTTTTCTGGACCGGTTTTATATGGTGAAATATTTATTTTTAATTAAGTAACTAAAAAATCAAAAGCACAAAAAAAAATTTGGTAAACTTTGCAAGTTATAGTGTAAAAAAGAAAATGACACCTCAAAAACAAAAATCCATTCACTATTACAATTTTCGGAGGTTAAAACCTCTGGCGACTGCACTAAAGAGTAAATCCGTCTAAAAACATGCTCCAAAATACTTGTCAAAAAAGTGTACCTTAGGTTCACTTTTCATACATTTGCAATATTTAGGTGACCTTGAGCGGTACAAAGGCTGACGTTACATGACAGTTCGAATGGAACCAAATTTAAAACTGTATTAGTATGGGAGTTAGGTTTCCTGGTTTTATTATTCGCAGATTACAACCCTATTATTGGTACTTTTAATCGTCTTTAAGATCGAAACCCGAATATGTCGAACATAATTTTATCTTATATCTTTAAACGAGCAATTAGAATTACGCCGAGATTTATTTTTTTATATATATATATATATATATATATATATATATATATATATATATATATATATATATATATATATATATATATATATATATATATATATATATATATATATATATATATATATATATATATATATATATATATATATATATATTATTATATATATTTATATATATATATATGGCCCCAACCGAATAAACGTGCAAGAGCTCTGACTATGATACACCTATGTAAATTTTTTTGAATTTTTTTGACTTAAAATAACGATTTTATAGCAATGTGAATCTTTATTGTACGGAAAAAATACTAACATATATCACATTAATAATAAAACATGCGCTTATTGCAGATTATTTGTTTATTTGAGTTCACCAGAATAAACGTGTTAAAACAATCTGGCGCTCGTGTCTATCTTTTCCTTTGGGTTATAACTCTTGCACGATTATTCGTGTAAAAATGCAAGCGACTTCTACCACTAATGCCTCATTGCAGATGGCGAAACTTTGAATATATTAATCACAGCTATTCTTTTAAGCGAAGAAACATAGGAAAATGTTGAAAAAACCGAGAAAATTATTTGAAGGCGCTTATCTCGCGATCTACTGGGTGAATTTTTAAGTTATTTTTCACAGATGTAGAGTAGACCATGATGTGAAAGAACGTAGGCTATTTTTTGCGGGAAAATGTACGGTTTCCGTAAAATTTCTTATTTATGCGGGCGAGGCCGCGTGGAAAGTCTAGTTAGCTAATATTTTCTTGTTGATGGTTCAGTAAAATATATTGTTGACCAATTGTTGTTGTTAATAAATATTGACATACCTAGCGTCTATGTGTGGACAGACACATAAAATGGAGTACAACCTTGCTTATAGATCCTTCAAGAGAGAGATCAATCGGGCAAAGAAACAGCACGTCAATAGTATTGGTGAGAGACTCGAGTGCCTTTCTTTGGGAACTCGTAAATTCTGGTCTCTGGCCTAAGCAATAGCTTCAATAGAAGGGTATTTTTGCAAGCCATCCAACCATCCCTACAAGTAGGAAATGGATCGTTGGCCCACGACGCAAAATACAAAGACGATCTTCTGGGTAAGCTCCTTGCGTCAAACTCGACCCTTGATGACCTTGGGATAAAAACCGCCGACCATACCACGATGCAGGGGCATCATGTCGGATATTAGGTTACATCAGCGCTCAGTGTGAATAGCCCTGCGTGCCCTTGATATCCAAAAGTCGAGTGGGCCTGACGGAATCCCTCCTATTGTGTTGAAAAAGTGTGCTCCAGAGTTGGCTCCGGTCTTAACGCGTCGTTTTTGGTTCTCCTACTCTTCTGGCACTGTCCCGGCTTCTTAGAAGACAGCCTTAGTGTACTCGATCCCCAAAAAAAGGTGACCGCTCAAATCCTTCCAACTACAGACCAATTGCTAAAACCTCCGTCATCTCGAAGATAATGGAATCCATTATCAGCTCTTTCGATACTTGGGCGGCCAGACATTACAAAGCGACAAACACGACAAACAGTATGTGTCGCTTGGCTGGTTATCTCTTGGCGTACCAAACTCATCGTTGGGCTCAGGTGATTGTGTGGAGAGAGGCATTGTCTGTTAGTTTGGACATTGCGAAGGCCTTTGATCGGGTTTGGCTCAAAGCGCTACCATCAAAGCTTCCATCATAATATGGGCTTCCCGAGAATTTATGCAAATAGGTCACAAGTTTTTTGGCAGATCAATGATATGTTACATTCCAATGGCATTTATTGCTATGCGGATGATAGTACAGGTGATGCCCTATCTACCGGCTTCCACCATATTTCTCGGCTAAATGTCATCGAGAGTTGAAACGAACTTATGTCCAAAATAGAGAATACACAGGAGAAAGTCTCTGAATGGGGTAGACGATACTTTTCTGATTCTGTTCTTAGCAGAACGAGACAGTATTTCAGTCTGGACCAATGCCTGCAACTCTATAGGGTGCATGTCCGGCCTCATACTATGGAATACTGTTCTCATATCTGGGCAGGGACCCCAAAATACCAACAAATCCTTTTGGATCGTATCCAACGATCGTATCCGCTCGAATTGTTGACTGCCATAGTGTTTCAAACAGGCTGGACCCCTTAGAATTACGCCGAGATGTAAATAGCTTCACTCTGCATCCTCAATCGATTGTATCACGGGGAGTGTTCTAAGGAATTGTTCGGAATCATACCTCCTGCAACTTTTCGCCATCGTTCCACGTTAAAAATATACCATCCTCATAACCTTGATGAATGGCAGTCTTCCACCGTGCTTTTTTTGCGTAACTTTCTGCCGCGTACTGTAAAATTTGGAATGAACTGTTACTAGCAGTATTTCCGGACCTATGCGATCTGCAAACCTTCAAGGAGAGAGCGTATTCCCTCTTAAAAAGACCGGAAACTCACCAGCAGCTCTTGTGATAAACTTTACAATAGCTCTTCGAATAACCTTTACAAAAGCAGAAAAGACAAAAGAAGTTAGTAAACGATAAAAGAATAGCTGTAATTAATATATTCAAAGTTTCGCCATCTGCAATGAGGCATAGTTATATCTTTAAACGAGCAATTAGAATTACGCCGAGATTTATATATATATATATATATATATATATATATATATATATATATATATATATATATATATATATATATATATATATATATATATATATATAAATCTCGGCGTAATTCTAATTGCTCGTTTAAAGATATAAGATTTATATATATATATATATATATATATATATATATATATATATATATATATATATATATATATATATATATATATATATATATATATATATATATATATATATATATATATATATATATATATATATATATATATATATATATAAATCTCGGCGTAATTCTAATTGCTCGTTTAAAGATATAAGATAAAATTATGTTCGACATATTCGGGTTTCGATCTTAAAGACGATTAAAAGTACCAATAATAGGGTTGTAATCTGAGAATAATAAAACCAGGAAACCTAACTCCCATACTAATACAGTTTTAAATTTGGTTCCATTCGAACTGTCATGTAACGTCAGCCTTTGTACCGCTCAAGGTCACCTAAATATTGCAAATGTATGAAAAGTGAACCTAAGGTACACTTTTTTGACAAGTATTTTGGAGCATGTTTTTAGACGGAGTTACTCTTTAGTGCAGTCGCCAGAGGTTTTAACCTCCGAAAATTGTAATAGTGAATGGATTTTTGTTTTTGAGGTGTCATTTTCTTTTTTACACTATAACTTGCAAAGTTTAATAACAAAGATGGATTTTATTTCCATCTTTGTTATTAATATTTTAATAACAAAGATGGATTAGATGGAGTTTTCCCCTTTTTAGGGTTCCTTACCCAAAAATAAAAACGGCTGGGCTATCACGTATCTTGCGAGAGCAATGCGATAGCAATTATTGCTCGATAATTGCTCCGAAATCGCAATTTCGTATCACGCATCAGCCAAAACAATACCATTGCAATCGATCGCTATACATGACACCATTGTTTTTTAAATATACCCATCAATCGCTCGCGCGATTATTGCTAGTGGATTGTTGATCGCTATTTTTACGTGATAGCCATGCGAGACCATATTATAATGATTTCACTGTTACCAAATTCGGACATCTCATACAACAACGCCCACAAAGTCCACAAACGGCGGAGCTATCCGCGAACAAAATATGTAAAAAAAAAGTTTAATATAACCTCCCCCTTTTTGGAAGTCTGTTAAAAAGTAGTCAAGATCACATCAGCTATTTGCCAAAAAAGTCCTGTTTTTTGGCAAATAGCTGATGCTAATTGCCAAAAAACAGCTAGAAAAGCTATTTCAGAGATTAGCCGGACAGGCGAACAGTGATACAGACAAAATTGAAAAATAGTACATTACGCACCTAGGGCAGGAAAATAAGAAATGTCTCAGATCACAATATGTACTTAATTGTCAGTCAACAAACATGTGATCTGAGACCATAGGCTTTCTTATTACTGCTCGTGGTGCGTATACTATTTTTGTCATCGACGGAGGCGGAAAACGGCAACATCGGCAAGCGCAGAAATGGCGCAGAATAATATTGTTTTCGTGTATGTACCGTATAAAAATTAAAAATACTTTTAAGTTTTTTTAATTTTTACGAGATTTATAAAAATAATGTACTTAACATTATTTTTATAAATCTCGTAGGGTTCAGCCTGCGTTTGCAATATAAGCGGAAAAAATGTAATTATATACGACATCAGATTAGAAACTTCAAAAATAACAGTATATCTCCACTAATTTAATGATTGTTATTATACTAAATTATAAACCTTCCTCTATAATCAATTAATCACTCTATCTAACCGCATCAACATTTTATATTTTTTAAATTTTTTATTTTGTTTTTAACCCCCGACAAAGAAGAGGGGTGTTATCATGACAGACAGACAGACTGTCAGTCTGTCAGTCTGTCTGTCTGTCTGTCATACAACAAATGTGATTTTTCAAACATTTCTCGGTATTAATGATGACAAAAGATTGGCACCTGAAATGTTCACAAAACACTCAGCTGTATTTATAAAATAAAATTAATAAATAACATTCTTACCCCTCCCATACAAAAATCACAATTCAAACAAAAAACAAAAATTACAAAGTCTATTAATAGGTATTTTGCACCACCCTGGAACTGAGTTGTTGCATGATGATGATATGACGATGGCGAAACCACAATAGACATTCTGTCTACTCTGGCGAAACGATCATATTGCATGACGAAAAATTAAACAACTTGTCAATCAATGTACAACACGTAGTTTGCATGTCATTCGCCTCATTCACTACAATATACGATAATGCGTGCATGACAGCGTAATGCATGTAATGCAGAATTACCGTCTAGCGAGCGCATAAAAACCGCGTATCATAAGTTAACTATTTAGTAATCTGTGCAACTGAGAAAATATGAAATATATATAGGGTAGGTAGAAAATTTTTTAAAGAACGGACTGCAGTCGTTAAGAATTAGTGCTCTCCGAGTCCCGAGATTGTAATTGTGTTTAAAATTTAAATTCTATAAAAATGAATTCAAACCGGCAGTCGGGTAATAAAGTGAATAAGATTGTTAAAAGGTAATTTGCGGTCAAAGGTACAAGAATACCGTTACCAAAAGCGCCCCTGCCTAAGTTACCGAAGCAGTTGCTGCAGAAGAACCAAATTGAAACTACGATCACGGTCTTCGTCGACAAGAAATGTCCACTAAAGATAGATGATATATGTAACGTAACAGTCCGTAGAAGATATCTAAAAAGGGACAAGAATGAGCCGCCATTGCTCGAAGCTGGTCCATCGGAAAAAGACGCCAAAATAACGCCACTGAAATCGCCACTGGCTATAACTGACACGTGTAAGAATCTCTTTCTATATCTTCATTAATTTTACGATTTTTTCTGGCCGGGGTAGTCTTCAACGTACCTACACTGTACAGTAATTTTGTGTCAGCCTATAATCTGCTATAAGTTAAATATATATATATATATATATATATATATATATATATATATATATATATATATATATATATATATATATATATATATATATATATATATATATATATATATATATATATATATATATATATATATATATATATATATATATATATATATATATATATATATATATATATATATATATATATATATATATATATATATATATATATATATTTAACTTATAGCAGATTATAGGCTGACACAAAATTACTGTACAGTGTAGGTACGTTGAAGACTACCCCGGCCAGAAAAAATCGTAAAATTAATGAAGATATAGAAAGAGATTCTTACACGTGTCAGTTATAGCCAGTGGCGATTTCAGTGGCGTTATTTTGGCGTCTTTTTCCGATGGACCAGCTTCGAGCAATGGCGGCTCATTCTTGTCCCTTTTTAGATATCTTCTACGGACTGTTACGTTACATATATCATCTATATATATATATAGTATATATATATATATATATATATATATATATATATATATATATATATATATATATATATATATATATATATATATATATATATATATATATATATATATATATATATATATATATATTTAACTTATAGCAGATTATAGGCTGACACAAAATTACTGTACAGTGTAGGTACGTTGAAGACTACCCCGGCCAGAAAAAATCGTAAAATTAATGAAGATATAGAAAGAGATTCTTACACGTGTCAGTTATAGCCAGTGGCGATTTCAGTGGCGTTATTTTGGCGTCTTTTTCCGATGGACCAGCTTCGAGCAATGGCGGCTCATTCTTGTCCCTTTTTAGATATCTTCTACGGACTGTTACGTTACATATATCATCTATCTTTAGTGGACATTTCTTGTCGACGAAGACCGTGATCGTAGTTTCAATTTGGTTCTTCTGCAGCAACTGCTTCGGTAACTTAGGCAGGGGCGCTTTTGGTAACGGTATTCTTTATTTTATATATATATATATATATATATATATATATATATATATATATATATATATATATATATATATATATATATATATATATATATATATATATATATATATATATATATATATATATATATATATATATATATATATATATATATATATATATATATATATATATATATAGTAGTATATATATATATATACATATATATATATATATATATATATATATATATATATATATATATATATATATATATATATGTATATATATATATATACTACTACATATTTAAGAAAAACAATATTAAATTATTATTCTAGTGAATAATATGTGACTTGTTAACACTATTGTATCAATGCACGTTTATTCGTGTCATAAATGAAGTTTTAACAAGTGCAGTGAAATGTTGCATGGTTATTCCACGTATATTTTTTTCCTCCTGAGCCATGCTCTGGTCATTTACACGCTTATTCTTGTATATTTTGATGCTTTTACATGTTTGTAAAGATAAAAGCCCGTATGTTAGTGTTAAGAAGTTAATTCATTATTTATGTAATACGACGTTATTAGTGTCTGGTATAAAATGTAAATATATAATGTAAAGTAGAAGAGTTTGTTTGTTTGAACGCGCCAATCTCAGGAACAATTGGTCTGATTTAAAAAATTCTTTCGTCGTTAGATGGTTCATTTATCGAAGAAGGCTATAAACTATAAATTATCACTCTTAGATGATAAGAAGCGAAGAAACATAGGAAAATGTAGAAAAAACCGAGAAAATTATTTGAAGGCGCTTATCTCGCGATCTACTGGGTGAATTTTTAAGTTATTTGGCACAGATGTAGAGTAGACCATGATGTGAAAGAATGTAGGCTATTTTTTGCGGGAAAATGTACGGTTTCCGTAAAATTTCTTATTTATGCGGGCGAGGCCGCGTGGAAAGTCTAGTTAGCTAATATTTTCTTGTTGATGGTTCAGTAGAATATATTGTTGACCAATTGTTGTTGTTAATAAATATTGACATACCTAGCGTCTATGTGTGGACAGACACATAAAATGGAGTACAACCTTGCTTATAGATCCTTCAAGAGAGAGATCAATCGGGCAAAGAAACTAACTAACTAACCTAACCTAACCTAACGTAACGTAACGTAACGTAGCCTAACCTAACCTAACCTAACCTACCCTACCCTACCCTAGCCTAGCCTAGCCTAGCCTAGCCTAGCCTAGCCTAGCCTAACCTAACCTAACCTAACCTAACCTAACCTAACCTAACCTTACCTAACCTAACCTAATCTAACCTAACCTAACCTAACCTAACCTAACCTAACCTAACCTAACCTAACCTCTCATATACTCCCCTCAATAAACAAGAATCAGTTCGGCTTCATCCCGCAAAGAAACACAGAGGATGCGCTATTCAGCCTAGTAGACCACATAATGGAGGAGGTACAGAACAAGAAGATCGTCCTCCTAATCTCACTTGATATAGAAGGCGCATTCGACAATGCGTGGTGGCCGGCACTGAAGCACCAGCTGATAAGGAAAGGATGCCCCTCCAATATATACAAGATGATCTGCTCATACCTCGAAGACCGTGGTATCGAGGTCAACTACGCCGGCAAAAAGAGTGCAAAAGGGACAAGTAAAGGTTGTGTCCAAGGATCAACAGGTGGACCAACCTTCTGGAATATCTTATTGAACCCGCTACTCGATCAACTATCCAGATGTCAAGTAAACTTCAAAGCTTTTGCCGACGACATAACACTAATCTTCTCCGAAGAGACTGCTGACGCCATAGAGGAAAAAGCGAACCGCGTGCTCCGGATCGTCGAAAGGTGGGGAGCACATAACAAGTTGAGGTTTGCAGCTCATAAAACTAACGCAATGCTGCTCACCCGTAAGCTGAAACTCACAGCTCCCCAAATAAAGATGTCCGGAACCGACATCAAACTCGTGGACGAAATTAAACTTCTAGGCGTCACAATCAACCGATCCCTCACCTTCACCTCGCACGTGGCGGCAGTCTGCAAGAAAGCCGCGAACATATACAAGCAGATAGCACACTCCGCCAAGGTGACGTGGGGGTTAAACGGAGAGATTATTAGAACCATATATATCTGTCTGGCACTGTCAGGATTGCTGCCGCTAGACATCAGAATACACGAAGCGGCAGCCCTTTACAAAACCAAGAGAGGAATATCGAGTGACTACGTTCCGCCCGGAAAAACGCTACAGAAGACCTGCGACATTCTCACGCTACCCCACCCTTCCGACTTCACTATCACCACCTTCGAGAAGCTGGAAGACATGAAGCCCCCGACCATAGAAAAGCATAACATCAGAGGCCCCCAGATCTACACGGATGGTAGTAAGATCGAGGGGAAAACAGGGGCTGCAATATCATGGTGGGAGAACGGGCAAGAAGTCAACTACACCAGACTGTCGCTCGATCAAAACTGCACAGTGTTTCAGTCAGAGATGTTCGCCCTCTATAAGGCAATAGAGATGGTAAAGGAAACCGAACATAAGGAAGTTAACATCTTAAGCGACTCAAGATCTTCGCTAGAGCTGATTCGGAATCCCAAACCCAAAACTCAACTAGTGGCGGACATCAAAAGATGGCTTAAGGACATCGAAGAAGAGGGTAGAAGAGTAAGATTCTTCTGGCTCCGCGCACACGTAGGGACGTCCGGGAACGAAAGAGCGGATGAGCTCGCAAAACAAGCGGCTCTGAACACCAAAGAAATCCCGGACTATGATCAAATCCCCCTGTCCTACATAAAGAGGAAGATCCGAAAGGAATCAATACAAAAATGGCAGGACAGGTATACGAACGCGGATACCGGAGGAACCACGAAAAGATTCTTGCCCGATATACAGAAGTCGTACCGATTCGTAAGAACAACACCTCTCACACCCACCCGCATCCAGGCCATGACCGGACACGGTGCATTTGCTCACTACCTGCACCGCTTCAAACTGATCGGAAGCCCAGGATGCGAGTGCGATCCAGACATTGAAGAAACGGTATGGCACATTATCTTCGAATGTCCCCGCTTCCTGCACCAAAGGTACGATGCAGAGCAACAGATGAACACCAACCTTCAGGAAGCGGACGTACATAAATACTTGGAGGACCAGCACGCCAAAGAAGTGTTCCTGGCTTACATCGACAAGATCTTCAACATCGCGAAAAAGAGGTTCCAAGACCAACAAAGTACAGACAGCACAAACAGTATCCTTCAAAGAACAGAACCCACGGACCCCAGTGTTCCACTCCAACAAAGATCGGCAGCTCCCCATTTCAATATTCCGAGATGGTTAAGAGAGGGAGAGAGTGGAACACCTTCGATCAGAACAAGGAAAGTGGTTCTGTTTATGAACAATAGCTATGAAAGACTGGGAATAAGTTTCTGCTCCACCGTTGGCAACAAGAGAGTCGCCATTTCACTTGGGCTGGCTCTCATACTTAAAGGCAGCACAACAAGGACGATCATGAAGAGGAGGAGATATGAGGAACTGGGCGAGGAGATGATCGACGGGAAATCGTGTAGGATAGTACGCACCAAAAACAAATCCGTGCTACTATTCGACAAAACAACCGAAGAAACTCAATTTGCCAGAGCCTGCTCGTTCTTGTTGAAGTTAGCCGAAGCCAACGGCACTACCATCGGCCCAAGAACAATCAGTGTGGACACAATGAGCGTCGACTTCGATAGAGGAGAGGTGGCAGACTATCTCGGGTGCGTCAGAGCAGCCGACAAACACGAGATTGTGGTGTACGAAGGGAGATCCCAAGATCTGAGCTTCCTAGTACCTAACAAAGCACCCGAGAGAACATCAAGATTGACCACAGCGCAACTACAGCGAAGCCCAACAACAGGAGTCCAACCTACAACACCCTCAGAGGTGGAGCAGAATCTCGATCCCAACTCTAGACCAAATGTGCTGCAAAAAATCAGGAAAAAGATAAGCTCGCTGACAAATTGGAAAAAACCACCAACACCACAAAACACAGAACGTGCACCATCACTCCCAGGGCCATCTACTGAGACGCCGAAATCAAGCGCAGAAATCTGGGCTGAAAAGGAAAAGGAACTAAGGAAACTAAGGGCGGCTGAAAAACAAAAAGAGACCGTCATGTCGGCCAAACAACAAACAACTGCTGCAAAAGTCGACCAGCAAATCCATCGGCTGGTCACAAAGGAGAGCCAACACTTCAGGAGAGAGCCTCAAGAAGGTCTCGAGGAACAGCTGCCCCTACGACCGGACACATTCCGAAGCCCAGATACTCAAGCGAACGCGCTCAGCAGATTCACCAAAGCCCCAAAACCACCGCAGAGAACACCAATAAACCAACAACCAACAAAAGCACAGATAGGTCTGGTCAAGAGTCCAACCCTAAGGAAAGTGGTACGACAGGAAGACCATATGATCAACGCATTCCTGGAATACATAGCCGTACTAGAGGCCAATAAGACCATCAGGATCAAGGAATGCGAAGACATCATGAAGTCGTACCAAAAAGGCAAAGATGGCCTCCTACAATTCCAACTAGAGGAGGCCCAAGCCACGGTCTATAATAACAACACGGCGACCGTCCTTAGGGGACAGGACGTGACTACCCACATGGCGGCGTATAGCGCCACCTCAGGAATAGTCCTCCTGGACGAAGACCGGACCAAAAGGAGAGGAAAACCCGTCTATAACATCCCGTCTCGCGACCACATCGTCGTCACCACCAGGGGGACAGAAATATGGCTGGAGGACAGGATCCTACAAACATCCCAGATCCTGTCCGAGGTAGAGCCCCCCGACGAATGGACGATCCCAGCAATAACTTGGATAAATGGGGTCCCGGGTTGCGGGAAAACGACGTGGATAGTCCAAAACTTTAATCCTGACGAAGATGTAGTTGTAACGACAACGATAGAGGCAAAGAAAGACCTCGTGGAGAGAATCCGGAAAAAGGCAGGCCACGAAGCTACGAAGAGGGTGCGCACAATAGCATCTCTCCTAGTAAATGGACCGAAGGGACTCGAAGACCTGAAACGCAAGAGGCTGCTTGTAGATGAAGCAATCATGAGTCACTTCGGATCCATAATACTGATGGCACAAATCACCAAAGCCGAGAGCCTGCTATTAATTGGGGACGTAAACCAGCTCCCCTACATAGACCGAGATAATCTCTTCGAGCTGTACTACTATCGCCCGCATCACCTCGCAGACGTCACTGAAGATCTTCTCTGTACACATAGGTGCCCGCAAGATGTCGCCATGGCGCTCAAGCAAATACACAAGGGCATCTACTCCTCAAGCAACATCGTCAAGTCCCTGGCAATAGCACCCATGACCGGGACGGAGATCCCTAAAACCGACAACAACACCTTGTACATGACTTACACACAGCTGGAGAAGTCAACGCTGAAAAAGTCAGGTTACGGAACCGGAGAGGCCTCAAAAGTACTAACAATTCACGAGGCCCAGGGATTGCGCTACAAGAGAGTATACGTCATCAAACACCAGAAGAGGAAGCTACAGCTACATCACAGTGCATCACACGCGGTGGTTGCCCTGACGCGTCACACGGAACATCTTGTCTACTATACCGACGACACAGATGACGCGCTGGGCAAACTTATAAAGGGAGTGATGGAAACACCTGCAAAGAACCGGGACCATACCACCATCAAAAAACTGGTCTCGGTGAAAGCCCCATGATGGCAAATGAATAGACAAAACACCGGACTGACATAAACAAACACTCAAGAAGACGACATCAGCCACCAGCAGGTGGCCAACGAGTATGCTCTCACCACCATTAGAGAGCAGATGACATCAGCCACAACCAGGTGGGTAATAAAACAAAACACAAGACTGACGACACCAGCCACCAACAGGTGGCAAAGACAAAAGATTATAAGCCTCACCCAGCGAGCAGGACCGGCATGGACCAACACCTTTAACATCCCAAAACTCCACCCAGCTTTGGTGACCCCTCAACACCCGAGCCAATGCCAAAACACCTAAAGGCAAAGGGTGGAGGCAAATCGAGAGGGAAGTGGGAAATGCCGGACCTACCCACGGGGCTCCAACAGAGGCCCAAAAGCAAACCATCAAGAAGATGACATCACCCCGGAAGATCAAAACTTCGAAGACAGCCCAGTCAAGAAGACGACTTCCGGTGAGACGACAGCAGCCATCAACCAGATGGCCAACATAATTATTAAAAACCCTCAACATCTGAGGGTACAAAAACTATAACCCCTTCAGGGTAAATTACTGTAATTTGACGCGCAAAATGAATGTTACTAAAATTAGAATCAAAAGAAAATAAATAAAACATTAAATTTAACAAGAACACGGGCCACCTAGGCCTGTGGACAAAAAAAAAAAAAAAAAAAAAAAAAAAAAAAAAAAAAAAAAAAAAAAAAAAAAAAACCTAACCTAACCTAACCTAACCTAACCTAACCTAACCTAACCTAACCTTACCTAACCTTACCTAACCTAACCTAACCTAACCTAACCTAACCTAACCTAACCTAACCTAACAGATCTCGTTGGAGAACGGTTAGTTATATAAGCAGCTATATGGATTGCTTCAGCCCAATATACCTTGGATAAGTTTGCATTTAGCATCATACATCTGGCTTTTTCTATTAATGTCCTGTTCATACGCTCTGCTGTGCCATTTTGCTCTGGCGTATATGGCATAGTTGTCTGATGTATGATTCCATGTCCTTGGAGAAAGTTTGAAAAGCTTTTATTGTCATACTCGAGCCCATTGTCAGATCTGAGAATTTTAATCTTTTTATTTAACTGATTCTCGACCAAACTTTTGAATTCTTTAAATTTTTCTAGGACTTCTGATTTATTATACACTGTGTAAATAAATACCTTTTTACTGTAATCATCCAGGAATGTCACAAAATATCTGGCTTTACCTAAAGACTGAGTTTCTATTGGTCCGCAGACATCAGAATGAATTAATTCTAATAACTCCTTGCTCTGAGGTCCTTGACTTTGGAATGGCATACGTGTTTGCTTTCCTTCCTGACATGTTATGCACTTGACATCTTCTTTTACGAGGGCTGCTATTTATGTATCCGGAATTAAAAAAAGAAACAAACATATATCATTTAATATGGTTTTATTGCTTTTCAAAATATTCGCCGCGATGATCGACACACTTTTGCATACGCTGGAACCAATTTTCATAGCACTTTTTCCATTCTGATTGAGGTATCTCAAAAACGTGCATTTTGAACGCATCAACAGCCTCTTCGCGGCTCGAAAAACGTTGACCACGTAATTTGTTCTTCGCGTATGGAAATAAAAAGAAATCGTTAGGTGCTAAATCAGGGCTGTACGGCGGATGACCAGTCAATTCGATCTTTTGACCCTCCAAAAACTGAGTTGTTTCAGCTGAGGTGTGACAGCTAGCATTGTCGTGATGTAATATGATTCTGCTTTGTCGGTTGTCCTTTCTTATTTCTTCAAAGACTTCTGGTAAAGAAATGGTCGTATACCATTCAGAATTAACCGTTTTACGATTCTCTAATGGCACTGTAGCCACATGTCCATTAATTCCAAAAAAAACAGGCGACCATTTGCTTCAAAGTACTTTTTGCACGAGTAACTTTTGTTGGTTTCGGCTCATCTTGGAACACCCACACCGTTGACTGTTGTTTAGTTTCGGGGTCATATGCATAGATCCAAGATTCATCACCTGTGTAGATATTATAAACGGCTTTTGACGTACCACGGTTGTATTTTTTTATCATTTTTTTGCACCAATCGACACGAGATCGTTTTTGATCGATTGTCAAGTTGTGCGGAATCCAACGCAAACATATTTTTTTACAGCCAAATGTTCGTGTAATATCTTATGTATGCTCGTCATACTTATGCCTAAGGACGCCTCTATCTCGCGATATGTAACATGACGATCACGCATTATTAGTTCCCGCACAGCATCTATATTTTGTGGGACAACAGCTGTTTTTGGGCGACCTTCTTTATTTTCATCCGTGAGCATAGACCGCCCACGATTAAACTCACTGTACCAGTGATAAACAGTGGTTTTTGATGGTGCTTCATCTCCAAAAGTTGCGGTGAGTTGAATAAAGCACTGTTGTTGATTTAGCCCACGCCGAAAATCGTAGTAAATCATTGCACGAAAATGTTCACGCGTTAAATCCATGGCAAATGAAGACACGCAATTTTCAAAATGACGCCACAATGGAAAAATAATTGACAGTCACATGAAACAAAATGTATTCTTCAACCAAAGAGTTCTATTTTCAAATGTTGTAATTACTTTTTAAATATTGTTCTTGTAAGTGGCCAGTTCCGGATACATAAATAGCAGCCTATGTAATTGTCTTAGGTTTAAGTCAGCAGTATTTTCAGTCAATTTCTTCATCGTTTGAAAATTCAGATGACCCATTCTCTGGTGCCACAGGTAAGTATCTTGCTCAATAACATCTGATAAGCATGCATAGCCTCCAGGGATGTTCAACTGATACATATTATTTATTAAGCTTGCCGTTGCCACTATCACATTATTTCTGTTAGGAATAGCACAGCCATTTTTATTAAATTTTACTTGGCCACCACTCTGGATGATTTGACTTACTGATAACAGGTTTGTAGCCAGTTCAGGTACATACAATACATATGTAAATAATATTTCGTTTTCATGGCCACTTTCATTATATACTTTTAGGCTTACATTTCCGGAGCTTTGTACAGAAAGCGTTTTATTATTTGCGACTTTTATGGACATCATTTTTAGAGGTAACTCTTGTTTAAATAAATTTTTGTTTTTGGTCATGTGCGCTGAAGCGCCTGAATCAATATACCATACATCAGAATAGCCAGAAGAAGCCATAAATACAGCCGCGTAGGATATATTTTGCTTGCTTGATTGTTTCTTCTGTTCTTTATGTGGTTTAGATTTGCACTCAGGGCTTTTATGTCCATATCTATTACAAGCATAACATCGGGACCTTTTGAAAACTTTTTCTGTTTACTGTAAGTATTCTGACTTGAAGCAAATGCCGATGTACTATTTTCAGTTTGTTTAACATCTTGCAACAGTTTGGACTTCACAGAGTCAGATGAAATTTTCATTCCTGAACTTTCAATCGCTATTATCATCGGCTTATAACTTTCAGGTAGGCCGGACAAAAGAAGTGTGCCTAACCATTCATCGTTAACTTCAAAGCCAATGTTCCGTAATTTGTGAGCTGTCGTTATGATTTTACTCACGTACTCCTCTACATTTAAACATCCAGTTAGCGCGATTGCCCTGCTGCAGGGCAATCGCGCTAAATCTTTTCAACTGAAACGCAAATGAAACTCGGACGTTGATCGACTTTTGGAACGATTCGGTATCGCGCTAACGTTTTGACAGCTAGTTGAGACGTTACTGAACCTCAGCCCGAGCGCAAACGCTGTCAAAACAAAAAGTTGATACAATGCAACTTTTACTCGCACGTTTCTGAAACGTTTCTTATTTTGGTGTGTTAAATTGACGAAAATCGATGGAAAAATATAACATAAGCTATAATCAAATTATAATATAAGCTTATGTTTTACTTCAAAGCTGTAAAATAACATTAAGGACTATTTTATTTTGTTAAAAAGTGAATTGAATATTGACATTACAAATTTTTTCTTTACGTAAATATTTTCTACTTTTGTCATAAGTCACAACTCACAAGTCACTATTCAACACTTATATGGCGTTTGTAAAATACATATTATAGTAAAACAATATTATGAATTCAACTACGTAAATTAAAAACTCCAAGTACTAATCATTCACATTCATATTAAGTTCTACCAACACAACTTCACCCGTGTCATATTCATCCATATGTAAATAAACAATTTGTCAATTGACCAATTAACACATCGGAAAAAATTTGTTCATATTTAAGCCAATCAAAACTAAATCAGAAGGGCGCTGATTGGTCCGCTGCAATGTCTGTCTAAAGGTCAAAGAGTTACGGTTGAAACGATAGCACGATACTGAAATTTGTTCAGACGCAGCGGAACCAAACCGTAACTGAACCACAACCAAAGCAGATGTGAACCTGAATTGAAACGTTTAAAAATAACGCGATTGCCCTCCTGCTAGCGTAGTGTTACAAAGGTCTCGCAGTAGGCCGACCCGGCGTGTAAGCCCAGAATCGTCAAAAGCACTGGATAAATTAGTCCATACTTCTTTTGCAGTTGTGCATTCTTGGATATGAATATAGTTGATTGGATCAACAAGAAGTATTATCTTGGATCTAGCCTTGGTGTCACGCTTTTTGTCAATCACAATGGATTCGTCATGTTCCACGCAGTCCCACAATTCTTCGTGCTCTAAGTAGGTTTTGACTGCAAAACGCCATGTGGCATAATTGTCACGGCCGGTTAATTTCTCAATTAATGCCAGTGAGTTATTTGCAGACATTGTGATCACTTTAGCACTAAAACACGAACACGTTCTAATGGCGGCACGTGTGTGAAATTTTTCAGCACTGATTTTCGCACCAAGTCTATGGCAATGACATCGGTCATAGACCACAGATCAAAAATTATAAAGGGCGGGAAATTTAAATTATTACAACATAGAATGTTTTCAAAACATTTTCCAACAAATGTTATCAAAGTTTCCGGTTTCAAAACTTAAAAATACTTACCTATTTTTTTTTTTAATTCTGTTATGTTAAAAATCAAAAACTAATAAATGTAGAGTTCAACATAGTCACTTTATTTTTATGCTTAGTATATTTCACTCATTAAAAAAACATTTTCCCGCCAAATACGGTTTTCGCATGCGCGAGTTTTCGCCTGCGCATAGAGCAATAGCAGCATGAAAACTGGCCAATTTACCGACTGTAGTTAGTAAAAAACGCAGTCCTTGTTGACCAACGATATACTCGTAGTATTAAAACTAGATAAATATATAGTTTTCATATACCTCAGCGTGTTTTAGGGATCACTCACTAAAATAGTGTTCTCTAGTGTTCTTTATGCCTACAGGGTGTAACAAAACTGATAATACTTTAGGATGTGTACAGCTCTCTCTGCTTCGACCTGTGCTTGGTACTACTAATTTATATTCTATGCCTGTGCGTAATATTCCCGATTCTCAATATTATTTTCTCGTGACAAAAAAATACTTGTTGACTCGTACCCAGCAGCAGTAAGTTATGATGTATGAACGTCGAACGACTTATAATCGTATGGTCAGTGCAATCATCTATGTATTATCATTATCAAGGAAATCAAGATTTCCAGAGTGCCATTATTACATGAATAAAAATATGAATCACATAATATTTCATTGTTGCCTTGTGCTCGTGTCACCACTTATTTATTGATAAGATATCGTCAGAAAAATTGACAAAATTGATATTACATCGTAATTTAGTTATTTTGGTAAGGAAAGAGAAGCAGAACTTGGCAAAAGAAGGTGGCGTTCAGATATATGAAATGAAAATATTAGAAAACCAAACATTTTACTTTAATCGTCAAAAACAAATTGTTTGTTCCTTGGGCTCTCTTCAGCCAAGATGCTTTCATTGGATTCAGCACGAATTTCGAATTCAAAGATAATATTATTTTATTCACACTTTATGCAATTTACGTTAAACTAAGTTAAGTTTAGGTGACGCCGCGTTAATGTAAAAAGCCGTGTTGGATATGTTTTAGACTGCTTGTTTTCTATGAGAAGCCGGCCCGGCCTCTCATAGAAAACAAGCAATGGAACAGCAAAAAAATGAAAAGGGCGTAGCGACAAAATGGTTTTTGTCGCGTAATTTAAAAACCATAAATACATTTCATAGGCACTGATTTAAAGGGGCAGTTGTAAATAGCAGTTTTGGTAAGTTACAAATTATAAATGGCACGTTCAATAACTACTTTAGCAGTTAAAACTAAGCAGTAAATTAAACAAAAAATGAGCAGTAAAAAATAATGAAATGGATAATTGAAAACATTATTGAACAGTAAAATAATTAAATGAGCAGTAAAAATGAATGAATGAGCGGTTACGTCTGGGCAGTAACAAATCGGAATCTGTCAGTAAGAAATCTCATTCCAAGCAGTTCTCCGCGCTAAAGTAAAAAACCGTGTTGGATATGTTTTAAGGGCCCCCGAGACGGTCAAACGGTTTGATTCAAACACGTAAATTTTGGTTCGACTCAAACCATTTTGATCGTTTACAAAGCTAGCTTGAACGGTTTTTCAAACATTTACGTGTTTGAAGCTCGTTTGATGAAATTTCATATTTTTGTAAATAATAGGAACTTTTATTCGTAATTCAAAACATACTTAGGTTCTTTATCAAAATGACATAATATAATAAAAACAAATAATAACAACCACATAATTTGCTTAGTAGTAGCTAAAATTAACTTATTGTATAATAAGAGCAGGTTTTTATAGTAATAATATAAACTTTTATTAAACATACGTAATTCGAAACATATTACTTAGGTTATCGAACCGCTCATTCCATCTTTTTTACTGACCATTCTATCATTTTTACTGACCATTCCATCATTTTTACCGCTCGTTCAGTAATTGAACTGTTCGATTATTTTTAGAATTGACATTGTATGAGAAAATAACCGTCCAATTGATATTTTATTACTGTCCATGTTTTACTGTCGCAATAATTAATCAACCGCTATTAAATTAAAAACCTACTCAATAATTTTTTCAACTGATCATAATAACATCTCGAATATTTAAATAACAGCTCAAAAAATTAGTTCCCTTTAAAAAATACCTGTTTTTATTAAAAATCAGGCGTTCTATTACTTTAAAAACAGGCAGTTTTTATAGTACGAGATACGACTGCAAAACTGTACAGGTATCGAGTACACGCTTAAAACCACATTTTTACACATATTTATGATAAGGAGAACCTATTTCTACTGGGGTGCCAGTCCAAATGTGGCCGCAAATATTTTTAAATATTTTTTAAAAAATTGAGTTTGCGGGATAAAATGTTTTCATCGGGTATTGAAAGCAAACATGGTTCATTTCACGGCAATGAGTATAGAGATTTAGAAAAATCCGGTGTGCCGTTAGGCACCCGGCCGCAACTCTGTCGTAACCAGGTGTGAACAGGTACCATTCCGAAACATTTTTGCATCCATAACGTATATTGATATTTTATATATCAAATGGAAGCTTATTTTCCTCTTATTATTATAATAAAGGTGTGCCTAATTAAATCTGGCCGCAAATAAGGGGTGCCGGCTGTCAAAGATGGCAAACTATCGATGGTTGAGGGAAAGGGAGCTAGCGCGTAATATTACGGGTTTAACGAGGACCCGGCCGCAACTCTGTCGTAACCAGGTGTGAACAGGTACCATTCCGATACATTTTTGCATCCATAACGTATATTGATCTTTTATATATCAAATGGAAGCTGAATTTTATTGTTCTAAGTTAAGGTTAAGGTTATCGTCAAATACGGCGTCCATTATGAACTTTTACTAGGGATTTGACAGTTCATTAGACATTTTGTTATGGTTAAAGTAAGTGGGTTCAATCCACTCTAAATCTCTAATTTTGGTGGATACAAATATTTATACCAAAATTATATAAATAAATGCAAGTATGTAAAAATGTATTATGTCAAAAAAAATAAGAGGATTTCAACAAAGCCACTCATTCTTTGATATAGATCATTTAATGAATATTTAATCTTCGGTTTCAAAATCTTTATTTCCCATTAAGACATTTCGTCACTTACATGAGACCATAATATATTACAACGTTTTAAATTTCGACAGTGCGCGTAGATTAAAAAAAAACATAATAATTATTTAAGAAGCGAATGTCTTTGCTATACATCTTGGGTGGTGGTCCAAGTACAGAACGCTATCACTGGTTATATTTGAATAATTATAATAAAGTTGATGATTTAGCTATCGTTAATGTAATTGCGTAATAATCGTTTGAAAGTATTCAAAGATTTCGCAGAGATTTTACAGATTTTGGTAGTTTGTTAAACAGCGGTGCTCCCTTATAAGTAATGTTATTTTTACCGAAATTGGTTCGTATACAAGGTAATACAATGTTACTTGCTCGTCGCGTAATGTACGTCTTGTTTGTTTGTTTTTTTTGTTGTAAATTTAAGTTGTGTGTGTATTAGTTGGTGTTTTATTTTGTTAACAAGAATACATGTTTGGTATGTGAATAGTTGAGAGATAGTTACAAATTTAGTTTCTTTATAAATAGTGTCTGATGGAGTTAGGTAATTGTAGTTGTATTTATAAGATTTTTATAATTTTGTTTTGAAGAAATTGAATGGTTTTTATATTTGTCTTAGCAGAGTTTCCCCATATTTCGACTACATAAAGTAAATGTGGTTTCACTAGGGCATTGTAAATTAAGATTCTAGCATTTTTTGGGATTATTTGATGGAGCCGGTAATCTTTATGTAACAAACTATTGAACACTTGAATAAACTTTTAAATTCTTTTGGAGTATTAATTTATTTGGTCGTTTTTAGGGTTCCGTACCCAAAGAGTAAAAACGGGACCCTATTACTAAGACTTCGTTGTCTGTCCGTCTGTTCGTCTGTCTTTATGTCTCCAGGCTGTAACTAAAGAATGGTAATAGCTAGAGAGATGAAATTTTCACAGATTATGTATTTAATATGTTGCCGCTATAACAACAAATACTAAAAACAAAATAAAATGTATATTCAACGGGGAGTCCTATACAATAAACGTGATTTTCGTGCCTTTTTCGCTCTATGTCGTTAATGGCAACAGAATATAGGCACTTTTAAATTTCACGAAATCTTCAATTAAATGTGCAATTTAATTATCAGTAATACAATCAAAGTAAAATTAAAATATAAGGGCGGCTCCCATACAAAAAACACAAAATGTTAATTTTGCTCTATAATATGTAGTACGGAACCCTTCGGGCGCGAGTCCGACTCGCACTTGGCTGATTATCACTATTGTTTGAACCGATGGTTAAGTACACTAACATGATGTACTATCACTATCCTCGTTAAACCCGTAATGTTACGCGCTAGCTCCCTTTCCCTCAACCATCGATAGTTTGCCATCTTTGGCAGCCGGCACCCCTTATTTGCGGCCAGATTTAATTAGGCACACCTTTATTATAATAATAAGAGGAAAATAAGCTTCCATTTGATATATAAAATATCAATATACGTTATGGATGCAAAAATGTTTCGGAATGGTACCTGTTCACACCTGGTTACGACAGAGTTGCGGCCGGGTGCCTAACGGCACACCGGATTTTTCTAAATCTCTATACTCATTGCCGTGAAATGAACCATGTTTGCTTTCAATACCCGATGAAAAAATATTAAAAAATATTTAAAAATAGTTGCGGCCACATTTGGACTGGCACCCCAGTAGAAATAGGTTCTCCTTATCATAAATATTTGTAAAAATGTGGTTTTAAGCGTGTACTCGATACCTGCACAGTTTTGCAGTGGGATCTTAGACTATTAAAAGCAACCTTAATAAATGTTGCTTTTATGCTTTATCCAATAACTGGTACTGTCCAACAGTTAAGTTGTTTTGTGCAGTCTATTAATATCGGCATCTCAATAAGAAAAAGGCTGTTGCTAGTCGTCCGGTAAACGGATGAAGAAAATAAATCTTAGTCGTCCGATTACCGGACGACTCGGTAATCGGACGACTAAGATTTATTTTATTCATCCGGTAATCGGACGACTAGACGCTTCGTAAGAAAAAGAGTACTGTCGGAGTTTGTCAATTGTCACTTTTGACTTCCGGATTGTCTCATGTGTCATAATTTTGATTTCTTTTTTTTTCTTCTTTTTTGGCAACTTGACACAAAGGATGTGTATGTTGTGCCACAGACAAGGTAAAAAGGTAAAGAATATGGCGGGAAAACCATATTCCTCCTATTATAATTTTCATCATCGTTTGCATGTATCGTCAGGTCTAAAGTCTAGTCAAAATCTAAGTATAAGTCAATACAGTCACAGGAGTCAAGTCGGTCGATTCGGTAAAGTGGTAGACGCTTTACTGAAACTTTCGATGGAGTTTTGGAGGGAACACAAAATAGCACGTTTCTGGATATTACATCACTTTCCTACACTTGTGCATGAACACGAATATCTAATGGTTAATATTCTACCAATATTACACATTAAAAACCCAGCTAACACAATTTTATGAAAATAATACAAAAACACAACAGCACTCTTTCACATGCCCGCCAAAACTCCAATTTTGATTTGTCAAGTCAAATTCAAAAATAATTATGATCTAGGGAGTTTTGGCGGGCATGTGAAAGAGTGCTGTTGTGTTTTTGTATTATTTTCCTAAAATTGTGTCAGCTGGGTTTTAAATGTGTAATATTGGTAGAATATTAACCATTAGATATTCGTGTTCATGCACAAGTGTAAGAAAGTGATGTAATATCCAGAAAGGTGTTATTTTGTGTTCCCTCCAAAACTCCATCGAAAGTTTCAGTAAAGCGTCTACCACTTTACTGAATCGACCGACTTGACTCCTGTGACTGTATTGACTTTTACTTAGACTTTGACTAGACTTTAGACCTGACGATACATGAAAACGATGATGAAAATTATAATAGGAGTAATATGGTTTTCCCGCCATATTCCTTACCTTTTTACCTTGTCTGTGGCACAGCATACACATTCTTTGTGTCAAGTTGCCAAAAAAGAAGAAAAAAAAAATTATGATCTAGATCTATGAGTATTTTTGTGTTTCTGAAATTTTGGGGTTTTGTACATAATTTGATCTGAAAAATTTGCAATTAAAATATAGTTAGGATCTATATGTAATAAAGAATCTTTTTTATTTACTTCTTGCAAGTTGCAAGTTCAAGCAGTGATTTAAAATAAATCTTGTTAACCTAGCTCGACGATGCGGATTCGAAATATCTTTAATTTTTACCATCAGTTGCTTCACAAACATCCTATTTTGATGCAAGCTGTACAAACTGGGTTGTTAATGGGCACAGGTGACATAATATCCCAGACTCTTATTGAAAAAAGGACAAGGGAACAATTTGATTTTAAAAGGACTGCACAGTTTTCGTCTATTGGATTTTTTGCTTTGGTACGCACGTATTCAAGTTCTCCTCATACTCTTGATTCTAGAGCTCAATTTTAAATCGCAATATCATCCTAATATTAATAACAAAAAAATTGTTCATCTGACAACTGAATAAGTACCGTAGTTCTTTGTAGTAATTAGAAATTAAAGTTTTACATTTGAGTACAATATTATTGCATCTCAATCTTATTCACATTCTTTTTAGGGACCATCTCTTCGTGTGTGGTATGGAACTTTAAATAAATATGTGGGCTCAAGTGGTAAAACTGTCGCGCTAAAGAAAGTATGTTTTGATCAAGTTTTATTTGCTCCAACATGTTTATTTTTTATTTTGCTTTCTGTAGGCCTAATGCAAGGTAAAGATTTTGATAGAGTAAAATCTGAAATGCAGACTAATTATCCAGATGTGTTGATAACAAATTATTATGTGTGGCCATTTGTTCAATTATTCAATTTTTATTTTGTACCTTTACATTATCAAGTGCTTTTAGTCCAAACTGTTGCCTTGTTTTGGAATACTTACTTGTCATGGAAAACAAATAAAAAAATTGATATTGATTAAAAGCATTAAAGTAGTTTTGTGATTGTTAATAATATAGCAAACTGTATAAATAAAAGTATTAAATACATTCTCCGTACAGTACATTAGTTTTGACAGGAGATGAGACTATGGTTATAACACTATTATGGTGACAAAATTTTACTGTAGAGCCCATAAAATAACTCTGAATGGAATTTAGAGCTGAAAACTTATTTTATGGTAATAATTTAAGTTCTGCTTTTTAGAAACCTTTAATAAGAATATTATGTTGTATAAATATTATGTAAAAGTAGTGTGTATGGAACTTAAAATAAAACTTTTATCAAGTTTTTTTGCTTATTTTATACCTACTATAATTGTTATATTTTCTGAGATTGAAGAAAAAATATATTACTTTGTGTGCCCAAAATATTATCTGCCGAGTCGCGACCATGGGTGTAGCATTATAATAGTATACCTCAGTCCTCAACTTGTCCTCAATGCTTGCAACAGCTTCTGTGTTTAGGATCGCAATCTGAGATCATATTATAAGATGCTTTTGAGTTTGATACTTAACTTATTTTATTTAAATTGCAATTTAAATAAAATAAGTATGTATGAGAAAATCAGCTGCAAATGTTATAATGAGGAACATGACAAGGATGGGATTTGGGAAATATCATAATTTTCTGGATATTATTTCTGGATTTAGTTTTATTTATTTATTTAAAACACTTTATGCAAATATTTACATAGGCGGGCTTAATGCCTTGTGGCATTCTCTACCAGCCAACCTTAGGGTGATGATGAAAGTGTAAAATAGTTTTCTGGATATAACATCCAACTTTTTGTACCTTTACATTTTCAAGTGCTTTTAGTCCGTTATTAATTATTATTAATTATATCTGGATTTAGTTATCTGGATATACATATAATCCAACTTTTCATAATCTGTAAGATTTATCGCAACACACCTGAAACTCTTCTGATGATGCGAGTGTCCATGAGCGGGTAGTTGCTTTCCAACAAGTAACCCGTTCGCTCGTTTGCCCTCTAATTTTATTTAAAAAAAAGAATGTCAAGACTCAAGAGACATTTCGAAAAAAGCGCGGGAATCTCCAAGGTCGTGTTTTTTCTGGAAAAAAGAATTTTTCGAATTATTTATTGTAAATATCTTAGTTAGTTAGTTTTTCTTTTTATATTTATTTAGTTTCTTTTAGTTTTTATTGTTTTCCGCGCATTTTGGTAAGTCTCTTGTATATAGTATTTTGTAAATAATATGGATGTGGACCCGGGGGGGCCGGAGTGCCCGGGCCCCCCTGCTGGCCAATTTATAACTGTTCAGACAACAGAAATTAATGATTCTTCTATGGACACTGATTCTTCGATTAATAATAATTCATCTTCAAACCGCAAACGCCCTGCAACATCCAGACGAATTTGTAGAAAATGTAATAAGAAAATTAAGAAAAATCCTAATAAAACTAAACCAGATATCAACTACCTGTGTTTAAGTGATACAGAAAACAAAGAAAGCTTAAATAATATCCAAGAAACACTAGGAGTTGGTATTATAGAGAAACATCAGGGCTTGACTAATCCCCGTGTTAGTGGTTTATTGTACACTCTACAATATTATACTACATATCTGTGTTGTACACAGACACCGACTCTACACCCTACGTAGTACACATTCAAAAAGAGATTTCAACTTCTAACGGAAATTGCTCTTTACATCCTGTACAATTTGGTCGTTTTCTTAAAAATAATAATATAAAAAATGTGGAGAACGGCAGCCTTAAAAGGATTGGCAGAAATAGATTATCGTTATCCTTCTCAGTGTTTTCTGATGCCAATAATTTTATTAATAATGAAAACTTGAAACAGAATAATTACAAGGTTTTTCATCCTTCTTTCCAAGTTTGCCGAGTAGGCTTGGTTCGAGGTATACCAGCAGATTGGACCGAGGATGACATTTAGGCAAACGTTACTCTGCCGTTTGGTTGTGGGGAAATTTTAAAATTAAGGCGTTTAAAGAAAAAAAGCGTTGTAAATAATACTGCACAGTTTGTTAATACGGAGTCTGTAGTTTTTACATTTGACGGCCAAACATTACCTAAAATAATTTTTATATGCTATAACTCTTTGCCTGTTGACTTATACAGTTACCCTACCATACAGTGTTACAATTGCTGTAGGTATGGGCATGTTAAGACACAGTGCAGATCAACTCCCAGATGCTTCCGTTGTGGTCAGAGTCACTCGGGTGACAAATGTTCAGTAGATGAGGATTCTGTGTTTTGTTGTTTATGCCAAGCTTCCCATATAGCTACTAGTAAGAATTGTCCCGAGTTTCACAGACAAAAATCAATGAAAGAATCCATGGCTCACAAAAATTTATCATATGCTGAAGCTTCAAAACTCCACCCTCCTATCTCAAAACTGTACTCAACTGTTTTATCTTCTCCTAGTTCTTCACCTGCTTTCATAAACCAACAAAAACAAAACTTATCCAGTAATAACTCTGTAAATAAAGCAACCACAGAATCATACAAGAAAACGGTGTTCAGACAACCTAGGACACCACCTAAGACAGTAAGTGGATATGATAAAACAGCTCATTTTAATTTAACTAAAGATTATAATCCACCAATGGGTTCAAACGGTTCAGCTTTAATAGCAAACAACGATAATAATATTTCTGTACCGGAATTAATATCAGCCTCGTATTAAGTTACTTAACTCAATCAAATATTATATCCACATCAGTCACACCGTCCAACGTAGCCTCCATTAATAGTAACAAATCTAAAACCATCTCCCATTATGGATTATCTGATCCAATGGAACTGTCGCAGTGCAGTCAGCAAAAAAAGTGAAATTATTCATTTAATAAACAAATACAAACCAATTGTCTTTGCTCTTCAAGAAACTTGGCTCAAGCCAGATTCTCTTTTTAAGATTCCTGGCTATACCTGTTTAAGAGAGGACAGATCCGATGGGTATGGTGGTACCGCCTTACTCATCAACCATCATCATTCATATGTACATATTTCACTTCCATTACATAATCCCAATGTCTCTATATTAGCTGCATCTGTAAATAACATCTGTTTTGTGTCATTGTATATTCCTCATCCATCCTATTCAATATTTTTAGAAATTAAAAATATAATTAGCCATTTACCAAAACCTTTTGTAATTCTCGGCGATTTTAATGCTCAACACTTGTCTTGGGGTAGCAGTAATAACAATCAATGGGGTTTTGAAATATTAGATTTATTAGATTACCACAAGTTATGCATTCTCAATACGGGGTTTCCAACAAGGCAAACTGCACCCGATGAGGGTTATAGTGCTCCTGATTTGTCTATTTGTACTTCAAATCTTTCTTCTATTTTACACTGGTCAGTTTTATCATCTAGTCACGGTAATGATCACTTCCCTATTCTTCTGTCTCTCCCCTGTAAAAATAAAAAGCAAAATCATCCTCCTAATTCTTCATCATTAAAATATAATTTAAAAATGCAGAATGGGAAAAGTTTCATCATGCACTGGAAAATAAACTGTCTCTTCTTCCTAGGATATCACCAGGAAATGAATCTATTTGTGCTGATGCTTTAGCATCTGCTTTAATCGAATCAGCAGATGAAACTCTTCCTATTAATCTTTCAGGCCCCGCGCGAGCACCGGTGATCGCGAGAACAAAAGAATACAATGGGAATTCCTAGAACCTCCGATCGAAGGATTAAGAAAACTCCTAAATGTTACATTCCATCACCTCCTTGGTGGGATAATGACTGTTCAGTCACTATACATAAAAGAAAACAGGCTGAAAGAGAATATAATAATAATTCTACCTTTGAAAACTATGATATTTATTGTAAGTCTGTTAACGACGCGAAAAAATTATTTAAGAAAAAGAAGTCTGCAAGCTGGAAAAGGTTTTGCGAATCTATTAGTCCGGGCACACATGCTTCCATAGTTTGGAACAATATTAGAAGGTATACCTTCTATCTATTATATATGGAAAGGGGGCTTATATGCAGACCTATAGGTCTGCATATAAGCCCCCTTTCCATCCTATGCCAGATTCTCTAGCCAATGATTTTTTAAAGAGATTAGCACCTCCCTCTGTGTCACTACTCCGCCCATCACCTTTAGGCGAAGTTAACCTTAGAGACCTTAACTCGTTTTTTACTCTACAAGAGTTAAAAGGAGTTGTCGCAAATTTAAACGACTCGGCTCCGGGCATCGATGGAATCCCATACTCTTTTTTTAAACACGCCTCAGATGAAATTTTAACTTATTATTTGGATTTGGTTAATTCAATGTTAGTAACAGGTAATATTCCAAATTCATGGAAAACACAGAAGGTTATCCCTATTCTAAAACCTGGAAAATCTCCCTCTTCAGCTTCCTCCTATCGCCCAATAGTCTTATCATCAGTGCTATTAAAGATTGCAGAGCATCTCGTAAAGAATCGTTTGGAATGGTATATTGAAAAACATAACCTCCTAGCCCAAAGTCAATATGGATTCCGAAAAGGAAAAGGTACAATAGACAATATTGCACTTTTTACCACAGATGTTCGTATTGCTTTTACAGAAAACAAATCTGTTTTAGCGGCTTTTTTAGATGTAAATGCAGCATATGATAACGTAAGAATAGATATTATACTCCAACGAAAGCTACATTTATTAGGTGTTCCCATAATATTAATTAATTTTATTATAAACATATTACTTGAAAGATTTATCGCTCTGCCTTTGCAAAATGAAATGTCAACGGAATTGCGGGTTGTAGATAAAGGACTTCCCCAAGGCTCACCAATAAGTCCACCTTTGTACAATATTTATACATCAGCAGGGCAATCGCGCTAAATTTTTTCAACTGAAACGCAAATGAAACTCGGACGTTGATCGACTTTTGGAACGATTCGGTATCGCGCTAACGTTTTGACAGCTAGTTGAGACGTTACTGAACCTCAGCCCGAGCGCAAACGCTGTCAAAACAAAAAGTTGATACAATGCAACTTTTACTCGCACGTTTCTGAAACGTTTCTTATTTTGGTGTGTTAAATTGACGAAAATCGATGGAAAAATATAACATAAGCTATAATCAAATTATAATATAAGCTTATGTTTTACTTCAAAGCTGTAAAATAACACTACGGACTATTTTAGTTTGTTAAAAAGTACATTGAATTTTGACATTACTAATTACTTCTTTACGTAAATATTTTCTACTTTTGTCACAAGTCACAACTCACAAGTCACTATTCAACACTTATATGGCGTTTGTAAGATACATATTATAGTAAAACAATATTATGAATTCAACTACGTAAATTAAAAACTCCAAGTACTAATCATTCACATTCATATTAAGTTCTACCAACACAACTTACAACTTCACCCGTGTCATATTTGTCCATATGTAAATAAACAATTTGTCAATTGACCAATTAACACATCGGAAAAAATTTGTTCATATTTAAGCCAATCAAAACTAAATCAGAAGGGCGCTGATTGGTCCGCTGCAATGTCTGTCTAAAGGTCAAACGTTGCGCTTCGTTCGAGTTCCATCTAAGGTTGAGTTACGGTTGAAACGATAGCACGATACTGAAATTTGTTCAGACGCAGCGGAACCAAACCGTAACTGAACCACAACCAAAGCAGATGTGAACCTGAATTGAAACGTTTAAAAATAACGCGATTGCCCTGCAGATTTAGAAGAAGCAGTTATTGGCGAGACTTCAGACTTGGAATCATTTACGTTAACAGATATAGAGTATGTAGATGACGAATTATATCCTTTGCAATATGCCGATGACTTAACAATTTATGTCATAGACCAATCCATTGCAAGGGCCTCAATACGATTATCGCGCTGTCTAGCAAGACTAAAAATATGGTTAGATGCAAATGGATTAGATCTTTCAGTTAATAAAAGTACTGCTGTTCTATTTACCCGTATGCGCTTACCTCCGCCTGTGGTGGTAAAATATAATGGATCGCAAATTCCAGTCGACAAGGAGGCAAAGTTTTTAGGGGTAATTTTAGATTCAAAACTTAATGGTAATGCTCATAACGAGTATGTTGCGTCAAAGTGTGAACGCACTTTAAACATAATAAGGTGCCTATCAGGAGTGTGGTGGGGATCTCACCCGTTTAACTTAAAATTACTGTAAAACGCATTGATAAGAAGTGTGTTAGATTATGGAACATTCCTTCTTGAACCCTGTAACGTAGCTGGTTTCAAACAGTTAGATAAGATTCAAGCAAAAGCTATGAGAATCATTTGTGGAGCCATGGCTTCCTCGCCAATAAATACATTACAGGTAGAATGTGGTGAACCACCGCTCTATCTCAGGCGGCAATATTTGGCTGACAAGTTTTTCATTCGCTGTCTGCAATTTTCAAACCACCCTCTTATTCCGAAACTAAAAAAAACTGCTAGATTTAGTAAACAAGGATAATTTTTGGCTACACAAATCTCGCCCTTGCTTAGTAAATAGTTATGTGCGATACTCATTCCTTGACGCCCCTACTCTTAGATTACTTGTGTACCCTCTGTTTCAATCTTCTTTTGATTCCCTTGTTTTGAATCCAGATATCCGTTACGATATAGGTATAAAAAATCTGATAAGTATTATGCAAAACCATTTTTCAATTATTTAACAACCAATAATTGGGAAGGTTGGCATCACATATACACAGATGCCTCTAAAATGTCAATAGTTAATAATAAGTGTGTTGGAGTTGGTATATACCATCTCCAATACAACATAGTCCAAAAAGTCAAATTTCCGCCGCAAACTTATCTGTTACGTTTGTCTGGATACCGAGTCATTGCGGCATTCTTGGAAATGAAAAAGCGGATGCTTTGGCCAAAGACGCTGCTTTTAGTGGAGATGTTTTCCTGTATATGAATTACTGTCATGACTTGCCTTCCCTTGCTAAGGACTTACTCCAACAGGATTGGAGTACGGACTGGGCACGAACGAGTCTTAAAAAAGGTGTACAGTATAGGCTAATACAACCTGAGATTCAGTTCAGACCTTGGTTTTTCAAAATTAAATTATCAAAAAGCACAACTTCTTTAATAAGAATGTGGTTAGGACATGTCCTCACCCCAGCCCACCTAAAAAGGATACGAATTCGCAACAATGATGCTTGCGATTGCGGTTTGGAAGTGGGTGATTTTAATCATATTATTCTTTCCTGTCCACTGTATGATCACTCCTGCCTTTATGATAGTCTCTCCTCTATGTCTATTCCCTTTCCTACTTCCGTACCAACTTTATTAAATTTATGTAACAAGTTAGTTTATTCGTCTTTATCTCAATATTTACGTAGCAATTCAATTAACCTTTAATATACTTATACCTTGTAATGAAACTTCCTAACTAGATCCGAAATCCTAAATTCCGTACTTACTTTACTTTTCCACCGCCTATTCCCTACCTTTGCATATGGCAAAGTACACCGCTGGTGTCAGTGCCAAAAAAAAAAAGAGACATTTCGTCTTTCGAATTTCGATTGTCACAACTGTCAATGTCACAAAAAGGGCAATTTCGTAGATTTCTTTTTCTAAGGGCAATTTGGATATTCAGATTTTTTACCGGCTCTAAATTAATTTTATTCATTATCATTAATTATCACTTATCATTTTTCGTAACTCCGTAAGTATTTGGGACCAATTGAAGACAAGACGTATCAAGGTTCTACAGAAGGTCCATTAATTTTTCTGCTACTAATCTTCTCAAGTACATCGTGAGTATAAACCATTTATCATGTAATAATATCTATACATATTAATTATTATGTATTGATATAAAATGTACAGTTTCAATCTACTGTTATCAAATTTATTATTCTTTGAGTTACGTCTTGATGACGTAACTCAAAGAATAATAAATTTCTTAAAAGTTGAAAAAAATATTCATGTTCTAACCTCCTCCAAATTTACATACAATTTAAACAGTCGAAGACGTATCCTGTTTACGTGAGTTTTGAACCTTAAGTATAATTTACACAGAGCCAGTACTGACTACTGGCTGCCAATAAGGCAAGGCATATGCCGCGTGTGAACAGTTTTTCAAGCCAGGCCAAACTGTTCACATGCGGCATATGCCAAGCCAATACTGGCTGCCAGTCTTATTGGCAGCCAGTACTGGCTCTGTGTAAATTATACTTTATCTAAAATAAGCTACAGAAGCGTTATACATGGCCTGCAGGGCAATCGCGCTATTTTTAAAGTTTTTAGACTGTACCCTATACCTAAACAATATTCTGTAGATTCTTAATATTCTCCAGCATAATTTACAATATATAATATTATTCTGGCTAGCCCATTAATATTTATTCATATATTTTTGTATTGTTCCATCAAGCCCCGCGCGAGCACCGGTGATCGCGACAACAATAGAATACAATGGCAATTCCGAGAAATTCCGATCGACGGAGCTTCTTTAACCTATGGGCGTATATAAGGGGGTCCTGGGGGTCCGGACCCCCCCTCCCCCCATTACTATCCATCTTACTTGTTTTTTTTTATTCACAGTATAATAATAATTTATTATTATAATGTGGAGCGTGTCCATAGGCAGAGTAGGTACCGCAATGCCATTGATTCCGAAGAAATTATTATGTTATGTATCAATTAGCAATAAAACGTAAAGAGTAAATTTATTGCTTCAGAGTTTAACCTTTCTTACTTTTTTTAATAAATGTATTCAACATTCCGATATTAAAATTTTAAATAAATATTCGGCCAAGTGCGAGTCGGAATCGCGCAAGAAGGGTTCCGTATCGTTATAGAGCAAAATAGGCCAAAAATTGTGTTTTCTTATGTACCTTTTTATTTTATTTGACGACCTCTGTGGCTCAATTGGTGGGCCGTTGGAAGCTTAAGCCGGGGGTCGCGGGTTCGAATCCCGCCGACGGAACAAAAAGTTTTCAAAGTTCCTGGGTCATGGATGTATGTGTATTAAATATGTCTGTCATATAATAAAAATGTTAAATATACCTATATTGTATATAGTATAAGAAGTATTAAATATATTTCCGTTTTCTGGTACCCGTAACACAAGTCCTTCAGGTACTTAGCACAGGCCCAGACTGACGTGGTGTGAAGCGTCTTAAAAAAGCGAATATATTACTATTATTATATTATTATTATTTTAATTTTAAAGTACCTACATATAAAATTGAGGATCAGCGTTCACAACCGTACGATAATTATCGTACACATACGATAATTTTGTGCCTACGTACGATGTACGATAGCATATTATTATCGTACGCAGATTGTACGATAATTTTCTCATGATGCAAAATTTGAGAATTTATAATATTTCACTCATACGTCGCGTCATTTTATTTTGTCCAGTAAAATTTTCGAAAAATACCGGGAAATACAAGTTGTCTATTCCTATTGGTTCTTACAATCCTCTCTGATAAGTTTAATCACTGCCGAGACAGTAACTATCCAGCCCCTGCTGTACACGCTTTCTTATTGGTTAGTAACTATACTACGAGGGCTGCTATTTATGTATCCGGAATTAAAAAAAGAAACAAACATATATCATTTAATATGGTTTTATTGCTTTTCAAAATATTCGCCGCGATGATCGACACACTTTTGCATACGCTGGAACCAATTTTCATAGCACTTTTTCCATTCTGATTGAGGTATCTCCAAAACGTGCATTTTGAACGCATCAACAGCCTCTTCGCGGCTCGAAAAACGTTGACCACGTAATTTGTTCTTCGCGTATGGAATTAAAAAGAAATCGTTAGGTGCCAAATCAGGGCTGTACGGCGGATGACCAGTCAATTCGATCTTTTGACCCTCCAAAAACTGAGTTGTTTCAGCTGAGGTGTGACAGCTAGCATTGTCGTGATGTAATATGATTCTGCGTTGTCGGTTGTCCTTTCTTATTTCTTCAAAGACTTCTGGTAAACAAATGGTCGTATACCATTCAGAATTAACCGTTTTACGATTCTCTAATGGCACTGTAGCCACATGTCCATTAATTCCAAAAAAACAGGCGACCATTTGCTTCAAAGTACTTTTTGCACGAGTAACTTTTGTTAGTTTCGGCTCATCTTGGAACACCCACACCGTTGACTGTTGTTTAGTTTCGGGGTCATATGCATAGATCCAAGATTCATCACCTGTGTAGATATTATAAACGGCTTTTGACGTACCACGGTTGTATTTTTTTATCATTTTTTTGCACCAATCGACACGAGCCCGTTTTTGATCGATTGTCAAGTTGTGCGGAATCCAACGCGAACATATTTTTTTTACAGCCAAATGTTCGTGTAATATCTTATGTATGCTCGTCATACTTATGCCTAAGGACGCCTCTATCTCGCGATATGTAACATGACGATCACGCATTATTAGTTCCCGCACAGCATCTATATTTTGTGGGACAACAGCTGTTTTTGGGCGACCTTCTTTATTTTCATCCGTGAGCATAGACCGCCCACGGTTAAACTCACTGTACCAGTGATAAACAGTGGTTTTTGATGGTGCTTCATCTCCAAAAGTTGCGGTGAGTTGAATAAAGCACTGTTGTTGATTTAGCCCACGCCGAAAATCGTAGTAAATCATTGCACGAAAATGTTCACGCGTTAAATCCATGGCAAATGAAGACACGCAATTTTCAAAATGACGCCACAATGGAAAAATAATTGACAGTCACATGAAACAAAATGTATTCTTCAACCAAAGAGTTCTATTTTCAAATGTTGTAATTACTTTTTAAATATTGTTCTTGTAAGTGGCCAGTTCCGGATACATAAATAGCAGCCCTCGTAATCAATAAGAAAGCGTCTACCTGTATCTAGGTAAACAATGCGGACTAGATATAGAAATAATAAATAATACATAAGTGTGAATCACACTTCATAATAAACGTATCGTATATTTTGTGTAGAAAAGTTGGCACTTATTTCGTTTTATTATTACTAGCTATATGACCGAGCTTCGCTCGGTATTCAAAAAATTAAAAAAACACACATAAAATGACATTTTATGAAAATGATTCCTAGCTAGATCGATTTATCGCCCCCGAAAACTCCTATATACTAAATTTCATGAAAATCGTTGGAGCCGATTCCGAGATTCCAATCTATACTAATACTCGTATTATAAAGCGGAAGAGTTTGTTAGTTTGTTTGTTTGAACGCGCTAATCTCAGGAACGACTGGTCCGATTTGAAAAATTCTTTCAGTGTTAGATAGCCCATTTATCGAGGAAGGCTATAGGCTATATTTTATCACGTTAAGACTAATAGGAGCGAATAAATAGAGGAAAATGTGGAAAAATCGGGGAAAATTATATGAAATGCTTATCTATACTTACTAGTACTTACTAATATTATAAAGCGGAAGAGTTTGTTAGTTAGTTTGTTTGAACGCGCTAATCTCAGGAACTACTGGTCCGATTTGAAAAATTCTTTCAGTACTTTCTACAGTTAGATAGCCCATTTATCGAGGAAGGCTATAGGATATATTTTATCACGCTAAGACTAATAGGAGCGAATAATAGAGGAAAATGTGAAAAAAACGGGGAAAATTATATGAAATGCTTATTTAGTAATAGTTTGAACGCGCTAATCTCAGGAACTACTGGTCCGATTTGAAAATTTTTTTTACTGTTAGATAGCCCATTTATCGAGGAAGGCTATAGGCTATATTTTATCACGCTAAAACTTATAAGAGCGAAGAAGTAGAGGAAAATGTGGAAAAAGCGGGGGAAATTATGTGAAAGGGATTATTTGAACGCGCTAATCTCAGGAACTACTGGTCCGATTTGAAAAATTCTTTCAGTGTTAGATAGCCCATTTATCGAGCAAGGCTAGAGGCTATATTTTATTACGCTAAGACTAATAGGAGCGAACTAATAGAGGAAAATGTGGAAAAACGGGGAAAATTATATGAAATGCTTATTTAGTAATAGTTTGAACGCGCTAATCTCAGGAACTACTGGTCCGATTTGAAAAATTCTTTCAGTGTTAGATAGCCCATTTATCGAGAAAGGCTACAGGCTATATTTTATCACGCTAAAACTTATAGGAACGAAGAAAAAGAGGAAAGTGTGGAAAAAATGGAGGAAATTATTTGAAAGGGCTTATTTGAACGCGCTAATCTCAGGAACTACTGGTCCGATTTGAAAAATTCTTTCCGTGTTAGATAAGACCATTTATCGAGGAAGGCTATAGGTTATATATTATCACGCTAAGACTTATAGGAGCAAAGAAATAGAGGAAAATGTGGAAATAAACGGAGGAAATTATTTAAAATTGCTTATTATCTTAAGAAACTACTGGAGCAATTCTTATGTTATTTGGCACACATGAAGAATAGACCACGTGAAAGTACATAGGTTTCTTTTTTTGCGGAAAAATGTACGGTTTCCGTGACATTCCTAAATTATGTAGGCGAAGCCGCGCGGAACATCTATCTCATACCATAAAAGTATATTGTCTCACACTATGTTATACTTTTAATAAGTTTTATGATTTGCGCGTTAACTATTCAATCGATGTCCGGGAACAACTATAAACTATAGTTCACGTGGACGAAGTCGCGGGCAACAGCTAGTTTAGTAATAGTTTGAACGCGCTAATCTCAGGAACTACTGGTCCGATTTGAAAAATTATTTCAGTGTTAGATAGCCCATTTATCGAGGAAGGCTATAGCCTATATTTTATCACGCTAAGACTAATGAGAGCGAATAAATAGAGAAAAATCGGGGAAAATTATATGAAATGCTTATTTAGTAATAGTTTGAACGCGCTAATCTCAGGAACTACTGGTCCGATTTGAAAAATTCTTTCAGTGTTAGATAGCCCATTTATCGAGGAGGGCTATAGGCTATATTTTATCACGCTAAGACTAATAAGAGCGAATAAATAGAGAAAAATGTGGAAAAATCGGGGAAAATTATATGAAATGCTTATTTAGTAATAGTTTGAACGCGCTAATCTCAGGAACTACTGGTTCGATTTGAAAAATTCTTTCAGTGTTAGATAGCCCATTTATCGAGGAAGGCTATAGGCTATATTTTATCACGCTAAGACTAATAAGAGCGAATAAATAGAGAAAAATGTGGAAAAATCGGGGAAAATTATATGAAATGCTTATTTAGTAACAGTTTGAACGCGCTAATCTCAGGAACTACTGGTCCGATTTGAAAAATTCTTTCAGTGTTAGATAGACCATTTATTGAGGAAGGCTATAGGCTATATTTTATCACGCTAAGACTTATAGGAGCTAAGAAATAGAGGAAAATGTGGAAAAAAACGCAGGAAATTATTTAAAAATTCTTATGTTATTTGGCACACATGAAGAATAGACCACGTGAAAGGACATAGGTTTCTTTTTTGCGGAAAAATGTACGGTTTCCATGACATTCCTAAATTACGCGGGCGAAGCCGCGCGGAACATCTATCATAGCATAAAAGTATATTGTCCCACACTATATACTTTTAAGTTTTATGATTTGCGCGTTAACTATTCAATCGATGTACGGCAACAACCATGGGCGCCGGCAGGGGGGTGCCAGGGGTGCACTTGCACCCCCTGTTGTTCGTAAAAAGTAAAAAGAAAAGATAAGAAAGAAAACTAAAATCTGCACCCCTTGGAAATTATTTCTGCCGGCGCCCATGGGAACAACTATAAACTATAGTCCACGCGGACGAAGTCGCGGGCAACAGCTAGTTATATATATATACAAGAATTGCTCGTTTAAAGATATAAGATATTGTATAATGTAAGTATAATATGTGTGTGTCTGACGTCTGTATTCGCTCTGAGAAAGGAAATTATTCAAATTAAGTGAAGAAAGAAGTAATTTTGCTATGGTTTTAAGCGTTGGTTTTAAGAATATAAACTATAGAGTACTTGCATACATATAAATCAGTGAACTTTAAACTACAGGAAGAGTAACTCCGTCAAAAAAAGTGCACCAAAAGGCTACAAAATGTGACCCGAATACATGTATACTTAATGCATGTGTTCGGTACACATTTTTCGTGTATATAAGGGAAAAGACCTAATGCTAGACACTGAACTAATAGATGACACTTATGACAAAAATACCATAAAAATAAGAATAACTCTAATTATTTCTCACCACTGTAAATTTTATAAGCTTCTCAAGCTATCTGTTGAATTGAAAAAATATATTAGAGACGCCTTCGGGAACAAAATTTTAAAATGGGATCAGTTTTCGTAAACAATATGACCGCGTCAACACGCGCTCGGCAATTTCTTAGCAAATAGGTTATGGAAGGCGAAATTTTGCACGTAAGTTTTGAATACATTTATTTGATTTTTTGTCATTTCTATTGATTTCATTGGATTAATGGTCATGTTGTATACACTAATTAATGTTTATTTAAGATTTTTTATCAATTTTCCCTAACAATATAAAGGGTGTCTACTATTAGTTCTTGAAAATGTAAAAAACCTAATAGATGACATGGATCTCATCTTTGAGTTTTGCAATACATACTAAAGTTATTTTGTACTTTATTCAACTGCAAAAATCATCACTATTCTCTGAAAATATAATTCTATTAACAATCTAAGAACTTAGAACTACTGCACCTAAAAATGGACATGATATCTAATATTAGACCTTGTACTGATCTAAAAATCGATTGCTTTAGTTTGTAGCAGTAAAAAAAGAAAAAGGAGAGCTGAGAAAAGAAAGAAGAAAAAAGAAGAGGCAAAAGAAACATGGAGACTATAAAGACTGAAAATAAATTTGCTAGGAAAAAAAAGACGGGTTGCACTCCGGGAGTGCCGGCAGAAGTGAAATCTTGATTATTAACGTTGTGCATTTTTTTAACCCATTTTTTATGAAAATCAATTATTAAAAAATCGATATTTTTAATTAATCGAAACCCTTACAATCGATTAAATTTTTAACCCATTTTTTATGAAAATCGATTTTAAAAAAATCGATTTTTAAAAAATCGATTTTTTTAATTAATCGAAACCCTTACAATCAATTCGAGTTCGAGTTCGAGACAAAACACTACTCTCCAACCGTCTTACGGTTTTTCCAAGGTTTTTCGATCAGCACGAGAATCTGACGCGAGTTTCACAGTTTTCACCCATCCCACAAAAGTGCTCAACGCCGCTAAAGAAGTTTTCACTTCAAAAATATGAAAAATAAAAATAAAAGGAAAGATAGTTTCAGCATGGAAGAAGAATGAATAGAATCTGGAGACAACGTGGATAATTTTTCTGATGCATGTAGTTACTATGATGAAGTAAATGAAATCTTTTGAAAAATGGCAAATAAAGACCTAATAATAGGAAAATTAATGTAAAATGTAATGTAATGTTCTATGTCAACTATTAGTTCATATTGGTGTCTACTATTAGTGATGTTCGTTTTTTGTGATGTCATCTATTAGTACTTATGACTAAGTTTACAAAAAGACCAATAATATATTTTTTAATTGATTTGTCGGAGAATAATTATAAGTTTTATTTTGTAAGAGTTACTGAAGACATGGAAGAAGTTATCAATCCTTTATTTTCATAAATATATATTTTATAACATTCAAATGTTGCATGTTTCCTTAAAGTGTCTGCCATTAGGTCTTTTCCCTTATACACGAGTGACATTCAACCAGGTTGACATGATAATTATTGTCAAACTCATTTTACAATTTGTTTACTTACTTTTTACGTAGCTTTTTACAAAATTTTCGTTGTTAAAATGCCTAAATGCCCTGTGAAATGGTGTAGAAGTCATACATATACGACTTTTAATACAGGAATAACCTTTCAAGTTTCATCAGTATGTGAATTTTTTAAAATTATGCTTAGGTAAAGTTCTTGTATTTTTTCCGACCCAAAAACATGCCCAAAAAGATGGTTTATTTAAGTTTGATGCCAGGGTATTTGCGTAAAATTAAGCTGGTCTCTTTGTGTTTGTCTTATTAAGTTTACATGTTATTGTAAAAATGCAATAATCAAAAAATAATGTAATTACAAAATTTTTACAGTCGCCATGGACAGTGTTATGCAAGATGTAACAATTTAATCATAATTCATAAACGAGGGTCTGACTGACATTAGTATGGAGTATCTTATTTTTATAATGCCGTTCGTACTTCGTTTAGTAAAAAACGAACCAAATTGGATGCCGAGCCAGATTACTCGTTTATGTAGCATACATAGTCATGATAGATTTTGTATGAGTAATGACCGAAAATTAAAGAGATTACGAAAATCTGCATTTGCACCGTAAGTTTTTTATTTCAATTCTGTAATAATTCTGTAATAATTTAGCACATAGATTTTTGTAATCTGAAAACGTTTTGTCTAGGTGCTCTGGATAGTTTTAAATTCGTCCGAGTCGTACAAGGTTTGTTCAAAATTATTGTATACTAGCGACCCGCCCCGGCTTCGCACGGGTATAAAATATATATCTACAGAAAAAATGATTAAAAACGATTCAGCAGTTTTGACTTGTATTCATTATTACTACCCGTGGCCCGCATTAGTCGGTACCGCCGCAAAAGCTACGTCTCACAGGGAATTGGAGCCTTTTGCAGGGTATAGGCAAATCAGCTGTTATGTAGGGATCATTGGTATTCTTGGTATATGCAACGGGTATATGAGCTAATTCACCAGCTGCAGGACCGGTCATAATCTTCGCTACTGCGCACCCCCGCCTTGGTAGCGCCCACTTCGAAACGGGCGTAACGCAATTTTTAATTTCGCCATAACTTCTAAACTAAACGTCCAATTTTAATCATTCAAACACCAAATATTATCTACACAAACTATACTTAGTGATGAAATAATTTATTTTGATAAGGATTATCAGCATGAGTAAAATAAATGCGTGTAAATGTAGTCCAAAAAAAAATCAAGATTTTTAAATAAAAAAATGGTTGTTGTGCCTCACTCGACATAGATAGGTATAGTGTGTCGCGGACATTTTTGTAGATATTTATAAGATCTACATTTACTTAGAACATTGTATGGTTCTATCTTTTATAGTTTAGGCAGCGTACGCAAAATAAGTAACTTTTCTGGTTGATTTTTTTCACCTTGTGTCAGAAAAACCCAAATATCTTACGGAACCCTATATTTTCCAAAATAAAAAGTAGCCTATGTTACTCGTAAATAATGTAGCTTTCGAATGGTGAAAGAATTTTTAAAATCGGTCCAGTAGTTTTTGAGCCTATTCATTACAATTAAACAAACAAACAAAGTTTACCTCTTTATAATATTAGTATAGATTATTATTATCGATGACTTAAGGATCAGAGGAAAATGTTTGATTTTAAAATAATAATTATGTACTCCTTTCTTCGTGATAGTAAATATGTTTGGTGTATACTGCATAATGCCATCCGCTTTTGACAATTATTGTCCACGGCTTTGTTTCATAACTGTGACAGTGACAATAACCGCGCAGGCTGTCGTCCAGCGCGCAATACTTATTATGATACGTTACCTGGGAAACGACTGAATTGTCGTATTTTAGTGTTCGAAAAGGAGCCAAATTTAAAACGGTTGAAGTATGGGAGTTACGTTTCCTGTAGTTTTGTTATTCGTTGATATAAATATTACAATTTTTATGATTTATTTATTTAAAATAGACATTTTCCTAAAAGTACGATAATTTTATGATGATTTCGACAAATGTACGTACGTCCGTACGTCCTTGGTACGATAGTCAGTCCCATTCAGGTTGCTAACACTGTTGAGGATTTTCTGAAAATTTCAAGTGCCTACCTGTTGCCAATATTTGAAGCCTCCCTTAAATATTAATTTTATTATGTTTTTAGTACATATTTGTTGTTATAGCGGCTACAGAAATACACAATCTGTGAAAATTTTTAATGTCTAGCGGTTCTTGAGATAAGTACTTACAACCTGGAGACAGACATCTAAGTTTTAGTAGTTAATAGGGTTTCGTTTTTACCCTTTGGGTACGGAACCCTAAAAATACTTTTGATTTCCTCAACACGTTACCTTTTTGCTGATGCGGAACCCTTCATGGGCGAGTCCAACTCACACTTGGCCGTTTTTTACGTTAAGGTGGGTTTACACCAAAAGAACATAGAGCAAGAACAGCACAAGAACATTCTTTCGTATTCGTTTAGTGTAAACTATAATTCGTTACAACATACTTTAGGTCGTTTACACCAATTGAATCAACAAGAACATCAAGAATAAGAATTTTTGCTCTATAGATGAGAATCATATAGCTCCGTTTAGAACAAACGAGCGAATGCTCATTGCTCATTCGTCAACGATAAGTAGTTAATTTATTTTTATAGTCATCAAAGGTTGGATCCCATAAACATCTTTTGTTATGGTATAATTCTATCATTTGTAAACATTTTTCATTACTCCAATCCATATTTACGAAATAACCTTTGATAAACTACCTAAAACCAGCCGCCAAAAAGTAAAAATATCAAGAACACTAGAATCCCTTTGAAGAGACCGCCTCGAAGAGCGAGCACGTCCGAACACCGACGCTCTAGGCAATTGCTCGACTCTCGAGCGCTCTTGCGTCGTTTACACCAATCGAGCGAGATTCTTAGAGCATTCTACCTATTTACAGCCGAACACGTGGCGAACACACTAGAACAACGAAAGAATGTTTGAAAAGAATTGATGTAAACTAACAACGAACATTCTTTCGTTGTTCTAGTGTGTTCGCCACGTGTTCGGCGGTAAATAGGTAGAATGCTCTAAGAATCTCGCTCGTTTGGTGTAAACGACGCAAGAGCGCTCGAGCAATTGCCTAGAGCGTTCTTTCGTGTTCGGACGTGCTCGCTCTTCGAGGCGGTCTCTTCAAAGGGATTCTAGTGTTCTTGATATTTTTACTTTTTGGCGGCTGGTTTTAGGTAGTTTATCAAAGGTTATTTCGTAAATATGGATTGGAGTACTGAAAAATGTTTACAAATGATAGAATTATACCATAACAAAAGATGTTTATGGGATCCAACCTTTGATGACTATAAAAATAAATTAACTACTTATCGTTGACAAATGAGCAATGAGCATTCGCTCGTTTGGTCTAAACGGTGCTATATGATTCTCATCTATAGAGCAAAAATTCTTATTCTTGATGTTCTTGTTGATTCGATTGGTGTAAACGATCTAAAGTATGTTGTAACGAATTATAGTTTACACTAAACGAATACGAAAGAATGTTCTTGTGCTGTTCTTGCTCTATGTTCTTTTGGTGTAAATCCACCTTTAGGGAACCCCTTCCTTATCAAAGCTATTAGCTATTTAAACGCTCGTGCTTTAACCTATCAACTCCCAAGTGGTTGAATTCGACTGCATAAACAGATTTCAAAGAATCCGCGATCAAAGGACTAAATTTCTATTTTATTCAATTTTGTAGGCTTACATGTTAAAAAATTAAATATTCTGATTTTAAAATTGCAATTCAAAACTTTGTCTAAGTTTTATGTTTTTGCTAACATCAAAAAGATTAATTTGTGCATTACCATAAAAAAATCAAAATAAGTACTTTTTTCAATAAAATATAATATTATGTAGATAAAAATTATATAACATGCATTGAGTAACATTTATCATTTGTAAATTGTAATGTAACATAATCATCTTGACCCTGAAGTGGGTCAGACTTAATTTAAGCTGTGCTTCATACACAAGTGTTATTTATTACAACTCAAAATTGTAAGTAATCATGCAAAAAGTAAAAGAAGAATTCGATCTTGTAAGTTAGCGAAGTAATATTATTATGAAATATTTTGTTAACATTTCAGAAACTAAAAATGGACAAACTGGAACTTGTGTCATCTAATAAGAGCTTTGGAGGTTTCCAGAAAGTGTATAGCCATGAGAGCTCTGAGCTTAAATGTAAAATGAATTTCTCCATTTACTTACCTCCGCAAGCGGAACAAAGTAATGTGAAGCTTCCTGTCATTTTCTATCTCTCTGGTCTCACTTGTAATGAACAGAACTTTATTGGGAAATCAGGATTTCAAAGGTAAGTGGTTTATTTCTCACTTAGTAACATGCATTAACCCAACAAGCCCCATACGAGCAACAACAATAGAATACAATGGCATTTCCGAGAATCTCCGATCGAAGGATTAATGAATATCTGTTATGTAATTACAGAACACTTCATTAATTGTAACTGTTGTTATCAGAACAACAGTACATAATAAGATTAGGGTGGTGTTTTGGTTATGCCCAATGTTGATCTACAGGTCACACTGATAAAAAAATGTCAAATTATAGCACTAGTGAACATGGGCTTATCCAGGTATGGGCAGGGGAGGCAGAACACTCCAAAATAAACCATTAAACCAATTTTGATAGACCGTATGGTGACACTATGAGGGATGACATTTTCCCTCTCATGAAGGGACATAGGATAGTTTTGTCACAAAAAAATCCTTAGATAAATTGCAGGCAACCTCTATTAATAAATATATTTTACTTAGGGCCTGTTTCACCGCTTCCTGATAAGGCTATCCACCACTTAACTTGACACATAGAGTATGGAGAATCTGTCAAATAAGCCTATCGGGCACCTTATCAGGAAGCGGTGAAACAGGCCCTTAATATTTATTAATAGAGATACGATATTGAATGTACTGTCACTTCTTGGTGGAAATTCATGTTCAGATAAATAATTTTACACTTTCCTTGCACTTATTACACTTTATTTTAATATATTTATTACAATTTTATTATATACACAACCGGTTTCGAAAAAATCATCATCAGGTGTTTATATTAAAATAAAGTGGAATAAGTGCAAGGAAAGTGTAAAATTATTTATTAATAGAGGTTGCCTGCAATTTAGCTAAGGATTTTTTTTACAATCATTAGCATTAACTGTTCTTTGCAGGGTTGCAGCTGAACATGGAATAATAGTGGTTGGTCCAGACACATCTCCTAGGGGTGTTAAAATACCCGGCGATGATGAGTCTTGGGACTTTGGAGTTGCAGCTGGCTTTTACTTGGATGCCACCAAAGAGCCTTGGGCCAAAAACTACAGAATGGGCAGTTATGTCAACAAAGAATTATATGATTTAATTCTTAGTGCATTCAGTGATGTTGTCGATCCTGAGAAAATTGGAATCATGGGTCACAGGTATATTACTGCCATTATACAAAAATGTATTAATAATATTAAGTAATTTAGATTTTTTTTACTATATAAAAAATGGAGTCACAATAGATCCTCAATGGGTCGCAGTGACGTCAGGGCTATAAGTGACCTGCCTTCTTAAAGAAAAAACTATATAAAATATATCAGAATCAATGTAAGAAGTCTTTAATCATTATTCTCCTCTAAAAATAACATGCTCAAAAAATTTTCAGCATGGGTGGTCATGGTGCTCTTGTGTCCCATTTGAAGAACCCTGGTTTATATAAATCTGTTAGTGCATTTGCGCCAATCTGCAACCCGTCTGCTTGTCCCTGGGGTGTGAAGGCATTCACGGGCTACCTCGGAGACGACAAGAAGCAGTGGTCTGAGTGGGATGCCACTGAACTTGTCAAGTCATCTGATGCACCTCCAAACTCCTATGTTCCCCTGTTTATTGATCAGGTAATTTGTTATGTTTAATTATGAACTTATGGATATGCTCTTCTAAGGCCCGTATTTTTGGTTAGCTAGTACTCTTGAATACTAACCAAAAATACGGGCCTTAGAAGATCATATCCATCGTGATGCATCAAGATCAGAAGAGAAGATCTTGATGCATCTCGGTCTCAAGACACGCTCTCTCAGGCTCTGTGATTGGTTGGCTGTCAAAATTTGGACCAATCACAGAGCCGAACCGCGTCTTGAGACCGGGTCGTATCTTAAGTACTGACCAAAAATACGGGCCTAAATAACTTGACAAGTATGTGTGCTTTATTCGCAGTATAATGTCAAACAATTTTTGTATGTTTCAGGGTACAGAAGATAAATTTTACAAAGAGAAACAATTGTTACCTGAAAATCTCGTCGAGGCCTGTCGATCGGTTGGACAGCAAGTCATTTTGAACCTGCGCGATGGCTATGATCACTCTTACTACTACATTTCTACCTTTATTCAAGAACACTTTGACTTCCACGCAAAGATACTTAAGGCTTGATTTTTTTATGAAAAAATATTTCTTCAAGGGCATTAAACTCAGATTTTTTACGTCAGTTTAAACAGGTTTAAAAATATTTATTTTTTAATATTTTATTATGTATAAAAATAGTGTATAAAGGTATTGTTTTACAAGTACAGCTGATGTTGCCTACAACTGTTTGTGCATAAGCTCGCTCATCGCGATTCGCGCGTGACTATACATTTTGTCACAACGAAAACAACTTTCCATAGAACTTAGCTTAGTACTCAGATTTAAGCATGAAGAAGTAACAGCCAGACAATCGCACTTTCGCATTTAAGTATAATATATTTGTATTATGTATATATTTTTGTACAATAAAAGGTTGTTTTTATTTGATGTTTTTTATTGAAGAATATATCTAACAGATTTGTATTATAAAGCTATTGTCAACAGCGGGCCGATTCTGTATCGTACATTTGTGAGTTAATCACTGAGTTCGTAACGAAACGGAGGAGTGAGCAACGGAAAGTCTCACTTTTGTATGCAAGTGAATACAAAAAGTGGCACTTTCTGTTACTCACTCCTCCGTTTCGTTACTAACTCAGTTATTAACTCACAAATGTACGATACAGAATCGGCCAGCTGAAGTAACAAAAATAGTTGGCGGTAAAATCTGTTAGCGACAAAATAAAAATTTACGACTTTCGTCATTTCGACTCTTTTCTTATGTGATGGTAATACTGCAAGAATTTGTCTCTGTTGCCCCAAATATTCAGACTTCCCCAATAACACCAAGCTCTGAAAATAAGAAACATGATAATTAATCTATGTCATGATTTGGCAACATAGCCTGATTGTGGTAGTTATTGAAATCTTTGATTTTTATAATAGTGCAAATTATGACTTTAATTATTATACAGTGAATAATATTATCTATCATTCCAAATAGATAAAAAAACTGAAGTCCAGATCCATAAAATTATCTTACATTCCAAATAGTGCTCCTCCCAGATGTGCAGCATGATCAAACAGCTTCCACCCCAGCGTTATTCCCGCCAAGTCAAGGCCCATTATAAATTTAATTGCCTGAAAAAAAAATACTGGTCATATAGTTACTAAAAATTCAATTTAAAAAGTTAGATTAAAGCAGCAAAACCTAGACACAACTTATAAGTTAAAATAGACTGTTGAATGTGTTTATAAAAAAATAACGAATTATACAAAAATATATAAAAATACTCACTGTGCCTGCAGCAAAGGTGTACATCGGTAAGAATATTATGCTCAATTTTGTGTCAGGATATGTCACACAAACAAAGGACAACACTGACATTATTGCACCAGACTGTAACAAAATTCAGTTTTGTTAATAGAAAATTGGTCTTACTGTGTTTCATTATCTAATACAGATGTGTGAGATTTTAACAAGTTTTCTGTAGACTGGCCTCTGATTTCGATCATGTATCTTATATAAGCTTTGTGTCACAGACTGATTCAGATAATCAGGACGATGATGGATAGCACCCTTTACTCAAAGAAACGGCCAAAAATATGCAGTAACATTTTCATAAAAAAAAATTGTCAACTCACAGCTCCAAGACTAAGTCCAGGCTGGTTTAGCATTACTTTATAGAGGAAGCTGGTAAAACTGCTAATTACACCACCACTCAAGTATAAGGCAACAAATTGCTCTTTGCCTAAAGATGCCACAGCAGCTGAAAAAAGAATACAAATAAATGATTAGTATTTGAGAAAATATCTAAAAGCCTTTATTATGAATAAAAGTTTTCTGAGTACTGTTGAACATACCTGGCATAAAAGTGTATAACACATACATATTAGCAGCCAAATGTAATGTAGAGTAGTGGCTAAATGTGGAAAACACCATTGGCAAGCACTGTGCTTCTGAAAAAATAAGTTAGAAAATTTAATGTAGGCAAATACTCATTGAGTATATTTGACTATTTGCCTACATGTATCTATTTTTTAAAAGTGTATTAGAATTTTATATAAAAATAGACAACTATAAATTAAATAGTAAGTAACTAGTAACATTTACTAGTAAATAAACTTACGGCCAGATGGATTTGAGCAGAAGTACTTTAACATTGTGGGTGTAAATGCTCTGACTCGCCATGCTCCAAATACAAGAAGGTTGGCTGCCAGTATGGGGTAAAAGACCTTTTCACTTTCTCTTAGAGAATTCCACCATTTTCTAATAGGGCCTGGTTCAGTTTTCTGTAATTACACAACACATTTGAACAATATCTTTTATGTAATATTTAGAAAAATATTATCTAAGGTTTAGACCCCTTATAAGTACTGGGATTTAATAATTTTTAATTAAATGATATACTCACAAATTGTGATACAAGTTTTTTCTGCTGGGCATTAATCCAACTGCTAGGCTTTCTCATAAAAGAGGTGGCGTGGGCTCTTATGTTTTCATATTCCCAAATAACACAACCTGCGATGCTAGCAGAAGTAACCTTAAATATTTTTGGATCTAATGATAATGTATAGAAAAAGATTTACATAATATTTACACAACACAGTAAAATCTTACCCCTATTGTAAACAGGAATGGTCTTAACAAAGTTTTAGAATTTAAAGGTCCTGCATCGACATGAGCAAAATCTAATGGATTTGCATCTGACATAGGCCTCCGTCGCCGGGAAAATGTGTTTCGACATTGTATTCTTGCATATTGAAAACTATTTGGAGCTCGTCGTAGAAGTAAAGGTTTGCTGAAATATTCCAAATATTTTTAAGCACATTATTAAGTGTTCTCCAAAAGAAAAGTAATAATATAGACAATTTAAAAATAATTTATAGTACCTACGTGGTACGATATTATGATGAAATAATTTAGAATAAAAAACTTTTTGATTCCTTACCAGCATAACGTCAACTCAGCTGCAGACCAAACATTTATAAACAACATATTAACAATAAATATATAAATAGGAAGTTTAGGCAGAAGGTAACATGGTTTCTAGTTAAAATTTATTTTTATAAAATTTGTAATTTTGGGTTCCTTCGTAATTTTCAAAAACTCTAGATTTTTTACAATGCTGTCAAATGTCAAATTGACAACTGTAAATTTGATTTTCTGTTTTTTATTTTTATATGGCGCTACGGCTAAAGAAACCATTGCCAGTGTCGTGAAGTCCAATATTGTATAGATATTTTTTATGTGTAAACCGAGTGCCCAACTAATTTATTTTTAACAAATAACAATGACCTCAAGGGTATTTTGTCTCTGAAACCCTTTTAAATTAGAAAAATAATAACGATCAAGTACTCCTTTAAGTCCTTTTAGATAAGTTGCATTAAGAGGGCGACTATCCCAAAAAATCAAACATCGTCCTCTCTTCACACTCACGCCCCCGTCTTTCATAATATTATGCCAGGTGAAAAAGAACGACGCGGATTCATCGCCAAATTAGTTTTTTCTCAATAACTCGATAAATATACCTACAGGCTAGGTCCACGCTAGGTCGGTTTCTCAATGATAGAATTTTATACAATGTGTATATTTACTTAGTTCAATGCACGGTGGCAATGAATGAAAAATTCGTGAAAATTAGATGCATCTTTGTGATTTTTTCCTATCGAGAAAATTTTAAGATGTCGTGTTTTTGCTAAGATCGGATTCGTGGAAATATATTGTAGTATCTAATTTTAGAAAATTAAACAATGGAGATTGTCCATTTTTTTTAAATTGTGCCCATTACAAAAACATTTCGAGGAATAAGGTCAGTGATCGTTATTATGTATATAAATTCAAAAAATATCCATTAGATACTTATATTTTTAAACAAATATGTTTAACCTTATTTTGACCTTCAATGACGTCATCACTGGAAGCCATACGTTAAATTAGCAATAAACTCGACCAACATTACGTTTTGAACTTTTGGTATGCTTCTCGAATCAGTTTTCACATAAATAAGAGACCTTGCATTCATTTAACACCTTGTTGATACTTGACAATGCTCTTTTTTTGAATTTTTATGTATTCAATGCTGCCGGCCGCCGATGATGACGTCATAGGTCCGAAAACTTTAAAAATCTATTAAAAAAAAACTAGCCAATGAATTAAAAAAATATTATTATTTAATTTATATTCTTAAGATACCCTATTTCAACGAAAAAAAAATAAAAAGTACATGTAATTTTTTTTGGACAATGCCCATTTGAGGCTTATTTTCAAGTATAAAAATGTAAAATCGTAAATTTTGGGTTAGTCGCCCCCTTAAACAGTAAACCCTTGGTTATTCTTGATAATAATATGTATGTCGCAGCCAACTGGTTTAAATAGCCGTTCAATCAAACAGCTAGCCCTTTGACTGATCAATGTCATTCAATCACACGTCTAGCTTTTTAATTGAATATTTCAGTCATTCAAAACGTTCAACACTACTGCTGCTGATTCAAAAGCTGCTGAGCTGCTGCTGATTTAGTGTTATGCACTAAAGCTGATTCAAAAGCAGCCGTTTGATTGAATTAGTTCAGCGCTTACCACCGCGGCGCTAGGTGCGTTTTGTTTACAATATGGCGTCAACTAGCCGGTATTTTGTGATTGTATTAAGATATTTTTCGTAAAATATATCGCTGCTTTGGAAGGATACTGTCGTAACTCAAAATGAGTGAATTTTTCAGTAGAGCACTTTAAAGTTTTTTCAAATCTTCAAATGGTGATATTTAATAAATGTTTTAAGAGAGTAATACTTGTTTAGTACTTAAATATTGAAAATAACTACTTGGCCTCAGACTTATAACTAAATAACATATACGAACTTATGACGATTACTGTCTCATTACAAAAAAATGTAGAAAAAAATAAGGTTCTTTTTAATAACAGTGGTGTATTTCAAAATAATACAAAATATCTATACATATAATAAATCTGTAGAAATGTCAATTCTGTACATTAAAGATATTAAAAAAATAATAAGCGGAGGGTGTCACAATATCGCTATAGAAGCCGAAAAGTTAGTTAGTTTTTTTGTCTGTCTGTCTGTCTGTATGTTTGTTCCGGCATCACACGAAAACTACTGATCCGATTTGAATGCGGTTTTCGCAGATATATTTGTCTTCTTCTAACTTAACATCTGGTGTATAAAAAAAATTCTCCCCACCCCTCTAAAGGGAAGAAAGAGGGGGTCAGATTTTGTGTAAGACTTTTGCTTTAACACGAAAACTACTGATCCGATTTGAATGCGGTTTTCACAGATATATTTGTCTTCTTCCAAATTAATATCTGGTGTATAAAATTTTTCCCCCCACCCCTCTAAAGGGACGAAAGAGGGGGTCAGGTTTTGTATAAGACTTTTGCTTTAACACGAAAACTACTGATCCGATTTGCATACGGTTTTCGCAGATATATTTGCCTCCTTCCAACTCAACATCTGGTGTATAAAAATTACCCCCCCACCCCTCTAACCAAAGAGGGGGTTTGTATCAAATTTTTTTCTTTAATGGACTTACTTTATATTATTAACTGTTTTTCCAACTTAACATCTGGTGTATAAAATTTTTCCCCCCACCCCTCTTAGGGGTCAACAAAAGAGGGGGTCAGATTTTGTGTCAAAAATGGCAAAACAATGTTTGCCGGGACAGCTAGTTCATTATATTTTTCTTACTGATACTGATACATTTTGAGATGTGACATCTTATCACTATTCATGATAAATCAGTAGTGTTACAATACCAATCCGATCGTTCTTTTACAAAAATGATTACTGTATGTAACATGTTTTATGGAAAAATATAGTATTAACTGGTTTTACAGCAAGTAATGAACAATCTCAAATTAGAAAAAATATAGAATAATCTACAAAGTAGAGCTAAAATAGGTTAAAAAAATTGTATTTTTCGTAAAGGGGCCCCTTATACATTTTATTTTAATATTAATAATTGTTTAGGTACACATAATTATTGTAACTGAAGTGAAAATTTGTGTGTGAAATAAGTGCCTAGTTGGCTCCTTGTTACCATTACTAATATCGAACAAAAAAGGCCAAAAACACGTTTGTTGTATGGGAGGTCCTTTAAATATTATTTTATTTTTAGTATTTGTTGTTATAACGGTAACAGAAGTACACAATCTGTAAAAAAAATCAGAAGTCTAGATAATATTATAAAGCTTTTTGGAATACAGCCTGGAGACAGACAGACGGACGAACGGTTATCGAAGTCTTGAATAGAAAGAAATAGAATAGAATTTATTTATTTCCAAGAAATTTGTTACAAGGTGGTACAGACTCTTAGTAATAGGGTCCCGTTTTTTTACCTTTGGGTATGGAACCCTAAAAATGCGAAGGTTTAACATCTTTAAAATTAGCTCACGCGTATTAAGTAATTGTTGTAGCATAGAATCTTAAAAAATCCGAAAATAAAACAGAAAAATTAAAAAAAAAGCCTATAATGTAACAAATCCAGCCGTTATCAACTCAAAAAAAATAATGAACTCTAAACATAAAACAGAGTTTATATCCTGGTCTCTATTTTCAACAGTCTCTTAAAAATGTTATTTCACTTAAAAAAGTGGAATAACTTTTTTAAAAGACTGTTGTCGATAGCAGTTGCTAAATTTTGGTAATAATAATCAGCAAGGGTCAGTTCATATTATACTTTATAGGCCGGGTACCAGTCTTCTACGCACTTTGTATTATCAGCTGTGTGTATTGATCAGGATTCAGGTGTACAGGTCGCACCAGATTTGAGGCTTCTTTAGATTTGACGCTCTATAACAGAGTGAACACTGTCACACTCATTTCAAAGCAACTACCGTCACCCTTAACACTCGAAAAATTAGAAGAGTTTCAGGTGCGTAGCCAGCCTTTTAAGAGGGAATACGCTCTTCTCTTGAAGGTTTGCATCGTATGGGTCCTGGAAATAGTGCTGGTAATAGTTCGTTTAAGATTTTTACAGTGCGCGAAACAACGGGTACGCGAAAAACGCACGGTGAAAGATTGCCATTCATCAAGGTAATGAGGATCGTATATTATTCGCGTGGAACATGGCAAAAAGTTTCAGGAGGTGTAATTCCGAACAATTCCTCAATTTTAGTACACAAGTACCAATTTCTATAGCTCTCCACGTTTAGCTTCACCTTCATGCCATACGAAACAGTTTATCTTTGGTTTTAATACCATACATAGTAAAATTATAGCACTTAAACTTAATAAGACAAGAAAATGTCGACAGATATAAGTGTACGATTATTGTCCTGAGTACAGTTTTGCCTTCATCTGTTTGATTTCTTGCTAATTGTTTTTGCTTAAGATGAAGTTCATAATCATGTTTCACAATTTAATTGTCGTCTTTAGTATAATTTGTACTTGTTCGCATTAGTCTTTTTATTAGGGACTTATTTAATTTGAATTTGAATGTTTAGTCGCAACTGGAAACATGGGATTGATGTTTTCAGCAAAGTTATTTCTATTAAATTCCTTTGCGCGTGTCTTATTATTTAAGTCACTATGATTAGAATCTGAATAATAGTCATCATTTATAATTACGTCAGACGGATCCTTAACGCTGTCACCTGAACAATAATTGCAGAAGATCAGCTAAAATCTTCTGCATCTAAAATGTTATTTTCAGGTCGTAAAGGAGATAGTATCACGATTCACTAATTTGGTTTGATACATTCTATCTTCTGCTTGATTTTCCTGTAGCACAATCGTAAAACATGAAAAAAATATCGAATAAAGCATCAATCAAAATAGTATTTTAAAAAGATAAAACCGACTTCAAAATTGTACGTTACAAAGAACTAAAATTCTGTATCTCAGAAACACTGGACCAATTTTGATGACACTTGCAGAGTTCCATTATTTAAAGAATACCTAGTACAACAAAAAGAATCACCTAAATCGGACCTGTAGTTTCGGAGATATGCAAACACAATATATATATATATATACACATACACATTTGAAATTTAGCACATTTGTTCAGACGCATCAGCATCTATATTAGTCAACTAGCCTTTGCCCGCGGCTTAGCTCGCATTAAGAAGTACTATTATTAATTAGGTATCAAAGTCTCAGCCCGATTGGTTTAAGATTGACAAAGTTTAATACAAACTTTCATCAAAATCCTTTCTTAGCGGACGCCTACCTCATAAACATCTACCTGGATGCCAAATTTCAGTCCGATTCATTCAGTGGTTTGGGCTTGATAAATCACTATGTCACTTTATAATCTAGGTAACTAATGACTAGTTAACTGGATTATAAAGAGTTGATAGGTAAAAAATACTAAGTGCCCACTAAAATATTAGGTTCTGTAGGCTCATTCCAATTAGTTCAATAGGTATCTGATTTTAAAAAATGGGTTTTCGAGTTGCTTTTTATCTAAAATACTGTATCAAGTCCAATAATGTCGACAAAAATGTCTACAAAAAATGAGGCCAAAATTGACCAAAAGGATAGTCTTTTGGTGGCGCGGGCGCCACGGCCGTAATAATTGTCATAGAAATACGATCTTTACTGAGTATACAAAACAGATCATTTTACGTTGAATGGTGTTGAAAACTCAATTTTGTAGTGTTTGGTAATAATACGCTATTCTTCCAAAGCAGCGATATACGTTACAAGTGTTATTAAAGTGACAGAAATTATGGGAGCACATACGAGTGAATCAAAATTTAAACAAATATTCAAGCAGAAATTACGGGATTATGAAATGCATCACCAAGGTATTTATTGCAATTTTGTTCAAAATGAGTTAGAATACAATAATTTAGTCTACTTGTTATTATTACATTTGTGTAATAATAACACTAAACTAATGGCCACCTTAGTTAATTTGCCATTTAACCAGTTAGCTAAGCGTCGTCTAGCTATAGTGTTGAACGATGCAGTCAACAAGTCCGCTAAACGACGTATAGCCGTGTGATTGAATGGCGTTGTTCAGTCAAAGGGCTAGCTTTTTGATTGAACGGCTTTTTTAACCAGTGGACTGCGACATGTATATGGATAAAAAGCTGTACAGGTAACTGCCGAAAGTCATTACGTAGTATTTACGTAGTAACTACTTTAGTAACCTATGGTAGAAACTAGTAGTATCGAGATTCGAGATAGAGCAGAGAGTAAGTTGACATGACGATGAAACTGATTTTTGACCGCCTTCCAAAAAGGAGGAGGTAAGTATAGTGATTTCGATTTTTTCTGATTCAGCATTCAAGGTAAATGCTACCAAAAAGTAGGACTTCGCACCAGGTTATACCCTGGATCCGAAGGTAACGAACAGAACATTTGAATGATTATATAGGTACAGGTTCGGGGATTTCAGCGTCGTCTAAATGCTATATTGAATTCTTTTGACAAAAGAAAGCTTTTCCGAGTTAATATATCTCGTACCAAGTACCTTATTCGAACGAAATAAATATTACATAAATTAATATTAATTATTCTTTTTCAGATGATGATGCACCAGACACAAAAAAATTGAATATCAGTTCTGATATTAGTTAATTACATAACGTACTGTGCAGCAAAAGTACAAACGGTGATTAACTACGAAGATTCTGACAAGTAATCTTGATTCATGTCAAGTAGATAATGCTAGTAAAATTATATTATAATGCAAGTGTAATAATTAATGATGAATTTGTGACTTTAAAATCGTGAAATAAAAATTGTTTTTTTCTTTAATTTTTATTTTATTATCACCACTAGTATGTTATATCAATACAGGAATAAATACCATTTGGGAGATGCAGAGCATACATCGTAGCACAAACTACAATCAAACAGACTAAGGAATCTAGCCAGAAATAACTAAGTAATCGGCCAAGTGCCAGTTGGACTCACGCACATAGGGTTCCGTACCGTTATAGAGCAAAAATAGGCCAACATTTTAGAGTGTTACATTAAAACCTTCTTCAAAAAGTTTTTGATTTTAATTTATTTTATTTTAATTAAACTATAAACTGGCAGTTATCACAACACACAATTTTAGAATGACTGGGATTTGGTGACTTACATTTATCAAAGTTAGTGTTTAATTGTTACGTAACTTTACTACACATGTTACAACCCAGTTACTACATATGTGGAAAACATGTGTACACATTTTTTTCTGTAACAAGCGGACACGGTCACAACACGTAGAAACAAACCCCCACACAGTCGCAAGGTGTCGTATTAGCTACGAAACTGTTACGACTTGTTACAGATTCACAAATCTGCGACCGAAAATGACTATATGGGAGTTTTTTCTAGTAAGTTAAACACATGTTATACTTAGGTACATATGTTACGAATAAGAGAAATTTCGTACGAAGGTGTCTCTTGGTCCAAAGGCACTGAACAGAACTCCTGAACCTTTAAAGATAAAAGTTTGGAAATTGCAGCATCGCTTAGATCAGAGGTTCCCAAACTTTTTTTTCTCATAGACCACTTTAAACATTTTGCTGGATACGGTGGACCCCACAGCTACACCCCCCCCCCCCCCCCCAGTTCAAGGCCGGTCTAAAAAGCGTATTCATCCAACAGTTGGACCTTTACTTTTTTGTATTCTAAGTTTGACTCACAAAGTCACAAGTCACAGTACAAGGAACCAATAACCTTCACTTCGGAGTGGTAAAAAGTAAACGCAAATATTTTCTTGTTTTGTACCTGTTTAACACAAAAATTACGACACTTTTACTTAAATTTCTAAATCTCCTCGCTCTGTACCTAATATTTAATCTGCTATTAATATAATTATTATTGTCTGCCTATATTCTTAGAAGAAGTCAAATCGGATCACCTAATTTTTATAGACCCCCGTTAACGACTCGTGGACCCTATCGGGCTCCTGTGGACCCCATTCACGTCCACCTGGACCACTTTGGGAATCAATGACTTAGATAAATGCAAGCATTTACCACTACAGTAACATAATGTGAATAGTTAACATTCGTATTGGTTATTTACGCATAAAGCCTTATTTTGTAGAAAACTAAAAAGAGTGAAATTATTATTTTTACCAAAAAAATTAAAACCGACTTCCAAGGTAAAAACAATAGTAATATGAACTAAAAAGTATTAAATAACTCTTACTCTTTAATAGTGCCTTTTTCAGAATTCGTCTAAATCTCAACTATTTCTGTACCTACATACTATAGTCTTCATCATTTTGAAGTCGGTACCAGCTAATTTAATCGTGAGTATGTCAGAATATATGAAACTTTTGGGACTGGTACCGACTTCAAAGTAATGAAGACTATATAGTATGTAAGTACAGAAATAGTTGAGATTTAGACGAATTCTGAAAGAGGCACTATTAAAGAGTAAGAATTATTTAATACTTTTTAGTTCATTTTTGTTATTCGTAGGTTCATATTATTACTTATTGTTTTTACCTTGGAAGTCGGTTTTAATTTTTTGTTAAAAATAATAATTTCACTCTTTTTAGTTATTTACTGGTAAACATATTATAAGCTGTCAGTTGTAGATATATAGGATTTAGGTACGAAACTATCACAACTACTATACTCAGGCAGTTTTCAAAAAAGTTTTTCCTACGTACCTCATAGATCCCATGATCAAAATGCCAACTTAGTAACCGCAACACCAAGTTTAAATCATTTACTTTGTAACAACATTAATATAATTTTCAAAATCACTCGACAAACTCGAGTCTCGATCGAAAAGACTATGAAAAGTACCAATAATAGGGTCATAACTCATAACTCATAACGATGCATCGTGTGATGGTAGTGATAATTATGATGATGATGATGATGAATGTAATTTGCATAGTAGCATATGCTTTCAGTTCTTAAAACATCGCCGAAAGTCCCAAACTTGTATCTATAAGGAATCCGGAGTTCTCTTAGTATCTTCGGAACCATAGCATGCCTTGGTGTAAAATCTTACTTTTTGGTAGCATATGCCTAGGATCCTTCACATAAAACCAAAATCACTATATGTTTCCATATAAATTTTGAAGAGTTCCCTCGATTACTCATGGATCCCATCATCAGGTCACCACTTTTGTGAACATGGTACCAAATTGGAGTTGAACCCTATACAAAAAAATAAAAATTTTTAAAATCGGTTCACAAATGGCGGAGTAATCGTTGAACATACTTACACAAATAAAATAAAAAATTTAAAAAATATCCACAGCCGAACATATAACCTCCTCCTTTTTGGAAGTCGGTTAAAAAACTTTAGGAACCTCTGTTGAGGCGGCATTACGATTTACGGTCTTGCTACTGATGATAGTGGACTGTGGACCAATTCCTGAATGGCTCTATCAAAGTTTTCTAAGCTTTAGAAAATGATGCCTGTTCTTCAATCTTTGTTATGAAACAAAATTTGTGGTAAGTAAAATAAGTTATCACTTTATCAGTGATCAGTCCATTTCGATCGCAGATAGGTAACAAGAATTAGGCATTGATTTGACACCACTCGCCACGACAATAACTTATTTAATAATTACCTACCTACAGCAAAAAAATGGTACAAAATAATTATTTCGTTGCTACTCAACTGCCAGGCATGTCGCATATCTCGCAATATTTCATGTTCCATTTTTGGATTTATTATAAAAATATTAGTCAAGCGCCGAAAGAAAAAGATAATATCTAAGATGCTAAGCATAGTAAAGACTGAAGGTCAAAATCGTTAACTAGTGGAGATGGGACGGTTCGTCGAGTATATTATGGATCTAGCTATACGAAGCCTGTTTCCAAGGGGTCTATACAAACACGGCTATAGCACACAATAATAAACGCGGCTTCGGCAGGGGGTGGCCACTGGCCCCTCGCGCATGCTCCATTCAGCCTCGCCATAATACGACCCTTGGAAACTTCAGTACACAGCTGGGAGGCCGGAGTTAGCCGCTTTTGTGCACCGTTTTATAAAGTTCTAGGACCATAAAACTAAATAAATTTTAAAAAGTAAGTACCATTGCCTCTAATCGAGTCTAGGATACATTTTCTATATAAGGTGGCCTCGTTAGTGATGCAACTATTAATAAATTTTAATTGGTTTAAAAATACGCTTCCACGACTCGTGATTCGTGAAAAGCGTGCGAAGCGAGATAATAGATTAATCTGAATTCTTATTGGACCATAAACATTTTAATAACTTCGGTTATAGAGATTTATTAGAGAAACCCCATTATTTATTGAATAACAATATATTTTTAATGACGACATGGAAATCGATATCGTGGTGTCAAGTGACCACGCGGTTTCCGCATTTGTAAACGTAATTTTTATGGAGATTGTGACATCCTTTATGCAACAATATCTTTATTGAAAGAATACTTATTACTTACTTAGTAAAATAAGTTTTTTGGCAATGGCATAAAAAGACTATTTAAGTAGCTTAAGCAGGGAAGAAATTATATTTTTTAGATTGTATTGCGACTTATTTTTACACAATTTTTCCTTTTCAGAGATGAAGCCAAACATAAGATTTCACGTCTTCTTCGACTCACTATTTAAATTTTTTCAATTGTGACGCACATTTTTGTAAAGTCGTTGTAAATTATTTTAATATTTTAATAGAGTTACCGAATAATTAGCGTCTTAAGTGTAACCAAATAATATATTAGCACTAAGCACACATCAAATATTTTTATATGAATGTGATATCTGTGAATTGTTTAAGTAAAATTTCGTTCGGGTACTTCGTAGAAACCAAAAGCATAGCTTACTGTTATAGCTTTAGTCGCAAGTAGGTGCTAGTCAATGTTGTAAGAAATAAGGAAATCAATTATTAATAAACGATGGAGCCGTATTCTGACGATTTACTGTGGTTGGTCGTTTGTGGGTTCGTGGTGGCTTTTATTTTGGCGTTTGGGATCGGCGCGAACGACGTCGCCAACTCCTTCGGGACCAGCGTGGGCTCGAAGGTGCTGACTCTCACGCAGGCCTGCATACTCGCTACGATATTCGAAATCGCCGGAGCCGTTCTTATTGGTAAGTTGTTCTTTATTTACCGACAAAGTCTTATGTAATACATCGTTATAATAAGTACGTAGTAGAGAAGGGTCATAATTTCGAGAGCCCCTTGAATCAATCATAATAATAACAGCTTAATCATAATATGCCTGTTTACAATGTAGGTAGAGCGCGTGAGACCCTTATAATAGGCGTTGTAGGACTTGTAGGACTTACCCTTTCTCAAGCAAAAGATGCAATGTAAATGTTTAAATAAAATTAAGAGAGTCTCTATGCTCCAATTTGAAAGCGTAAGCTCCGCAAGTAGGCCCGTCGATATCGCCATCAAACATTGCAAACGCGATTGTAATTACGATTTTGTTATATGTTGTTAGGTCCCTTGAGAGTAGTTAACACCCAAAGAATTATGGCCAAATTTGTATAGGAGCTGGACTCGACTTTTATTTTTGATGTCCCAAAATAAACTATAGTTAGATTTGGTTGTTCTTATGCTCTAAACATAATTCCGTTTTGAAAATTATGTCTAAATAGCCACGATTTTTTATAATAATTAATAACGTTTACAATTATTTTGAGGTTAGACTTAAGAACTACCTTTTTCCCGACTGCGGTGTAGCTTACAAGTGTATATTCGGCGATCTCGTTTCTAATTATATTTCAATTTTTCCTAGAGTATTACCCAAAAAATAGAACGAATGCGAATTATCGCCGGCTGTCAGAACATAACGAAACTAAAATATATTGATCTTTTTTTTGTGGCTATTCATAGACACATTTCTAATGATTTTCGATGCCTTAAAATATTAGGGAATTTTTGCTACTAATGGCATATCGGGACGCCACCGCCCACCTGGTACGATTTGGCCATTGTTCGCTGAAAACCCTGTGCTGTCAATGTTAATGTCAAATCAAAATCCGTTCAGTAGTTTTTGCGTCTTTATCTCATGAACCGTGATAGCTAGAGAGTTGAAATTTTCACAGGTGATGTATTTCTGTTGCCGCTATAACAAAAAATACTAAAAACCAGAATACAATAAATATAAAGGGGGGCTCCCATACAAAAAACGTGTTTTTTTTTGCTGGTTTTTGTAGATAATGTTTCGTAGGCTGTTTATCATGAACCTTGATAGCTAGAGAGTTGAAATTTTCACAGGTGATGTATTTTTGTTGCCGCTATAACAACAAATACTTACTAAAAACCAGAATACAATAAATATTAAGGGGGCTCCCATACAAAAAACTGGCCAAGTGCGAGTCGGACAACAGATATAATTTTTTTGTCATTTTACGTACGGAACCCTTCGTGCGCGAGTCCCTCTCGCACTTGGCCGTGTTTTCTGGAGGTGGAGGCGAGTCGGCATATTATGGTGTTGGATTGTCCTTATCCTCGTCCTCGGCATCCAGAACGATAGGGATGGCGTTGTTGCAAATTCGACCGTGGCAAAAGGAAATAAGATAGAACGCTTGAGCCCGGATTTTTTGCAAGTGCACGAACCTAAGCAACCTTTCTTGCATTTGCAAGCCATCATTTTAAGCAGGGTCTGAGGAGCGGGCTCTGCGCACATTGTGACAGGCATTAGACCTTGTTCGCTGGTCTCCTATCCCCAATCACACGGGTTCTTTTCAACCCCTAACCGTTTTTGTAGTTGGTGGTAAAGTTCTCCACGAATGATATTTTGCAGCATCTGTAGTTGGAGGGAGGCGAGCAAGGTTCACTTTGACCGTTACTGCTGATTTGACAAATGCTATCGCAAAGTATTCAGTGTCCCCTCGTCTCCTCCGTAGAGGTTCATCAAGATCTTCTCGCCAGCATTTCCTACGTCTTTCTTGTTGGGTCAAGGAAAAAGTTGGCGAGATCTATCCAGTCGGGTTTTTTTTTGAGGATGTTGCACCACTTTATCTTGCCTTGCCAGAAAAGGGCAGAGGTAGTGTCACACCCGCTGATGGCTTGCAGAAATAACACCATCCCACGTGGAATCTGCATTTCTCCACAAGTGAACGAATTTTCTGGGTATTGGATGCAGTCTGATCCACCTCTACTGCCTTTCTGAAAGTACACATGAGACAAGAGACGACTGAAACAAGAGGCTCTGTTACATCGGAAATTCTGTAATTTCACAGTTTTCCTAGCACTGCGGTCTGCGGGAGAATTGCCTATCTTTGACTTGCTGTATCTTTGCAACCAAAAGACACAGCGTGTTCAAGTTTCGCTAAAATTGTAGCAAATTTAGTTATCTTTAATAAAGTTCTAACGAACGTACTTGAAAAACAGCTCTTCGTTAAGGTAGATTTTTATAACAAACTGAAATATGTGCCAAAATTTCGCTGTTTTTCGAGCACCGTGGGGGCAGCACACTCACAGGGTTTTCAGGGTTGCAAACTTGGGTGTTAACTACTCTCAAGGGACCTAACAACATATATCAAAATCGTAATTACAATCGCGTTTGCAATGTTTAATTTTTTTTTATGTCGATATAGACGGGCCTAAAGAGTCACCTCGCCGTATGTCTAGACACCGAGCGTTCCGCGGTCAAGACTCTACTTTTCGCTTAAAAAATCTAATTTCCCTTTTACCTTCGGTACGAATGGGCCGTAACAACCGAATCAATACCATGCCCTTACAAATAAAGCACGTGTCTACAAAGTAGATACACGTGTCAGAACTCAGAAGTGAAACTTCTGTCCAAAATCGTGACGCAATAGGTATTTCCATTATTTCGACCCTTCTTTTCATGACACCCTTGAAATTTAACTCTCAAGGCGCCTTACGAAATTTCACTTCAAAAGCGTTCGTGGGTTGCTGATTGCTGCTCTAAGGGCTCCCACACATAACTGCGAATTCGCATCGCATCGCAAATATCTGCGACAAAACTCATAATAAAAATGACATTGCGATGCAAATTCGCAGCTATAATATATGTCTTAACACACTAGGCCGAAAATACGCGGCCGAAGATTACGCCTGCAATGTATATGCGATAAGCGTAGCGCATTGCAAGCGTAGTCATGTCGAACTTCGGCCGCGTATTTTCGGCCTAGTGTGTTAAAGACACTAATTCAATGATATTGTATGTTACTAACGTAACTAGATTGGCAGTTTACGACAGCAACGCGTCACCACTTTGAAGATGCCTGCAGGCATATCTGCCATACATAATGACATAATAACATTATGAAGTGACATTGTCTTTTGGGCTATCAAGTGGTTACGCATTTCTGAGAATCGTTTGTAAGACGTTGCCACTCTAGTATTTTAGAAACTCATTGCACTAATTTGTGGGAGCCCTAAAACGTAGTATGTGACAGGGTACAAGGTGTCGGACACGATGCGGAAGGGCATCCTGGACGTGTCGCTGTACGCGGACGGCGGGGAGCGGCTGCTGGCGGCGGGGTGTCTGGCGGCGCTCATCGCGGGGGCGGCCTGGCTGATCGTGGCGACGGCGTTACGGCTCCCCGTGTCCGGCACCCACAGCGTCGTCGGTGCAACCGTCGGGTTCACGCTGACGGCTAAAGGTCCCGTTGGTGTTAGATGGTCAACGCTGGGCGCGATTGGTGAGTTTACAACCCTTTTTAGGGTTCCCGGTTCCGTACCCAAAGGGTAAAAACGGGACACTATTACTAAGACTTCGTTGTCTGTCCATATGTCCGTCTGTCTGTCTATCTGGCTCCAGGCTGTAACTCAAGAACCGCTATAGCTAAACTTCTGAAATTTTCACAGATTGTTTATACCTGTTGCCGCTATAACAACAAATACATACTAAAAATAAAATAAAGTTAATATTTGAGGGGGGCTCCCATACAAGAAACGTGATTTTTTGTCCCTTCTTTGCTCGTAATCAATAATGGTAACTAGTTAGCTAGGCACTTGAAATTTTCACAAAATCCCTAATTATAATATTTGTACTTTAAAAAACTTAATAATTAATAATAAAATTAAAATAAAGTAAATATTTAAGGTGGGCTCCCATACAAAAAACAAAATTTATTGTCTACTTTCGCTCTATACCGGTACGGAACCCTTCGTGCGCGAGTCCGACTCGCACTTAGCCGATTATTAAACACACCTTTGGTTTACAGTTTACACTCACGCATTTTCCAAGAATCTCAAGTTTACTGTTCCATGCAGGAGGAACGTGCTTCCTCAAAGACCGTCCTGCCGGCAACTTACGAGTGGTCCAGTGGTTTAGACTTTAGAGCGTGGCTCCGATCCGATCCGATATCCAATAAGATGATACATGCATCGGATGGGCATGTAAAAAGTCGGTCCTGCGCCTGATCTCTCGCCAGTCCTGCGTACTTGGCCTGGTTTCAATAAAACCGGCCACCGTCACCGAAACCGGTGTGGGAGTTATTAATGTTACGAGTGTCTATGGGCTACGGTAGTAGCTTTCAGGTGACCCGTTTGCTCGTTTGCCCCATAATAAAACACGGAATTGGCAGTTCATAGATAATGTTTTTGGGGACTCTTTATCCTGGTGAGAAGTATAAGCATCATTTCTTCTATTTAAGAAAGTTGCATTATGTATATTCTACAGGCACATTAGGATGTTTCGATTATGTAACGTTGCCCGAAGTCATTTCACGTATACGAGTACAAGACGATGACGCCTGCACAGGAAATGTCTGAAACATCCACGTAATTACATTTTAGCTAATGTCGTGTTTGTGTCCGGATATGAGGTCGCTCGGGCCGATCTAGATACTAGTCATAAATTATAGCAAAATGTATTGAGGGCATAGGCTAGTACTGCGAACTAGGAGAAATTAGGTTGTTTGCTTTGTTGTTTGGTATTGACTCTACGGTTCAAAGGCCTCTATCGATTTGTTTAAATATGGTAGTCATTTGAATGAAGTAGTAGGTTTACTTTGTGTCATTGACCGGCTTTTGTGGAGATTGAAGAGTGTTTGCCAAAAAATATTTGCTGAATGTTATTAACTATGAATTATTCATCTTTATTACTACGGCCAGTTATCATTTTCCTACCATTTGTGACTCCAACGACCCCTACCTCGATCCTACACAACCCTGCCTTTAAACTTACAAGAAATCACGTACTTTTTCCAAACCCTAAATCGAATTTAATACTATACTACTACTATATACTATGCAGTAATAATAACTAATAACGTAGTAATAACTAATAATAAAGGTTACCATGTTCATAAAACGTCCATTAACATACCGCAGTTAAAACACAATTCAATTCTTGTAACTATAGTTCCTTATCGTGAACATGCATGAAACTCATTAGCTAAACAGGGGAAATGGAAGTAGGAATGTGCTGAAAGGTATTAATAGAACCTTTACCTAATATTACATCGCGGCATCATAGATAAAACCCATTATGGAAAAATTATGCTAAAAAAAGCACTTGAAATAATTATGCATTTGAATTCAGACAAATTGAGAAATGCAATTCATCACGACGTTATTAACAACATTAATAAACCCCAAATATATATTTTACGTAACTTACAAAGAAATCACAAGCGAAGCGAACAACCCAAAAGAGTAATATTTTATCTTTAATGAAGAAATCAGATTGTTTAACAAAGTTATTAAGCATTTATTACCCTTCCTTTTCAGTACTCTCATGGTTCATCTCACCAGTGCTGAGTGGAGCGGTGTCAGCGTTTATTTTCTGGCTGGTCCGAAGATACATTCTGCGCGCCGATCAGCCACTGACCGCTGGCTTGACAGCGCTTCCGTTCTTCTACGGAGTCACCATAGCCATTAACATCCTTAGCATCGTTCTGGATGGACCAAAGTGTAAGTTTTGAATTTCGAAACGAAGCATGTATTTATTTTTTAGGATTATATCCCGTTTTTACCCATATGGTAAAAACGGGACCCTACTCATTTGTGTTTTTATTCAAATGTTGTGGACCTACTACACCTCCTTGCAGCACACCATTAAACTCATACGTTTAATTTGATTACAAGATACACGTAATAACATTAACTTTATACGTTTATACGATTTACTTTTCCCTCGAAGCGTATAATATTTACTTTGTTTTTCATTTATTTCAGTGCTGGGTATGGATAAAATACCCGTCTGGTTGTCGCTGGTGGGATCCTGTATTCTGGGTGTGGTGTCAGCTATTCTAGTCAGATTATTCTTAGTGCCATACTTTCACCGTCGTCTTGCACCACCTCCAGTCAATTTCACTTTAGGAGTTTCCAATGGTAAGTAATATGTATAAATAATTTTATCCATCTACAAGACCTTTTAAGCTTTCCTTGAGTTTTATTTAGGTGAGGATTAATTGAATTTCACTTCGGTCAAACTCGTGCATTGCATTGCCATTGCATTCTAGGGCTTCACATTCACGCGAAGCAATTCTTCAATCGATTCATAATAAATCCACCAGTGATTGAAAAGTTCTGTGGAGGAATCCTTTATTTACTACCTAATTCTTTAGAATTTAGATGCTATTAAAGTTAAAGAGAATCGTTTATTTTTTTAGAAACAACACCAGCCAACACACCAACACACGCCAAAGCTATCCCTCAACGTCCGACGTCACTCCTATCAGAGGATGGCAAGCTACTGGAGGCAATATCGGAGAGCGCTGAAATGGTCACTTTAAGCGACGCAGACAAGTGTTCCGTTGGCGTCAAAGAAATGAACGCGAGGAATAGAGCGATCCTAGCCACAATGGATGACTGCAGCATACTATCGAGGAGTCTCAGCCCACCCAACAAATCTAGACTGCAGTTGATAGACGCAGATCCACAGATAAACACTCTGAAGTATATAGACGAGACTTTGAGCTGCTGCAAGAGTTTAGACTCGACGCAGTTGGTCGGCATGGGGGAAAGTTACGATTCGAAGAATGGTTTTCTGGGTGATTCCTGTGATACGATAGCTCGAGGTGATATATGTCGGCTGACGGGACTGATGCCGTTGTCTGCCGCCGTGGAGTTTGATACACCAGTTTCAAAAATTGAAAAGGTAAATACGACTTTCGATTAAACGCAATTTCACACAACTAAATTCTATAGTAGTAGACTTTTGAATATTGTGTGAGATATTAGGGTTTTGTTTATTGACATTCATTATAAGTACATAATAATATGCCATAACCCGTTTTATGTTGTAAGGCTAGTTATTATCAACAATAAAGCCAAGCTGCCACTTACGATAACAGATCTTAAAGACCCTTTAAGAAATATTATCATATAATATCACAAAACTGTGACCAATTCAAATAATAAAAAAAACTCACCAATTTTTTCAGCACCCCGAAGGCAGCGCGTGGAGTATAGAGTGCGACGGCATGAACGGCCGCCTGCCCGCCATCACGCCCAACTCGAGCGCCGCGCCCCTCCTCCGTGCGGCCACGTCGCCCCCGCCCGCGCCGCAGCCGCCACCTCCTGATACGTTGCGGCTGTTCTCCTTCCTCCAAGTGCTGACGGCGACTTTTGGCGCCTTCGCCCATGGAGGCAATGATGTTAGGTGGGCGGTTTTTTGGCCACACAATATAACTTCATTGCTGCCTTTCTAAGTTTGTCGTTTCTGGCAGTATGCTTAGTCAGATGTTAATAGTAAAGATACCGGAGTTGTTGTACGTAACTTGTTGTTCAGGAAAATTGATCCACCGACAGATCACGACCAGCAACAACTTGACACAACCCGACCTAAAGTAATGTTGTTCCACCATTTGCCTATGAAACTACCAATAATATAATAGTTTATATTATTTTTGAAGCTATTAATTTCTCTGATAGTAAGGACAGTATAGTTAATGACTTATATAAAAGTTTTAATTTGATGACATTTAAGTTTTATGTTAGACTGAACGCTACATACGCGCAAACCTATCCCTCTTAAGGCGACGCCTTGATAATTTGGCTGTAGCGATGCCGATTTTTCTCAGCAATGACTAAAGCTAAGAAATTGAAGTTCATTGTCAGTATTCATCATGTCTTTGTCTTTGAATTGCCCATAGCATAACACGATTGGACAACTTTTATAGCACAGAATAATCAATCGAAAAGACCTCTGTAAAAAAAGGGATTCCTATTTTTCCAACAGAGGAGAGTGATTTAAGGTTCCAAAATTTGTACATAAATTGGTTCAAGCATGCACTTTAATTCGTGCATAGCTTATATGAAATGTATTTATGGTTTTTAAATTATGCGACAAAAACCATTTTGTCGCTCACGCCCTTTCCATTTTTTGCTGTTCCATTGGCCCTTTCCATTTTTTGCTGTTCCATTGCTTGTTTTGCCGGGCCGGCCTCTCATAGAAAACAAGCAATCTAAAACATATCCAACACGGTTTCTTACTTTAACGCTGCGTCACCTTAACAACTACTTGTTACAGCAACGCCATAGGTCCACTGGTCGCGCTATGGCTGCTATACTCGGAGGGCGGGGCGCACGCGCGCGCGGAGACCCCGCTAGCGATACTCGTGTTCGGCGGAGTGGGCATCGCGCTAGGCCTGTGGTTATGGGGACGTCGTGTTATACGCACTGTGGGGGAGGATCTCACCAGCATCACTCCTGACACGTGAGTCTATATTCTATTTAAATGCTATATAGAGGGTAATAAAGCTGACGGCTGCTTCACTTTATAAGCGATTGAGGCTCAAAGTTAAGACTGCGTTTCCACCAGAGATGTGTTGCGAGGAATGTGTTTTTAAGATCCAATAGAATCGCTGCGCTGAGCGAGGTCACAAGCTCACGTCAATGAAGCGATTCTATTGGTTCTCAAAAACACATTCCTGGCAACACATCTCTGGTGGAAACGCAGCCTGAGGGTGCGTTTCCACTGAAGCGGAGCGGAGCTTAGCGGTACCCGAATTGACCAATCGTGCTATTCCAGCGGAATGACAGCGAAGCGGAGCGAAGATTTCGAGCATGGTGATTGGTCAATTCGGCATCGCTAAGCTCCGCTCCGCTCCGCTTCAGTGGAAACACGGCCTTACTCTGGATTAAATACTTCGATAAACGTATTCATATGACAAAGATGACAATATGTTAGATCTGCGAAGTACACGGAGGACCAAAGTACACACATGCCTAATAAAACAGATCTTCTTAGAGCCTTGCTTGTGAGCACTGGCTCAGGAAGTCAGGACTAAAATCAACAGCACAGACAATATTGTGGACTGTATGATTTTTGTTGATATTTATATATCTACTAGCTGTCCCGGCAAACGTTGCTTTGCCATAATATAAAGTATTTCGCCCATATTATTATTTTATTGACGTGACTAAATAAGTATGTCGCCATGGCAACGTCAATCGCGGCTATCTCGTCGCACAAACAATGGTCGCCGTCAGTCTCAGGTTGTAATAATTTACTAATATTTATTCAACAAATGCACTTCTCAATATATAAAGTACCCAGTAGCCGATTCTCAGACCTACTGAATATGCATATAAAATTTGGTAAAAATCAGTAGAGCCGTTTCGGAGGAGTTCGCGGACTAACATTGTGACACGAGAATTTTATATATAAGATAATCTATATTATATTTGAGCTTTGATGATTTAAATTAAATCACTTTGAACCCTTTACTTCGATTTAGATCTATAGTTAGGTTAAAGTTTACGTTATTTTAACATATTGTCATCTCTGTGTTTCATACTATCGATAAGAAATTAATTTTATTTCAGGGTAAACGTTTAGCCTCAGTCGCTTAACAAGTCAGATTAGTAATTCGGTCTGTTCAACGTACCTACTCAAAGCTGAAAATTTGTACCGCGTTAAATTAGTAACAATTGTTTGCCACTAGGGGCGCTATTTCAATCTCATAGAAATAATCACGTTAGGAAGTGACCTGTGACATAGTATGATATAACTGAGAAGAGATTCAACCTGTTGTTTTTTTAGGGTTCCGTACCTAAAGGGTAAAAACGGGACCCTATTATTAAGACTTCAATATCTGTCCGCCTGTCTCTAGGCTGTATCTCAAGAAGCGCTTTAGGTAATTAGGTGGACTTCTGAAATTTTCGCAGATTGTGTATTTTTGTTGCCGCTATAACAACAAATACTAAAAGAAAATATATATTTAAGGGGGGCTCCCATACAAAAAGACAATTTCTGGCCTGTTTTTGCTCTATACCGGCACGGAACCCTACGTGCGCGAGTCCAACTCGCACTTGGCCGATTTTTGTTGTTGAGCCAGTCTGTCTGTATCTGTTCCAGCGGGTTCACGATCGAGCTGGGTGCGGCTCTGACGGTGCTAGTGGCCAGCAAGGCCGGCCTGCCCATCTCCACCACACACTGTAAGGTCGGCTCCGTCGTCTGCGTCGGATACATCTCGCAAAAGTCTGTTGATTGGAGCTTATTTAGGTGAGCGGGAGAACATTCTATTTTTAAATTGTATTTTCAAACTATTATATTTTTAAACTCCATTTATTCTCTAGTCTAGTCCATATTATTATAGACTCTTTAGACATTATATTTGTGGAACCTGTTGTCTTACTATAGTCTAGTAGTTAATCCCTCTTACTTCAGTTGTAAGTTTTAACTTTAACTTTTTAAATGGCTTTTAGCTTTAAACTTATATTGCATCAAGCGAATTTATTCTGTCACAGTCAATGATTGAGGTGTTGAACTCTGTACTATTCGTAATTATTTTAGAGATATTATTATAAGATATATCTTATAATGATAACATCTGTTTTTCATTAGAAGACTCAATTTTCTCACGTTACATAATTTATTGCCGTTAAATGTTTTTATTGTAAAGATTTTTATTTTTTCAGAAATATAATATACGCATGGGTGGTGACAGTGCCAGCCGTGGCCGCCATAGCAGCTCTCGCCATGCTGACACTAGAAGCCTTTGTTGTTTAAACTAAGTACAACCTTTTGATAGGGCTATTACAAAGTATAGGCCGCGTAGAGCTAGATAACGCTCGACGAAACAATAACTACCAATAACATTTGAGACTGATCGCGGTCTGCCAATGAAAAGCCGTTTTATCTACCAATAGCAAGTCTGCATGGGCGCACCCACCCCGCTCACTCTTCGCCCTACCAAAGAGAGCTAAAAATTTCACTTGCTTTTTGTCGATCGAGCGGCCTGTAGCATGAAATTTCTTCCCTGGAAACTAAACAAAATACTGGTATTTTTGCAATAGCCCTATCAATATATTTATTTAGGTTTTGTAAGACTAGTCGATACTCAATACTCATGCAAGTCACATAGGTCAGAACTCAGCTAAAGATGTGATTCGTCAATTGTATGTTATGAAAACTTGTTGGATACATGAATTGATTAGTTGTAATATAATATTAAAAGCATGGCCAGAAAATAAAAACCTGAATTATATTCTAATATTACAAACTCCATCTTTAAAATGTCCAAAAAGTTTCAAATCTTTTTCAAAAAGTTTTTGTTTCATCGTAGTTAAAGAAATCGATTTGCAGGCAAATGTTGGACCAACGTGATTTAGTCGGGTTAAGCCACTGACCTCCATTATACAAGAACGCTGGACATAAGATACCCTATAGATATAGTTTTTGTGCCTATTTGAAGCGGAATCAGCGCCCCCAATGCGGGGGAAGAGAACTAAATCTGACGTAACTTGCAAATGGCCGTTCAATCGCTATTGGTTGTAGAAACCAAAGATAATATAATCACTACGGTGGTAGAAACTAGTATTAGTTCCAAGTACTCCCACTACTGCTATCAGCGCCAATATGGCGACTTAAAAACGTCATGTTTACGTCAGATTTAGTTCTCTTCCCCCGCATTGGGGGGCTGATTCCGCTTCAAATAGGCACAAAAAACAGCTATCATTTCAAAGGGTATCATAGGTCCAGCGTACTTGTATAATGGAGGTCAGTGGGTTAAGCCCAGTAAAAGCTATCACAACTAACATTAACTTGACAAGTGGCAACTCGGCAAAATAACGTAGGCCCGTCGTCTGCCTATGAATCAGTTTCTCTGATAGCACAATTTGGGTTTTTATTCTTCTGGCCGAGGTTACCTTGTTACAATGCACGTAGCAGAATCTAATAAGGCCATTCTAGGATCAATATTTGTAAACGCAATCTAGACGCCAAAGATTTAAAAGCACAATAGTTTAAAGCATCTTAGCAGTAAGACTATCCTCTTCATTGTAATTCTCTCTCTCAAATATCAAAACGGGTACAGTTAGAAACATTTACTGAACTAAAGTAGTGACAAAAAGCAATCTGTACCAATCTTTACAAGAATTCTAATGTGATTTTTAAAACTGTTTATATTGATATGATGTACTGTCTATATTTTCTACAAATGCGTTGATTCTCTACTCAACCTGTAGCGAAATTATTTTTAAGAAAACAATTGTTGGTTAATAAAGAACGTCATTACCTAAAGTTTACTTGTCCTTACTCATTCCTTTAAACGCTACGTTTTTGTAGCAAAGATTTTGAAGCGACCAGTCGCGTTCTAACATTATCTGGTTGCCATTGTATAAATCCGACCGCACTACGTGCCAACGGAACATGAAACTTCAGTATTACAGAACGTAAAGTGTCGCATCGTTCCGCGGCTGTGTAACATCGTGTGTTGACCCTCTAATGCTGGCTTCTCCCGGCGCGTAATATTACGAGCCGCGCCACGCCGAGCCGATTTGTACGAGCGAGCACGAGCGTGGCGAGTCCGCGCTACCCGTTCTCACGGCGCGTAATATCACGAGCCGCTCAAGCCGCGCCTTTGAAGTTACCGACTTCAATCGATCAGACGCGCCTGCTCGAGATGCAGCATATAATATACTAGCTTTTGCCCGCGACTTCGCTCGCGTTAAGAAGTATTTTTATATACAAACTTTCATCCCCTATTTTAACCCCTTGGGGTTGGAATTTATTTAAATCCTTTCTTAGCGGATGCCTACGTCATAACATCTACCTGCATGCCAAAGCCCGATCCGTCCAGTGGTTTGGGCTGTGCGTTGATAGATCACCATGTCAGTCAGTCATATTAGAGTTATATATATATATATATAACTCTAATGTGACTGATAATATATATATATAATCAGCAGCTCCGTGAGAAGCCAGCATAAGATTGACCTACAATAATTGTCGACCGCATGTAAAAAACCTACGATCAAACTTGAAATTTGAAAATTAAAAAATATTGATACTTAAACATTTATTGGTATCTAGTATCTATAGTATTGTATAGTTTAAGAGGCGACGTACTGGTTGGTGAGCGCTCGCAGCAGCCGCGCGCGTCGCACGGCGGCGGCCTCGCGCGCGATGTCGTCGCCGTTGTTGGCGTTGAGCTCGAGCGCGCCGGCGGCGGTGACGGCGCGCGCGCGTCGCCCGCCCTCGCCGCGCCGGGCGTGCAGGGCCACGCACACCTCGAGCAGCGTGCCGTCCCACACGCACCCGTAGTACGCGTCCATCGCGTCAGAAGTGTTGCCCGTCTGAAAAACAATCATTGTTTGTTAATCGTAAATGTTAAAGCGGAATCGATCAAATTTAGCTCACATCTTTTTTATTAAACACTAAGTGAAATATGTTAGCACTGAGTGAATAATGATATGTTAGTACTTGTTACCAATTTGTTTTACAAGGATGGAATGAGCTGTGTCTTATATTTTTCTATGCTAGCGAAGTAAACAAGCGAAAACATCAGTAGTGAGTTAGTGTCCTAAAATTTTTCTCAAATCTTGAACGATCAAGTTTCTCGCTTTTCTGATCGTCTGTCCAAGCCACGATCTCGCTCGGAAGTTTATTTACAATTCATACTATCCTGGCTTTTTGGCACAATGTCTTATAATGCTAAGTACTCACATACAGTTTTGCTCGATCAAGCTATAACGTCGAGCAAAACCCGCGACTCGGGCTTTCGTCCACACATTCAGCATTGCTCGATAGTTTTATTCTAAATACTATATATTTCATTCCATCAATCCGGCTCGATCCGGTTCCATCAATCCTTCGAGCGGCTCGATGCGAGCCTTCGAGCTGTCAGTTTTGCGGTCCACACAGTAATTATTACTCAATTTGGAGTAAAACTATCGAGCAAAACGCATGTGAGTACTTAGCATTAGACAGAGAGACCTCTGAAATCTGCACGCTTAACCGATTTAAATGAAATTTGGTATGGTCGAATCGCCATAAACGAAGCGCTGCGCATCAAAGTTTTTCACATACCTTCTCAGCAAAGCACTTGAAAGCAGTGGCGTAATCCGGCTCCTCGGCGAGCTGCGACAGCGCGGCAGCCTGTGTGGGCGCGTGCAACGCCTGGCAGCATCGTGCGGCACGGCGGGCGATGGCGGGCTCGTCGGGCGCCCGTTTCGCGAAGTGCCAACTGCCACCCGCTAACGCGCACATGTAGCGACGCAGCGCCGCGCCCCAGCGACCTAGCGACATTTCGACGTCGCCGTATACGCGTAACCTAGAATATAGACATTTGGATTTCCAATCTTGTAGAAAAAACCTTCATAACCGAGCACTACGGAAGATCTCGGATGTTAGTTAAAAATGTAATACATTTTTAATAACTGAACACACACGACTATTCTATGAAAATAGCCACATAGAATAAAATTATCAAACAATATCTATGTAGATATTAGTTATTAAATTAGTTAGTAAACATACCATTAATCTGTTACCAATTTATCGTTCTTATTGTGCATTATAACAGAAGGAACTTACCACGAAGTATTATACGGGTACAACTTCAAGCTCCTCTCGAGCAACTCGGTCAGAGATTCGAGCACAAACTTCACATTGTAGTTGTTGGCATTCGATATATTCGAGGGCCAAAGACTCGTGTATTCCACAACCAGTTCTAAAGAGTTATCATCGTTTAGTAGGTTGTGTATTCTCGCTAGGAGGGACAACACTACGCTGACGGCTAGGGGTTCTCTGAGCGTCGCTAGGAAGGCGTTGAAAGCGCTGCGTGCTTCGGCGGCGGCGTTGGGCGTGTCGCGCGAGTGCGTCGGCACGCCGCCTGCGGAACGCTTCACGGGGCCGTTCGCGCCGTTGTTATATACTGATAATGCTGTAAGGAAACATTAAAGGAATGTTGAGATTGTTTATTTTTAAGAACAATATATAGATTTAACGGTAAAATATTAGCATGAACATTTCAGCTAGATAACTTTTGGATTTTATGTTATGAGCACAGAGCATTCAAAGTCAAGTCGGCAAGTCAATTAAAAAAAAAAAGACTTTATATTTATATAAGTACTTTTGATAACTTTGAAATAGCTATCGAACAAAGTTTTCCTGCAATGTGTTATTTAATTGCCAATTACAAAAAATGGGACAAAACATGCCCTGAGAATTGTCTTGATTTTCTAAAAAAAACTTTTAAGACCTTACTATTCAGTTGTCGGCTTCAGTAATCCCATAAAACAACTCACCATAATCCCACAGCGCCCTGGGGAACTTTCTAGTAGCTTTCCCCCGCTGCAGCTCGAAGCAGGCGGCGCACAGCGCGGCGGCCGCCTCCCCCGGGCCCGTCGCCGCGCCCGCGCCGTCCCACTCGCACGCGTTCACCAGACACGTCCAGCATGCCTCGATCACCTGACACGGGATTATAATCGTTATTTTCTCATTGAAGAGAGGCTATTGTTGTGTTTGAAAAAATCTTCGAATCTCGTGGTGGTTCTTAAGGAATAGATTTTTTTATAAACCATGCCCTCCAACTAGCACACATTCACCGGGCACGTCACTTGACACGGGAATATAGTCGTTATGTTAACTTATTAAATAGACCGGTTTTTGTACGGGAACAACTATTTAGCGATTAAATTCTTCGATCGTGGATTCTTGGAAATCTATTGTTACTCTATTGTGTCTCGCTCACCGGTGAGCTTATGGGCCTTGATGGGTTAAAGGAATAATTACTCCAATGTTTTGATGTTTTGCATAATAGTCCCAAGATTGATATTTAAAAGGTTTAGGTGAGTTTTAACAAGATCTAGGCGATTTTCTGACAAAAGTAGAAAATACTAACCTGAGGTCGAGGAATGATTCCATCACCAGAAGTAGCCGCGGCGATACACGCTTTGCATTTATTGGCCAATGCAGTAAGGTTGATGCGGTGATGCGGCCAATCGCTGAGCATTACATTCACTTGCAGCAATAGCACTTCCCAGGTTAGTAGACGACAGAGACGGTATAGAACTGGGTCGGAGCTACCTCCCAATTGGTTTCGCGCTTCGCCTTCTAATACTGAGAGTAATGATAGAGCAGACCGCGCGCAGCCCGCCTCGGCTCTCGCCCGGGACGCACCAGACACGACGTATCCAAAGTCTTGTAAGAATCCTCTCGGTAAAGCGATTAGAGCGTTTCCAAGCGCCCCTGGTGGTTTCCACGTCGGACTCAGCTTCCATAGAGGCGCCGATGGGGACATCATCGCCAATTTCACCAAACACAACCTCACATCGTCCGCAGTCGACGCCTCGATGAGACGCTTCTTCAGTCTCCCCATTTCCAAATCTGGAACCGATTTGATCTCGAAATCTGGGGTCTCCCAGTCGTCCGTTAGAAGTTCCTTCGGAAATTCCAAGTTGTCATCGTCGTTGTACGATTGGTCGTTCAGTATAATCTGGAGCTCGTTGTCTGATATCAGTTTACGCCTTATACTTTTCGCTGCGTCTCCGACGTATTTCCTCAAGTAGTCGTCAATTTTATCGATAGGCACCTTGAACTGCGACGTGCCTAGATGGAGGAAAAACATCTTTAGGTTTTGCCAATCCTGCTCCGATAGGTCGGACGTTAGAACGGGGGCGATAGCCCAAAAGAGAAGATCGAAGTATTTCGTTCCGAAGGTATTTAGCCTGTTGTTAAAATCTGGATGAGTAGAAGGTATACCACCCTCTAATGCATATCGCACTGCATTGAGGGCTGACACTCGATTTAAAAGATCTCTCGCTACGGTGAAGGCGCCACTAGAAGCGGATCCTTGAATATCAAGTTCTACCACCTCTCGGTGCACCAAAGGTATCTCCCGGGACAAGTTATCTGCCTGTAATATGGCTATAAGTCCAGTGTAGTGATTGGCTACTGACTCCTGCAGTTTCTGCATGAGCGATGGTTCCTCTTTTAAGACTTCGCTCCCTAAATTCAAAGCTCTGATGTAGCCGAAAATATCTTCTTTAGCGACACTCGCGTAGTTACATTTGCCCCAAGGAAGATCTTTGGAGTCGTAACCGTTACTTTTGACATCTTTTTCTAGTTTTGCTGAATTTTCGTTACAAAGTAAAATATGCTGCTTTGCCAAGTCGTGTTGGCCATAAAAGAAGTAATTGTAGCACAGGTCGTAGTGTATTTGCATGGCTAGCTCGTAGTAGCTTATATAGGTGTCCCCGGCCTCCCAGTTATGTTCCATGTCTTCGGAAGTTTCAGTGAGATGAACAAATGCCTCCATCACTGGCACCTTAATTTTGATTGAGTCTTTGTTGGGTAAATAATCGAAATAAGACAGCACACTATCTAGATAGCCTATACTTTGCATACGATTAGCTTCACACATCCGCAATATTTTCTCAAAGTTTTGATTTAAGGGGTTAAAGGCACCGTCGGCTTGCATTCCCGGTCTATAACAAAATGGTAAGGAGTTTATAAACCTTATTTGCTGTATCTTATTTCTTAGTATGTTAATTTAAGGATTTATGAATATGAAGAATAATTATAATGCTCAAGTATGTAATACTTACAAATGGAATGTCATTTTTGCTGACTTTGCATAAAGTGCAGCTTTCACTGGAAACCGTAATATCCATCTGTGATACAGGGTCAGAGCAAACTGTACTTGAGGTTTCTGTACATCTAACTCTCTACAAACATCCTACAAATAAACAGGGGAAGATCAGGATTATTATAAATCAATATGTACTACTATCAAAGAAGTTGATTCATTGGCCGATGTGGACCTATATGTAATTTAGTTGCGTTTTGTAAAACCCAGTTGACAGGTCAAAAATTACATTGAATTGAGACGATCAGACCAGAAGACGTAGGACTGTCAACTGCCTAGGAATCGATTTCTTCAATTGTACATACAAAGATCTGAATCTGAACTATGAATTACCTGTGGAGGTACAACAAAAGCAGCATCTGTAGCCATATACACCAGATCTTGCATTAGACATTGCTGTGTAAGAGGTGCAAGTTTTGATTCAAATATATCTACAAAAGAAACAAATTGTTATAGGAAAATACAATACAAATAGAATATGAAAAAATAATTAAAATAAAAAAATGTGTTGCTCAAAATAATGATAGTTAACTTCTTTAAATATTATTAATCCGATAATTTTATGACAACCTATAATTTACAGAGCACAATGTACAATTACAGCATACAAGTAACATACCTAAATTCCAGTGCAGGGTTGAAGCCACTTTTAGGGCCAAAATTTTTAAAGCAAGTTGTTTCTTAGTAAATGTCAATGGAGTAGGGTTAGTAGCCGCCGGTGGACTGGGAGGTCCATCAATGTCAACCACTCTCTCACTTGTCGGTTTTGAATTTGCATTTTTACATTCAACCCTCAAAAATTCTTCTATTAAATCACAAGCTGTTGGATCTTAAAAAGATATTTAATCATAATATTAGAACATCAGTTTTTTATATTAACCCATCAAGCCCCGCGCGAGCACCAGTGCTCGCGATAACAATTGAAAGGCTATTGTATCTCGTTTTACCACGATTAGGAAGGATTAACCCATCAAGCCCCGTACAAGCACCGGTGAATAGAATACAATGGCAATTCCGAGAATCTCCGATCAAAGGATTAAAGTTATTAACTTAATATAAAAATAATTTAATTGAAAATACAGCCTGGATACAGAAAAATAACTTTAATAAGTAAAATAGCCACATTTGTGTCCATCAGGTACAGGACCCCATGAAAGGTATAAATTCCAGACTTCACAGTGAAGTGGAGTACATACTTCCTATAGGCACAATTTTGTTTTTTACTAAAATAGTAAGGAGTGCTGTTAAGTTGGTGAATAACAAAAAAAATAAACAGTACCTGGATTAGGTTTGCTAAGGTGATTCTTCAGTAAATCTGCATCAAGAAGGAATTCAAACCACAATAATGTGTCTGGAGATATAGGAACAGTTCCAGGGCGTAACAAGTCTACATCCATTTTGATGAAGGCGGTTTATTTATATTACTGAAAAAACTGAAATTGTTAACAAACGCACTACACTACAACTGTGTGTGTAAATAAATGTGTATGTAATTAAATACTATAATCCATCAAGCCCCGTAAGGCCCATAATTTCATGCTTAAAATGTTTATAAAATCTTATACAAATCACATACAGGTGGACGAAATTTCCGAACAAAAAAAAATTGGGTTCCAAATTTAAACGTAGCAACTAAATGAAATCACATAATCTGTGCAAGGTCGACTGTGATTGGCTGATAAAAAAGACCATAGAGGATATAAACTACATGAGAAAAAAGACGAAGAAGAAGTTTAAAATTCAAAGTTCGATTTTCATTATGTGAAAATTATTTTGTAGCAATTCATACAAAAATTGTAAAATAAGTGGATTAATTATTGAAAAACGAAAGGTAAGCCATTGTAAAATGGAAATATAACCGTAAATCGATACATTGAAGCAAAGCATAACTATGTCATACCATGTTCTAATACAAAGTATGTCGTAGTATTATTAGCATATTTGTACAATAATTTACAACTTAAACTATACTAATATTATGAAAAAGACAGATTATTATTTCATAGAAAATTTTATAATGTATATCAGTATACAATTAATTTGGAAAATGTTGAAATGTGTATATTGTTTTATTGTAATAATACTGGTTGTTAACTATACTTAATAATTTATGTAAACTGTATGGAAATGTAGTAAATGAAAAATGTTTCATTAATTTCAGATTTTTAGGTCCCTATACTAGTTTGCAACATTTTAGTCTGCAAGCAATAGCTCTTAAGGATATTTTAGGAGGAGAAGGAAGGTATGGGATTATGAGTGGTACGGCCACCAAGGAAAAATCCTCTGATCAAGACGTGAGGTGGTATGCAGCTGGCCTAAGCCCACGCGATAGATTTCAGCTGTCGTATACAGGATGTAACAAAACAAAGTAATGATACTTAAGACGTGTGTATGTATAAAGGTGTGCGTCCACTGGATCGGAATCGGAGCGTACCTACGCTCCGATTCCGATCCAGTGGACGCACATCCGTCCGCTGCGTAGGTACGCTTGTGTTGCTTTGATGTATGGTATTGACTACTGTGAACTGCACTAGAAGTACTGGAACGTCATTCTGCGCCTGACAAATACTTATATGACGACACGACGCGCCGTCCGCACCGTACGTCCCGATTCCGACCGACGGTGAACGCGCAGCTTTAATCCCCTCCCTATATAGAGTTTACTGTATAAGCCAATCAAGTAGTTAGTAGAGTAGCATAGACAGCTATTCTATTATATTTATAAATAAAATACATAAAACTGTACTGTAATATTATAATATTGAATAATAGAAATCAACAAAAGCTTGTGGATTAAATCTGTTTTATTGTTTAATTTACCTTATTAGCCTATTTATTTAGCTATGTACAATATTTTTTATTGAAATAAAACATTTATTTGAGCTAATTTCTTTATTATTATTATTTTTTTAATTTTTGGTATGTTTAGAGTGAAAGGTTTTGCACTTAAAAATTTTAACTTCAGTTTCAAATTAAAAAAATAACGGATTGTTATTTTTTTCTTTTAAGTCCGACCTCTTGTTACGTAGTATACAGTTTACATCCTCTTTGATCACATATGTACCGGCATTGTACCGGTATAAATTTTTTATTAAACTTTCGACATCTGGGTGTTATAAACTTTTTCATACATTTACTATTCTACAAATTATGATAAATTTCTACTTAAAATACAAGAAATAATAGATGTTACAATGATGAATGAATGTTTACAAAAATATTTTATACCTATTTGATTTTGTTTCGCCAATCGACATGCATAAGCATTAGAGCTGTAGCAAACCGTATGTATTCGGTACTGAGCATAAAGGTTATATACCTATCGGAATAGAGAAACAATCCCGAGCTGTCAAGCTTAACCAAAATTTGATTTACATCTGTGTATACAATTATGTTTACGTGTGCGTGTCAGTGATGTACAAAAATCTTGTAATTCGACAAAATATCGATCATGGAATAATAATTATTGTAAGATTGTAAACATAATAAAATGGGATAAAATAAAACTGCATAGATATATAATAAAATTGTAATTTTGAAGTAAAATGTGACTTTTCTTCAAAATGCTTGCTGCATAATTAAGTATGCATGATTTTTTCTTCGGAGTCCAGTTTGGACGGTTAATTATTTTAAGCTATGAATTTCTGATATCCAGGTCAGCAGGCAATCTGAAAAAATTGGCCAAATGTAAGTCAGACTCGCGCATGAAGGGTGACCGGTTTCAACCGGGTATTTTCTAAAACCCGGTACGATACGACACGACATGTTATGACACGATTCGACACGACAGGTTACGTCACGTGACATCAGTACACGACACGACACGACTTCACTAGACCCTATTAATTTTCAATTCACTCTCAATGAGCCCTTTTATTTGATGCCCATCTTGCAGAAGTGCTTTCAACTATTCCCCTATCTTGGATAAGCAGCCATATTGGATGTAAAATGACATTACATCACATGTGGAAATTTCAGAAGTCTATTACTATTGTGGTTCTTGTTATACAGCCTGAAGACAGACAGACGGACGGACGGATGGACAGACGGACAGGCAACGAAGTCTTAGTAGTAGAGTGGGCTGCGGGACCCCACTACTACTGGACTTTTTACCCTTTGGGTGCGGAACCTTAAAAACGATAAATTATATATGATAATATAATAATATACTTAAACTAATTATAAACTACGGATGATAAGTTATCATTTCAACATTCCTAGATAATTAGTATACTTAACTAAAAAATATTTTCATATCGATACAACTTATCGATAACTTGATGCAGCCCTAGTGTAAAATAGATGAAAATTGTTTACACAAAATATCCTTAAATTGTGCACCATGGCTAGTCAAGTTATGTTTTCCATATAATGAACCATTTAAAGAAGTGAATTATCATAACCAATACCAATAACTCGCAAGGAATTGGCAAAAATAAACTTAAAGCTAGGTCCTGTCGATGTAGAATAATTCACCTGTGAAATGAATATTTGTCCGGGTTTTTTCGATGTGTGGATCCAGAATCATTCCACAAACATTTAACCATGTTTCTAGAGCAGTATTTCTAAAAATTATTCATTATTTAACAATCACAATTTTTCTGAGAGCCCAAATTGACAACGATCGGCCCAGGGTCAGACGGACTGTCAAACAGATGAAAAAAAAGCTATGCAACCTCAAATCACGCTTCTCTTTCTACCATGCAGTGTTACTGATAGTGACATCTCGCTTGCTCAGGCCTTTGTTTCTCTATTCCGATAGGTATATTAACTTTATGGTACTGAGTAACGGGTACGCCATCTAGTACCGAGTAACGAAACGTTACTCACGAATGCGTTTCGTTACTCGCATGTTTCGTAGTTGCCATATTTTTGAAGTTATACTTCTTTAGGCGCGTTATTAAAAAATGATGAGAGTGAAATTTTAAGATGCGCGCGCACCTGTGACACAAAATTAACAGTATGAAGCCGTCTGCTTAACCGCTTGTAGCAGTACCTACACGTTCGTCGTGGAAGATTGAAACATAGAAGAAAATCGTTCTGCCAAGAACGTACGTTCGAAATGACGAGAGAAACCGTCCGTGTATATTAAGTGCATTTGCACCGGACATGAAGTAGCCCTGAAAAGGACTTTTTCTAATAAGAGTTCTTCACAACACAACACTACGCATCGAGGCTACGTCGAGCGAGGGATATTCGCAGCATAGCTACGATCTTCATGGCGTTTGCAGAGCTTCACAAAATGGCGGCACAACTACTCGCAACGGCGCGGCAGCGACCGACCGGGAGACGATGTCGGTATGCCGAGCTCGGGCTCACTGAACTCGCGGACCGCGGGAGCCCATATTTATACGCGTGCGATACCAGCGCCACGAACCGCGGTACGGCCGAATCTCCCGCACGGATAATTTCTCAATCTTGTAAATATTTTCTATTCGATTTTTTTCTCTTTCTTGTTTGTAAATATTTTTATCTCACTCATTATGTCTCTTTCTGTTTTGCAATAGCCAATCAAAATTAATCTTTTCAGTTTCTGTACAGTTTGTAATAATAATAATTAACTCATTTTTTTGTATATAAACAGCGCATTTTTGTAAATAAAGCACTCCAGTTCACCACAGTAAATCGAGTTTTACTCTTTACTCCTCCGACCTCTAGTGAACTCTTAGAGAGACCAACCGGTCCTCCAAACTGGTGACCCCGTGAACAACAAGCAACCTCTGCAAGAAGAAACTCTGCTGGAAGAAACTCTGCCAAGAGAAAACTTTGCCCGAGGAAATTCTGCTCGACGACGCTGCACCACGAAACGCTGCCCGACGAAACGCTGCTCGGAAGAAACGCTGCACCACGAAACGCTGCTCGACTTCTCGAATTCTGCTGCAAATATCTCCACACAATGGAATCCAGAGGCGAATCCCTGCCCGAAACCTCGGCAGTCACCAGCAACCCGGCTACGTCACCGTCATCACAAGAAATCGCCGGCATTGCCCTGTCAATGCGAATTCCGCCTTTCTGGAGGGACAAACCCAGGCTCTGGTTTGTCACGTTCGAGGCAGCCACCAGCAGTCTGCAGAAAAACCAAAGCCAGCTGTCCCAGATGGTCATCGCTCGCCTAGAAAAGGAGGACATCGAGCAAATCGCCGACCTGCTGTACAACCCACCAGAAACGAATGAATATCAAGCCCTGAAGGACCGGTTCATCTCCGCATACGAAGAGTCTGACAGCCGGCAGTTTCAACAGCTGCTGTCGGACATGGAATTGGGAGACCAAAAACCGTCGCAACTACTCCGACGTATGCGAGACCTGGCTCGCAACAAGGTCCCCGATTCCACCCTACAGCTCATGTGGGCCAATCTCCTCCCGGCAAACATTCGCTCCGTCCTGGCCGTCAGCGAAACATTCCAGTCAAAGACCACACTCGACGAACAAGCAGCGCTAGCCGACAAGATCATCGAGCAGTCAACTGTAAATAATGTACATAGCATCGCATCCAGTCATCGTGTAAATAGCTCCGCATCACCATCATCGAACGTCGAGTGCCTTCTCATCGAAGAAATCCGCAAGCTATCCCTAGAGGTCGCCGAGTTGAAAAAACAACAATACAACAACAATAATTATAGAAGAGAAAATTACTATCAACGGTCAAGGTCAAGACACAGATCATCGTCAAGATTCCGGCAACGTTCAACATCACGGCCACGATCTTCATCACCATCGCCATTCTGTTACTACCACAACAGATTCGGCAAAGAAGCGCGAAAATGTACGCAACCGTGTACATTCAACAACCCGGAAAACTAGACAGAACGTTGGCAGCGGCGGAATCCGGCGTTCACAACAAACAATACCGCCTATTCGTCACGGACAAGACTACGAATCTCACTTTTTTGGTAGACACGGGTGCCAATATATCCGTCATACCAAAAAAGAAAGGCATTCATCTCCAGCCGCTACCTTTTCAACTCTACGCCGCCAACAACACCGTCATACCTACATACGGCGAGAAAACACTAGAACTTAACCTTGGACTTCGCCGACCGTACAAATGGAAGTTTATCGTCGCCGCAGTCTCGAAACCAATCCTCGGTGCCGACTTCCTGCAACATCACGAACTCATAGTCGACTTGAAGAACAGAAGACTCATCGACGGGAGAACGAGTCTGCACATCAACGCACCTGGACGCTACACGGACGTACCTACAGTCCGTAGTGTCGACAGCACGCAGTCATATCACGACATCCTGGCTGACTTCCCCGGCATCACGAGATTGACAGCGATGAATATCACGCCGAAACACAGCGTCGAACATTATATCGAGACGTCTGGGCCACCGCTACACTGTCGCGCCCGACCTCTACAACCACATCGCTACAATCAAGTCAAGAAAGAATTTGAAAATATGATGCAACAAGGTCTCTGTCGTCCCAGCAAGAGCGCCTGGTCTTCTCCGCTTCACGTCGTACCAAAGAAGAACGGCGACATAAGGGTGTGCGGCGACTACCGACGACTCAACGCAGTAACGAAGCCCGACCGCTACCCTGTACCACGACTTCGTGATTTCACTTCCCAACTCGCCGGAAAAACTATCTTCTCGACGATCGACTTGAACCGAGCCTTCCAACAATTACCAGTCCATAAAGAAGATATAGAGAAGACAGCAATCATCACACCATTCGGATTATTCGAGTTCCCGAGAATGTGTCCCGGCCTTAGAAACGCAGGCCAGACATTTCAACGTTTCATACACGAAATACTGCAAGGATACGATTTCGTGTTTTCCTTCATCGACGACTTGTTAATTGCATCCAGCAGCGAAGAAGAACATCGCCAACATCTACGGTGTGTTCTTCAACGCCTAGAAGAAAACGGAATCACAATCAACCCAGCTAAATGTGTACTCGGCAAGCAAGAAGTCAAATTCCTCGGCTTCAGCGTAAACAGCAACGGAATCAAGCCGCCACAAGATAAATTACAAGCCATAGAAGAATTTCCATTACCGAAAAACATAGAAGAACTACGTCGTTTCCTCGGCATGCTAAACTTCTACCGAGACAGCATTCCGAACGCCGCCACAATTCAAGCCCCGCTACACGCATACCTACATAATGCGAAAAAGCGAGACAAGACACCGATCGAGTGGAACGAGACATCAAAAGAAGCATTCACGGCTTGCAAAAATAGCATTAAAAACGCTGTTTTGCTCGCCCACCCGAATCACAAAGCACCGATCGCTATTTTCTCCGACGCCTCGGACACCGCAGCGGGAGCTGTAATACAACAATATTACAACAACAAGTGGCAACCACTCGGCTACTTCTCGAAGAAATTTACTACAGCGCAAACGAAGTACAGCACCTACGATCGCGAACTTCAAGCTATCTACATGTCACTAAAATACTTCAGAAAAATATTCGAAGGCCGAGAACTCATTATATTCACCGAACACAAGCCATTGACATTCACCCTACAGAAAAAAAACATCGACATCAGAAACTCCGAGAAGAACTCGGCAACTACTTTTCATCTCCGAGTTCACGGAAAAGATAATATCGTCGCAGACACATTCAGCCGCATAGAAACAATCAACACGCCATCAGCTGTAAACTACGAAGAGTTATCCCGCGCACAAGAGCGAGATAGCACGCTACCTACACTGTACGGTCAAGAAAACTTAAGTTTTAAAACAACAACGCTACCTAACTCCGATATCAAGATCGTATGCGAAACATCAACAAAATACGTTCGCCCGTACATTCCGCAAGACTTTCGACGCGCCATTTTCGACTCTATTCACAACATAAGTCATCCTGGAACAAAAGCATCAAGAAAACTCATCGCGCAAAAATTCTTCTGGCCGTCAATGAACTCCGACATTAGTGAATGGACGAAAACCTGCATACAATGTCAGCGAAGCAAAATACAACGACATACATCGAGCGCCGTGTCGACATTTCCACAAGTCGATAGATTTCAACATACGCACATCGACATAATCGGACCGCTAAGTACAACAGCGAGTGGTCATAGATACCTACTTACTATGATTGATCGCTCGACAAAATGGCCTTAAGCTGTACCCCTCACCGAGATCACCGCCGAAACCGTCGCAAGAGTATTCTACGAACAATGGATAGCAAGATTCGGGTGTCCTATTACAATAACAACCGATCAAGGACGCCAGTTCGAGAGTCAGCTGTTCGTCAACTTAACACGTTGTATGGGAATCGAATAAACCCGTACAACGCCGTATCACCCGCAATCAAACGGGATGATTGAACGCTGGCATCGAAGTCTCAAGAATTCACTGAAAACAAGACTCATCAATAGTAATACATCGTGGATCGACGAGCTACCTACAGTTTTACTCGGACTACGCGCCGCAATACGAGAGGACACCGGAGTCAGCGCCGCCGAATTAACCTACGGCCGTAACCTACGCTTACCGGCCGACTTCTTCGAAACAACATCATCATCGAGCCTAGATCATACCTACATCGAGCAACTCAGAAAAAACATAGATTCTCTCAAGCCGAAAAACAATGTACATCGCCACGGTAATCAACGCAACATCTTCATACATCGTGATCTACTTACGTGCAAATACGTATTTCTACGAATAGACGCCGTTCGAAAACCACTTCAAAGTCCGTATGATGGGCCGTACAAAGTTCTTCGACGAGAAGAAAAATACTACGTGATACAACTACCCGATCGCACAGCAACAGTATCCATCGATCGTTTAAAACCCGCCTACATACTAAGTGAAGATTACCTCGGCGAGTCAACGAGCAATGTACAACAGTCACCGGTAATTACCAACTTACCTAATACCAATGTACCTGTTACCTTACCTTCACATACCAATAATTTACCTCAAAATACCTCATTACCTTTACCCGTTACCTCATTACCTTTACCTATTACCTCACAACCATTACCAAGAGCATCACCGATCAAGCAGAAGACACCAGCAAGTCCAGCACAGAAGACAACAAGAACGGGCCGTGCCGTCAGACTGCCGGTGCGCTTCGCTTGAGGGGGAGCACTGTAGCAGTACCTACAAAGTACCTATACGTTCGTCGTGGAAGATTGAAACATAGAAGAAAATCGTTCTGCCAAGAACGTACGTTCGAAATGACGAGAGAAACCGTCCGTGTATATTAAGTGCATTTGCACCGGACATGAAGTAGCCCTGAAAAGGACTTTTTCTAATAAGAGTTCTTCACAACACAACACTACGCATCGAGGCTACGTCGAGCGAGGGATATTCGCAGCATAGCTACGATCTTCATGGCGTTTGCAGAGCTTCACAAAATGGCGGCACAACTACTCGCAACGGCGCGGCAGCGACCGACCGGGAGACGATGTCGGTATGCCGAGCTCGGGCTCACTGAACTCGCGGACCGCGGGAGCCCATATTTATACGCGTGCGATACCAGCGCCACGAACCGCGGTACGGCCGAATCTCCCGCACGGATAATTTCTCAATCTTGTAAATATTTCCTATTCGATTTTTTTCTCTTTCTTGTTTGTAAATATTTTTATCTCACTCATTATGTCTCTTTCTGTTTTGCAATAGCCAATCAAAATTAATCTTTTCAGTTTCTGTACAGTTTGTAATAATAATAATTAACTCATTTTTTTGTATATAAACAGCGCATTTTTGTAAATAAAGCACTCCAGTTCACCACAGTAAATCGAGTCTTACTTTTTACTCCTCCGACCTCTAGTGAACTCTTAGAGAGACCAACCGGTCCTCCAAACGCTCATTAAGTCTCGAAAAAAAAGCTACCAACAAAATAGGAATTGAGCCTCGATATTAGTCGCGCATGTTGGTACGCTCGTCACCTCTGATCACTGTTTTCATATTTATAACATTTATCAACATGTCTCTAGTTTATACATTCACAACACGTGTTTGAGTTTCATACAAGTGCGAATTATATATGTGCTAATAAATTATATTCAGTAGTGATTTAAATTGAATATTTTGATTGATATTACTTACTATTTGTGAATATTAGTGAAAAAAATTGTGCTTATATACTTTTTCAAGTGCTCCAATATAATTGAGGTTAACTATCCGTATGTATTATTTATTGATATAAATTAAAATACTTTTATTTAATATAATTAACACTAAATATTATTAAATTATTAATGTTAAATACTTATTATTGGTTATTTAATATTCACAAAATAAAGAAATAAATTTAATAAAACATTTAATAAAAAGTTTGTGATAAAATTAAAATTGAACATCAAATTATAATATTAATTTTTAATATTTGCTATTTAATGATGCCAAAGAAGTATAACTTCTCACGCGCGTACATAAGTACACGCACCCATTTTTTTTTTTTTATATAATATGTTTTTTTACTAAAATGTCGCGACGAGCATATCGTATACTTACCAGCTGATGATAAGCGTTAACGCTTGCAGTATTCTAGGTTTAATTTATTTTTTTAGAAAAAAGATTTTATAGTCCGGGTTCCCTAGAACATTTTTTTTAATTATTGTCAAGCAAATTTTTCGTGAGAAGCTTCATTTCGATAAGGCGAACAACAATTTCCTCTGCGAAAATTCTTAAAAGTGGTAGCTAACAGAGATAGAAAGGATTTAAAATTTCGTTTTGATGGTCCTAAAATATGGATTATTCTTTTTGTAGGACAAAGTTACTCTTAAATTAAATAACTATTAACCTAAGAATTATACGAAAAATCGGCCAAGTGCAAGTCGGACTTGCGCACGAAGGGTTCCGTACTGTGATAGAGTGAAAATAAGGAAAAAGTGTTTTTCCCGCTTCATTATTTATTTTATTTTAATTTTATTATTGAATATTAAAGTATATGTAATATATATAACTCAGGATTTTGTGAAAATTTTGAAAGTGTTTGCCATTATGGATTACGAGCAAAAAGTCCAAAAAAAGAACACGTTTGTTGTATTGGAGCCCCACTTAAATATTAACTTTATTTTTTGTTTTTAGTATTTGTTGTTATAGCGACACCAGAAACACACAATCTGTGATCAGAAGTCTAGCTATAGCGGTTCTTGAGATACAGCCTGGAGATAAACAGACAGCCGGACAGACAGACGGACAAACATCGGTGTCTCAGTAATAGGGTCCCGTTTTTAACTTTTCGGTACGGAACCCAATGATCAACAAAACTTGGTTGTTATAATATTGTATGAGGTAACAAAATTCAAAAGTATCGAGTAACGAGTAACTATACAATAGTAACGAGTACGAACAGTTAAAGTAACGAATACATACGGATACGCTTTTTTTCGTTACTTTTACAGCTCTATTATGCATTTATTTAGGCTGTGTTCCGAAATGTACTGCGACCAGGGCTCGGAAACCGGTTGCAGAACATAACCGGTTTTGGTCATTGACCCCAAACCGAAATCGATTTCGGTTAAAGGTTGCACTTTACCGGTAAAAACCGGTAAACGCACTTTACCGGTTTTTCATTAATTTCGGTTTTGGTATTGAAAATTAACCGGTAATCTGTATATTTTCACGAACAGTACCGCCGCGCGCGACGTTGCCACTCCGTGCGCAAGCGGGAAGCGTTAGGAATTTTGACGTGATAACGTCTTATAATTCGATATGGGCTGCGCGCCCGAAAAACATGACAGTTCATGCAGCGTTACCTCGCTGACAGCTCTGAGGCGTTCCATTTACACTTTCAAGTCTCTCAACAACCGTAAGGCCCACCTGGGCCGCGCTCTTTGTTTCGATTATATTACGTATTTCGATAACTTAGAGAATACTTTTGTACGAAGAAGTTTGGTTAGTTATGACCTTTGATACATTGACCACACTCTGAATGAAAAATAAATAAACAATCTGTGAGCTATTAGTATTATTTCGGCTATTCAAAATTGTGCTCTATTTCCTACGTGTCAAGGTATGACTTAATATATGAAGAATAAAGTATTCGTTTATTTCTTCTGAACAAGTCACTAATTATAGTTTCGAAAGTTTATAATTGAGAAACTAATATCACATCGGACTAAATACTATATTATGATGGCTTGATAGATAGAAAATTTAATATATTGTTACGGATACGGACACGTGGTGCCATCTAGCGTTGGACCAGCGAACTGACCAAGGGAACACAGGCAACATAAATCCCCTACTCGATACTAGATGGCGCTAGGAGTAAGAACCTACGAGTAATTTCATGAGATATCTCAAGAAATTACTCGTAGGTACTTACTCCTAGCGCCATCTAGTATCGAGTAGGGGATTTATGTTGCCTGTGTTCCCTTGCTCAGTTCGCTGGTCCGACGCTAGATGGCACCACGTGTCCGTATCCGTAACACTACTCCCCTCCTAGCGATGCTCGTCCCGAGCATCGTTGATACTGCCATGGTAACGCGCTAGACGGTCTATGTGTACCACTTTGAATGTCCCTCTTGGTTGCTTTTGAATCCTGTAAGTCACATCATTCAATCGGGTAATCACTTTGTAAGGGCCGTCCCACTTGGTCTGCAACTTTGGAGATTTCCCTTTTCGGCGAGTTGGGTTATGTAGCCACACCAGCGTCTTTATCTAAGCCCGAGAGAAACTACTGTGTGACAAGAAGAGAACTCTTGGCTGTTGTAAAGACGCTACAACATTTCAGCAAATATCTCATCGGCAGCTGTCTGCCGATGAGATATTTGCTGAAATGTTTTTATTGCGAACTGATCACGCAGCCTTGAAGTGGTTACTGCAATTCAAGAACCCAGAAGGCCAAGTAGCTCGATGGATTGAACAACTCCAGGAGTATGACTTCAAGACGGAACACCGCAGCGGAAAGGCGCATGGGAATGCCGACGCACTTTCACGAAGGCCGTGTTCAGAAGACTGCAAACATTGTGTTAAGCAGGAATCTAATGAAATTACATTAAAGTTAACGAAAACAAGTCCTTTGGGTCCATGGGAGAATGATGCTATGAGGGAGGCTCAAGAAAGAGATGACGACCTTCGGCACATCATCACATGGAAGAAAGGGGGTGACGTAAAACCAATCTGGAGTGAGGTTGCATCCACTGGCGCTGTCACTAAGGCGTACTGGGCGCAATGGGACAGTCTGATTCTTCAAAACGGAATACTCTACCGGAAATGGGAGAAGACTAACAGCAGAGAGTTCCATCTTCAGATAGTTGTCCCAAGAACGAGAGTACCAGATGTTCTCCGTGAAATACACGATGGCGTATCAGGAGGTCATCTAGGTGTCAAGAGGACGTTAACAAAAGTGCAAGAACGATTCTACTGGTTGCATTGTCGAGATGATGTGCAGGATTGGTGCCGCAAATGTACTACTTGCGCTGCAGTCAAGGGACCTCAAACAAGGAGCCGTGGGAATCTGCGTTTGTATAACGTTGGCGCACCGTGGGAACGAATTGCAGTTGACGTAGCTGGGCCATTTCCTGTAACGGAATCGGGGAACAAGTATTTTATGGTTGTCATGGATAACTTCACCAAATGGCCCGAAGTGTTCGCCATACCAAACCAGGAAGCTACAACAGTTGCTTCTAAGCTGGTCGAGGAAGTGATATCTCGCTTTGGTGTGCCTCTTGAAATCCATTCCGATCAGGGCAGGAATTTCGAATCGCAGGTCTTCCAGGAAGTGTGCAGAATTTTAGGAATGCATAAAACGAGGACCACCGCGTACCATCCACAGTCTGATGGAATGGTTGAGAGATTTAACGAGACCCTTGAGAGGCATTTGGCGAAATTGGTAGATGACAAACAAAAGGATTGGGACAAGTATATACCGCTCTTCCTTCTGTCGTACCGTACCGCCGAGCATGAGAGCATAAAAGCTACCCCGGCGTATGTCAATTACGGTAGAGAACTGCGAGTACCAGTAGACCTCTGAACAGGAGGGTCACCGGAGAAACCGAAGACCGTACAAGACTATGTCTGCGATTTAAGGAAAAAAATGCGCTTTATACACGCCATGGTTCGGGAAAATGGGTTACAGTCAAGTGAGAACATGAAGACCAGATACGACCGGAAATCGAACACGAGCGGCTTCGAAGAAGGGACACTGGTGTGGCTGCATAACCCAACTCGCCGAAAAGGGAAATCTCCAAAGTTGCAGACCAAGTGGGACGGCCCTTACAAAGTGATTACCCGATTGAATGATGTGACTTACAGGATTCAAAAGCAACCAAGAGGGACATTCAAAGTGGTACACATAGACCGTCTGGCGCGTTACCATGGCAGTAACAACGATGCTCGGGACGAGCATCGCTAGGAGGGGAGTAGTGTTACGGATACGGACACGTGGTGCCATCTAGCGTCGGACCAGCGAACTGACAAAGGGAACACAGGCAACATAAATCCCCTACTCGATACTAGATGGCGCTAGGAGTAAGTACCTACGAGTAATTTCTAGAGATATCTCATACTTGTTTACGCATATCGGGTTTACTCTGGGATGTTCCGGAATTTTCTGAGATTCGATCCGGCCCGTATAAGTAGTCGCAGACTGCAGCCGGCAATTCAGTTTTATCTAAGCGATCTTCGAGGCGACTTCGAAGTGAGAACAAGTGATCAATAGTGAGTGACAGTGATAGTGCTTAGTGTTTGGACTTAGTGCTTAGTGTTTGGACTTAGTGATTAGTGTGACCTAGTGTTTGTGAATAAAGTCTTCAAGAGAGTCACCAGATCTTTCTCTCCGAATCCTTGAACCCTAGCACGTAACAATATATTATAATGTAGTTCACACAAACATAAAATATGGATTGTATGTAAGGATATTACATTAATTTTACAAAGAGGGTAGGCCGGGCGCCATTTTTTTTGCACATTGACCTGCCAACTTTTTTGCATAGATTTTTCCCGGAACTGAGGGGTTAAGGCTATGACGTTGTCACGTTCAACTATCGTCAGTAAACCGACTTTACAGACAACCGATTTTTTAGGTACTTTGAGTTTGCTTTGAATTACCAAGTATGCGCGTGTGGTCGCGTCTGGTTGCGACTCGCGGAGTTGTTGTGTCGTGGATTATGGGAGAATCAAAAGAAATAGGAGTAAACGTCGTCAAAATAGTGACAATGGCGAGAAGATATAAGTATAAAAATCACGTCTTTTACTTTTTAATTTAATTTTGACGCCCGTTTACATATTTTATTGTGTTATAAGAACCCAGCGCTACGGATTAGGTATTTTTAGTAGGTATTATTATTATTGTTGTTTCAGGGATATTATTACACATTTACAATGAAATCATATATTTTATGAGTTGTGTTGTTCTTTCTTTCTTTTGATTTCCTTCCGAAGGGAAGGGACAATTTTTTACATTGTTATATGTATACTTATGTGGGCAAGTCAGTCTGCAAGTGTTCAGAATAGCACTGTAATACTTTTAAATTTCTTCATATTATAATATATTATTATGTTACGCTCAAAGACCGAAAACGCTCAGTGAGCGAAAAAATAGCTCACAACGCGTTGTGATCACAGTGAAACAGCCACGACGCGAAATTCGCGCTGTGGCTCTAATGAAAACGGCCACGACGCGTTCTGGCAATCACAAAAAGACCATAACGCGAAATTCATGTCGTGGCTGATTATGCTATTCGTATTTTAGGGTTCCGTACCCAAAGGGTAAAAACGGGGCCCTATTCATGAGACTTCGATGTCTGTCTGTTCGTCTGTCTGTCTCCAGGCTGTATCTCAAGAACCGCTATAGCTAGAGTTCTGAAATTTTCACAAATTGTGTATTTTCGGTGCCGCTATAACAACAAATACTAAAATAAAAATAAAATTAAAATTAAAGGGTGATTTTTTTGGCCTTTTTTGCTCGTAATCAATAATTATAAGAGGTAGGCACTCGAAACTTTCACGAAAGCCTTAAATATAACTGTACTTTAATAATTAATAATAATATTTAAATAAAATAAAAAATTAAGGGTGGCTCCCATACAAAATTTTTATGGCCTATTTTTGCGATATAACGGTACGGAACCATTCGTGCGCGAGTCCGACACGCACTTGGCCGATCATCTTGATTTGTTCTTGATTTATTAATCGTACATAGTCATGGAAGATTAAATTTCAATTAAATTTCAACAAACATATTTTGTAGTACGCGTGGTACTACAAAATATTTTTTATTTTACTAAATCACTGCATAACGTGTTTATCATTATTAGGTATTTATAAAATATATCCACAGTTCCATACTATCCGTACTAATATTATTACTGTCTGTCTGGCGGAACGTGTTGTTGTTTGTTGTTGTTTTTTTTTAGGGCTCCATTCCACCGCGGCGCACGGAGAGGCTACGCACGTGCGTCAAGCTTCACTTTGTAAGAAAATATATGTGACTGTGTCCACTGCAACCCACGGACACGCTACGCACGAATTGACTCAAGTCAAAGAAATAAATCCGTGCAAGTCCACGCGTGCGCGTGGCCGTGCACAGCGTGCGCCGCGGTGGAATGGAGCCTTTAATGTAACGTAATCTGATCTCAATAAATAATAAAAATATAGTTTTATTTTAATTTATATAATTTAAATATAATACTACTAGTTGATGCCCACAACTACGTTGGGCCAGACAGACAGACAGTAATAATATTAGTATGGATAGTTTGGAACTATGGATATTTTATAAATAATAATGATAAACACGTAATGCAGTGATTTAGTAAAAGAAAAAATATTTTGTAGTAAGGGTCGTAATTGAAATTTAATCTTCCATACCTATGGACGATTAATAAATCAAGAACAAATCAAGAAAAACGAATAGCATATCAGCCACGACACGAATTTCGCGTTATGGCCTTTTTGTGATTGCCAGAATGCGTCGTGGCCGTTTTCATTAGAGCCACAACGCGAATTTCGCGTCGTGGCTGTTTCACTGTGACCACAATGTTATTTTTCCGCTCACTGAGCGCTTTCGGTCTTTGAGCGTAACATATTATATACCTCTTTTCAGATTCTACACCGGAGTATAAAAATGAAGTAGAGAACGATATTAATTTTGCGAACAAGAATATTCATTCCCCTATCAATTTAAATCCATTGTTCACAGAAGATTTTGAAGAGCATCCTCAAAAAAAAGTTAAGACTTCTTTTGGAAGTGGTGATAGCGAAGGTCCAACAGGATGCAGCTCACCGAAATCAGAGAAGTTTACTGAATATGCTCAACGTTGGTCCCAAGATTTAGGTCTTCAAGAGGATCAGTCAAAGCAACCAGAAAAATTCTTTTCTGATGCAGCTGTCAATACAACCCCAATTTCAAATTAAATTGATGAGAACATAAGGCTGAACAATCTTATAATTTGTAAATTCATATCTCATGAACTTGAGCAATATACTGGTAATAAGCGATTTCATATTATGCAGATAATATTGGAGGTTTTTAAAAAATAACAGATATACTACCAAAACAGTTTAATTTGTAAAAAGACCTCTGTAAAAAAATGGATTCCTATTTAGTCAACAGAGGAGAGTGATTTAAGCTTCCAAAATTTGTACATAAATTGGTTCAAGCATACACTCTAATTTGCCCATAGCTTATATGAAATATATTTATGGTTTTTAAATTAAGCGACAAAAACCATTTTGTCGCTTACACCCTTTCCATTTTTTGCAAGCAATCTAAAGTGCCCCCGAGACGGTTTGATTCAAACATTACGTGTTTGATGAAACTGTTTGATGTCGGTTTGAACGGTTGTCAAACGGCATTGCGCATTTGGTTCAGTGCGCCGCCATAATTAGACGTGTGTGATGCAGACAAGATTGCTCTCAAACTTCAAAATCCAGTACTAAACTAAGCCGAGTTTGTTCAAACTTCAAATGCATCGGAAGACGGAACACGATCAAACGGCGCGTCAGACACAACAAAAATATGGAATTTCATCAAATGTGCTTCAAACACGTAAATTTATGAAAAACCGTTCAAGCTAGCTTTGTAAACGATCAAAATGGTTTGAGTCAAATTAAAATTTACGTGTTTGAATCAAACCGTTTGACCGTCTCGGGGGCCCTTAAAACATATCCAACACGGTTTTTTACTTTAGCGCGGAGAACTGCTTAGAATGAGATTTCTTACTGACAAATTCCGATTTGTTACTGCCCAGACGTAACCGCTCATTCATTAATTTTTACCGATCATTTAATTATTTTACTGTTCAATAATGTTTTCAATGATCCATTTCATTATTTTTTACTACTCATTTTTTTTTAATTTACTGCTTAGTTTTAACTGCTAAAGTAGTTATTGAACGTGCCATTTATAATTTTTAACTTACCAAAACTGCTATTTACAACTGCCCCTTTAAATCAGTGCCTTTTAAAAAGATAAAACCGACTTCAAAATTGTACGTAATTGAGAATTAAAACTCCCTATCTCTAAAACTACTGAGCCGATTTTGATGAAACTTGCACTATTCCCTAAATTGAACAATACCTAGTACAACAAAAAAAGAATTGCTGAAATCGGAATAGTACTTTCAGAGATATGCGAACTCAAATATAAAAACATACATATACATATATACATACATACAATATACATACATACATACATACATACATACATACACTTGAAATTTGGCACACTTATTCAGACGCTGATATAGACTAACATATACGAAAATTGGGCAGTTCTGGAAATATTACATACATACGCGTCGAATTGATAACCTCCTTTTTTTGAAGTCGGTTAAAAAATACTTCTCGTTTCGAGACCGCTCCAAACCTAACAATTTAATTACTAATTTAACTTAACGTACTACGGTGTTTTCGGAAGCATCAAAACTGAAAAAATATAGGTAAAAATAATTGCGGAATTAACCGGTTAATTTGGGTTTTCTAAATCGTTTGTGTGTTAGTAACCGGTAACCTTTATCATTTGGGTTACGTAAAAACCGTTCGCTTGCTTAACCGGTAAATAAAAGAACGATATATTTACCGGTTCATAACCGAAATGAACCGGTATTTTCAAACCGGTTCCGAGCCCTGACTGCGACCACTGTACAGTGCTATCACTGTAGAAAAAATCGTTCCGTAATGGAGTTGCAGTACACTGCCGAAGTACCCTAGTGAAATATATGACATCATCAATCGTCGCCATATTGTACTGTGAGCACTCATCACTGGCGTTTTCGAGGTAAGACACTCGCAGTACTTTGATCACGTGATCAGTCAACTGTCAAAAGTCAACTGTCAAGTGTCAAAACCACTCGAGTGTCTAACGTTTTAAAACAATACCTACAGTTTAATCCCAAAGTTATAAATTTCTGTAATTAATTTGGTTTAATAATAAAAAAACACTGGAAGAATTGTAAAAATTAACCTTATTAGACTGTGTTGAAAATGTTCAATTCGAGCTGTCAAAAATGCGGCTGATAGTATACTGGATTGCGTTCCGTTTTAAATAGTAACCAGTATACCAACATTATACTAACTATAAAGGAACGGCTTCGCAGTATACTAAAATGACGTCACACTCTGCAGTGGTCGCAGTACATTTGGGAACATAGCCTTAAGCATCATCCATGGAATTAATATGTTATAGGTACACAGATTAAGGATAGGTAGATGGCTTCTTAGCTCGCCAGCGCGTGGCCATTTTATGCTTGTGTGCAATTGCCGTAGTGTGCGTGTAGGGATGGGCGATCTGCTTGTATATATTGATAAAAATATAAATTGAGACTACAACTGCTATCGACCAATAGTCGACCATAATTTTATGTTATAGATTTTTATCAAACGACATCAAAAAAAGGAGGTTATCAATTCGACCCGCATGTTCAATTTAGGATATAATGTTAATAATATAATATAATGTAATAATCATTTATTTGCAAAGAATGTTGTTTACAAAGATCTTAAAGTAAGTTATATTATACAGTATCAAACATTATTATGATCATTAAATTAGAAGTCGCTTTCAATTGGGTGAAAAGATATGATTTTATATTTATGTATAGCTACTTCTTAGGATTTTCGACGATTACGTAGTACCTAAATAATAACACAATTGGGTTTCTGGAAAAAACAAAGAAACGACATTTAGTATTATTAAATTAACAATCGCCGAAATCAATGATAATACTTTCTAGTTTTTAGTCCATTCGGCCATCTTTTCTTTTCATAGATTACATCGAAGTCGTAGAGCAGAAGGATCTGTCAAATAATCATCTAAATAGCGGCAAAATGCAAATTAAGAAAAATACATTTTTCTTTACATCTCCCCCCCCCCCAAAAGAAAATATAATCAGGTGTTTAGTCACGCAAACTCTCAGACTAGATGCCATCAGGAGCTGGGGTTAGTTTTGAGATGTGAAAAAAATTTGACTCCGACTTCCTATGATCTTTATTAACACTAAATGTCGTTTTGTAAAGCTACTTCTTAGGATTTCGACGATTACGTAGTAAATAATAACACAATTGGGTTTCTGGAAAAAACAAAGAAACGACATTTAGTGTTATTAAATTAACAATCGCCGAAATCAATGATAATACTTTCTAGTTTTTAGTCCATTCGGCCATCTTTTCTTTTCATAGATTATATCGAAGTCGTAGAGCAGAAGGATCTGTCAAATAATCATCTAAATAGCGGCAAAATGCAAATTAAGAAAAATACATTTTTCTTTACATTTATTTGAGTATAATAATATGAAAATACTATATATATTATGACACCAATACTTAGTTAAAAATATAATAATTATGTATACTCCATAAGCCACGAAGGCTTGACCGGAGTGTAATATCAATAAAATCAACAGTTTTTATAAAAAACAACAGAAGATCAAATATACTTTATTATACTTAGCTATTATACAACAATTTTGTAAAATAACAACAACAGTATAACATCGAAGAAATAAAGACGTTAAAGATGCGTTAAAGCATTGGATACTGGTGACGAGACACATAATAATATAATGTGTCCACTGTCCCAACACCAGTGGCCGATCCTTCAGTCAATAAAATACCTATGCCATACATTATAACATGTAAGGATTGGACACCGGTGTTAGGACACATTGTATAATATAACACACAATATATTAAAAATTAGAAAAAATAACTCAAACATGTTTAATATTTTCGTATGAGAAAATGATTATGGTATTACGTATGTATGAGAATTTCGATGGCACCCGGCCTCTTAAATGAAAAATATTCAAACGCTGAAAACAGTTGACAACATCTCCTTAACGGGGGGGTCTCCTAAAGGTGGCTGAAGGTGGTAGTGATAAGGAGGGGATTTTCCTCACTTAAACCATCCCTCCTCACTCCATCTCACCACCAGAATACTCGGTTATAATCTAAACTTAAAAATAATATTATCTTCATTATAGGTCTCTCAGTCACCACCATATTGAACTGTTCTTTAGGAGCATTCCAATAACCTAAAAAAATTGTTGGCTTAGTGTCATTAAATGTACTTAATACTATAAAATATGTATGTACATATAATATTATATATGGGGCAATATGCTTTATGTAACTTTTCCATGCTTAACCCATCAAGCCCCAAGTGGAACCCAGGTGCCGCATAACTGAATATCTATTGTGTCTGGAATTCGATGTTCGAGGTATTAAATTTATTTTATTAAATGATTATGACTTTAGCCTTATTCAATTTTTGCATTTTATTTATTAAAAAAGAGTAATGCCAGGATAAAATTTCAAAAAGTAGATCTAAGTAACGAACTGAGTACTTACAGGGGGGAGGTGTGAGAGCTGTTGATCATGCGATTATTTTGCTCTCCGTTAGAACTTTTTTTATTTCAATAAAATCATTGTTTCAAACTTACGTTTGAAATGATAATCCCAATATTGTGATGCCTTCATGAGGGAGTGAGAATTAAAAACTTGCATGAAACTTGCGTCTAAATACTTCTGTTCGTCGTCTATTTTGAAGCATTTTCAAATCCTGAAAAAAAAATTATTTTATCATGACAATATTTTTATCGATAAACTATACTTCAAGTAAAGTGCATCCCTAAAGTACACGTAAAAAGTTATGCAATATTTGAAGCCAAATTATTACTTGATGTGACATTTTTATCACTAATGCCTTATAAAGCATGATTATGGGATTATTAAACTTATAAATTTTCTTTTTAGCTTACAAAAATACCGATTGATAAGCCCAATAAACGTTGTTGAAAACTTACGTATGTTATGTTAAATCCACGTGTTTGAGGCATTCCTTGGCCGTTTTTATGGTTTATTATACAGCGGAACCACAAAACCCAACAAGATATTGCATTTAACGTTCACTAAACACTTTTATTAGCACTTTTTAAACATGAAATATTGCAGACCGACTCCTTTGCTATGTCCGATTAGGTAGGACATAACATTACAAATTTTTGACGTTTATACACCGATATGAGCTTTCTCTTTCACTCAACTTACTGCATCGTTAGTTAGAAAGAGTAACATTATCAACTGTCAAAATATAAAGTCTCCCGCAAACGATCAAACATCAAACCGTCAAACACGTCAAAACACGTAGTAATCCAAATTTTCTTCAAACACGTCAAACACGTAGTTTGTATGTATTTGATATGTTTGACGTGTTTGATGTTTGATCGTTTGCGGGAGACTTTTTTAGGTTACCTCCAATAGTATGTAATTCATTGTATAGGTACGTAGTTTAAGTATATATTATTTCCATGGCATCACCATTTAGAAATGTCAAATTACGACATTTGACATTGACAATTTCTGACACTTGTTTTTTTCGTTTTAAACTTTACATAGCAATGAAATATTGGTACAAGTCCAATAAAATCTATGAATAAATCATCGAACAAAAATACGTCTTTTAAAGGGTCCATTCACTGTCCTGCATTGCAGTCTGTTGTAGTCCACCGTGCAGGCCTGCAACACTGTAGTGTATTGATAAATAAAGATGGCCGCACTACCAAGGAGTGGGTACTTGGAGAATATGGCCGGCAGACATGAGAGCTGTCGTCCACTTCTTACCGAGCCACCGCCGACAGTGGAGCGTTCAGAGATTAGTATTCTGTGTTTAATTTACTCCTTCAACGATAATGTACCAATGGTACATATTGGCGACCCGGCCAGACTCAGAACCAACCAAAGGTAATGTGAAAATAATTTTCACACTTTAAATTTTAGAGGTTAATCGACAAAACCAGCCAAAGCTTAGTGATTTCGAAACAAAAAGAAACAAAATTTGGAAAAGGATGAATTAGAAATGTTATTTGTATTTAGATACCTAATATCATCGGCTAATTTTGTTTTCCGTTACAGTTAAATTTAAATTTCCGAGAATAATAACAAAATCAAAATTTATCTCATAATATTTAAAAATTAGGTAATATAAGTATGGCTAAAAGTTAGGTATAAAACTTGAAATAACATTTAATGAGCACTATTGAAACGGAAGTGCCTTAATACCTGGTTTGCTTAGTACAGGTGCACTGATAAACGCAGCTATAAACTAGTTGTTCCGGCAAACGTTCTATTGCCATATAAAGTAATTGAAGTTGTAATGTAACGAAGTTCATTATTTGTAAATAATATTATTTTATTGAAGTGACAAAATAATTATATGGCGCCATTCCGGCGTGGCGCCAGTTGCAAAATGCACAAACAGTCGCCGTCAGTCTCGAGTTAAAAAATTCATAATTTATTATTTACTATTACTTATTCAACAAACTCAATATAAAATGTGGACAGTAGCCGATTCTCAGGCCTACTGAATAATGAATATTATGCTGGTTTCGTTGATTGGTACCTACCTACAATAAGCTTGTTTGTTGCTACGCAATTATACATGATATAAGTACAGAAATAAACCACGAACTAAGATTCCTAAGATTCCTATTGTTCATAGGAAACACATACTATTTTTCTGTGTATCAGGAAAATATAGTAATGATTATGGAAAAAGAAATGACAAAACCTGAATATTAATGTAGTAATTACAAAGTGGGTACTTACCTGATAACTAACTGGTGTTGATGAGCATAATTTTCTCATCACACGGCACTCATTGTCTGAGTCTATATTAAATTAACACTTTCACAAGCGCCAAATTCACAGGGATTTAAATAATATACGGTCTTATAAATATAAATTGGTTCGCAAACGTAACGCCATAACCAAGGTTGATGGTAGATGGACGCGGCGACATCCTTTAAATTCTAACGTAGGCGCTACCGCGTGTATACGCTCAGTGTTGCAATTGTCGCACCCTTAAGTTTATTAAAATTAATGAATTTTAATTATTAAAATATTATTGCATAATCCTAAGGAATTTAATCTGCTCAAGTTAGTAAAGGGGCATATAAACTTTGTAATGAAATTATCTTGTCATATTATTATTGTAAAATTAATAATTTTACTCTTCTTTACCAATTGTCTCACCATAACAGGAGAACTCATAGTTCGTATGTATTATTGCGTGGTAACAAAGTAAAAATAAAATTGCTTCCTATCGAAAATGAGAAGATTAGAGGTAATTTGGTGAAAACCAGATGGTACCTACTAATGCCTAATTTATAATATAATTATGATATTTATATGATTATGAAAGGCAGTCTGGGTAAAAGTCCCAACGGTAAATACCCACAAATGGCCGATTATTATAACAGGTAGTTCGGCGAAAGCCAAACGGTACCTACAAATGCTTAATTACTATAAAAGGCAGTTTTGTGAAAGTCCAAACGGTAAATACAAATTGCCCATTATTATAAGATGTAGTTGGTTAAAATAAAGATACCTACAAATGCTTAGAGGTCGTTTGGATAGAAAAACGGTACCTGCTGATTATAAGATGAGGTTCAGTTAAAATAAAGATACCAAAAATGTTTAGAGGTCGTTGGATAGACAAACGGTACCTGCTGATTAAAGACGTAGTTGGGTAAAATAAAGATACCTACAAATGGTTAGAAACTTTAAAAGTAAAAGTAAATTAAAATGAAGTTTGGTTAAAATTCAAACGGGTACCGTTACTAATAGTTGAAAAGATTGGTCGGTTATAATTCCAATATACCATCTACACTAGTAAAATAAAACGAGGGCTGAAATCGTATGTCACTGCTGCTACTCGTGAGACCCTCGAAAAGTAAATGGGCAAAAAGAGGCCTATTGTAATTGACCTGGCATAGCAGTAGATGGCAAAGTTTGAGTGCTGTAGGCTGTAGGGCAGTTAGATAAATTTTACTTTTATCCTAAAAAGCCGTGTGATTCAGAATAATCTATTGAATAAAAAGAGGAAAAATACTCTTGGCAACTATGTTACTTTTAATAAAATTATTTCAGAAGCCAATAGTTTAGAAACAATAAATTGCCAGCTTTAAAAAGTTAGCTCCCAAAGAACGTTCAACGGGAGACGGTTAACAAATTATTGTTACCACAAAAACTAACATTCATCCAATATGTTTGAACTTTGAAATATGAATGTATTGGCTATTTCTGCATTGTCAACCAGTAAACATGGTTATTGATACCGGCAGCAAGAATAATAATATTATGATAAAAAATTAAGACTTCTGAATTAGTAGAAAAAGTTTTACCAAATTATTAGTAGTTCTACCAAATTGTATAAACTCCTATGAAGCTGTTAACCCTAATATTTGTTTTGATGATATTTAGTAATTTTGAACTACCGACATTAAGACACCTAAATAATGAATTATTTTAGAATCGGTTGTGCATTTCGTTAATAATAATACCATAATATTGAAGTGGAAAAAGTGCATAGAAAATGGTGTTTCATTATGTTGTGTTTTCATTAATAATAAAACTCGTGAATGAACCCGAAGATCTTCAACACAACAGGTTAGAATTTAGATTGTTCAATTTAAAAGTTATTGCAAATGTTATTGGAGCATAATTATATATGACGTACACTGTATATTGTATTATCTATGATTGAAGCTACTAATTTAGGTACCTAACTATTAAGTCCAATAGTATCCGTTTAAAAACCAAGTTGCAAATCCGTACAAAAGGTCAATGGCCTATATTATGCCCATAGTAATTTTAAACAATTGAAAATGTGTCTGAAAGCGACATTGTTAAAAAAACCGGTATAAAATTTACTTGGCCAGGATATTCCAATAAAAATAGAAGTGTTGAGATTAGAATTCCAAGAAAAATAAATTCGAAGGTAATTTTTCTAAAATTATAAATGTTCAAATTCATATTATCTCCATCGATATAAGCATTAAACCGGTCTCTCGAACGTGTTACGAAGTCCTCATTAATGATTAAATAATTGAGTCAATAGAATTGGATGTTATTGGGGTAGGATTTCTCCCTTAGTTTCGGCACTCAAGGGGGAATTGGAATCTGTGTAGATATAAGGATTACTTAAATTGTGAAAAAGAGTGAGCAAAGAGTGAGAAAAAATAATGTTGTTGATATGAAGGTCTTATCAACAGCTACTTAAACTTTAACATTCCACTATAACAATGGAGTGTTATAAAATTAAATTCACCTAAAATAAAGTTTAGTAGCATAGTGGTTGACATAATATTAAATTACAGCTTTTATATTTTGTAATCAAGGTTACATATTTTTGGTACAACTTCCAAAAGTCTATAGCAAGATTGTTATTCACGTTGTGACAGAGTAGTTATTTTAGTAACTATATTGTTATTTTTGGATGCAATGAGGCTGAACATGACCTCTAATGGATCCAAAATCTTAAAAATTATTTATAACTCGATAACGGCTAAACCGATTTGGCTAATTTTAGTCTCAAAATATTCCTGGAAGTCCAGGGAAGGTTTATAAGTGACAAGAAGTTAACCGGGACATCTAAGTTCCGAGTATAGAATTTCTTGAATATAATTTAGCACATGAAGACCTTTGCATACATATAAAAACTTGAGAGGTGTCAAAGGACACCCAAATGAAACGAAGTTATTTCTTATGTTCAAAAAACCTGTATACATATACACAAAAAATATATATATACAAAAAAAAACATCAATAAACGCCCTCTGCCCCTACCATGCAGGTACTAATAAAAAGTGTCGAGATCAAATATCGTTCTGTCTAGCCTCCTTTACGCCGAAAGCGCGATAAAGAACTTCATTACAATATAAGAATTTTCGATAAATATATTAATAAAACTACAAGGAAATTTTGGGAGTTTTTAACGTTTGAAGAGCTTAAGAGTTTTTGGGACTGGTGAACTATGTAGGTGAATGAATCGCTAGCTTAGCAACATGGATTGAATTGATAAAGCTAAAGCCCAGTAAAACTTCATGTATATATTAGCTCGTCTGTCAAGCGCCCAAAATGGGCGTCTTACTCTGGAACTATTCAAAAGTAGCTATTTCTACTTTGACCACCAATTTAGTATTTTGTTTCAAATATAAAACTGTGTGTTTGCGCCACTAATGGCTTATTTATAGAAAATTCTAATTATATAAAAGTTGTATATGGCTTTCATGGTAGTTTGTTTAGATAATAATATTATATTCAGTTAATGAGAGTAACTGAAAATTGAAAAATTCGAAAATGATTTGACAGCTGTTCGTGACAGATGAACGGACACCTAACATGCTTTTGGCAGAGTCTTTTGGCGTAAAGATCAAGCCGACGCATAGTGTCTTAATAGTCTTAATACGTACTGGTATTCAAAATAAGAAATTACTTAAACTATAGATGCCACTTAAGTGGTAGACACACTAAAAGAAATGTTTTCTATAATAAGGGATACCAGTCAGTATAACAGCTGACAATGGTCCGAAATTTATAAGTGTTTGTGGTTTGTAAATTTTTGTAAAGATTTTAGTATTCAGTTATTCCATAGTATGTTGTGCCTAACAAAATGGCAAGGTTGAAATACAAAATCGCTAAATTTAAAAACTTTGTATCAGTCAAACTGAGAAATTTTATTAGCAAAATGATTTGTTAAAATAGTGCACCTCTTTTAGTTACACGAAAGTCTCCAGCAAAATTATTGTTTTATAGGTGTCAGCTGTCTAGAGATAAATTGTCATCAATATAATATAATAATTGATATAATATTATAGAACTTGGTGAAATGGACTCTGAAATAAAAGATATATTATTAAATAAGAGAGGAAGTGATGGTTTAGAAGCTGTTAACTTGTAATTGATTGCAAATTGCAATGCATATTTTCAGTTTTGATATTTTAGCTCATTTAATTTAATTTGTATACGCCTATACAATAAAATCCCAGAAAACGTTTGTGTGCTAAGGCTTACTATAAGGTAATTGATTTTCTCAATGATAGCACATCTTGGAAAAATAAGCTGACAAACCATAGGCCGCTTCTATATAAATGTACCACATTTCTACATACTATGTGTAATTTAGCTTAAGCTATTATTGTAATTTTCCACCTTTTTGGTAAAAGGTGGCCCGTGCGAGTTTCTTACGCCGGTTCTTCTCGCCGGGCTAGTTTCCGAACCGGTGGTAAGCCTCATATAGACAACGTTCTAAAATGTTAACTTTGTGAAAAAAAAACAAAATAATAAAAATTAAATAGTAGTAATAATTGTGTAATTAAAAAAAATATCTTTGTGAAAGGTGGATAGTAAATAAAGATGGTCGCACTACCAAGGAGTGGGTACTTGGAGAATATGGCCGGCAGACATGAGAGTTGTCGTCCACTTCTTACAGAGCCACCGCCGACAGTGGAGCGTTCAGAGATACAGTATTCTGTGTTTAATTCACTCCTTCAACGATAATGTACCAATGGTACAAACACCATTCACTATCCTGCATAAGCCGCCGTGCAGTCCGCCGGCTTATGCAGGATAGTGAATGGTGTTGCAGGCCTGCACGGCGGACTGCAATGCAGGATTGAGGATAGTGAATGGACCCTATAAGCAACTGTTACGTTCATACTATTTCCGGCTTAATTATCTCTTCCGAAAAATTTTCAAATTCAAAATTGGACACATTGACAAATTTGACAGATAAGTGAAAACTGAAACAAAAGATACGAAATGCCATTTTACTTTTATGAGACAGTTTTATTTTTAAACTTCGAACTGCAAAGTTTCTTGCACAGAATACAAATTACTCAGTTTCTTGTGCGTAGAGAGAAGAAAGAGTATAGTTTTCACTGGCTGCCAATAAGGCTGGCAGCCAGTATTGGCAGTGTGAACAGTTTTTCAAGCCAGGCCAAACTGTTCACACGCGCCATATACCAAGCCAATGCTGGCTGCCAGTCTTATTGGCAGCCAGTACTGGCTCTGTGAAAACTATACTTAAAAGACGACCCAATTGGGGAGTTTTTTAATCTTCACAACGCGCGCGGTAGTAACATATAATCTGCTTTGAGTTTTTCATATAATATCATTGTCTTTAAAAAAGTAAGACCATTAGGTACTGGAACTCCAAAGAGGATATTATAAACTACTACGTAACATGGAACATGCATGGAACTGGCATGGAACCATATTTTCCTCTATGCATGGAACTCCTTGACCCTGGTGGTTAATGTTATATTTTTATTATTTATTTAATTTTTTTGTTTTCATAACTTTCTTCTTCAAGAGATCTGAGATTTGCAAGAAAACAATATTAGTACTTTTAATAAAGTGAGATATCAATTTAAGTATATAAAAACAATAATATTATAAATATTAGTTGATAACACCCGCAACTCTGTTGTATCGAAATTAGATTATCGCGCGAGGACCGTGCATTTTTCCGCAACAAAAAAATATATGCTACATCCTTTCCCGGGAGTCAGGAGTCTGTACTCTAGCAAAATCTCTCCATACTTACCAAACAGCAAAAACGGTTCTTAAACAGTGAACACTTTTCTTATCAGTGTAAGCAGATAATGCACGAACTGTCCTGATTAGTCTTATGATGATAACTGATAAGTAACTATTAGGATTCAGAGCCCCTGAGGCCTGAGGTATTCACAGCAGTATTACCTACATTGATAAATTAGTGATAATGTTGTTGGCGCCAGCAATATAAACAGTGCATACTGGAGGAAAGCTGAGACTGCTGGCATGACGCCCGATTTTAGACCAAAGAAAAATACATATTATATGTACCTAATAATAACTAATTAAGCTCAATATAATAGTGTTAAGTTAAGCTGTAGGTATATGCATCAAGAATAGTTTAATTAAGTAAATGATAACAGATCAGTTATAGGTAAATCCAACATTGTTATAAAGCGAGATCTTCACATTTCTAGAAAAACATAAAACTTATGAATTTGAAATAGTAACGTGTAGTTATCTAAACTATATAATATATATATATATATACCAGCGATAACTCAAACATTATCGCAACTCGATAATCACGTTAGTGTCTTGTTGTGAGTTGATCAAATGGTACGGGGATTTACCGCGGGATTCGATTAAAAATATTGTTTTATGTTGTACTAAAAGGAAGGACATGGCGTGGACAAAGTGAAAATTTAAAAGTGTTATTTAATACTTGTAAATATGAGTGAGTATTTCAACTGTTTATATCAATAACTATTAAGTGTTGTGAAATATTACAATTATTGCCAACGTGAACTAGGTACTATACCTAATATTATATGCCTTAAGTAATATTTTATTTTTACAACAGCTTAAAGTCTAATCTGTGAGGTATACTATAGGACACTAGCCTTTAAATCCTATGTTAGTAATTCAGGATAATTAGTAATTAGTAATTACTAATTTGTACTGGTTAGCAGTAGCGTAGGCCGTAGCGTAACTTGGCGGGGCCCCATACAAGAGTTTGTTTGTGGGCTCTTAGGGATGGTAAAGATTTCTCAGAAAATAAATTTCATGTTGGGGGCAACCGTGTCTGCGTAATAAACTTATCAACCCCCATGAGGACACCGGCGACCGCGACAATAATAGAATAACAATAGATTTACAAGAATCCGCGTTCGAAGGATCGATCACAGTGGTCCCCAACCTTTTTTCCACACGGGCCACAGACATGCCATCAAGATCAAAATCTTGGTGTCGCGGGCCGCAACAAAAAAAATTTAGGGTTAAAAAATAGCGTTCTTCAAAATTAACGGTTTAAAAATGGAAAGAAATTCACGACTTTAAAGACGACTTTACATTATTTTGCCCGGTGGGCGTGAATTTCAAAATTGTTTAACATCACGCGGGCCACAAATAAAGTCCCGGCGCGGCGGGCCGCGGGTTGGGGATAGCGGGATTAATACGACATATTAATATACGGCGGTAGCAATTCGCCCGTGCTGGTTGGCAAAACATGGAATATCTTTTGGACCCATTAAGTACTCATAAGACATAAATGTACAGTTTATGAGTACCAACTACCAACTTGAGCACGAAAACGAACGAAACGTGGAAGAGCCATGATAGCCATAATATTATGCTATGACAGGCATGGGCGCCGGCAGGGGGGTGCCAGGGGGTGCACTTACACCCCAAGAGAATCTCGGGATTAACAGGAATTATTGAAATAAAAAGCATTTTGTAACCCTATTAGGGGAAGGGGGGGGGGCATGATGGTGTATCTAAGGAACATACCAAAAATACAGTACAATCATTACGTTTATTATGCTTATTTATGTATAGCATAATGGCTTATTAATCTAACTACAATTTGGCATAGTCTTTGGGAGATGAACTTATAGCATTTTTATAAAATAAATGATTTAATAGGACCTTTCGAAAAACCATCTTGCCCCTTACCATGGGGTAAGATGGGGTTATGAAAATGGGGCAAGATGGGGTAAGCTAATCTAATCACAATAAATACAAATATTAATTTCTTGGGTGTTTTCATAACCCACACCAGTACAACCATTGTGAGCCCAACGTTCACAAAGCTGACAGCCTACCAAACCTTCGGATGATTTCAGAAAACCCAATACCCCGTCTTACCCCAAAGGCTGACTTAGAAAAAAATAATTTCCCAAAAAAAAAAAAAAACAACTGAACTTTAGTCCAACTATACCACAACAAAGTAAACAAAACTAACAACCACGTACGAGAAAAGACATAAATTGGGTAGTCATAATTACCTAACAGTAAGGACGTTTTTAACTGCGTAAAATTAGATCGACGAGACACTCAACGTGATTTTAGTTTGTAAACAAAAAACGCGTGAACTCCCACTCACTGTTTCTGTCGCGCTGATGGTTGATCGAGTACGGATTCCTATTGGCTTATTGCTTTCTGTTCGCAAGAGCAACTAATATATATTCTGTGGCAAGAGTCTAGTTTCTTGTATATTGCGTGACCCCGTCTTACCTCGCGTCCCCGTCATGCCCCCCCTTCCCCTACCATGCCGTATAAAGATAGTTCGTAATGTTTCGGCACTACATGTATTCTGTTGACGTAAATAGACAGTCACTGTTGTTTGTAAAAAGTAAAAAGAAAAGAAAAGAAAAGAAAAGAAAAGAAAAGAAAAGAAAAGAAAAGAAAAGAAAAGAAAAGAAAAGAAAAGAAAAGAAAAGAAAAGAAAAGAAAAGAAAAGAAAAGAAAAGAAAGAAAACTAAAATCTGGTGCAGATTTTAGGTTGTCTTGGAAATTATTTAGTCCGGTCTAATTAGACGCAAAAAAATCGTAACCTCGGAATAACTTGCATAGAGCTGAAAATTGGTAGAGACGTTAAATACACCCTTACAAATAAAACCTCAAAAGTCCCCGGCGATCCTCCTTGTGCAAAAATTTTTATTCAAGGTCAAAGGTATGAAAATGAGGTTTTTCCTGTTTTTTTCCAAACTATACATTTTATCACAAAAATAAGTACGACAAGAGTGTAGATCATAGAATTCTCTACAAAAAATATTGAGACACTTTTTTCATACGACTTACCATTCCTTATAAATGGCGGGCTCAAAGTTTGGGAAACTCATATCTATGCTTAAATTATAAAGCTTAAGAATTTGTGGAACTACAGCTTTGAATTGAAAAATTCGTTTTTTGTTGGATAGTCTTATTTATCGAGGGAGACTTGAGCTATATAACATCACGTTGGCACCAATAGGAGCAAAGAAACAGGAAAATGGGGAAAAACGGGGAAAATTATTTGAAAGAGCTTATTTCACAAACGGCTGAAGCATTTTTTATGTTATTTGGCACAGATATAAAGTAGACCACGAGGAAGGACATAGGCTATTTTGTTTCTCAGGAAAATGTACGGTTTCCGTGAAATACATAATTAACAGGGCGGAGCGGAACTTCTTGTACTACAACATACGAGGGCTGTTCACAGCCAAACATACTTCTGCGTGACTTACAATCTAAACTTTTTGAGTCGCGAAGAGCAACAGTACGCTTGCAAGTCGAGTGACTTGCATGCGTACTGTTGCTCTTCGTATGTCGTAACACTAGTATGAAGTAGAAGATGTTAAGCGTAGCTCCGCCCGCGTTAATTATAAATTTCACGGAAACCGTAAATTTTCCTGAAAAACAAAATAGCCTATGTCCCTTCACGTGGCCTAGTCTATATCTGTGCCAAATAAAATAAAAATTGCTTCAGCCGTTTGTGAGATAAGCTCCTTCAAATAATTTTCCCCGTTTTTCCCCATTTTCCTCTGTTTCTTTGCTCCTATTGGTGCCAACGTGATGTTATATAGCTCAAGTCTTCCTCGATAAATAAGACTATCCAACAAAAAACGAATTTTTCAATTCAAAGCAGTGGTTCCACAAATTCTTAAGCTTTATAATTTAAGCATAGAAATGATTTTCCCAAACTTTGAGCCCGCCATTTATAAGGAATGGTAAGTCGTATAAAAAAAGTGTCTGAATATTTTTTGTAGAGAATTCTATGATCTACACTCTTGTCGTACTTATTTTTGTGATAAAATGTATAGTTTGGAAAAAAAACAGGAAAAACCTCATTTTCATACCTTTGACCTTGAATAAAAATTTTTGCACAAGGAGGATCGCCGGGAACTTTTGAGGTTTTATTTGTAATGGTGTATTTAACGTCTATACCAATTTTCAGCTCTATGCGAGTTATTCCGAGGTCGAATGTTTAATTTTCCCGGGTTAATTTCTGCCGGCGCCCATGATGACAGGGATGAACTAGCTTGACCGGTAACAATCTATTAGGTACCCACCTACTTCTTAGGGCCGATTCACACCGGAATGGCAGAGGCGAGGCGAGCAGTTTCAGTGTCATATGATTTTAAACTTTATCTTCATTATTGTAATACATAGTATCGCTTGAGAAATCGACGCCGCCGGCGGCCGCAAGAGGCCACGAGCGTCCACGGGCGGCCGTAGACTTCTCAAGCGATACTATGTATTACAACAATGAAGATAAAGTTTAAAATCATATGACACTGAAACTGCTCGCCGCGCCTCTGCCATTCCGGTGTGAATCGGCCCTTAGTGTATGCGCGCACGGGCAACTTGGTTGCTCGGCGATTTATTTGTCTCTTGGGCTATGTTCCGAAATGTACTGCGACCACCGCACAGTGCTATCACCGTAGAAAAAATCGTTCCGTAATGGAGTTGCAGTACACTGCCGCAGTACCCTAGTGAAATATATGACGTCATCAATCGTCGCCATATTGTACTGTGAGCACTGGCGTTTTCGAGGTAAGGCACTCGCAGTACTTTGATCACGTGATCAGTCAACTGTCAAAAGCCAACTGTCAAGTGTCAAAACCACTCGAGTGTCTAACGTTTTAAAACAATACCTACAGTTTAATCCCAAAGTTATAAATTTCTGTAATTAATTTGGATTAATAATAATAAAACATTGGAAGAATTGCAAAAATTAACCTTATTAGACTGTGTTGAAAATGTTCAATACGAGCTGTCAAAAATGCGGCTGATAGTATACTGGATCGCGTTCCGTTTTAAATAGTAACCAGTATACCAACAGTATACTAACTATAAAGGAACGGCTTCGCAGTATACTAAAATGACGTCACACTCTGCAGTGGTCGCAGTACATTTCAGAACATAGCCTTGATCAAGTCTAGGAGCTAGTATGAAAGTGCGCGCACGTAGCGACGCAACTCTGGGCAACTTTTTCGTTGCCCAGAGCCCGCGACGCAACTGTCTCCTTCCCTATTGGTTTCTATGCAAGTGCACGCACGGGCAACAAAAAAGTCGCCGACCGGCTAGTTGCCACTCACAGAGTACTTTATTTACCACTCGACCGCCGCAGCGTGAGTTTGTGTGTAAGGCGTAAGCTGCAGTGTACGGACGGATACGCGCGCGCATTCTATGTTCCGAGCATAAAGGTAATATACCTATCGGAATAGAGAAACAATCTCGAGCTGTCAAGCTTAACCAAAATTTCGCCCATGACTATTAACAATGTCGGATGTGAAAAACAGCAACTTTACAGGAGAGCGATTCAAAATCTAAATTGTGAATAACTTTTTACTTATTTCAAGTAGAATCATGAAATTTCAGGGTTGTGCTCTATAAGTTATTTACGTTTAGTATATTATTAGGAGTATCCCGTATTTTATGAATAAATATGAGAAAAGTCACTTCTGACTTTTTTAACGGAATACGAGTAATGCTGATTTGTCGGATGTGCCAGAACCGACATTGTTGCTTGTACAAAATCAATGATTGCTTGTCGGATATGGCACTTACGCCATTGTTAAGTGATAACTTTTTATTTAAAATATGTCGCATGTAGAAATTATCAACAAAAATAACAACAATTTAAAGAAAATATATCTTTTTTATGGACTTCTGTCAAATAAAACGTAAAAACAATGTATGTATGAAAATACAAAATATTTCTTATGACGTAAATAATTCGGAAAATCAAATTTTCGTCCGAAATGTAAATTAACTTAAAACATTGAAATTAAAAATTATTGCTATCACTATTTTAATGACTTTTTGATACCATAACTTAAATTACTTAACAAAATTAACATATTTTTTGGTATCAATCATAAAAAGGAAAAGTTTGTTTCTTATTTGGAAAAGTCTTTGTATCTTTGTTTGTATTGAATAGGTTCAAAAACTACTAAACTAATTTTAAAAATACTTTTACCCTTGGTAAGCTACATTGTTTGTAAAGAACACAGGCAGTGTAATATTCAGAAAAATAGTAGGGATCATACCGAAAATCGCAAAAACATAACCCAAAGTGGTAAAAATTTGCAATAAATTACATTATTTCGCTTGCGCTGAGAAAGATACAGCTGATTCATAGAAATAATATTACAAATACTTATAGTATTCATCATTATCTACAAAAAAATCCGGGACAGCATATATGTATCTTTTATGGTTAACGAATAATAACCATATTTTCCTTCAATAAAAAAATTAACTTCAAATCATCTCTTACTAGCGTGGCTTTTTTTGCATATTAACAATTGATCCTTACCTAAATAAATACCAAAATATTAATTGTGATTCTGTACATAATAGAATTGTCTTTTAAATTATAACCATGGGGCAAATATTTTAGAAGTTAGGGCAGTTTGATTAAAGGTCAAAACAAGGCGCCGACGCGGCAACGGCGGTGGCTACCACGAATTTGTAATGGAAAATATTATATTTTCCAAGTCGAACAACTTGCTATGGATCTTACCGACATCTGCCAAATACGCTGGAGAGATGAATTTGTCCAAATATGTGGGAAATACAGAAAATACTGACGAAGGACTGACTGTTTTGCAGGTCCATTAATTTGTCAGCGAAACGAAGTTTGCGGAATCAGGTAGTTCTTAAAAATCTCTACATTTTTAGGGCACTTACGTACTGCCAAAGCCTTCGTTTTCATGAAAAACTTAGATAATTATTTATTAGATTAATTAATCAAAAGCAGTCTTCTCCATCCGAGATTCTCTATTAATTATTCTATGGTATTTTTTGAGAATAATTTACCTTTTACATAATCTGAGTAAATCTATATGTTTGTTAAGACATATTTCAAGCTCTGCATTTACAATCTCTACAAGATCTTGCTGATCTTGGTTTGGCTTGGCTAATCAAACTAGCTACTCAACGAATTTGAGAAAATTATAATAGTATTATAGGAAAAAAATGCTCATGGAAATCTTGTGACTAAAGTTAAACCTAGTGTGAAAAAAGGTCCTTTTAATACCTTTTTTACGATTTTTAACAGTATAGCTTATGTTTTATTACTATTATGTATTAGAAAAATGCCGAGAAAATCAGCTATTAGACACAATTATTGAATTAAAAACAAATTAAACACAATTATTGAATTAAAAAATTATATTTATACATTGTGTATGTGTGCCAACAAAAACTTAATTTTCGTACAAAAATGACCTATTTTGAAGCCTTCTGAAAATTGTTTAAAGTCGGTAAGCAACGACAGATATGAAACAAACTCCAAGTGACATTAAACAAATTAGAAAAATAAGTGAAATGATTATGATGTAATACTACCGACATTTTGCCAATTTATAAATCCCCATAACAATGTCGGAAGTGGTACTACCGACAATTTAACCATTTATAAAACCGATTAAAAATGTCGTATGTGGTACAACCGACATTTTACACATTTGAAAAACTGGTTAAGAACGTTGGATGTGGCACATCCGACAATTTTAAATGACCTACGATAAAATTTTAATGAAGGTAAGTGTTTATCTTATAATCAAATCTAGAGCAATAAAACATAAGCTATACTACTAAAAATCTTTAAAAAATTTAACAAAGAATAGTAAATGCCATTTTCCGCACTAGCATTAGCTTAGATCATAATATTTCCATCAGCATTTTTTCCCTATTACTATATTTTTCTTAATTTCGTTGAGTACCTACTTTAATTAGCCGTGCTGATCTTGTAGACATTGAAAATGGCGTCGAAAGTTAAAAAAATATAACTTAGGTTGCAAAAAAAAAACAAGTGGTAGCACCAGGTCCATTCTCTCCGTTAACATAGTCGGAAGTGGCACATCGAGCGCTCTCACTCACCCCCACGTCCCGTTAACAACGTAGGTAGTGACTATCCGACATTGTTAGCGGACTATCTTAGTAATATACGACATTTTTAATGTAGCTATTTCAGAAACTATGCAAAATATAGATTTTTTCTTTTCAGCCAATGATAGCCTTGGTTATAAGGACATGTTTTATGAAATAAAAAAAATTGTCGATTTTGCTCATCCGACATTGTTAATAGTCATGGGCGATTTGATTTACATCTGTGTATACAATTATGTTTACGTGTGCGTGTCAGTGATGTACAAACATCTTGTAATTCGACAAAATATCTATCATGGAATAATAATTGTAAGATTGTAAAAATAATAAAATGGGATAAAATAAAACTGCATAGATATATAATAAAATTGTAATTTTGAAGTAAAATGTGACTTTTCTTCAAAATGCTTGCCGCATAATGAAGTATGCATGAATTTTCTTCGGAGTCCAGTTTGGACGGTTAATTATTTTAAGCCATGAATTTCTGGTAACCAGGTCAGCAGGAAATCTGAAAAATTGGCCAAGTGTGAGTCGGACTCGCCTTCACTAGAGCCTATTAATTTTCAACTTCACTAGAGCCTATTAATTTTCAATTCACTCTCAATGAGCCCTTTTATTTGATGCCCATCTTGCAGAAGTGCTTTCAACTATTCCCCTATCTTGGATGAGCAGCCATATTGGATGTAGAATGACATTACATTTGTGGAAATTTCAGAAGTCTATTACTATAGCGGTTTAACAAGAACCGCAACCTGGAGACAGACAGACGGACGGACGGATGGACAGACGGACAGGCAACGAAGTCTTAGTAGTAGAGCGGGCTGCAGGACCCCACTACTAGGACTTTTTACCCTTTGGGTGCGGAACCTTAAAAACGATAAATTATGTATGATAGTATATTAACCCTAGTGTACTACTCTAGGTACGCCTCAAAGGCGCCAACGAAACTTAAAAATTCTTGCCTCTTTTTTGTTTTCGCGCGTATCGTATGATGCTTCTCGCACATCTCCCATTTTATAGATACGGTCAGTATAGCAACTTAGCCAAAACGGTAGGTTTATTAGTTTTACTAGTACAATCATCCTGTGCGCTCCATAAGCGTATGAGTAGTTTAAGTGCAACTTTTACGCGGAACAAAGATTTGCGGCATTTTGAATTATTTCAATATTTATGTAATTTTTATTTAATATATTTATTTTATAGGTTACGTTTTATTTAAATTCTTGTATTTTTATAAATTATATTATTAGAAAACCTCAAAATAAATAAAAACATGGCGTGTTGTAAGAATGTTGGCCTTCAACGACTATTTGTACGATAATTGTAAAATTTAATATTATTTTAATGAAAATTGTCTAAAACGAAGATTTAATTAAATATTGCAGCTAAATAACAATAAAAAATATGTCAAAGACTAAAAAAATACTGAGCTAAGTGCGAAAATTACATATTATATTTGAAACATAAAATTGATTACTGTTTTAAATGCTTTTAAACTTCGTGAATTATACTACAAATTAGTTTTTTTATATTTATTGTTTTCATACTAATTTATATCCATGAAAAAAAAAACATTGGGGCAGACTGTATTATTTGATTTAAAGGACATTTTTATGAACCACTGCAAAATTAATAAGGCTATAGTATTTATTCATTTATGAAGTGTTTTTGTTAAAGAAAACATTCGTGGGTATGTCGTTAATAAAGAAAAACAAGCTTAGCTTTTTCCGTTTTGCAAAAAATTGCTTTACAATCCGATGCGCCTTTAAAGCGTATGAGTAGTTCGAACGTAATGGCTCCCGCAAACGATCAAACATCAAACACGTCAAACACGTCAAACATGTAGTAATCCAAATTTTCTTCAAACACGTCAAACACGTAGCTTGTACGTATTTGACATGTTTGACGTATTTGATGTTTGATCGTTTGCGGGCTACTTAACTCCCAAGAAGAGTAGTTCACTAGGGTGAACTTATTATAAACTACGGATGAGTATGTTATCATTTCAACATTTCTAGATAATAATTAGTATACTTAACTAAAAAATATTTTCATATCGATACAACTTATCGATAACTTGATGCAGCCCTAGTGTAAAATATATGAAAATTGTTTACACAAAATATCCTTAAATTGTGCACCATGGCTAGTCAAGTTGTTTTCCATATAATTAAAGATATATAGAAGTTAATATCAAAATCAATACTAATGACTCGCAGGGAATTGGCAAAAATAAACTTAAAACTAGGTCCTGTCGATGTAGAATAATTCACCTGTGAAATGAATATTTGTCCGGGTTTTTTCGATGTGTGGATCCAGAATCATTCCACAAACATTTAACCATGTTTCTAGAGCAGTATTTCTAAAAGTTATTCATTATTTAACTTAAAATCACATTTTTTTTGAGAGCCCAAATTGACAACGATCGGCACAGGGTCAGACAGACTGTCAAACAGATGAAAAAAAAGCTATGCAACCTCAAATCACGCTTCTCTTTCTACATAGTATAGTGACATCTCGCTTGCTCAGGCCTTTGTTTCTCTATTCCGATAGGTATATTAACTTTATGGTTCCGAGATGCCAAGTAAAATGCCGGTCAAAGAAGATATTGATAATATGTAGTAGACTAATTGAAGAAGTAGAAAGCAGACCATTACTGTATAATAAAAAATAAATAAAAGAATACTCAGACGTAACTGCCAAATCACAGTTCATCGAAACTTTCGACACTCGTTCTAAAGTAACGGATTTTTTTTTTGGGTAACTATATACTCTTAATTTCATAAACATAGTATGTAATTTCCCGAGAGTCAGCCAGTAAAAATTTAAAATCTATTAAAAAAAATTAAACACACTAAGGGCCTGTTTCACCACTTCCTGATAAAGTGCCTGATAGGCTATCCACAACTTTTTTGACAGATTCTCCATACTTTGTCAGGTGTCTAGTTAAGTTGTGGATAAAATATCCGGCACTTATCAGGAAGTGGTGAAACAGGCCCTTAACATAATAAAATAAAATATAAAACAGCAATAAGATCGAAATATTATTTTAATTTCTAATTTTTTTTGTTAAATTTCGACAGCAACTGCTCATCAACCTCTAGAATCTAGATTATAGCATGGTTTAGTACCAATCAGTTAAGTACTTTGTATGCAAAAGACCTTCAATGGTGTCTGTATTTAGCTTGTTGCGTTGTTGAATTTTTACAAAATTAATCAAAATAATCATATTTACAAAATTCTGTAATTCTGTATAAATATCTGTATCCAGTATTAATTATCGGTATTACTCGCCAAAAATCTGTATAAATACGGAGAAATCTGTATATATGGCAACACTGGTCTAGAAAAACCTGAAAAAAGTCGGGTTGCTGTCGCTCTCGTGCGCGCACCCCGGCGACATGGCGATTATTTTTTCGAAACAGACAAATAAATCGCCGAGCAACTAAGTCTAAGTTGCCCGTGCGCGCATGCACTTATAGAAAACACTTGTGCTGTGTTTCGAAAAGAGGAGAAAGCTTCTAATACTTTTAATGACCTAAAAGAGGTTGAGGAATTCAAAGGAATATGTTGAGGATACGATAGTAATATTATAATAAAATTATAATAGTTATACGGTCTATTGGCGTTGGTAATCGATTGGGTCGTACTAATTACTATGTAGGAATGTTTTGTTATGCATAGCCCATAGGTAATCTGCAGGTCAAAAGTACCTAGATATATCTACTATATTCGTAATTATTTATTTGAACGACAATCGACTTATTTTCGATAAAATACAAAGTACGGTAGACGGCTTCTACATCTAAGTTAAGGCCGTCCCCCGAGCAAACGACCTTGGCCATACATTTGCCGCGTTGCCGAGATCGCGCCAAAACCATATTATTTTTACTTATCTTAGTTCAAAATTGTCCTAAAAAAAATTAAAACGGGGAAAATGTAGTTTATGATATTGTCGATCTATTGGCGTGAGTTTCAAATAAAAGTAATTTGTAAATCCTAAAGAGATGCTGAATGTATGCTTGAATTTTAATAAATTGGTATTACTTTGGAAGCTGATATCATGAGTATAATAAACAAAAATAGAAAATTTAAAACGGGGAAAGGAATGTTGATATACTGAAGATTATTGTTGTATCTTCATTATAACTTTGTAGCTTTCAGATTATGAGTTTATGAGGCTTTAAATACGGTCAATTACTGAATCTCCGTAGGGAATGCCCTTAAAGTAGGTATGCCTAATTTAAATTTTATAAGTAGTTAGGTTAGATAAAAGCGTATAATAATAATTATCTAGTAAGTAAGTAACAATAAAATATAATATTCTAAATTCCGAGAAAAGACAAAGAAGAGTAATTTTTAATTATTATTTTTCTAAGAAGAGTTTGCGGGCATTATATTGCCCGCAAATTCTTCTCTGAAAAGCCTTGATTACTCAATACCCATATGGCGAAACAGTGCAAACTGACAACTTGATTGGCCGAGAGCCAGTGGCGGCCTTACTCATAATACGAGGCCCCGGGCGTGAAGGTCTTTGCGAGGCCCTGCAGGGCGGCAGCCCTTTGCGAGGCCCTCTGTCTTCCAAATAACACCTTGCGAGGCCCTTGCAAGAGCGAGGTCCCGAGCGATTGCCCTGCTAGCCACACCTTGGCCCTTTGGGCCGTCACTGCCGAGAGCACTGTCTCACTACTCTACTCGGTAGGTGTAACAAGGCCCTAAGGCCCTAATAAGGCCCTTACTATTTACATAGCGAATAACTATTAACGTAACGACGTGTATGTGGTAAAAGAAGTAGATTTTTTATAATGTTAGGAGTAGTCAGACACGTTGCAACTTGCGAGCGATTTACGTTAAATATAGATGGAGCCCATTCAATACAACTGATAACCGTTATCACTGCCACTTGACGAAGATAAGCCAATATAAATAAACATGTCAGTACTCAGTACTGCCCTTATTAGATATTAATAATATTATTCTTACTATATTATGTAATTGTTCTCGATTATAGAGGCCTTTAGGATTTCAAAAGTACTAGAATTTTTTACCAGGACCGTTTTTGCACTTTGCTATACCTACTCGAAAGCTTAGCCTTTCGTATAGACCAGGGGTTCCCAAACTTATTTGGTCTACTGCCCACTTTGAGAAGAAATTATAATATTTTAGCGCCCACTTCGTTTCAATTTAAAATGAATCCGGATGAAATAAACACTCCCAAGCCTCTACACAACGCCCCCATTTTTTTCTAGGTCCCACACCGCGTTATCGCCCACTTTGGGAAAGGCTGGTACAGACTATAGAGAACGAATAAGTTAGTAATATCATAAAAGCTATTTGAATCTTTGTCCCTTCAACCCTTATAACTCAATAGTTATCTGTGTAAGTATCAGCACTGAAAGAGCAACTTTTTTTTACTTCTGTATGGGAGAATTCATTGACGCTTGCCCATACAAATTACAAAAAAATTTGCTCTTGCAGCGCTGCTACTATCACAGTGAACTTATTAAAGGGGATCCATACACACGAAGTATTATCACCTAAGTGGTTACACCTCGTATAAGCACTCCTCGAATAATTATAGTATTTGTATTTTTCAGTGGACACTAATCCCTACCAGCCAATCTCACCAGGGGGTGGGAATGACGTGTGTATCGAGATGGACATTCTCCGGGTGGGCTCGGAGCCGGTGGGGATGCGCTGTCCTTACTGCCAGGAGGACATCATGACAAGAGCCACGTACAAAAACTCTACCTTAACGCACATCGTGGCTGCCGTTTTGGGACTATTGTTTTGGTAGGTGTATCTTTTACTCGGTGTACTAAAGGGCTCCCACCTTGGGCGTACCCAGGATTTTAGCTAGGGGGGGCGGGGGGGGGGGCAATACCCGTTTCGAGAAGATGGTCCGTCTGGTATATTGAAACAAAAAATCATGAAAATTGACTTTTATTAATCCGACTAAAAAGATATTTTGTTTCCAACACTTCAATTTGTGCAGAGTAGGTAACACATTTTTAAGTCCCACTTGCCAGCAAATTTGACGTTTGTTTTATATTTTAGGGGGGGGGGGGGGCAGTTACCTCCCCTGCCCCCTACCTGGGTACGCGGTACGCCCATGGCTCCCACACAAATCTGCGATCCGAATTCGCAGTTATGTGTGGGAGCCCTAAATCAAGTTCACGGTAATTTTCGTTTTTTTTTAAACACTTGACCCAATTCCTAATCAATCGAATACAATTGGTTCGATTTCACGCCTTTATTTTAATTTCACATTCGAAATCAATTTTGAGACATGGCAAATGAATAATTTGTTGTTTTCAGGTGGTTATGTTGTTGTTTGCTGCCGTACGTTACAAAAAGGTGGAAAGATGTGGAGCACAATTGCCCTCGGTGTGCAGCGTTTTTGGGTGCCTACACAAGAAAAACAATTATTTAGTATCATTTTGAAACTTTTGTAACCTAAAACCATAATTTTACTAGCTTTCATATACTTTTTCATAATTTTAGCAATAGGATGATTTAAGATTTATTTATTATTATTAGGCTTAGATTAGGTAATAAGGTATAACTTTTACACTCCAACACTATTCGATTTTTATAGAAAACTGCTAAAAATCACGGATTAAAATTTTCTTAAGCTCAAAGCATACCTATTGGCCTAATTTGAGATGCATTAATAATTATAAAAATCGGCCAAGTGCGAGTCGGGCTCGCTCACGAAGGGTTCCGTACCGTTACAGAGAGAAATCAGAAAGTATGCAAAAAATTGTGTTATGTTGTATGGGAGCCTAAATATTTATTTTATTTAAATTGTATTATTAATAATTAAATTACAAATATAATTAAGGATTTTGTGAAAATTTAAAGCGTTTAGCTGTTGCCATTATTGATTACGAGCCAAAAAAGGAAAAAAAAATCACGTTTGTTTTTGTTTGTTTTTTTATTTGTTGTTATAGCGGCACCGGAAATACACAATCTGTGAAAATTTCAGAACTCTAGCTATAGCTAGAGGCTGTATCTCAAGAACCGCTATAGCGGTTCTTGAGGTACAGCCTGGAGACAGGCAGACGGACAGACAGACGGACAGACAGACATCGAAGTCTCATGAATAGCGTCCCGTTTTTACCTTTGGGTACGGAATCCTAAAAATTGGTGACGGGCGTCTCAAATTAGAAAAAATAAGTCTTTCTAGTCTTAGTTATTTTTATTTCTTTAATGACAACGGAGTACAATTAATAAAATTAAATTAAATTAAGAAATTAAAAAGAAAAACCCGCCAAAAAACTTTAAAAAGTAATGAAATAATATTTACTGACTTTAAGTTTAAATAATTCCTAAGAGTAAAGTAATATTTTAGTCCATAAATGTTGTCACGGTGTATCGGGGGACCGCCAAGTAAACTACCACAACAGCGACTTTTGTATAATAGTCGCTGATTCTCTCGATTCGGGTCGTTGTGATCTGACCCTTAAACTATAAATTGTTATGTGAAATCAAACATCTACATGAGCGGTCCCCCGACACACCTTGACAACACTTATGGACTAAAATATTACTTTACTCTTAGGAATTATTTAAACTTAAAGTCAGTAAATATTATTTCATTACTTTTTAAAGTTTTTTGGCGGGGTTTTTTTTTAAATTTCTTAATTTATTTAATTTTATGCTTTTTAAACTTGTGCAGAATAATTCATATCAAGTGGATCATATCCCATCCATTACCATCTATAAAATATGTCCTCTTGCATGAGGCCGTCAATATGAGCCCAAACATAATATTATAACCTCCACTTTGGGTTCATACGGAGCTCGGCTCCTATAGAATCCAGATGATGCTGTAGCAGTAGCATGCAAATATTTACTGTTTATCTACGTCTTACTAGCTGTCGCAATTAAAATAAGCCCAAACACGAAACCTCTGCTCTAAGTTGGTGAGGAGTTGGGTATCCTATTGCTTACCAGGTGATGTTGCAGCACCAGGTCAACATTCCAATAATGTGTATTATATTCATAAGTGTCACGAACCAGAATGCAAAATATAAAACCCATCAAACGACTGCAAGTTGCAAATCGGCCTATCACGAACCAGATAAACCGTGATATTTCAGTAATGAGCAGGCTGATGATGATGAACTATAGCTAAGAACACTCTCAGTCATGTCAGCTTTCAAACAAAAAAAACTAAATTAAAATCGGTCCACCCGTTTGGATGCTACGATGCCACAGACAGACAGACCGACAGACAGATACGTCAAACTTATAACACCTCTCTTTTTGGTCGGGGGTTAAAAACGCAAAGGTATTAAATACAAAAATATATATAAGTATTTTTTAATTTAATTACCTACTCGATATATTTTTCAGATCAGATAATAAAGCAGAAGATTCACATTTTTGAATAATTATTATCCATCTATAAGGAATTTACTTTAAAGGGCATAATACAGATATCACAGAATAGTTCAAGTATGGAATATTTACAATTGATTTCCTTACTTAGCTCTGAGTATAAAATTAAAAATCAATAAAAATTATATATTAAGTATTTAAATTTAAAAAGTTGATCAAAAACATTAAAATAGATCTATGTACTTATTAAGTAATTGTAGTTTTTATACCTGTAATACAATTGGAACGAGCCCCTAGACCAGTGGTTCCCAACCTGGGGGTAATTACCCCCGCGGGGGTAAAATAGCTATTCTAAAGGGGTAACAGACCTCTGTTACCCCTTTAGAATACCACCTGGTACCTACAATAAATGAATTGGCAGAAAAATTATAAACTCTGTACATTTTGGAGAAAAACAGCTACAGAATACCCTATCGTGGCAGACAGAGATCTGAAAATGTTGGTACCGTTAGCTACCACTTGTAAATGCGAGAGCGGCCTCTCAACTCTGGTAACATTTCAATAAAAAAGGCAAGAAACTGTCTGAACGTGGAGCATGATATGAGATGCGCGTTAAGTGTAACTGAAGTCTGAACCTAATTATATTAAAAAAAACAAAAAACTTGCGAATGTACCAAAACAAATTTATAAAGTTGTTTTTAATTGGGGGGGGGGGGGGGGGGGGGTAAAATCAGTTTCTCTTTCAGGCCATAGGGGTAACAGCTCTAAAAAGGTTGGGAACCACTGCCCTACACGATAAATTTTATTGTGCAATATTATTGACCGTCTAGGGTTGATATTGAACGCGCCCGCTTTACAATCTTATTGTCATATAAATTGATCAATAACAATATTCAATGATATTACACAGTAAAATTGATCGTCTTGTGGCCCATTTGCGCACAAACACACTCTTCAGTTTTAAGTTGAAATACGGCCCTGTATATTAGGGGCGCCACACCCGGCTATAATATTTAATGTATCTAGGCAAATTCTTAATATTATGTATCCTAATTTATAATTATTTTATATTTAAATAGCTAACGTAAGCAGTGCTGTCGTATAACCCGACTAAATTAGGAGGGATTGGCTGAGCCCAGGTAAGCGGTGCACTTGGGACAGTAGTGGTTGGCAGTCTTACACGACTTCATGCAGTACGGCACGAAACATCCACAGCAGCATCTGTAATGAAAATTTGTCAAATAAGCCTGGTGTTATCATAAAAATACAAAAAGAAAACTACAGCAGCATGGCCACTGGCTAAGTGGCCACTATGGGAAGGGATCAGGGAAGAGGAGCTAGATTAAGAAATTAAAAAATATTTTAATTATCATATTATTGTGTCTGCGATTCCAACAATCGAGGAATTAAAATCTGTCATTATTTAATTTCCACTATGAGCATGCTGAGCTATCTGATAATATATTACATTATCAATCATCGAAATCATCGAGCCGTTACTATTTTTAGTCATTTCATTATTATGAGAGTGGGTAAGGTTCCATATTCTATCAGGTAATACGTTTATTTGTTTGCCCGAAAGTCGAAACTGTAATGACTAATGACTAATCACTAATGAGTAGGTGCCTAATGAGTAATGAATATTTATTTGTATTCATTTTAATGAATTATCATAAGCACCTAATGGTTGGGATTCCCATTTTAGTCAACTTCGAAGAAACAAAAATACATTCGAATTCGACATTTAAATACTTATTTCAACTGTAAAAAATAACAAGTTTTATATCTTGGGTCGAAGATTATTTTAGATATAATAATAACTTTTAATTTATATTAGAAACAAAGTTATCAATAATTACAGTGACCTATAATTTGAAACACTATGAAACCTATCAAGCGTACCTAGATATTTCAAGGATGTGCCTAGACTAGACTGTAAGTATAATATGTAATAGTTAAGTATATTAAAATAGTTATTATTGTAAGACGCTGGCTAGATAGTAGATACTCTCAACCAAAAAATGTTTTTATTAGCATTTGCCTCTAACAAACTTTCACAATTTGGAAATACTCACAAATGTGTTAATTTACATGAGTATCACGGCCTAAATAAATGTTTAATAGTATTGGTACAGAAAAACAACTAGGTATCTTTTGCTATTGTAAAACGTTAGTCGATATATTTTAATAAGATCGGTGTTTTAATGTGCCAAGAAATGAGCATATGGGTCGTGACTTAAGTCAGCTCCTAAGTCGTCATGACTTAGGAGTTACAAGGAGTTTGAAAACAGCAATGATCGCCAAAATGGTCATGCTTTGGCAGTACTAACTGAGATAGGAACGTTGCTATGGCGCCAGATAAAAAAGGATGCCATCAGTAGTAGATTAACCAAACATGAGACAGACACTCATGAAAGGCAGGAGAGCGGCAGATAATAATGAAATATAATGAAACTTGCGACAGGCAAGCGACAGGCGACACAGATGGCGACAAATTCGTATACCCAATTTTTGCAAGACACCAGATATTATAAGTATCACTATTCAACACGACTTTATCTCCTGACAAACGCCTGTTGCTTACTATACATGTCGCAAGATACGTAATTGCCCAAGGTCATAGGAGATCAGCGGAGAGAGAGATTGCTAACTCACCCAGCAATAACACACAATCCAGCCGACATGATGTGGGTCCTATTGTTCGGAACGTAGTCGACTCTGGTAACGATGGACTTGTTGCACTTGGGGCACTGCAGGCCGGTGGGACCCGGGCCGAGGACGATGGGGCCGGGGTTGAGGGGCCGCGTCGTCACCACCTCAGTACGCGGCTGCTCCATGACGGGCCCCGTGGTAAACCCGTAGGAAGGTGGCGGTGCGGGGTTCGGGGGGAGCGGCTCGTACGGCGGCGGCAGACCCATCTTGTTCTCCACTGAAATAAGGATGTTATATTTTTTAATTTGTTTATCCGCTAGTAAGCGTTGGCATAAACAATTTTCTAGATTATAGAATGACTCTATTACATCGCGTCGTAGTGACAGTGTGGGCCTCACAGCCGGAGTCATGCACCATGCACTGAAGCCTTTGTTAAGGGCATCCGCTGGCATGGTCGCGGTTGTGTATTCCCTCTCATAGAAAACAAGCAATGGAACAGCAAAAAATGGAAAGGGCGTAGCGACAAAATGGTTTTTGTCGCGTAATTTAAAAAAACCACATACCCCGGTAGCCCTCCCCAGAGTGCCGGGGATGCCTAAACACATTTCCCCAACGCAAAAAAAGGAGCAGATACTAATTTCCTATTATGTAGGTACCTACTCCGTACCTTCTAAGTTCTAGGCGTTTGGTGATACAAATTACAAACTAACTATTTTGGGTTATCTATACTTGTCTTGCTTAACACCTTTGGTAATGGTATTATAAGTCAGCAAATGTAATGAAATAGCTAAGTTACCTAAGTCATTTAATGAAGTAGGTACATTATAGGTATTATCGCTGTAATTAGCACCATAACAACAATATAGTATCAACTATAAAGTATGTCGGTACAAGCATACTTAATTATTAAACTAAAATGTTTATTAAAGATAAATGGGTTATAGGAGAAGGTGGTAATGTGCCCCCCACTTTGTTTATCAAGCATTATTTAAAAAATATAGGAGTCAGAAACCTGAAAAATACATTAGTCATTATGGGACTTCTTATTCATTTGTTTAAACATTTCTTATTAGGGAATAAATAAAAGTCGTGCAGGATAATCGAAAGTTTTAATTATTCTTAATCAATATTATTAGTATTTTGAGATCAAGTGATGGTAATGTGACCCCCCGGGGATAGGGGAATTGTGCTTAAGATGACATACTTTTTGTTTGAAGGTAAATATTTAAAAGGGAACTAATTTTTTGAGCTGTTATTTAAATATTCGAGATGTTATTATGATCAGTTGAAAAAATTATTGAGCAGTTATTTAATTTAATAGCGGTTGATTAATTATTGCGACAGTAAAACATGGACAGTAATAAAATATCAATTGGACGGTTATTTTCTCATACAATGTCAATTCTAAAAATAATCGAATCGGTAAGCGAGCGGTAAAAATGATGGACTGGTCAGTAAAAATGATGGAATGGTCAGTAAAAAAGATGGAATGAGCGGTTCGATAACCTAAGTAATATGTTTCGAATTACGTATGTTTAATAAAAGTTTATATTATTACTATAAAAACCTGCTCTTATTATACAATAAGTTAATTTTAGCTGCTACTAAGCAAATTATGTGGTTGTTATTATTTGTTTTTATAATATTATGCCATTTTGATAAAGAACCTAAGTATGTTTCGAATTACGAATAAAAGTTCCTATTATTTTTAATTTCGTTTTAAATTCATTCAGTGTTGCAGCGCCTTAATCTTTTAATGTTAATTTAGTTTCTTTTGTTTCTTAAAATTATGTTTGGCAATGTAATTTTTGCAGGCGTTTAAATAATTTTTATTTTTGCTAATTGGTAGGCGGTAGTCGATATATTCTTGTCTCGTCCATTCTTTTATTGCATTGTAATGCTGTTCAATTGTTACAAAACTAATATACAGAAGTTCATATAAATTGCATTTAATTCAGTATCCTCAAAATAGGATCAAAGTTAACTAAGTCCAGTTTCAATACGAAACATTCAATGAAAGTAAAAGTAATTTAATTTTTCATTACCAAGTACCGTCTGTCCGTCTGTCCGTCCGTCCGTCCGTCCGTCTGTCTGTCTCTAGGCTGTATCTCAAGATTATGTCTTAGACCACAACACAGAGTCTAAGTGTCTAAGCACTCTAGGCTGAATTACGCCAGCGTAATTTACGTGGCCGAAATTACGTTCAGCCGCTTACGTCTGATGCGTCACACTATAAATTACGCGAAGAACCGAAATTTCGCGGCGTAATTTCCGTTGACGAACGCGCGCGTAAGTATTTAAAATTCTCAGATGTAATATGTGCGTTAACGCTTTTGAGATAAGGTTGGATTTGCTATGTTCGGTTTTGATAATTCCGTCGCGTATAGTGTGTTGCTATACAAAACATTACCACCGAATCGCTGCCGAATTTTACGCTCGACTCGGCTCGACGGAAATTCGGCTCATAACGGAATTTCGGCATAGTGTGTCGTCTGTCGCGTTCCGCCCATATTTTGTATGGATTTGAAACGCGGCGTAAACGCGGCGGAATTTACGTCGGCGTAATTCAGCCTAGTGTGTTTAGACCCTTAGGGCTGTCTTAGAGCCGGGACACAAAAACACGACACGACGTCGTGGAAATCTACGACGCGCGTCGTAAAAAACCACGACACGACATCGTACGACGTCGCGTCGTAGAAACTCAACGTTAAATTTCTACGTGAGTTTCTACGACGCGACGTCGTACGATGTCGTGTTAGGGCCGGGACACAAAAACACGACACGACGTCGTGTCGTGGGAATCTACGACGCGCGTCGTAAAAAACCACGACACGACATCGTACGATGTCGTGTTATGGCCAGGACACAAAAACACGACACGACGTCGTACGACGTCGCACGACGTCATGTCGTGGGGATCTACGACGCGCGTCGTGACACGACATCGTACGACGTCGCGTCGTAGAAACTCATCTTTGAATTTCTACGTGAGTTTCTACGACGCGACGTCGTACGACGCCGCACGATACCTTGTCGTAGCTTCTTACACGATACCGTGTCATAAATTCCCACGACACGACGTCGTATCGTGTTTTTGTGTCCCGGTCCTTAGGCTGGTATAAATAGTCAGTACTTAAGATGTGACCCGGTCTCAAGACGCGGTTCGGTTCGGTGATTGGTCCAAATTTTGACAGCCGTGTGATTGGTTATCACAGAGTCTGAACTGAGTCTTGAGACCGAGATGCATCTTGATTCTTGATACTGACTATTTATACCAGCCTTAGTTTCGCTTTATAACGGTACGGAATCCTCCATGGGCGAGTTCGACTCGCACTTTGCCTATTTTATTTTATTTTACAACCTCATTGTTTAAGGCGTCGCCTTGATAATTTGGCTGTAGCAATATCGATTTTTCTCAGCAATGACTAAAGCTAAGAAATTAAAGTTCATTGTCAATATTCATCATGTCTTTGTCTTTGAATTACCCATAGCATAACACGATTGGTCAACTTTTATAACACAAAATAATTAATCAAAAAGACCTCTGTAAAAAAATGGATTCCTATCTTGCCAACAGAGGAGAGTGATTTAAGCTTCCAAAATTTGTACATAAATTGGTTCAAGCATACACTCTAATTTGCCCATAGCTTATATGAAATATATTTTTGGTTTTTAAATTACGCGACAAAAACCATTTTGTCGCTTACGCCCTTTCCATTTTTTGCAAGCAATCTAAAGAGCCCCCGAGACGGTCAAACGGTTTGATTCAAACATTACGTGTTTGATGAAACCGTTTGATGTCGGTTTGAATGGTTGTCAAACGGCATTGCGCATTTGGTTCAGTGCGCCGCCATAATTAGATGTGTGTGATGCAGACAAGATTGCTCTCAAACTTCAAAATCCAGTACTAAACTAAGCCGAGTTTGTTCAAACGCATCGGAAGTCGGAACACGATCAAACACAAACACGGCGCGTCAAACACAACAAAAATATGAAATTTCAACAAACGAGCTTCAAACACGTAAATGTTTGAAAAACCGTTCAAGCTAGCTTTGTAAACGATCAAAATGGTTTGAGTCGAACCAAAATTTACGTATTTGAATCAAACCGTTTGACCGTCTCGGGGGCCCTTAAAACATATCCAACACGGTTTTTTACTTTAGCGCGGAGAACTGCTTAGAATGAGATTTCTTACTGACAAATTCCGATTTGTTACTGCCCAGACGTAACCGCTCATTCATTCATTTTTACTGCTCATTTAATTATTTTACTGTTCAATAATGTTTTCAATTATCCATTTCATTATTTTTTACTACTCATTTTTGTTTAATTTACTGCTTAGTTTTAACTGCTAAAGTAGTTATTGAACGTGCCATTTATAATTTTTAACTTACCAAAACTGCTATTTACAACTGCTCCTTTAAATCAGTGCCTATTTAAAATAGAATAAGTCACATGAGACCAGTATTTATAAATAAATGATTCATAAACAACGAAATTAAACAGTTTTAGAAAAATCAACTTAATATAACAGTGAAAAAAAAAACATAAATTGAGTGTAGGATGACATATCGATATGGTAATGGTGCTCCCACACCGAGTTAGAAAATGTTTAGTAACGTTACTAAACATTTGTTAGCAAACATTTCATCACAAATGTTAAAAAATGTTAAAAATGTTTTCATGTTAGAAAATGTTTAGTAAACGTAAGTTAACAAATTATAGCAAAACAAATTATAACAAAATAAAACATATTGTGTTACCTTTTGTTTGTAAACCTTTTATAAAGGACAACGGGGTATGCGGTGAGCCAATACCAGATTTAAATGTTATAAAATGTCAGTAAACATTAGTAAACATTTTCTATTAGTGTAGGAGCACTTATAACATGTAACAGTTCCTAACAAAATGTAGCAATTCACAACATTTGTTAGTAAATGTTTTCATGTTATAAAATGTTTACAAACATTTTCTAATGGCGGTGTGGGAGCACCATTAGACTACATACTATGAATCTTAGACTTTGATGGTATGTCGTCTTATACAATACGTAAATCCAAGCTGCATTATCATCTCTCTAGTTGTCAGTGGTGTAAGGATTCTTAAGTTCTTCATCATCGTCAAAAAATTTACAATGCTTCTGTTACCAATTTAGCGGAAACATAAGTAACTATAGTATGTCATCTTAAGCCGACGTCTAGTATGTCATCTTACCAAATGAGTAATAGTGGATAGATTTAAATTTTGTACACAAATACTTAACGTTAGAACACGTTTTTATTAATATTTGTGGCCTATAAGAATCCATGTCCATAATAACAAATTGTTATACGAAAAGATTCTGACCTTACGCGTTTTTTCACCACAAAACAAAAGTGTAAGAAAATTTTTCTCTCATCAAAATTAGGAAAACCTTTATTACTTTGTAAAGAACGGCCCCTATCCGGCATACTAAGTTGGGCCACTAGGGGCACACTGAGGTGCTCCATAAAACGTCACAACTCACAAGTTCACAGAAAGCACAATTATTTCAACGAATTTTGCCGATGTGTCGTCTTATCTGACTATGCCATCTTAAGCACAATTCCCTATGTCACATTAAATGTATTGCACAAATGAAACTTGTACCATTGGTACATTATCGCTGAAGGAGTAAATTAAACACAGAATACTGTATCTCTGAACGCTCTACTGTCGGCGGTGGCTCGGTAAGAAGTGGACGACAGCTCTCATGTCTGGCGGCCATATTCTCCAAGTACCCACTCCTTGGTAGTGCGGCCATCTTTATTTATCAATACACTACAAAACTTAAGGCAAAAATAACAAATGTAATAGTCACAAATGTATTAGTCAAAAGTCAAATATTTCTGTTTCTTAACAACAGCTATCGAAATAAAATCACACACATTTAAAAGTTTCGCCGGTCGCAAGTTTAAACTCGATCGAATGACAATCGAACTTGACAGCCTCTGTTGGATTTGTACGGTGCTATATTAGTAGAATGCCAGGAGCATCCCGTTCCACCAAAATTACACTGGATAGCGTTGTTAAAACATTAAAATATTGAAGGGGGCCACCATATTATGCAGGGGCCACATTACCACCTTTTCCCAATACTTATTTAAAAAAAAAATAATAATAATGAAGTACTTATACAAGACGCAACAAGCATTCCATCATTTCTCAAAATTTGTAAAATAATTTATAGTACTATCTGTATACAATCGATAATTTCTTACTTTAGATTATATTAGGAAGAATTATTTTTAACAAAAAATTAAAACCGACTTCCAAGGTAAAAACAATAGTAACATCCTTATAATATGAACTAAAAAGTATTAAATAATTTTTCCTATCTAATAGTGCCTTTTCGGCTAAACCTCAACAGCTATTTCTGTACTCAATCTTCATCGTTTTGAAGTCGGTACCAGATAGCTGAATCTTCCTCTGCCAGAATATTTGAAACTTTTAGAACTGGTACCGACTTCAAAATGATGAAGATTGAGTACAGAAATAGCTGTTGAGGTTTAGCCGAATTCGGAAAAAGGCACTATTAGATAGGAAAAATTATTTAATACTTTTTAGTTCTATTATAAGGATGTTATTATTGTTTTTACCTTGGAAGTCGGTTTTAATTTTTTGTTAAAAATAATAATTTCACTCTTTTTAGTTACCTAGTAAACCATCGCGTATATTCTACTTATTACAATTTGTTAAGAGTCACACTCACAAATATCAAGTAAATAATTTTAAATTATACATTTAAAAAAATCGAAGTGAACACGTGCTAGGTAATTTAAGGGAGAAGATGAATGTAATTTGCATAGTAGCATATGCTGTCAGTTCTTAAAACAGCGCCTAAACCCCCAAACTTGTATCTATAAGGAATCCGGATTTCTCATAGTATCTTCGGAACCATAGTATACCTTGGTGCAAAATCTTGCGTTTTGGTAGCATATGCTTAGGTTCTTCTTTTCATAAAACTAAAATCACCATATGTTTCCATATAAATTTTGTGGAGTTCCCTCGATTCCTCATGGATCCCATCATCAGGTCACCATGTTTGGAAACATGTTAGCAAATTCAGACTATATATCCTATACAACAAAATAAGAATTTTGAAAATCGGTTCACAAACGGCGGAGTTATCCGCGAACAAACATAAAAAAAGAACATAATATATACGGTCGAATTTAGAAACCTCCTCCTTTTTGGACGTCGGTTAAAAAATATAATATATGAATGCCGAGAAAAGCATTCTCCTTTATATGGGCCACTTTGTGTAAAACATTGGGTCAACCGTTAGTTTGAAAATTATTCTTTACTTTTGATGCTATCTTGTTAATTTTAGTACGGTATGTATAATATTTAACTGGCACTTATAAACACACTTCACTTGTTTTTTTCTCAACTGCACTCAGAATGTGACGTAGCTTTGTATAATTTGAAATTTCCTTATTTATGCGGTTACAAAAGACGAATGTTGATAAGAATGAGTAATACGTAATTTTATACATAATTTTCGTGTAAAGTAGTAAGTACCCAACTAGCAAATTACTCTCAACCTGCATACGTTATAAGAGTACTGTACTTATAGATTACTTATAGTAGTTTTGACATATGCTGTTTGCACTATTAATAGTTTTGAACAATGCATTTTATGCTCAAGTCAGTTTATTCTTACAATTACACTTATAAGCTTTTATAAGTATGAAAATTCTAACCCTTATTAGTGAACATACTGAAGTACAGTTACTCCTATAATAAGCTCTTGTAGTAGCTTATAAGATGACAGTTATACATGACGAAAAAGAGTCACTAGACATAAGAGTACTTACTTTAGTTATTTGTGCTTGTAAGCTATTATAAGACAACATGTTTTGGCCTTTATAAGTTCCATCAGCTGTATTGGTAAGAGCATTATGCGAGAGTATTATTAGTACAATTTATCTTTAATCGTCTCCACCAAAACTCTTTTCAGGTTATTTAATCTTCAGATAACTATAATAGGCTGAAAATCACTTGACAGGATTGCTATCAATTTTACAGCACAATATCGTTCAAAGTGATGAGGGTTCTGTACAAAATTATAATGTAAGTGGCAATAGGCTTGATGACTATTTTTTTTTCTTATTGGTAATTAAAAGACCCTTAAAAAATAGAAACATCGCTGAAAGAATGACTCTGATAGCTTTAAAAATTCACCAAGATATGACAATTCAAACATCTCATAAAATAGACCCGCCCGAAACGCTCCATACAAAGTGCTACGAAAGACTGACGTCACTCTTTCGTAGTTTGTACGGATCGGGAGAGAATTTTGTTCGATAGGTATATTAAATATTGCGTTTATGAAAGTGGTTTCATAACAAAAGTTGCTTTTAATTGCATAAGTTATCAAATGGTATACAAATATTAAGAAATTTAATAGAAAAAAAATTCGACTTGATTATCCAACTTTGAAGGCGCATAACAAAAAGAATACAAATGCTATCGAGCTGAAATTTTGGGAACACATATTTTTTACCGTGATTTATTTATTTTAGTAACAAAATTTGCTAATCTTTGACCTTGTGATCATCCCTATTGTGAAAGAACTATAAACAATACTCATATTTTAATGCTTGATTACTATATTTTAATACTTGATTTATATACTTATATTTTAATACTTGATTTGCATATTTGAATAACAATGCAGAGACACGGGTTGTTTGGTAGATATTTACTGCGGAACCCTAATCAATCGCTAATTCGCAACATAGTGGGAAACAGTTTTGTAAGACACTTGAGTAATATAAAATACTTTTTCTGATAATATACTTATAACACTCTTCAAAATGATAGTAGAAACAATATGGCTGATAATGCAATTGATTCTTAATAATTTAATAAATAATTATTGTAAATATTTTGAATTAGCGAGGCGCATTAAAAATTTGGGCTATACCCTAGTATATTTTACAAGAAATTCCCGTTCCCCTATGACCACACTTAATGTAAATCAACTATCGACAATACAAAAGAAACCAAAAATATTATTAATTAATAATACATTATACATACCTTTGAAATGTATTTAAATAATTTTAATCTCGTTCCACTTGACAAATGCAAAATATTCTCATTTAGATTTATTACTCGCTTGTCAAAGTTTGTTATGGTCCTATTTAGTTTTATAACACACTAGTTTTTGGTTATACAAGGTCATTACAAGTGTAAATCGGATTGACCAAGTATTCTATTAGCATGGTATAAGAGCAAATAGTCTAATAAATTGGGCCCTTTTGCGGTCTTGGAAATAGGATTTAGTGTATTATAAGTGTAAAAAATTAATTGTCTTGAGATAATTATAAGAGTACTTTTTGCTAGTTGGGTACCTACCTCTAGGTTGGTACTACTAAGTACTAATATATTATATTCTGTGCTCTAGTGTGGTGACTAACTTATCACAAGAGATGCCGTATAGACTTTCAAGAGACAAGAACAAATAACAGTTTTCGTGCAGTTTATGTATTATAATATAATTGCTATAGTTAGATGATTTTGTATGTTTTTGTGAGGCTACGCCAACCTTCAGCCGTGGAAACAATTAATACAATGTAAGTACTGAGAACTTGTTTTAAATATCATTGTCGGATTAAGGATTCCGTACGGAAGTAGATTCAAAGGTCTCTTTGCCCTCACCTAAATACAAAATATAATATTATGTTAACGTATTGTTTGTACACCAGCGATACCTGTACAAATATTTTTGGACATAGAATTTATTATTAGGCAAAGCGAACATATTGTAGAGTGCTTAAAATGTTGTTTCTATAGTTGTTATAAAGTTGCCGACTGAAAATTTTAAATCTTCTTTAGTGTAGGAAACGAAGCAAGTGAACCTCGGAGTAATTCCTCAGTCAGAAAAAACTTTATAGCATGGTAAAGTATCATGAATTAAAAGTTTTGTATAAATATCCAAAAAATAATAATAATAGAAGTTAGGTATTTTTACCTAAATTCGTAATTAATTAATATCTTTTGTAGCATAAATGCTCCGTCGAATTTTTTTTCACTGGACATATTCATGGAACGTATAGAAACAATGTATGAAATATCCAAAAAATTATCCCAGCAGAAACACCAAAATTTAATAAAATATGTTTTTTTGGCGTGGCTTGGACGCCAAAATTGCTCTGTCGAACTTTTTTACGGGAATGACATTATATTGAAGTTTTATAGCCACAAAATGAAAATCCAAAACATAAACCATGTATTTATACTATTTTTAAAAATTGCCTTTTTACTAGCAGGGCAAAATTTCTCTATCTGTTTTATTTATTGATTTAAGTACACTGTCAACTTTCTTTTCAACTAGAAAAATATCCAAAAAAATCATCAAGCGTATTAAAAACTAAAAACATTTTACATAGACAGATTTGAATATAGCAATCGGGAGCGAGCGAGGTGTATGCGCGGGGCGCGGGCGGGAGGTACAGGCCGCCCGCCGCGCCGCCCGCCACCACGCGCTATATTCATTCGTGGCCATAGATATCAGAAACAACAGGAGATAGGCTGCCGAGCGCACTTTCTTTGAGTCCTGATGTAAGCTACACTTACATTGACACCTAAATAATTACACAAATTACACCCACACATTGACAAATCCATGATGACACTTACACATTCAAGGCGGTTCTCATTGCTGCGCACACATTGCCATCTACTGTGTAAGTACGCGCCTCAGTCCAGTAAACACATTCAACAAATTTCACACCTACGCTAGTGATTGACTGTCGATAAATTTGTTATCGAGCAGTTACTTTGTTGCATATCGCGAACAATTTTAGCTTTAGGCCCCAATACAATAATTTTGAACAAGTTCTGTTCCATGACGACCTCAGTTGGTGGGCTGTCGGTAGCTCAAGCCGGGGGTCGCGGGTTCGAATCCCGCCGACGGAACAAATAGTTTTCTTAGTTCCTGGGTCATGGATGTGTATTAAATATGTGTATCATATAATACAAATCTGAAATATATGTATTATGTATAGTATAAAAGTATTACATATATTTCCGTTGTCTGGTATCCGTAACACAAGTCCTTCAGGTACTTACCACGGGGCCAGATTGACGTGGTGTGAAGCGTCCATAAATATAAAAAAACAAGTTTTTTATTTAGATTCATCTTCTCTGTAGTTAAATCTTGCAAACTTAAAATCTACCCTACTTTTTAACATGTAAAGTTGCCTCACAGACAGTGTAATGCAAAGTCATGAGATCAAAATTAAAAGATTATTTCAATTTTTCTTGAAGGGTTAAGATTTTTTTTAAAACCCCCGCCAAACAACTTTAAAAAGTATTAAGTAATGAAATAATAATTTACTGACTTTAAGTTTTAATAATTCCTAAGTGTAAAGTAATATTCTAGTCCATAATTATTGTTGTCACGGTGTGTCAGGGGACTGCCAAGTAAACTACGACAACAGCGACTTTTGCATTTTGTATCGCCAAGTCGCTGGTTGTCTCGATTCGGTTCGCTGTGAACTGACCCTTAAACTATAATGTTATGTGAAATCAAACATGTACATTAGCGGTCCCCCGAAACACCTTGACAATACCTAATTATGGACTACAATATTACTTTACACTTAGGAATTATGTAAAACAATCTAAACTTGTGTAGGTTATAGTGCAGAATAACTCCTATCAACAGGATCATATCATAATGATTACCATCTATAAATGTAATTTTTGATGAGGCCGTTAATATGAGCCCAAACACGAAACCTCCACTTTAGGTTCATACGAAGCTCGGCTCCTACAGAATCCAGGTGATGCTACTGCAGCAGCAGCATGCAATATAAACTATTTATCCACGTCTTGCTGGTTATCGCAATTAAAATGAGCCCAAACACGAAATCTTTGCTCTAAGTTGGCAAGGAGTTGATTACCATGTGATGCTGGAGCACCAGGTCAACTTTCCATTAATGTGTATACGTATACCTACTGTATATTCATAAATGTCACGAACGAAAATATTAAACCCATCAAACGACTGTAAGTTGCTAACGGCCTTTCATGAACCAGATAAACCCAGATTTTTCAGCACTGAGCAGGTTGGTGATGATGAATTATAGCTAAGAACACTCTCGATCATGTCAGCTTTCAAACGAAAAAAAAAAACTATGTCGATCAAAATATGTCCACTCGTTTGAATGCTACGATGCCACGGACAGATACACACACAGACAGACAAACAGACAGAAAAAAAGAAGATTATAAAGTAATTCAATAGATTGTTTTACATAATTATAAATGTTTATTAAACTATCAAAATCATCTACTTACAGTTTAATATTAGTTATTACTTGTAAGTACTAATCGCGGCAACGTGATGTATCGACAACAAGAAACGACAGGTACATCACTATCTCACGACGCTTATCAGCGGCGGTGGCTGCCATGCACGTGAAGCGACCGATTCAATAAGCGCAATTTTCATTACTCGGTCAGACTGTTTTCAACACCAGGCTCGCTACACTTAGCGAGCAATGTATTGGGTTCAATCCTTAGGTTACATATTTTTCTCAGTACCCGACTAGTGCAATTATTTTAACGAAAAAAATGAGATTTTGGTAAAAAATTCTGGAAATATGAAATTGTTTTTGTACTTACCTATGAAAAGTGACCCCCTTAAGTTTATGGTCACTTCGATTCTTGCATACAACAACTGAACAGGTAGGCATTTTAAAAAAACTCTCCCGTAGTACGCGCTTAGACAATCACGTAGCGACTAATTGTGTTTTCACAACTTTCGCCTGTTTTGCTCATGTTTCACTTACACCGGCCACGCCCCCACAACCACTCTTCTGGTTTATTACCTCTGTGTTCGTGGCTAATAAGTAAATTGTTATTGTAATAGATTTAGGATTTTTTTTTCGCTGCGGTTGTTAGTTTGACACTAACACACGTTACCGTCTGGTTGTTGCTCGTTATGGAACGTTGTATTATGTGCAACAAAAGCCTCAATGGCTTAGAAAGTGACAGTAAAGAAAAGTAAATCGGCCAAGCGCGAGTCGGACTCGCGCACGAAGGGTTCTGTACCGTTATAGAGCGAAAGTAGGCAAAAATTGTGTTTTTTGTATGAGATTCCTAACATATTTATTTTATTTTAATTTTATTATAACTTAATTTTAAAGTACAAATAATATAATTTAGGGTTTTGTCATTATTGAATCTTACGAGTTATGAGCAAAAAAATCACGTTTCTTGTATGGGAGCCCCCTTAAATATTTTGCTTAAATTAGTATTTGCTGTTATTTTCTTCTTCTACGTTGACAACACAAAACTAATTGAGATAGATAATATGTTTTTATCTTCGCTAAAAATTAAAAGTTATAGTTACTTACATGTAAGTATCTACCTACATTACATAATATTATGTAGAATAGAATAATAAATAATTAATAAAACTTATTTACCTCAGTGTTAAATAAGCAATTATTTTTATTATTAATTATGTTTACGAATTGTACAGTTGCTTGAAAAACACCATAAAATATAAACTATCGGCTATGGCAGGGTCGGATTAAGTCTGAGCTCCTCAAGATAATTTATTATTATAATTAGTTAAGTACATTATTTATTTATAAAAATATAAAATAAAATATTTGGTGGATTTGTTACATTAGGAAATCAAGTATTTTTATTTAGGACGTATTAAGGCCGTCCCCTGAGCAAACGACCTTGACCATGGCATACATTTGTCGCGTTGCCGAGATCGCACCAAAACCCTATTTTTTACTTATCTTACTTCAATATTGACCTAAAAAAATTCTAACCGTAAATAATATGTAATTAGTGAAATTGTCAATCTATTGGCGAGTGTTTTAAAATAAACTTAACCCTCCGTGTACGAGGTGGGGTATGACATACCCCAGCGCTAAAAAAATTGATAGCATTTTTAAACGAAAAAAGTATGCGAGTTAGTTTTCTCAATAGCTACAAATAAGACGTTGCTTCATTCAGTCCTATGTCTATCACCAATTCTGTTACACGTGCTTAAAGTGCCTCTGGGTATCACATACCCCACCTAGTACAGCACGTAGCTAAAAAAGTATGTGTAACTTCTATTATTTTTATTTATTTATATGTTTCATTTGGTGTTCAACTTGATGAAATATTATTTTCTGGTATAAGTTTTGCTAAAAATATCTCGGTTATCGAAAAAAAAATATTTTACGAGTACTGACCGAAGAAGATGATGATTGGGACGCTGAGCTAATGAATTCCGAACAACAATCGGCTGGTAATGAAAATCGAATCAGTGATACCGGATATGGCCTATACTAATATATAGGAATACTAGGCACATTTGCAAAAAATATAATATGTCCTTATTATGTATTTTACATACAAATTTTTGTGTCTAAATAACTGTCAATATTACGGAAACTTAAGTGACCAAGATCTATTTCATATTGTTTATTTTAAATTGATATTATAAATATGCTAAAACTAAATATACTATAGTCTTAGAAATTGAGAAGAATTTGATTGTTATAGGTGCCATTTGATTTTTGTACTAAAGAAAAGATTTCATATTTTATAGTTTGAAGAAGAAGTCAAGATTTTGTACTTTTGCTTATAAAATGTATTTTATTATGTAAAATTGAATTTAATAATATAATAAACTAATCCATTATTAGATATTTAAATATATTACTTTATTATTTTACAATCACAAGGAACAATTTTTCAGATTTAACTGCCTTTTATTGTTGGGGTATGTGATATGTCACACCCCACCTAGTACAGCATGGTGAGATTAGTCACCTAGTACACGGAGGGTTAATTTGTAAATACTTGGGAGATGCTGAATGTATGTTTGAATTTTAAGTATAAATTGGTATTACTTTGGAAGCTGATATCATGAGTAAGTATAATAAACAAAAATAGGAAATAAATAACAGTAAAAAGAAAGGTTATAAATCTGCAAAGTTTCTTCAATAAAGATTCTTATAAGTAGATATTTGATTTGTTATGTACTTATTTATTGTATTCTTTGTAGCTTTGTTATGATTTTCAGTGCAAAAACGTAGTGTTTATGTGGTTTTGATTCATTTGAAATACATACTTGCAAGTGGGGAAATAATTCTCATTGTCCATTAGCAACTCCATTTAGCGTCACTATATATAAAAAAATGGGGATTTATTTTTGTCAACTTTTAAGATTTGTCAAATATTTTAGTTTATTTTAAATTTTTATTATCAATTGTTTTAGATAATGCCTTTAAAAATGCAAAGTGGCATTATGTCCGCAGGAGTGTTTCAAACAGTTTCATTTGTCTGATTAATGTTTTTTTTTAAAACACCTCCTAAAGATTAGGTATTTTATTGTTTATTGGATGCTTTATTCGCATACTGATACATAAGCTCGTTTTAACTCAAACAATTTTGTGCACATTAATCGAGGAAAATAAATTCAAAAGTAGAGTCAGATCAACTAACTAGTATATTTATTTATACATTTCTTTTGTAATCAGGCAAAGGGAAATAATTCCCCATCTTGGTTAGTCATGAACAGGCAAAGGGAAATAATTTCCCATCCGTAAAAACCTTATTATTTTCAGTTTCAATAAATTTTTTTCAGTAAATTTCAAAGTAAAGTTTCAGTAAATTTCATTCAATTTGAACCTACTAGTTCAAATTGAATGAAATATTTTTAAATACTTAAGTATTCCGTGTTTATACAACGCTTGCTTAGCAACTGAAAATTCAAGCTTATTGTTTTATCCACAACGAAGTTTTAGGGGGTCAAAAAGAGTCTGAATTGCTTTGAGAAAAGGATGGTTAAATCATAATTTGAAAGCTACAAAATTATAATAAATATACAGCAATAATCTTCAGCATAATTATAGCCTTTCTTTTTACTGTTATTTATTTCCTATTTTTGTTTATTATACTCATGATTTCAGCTTCCAAAGTAATACCAATTTATACTTAAAATTCAAACATACATTCAGCATCTCCCACCTATTTACAAATTAACCCTCCGTGTACTAGGTGACTAATCTCACCATGCTGTACTAGGTGGGGTGTGACATATCACATACGCCAACAAAAAAAGGCAGTTAAATCTGAAAAATTGTTGCTTGTGATTGTAAAATAATAAAGTAATATATTTAAATACCTAATCATGGATTAGTTTATGTAAAATAAATTCAATTTTACATTATAAAATACATTTTATAAGCAAAAGTACAAAAACTTGACTTCTTCTTCAAACTATAAAATATGAAATCTTTTCTTTAGTACAAAAATCAAATGGCACCTATAACAATCAAATTCTTCTCAATTTCTAAGACTATAGTATATCTCGTTTTAGCATATTTATAATATCAATTTAAAATAAACAATATGAAATAGATCTTGGTCACTTAAGTTTCCGTAATATTGACAGTTATTTAGACACAAAAATTTGTATGTAAAATACATAATAAGGACATATTATATTTTTTGCAAATGTGCCCAGTATTCCTATATATTAGTATAGGCCATATCCGGTATCACTGATTCGATTTTCATTACCAGCCGATTGTTGTTCGGAATTCATTAGCTCAGCGTTCCAATCATCATCTTCTTCGGTCAGTACTCGTAAAATATTTTTTTTTCGATAACCGAGATATTTTTAGCAAAACTTATACCAGAAAATAATATTTCATCAAGTTGAACACCAAATGAAACATATAAATAAATAAAAATAATAGGACTGAATATTTGATAGGAATTAAAGCAGCAACGTCTTATTTGTAGCTATTAAGAAAACTAACTCGCATACTTTTTTCGTTTAAAAATGCTATCAATTTTTTTAGCGCTGGGGTATGTCATACCCCACCTCGTACACGGAGGGTTAAGTTTATTTTAAAACACTTGCCAATAGATTGACAATTTCACTAATTACATATTATTTACGGTTAGATTTTTTTTAGGTCAATATTGAAGTAAGATAAGTAAAAAATAGGGTTTTGGTGCGATCTCGGCAACGCGACAAATGTATGCCATGGTCAAGGTCGTTTGCTCAGGGGACGGCCTTAATACGTCCTAAATAAAAATACTTGATTTCCTAATGTAACAAATCCACCAAATATTTTATTTTATATTTTTATAAATAATTAATGTACTTAACTAATTATAATAATAAATTATTATTTTGAGGAGCTCAGACTTAATCCGACCCTGCCATAGCCGATAGTTTATATTTTATGGTGTTTTTCAAGCAACTGTACAATTCGTAAACATAATTAATAATAAAAATAATTGCTTATTTAACACTGAGGTAAATAAGTTTTATTAATTACGAGCTTTTGCCCGCGGCTTCGCTCGCGTTAAGAAGTATTTTTATATACAAAATTTAACCCCTTGGGGTTGGAATTTATCAAAATCCTTTCTTAGCGGATGCCTACGTCATAACATCTACCTGCATGCCAAATTTCAGCCCGATCCGTCCAGTGGTTTGGGCTGTGCGTTGATAGATCAACATGTCAGTGTCACCTTTGAGTTTTATATATATAGATTTATTATACATAATATTATGTTATGTAGGTAGATACTTACATGTAAGTACACTATAACTTTTAATTTTTAGCGAAGATAAAAATATATTATCTATCTCAATTAGTTTTGTGTTGTCTACGTACCCACAAAGAAAAGAAAAATGTAAAATGTAAAGAATCACACACCGACCCGCGAGGTTCCTAGACCGTGCGGGTCACGCGGTCAAGGTCGTACTATATGCACGATGACGCTAATCTGCACCTAACTAGTAAAGCAAGACGGCACATTATTGCGTAAACACGGGATAGATACATAGCTTCGCTTCTAAAATTTTGGTGTTCTGGATGGTATTTCTTTTGGATATTTTGTATTTGTGTGTATATTTCACTACATAACATAGTTTTGAAAAGAAACAATGCTGAGAAATTTTGCATATTAAGTTTTTTATAGATTTTTAATATTTTTTTATTGGCATGGTTTTTTTTTGGATTTTCTTACTCATGACGCCAAATGACATTCTTAAGTCATATGCGAAAAAAAATAATACTGAGAAATTTTGCTGGGAAAATGAGGTTAAAAAAAGAATTATCATACAAAAGCAATACTTATATTTGAAAAAAGTTTTGGATTTTTATAAAGTATCACATACTTGTATAAATAAATCATTTGGTAAAATAAATTTAGACTGAGAAATTATGGTGTTCGATATATACACAGATTTGTACTTTTAGGTATAAATAACTGACTTCCTAATGTTTTTTTTTTTGGATTTTTATATGATAGTATTGGCTCATACTATTCTATAACCCAGCAAAGTTTCATCGACTGAGGAATTATTCCGGGGTCCCCATACAAAGAATCGGTTCGTTTCCTACACTACTTGGGAAGTAATTAGTACTGTATGAGCCCAAATAGTACACCGTAATACGGATGTGTAAAATAAAAACATTAAAATTATTTCTAATTGAGAAAAGTGGCGCTAGCGGCTAAACTCAACAGAAATTTCTTAACGGATCATAGCTTAGCAGGGAATACAATATGGTCGTATTCTATGTCCGATTTTTGTATCATTGAAGAAATTGATTCCCAGGCAGTTGACGGACCTAAAGGTACGCTTATACGGGCAACTAAAATTGCTCCACTCCAGTCAATTCTCGTCTACTTTGACGTCACGACCACATCAAGCAATTTTCGGCAACAAGCAGCAACAAGCAGCAATATTGCTCAATACATCGCAATACAATTGAGCGATATGGCGCAACTTCATCAACGGCAATACTGTCATACACGAGCCCATCGGATATTCGTCAATTCGTATCGGCGACATTGAGCGATATGAAATATCTGGAGCAATATCGCCGAAATAATTGCGGCAATTTATTGAAATTGCTCCATATTGCTCCACTAATTGCCCCAGATCGGTCCATTCGTGTCGCCGGGCAGTTATTGCCGCAATTGTTGCCCGTGTAAGCGCTTCTTAAGTCATGTAGTCGGCTTATGTCAATACAAAAATCTGTGGTTAGCCGGATGGGTTTGACTTAACGCGACCAAATTACTTAGGTCCGCCATCTGCCTAGGAAGTAGGAATCGACTTCTCTGATTCTCTGGCAGACATACGTAGTTTGGTTGAGTTATGACAAACCCAGCTCACGATTTAGGTACCATCGAGGAAATTGATTCCTATGCATTTGAGAGGCCAACGTCATTTGGTCGATCATGTCAATTCAATGTTAGTTGTGATCTGTCGGCTGGATTTGATGTAATGCGACCAAACTACATAGGTCCCCCATCTGCATAGGAATCAACTTCTCTGATAGTACATTAAATTCACCTAATCCAACCAAATGACTCATGTCTGTCAACTGCCTATGAATCAATTTCTTCGAAGGTACAACCGTGAAGCGTCAACCGCCTATAGCTAGCTGCAGCCACACTGCACCACATGGGTTCAGTAAACGATAGCATCCAAAAGCTATGTTCACACTATGCACTTTCGTCTTCAATTTTTGTCATCTTCTTTCATACAACTTTCGTTTTTAATTGAATGCGTCAACGAACGCAACGCCAACATTGTCATTTTTGAAGTTTTGGATACGGTCAGAGGGCATGCGTCGCGGGCATGCCGCATGCCTCACGTTCGCTGTTGACTGCGCTATAACGCATGCCCTTGACGAACAGAAAAAGGCACAGTGTGGACAAAGCTATTGAGAGAGACTCTGGATGCTATCCAATGATTTTATTACGTGAATAGTGCGTGGCGATGTCGAAACAAATTAATTTGTGCATTAATTAGAGCATAACTAAGCCAAGGTCCACGAAATCGATTCCCGACTGCTACAATATTGCTAATAGCTAATAGTGCTAGTACTAACTTTCCTTTATTACTAATACTAATTTCATATTTGCAATAAAAGAAACCTGACCTTCAGTTCCAGCTTGTAAACTTTATTATTTTACTTTACTTTATAGGGCCTAAACAAAAAAGTGATGCATACAAGGAGGCATATAGATTGAGTAAATTTGTATGCAATTTTGTGACTAGCCTCATATGGACCATATTTTACGTTCTATGATGATGTCAGTAAATGACTTATAAGAATTTGCTTTATATTAGATTTAGATGAGTCGGAATTCTAGGAACTTATCGGAGATGTCATTGTTCAGAAATCGCAAACGCAAATCGCAATGTGTAACAACACGTTCATCATAATTATTGTGGAATCGTAATACATAGGTCTTTCGGAAATGGATGAATTAATATCTATGACGGGTCCCTAAAACCGGAAAAATTGAATGTCATTGCACCGGTACCTATTCAGTAAAGTTGGTATGAAACTGTTAGAAATGATGGTTATTACGTATGGATGTTTCGTCATGGAATGATAGTATTATATCTATTTTGAAAGCTATCTTTATAGCGCAGTTACAAGAGGAGGTAATGCCTGTTTGCTTTTGTCTGTTCAAATAGGAATTAAAAGGTACAGTCGAGAAAAGAAATACCAAGAAACTGTGAAGTTGTACTATGTTGATTTTTGTTTTTTTTTAACCGATCACTATTGAAAGCGGAAATGTATTTTTTAGGCTTTAGCCGTCATTGTTTTGCTTAGATTAACTATAATAAGTAATAACTAATCGTATTTTACATCACGTTACGAAACGTGTCCCTCAACCTATTGACCTTTCTGCTATTTGAAAATTGAAATGATTATGAAACTGACGGTACCTACCTAAGTAGTACCTAACTTTTTAATCTGGAAAAACGAGTAGGCATCGAAATTCCAATTTTAAAGTGTATGCTCAATGTCACGTAATCCACAGCCGAGTTATGCCAATGTTTTAACCGAGATGTTTCAGTATTTATTGCGAAAATCAAAATAAAAAACTTCACTTACTTGTTGCGTCCATATTTAGTTGAAGAACTTTTGCACACTTTTTTTTGGCTGTACTTTGTCACTGGCAACTGGACAAATATTTTTTTATATACTTCTGTTAAAATATTGTTCTTGTAAAGTCCGTATCACTATGTTCGTTTGTAAAAGTAGACTAACTTGTTTACTTCACGACGATCATGGATACCGAGTGAATGCACTCAGTCGTACGATTCACGCCGTGGGAGGAGGAGGGAAATAACGTTTGTCGTGAGTCCGAGAGGGACACACGACGTGCGCCTGCGTCATCAGCAGCAGCCTGTTTTTCGAAACAATGGCGGTTTTTCATCATCTAGGTAATTGCTTTGCTCTTGTTGCCTATGCTATGCCGTCTGCGAAAAGCACTATTACATCAGTAACGGCAGTATGTATTTGGTCTGAGTGAACACTGAACTATCTTTTAATAAGTAGGTTTTCAATTACGATATTAGGAGATTTAGTTGGGCACCAGAATACTACTAATACAAATGTTATTAATTACCACAGTTTTCAAGGCCCTGACTCATTTAGCAGGAAATGACAAGTTTTAAATAGCTCCAAAATTCATACAAATCAATCATTTAATGGTATCAAAATATTGACATCGTCCATTAATCCCACTGCTGGTGGCTGGGGCTGGGGTCAGTTTCGATCCGCAGGTCTCCTCACAATGCGTCGCGATCATTTCCAGATTCAATTTTTATCAAAATTAATAACTAGAGGAAAACACTGAACATGTTTCGACCTCAGTGGCTCAGTGGTTGAACGCGTATAGTCAGAATTCAAGACGGGGGTCGCGGGTTCGAATCTCGCTGAAGGAACAAAAAGTTTTCTATGTTCCTAGGTCATGGATGTGTTATGTGTATTAAAAGTATAAAATATATTTCGTTGTCTGGTACCTGTAACACAAGTCCTTCAGGTACTTACCACGGGGCCAGACTGACGTGGTGTCCATAGATATTATTATTATTGTTTCAAATTAATGTTTAAAGGGAAAGCGGGAAAACTTCAGAAATAGTTCTATAGAATATAATATAATTGGTTGCATAATGCATCACTATATTATTAAGTGAGTCTTTGTTTCAAGTTCAATGGTAAAATAATAGGCGCAACGCCTGCGCAATAAGAGTTAGGTCATGTGAACACAATGATTGTTTACAAAGGATCATACGTTGATGGCATACAGATTAGCGATAATTAGGGCCACACGCGGTGTGCAAATGTAGCGATTGAATGTAAAAATACCTTGTGGAACACCTTTGGGCCGTTGCCCGTTATGACGCAAAATAACGCATATGATATTATCATATTACCATATATTATCGATTGCTACAAATGGGAAATAGAAAACCTCTAAGGTTTAGCGTGGACCGTGGTTTAGCGCACAAGCATTAATCAGTCTCGATTCTTGACTAATGACAAATCAGTCTTCCCTGTATTGAAACTGTCGAGTGTCTCGTGGGCCGTGGCATTCTTGATGTTATGAAGCAGTTTCGTCAGTGAGACGTTAATAATTATTATTCTCTCTGACAACTTTTTGTCGTAGGTGAGCGGCAGGCCTTAAAAAGGTACAATCAAGTTTATCACAAATCGTTTGCTAACATTTCTGTATGTTTTTGCAGTAGAAAAAATCATAGGTTCCTGCTTGGCTAGTTGTCAATTTAGATTGCAATGAGGTACAGTCAATTTAATCCTGACATTGTTGCTCTTTCGTCTTAATTACGAAATAAAAGTAATTTGTATTGACGAAGTAAAATAGTGTAATACGATTTCATTTTAGTTTGTATCATTCGATAATCGAATTTAGCGCCATCTTAACCAACTTCTGGTAAACAATCTGTTATGTAAGTAAGCTGACTTCTGCATCCGCTGAAGCACGCATGACTTGACTTTTCCGATCGGCGGAAAAGCGACGCTAGAGGGCGCCGGAGCATCGGCGAGTGATGAGCAGTGGGCGGGCAGGATCCAGGGTGCGCACGCAGGTTACATAACGGCGACGGCGGCTTCGGGGGCGCGCGCAGTGGGCGAGGGGCGCGGGGCGATCGATGCGCGCCCGGGGGGAGTCAGTCGAGCGGCGAGCGAGCGACATGGCGGCGCGCCCACCCCGCGCGGCGGCCCCGCGGCCCGGGCCGCGCGAGTAGGTCGCCATGCGCGATGCGGTATGAGGCAGCGCCGCGCCCGGCGGGCCGGCCCCCGCTAGCGGCGCCGCCCCCGCCATGCGAGCGCCGCCGCTGCTGCTGCTGCTGCTGATGGCGGCCGCGGGCCTGGCCGTGAGTCCGCTCGCGCGCCTCAACCCCTGGCTGAGCGCGTGCGACCTGGAGGAGGAGGGCGCGAGCGCCGAGTGCGGCGGCGGGCACGCGTGCGGCGGCGGCGGCGCGACGCTGGCGGGGCGCGACGTGCGGCCGCTGTGCGCGCTGGCGGCCGGGGCCCGCGCGCGGCGCCTGGCCGAGCTGCGGCTGCGCGCGTGCTGCGAGCGCTCGCCCGCGTCCGCGCTGGACCGCGGCGCGCGCGCCGAGGTGCTGGCGGGCGGGGACCGCTGCGAGCGCACGCTGCGCGACCTCCTCGCTCTGGACGCGATGGTCGCGCGCGTGCACTGCGATTTCGCCACCATCCTCGAGCGCTACGACTGCGACCAGTCCTATTCTATACATACGTGTAATGAGTGCCAGGTGAGTGTCGTAGATATGCACGACCAGTATATCACGTCAGCGGTGTAGTGTTGTTATATCATCATTCATCCATGCTAGATAATATTCACATGTGAAAACTCACGATCGAACGGCCCGTCCCTCATCAGATAGTACGTATTCCTAGTGGTATTGTTTTGTGTGTGTCACTTTTATGCCACGGTTTAGGTTATGTCTCCAGCACTTTGGATATTAGCCACTATTTTGGCGTGCAAGAGACTCATTGCAAGTGAACGGCATAGCTACTACGAAGGTCGGAGTGGTCGAGTCCTCGGGAATTGTATAATAAGTCGCCTCATGGGCACACCGCGTGACCCTTGACACAGGAGACGATGATAGGCGTGTATCGATCCACTTAGGATTAACCTCAACATCTCCTACAATCAGAATAATATAATATTTTACCCACAGTTTAGTAATAGAGAAATTCCATTTATACAACTTAAATTTAACGACACGTCTAAAATCTCAATAATTATGTAATTAGTATAAGTTATCCTGAAATTACGAGTACTACGTATTAATGATATTCTAAAATCCGATAAAAATTTTCGAGGATTCCTTTCAAAAATTGCGCGATAGCAACCATTAATTTTCTACAATCATTTTTCCGCCTCTATCTATGCAGGATATATAGATGGGGTCTCTACCTGTATTTCTGTCTCGCAATGCAAATGATTCTACAAACATCCATACAATCACTACCTGAGTAGTAGAACTAGTAGATGGTTCTCGTGTATGTAAAGACGTAACGTTATTTTAAAAACACCAATAACCAGCTCTACACCGTTTTCATATTTATTTTCATCCTTTCTTTTTTTGGTTTTTTCTAAAACTATTTGACGCATTATACATTAAAACCATACAAATATTATGTTCTGGGTACATGAAAAACTAAAAACCTTCGCTGAAAATCAAAATCGAAACTTCTCTATCCAGTTGCCTGGACCGCGATAAAAGGACAATATTAAGTTAATTCTGTTTAAAAGGTATTTATTAAAATTGAAAGTTTCCTATCGAAAATACTTACAAACCATTATCCACAGACAAAAACATTATAACATCAAATTAATTATTGGTTTGGCTAGCAAAAACACGACTTATTGTTCGGAATGGTAAATTATTAGATATTTTAAAATACCCTGTATAATAAGAAAATCTTTGATCGATAGCAAACCGCACTGATTACGTCAAAACGTTGTGATCCCAGATTAGGGAAATATCAGTACTAAAGGACCTATCACAGGTTAAAGTCGATTTTTTAAATAATTCTACGGCAGAGGTACCGCAAAAATATTGTCAGATTAAGAGATGTGAGTAATGAATACGAGAGCAAACCTCCAGGGAGGTGTTACAGCGAAAGTTGGGTCGACCGGAGTTTCATAAATTATACGTTTTTGACACGCGTTAGGGAAGTTATATTATGACGAATTCACCTACAAACACGACTATAAATGTGGGAATTGAGGTACATTACTCTTTAGTTTTTTTTTATCAAAACTGTATAGGTGATAAACAATACCAGCGATGATTATTTATTCTTTCCCGGATATAATGAAAATACATTTTCATTATTTTTACATATTCTTTTAATGTAATTTTTAAATTATTTTATTCTAATGCTTAATATTATATACTGTTAAAAGAAACTTAAAACTAGAACTAAATTATTTTATCTTTGGAGATTCATTCCTGTATTTTCAAATCTTACTATCCCTCTTCTTTTCTCAACACAAACAACAAAAATCAGCACTCAAAACCATAATCAAAGCCTATGCATATTACCTTCATCGACTTGCAAAATGAAAAAGCGATTTTCAACTCGCTACAATCGCGGGCCGCACGGCGGAAGCTGAAACTATGAAACAAATTACCGTGAGCCGCCTCGACTCAGACACTTCAAGAAAGAGCCTCTTTCGTACAAGCCCCGTAACACATTCCTCGCGTGATACAGATGTGTACTGGGGTTTATTCTCTTTGCAAGTCAGAAAATATTTGCTTTTTGATTTGGTCACATTATTTTTCAGATGATTAAGGCCTTTTGTAACTTTCGTAACTAAGGCCATATGACCTGGAAATAATCTAGATGCTTGACTATAAGTAATGGCCTAGAAATGCTGCTGCAGTTTACTCTACGAAATTGAAATGAGAATCTGTGTCTTGAAGCGATGATGAAGTCACTTGCAAAATATGTGGTATATATTGAGTTATATTCATGATAAAATATTGAATACATAATAATTATTGTAGATATTTATGTTTTCAAATATAATATACAATCACGGGCAACTGTGTCGTGGGATATTAGTTTTACCCAGTTTTCGTGCGCGGATAATCGTATACATGCACGAATATAAAACACAAACAAATACAAAATTGCTTATAGCTTAAATACTTTACATAATACTGTATCTCTTATGGCAAACTGCCTCTTACCTTTATTTTTTGTTCTAGTATGCAGAAGATTTAAATAAATTATTGAAATATACTGCCTAATTCATCTATGGTTTTAAATGGAAATATTCTAATTGTTGTTTTTTGGTATTGTTCATTATAACCATAGTATAATGTTGTCAATAACCTTTTTATTTGTATTATTTAGTAGTAGTAGGTTAATAAGCTATTAACCTGTCATGAGTTATAGTACTCATGACAAGCTATTTCTAGTCTTTCTATATTTTAACCCGTGAATATTATGTTAAAAATGCTACTAGCATAACAAATTAGATACTCGTAGCCTTTTTAACTTGACATGCCATTTAGCGTCGAATAAAAACAAAAGTAGCGCAAATGTTTGATAGTTTATGCGGTAAGTGTTAAAACAAAAGCCTCTGCGAACGACATGACAAGTGATGTTGATTACTTTTTCACTAAAACTTTTCAACATGGCGTTTTTCTTTATTGCTCGTATTGTGCTCCACAAGGCCACGAGAGCGCTCACAATGTGCCGGTTTCTTGAGTGCAGTTTGTGTGTCTCTACCTTTAGTTTTACGCTGCATTTACGGAAAATCACGCTGCATTTACGGAAAATCACGCAACTTCAGAATATACAATAGTCGAACCTTGAGTCTACCATTTAAGCTTTTTAAATGCATCGATTTATAATTAAGTACAAGCTTAACTTACTTACCAAACCTTACTTATCAAACCTAATTAACTATTTTAGATACAGGGTGTATTTAAATAAAACTATTCTGCTATACTCTAAACTCGAAAGAATATCTTTGAAATAAGTTTGTTTGTATGATAGAATTATTATGCTTAAAATAGTTGGAATTTTGAAAATGACACTGATTTTACTGTAGAAAGTTTCAGTTGACCAAAAACGTATACATTTGTGAGACCACGACGCGACATCAAAATATAGTGGTCCGTATTAGTTACCTATAATAATGTCCTCAATGTTTCAATGAAACCAGCCATCCAGTGGGGGTATTACTATGTTCTTAACTTACGAGTAGACTTTTTCTTGGTTCAACTTCCTTAGTAGCATTGTCTCGCGGCCTTACCATCTTGAAATATTATTCGTAGCAAAAAAGTCGATTATATTTTACATAAACTGGAATTTCATGAAAAATCGATATTTGAATCAGAATGCCTGATTTCCGAGGTGTTTGCTTATGAATAGCGTTGTTGATTATTAACTTTAGCTAATCAACTTTTTCAAACAACACCACAGAAACCGAAATGAAATTTTATGTTTCTTCCTCTAATGGTTTGGCGTCCGTTGATCAGTCTATTCAGCTTTGCAAAGATAAATAATATTAAACTAAAGAGCGTTTGTTTATCGAATCGCGTGACACATCTCGGAAGCATTTTGCGGGCATTAACGAGTACAGAGCCACAATAGACAACGAACCAGTAGGCCGACTTCGAACCAGCTGACGAATCGATGCGAGTATCGCTGCTATCCGTATGTAAGCGTGCTACGAACGGCTGAGCAACGCAGTGCTACAACGCGCACCAGCTGATAATAATATGTCAAACGTATTTTCGAAAACACTTTTGTCTTCTATAGGTGATCGTACATTACGCAGTGCTACGCCGCGCGCCGGCTGATATCTCAAACGTATTTTCGAAAACACTTTTGTCTCCTATAGGTGATCGCATATTTATCAGGACATACGCGCCGAACTCGCCGCGTTTTAAAATTCGATGTATGAAATGATGTAAAACCTCGCATATTCGACCGCATCGTACACGCGCCGCATTTCGTGTACTATGCGGTGCGTTCGACGCGTACGGCGCTTACGGAGTTGAAAAATGTTCGATCAGCTGAAGTCAGCCTACTGGTTAGTGCTGTCTATTGTGACATAGCCGACAATGCGAGTGGCGTGTCGGCCGCCATTCCCCATATACCTGGCCCGGACACTCGCAAGCTTTCAACTTCCACACCGTTGACTTCACATTAGAACGTAGCATGTTGAGACTTTAAAATATCTTGTTATAGCTATCTATTTTATATTTTGCAGAAGTTTTTGCTTATGATATAAATTTTAATATAAAGTTTTAATTTATAAAGTTTTGTTGATATATCCAATTAATGGAAGAGCCCTTTGGCACGAATAGGAGAGCTCGATCTAAACCACGACCTTAGAGAAAACCGATGTGAAACGATTATTTTGTGTGACGAAATGAGACACAAATCTTCCTATGAATAGACAATTTTTTATAAAATTCTATGCTTGGTTATTTTGATCTTAGTAACATAGCTCGGTCTAAGAGCGCCAACCATCGTTAGTTACCATTAAGTGAACTGTTTGCTAGACGTGTTCTGGGTTATTAAAAAATAATGTAATTATTAAAAGTTTAATTTTTACCGTTCTCAGAATGCATTAATGATCAAATAAATTCCTCAAAATCTGTGTCTGATGATTGATGAATTACCACCAATTATTAAGTTTTGCACGCTATAATAAGCGTAGCAGCACAGAATGCATATTAGTTGGTAGCAGTTTCGTAGCTGTCTGTATATTTGCAGACTAACTGCCGCACTCAGAGATGAATATTCATTACTTATCTGTAAATAAATAAAGATTTTGAAATAAGCCCCATACATTATCGGTTAAACTTTTAATTAAAATAAAGTTTGGTCTTCATTAAATGTCTCTGAATGTGTTATTAATTTTATTATGGGCACAAACCACGAAAGCGATAATATTATATTAGACTAGCGACCCGCCCCGGCGTCGCACGGGTATAAAATATATTATAGCCACTGAAAAAATGATTAAAATCGCCTATGATCCTTCACGTGGTCTACTTCTTATCTGTGCCAAATAACATTTTTATAAAAATTGCTCCAGTAGTTCGCGAAATAAGCCCTTTCAAATAATTTCTCCCGTTTTTTCCACATTCTCATATTAGTCTTAACGTGATAAAATAAAGAGTAATGCCTTCCTCAATAAATGGGCTATCTAACACTGAAAGAAAAAAAAAAGTCCATGGCGTGATGGACTAGAATTAATTAAAATTAATAATATTATTTCAATTATCCTTGGTGCGAAAAATCTAAATAATAAAATAACAAATAAAATAGCTTATAGCCTTCCTCGATAAATGGGCTATCTAACACTGAAAGAATAATCAAAATCCGTTGCGTAGTTTTAAAGATTAAAGGGAACAAAGGGACATGAGGGAAAAAAAGCGACTTTGTTTTATAATATCTATATATAGATATAGATGTAGGAATATAAATAGTACAAGTAGGTACCTTACTTTAGCTCTGCAAAGATTTCAAAGATTGCAAACCTTTGAATAATAATTGATCTTTTATTTTCATTTTAATTTTGCAGAAGTAATGCACATCATACATTGTTAATATGGCCGGCTTTCGACCAAACAGACATAAATTTTGAACGTATGTATGTTTTTACGTACGTTTTTGGAATGTTGACCAGTCATTTGAGTGAATGAATGTAGCGTTATTTTTTTTTTATTAAATAAGGGGGCAAACGAGCAAACGGGTCACCTGATGGTAAGCAACTACCGTCGCCCATGGACACTCGCAACATCAGAAGAGCTGCAGGTGCTTTGCCGGCCTTTTAAGAGGGAATACGCTCTTTTCTTGATGGTTTGCAGGTCGTATAGGTCCGGAAATACTGCTGGTGACAGTTCGTTCCAGAGTTTTACAGTGCGCGGCAGAAAGTTACGCAAAAAACGCACTGTGGAAGACTGCCACTCATCAAGGTGATGTGGATGGTATGTTTTTTTTCCGAACAATTCCTCAGAGCACTCCCCGTGATACAACCGATAGAGGATGCAGAGTGAAGCTACATCTCGGCGTAATTCCAAGGGGTCCAAGCTGTTTGAAACACTATGGCAGTCAACAGTTCGAGCTGCCCTTCGTTGGATACGATCCAGAGGGAGCAGTTGGTATTTAGGCGCCCCTGCCCAGAGATGAGAACAATATTCCATATGAGGCCGAACCTGCGCCTTGTAGAGTTGTAAGCGTTGGTCCGGACTGAAGTACTGTCTCGCTCTGTTAAGAACACCAAGTTTCTTCGAGGCTAAATTTCTAAAAATCCGATATCATCTAGAGGGTAAGCCCTCTAGATGATATCGGAGACTGGACTTCGCTCGATATGTTGACGCCAAGTATCTCAATGCTAGGGGAGATAGTTAAAGATGTGCCCTCGAAACGAGGATATACGACCATTGGTGACTTTTTAGTGGTGAACGTGCAGACTTGTGTCTTGGCGGGGTTGAATTGGACCAAATTACGTCTACCCCATTCAGAGACCTTCTCCAATGAATTCTCCACCTTAGACACAAGTTCGTTTCGACTCTCAGTGACATTTTGCCGAGAAATATTGGGGGAGCCGGTATATACAGCATCACCTGTACTATCATCCGCATAGCAATGAATGCCGTTGGTCTGTAACATGTCATTGATATGCAGTATGAATAGAGTAGGCGATAGCACACAGCCCTGAGGGACACCAGCATCAACAGATGGAGTTTCCGAGCATTCGCCGTCAACTACGACCTTAATGCTTCTGTCTGCTAAGAAACTAGTGACCCACTTACATAATTTCTCGGGCAGCCCGTATGATGGAAGCTTTGATAGCAGCGCTTTATGCCAAACCCGATCAAAGGCCTTCGCAATGTCCAAACTAACAGCCAATGCCTCTCCCTTCGACTCAATTGCCTGAGCCCAACGATGAGTCAGGTACGCCAAGAGATCACCAGCCGAGCGACCCTTACGGAACCCGTATTCTTTGTCGCTAAGTAATCCCTGGCCGTCCAAGTATCGAAGAAGCTGGCTATTGATAATGGATTCCATTATCTTCGAGAAGAGAGAGTTTATAGCGATTGGTCTGTAGTTGGAAGGATATGAGCGATCACCTTTTTTGGGGATCGGGTGCACCAAGGCTGTCTTCCAGGAAGCCGGGACGATGCCAGTGGAATAGTAGAGCCGAAAAAGACGCGTCAAGACCGGAGCCAACTCTGAAGCACACTTTTTCAACACAATAGGCGGGATTCCGTCAGGCCCACTCGACTTTTGGATATCAAGGGAACGGAGGGCTTTTCGCACTGAGCGCTGATGAAACCGAATATCCGACATGATGCTCGTGCATCGCGGTATGGTCGGCGGTTTCTACCCGTCATCCAGGGTCGAGTTTGACGCAAAGAGCTTGCCCAGAAGATCGGCTTTGTCTTTTGCGTCCTGGGCCAATGATCCATTTCCTACGTGTAGGGATGGTAGGGTTGGCTTGCAGAAATTTCCTTCAATAGCTTTGGCCAGAGACCAGAATGCACGGGTTCCCGAGGGGAGGCGCTCAAGTCTCTTGCCAATAATTCTATTGACGTGCTGTTGCTTTTCCCGAGTAATCTCTTTCTTGAGGGACCTGGAGGCAAGGTTGTACTCCTTTTTATACGTGCTGGTATTTAAATCCCGAGCAGACACTGCGTTGGCCCAGGATTGGTAAGCCTCCTGCTTCCGGCGAGAAGCTTTTTTGGGGGATGAACCAAACCAGGGACGAAATCTGCCGCCAGTTGGCACTACAGAGGACGGAATGAAAAGTTCCATCCCCTACATCACCACATCGGCAACAGAGTTGGCAGTGTTGTCGGGATCATCCGGCGAGAAGCACACGTGCCCCCAAGGATAGGATGCAAAAAACGACCGCATCCCATCCCAGTCCGCTGACTTGTAGTGCCACACACGACGGTATTTAACAGCACGCTGTCTTAACACCGTCGTAAGTCGTTAATGCATAGTGCACACCTTTACGATATTCTGTATTAATGAAAGTAAATTTTATCCGCGTAATACGCTGGAATAAAACGTCCGCACCCATTACTTTACACTATTTATTGGCCCCACTAAATCCTTATTTTATGAAACCTTTTTTAACATTATATTTAATAAAAGTTATGACGGCTAGGGCATAAAGTAGAATCCTTTACGAGTGGATTTAGAGGGTTCCTGAAATACACCAGGCGAGATCCCCTATTTACGTTATGTTAATAGTGTAAGCTGTGTGTTATAAATTAGTAATCAACTACCTTACTCACTTGAGTTCATCTTGAGCGTTCCCTTGTTTGAATATTTCGTTCCCCTCTGTTGTAGTATGTATTTAAAAAGACTGTTTTCTCATACGACTTCTTTAGATTTAAAAATATTGTCATTATGATATTTAAATTTACGTACTTAATGCTTAAACCTACTGCTTAAATTATTACAAATTATAACAAGGTGTAACAAAACAAAGTGATATTAATGCTTTATGGTGTGTATACTGTATGTCTCCCTTATATAGAGATCACTGTGAAAGTAGCAGCGCTGAAAGAGCAAACTTTTTTGTGATTTGTATGAGCAAGCGCCCCCGCGTTATAAACTTTTCCGTGCAAAGGTGAAAAAAGTGTATTTTTCAGTGCTGCTACTTTCACAGCGAACTCTTTATAGGCGACCCATACACACCCTAAATTCTAATGACTTAGTTTTGTTACATCCTGTATATGAAATCTGGACAATTCCGATAAATAACCTACAAATAGATATTTTTCAGTTTCTCTTGAATTCTACACCGAACTACTTTATTCAATCTATACATATAATAAAACTGTAGAAATGACGATTCTGTACATTAAAGATATTCAAAAAATAATAAGCGGAGGGTGTTACTACATCGCTATACAAGCCAAAAATGTGGTCAGTTTTTTTGTCTGTCTGTCTGTCTGTCTGTCTGTCTGTCTGTCTGAATGTTTGTTCCACTATCACACGAAAACTACTGATCCGATTTGAATGCGGTATTCGCAGATATATTTGTCTTCTTCCAGGTTAACATCTGGTGTATAAAATTTTTTCCCCCCACCCCTCTAAAGGGACAAAAGAGGGGGTCAGATTTTGTATAAGACTTTTGCTTTAACACGAAAACTACTGATCAGATTTGAATGCGGTTTTCGCAGATATATTTGTCTTCTTCCAACTTAACATCTGGTGTATAAAAAAAATCCCCCCACCCCTCTAAAGGGACGAAAGAGGGGGTCAGATTTTGTATAAGACTTTTGCTTTAACACGAAAACTACTGATCCGATTTGCATACGGTTTTCGCAGATATATTTGCCTTCTTCCAACTCAACATCTGGTGTATAAAAATCCCCCCCCCCCCCCCCCCCAACAAAAGAGAGGGTCAGATTTTGTATTAAGTAAACTTTTTTCTTTAATGGACTTACTTTATATTATTAACTGTTTTTCCAACTTAACATCTGGTGTTACATAACATTTTTCCCCCCACCCCTCTTAGGGGACAAAAGAGGGGGTAAGATTTTGTATGCTGATGAAGTAGAAATACTTAAAATGGCAATACAACGTTTGCCGGGACAGCTAGTATTAAAATAAATACATTCTTGTAAAAATTCATGATTTAATTTCTACGAAATGTGCTCTAGGCTAGAAATAGCTCCTGTCTGCAAGTACTACGGGGTCTTATAAGGCGATTAATTCAATTGAAACCGAACCAGTCACAATACCGGCTTCATTCAAAAACATGGTACAGATTGAGGTTAAGTGTGTTTGCGCAGGCGCGGGCCGGGCGCATGCGCAAACGGACTCTCTCGCAATGATTTCACCAACCTTCTAAGTATTTTGATTCCCTTATATTATGCTAACTCTATTATGTCGTTGCTATGACATTCGTGAAGGCTCCCACCAGATTCAAACTACGGAACCGAAAAAGAAAAATTTTAATTTACATACGATTGGGATTAAGAATTTTATGGTATGCCGTAAAAGAGACGTATATTTTATGTGTGCTACAAAACGGAGCCTTAAAATGCTCGAGTAAGATGTAGTAGAATATAGTGAAGTATATGCTTCTACTTAACGTAATTACTTGTGTGACCGGAAGAAAAATATTTCCATTGGGTAATCAAAATACAACCACCTTAATTTAACAGAGGCTTTATCACACTAATTATTCATGATTTAATAATTAATTTTTAATAACTTTAGGAATGTAGGTTAAAAAGACAAGTTTAGCTTTAAGATTCTGCGTTAAAATTATGCTATGTTATGGTTAAGTTCACTTTGTATTTATCTTTATTCCACCAGTGCAGTTCTTACGGCAATTTCAAATTGCTACATTATATTATGAAGAACTGAGTTGACGAGAGTCGAGACTGTACCATCCCGTAAATAACGTGTTTAGCATGTAGATAGGTTTTAAGCAACTAAACATTTGTTTTCTTTTGGTCCATAGTACATTTTTGATTTAATAATACCGGGAGTAGTAACGAACTAAACGAAAAAAGAAAAAAAAGGGTTTTAGTCCATCCGTCCATCGGAACATTATACTTGTTGTCTTCTCGAGGTATCTTCATCATCGTTCCCTTCCCTACTGTTCATAATTATTGCCACATTCCTCTAGTGTTTTCTACTTATTTAAAAATAAGCAGAAAATGCTTAAGTAATTACTAAAAATATTTAGATACGTGCCTTAACAACAACCCATTATTATCAATAAAAAAAAATGTATGGGATGATTTTAAAAGAAATAGTTCGTCAAAAATATTGTCTACGTTAGCGTTCTCAGTCGACGTGGCTTGAGACAAAGGAAACAAAAGGCAGTAGAATTATGGTTTCAAGCCTTTCAGGCGAAGAGTTCTTGTGAAATCTCCATTAAATCTGCGCTACGTCATTTCATATTTTTCATAGAAAGACTGCGCTGAAAAAATGCAACATAACAAGTGCGCAAAAACAGCATCTGTATTATACTATTTACGATGGTATTTAATTTTTTTTGAGTTTATTAGTGTGTTTGAAGTCAAACTTCTTCTTAACAACAAGTATTGTAGAAGTTGTAGTAAACGAACATGTCTACGTAAAATAGCATGGTAGCTCTACTTTTTAATTAAAGAATAGAATACAAGTGTATATCATGTATTTTTGGACTTCAATTATTTGTATAATATAAGAAAAATTATGAAAAGCCAAAAAATAACTTATTGCATTGACGTGCCTATTACGACTGTTAAAATTTTAATGATCAAGTTCGACTCGCCTTTAGGGCCCAGATATATTTTCTTATATATAAAATTCTCGTGTCACAATGTTAGTCAGCGAACTCCTCCGAAACGGCTTTACTGATTTTTACCAAATTTTATATGCATATTCACTAGGTCTGAGAATCGGCTACTGGGTACTTTATATATTGATAAGTGCATTTGTTGAATAAATAATAGTAAATTATTACAACCTGAGACTGACGGTGACCATTGCTTGTGCGACGGGATAGCGATCGACGTTGCCATGGCGACATACTTATTTAGTCACTTCAATAAAATAATATGGGCGAAATACTCTATATTATTATGGCAAAGCAACGTTTGCCGGGACAGCTAGTTTTATATATTTATGTATTGACAGTTGACACATACACTCAAAAAACAAGTCTCCTCCTGGTGCAGTCGCGTAATAAGGCAACTTCCACTCTGTTAACATTACTTATAGAGCAGCGCGGGTGTTTGAGTCAGATAATATATTTAAGACATTTTCCTGGTGTGCGAGAAAGTGAATATATTATTGTATTATATGGATTTAAGGAAAACCCAGTGGGACGTAAATTATTCTTTATAAATAACTACTTACCTAAATAGTTCAAGTGCTTTATTATATCGCAATTGGCAGTAGAGAATATTATACGCCATTTTTGTTTTTAACGTAGTCACTAGTCAGGTTATACTTTTTTAATCTAATTATTGGTCGCAACTCGTAATAAAGCTAAATTGTAGTCATAGTAAAGGTTCATGTGATGTATTCGCTTAGAACTGTGAGTACCTAGCTAGTTTGCCAAGTAATATCCCAGTCCCCGTGCCACTGCGGAGAGGACCCGTCGGATTTTAACGGCCCGTTAAGTAAGAAGGTCTCACGTAACTCCACACCAAGGTGATTGTATTGTTATTTTATTCCCGTGTTTGTTATATTCACGGCAGGAGTATTATATAACATTTGGGGCCGCATACATTTGATAACGAGTTACTTAATTAAGGTTACATAAAAGGCAAACATTTTCTTTAAAAATCTTCATTTAATACTTACTTACGTCATCATTAGCTAGGTCTCAGTGCGAGAAACACTTACTAATTATTTATATATATTATTTAAAGGATCGTCAATTAAATCTCTATCTATACAGCCTTTACAAGAAATGTTAGCTTTCCCTTCTTACTAGGTAATAATATAATAATTACTATACGATATAATATTTTCATTGGGATACAAATTTAGATAGACATGGTTAACAGTTACTACATAAAATACTATTTTATGCCTCAACACCAAATACAGTCCCTATACACTATATTATATATACGAGAGATAATTGTATAATTCGAGTTTACCTGTAATAATTAAAATTAAATAATTATACCGACGATTCGAGGTCGGCTTCCGCGGTAGCGCCGAATAAATGCGCTCCCGATTTTTGGTTCATTAAAGGAGTTTAAATATTACATGAATATGAGAACGCTTAATAAAACAACTGCAGTGAGGTATTTTACGTTCACAAAACGGTATTCTTTATGCAGTGGCGTAACTAGTTCGTTACGCGCGGGCACGGGATTCCATCGTGGAGTCGCGTCGTTACGGAGGCCGGAGCTAAAAAATATCATATTTTCGAGCAAACATCGACGGCATGCACGCAACGCGACCCGGGTAATTCCTTTTCGAAACTGAGTCTATCAAAATTATTTTAACCAGTTTCAAGCGTTCGTAAATGTAGAGGCAAATCGTCCGGAGTGCGTCGACGTTCTTTTTCCGGAAAGGGTGACAGGGAACAAAGTTTTCCTGTACAGATATAAGGACAGCAGCTATCTCCTGCCCGCGCCGGCTTCGAAATAGCGTGACCTACTTACCTCCTCGACCTATATTTGTAAATAATTCTCGCATTTAATATTATAATCGCAGCTTATCCTCCGCGTTCTATAGGTAGATATTTCGAAAAAAGTGGAGATCCTCGAACCTACAATCGCTGTCAAGAAAATTAAAAATCTGCGTTAATTGTGAGGTTTCCATTGGAAGAAATCAATTTCGCTCGGCTTTCCGGCTTCCGTTTCAATATTCGAGTACCAATTAAAGTGGTGTCGGTGCATTCATGGCCGAGCGCACGATCTTGCTCTATCTCCATCGTCGTAATGATCAGGGCCATCACGATAATCAGCAGCGATTTAAATGACGAGGGGCGGACGAGAGGCGATATATTTTACGATTTAAATGTTCCTATTTATCTTGTTGTTCGCATTAATAAGTTCGGCCTGTCTCGAAGAATAATCAACCTAAACTTTTCCATTTCCCCTCTTTTTTAGGGTTCCGTACCCAAAGGGTAAAAACGGGACCCTATTACTAAGACTTCGTTGTCTGTCTGTCTGTCTACAGGCTGTATCTCAAGAACTGCTATAACTAGACTTGTGAAAATTTCACATATTATTGTGTATATCTGTTGCCTAAACAAATACTAAAAATTAAATTAATATTTAAGGGGGGCTCCCATATAACAAACATGTTTTTTTTGGCCTTTTTTGCTCTATATCAGTATTGGTATCAGGTAGGCCCATAATATTTTCACAAAGGCCTCTTTTAAATGTCTACTTCAATAATTCATAATGATATTGCAATAAAATAAAAATTTAAGTGGGGCTCCCCGCTCCCATACAAAAAACACAATTTCTGACCAATTTTTGCTTTTAGGCTTCTTACAGACAAACGGCACGTGTCGGCGGCACGTGTCGGCGGCAGTCGACGGCAGACGACGGCACGTGTCGGCGGCAGTTGGCGGCAGTCGACGGCAGCCGACGGCAGCCTTTGACAGTTTTTGACGCTTGCAGGGGGCCTACCACGATCTTTCCTAAAACTATCATGTTTCCAGAACACTTTGTTGTAAGATTACAACAACATTACCGAACTCACTTTTTAAATATAATTTTACTAAAAAACAGTGAAAAATGCAAAACAATGTTAAATCCGCTCTGTAAAATCAAAGGCTGCCGTCGGCTGCCGTCGACTGCCGCCGACACGTGCCGCCGACTGCCGTCGACTGCCGCCGACACGTGCCGCCGACACGTGCCGTTCGTCTGTAAGAAGCCTAACGGTACGGAACCCTCCGTGCGCGAGTCCGACTCGGACTTAGCCGATTATTTTGTTTATAATTGCATAAGTTGATAAAAATGCTATGCAATAGCTTCAGCATAGCATAGCAGTCCCCGAGTGCCGCACGTATTTTTTTACTTTTTTACTGCAATACACATTTGAGTAATTATGTGGAGGTTAAAGTTATTACAATTATCATTATTATCATCATAAAAGTGAGTAACGCAGAACTTTTTTTAAATAGGGCATTTAGATTCACAGGTTACATCAACTATATATATAAATAATTAATACTATTTTAAGAGCTCTCCTGACTCAAAAAATCAAACATCGTTCTTCTCTCTTCACACTCACATCTTCGTCTTTCATATACCAGGTGAAAAAGGACGACGCGGAATCATTGCCATGTTAGTTTTACTTGAATAAAAGGCGAACTATAATGATTATGAAAAAAGTGTTTTGAGCAAATTTAGGTTTTATCAATGCCTTTTTAGATATTATTAAATATTAAAGAAAAGACAGCAAACTTCGAAGATCCAAGCAAAAATGTGTCTAAATCAAGGTTTTTTGTAAAAAAGAAACTATCGAGCATTTTTTCAGTAATCGTGTTTTCGTCTTGAGCATTTAATCTTCATGAGCTGAAGTTACTTGTGTCAAAAAATCAGTTTTCTAGACCTAACAGATTTGGAGATCTAGGTTTAAGTATGTAGTCAAGTTAGGGTCAGGTGCGCTCTTAAAGCTTCAGTTACATGTAGTTATTAGATTATCTATCTAACTTTATTTTAAAAGCAAATTAACAAAATCTCGAGTAAAAAAGAAACTCTAAAAATTATTTACTCGTAACAATATTTTACAAAATATAACTCTTTAAAAATATATAAAAATATTTTTAAAGAGTTATATTTTGTAAAATTTAAAAATATATATTCTATAATAGTCAGGTGCTTAAATGTAACGGGGCATTTTTGAATGGCCAAAGCTATTGAAGGAAATTTCTGCAAGCCAACCCTACCATCCCTACACGTAGGAAATGGATCATTGGCCCAGGACGCAAACTCGACCCTGGATGACGGGGGGCAGAAACCACCGACCATACCGCGATGCACGAGCATCATGTCGGATATTCGATTTCATCAGCGCTCAGTGCGAAAAGCCCTCCGTTCCCTTGATATCCAAAAGTCGAGTGGGCCTGACGGAATCCCGCCTATTGTGTTGAAAAAATGTGCTCCAGAGTTGGCTCCGGTCTTGACGCGTCTTTTTCGGCTCTCCTATTCCACTGGCATCGTCCCGGCTTCCTGGAAGACAGCCTTGGTGCACCTGATCCCCAAAAAAGGTGATCGCTCAAATCCTTCCAACTACAGATCAATCGCTATAATCTCTGTCTTCTCGAAGATAATGGAATCCATTATCAATAGCCAGCTTCTTCGATACTTGGACGGCCAGGGATTACTTAGCGACAAACAATACGGGTTCCGTAAGGGTCGCTCGGCTGGTGATCTCTTGGCGTACCTTACTCATCGTTGGGCTCAGGCAATTGAGTCGAAGGGAGAGGCATTGGCTGTTAGTTTGGACATTGCGAAGGCCTTTAATCGAGTTTGGCATAAAGTGCTGCTATCAAAGCTTCCATCATACGGGATGCCCGAGAAATTATGTAAGTGGGTCACTAGTTTCTTAGCAGACAGAAGCATTAAGGTCGTAGTTGACGGTGAATGCTCGGAAACTCAGTCTGTTGATGCTGGTGTCCCTCAGGGCTGTGTGCTATCGCCTACTCTATTCATACTGCATATCAATGACATGTTACAGACCAACGGCATTCATTGCTATGCGGATGATAGTACAGGTGATGCTGTATATACCGGCTCCCCCAATATTTCTCGGCGAAATGTCACTGAGAGTCGAAACGAACTTGTGTCTAAGGTGGAGAATTCATTGGAGAAGGTCTCTGAATGGGGTAGACGTAATTTGGTCCAATTCAACCCCGCCAAGACACAAGTCTGCGCGTTTACCACTAAAAAGTCACCAATGGTCGTATACCTCGTTTCGAGGGCACATCTTTAACCATCTCCCCTAGCATTGAGATACTTGGCGTCAACATATTGAGCGAAGTCCAGTTCCGATATCATCTAGAGGGTAAGGCCAAATTAGCCTCGAAGAAACTTGGTGTTCTTAACAGAGCGAGACAGTACTTCAGTCCGGACCAACGCTTACAACTCTACAAGGCGCAGGTTCGGCCTCATATGGAATATTGTTCTCATCTCTGGGCAGGAGCGCCTAAATACCAACTGCTCCCTCTGGATCTTATCCAACGAAGGGCCGCTCGAATTGTTGACTGCCATAGTGTTTCAAACAGCTTGGACCCCTTGGAATTACGCCGAGATGTAGCTTCACTCTGCAACCTCTATCGGTTGTATCACGGGGAGTGCTCTGAGGAATTGTTCGGAATCATACCACCGGCAACTTTTCGCCATCGTCCCACGCGAAAAACATACCATCCTCGTCACCTTGATGAGTGGCAGTCTTCCACAGTGCGTTTTTCGCGTAACTTTCTGCCGCGCACTGTAAAACTCTGGAACGAACTGTCACCAGCAGTATTTCCGGACCTATACGACCTGCAAACCATCAAGAAAAGAGCGTATTCCCTCTTAAAAGGCCGGCAACGCACCTGCAGCTCTTCTGATGTTGCGAGTGTCCATGGGCGACGGTAGTTGCTTACCATCAGGTGACCCGTTTGCTCGTTTGCCCCCTTATTTAATAAAAAAAAAAAAACCCGTACCTGCCTACTCTAAGCTGTGGCACATCCACATAATTATATCAAATGAAGGGGCTTGAAAAGTTGAAAATTTTACTGTATGACTTAAAATCTAGAGATTTTAAGTCATACAATAAAATTTTCAAGCTTATTAATTAATTTTTAAGCCATGGGAGTAAAAAGTTAACGAGGGTAGAAGGTAAATACAAAAAAACACTCTGTATTATTGCATCAATTTATAGTGTTGCTGGTAAAGGATCATTTCTGGAAAGTAATCACATATGGCAAACTTGAAGAAAGTGTTGTATTTTTAATTTTAGTATACTAGCTAAAAGCCGAGCTTTGTGAGAGTTCGCGTCATTTTTCTGCCTGGTAATAATATTTAAGGCAGTTTTTTTTTATATTTTAATAGTAACCAAACCTTTACTGACTGATGATAACACATTTACGTGATAGTTTTTCCGTAAAGTGTACCACATAAGTGGCACTCAGGTTGTGGGATATACTAGGGCTCGCTTTGCTCGCCCTGATTATTATCACTTTGTATTTTTTTTATAATTAGTAATACTAGCGAAAGGTGCAATAATGCAGGATGTTTTATTTTTACCACGTTCTTCTCGGAAACTTCATTACTTTACATTACTACAACTTCACGTTCTAGTTTGAAATATTCTCATTTTCTTATATTTCGCGACTCCATTTAAACAAGAGTCATGTTATTTTACAATATTTACCAACTCAGGACTTACGAGTAATGTACCATCGAGGAAATTGATTTCTATGCAGTTGACAGACCAACGTCATTTGATCATGTCAATTCAATGTTAAATGTTATCTGTCCGCTGGGTTTGACGTAACGCGGTCAAACTACGTAGGTCCCCCATTTGCCTAGAAATCAAGTTCTCTGATAGTACATTGTACTATATAAAAGAAATGTTAGTATATATTATTAAATTGTTGGTCCACACAAAAATAAGACAAAAGATAGTCGCATCATGAAGTCGGACAAAACAATCTTGCGAAAGAGGGGAAAATGTCTGATTCAACAGAACGTATACAAGTGTGTGTTTTGTTGCGAAATTGTAAACTTGCGGACAAGCGAATAGAAAGATTCTTTTGAGTTTATCTACGAATAAATAACCGCATGCTGCTTTATAAGTTGGTTCCGTACTTATATATAAAAATACTCCGTACTTATATATAATAAATAATTTAAACATACTGTATTATATTTAAGTTATTTATTAAGTTGTTAAACTTTATATTAAGTTAGCTTGCATGTTTGCAAAAAAAAAATATTATTCATATAAATATAGAAGAAAACTAGCTGTCCCGGTGAACTTCGTGTCACTTTAAAACCTTCCCTGGACTTCTACGAATATTTTAAGACTAAAATCAGCCCAATCCGTTCAGCCGTTTTCGAGTTTTAGCGCGACTAACACATTTGAAAATCCATTTTTATATATAAGACTAGCTGTCCCGGTGAACTTCGCATCACTTTAAAACCTTCCCTGGACTTCTACGAATATTTTAAGACTAAAATCAGCCCAATCCGTTCAGCCGTTTTCGAGTTTTGGAGCGATTAACATAAATCCATTTTTATATATAAGACTAGCTGTCCCTGTGAACTTCGTGTCACAGGTCACTTTAAAACCTTCCCTGGACTTCTACGAATATTTTAAGACTAAAATCAGCCCAATCCATTCAGCCGTTTTCGACTTTTAGCGCGACTAACATAAATCCATTTTTATATATAAGACTAGCTGTCCCGGTGAACTTCGTCTCACTTTAAAACCTTTCCTGGACTTCTACGAATATTTTAAGACTAAAATCAGCCGAATCTGTTCAGCCGTTTCCGAGTTTTAGCGCGACTAACACATTTAGAAATCCATTTTTATATATAAGACTAGCTGTTGCCCGCGACTTCGTCCGCGTGGACTTCAGCTGTTTATAGCGCGCGGTGTCAACAAAATTGTTGTCAAATTTAAAAGCTTTTTAAAACCCTAGTACCCCCCTTAAATCAAAATACCCAAAAACAGCTGTGCAGTGTGCACATAATATTAATTCATTATTTTAAATTAAACTTTATTTATGCCAAATCTTAAAGCTTATTTAGCCCCCCGTTACACAACTTTACGCATAAAGTATAAACTATAATTAATTATCAAATATCATTGATAGGTTTAAGGTTACGTCACTGCATAGATAAAGTACTGAGTAGTGAGTTATATAAAAGCATACGTAAAACAATCGAAAGAATCGAAAAATATAATTTGAGATGGTACCACCTCTTATAGAAACACGTAAGAGCAAGCGTTAGCGCGATCTAGACGACTCTTAGCGCCATCTGTTATGAATTTTAGGAACTAACTTAATTTGACCACATTTACGCATAAACACCCCCTTAAAACCCCCTTTTTCCAGTTAAAAAGTAGCCTATGTCCTTTCCCAGGCTTTATAGACTACATATATTCTGTGTACAAAATTTCATTACAATCGGTTTTTGTTTTTGCGTTTTTGCGTGAAAGCGAGACAGACAGACAGACAGACAGAGTTACTTTCGCATTTATAATATAAGTATAGATTCACCAGCTGCAGGGCCGGTCATAATCTTCGCTACTGCGCACCCCCGGCTTGGTAGCGCCCACTTCGAAACGGCCGTAAATCGCAATAATTAATTTCGGCATAACTTCTAAACCAAACGTCCAATTTTAATCATTCACAGATTAAATATTATCTACAGAAACTGTAGTTAGTGATGAAATAATTCATTTTGATAAGGATTATCAGCATGAGTAAAATAAATGCGTTTAAATGTAGTCCAAAAAAAAATCAAGATTTTAAATAAAAAAATGGTTGTTGTACCTCACTTGACATAGATAGGTATAGTGTGTCGCAGACATTTTTGTAGATATTTATAAGATCTCCATTTACTTAGAACATTGTATGGTTCTATCTTTTATAGTTTAGGCAGCGTACGCAAAATAAGTAACTTTTCTGGTTGATTTTTTTCACCTTGTGTCAGAAAAACCCAAATATCTTACGGAACACTACATTTTCCAAAATAAAAAGTAGCCTATGTTACTCATAAATAATGTAGCTTTCGAATGGTGAAAGAATTTTTGAAATCGGTGCAGTAGTTTTTGAGCCTATTCATTACAATTAAACAAACAAACAAAGTTTACCTCTTTATAATATTAGTGTAATATAGATATTACCTTTTAAGCTAGTTACTTTATGGAAAAAAATCAAGAGGAACCTTTGGGGAATGAATTATGAAACCTAGATGATGTGTCACTCCCTAGAGGCTCCCAATTAAGTTGGACCTTGATGGATAGCCACGATTGCAATGAAGCTGTCTCTAGCATGTGCATATTTCGATCATGGACAAACAAAGACAATAAAAGAAAATATACGTATCTACTACTTGATATGTAGCCCTGAAAATTCGTAATAGCTACCACGTAAGTTACATTTTTTTAATTTATTAAAGTTAACAAACAGTAACCATACTCGTAGTACATAATTATAAATCTTGTATGTATATAAACAGACACTTAGTTACTATGGAACCAACGGCGCTAACTACAAATTACAATACATTTACAATTACAATTACAAATACATTTACAAATACAATTACAAATACATTGTGGCTACGGTAAATATTTATAAAAAATACAAAAATATTATTCTTAAGTCTTAACCTAATTAATATACAGCGTGTCTATCATCTATAATCTATACAATGGTCTATACATTCCAGTAATAAAATAGTGTCTCAATAGTCTATACATTCCAGTAATAAATTGCTCACGTCTAGACGACTGACAAAATATAAGACCGTGTCCACCGCCACCCTCGCCAGACCGTCACGGTGAACGAGAATTTAGAGCCGATAAAGTGTCACTTCATGACCTTGGCTATAGGTTTCTTTTTCTATCGACATTTGTCTAGCAACCCATGCCGCTGTAGTAGCGGCGTGAGCAAAATGAAACATATAATAGCCTAGGTCAGGGGTCACCAATTAGTTTCGCTCGGGGTACATTTTAAGAAATTAAATGACCTTTGCGGTCCACTTTGTAAAAAAATATATGTATTTTATTTACATACAGAAAAGTGACAATTTTTGTTGCTTGTTTGGAGTAAAATTGGTGAAAGCTATTGACATTAAATCCTGGAGACGTTCATCAGTAAGTCTAGACCGAAATTTATTTTTAATTAGTTCATCTTCGAAATAGTTCATCATCTTCGGCGGTCCGGATGCGGACCGCGGTCCGCCATTTGGTGACCCCTGGTCTAGGTCATAAAGTGGCATTTTATTTGAATTTTTGTCGGTGACAGTGGCAGTGGACTCACGGCCTAAGAAAGGCGTTGAGTGCGAGCTCGAGACTCTATTTGCCATGTGAGAGCGAAATATAAAAACAATGAACACTAATTTAGAGGGTAGTCTTGAAAGTTTGCGCTCTGCATGTTTAAAAAATTTCTTACATTTAACCCATTTCAAGCTACGCTCACTTTATGCTTAATTTATGTTACAATTCTGTTTATAAATATGTATTTACAATTCCTTGTGGATTGGACTACTATTAGTTATCATTACTATAATAACTAGCCTCCTATCCTAAAGCCTCCGTGGTCCAGTGATTTAGAGCGTGGCTCGAGGTCGTGGGTTCGAATCCCGCGTTGGAAACATGTTATTTCCAAGTTTGGTTAGGAAGTAAGTTGTCTGAAGTAAGGTGATCTATGCGTCGGATGGGCATGTAAAATAAAATGTGTCCCACTGGGTTATGAGAGTAAAGGAATTCTGCGCACACACTTAGGCACTATATAATTAGGCCGTGTTCACACCAAACTGACTATACGCCGCTGAATGTGAGCAGGCTCACTCATGCAGATTTTGATATAAGCCTCATACATTGTCTGTCAAAATTTTCAACAAATTGAAGTTTAATCATCATTAAATGTCTCTGAGTGCGGCCGTATTAAGTCTTGTTATAGGCGATATAAAGCAAAATCAGACAGAAAAGCCTTAAAATTTTATTTACGACTTAATCCGTCGATCGTGGATTTTTGGAAATCTATTGTTATTCTATTGTTGTTGCGATCACCGGTCTTATGTGGCTTGATAGATTCAGACCGGGCTGCCAAAAATATCAAAACACGCTAGCCCCGCCTACATACCCCGCTATCCTCCAATCGTGATATAATGATTCCATGAATCGTGCCCGAACAATATCGCGTAACAAGGTTTCCCGCATTATAGCACGAAAGTAAAGGTCGTAAGTCCCAAAACAGTTTTTTGATGATTACTTAAAAACTAAATACAATACTAATATTTCCTTTAGCTATGATTTTACAAAGTGTATGATAGTAGTAGTGCAAGTTATATAATGATATTAACTGAATAAGTGTCACAGATATTTGTTGAAAAGCCCAGAAATATTCATAATTTCGAAAAATAAAACTATCGAGTCAAAATAAGTGAATCGTGTTTTCCGTTAGGCTAGTATCAGATAAATATACAATGATTAAATAAATCTCAATTTCATTTACGTCAATCGTCTTCCGGGATCGTAATACTTATTAGAAAATACAGCAAAATTTGACAGCTCGTTCTTAAACGCAAAATATAATGTCTCCGTTCCCATATATGTTAATGCTAAACTTGTAATACCTAGTTATTGTTACCACGAGTTTACCTAATGTATTATCAGCTAATGAGTCTAATAGAGAATATAATATGACAACAGTTATCACGCAGCACAAGTGTTAGAGCAAGCCCTTAGATATCAAAACTTATATATTCTAAAGATATTTTTATTTGTAGAGCAAATTAATGCTATCACTAATGGTAGTAAATACATTACTTTGTCATTAGTTTGCTTAATTAAATGTTTCTAATATTAGATTCTACATTCTACTTCAACATGATATTGATTAATTAAAAAACTACATTATAATTATTGCAAGGCAAATAATTATAACGTTAAACGTTAAAGTAATTAACAAGTTTACATGTCATTAAAATATCACATTACTGAAAACCGCTAGCACCGTCCCCACTCCCGCGTCCTTTAAAAGTATTAAGTGTACTCCAGTGGACTTACTCGCTGGCAACAGCGACAGGAATCAAAGGAAGCTACAGTGTGTAACGCGAGCCGCGACTCCAAAACTTTGTAATTAAAGGCCAGCTCTGAAAATTAATATTCTCTTTCTGCGGTTGGCGCGGGTTATAACTCGCTAGTTACGCTCCAATTTATAATATCATTAAACTGGGTGCTACTGTTGCGCTATTATAAATGTACGTGAATTATTGTTTGGGCTTTCCTAATTTGTGATTCTGCTAATATAGTAAATAGTTGGTGAGGAGGGAAACGTTAATGTTGTCGACGATATTAAAGACGGTTTAAAGATAATCATAAGATATGGTTCGAAAAGGAAAGCAAACTAAAACATTAGCCCCCGGTAGTAGTAAAGACAATTTCGCACGTGCAAGTACGCGGCGTGTGAACTGCCGCCTTATAATATCACATCGATATAGTAGCTTCGGTAATCGGTAGTTCAATGGCCAATGCCCCAAAAATGTCCGTACTCTAAAAATCAACTCCACTACGACCCAAAAAAGATAGATCGTTTCCATAATAAAAGTATAGAGTACAAAACAATATTAATATCACTAGCACCTCGCCTGGAGATCGGGATCAAGTTCCGATCGCTCTTATACAAATGTTAATATCAAGGGAGAAACAAAATCAACACGATACGGAGAGTACACAGCGCCGAATAAAGACGTATTTAAGGGCGCAAATGATAGCAATTTTCTAAATCGAATATCTACAAGTAACAAAAGGTTACGGAAATTTATAGGCCCCGTGATAAATAAACGAATCACATTATATCCTGTAGCCTGTAGGTGGAGGCCGTAGGGTCTCGCTAAAATAAACTCAGCTAACTGTAACGTGGATATAATTAGGATTCTTCTCAAAATATAACCTTTGGTGCCCACGTTATTCCACCTACAGCGTTTAAAAAATACACCCAAATCCGTTTTTTATGAGAATAACTCGTATTGAATTACTTTCGATTTCAATCTTACATCCAACAAGTAGAAATACGCAACAAGTAAAATGCAAAAATGAATATACAAGATGAAGGATTTAAAAAGTATACCGATAGCTGGCAATTATGTAAGGACATCGGCGAATTAGCGTCGACGCTGGCGACCCGCCAGCCGCGCCGCATGGTGCGCCGCCCAGCGCCCCGCGGGTATCGATACATTACAGAACTAGATGTTGCTTGTTCGCGGACTACATGTGAACTTCCATGGTAACAGTATATTTTGTTACGACAACACTTAATAAGCCTTAGGTAAGTAAAAGCTTTCGTTACCTAAGGCTGACGATAATAATTTATTATGATAACGTCAATCTTCCTGATTTAAATGTTAAGGATGTATTTGACAAAAAGATTATCAATAACTCTATTTAATTTTGTAGACTGTAGAGACCACGGACACTATTATACTATAACACCTAGGTAAGAATTACACTTTTATTTACTTTTAAGATGTACCAGACAAACCTTCCTGGTTTAAGGTACATTTTAAAATAAAATATATAAGTTAGAATTGTATTACTTAAAAAATAAATAATAAATTTAATTTCTATCACTCTCGCTACACGAATACAGATATTATAAACGAGACTATTTAACTTTCGAGACGAGAGATCTTCATTTTAAACTACATTAAAATCTTAATTAATTATACATTTATTCATTAAATCTGCACCATATTCTAATTTCCACGGCGTTGCTTTAAAAGGCACTTGAAAAAATTGATCATATAATACTGCGGAAGGCGGACGCTACTCGTGCACGCGCGCTCTCTTCAGCCCGAGGAACACTTTAAATTCGACGGAGGCTCGAGTGATCTCCATTATAATCAGCCTCCCCACTAGCGCTATCTGTTTTATACATCGCAATAAAAACATCATACCGCCCGTTGTGAAATTAAGCTCAATAACGTCGCATCAATACGACAAACCGTATTTTTATAGCCGCATGAGCTATTTAGTGCGGGAGCCCTAGAACAAATATTTTTGTGATTACTAACAAGCTAATTTTTGTGAGTAGCTTCATCTTATATCTTTAAACGAGCAATTCTTGTATATATATAATTGGAATCTCGGAATCGGCTCCAACGATTTTCATGAAATTTAGTATATAGGGGGTTTCGGGGGCAATAAATCGATCTAGCTAGGAATCATTTAGGAATATAGCTAGTTTTGATAAGACGAACAACATTTTTATTTTCGAAAAATCTCGAAAGTGGTAGCTAACAGAGATAGAAAGGATTTCATACTTTGACTTGATGGTCCTAAAATATAGATTGTTCTATTTGTAGGACAATGTTACTTTTAAATTATATAACTATTAACCTATCAATATACAAAAAATCAGCTTGTTAGGGTTCCATTTTAGGGTTCAGTAGTCAACCAAGTTTTGTTGATTACAGAACCCTATAACGGAACCCTACCGAGCTGATAAAAAAAAATTGTTCTAGGGCTCCCGTACTAATAGTTTTTACCTGATAACTAGATGACGCTCGCAACTTGGTTGCGCTAAAACTCGTTTATCAGGAACCGTACATATTATCGGGATAAATTGTACCCTTTGCCCTTTCCCGGGACTCAAAGTGTCTCTACACCAAATTTCAGCAAAATCGGTTCAGTGGTTTGGACCTGAGGTAACAGACAGACAGACACTTGCATTTATAATATTAGCATGGATATGGATGTAATGTACAGTACTCTTTACATAAAGGTAGGCCGCTAACCGGAGTTTCCATTTTATATACACTTACCTGCGTCACTTCTTGACACTTGAAATTGTTCGGCAGTAATTTTCATGAAATTGGTTCAGTGCTTGAGCCGTTAAGCCGGCCGAGTAACTTTCGGATTTATGATAAAAGTGGGCCCATCCATATTATGTAGGGATTGAGTTCTCGAAAGCGTGTCGGCAGTCGAACGAGGGGTACCATTTGACAGCACCGTCCTTTTCTAATTGCTGGTTTCACTAAAAATAATATTAATTTAAAAGTTATTAGATCTATCAGAGTTACTGGTTCATAGGCAGATGGCGGGCCTGTGTTATTTAGTCAGCTCATGTTATAATCTCAGCCTATTGATATTAAGGTACAATTCCGTGCATCGCGATCGATCGCGGTCTTGCACGACCTACGACTGTCGTCGGACGCTCGCGACCATAGTCAACGTATAAAAATGTATGGCACCGCTTCCGAGGCCCGCGACTGACGCGCGCGGCCTACGACTGTCGTAAGCCGCGCGCGATCGTGTCTTGAAGTTATGACAGTCGCGCACGACCGACGACAGTCGTAGGCCCCGCGCGACCGTGTCAAAGTTATATGGCACGATCGCGCGCGGCTTACGACAGTCGTAGGCCGCGCGCGTCAGTCGCGGGCCTCGGAAGCGGTGCCATACATTTTCATACGTTGACTATGGTCGCGAGCGTCCGACGACAGTCGTAGGTCGTGCACGACCGCGATCGATCGCGATGCACGGAATTGTACCTTTAGCAGTTAACTTGACATTGCTTGTCTAACTTGACGACCTCTGTGGCTCAGTTGATGGGCTGTTGGTAGCTTAAGCCGGGGGTCGCGGCGGAACAAAAAGTTTTCAAAATTCCTGGGTCATGGATGTGTATTAAATATGTGTATCATATAATAAAAATCTTAAATATATGTATAGTATAAAATTATTAAATATATTTCCTTTGTCTGGTACCCGTAACACAAGCCCTTCAGGTACTAACCACGGGGCTAGACTGACGTGGTGTGAAGCGTCCATAGATATTAGATATTAACTTAAGTCGTATGTCATCTGCCTATGAATCGATTTCCCTCATGGTACATTTTTTTATCTATTTGTTCAAAATCCAACAACAATTTACAATATCAAGTATTGTCTAACTCAAACCTACATACCGCTCTATTTTAACAAACAATAAAAAAATACACAGAACCGAACATACAACCTCCTCCTTTTTGTGAGTCTGTCAACCTCGCCAGCTTTGTTGATGGTACAGGGATTGTTATTAAATACACACAGCTATCGTTCAATTACGGACTTAGCGGGTGAATCGCTCGTGTGTTTTAAGAGCAGAGTGTGCTGGGATCGTAATTGCTTTATTGATTGGCATATGACTTGCTGCTCAATTCCCTACAATCAAACCCTACATTGCTTTTCTCTTAGTTTCCTTTACGTTATATTAATTTATTAATTGTATTTTAAAGCTATATTGGTGGTATAGCTTTAAAACACTCGTAGTAGAAAGAACTCGTAGTAGTAGTAGATTTTAGTACTAAATGTGTTTTGAATAGAAATGTTTTCATTACGTGAAAAAAAGTGTCACAACTCACAACAAAAAGTTTTTAATATTTTAATAACCGTTTTGCTACACATTACCGCAGTGTTTAATTTAAGAACTGCTCTAAAAATGCTTACTAGCTGTGTGTGCTGTTAGGACTAAAACCCGTTGAAATAAAGACCACAAATCCTGCAAGCCGCTACGGCTAACAGTGGCTCAGTCGTCTTTTGTTTTTCCCCGCTGCTGTTTCCACTACAATAATTTCATCAGCCTACCTCTATTTGTTTTGAAAATGTTCTATATTTTAATTATATGTACATCCATTTGTTTTTCTAAATGTTTTAATAAAATAATGTTGACGTTATTACTCTGAAACTTATCAATTTACATAGGTACTCTACGTAGAAACATCTACGTTTATTAAAATAAATTTCTATCAAAAATGGCATTGTCTACAAAAACCCAATTTTCATTCATACCGCCACATTAGATTTATAAAATTCTTATCTATTTTTAATAATAATGTCATATAAACTTTTCGTATTGTATCCCGTAGCAGCTCGTAGCAGTAACTACGTAGCCGCTACGTTTGAGTTGAAATCATAAAAGTTGTTCTCATGTATTAATCCGTGGCGCGGCGCGGGCGGCGGGCGCGGTGCGGCGCGGCGGGAGGGGAGGGGGGGGGGGGGGGCACCGATCAAACAGGCCGGGAATCAATATGGCCGCCGCCCAGCTGATCCGTGACCTCTGCCCCCGCGCGCCGCCCGCCCCCCCGCCGCCGCCCGCGAGCAAACTTGCCGCTTCTTTACGAAAAGAAACCTTTCATACCCATGACAATCATTATAAATACTTTCAATGGAAAAGTACTGTATAAAATCGTGGACGATTAATCATTTTGCATGTTTGTGGGGAGGTTTTATCGTGTGTTTATCGGTGATGTCGTAGACATAGTTAAATTAGAATAGAATAGAAAAAAATAAAAAGGAATTATAATACAGGAAAAAGTATTTGCCGTTTAGTTTTCTCTACATATTATGATCGTGAATGCAAATCTGATTTTTAGTAAAAGATGAAAAGCAATGTAAGAGAATATTTTCCCGAAGCTCTACCTATAGGGTGTAATTGGTTTATCTCCATAATCAGTGGCCGGTTATCGGATCATTCCCACCGGACAACCGGGTTGTAGGAAGAAGGATTTCATTTCTGAGCGCCGCGCGGCTACGGCGAGTAGCCCGCTAGTTTCCTTATCCGATACTAATTTAATCGATTTTCATCGATATTCGAAAAACGTCAAGGTATTAAGTTATTTTGATACTAATTGAGATATTTGCAATATTTCAGTTTCTTTTATGGGCTACGGACTACGAAGTTTTTTGTAGAACCAATGTAGTGCAGTTCCCAGAGCGTAAAAATCGTGCAAACCTCCGATTTTTGCTATAGTGGATGAAAATTGAAAAGAAAAAAAGGAATGTGTAGCTGATAACATAAATAATAAAGTTTACCTATTGAAAAGTTGTGCTTTTGATTTTTAAATTATTCTCTTCCAATTCAAGTAAATTCATAAACTGTAAAATTTTGAAGAAAATTTGCATAATATTTCTTTCTTTTAAATATATAGCAAAATAATATATTATAATTTTTTTGATTTGTATCGTTGCTTATATTCCAAAGAAAGAAAATAAGTTGAAAAAATTTATAATTTAGATTTAAAATTAATATTTTTGTATGTAGATGAGCATACCTCCAAATGTGCTTGTTGTGTGCCTCGCCAGGTAAATGGCGTTCTTATTTTTCTTTGGTTTTAAATAGGAAGTTTAAAATTATTTTTTAGGCTTAACAAAGCCTTCTATTTCTTAATGTGTATAACTTTTTAGCTCTTACTTTATTAAATTTTCTGAAAATGTAGCACAAACTTTTCACGGATATTTCGAAGAAAATCTGTATTTTATATCTTTTGGTTAGGTTTTTACAGAATAAAATTGATTTTTTATTAATTTTTTTTCATTAATTATATTTGCTAAGATATACTTAAAGGAAAAAAATACAAATTAGGTTAAGAACTGATATTTTTTGTATTCAGGTAAGCATTTTCCAAACATAGGTCGCAGCATGCGTCTTTAGTATGTACGTTAGATTTGTAGCACCCGATTTTTTTTCTGGGTTTAAGTAGGAAGTTTGTATATATTTCAAAGACTAGGAAAAGTCTTTCATTTGTTGATGCATTTAATATTTTAGCTCTCATTTAAATAAATTCTCAACAAATATAGAAAAATATTTTCGATCTATTTTACACATTTTTGGAGATATTTAAACGTTTTTAGGTACTTAAAAGTTATCATTTCTCTAAAAATTAAATACGCACAACAAGTAAGTTTAACACACTTTTCGTTACAACCCTTAAATCCACCCAAACCCTTTTACCTTGGTTACAACGAGCGTTAATCTCTAAAAACTTTGCAAAAACCTTATAGTTGTATTTAGCTTAGCAAAGCAAACTTTCTTTTTTAAAAATTGTGTATTTGGTTAATTTTCAACGTAAACAATCGGATAAGAGTCATTAAATAACAGGAACAAGAAAAAAAAATTTTTTCTGGACCGGTTTTATATGGCGAAATATTAATTTTTAATTAGGTAACAAAAAATTAAAAGCACAAAAAAAATTTTGGTAAACTTTGCAAGTTATAGTGTAAAAAAGAAAATGACACCTAAAAAAAATCCATTCACTATTACAATTTTCGGAGGTTAAAACCTCTGGCGACTGCACTAATGAATAAATACTGTAAGTTACAACGATAGTTTTTAAAATTTTCCTGCTATATTTCTTCAATTTTTTATCACTATCTCTCCTAGATTGATATCTCGAGTACTTCATTACATCGCGTTTAATACTCCATCTCATATAGCTGTCAATATCTAGAATATTACTTGAAATATGAATATCCAATATCCTATCTATATCGACGACAAAAGAATAAAATGAGAAGAAGTGAACGCTACTTCATCACGGCATCGGCGCTACTCGACTCCATTGTGATGAGTGTAGCTGCACGCTGTAGCGACTCGAGTTCCTATTCAAACTATAACGAAAATAAGTTTTAATATCCAATATCGCTCCAGTTTTTAGCGATTAATTAATTCGATGTTGTTACGTTGTTGTTGAGAGTTGTCTGGTTTATTTAAGCTTGGTCTTCTATCAAAAAGAAGATAATCTTAATTAGATATTATGGACACGAAAATTGGATAATCTAGTCTTTATGCAAAATATTCTTGTTAAAAAGTCAAATATTTATAAAAACTACAAGCCACTGCAATCACCGGTCTGCAATATTGACTCACCAACAATGATTCGTCGCACAAAACCTCAATTATTCTGGTGAAAAAAATCATTACATTGATACAATAAAATCATGTAACATTTAAGCTACAAAACCACGATATCACAAAATCAAACAGTCCAACATTGAATAACCTTTCAGTTGACACACGCAAAACAAAATACACTCGGTAATCTTTCGCGTTTGTATAAAAATTAACGTCCAAACTTTGAATTAACACGCGAGCGGTTAGGGCTGATACAACCGTATTTGAATAATAAAAATATCATATTTTTAACATTAAACAATCAAGTGATAAGTCTACCAGGGAAATGCTTTAATAAACGTTACTTTTTTAAAGTGAACTTCCCTTATCTTACTTATACTACTATATATCTTACTTTATCCCGTACGAGAAAGTCACATGGGTCATTAGGTAGTATGTTTTTTGTAGTGTAAAGATTTTAAAAACAGATAAATGAATCGCATTTTTATAGGCAATAATAATGTAGACATAATATAAAAAAAACGATGAAAAGCCTAGTAATATTAGATACTTTTATGTTGTATGAACTGTAATATTTTCAGAAAAATCTGTTGAGACGTTTGACAGCCCTAAGTCGGGTGCTAACTGCTATCAGTGAGTAATTTGAAGTTTGTAGTGGATGTGGATGTTTTGATCAGGCACGGGCGCGGATGTATTTTCGCGTTATAATTGCTGTTGCCAGTTAAGTGGATTAAATTTTAAACGTTTATTAACATTCCTAATTAGGATTTAAGGCTGACATGAAGTGGATTTTATACGAACTAATGTTTACAGTGCAAATATGTATTAGCCTGTAGCGCGTATTTTTATTTTTCGTTTCATATTTTTTGTACTATAGCACAGGTAATCCTATATTAAGTACGAGAAGAACATTATAATATTTATTATGTATTCAGCCATGACCATTCCTGGATCCATGAGCATGAACTTTATACCATACTTTTATTTTGTGATTTTTTACGTCATTTTAAACTACCTTGATTAGAAATTGTTTTTGACGAATACCATTATAATATGTCAGAAAATTATTTGAATATTTTCTCTGGAAGGCCACGTGAAATTATCTATGCATATTCTACCTACAATAGCATATTTACCTATCATGATAGGTAAAATACTGGCAACTTTGAAATTGTTTTTAGCTCGAACATTGAAAGTGTAAAACGTTCGGGAGCCGCGGTGCGAGCGTTGGCAGTAATTAGATCGTGTGTGTATTACAATGTCGTTTGTATGGAAATCGAATTTGTATGGAACGCTGGAGGCGCTGTGCAGGTTTCTATGCAAATATGTAGAGGAAAGTTACGTCATCACAGTCGTCGTTAGGTTAATAGTTAGACAATTAGTGTTTAGTCCCGGAGCGTATGTCTGATTCGATTTACAGATGTAGCGGTTGTTGTAAGATTTTATGCCTTTTGGCTTTTTTGTCCTTATGGCCGGTTCAGATTATTATAATCCAGTAATTCTTCCTAGCTCTGGAACGCTACTGGGATGATGAAAACGGGTACTGAAATGCATAGGAATTTCATTGTGTGGTCAGTGGTTTAATATTATATTAAAACCATAAAACATACATAATATTTTTTTTCATTATCAGCGGGCGACATGAAGCAACCGCAGACGACGTGTCGTCGCGACACCACTGGTTTCTACATATTTCTATGAAATACCCTCGGCAACTAGCGATACGAAGCTAGCGACATTTTTCATAGAATTACATAGAAACCAGTAGTGTCACGACGACACGTCGTCAGCTCCCGTTTTGAATTTGAATTTTGAATTTATATCGACAGCATTATGTAGTGCTGCTGGTTCTTGGTGGGAGAAGGTCACAATACGGTGGAAGAAGGTCACAATACGGTGGAAGAAGGTCACAATACGGTGGAAGAAGGTCACAATACGGTGGAAGAAGGTCACAATACGAGCCTACAAGCACAAACTATTGACCTAGATAATTAAAAATTTGGTGTTGTAATAAATAATGTGATTTAATGAGATGCATACACATTGATGAATCTCCAACGAAGACCGTGTGTATTTTATTATTTACAACGATTTTTTATGTTATTTTTTATGCATGAGTAGCTTTAATATGTAATCTTGTAAAGTAAATGAAAGTGTCATACTATGTATCATTAACTTATAAAATTATTGAAATTGAAGTTCGTTTATCGAGCGTTGCATTTTGCCGCTGAAAATTCTACTTCCTACTAATATTATAAAGACGAAAGTTGGATGGATGTTTGTTACTATTTCACGCAAAGACTACTGAATGGATTTTAATTAAACTTTACAATTACATAGCTTATATATCAGAAGAACACATAGGCTACAATCTTAACTGACTTTCAAAATAGAGGTATTATGACTAAAGAAACCGACTAGGAAAATGTGGAAAAAACGGGCAAAAATATTTGAAGGGGTTTATCTCACGAACTAGGTACTGGAGCAATTTTTATGGCAATATATGGCACAGATATAGATTAGACCACGTGAAGGGACATAAGCTATTTTTTGCGGGAAAATGTTTCCGTAAAATTCCTAATTTACGTGGGCGAAGCCGCGCGGGACATCTAGTATTCTATAATCTTACCCGGTATTCAAAGTATCTCGATTCATTTTGTTTAATCAAATCGGCTGTTCAGGCGTAGAGTGTAAATACACAGACATAATCGACGGACACCATTTTTCATTTGTAATATTAGTCTGGTTTAGTATTCAAGTACAGACTTACCACTATATCTTTACCCCTCTATAAGTAAATGTATAGTTGTATTGAACAAATCAGTTGCAAGCTGTCGGTGCGGACACGTGTTCGGCCTGACTGATCGATCTAGCTTCCGAGAATCCCCTGTATAAAGTGTCGCCAGCTTTAATATTGTTCCGATAAAATAATCCAAATAATCCAATATAAAGTTAATTAATATTCACTTTATTAGTCTTGACTTGTATATTATGGAGGATCTATACTAATATTATAAATGCGAAAGTGTGTCTGTCTGTCTGTTACCACTTCACGCCCAAACCATTGAAATGATTTTGCTGGTATGGAGATACTTTGAGTCCCGGGGAAGCATGTACTTATTTTTTATCCCAAAAAATGTACGGTTTCCGCGCGATAAACGAATTTCGGAGCAACAAGGTTGCGGGCGTCATCTAGTTTTTATTATAAAAGTGAAATGAAATATAGGTGTAAAGTCCAAACTATAAAAGTTTGTACTTTGCACCTATAAAAATGTAATCTTTAAAACTTAAAACCTTAAAACAATGCAATTTCTCGAGCAGCTTAAAGTCTAATATTAGTATTGTGTATTCCAATATTCAATCCCACTTTTATTAAACAAATAAATCGTTAGCTCCGCAGAAGTATTGTGTACATAAAAATGTCAATCGTTTCTATTCTTTAACGATAGATAAACATAGTGGGTTCTTTTATAGGAGATCGATAACCAATCTACTGCAGGAGTAAAACCGATTTTAAATTCTCACGTGATAAAATGTCCGTAATTTCCCATTTCTAAATGATTGTCTATTTTATTTTTATTTAATACGAGCTTTTGCCCGCGGCTTCGCTCGCGTTTAGAAGTATTATTATATACAAACTTTCATCCCCTATTTTAACCCCTTGGGGTTGATATTGATCAAAATCCTTTCTTAGCGAATGCCTACGTCATAACATCTACCCGCATGCCAAATTTCAGCCCGATCCGTCCAGTGGTTTGGGCTGTGCGTTGATAGATCAACATGTCAGTCAGTCACCTTTGAGTTTTATATATAAAGATTATTTATTTCTTGAGTGCGTTTTTATTGATTTAAATAACAAACTCTCACCCTACGTTTAATCCTGGCCGATTAGAATAATTCAAATATCAACCAGTTTTTTTTCTGAAGTAGAGCAAAAGGCAAAGAAGTTCACATGTTGACTAAATTAATCCTGGTCGATTAGAATAATTCAAATATCGAACAGTTTTTTTCTCTAAAAAAAGAGCAAAAGGCAAAGAGTTCACATGTCGACTAAATAAAACCTCCCAAATGGGAAACGCTGGCACTTATAAAGTTGTCGCGTCAACCCTCACAGTACGTTTCGGAAAATGTGTTATGAGATCCACATCGGAGTCCCGCGGGACGTACTAAGCCCGAATTATTCGCTTAACAACTAGAAAATCCAAAACTATTGCAGATTTTATGAAGGTACGCTTTTCGTTCGTTTAGTTATTATGATCTGCGGTATTTCTCAGTAATTATGGGGTCATTACACAAAGTTCTGGTTTGAAATCTTGGAGTCTTTAACTTTATCTTTTAGCGAATAGCATGTTGAATTTGTTGGTGGTTTTGGGTTAGATCTTAGAATTTAGTTTTGCTTACTGAATAGACGATAGAATTTAGTTTTGCTTTTTTCTTGTAGCATTCAAAAGATATTTATTCAATTCTCATCTGCATTGTAAAATATAATTTGTACCCAATTACATACTAAATGTCAATTAAATGTGATTTGACCGGCTCCTATACCTCGGTTATATTACTAGGTTTATTTAACTTAAGGACTTTTTTTATTATAATAATTAATAGTTTATACGTGGAATGCAAATAATTGCCTCAGGTCGACATGAGCAATTCCACAACATTACCATGTCAATATTTATAAATATGGCCAGTGAAATTTATGGTCTCAATAAATTCCTGAGAATGAGCGACCGTTGCCAGACCGACCGCTTGACCCAAAAACTGAAGAGGTGAGGATCAATGCGAGCGCCACACGATGTATTGTCTATCTTCATTACATAAAAATCTCAATAAAAATCAATGTTTTATACCAGTGCTTTTCAATTTTCCTTTTTTATGATGCGACCTCCTGGTACGTAAAAAATTTTGGTTACCCCCACTCTTTTGCTTTTTTTATACAAAACATAAAAATGTTTATGAATCATAATATATTATACTTTCGTTGAAATTCTACTACTTAATATACTTAAATAAATTTTTTCATCTTTATGTATTTTTTTTTTATTGAAATAGTTTTCTCAACCTCAGACCAGACCAGACCCCCCTACAGAAGCTTCGCGACCCCCCAGACGGTCGAAACCACAGGTTGAAAAACATTGTTTTATTCCCGTCACTTCGGCATTCAGCCCTCGAATGAGATCCAATTAAAGTAAAAACATCAGATACAATGCCCACTTGGCTCGAATAATACTTGCATTTGCACGGCTATCATAATTTTATTTTTGCTGTAAACATTTTATTGTAACTTGTATTTTTACGATAGCGTTAACTTTGTGTAAAATACGAAAATTCTGGTAAAGTTTTAAACATAAATTGATTTCGTAATAAAAGAAATAATTTCATAATATCAAACAAAACGTTATCCCTGTGACAAATAAAAACATCCAAACTGTTTACAATTGTATAATATAAATGTTATAGTTGTACTATATTGTCCATTTCAATACATTAGAAATGTGGTTCGAGTCTCAACAGATATGACAAACATTGTATAATTCTATTAAAAACGTCTGAAATCTGCATATATTAGTAAGGCGATAAGCGTTTTCGAAACTACGAGAGACCAGTCTCAAAATTTTATACTGACATTAATTAATATTATATGCCTCGCCTCATGGTTTGAGCCATTGACATGAGAAACTAAAGTATAATTTACACAGAGCCAGTACTGGCTGCCAATAAGACTGGCAGCCAGTATTGGCTTGGTATATGCCGCGTGTGAACAGTTTTTCAAGCCAGGCCAAACTGTTCACACGCGGCATATGCCAAGCCAATACTGGCTGCCAGTCTTATTGGCAGCCAGTACTGGCTCTGTGTAAATTATACTTTAGGTCTTTGGTTTGAGCATAAATGAGTCATATCACGTGGTACACAGCACAGATTAAACAATTTCAAAATATCAAACAAAACCCTGCGACAAATAAAAAAATCCAAACAGTTTACAATTGTATATATTACTAGCTGTTGCCCGCGACTTCGTACGCGTTAACATAGTATAATAATAAAGATTGATAGTTTTCCCCTTTTTTTCTTTATACAAAGAGTAAAAACGGGACCCTATTTAAGCAAACGTCAAACGCAAACGTCAATAAACTTTCATGTTTCTAACTCAAGAAATGACGGACTCTCATTCAAACTTTCAACCCCAATTTCACCCCCTTGGGGGTAGAATTTCCAAAAATGCTTAAACACGTATCGAATCATTTTAATCAGTAGCCCAAACATAAAATTTCATGTTTCTAACTCAAGAAATAACGGACTTTCATTGAAACTTTCAACCCCTATTTCACCCCCTTGGGGGTAGGGTTTCCAAAAACGCTTAAATACATATCCATTCATTTTTAATCAGCAGTCCAAAAATAAACTTTAATGTTTGTAACTTAAGAAATGATGGACTTTCATTTAAACTTTCAACCCCTATTTCACCCCCTTGGGGGTAGAATTTCCAAAAATGCTTAAACACGTATCAAATCATTTTTAATCAGTAGCCCAAACATAAAATTTCATGTTTCTAACTCAAGAAATAACGGACTTTCATTGAGACTTTCACCCCTATTTCACCCCCTTGGGGGTAGAATTTCCAAAAACGCTGAAATACGTATCCATTCATTTTTAATTAGTAACCCAAAAATAAAGTTTCATGTTTCTAACTCAAGAAATGACAGACTCTCATTCAATCTTTCAACCCCAATTTCACCCCCTAGGGGGTAGAATTTCCAAAAACGCTTAAATACCTATCCATTCATTTTTAATCAGCAGTCCATAAATAAACTTTCATGTTTCTAACTTAAGAAATGATGGTCTTTCATTTAAAATTTCAACCCCTATTTTACCCCCCTTGGGGGTAGAATTTCCAAAAATGCTTAAACACGTATCGAATCATTTTAATCAGTAGCCCAAACATAAAATTTCATGTTTCTAACTCAAGAAATAACGGACTTTCATTGAAACTTTCAACCCCTATTTCACCCCCTTGGGGGTAGGGTTTCCAAAAACGCTTAAATACATATCCATTCATTTTTAATCAGCAGTCCAAAAATAAACTTTAATGTTTGTAACTTAAGAAATGATGGACTTTCATTTAAACTTTCAACCCCTATTTCACCCCCTTGGGGGTAGAATTTCCAAAAACGCTTAAACACGTATCGAATCATTTTTAATCAGTAGCTCAAACATAAAATTTCATGTTTCTAACTCAAGAAAATTGAAATTTTCGAAATTCCTTCCTTAGTGGGTGTCTACTTAATAAAACAATCCTACTCACCAAATTTTGTGGCTGTAACTTTAACAGTTTTTGCTCAGCGATGATGAATCAGTCAGTCAGTCAGTCAGTCAGTCAGGACATGTAATTTTATAAGTATAGATGAATGTTATAGTTGTACTATGTCCATTTCAACACATTTCTATGGTTCGAGTCTCGACAGATATGACAAACGTTGTATAATTCTATTAAGAATGTCTGAAATCTGCTTATAAGGCGATAAGCGTATTTTCGAAACTACGAGAGACCAGTCTCAAAATTTTATACTGACATTATTTAATATTATATGCCTCGCCTCATGGTTTGAGCCATTGACATGCGAAACTTAGGTATTTGGTTTGAGCATAAATGAGTCATATCACGTGGTACACAGCACAGATTAAACAATTACAATTAGCAGTGAACAGTCCCTCCGCGGCCGTCTGCCGTCTGAACGCCCCCAGCATCTACAACTTCAATCTACAATATTAATGACCCCAAACTTCTCAGCTCAAGTTGTAGGCAGCTATATTTTTGATCATATTCAATTAGATACTTCCGAAGAAGAGTTTATTTGAACGTTAAACTTTTTGTCATAAAGAAATTAGATTTGTACCGCATGAAAGAGAACGAGCCACATTTTTATTAGGATTAAAAGTAACTTGAGTTACATAAAATGATAATTACCTACGGGGGCTTCCCCATGTTTCACGAGCTCTATAATATTATATTATATGTATTTGCCAAATTTTTGAATACTAAACCAGTAATTGTTTTAGTATAGTATGGAAGTGGATTTTATAATACTAGTAGAGTATTAAAGTTTAATGAATAATGAAAATCTTATAAACAAAAATCATCGTTCTCTTGGCTTCTCTGTAGTCGGTTAAACTTTGATGGCTCATTAGTGATGAGTTCTAATTCCTGTGGCGATGGGAATCCCGCGACAATACGTCACCCCCGGCTCGGGCCAACTTAACGACACCTCATTCGTTCAGATCCATCAAACAGCTAAATCTGCGGGGCGTGCCAAAGAATTAGACGCGATTTACCGCCAGAACATACTACGGATATGGCATTTATATAGCAAAAACGCTACTTATATAGCAATGAAGCTTTTTTTTTCATTCCCTATTTTAACCCCTTGGGGTTGGAATTTATCAAAATCCTTTTTTAGCGGATGCCTACGTTAAAACATCTACCTGCATGCAAAATTTCAGCCCGATCCGTCTAGTGGTTTGGGCTGTGCGTTGATAGATCACCATATCAGTCATTCACCTTTGAGTTTTATATTAATCCATACTAATATTATAAATGCGAAAGTGTGTCTGTCTGTCTGTCTGTCTGTCTGTCTGTTTGTTACCTCTTCACGCCCGAACCACTGAATCGCTTTGGCTGAAATTTGGTATGGAGATACTTTGAGTCCCGGGAAAGGACATAGGATACTTTTTATCCCGGAAAATGTACGGTTCCCACGCGAGAAACGAGTTTTGGCGCAACGGAGTTGCGGGCATCATCTAGTTATATATATAGATAGTACAGCAATTAAAAGTCTTTCCAATTTGGTCGTATAGAAGCTGTATAGAAGCTTAAATAACCATTAATTGAATTTTTAGACCGATGGCTATGTAAAAAATACAGCGCTTATATAGCAATAGTTTTGTGCTACCTGGGTTAACTCAAAGAAGTGTATTTTGAAGTGAAAACTTCTTTAGCTGCATTGTGCGTTTTGGGGTTATGTTAAAATTGTTAAAAACACGTGACATTGTTATTTAAGTAAAAAGTAAATTAAGACGTTTTTAAAAGAGGAAATGGAGAAGATTCTGCGAATAAGAAATACTATTTTACACGGACGAAGACGTGGTAAAAGACCAATATTTTTATAAATGAAATATAAGGATGTTTAGTTTAAATATAAGTAATGCAACGTTGAAAACTCAGGGACAAATCCGATCCTAAAGCTAAAGCTATGCATATCGTTCGTTGTTCATGGTGCAGTCTCTCCACATTATTGGGTGTCTCAGCACAATCTAGATTGAAATGTATCACAGTATTGTTCTAGAATCTAGATTAATAACATAATTATAATAAACATTTGATTATTTCATGGCACACGTCCCCGGCGCGCCTGCGGGTGTGGGCAGGGACGTTGACCTCGCCCCCCCTCCGCACCCCCGGCCACCCGACCACCCGAAACCAGACCTTAGTACCCACAACATAAATACCACTCTCCCGAAACAATTGCGGTGGGAATTTTATTGGAAAAATTTGTTCTCTCCATTCGGAATGTAGTCGCGAAGTGAAGTGAGTGCGAATTATATAATTCGTAGGACAAAAGTATGATCCATCAACGCTGATATATGATGCGCAATCGATAGTCCCGCACCAAATAGAAATAATATTGGGACTTGCTCACTGAATTATATGGGATATATATTAGCTCTCGGCATATTTAATCCGAGAATTGTTTTAGATTACATCGCATTCACGTTTCTTATATCGCGACTGAATAATGTGAGGAATGTGCCCTATAATTTATTACCCGCTGCGTTTTCCTACTAAAGTTAATATTGTGAAAACTGGCTATTAAATAAACTAGTAAATCATTAGTCATCATCACTACACATTGCAAAATGGATAATATGTGTTTGGAAATCATTAGTCATCATCACTACACATTGCAAAATGGATAATATGTGTTTGGAAATCATTAGTCATCATCACTACACTCATGATTGATAATATTATAAAGAGGACAGATAGGTTTAATTGCTTTAACTAGTATTTAATATTCGTTGTTTGCCTTTAAAACTAGGTTACGAAAGCACCTAATATTCGTACGGGACCCCGCTATGAGCTACGCCGTAGCGCTACGAACCGCTACGGGACAGCTACGCTGGTGCTACGAACATCGCTACGAATTTTGGGCGAAATGTCAAACCGCCTACGGCTGTCCACGTATAAATTGAACCAAAACATAGTAATTATATTATATTTTTATATTTATACATTATAGTCCTAATATTGAAATATATATAAATCGGCTATAGATTTTATTTACATAGCATTTAATCTAAACAATTTGAAAAAAGTTGCCTAAGTTTTATTTGTTTCGAGTTAGTAGTTTTTGATGAATATTTTTATTAATAAATATTAATATGTTAAACAAAACTATTTAGTGTATTAAAACTTATAGAATAAACCAGTTAAAGCTGCTAGCTACTTTCGAATAAAGTTGATAGCAAATTAAGCGATTCTTATGGACCATTTGGCAGGTTTTTGATAAAATATGCATTGGGTTATTGAAGACCACTTACCCGGTTCATGTAATTAGCGCGGCTTGTGTAGTAGTAGTTTGTATAATTCAGCTTTTGCGGCTTTTTGATTGACTGGAGTTAGTTATAGTATAATAGTGTTTAGTAGTAAATATTTTTATAGTGAACCATGTATTTCTTCTAGTTATGTAATAATTCAAAATATAACTTACATTAAAAAAATATATATAAATTAAATTATTATTATTGAAAAATGCTTACTTTTTTAACCTAATTACTAACTAATTGCAGATTTTGTAAATATGTCAATATTGATATAAAAAGACGATAGCAATTTTCATCCTCAAAGATTTTTTTGTCTGAGGAAATAAAAAAAAGGAAAATTCATTTAATGAACTTTTGATGTGTTTTCGATGTAATTAATTATTATTTGACATGCATTTTTAAGGCAATTGCAAAAATGATACTACATATTTTGCAATTGTCTCGGCGGTTTTCGGCGGCAGATTTTCAATAATGTGTCGTATTTAAGAGTCCGGGTGCCATCGCAATTCTCATACAAACGTAATACCAAGATCATTTCCCATACGAGAATATTTACCACATTTGAGTTATTTTCGGCTTGAGATAGTAATTACCTAGGTTCCTGTACAAAGATTCACTGCAAAATATTTGCAGTGAATATGTGAACAGGAACCTAGATAATTACTATCTTAAGCTAAATAATAACTCAAATATGGTAAATATTCTCGTATGGGAAATGATCTTGGTATTACGTTTGTATGAGAATTGCGATGGCACCCGGACTCTTAACATCCAATATTAATGATTCTGCTCAGACAATCGAACATATCTTGAGCGAGGTCGGCGGCTTTGTTCTTTTAGTACGGCTCATTGCCACTCCACCGCATCGTAGTGTCGCCCTATTTCCCGACTTTGACGCAGCTGCAGTTTTTGAGTAGGAGATTCGAGTAACTGTATGCTAATAAATGAAGTTGGATCGTGCCCGTTTTAGGTAAAAAGCATATACTTTTAGGGACAAGATGTTACTGAATGTTGTATTATGGAGATTATTAATTACCAAATATATTTAGTTTATTTTTAAGGAAAACTTACGGCTATATATAATTACAGTTTTTAGAACTAATAGCGAGCTACTAACATTAATATTGTATTTTTATAATAAGAAATATTAATAATCATTTTTACAATAAAAAGTATAATTAATAGTATTTAGATTTTAGATATATTACAACAAGTCAAGTATAGATACTGAAGTAAGTCTTTCGATATCTTTACTAGTTTCACCTTCCACATTATAATCGATAATAGTCACTCCGGATTCCCGCAGAAAGTACCGGTATGTAAAAACCTGAAAACAGATACGTATACAAATTAGAGTTTTTCAAACACATTCACTGAAAAGAGACCGAATGTAGTGTCAAAGAGTCTTATGGAACGTATCTCTAGGGGCGCTTGCAAAAATTGCTGGCTCGGTGCTTCAGAAATACGAGAGGTGTCACTGCCTCGGCGGCGGCACATTTTGTACCGGGGAATCTGTTGCGAGCGAAAATCTGCTGTTTTGTTTACGTTTAGTTTTCCGTTTTTTGAGATGGTAGTTATTAAAAGTGACAGCCCGCGAAGTATGTGTTATATATTTTAGTATACAGATTGGAACAGAACAAAATAATAATACTTTACGGTGTGCATGTGTCCTTTGTTTAGTTTACTGTGAAAGTAGCAGCGCTAAAAGAGATTTTTTATTTTTCCTTTGTATGGGCAAATTCGTAAGGCTAGGGCGCTTGCCCATACAAATCACAAAAAATTGGTTCTTTAGCACATACCCTAAAGTATTATCACTTTGTTTTATTGTTGTATACGCCAAACAAGCGTGGTATATACAGTTAGTTTGGCATTCCACGAGAATAAATTCGGACAGTTTAATAGGAAACGAACTGGATCAAATAAAAACGAAGCTGTATTAATGTTCCATAACAGTAGTATAATAAGATTTATGATTATTTGACGCGCTAAATTCTTATATTACGCTCATTCGTTTTATTTGTAAAAACGTGTAAATTATGTAACTTTATTATTTTCGAAAGTCGTTACCTGAGTCCAAATAGGTGCTATAAAGCGACAAAAAATAAAACAGTCACTCAGCATTGCAAACTTTGTTGAAATATTTTACAATGTCAACAGGGTTTCGGTTACATAAATAAGTGTATTTTACGCTCAGTTGCTGTAGCAAACAGCTACGGTGGTACAAAAGCAGACGGAGAGCGGAACGGTGAAACGGTGCTTGAAACTCAAATTACTTTGGAATATTTATTCAACAATAATTTTGTTAAACTGCAAATATTAAATAGGAAATGAATTCAACAATTCGTATTTATATATAACAAACGAACAGGTACGTATTAAAATAGGTAAATCATTGTTACAAATATTTTTTTCGGTGTATATGTATGTATATAAAAGCAGCACGTGGAATTTAGCTTGAGCTTGAGAGACAACATTAGATTCCAGTAGTAAAGTTACACCGGTTATATGCTACGTACATCAGAACTTTTTGTTTAAAATAATAATTAAAGACGTGAGTCGAAGAACCAGGTAAGTAATAGTTGTTTTTTTTTAACTATTACTTACCTACTACCTTAAAACGTTTCTTGTGTAAATGAAGGGAAAATGATTTTTTAAAAACTGTGGATTTTTTGTGATAGATAAGTTACGAGGTTTGTTCAAAATATTATAAGAAAAAAATTTGCAATTGTTCTTATGATGTAAAATGTTAGTTATCGCTTCATCTACTCATGTCTTCAATTATAAAGCTATTTGTAGCCTTAGCATGTATAGCTTATTATATAACTAGCTGTCCCGGCAAACGTTGTTTTGCCATTTAAAGTATTTCTACTTCATCAGTTGACACATAATCTTACCCCCTCTTTTGTCCCCTAAGAGGGGTGGGGGGAAAATTTTTATACACCAGATGTTAAGTTGGAAAAACAGTTAATAAAATGAAGTAAGTCCATTAAAGAAAAAAGTTTGATACAAAATCTGACCCCCTTTTTGGTCCCCTTAGAGGGGTGGGGGGGGTGATTTTTATACACCAGATGTTGAGTTGGAAGAAGGCAAATATATCTGCGAAAACCGTATGCAAATCGGATCAGTAGTTTTCGTGTTAAAGCAAAAGTCTTATACAAAATATGACCCCCTAGAGGGGTGGGGGGAAAAATTTTATACACCAGATATTAAGTTGAAAGAAGATAAATATATCTGCGAAAACCGTATCCAAATCGAATCGGTAGTTTTCGTGTCAAAGAAAAAAGTTTGATACAAAATCTGACCCCCTCTTTTGTCCCCTTAGAGGGGTGGGAAGGGAAATTTTTATACACCAGATGTTAAGTTGGAAGAAGACAAATATATCTGCGAAAACCGCATTCAAATCGGATCAGTAGTTTTCGTGTGATGCTGGAACAAACATACAGACAGACAGACAGACAGACAGACAGACAGACAGACAGACAGACAGACAGACAGACAGACAGACAGACAGACAGACAGACAGACAGACAGACAGACAGACAGACAGACAGACAGACAGACAGACAGACAGACAGACAGACAGACAGACAGACAGACAGACAGACAGACAGACAGACAGACAGACAGACAGACAGACAGACAGACAGACAGACAGACAGACAGACAGACAGACAGACAGACAGACAGACAGACAGACAGACAGACAGACAGACAGACAGACAGACAGACAGACAGACAGACAGACAGACAGACAGACAGACAGACAGACAGACAGACAGACAGACAGACAGACAGACAGACAGACAGACAGACAGACAGACAGACAGACAGACAGACAGACAGACAGACAGACAGACAGACAGACAGACAGACAGACAGACAGACAGACAGACAGACAGACAGACAGACAGACAGACAGACAGACAGACAGACAGACAGACAGACAGACAGACAGACAGACAGACAGACAGACAGACAGACAGACAGACAGACAGACAGACAGACAGACAGACAGACAGACAGACAGACAGACAGACAGACAGACAGACAGACAGACAGACAGACAGACAGACAGACAGACAGACAGACAGACAGACAGACAGACAGACAGACAGACAGACAGACAGACAGACAGACAGACAGACAGACAGACAGACAGACAGACAGACAGACAGACAGACAGACAGACAGACAGACAGACAGACAGACAGACAGACAGACAGACAGACAGACAGACAGACAGACAGACAGACAGACAGACAGACAGACAGACAGACAGACAGACAGACAGACAGACAGACAGACAGACAGACAGACAGACAGACAGACAGACAGACAGACAGACAGACAGACAGACAGACAGACAGACAGACAGACAGACAGACAGACAGACAGACAGACAGACAGACAGACAGACAAAAAAACTAAATAACTTTTCGGCTTCTATAGCGATATTGTGACACCCTCCGCTTATTATTTTTTGAATATCTTTAATGTACAGAATTGACATTTCTACAGATTTATTATATGTATAGATTATCATTTAGCCGAAATAATGTAGTATAAAAATTATAGGTACTTTTTAGTATTCTGAGAACGAAATCTTTGTAAACAAGTAACAACCCATACATATTTTTACTGGTACAGTGCGCCGAGGAACACGTGTACACATAATTATATTACCTTGACAAGTCTATTTAGTTACTGCTTACAGTTGCAAGTTAGCGAACTTGACACAAATTCCCAAAACTTTACAGAACTGCTCATTAATATACATTGAACGTTGCAGAAATTTTTCTAAAACATTATTGCTTAATGGTAATTAAACTATGAGATAAAGATAAAGGTACAAAAATAAAGAGGTATTTGTCTCCACGCAGAGAAGAATAAAGAATGTAATGAATGACAATAGGAGCTAAACCGAAAAGGGACATAAGATACTATTTATTCCGGAAAAATGTGCGGTTCCCGCACGATAAACTAATTTTGGCGCAACGGAATTGTCGGCGTCATCTAGTATATTATTGTAAGACTTGTAGAATCATTTGGTGTATAATGTGTATATTTCGTAAAGTAGTGATAAAGGTGTGATAAAATGGATGACAGTTTATTACGAGTGCGGCCGCCGCACCTAACGACTGGCCGAGTGATTTACCGCGTGAAAGCCTCCTTATCATACTTATATTACTATTGTTTTACTACCATAATTGCGATACTTTATTTCCGCTATAATAAATCTTTATTGCGTACAGAATAGCCCCATTATGCGCGTGACTAGAGTCGGTGTGAAAATGATATTCTTACACTATATTGAACCTTCACACTCATTGCAACTTCTTACTTTGTTATAAAAGTTTATATTTCTTTTTCTTTCAATTAGTATGTTTTTGTTCTAAAGACAACATCACCGATCAATATCTAGGACGTCGTAGATACATATTAATGAATCAACTAAAAGTATTCACACTAGCCATTTAATCTGAATCTAAGTCTTTGGCTTCGAATAAAATAATTATCAAAGTTTTATGGACTTTCGAAACCAGCCAGGTATTCGAAATTTAAATTCAACTGGAACATGCTTAACAAATAACTTAACTTTTAATGACATAAGAAGGGCTGTGTGCCAATTTTTATGCACATTTGTTTGTATGCTGCAGGGAACACAAGCTATTTATAATAACGTTTAAACCGTGAGATTTTCAGCTTTGGTTTTCATTTCAATGCAAAATTTGTTGTAGATTTCCATTTTATATTATATGTAACGTACATATTTCTGACATTTTCGTTTGGTATAATGCTTTACGTTTATCGCTAAAGATATAGTTACGTAGACGTGGAAACAAAGATATGAATATTTATTCTAGCGCGCAAATCAATTAAAATTAGTGTGATTTGTAAGCTATGGTAGTTGAAAATGTTGACATCGTATGATACCTTTCCAATTTATAGTTAGGGAGGGGAAGAGGGGATTTCGGGATAAGCTCGAGCGTGTCAGATTAAGCTTGTATAGGCTTCCGACATATGTTTAGTTATTATGGTATAGAAATCAGATTTCTCACGTGGTGGGTTAAAACATTTTTTTTTAATTTTGAAATGTCATCGGATCTGTCAGATTAAGATAGGGGATGTTTAGTATACCGCAAAGAAGCTTCCATACAAAGCACTGACGATTCAAAGGTTAGGTAAGCCTGTAGGGACATTTTAAAATATAAAAAAATAAAGCTTCACATTTTCCTAACTAAGCTTCGCAGATATTTTATTTTGCACTAAACTAAATGATTTAGTCCTTGTTGTCTAAAATATATTTATAATTTACCTAAATAAGCAATTTTCTGAATATATTTTCTTTTTCAAAACTTTAAAATGGCTGCAGTTTCTGAACCCACCGCTAAAATAAAAAACACTCTTATTATTTTTTTATCAGTTTTACCTAATGTAAAAAACCTACTAGGTCTCCATGACGCTCGAGTGACTACACAATTAGCACCTTCCCTTCCCCTATTATGTTGAGTACCTACTATAAGTCTATGCCTTACTTCGAAGTACTCGTATAATAAACGACAGAAAAGTTACATAAAACTTTGTTTTAAACTTGTCACGGATCTCAAATATCACCGTAGGTAAGATAAGACTTTTAGGGCCTGTTTCACCACTTTCTGATAAAGTGGCGAATAGGCTATTCACAACTTTTTTGACATATTCTCCATACTTTATCTGTCAAGTTAAGTGGTGGATAGCCTATCCGGCACTTATCAGTAAGTGGTGAAATAGGCCCTTAATAGTGTAATATTCTTCGGCGGCGTTATCTGAAAGCCGTATCGTAGTTAACCCGTTTATTCGCTTTACAATGTAGATTTTAAATTGACCGAATTCATACTCGCACAATCCACGTGGCTCACGTTTTTCACGTGGTAGCCGGAGACACGCGGGCCACGGCGGGGGACAGGGGCTGCGCGGCCCGGGGGGGGGAGCCATCGATCGACGTTTATTACGCGATTATACCCGGCAACGGAAACACACTTCGGGGAATTTTGTTAAACTTTATTAATAATGCTGCAAATATTGATCGGATTAAGATTTAAAAGTACAATCACTGTCGGCAGAGGTTTTATAACATGACGTACATTTCAAAGAAAAAATCTTCATACGAGAAAGTTACGTCATTAGGTACTGAATGTTGCTATTTACGTCTATGTTTGTCACTATATATTGATTATTCTATACCTATAGCCGCAGTAAAGTTTGTTAGGTGTTTTCAAGTGGCCATGAGAGGTCTTACCTAATACACCTATTTCGATCGAATAATAGAGTATTTCAGTCCTTACTATAGCATCACAGTGTAAGTGGTAGCATGATAAGTTTCTATCCATCATACATCTATTGTTTTATGCAAAAGTAGCACATGTGTCCGTTGTATGTAAAAGCATTTTTTATGGAAATAAGATAACGCAGTAAACTTTAATACTTACTCTGTTTTAAATACCTTTTTTAGATCTGGAACGATTAAATCTTTCCGATCGTATGTAATGAGTCTAATGACACTTATTATATTATGCGAAATGCGGACAAATCCTTCTACAATAAATGTGTAGCAGACTTAACGACAAAAAAAAAACTTAAAATAAAAATCGAACTAAAACTGGAAGCGCGAGACTTCATTATAACAAATGAAAGTTATTAATTGCTAGAGACAGGGTATGCTCACTTTTAATTTCTCTAATTGCTGTTACGGCCGCTCAGGTTTATGCAAGTTTGTCTAAATTATAATACAACTCTTCTTTAATAACATTAAAGGAAATTTTCCTTTTAAGTTAAAACAATTCTTGGGTCGGCCAACTTCCGACTTCCAGATTCAAACTTTCTTTAAAACATAAGCCTGTTTGGAGCGAGGAGGCATCAAATAAAAAATGTATACAGGGCCACCGTCTCCGCTTTTCGTTTTTTTTCTGGTAAAAAGTTTTTGCTTTAGCTCCTTAGTCCAGTAGTTGGATTCTCATATTATACCTTAGATCGATTATTGCATTAATAAAAAGTACAAAAGATTTTCATAAGCCAAATCTGTAGACTTGTTAATACTTAGTTTTAAGTAACCTGTATCCGCAAAATTAGTGATAGGCAAAAGAAAAGATGATAATAAATAATAATCAATTTAAATTTATACCGACATATATATGTCGTGAGCGTAAACATTCTTAAGAATAAAAAAGCGAGCATCAAGCTTGTAGTTATGTTAATATTAGTATTAAAAAAAACAAAAAGCCTGCATCTGTCGGGTAGATCTCCCCTGAGGGTACGAGAGTAAGAAAAGAGTGTACTTGTGTACCTCGCACACTCGGGTACCATAAACTCTTGCTTACTTGGCTGTTCGCGAACGATAGGCTGCGGAGTAACTGGAATGTATATTGTATAAGGCTACTAGCTGTCCCGGAAAACGTTTCTTTGCCATAATATAAAATAGGTATTTCGCCCGTATTATTTTATTGAAGTGACTAAATAAGTATATCACCATGGCAACGACGATCGCTATCCCGTCGCACAAACAATGGTCGTCGTCAGTCTCAAGTTGTAATAATTTACTATTATTTATTCAACAAATGCACTTAGCAATATAATAAGTACCCAGTAGCCGATTCTCAGACCCACTGAATATGCATATAAAATTTGGTTAAAATCAGTAAAGCCGTTTCGGAGGAGTACGCGGCCTAACATTGTGACACGAGAATTTTATATATAAGATTAGTCGTACGTGTATGACGCTTTTATATACAAGTATTTAGTTATTATTGCAAGTAGCTGACTTGGAAGGTCTTGTATTGCATGCATTGTACGTGTTTCTTCCTGTCCATTTTTAATATAGAAAAAATGATTTACTTTTAATAGTAATCAAAGCATGTATCGGGATATGCACTAGAAAGCGACTTTGTTTTTTTAATTTTTGTACTGATGATAGATAACAATTAACTCCAGTATCATATTCGATAGAAGCCTAAAAATAAATGACATAATTCGTTTTGCTACCCGCTATAACACAAGCTATTTAAACCTGGAATCAAAGTTGAATCAGACGGTGTTATTTTGAGAAATCAAAAATAACTAATGCTGGCAACTTACAATGTTTGTGCCAATTGTGTCGGGTGTCGGGTTAGCATTGAGAATTCAATTTTAGTTCGAGAGCCGCCGCCCGGAGAGCGCTGCATATTTGATGAACGAGAGCTCTTCAACTATTACCTCAACACTCCCTTAAACGATCCCCGCGGTGTATTAAACACTTACGATACGAAATGAATTAATTTGCCGTTTCTATCATAACATCCGCTACAATTTTTCGTGGTTGAAAAATTGTGTAGTTCGTTTTTTCCTTGTATATAGCTAGAAACAAATTATCGGATGCATCCATAAGTCGCGGCTGATGGATGCGGCTTAACAATGTGCACGGTTCATCCGCGGACATCAAAGACCTAACCTATATGTCAATGACAGACGTCCGCGGATGCAAAAAAACATCCGGCCAGCCAGATTCTGTTCTTACGTCCGAACGCTCAAGGTCGCGCCCGCGACTTATAAGTCGCGGGCATGAATGACATAAATGTCAGACAATGTGCACAGTTTAGTGTATTTTGTATTAATCAGATAGAAACAAGCCGCATCCGATGAAAACGTCCGCGGACGTTAGTCCGATAATTTGTTCCCAGCTTAATTACTGTTATCTGTAATTAAATTTTATGCAACTATAGGAATAGTAGGTATAGTACAGTAAATAATAGGATAGTTAAAAAAAAGTTAGCTTAGTCATGTCCCTAGGAAACGACGCTTGTATGAACATCGAAAGACGCCGGGATATGAACCCCCAAAATATATGTAATTATTAAGTAACCTTTATTATTTCATCCTAGCTTTATTACATTATACTATTCTTGACCTCCCCCAAAAATCATGCCCCCCTCCTCTAATTTAAGGCTCCTCGCCTGGATAGTATACGGTGGTTAATATTTTATGTCAATATTTTGTCTGGACGGAGCGACCGGACATCCGAAAACTTTTCCAAGTATCCCGGCTTTCGTTCAAACTCGATTCTCCGAATACACGTTAAAAATACAAACGATAAAGACTCGCTAAAAGGTAAAAGGTGAATTATTTCTTGACATTTATCAAAATAAATCTGGAATAATTAATTAACTTATCCAAAGGTTACTCAATACTTGTAGGTTTTCAGTTAAGTATTTTCTGTTACAGGTTCGTTACAGATTTAAGTTGTTATAAATAATATGATGCTAAACATAGTAATGTTGGTAATGAAAAATCTAAACATTTCTGACATACTACTAAAGAATCTCATTGTATTCTTATTATTTTTTAAGTTCGTGGTTTGCACGCGTTGCACTCCTGAACTGAAGTACTGGCAGAAGTAAAAACTTAACAGCAAAACAGACATACATTTTCACAGTGCCGTAGGGGGATATTTAAGAAGGGGAATCTTCTACGCCGCACCGGCGGTCTATGTTTTCCTCTGTCTGACGAATTTTTGATTAAGTCACGTGTCCTGATCACTCCTGACGCGAGTTTAACACACTCTACCCATTCCAAAGAAGTGTACAACGCCATTAAAGAAGTTTTCGCTTCAAAAATCTGTCGTGCAGGCGGGTAATTAGTGACGTCACACGTAAAGCTTCTTATGATCGGATCTGGGGGCAGGTCGTTAACGCGGCTGTAACTAGTCTTAATAGTTGTTCCTTGTTTGCCCTATAAAAGTGCACGAGAACCAGGTTAACTGCCAGGTACAGGTTTAACGCTGGCACAAATCACGCGTAATGTAACCCCCAGTGATCGAGTGACTCGCCAGTAAAGTTTAGATTCCTATTCCTTATTCAAAATCCTCATGCACTGATGTTAGGATTTTGAGTTTGGAATTAGCAAGATTATTGTTGTAGATCGATTAGCGCCACAGTCTTGAATTTTTCTAAGCTACCGCTTTGCTTAGAAAACTAGTGGACATATTCGACAACGACTAACATAGTGGGGCTAAAGATCTGGCCCACGACTAAATTTTAACTTAATTTTAAGTTGTTGATTGCATGTAAACACAAAATTTAGTAACAAGTAGCAAGTTAAAATTTAGTTAAGTATTAAACAAGGAAATTAGAATTTTGACTATTTTCTGTTAAGTTGGCAGGCTGGGCTTGTCACTTGACAAATTTCGGGCAGGCACTTCAAATTAAGTTAAAATTTAGTTACTACTTATCTACTTAATATGTGTAAACCAGCCATGACCGAGCATACCACCTCGCTGGGCTGAAGATCTTGGCCTCTACTCATCTTTTTAAAATAAGATGATATTTCTAGTCATCCGCTTATCTTTAATCATTGACACTCAGATATTATTAAAGATTTAAAAATCCCCGGTTAACCCTAAAATAGGTTGCGGGTTCTGGCGGGCGGGCGCTTTGTAAAAACGGGTACGTGTCACGTCTGAGTTAGATTAATGAACGGCCGCGCGGAAAAAGTCTACGGGTTAAAGAAGACTGCGATCACAACAATTACAACGAGAGCTTTTGTTAGCGCGAATATTATGTACGAAAATGTGTGTAAACGAGTAATTTGTTTACGCCGTACAAAAAGTTACAACATAAGACGAGGGGATCTTTTAGCGTCATAAAGCGTACAGCTGTAGGGTTGATGATACAAGATTATGGAATATATTTTGTGTTGCTATCTTCAGGTATAACTCTTCCGGAGTACGCTGTAACACCTAAAGCCGAGAATGTTGTCTATGCTAGAAACGCAAAAGGCATAGTAAATAAGAGACTAACGCTTAGGCTTTTACAGTCCTTTGATGGTACCAGCCTAAGATAACATTTTACACCTAAGACCAGAAGGTCATAAAGGTGTAAAATGTTGCATAGATTTTAAAGCGACAATTTTAATATGTATTGAATCGATAGTAAGATAAATGATGATCGACTCAATCACTTACGAGTACGTAAAGTTATGCGATTAATAAAATATGATTATTTTTATTAGGTTACGAGTATATTATTAAAACAGTGTTTTAAAAATTATGATATTTGTTGGGGTAAAATGCGTCATTTTCGGAATTAAACAGCTACTCAAAATATGTCTTCGTTTGTGGTAGCTCGGTGACCTACTTTCGTCTCCGATGTGGTGTTTCATTCCTTTCAACTTCCTCACCCAAAGCTATGAATTTTTAATATTTGTCAGTGAATAAACAAAAAAGCAGAACAGAGAAGTACAAGGGCTTGAGACTGACATTGAGCCGGGATCGAGATGAGCTTTCATCAGACGCATTCATAGTCATTCCAAAGTATTCACCCCGATTTCGATTCATGTGTTATGTAACGGTTTTCAACTATGCCACAGAATATATATTAGTTGTACCAACAGAATTCCCACTGGCGAAACCCATTTAAAGAATTCACGACTCATGCTACGATACTATAAAGTTCAAATTCCGACCGCGCAGTGCTAGGTGCCTACAATGATATTTGCCTACATCTCCGCTCTCTTTCTATCGCATAACTCGTACCTTTTCTGAAGAAATCAGGGTTGTCTCTTTTAAAAATAATATTATAATCTTTATATATTTTAATGAACTACATTAGGGTTTATTAACCTTCCGTCCGTCAATTTTTCCAAATCATTTGTAGGTATTTGGCCTCTAATCTATTCTATGACTCGGATACGGACGTTGGGATCGATTACTTATTACTTTTAATTAATAAAAAAAGTTTTATTACATGTTATAAAAAAAAGTTTGACCTTGAATAACAACTCGGAGACTAGACTTAGAACTTTGGTGTAATAATAAAAATTATTCCTTAGATTATGTTTTATTTAAATAATGGGTTTATTTGCGTTGGCCTCCACTTTTAAAATTAGCCCAATTTGGACCTTGTCCTTTGGTATACAATCCGTGTTAAGACAGTTAAACACTGCGCAATATTTCTTTGCCCTTTTCTTTTTAGTGTCCATTGTGAGATTAATATCAATTCTGTGATAGCGATTGAATAAGTTACGCAATACGCAGGTATGCAACGAACAACTCGTGCGCGTGCGTCACCGCTCGCTTGTGAGTCCCTACTGATTTGCCACCCGCGGGTGATACTTACAGTTCGATGCCTATTCGCGCGAGTGGGACAGGCCTGCCTATGCTAGACGCTACCGCGCCTTCGGCTAAAATATCTATAAAAACTGTAAGTGTCTAAACACACTAGGCCGAAGTTACGCCGGCGTAAATTATGCATGATTACGCCCGCAATGTATTTTAAATTGCCGACGACCAATCCGAAGACACATTATTATATTCCGTCGCGTTCCGTCCGTATTATGTATGCGTTTGACATTGCGGACGCCATTTACGCCGCCTAACTTCGGCCTTGTGTGTTTAGACACTAACGATTTTGAAATAATTAAGATTTACATTTTACAAATATGTTTAAAAACAGTAGTTTAGTATAAGTATTTTTATTTTAATTAACATTATTACTAATTAAACATTTTGATCAGGTTGCACAATTTTGTTTTACTTTTATATCTATTAGCTTGAATATAACATAATGTTATGTAGCGTTCAATTAGAAACAATTAACTTCCATAAACAGTCGCCTGTAAGGCTTAGGGCATAAGCCATACAGTCAAAGTGGGAAGCCGGTGCATTGTTAGTAATTTAAGTAGAGAAGTTCCCCTCGTAGATGTAAACCTATATGTAACGAAGTGAAGTTTGCCCGGACCGACTTCACCGTTAACAACACTGTCGGCACACTGTGTAATTAATGTAACTTTTGCCTCACCTTCGGCGACTTCATGAGTTTAGATGCGTTACAAAATTTGTAGTTTTAAAGTTACAATTAAAGTTATATTTGATACAAATTGTATTATTACTAGATTTTTTGCGGGTTTATTTTCTGTGGTAAAGTTTGGTCTATTCTATGTCACATCATACTTGTCTATATCTTCCAAATTGATGAAAGTTTTACGAGCTATTCAAAGCCAAAAGAGTTGCGTTACGGTGCGTCCACATTTGTATCATTTATATGTTTCAAAAGAAGAAGAAAATTATAAAATTAATATTATTGACACGACATACTATAATATCAGTGTAGATTCCAAATGAACATATTTATAAGTGAAATCAAGAGATAGGAAGTTGAACTAAATAAAGAAGGTACCAGGCCGCGGGAAACAGCTTGTCAAATATAAGAATGAGGAGCAAATGTACTTGGGGACAATTTTGGGGGCCTTATGAAATATCAAGAATGAGATTTGGCGCAAAGTTCCGTTATGAGATCTCGGTGCGGTGCGGTCGGCGCATCGCAGTTTAGGGTTGACGGTCACAGATTAATAATGTAAGGTCAAGAATGCCTTGTCATTTATAATGTTTAATTTATGGTGCTCCCACACTGACGTTAGAAAATGTTTAGTAAAGTTAGTAAACATTTTTTAGCAAACATTTAATCACAAAATATGTTAAAAAATGTTAAAAATGTTTTCATGTTAGAAAATGTTTAGTAAACGTAAGTTAGCAAATTATAACAAACCAAATTACTTATTATGGTGCTCCCACACCGCAGTTAGAAAATGTTTAGTAACGTTAGTAAACATTTGTTAGCAAACATTTAATCACAAATGTTACAAAATGTTAAAAATGTTTTCATGTCAGAAAATGTTTAGTAAACGTAAGTTAACAAATTATAGCAAAACTAATTATCTATACATAAAATAAAACTGTAGAAATGACGATTCTGTACATTAAAGATATTCAAAAAATAATAAGCGGAGGGTGTCACTACATCGCTATACAAGCCAAAAAATGTGGTCAGTTTTTTTGTCTGTCTGTCTGTCTGTCTGTCTGTCTGTCTGTCTGTCTGTATGTTTGTTCCACTATCACACGAAAACTACTGATCCGATTTGAATGCGGTTTTCGCAGATATATTTGTCTTCTTCCAACTTAACATCTGGTGTATAAAAATTTTTCCCCCCACCCCTCTAAAGGGACAAAAGAGGGGGTCAGATTTTGTATAAGACTTTTGCTTTAACACGAAAACTACTGATCCGATTTGCATACGGTTTTCGCAGATATATTTGCCTTCTTCCAACTCAACATCTGGTGTATAAAAATATGTAACAGTTGACAACATTTGTGAGGAAATGTTTTTATGTTAGAAAAGGTTTACAAACATTTTCTAACGGCGGTGTGGGAGCACCATTAACTACATCGTTCATCATAGTCACATTACTGTCTTTAAATAAAGTATATTAAGACATTAGACGCGCGTTTTATGCTAGCGCGGTTTCAGCACAGACATCATGCGTCTTTCCCGAAGCGCTACAGGAGAAAACGCGCAGAAAATCACGTCTTAAACGCACCGTTATATGTTGCCTAATTCGCGCTTAGTTCATAGTTAGGTTCACACGGCACAGTCCTGCACGTTTTTTTTTTGCAGTATACGTCTTAAAGAATAAATAGTGGCGCATACAATGTATGTAAAATAACACGTCAATTGTACTGCACGATTTGTTGCAGTACAATCGGCGTATGAATGTTAAGAAGTATACTGCAAATAACGCGCAGGATTGTGCCGTGTAAACCTACTCTAGCAGCAAATTATTATCCAAATTATCCAATTGGTTTATTCTATAAGAGCCCCTGCAGACTACAGACTTTTATTCGGCCGATAGTTTGACCGAATTGGGGTACATTATTATCGGCCAATACAGATCGTTTAGTGCGCGCACCTTCATATATCTTAGGCTGGTTTTAGAGTCACGCTGACCGCACGCTGACCGTCAGCGCTGACATCCAAAAAGTATGAACTTCTAGGAAGCGTTTTTCAAATAACGCGTAGCTATCAGCGCGTACGATGGTCAGCGCTGACCTGTCCGCGGGCGTACGCGTCGCTCGTCGGCGCCGCGTAGCCGTCGGCGCTCACCGCCGCCCTCTTAAGTGAGCGTTCTAGTGTCGAGCCGAGTGGACGCCGTCAGCGTGAAAAGTCATGGTGAACTGATAGCGTCTGTACTCCAAAGCGATCAGCACTATACTGAAACGTCTCGCGCTGAACCTCAGCGCTGACAAGCTAAGCGCTGAGCTGTCAGCGCCGATGGTCAGCGTGACTCTAAAACCAGCCTTAGTACTGATTAAGCCTTTGATCAAACTATCGGCTGACTAAAAGCATGCAGTCTGCGGGGGCTCTTAGAGCCCTCGCACATATGACGTGACATGACTTGAAAGTCATTGGTATGAACATAATTTGAACTGTTTCGATATATTTTCTACATGCAAATATAACAAGAACTTTACATACAAATATACAATAATACAACATAAGTAAAGGCCCTCATTAAAGCTAAGCTTGTGGTTTTCAATGGCTGAAAAATAAAATTGCTGAAGAAATTTGCATCTTCAGAAGCGAGGTGAACCCTCCCTCTATTGTGCTCGGAGCCGGCCGCTATTCGCAACAACTTGTCCACTACCAACTCACTTTTACATGTGAGCTTCGATCGAGTCGCAATTTAAATACAGAAAATAAGAATTCAGCTTAAAGTTTCTTAAGATATCATTATTTAAAGTTGTTATAGTGAAACAATTTTGTTGAGTTGATTTTTAGGATATTGGTTCTAAAAATTGATGAAATGCTTAAAAAAATTGATAACAACTTTAAGACAAAACATGACCTACAATCTGCATACATACTTAATTGACATATTTTAATTGTTTTGTGAACAAAGGTCTCCTTAATTAAGACACACCTATGTTTGCTGAAAAAATATTATTCTAGTTCATTTGCAATGAATAGAAACAATCTATCGCAAACACGTCGCCGTCCTTCCAAAAAAAAATCTTAATCAACGAAACGTCAACGTCTAGGAACATGAACTAACAACAGTTTTGGCCTGATTCAGACCACCTCTCTAGGTCGAAAGATATTCAATTTCCATCAAGCATATTCCCATGACGTACATAATATCAAAACAACATTTGCCGGGCCAGCTACCAATCAATAATATCCTCATATAAAATGCTTATCCGTTAAAAAGTTGAGTGTTATCTAAGTTCCGTGTCCGGGTACCGGTTGTTCCGGACTATCGCCGGATGACCGGTCCGGATAACATGTAACCGGCCTGTAAGCCGATTAACTTGTATAGCTTTTGTTTGTTACGTGATGCTCGTCCGGATTAAATCATTATTTGCAATAATAATAATTATTGTAAAATATTTAAAAAGTAATGAATGTATAAAATAATAATTAAAAACGTAATAAATGCCTTTAGAGCCCCCGCAGACTGCAGACTTTTAGTCGGTCAATAGTTTAGTCGGAAGCTTAATCGGTACGAAGATATTGTATGAAGGTGCGCAGTGCGCACACTAAACGATTTGTATCGGCCAATAATGTAATATTGTACTGAAACCCCGATTTCGTCAAACTATTGGCCTACTAAAAGTCTGTAGTCTGTGGGAGCCACAGAAATAAATCAAGATCTACAAGTATGTTTTGTAGTGTTTGTTGCTAAACTACTTCAAAATGGTTCGGTCGATTTCTTGTTATTCGTAGGTCGATTTATATGATTTTTCTGTAAGTTTTATTAACGAAACGTGCCAAATTCTCCCATTATTATGCTTCGTCCATGACGTAGCGTCATACCATCATACTATCTTCGAAGATCTTAAAAAGTAAACATTTTTATTATCAGTCTACTTACCTGTACGAAGACACGAAAAATGTAGGAAACAAGAAGTGATGTTTCATTAATATTAGATTAATCAAATAAGCTTATGGAATATGAAGCCGCGTGTCTCGGGGGAAAAAGTTACGAACTCCTGTTAAGAACAATTACTGAAATTTTCCTACGATGATGTAGTAGAATACAATGCTTAGATGAAATATCAGTACATTTTGTATGAATCATTTCATACAAAAACTCGTAAACGTAGACGCTTAATATGTTCTGGGGCCAAAGTAAAGTCCCTTGGTAGGTGCTCTATTTTGACTTAGATAACAACGTTATTACCATAACTTACCCTGTAAGAATGTTTTCTCAGTCCATTATACGTGGTGTCGAGTTCTGCATTTTAAAATATTTACCTGTAAATATATTAAATTGCAAACGGACTACAAGTACGAAGTAGAGATAGCCAGTAGCTATCAGAGGCGGCGTAGGCCGTAGGCGGTGGCCCACACCGCCTACGGCCTACGCCGCGCCGCCTCACGACGACACGTCGGGCGCGGTCCAAGAGGCCTCGCGCCCCTTGGACCACGAGGATTTTTTAAAGGATTAAATACTTGTGATTTGTGATACTCAATTTTTTATAAATAAAAATATTTATAAATAAAAGTTAGAGCATCAAAAAATTCTTTCTCTCAACAAAATCCTTCATCTTGCCACAGAATATAATTATACTAGCTGTCCCGGCAAACGTTGCTTTGCCATAATGTAAAGTATTTCGCCCATATTATTTTATTGAAGTGACTTAACAAGTATGTCGCCATGGCAACGTCGATCGCTATCCCGTCGCACAAACAATGGTCGCCGTCAGTCTCAGGTTGTAATAATTTACTATTATTTATTCAACAAATGCACTTATCAATATATAAAGTACCCAGTAGCCGATTATCAGACCTACTGAATATGCATATAAAATTTGGTAAAAATCAGTAACGCCGTTTCGGAGGAGTTCGCTGACTAACATTGTGACACGAGAATTTTATATATAAGATTATAATTAGTACCTTACGGTAATCTTGCGTCATCCATCAGGGGGCCTCGCAAAATAAATCTTGCCCACATCAAATGTAGGTCTTGCCCCGCCGTGGAGGGAGTCCTGTGTTAGACAGATCCAATACATCCCTCCGTATATGGCTGAAGGCAAACCGCAGGTGGTTTTAGTGGGTAAGGTAACATACCACCGGGGTGCTTCAGCTAACTGAGGCACATCGCCAACCCGGGGCTACCATGATGAGTTTCCCCTGTGCATCAAAAAAAAAACCAATCCAAATATAAACCGGTTCTTTAATGATTAATGTTTATTTTTGCTATTTCAGTCTAATGACGAATTGCAGGGTTCGTTAAATTGGTTATAATTTTAGACTACGTGTCCTGACACTCAAAATTACGTCTATTTACTAAACATAACGTTGCTGCTGATTTTCATGAACGCCATGATAAATGTAATATTGCTTCCTGAATGTCCGCTCAGTTGGCGACATTGACATACCAGACGGCCGCCGACCTCGCGCAATCGCTCGACCTAATAATTCGGACAATGCCTGATATACGCTTTTATTGGCCCCATGTAATTTATAGCAATAATAATACAGATTAAAAAGTTCCCTAGTGGCGACCGGGATACAGAAATTTCCACGTTCAAAAAGACTCTACCTATACTCGACCTTTTTAGGGTTCCGTACCCAAAGGGTAAAAACGGGACCCTTCGTTGTCTGTCCGTCCGTCCGTCCGTGTGTCTCCAGGCTGTATCTCAAGAACCGCTAAAGCTAGACTTCTGAAGTTTTCACAAAAATCAAAATCAAAATATTTTATTTCCAAATAGGTTAACAAAGTTAACACTTTTAGAACGTCGTGTCTACATGAGGCCTACCACCGGTTCGGGAACTAACCCGGCGAGAAGAACCGGCGTAAGAAACTCGCGCAGGTCCACCTTTTACCAAAAAGGTGGAAAATCACAATGGTAGCTTATGCTAATTTACACTAAGTATGTAAGTAAAGTAAGTAAGTGAAAATGTGGTACATTTATATAGAAGTGACCTATGGTCTGTCAGGTAATTTTTCCCAAGGTGTGCTATCATTGAGAAAATCAGTAACCTTATAATAAGCCTGAGCACACATACGTTCTTTAACAACTTTTTATTGATTGAAAGATTTTGAACGTTTTCTGGGACAAATTATGTATATTCTGTTGCCGCTATAAAAAATTACTAAAAACAAAATAAAATTAATATTTGTTTAATATTTAATTAATATTTGGCTCCCATGCAACAAACACGTTTTTTTTTCTTTTTTGTTTGTTATCAATAATGGAAACAGGACACTTGAATTTTCAAAAATGCCTTAATTATATCTGTATTTTAATAATTAAAAATAATATTAAAATAAAATAAAAAATTAAGGGGGGCTCCCATACAAAAAACTCAATTTTTGGCCTATTTTTGCTCTATAACGGTACGGAACCCTTCGTGCGCGAGTCCGACTCGCATTCCTTTTTACGATTTAACATAAAAACATGATAAACAAAAACATCTCAATCGATATATTTAGCGTCAGTAAAAGGATTCGAAACGTAATGGGGATTCCATGATACCTGAGCCATTTCATTATTAAGCGTTCAGGAGGTATCTGCGAATGGGTACACAACTATGATTGATAGACCCAGGATAATGGCAAGCTCGATTGGCGGAGGGAGGGAGTATGTTAATGATGTAGCCGGATAAAATGATCCTATCCATTGTAGTATCCGTACTAATATTGTAAATGTGAAAGTGAAGTCTGTCTATCTGTTACCTTTTCACGCCCAAATCACAGAACCGATTTTGCTAAAATTTGGTATGGAGATACTTTTGGGCTAGGGTGTTGCAGCCATAAAAAAATAATAAAAAAAAAACAGTAATCTAATATATATAAATCTCCTGTCACGATGTTTGTCCGCGATGGATTCCTAAACTACTTAACCGATTTTAATGTTTTTTTTTAATGTGTGCTTTTTTCCAACTTGAGAGATAGGATAGCTTAGATCTTTAATTATAGTCGCAATTTTATTTTATTGCAAATTATTTGTCTATAAAGAGCGACCATTGTTTATGCGACGCGGGTCACGGGATAGCGATGGACGTTGCCATGGTGACATACTTATTTAGTCACTAATTCAATAAAATAATACGGGCGATATACTTTATATAATATGGCAAAGAAACGTTTGCCGGGACAGCTAGTAATAATTATATTTCTTACATAATATATCATCTTACTTAGCAATATAATATATCACGGACACAAACACACACAAACACACACACACACGCACACACACACACACACACGCACACACACACACATACACTTATAAAATGCTCTCACAAACCTTGACTTACCTCTAAATGTTGTGTCTCTAGATGTTAAACAGGAATGATTGATAATATAAATGATTTATACAAATATGTAATGTTTGGTGACCCCTTAACACAGGACAACCTAGTTAGGACACCAGTCTCCTGCGATAATTTGTAACTACATCTTGATAATTGTACTACTTTTTTTTGTATTGTGGGAGAAGTTAATAAAGATTTTTGTTGTGATTTAATACTTTGGGTCCCGAGAAAGGACATAGGATTCTTTTTATCCCGGAAAATGTACGGTTCCTGCGAGATAAACGAATTTTGGCGCAACGGAGTTGCGGGCATCGTCTAGTATCTCTTATATTTTGTTGTTATTTTTATCAACTTGTTTTTTCAACACCGTTCACTAATCAATAACTACAAACTACTCCTCCTACCTTTCTTCTGATTCATTTCGTTGCGAATCTCAAGACAGATTTAGTTTTCGGTCCCTCGGGCACCCCTGCGATCATATCAAACGGGTTTTCGTGGTTAGTGTCCACCGTTGATCCTGGGGACACAGGAGTTGCAGTGGTGGTAATGTATGGTGGGCCATTTACCCGTTTAAAAACACCTTACTAATAAAAAATACATGTGGCACTCGTAGGCTGCCTGGCTGTGATTCAGGTATTATTTTATTAGTCAATTACCTACTATAATACTCAATATCATATAATATTAGCTATTATTATCACAAAAAATTAAAACTTAAATGTCCGCGAACAAAAACATAATTTTGTTGTCGACCCTACGGCTGGTCAAATGTCAGCGCGCGTCAACTAAACTATCATTGTAATTAGTAGGGGAGGTAGTGCTAGCGTTTGCTAAGTCATTTCATACCGACCAAATTTTTGTCCAGCGGTAGCTTAATATTTATCAATCAATATAATCAGCGTCAGTCGCCGCACCCGTGGTGAAATGTTAACTGAGAGTATTTCAAAGTTGTAAAAAAATTGTTGCGAAAAGTGATTTTATACCGAATGAAACTTTGATGGATGATTATTGAGGTCATGTTAAACAAAAAAATCACCGTCAGCCGTGTTGCAGATGGGGGATTCAAAGTCAGTCGCGTTACTGAACATGTAAAAAAATTTTGAATATAAAGTCATTTTATACCGTACAAAAGAATCATGGCCAAATTTGTATAGGAGCTGGACTCGACTTTTATTTTTGATGTCCCAAAATAAACTATAGTTAGATTTGTTTGTTTTTATGCTCTAAACATAATTCCGTTTGAGATTTATGTCTAAATAGCCACGATTTTTTATAATAATTAATAACGTTTACAATTATTTTGAGGTTAGACTTAAGAACTACCTTTTTCCCGACTGCGGTGTAGCCTACAAGTGTATATTCGGCGATCTCGTTTCTAATTATTTCAATTTTTCCTAGAGTATTACCCAAAAAATAGAACGAATGCGAATGATCGCCGGCTGTCAGAACATAACGAAACTAAAATATATTGATCTTTTTTTTGGCTATTTAAAGACACATTTCTAATGATTTTCGATGCCTTAAAATATTAGGGAATTTTTGCTACTAATGGCATATCGGGACGCCACCGCCTACCTGGTACGATTTGGCCATTGTTCTTTATACAGGTGAATGTTTCTACTTTGTAAATAATAAAGAAAACCGTCAGTCGCTAATACGATGGTGGAAAAACCGTCAGCCAGCGATATAAGTTATGACCAATATAGCCCTACTTCGCGCTCAATGTATCCTAGGGCGTCGCGTAGACGACATTTCCATTTGGCGAATTAACCATAAAATTATCTCACACAGCAATTTTAAGTAATTTATTCGATAGTCAATATTTGTGAAGAAGAATTATATACATTTTACTTTGAAAGCGCTATCTGTTGTTATATACTAAAACTGAAATAACACCTACCGAACCTAAACGTGTATAATCTAGATATGAACCTTTATTGGGTGCGAATTGGGATCTTTTAATGTCAATTCAATACGATTCCCAACAACAACTTTGAGATGCTCTCAATTTTTATTCCACCCATTATGAAGTGGCTGACGATCAAAGCTGTTATGTATTAGTGGAATACTATTATTGTAACGATTTTCGCTCGGTATGAAATGACTTTTAAAACTGAGCGCGACCTCCCCAACTAAATCTCATTCTTCTCGTGCGCGCCTCATCCTCGACAGAAATAAATGCCATACATTAAGAATAAATGACATACACAGAAATAAACGGCAGAATAATCTATACGTGGGAGAGCCATGCTTCGGCACGAATGGGCCGGCTCGACCGGAGAAATACCACGTTCTCACAGAAAACCGGCGTGAAACAGCGCTTGCGCTGTGTTTCGCCGAGTGAGTGAGTTTACTGGATGCCCAATCCCCCTTTTTTTTTGGGAAGGCAGGTCGCTATAGCCCTGACGTCACTGCGACCCATGAGGATCTATTGTGACTCCTTCGCACTAGAGAATCAGCCCCAACCCAATACTGCTCATAAATTGAACGATATGGTTGGGGTTGGTGCCACGAATTTCCTCTATGGATGAGTATTCGTGGCGACCAAGGTGCCTGTTCCTGCTCTGTAGTAGAGCAGGACAGTCGAGGAGAAGGTGAATAGGTGTTTCATCCTCCTCCTCACAGAAACTGCAAGTCGTTATGCTACAAATACCCATTCTGTTTAGGTGTTTCTTGAGCTTGCAGTGCCCAGTTAGGCTTCTGGTAAGGATTCTTAATTGGTTCCTACCCAAGGTGAGCACTAATTCTGATAGTTTCTTGTTGAAGCCAGGAATTAGTGCCTTGGAGTGTTCAAGGCCAGGGGTCTCAGCCCATTGCTTCCTGCATAGTCTGTGACCCCATTCCTTGAGCACTTGCTTTGTAGTACTAGGAGTTATACCACAGACTCCATCCCCTACCCTATTCTCTTCCCTTCCCATCCTACCCTCCCCTATTACCCTATTCCCTCTTAAAAGGCCGGCAACGCACCTGCAGCTCTTCTGATGCTGCGAGTGTCCATGGGCGACGGAAGTTGCTTTCCATCAGGTGACCCGTTTGCTCGTTTGCCCCTTTATTTAAAAAAAAATATATAATAACTATACCCAGCACCACCTTTTTTTATTTGATGCACAAGGGAAACCCTTGGGTGCCCCGGGTTGGGGATGTGCTTCAGTTAAGCTGAAGCACCCCGGGGGTATGTCGGACTCCCGACTTCGGGTTTACCCACTAAAACCACCTGCGGTTTGCCTTCAGTCGTATACGGAGGGATGTCCCGGATCTGTCTAACACAGGACTACCTTCACACCCAACACCATCCGCAATCTAAGTCAATGTCATACTGTCATGTCAACTATCAAAATAGCCCCAACCTGCAACGAAGTTTATTTGACTACCCTTTCTTCCTTTACATGCCGTCTTTATTGCAATAGGAATCTAAGTAATATTACAAATTAGAGACATGACATTGTACAAGTGCCTTTTTCATTGTTTTGGCATGGAACCCTAAACGAGGCTACTCGAACCCCATACAAAGTTAAGCCTGTGCTGGAATCGAAGCAAATGCCGCCAAATCGTTAATTGATTGTAAATAATGAGTTCATTTATCAGTGCAATTACTTCCGTCCCACCTTCGAGTTTACGAGAATGATCCTTATGCGGGGGACAAAAAGGTCACATCGGGGGCGAAATAATGTTGAACGAGCTGTAATTGCTACCCACGTGTCAATCGGCTATACGCGCAGGAATGATCATAAAGGGACAAAGCGGCCATTAAGGTAATAAGTGCGCTGATTAGACCTTGTTCAACATGGTGGAGTTATCACAGATTAAGTAATAAGTACCTACCCTCTTGTTTATTTTACGTAATATGCACGTTTCGGACTTTTAAATTTTTTGATAGTGACTATTGACTACATTTACAAAATGTTTTTATAATGCAAGTGTGCATGGATATTTTGAATAACTTGTAAAGTTGGTAAAATTATGACACTGTACAGTTAATGCGGTGAAAGTTAAAATTTTAGCTCTAGTTAGAGTTCTCATAATTTTGACAATACGTATTTTGGTTTTCTTCTTTTTCTTTGGCATCTCACTGTTTTTGTGGTTTCAGCATATTTTAGTCTTGACTCTTGAGTATATGATATTTTATGATATTGATTTTTCTCACCTCCGGGCGGAAAGCGTCAACTTTCTTCCCGCAATTTTGCGACAAGCATTATACTAATATTTGTGACAAGTATTTTTCTAATAATTATAACGTTACTATTATAAAATGTGATTTAAGATATCATTTAATTATATAACATTAGGTAATACTATAATAATCCTAAAAGACCTAGCCTTCCCTAACTTCCTACAAACAAACCTCCAAAAAATCTACTCATACGCCAGACCTCTTTCTAAAAATATAACATTCTTTTGGCCGATAAAATGTGAAAGCTATTGTTGTCGCCCTAATCGATATTACATCTATTTTAAGAATCGATTCTCTCATCAATGAGATCACCGCGTGCAATAGCATCGTGTAATGTACATCACTATGCTGGTCACATCACTAATATTGTAATAGCTTCGGTTCTCGGAGGTGGAGTTTGTATGGGGAGCGTCAATATTACTAGTAGTTACCCACGTTGAAGACAAATAAACGTTCAGAAACGAAGATTAAAAAAAGCGAGAAAGCCTAACTATATTTTTAGTTGATTTTCAACGATACTTACACCATTTTGAAAATAGGATGTTCTTAGGTACATTTAATTTAGTGCATTGGAACAAGTTAAAAGACTTTATTTTTATTGTCAATAAAATTGTTTTATTACTATTAACTACCTACCTCTGTGGCTCATTTTAGTTAACATCAATAATGTTATTATTGTAGAATTGATTAAGGTGTAATTAACAAGTACTAAATATTATCTGCACCTACCAGCTACCTAGCCCATGCATATTTCATATTTAATACAAATATTGTGTATCCAATGTCCATCTATAAGTGTATTTCGGCAAGGGTTGCGAGTGCCGCGGCGGCCGCGCGCGATCCAGATAATTAATCACTGTCGCGGCTGGCGCCTTGATTTCCTCCGAGAGTAAAAAAACGCTGAATAATCATAAAGACCACTAACAGCCACCCTGGACCTCGATATTACGAGCTACACAAATAATTTCTGTAATATTCTTTTTGAAAGGAGATATAATGTGGATGTAACAATAACATTATTGTTCCTTTTTTATCGGGCCATTATATCTCGTAACGCGCCCGCTATCTGGGGCGAGCCGGCGCCAAAAAAATCTGCTCGTGCTAATTAGAGATCAGTCTCAAAGCTGGCGTCTCCACTTTTTGCCTGACAGGATGCAGGAAAACATGTGTTCAGTACAACCCCAGCTGATAAACCCAGTCAATAACTACTTAGTGATCACTGATGAGTCTCAAAGCTGGCTTCCACTTTTTGACTCACAGAATGCAAGAAGACTTGTCTCGTCTCGTTCAAAATCCGAGAGTCAAACAATCATTGACGACCTCTGTGGCTCAGTGGTGAGCGCATTGGTAGCTCAAGCCGGGGGTCGCGGGTTCGAATCCCGCCGACGGAACAAAAAGTTTTCAATGTTCCCGGGTCTGGACGTATATTAAATATGTGTATAATATAATAAAAATCTTAAATATATGTATAGTATAAAAGTATTAAATATATTTCCGTTATCTGGTACCTGTAACACAAGTCCTTTAGGTACTTAGCACGGGGCCAGACTGACGTGGTGTGAAGCGTCCATAGATATTATTATTATTAATATTATTATCACTCATGGCCCCTTCTGGTTAATTTCAGGAGACGTACCGCCGGTGGGCGTGCAGCACGATGGTGCCGCTGTGGGTGGAGGAGGGCGCGGAGGAGGGCGATGAGGGCGGGCGGGCTCGGCGCGCGCCGGCCGAGCACGCGGCGCGCTGGCGGGCGCGGCACCTGGAGCGCGTGGGCCACCTGGACCGGCGGCGCGGGGCCGGGGGCGTGGTGGGCCGCTGGGTGCGCGCGGCGGCCGCGGGCCCCGGCCGGCCCCTGCTGCGCCTCAAGCCCTGCCTCGCCGTCTGCCAGCTCGTCGAGCAACACTGCCCCTACTTCCTGCCTGCGGACCGCGCGCCGGCCTACCCCACGCAGTACGCAGGCGAGCCGACCTTCCTATGCCTTGGTGAGTGCTCTTTACTCTACGATTTTATGTTAATGGGGTGACTAATCCAAATTTTTCGATTTTATAATTCATTTTAATACTTGAAAATAAGCCCCGAATTGTTTCATTTTCTAAAATTAGATACGACATTATATTTCCAAGAATTCGATCTGATGATCTGATCTTAAAATTTTCTCGATAGAAAAAAATCACAAAGCTGCATCTAATTTTCACGAATTTTTCATTTATTGCCATAACCGTGCATTGAACTAAGTTAATATTTTAACACATTGTATAAAATGCTATCATTGAAAAACCGACCTAGCGGATTTTTAAAATGTTGTATATTTATCGAGTTACTGAGAAAATATTAATTTGGCGATAAATGTGCGTCGTCCTTTTTCACCTGGCATATGAAAAACGTGCGTGAGTGCGATGAGAGGACGATGTTTGATTTTTTGGGTTAGTCGTCCTCTTAAAGAGTTTGATCAAAGGCGATTGACATCGTCTGTGAACATTCAAAATATCTAATTTAAATAATCTATAGAGTTCACAGTCCATATTAGCTAATTTAAATTAGATAAGTTAGGTATGCACAAAATATGTAAAGCTCAGTACTAGAGTAGGGGGTTTTTACGAAGAAGCGACTTTCAAATATTGGAAGCGACCACATTATTGCTACATCTACTAGCTACTTTGGCCATAGAGACAATGAAACGAGAAATTTTTTAAAGCATATTGTTTTAAAATTGAAACAAAAGAAAGCGGGTTAAGTAAAAAGCTCGAACTGTAGAAAGAAAACAATTTCAAAAAGCTCACCCAGCACCTTGCCCCGATTACACGAGAAAATATTTGCTGTAAAACTTTATATTCTTGAGACTCTGTAATATATCTAAACATAATATGGTAGTTTTGATTTAATTATTAAATATTATTACTAGCTGTTGCCCACGACTCCGTTCCCGTTCCCGTTTCCGTTGGAATGCCGGAATAAAATGTAGCCTACATAACTGCAAAGTTTATTGGTATAAAGTTTTAATGCTTCGTAAAACCTTAGACACCCCCTCCCCCTCCATTGCCCCCCTTAAAATCAAAGTACCCATAAACCGCTGTGCACATATTTCATTATTTTAAATAAACAATATTTGAGGCAACTTCCAAAGCTGAAAGCCCATTCCATAAAAAATATTATTTGACCCCCCCTTTACTCCCTCTTACAACCCCTTTTCCAGTTAAAAAGTAGCCTATGTCCTTTCTCAGGCTCTAGAGCCGTTATCCCTAACCCACGGCCCGCGGGCCGCATGCGGCCCGCCGGGACTTTATTTGTGGCCCGCGTGATGTTAAACAATTTTGAAATTCACGCCCACCGGCAAAATAACGTAGTCTACGTGATAGTCGTTAAATTTTTTCCTCTTTAAAATCGTTAATTTTGAAGAATGTTATTTTTTAACCCTAAAAAATTTTTGTTGCGGCCCGCGACACCAAGACCAAAACATGTTTGTGGCCCGCATGGAAAAAAGGTTGGGGACCACTGCTCTAGAGTCTAGACTGTTCAGTAGTTTTGGCATGAAAACGAGACAGACAGACAGACAGAGATACTTTCGCATTTATAATATTAAGTATGGATGATTTCAAGAAAAGTCACGTAAAACGATTATAACCATATAATATATGTATATATTTTTTTAAGTTAATTTTTTTCTTAACCCTACGAACATTGCAAATTATGGGGATCATTTTCTCAACAACCAGGGCTCAGATTTTTTGTAGTCTCAATAAAGTATGGCGGTCGCCGGTCAGTCATTAATCTCAAACGTTATTTTTCATGTAAATGCCCGCTTGTAGTACTCTTACCCTAATTTCAATAAAATTCTTAACCTTGTCTCGTTGAAATTTTAAATTATGCAAATTGAACCCAGCTCGATACTTACGCCGACCACTCGGGAACACCGGGCCGAGGTCGCTCCTATTTACTACTTGGTGCTTTGATCATTGGTGCTCTCGCTGGAAGAACATTCGTAAATCTGGCCCCGCAGATTCCACGTAGGATTCCACATAGAACTTGTCTAAAGTTCTTCCGATTATATGACTGTTGAAAACAAAACGTTTCGGTGAAAAACTAAATAAGAGCGCATACCTGCCAATAAAAGTAATAATTAACTGTGAGCTACTTTTGTATAATATTTTTAAATAAACGATAAAAAAAAAACTAAATAATCGACGTCTAGTTTTCTACACCGCAAAGTTGTAAAGAAATTCCAATTTTTCTCAGATGTGAGCTTAGAAAAATTGCACGCAATAAAATGTTTATTTTTATAAATTCCTGGCAAAGGTTTGCGCGTGCCGGTGACAGCGAGAAAGGGGGTGTATTAGGGTCGATTAACTGGCCGACACCGCTTGGCCTGCGCTCGCGAGAAACGGAACAAACGCCACACTCTGCGATGCAACCTCTTTTGTTTTTCTTTTCACGTAACTGTGACCAATTGTTGCATCTCGGCTTTCTTATTCATCTCTCAATCTTTCCTTTTAACGTGCGCCGCTTTAAGTTTGAACCCTCGTATTTTCAAGAAAAATAAAAACGCTTCTCTCGTACAAAGCGCCGGTGATTACGAATATTTGAGGCTGAAAACTCTAGAATTTTTTTGTTCATTTGTGAAGCTTTGTGAGATACTGCAGTATCTTCGCTCGCCCCATCTCATCGGCTCAGAATATTCGTCGCAAAATGCATCATCCATATCGATCATTTGCAATCCTTTTTTCGCTAAATTAATCGGCAGGCGACATATAGATACACCAACTCATGGTCCGTGTCGATATTTTCAGATCCACGTATACCAGAAACCGGTGCTCAGGCCAACAAGTCCAACTACGGGGCGGACGAGTGCTGCTACTGGTACTGCGAGGGGCGGCTGTGCTACCGCTGCGAGGCGCGGCTGAGCGAGCCGGCGCGGCCGGAGCCCGAGCGCTGCGCCCCCGTGGAGGAGCGGTCGGCGACGTGCTCCGTGCCGTACCAGGCGCCGTCCGCCGGCGCGGCGCCGCGGCCGCCCCCGCCGCTGCTGTTGGCGGCGCTCGCGCTCGTGGCGCTGGTACGGACTCGCTGGACACGACCCATATCTGTAGTGAATGTGCGCGACGAGCGGTTATAGTTTTACGTTCACGTGCGGCGCGCCCCGCGCTCCGCCCGCGCCCCGCCCGCGCCCCTCGCCCGCCGGACCACGTTCGAACCCTCAGTTAGTGCTGTACTTATGATAATAACGCGGAGTTCGACGACGCCCGCGCCGCCGCCGGCCGCCGCCCCCGACGCGCGGCGCTTAGAGACTGTAAGTTTATGTCCGTGTCCGACTGTTCGATGCGCATTTAACGAAGAAACACCAATGTTCCAAATTTTTACTTATAGGTTTTGTCTGGTGGAGCCGACAATCCGGCCAAACGGTAATAATTACGTCGCGAATCGTAAACGAAGATAGAGAATTTGCGTTCTATAAGATTATATATTTTAAATAGAGTTTTAATGTTACTTATTATGAATCAGAAGCACGCGTTGATTTGAGTTATTTTTGCTATAATAGTATACCGATAATATAGGCAATATTTTTGACGAGATTCATGGAAAGGTAGGCGGGAGCGTGCGTCAGCGCGCACTTCTGCTTTACAGTGATCTAATTTATTCGTCCATTATGCCATGCAACATCTAAATTGTGCGAATCGTTTTGGTGTGAGTTTGTCAGACTGGCAGGTGAAGGGAAAGGTCGAATTAATTGAATACGGTCTATAGTTCATTGTATCGATTCATAATTTATTAAAACACATAGGTGCGTAGCCGTGGTACATAATTAAGCTGATATAATATTATGTGAAATTATGAATTCGTACAACAAATGGTGCATGATGTTTTTATTATTTTTAAATCACTGTTGTTATTAAAGACAATTGATTTCGTATGAAATAAGTAAACGTTCATTAACTTTTTGCTACTTATGACGTCACAAAGCAAAAAGGTTAGAATAGACAAGACTTATAAGTCCTTTTGAACATAGCGACAATAGTTACGTAATATACTCTTCATAATTTTGTAGCAATTTTTGTATAAATTAAGGATAGACAAGTCGGTAGGCTACGGCAGAGTCGAGTTTCATTTGCAATTTCAGTTTGTCGCAAAATTAAAAAGTATAATTTTATAGTTTTGAAACTCATGAAAGACTGTACCTACTTTCAAGTTAAATGGTAATAAATAATTATATATTCATTACTGTCTAGTGATTCAATTGAATAGTTTTGGATCACGAGACATTTTAGTCAAACCAAATATTCTCAAAACTGCAATAGCTTGCAGAAGTGGCAAATTTCTCTAAGTTCTTGCACAAAAATGTCTTTTTCTGCCACAGTTCCTTTTTAGCTTGAATAAGAATGTTACGTACCAACTTAATTTAGGCGGTTATGTAAAGCCAACGTTTGCTGAAATCTGGTTGAGTAAACCCGACCAAATCATCTATGTCCAACATTTTGCTGAGCATCATTTTCTCTGATAGTGCAATATGAGATTTGTGTGATATCTTGCTAACCGCTTATTTACCGATACCTCGCTTGAATGAAACATAACCGTATGTTTTACCATAGTATTTTTTCCACATAAAAGCTAGTATAGTAAGGACTGTAAGCAGTTTTCAGCAGAATCCGCTTACATTAAACAAATACGTAAGTACTCGTGTACTACATATTTGTTTTCAGACTAGACGATCTGTCCGTACAGCCTTTTCATTTTTATGTTTTGATAGTTTTTCAGAAAAATAAACTTGGGCTCGGTTCATATTATGTCAGATAAACAATTAACATCTTGGAATTTTTGTTGTTTCGTCAAATAGCATTTAGTCACGTGGTCGATGTTCAACAACTAGACTCTGCCGGAGCTTACGTCAAAACGGAGGCTCGTGTGACTCGTTTACTTATAGGAATGTGTAATAATAGAATTAAACGATTGTAAGTATTGTTTTGTATGGAATCAATTGTACGAGGGGCATCGAATGCTCCGATAGATAATACATCCGTCTTATGAACACTGTATTGTACCAAAATCCATGTACACATAGTTGAAGATGTTTTTATATGAATCGATCGATATTATTGTATATTATGTATATGTGTAAATGGTGACGCCGCACCGCCGGGTGCTGTGTGTGGTACTGTGGTATATTCGTTGTTCCGTTCGTTCTGTAGCGGCGTCGTTGATGATGTGACGGATGCCGGTTTACGATGAGGTTATTGAGACTTTATTGAGTGGACATTTGTTGAGATTGTCCTCGCGCGAGGATATAGTTGTTGTATTCAAATGATAAATGATAATAATATTAAGTAAGTTATTTTTTACGTTTTTAACGTGTAAATATGTCGAAAGCGAATTGTTGTTTCCATTCCCGTACTCGAAGCCACCGAGGGTGCTAAAAGTCTATTAACGCTTTTTAGGGCATTGCGTTTTCTTTCTCGTCGCACGACGAGACTCGTAGATGTACGAAGATGGACGCCGTCGTCGGCGGTCTCGCTAAACTCACCCGAACTATGAATCTCTCGAACCATATCATCTACTAAGCTATACATCTGAACCGAAGCAATTATTTTCATACGATTTTCCCGAATGGTGAGCGTTTTCGCAGATTTTAAAGGTTTTATAGTGACGTAGCTACGGGTCGTTTGACGTCTCGGACGGACGATGGAAAAAGACAAAAGCTAATCTTTGTCCTTCACATTTGTCCTGCTGTGATAGGCAACGTGGACAACTCGATTTCTTTTTCTTATCTCAATCATAGTTATCTCGCTATTACTGTCATATTGAACTAAACTTTGATCTTATTTAAATTATTCAACTGAAACTTAAAAAAGATAATTTTTGTCTTATTTCCTTCTTTCGTCAAGTAACTAACAGTGAAACGATTCCTTACTTATCAGACAGGTAACACATCCATCGAACCGATCATTTTATTTGAGTGAACGTTTGGAAATGTGTGACAGCGTGGTTCTCGCGATACGTTTCTCCCACCCTCCCACTATCCTACTCTCCCACTATCGCACTCTCCCCACCATCACCACCATGAACTTCTCCTCGAAACTGTAATTTGAGCCGTTTCTTCTAAGTTCAATATAATATATCCATAGGTATATCGTGTAATCAATCTAATCGCGGTTTTAATGTCGTTTCGTTTTAAAAGGACTAGATAAATAGAGGTTAACGTTTTAAGGCGACATTTTTTTTAACGTTCTCATTCTAACCTAATCATCAATTATAATTACAATTAAATCTTAGACATCAGTACGATTTCTTAACAATGTACTCATAAGAACTTTTATCTATAACTCACGTAGGACTACTTTTACATCTTGCGTGTATTTATGTATAAATATCAAAAAAATTAGACTTAGAAAAAGAATTACTAGAACATAATAATTAATTGGAGCAATTTTGAGCACTCGTTAAAACTCACACATCGACCATACCTTCCTTTGGATGTTTCTAGTGTCACTCTTGATAATCTTCACTTGTCTTTAGAGTAGATAATTAATATCGAAAGGAGTTCAGTGCTACCCTCTAGACAACATACATTTTCTACAATTAAAACATTTACTGGCCAAATTTATTTCAACATATTTCTTAATACTCGCTTGATTTGTTTTAATGGCTTTGATTAAAACGCATTAATAAATTCATCATTACGAGATTTAAGTCCTAAGTCAGTTTATGACTTAACTAATTATGGACATGGAATGTCATAGGTATTACCGTGCAGTACCCCTTTTTAGTTATATCCAGCTAAGAATACTCATTTCAAAAACTGAATTGCGGGCACTCAATTAGTAAGACCAGTAAGAAGCTTATAAAAGTTTAAGTGAAAACATGTGTAGAGTCGTAAAATAGCGAAAAATGAAACTAAGATTGAGCGCTAAAATCAATGATAGTGTTTTGATTTAAATCTTTTGTTTTTAAAATTTGCAGTGGTCCTATCCTTTTTGAAAAGAAGAAAGTTTTTTACCGAGAAACATAATAATTGTAGAAAATATATGAGGATGTAGAGGAGACAACGCCGCTAGATTCCCGCTCGCTCATGTCTACTGCAAGTTGAATCGTCCCCACGCAGCGTCACGTCAACATTTTTATACTAAAGTATCTGCGCGTCGATACTAGTAATAAATTTTGAATCTTAAATAGGCTACTTTAAAGTTCATCACGGAGACCAGAAAACTCACCTCCTATTGATTTTGTAGGGACACAAAATTAGCAATAATTCGTAGAGAATAACTGACGTAGTTCGCATTCACGGTTAGAGGTCGCCATCGGAGCCCGGAGCTCGGACGTCCAGACAAGGGAATTGCCACTCGCCGCGCCCGCTGCGCCCTGCGCCCCCGCGCGCTGTCGTAGGTCAGTGGCCAGTGCTGGGAGCGACGCGTGCTGGACAGCGCTTGCCGGATGGCAATGAGAAAACAACTTGGCTAAAACGCCGAATGCTGGGCTACTACAATAATAATATTTAGGGGTTCTGTTAAAACTACAAGCAGTTCGCAAAACACAAGTTTTGGACTATAACTAAAAAACAATACGTTGGCTACCATCATGCACATTATTTATATACTTAACTCAATAAAGTTTAGCCCATTTTCAGTAAGTTACGAAGGTTTATGTGACGATGACTGGTACCGAGCGCTGTTCGGCACGCCCCGTCGCTCCCGAGGATCGGCCTAAGCGAGTGTATTTCGGTGTTAAGTTGAGAGTTTGGTGATAGTGTGTATTATGTTTTCGAATAATATACGTATGTTTTGATGTACATAAATAAAGTGTAAATGTTTAACGCACAAATAATATGAAAATGGAATGCTATATAAACTGTGTATGAACAAATATGTATTTAGCTCTAAACTATACTTGAGACGTAATCGGTTAGGAATGTAGATACCTCGTAGTCGGCTGCCAAGTTTCCGTTCACTGTGGTCACCTTCCGTTCCGATACTTTCTGATATTATAAGTTGAATGTTTGGCAGCACGTGTTCACGGTTTTACTGAGTTTGTACAGTTTGGTTACGACGGATACGCGTTTCTTTATATTTATTTGTTCGCTCAAGTTACTTTTACATTCGTACAAAACGGGCCGTAGAGGCCAGATTGGCTTTTCCATATTCGGAACAATTGAAGGCATGAGTGGAGGAAACTGGTGAGTAACAATTTGAAAACTGTCGTTTTTTTGCATTAATGGAGGCTTTAGGACTGGATAAATGATTTGAAATAAAAATATGGATGTATAGCTACATGTATTAGCTAGGTAAAAGTAGATAATTTACAATGTTTGTTCAAGTTATAAGGGAAAAAACGAGTAAATTGTTCTTATGCTGTAAAATGTTAGTTACCGGTTTCATCCACTCATGTCTTGAATTACAAATTAATACACATTAAATATCCAAACCAACGACAAAGCACTTAATTGATATAACTACAAAACTTTGACTAAACTTCAAATAGCAAATCGAGGCACAAAACTATATATATAATGTCAAAAATTGTATGTAACTGTGCCTCGTTATAATAATAGTTTGATACACCAAGTAGCCAGTCTGGTCCCCGCGACCGGCGACACAGCAGCAGCGTTGTAGTGTGTGTTATCCGTCAGAGTCTGTATTCCAGTGTACAATAGACGTCTACGGCGATTCAGTTAAGGTAATACTAATTAATGTAAGAAAAACACCAAATGGTAGCCTTCAGTACCGGTAACAGTCCACGATCATGTTGATATTTAAATATTTTATACGATGCAGCTAATACTTTAAATTCACAAAATAATAGATGTCTAAGATATGTAAGTCGAGTGCTGATGCAGAATCGGTGAACGAGTAGGATAAGTCAGCACAATCTGTTTGATTACAACGAAAACGTGCATCATTGCCTTTTGTACGGAGTCGATTGCGGGCCAGCACGGGTCGGCCCGCGTCGCGTCGTGTCGCGTCGCGTCGCATCGCGTCGCGTCTCCTCGCGGCCGAGCGACGCGACCCGACCGCGCGTTTGCAAATCGAAGTGTTGCAAATTCTTTTCGTATTAATTAAAATAGTTTCGTAAGTTTAAATGTAATGATTGGTACTCGTAAACACTTAATTTTAACCGTTCGTTGATTTGTAACAGACGAAAGCGACAATAGCGCGAGGTTATCGGTCGTTCGCTCCCATCAGTTGTCTTCTCTCCTGGTCTGTTGATTTAGCGAGTCGAGGCAGGAATGTATATACACGTACGTGTAGGTAAATGTAAACAGTGCCGTTAAAACATTTAATGTAACTAGGAAAATACAGTGAAAACATTTTCTAAGAAAATGAATCAGTGGACTAATCATAAGTTTTAGAATGGTTCATTATATGTATGAGTTGTTTAACTGTTAGGATATAATTTATTACAGTGAAATAATAAATATGATAATTTGCATAACGGCCATATTTTATTTTTCTTTCGATGCACGTCGCGTCCTCCGGCAGACTAGCTTCGATACTCTGTTGACTTTACCAATTTTATTCGATGATCGTCTCGACACTCGCGTGAGGCTAACGAGACGAATACTCTAATACAATTATTACTAATAAGTTCTAGATCATATAAATATATTACGTATTACGTTTAGAACGACACGTTTTTAAAATTTGACTGTGTTGAATTTCGCATACACATTTTAGATATAAAATAAATTGTCCTCTAGGGCAGCTTGTATTTAATATTGAGATTAAATATCATTAAAGTTGCCTGATTAATAGTGAGAGAGTTAGTGTAGTGTAAGTATAAATTGTGAACACTGCCACAGCACGCGGGACTCCTATATATTGATATGATCTAGGATGTCGTAGGTGTTTCTCGAGTAGTGATCGTGTACTAAGGTTTATGTTATGCCTTCTAAGTGAAGCGTGCCGGTCCCGGCCGAGGCGGACGCGGGGCGGTCGCGGGGCGGGCGCGCGGATGGGTCTACGCGCTGGGCGCCCCCTCGTAGCGGCCGCGTAGCACCGCTACGACCGACGAGCGCCCCCGCCCGCCGCGACCGCCCCGCGTCCGCCTTCGCCCGCTCCGCCGGACACGTTTCGGCACTCGAAGTAAGAATCTTATTCGATTAACGTAGACAGATTTCGAAGTTTAATATAATTTGCATTTTCCTAAAAATTAGAAAGATTGAGCTAGTAGGTCGCCCGACCGTGTTACGGAGAAATGTGGAGATGTTTATTAAAAAAATACGTTTATGAAAATGAAATAAAAACGAAAAATATTGTCATATAAACTTGTAATTACTAACTTAAGGAGAATTATTGGAGAAACAGAAAAACGTTAAATAAACCGAATAAAATACAATCATGCCTGTTATTTATCGATCCCGAATGAAAACACTCTCGAGTTTAAATAGTCTTTTAATATAAAAATCATCGCTTACATCAATATCACACTCGGACTTACATCATCTATTTATATTAAGTATAAAAACTATGACTTCGAATTAAATTATCGTTCACGTATAAAACACACTCATCACAGCTAGCGCCCGCTATACACAATATATCGGGCGCGCAGGCACAACACGATCACAGTGGGAGACGGGCGCGCGGGGGCGGGGGCCCACGGCGGCGCGGGGGCGCTGGGGGCGCTCGGGGCGCGGGGGGCGCAGGCGGGCGCTAGGCGCGCGTCAGCCAGCTCACCGCCAGCACCAGGCACGCGGTGGTGAGGGCACCGAGCGGCCGCCGCCAGCCCGCGCCGTTGCCGCCTGCCGCATCAGGCTCGTCTGCGGACACACCACACATGTAGCTACTGATGTCACACACACATGTAGCGTGCTAATAGTGCTACAACAAACAGTCATGCTTCAACGATTCTCACAATATAAGAAATTATTATTAATTGTCACAATGGGGATTGTCCATTTTTTTTTAATTGTGCCCATTACAAAAACATTTCGAGGAATAAGGTCAGTGATCGTTATTATGTATATAAATTCAAAAAATATCCATTAGATACTTAAAATTTTTAACAAATATGTTTAACCTTAGTTTGACCTTCAATGACGTCATCACTGGAAGCCATACGTTAAATTAGCAATAAACTCGACCAACATTACGTTTTGAACTTTTGGTATGCTTCTCGAATCAGTTTTCACATAAATAAGAGACCTTGCATTCATTTAACACCTTGTTGATACTTGACAATGCTCTTTTTTTTAATTTTTATGTATTCAATGCTGCCGGCCGCCGATGATGACGTCATAAGTCCGAAAACTTTAAAAATTTATTTAAAAAAAACTAGCCAATGAATTAAAAAAATATTTAATTCATATTCTTAAAATACCCTATTTCAACGAAAAAAAAAAAAGTACATGTAATTTTTTTTGGACAATGCCCATTCGAGCGATAACGAGTAGCTTTGTTTTAAAATAAAACGTATTAATAATAATCATAATATCAGATTTCAATGTGAAATTCTAGATTTAGGCGCAGCGCAGACAACAGACTATCCGTGACGCACTTTTTGTCTGTGGAAATAGAACCTATGCAATTATATGCGGACTTTTTGCGCGTCGTGTGCGTTACTGCATATAATTGCATAGGTTCTTTTTCCCACAGATTAAAAAGTGCGTCACGGATAGTCTGTCGTCTGCGCTGCGCCTTAACATAAAACTTACTTAATTTAACAAACCTTAATCTTTTGTACCTAAATGTAATGTAAATTTATTTCATTACGTTTACATCATTAGTTCTTATATTAAAAGTCTGTAAGATATTGTAAGAATCGTTTTGAATCAAAACAAAAGTGTAATGAAATGAACACACCAAGCAAAAATGTGAGCTCGAAAATCAGTTCCACTTTGCAAGGTATGCTGACAAACTTTGAAGTCCTTTCAAAGTGTGGAACTGATTTCAAAACTTTGATATCCATTTGAAGCATAAATTGGACGTCAAACATAACTTTGATAACCATACGAACACGTATAAAATGGATTTCATAAAAATTCCTACTGATATTAGAAGTAGGTACGAAAGTTTGTAATGAATGAATGAATTTGAATGAATGAATGCTTCTCAAAAAAGGATGTATAAATAGGACCTCACTTAAGCCCGAATCTAGCAGTATTTTACGTTACTGAGCAGAAGCTGGGCGGTATTTGATAGAAATTAAACATGAAATAATATCAAAATGATGTTTTGTATCTTTGACGCTATAAAACGGATATCAAAGTGAAGCAAAAGAAATGAAATGCAACCTACGATGCGGGGGAATGGAGACGCGGTGGAGGACGTTCGAGCCTCCATATAATGGGGGAGTATTACACTCTAGCTCCACCGGACTGTATGTTGACCGCTGAAACATTAACCTGGTTTAGTATGACGCCGAGCAGCGACCACGACCCGGTGCGGCGATACTACTACACCATGTCAATTCCAGTAGGACATCCGTTTTCTATTGTTCCTACAGCGTATGATTAAACTTGTTAGACGAACTATGAGCGTATGCATGCGTCACACGCCTGGGTTTTGTTAGTCACATGTAAAATTCAAACGTGCGTTAACCGAGGACGCACTCGGTGCGAATAAAATATTAAGAGTCAGCCACCGTCGCGTCCCCAAGGAAAAAACGGAGTGCTCCCCGCCCTCGTACAGATTCGATTGAAAATAAAACACACTTCAAATGTAAGCGGTGCTTTTAAAGTAACTTCTTACACTCGCTTTTATCCTCGAGTGGCACTTTTGACGCGTCCTATATATTTACAACGAACACACGGATCGCGTGGGCCGAGGAACCTACAATGGGAACATAAATTATATTGTGGCCTCTACCGAACGTGCTAATGAAAATATTTACAGATTTTATACTAAATATTTATTTTAATTACATAGCCTTTAAAGTACAGCTATTGTCGAAATTTAAAATGGAAAAATATCGAATGTTAAAAAGACTAGACTAAAACGCAGAAACTAAGTATATGGTAAATGTTATAGTTTCTCATATTATTACTGATATTTAATTTGTTAAATCTGTAAACATTTTTTATTTCTAGAACTATGTGCTGAATTTTCTATGTGATAGCAAGCAGTACATGCGCAGCCAAGCATTCAAAGTAAAAACATGCAAATGTGAAAAAACAACGTACAGGCATCGCGAGAGAGCGCGCCGCGGTAGTCACCGCCTACGTCTATAATCTCACTGGTATAATATCCCTATACTAATTTAGTCTTTGTTCTGTATGTTATCGTCTATGTACAATGAAACAGGAACTCTCCGCGGCTATTTTCTGAACCAGAAGAATGATCTGGGTGCGGATGATTTAACACCTAAAAGACAAACACAACACATAACACATTTGCCCCGGCACCGAAGACGGTGCGACGACAAATATTAAATACTGTGACAAACACATGTGCTTAAATCTGTGACATATAAAGTGTTTAAAATACACAAGTGTTCAAGTGATTTAAAATCGCTTAACGCGTGAACATAAAAGTGATTAATTCAAATTGTGATTTTAATATTACTGGTGTAAAAAATAAACTAATGTGACTTAATAAAGTATTTAAATATTATAATAAATTAACGAGGTTTTTATCACACTTATAAAAACTAATATTTTAAACTTTCAATAACTACAGTGTCAAAGATCGAAAGGCGCTTTAACAACAAATTATAATTTTACTTTATATATTTTGTTACAAATTTCAGGAATTACTGTTAGAATTGCTTTTCAAAGTGTGAAAACCTTTTCAAACGTAAATAGGTTCAGGGCTCCCAGAAGCTTTTCTTCAGTTTCGCGATAATCCACCGTCAACCACTGCGAAGCTTTCGTTAGCACTTTAAGCTTGTTAGTCGATATTAATGTTAGTTTTCAAATAATGGCAAAAATTAGTTTTGTTACTTTTTGTTATTTTGTATAGATATTTAATTTTATTATGTATTCAAGCACTTTTAAGTTAGAAAAGCAATGATAAAAGCATCTGATAAAACGATGAAAATAATAATGGTAACATAATATAAATACACATCGAAAACAGGAACAAAATAAAACAAACAAGAGACAAAAGAAACAATAGAAACAGAAAACTAATCTAATACAGTATATTAAATTCAAAAAGAAAAAAGAACAGAAAAAGTTGGACATTCACATAACGAAGATAGCCAACAAGGAACAAAAACAGTGGTTACGGTAGGACGATTTTTTCAGATTTATCCCACGCTTTACTTCACAGGGTATCTCTTGACGTCCTACAACATTGCTATTAATTTTTGGCGCTGTGGTATCACCCCCAGTTTATATAAGTAGATACGCATTTTTTACCAGAATAAATACTTGGCAGTGGCAACAAATATTTCATCTATCTAAAGTAATTACAATAAAAAAGTATCATTGGTAATCTTGAGATCATTGATTCATAACCTAGTCCTCAATTTTCTAAATTAAAAATATTGTATTCATATAAGATTTTGTTTTCAAAACAGGCCATAACTTTCTCCGTCCTACGGTCAATGTCCTACCACTTTGCCCCTGTCAAGAGATACCCCCGACCTGGGTCCCGGAACCTACCTCCGTCGAAAATGATATCGCCGACGTCGTCTTCGGCCGCGTCGGTTTGTGGGGAGGCGAGACGCGCGTTACCTCCGACGGTGCCGCGCGGCGCGCTGCTGCAGCCCAGCCACCAGTACGCGCTAGACCGCGGGAATGCGGGGTTGTCGGAGTCCACCTGGATATAAGAATACATTTGAATAGGTTTTAGGAATGGATATTAAAAAAAGGCGTAGGTTCTGCTGTATCAGCTGTATCAAATATAGGTAAGTATAGGAACTGTGAAAAGGAGCCAAACGTGTGTGAACAAATCTTCATTTAGGCTGCAGAGTTCCAAAAAGTTATGATGCGGGCTAAGGAACGCTATGTCTTAAGGTCTAAAAGGCTAGCTATGATATACTATGGGCTAGCTATGCTATACGGCTCCGTCAATAAATTATGCCATATTTTATTTATGATGAGAAAATATTTAGCATAACCACGCTATAATATTATGGTTGTAACACCCTTTATTTTAGCTCCGTGGTAACACCATTTATCAAAATATGGGTAAACAAAGAATGTTACTTACACTGAACGTTCTATCGTTAAACCGCCAGTAGCTGCCGCCCTTGAAGAAGTAAGTGTAGCCGTTAGTGTACTGAAGGGCCGCGTCGATGCCGTCGGGAATGCCCTCCCAGTTGGACAAGGGCTTGGGGTACGTGGACTTGACTGGAGGGCGCTGGGCCGGGTCGAACCTCCAGAACTTCGAGCCCTTGTAGAAGTAAATCTTTCCGTTTCCTGACCATACTAAAGCCGCGTCGATGTTGTCGGGTATACCAGTGAAACCTGTAATTTGAAATATTTAATTAGAGTTATACGACGTTACTTTTTCGATGAAAAGAAAAAGCGACACAGCAAAATACAACCATAAATAATTGACATGACTAAAAACATGAGATAAAGGATATCTTGAAGGATTTACTCATACCATTCCTACACGATATCTTCTCTTTTACTAAGTATATTTTAAAAAATCTGTTACTTTTATACAGCTACTGGACAATTAACTATACTATACTCGGCGAAACATGGCGGTAGCGGTCATTGACTCCCTGTTAAAAACTTGTCATTTTCTATACAATGCCGCGATTGACAACATCTGACACTTCTCTGTCTGACCACTACCGCCATGTTTCACCGAGTACAGTATAGTTCGTTCTGTTTATTATGGTTACTGGATGTGTTGACCCATAAAGGACGACCAGCCCAAAATATGTGCTAGAAGAATTAAGAACATGTAGGTAGTATAATTCGTCTATGCTTAATTACTGTAATCAACATCGAATGCGCATGCCAGGCAGCTTTGCAATAATGGTGGCCTTTATACCTTCGCTAATCTCCTTGGGGTAGTCCCCGTCCATCTTCTGTCCATTATACCGCCAGTATTTGGAGCCCTTGAAGAAGTACGTCTTGCCGTTCTTGTATGTGAAGGCGGCGTCGATGCCGCCGGGCAGGCCGGGCCAGGCGCGGCTGATGAGACGCGGGTAGCCTGCTGCTACACCGGTCTCCGTTAGACGCCAGTAGTGGTCGCCTGAAACCGGATGTGTTAATTGTAGACCCGTTTAAACCTCATCAAATTATGTCTACCGAAGTAGTTTAACTGTTGATAAACTTAGGCTCACTACTGCCAATGTAGGTTATAAATTATCTAGGTAAAATACGGTATTTAAACATACTAATTATTACTCAGACTGACGAGATGAGTCGTAGCAAATAACAGAACAAACTCAATCAGAAGTCTAATTCCATGATTAAAACGTAACAATGAATAGACGTATGGCTCCACACATTAAAAACAATGTCTGCCGGAACACTTATAACTATAAAATGAATAGTTCATGTTACGATTTTAAGCTCCAGGTTCTGTGTGTATCAGAATCTCTTCAGCACAATACTTTGACGTTCAAAAATGCTTTACATGTAACTTACGATATTTAACTCCTTTTCGTATTGTAATAATCTTAAACGATGTTCCCTTATGAACTTAGTTTTACCCTCTTCATTTACCCACCTTTGAACACAAACGTGGATCCGTCAGCAGAGTTGAAGATGGTGTCGATGCTGGGGTCAGCGCACAGAGCTGGGTCCTCGGCGGAGGGCGCCTGGGTGGTCACGCGGGGTACCGACGGGTTGGCAGCCGCGCCGCCAATGTCCAGCTGAGTCTTGTGGCCGTAGAGAGCCTGGGGAAATTAAAAAATTATGTTACCGGTCATTAATGCCAATTCTTTTATGAAAATTGGATAAGTAATTTAAGCACTACTGGTAACATAGACTGCTGAAAGATTTTTTATGATTAGGTTAGGTTAGTCTAAAGACTTGTTTGTTACTAAAAAGTCGTTGAGACATTGTAAGCAAGAAAATTAACGAATGATGCATGAAAAGTAGAGTAGGAGTGAAGTTCTGTAGAGCAGAGAGTGTAAGTAACAGGGTTTGTATTATTATTAGCCTTTGTTAACTACACCATAAAATATATTTTATGTGTAATTTACTAGCAAAGTACCTGTATTCCCTGTATATCGTCCTGGTCGAGTTGGAAGGCGGGGTCGAAGCCTCTGTAGAAGGGTGCCATGAGCGCCGACCGCACGTCACTGTGCGACAGACCTAGAGAGTGACCGAACTCGTGCGCGGCCACCTAAAATTACAAATTAATTAATAAAAATAGTTTGAAAAAATGGTAAACGTTATTATTTATTTATTTACTAATGAAGTACAACCACATCGCATACATGTAGACGTTTATAACGTTTTGATGCACCTGCATACAATTACATACATACAAACAATAACATTACTACAATCATTAGCTGAAACGTGTATTTAAGTTTTTTAAGTTGCCATTTTAAAAGGGAATAAGTACCTGGAATAGATTTGTTCCTCTCCTTGTGTTGATGGACCACATCTCGGCGTCGTCAAAGTGAGCATCACCACCGTATACCTGAAATATATAAGAGATCAGAAAATATAGTATTGTAAGTACTAGTCCGAAAAATCTCAAAATGGCCCTTAAAACTGGAAGTCGGATTTTAGACCACGCTTTCTGCCTCGACATAAAATGTTATGATCGATATAATTTAAACCTATAAATCTTAAAAGTTTATAGGTTTAAATTATATCGATTTTCCCAGTTGAACCCATTTCATCCCATTTTATAGCGTATAATGAAAATCAAAACGATACATTAGCGCCTGCGAGCGGACCCTTACGTAATTTATGTGTGTCATTTCCACACTTCCACATCCGGTTCTAATGTGGCGTTTCCGATATTATTATACAGATATTTTATAATATTCATTCGTTTTTATATTGTATAGTATTGTTATATTAGCCATGCTTTCCCTTTAATACTTCCTAGCTACTTAACATTCATCGTAAAAGTATTTACATTCAGGTAACAATTATTCAACCGTTACTTAGAATTAAATCAATTCCATACTTTTGTACCAATTTCTTATGTCATTGTTTTGTACAATTACAGGAATTGATTTATAGGCAGTTGGCGGACCTACGTTATTTGGTCAGATAATGCGCCTTGACATAACCCAACCAAATACCGTGAGCCCCTTGCCCGCAAACAATCAATCAAATCAATTTATCTAGTTTGATTGATTACCCCCACAAGGATTAATACTGTCACACGTTGTCATGGTAACATATACTTACAGGGAAGTAGGCATGCGCCAGGGTGCCGCCGGGGCCGTCGAACGGGTCGCCGTCACCGTGCTCGCCCTTCTCAAACCTGGAACACGCAAACATTTACATAGATATGAGCTACCCCAAGCACGCATTTGAAGGGGTAAAGAAAAATTATGGTAAGGAACACGACGACACTAGACATTAAACACTCAGTGTATATGTCGCAGTCATCTAGTTCAATCTGCGATTCGATTGAATGACTAGCGCATTCATTGAATGACCCCATTCAATTGAATGACTTGGCCGAACGTCGATTGAACGATCTTCACTCAACGTCCAATTAGTTAGCGATTTGTAATATAGCCCTTTGAAGATACCGGACATGAAATCAGTCAGGTAATTGAACGTATTTCACTTTTTTCACACTGCGGCGCTAGTTGTCACGAAAACAAATATGGCGTCAAACAGCTCGCACAGCTGGTAGCACTTCGTTGATAATATTTTGTCGATTAAATTTACTTTAAAGTGCTTTATTTGTGATAAAATAATATGACAGCGTTGATTTATCTATTACTACCCCGTCAATGGCTACTAAAAAAATTATAGCATCCAATTTAACGACTTCACTATATGACTTCTAGTCAATACGTTAAACGTCACAGTCAACGTCTTGACGAGTTGTCCTTTAGTCATTCAATTGAATGGTGTCATTCTATGAATAAGCTAGTCATTCAATAGAATCGCAGATTAACCCAGATGACTGCGACATATATACGGAATGTCTGTGTGTGTAGTGTGTACACTGCCGCGACAAATACTTGCAGATGTAGCGTGGACGCAATCGACACTAGTGTCGACATTTCTGTTGAGTGTCAGTGTCTTCGTGTATACTTAGCATTACAGGTATAAAGTAATCCTTGTAGTAGTGAAATACTCATATATCGCTGGATGAATTTTGGACGTTATATAGGTTCTCAAGAAGACAAGTCCTAGGTGACTGCGACAAGATACTGCGTTGCTCTGCTAGTAACTTTATGTGTGTTTATGTTACTTTAAAATCTGACCGTGTGTGCGTGTTTAAAATTGTGCTTCAAGTACTATTATTATGGGTAGGGTGTGTTTTATACGAATCGTTTGATCATCAAGTATAGTGATTTTCTATTGTATGACATAGTTATGACATCATGATTTACACATTGACTGATTACAATCATGCGTTAGTGATTTACATACAGATGTAGAATCAACATAATAGCTTCCATTAGTATTAACGTAGCGCTTACACACACAGCTATAGTTTTATAACACTACCACAAAATAAATGCCATAAGTTTTACAAAATCGATCCTAACCATCAGCAAATATTACACGTCACATAAAAATTAATTAAGTATAACAGTTTTAACTACCTAACAATGACACATAATATTTCTGAAAAAAGTCGAGGTCCCGTATGTCATGGTGTTTGTTTTATAGGAGAATGTGTCAAGGATAGTTAATAAATCGTTTCAAATGACGAACCCATTTTGTACGTAAATGGTTTTGTCTGTTACGCAACGCGGATTACTATTGTGATGAGCCCACAGATACATTCAGTGTATGATTGCGGTTATTGTTGTGTATTTTCAAGGTGTTTTAAAGCCCTGATATTAAAACTCTGAGCGATCACAACTAAATGAATTGAAATATCTTGTGCTGTCTTTAATATTAAGGATATACAAGGTGTAACAAAACAAATTGTTAATACTTTAGGGTGTGTATGTATCCTTTAGTATAGAGTTCACTGCGAAAATTGCTTAAAAATTTTATAGGCAATTTTCAGACAGTTTTTTTAGGCAGTTAGTATCTTCGCCTTCGCTCAAAAGGGCCCCACTAAAGCCCGCTCCACACTCTTGAGTTTTGCCGAAACACAAAACTTTTGTCAAAACTTTTATTTGACGAGAGCACACGAGAGCGGCTCTCCACATTCTCGCTTGGCTCAGTTGAAAACAGACGCTCGTACGACATGGACGTCACAAGAATACGTATGCTACTGTAGGATTCGCTGTAGCATATTATTGTTATTTGATGAATCATGAAAGAAGAATACCTAAAATACGCTGGAAAAAGCGTAGGTAGTGTATGACCAACATACTTCGTAACAGAAAATTCTGAACGTAGTCATTAAGGAGTCCTTTTTAGGGTACCGTACCCAAAAGGTAAAAACAGGAGTGATACTTCGTTGTCTGTCGGTCTGTCCGTCCGTCTGTCTGTCTTCAGGCTGTAACCCAAGAACGGCTACAGCTAGGCTTCTGAAATTCTCAGAGATTGTGTATTTTTTGTGTCGCTATAACAAAAAATATATTAAAAATAAAATAAAGTTAATATTTGAGGGGGGCTCCAACGTGATTTTTTGGCCCTTTTAGGCGTATATTATTACTATTATTATTATATTAGATTATCACAGATAATAATAATAGTTCTAAAAACGATAACTCCAGTTCCAATTTATCGACAGTAAAAAAATACGTGCATTCACAACGGGGACTGTCTGCCGACTGGCCCAAACAACAGCGGGAATGTGGAGAGATAGTTTTGCATGAACACAAAACTACACGAGACTACCCGAGAGCCCTTTGATGTACCGACATCGAACGGATAGGTCGGCAAATATACACGAGACAATACGAATATAGACGAACATAGACGAATATGCTCTCCACACTCTCGTATTCGGCAAGTCTCGTGTAGTTTTGCCGAGAATGTGGAGCCCGCTTTAGGATCTTTCAATTAGTACTTAAAAGTCACAAAGTGAAGGTTTTGACATAAAGTCCATAATATACATTTTCTGTTAAAGGCTTCATCAAATAACTGTTTCGGTAATTAATATCCTCTGAGTACAAGTAAAGACTCTTTTGTATCTCACCTGATTTCAATGTGCACCTGCCCGGCCTTCTTCTGCGTGAAAGTGAGGTCTGTGTAGTCGGACCACACTGAAAACGCCTTTGCCAACTCCGCGTCCACCTCGGCGTGGTTCAGACGAGACGGATACTTCGAGATCTTGTACGTCAGATTCTTAACACGCCATCTCGATCCTGAAGTGTAATGAAAATATTATATTGAAGTAAAACTTTGGCACGTTGAGAGTGAAATGTCATGGTAGCATCATGAAAAAGAGGGTCGAAATAATAACAATATTGCACCACGATGCCGCCATGATTTTGGGCAGAAGTACCTAACGTTTGAGGACTAGCCCGGCGAGAAGAACCGACGTAAGAAACTCACACGAAGCCATAAAATGTATGAAGCGGAGTTTGGTTTCATTTCAGTTTATTTTCGGTTCGTATGTAACACAGTAATACTAGATATATAGATTTACCTGAGATATAGCGGTTTTTATTTCTTTTGTTTATGTACTTAAACGTATGTTGTTTTTCTTTGTTTGTTATATAATAAAATTGTGTTAAATATTTGAAATAGTCTACTAATAGGTCATCCTATAATTTAACTGTAAAGTGGGAACTGCTTCTAAAATACAAATTATGCCTGCTCATTCACAAAGCGCTTCTGGCCCGGATTATATTGGTTACATAATATGTTAAATTTTCAAGATTCTATAGAGCAATCATTCTCAAAGTGTGCTCCGCGGAGCCCTGACGCTTCGCAAAGGCCTTTTAGAAACGAGATTTTTTTCATTTAAAAACAAAACATTCCATTTTTTGCGTCAAAAATGTAACTTCTCAAAAGTTTGAGAACCACTGTTTTAGAGAGATCTAAAATGATCAGCTGATTGTGAAAATAATACTAATCAGTAGCTTACCTTGTAAAGCGTATCTCTTAGCGCGGCTCTCTCCAAAGCCGACTTTGTCCTTAACTCCGCACCTTGGCAGTGACATTAACGTTACGGTTTCTTCATCTAACTCGCCTAAAATAAGGAAAAAAACAATTAATAAAGTAACAAAAAATCCACTAGAAAACGAATGGTGCAATATGCCAATTGGAGTTTAGTGATTTGTTAAATAATTACAATAAAACATCACGTTTGGACAGGACTTGAAAAGGAAAAAGACAAATCATAGATGTTGACTACCTATTAATTATTACATATACTAGGAATTATTGATAGCTGCTGAAGAAGCTGGCTACTATGTTGTTTTATTCTGTATCTGTGCCTATCAGTCGTAGTCCAGTAGCTTAAAAACCTTTTTCATATAAACAAACGAATCTTTATTCTTTCTTATCATTATGATATTTGCGTTGATAAAGTGAGTATAAATGATACCCAACTAGATGGTGGCAACTCCGTTGCGCCAAAATTCATTTATCGCGCGGGAACCGTACATTTTTCAGGATAAAAAGTATTCTATGTCCATTTCCGGGGCTCAAAGTATATCGATACCAAATTTCAGCAAAATCGGTTCAAAGGTAACAGACAGACAGACAAACTTTCGCATTTATAATAGTATGGACTACGAAAGGAATGGTAATGATCACAAGTGTATCTAACAAGGTTGCTGGAAAATCCTAATTTCCCACAAATAAGTGTGTGGAATTGCGTAGATGAGGACTATCGACCAGTTCGCCTCTACGTCGTTTTCCGCTTGCGGTTTTTGTTGTCAACGTCTAATTACTTCCTTAAACGTTAGCTGTTAACTTGTTAAAGGGTTAATCTTTGTCTATTAAACCTTTGTCAATAATTATTATGATGTAACTTTTAAAGAGTTTCAACGTTTTGAAATTAAAATTTCTCATTTTACTCATTTGTCTGAATATTTTAACTTAGTAGCAAATGTAGGTTGATGAAAATTTGACACTTTAATCGAACAAGATTAACCGCTGCACTCAGAGTAAATATTAATTACTTAACTGCAATTAAATGAAGATTTTGACATAAGCCCCATACTCTTCATTAAATTGAAGTATAATCTTCATTAAATGTCCCTGAGTAAGACTCTAATGACTATAGACTTATCAGCCGCACTCAAAGACAAATTAGTTACCGGTAGCCGATAGCAACAGGACAACTCCGGCTGGTAATCCAATAAGTTTTGATGACGTCATAAGTTTAATACACTCCTAAAGTTACGATCGCCGCTGATGAATAATACATAGATCAATAGTGCGTTATTTGCTTACTTAATAACTTCGTCTAACAGGCTAGTTCTCGTGACAATCACGACAGCCTTGTTCATATAACAATAAGGTTCTGATTCGCTCAGCAGATGCACTCAATACAAAGGTAGATTCAACTTCTGACCACGTAGCCTGATCGAATAGTTGTCAACCAGTCTACATAATTGCATTACCAATGTCATCCTTATGTTGTACACAGTGAACCGCATTGAAATGGAAAATAAAATGATTCGTAAGCCTACTGAGGTTGGACGGTTTAATTCGTTTAAAGAATACGCTTTTTTCATTAAATGTAGAGTTACAATAACTATAAAAAGCCTAAAGGAATTATTATAAAAGTAGTAATCATAAATTTTATTTGATTATGTGAGTGACTTATCTGTGTATTTTCGGGTACCTATAGTAAATCTAGTTTATGAAACTTAGTAGAAACTTTCTTGTTACAGGTATAACCAAGCTTTGAACACGTACTACTATAATTATTAATTATTATCAAACCGCACAATTTTTCAACGTATTGTTTGATAAATATTTTACTAGACTGAAAATTATAAGGGGCATTTAATTGTTACATAGTAGTAGCAAAAAAGTGACAATACTTGTACGTGCTAATTATATTCTTCTGATTTACGACATCGATAAATAAATGATGTAAACAATAAGTGTTGTCGATACCTGATGGATGGAGGCAAAAAATAAAGAAGACATGAGTGCATGAAGCCGGTAAGTAACAATTTGAAAACTGACGTTTTTCTTTCACAAATGGAAGTTTTCGCACTGGGAAAATATTTAAAATAAACAAAATGTGGATTCTATGAATATAAGCCTGATGATGAAGAAGTTAAGTCACAAGGTTTGTTCCAATTATAAGGAAAAAAATGAGTAATTGTTCTAATGTTGTAAAATGTTAGTTACCAGCTTCTTCCAGTCATGTCTTTAGTTATTGTCGTTTTTATAGGAGCCGGCACCAAGGTTAGTATAGTAGCGGATGAAACATTACGTCAAGGGTTGACTAATTTAACAAGCTGCAAGTAACATGTTTATATTGCTTTGGTAGTTATATTTTGTAACTAGACACGCCTGAAACTCAGATGCGCTTAATTTCTTTAAGGCTGGCTTTTATTATATTATAGCCTTATCACGCTGAAAATTTCCGCAACAACAAAATATATCCCGACAGTATATTATTATAAGTCTATGATATATCCTATGTCCTTTTCCGTCTTTCCAAGTGACGTCTCGATACCAATATTTATTTATATTGGTTCAGCCGTTTAGACTTGAAGAGGTGATGGACACTGGACTTCTGTCCAGTTTTCTTTCGCATTTTAAATGTTTACATTGACACTATAATATTATTTACTAGTATACTCAGTTTTTTTTTACGCGGTTGAACACTTGCGTTCCCGCTCCTTTCGCGTGTAGCATCGACGAGGGCATGGGGGGGCTTTAGTCAGTAGACCTCTGCGGAGGGAGTTCGACATACCCCTGCCCCTTCCCCCGAGGGGGCGGGGGATGCGTAATGCATTTCCCCTCCAAAAAAAAAATGTATACTCAGTTTTAGCGCTACAGTTTTATCACGCTAACTAACAAACTTTGTATAGATTCTGCGAGATAGATCTATTCTACGCGAACGAACTCATAATAATATGAAGGGTAAAAGTTTGTGTGAGACTGGTACACACAACAATCAACGTGTGTTGGAAACGTTCCAATTTGTAAAGCCTTTTTAATCCTACCACCGCAGTACGTTTATTTCTATTTTAATTCCTTTATCGCAATGATATTTTCAGTCCACTTAAGGTTAAATCTTTTAATTCATTGATACACATGAATAAACTTTTCATTTGGGCTATTAACCCTTTAATTGATGCTTCACATAAATAATATTTATTCTTTTGTTTTACTCTTGTAATTCCCCTCGTACTGTCACTTGAGTCGCACTTAGTAAAGTTACATTCGATAATCGATAGCGAAGTTAGAAGTCAATTAGTGCAGATTTTACATACGGCATATAACTTAAAAACTTAAAAACGCTTAAGCATTATATATATTTTAAGCATACCATCCGGTCCTTAAATACTTAAAATAATAGTAACAGATTACAATATACATACCCGTGGTATTAAGTCCGGCGAAGCTCTGGAACTCTGATATCGCCTTCCTCCACGAGCCCTCGTCCACTATGTGTCCACTGGAGGGGTTCCGTACTGACGGACTGAGGTAGCCGTACTGCGCGAGGTACATCTGGAAGTGGAAGTCATAATCAGCCTGCCGTACCCTCAAGGGATATGGACTTTTGCCTATGAAATGCTCATGAATGATGTGCGAATTCTATGCGCCGTCTTATTCTGAAAGTCCCGTAGTGTGAGATGCAAATGTAGAATCTAGTTCGTTTATATGACGCTCTCATATTATAATACTCCCACACCGGTTTCGGTGACGGTGGCCGGTTTCATTGAAACCAGGCCCGTTACGCAGGAGTAATTTTATAGTGCCCAAGTATGTGTGCAGTACACAAGAGCACTCTCTATTCTTTTTACTCTCATAACCCAGTGGGACGGGAGACCGACACGACTGGCGTGATCAGCCTGTATTGTCCTAACCAAACTTGGAAATAACATGTTTCCAACGCGGGAATCGAACCCACGGCCTCCGAGTCAAGAGCCATGCTCTGAACTACTGGACCACGGAGGCGTTAATATTATAACTATAAATCTCAATTATAACGATAATTATTAAAACCACAATATTATAATACGTTAAAACTAATAATTTACTAAGCGTACAATATGGCCTTACGCCAAAATGTTGAAGCTTGTTTTCAGGTAAAGTTTAACAAATGGCTTTCATTATTTTTCCAATAATCATATTTCTATTGAGTCACTAAACATAAATCTTTAGAATAAGTATGTCTGACAAATTATTGAGATATAAAATTCCAAAGTTTGGGAACTCCCATTTTAAAAATTAGAATGTCATCACCTCGATATCTGTTTGCACATTTTATGTACTCTGTAAAGATACGTCTTGTAATAAAAAGTCTTTGCTAAATATAAGCCATGTTTACAGACTACAACCATAAGTAATCTTATCTGTTCATTTTCGCATGTTAAGTTTTGTATGGGATATGATATGGGATGGGAATAACACAAAATTGTAATTACAGCCCAAGGTTTTTTCATCATAACCAATCATACCGAACTATTAGGTAATATTAACTTGTTATATTGTGCTTTAAAAAGATTTCTAGGAAGATTTGGCAAATACAAACATCATCGCCGTAATGATGTTATAATAATTCCGTCTTTGTTGTTTCGCCAAATAAAGTAATTTATATAAGTAATTTTCTTATACAAAAAGTTTCTGACATAAAAACTGAGATATATAAGCTTTATATAAATAAATAAATAAACGTTTATTCAAAAATTTTAACATTACACAAAGTACTTACCTAAATAGTACCATTTTTAATTTTTTATATAAAATTAAGGTGCAAACGAGCAAACGGGTCGCCTGATGGAAAGTAACTATACTGTCACCCATGAACAACAACGCATCATCAGATGAGTAGTACTATAGTTATCTTGCGTATTATAAACCCAGCCTACTAGAAATACAGTCTTAAAACTAGGCTACTACATAACAAGGGCCCATAGTAACATAGCTAAGTTACAATGTAACCTCGATGACGCTAAACCTATAATGACGGTACTCTGGTACTTGTGCACTACAATTATGAAGTTCCACGTGAGTAATGGATGACTCTGCTGCCGCATATTTTCTACCAATTATTATTATCAACATGAGTACTATCCAATGAAGTAAAGAAGTTACAGCGATAACAGTGTTTAGTTGGAACTATTACTATGTAGGATAAACCTTTCTGTACTAAAAACTAGGAATCTAAAAGGGACCCAAGTGTTTTTTTTAATATTTCTGTTTCCTCTTATCGTTTTCATGGCTTAGCCGATTTTAGTCCAGACATAAAATAATTTTTATCGTAGTAAAATGTATGATTTTTGCATGATAGACTGATTTCTGTTTAAAAACAAAATAGTTGGCACACCGAACATTCAAATCATACATACATCACAATTTCTATCGTGAATTATTAAATCAAGTTTTATTATTTTTATCTTGTAGATGATTTCGTACTATGCATTATTTTGTAATTTTTGCATCGTATAACTGATAATACAATGCCACGTCTATAATAATTCTACTACTCCTAGTGTTTTGATTTTTACTGTCAACGGTAATTATGGAAATCGCTAAAATAATTGCAAATCACTTAATTGTAATTATTGCAATTCTTCTATTTATAAGTTATGTAGGAGTAGCACTATGTAATGTTGACTTTATGTAACGAGTTTGTCGAGCGACGGTTAATAGACGGGCAGAAGAAAATTTCACAAAAAAATATTAACAGACAATGGAATAATTATTACAGATGACAGAATAAGCATTTGCATTTTTTATTTATGACCATCCAGTTATTACTACTTGCTACCACTTACAGCTAGACAGAGTTTGAAAGCATAGTAATTATTTGTAAACTGCAACGCCGTTGAACTCTTTTGGCTCAGAAAACATTATGAGTATTTTTTGTTAAACTTTAAATTAATTCATGTGTATCTTTTTATTTGTTTAAATTTAAATGAATTGAAAATATTATTATGTTATATCGAAGCCTACATTTGCGTCATACAAAACATAAAAATAATTTTACCGAACAATAGTAACGAAAGATCAAAAATCTCATGAGATTCTAATTATAAATAGAACAAAGTATAGTTTAAATCATAGGTTCTCAACGTGGGCGATAACGCCCCCTTGTGGGCGTTTGAGACTTTCGGGGGGGCAGTAGAAGACGCAGAGAAAATTAGGGGGCATACCGCATAAGGCATTGAGATGGCGCAGATGGGGCGTGGGTAGATTAAAAAATATAGTTTAAAAAGGCAAAAAATGCACGCTAATCACGTACTAAAGTAAAACAAAAATTATTATCGTTTAATTAATTGTTACCTACATTAACACAAATTTTGAATGTCAAAAAAATATTTCTCAATATAACAGCTAAGTATGCGTTTTAATTACTCCTATTGAAACATTATTCTTTCATTCTTCATTTTAAACTCAGAAATAGGATAGGGGTCATATTCCTATCTTACGACTATAACATAATATCTTACGTTTAAAATATATAATCCTGGCAATAAATGTTTTAAATTCGCGACAGATGGTAAGTAAAATTAAGATGGGGGGCTCTAGAAAAAAACATATTCTCAAAGTGGGCGGTGAGCAAAATAAGGTTGAGAAACTATGGTTTAAATAAATTAATTTTGGTAACTTATAAAGTTAGTAGTAGTTTTATTACATTGAGGATGATTTTACAATTTTCAACCGTAGGAAACGCGTCATGTGGAGGTACGATACAAAATTAAAATGTGAATATGACATGACATTTCAACTTATTCATCGTTGTCCTGTCTTGTCGTTTGGAGTTAACCGACTCAGGATGTATAAGTGTAGTAATCTCTTTTCCCTGGACATCTGTAATCTCCACAAGTTGCTCCTCCAAGGTCGACCACTAGCCATTGTTTATTGTTGTCGCCAGATAACGATGATATATCGAAACATTATAACTGAATATCACTCGACTATACTTATAATAAACGACTAACGAGTTAATTGTCAGTACAATAATTAAGATGCATGTTAAATCAAAAAAGTTATATATTTTTAATAGCACGCAATGCCATGCCAGCTTTTCTTCAAAAAAATGAAATGAAAAGAATGAAACAGGTAAAATGACATATTAAAGCTATAGCTAAGTCACGTTGAATGGATATAAATATATTTTATTGAAAACATTAGAAGTAAATATTAAAACGTATCCTTGGATGAACGCGAAATGCATAATTCATTTTTGATCTCTCGTGTCCCTTTGTCTAGAGATCGTTCTTTCATCGTTAGGTTTTACAAACGCAAAGAAAGAAGGATGTTACAAACATAGGTACAAATGATCACAACACAAATGATATTCTAGTCAGAAATAAAATAAAACTCAATGTTATTGAAGCAGACATCTTTAAATATTGTATGTATGATTATGTTTAAACTTTAAAATAATGTAATTTTTTATACTCGTAAATACCTAAACACTTATCCACTACTACTATATACCGTTACTATCTTTTTAAAAAGATCCTCATGAAAATTTATACAGTCGGTTATGTACAGTTTTTAAGATTTTAAAACAGATTGCAAGCTAACCTATATTTTCACAGATAAAATATATTTACAAACACATTTCATTAATTCAGTTGACTCGTTAGTTCTTCAAAAAGTAAATGAATGTGCTTACATACGTAATGCAGAAAAGATAAGTTCAAAAGTCGAACAATAACTTCCTCGAACGAATCTGTTCCATGCAAATAGTAGACTGTAAACAGTGCACTATCAGTCACTGACTAACCGATGATTCGTCTTTGAGTGTACACACTAGAGCGTTGACTTTATTTGCGAGAATACTGCGTTATGCACTTTTTCACGGATTTAAAACAAAAAGGACCAGTGCATATTTGAGCGTAGACTTCGTGAGTAATTTATTTAAAAAATTACATAAAATCACTTATTTGATTTACTATCAGTCGCTGAGAAAATAAAGCGATGTTTTGTATTTGTCTGTGTACACACTCGGACGTTGACTTTATTTAAGAGAATTAAACTTCATTATGCACTTCGGCGCACGTAGACATTTATATTTAATTTCCTATCAGTAAGTGATTAAGCTTTGATTATTTTCGGAAGTGTATATGTACACTCCAGCGTTGATTGTTGACTTGTCGTATTTGCACGAATACCTACTGTGTAATTCACTTTTCCGTAGAATTAACTTATGAAGTGCATGTGCACACTTGGGCGTAAACTTCGTTGGCGACAAAACTGCATAATAGTCTTTGCCGCACGTAGATTTATTTAAAAAAGTACATAGGTATATTTTGTTTTCTATCTATCGGTCACTGACTAAGCGATGATTCGCCAGTAGGCAATTATAATAGGCATGTGTACACACTCGAGCGTTAATTTCATTTGAGAGAATTATTATATATTATATTATATATTAATTAACTGGCAAAAACTCTTAATAAAATGGTAGTAAACAAATAATGCAGCGATTAGTTGTTGACTCCTCATACACTGCAGGTAAATCCCGTATTGAGTGTACACTAATATTGATTTGTGGTATTAACGTGAGTCAGAAAGTAATGAGTCCATGTGGGCGGCACTGAGACCGTTATAGAGGAACCTATTGACACAGAAGCGAGGACGAGAACGCCGAACATTCGGACAGCCGTAACGGTGTCAGTGTGCCTTAACGGTCAGCGTATTGAAAGTTCTTATCTGCGGGGTGATTCACAAAGCGATTCCGCGCGGAATCTTCCCGCTGGCGGAAACTATTTCACTTTCAAGCAAATGACAAGTGGATACTTCCCGATTTTGCTGTCATTTTGACAGTAGTGACATTTCTTTTGTATGAGTGAAATAGTTTCCGCCACGGAATCGAGAAGATCTCACCGCGGATGGGAGTTTGACATCCGACGGCGGGAAATTATCCGAGGATTAGAGTCGATTTCGCGGAATGTTCCCGCCAGCTCCGAGATTCGTGAAATCTTTTCACTACGAGATCCGTGTCATGGCGGATATTGTTAGATGAAATTATTTAATGATAAAAATAAAACAAAGCAATTATTAATACTTAGTTAGTCGTGTCTTGTTTAAAATATTAAATAAATGTCGTACTGTAATAATTATGTGTTAAATCTTTAGGAAGTATTCATTGAACAATAAATATTTTTTATTTATAAATGCAGTATATGTATTAATATTCGGTACTTAAAGATTTAGAAATAAGTATAATAATTTTTAAATTTTGTATTAACTATTAATCCTTCAATCGGGGATTCTTGGAAATGATATTGTATTCTATTGTTGTCGCGGTCACCGGTGTCCTTATGGGGCTTGAAGAATTAATACTTATGTAGTATGTTAAACCAATATTGTGCTTTTACAATAATTTTAAATAGTTATGTATATATTATCATAATAATTCCAAGGTCATACTCACCACCCTGGAACTTCCATAGTATATATTCTAATAAAAACTAATATTAAATGAAAAACAAATTTAAAACAAAAAAAAACTTATATAAAATTTAAAGCAAGTAGTTTGTTTTACACATAAATAAAAGGTATTCTCACACAACAAGATTTACCGATATAATATAATAAAGTACTCTGTGATTTATCGGAGCTCAACAAAAGTCAATGAGCTCAACACACTAGTCAACAGCAACACGCGACTTACAGATTTGACAGATTGTCATTGTCACTCGGCAGTCGGCACATAAACAATATTTTTTGTTTTAATTCCACTCAAGCCCCAAGCGGCCGCGGCAGTCGGCAGCCGCGCTATTTGTACTTTGTACTGCGCGGTACGCCATTCACTCAAGACTCAAGCCCCAAGCGGCAGCCGGTTACCGCGCTCTTTTATTCAATTATGTAACATATTTCGCTGACTTACAGACTACTTTTGTATAATCCTTCCATCGGGGATTCTTGGAAATGCTATTGTATACTATTGTTGTCGCGGTAACCTGTCTCCTTATGGGGCTTGACGGGATAAAGAAGTTTCATTAGACGTACGATCTTTGATATATTGGCTACAATCTGAATCTACAATATAGATTAAGGGAGATTAGTATCTTTTCGGCTATTGTGCGTTATTTAGTGTGTGTTGCTATAACGTGTACTTTTTCGAAGTTTTTTTACTGGATTTCACGAATGTACTTGTAGTGTTTTGTATTAATTTTTTTAATGAGTAGCTTTTTAATATTCAATGAAATACTCAAAATTATTCGTTGATTAAAACGCAGCTGAAATATGTTTTTTTGTAAGGTAAGACTAATCTTAGTTTTAAAAATTTTGTTCATTAAATTAAGAGGTGCAGGAAAAAAAGACAATTATTTTCCTGTCTGATGAATAACCAAGGCTATAATACAATATGCTGTAGCACTTATTGCCAAAAAAAAAACTAGTGTCAATTATTCTCTTTGGTTTCGGATTCATTCCGTCGCGGAAGTTTGTGAATCGCTGTAATACTGACAGAATATGAGATCTTTTCACGTGAAAACTTTCCGACGATCGTGAATCGGGCAGGATCTCGAGTAAGCTATTCATCAGTGTTGCGAGTAACATCTCTGTTAGCGTTCAAGTGAAATTGTATGTGACATTATAGCCAATTAAGGAGCGACAATTTCTTTATGTGAAAAGTAATTAATTTGTGCAGTAATTGAACTCATTAAATTATTTTATTATTAAAGTTTTTATTTTATTCATTTTCTCCTTCACCTGCTTGGATGATTTATTAACTGACGTTTGGACACAAAAATGTTTGGCTATGGGTTTTTTTTTTCATTTTTACACCATACTAAGTTTGAGGTCAGATGGTAATCAATAGAGTTCAAGTCGAAGGATATTTTCGTAGTAGTGGCACAATAAACAATGACCCACACCTTGTCTCGTACATGCAAATGTAAAGTTCATGAACAAACGGAGGAAAACTCGCACTTGACTGCTAAATGACTGCTCAAACCGCACAATGCTCAACGGTAAATACACCTTGAACCCACTTACGAACCCATCCACTATTTTTAAATGGATTTTTTTACAAAATAAATATTTTGTTATTTTAGGTCTTATAATTTTTAGGAACCATGGGAAATTAAAGACTTATAATATTAAATTACCGACACATTTTTTTTCACTGGAAATTAAACATGCATTATGAATAATATTACATTTTAAATTAGCCCTTAAATTTATTTATTTATTTATTTCCAGTCTTATTTCTACCATTACAGGTAAATAAACAACAAAGATTTTCAATTTTAATTATACTTTTATGACTAAATCACCTAGCCTTTTGTTTGTACGTTGAATCACAGCACCTCCTCGATGTCATTAAACCATGTTATTCATCGTTTTGTGAAGGTCGAAGCAGGTACTAAATATCGTGAGTACAGTAATTTGGTAGGATGGTGCAGATATATATACATGCAGTAAGGTTTATAAAATTCAAAAAGTCTCAAACTTTACTCTAAATTAAACTTAATAGGCACATTTTTTATTTCTATAGAAATAAATAATGAAAGTATACCACGGATTCACCAGGGGGCTGATGAAATTATCAAGTATTCATCTAAAATACAGATAGCCTGATAAACTTCAAATTTAAACTATACGGGCATTTGGTGGTTTCGAATATAAATGACCCTTAATAAGGCAGTTAAACTTATTGTATAGAACGGTTAAAATAAATTGTAAAATTTTAACTGAGATAAGTCGTTAAAGTTAAAAATAGTAAACTACCTGCTACATTAACCAAAATCTTGTGTCATTTACTTTAAAGGTGGCTTAAAAATTTTATTTTCTGTTAGGTATTATATTTGGAAATGGTTTTCAGTCGAATAAAAAAATATAAGATATGTTTTTTAATGTGACGAAATTAGATACATCTTTATGATGAATATTTCTAAGAAGCAAGCCGTGTTTATGTCGGTGGAAGCTGATACCGCCTGATACGCCCAGGAAGTTTTGCACCTGCATGCCGCACAAATTATGAAAAATCTTAATAATACCTAATCTTAATACTCGTAAGTCGTAGTACCTACATGAACTGACTAGATAAAATTTTCCATTTAGTTTTTTCAATAGTCATAATATAAATTAATGAAAATAATATTATAGTCTTTTGAGGGTGGAGGCGATACAATTTGATTTTAGTAAAATCAATAAAGGACCTCTCTCTCCTCTCCTTTGGGAATATGAATAATGCTCATGTAAAGACGTTTAGGTAGAAAAATACTCCAAATAAAGTCGGTAAAATACGATATTATTCTTCCATATTTTTGAGCGCATAAAAACGGAAAGTTACCACCGACTCGCACGCAAACATAACACCATAATTTTTTGATATTAGCCGATGCAATTGCAGATATAATTTATGGTATCCGATGCCAGTCATCACGTCCACGGCCAGTTCCACGTGTAAATATGATTGGCGTGCCAATTATATGGCAACAATGCCGACGCACGTGACAAACGTGCACTCACAAAGGGGAGGGGTTAGAAAAAAGCACTGCTCTGTAGACTGTAAGTGATGACTCGCACGCAACCACTGTTTTGTCAATTAATGAGATGCCTGATTGTAAGGATCTAGGAGAGTTTCAGTTACTTTGTATGATAAACCTAAGCTAACAAGCAGGATTAATTTTTTTAATACTAGCGACCCGCCCCGGCGTCGCACGGGTATAAAATATATAGCCACTGAAAAAAATATTAAAATCGATAGCCTATGATCCTTCACGTGGTCTACTTCTTATCTGTGTCAAATAACATAAAAATTGCTCCAGTAGTTCGCGAGATAAGCCCTTTCAAATAATTTCCCCGTGTTTTCCACATTCTCCTGTTTGTCTTAGCATGATAAAATATAGCTTATAGCTTTCCTTAATAAATGGGCTATCTAATACTGAAATAACTTTTCAAAACGGACCAGTAGTTCCTGATATTAGCGCGTTCAAGTTAGCCCTTTCAAATGATTTTCCCCGTTTTTTCCACATTTTCCTCTATTTCCTCGCTTCTATATGTCTTAGCGTGATAAAACATAGCCTTCCTTGATAAATGGGCTATCTAACACTGAAAGAATCATCAAAATCGGTTGCGTAGTTTTAAAGATTAAAGGGAACAAAGGTACATGAGGAAAAAAAACGACTTTGTTTTATAATATGTATAGAAGAAAAAAATTGTTGGGAAGATACTATCCCGTATCCGTCATCAGATAATGTATTTATTATTGTAGGTGTATAAGATAGGTAGGTAGACCTGTCGGATCTTCGTTTCGAAAATAAGTACTTATTTGCAATGGAATCTAAAATGTTTCAACTATGAGTATCCTGCATATTTGAGTAAAAATGATAATTTATAAGATTGCACAAGTTTATTTACTATTTAATTAAATTTTGATCCAATACTATGTGTAAATAATATATAAATCCTAGCATAATATCTGTAAATAAAAATTCATTTATTCTTAGTACGTGGATAATAATTGTTTAATTCCGTACTAAGACAACTTAACTCTGAGTTCAATTAAGCGACACGTGAAAATAATTTATAGCTTATAAATAGCTTGTCATTATACATTGTTAGTAGCGATATTTATTGCAGTGACGGACATGTGCCTTGAATTCATTTCACGCAATCTCAGAGGGCTCATTATAATTATGTATTTGATAGGGTTGCTACACAAACTTTAGTAAGTACAGCTTTAGACGTCTATCCTATGCTAAGGTCTAGGCAGTAGCAGCCCTGGCTAAAAACGTGTTTACCTGTGCGCAGTAGTTAGTACACAATGATCTAAATATCAATTACATTACTCTTAACTTACTATTTAAAATCCACGAGGTATGGCGCAGCTAAACATTTTAAACAGGTCACTTAGAACCTACGCAGTGATCAAACACGTGTATTATAATCCCTTTCATACAAAGTAAGAAGATATAAAAGGCATTCAAAATTTTCCTTCAAAACTTTTATACGTCGCTTAACAATAATTTGATTTTATCGCGGTATAGATACAGAAAATATGTTTATAATATTTCTGATGACATGACGTATAATAATAGGTGTTATAATTATAGACTCACGTCGTAATTTAAGATTTATAGGGTCTAATAAAGATGATAACATGGGACTAAGACTAGAGCTAATCAATTATTATTATTAATATAATATCTTCTTAGTCTTACTGTAATTGTTACAAACTACCCTTTTGACACGTAACATGCTCAGATATTTCCTGAACATTTACAACGATTAATTTATATGATTTTCCTTGTCACACAATTTATTAAACTTCCCTTTTATATTTATTTCATAACGATTATTATAGAAATGTTTCAGTGCATTCTCATAGGTTCGTGTAATTGTAGGTTGGAAGTAATTGCGGGGGGTAGTGGGCGGATTGTTTTATGACAAACGTCGGTGTCGGCGTCGGCGTCTGACAGCGACAACAATGAGAGGCGATCAGCTCGGCCGTGGAGGCTCTGAAGGTCGGCGGCTGCTTCCTGCGTGCGTGACGCGCATGCGACCACCGACTGTCATTAGCATGACACTAATAACCCCCGCGTACACCCTAAACGTCACATACCATTACGTTCAGAAACGCACTCCGAAACACGAGAAACTCTTTGGGTTAAAGAACTATCTCAAAGATCAAAACCACGCCGATAAAAAAACAAAAAGCTTTTGTAAACACATAAAAAACTTACTCGGAAAATTTGTCATTTCGCGGTTAAAATTCCAGGAAAACGTTCGAGATACGGCACCGGTTATCACTCATCTCGAATTCACACGGGGCCTCACCGGAGGAAGGTGTTTTTAAATGTTTTTTATTTCGCTCGTGTTAGATTAGACTTCCAAAAACACGCCGAGGTGACTGACTACTAGATTACTGTTAGGTATGCACGGGACGTTTGAACTCGGCCAAAAAACATCTCGCAGCTTCAGAGCCGCCGCTCGGAAAATTTTGCCTAAACGCTCTACCTACACGAAACGTTATCGAGATTATATTCAGAAACTACATACATATTTCTACAGTAAAACTCCAAAGTTCATCGTTCCCTGGAACAGGTGGAGGAAATTTTACGAGATACGTCCGCCGATGGCACACGCATCGAATTTTTATATCGCATTAGTCGGACCCGATGAAAACAAAGGAAATTCCTCGCGGGCGGGGCATTGTGCCTCCGTTCAGATGCCTGCAGGAGAATGACCTGCCTTTTAAGGATCCGAATAAAAGGCTCCGTTAGACATTGTCATACACTCAGGTACATCCGCTAAAATTCATCACTTTGCGTTTTCATATTTTATCAGTAAAATACATTAAACTATGGGTACAACTTTTAATTTTTTATTTAATTGTTAACTATGTACAATGTACATCCATAGTTATACAATACGAGTAGCATGTCGATCTTCCACAAAAGTACATAATGTTATGAACGTCTTGCGTTACCAACAGAAACGATAAATTAATGTGAGTGAAGCTTTGCAAATGCGCGTTACTAAGTAACCGTTTCTGAATTTCAATATTGTTTTCCTTGGAACTAATCTGGTGCATTTCAACAATGTGTTATCCATCCGTCTGCAATATCAACTCATTTTCTTGCATTAAAAAACTTGACATAAATGCTTGTTGCATTTTTTTACGACATTTAGCGGATATAATATTAGCTCATCTGTCAAGCGCCCAAAATGGGCGTCTTACTCTTTCTTTCTTTTTCTTCTTTTTTGGCAACTTGACACAAAGGATGTGTATGTTGTGCCACAGACAAGGTAAAAAGGTAAGGAATATGGCGGGAAAACCATATTCCTCCTATTATAATTTTCATCATCGTTTTCATGTATCGTCAGGTCTAAAGTCTAGTCAAAGTCTAAGTAAAAGTCAATACAGTCACAGGAGTCAAGTCGGTCGATTCAGTAAAGTGGTAGACGCTTTACTGAAACTTTCGATGGAGTTTTGGAGGGAACACAAAATAGCACGTTTCTGGATATTACATCACTTTCCTACACTTGTGCATGAACACGAATATCTAATGGTTAATACTCGTATTCTACCAATATTACACATTGGTAGAATACGAGCCAGCTAACACAATTTTAGGAAAATAATACAAAAACACAACAGCACTCTTTCACATGCCCGCCAAAACTCTTTTCGGCGTCTTACTCTAAAACTATTCAAAAGTTCTTCTTCTACTTTGCAGACCACCGATTTAGTATTTTGTTTCAAATATAAAACTATATTGTGTATTTGCGACTAATAGCTTATTTATTAAAAATTCTAATTATATAAAAAATATATATAGCTTTCGTTGTAATTTCTTTTGATAATTTAATCAGTTTAATGAGAGTAATTGGAAATTGAAAAATTTTCGAAAATGGTTTGACAGTTCGTGACAAATGAAAGGAGTAAGTCGCACTTGCATCGCTACTTACACCAGCAAGATTTAAAAACTGTAGAGAACTTGTTAAATCATGGAGATTTTTAAATCACTTGAGTCTTTTGTCCAATATAGCTTTTAATGTTGTAACCGGTATTGTAACGAAAGCAACTTGAGGAGAGTAGAACTCATAAATATATCTTTTTAACACTTACAATATATACACCACAATTTCCCAGGATGTTCTAAGACATCCTGAATCCGATTCAAACTCCAAAGTCATTATGATCAGAAATCATGTTGACTTTGGAGTTTGATTCACTAATTAAGTATGAATCGAAGGCAATAAACAGAAGTCATTATAGATGTTTTGTACATTAGTTGCAATATTTCATAATTACGAGGAAAAATTATCTAAAATAGGAGAATCCATACAATAAGATAGTTTCTTATACGCGTAATTGTATTTAATTAGGGGTCACTAGCAAGTACAAAGGTAACCGTCTGAACTGGTCTTTGTTTGTCCTCTACTTATCATTAGTGTGTGTTGTCATATTATTATTATTTTTGACCGACTTCCAAAAAGGAGGAGGTAATACGTTCGGCTGTATGTACCTTTTTTTTTTTTATTTGTATGTTCATCGATTACTCAGCCGTTTGTGGTCCGATTATCAAAATTATTTTTGTGTTGTATAGGGTTTAACTCAAATTTGGTACCGTGTTCACAAAAGTGGTGATCTGATGATGGGATCCTTGAGGAATCGAAGGGACGCCTTGAAATTTGTATGGAAACATATAGTGATTTTGATTTTTTCTGGAGCATTCAAGGTAGATGCTACCAAAAAGTAAGATTTCGCACCAGGTTGTACCCTGGATCCGAAGGTACCGCACAGAACTTTTGAATGTCCGCCGAAATCGGGGATTTCGGCGGATCCGAAGGTACCGCCGAAATCCCCGAACCTGTAACCTTATAGTTACAGGTTCGGGGATTTCGGCGTTGTTTATACAACTGAAAGCATAAGCCAGCACATCAATTTGATTGATCATCATCATCACAACTTAAATTATACCAGGGTCATCACACTATGACCCAATTATTGGTACTTTTCGTGATAATATTTTGCATCTAAGCAGATGTTTTTGATGATTATTTCGCTGTTTGTGGACCGATTTTCAAAATTCTCGTGTTGCTGTATATGATATAATCTTAATTTTGTATAACAATTACGACAGTGGTGAGCTGGTGATGGGATCTATGAGCAATCGAGGGAAATCCTTGAAATTTATTAAAACACTCATAGTGGTTAAGTTGTTGTTTCTAGTAAGTTAAACATTTATTACGTTACGAATAAGAGAAATTTCATACGAAGGTGTCTCTTGGTCCAAAGGTACTGAACAGAACTCCTGAACCTTTAAAGATAAAAGTTTGGAAATTGCAGCATCGCTTAGATAACTGCAAGCATTTACCACAATTTCGCTTACAGTAACATAATGTGAATAGTTAACATATTTCGTATTGGTTATTTATGCATAAAGCCTTATTTTGGAGATAACTAAAAAGAGTGAAATTATTATTTTTAACAAAAAAATTAAAACTGACTTCCAAGGTAAAAACAATAGTAATATGAACTAAAAAGAATTAAATAACTCGTACTCTTTAATAGTGAGTTTTTCAGAATTCATCGAAATCTCAACTATTTCTGTACATACTACGGTCTTCATTACTTTGAAGTCGGTATCGGTCCTAAAAGTTTCAGATATTCTGACATTACTGAACTCACGCTTAAATTAGCTGGTACCGACTTCAAAGTAATGAAGACCGTAGTATGTACAGAAATAGTTGAGATTTCGACGAATTCTGAAAAAGGCACTATTGAAGAGTACGAGTTATTTAATTCTTTTTAGTTCATATTACTATTGTTTTTACCTTGGAAGTCGGTTTTAATTTTTTTGTTAATGTAATATATCTTTTCATAGAGTATTAGGTTATTACATTATTGTTTTTGGCGATAAAAATATGAGTCGATATTATTCATTATCGTCTTTTAACACTATTTATATTGTTAACCTTGAGACTGCAACGTTAATTTATTAGTAAAACGGCGACGACAAAGCCTCCGAAAGCCCGATTTTTTCATCGAGTAGAAGCGGGTTAGTGGGGCGCTCGCCTTGACATCGTCAAACCCCGTTATCAGATTTATTTAATTCTACGAGTAATTACTACGAATTAGCTTTTATTTTCCGGTTCTAAAATTATGTTTATATACAAAAAACTTAATTTTAGAAACTTACTATAGTATATCTATACCAGTATATTAAATGCAAAAGTGTGTCTAGCTCTCTGTTACCTCTTCATGCCCAAACCACCGAATCTATTTTGCTGAAAGGTATGGAGGAACTTTGAGTCCTGGGAAAGGATGCTTTTTGTCCCGGATCCCAGTTGCACTAAATACAATGACGTATTACACATAAGTAGTATTTATAGCTGATATTTTATATTAATGTGTAAGTCCCTTAAAGGTACTCTAAAGTGAGTACCACTCTTGACTTTAAAGTACATACTCGTATTCAGCTGCTGATCCTAAGCGTCGAGTCCAAGACATATCTTAATAAATTACTATTGTATAGTAATAAATACTTGCAACATCCAGTCTTTTCCGCTGAAAGTACTTATTAATAAAAAATAAATGGTTTTATTGTGTTTATTACATTTATAGCAATAATTGTTATAATTAAATAATGTATCAGCGTAATTAGCTTGTATATAATGTTTTATTTTCTATTGTATACAATGTATTATTCTAGACTTTCTAGTCTTTCTAGACTCATAACAATTATCTTTTTGATTTATTAGGGTCCCATATAATTTTATTCTATATTAAATTGTTTACAATGTTTACGCTTGATATAAGTAGTTGTTAAGTATTATTTTTTGTTTCACATTATTTTATCGTATGTGACATGATCGGGAATATTCGTCCGATCTAGGAATTAAATCACTAAAATCTACCAGATACATAATAAAAATGTAGAGACCACACGTTCAACATTTTATATATTAATCCTATCCTGGCTATTAATTTCCACTTTAATGTTATAGAAAGAACATAGAAGATGTGATTCATAAGATACATCTTACGATATTTTATACGAATTAATTACATAATATTCCGACATGTAGTAGTTCACGTGTCGGCCGCGGCCTAGAACTTGCGTGCGCGGTGCGGGCGGCGGGCCGCTCGTGTGACTCACGACTTTTCGCAGAAACGCCGCTGTTTCCTTCTGAATCCTAGACGCTATGAATCAGAAAGGACTCGCTTTTGGGTAACTTTTGATATCTTTATTACCGAATTTGCATCTAACCTTTGAATCATTGTGAGGTGTCGACCATATGAAATTAATCTTGCTTTATCTTTAATTGCTTATCTTTTGCACGATTTGTTTTGAATAGTTAGAAAACTTCGTGACGCTCTATATAAGATATCAGAGACGGTTATGACCAAACAAACTAATCCTGATGTTTATGTCTGGGGTGATCTGGCAGATGTAAATATCATAAACATAGATACTAAAACTTAATAAACCTAGTTTCTAAACGAGGTGTTATTTTAATTACTTACCCCTGTTTTCCTTTTACAAAGATAGTCACAATGAACTACAACGTTTTAAACATTTTTGCTGGGCTTAGGAAGATAAGTTTAACATTTTTTTTATCTAATTTGTGTTATGAAAACAAAGACGTGTCAAACAACCAATAAACACACATGTCATACGTAGTGAGTCACGCGTAACCTATACAAATAAAGAAGGTCAATATCTGCGTCCAGTCATGTCCGGCTATGCGGACCTGTTATCTCGGCAGCGTTATATTCGTATGAATGAATCTACAATCGTGTGTAGTACTACAGAATCGATTTAATATCACTTAAACCTGTGAGCAACGTTCTCGGAAATCTGAGTCACGGCGATCGGCCCGAGAGATCATTTCCGATTTTATCTTGAAACATCGAAAAGTGTTTTACGGAACCACGGTTCTGAATGATTCATAAGTTTCTTCCTTCCTTAATTGATGTTATTCTTCGACATTGATGATTAACGAGACTTGTTATTTTTTGGAAAATATTTATGTGACGTTATTTTGAGCGATTATTTTAATAAGCAGTTCTTTTATCAGTTATTCAGTTTCTTCGTAGAAGTAATTCTACGAGAGATTCTGCAAGTCATCTTAATTTTTAGCCAAATATTTACCATGTGTATCGTATCTGGCAGCATTGTAACTTACTCATTAGTCGGTAATCAAGACTAACTTCTGATACAAGATTCACTTCTGCTACTTACTACCCATATTAGAGAAAGTAAACCGAACCAGATTCTACCACTTGCATCTCGTCGTATAATGGATGAAATGGAATGACATGACAGCTCGGCAAAAGTGCATTAAGCTCGTTCGGACTCACCATCGCTCTGTTGGTCTCCCCGAAGGCGGGCGCGGCGCTACTCCGTGCCAGGCACACGAGGACCACCGCCGCCGACCACACCAGCCTCAAACTCCGACCCGCCATTTTGTTTACCCTACTTCCCGGCGACATCTTGTTTTCTCTTACAATTAATAAGCTCATTGGTTTCTAAGTAAATTCGTCTAAAAACGATATGTCATACTTAAATATCTATCAACCGTACGGCTGCAAATATTAAAGCTGGTCGATATGTGAATCTGAAACAAAAGAAAATTGAATTTAATATATTTGCTCGCCTATTTAAACCAATATGTATTAGTCAGTTGCAAATATTTCTTAATTTAAATCTATTAAGAAAGATTTAAATGTCATAGTGATAACAAAAAAAAATACATAATAGGTATATGTATTTTACAGTTTTAAAATAAAATGAGACTAATATAATGTTTTAACATCATTGGACAAGGATTGAAATACCTAGTTTTGCGTGTAGCGTTGGAAGATTTCGAGCTGAGCATCTTACGGGTGAACACGGCGCGAATAAGTAATGAGATAACACTAGGGTCATAATCTCACTTGACAACTCATATCCGCTAATACTGACTCATCGTTTTGTTTTTACTCACAGTGAGTACACAGTAGTCAGTAAGTCACTCTTGTAAAAAGAAGAATTCCGTAAATTACTACAAGTTTTAGGCTTTGCTTTGGAAACTTATAGCTTTAGTTAGACAATCGATGAAATTATTTAAAAGTATTCAACTCGAATCTACTAGATATTATCAGTTCCACTAGTTTTGAGTAACTCATACTATCTGAAATATTTTTAAATGTATGACGACAGTTTACACCTTGTTGACCTACATCGAGGTACGGGCGCGTCGGCAAACATTATTATCTGTACAAAAGATAATTCATAATCGCTACATACCATTGTGCTTCACAATGACTGAATAAACTTTGATTTCTCAATGTCACCGATAAGCCTAAAGGACGCAAATCGAATATTTGCTGATACATATCTAAGCCACTTCATCTTTTGCCTCTAATTATTGAAGGTATAAATTTAAAAAGATACTTAAACGGAGTTACGGGCTGAAATTAAAACGGAAACTCTTATATGAGAATAGTTGTGATTTATGACTTTTTTGGTTATTTTCTTCATTTTTTTAGTAAACGTCTTGTAAGAGACATTTTTCTTTCTTTACACCGATTTCATCAATATTTCAGCGACTAGTTTTTACTCTACCACATAATCGTACTCGCATGTTGTTAATGGGAAACGTTTGCCGCTTATCCATATAAATTGTCAAGCGCAAACCAAAAAATGAATGTTTCGCCACCAATGTTCCGCCCATCAGAGCGTGTCTCGGAGATTTCACCGACATTGGACCGGTCTTACCTAACCCTATTTACAGAAACTTTCCTACATTTTATCTAAAGATTGCGGCGTATTAGGCCCCGAAAATTGGCCCCTAATTATTTATGAAATCCAACTACTTTTGACCGTCGACTCCCACGTAAACGTATTAGCCAATTGACATCGATTAGACGGAGAAAAAGTCATTGAATGGGTTCGTAGTCATTAACGGTTATTTTAAAAGATTAGATGCAATACAAGGTTCAGCAGTTCTTGTTTATTGAATCGATCAACAATGGCATGGCATGTCGATTATTTTTTTTCCTAGAATTGTAATTTGTCAAAGCTAAACTCGCATTAAATTTTGCGTAAGAGGATAATCTCATTCTGATTCTAGAGCTACTGCTTATATCAAAGTTGTAAAAATGTGTTTTCAAAGTTTAAGAAATAAACTCCACAATCCTCAATATTAGTTGACTCTTAACTCGGAGTGTGAAGTAATAAATACTTTACAAGTTTTAAACATCATTAATGTACCTATTATTTGCTAAGAATCCTCTTAGAGACAAACGACCTGAGGGTCTCATGTAAACATGTGACATTGTGACGTGTCTAATGCACATTAGATTTTAAGAATATATTTTTTATATCCGCGGATCATCTGATAATCTCGAACAATGGCATTGTATCGGGATTATTGTGTTGTAACATAATAATAATAATTAACCGCATGTAATTGTTGTTGATAGAGGCGAGTATTTAATGACTATGACGACAAAAGCTTCGGTTTCTCGGCGCTGGAGGAACCCCGGTAGAGCCGTGAGCAAAATGCTCTGTTTATGCGAAATTGCACAAATCATTACCGAGTATTAGTATCAATTACTACAGTGATATCGATTTTGCTTGTACTATATTTTAAACACTTATATTCAGCTAATGTTTTGGTATTAAATTTTTAAATAAGGCAGCTTTATAATACTTTGTAAAGTAAGTATAGCTACCGTAACTAATTTATTGGCTATTAAAACTTTCAACATTATTTTTTAATTCCAGAATACCGGAAGGATAAATGAATAGGGTTACGAGCCTATTCGTTGTTGAGGAACATCTCAATCTTACTCATAAATCTATATCGGCGTTCGGTATTTAAAACCCGAAGTAGGACAACGTCCGTGCCGTTTATTTTTGCACAGAGCAGACAAGCGGCACACCATAAACATATTAATGAGACTGAGATCTCAGTCGGCCCTGAGAGCTTTCCTACTTCCGGAGACCGCGACAATACTAATGGAACATATCCACTATACTTATTACTTATCTAGCAATGTCATCGTAAGATGATTAACGCATAGAAAAATAACATCGATGCATTCATTTTGATTCTTTGGCACACAGGACGCCTTAATATTACGTTTTTTTTTCGAGCTCTACTCGTATACGCTCAATTATTATTAATTTAAATTTAAATAAAGCTAGTAAACGTTCCCGTGTCTTCATTAGATACAATCTATAAATATTCAGTAACGACATTTAAATTAACTTACGCAATATAATAATATTATTATTAATAATAAATGAAGTGTTTCTTTAAAATAAAAAAGTTGTATCTTTGGCTATTTTACTAGGTGTTGATAAGATTATCTTGACTTCAAGCAAATATTTCTATTATAATGTACTTGCACCAACCATACGTCATATTACCTATTTATCTTTTTAAAGCGATCCTGTATGGCTTATAGCTCGTGCATTATGCGGAATATAATATTTAAAAATAAGTTTCTCGTACGCATAAATCACGTACGTAATATTTATATGGGCAATTTGCATCAATTATTATGATGAATCATTTGAACTCTACGTAGAGTAAACAATAATTTATTGACTACTAGCGACCCGCCCCGGCGTCGCACGGATATAAAATATATAGCCACTGAAAAAATGATTAAAATCGATAGCCTATCACGATCCTTCATGTGGTCTACTTCTTATCTGTGCCAAATAACATAAAAATTGCTCCAGTAGTTCGCGAGATAAACCCTTTCAAATAATTTCCCCCGTTTTTTTCACATTCTCCTATTAGTCTTAGCGTGATAAAATATAGCCTATAGCCTTCCTCAATAAATGGGCTATCTAAGACTGAAATAATTTTTCAAATCGGACCAGTAGTTCCTGAGATTACGTAGCGCGTTCAAGTTAGCCCTTTCAAATAATTTTCCCCGTTTTTTCCACATTTTCCTCTATTTCTTCGCTTTTATTAATCTTAGCGTGATAAAATATAGCCTTTAACCTTCCTCGATAAATGGGCTATCTAACACTGAAAAAATCATCAAAATCCGTTGCGTAGTTTTGAAGATTAAAGGGAACAAAGGGACATGAGGGAAAAAAAGTGACTTTGTTTTATAATAAGTATAGATACTAACTACCACACTCAGAGACGAATATAAATTTTTAATTGTAATTAAATACTTTGACATAAGCCCCATTATCGGCCAAAGTACATAATCCGTCAAACTCTTCATATTTTAAATTACAGTAAATAATATTCATCTCGGAGTGCGACGGCTATGCATGTAAAATATTTGACCAGGGACTATGGTTTTTGATTGCCCAACTTTAAACATCCGCCTATACATATTTTTCCGCAACTAATTTAAGACTTAACCAAGTTTTAGTTATTTATGTATTTAGCAAACCGGTTGCTGAGAATTCAAAGTCGGGTTTTTTTGTTATTAAATAACTCAGTGTAAAGGTCATATTTAATCATAAATATATGATATCACATAATATTACTCGTTAGTCGGAATGGTATTTTATATTTCAGTGTAATAAAAAACAACGGTAGGCTAGCCAAACGCCAAAGCCATGGTGTTAAAAAAATACATGAAAATTAAAAACAATTAGGTATAAATTATCTGTTTTTAGGGTATTAGATGTTTATGATGATTGATGACCATAACTATTTGGTAACGAGCTGCCCTAAAGGATTTTTTGAAGACATTATAAACGATTCACGATCTTTCAACAACAAAAATCTTGCGTATTTTCTTTCAAGAAAATTAAGTAAAACTGAAAGTATTGTGTATGACTGATGTATGACTGGGATCAGGTGTTATCAGTGATAACGCTCCACAGAGTTATCCGTATCTGATATCACACTACGTAACATCCTCGCTTTCGTAAAAATGTAAGGTGAGCTACAGCTGTACGTAGTTTTTAGATACCTTAAGTTATTTGGAAGGTATAAAGGAAAGAACCAATGAAGAAAATCGTTCTTATCCATCACCTTAAATAGCTAATTTTTAAAGTACTGACTTTAATCCTAATTATTAGTAAGTTAATATATTTCGCAGTTGTAAGTTTTATTAGCACCAATCTAAAAACCTAACCATACAATATTATTTTTATTACACATGCAAAATTAATCTTATGATGATGATTATGGCTCGTAATTCTTTGTCGAACAATTGTATATTGTCTGGTATTTTATCATTCATCAGATGGCACAAATGTATCAGTGGGCCATTATGTATTCTGCGCGTGGCCCACAGGGGACTGACCAGCGTAGCACTAGAATGCAAATATTTCAAACAAAAAACGTCTTCGATAAGATAAAAACTTATCTGATAAAGGTTGTCTTACTAAATACTTGAGATCATTTGATTATAACGTGCACTACCTTATCAAAATATGTGCACTATATTTATTTAATAGGCATTTAGTTTATCAACATTATTTGAAAGTAAAGGAGAGATAAAGAGTTGTTTCAGCTATATTATTTGGTAAAGGGGGGTTTGTAATAGTTGTTTCAGTTATATTTTAAATGTAGAGAATTGAAAACCAACTGAAGTTATCGTAAAACGATTTAATGTAAAAAAGCGACATTTAACTCATATTTACATGTAAAATATAAATATTGATTTACCTGTTGTGTATATCCTTCACGCAATCCTTAATCGCAACATGGATTTCACTGATCGTGACAGGACACAGCGCACTTAAGTCACAAGTTCCCGTTTCTCACTTCTTTTCTTTGCAATTGCACGAAATTTCAAAGAAAATGTGTTCGGGCGCGATCGTGGTGCCGGGGCACTACCTACCGCGTGTCGCGACGCAGAGCGAGTGTCGCGGCGCCGACACACCGCGCTACTTATACCGTGCACTTGCACCCTACAGGAAAGCTCGTTACTCGGAACTTTAAGCTTCAGCTACGTGATCTCAAAAGTTTTTCTAATTTCTAGGAAAAGTGAATCTTACAACATAAAAGAAAATATTTTACAACTGATGTATCATGCCTTAATATTTGAAAAACTATAAGCCATTCTGTGTTAAGATACATAAGATAATAATAAAAATTAATGAAACTAGGAAAGGTTAAAAGCATAGAAAAGTTTTTTTGTTTTGTAAAAAAAAACGAAATTTATAATTTGTGTAGACCAGACTTATAGGACCTTCAAGATAATATTCAATCAATAATATAGAAACACACATTTTATCTATCATCAAAAGTACACACTAAACACTTATAATTTGTTAATAAGGGTACTAACGTGTGTTTTTTAGAGTTCCGTACCCAAAGGGTAAAAACGGGACCCTATTACTAAGACTTCGATGTCTGTCTGTCCGTCTGTCTGCCCGTCTGTCTGTTTCCAGGCTGTAACTCAAGAACGGAAATAGCTAGAGAGATGAAAATATTTTCACAGTTTATGTATTTCTGTTGCCGCTATAACAACAAATACTAAAAACAAAATAAATTAAATATTTAATGGGGGCTCCCATATAACAAACGTGTTTTTTTTTGCCATTTTTTGCTCGATATAATTGATGGCAATAGATAGGCGCCTGAAATATTCACAAAATACTCAATTATGTATATATTTCAATAATTAATAATAAAATTTAAATAAAATAAATAATTAAGGGGGGCCCCATACAAAAACACAAGATACTGTTTTTGTTCTATGGTACGGAACCCTTTGTGCGCGAGTCCAACTCGCACTTGGCCGATTATTTATTTACTACAAAGTACCTACTGTAGTTTTACTACATAATCCTTGTTCATAGAAGCATAGCGTGCCTTAGAGGGGCCCCGTTTAAAATTATTGTTTTGGGGCCGTTGTTTTGGGGCCCTAAGGTAAAGTTACCTTTTTTACTTTTACGAAATGGAAAGATTTTATTAATTGTTGCTTACGATCGTGGGGCCCCTCATATACGGCGGTGGCTACGCCACTGCTTGTTCAGCATCTTAGCATTTGAAACTAGTCTGTTGTTATTTTTTCCCGTTAGTGTTAACGGGATGGAGAGCAGAATGTTGTAACACTGTTCTGTCAGTCACTAGCTATCTACGTTGTTCATCTATTATGGACTGTTACGAAATGTCAGGGTCAAACTTTTTATGGCTGAGAACTATAGACGAATTACCACCCTCATCCATATTAATAATATTAATGCGAAAGTATGTCTGTTGGTCTGTCTGTTACCTCTTCAAAGTTCAGTCTTCTAGATACTTACGTACTTATTATAATCGTAATACCTATACATCAGTGTATCAATTAGCGGCTTCTAACCACGGCTTTATAAAAACAGCGTAGTTTGCCGCAATAAATTATCAATTGGAATAAATGCATAACATTTAATGCATAAAGCTTAACATGGGTAATAAACATAAAGTAGCAAAGCATTACAACTGTTTTATTTTAGTTGCTTTCAATTTACATAATGTTATGTTGGTAAAAAGACTTCAAAAAAAAAATATTCTCACCTCCGGGCGGAAAACGTCAACTTTCTTCCCTCTGCGCTTACCGATGTTGCCGTTTTCCGCCTCCGTCGATGAGAAAAATAGTATATGCACCATGGGCTACTGCCCATGGTGCATATACTATTTTTCTCATTCTCTCGGCTTCGCCTCGGCCAACAATTACATGTGATCTGAGACATTTCTTATTTTCCTGCCCTTGGTGCGTAATGTACTATGTATTTCCTTTTCAGCTGTGAGCATGCAAATTACTGATTAAAAATTACAAAACTGCATAGTAAATTATATTGTTATTCGATAGAATAGATAATTTAATTGTGATTACAAACTCCATAACAGAAGGTAATATTATTAGTTTGTTCCACTCCAATTCTCAAATGAGCTTTTAAAAGCGCAGCCGCCAATAGTAAGAGCGACGACGTTGAAGCAATATTTACTCTTTGCTTCACTCACCACACGGTTATAAGTTTGCTCACTGTATTCAAATATACTCTGCAGGTAAAGTTTTTCACTTTTTACTATGCGTAAAGTTGTACTTCCTTCCTTATATGCAAATATGAGATGCATCATATTATTGTGTACGCGTGATCCTTGCGATTTACCTTAACCTTTCATAGAAATGGAAACGTCATAAAATGCTTTCGTAGAAGAGCTTTTAAAAAGAAGGATAACATCTCCATATCGCGTCTGTATTTTGGAGGTTCCAAGGAGTCTCTACTCTGGTCGTCCCACAGAATCTCGTTCAAGTGGGGCGAGTTTCCTAATTCGAATTTTTGCTCACTTTCCATCCGAAAACTCGTCCCATGTTTTTTTAAATTAATCTATGCATATAAAACTCAAAGGTGACTGACTGACATGTTGATCTATCAACGCACAGCCCAAACCACTGGACGGATCGGGCTGAAATTTGGCATGCAGGTAGATATTATGACGTAGGCATCCGCTAAGAAAGGATTTTGATCAATTCTACCCCCAAGGGGTTAAAATAGGGGATGAAAGTTTGTATATAATAATACTTCTTAACGCGAGCGAAGCCGCGGGCAAAAGCTCGTATACTTATAAGTGAGTACGGCCTCGGGCCTTCATTATACTGCAATTTAAAATGGAACGAAATTGTTTAATGATTTCCTAGGTTTACGTGAAAAATCCGTGCCATTGTCAATTTTCCCAATTCAGATTCCCAGAACGTTTATTTACATCAGCCTTTCATTCAGCATTAGCGTATAGTTGTTTTAATTTGAAAATTTAAGATCAGGCATGATGCATAGGACGAGTTCTACGACGATCACACAGTCTACCCGTTCTGAGTATCAGCTATCTTATCGGCAAATCATAAGTTTGTCGTGTGTGGCGCGGCAACCTTCAGAGCTGACGAAGCCATTGTCTGCGGTGACTAAACCCACCCAGCACCCTTCTTCCCTGAACGTGGAGGCCTGTGTCACGGTTCATGGCCGCTTTTGTGTGCCGCCAGAACCTCGATCGATGACTTTCGAAGCCAATTGAAATTCATTATGCTAATGCAACGGCATTAATACGTTTTTAATTATTCCGCAGTTCGCGGGTATTAATTGAACGAGACAGTTTTATAGCGCAATTAGATTGTCCTTACAATTAATACGGTGATGCTGTTCATTATTACTTTGAAGAGTTTTATTATGTGCTGAGTTTTAAGGTGTTATTGTTAGATTCTGTGCTTAGTCTTCTAACTTCCTATAAGCCCTTACAGTTATTTTAATACCTATGAATTATCCGAATGAAATTAATTTAAGCGGCTCGAGGTATCTATTTTCTATTCAACTTCCCTACTAAAAAAAATCTGTTTTGATAATAATTTAGAAAATTTTTACCTAAGTATATAAAACTCTCTAAATTTTAGTGACGAAATAAACAAAATGCTTTCAAATTTTTACTGGTAAAATTAGCTTGCAGGTAGTAAATCTTCCTTGAATTTCAAGTTTCTAGCAACCTCGTGCTCGTAGTGAAATATTCGAGTTGGCCGTGGAACTGAAAATGACAACAGGCACGCTTATACTTTTACAAGGACTAGGGTCTAGGACTTTTGCTGATATAAGCAGCATAACTACCTACTACTATGTTCTATGTATTTTGAATCAAAAAAATATTATTAATATAATATTTCTAATGAACTAGCTGTCCCGGCAAACGTTGTTTTGCCATATAAAGTATTTCACCCATATTATTTTATTGAAGTGACTAAATAAGCATGTCACCATAGCAACGTCCATCGCTATCTCGTCGCACAAACGATGGTCGCCGTCGTCTCGAGTTGTAATAATTTCCTTTTTTTTCAACAAATGCACTTACCAATATAAAAAGTAGCCAGTAGCCGATTCTCAGGCCTAGTGAATATGCATATAAAATTTGGTAAAAATCAGTATAGCCGTTTCGGAGGAGTACGGTAACTAACATTGTGACACGAGAATTTTATATATAAGATTATTCCAATAAAAGAAATAGAGATAAATAAAATTGATGCTAGATTAGCTAATTTCCAAAAAACATTCATCAGGAAAATATGATGAGTAATGCCCTTAATGTTAGTGATATAAGGCTGTTTATTGCTGCGTTAGGGCCCGAACTTGATGTGGCCTTCAGCGAATGGGTCCAAGGACAAAGTTCAAGTGCGTTAGTCAGTCCCTATAGATTGGACTGTATAAACATAAAACATCCTTCACATTTTCAGGATTCGAAGAATTCAGCAATAAATGCCTATACAACTTACCATTATTGTAATCGGAAAAATACTTTTTCATATTTTTCCTCGAAACTTAGTTCTCCTGTTTACTTGTTCTTCATAAGTAGATATTTTGTTCAAGTTTTTTGATTGAGAGATTGATTGATTGAGCACCTGCTTGTCTGACAAGAAGACGATCCATGCGTCAGATGGGCATGTAAAAAGTCGGTCTTGTGTCTCTCAGAACCAGCTGTGTTGGTCACCCATCCCTCTGGGTTATGAGAGTAAAGGAATAGAGAATGTTCTTGTATACTACACAGTACACATACACTTGGGCACTATAAAATCATCCTTGCGTAGCAGGCGTGGTTTCAGTCAAACCAATTACCGTCACCGAAACCAGTGTGGAAACTGGGAGTCATTATTATAATCATTAATAGTGTTTACCACCTGTCCTTTTCCTCAACGCTTATCGTACTTCCCATAGGAACTGAGTCAGTGTGCTTCAGTGCGGCATGGATTTGCCGAGGCAAAGTCTTCAACATTAGCTTCGAGTGTGACTCACGTAATAGCTAATGTTATTGCCATAATATAACCCATAATGGGAAATAACGCCCGAGTATGTATCGACTGTATCGTACCAAGAAGCTATTATAGGACAATGATGATTTACATCTGATCTAAATGGCTTGACGAAAATGGAATTTTCCCGCCTGGAGTAAGGAAACGTACCGCGGAAAATATCGGCTCCTAAGGCTGGATTTATTTATGCGTCCGCGCGAACGGGCGGTTTGGCCGCTACGCCGCGAGACCACAAGCATTTATATCAGGGGTTCCCAAACTCATTTTGTCTACTGCCCACTTTGAGAATAAATTACTTTTTAACGCCCCGATTTTTGTAATATGCAAACGATTTGTCTTCTTAGTAAGTTCACAAGTTTTAGTTGAGAGTCGAGAGCTTATGCAGTTGGTGTCTGAGGCCTTCTAGCTAGATGAAACTACAAATTACCCCCCAAGCCTCTACACAATGCCCCTATTTTTTTCTGGGTAGAGTAGCGCCCCCCTTAAGGCATACAGCACCCACAACGGGGCGTTATCGCCCACTTTGGGAAAGGCTGATTTAGGTATATTATTAATGTATATTAACGATTTAAATCTCGCGGTGTAGCCACCTAATAAATCGATTCTTACTGCCTCGATGTGTTTCGGGTGCAATACCTACCGGATGAAATCATATTTTATTTCAAAGAAATTAAAACAGTATATCATGCTTGGTAATTTGTAGGTAAGTAATAGGTATATCGTTTTATCTTAATTTTCTTTTTGATAAAATCAAGTTTTAGTACGTCGTAAACATTGCATCTGGCTGCACTTCGATTGACATTCGGATCTATCTGGAATATCAGTAGACTGAGATCATTTCTATTTCCTTATTTAAATTTAAAAAAAAAAACATAAGCAAGGGACGTGTCCTAGCTTGGACCGGCATCCCGCCAGAATCTTCTACTGTCTATAGTAATAGTAATCTTTTCTCTGCTTGTACTGAAGAAAATAACTTTTGGATCAATATTATTTATTTAATTAAATTTAAAAATGCTACAAATAATACCAACCAAATAACTACAATGCTATTCTTATCAGGCTCCCAGTCGAGAGAACTGAAAAAGAAAATTCGATATTTGGAATTTTTCTATTCACGTAAATCGTAATGACTAATGACGTAGCCCGTAGCGATCCAAGTCAGACGAAACTTGCGGGGTTCTCAGTTGAACAATGCCTAGTAGAACAAATTATTTTTAACAAAAAATAAAAACCGACTTCCAAGGTAAAAACAATAAGTAATAATATGAACTAAAAAGTATTAAATAATTCTTACTCTTTAATACTGCCTCTTTCAGAATTCGTCTAAATCTGGACTATTTCTGTACCTACATACTATAGTCTTCATCATTTTGAAGTCGGTACCAGCTAATTTAATCGTGAGTATGTCAGAATATATGAAACTTTTGGGACTGGTACCGACTTCAAAGTTTTAGAGTAGAATTTCTTAAAGAACTCCAAGCATAATATACCCCTGTATATGCTTAGAGTTCATCAAGCAATGCTGAAATGTTCAAACGCCTATCTCTAAAGGCTCTAGAGTTCTGGTTCAGTGACTTTCGTTGTATTATAAAACTACCGCGTGTAAACTCATCAGCTCAATATAATAAAATATGCTTTAACTACTTTAAGCTACAATAATAGAACTATATAATATTTGTCCCAATCAAGGAGTTTCCTACATACCTCATAGATCCCATGATCAAATTGCCAACTTGTTAACCGCAACACCAAGTTTAAATCAATTACATTTGCAACAACATTAATATAATTTTCAAAATCACTCGACAAACTCGAGTCTCTATCGAAAAGACTATGAAAGTACCAATAATAGGGTCATAACTCATAACGATGCATCGTGTGATGGTAGTGATGATTATGATGATGATGATAATGATGATGATGATGATGAATGTAATTTGCATAGTAGCATATGCTTTCAGTTCTTAAAACATCGCCGAAAGTCCCAGACTTGTATCTATAAGGAATCCGGAGTTCTCTTGGTATCTTCGGAACCATAGCATGCCTTGGTGTAAAATCTTACTTTTTGGTAGCATATGCCTAGGATTCTTCACATAAAACCAAAATCACTAAATGTTTCCATATAAATTTTGAGGATTTCCCTCGATTACTCATGGATCCCACCATCAGGTCACCACTTTTGTGAACATGGTACCAAATTGGAGTTGAACCTTATACAACAAAAGAAAAATTTTGAAAATCGGTTCACAAACGGCGGTTTGATCGTTGAACATACACAAATAAAAAGTATATATATCCACAGCCGAACATATTATAACCTCCTCTTTTTTGGAAGTCGGTTAAAAAGAATTACTTAAGGCAGGGATCAATCTCAATCCAAAACGATAACCTTGCACACAACCAAAGACCAAGCGTAATAATAAGATTCATTTTAGCTTAGCATAAAACTGTAGTTACTAGGGGCGGATCTTCTCTATTTTTCATGTTTTTTTTAAATATCTTTGGAAATAAATATTAAGAAACAAAATTGTTCGGTTAAGGATATTTTAATATAGATTTACTAACAATTTATTCAAATAAAATGTATAATTATCCTAGTTAATACTTATATTTCGATGAATTCGTTTTTTTTCGGAGGTGAGTTTGTAAATTAATTACTGCCAAAGTATTACGTTTTATAAAAATGTTTATGGTTTAAAGTCTTTTCAATATTGTGCTTTATATCTCATATTTTTTTACATTTCGTTATTATATTGGAACTAGGTAAACCGGGAGTCACGGAATAACAAATTGGGGTTTATGCCCGCCTTAAATCGGACTTGTAGTTCCGGAGATATGCGAATACGAACATAGAAAATATACTTCCATAAGCTTTTGGAATTTGGCACTTTTGAGTCGGTCGGTGTTAAGTCGGTTAAAAAAAGAGGAAAATTCAAAGCTATGACAATAGGCATTGATGTCTGTTCCGCGGCAAAACCTGAGCTCGCGGTACGCTTCACAATAATCATTTATCACGGTAGAAAATTGTCACCAATTATGTTGTCGTTACGTCAGTGACCTCATAATAAAGGTGGACTGGGTTTATTGAGCTAGGATTTAGGAAGTGTGATTTAGGTAGAGCCTAAAGTAGGACATATAGATTGTGGGTATAATAATAATAAAAACTCCGGGAGTGCCGGCAGAAGTGAAAACTTGATTATTAACGTTGTGCATTATTTTTTTAACCCATTTTTTATGAAAATCGATTTTTAAAAATCGATTTTTTTAATTAATCGAAACCCTTACAATCGATTAAATTTTAACCCATTTTTTATGAAAATCGATTTTAAAAAAATCGATTTTTTTAATTAACCGAAACCCTTACAATTGTTTAAAGAATATCGACAATCGAAAAAAACAATCGATTGTTCGATTAATCGATTTCGATGTTACAACACTACTCTCCAACCGTCTTACGGTTTTTACGATCAGCACGAGAATCTGACGCGAGTTTCACAGTTTTTACCCATCCCACAAAAGTGCTCAACGCCTCTAAAGAAGTTTTCACTTCAAAAACATTTATGGCTGTGGTAGATGGTCTTGTTATCAAGTACGTTACTCAAAACTTTCATTTAAACAATAATTATTCTATCCTTAAAATAAAGGTACATTTTCAAAGTGTTTGGCAGTCAAAAATTTTCCGATGCTGTACCGTGTTTTATATTGAATTAATGGTTATTTATATCACTAGCTAGGTAGTTAAATAAGATAACTTCTATTTTTACCACCTTAAATTTTGTAAAAAAATGTTTTACTCTAGATTGTACCCGTTCAGGAAATCTACGACTACATGTAACTTACAGGAAAGCACCATAAAAATGTAACTTAGAATTATTGTTCGCTGCCATTCTAAGAACATCATTGACGTCTGAACTGAATTTGCTCAGAGATCTACTTATATGACTCACTTATAATAACCCCATTATATTTTCAATAATTAATCACTCGTCTGTGGACTTTAGCCTTTTCAGGCGCCCATGTGGCGCCTGAAAAGTAATCCACATAATATTATCAGATAGGTACGAGTATGTTATAATGTTTAACAGCGACCACATAACTAATACTGCTTACCATAGTTTAGAAGACGGGACGATTCCCACAACGTGAGTTGTTTGTTTGTTTGTTTGTTGCAACATGAAGTACCAAGGATTTCACCAACTTGCATAGCCTGGACGCTATAAAATATTTAAAAAAAGTCATAATATGTATCAAAATCTTTGCCTCGTTATATTGGTTAAAAAATTTAGAAAACTCGACGCGATCTTGCACCGATTAGGTATTTAGCTCGTTTAAGTACGATGATAATAATGTAGCTTCTTGGCTCTTATGAAGATCTCTTTTATTGTCTTTAAAGACGTCATTACCTTATTGTATTACATAAAATATTACACGGTATTTCTTTTAAACAATATAAAATTATCATAGGTAAATTAAATTTTAGATAGACTAGATGTAATAACAGAAGATAACAATCAAATATGATATGGCCGATCTAATTGTCACAAAACGCTATACTTGGTAAATTATATTTCAATTCTTTTTGAGATCAAATTAACCAAGTTTTACTTTTTAAATTACCGAATAAGTTTCAAAACCTATACACATACCTAACATTAATCTTTTTGTACAAGTGAATATGATACATACTATTCACAAGAACGTTACATAATTTGGTAGAAATTACATAAAACCTATTCCTAATAATCCCGACAAAAATATAATAAATACTTATAACAATAAAATATTAATTATTTTACTTTGCATACATGAATCATGGTTGAAATGAGTAACAAAGTGTAAAGTAAAAAATCTGTGTTTTAAATCAGGTTCAGCTGTATGTACGAGTACCTACCTAATATATAACAAAGAAAGACATAAAAATAACATAATTAACATTAAAATTTATTTGCTTTACTCATACTTTCGTCGTATATGTTTACGACTCATAGGTACTTTGCTTATCTTATACCAAAATATGTCAAATGTGTGGGAGCTAAATATTTTGGCTCTCATTAACTTGTGCACGTCTGTAACATCTTCACGCTCAAACCGCTAAATCGATTTTGCTAAAAGGTATGGAGATACTCTGAGACCCGGGAAGGGACATAGGATACTGTTTATTCCGGGAAAATGTGCGGTTCCCGCGCGAGAAACTAATTTTGGCGCAACGGAGTTGTGGGATCTAATAATAACAATAATTATCTACTTGTTCATATATTTCCCTGTGTAAGTAAAGTTAACACTAGACCCAGTGATAATATTATTATTGAAATTATCACTGTAGCGTAACGTTTCACGAACCACCAAATAAAATAATATGATATAAGCTCAGATCAAATTAAAATCTTTTTATTTGGTCTGAGGATATAAGTAAGGTTGCAACTTGCATTACAAGCACTATGAACACATTAGTGTAACAATACTAAATCGTCTAGATATCTATCATTTAAAATAAAAAAAACGTATTTCGAAATTGTACTTATTTTGTAAGCTAAGATGACGTAAATCAAATAAATATGATGATGATAAAATTAAAGCCTTCGTGGAGCCGGTGACGTCTCGATATAAAATTCCACAAAAACCTGTTCCTCAACGTCAAAACCTCTTAATATAGTATCTGTTATCTATACTTCTATACTAATATTATAAAGAGGTAAACTTTGTTTGTTTGTTTGTTTAATTGTAATGAATAGGCTCAAAAACTACTGGACCGATTTTAAAAATTCTTTCACCATTCGAAAGCTACATTATTTACGAGTAACATAGGCTACTTTATATTTTGTAAAATATAGGGTTCCGTAAGATATTTGGGTTTTTCTGACACAAGGTGAAAAAAATCAACCAGAAAAGTTATTTATATTGCGTACGCTGCCTAAACTATAAAAGATAGACCCATACAATGTTCTAAGTAAATGTAGATCTTATAAATATCTACAAAAATGTCTGCGACATACTATACCTATCTGTGTCAAGTGAGGCGCAACAACCATTTTTTTATTTAAAAATTTTGATTTTTTTTTTCTGGACTACATTTAGACGCATTTATTTTACTCATGCTGATAATCCTTATCAAAATAAATTATTTCATCACTAAGTACAGTTTGTGTAGATAATATTTGGTATTTAAATGATTAAAATTGGACGCTTGGTTTAGAAGTTGTGACGAAATTAAAAATTGCGATTTACGCCCGTTTCGAAGTGGGTGCTACCAAGGCGGGGGTGCGCAGTAGCGAAGATTATGATCGGCCCTGCAGCTGGTGAATTAGCTCATATACAAAGAATACTAATGATCCTTACTGATTTGCCTATAGGTACCTTGCAAAAGGCTCCAATTTCCTGTGAGACGTAGCTTTTGCGGCGGTACCGACCAATGCGGGCCACGGGTAGTAATAATGAATAATCAAAACTGCTGAATCGATTTTAATAATTTTTTCAGTGGCTATATTATATTTTATACCCGTGCGAAGCCGGGGCGGGTCGCTAATTCATAATATTTTCTAGATATTCTTTATTTATAGTTTTAAATATTATCTAAGATAAAAACTAGCTTTTCCGGGAAAATAGACATTTCTCGCACTCGCAATATCAAAAGAGTTGCAGGTGCTTTTAATATACGCTCTTCGAAGTTTTGCAGGTCGTATTTGTCCGGAAATACAGCAATACGCCAGCAGGCGACAGTTTTTTTAGAGTTTTTGCACAGTTAAACTAATACATTTGAAATTCGAACTCGACCCGTAAACATATTATGACCCAGAAAATAAAATTTGTCGTGTTTTGAGCGTCCGATTAGCCGTGACAAAGAGCGTGTTACGTTTAAGTTTTAACAGTTGTAACAGTTCGGTTACATAAAGCGGTGAATAATAAGGTTGGTCTGACTCAGCCGGGGTTACCGTTAACATAATTTGGTTCAGCGATACTATTCTTCCTCACTTTGTCATTCTAATTTGTTAGTTGTTTTATTATGAAGAGTTTTTTTAAGGTTTTCTGACACTGCACCGACACGGTGCAGCTTTCTAACAAAGGCCCTTTAACCCGGTCAGTCGTGGCAAAACGAGACACAATAGCTTCTTCATTGTTATCGCGGCCGGATGTGGCCGCTTGGGGCTTCATGAATTAAAAAGTAAGGCTTTTTAAAGTAGTACACGTGACAACATTTCGATAGTGAGGGAGCCCTAGAACAATTTTTTTTTGTGATTACTAACAAGCAAGTTTTTTGTGAGTATCTACATTTTGATAAGACGAACAACATTTTCATTTTCGAAAAATCTCGAAAGTAGTAGCTAACAGAGATAGAAAGGATTTCATACTTTGACTTGATGGTCCTAAAATATGGATTGTTTTATTTGTAGGACAAGGTTACTCTTAAATTATATAACTTTTAACAAATATACAAAAAATCTACTAGTTAGGGTTCCGTTTTAGGGTACAGTAGTCAACCAAGTTTTGTTGGTTACTGAACCCTAAAACGGAACCCTAACCAACTGATTTTTTGTATATTGGTAGGTTAATAGTTATATAATCTAAGAGTAACATTGTCCTACAAATAAAACAATCCATATTTTATGACCATCAAGTCAAAGTATGAAATCCTTTCTTATATCTCTGTTAGCTACCACTTTCGAGATTTATCGAAAATAAAAATGTTGTTTGTCTTATCAAAATGTAGCTACTCACAAAAAATTTGCTTGTTAGTACCTAATCACAAAAAAAATTGTTCTAGGGCTCCCGTACTATAATAGTTACAAACATAAAACAAAAATCAGAGATATTTTTGTTAGAGTTTCAATATTATAATATGTCGTATTTTTACCGTTGTTTATTTTTTATTACTCAGAAATTCCGAACGTAATAAACAAAACAAATATTACCTAGACTCTAAGGATTCAATACAATCGCGGTACAATGAATCATCGATCAATAAACCGAAGAGGTTATTAAAACTCTTTACTGTTGTTCGAAAAATTGTCCCGAACTTTCATTTCACCCACGGCGGGCTAAGGGACACTTAAATTACAATTCTTATGATCGATCGTTATGGGGACCAAATTTTTAACTAACTCTTACTTTATTTTACTCTGTGACTTTTACCGGCACTATATACATATATATAGAAAGCTATAAATATCATAAAAAATAAGCACTAGCTGCGTTCCCATCATCAACCTAGTCACAAAATTTTATTAGTTATGAGGATTCGTGACTCTCCTGGTGATGAAGAAAACAAAATCAACAGTTTCTTGTTACTTTAAATGGTACCAAAGTCTAATATTTTGTGTGGAGTATAAAACATGCACTGTAGTACAGCCTTTTTTGGTACTTATAAAATAATTTGTTAAGAAAGTAAGGCAAAGAAATTTTTGTTAAATGGGCATATTATGTCATGCAAAATTTAATCTCACCATTTAGAAATAAATTTAATCGAATTAAATCACCATTTACTACCCGAAAGTATCGAATTATTGTTACCATTAAGCACTAATCATAATTCTGATTCATTGACAGGTGGAGTTAGAGGTTTTATCTTCCACCTCAAAACCCGTATCTTGAGCCGTAAAAGGGCCAGCTCGATTACGTCTTATGAGTCGCGAATTCATAGTGCGAGCATGTGGTAGTGTGACTCAGATCATTCTCAGTAACAGATCTGGACCAATTTGTGGGCGACGTTCATTCATGACTCGCTCTATCTTTCACACATGGAAGTGTTAATAATTGGCTGGAGGTGTGTTTCCGCATAGTTTTTGTTAAGTTATTTTTAAAGCAGTAAGGGAAAAGACCTAATGGCAGACACTTTAAGGAAACATGAAACATTTGAATGTTATAAAATATATATTTATGAAAATAAAGGATTGATAACTTCTTCCATGTCTTCAGTAACTCTTACAAAATAAAACTATTATAATTATTCTCTGACAAATCAATTAAAAAATATATTATTGGTCTTTTTGTAAACTTAGTCATAAGTACTAATAGATGACATCACAAAAAACGAACATCACTAATAGTAAACACCAATATGAACTAATAGTTGACATAGAACATTACATTACATTTTACATTTTTCCTATTATTAGGTCTTTATTTGCCATTTTTCAAAAGATTTCATTTACTTCATCATAGTAACTACATGCATCAGAAATATTATCCACGTTGTCTCCAGATTCTATTCATTCTTCTTCCATGCTGAAACTATCTTTTTTTTATTTTTATTTTTCATATTTTTTTCCTAGCAAATTTATTTTCAGTCTTTAGTCTCCATGCTTCTTTTACCTCTTCTTTTTTCTTCTTTCTTTTCTCAGCTCTCCTTTTTCTTCTTTTTACTGCTAAAAAACTAAAGCAATCGATTTTTAGATCAGTACAAGGTCTAATATTAGACACCATGTCCATTTTTAGGTGCAGCAGTTCTAAGTTCTTAGATAGTTAATAGAATTATATTTTCAGAGAATAGTGATGATTTTTGCAGTAGAATAAAGTACAAAATAACTTTAGTATGTATTGCAAAACTCAAAGATGAGATCCATGTCATCTATTAGGTTTTTCACATTTTCAAGAACTAATAGTAGACACCCTTTATATTGTAAGGGAAAATGGATAAAAAATCTTAAATAAACATTAATTAGTGTATACAACATGACCATTAATCCAATGAAATCAATAGAAATTACAAAAAATCAAATAAGTAAATGTATTCAAAACTTACGTGCAAAATTTCGCCTTCCTTAACCTATTTGCTAAGAAATTGCCGAGCGCGTGTTGACGCGGTCATATTATTTACGAAAACTGATCCCATTTTAAAATTTTGTTCCCGAAGGCGTCCCTAATATATTTTTTCACATCAACAGATAGCTTAAGAATCTTATAAAATTTAAAGTGGTGAGAAATAATTAGAATAATTCTAATTTTTATGGTATTTTTGTCATAGGTGTCATCTATTAGTTCAGTGTCTAGCATTAAGGTCTTTTACCTTAACTACAAACATCCAAATCTGTTAATACCTAATGAATATACAGTATAGGTCATGAGTCATGACTCATGGGTACATAAATATTCCTTTTATGTAATAGGAGAAATTGATTATGGCAGATAGCAGACCTACGTAAATAATTTAATCCTTCAAGCCCCACACGAGCACCGGTGATCGCGACAACAATAGAATAAATAGCATTTCCAAGAATCCCCGATCGAAGAATTAAACAGTGAAATAATGTAAACCGGTCATAAAGTCTACATTATTGGTCTGACTAATTAATTATATATCAACCGATAGATATCCAGATAACGTATTCGATCGAATCGATACGATATGTAAAACCGCTGTTTCAGAAAATAATATTAATGAATAATGTAACATTACATTATATTAAACTTATTTTAAACATATCAACCGCAAAACACTGAATAAGCCCTCTTTACATGGCAATAGAGTGAACTCTATCACGTGAAAGTCATGATTCACTTTTGAATTGGCCACCAATATCCTGTGACAATTTACACTTGAATTTTTTCATTATTTTTTTCATTATTTAATTCATTATTGACGCAAACATAAATCGTAATTAATAATACCTTTTACCTTATTTCTTATTGATTTTTGCGGATGCTAAAACAGTTTTAGGACTTTAAGCTTGTCCCTTGCTTTCTCTCCGCAACCGCCGCAACTTCCACAACTCTGCTTAACCCGTGGGAACAGAACTTTTTTTAGGATAAAAAGTAGCCTATGTCCTTTCTTAAAAGATCTCCATGCCAAAATTCAGCAAAATCGGTACAGCGGTTGGGGCGTGAAGAGGTAACAGACAGACAGACACACTTTCGCATTTATAATATTAGTATGGATACGGATATTAGCAAAAGCTATGCGGTAATTTTCTCGTAGCTGCTTACCGCTGACGACCCTAGCTAGTAGCTACAGCAGTTACGGTGGTGTAAATGTGTTACGCCCAAGGGCCCAAAACATGAACTAATTTAAACACATAAAACCCAGGCTACATAAATAAATACAAATTATAAAATCTACGTAATCTGTTCCATTATATTTAGAAATCATTACATGTAATGGACTGTTCATTCATTTTTTTTTCAAATACTTTATTCACTTTATTTTATTACAATTCTTTTACAGTATACATTAATACGCCAAACTGAACTAAGTAGCAGTTTGTAGGCGTTCCGCTTTTTTATCATAATGAGTGGCTAAGGCATTATGATACAGAGTGTATAGTCTAGAATAGTCTAGATTCGCCAATTTCGTTAGCGAAAATGTATGGGATTTGACATACATGATACACTCACAAAATCATCACCCTTCCTTGCGACTTCGCAGTCGGTTAAAACTTCTATGCTTTTGAGTATAACTACATTGACACCTATTATTTAATAGGGAAGATAAGAGTTGACTCAGCTCCAGCAAACCACTAACCTATTTATACTCCCAACGTTACCTAGAAATTAGAACAGTGCTGATACAAACCTTTTCTAAGCTTACTCACCCGCTGAAGAGCTTTTAAGCCACTATTCCTTGTATTGACTAACATTAGATAAGACATACTTTATTGCTAGCACAAACTTAAATTATTAAAGTCGATCAACTATTTACATCACAGAATACAGAGGCGGCGCAAGGCGTGGGCGATGTGGGCGACCCGCCCACGGCCTCGCGGTCCAAGGGGCCTCGCGCCTCTTGGACCCCGAGGCTTTTTTTTGGGAATTTACGCGTTTTGAGACTCAAAATTTACTTATAAAAAACATTATTGTCTAAAAATAATCCATTCGCGCCTAGGGGGCCTCGCAAAATGTACCTCGCCCACATAAAATTTTGGTCTTGCCCCGCCACTGACAGAATAATTAAGAATTCCATGTAAGAATAAAGCGAATTTAGTATTGCTAAATTTTGAAGGTGAAGGCAATATTGTTTTGACGGAAGATAACTAAATTCTTTATTAATATATTATATTATTGAAGCCGTGAGTGAAAGAACACAATAAGTAACAGTAAAAAATTGCCATGTTTTTTGCATAAATGGAGGCTTTAGGGCCGGGAAAATGATTTGAAATAAAAAATGTGCATTTTATGTTTAGATGCATTAACCAGGTGATGAAGTAGACAAGGTTTATTCAAATTATAAGAGAAAAAATTGGCCAAGTGCGAGTTGAACTCGCGCACGAAGGGTTCCGTACCACTATAGTGCAAAAATAGGAAAAAATGTGTTTTTTATATGGGAGCCCCCCTTAATTATTAATTTTATTTAAATTTTATTATTAATTATTAAAGTATAAACAAAATTGAGTACTTTGTGAACATTTCAGGTGGCTACCTGTTGTCATCATTGATACCGAGCAAAAAATGTTAAAAAATCATGTTGGTTGTATGGGAGCCCCCCCTTAAATATTCAATTTATTTTGTTTTTAGTATTTGTTATTATAGCGGCAACATACATATTCTGTGAAATTTTCAACTCTCTAGCTATTACCGTTCTTGAGTTACAGCCTGGTGACAGACAGACGTCCGTCTGTCTGTGACGGTCAGACGGACAGACGCACAGACGGACAAACGGACAGATATCGAAGTCTTAGTAATAGGGTCCCGTTTTTACCCTTTGGGTACGGAACCCAAAAATGAGTAAATGTCCGTATGTTACAAAATGTTAGTTATCGTGTTCTTCAACTCACGTCTTCAATTATAAAAGGCCTAAGATGAGAATTTCCTTCAGCGGAAAGCCAAAGGCAGTAATTTATAAGCAGTGTCTGGTATTTGGCAGGATTTGCCGCAGATGCTGAATTAACATTACTTTATTATTCAAATCTATGTGTCTTCCTGATCACTACCGGCCTTCGCGCCTACCGAAGGCAAACCAATTAATGCAGATGAGTCTTTTGCTAATAACTTTTCCTTTGATAAGTGATAGGAGTCACTTTTTAAACCGAGAAAGTGTAAAAAGATTGAAATAATGATGTAACTAAACACGTTATTTTTCGTTTTTAGACTTTTCGGAATAAACAGAACATATGCTAGATAACTCGACCATTCGAGTTATATAAAGTCGATTTAAGGCCGTCCCCCGAGCAAACGACCTTGGCCATACGTATTTGCCGCGTTGCCGAGATCGCACCAAAACCCTTTTTTTTTACTTATTTTAGTTCAAAATTATCCTAAAAAAAATTAAAACGGGGAATATGTAGCTTATGATATTGTCGATCTATTGGCGTGTGTTTCAAATAAAAGTAATTTGTAAAACCTAAGGAGATGCTGAATGTATGTTTGAATTTTAATAAATTGGTTTTACTTTGGAAGCTGATATCATGAGTATAATAAACAAAAATAGAAAATTTAAAACGGGGAAAGGAATGTTGATATACTGAAGATTATTGCTGTATTTTTATTATAACTTTGTAGCTTTCAAATTATGAGTTTATAAGGCTTTAAATACGGTAAATTACGGAATCTCCGTAGGGAATGCCCTTAAAGCTGATCGCACTTTTGTCAGCTCCGAAGTCCGAACTACGCGCCGCGCCGCGCCGCCGCGCCGCCGTACGCTTCAAACTCACCGTAGCAGGCTCTATAGTCTCCCGCAAACGATCAAACATCAAACCGTCAAACACGTCAAAACACGTAGTAAATCCAAATTTTCTTCAAACGCGTCAAACACGTCAAACACGTAGTTTATATGGTGTTTGACGTGTTTGATGTTTGATCGTTTGCGGGGCACTTTAAGCCCAGTATGGGAATGTATGTATGGGAATCTGAAATTAATTATAGTCAGAATTTTTTTTGCACCTGTGTTTAGGGGGAGGTCATGAATAGCTAAAATTCAAGAACTCGACCAACCCCGACTTGTGCGTTAGCCGCCATATTGGTTTGAAGATCAAATCTTTTTTTAGACATATCTCCTTTATTTTATATTTTTTTACGAAAATGATTAGAACTAAATTTGTTGTAAATTTAATTTTCTACATTTTGAGTTCTTATAATTTTCATTGTAAAATTAATATTTACGGAGATAAATGCAAAAAACAAGTCAAAGTATAATTTCGCTTGTATGTCAATTATTATCGAATTTAGCGAAAATAATTGTAGAAACAAAGTTGTAGGCGATAGATATTAAATTTCCTACAAATTTGATCCTTATGAATTTTTTTAGAAATCAATATTTAAGCTCCTACACCTATGGTAAATGTACCGGGACCCAAGCGACTGGATAAAACTGAATATTTCTGATCATGAATTAGACCTTTTAACAATTACGGCACAACCTACACCTGAATAGTTATGAAAAAATGGCCAAGTGCGAGTCGGACCCGCTCATGAGGGTTCCGTACCATTATAAGGCAAAGGTAGGCAAAAAATTGTGCTTTTTGTATGGGAGCCCCCCCTAAATATTTATTTTATTTTAATTTTATTATTGATTATTAAAATACAAATACAATTAAATATTTTATGCATATTTTAATTGTCTTTAGTGCTGCTATTTTTGATAAAAAGCAAAAAAGGCGACTAAAATCCTGTTTGTTATATAAGGGATGGGAGCCCCATCAAATATTAAATATAATATGTTTTTTAGTTAGTATTTGTTGTTATAGTGGGAAACAAAATATATAATATCTGAAAATTTCAAGTCTCTACCTATCACCGTTCGTGAAGCCTGGAGACAGACAGACGGACAGACAGCGAATTCTTAATTTTAATTGTGGTTAATGTAAGGAGCTACAAGTTTATTTCTGTTTTTTCTATAATAGACCTGGATCCCAAAAGGATAAGACATAACTTACTTTCTGATGGATGAAACCATAGGTTCTTGGTAGTGCCTCGTGTACTTAGAACACCTGCGAATTTGTGTAAGTAGCTTAAAATTTAGTTTATTATTATTTTTAGCAATATTCCGCGAAATAAACTTCCACCTTTAAGTAAATGAGTGAGTGTACGCATAGGCATGCGTACAGCACCTCCCTCCTCCCACACTGCCTATGCGTACACTCGCATGCAAGAACTTGCAAACACAACCACCACACAAGCAATAATGTTGGCAAATCCGTGCAAGGCCCCTCACCACCATGCAGGTTGAAAACCTCGACGCGCGTTTCGCTCCAACACCGGAGCATCCTCAGGATGTGGACTCTACGAACAACGTCCGTCAAGTGCCGCCACCGGCCAAAACACCGCCTTTTATACCCTATCGAGCCCCGCTACTACCCCCACTACCCTCACCAGTACCCCCGAACATATTAATAAGCGGTGACGTAGTCAAGCAAGTTTGGTCATTCAACAATGCAAATCTGTTATTTTTCTTTTCTTTTATGATCTCTAATTGTTCCAACACGCTCAGCCGGAAGCCTTTATCGCATTTATGTAAAACTTTATAGGAATGGCCATCGGGCACGGTATGATTACTATCTAAAAGATGTTTAGCAAAATGTGACTTATCAGGATGACCATTCCTATAAGCCGCGATATGTTCTTTATACCGAGTCTCAAAGCTGCGTCCAGTTTGACCCACATATACACTATCGCATTCAGGACAATCGATCTTATAGACACCGGACTGATATTTTTCATCAATCCGGTCTTTGTTATGACATAAATGATGTTTTAAAGTATTATTTGTCCTGAATGCGACATGCATATCGTTGTTTTTCATTATTTTGGATAAGCGTGCAGATACCTCTCCCATGTAGGTCAAACTGGACTTATATCTAACAACCTCCTTATCAATAGCACCTGCGTACAAAAACTTAACCAGTTCTTCCTTGTTTTTATTTTTCAAAATATTATTAATAATTTTTGGACTATATCCGTTGGATATCGCAATTTGGAAAATGATATTAAGCTCATTTTGATAATTATCTTTACTAAGAGGGATCGATAATAATCTATGAATGTAACTATGAAAGGCCGCGAGTTTGTGTTGCCAAGGATGACATGACGATGCATGAATAGTAGTATTAGTATATATCGGCTTGCGAAAGATTCCAAAACTGTGTTTATTATTAACTCTAGTAATAGATAAATCGAGAAAATTTAGGGTGTTATTATCTTCACATTCTAATTTGAATTTAATTTTAATATGTTTTTTATTTAGTTCTTTAACAAATACGTCCAGTTGTCTCTGTGTACCCGTCCAACAAAGAAAACAATCATCTACGTATCTAAAGTAATATAAAATACTTTTATTAACGACTATATTTCTTTGTTCAAAATCGTCCATAAATATTTCGGCCATCAAAGGACTTAAAGGTGAACCCATAGCTAGACCGTCGTCTTGAACAAAGAATTCGCCGTTAAATCGAAAGTAGTTTTGTTCCATGCAGGTTTTAGTAAGAGTAAGCAATTCATTACTTTCACCAGGAGGTAAACGTTTTTCTAATGCATTCCTTAAAATACCCAATGTTTCCTTACGTGGAACATTAGTGAATAAACTATCGACATCAAGTGAAACTAATTTGCAACGAGGTGGCAAAGTCACATCTTTAATTTTGTTGACTAATTGTAGACTATTTTTTATGGCATAAGGTGGCCGAAATGAGAGCTTTTCTTTTATTATGAAATGAAGTGACTTTGCCAGCTCGTATGCTGGTGCACCTATGTATGAGACAACTGGACGCATGGGAATATCAGTTTTGTGAATCTTTGGCAAGCCGTACAGTGATGGTGCGCGAGGATTCATTGGGATGAGTTTTTTCTTTGATGATTCAGTTTGAAAGAAATATTGATTATTATTAATTGCTAATTTAAGCTTAGCTAAAAACTTGTTTGTTGGGTCAGAAGGAACCCTTAGAAATTGTTCACCCTGAATCACATCATTAACTCTGTCCAAATAATCGTCGCGCTCCATCACTACTACTGTGTTACCCTTATCCGCTTTCGATATTACTAAGTTATTATTATCTATTGTTTGTTTTAACGACCTCAAGGCCACTCTTTCGGGGTTAAAAGAGGAACCGGAAGGAGTACCTTTGATTTCGTTGGCTAGTAGGCCCTTAACCATGTTATCTTTCTTATTAACTACGGCAGTTATTTCCGAATCCACCGCAAGCATTTTCAAAGCATTCTGATTAATATTAGGAGTAATATTATATTTAAGACCCTTTTCCAAAAGTGTCATCTCATCCTTGGCAAATTGTACGCTGGTTAAGTTTTTGACGCGAGAGTGGAAGGAAAAAGGTTCAGACCTGGATTCTGTATGTGACTGGACAATCCTGTTTTTATTTACCAAAGTCTGAAGCTTTTTCTTTTGACTTAAATATTTAGCGTGCACTTCGATTGCTGCGAAATGGCGTGCCTTTTCATCTAAGCGATCGAATTCGATATTATGTAATTTAAAAGAGAGCTCGGTATAAAGAACTTTGAGATGTAATTTTAAATTATCCCTAACGGTAAACCAATGACGTGTCTCTTCGTTAAGCCAGATAGTCTCGGCTTTTTTGATAGCAATATTGGAGGCTCGGCTGTGCGTGTTGGTTCTTACATTAATATAATTAGGAACGACATTTAGACGTTTGCATTGTTGATTGAACCAAACATTTTGGGCGGCTATACGATGTAATTTTGTTAACTTAATGTAGAGTCGTGCCTGATCGGTCATGCTCACCGATTTTAAATATTTAATGGAATCAGGCGTTACTTTGCGGAAATCCATAGCTTAAAAATTAGTTTGTTATTATTTTTAACAATATTCCGCGAAATAAACTTCCACCTTTAAGTAAATGAGTGAGTGTACGCATAGGCATGCGTACAGCACCTCCCTCCTCCGACACTGCCTATGCGTACACTCGCATGCAAGAACTTGCAAACACAACCACCACACAAGCAATAATGTTGGCAAATCCGTGCAAGGCCCCTCACACCATGCAGGTTGAAAACCTCGACTAGCGTTTCGCTCCAACACCGGAGCATCCTCAGGATGTGGACTCTACGAACAACGTCCGTCAAGTGCCGCCACCGGCCAAAACACCGCCTTTTATACCCTATCGAGCCCCGCTACTACCCCCACTACCCTCACCATCAATCAAGCATTTCCAAAGCATTCATCAGAATGCTTTGGAAATGCTTGCGGTGGATTCGGAAATAACTGCCGTAGTTAATAAGAAAGATAACATGGTTAAGGGCCTACTAGCCAACGAAATTAAAGGTACTCCTTCCGGTTCCTCTTTTAACCCCGAAAGAGTGGCCTTGAGGTCGTTAAAACAAACAATAGATAATAATAACTTAGTAATATCGAAAGCGGATAAGGGTAACACAGTAGTAGTGATGGAGCGCGACGATTATTTGGACAGAGTTAATGATGTGATTCAGGGTGAACAATTTCTAAGGGTTCCTTCTGACCCAACAAACAAGTTTTTAGCTAAGCTTAAATTAGCAATTAATAATAATCAATATTTCTTTCAAACTGAATCATCAAAGAAAAAACTCATCCCAATGAATCCTCGCGCACCATCACTGTACGGCTTGCCAAAGATTCACAAAACTGATATTCCCATGCGTCCAGTTGTCTCATACATAGGTGCACCAGCATACGAGCTGGCAAAGTCACTTCATTTCATAATAAAAGAAAAGCTCTCATTTCGGCCACCTTATGCCATAAAAAATAGTCTACAATTAGTCAACAAAATTAAAGATGTGACTTTGCCACCTCGTTGCAAATTAGTTTCACTTGATGTCGATAGTTTATTCACTAATGTTCCACGTAAGGAAACATTGGGTATTTTAAGGAATGCATTAGAAAAACGTTTACCTCCTGGTGAAAGTAATGAATTGCTTACTCTTACTAAAACCTGCATGGAACAAAACTACTTTCGATTTAACGGCGAATTCTTTGTTCAAGACGACGGTCTAGCTATGGGTTCACCTTTAAGTCCTTTGATGGCCAAAATATTTATGGACGATTTTGAACAAAGAAATATCGTCGTTAATAAAAGTATTTTATATTACTTTAGATACGTAGATGATTGCTTTCTTTGTTGGACGGGTACACAGAGACAACTGGACGTATTTGTTAAAGAACTAAATAAAAAACATATTAAAATTAAATTCAAATTAGAATGTGAAGATAATAACACCCTAAATTTTCTCGATTTATCTATTACTAGAGTTAATAATAAACACAGTTTTGGAATCTTTCGCAAGCCGACATATACTAATACTACTATTCATGCATCGTCATGTCATCCTTGGCAACACAAACTCGCGGCCTTTCATAGTTACATTCATAGATTATTATCGATCCCTCTTAGTAAAGATAATTATCAAAATGAGCTTAATATCATTTTCCAAATTGCGATATCCAACGGATATAGTCCAAAAATTATTAATAATATTTTGAAAAATAAAAACAAGAAAGAACTGGTTAAGTTTTTGTACGCAGGTGCTATTGATAAGGAGGTTGTTGATATAAGTCCAGTTTGACCTACATGGGAGAGGTATCTGCACGCTTATCCAAAATAATGAAAAACAACGATATGCATGTCGCATTCAGGACAAATAATACTTTAAAACATCATTTATGTCATAACAAAGACCGGATTGATGAAAAATATCAGTCCGGTGTCTATAAGATCGATTGTCCTGAATGCGATAGTGTATATGTGGGTCAAACTGGACGCAGCTTTGAGACTCGGTATAAAGAACATATCGCGGCTTATAGGAATGGTCATCCTGATAAGTCACATTTTGTTAAACATCTTTTAGATAGTAATCATACCGTGCCCGATGGCCATTCCTATAAAGTTTTACATAAATGCGATAAAGGCTTTCGGCTGAGCGTGTTGGAACAATTAGAGATCATAAAAGAAAAGAAAAATAACAGATTTGCATTGCTGAATGACCAAACTTGCTTGACTACGTCACCGCTTATTAATATGTTCGGGGGTACTGGTGAGGGTAGTGGGGGTAGTAGCGGGGCTCGATAGGGTATAAAAGGCGGTGTTTTGGCCGGTGGCGGCACTTGACCGTTGTTCGTAGAGTCCACATCCTGAGGATGCTCCGGTGTTGGAGCGAAACGCGCGTCGAGGTTTTCAACCTGCATGGTGGTGAGGGGCCTTGCACGGATTTGCCAACATTATTGCTTGTGTGGTGGTTGTGTTTGCAAGTTCTTGCATGCGAGTGTACGCATAGGCAGTGTGGGAGGAGGGAGGTGCTGTACGCATGCCTATGCGTACACTCACTCATTTACTTAAAGGTGGAAGTTTATTTCGCGGAATATTGCTAAAAATAATAACAAACTAAATTTTAAGCTATGGATTTCCGCAAAGTAACGCCTGATTCCATTAACAATTTGTGTAGCTCTAAGAGTGACACCTGGTCAGTTACCAGGTAACAATGTTGACTAAAAATGGGTCTTACTTTACTTATTTTCTGATGGCTAATATTTATATGTCGCATCCGGTCAAAAACGGAAACGGAACTTAAGTGCGCCATCTTTATGAAACTAGTGGCGCGCTTTGACAGAGTCGGGGCGTGTCGGAGTGGGAGAGTTGGAGAGGGAAATTTCCCCTCCTGTGCCAGTCGCCAGAAGATGCGATCAGTCTCGTCTGGGCTTCCAACTAGCCAACACGTTCCGGAACTGTCCCTAGTTTCGTTTACTTGTGCTGAGTGAAGTGATTAAAGTGTGTTAGGAAGTGATAATTATTGTGAAGCGTTTAGTAAAGTGTAAAAGTGTTCCTGAGAAGTTTATTTGTGAAAGTGTTTGGTGAATGAGTGTGATTCTGTGAATTGTAATAAAAACTATTTCTGATTATTGTTATTAGTTCTTGTTCATTGCGCGATACCCACACAAGGCCCACAAAATGTCTGATCGTAGTCCAATTTTACCGAGAGATTCGTTATCAGAAGCGGGATCTAATCGCGCAAATGAACAAAATAACGGCAACAACGGTGGAGATCAATGGCGTATTTTGCTAGAAATGCAAAATCAACAAATACAAGCGTTGATTCAAACTTTGAAGACTCCAGTGACCGATAACGCTGTGGTGTTGCCAGATTTTAATCCAGATGTACAGGAATCTGATGCTGCCTCTTGGTGTACTACTGCAGACCTATGCTTTGGTGAACACGTGATGGAAGGTAGTCAATTAGTTATGACACTTAGCAAATCCGTTAAGGGTTCTGCTTCCACGTGGTTGTCTCAGATAGCCTATCCTGGGATGACATGGGCACAATTTAAAGAGTTGTTTAAAGCCAGATTTTTGAGTACTGAAACGCCTGCGGCAACTCTCATCAAAATAAATTCCGAAAGACCAAAGGAAAATGAAAATTATGCTGCGTATTCAAGTCGGCTGGTTACTTCATTATTGAATCAGTGGAAATATTTAAATTTAGAAGAAATTGCAGTATCTACAGTGCTTGCTCATTTAGCTCAAATGGATACTCGTCTGCAACGCCTGGCGTTTACAGCCCCAATTAAAACGCGCCATCATCTACAGCAAGAACTCCAAGCGTTTTCTTATCTGAAACGAAAGATACCTGTGGATGATTCAAATACTATTGGGAATGGAAAACGACAAAAGTTCTCGACATCAACAAACATAAGGTGCCATTCTTGTGGAGAATTGGGACACAAGCAATCGGACTGTCGTTCTAAAAAGACTGAAGCCAGAAAACCGTCTGCGATGTCAGCTTCTACGCCCAATCAACGTCGCCAAATCAGCCCAGTCGTTTGCTACAAGTGTGGCACTGCTGGTCACGTCGCAAGTCGCTGTACTGACTCTACGCCTGGACCATCAACCCCTGTGGAGAAACGGATAGACGTGTGTACTGTCCAGCCTCCATCCGGTACATTAGAATATTTCGGTGAGCGTTTTAACTTTCAATTTGATTATGGTGCCGAGTGTACATTAATTAAAGAAAATATTTCAAGTAAATTTAGAGGTAAACGATTATGTGATTTCTTTAGTTGGTATTGGCAATAGTAACATTTATAGTACGATTCCAATAGTACGATTCCAAAGAGCCATAGTTAAAAGCAGTATAGGATTCACATTCACATAAGTGTGTGTGTGTGTGTGGAGACTGTACCAGGATGCTGTAGCCGTAGTCCGGTAGAAATCGGCATCTGCCCTATGGGTAGTCCGTGGATAGGCGGTAGGCGGTAGTCCTGGGTGGTACAATCGGATCAGGCCGTGTAGCATTGATCATAGCGTCGTAGTGTGACTCGGGCTCTCTTTATGAGTAGCTATGTGTTTACGCAGGTTTGCAAACCTATGAATTGAGAATGTGGATCCTAAGACTGTCATTGATTTGTCATTGATTTTATTTTGATAAAAACCGATTTGATCAATCAAAGGCCAACGTTAATAAGTTTTCCGTGGGTGATTTCGTTTTGATAGAGAATTAAGAACGTAACTAAACTAAATTGGATGCCAAATTTAGAGGTCCGTTTCAAATTGTAGAACTTCTAGATGGTGACCGTTATCTTTTAAAGTCGTTAACTAATAAACGCACTTACGAATACGCTCATGATCGTCTTAGAAAAATGCCTGAGGGCCAAGTACCTATTGATGTTGTTGAAGCTGTTAAGTGCATTTTTTTGTTGTGTTGTTCGAATACTCGATTCGCTGGGTCGGAGACCATACCAGTGTACTGTAGCCGTAGCCTAGTAGAAATCGGTATCGACCCCTGTAGTCGTCCGTGGGTTCGCGGTCAGCAGTAGCTCTGGATGCTGTGGTCGGGTCTAGCCTCGAAGCCAAGACCATAGAGTCAGTATGTGACTCGCTTTCTGTGTTTTGTGTTTTTCTGAGTGTATTTTGACCACGAATGAGTAACCGAAGTTAAAAATGTGATTTTTGACAATACATCTCATCAATGGTACTTGACCCGTTTTCAATTATGAGGTTTAACCTTAAGTTTTAGTATTAGAAACTTAACTAGTTAAGAATCAAATGAAGTCTTAGATTAATGCTGTCAATTTTTGTTTAAGATTTAAATATTTTGCTCATAGACTATAAAGTCGGTTATAATAATCCAGTTTGATTGATAAACAATGAATTTCTTTCAACATACATTGACAGCATTATGAAATGTCAGGAATGGTCGAGCGCATACTGTGCTTGTTTTAATATTGTTTCAGATTAACGTGCGAGGACGCACGTCGTCGCAGGATGGCCGTGTCGCATCCGGTCAAAAACGGAAACGGAACTTAAGTGCGCCATCTTTATGAAACTAGTGGCGCGCTTTGACAGAGTCGGGGCGTGTCGGAGTGGGAGAGTTGGAGAGGGAAATTTCCCCTCCTGTGCCAGTCGCCAGAAGATGCGATCAGTCTCGTCTGGGCTTCCAACTAGCCAACACGTTCCGGAACTGTCCCTAGTTTCGTTTACTTGTGCTGAGTGAAGTGATTAAAGTGTGTTAGGAAGTGATAATTATTGTGAAGCGTTTAGTAAAGTGTAAAAGTGTTCCTGAGAAGTTTATTTGTGAAAGTGTTTGGTGAATGAGTGTGATTCTGTGAATTGTAATAAAAACTATTTCTGATTATTGTTATTAGTTCTTGTTCATTGCGCGATACCCACACAAGGCCCACAAAATGTCTGATCGTAGTCCAATTTTACCGAGAGACTCGTTATATAGATAATTTGTAGATTACTGTTCTGAACTAGTATCATGTAGTGTAAGACACTTTTCAATGACCAAAACTATTATCAGACGTTTTAAAAATAACTTTGTTGCTATTTTTTTTTCAAAGGCGTTATTTTTATTTTATAAATTAATAACACCTTAGAAAACAATACGATATTGCACTAGCTGTTGCCCGCGACTTTGTCCGTGTCAGCATACTGCATAGTATAATAACAAAGATGGACAATTTTCCCCTCTTTCCTTACCCAAAGGGTAAAAACGGGACCCGATAACAAAGATATTTCAGCCTGTCCGTCTGTCTGTCTGTCCATATCCAGACTGCACCTCCCCTTTGTAACATGTAGTGAATATTATTAAAGTATGGATACAATTGAGTATTTTTTGGCCATATACTTAGTCAAGTGCCTACCTGTTAGACCCAGATCCCAGAGAGATAAGACAACTTACTATCACAATATGGATGAAACCTTAGGTTCTCAGTAGTTCCTTATGTAAGTACATAAGGAACTACTGAGAACCTAAGGTTTCATTCTAAGTAGAATACCTGCGAATTTGTGAAGCTCTGCATGGAGCTATACTCACTCTGACTCACTCATAATGTATAAAAATGTCTGTCTGTCTGTAATCTGTATGTAACCTCTTCACGCCCAAACCGCTAAACCGATTTTGCTGAAATTTGATACAGATATACTTTGAGCCCTGGGGTTAAAGTATACTTATCCGTTTCTAGCTTAAGGCGACGCCTTGATAATTTGGCTGTAGGCTGTAGCGATATCGATTTTTCTCAGCAATGACTAAAGCTAAGAAATTAAAGTTCATTGTGAGTATTCATCATGTCTTTGTCTTTGAATTGCCCATAGCATAACACGATTGGTCAACTTTTATAACACAGAATAATCAATCAAAAAGACCTCTGTAAAAAAGGGATTCCTATTTTGCCAACAGAGGAGAGTGATTTAGGCTTCCAAAATTTTTACATATATTGGTTCAAGCATACACTTTAATTTGCCTACAGCTTATATGAAATGTATTAATTATACTTTTTAAATTACGCGACAAAAACCATTTTGTTACTTACGCCCTTTCCATTTTTTGCTGTTCCATTGCTTGTTTACTATGAGAGACCGGCCCGGCCGCAATACAAAACAAGCAATCTAAAACGTATCCAACACGGTTTTTTACTTTAACGCGGCGTCACCTTAACTGATGACGACAAGGATGATGACTGAAACAGGCAGTGTCGTGATTGGATGAACGATGAAAATTATAATGATTTTGTTGATGATTACGATGAATAAATAACAGACAAATACTTGCAATTAATTATTATAATCATAGTAAAATGTATTCTTTTATCTGATTTCTTTTCTACAAAAAATAAAATAAAATAAAATAAAATGCCTTATAAAACGAAATAGCTCCAAATAGCTTTACTTTTATATAAATTTACAATATTTATTAATTACGAGATTACACCCGCAACTTCGTTTCGCAAAATTCCGGGATAAAAAGTATCATATTTCCTAGAAAGTAAAGTATATCCGTACCAAATTTCAGCAAAATTGGTTAAGCGGTTTGTGCGTGAAGAGGTTACAGACAGACAGACATTTTTACACATTATGAGTGAGTGAGAGTGAGTATAGCTCCATGCAGAGCTTCACAAATTCGAAGGTATTCTAAGTACCATCGAGGAAATTGATTCCTATGCATTTGAGAGACCAACGTCATTTGGTCGATCATGTCAATTCAATGTTAAGTGTGATCTGTCGGCTGAGTTTGACGTAATGCGACCAAACTACGTAGGTCCCCCATTTGCATAGGAATCAACTTTTCTGATAGTACATAAGGAACTACTGCGAACCTAAGGTTTCATCCATATAATTGTGATAGTAAGTTGTCTTATCGCTCTGGGATCTGGGTCTAACAGGTAGGCACTTAACTAAGTATATGACCAAAAAATACTCAATTGTATCCATACTTTAATAATATTCACTACATGTTACAAAGGGGAGGTGCAGTCTGGATATGGACAGACAGACAGACGGACAGGCTGAAATATCTTTGTTATCGGGTCCCGTTTTTACCCTTTGGGTAAGGAAAGAGGGGAAAATTATCCATCTTTGTTATTATACTATGCAGTATGCTGACACGGACAAAGTTGCGGGCAACAGCTAGTAGAAAATAAATTCTTGCAATATCGTATTGTTTTCTAAGGTGTTATATTAATTTATAAAATAAAAATAACGCCTTTGAAAAAAAAATTGCAACAAAGTTATTTTTAAAACGTCTGATAATAGTTTTGGTCATTGAAAAGTGTCATGATACTACATGATACTAGTTCAGAACAATAATCTACATATTATATATAAATATTAGTTATCAGAAAATAAGTAAAGTAAAACTCATTTTTAGTCAACTTTGTTACCCTGGTACCTGACCAGGTGTCACTCTTAAAGCTACACAAATTCGCAGGTATTCTAAGTACACGAGGCACTACCAAGAACATATGGTTTCATCCATCAGAAAGTAAGTTATGTCTTATCCTTTTGGGATCCAGGTCTATAAGTATTTGACAATAATCAATCAATAATCGCGATACAGGTCGAACAGATCGAAATTATACTTTGATTTTTTTTTGCAGTTATTTCCTTAAATATTGATTTTACAATAAAAATTATAAGGACTAAAGTTGTAATAAATCAAATTTTCGACAAATTTGATCCTTATCATTTTCTTGAAAAAATAAATAATAAAGGAGATAGATATAGCTAAAAAAAGATTGGACCTTCAAACCAATATGGCGGCTAACGCACACGTCGTGGCTGGTCGAGTTTTTGAATTTAAGCTATTTATGACCTCCTCTAAACACTGGTGCAAAAAAATCTAACTCTACTGGGGTACTATTAGTATACGAAATGCGGCGCGTACGGTGCAGACCAATGTGCGAGGTTTCACATAATTAATTCCATACAACGAATTCGAAAATAAAGCGCGTGCTTGCTGATAAATGTGCGATCACCTTAAATGTTTTCTGTCGGCGGTTGACATAACCCGACCAAATAACGTAGGTCCGCCATCTGCCTATAAATAAATTTCCCGATAGTACAAAAAATCTCAATGGCTATAAATCTCATTAGTAGTCCTAATTAAAAAATATTATTAGCCTGTCATCTAAATGCTCCAATTTAGATGGTATATTGATATTATTTTTTATACAATGGTATCGATTGTTAATATTAATTGTATAATTTATTACCTCAAGATAACATCAATTATATTTACACGTGTCACAAATTATAGGTAACACCTTGGTTGGGTGGTTAGTAGTGGTTGTTACACCATACGCGTATTACTGCAACTTTGTTCTAGTAAATTGTTTATTTAATATAGTCACAATTTCTCCAACGCATGTGGTTTAGCTATAGCAGCAAAGGAATAGAACCCCGTTACATAGATTAAGCGCGGCGTTACGAGCGCCGCGCGCGAAGACCAATGATCAATCTATGCCCCGATATTATGTTTTAGGGACGAAATAACAGGTGGCCTTGACAATCTGTAACTCCTGGCCCAGTCTTTTCCGTCGTAGAAAAAAAACTTTAGTATACGTGCATTAGCTGTGCATTGCATTGTGCAATTAATTGTTGTTGAGTGTTAAATTCTCTATAAAATATTTCGACTGTTCTATAGCCGCGTACTGACCAAGCGAGCAGCCTCGCTGCCTCGCCCGAGCGTGCCGCGGCCGAGCCAAAAGTTGTCGGTTTTTGGTCGATGCTCAAAGGCGCCTCGGAAGTTTGCCGCGCACTAACACGTACTGACCGACCGAGCAACTGCGCGCGAGGCTGCCGCGGCGAGGCGGCTCGCTTGGTCAGTACGCGGCTTATAACGTTTGTCCACGATAATTAATTATATTATTATCTTTGATAGAAGTTGATGTATTTGCAAGCCATCTACGAAACAAAAATGTCGGTAGATTTTCAAGCGAAGTCTGTCCTCCTTGCGTAGAAGTGAGAACTCAGTAAGAATTACTACACAAAAGTTGTTTTATATTTCACATTAAATTAGTATTCTTTTATTGTTAAGCATGTTCCTACCCACCTAAGATGAGCCATCTTCGTACCTAATTCATTGACGTAAAACTATTGTATTACTCATGCTGATATGCCTACAAATATCTAGGTTGTGGATATAATAACTACTAGCTAACCACACCAAACCACCACATGTTACTAACATTAGGTAGGTACTTGTTATTAGTCATAATGTGTAATTTTTTAATTTACTTAACAACGCAGTTACTAAATATTATAATATAAGTGGAGCCAACAATGTCAGAGCACATTAACACATTGTTAAATACCATTATAATAAAGATTTTATCCACACGTGAAATAAGTAAACCTCCTCCTGTTTTTAAAAGTTGGGTAATGATAAGAAATAGTATAAAGAGTGGCAAATTTTGTATTCATAATAATTATTATTTATAATCTTAACGTTCCTTTGAGTTAATCTATATATTTTTTAGCTTCTGTTACCGCGTTTTCTCAGTAGGCAATATTGTCCTTAACCAATCAACCCCCATAAGGACACCGGCGACCGCGACAACAATAGAATAACAATAGATATTTCCAAGAATCCGCGATCGAAGGATTAAGTAATTTTTATAATTAATTAATTTATAGGAACCTATTTTAATATTTTTATAGGAAGTGAAAATTTCTAAGGCTCCATAAGGCTGTATCTATCTACATGTTTGGATGACAGCCAGCTCGAGCTAGGCAGATGTCCAACGTTTCCTAGTATACTTACCTTCACTGAACCCAATTGCCTACTACATTTACTGATTCTAAGAAGAAGACACTGGCCTCAAGTAATCTGTATTATGATAATATAAAGTAAGTATAATAAGTATTTGTGTTTATCAACAATACGCTAAGCTCGATACTCTACAGCGAACTGAAAGAGAGAGTCCGAGTAGAGAACTCAGAACGGTCGTACACGTTCAACCAAACTCAAAGTAGGCTTTTTACTTCTTGGTCATATAAGCAACGACTTTACTAACTGTTAAAATTAATTTTTAATGGGTATATTGCACCGCCGCGCGTCTTCCTTTTTCCTTTCCCAGTAAGTGTACTTTGAAATTGGGTATGCAGATACTTTAAAAAGTATCTGCATACCCAATTTCATCAAGATTTGTTTAGCAATTCATACTTGAAGAGGTAACAGACGAATAGACAGACACGCTTTCGCATTCTTCACATTTGTATGGATTAATCAAAATGCAAGAGTTGTCTGCGACACAAACCTGCAAAAGGAACAAAACGTATAATACAATATATAAGAAGGAAACTCGATGCACGATTTTGTACATCGGCTTTGTTCACAATCATCTAAATGTACATAATTAACCCGCAAATTGCAATATCTGCTTATTTATATTTAGGTTGAATTTGAAGGTATTTAAATACATCGAAACAATACAATACATTCGTAAGAAAATAATATTATGGTTTGTCTATTATTCGCCTGCCTTGGTTAATGGGACACATTTAATGGACGTGCATACGGGTTATGAAACTATATATTCTAATAAGAAATCTAGGTGATTAGAATTTATTTTTTAAAGTTTCTTAAGCTTTGTAACAATTTTAAATAAGCTCTGCCTTTTCTGGGTGTGGCATGACTGTATAGTATTTACAACGTAGCAGCATCCATCTGTGGCCTTGACAATGATTTATTTTCAAAACAAATGATATCTTCCCATCGTGTACGCACCTCTGCGTCGATCTCGGATGTCGCTAATTCCGCGCAACTGCCGTGAATAGCTAATGAGCGACACCTAGCGGCATCAGTATGCCGCACCAGCCGTCGCCGGCGAATCGCTAAATATACGGCAAGGGCACAACGTGGCCGCGGCCTTACTTCAAACGTCAAATCTCTGTTCCTGGTATAAAAATCTGATCTATACCCCATTTGGAATAAATTATTGGTATGCCAGCCCGTAGAAGGCTAGCGTAGTTAAGTATAGCTTACAGTATTTTTCCTACTTTTTGACGAGATAAATGAGCCCTGAATTAAGATATTGTCATCATTTCAGTGTCGAAATTCAAAATCGCGCAAAGGGTCCATTCACTATCCTGCATTGCAGTCCTGCTGCAGTCCGCCGTGCAGGCCTGCAATACCATTCACTATCCTGCATAAGCCGGCAGACTGCACGCAGGATAGTGAATGGTGTTGCAGGCCTGCACGGCGGACTGCAGCAGGACTGCAATGCAGGATAGTGAATGGACCGTTAAACATGACGCCTTGTCAAGAATTTTTGAATTTGGAACACGATTTTGAATTTTAAATTTCGAACTTCGACGGTGAAATTAACGAATGCACCTTGACTTGTAGTTAGGTGATAGGTCGTAGTAATTGCAGGTCATAATGTTCATTTTACCTTTTGGTAGAGGTTAACGAACTTTGTGCATGTGTTCTGCTAAATGTTATAGTGCACCTTCTATTGTCTACAATATAAAATAAGGAACACTTATACAATGGAGTATCACATTCTGAGAACTGAAGACTGAATGCCGCTACACCCTAATTTCCATGTAAACTAAAGATGACACATGTGAGCTGTGACCCAAACACAAGAACGTACGGGGGAGACCCGGTGGTTATTGACTAGACATGTAGTATGAACAACTACATTGATTTTATATCCTTTTAAAATATTATTGACCTTTTATGTAATCACTATCAAGGAATTTATTTTAAAGGCAAAACGAAGTGATAGTACTTTAGGGCACGTGTATAGGTCCCTTAAATAGAGTTCACTGTCAAAGTAGCAGCGCTGAATGAGCAACATTTTTTTTGTGATTTGAATGGACACGTGCCGCCGTGTCTTGAATTTTTCCATACAAAGATGAAAATAAATTAACAAAAAATTAAAACCGACTTCCAAGGTAAAAACAATAATAACATCCTTATAATATGAACTAAAAAGTATTAAATAATTTTTCCTATCTCATGGTGCCTTTTTCCGAATTCGGCTAAAACTCAACTATTTCTGTACTCAATCTTCATAATTTTGAAGTCAAACATTAGGGCCGATTCACACCGGAATGGCAGAGGCGAGGCGAGCAGTTTCAGTGTCATATGATTTTAAACTTTATCTTCATTATTGTAATACATAGTATCGCTTGAGAAATCGACGCCGCCGGCGCACACTGGTCCCAAAGTAAAATAAAAGGGACATTAAGAATTTTCGGATCGAAGGTCAACGGATCAGGCTGATTTTTTTTTTGTAGACAGCTGATGCAATTACAATTCACTTTTATAGATGTCGTTTTTTTCAAATATGCCGTATCTACAGTGATAAAAAATAATTTAATAAAATTTGTATGGACGAAATCATAATTTTGTCATTTTAATCCAAGATTCAAACGTATTCAAAATAAATCATAGCACAGCTTATAGTGGGACTCTTGTCGTACATTTTTGTCATAGACACTCAACTGCGATTTTTGAGGTAATTACCAACTAGGCAATGAGTCATTACCAAACAAAATTTGCAAACTGGATGAGTCATAAAATAATTTACCTGTACGTACATGTTTTGAGATTTCTACTTTAATTTGTTTAGTTTTAGTATATATAGGCTTTTTTATGAATAAGACATTAGAAAGAGTTACTTGTCAATAAAGAAAACATTATTATTTGTCTATCCTTAACAATATTTATTAAAAACTATATGAAATACTCAGAAATTAATTATACAAAACAATAAAAATTAAAGTACCTGTAGCTCCTAAAGGCACAAAAATCGCAGTTAAGTGTCTATGACAAAACTGTGCAATGATTTATTTTGAATACGTTTGAATCTTGGAATAAAATGACAAAATTATGATTTCGTCCATACAAAAAATAATTTATATTTTTTTTCTCTGTAGATAAGGCATATTTGAAAAAAACAACATCTATAAAAGTAATTTGTAATTGCATCAGATGCTACAAAAAAAAATCAGCCTCATCCGCTGACAAAAAAAAATAAAGTGCCTGTAGCTCTAAAAGGCGCAAAAATCGCAGTTGAGCAACATGACAAAAATGTACGACAAGAGTCCTTCTATAAGCTGTGCTATGATTTATGTTGAATACGTTTGAATCTTGGAAGAAAATTACAAAATTATGATTTCGTCCATACAAAAAATAATTCATATTTTTTTCTCTGTAGATAAGGCATATTTGAAAAAAACAACATCTATAAAAGTAACTTGTAATTGCATCAGATGCTACAAAAAAAAATCAGCCTCATCCGCTGACAAAAAAAAATTAAAGTGCCTGTAGCTCTAAAAGGCGCAAAAATCGCAGTTGAATGTCTATGACAAAAATGTACGACAAGAGTCCCTCTATAAGCTGTGCTATGATTTATTTTGAATACGTTTGAATCTTGGATTAAAATGACAAAATTATGATTTCGTCCATACAAATTTTATTAAATTATTTTTTATCACTGTAGATACGGCATATTTGAAAAAAACGACATCTATAAAAGTGACTTGTAATTGCATCAGCTGTCTACAAAAAAAAATCAGCCTGATCCGTTGACCTTCGATCCGAAAATTCTTAATATCCCATTTATTTTACTTTGGGACCAGTGTGCGGCGGCCGCAAGAGGCCACGAGCGTCCACGGGCGGCCGTAGATTTCTCAAGCGATACTATGTAAAGACTATGTATTACAACAATGAAGATAAAGTTTAAAATCATATGACACTGAAACTGCTCGCCTCGTCTCCGCCATTCCGGTGTGAATCGGCCCTAATACACCTGTATATTATTCTACGTATATTATTACTATTTGTTAACAGTCACACTTACAAAATATAATATCAGCTGCAGATAATTTTAAACAATACATTTAATAAAAAATCGAAGTGGACACGTGCTAGGGCCGCGCCAAACCGGAATTTCAGCAGCGGCGAGGCTTTCAGTGTCATATGATTTTAAACTTTATCTTTATTATTGTAATACATAGTATCACTTGAGAAGTACACTGTCACACTTACCAATCGCGGCCGATTGGTAAGTGTGACAGTGCACTAGCATGTTACTTGTATTATCGAAGCAACTTACTTCTCAGAAGTAATGTCAAACGTGTACCTTACGCTCTGGAGATAAGGTTGAATATTTTGTTATGTTCAATTTTGGTGACATTGTTGACCCTGACGTGGTAATGATGATGATGATGATGAATGTAATTTGTATAGTAGCATATGCTTTCAGTTCTTAAAACAGCGCCTAAACCCCCAAACTTGTATCTATAAGGAATCCGGAGTTCTCTTAGTATCTTCGGAACCATAGTATACCTTGGTGAAAAATCTTGCGTTTTGGTAGCATATGCTTATGCTTATGCTTCTCATAAAACCAAAATCACCATATGTTTCCATATAAATTTCGAGGAGTTCCCTCGATTACTCATGGATCCCATCATCAGGTCACCACTTTTATGAACATGGTACCAAATTGGAGTGAAACCTAATACAACAAAATAAAAATTTCGAAAATCGGTTCACAAACGGCGGAGTAATCGTTGAACATACAAAAATAATAAAAAAATAAATATATCCACAGCCGAACATATAACCTCCTCGTTTTTTGGAAATCGATTAAATAGCAAAGTGCGAGTTGGACTCGCGCACGAAGGGTTCTGTACCATTATAGAGCAAAAATAGGTAAAAAATGTGGTTTTTTTTTGTATGGGAGCCCCCCTTAATTATTTATTTTATTTAAATACAAATACAACTGAGTATTTTGTGAACATTGCAACTACCTAATTACCTATTGCCATTATTAATATCGAGCAAAAAATACCAAAAAAATTACGTTTGTTATATGGGGGCCCCCTTAAATATTTAATTTATTTTGTTTTTAGTATTTGTTGTTATAGCGGCAACAGATACACACAATCTGTGAAAATTTCAGAAATCTAGCTATAGCAGTTCTTGAGATACAGCCTGGAGACAGACAGACGGACAGACAGACAGACGGACGGACAGACAGACGGACAGACAGACATCGAAGTCTTAGTAATAGGGTCCTGTTTTTGAGCCTTTGGGTACGGAACCCTAAAAAACGTTACTCTTTCATCGCTGCTACTTTAGCAGCGAACTCTGTATAGGAGACCCATGCACACCCTAAAGTATTATCGCTTAGTTTTGTTACACCCTGTATAATACATTATTTGGTCGGATTATGTCAATTTAAGCAGAAAAATTCACGATTGATATTGACTTGACGAAACCCGACCAAATAAATTAGGTAGGTTCTCCATCTGGCTATGAATTCCTCTGACGGTACTTAATATATGTCAGTTCGTTTGTAAGAGAACGCACTCTAGTCAAAAAGTCGTCGGACGTCACACGTATAAAATAATAAAACCCACTTTTGTAATATTAATTATATTAGCATAATACAAATATTTGTATAACTACGTGTAAGTTTAAGTAATAGTATTACTAAGTACTATAATAATTATGATATGAAACAATGTGATAACTGATAATACCAGTCAAGTACTTTGGACATACAGATTACAGACCTTAACAACAATACAACCTACGAGTAAACAAGCTTCCTCGCCATATTTCGCTAGTCATTCGGTCAATATAACACCCAAACCAAACCCAAGCAAAATGGACATCGGCTATTTCACACCTTAAATGCCAGTAATAACATACAATAATTATTGCCTTTTTTTATTAAATAAGGGGGCAAACGAGCAAACAGGTCACCTAATGGTAAGCATAAAGCAACACTCGCATCATCAGAAGAACTGCAGGTACGTTGCCGACCTTTTAAGAGGGAATACGCTCTTTTCTTGAAGGTTTGCAGGTTGTATAGGTCCGGAAATACTGCTGGTGACAGTTCGTTCCAGAGTTTTACAGTGCGCAGGAAGAAAGTTACGCGAAAAACGCACTATGGAAGACTGCCACTCATCAAGGTGATGAGGATGGTATGTTTTTCGCGTGGGACGATGGCGAAAAGTTGCAGGTGGTATGATTCCGAACAATCCCTCAGAGCACTCCCCGTGATACAACCGATAGAGGATGCAGAGTGAAGCTACCTCACCTAGCCTAGCCTTTGCCTCTATTCAAAATCAAAAATAATTTAAGTACCACACAAGCGCTCAAAGTCGGCAGTGATATTTTATTTTTAAGATTATTATTGTCGTTTTAATACTACTCTCATTCTTATATTTAACAGATATCTGCCATGATAAGTTCAATATTATTGTCTTTAACATAATATAGATTAGCTTTATTATGTCCTAATACCTAAATCCTAATTGTAAAATGCTTGAGCATCTCTTATCATAAGAGTGTTTGCAGTAGACAGATTTTAAGTAAAATTTGTAAATAGGTACGCGTATTTCAACTAAAGCTATTCGCATTCGATTATTTACAGACATTCGAATTCATGGAATCAGTAGAAAATATATTAACACACATTCGCTTTTTTCCGAACGGAACGAATTCCGCACGCGCGTTTCAAATACAAGCCGGTGCGCGAGTCATGAATAATCGGCCAAGTGCGAGTCAGACTCGCGCACGAAGGGTTCCGTACCATTAAAGAGCAAAATTAGGCCAAAAATTTTGTTTTTTGTATGGGAGCCCCCCTTAATTTTTTATTTTATTTCAATATTATTATTAAATATTAAAGTACATATACAACTAAGGATTTTGTGAAAAATTCAAGTACCTACCTGTTATCATTATTGATATAGAGCAAAAAAGGCCAAAAAATGACGTTTGTTGTATGGGAGCCCCCTTAAACATTTATTTTATTTTGTTTTTAGTATTTGTTGTTATAGCGGTAACAGATATACATAATTCTGTGTAAATTTCAACTCTCTAGCTATAACCGTTCTTGAGTTACAGTCTGGTGACAGACAGACGGACAGACAACGAAGTCTTAGTAATAGGGTCCCGTTTTTACCCTTTGGGTACGGAACCCTAAAAACGAACGTATATGCGCTAGTCTTGTGGAATTCCAAATCGAAATTCATCATTAGAAAATCGAATACGGAAAACGTGTGTATTATACGACCAGCCTAACCAATCCCTATTTACATAAATATTGCCTAAAAAATGAAACGAAAATGAAACGTACTCAGAAAGATCGTAGGAATAATCAAATCTTCGGCATTTAAAAGCAGTCTTCATATTCATGGGAAAACTACTTTCATTAAATTCTAAATGTTCAATTCCGTGCATTGTTTGAATTAACTTTTCGTCACAAAAGTCGCTTTAGAAAAAAAAATATAATGTTACAGGTAATACAAATTCTACATAATTATATGAGTCTATTCTGATCACACCCTACCGGACTCCGAAATATAAGAACCCATTACCCACAGTCCACACCCATGACTTTAGGAACCCTTTCCTCGACTTGACGTATAAAATGCCAACACTACAATACACTTTACCAAACCCAAACAAAATTCCTTCACAAATAAAAAGAAAAATTACTTGGCACAATTCGAATACTTGAGGCCGGGTATATCAATGAAGCCTCGTTGGAAGATGTCGAGGTCGGAGTTGGTGCTGATGTGGTGTGCCAGAGCCTTCTCCTGCGCCAGGGGGTGCCAGGTGCCGAGGGTGCAGCCGGCGTCGTCGCCGCTGACGTGGTAGTGGCAGCGTCGAGTCGCCCGCACTGAGGGCACGTACTCGAACATGCGGACGTGGTTGCAGCGGTGAATCGCGAACCATAGACCTGGAAACAAATAGGCAAATATATTTGGTAATAAGGTGGCGCGACGAACTAGTTGCAGATAAAGAGTAGCCAAACAGCAAAGTATAGAGACGTGTGGAAGGAATGAGGGCAGGCATTTGCCCAGCTGTGGGACACAAATGGCTAATAATAATAATACTACCTGCTAATATTAGCAACTTTATATTCTGTGGTATTAGTCGGACGCTGTTAAGCATTTATACACACAAAAGTATTACTTATTGAGTTATGAATGCAGTTAATTAATATGTTCTTTAGATGATTTAGAACAAGACTGCACATGCAGGCAAAGGTCATTGAAAACAATAATGTTTAGGACCTAACCTAACATACCGACGCGACGTGACGCGACACTACCTTAGGTTAGCGACTAACCTAACAGGACAACCCTCTCATTTACAACAGATGGTAGGGACAGCGGCTAATCTAACTTGATGATCCTTACATTGACGAGACAGTCTACCTGACTGTCTCGTCGTAGCAGTAAGCTCGTTGCAAGGCGCATAGCTATAATTTCGTACTAAAACCAAAAAATAAGTTATCTACCTATAAATCCAGAAGAGGGTGGATTCTTCCTGAGTCTGTACGGAGAGAAATCCTGCAGGACCGCCCACAAGCGCCACAACACTTGAGGGTTAAGAAGATGGACATCAGCGGTACGACGTTGCTCCAGTAACCTGTTGGACAATAGATTGATATTGTTATTAACTTTACTTTGACGAGAATAGCAAGACACGGCGCAATGATAGAGAAAACCTGCAAATATTTTTATAGAGCACTCACTCGTACCTACATGTTACCTTATTGGGTAAACATCTAATCCCACCAAAAACATAAAATATGTAAAAATGGAAAGCCAAGTTCCATACAAACATTATTCTTGTCTATGGACTTCGCCGTAAAAAGGATGGAGATCTAAATGAGTGCCAAGTTCCATGGAAAATCGAAATATGTATGTATAGGCATATAGGAACCAAATAACATTATGAACAAATACTAGAGTCCATTTCTTTGCTTTATTGAATATCTATAACAATTAATGTTATTTAAATAATGTAAGATCTTAAACTAGATTAGATCTAACTTGGCCAGTTTTCATTACATCAGTCATTTCATAAAGTTATTGAACATTTTAATTCTGATGAAAACTAGCCAAGTCAAATCTAATCTTGTTTAAGATCTCACATTATTTAAATAACATTAATTGTTATAGATATTCAACAGAGCAAAGAAATAGACTCTATTATTTGTTCATAATGTTATTTGGTTCCTATATATACATATTTAGATTTTCCATGGAACTTGGCACTCATTTAGATCTCCATCCTTTTTACGGCGAAGTCCATAGAAGAATAATGTTTGTATGGAACTTGGCTTTCCATTTTTACATATTTTATGTTTTTGGTGGGATATCATTACTTTTTGTACAGAAAACTTTCCGAGCAAGGGTAGACAGTAGACATCTTAATCTTCCCAGTTCAAACATACATAATATTCGACTATATTAGCAACCTTAAGGTGTTGTTTCACCACTTCCGACGAGTATCGGATATGCTATCCGCAACTTATCTGGCAGATACTTCATCCGTCAGATAAATTGTGAATATCCTATCTGAAACTTAACTGACAGATCCTTTAACTGTCAGATAAGTTATGGATAGCTTATCTGAAACTAATCAGGAAGTGGGGAAATAGCCCCTAAGCCTTGTTGAGTATCAGACGAATAAAACAAAGAAAATTCAGGCGAATGGAAAAAGCAGCTACCATCAGGAGGCATTGGAATAATACGGTATAACACAAGTGTATTTCCAACCATTAACTATAGGGTACAGCTTATTGTGCGGAAGTAAAGTAGCTATTATTATAGCTGTCTAACAAACAGACAGACAAACGGACGGACGGACGGACAGACGGACAGACAGACGGACAGACGTATTAAAAGAATTCTATGTCTATTCCCGGGACTCAAACTATATCTCCATACCAAATTTAAGAACAATCGGTACAAGCAATTTGGGCGTGAAGAGGTAACAGACATACTTCATAAAGGCACCTTCTATTAATTTCCTAAAGTTTTTTCACTTCACAAATAAATATTTACGGAGAGCTCCCATACAATAAATGTGATTTTTTTGGCTTTTTTTGCTTAAAATCGATAATGACAGCCGGTAGATACTTGAAAATTTCACAAAATCTTTAATTATATTTTTATTTTCATAATACATAATAAAAGTAAAATAAAATAAATATTTAAGGGGGGTCTCCATACAAAAAACACAATTTTTGCCTAGTTTCGCTCTGTCCGACTCGCACTTGACCGATTTTTTTTGTTTCCTGATTTTTCCCTACGCTTTCACACAATTACCGAGCTGGATTCCAAATTTCAGCCTTCTAGGTCATCTGGAAGTGGGTTAGAATTTTGATCTATAGGTCAGTCAGTCAGTCAGTCAGTGATAAAAATGTAGATTTTCGGACGTTAATATCTTAATAACCGTTTGAGCTGTGCTTATGAAATTTAGAGCATGTAGTTATCTCGCAAGTCTCATTACATGAGCCAAATTTGAAACGTTTATGTGAAATAGTTTCTGAATTATGAGAGGGTCAAAAGTACCTGCAAATGGTTCGTGTAATATTACACACGGTGCTGCTCGCCATTCTAATATGCTGGAACTTGGCTTGACACGCTGCCGCGTGTCTAGATTAAACATTTTTAAATACTACAGTAAAATTAGATTTCTATACGATACTAGAGGACCTGATATAATAAGTTGACTTTGACTATAAAATTAGTTGAAAAACATGATCTACAAAGGTAAAGTTTAAACTATTTTCGAACTATTTTGCACCCATTTTCGAACCCATTGGCACCCAAATTGTTTCATCAAAATTGGTCTAGCCATTTAAGAGGAGCTGAAATAATTAACACACAAACGGCAAATTTAAGGTACCGTTTATAAACAGGAAACAGTGGGAAGTCCGGATACTGGTACCAGTCCTCCAGGTTGGACGAGTAGTTGGCGGGGTCCCAGATCAGGATCGACACGTCCCTGTACAGTGGATCGTCCAGAAACCTGAATTCCGGCTTCGTCACTACCTGAAATAGGAAGCAGAAAGTTTATAAGGATCTTGTCATAATAGAGATTAGCGTAATGCGGGCTCTACACTCGCGGCGCGAATTACGGCCGCGATTTGCGCCGTGAACTCGATTCGAACAAATACGAAGCCGCGAAGCGGCCGCGAAACCCTCCACACTCGCGGTTCGCGGCCTTCGCGGTCTTTCGCGCCGCGAGTGTAGAGCCCGCATAAGAGACGATCGCACGGCGATCACTAGATAATAAATAGACAATAGTCTGATCACCGCAGAATTGTCCAGCCAGCAGAACAACAGTGTGATATGTTTTTAAAGTTAGAACCTTATAAAACTTTATTACACTTTTGACAGTAACCGATATAGAACTGCTGAAGAAACAGCTTAAATAACCTTTGTGTAAGTTTTTTAACGTTATTTTACGTCTTTGTTTACAGTAGATTGTTATATCATACCTGTGAATTTAAGATGCGAAATGTTGTCTTGGAGCCGACGTCGTCAATGAAGTTTTCAGTCGGCGCATTGTTGAATCGCAAAACCATGTCATGAGAATCTGGAAATAAAATCCATACTAATATTTTAAATGCAAAAGTGTCTGTCTGTCGGTTACCTCTTCACGCTTTACCCGCTAAATGATAAAATTTGGTAAGTATGCAGATACTTTTGAGTCCCGGGAAAGAGCATCTAAGGATAGATTTCATCCCAGAAAAAGTACGATAGAAAAAAATTGGCGCAATGGAGTTTTCTAGTAATTTTAAAATTCATCAAGGTTACATACATAGCTAGATTCTAGAGATACTAGCAATAAAAATAAATAGTCTAATTTTGATCATTTCGGTATTCTATAATTCTGAAGAAATAAGTACAGCATTTTTGTATTTGTTATCCACACATGCCGCCGGCTTATACCGGCGGCACGGTCAGCGGCCCGGCCGCCGGCTAACCACACATGCCGCCGGCTTCGGTGGCAAGGCAGGCTGAAAGACGGCGGCAAACCCGGCGGTATAAGCCGGCGGCATGTGTGGATACGCCATAAGTAGAGCTAGAAACAACAAAGTCGGAAGTATATCCATACTAATATTATAAATGCGAAAGTGTGTCTGTCTGTCTGTCTGTTACCTCTTCACGCCCAAACCGCTGAACCATATGATACTTTTTGTCCCAGGAAAATGCACGGTTCCCGCGCGATGAACGAATTTTGGCGCAACGGAGTTGCAGGAGTCATCTAGTTACGAAATATCTCTGCACTGCAACATCTGAACAACTTTGATCATTGTCCAAATATAACAACCTTGAAAACAGTCACGATATTTACGGTCCATTTCATTTCGCTAACCCAATACCTGAAGAAAATTGTAAATAGTCTATTTCGGTTTACTACTGGTGTTGTGGTAAAATGTTATACGAGTATGGGCGAATCTGCGTTGAAAAGGGACAAGTCTGCAGTCATGAGATTTTTATTTTTAGTACTTATTATAATATTTTTTTTATATTTAATCATCTATAAGTACTCTATACAGATTGCTCTGAATATATTATCCTTAGTTGATTTTACTACGCCTTACATAATATTAAATACCCATGTTAGATCACAAAACCGTAAAAAAATTTAGGAAAACTAATTTCAAAAGCCAAAATAACATAGATAGATAGATATACAATTATTTATTTGATTGAAAAAAAACACACAAAACTACAATTTATACAATAAAAGAATCTGTACAAATAGTGAAGTGGCGGTCTTACGCTAAAAGCGGTTACTTCCAGTCTCCAGACAACCTTAAAATTAAAAAAAAAATAGAGCTTGTGTGGCATATTTCCGTTAATATCAGCCCCGCCTTTATAAAAGTACAAACGTTTAGGAAACTCAAGAACAATCGATGTAAACAGAACAATTAAAAAGTGAGCTAATTGCCGCCAGCTCGTGTCATTAAACGTTACACTTTTGTGAGGTTTCCGCGACCACCTGATTAATGGAACTTTTCTTTAATTGGGGGTTGTTAATTGTACTTATAATATCTTGTTGACATTATCTAATTACAAATACAGGCGTTGCGAGTCTTCAAATAGTTATTACTTATTAATTATCATGTTATTAAATGACGTATATTTACTTCATGCTTTTTGCTCATTAAAGTGTAAAAAAGGTTAATAATATTACCTAGATATAAATTAAAAGATTTCATAAAATTGCGTAATAATAATTTTGTATGGCCATTTGCGATTTATAAATGCACGCTGCATAATTAATTATTCTAGTCTACATTCCAACTTCAAGTAAATAATAATATGCAGTAATAAGTACAGTTTAGAATTTAGATCATTTTAACCCTAGGAGAAAAAAGTAAGTACTTCTCAAAATGAAGACGGCAAACCCAATTTATACCTTCGTAACTCCACCTACAAGTTAGTACCCTTACGTTATCTGTAACTATTAGTGTAGGTGAAGATCACATAAATTCAGTGTGTACAGATTACACCAAATTGAAACGAAGCGGTCATGTTTCGGTGTGAACTGCCCCTTAGGCTGAATCACATTGGGGCAGAGATTGAAGCGTCGCGACTCGCGACGGGTTATGTTTTTCGCCAAAGCCAATATTCATCTCTATTGTACTATTATATAAGTACAAATTTCTGCAACAAAAATATAGAAGCGTCGAAGAACTTATAGTGAGCACGTCGACGCGCGTTAGCATATTTTCGTAGAAATTTGACCTTAAGTAATAATACAACAATAGAGATGAATAACAAAAACATGACGCATTTCGACTATCCCAGTGTGAGTTGAGCCTACACTCAACAAGAACAGTGAACCTTCGCGTCACACTCAACTTTCCAATCACGTGGACTTTATCGTACAGAAAAAATGTAAAGACGATTGAAAACAACATAATAGACGATAAAACTGTTAAATTAAAAACATGACGCATTTCAACTATCCCAGTGTGAGTTGAGCCTACACTCAACAAGAACAGTGAACCTTCGCGTCACACTCAACTTTCCAATCACGTGGACTTTATCGTACAGAAAAAATGTAAAGACGATTGAAAACATCATAATAGACGATAAAACTGTTAAATTAAAAATATGACGCATTTCGACTATCCCAGTGTGAGTTGAGCCTACACTCAACAAGAACAGTGAACCTTCGCGTCACACTCAACTTTCCAATCACGTGGACTTTATCGTACAGAAAAAATGTAAAGACGATTGAAAACAACATAATAGACGATAAAACTGTTAAATTATGTATGTGGTGCACCGCCGTTATTGTCAGCGGCGGACTGACCGATCTGCTTACCTATTCTAATAGTTTACTACGGCCTACTTCATAAAGGAGTTTAGTCCCATACAAATCACGCTTATTGACGAAAATACAGTTGTTTGTTTATATTAAAATATGTTAATTAAACATGAAGAATGAATTAGTTATAAGGCCTGCAGCGGCGTAGATTACCGTGGCTGCAGCGCGGTATCTTTGTGCTCTACAATTCATAAACCGCAGCAAATATCAATTATGGTAGAGACCATCTTCATACTTGACCACCGTATCGCCCGCTCACATAAGCGTAACTAATAACTTTAGAAAGAAGCTACTGACGGCGTGGAAACTTGTCTTTGTTTTACAAGAATTTTATTACAAGAACTATGGCCGTGTTACTCTACTGTGTCTGTGTATAAAAAGCAGAAAGTGTAGCCCATCTTAATGCTGCTCTACATGATTAATAATCATGATTGCCACCTCCAAGCAGTGACGTTTTTATATTTTTGATGAGTTTACGCCACTTTTTTTTCGCCGCCCATGTAAAAAAATCTGCCGCCCGCCTAGGACGCTGCCGTCCCCCTAAGATGCTGCCGCCCCTAGGCCGCGGCCTATACGACCTCCAAGGCTGCCTAAAGCATGCAAAATCGACGTCGATCCTGGGCAATCATAGTCGACAATTCTTGTTTACTGTAACGTATCATGGACTAATGTAGAGAGCCCGAATTAAACGAAATCAATTTTATTTTCTCGTTGACAAAATATGCAACCATTTTTCTTTGTCAGCGTGCTTTTCGTTGTTTTCGTCCATGTTTACTGCGGATCCTTGAGCATTTTTCGTTGTTGATGTTAGGTAAGGGCGTGGACCGGGGAACAATAGTCATGAATTATGCAGCCACGTGCAGGTTGCTGACTTCACACTCGTGCGGACTTATAATACGAGTATATTATATTATGTGTTTATAAGCAGGTTTATAATAAGCTAATAATGCTGTTGTACCGAACTGCGCATGAAAATTATAGGGGAAACCAAAAAAAAAACAAAGTTGAACGTAGCACAAAGCAATGCGCAATATTTTTATATATTTAAAGTTTTATTCACTTAAAAATAGATAGATAGATAGAAAATGCTTTATTTGTACAAAACTTAGAAACTAAATTACATTTTGAAATAATATATGAACCTGTACAAACAGGCGGTCTTACCGCTGAAAGCGGTTTCTTCCAGACAACCTTGAAATAATGTAAAACAAAACTAATAAGTACTTAGGTATGGCTAAAAAATACTACATACGTCTTACTTTAATATACTATAATATTCATAATAAAGATACATATAATAAAATAAAGATATATAATACTATAATAATATGACAAACTACACAAACTTTACATACTTAAATATAATAAAAATGAAAGAAGTAGAATGCTACTCAACATGACAGTTTTAGATAAAACTCTTTGACCCGTTTTTTTTTAATATTAATTGTAGGTGATCTTTGGATGGTTTCGGGAAGAGCGTTCCATAAACGTATAGCAGATACGGTAAAAGAACAGTCGTAGTAGGCGGTATTATGGGAGGAAAAAGCAAGAGTAAGCTTGTTGGATAAGCGGAGAATAGGGTTATTATGTCCAAGGAAGGTGAATTTATCTTTTAAATAGTGTTATCTTTTAAATAGTGTGGAGAATTTGGATTGAAGAGAATATTGTATAGGAGATGAAGAATGTGAGTATTCCGACGCATCTTGACCGGAAGCCACTTCAATTTGGCCCGGTATTCCGATACATGATCGAATTTTCGAAGACCAAATATGAAGCGGATACACAGGTTTTGTAAACGTTCGATAGAAGATAAGAGCTGTTCACTGAGATCACAGTAACACACGTCGGCATAGTCTAAGATAGGAAATAATAAGGTTTGAGCTAGTGTAATTTTAGTTGGGATAGGAAGGAAATTGCTAAGACGTCTGAGGGAAGCGGTGGCGGCAGTCAGCTTTTTGCGCAACATTTGTACTTGAGTGCTCCATGATAACGTTTGATCAAAGTGAACCACTAGATTTTTAGCGGACGAGCTAAACGGAACTAATGATCCATCAATATTTATGCTGGGTAACTGCGTGAGGTCGACTTTGGCAATTAATTGTCTGCTTCCTATTATAATGCATTGGGTTTTTGTGGGATTTAGGTTTAGGCCGTAGTCTTTGCTCCATTGCTGTATTTTTTGAAGGTCTATGACGGTTTGAGCAATATTATGAGGTAAAGAGGTGAGTGAAGTGTGTCTATATATCTGTAAATCGTCTGCGAACATATGGTAAAAGGAACAAATTATTAGGGCAATCGGGGCAATGAAAATTGAAAAAAGTAGGGGCGACAATACACTCCCTTGTGGTACACCAGCGAGTATATTGCACCATGATGTTTTAGTGTTGTCAACTCTTATACATTGTCGACGTCCAGAAAGAAAGCTTTTAAACCATTCCAAGGACTCCGCTGATATATTTAAGGACTTAAGTAATAGCAATAGAATGTCGTGGTATACAGTGTTGAAGGCGTTACTGAAGTCTAAAAGAGTTAGGATAGTTAAATTTTGATTGTCCATTGCCAGTTGAATATCGTCAGTGATTTTAACCAGCACGGTGGACGTACTATGCCCCGGCCGGAAGCCTGACTGCATTGGGTTGAACAGTTTGTGTTTATTGAGAAAGGAGCTGAGTTGTTGACGTACCGAACGTTCTAAGATTTTAGAAAGGAAAGGAAGAATAGAAATCGGTCGGTAATCGGAAAAGGATTGAGGATTTGATTTCTTGGGCAGAGGGATAATATTTGCGTCTTTCCAGGAGGTTGGGAATACTTTGGAAGAAAGAGAAAAGTTTAGCATATGGGTAATAGGGATGATGACAAGGTCAAAGATTAGGGAATTTTGTTAATAAAATAAAGAAATCACGGTAAAAAATAAGTGTTCCCAAATTTTCAGCTTGATAGCATTTGTATTTTTTTATTTATGCGCCTTCAAATTTGGATAATTAAGTCGTTTTTTTTTCAATTAAACTTCTTAATATTTGTATACCATTCGATAGCTTATGCAATTAAAAGCAACTTTTCTTATGAAACCACTTTCATAAACGCAATATTTAATATACCTACCGAACAAAATTCTCTCCCGACGCGTACAAACTACGAAAGAGTGACGTCATTTTTTCGTAGCACTTTGTATGGAGCGTTTCGGGCAGGTCTATTTTATGAGATGTTTGAATTGTCATATCTAGGTGAATTTTTAAGCTATCAGAGTCATTCTTTCAGCGATGTTTCTATTTTTTAAGGGTCTTTTAATTACCAATAAGAAAAAAAATGCCTATTGCTGGAGAAATTGTGTCAAGAATAGGAACAACAAAAATATTAAAAATACTAAAAATACTAAAGTTTGTCTGTTCCTTTTGACCATTAATATAGGTATTCACGCTTAAGTAAGATGCTGGATCGATTTAGAGTAATTTCGCATACTTTGACTACCGGAAATAATAGTAATTTACTATCCTAGAAAGATGTACAAGTCCTTCGCGGTAATTTATTTCTTTGCACAACGAACTTTTTTGCAACATTTGGTATCTATAGATTTTTATGTTGAAAAGAACTATCTAATATTATGTTATATTAAAGTAGGTAATTAATCAATAGACTATGAATAATTGTCTCACCGCAAACGGTCCGATAAGCTCGGGGCATCGAAACTTTTTACTATCGAACAGTCACACTTTGTCTGTTGTACGTCTCCACCAGACAATGGCATGCTAATGATTCACACTACATGTGAAATATAAATGGCTGATTCACGCCAATAAAAAATACTACCGAGGAAAACCAATACAACTTTTACATTATTACTGCCCTTTGAAAACCCTATTGTAAGCGTGAATCAAGTTCTATGTAAGCCATTTTGACCGCATGAAGTTATGAAATGGTGTCTATGAGTAATGAAAGCATTTATATTGAATATTTAATGGGAGTTGACCATAATAATCATGCATCAGCAATTATATTTTCAAGGGCTACATTTTTAGTAGTTAGGTATATAGTTGTAAGCGACAAGATACTTTTTTTTTCGCAGAGGCAGATTTTAAAACTCACAACGTCCTGAAAAAGGATAATTTTAATGATAGATATTTTGATTTTTTACATGATAACTGATAAACGAAATATCTGCGCAACGAAAATGTAATATATGTAGAGTATAATCGATTACATTGTTTACATACTGTTGATCAATATGAATTAATTAGTAGCTGTATAAGTAGACAATTGGATCGCATCGTGCCTGATTAGGCTTGTATTTATGTGGGATCAACATTATGTATGGGTGCCGGAGATGTTCACCATGTTGGTATTTATTCTGCATAATTTGCCGACTGATTTATTCACGATAAATACACACGTAGCGATGTGCTGATACGGCGCAGGACCGCCGTGGCGCCACATACAATGTTACATCGCCATTCGCTGCTATTAACTTATGGCTTTGTCAGGATTTCAGCCTGATCTAGGATACAGGTTTAGTCCCCGAAGACCCCAGCAGTTTCCATTACTTTTAAAGGTTGGAAACCCCTGGCCTAATCTATAGCAATTAGCATCGCGCGTGAGCTACGAGGATTATTAGATGTTGCTAGCTCGTAGCGGTTGCTAGGCCACGCATATTAGACCCATATTATACTTTAATATCGGCAGACGGCATGTATACCTAAGGTGACCATACGTCCCGCTTTGGGCGGGACAGTCCCGCTTTCAGGCAGTCTGTCCCGCTGTCCCCCGCGAGGCCGAAATTGTCCCGCTTTTGCAAACAGACCAAATGACAATAATTTAAATGTATTTTTGCGTTTGAGTTTTACAACAAGCGTGATTATTCTGCTATATTGTGTCAAATAACATAGAAATTGCTCCAGTAATTCGTGAGAAAAGCCCTTTCAAATACATTTTCCCGCTTTTTCCTCATTTTTCTCTGTTTTTTTCGCTCCTATTAGTCTTGGCTTGATAAAATATAGCCTAAAGCCTTCCTGGATAAATCTAGTATTGACATAATTTTTCAAATCAGACCAGTATAGTTCCTGAGATTAACGTGTTCATACAAACAATCAAACTCTTCCGCTTTATAATATTACTAGCAACCCGCCCCGGCGTCGCACGGGTATAAAATATATACCTAGCCACTGAAAAAACGATTATAATCGATAGCCTATGATCCTCCACGTGGTCTACTTCTTATCTGTGCCAAATAACATAAAATTGCTCCAGTAGTTCGCGAGTTTTCCACATTCTCTTATTAGTCTTAGCGTGATAAAATATAGCCTTCCTCAATAAATGGGCTATCTAAGACTGAAAGAATTTTTCAAATCGGACCAGTAGTTCCTGAGATTAGCGCGTTCAAGTTAGCCCTTTCAAATATTTTTCCCCGTTTTATCCACATTTTCCTCTATTTCTTCATCCGTTGCGTAGTTTTGAAGATTAAAGGAAACAAAGGGACATGAGGGAAAAAAGCGACTTTGTTTTATAATATGTATAGATAGTAAAGTAAATAATAATGTATAGGCACTTTGATAATAATTATTCATGTATTTCAAATGGGGGGGGGGGGGGGGGGGGGGGGAGGCGGGGATTCTGTATTTGTCCCGCTCTGACAAAAAAAATTAATGGTCACGTTATGTATACCTAACTTCAGTTTTTAGACATTTCACTAAACATTTTTTCCCCTATTAACTCCCGTTCGAGACTTGAGGCTTTGCCGTCGACGGGATTACCTAACATGCAAAAGTTTATTTTCCTCAACTTGCATACTCAATTATCCTTATTAGAGCAGTTTTTATGAGAAACAAAAAGCATTATAACTTGTAAGCACATAACAGCATAATAAATCTCGCATAAAGTTTGGGTCGTTCCGCGAACGCGTGCGGGCCGCATTATAATGCGCACGCGCAGCCCGTAGATGCGGATAGATAGGCCGGTCGCTCACCCAGCCGTGATTATTATATTCAAATACACCGAAATATGCATCACTCAGGTATGCTATAAGAACTCTAGAGAACATACAAATATTATAAAACTATTCATATCACGTCTGATCCGTGCACACAAGTTCTGCCTAGGTTTTGGTGTATTTGCCTACCCTTTATATTTTGTTACTTCTTTAGAATTATCGCTAACGTTGTGCGTTTAACCGGTGCAGCGAATGAAAACAAAATTTCGTATGGAGATACATAATATTAGGATCCCCGAAAAGACATAGAATAGTTTTGCAGAAAAATGTACGATTTCGTACAACGACATTGCGAGTAAGTCTTGCTCTACTGCATGGGCAAAACGCACGTTTTATGTAGAGTGTGTACGCATATAAAAGTTGACTATAGTTTAGGTATGAAATGGTTCTATGAAAAGGGACCACCATTTTTTGGCTGTAATATTTCTATAATCACAACAAAAATAGTAAACTTTAAGTTACTAGTGTTATAAGATGACTTTCTAACGAATATGACCTGATTGCGTGTTAGTGTCCCCTAAACTAGACATTAGTGAAGCATGTTGCTGTCAGGATATTGAGCACAGGAGATAATTGTTCGCATTAATCATCAGAATGTATGAGAACTGTGCTGATTCATGGACTCGTGCGCGCGCGCATATTTTGATATTTTTAAAACACGTGTTCGCATAACACACGTCTTTGTTAGAAGAAAATGATATTTTAATATTATGTATTCATAGGCACCTTTGTTCACAATGAGTACCTAATTTTAAGTTTAAATTAAATAGAGCTATAGATAATAATACTTATTTAGGTTACTAAAATTGTGGTAGAAAATAAGTAAATTATAAAAAAAATATTTGTAAACATAAAACATTACTTACCTATAAATTCTCCCAGGCGGGATCCTCTTAAAGCACCAGCGCTCGTGACTACCGCACAGGTGTTGAAAGAAGCCTTCTCCTGCAGGGGGTTTTTCGGAATTTTGAACCCCAACCTTCGGAACGGCTCGTCGTCGCTGGTCACAGTGTTTACCGTCACATTCTTCAAAGCGCAGAGTATCTCCTCCTTTATTGGTTCTTTCACACCTTTCCTGTAGTATTTGACGTCGTAGGTGTTCTGCGAGTCCAGGCCGGAGGCGAACACCTTGCTCTCGCTCATCAGCACCCTGTGGAACTCTTTTAGCAGGAGCTCCTTAAACTCCTTCGTCAGGGCTTCGCACTCGGGCGTCGTGTAGTCATCGCACGAGTACTTCTCAGAGTCGAATTCTAGCACAGGTTTGTGGATGTTGGGGAACCGCGGGCTGCCCTGCTTCATCACGATGTTCCCGGAGTGGCTGTGTGAGCTCTTATTCGACACCTGGTTCAGTATACCGCTCTTTATCGCCACTATAGACCGTCTTTTCTTGATCACGTCGGTAGAACCATTTACAGGACTGATCTGCTCGGAGAAAGTCTGGTAGCTCACACCACTGGCAGTCTTCTGCGGCGTCTGAGACTTCGCGAACAGCCTCTGCCTCTCTATACTCATCCAGTACTGGGACCATATTAGGTAGAGGTATCCGCACATACCAAAACAAAGGAGGTTAATAAAAATCCATACCGACATCGCCGCGGCCTTCATTTTGAACTAATTACGCTCCCTGCACTACACTATAAAATATCACCTGCCACGAACCATGATAGTAACGGGGAAGGATTATTTTGATTCGTACAAAATATTTATAAAACCAGCACCGCCTTAATCGCGAACAGCTGATGTTGTGTCCGCGGCGCATGCGTAAAGCATCGATTACACTACCTCGTTCCAAAGGAAATTACAATTTCCTAGGACTAACGGCTGTTCCCCGTGGAGCAGACTTTTTCACCATATTCCTAAATTTTGTATATTTTTTAAATGATAGCAACGGCATTAGACTATTTCTGAAGTGGGTATGGCACACTCGGTGCATTTGCGTAAAAAGTATTCTGTTCTGAGATTCAAACTAATGCGGAATACTATATTGTGCATAATTAATTGAATTCAACTTAATTTACATAAGCCGATCTGGCATTGTCTATTGGTGCAGTCTATCTGCATATTGCCGTTGCAAAAAATATTAGAACGTCTTGATGTTATTCTCTTTTCTCTACCAAAATTAAAATTGTTTCAATTATCGTAAGCGTACATTATGCAAACCGTACTTGTTGTTTTAAAACGATTAGAAATTAAATACAAAGAATATGTTATTATGTATCATTTTATTTGGTCATAGGTTTTACAAATTTTATTTTATTTAGCTAATTTAAACAATGTTTTAGAATAGTTTTTTGAGATTAGTTTAATGTTTATCAATGTTAGTTTAAGTAGGGTTTAGCTGGGTAGCACTGGTACCTACATTTAAAAATTAAAACGGAAAAAATCCTAAAAAGAGGTCTGCAATATTAGTATCTACGAGGGCTACCAGCAAAAGCCCACACAAAACTGCGAATTCGCATTGCATCGCAAATATCTGCGACAAAACTTATACTAAAAATTACATAGCGATGCGAATTTGCACGACTTCGCAGATAAGTGTGGGAGCCCTTAAGCCGCCTTTTTTTTATTAGCCTATGCTGTCCCACTGCTGGGCAAAGGCCTCCCCCAGGGTCTTCCATTTTTCTCGCTCCTTAAGCCGCCTTAAGGTATCTAAAGTTGACAACTAAAATTACTTTATTTAGGTACTAGTGCTACTGCATTTTTAGAAATATTAAAAAGTTTTATAAATTTGTAAATGTGTAAAAGCATACAAAAGATAGGTAATAGGTATACAATAATTGGTTCACGGTATAGTTAGGTAGCATCTACGTTCTACTATTTTAGTAATATTCTAGGCGTAATACCATACTGCAGTATAAAAATGCTAACAGATCTAAGTATTATAACGATAAATAGTTTATACCTATATTGAGATGTGCGCAAAAATATATTATTAGTACTGTAACTACAAAAAGTGTCTAATCGAATTAAAGAAGACGAAATGAGTAACTTTATGGTATGACGATATGTCCAAAGTATTTAATCTATTTTTAGTATGATGCATTAAATACTAACGGTAACTAATAAATAATCAACAGATGAGCTGTTCTTAAATAATACAAATAAACACTTACATAATAGACAACAAAACATAAATTAAACTTAAATTGTTACATAATTTCTAATTTAATTGGTAAGGGAAAATTACATTAACATTGATAATATAAATTAGTTGGCATGTTATTGCTATTTTGAGCCTATGAGAGTAAGGGGCTGTTTCACCACTTCCTGATAAATGCCGAATAGGCTATCCACAACTCATCTGACAAATGGAGTATAGAGTATCTGTCAGATAAGTTGCGGATAGTCTATCCGATACTTATCAATGAGTGGTAAAACTGGCCCTAAGACTTAGATTTATTCTAAAAATATGGGACGCTAAAGTTACTAAGGTAACTTGAAAGTTCAATTCCTTTCATTATTCTAATAGGTCCTATTTAACAACGGGTAGCATTTAGTAAATGGGATGTATTTTTTTTCATCAACTATCATAAATGACACGATTTTTGTACGCTATATTTGTTATTTGCTTTTAAATCATAATAAATATTTTTTTGTATAGGTACGATGCCAAGTAGTATTTCATTTATTATTAATATTTAAACATCACAGTTTCGATGGTTAGAGCAAGCTAGAAAACTTAACTCAACTCAATTTTTTACGTCCTCCGTGGCTCAGTGGTTGAATGTGTGTGAATTTTTGTCACCAAGCGTAATGAACTAACCATAGTATGGTAACAAACATATTATTCTTTAAATCTTTAATATAGCCGATTACAATAAAAACCAAACTGCGATTCGAGGCACAAAATCTCATAAAGCTCATATTCATATCATTCATATAAAATTCTGCGCCTCCGTTATTTTGATTTAAGTATCAGGTATCTCAGTGTAAGTACCATCCAGGAAATTGATTCCTAGGTAGTTGACGGACTACGTCAGTTGGTCGGCTTATTTTAATTCAGTGTTAGCTGTGAGCGGTCGGATGGGTTTGGCTCCCCGCGTTCCATTAAGCGTTAAAAACGATCAAGGGCGAAGCCAAACGAGCGTAATTTGTGAGTTGTGAGTCGCAGAGTTTCGGTTCTGCAAAATTCTGCTGCATTCAGTTTCATACAAGAGTCCTGTTTGATTCACACTTGTGCGTAATTTTGTCAGTCATGATTTGTATGAAAAGATATTTACGCGGCAGAAATTCTGCGACTCACAACTCACAAATTACGCTCGTTTGGCTTCACCCCAAGACGCTCAAAATGCCTCCTATTTTGAGCGCTTTGATCGTTTTTAACGCTTAATGGAACGCGGGGTTAATGCGACCAAACTACATTGGTCGCCCATCTGCCTAGGAATCAAAGATCCCGGCTAGGTACGCGTACAGCAGCGCCATGGCCATCAGCTCAACAATCTGCGGCAAGGTGACGTACATAGGTCAGCGGTCGCGCGCGGGGGAGGCGGCGCGGGCGCGCGTCAGGAGCGTCGAGTAGTGCAGCAGGGGCAGCGCCGCGCCGCACAGCACCAGCGCACCGAACGACGGCTTGTGGAACAACCTAGAAGCGACGGTGTCTATTGATTCCAAATTTGAAATTTTACACCAAATCTAAGTTCCCCGCGTTCCATTACGCGTTAAAAATGATGAAAACGCTCAAAATATTTTGAGCGTTTTGAGCGTTATCAACGCTTGATGGAACGCCCCCCGCGTTCCATGGCTATGGATGTTGGCTATGGATTCGAAATTTGAAATTGGACAGCTAATAAATTATTTTTTAGAATTAAGAATTCATTTTTTTAAACTAAACAGTTTACTGGCCAGTGCCAACTTATAGCCAAACTGGTAGCCAATTAAATCTGGTCAAATAACACTGGCAATATATAACATAACACAGCTTCATAGCACACTTATTAAAATATATTTGAATTATTAGGCCCGCTCTTACCAATTTAAATTATACTTGATCTTGTTTTAAAATAGCGCAAGTACGAGGGCTGCTATTTATGTATCCGGAACTGGCCACTTACAAGAACAATATTTAAAAAGTAATTACAACATTTGAAAATAGAGGTTGAAGAATACATTTTGTTTCATGTGACTGTCAATTATTTTTCCATTGTGGCGTCATTTTGAAAATTGCGTGTCTTCATTTGCCATGGATTTAACGCGTGAACATTTTCGTGCAATGATTTACTACGATTTTCGGCGTGGGCTAAATCAACAACAGTGCTTTATTCAACTCACCGCAACTTTTGGAGATGAAGCACCATCAAAAACCACTGTTTATCACTGGTACAGTGAGTTTAATCGTGGGCGGTCTATGCTCACGGATGAAAATAAAGAAGGTCGCCCAAAAACAGCTGTTGTCCCACAAAATATAGATGCTGTGCGGGAACTAATAATGCGTGATCGTCATGTTACATATCGCGAGATAGAGGCGTCCTTAGGCATAAGTATGACGAGCATACATAAGATATTACACGAACATTTGGCTGTAAAAAAAATATGTTCGCGTTGGATTCCGCACAACTTGACAATCGATCAAAAACGGGCTCGTGTCGATTGGTGCAAAAAAATGATAAAAAAATACAACCGTGGTACGTCAAAAGCCGTTTATAATATCTACACAGGTGATGAATCTTGGATCTATGCATATGACCCCGAAACTAAACAACAGTCAACGGTGTGGGTGTTCCAAGATGAGCCGAAACCAACAAAAGTTACTCGTGCAAAAAGTACTTTGAAGCAAATGGTCGCCTGTTTTTTTTGGAATTAATGGACATGTGGCTACAGTGCCATTAGAGAATCGTAAAACGGTTAATTCTGAATGGTATACGACCATTTGTTTACCAGAAGTCTTTGAAGAAATAAGAAAGGACAACCGACAACGCAGAATCATATTACATCACGACAATGCTAGCTGTCACACCTCAGCTGAAACAACTCAGTTTTTGGAGGGTCAAAAGATCGAATTGACTGGTCATACGCCGTACAGCCCTGATTTGGCACCTAACGATTTCTTTTTATTTCCATACGCGAAGAACAAATTACGTGGTCAACGTTTTTCGAGCCGCGAAGAGGCTGTTGATGCGTTCAAAATGCACGTTTTGGAGATACCTCAATCAGAATGGAAAAAGTGCTATGAAAATTGGTTCCAGCGTATGCAAAAGTGTGTCGATCATCGCGGCGAATATTTTGAAAAGCAATAAAACCATATTAAATGATATATGTTTGTTTCTTTTTTTAATTCCGGATACATAAATAGCAGCCCTCGTAAGTCTATTGGTAGAATAGCTATTTTAATTATAATCATTAATTGAAACTTACCAAGGAATAGAGATGACTAGTAATGTGTAAGAGAAGCACAGCACAAAATTGATCCACAGTCTGCTGCAGCGCCGCAAATTGCTGGATATCCAGCAACTTTGTAAAACTGGAAATTATTTCATTATTTATTTTTTAATTAAAAAAAATTAAAAATCTGTCATCAAATTCTACAAAACACAACCTGAATAAAATGGAAAATAACTTTATATTGCTAAGTACTCACATACAGTTTTGCTCGATAGTTTGACTCGAAATCGAGCAAAAACCACTGTGTGGACCGCAAAACTCACAGCTCGAAGGCTCGCATCGAGCCAGTTTGAAGGCTCGAATCGAGCCGGCTTGACTAATTTTTTGACACTAGTTTTTATTATTCGTAGCTAATTTCCTTCGAACTGGAGTAAAACTATCGAGCAATGCTGAATGTGTGGACGAAAGCCCGAGCATTGGTTTTTACTCTACGTGATTGCTCGATCGAGCAAAACCGTATGTGAATACTTACACTAAAGGAGAATGGAATTGGGCAAATGTTTGAAATGCTCTCTAGGAATACTTACACAAAGTCAACCAATCTGGATGTAGAGTCATTGCTGATGAAAACACTTGAACAAGCCCAAAAAGTCTGTACTTCCAAGTATGAACATTGGCATCACGATTTTCTAAATCATATATCTGTTTCAAGCTGTATGAGCCCTTTCGCAAAATACAAATGGGGTCTGCAGTTGCAAAATCCTCAGGGCTGTAAGCTTGCAAGATTCCATTTTCTATTACACCTACTGCTGTATACTGAAATTAAAAGTGAAAAGTCATACAACTTTTTTCTTTCAAATATTTTTTTATTGTTGTTAAGTTACATTTATACTCTCTACACATGCGGCCGCTTTTAAAATATTCATACACCTAGTAAATTTTCAAGCTCTTCTTTTTTTATCTAGATTCTAGAACATTGGAAACAGACATTGACTAGTTATTGACAGACATTGACTATATTTTATTATATCCTTTGTAAATATTTTTATTAGGAAGGTGGTTTAGGATTTTGGAACATTTCTGAAATTAAATAATTTTTATTCAGAGTTATTATTTCGCCCATGACTATTAACAATGTCGGATGTGAAAAACAGCAACTTTACAGGAGAGCGATTCAAAGTCTAAATTGTGAATAACTTTTTACTTATTTCAAGTAGAATCATGAAATTTCAGGGTTGTGCTCTATAAGTTATTTACGTTTAGTATATTATTAGGAGTATCCCGTATTTTATGAATAAATATGAGAAAAGTCACTTCCGACCTTTTTAACGGAGTACGAGTAATGCTGATTTGTCGGAAGTGCCAGAACCGACGTTGTTGCTTGTACAAAATGATTGCTTGTCGGAAGTGGCACTTACGCCATTGTTAAGTGATAACTTTTAATTTAAAAATGTCGCATGTAGAAATTACCAACAAAAATGACAACAATTTAAAAAAAAGATATCTTTTTATGGACTTATGTCAAATAAGACGTAAAAACAATGTATGTATGAAAATACAAAACATTTCTTATGACGTAATTAATTCGGAAAATCAAATTTTCGTCTGTAATGTAAATTAAGTTAAAACATTGAAATTAAAAATTATTGCCATCACTATTTTGTTGACTTTTTGATACCATAACTTAAATTAACTTAACAAAATTAATATATTTTTTTGTATCAATCATAAAGAGGAAAAGTTTGTTTCGTGTTTGGAAAAGTCTGTATGTTGTGTAATTGAAATGCATTTTGTTACGTAGTACTTTTATTGTAAGAATATTTTATTGAAGTGAAGTAAACAAGTTCGGTGCTATGGCAACGACCAAAGGTAGCATAGATAAAGTATATGTCAGCTCTCCCCCGCTATTTCAGAATGCCTGCGCAGGAGGCAAAAGCTCCAGTATTAGTGCCGGCGCCAAACTGTTTCAGCACAAGTAATGACCTCGTGGTGTATTTGGTCCAGGCGACGTAAAATTGTTGATCGTAGCCACCTCCTCCTCCCTTGTTTCATGTATATTACAGTAGCTCTTTTCTTGTTTATGTATCTTCTATGTTTTCAAAAAGTGGATATGTAATATTGTATTTAAATCATTTCTTCCAGTCGTATTTCTATTCGCATTCTTTCTTTTGTTTCCATTTGTGCTTAATACGTAATTTTAACTCGTTATCTTTCTCTTTCCAGTTTATAAGCTCGGCTTTGGTGTAGTATTTAAAAGTAATCAGAATAGCGTATCTGTTATTTTCTGTTTTCAACCCTTCTTCGAAATTCATTTGTTGTTTGTTCTCGTTTCCATCTATATAATTTTCGTCCCAAGTTTCGAACGTCGTATTACTTTTTTCTAGAAATGTGTTGCATATTTTGTCTTCATTTTCTGTAGTAAGTTCTTTGCCTGAAGGAATTTCATTCCGAACGTTTGGATTTAGCAGGTCCTGTACTATCTTCGGCTTCGTAAGTGTAGATTTCAATGGCTCACGTAGGATACCACCAGTATCAGTATTTTCCTCAAGGTAAGGTGCAGGTGAATCTTCAAAATTATTATTCGTTGTTTGTAAGCTTTCTTCGTTAAAAGGTTCTTTCGTTATATCGCGGCGTGTGAATCTGTTTTCTATATTATTAACGTGTGATTGAGCTCGGTTTTGCATATCCAGTAGTTTTATTTTGATGGAGATAAATTCCTCCTCAATGTTGTAACTCGTTTCAATCTCATTATCCAGTTCTTCATCTGTTACTTCAGATATTATATTTTCTTGCAGTTGTCGAATTCTTTGGAAATCTTCGTGTAGGTTCTGTAGCCTGACATGAGTCTCCGCGTAATCAAGATTCTCATGTGTTTTTAAGTATGACTCCCACCTCGTAAATTGTGCTCGTATGGAGGCGCGAATCCTCTTCCAATTTTCCAAGTCAGTAATCATCCTCGTCGCCAACTATGTTGTGTAATTGAAATGCATTTTGTTACGTAGTACTTTTATTGTAAGAATATTTTATTGAAGTGAAGTAAACAAATTCGGTGCTATGGCAACGACCAAAGGTAGCATAGATAAAGTATATGTCACTTTATATCTTTGTTTGTATTGAATAGGTTCAATAACTACTGAACTAATTTTAAAAATTATTTTACCCTTGGTAAGCTACATTGTTTGCAAAGAACATAGGTATATAGTGTATTATTCAGAAAAATATTAGGGATCATACCGAAAATCGCAAAAATATAACCCAAAGTGGTAAAAATTTGCAATAAATTACATTATTTCGCTTGCGCTGCGAAAAATACAGCTGATTCATAGAAATAATATAACAAATACTTATAGTATTCATAATTATCTACAAAAAAGTCCAGGACAGCATATATGTATCTTTTATGGTTAACGAATAATAACCATATTTTCCTTCATTAAAAATTAACTTCAAATCATCTCCTACTAGCGTGGCTTTTTTGCATATTAACAATTAAACTTTACCTAAATAAATATCAAAATATTAATTGTGATTCTGTAAAGAATAGAATTGTCTTTTAAATTATTACCATGGGGCAAATATTTTAGAAGTTAGGGCAGTTTGATTAAAGGTCAAAACAAGGCGCCGACGCGGCAACGGCGGTGGCTACCACGAATTTGTAATGGAAAATATTATATTTTCCTAGTCGAACAACTTGCTATGGATCTTATCGACATCTGCTAAATACGCTGGAGAGATGAGTTTGCCCAAATATGTGGAAAATACAGAAAATACTGACGAAGGACTGACTGTTTTGCAGGTCCATTAATTTGTCAGCGAAACGAAGTTTGCGGAATCAGGTAGTTCTTAAAAATCTCTACATTTTTAGGGCACTTGCGTACTACTAAAGCTATCGTTTTCATGAAAAACTTACATAGTTATTTATTAGATTAATTTATCAAAAGCAGTCTTCTTCATCCGAGATTCTCTATTAATTATTCTATGGTATTTTTTGAGAATAATTTCACTTTTACATAATCTAGACATATTACAAGCTCTGCATTTACAATGTCTACAAGATCAGCAAGGCAAATCAAACTAGCTACTCAATGAATTTGAGAAAATTATAATAGTACCTAGTATAGGAAAAAATGCTCATGGAAATCTTGTGACTGAAGTTAAACCTAGTGTGAAAAAAGGTCCTTTTAATACCTTTTTACGATTTTTAACAGTAAAGCTATTGTTTTATTACTATTATGTATTAGAAAAATGCCGAGAAAATCAGCTATTAGACACGAGATCGCCAAAACACGATTGTTGAATTAAAAATTGTATTCATTCACTGTGATGTGTGCCAACAAAAACTTAATTTTTGTACAAAAATGACCCATTTTGAAGCCTTCTGAAAATTGTGTCAAGTCGGTAAGCAACGACAGATATGAAACAAACTCCAAGTGACATTAAACAAATTAGAAAAATAAGTGAAATGATTATGATGTAATACTACCGACATTTTGCCAATGTATAATTCCCCATAACAATGTCGGAAGTGGTACTAACGACAATTTAACCATTTATAAAACCGATTAAAAATGTCGTATGTGGTACAACCGACATTTTACACATTTGAAAAACCGGTCAAGAACGTTGGATGTGGCACATCCAACAATTTTAAATGATCTACGACAAAATCTTATCTTATAATCAAATCTAAAGCAATAAAAACATAAGCTATACTGTTCAAAATCTTTAAAAAATATAACAAAGAATAGTAAATACCATTTTCTGCACTAGCATTAGCTTCGATCATAATATTTCCATCAGCATTTTTTTCGCTATTACTATATTTTTCTTAATTTCGTTCAGTGCCTACTTTGATTAGCCGCGCTGATCTTGTAGACATTAAAATGGCGTCGAAAATTTAAAAAATATAATTAAGGTTGCAAAAAAAACAAGTGACAGAGCGAGGTCCATTCCCTCCGTTAACATAGTCGGAAGTGGCACATCAACCGCTCTCACTCGCCCCCGCGATCCGTTAACAACGTAGGTAGTGACTATCCGACATTGTTAGCGGACCATCTTAGTAATATACGACATTTTTAATGTAGCTATTTCAGAACCTATGCAAAATATAGATTTTTTCTTTTCAGCTAATGATAGCCTTGGTTATAAGGACATGTTATATAAAATAAAAAAAAATTGTCGATTTTGCACATCCGACATTGTTAATAGTCATGGGCGATTTACAAAATTCTTTCTGAACGTCGAAGCTATGGTACCTACCCACTAAAACCCCAACGGTGTTCCTGCTCCTGAAGGTGGGACTACGGGAAACGCGTGATCAGTTCAAGAAATAACCCAGTGAGAAGAACGGGCATGCATAAGAAACTTGCATCTGTTTTGTCCATCTGTATTATTTTTATACTAATTTAATAGTTTTATGTGAGATTAAAAACCTAATATCATTACTAACTTACAATATCATCTTCTCTTCCTGCATATGAGAAATGTATTCTGAGATCTCCAATTTCATGTTCCAATGCACTATTACCATGGTAATAGAATCCTGAATGTAATTTTATATCACTCCTTTCTGGTCGAGAGTCAGACCACACCTCATAATAATCATTTACTTTTCTTTTTACATCCACACCTGTAATTTAAAAAATGTTAATGGAAAATAGTTAAAAGTACTGTATACAAAAAAGAAAGTGAAACAATGATGCATCAAGTTGGCCGGTATATCCAATAAAAACCACTTGCCGACGAAATGAAACCTTATATTATAAGCTTCAATTTTTACTATGGACAGAACACGGTAAACTACCGGAGAAAAAAGATATCACACCTGACATCATAGGACTGCCTATGGACTTAAACCACTTCAGTACGAACGCTATTCTCAAAAAATGTCTTCGCTGATGTCATAGACCGTACTCATAGACTCGTAGACCATCAACAACAAGGGAGGGATGCTTTAGTTCATCATTATTGTACGTGTTTGACAGAGCGTCGCACAATCGGCGCGTGTGCTCATATTATTTTAATAATATGGTGTTTAGGCGTTGGTCGCTACTCACCACGATGTATTTATTCCCCCGGCAGAAGACATCATTTTTGACAATGAATTTGTATAAACCATGGAAGTTGTAACTGTAGTAAATGATAATTAAAAAATAAAAGTGTTTATTTTGGTAGTATGACCCTAGGGTTAATACCCAAGTGATAAGCTGACTAAAATACAGCATAGAATGATTTTTTTTCCATTGTAGAATATTTGATTTTTACAAAAAAAGTAGGAGCCAAAAATATTACTTTCAATGTTCCAGACTGTACATTTCCGGTCGATTCATAACATAAACTGTTTCATTTCAGTAACTTTAGGTTATAAGCAATAGGCTAACAGACATTAGAACTTTATTGGCTATGCCGGCCAGGATCCATACAAAAGTGCCCATCATTCTTTATTAAATGTACTTTTTTGGTTTCTCTCTATATGTAGAACAGAATTTTATAATAAAAAATACACAAGGACACTGGCTGACCATTAACCCATCAATCCCCAAGCGGCACCCAGCTGCCGCATAACAATTGAAAATCTATTGTGTCTGCGATACCCACAATGGAGGTGTAAACCCATCAATCCCCAAGCGGCACCTGGTTGCCGCATAACAATTGCAATTATGTCTGCAATACCCACAATTGAGGTAATAAATAATCAATTTATGTAAAGAATCATACCTAAAGTCATCCAACCAATCTTTACACTCTCAGCAATGTGAGTTTCACTAAATACTGGCATTGATGTTGGATTGTGGTGGCCTGGCCGGATATAGAACAATGATGAATCAACCACATAGTCCTTCCAGTCTTTGTGGTACCAGTATGTTTTATGAGCTTCATCTGAGGGCTCATTGTTGAAGTTTTCATTATCTCTGCAATTGTAAAATTAAAGGATTAATAATTTTATTTAAAAAAAACTCCACTAAAGACCCAATTTGTAAACCCAAGAATTAGAAAATATTTAACAAAGGAGAAAAACTCAACAAGCATATACAGTTACAGTTAATTCATGAAGCCCCAAGCGGCCACATCCGGCCGCGATAACAATGAAAAAGCTATTGTGTCTCGTTTTGCCACGATCGATGGGTTAATTTGCCTTGCCATCTAAACATCTTATGGTGTAGCTTGTGCTAAGTGTCTGTTTTGATTGCCTTTTATATTAGATAACTTACAAAGAGGTTTCAATTATATGTAAACAATATTTTACTTTGTTATTAAGTAAATAAATAATCATTTAAATAAAAAATAATGTTATTCTTACGTTGACTCTTCAATCCACTGATACATTTGCACTCGCTTTCTCAGCTTCACAGCTTGCACATGCAGATTATAGTCCGGTTCGGATATTGGTTCCAATATCCTGATGGGTCCCACTATATGAACGACCTTCCCCTCGTACCGACCAGCATCATCTCCAGTGTGTACGTCTATACTCTCCGCCGAATTTATAAGTTCTTCCAACATCAAGTTACTTCGTATAGTTTGACGCTACAAATAATATCATAGAAGTTATATAAATCTCTTGGAATATGTTACGACTTAAAAATTGTAAATTTCGGTAATAATATTAAGTGTAAGAGGCTTACCTCAGCCCAAATCAGGAAATATGTGACACCGGTAAATAGCAAGAGGCTTAGAAGAGTCGTGTGCCATGTTTGCTTGAATTGCACACGTACGGACCCCCAATCCATTTGTATGCAAACTTTTGTATACAGTTTAAAATGGTAAAACCTTAAGTTTACAATTTAGAGCATGAATTATTAATATTATCAAGAAATAACACCAATTTTTTTAAGTTATGTTTTTCTTCTTCTTCAGAACTTGACACTTGACAGTGACTATTTTTTTTATGAAACATTTTATTGAACATTAACATTGCAGCCAACTCCAAGACTTTGTTTTATTAAAAAATATAAAGTGTGCTATTAACCCTTTGAAAATTGAAAATATAAATTCCAAGAATCAGTGTAACTATATAAGAAAATGTGGTTACAAAATACAAATTGAACATAAGTGCAAAAATTGATTTTGGAAATATTGGCAAAAAAATAATAATTAATGGAATATAAAAGATGGAGAGGAAGAATTTGTTTACATTTTACAAAAATATTTTGGATTCATTTTTAGAGGTTATGATTTAATATTTCCAATTTTAATATGAATTAATTATAACAAAAAGCTTTGACAATGCATTCAAGACGATTTTTAACACAAATGAAAACATTTCTTGCTATTTCTAAGACAAACGCAAGGATACGAAAATTATCTTATAAGCACATACCTTTTATACACTTTTACGAGAAAGTCACAGGTAAATAAGTTCTAGGTGTTCAAATGTGCAATACTCTGTCCTCAGACCAACTTACTACATTTGAAAAAGATTTTAAAACACAAGTTTTTGGTTTAAAATAATATGACAAGTATAATATTTTTAGGCTCAAGATTGGACGAAAGTTTTCTTCCCCAATTACAGAAGAAACATCCAAATGTACTGAAACTCTCCAAAGAGGATATACAATACATACTTCAGATACTAGAGAAATTTGATATATCAGCTGAGCAGGCATGCTCTGATCCACATTTATTCAGTATGAATCCAATATCAATGGAGAACTATGGAGTAATATTAAAAGAGTGTCAATTCACCAGCATCATACCAAAGTATATCATCAGGTAACCTGCAGTTTATCCTTGGCTTTAATCCCTCGATCATGGAAAAACGAGACACAATAGCTTTTCTATTGTTGTCGCGATCACCGGTGCTAGTACGGGGCTTGATGGGTTAAAGGACTTAGCATCAATTATTACAATCATAACCATACCCGTAACCATACTTTAGAGTTTAGGGATGTAATATTATCTCAGAGATTATAGTATTAATTTTAAATATTTATTTATCACTTAAACTTTTGTTATTCCAGATACCACACTATAGTGAAGTCAAAGACTATTTTCCAGCTAAAAAGAGATGGCATTTTAAAACAAAACTTTAATTTACAAGAAGCATTGTATGAGTTCTTTAGAGCTTTGCCTCAAAATCAGAAAGTAAATAATAATTTTGAAGATGACAAAACTAATGTTGGTATGTATATTTTATACTAGTTTATCACACGTTATATATTCTTAAAAAAATTAATTTTTGTAACTCAACCAAACATTTTTATTTCAGTTACAGTAAGAATGAGTGTGTTAGAAAGATTTCTAAGTTGGAAATTAGGTGTAAGTAATGATGAATTTAAAAAGTATCTTAGAAACTACCTACCAATGAGGCATAGACCATATGAAGATATTTTGGAATCTTTACGCACTGCCGAAAATGACATAAAATTCAATGCTGATGTTATCAGAAGAAATGGATTTATAATCTCAGCAGATCCAGTTAACACTAAACTCATATTGGAGAATGTTGGTACCCTAGCAGGCTTGGATGTCCGAGAAGCCATGAAATTAGAACCAGCCATTATAAAAAATAATTATCAATCTCTTATGCAAATTAAAGAAATTTTGAAGGTATGCCTTTTAAATCAAGTATTCATATTTGGTACAGTTTTATTACGGTATTATATTTTTTTGCAAGGACAAGCTTAGATATATAAAAATTGAAAATAAGTAAACTATAGCTTGCATTTGAATAGTACTGGAAAATCTGATATGACCATATAGTGGTCCCAAATATTTTTTATATTTGGGACGACTATATTATGCTCCCAAGCAATAGGCCAGAGTTGAGACACGAAACTTATTTATAAATTTATGTTATAGGTTTTCTTACATACAAAATTTAATAGGTGTTATAGTTTCTGTCTTGCTATTTATTGTAATATTATATTTGTATTTAATAATCCAACTGACATGTTTTACAGGAATACAACATTAATGATGAGGCGCAGTATCGTTGCCTGCGTGTATTTTGTATGCAGCCACGGTCTGTTAGAGAAAGACTTGAACACTTATCAAGCCTGAAGGAATATTCTATATTATCAACAAATTCAAGGGTAAATACCATTTTTATTTAAGTATATTAAAAAATAATCTAGGTCTTTTTTAAAGTGTGATTAAAACACTCTACAGCAGCGAAAAATATATACTACAATAAAATATGATAAATACCAGAAACTTCTAGCGCCTCTAGTGGATATATTGAGGTACTAAAGTTGCCTTAGATATAGGCTGCACAGCTGCAGCTATTGCTCGGCAAACTAGAGCGGGCAATCTATGCATGTGTACTATTAACTATAGCTACTAATAACGTGTCTCTCTTAACTATATTTGTGTCTGACTGCGATCCAAGAGCAGTTTCCTATAATATTATCTCCTTCCGTTTTCCCAAACCCATCTTAAAATTGTGCGTTACTTATAGAGTAAATCCAATCGAAAATAATAATCAATACAACATTGTATGTTGTCAACATACTTATAATTTTTTTTCTTTTATTTAGATGCTGTACATGGTGGTGCATGAAAAGAAAATGATAGACCGGTTAAATAAAATACAGGAAGCTCAAAAACAATGCTATAGTTTCAATCTACTTGTATCTTCGAATAAAATCTTCAACTCGTAAGTAAATAAAATAAGATATCGATTGTTTTTCAAAGCTTTGATAGGGGATTCACGACTAAGATGAATAATTTAAGGTTACTCAAGAAAAAAGTTGACAAGCTGTTCTGCTTGTAAGTTACAAGTTGTGGAATATAACTTTTCTGGGATCTGATATTATCCGAGCAGGTGAACTTTGGCTAAAACACTCTTGAACCTATCAGCTTTGAAATAAAGAAGGCTAGACAAAATTGGTCCATCCGTTTAGCTATGTCCACACTGTGCACTTTCGTCTTCAATTTTCGTCATATTCTTTCATTCAACTTTCGTATTGGCGCATTCAATAATTGAATGCGTCAACGAACGCAACGCCAACATTGTCATTATAGAACAAAGCGAAAGTTTTGGATACTGTTCTGGATCGCTGTAGACTGCGCTATAACGCATGCCCTTGATGAACAAAAACAGGCACAGTGTGGACAAAGCTTTTGGATACTATGATGTCACAGGCAGACAGACAGACAGACAGTCAAATTTATAACTTTATTGTATAGCTTATAGCGGGCTTTGAATGCGGCGACCGAATCAAGAAATTCCGTAACGACGTGCGGCGTTGCCGTGCATCGTCTAACGTCGTTTCAGTTCGGCAGACTTCGACACGGTGTTTGTGTGCGTGCGACTAGACGTATGCAAATTATAATTGCATAAGTTGATAAAAAATGCTAAGCAATAACTTTATCGCGACAGTCTCCGAGTGCCATACGTAGTATTTATTGGAACGGAGTTCCTTTTCGCGCGTTGCGAAAGGGGGCTAGGCCGAAAAAATTATAACGACACTTTTTTATTAGTACCTGCATGTTAGGGGCAGAGGGCGTCGCGCGTTGATAGTATTCCTGTGCGTCAACTATATGGCGTTTTTTGAGAATAAACAGCGACGCGTTGTTAGTATTCCTGGGCGTCAATAGATGGCGTGTTTTTTAAATATATTTTTTTAATATATGTATTATGTACAGATTTTTTTAACATAAGAAATAACTCCGTTCCATTCGGGTGTCCTTTGACACCTCTCAAGTTTTTATTTTTTCATCTGGGATTAAAAATACCCCATTAACAATTTTTCAGGTTCCTAAACGGTTTCGGCGCCAAGGTCTGCGGGAACGACGTGGGCGCTTACATCAGCGCGTCGCTCAGCAGCCGGCGTCTGACGATGCAGGCGGCGCTGGCCCAACTCAAGCGGCACAAGTACTGGCTGCACACCGCGCTCGACGTCATCGCGGATAACATACAGACGCTGAAGAGGGATTTCAGCGATGACGTCATTTTCGATAACTGCCAGATATTGCTGTATCCGAGGTGAGTCAAATACTCGATGAGGATTGTACGCACAGATTACCCCTTCCCCCTGGGGGTTATCTGTGGTTGTACGGCTCTCTGACTATAATATGTAGCTGTAGTGCTACAGCGCTACCCTAGTCCCTACAGGGTCTATCGTGTTAAACAGCTGTCATATGTCACGAAATCGCTTCCACATGTCACGATATAGCTGTCATAATATGTTTGTCTGTCACGACATTGACACGATAGACCCCTACGGCTACATAGCGCCAGCGGCGTAGCTACTAAGGGGCTAGGCGGGGCAGTGCCCCGGGGCCCTCGAGCTCAGGGGGCCCTCGAATCCAGAAATCTCGATTGAACTGAATTTTTGTGAATTTCTTCGATTTTTAAAAAGAATATAACAGGTTTCAACCCCACTTTAATCATGACAACTCGGTTGTGAGAAATTCGAAAGTTATGCCTAGGGAATTCCCCTAAATTCTTCCTATAGCATTGGCAGTGTTAATTATTTGACGGTTCATCGGAGTCATGTTATATGCGTTTTATTGTGAATTCGAGTTAAGATAAGACATATAACGAAGGTAGATCAGCTAAGTATTGTTGTGAAGTATGCAGCATTAACCAGATCGGAAAATGGACAGCCAATAGGCTACTTGACCTATATTCAATTTCATTGAACAAATGCATATTTCTAGTAGAACTTGGCCTAGGAAACCGTATTTCACCCTTATCATTAAATAAAAGCTTATGATTGATAAATAAAGTCGATTTGAAACTATGATTTAATGAAAATAGGATTTGTACTGACGAAAACGCTTTTGCGGTACTTCCGATTTGGATGTGACGTCATCCTCATAGTAATTTAATATCTTTTATCTATCGCGCTCGTTATATGTAAGTTTATCTGTACATAAATAATATGAATAAGCCTAGAAAGATTTGTAAAATATATTTTATTGAATAATTCGCTTAAAACATCAGCTTTATATATTATCTCCATTTATTGTAGACGGGAAATGAAATGGCCAAAACTTTTCTCCAAAAGTTTTCAACATTACAAATGATTTCTAATTTCTTATTTAATTCTTTTATAATTTTTGGGCACTTTTAGACTCGTACAATTAGCACATAAAAAAATGTTCAATAAAGAGAGTTTAAAATACAAAGCGTATGACGACACACTATGGCGGACAGTGTTTTCGGCGCCATTTAAGAGGCGTATTTTTCAATAAACATTTTTATAGGTTTCTAGTGTGTAAAATATTAAAATATTAGTTTTTTTTTGTGAAAATGAATGATTAAGAAGCGATTAGCATGAAGAAAAAAAGTAGGTCAAGTAGCCTATTGATATAGAAGTAAAAGAAGATGGTGCAGTAGATTTAGTTAATCAAGTGACAATATTATTTATCGACAAAAATATTGATTTAAAAAAATGGCTATGATAGAGCCAGTGTGAAACATACACCAAGTATTAATAATTGTAATATATTTTGTTACTCTTTAATATTTTTATTACCTGCTCTGCAGTGCACAAAAAGAGCTTTAGTAGCTTAGTATTTTTAAAGTATTTTTATATTTCATATTTTTATTAAATAAAACCTAATCAGTTTACATGGCAGTGGGGCCCCATTTTTTAAGTTGCCCCAGGGCCCTTAGTTACCTAGCTACACCACTGCATAGCGACATATAATCCTCATTGTAATATTTATTTCAATGGGCAGTGGCGCCAGTGGCCCTGCTAAGCATCTGTGACATCATAGTTCAGTGAGTGGCCTCACTCCCTCAGCCGAAACGTTCATCTGTTTCAATTTCTATAGTCATCGATTAACAATAAAACTTATTCGCTAAACTAATGCAATATGTTATATGAGTAGTTCAACGATTATTCGACTAATGTTATTTGATGTTTTCTTGACTCTTAATTTGGGCTAGCGCCGCCACTGTTTCAGAGTCAGTTTACCTCTGACATAACCCTTAAATGCTAATAACATAAAAGTATTTAATTGAAAATTCGCAGGTAAAGTTACTCAGCCGTCTGTGTAATAAAATAACAGCGGACAGCAACAAATTATACCTTTAGGGATACTTGGGATAGGCAGTTTAACACTCTTCTGATGAGTAATCTATATCCTCATACTCGTATAAAAGTTTACGACTATTTTATCATGTTTCAATTTACTCAGTTTCAGTCTTTATTTCTTTTGTTTGCGACAATATAATGGAAATATTGTAAACACATGTTTTGTAAGTTACCGATATGTAATTAGTTTTTTTTTTTGTTACCAGGTCAGAGATCCAAAAGCATTTGAACTATTTAATAAAACTAAGAAAAGGTGAGCCAATCAGCAGTGAATCAACACTAGACGCAAGCTACAACAACATGGACTTCAGTAGACTCACGGATAGTCAGATACTGAGCCTGGTTCTGTATGAGATGGAGAAGGGATACCATTTCAGCGGCGACGGCATCTGGGACAAAAGCGACGGCAGAAGTGAGCAAAGTAAAGTTGCGAATAGTTAGTACTTAGTGATATACTCGTTTAGATAAAAATGTAGATACATCGCGTCTAAAGTTTGTCAAATGGCACGAGCATATTATTATGACAGGGTGCAACGGGGCGAGCCGCACTTTCTTTACATTGTTAGGCTGTGTTTCCACCGGACTGTAACACGTAGAAAAATATGTATTCAATTTATAACGTGTACACTGTACAATAGTCACAAAATTCATTTTCAAGTTTCTTAACTCGCCTCATGACTATAATATTATGTAAGTATGTAAGTAGCTAGACAACCAATTAGAACTAGTATATGTACCATCAAAGAAATTGATTCCTACGCAGTTGACGGACCGACGTCATTTTTCATTATGTCAATTCAATGTTAGCTGTGGCCCGTGATCGGTCGGATGGGTTTGACGTAAAGGTGCGTCCACATTTGTATCATTTGCGCGATCAGATCTCCGTCGCGTATCATCGAAGCGTGTCAAAATGATACGCGTATCATGATACGCCCCGATCGCTATTAACCGCGTATCTGATACGTGTCGTATGAAATACGCGCATGATCAGCAGAATGATCTAATAGGCGTCCACACTATGATACGCATACTTGATACGGCGCGATGATCGCGACGGAGATCTGATCGCGCAAATGATACAAATGTGGACGAGCCGTTACGGCTCGTCCACATTTGTATCATTTGCGCGATCAGATCTCCGTCGCGTATCATCGAAGCGTGTCAAAATGATACGCGTATCATGATACGCCCCGATCGCTATTTACCGCGTATCTGATACGTGTCGTATCAAATACGCGCATGATCAGCAGAATGATCTAATAGGCGTCCACACTATGATACGCATACTTGATACGGCGCGATGATCGCGACGGAGATCCCTTATTTTCCTGTTCTGAGGCTCGTCCACATTTGTATCATTTACCAAATTACCAAATTACTTAGGTCCTCCATCTGCCTAGGAATCAACTTCTCTGATAGTACCTACTTTAATTACATTAATTTGTAGATTTTCACTCATATTATGTAAATAAATAATTATATAAATTCCACGTCTTTTAGTTAGAGGTAATCGACCATCAGATCATTAAAACAACCAAAGATAGAAAAACTTATTTTACTAAGTGTAAAAGCAACTACGTAATATCTCACCCTGCTAGTTTAGATATACATATTATCGATAATATGTATATATCGTACATCTAGGCAACCGATCTCACTCAAGAGATACAATATAAAAACTTACATTTACAATATTTACAACATTGTTAAATGAGTAATAATAGTCGTAATATAATTAACTTATTATTTATTTAGACACTTATCTACACTGGACTCATGGCAATACTGTTCTTAATATTATTAATCATCGTTTATAATTAATAATTGAATATAGAGACTGTAATATGACACACATGCAACATGACTGGTGAGACATGTTCAATACAGGAGAGTACTCGGTACTCGATTCTCATTATAATTATGTAATAAAATTAGATACGTAATTTTTAAATGAATCATGGACACTAAGTAAAACCTATGCGGCCGGCGGGGCGCGGCGGCGTGCGCCATCAAAGAAACACCGCGCCGCTACCCTTCCCGCGCACGGTGTCCATGCGTTGGGTAAATAATTATTTAACTTTAAGTTGGTACCACTAATATATATTCTGTGCTTTAAGCTACATTTACTCAGTAATCAATTGATATAATTTTTTTTGACGTGATAACGTCTTATAATTCGATATGGGGTGCGCGCCCGAAAAACATGACAGTTCATGCGGCGTTACCTCGCTGACAGCTCTGAGGCGTTCCATTTACACTCTCAAGTCTCTCAACAACCGTAAGGCCCACCTGGGCCGCGCTCTTTGTTTCGATTATATTACGTATTTCGATGACTTAGAGAATACTTTTGTATGAAGAAGTTTGGTTAGTTATGGAATGAAAAATAAATAAACAATCTGTGAGCTATTAGTATTATTTCGGCTATTCAAAATTGTGCTCTATTTCCTACGTGTCAAGGTATGACTTAATATATGAAGAATAAAATATTCGTTTATTTCTTCTGAACAAGTCACTAATTATAGTTTCGAAAGTTTATAATTGAGAAACTAATATCACATCGGACTAAATACTATATTATGATGGCTTGATAGATAGAAAATTTAACATATATTATAATGTAGTTCACACAAACATAAAATATGGATTGTATTAGATTGTATGTAAGGTTATTACATTAATTTTACAAAGAGGGTAGGCCGGGCGCCATTTTTTTTTGCACATTGACCTGTCAACTTTTTTGCATAGATTTTTCCCGGAACTGAGGGGTTAAGGCTAGGACGTTGTCACGTTCAACTATCGTCAGTAAACCGACTTTACAGACAACCGATTTTTTTATATTTCTTTTTCATGTAATATAATAGCCAAATATAACGTCATCGAGTATTGAACATGTCTCACCAGTCATGCTGTATAAAAAAAAGGCTTCATATTTTTTGTAGTTCGGCATAGTATAAAAAGTTACAGTAGGTTTTATTTGCTTGCATAATAAAGTGTGTTTTCCAATTGCAGCAGTAGAACGCATTACGCGGCATACCTAATGCTCAAAAAGAATAGTTGTTGAGCATAAAACACACAAATTATAGTTTCGGTCAAGATCTTAAAACATTTCAAAGTTTACCTTCTTACTATACTTATCGTAATATTAAAGTATTTAAATGCTATTTAAGATTAATATACCAATGAATACTATAAAAGGCAAGCTCACTAAACTAATATTGCCTCATTTTCTTACCTACTTATTACTTGGCACATGTTTCACGTTACAATATTTACAAAAAATAAAAAGTATTATTATAATATTTAAAATGTCTTTGGAACATTGTTAGTTCATGTTTATTGCTTTATAATTCGTTTTTATAGGATTTCCCAATCTCAAACTTACATGAAAATAGAGAAGGTTAGAACATATTTTTAATCGACTTCCAAAAAGGAGGAGGTTATAATATGTTCGGCTGTGGATATTTTTAATTTTTTTTTTATAAATACATTAATTTTGATACATTTCTTTGGTATGTAGCTGTAGGCATTATATTAACATCGAGTGATATTAACGTTATACTTATTCACTATTCATAATTTATAATAAACTTAAGTATAATAATAAGGCACAGGGAATGCATAATTAACCCATCGATCGTGGCAAAACGAGACACAATAGCTTTTTCATTGTTATCGCGGCCGGATGTGGCCGCTTGGGGCTTCATGAATTAAGATATTTTATATAAATATTTAAACTATTACATTACAAAATATTTCAGCTATAATACTAGTATAATACCTAATAATTATTATATTCTGAATGTTTTCAAACTTTTTGTTACTTTCAGTATAACCGTACCTGTTTAATTGATAATAGAGCTTGTCTTATTTGAAACGCGCTCCACCACTTCACTAGTTGATATAATTAATGAAAAATTGTGTGCTGTGAATACGAGGGCGGGCGCGTCATTTTAAGTTAAGACAAGTCCTACCTATATAGGTAAATATTACTTTGTATGAATTTATTTTGCGGCAAGGTATATTTCTTTTATTAACTTTTAACCTAGCTGGCAGTTCTAAAAGTACAAAACTTAGACCTAGATAATATAGTTAAAGTTAAACGATTTGCTAAGGCACACACAACACCATCAGAGTATTCGTTTAAAATTTTAAGATTACCTTTTTCTTATGAATATAGTGTAAATAAAGTGAAGTCACTTTAAAGAAGTTTGCACAATCAAGCTGACCATGCGATAATATAGTTTGGTCAAAAAAAACATACAAAATGCCTCAGTGGCAAACTACTCAATATTTTTGGTAGTTAAAATTAGGTTGTTAAACTGCTACTTATATCTCTGTCGACAAATCCGAACAAACGAACAAATGATTCCGACGTGTAAAACTATTCTCTACCATACTCCTTTTCGAAATTGCTCGACCTCACGATAATTTCGAAAAGGAGTATTTCAATTCAAAAAAGGGGGAAGCGAGGAGGCGTAGGTCTGGCCGGCGTTGGGCTCCATCTTGACGACGACGGCGTCGGGCCGCTCTAACTCGTACTTGTCGACCATCGCGCACTTGTCGTACTCCTCGGCCGGCGCGTACCGCGGCTGCTCCTCTAGGGCGCATGCGTACTTGTCCTCGTGCTCGTGCACTCTGAAATTAATTAAATAATATAATATATATATTTTTCTAAATAGCTAATACGACCTCTGTGGCTCAGTGGTTGAGCGCGTGGTCAGCGGGGGTCGCGGGTTCCGTCGACGGAACAAAAAGTTTCCAATGTTCCTGTGTCATGGAATGTGTATTAAATATACATAATACTATGTATCATTTATTAAAAATCGTAAATATATGTATAGTATTCAGTATATTTCCGTAGTCTGGTACCTATAACCCAAGTCCTTCAGGTACTTAGCACGGGGCCTGACGTGGTGTGAAGCGTCCATCTATACATATAATAAATCTGTAGAAATGTCAATTCTGTACATTAAAGATATTCAAAAAATAATAAGCGGAGGGTGTCACAATATCGCTATAGAAGCCGAAAAGTTAGTTAGTTTTTTTGTCTGTCTGCCTGTCTGTATGTTTGTTCCAGCATCACACGAAAACTACTGATCCGATTTGAATGCGGTTTTCGCAGATATATTTGTCTTCTTCCAACTTAACATCTGGTGTATAAAAATAATTCTCCCCACCCCTCTAAAGGGACGAAAGAGGAGGTCAGATTTTGTATAAGACTTTTGCTTTAACACGAAAACTACTGATCCGATTTGAATGCGGTTTTCACAGATATATTTGTCTTCTTCCAACTTAATATCTGGTGTATAAAATTTTTCCCCCCACCCCTCTAAAGGGACGAAAGAGGGGGTCAGATTTTGTATAAGACTTTTGCTTTAACACGAAAACTACTGATCCGATTTGCATACGGTTTTCGCAGATATATTTGCCTCCTTCCAACTCAACATCTGGTGTATAAAAATTACCCCCCCCCCCACCCCACCACAAAGACAGACCAAAGAGGGGGTCAGATTTTGTATCAAACTTTTTTCTTTAATGGACTTACTTCATATTATTAACTGTTTTTCCAACTTAACATCTGGTGTATAAAATTTTTCCCCCCACCCCTCTTAGGGGACAAAAGAGGGGGTAAGATTTCGTGTCAACTGATGAAGTAGAAATACTTTAAATGGCAAAACAACGTTTGCCGGGACAGCTAGTAGATAATAATATTAATAATAATGTATTTTCTTAATTGGTTAAAAGTAAACGCTTCTAGAACGTCAACATGAGGCCCAGGAACTAACCGCAAATATTGTTTCCGCGATCATAATCATAATAATATTATTAAGTTATGTATTGTAAAATTTTCCGATTTAAGAGTAAAAATTTTTGTTTGTTTTTTATTTAGTTTATAAGAAGTCATTGTTTCTTTTTCTCAATTTAATTTTTCTTGGTCTCCAACTATATAATAACATAATATTGCTAATTAATAATTATATATTATCATTTCATTCACAATATTTCATTTCATCTCATTTCATCACATTGTCGCAAAGAATGTTGTATTTCACCTTTCATTGGAACACATTTCATCCATTAGAAAAAAAACTCAGCTGTATCGTTTTATATTTTATTAAATGTGATTCTGTTGGTGAATCAATAAATAAATAAATAAACCCGGCGAGAGGAACTAGCGTAAGAAACTCGAACCTTTTAGCAAATAGATAGGAAAGTTGTTGCTCACCTGTAGTCGATTTTGTCGTCGTGCGCGTGCGCCTCCATCTGGGGCGAGTGCGCCATCATGGGGTAGTCGCGGGCGAGCGGCGGCGGGCTGCCCTCGCTGTACTCGTAGTGTCGCGGCGCGAACATCTGCCCGTCGTGCCCGTTCAGCACCGTGGTGTACGAGTAGGCGGGCTGCGCGTTGAACGCGGGGTAGCCGCCGCCGCCCGACGACAGCAGGTGGTGGGACGACAGCTCGTAGGAGTGCTGGTAGGACCAGGAGTTCTCCGGCGCGGGGAGCCCGTTCTGCGGGAAGGCGGGGATGTTGCTGGCGATGCCCGGGAAGCCGCCCCCCAGAGTGGTGGAGCTGGGCGAGCTCGACCCGATGTAGCCGGTCTTCCGCGGCGGCTCCCGCTTGCGCCACTTCGCTCTTCTGTTTTGGAACCAAACCTGCGAAATGTGGGTGAAGATTCTGTTTCAAGTTTCGTATGACATTCGAATATAGACATTGAGCGGCGTTGAGTAACGAAAGTAATGTAAAGAGCTATAAGTTAATTCTACTGCCTATTCTGTTTTGAGATAAATCGGTCAAGTTTTGAATAAAGATATTATTTAATATACAAAGAGAATTTCGTATCATCTTCAAGGTATGTAATTCACCTGTACTCTGGATTCGGAGAGGTTGAGTTTGAGAGCGAGTTCCTCCCGTGCGAACACATCGGGGTAGGGCGCGCGCTCGAACGCCCGCTCCAACTCCTCTAGCTGGTACGCCGTGAATGTCGTCCTGTGAACGATATCATGTTGTAAAATAGAAGCAATATGACAATAAGCTATATAGTGAGTGTGGCAAAGCGCGCCACCCCGGCAAGTGCGCCATATAGCTATACTAATTCCAAAATTGGAAATCTCCAATCAGCAGTATCGAAGTGAGTGTGACAAATTGCCACACTCACTATAGAGTATAATATAATAATGCACAGTGCAATATTCTAAGTATAACTCGCGAGCCATCAAATATAACTTATGAAAGCACGAACATTTTTAATGTCGTATTCTACGACTTACTGGAGAAAAATAAATATGAGGTCACCCATAATATCAGACTAAAGCAGGTTTTATATTTTTATACTTTTGTATAAATCGCGAGAAGCGACGTAGATATCCTCTTTTTCGAAATAGGTAAAACTTTTTGGATGATAACCGACGATCGTATAGAAATATGCCTGATGTCCTTTTATGCATGCATTGATACAGATCTAAATCGTCGGGCAATTTATACAAAATATTCACAGTGTTATCATCGCGAGTCCCAACTGGCGCGTGCAATATGTCTGCGGGTGCACGCGCCTCGCGGGAGATTGAGCGTGAAACTAATTCACCCCTACCTTATACAGGGTGTAACACAACAAAGTGATAATACTTTAGGGTGTGTTTGTGTCCCTTATATTATAGAGTTTACTGTGAAAGTAGCAGCACTGAGAAATTCGTGCCGTTTGGACATTTTTCATAGAAACAGAAGTCAAAAATTTAAAAAATCGGTTCACAAACGGCGGAGTAATCGTTGAACATACAAAAAAAATATCCACAGCCGAACATATAACCTCCTCGTTTTTTGGAAGTCAGTTAAAAAGTAGCTCTTTCAGAGCTGCTCTCATTCTAATGATAACTTTTTATAAGGGACACATGCGCACCCTAGTGTTATCACTTTGTTTTGTTACATCCTGTACACACGTAATTGTTACCAATTGACAGCACTTGTAAACGGAGGTGTTATTAAAATGTTATTCTAATGACCACTTTGTTTTAGTGTTTGGTGATTGATGAAATTGATTGCGGGCGGTAATTTAATTTTTGGCTATTAATTATGTAAATGTTGCCTACAAGTTTGTTCGTGCGGAACCATAAATTTTTCCCTAAAATACTTGATATACTATGTTTTTACCCGGTACCACAGTATAGCAACCGGTACTCAAAGTGTCTGCATAATTTTAATCAAAATCAGTCGATTGGCTTAAACGCTTGAAGGTAAGTCAGATACATCTCATTTATAGTATTAGTTGGTAACGGTTAGTCTGTTTCGATTTGTAACTAAATAATATTACTTGTCAATATAAAGAAAATCCATACTTCCATACTAATATTATAAATGCGAAAGTGTGTCTGTCTGTCTGTCTGTCTGTCTGTCTGTCTGTGTGTCTGTAATACCTCTTCACGCTCAAACCGCTAAACCGATTTTGCTGAAATTTGGCATGGAGATACTTTGAGTCCCGGGAAAGGACATAGGATACTTTTTGTCCCGGAAAAATGTACGGTTCCTGCGCGATAAACGAGTTTTGGCGCAACGGAGTTGCGGGCGTCGTCTAGTATTTCCTATAAAGTTAAAGGAATCGAACAAATATCGTGACGCGATGTGAAAAAAGTAACACTAGGGAAGCTTAAACTCGACTAAAGCAAATCTAAATTATTTCTATGAACCGTCAAAGAAACCAATACAAATCTTGATATTAAATATCGATTTTTGATATGAATCTACTCTATACAATGTCATTGTAAGATTGTATGTAACATTTCTTGAGCTCCTGCAGTCATACGGGTAATTGAACTCGGCGCCTGCATAAGGGCGCTTATTACTGATCATATCACATTTAATAATTGACCACGTGTGACTGCGACTTTCTACCGCACTGGGGAAAGATCCTGCTGTTTTTTGAAATTACAATATGAGTTGCCTATGGGCTTTTCTCCCAAGTCCTTTTTTGTCTCTTTTGTATTTTTTTTTCGTACCAAGTTGTAATTAAATTTTACCTTGATACGATAATGTTAGTTAAGATGAACTAAAATTTAATTTAATTGTACTCCATCACGCCTCAGCACTTTTTTCCATTATTATCTTATATAGAGACTCCAGACGACCATAAGCTTTTAACGTTGCTCGGTCAGGCCGAAGCCCACTGACGTCATTTCAGACGTTGCATATATCTTGCCGTTCTCCGAAACTTCGATAGCGCGATGCAGGATTGGGCGAATTGTGGGTACCGCCACAAGCTGTACCTACATGGTGATTTTTATTATGACGTTTTTATATTGCAAAACTTGTTACTGTGTTTTCAGCCACATAAACCACCCATAATAATTTGTTTTATCTACTGGCGATGTCACTTTGCGTGTCACATTTCGTTTCAGTTTAAATCCCAAAATATCCAATTTACTATGATACTAAAGTAATAAAAAAATGCATAAAACAGAAGTATGTTAAATAAGTTCATATAAATGAAGTCTTTTAAAGTTCATTTAAGTTGTTTATTAATTGAGCTAATTAAACAGGTAAAAATAGGGGAGGCTTGCAAAAGTTTTTGACACTTCATTAAAGGGGGCAGTGGATTTGACACGCGGTGGATTCCGACACGCGGCGCGGGACCATCTGTTGCTAACAACTAGCAAGTTATCACACATCATCGTATTAGTTATGGAGGAACCCTAATTTTGAAATAGCATCGGTGCATAAATATCGAGTGGATGTCCATACTAATATCATAAATGCGAAAGTGTGTCTGTCTGTCTGTCTGTTACCTCTTCACGCCCAAACCGCTGAATCGATTTTACTGAGCATGGAGATATTTTGAGTCCCGGGAAAAGACATAGGATTTTTTTCATACCGGAAAATGTACGGTTTCTGCGCTATAAACTAATTTTGGCGCAACGGAGTTGCGGGTTACCTAGTTCAAAATAAAGTGTTTTTAAGTTGGGTGCAGTAAACAAAGGTAAGGCTCGATTTCTTTGAGTCCGCCCGAACGCGCGGTTTGGCCGCTACACCGCGAGATCACAAGCGATTTTATGTAAAATACAGCGCGACGCGCCGCTATTTCAATAAATCGTTTCATACAATAAATAATAATTAATTGCTTGTGTTTACGCTGACGCATATAAGTCGAGCCTTATCTATACTAATATTATAAAGCGGAAGAGTTTGTTAGTTTGTTTGTTTGAACGCGCTAATCTCAGGAACTACTGGCCCGATTTAAAAAATTCTTTCAGTATTAGATAGCCCATTTATCGAGGAAGGCTATAGGCTATATTTTATCACGCTAAGACTAATAGGAGCGAAGAAATAGAGGAAAATGTGGAAAAAACGGGGGAAATTATTTTAAAGGGCTTATCTGACGAACTACTGGAGCATTTTTTCTGTTATTTGGCACAGATAAGAAGTAGACCACGTGAAGGATCATAGGCTATTTTTTGTGGACTAATTTGTTTGTAAAATTTATTTATTTATTTATTTATTTAGGATAACAACAGCCGTCAATTTTAACAGTATTATAGAAGAATACAATGAGTACATAAGGCCAATAACAGCTATCCACAACTTATTACGTAGCTTATTACAATTTTACCAGAAGTAAACAGCGTAGAAACAGAAATCAAAACATTTTTGACACTTAATGCTAATTCTTATAATAATCTCAAGCCATATATTTTATCTATTATAAGTTATAGAGTAATATAAAAATATATACATAATATATAAAATATATATGTGTATAATATAATTTGGTGAATAAATGATAAAAATAAATATGATGTGTATTATATATAAGATATAAGTATATATAGTAAAAATAATAAATTAATTATAGATGAGGATATTAAAAATAAGATAGTAAATTCAGTACAATTTCAATAATTTTAAATTTTAAAACTAACTAACAACACCAATTATCACACAGGCTTATTATATTTCTAGCAGGGATAATTTAACTTTTGATTTTAATGATGGTTTTGTTTCTATAAAGGGATCAATATGAGAAAATTTTTTGTTGTATGTATGTAAAATTCTAGAGAGAACACAGTTTTTAGCGTAATTAGTGTACTGAAATGGAACATAGAATAAAGGAGTTTGACGTGTTCTGCGACGGGGTACGTTAAACGAGACTAAATTTAACAGATAAGGACTATCTAAATTACCATTTAATATATCATATAGAAGACACATGTCATATAAGTGACGACGATCATCTAGGCGCATTAGTTTATAATGACGACACTGTTCAACATAATTCTGTGTGGGTAAAGATGAGCCAGACTTAAAATTTAGAAAACGTATAAACTTCTTCTGGATGTTTTCAATGCGGGATGCATGGGTGACATAAGAAGGAGACCAAATTTGACATGCATATTCCAGAATGCTTCTAACAAATGCAAAGTACAGAACTTTAATACAATGAATGCTTGTGAAGGGTTTGCTTGTCCTTTGCACAAAACCAAGCATACGATATGCTCTGTCTATTATATTGTCATAATGCATAGTTAGAAGCATTCCGGAATCGAAAAGTATGCCAAGATCTCGTACATTACTAACGCGAGCTATGGTGACGTTATTAAAATTATACGGAAACATTATGGAGTTTTTTCTGCGTGTGAAACTTATGCATTGGCATTTGCGAATATTAACTGTTATATTGTTGTCTTTGTAATAAATAAATAATTGGTTAAGATCACGCTGCAAAAGTTCACAGTCATGTAATGAACCGATCGCAAGGAAAATTTTTTTGTCGTCTGCATAAAGTAGATGCATGGCGCTGGTGAGGCACTTGTTAATGTCAAAAATGTAAGCACTGTAAAATAAAGGGCCCAAATGTGATCCCTGTGGGACACCTGAGGGTATTTTTACATAATCCGATTTGAAACCCCCCAGAATAACAGCTTGTGAACGGTTCGTAAGATACGACTTGACCCACCGTAGCAGATCACCATGTATTCCCAGTTTATGGAGCTTGCTGAGCAGGAGGCCGTGATCCACTCGATCAAAAGCTTTTTCAAAATCCGTATAAATCACGTCCACCTGCCCACCACGCTCCATATTCTGTAAGACATAGGTAGAAAATATAGACAGGTTTGATAATGTTGACCGACCCTTCAGAAAGCCGTGTTGAGTACTTGGTATGCCTTTAGATAAAATGTGATAAATGTTGTCATAAACAAGTTTTTCGAAAATTTTACTGATGGTGCTTAAAATAGAGATAGGCCTATAATTGTCAATAGCTGATTTACTGCCTTTCTTATGAATGGGTATTACGTGGGCTATTTTCCATTTGTCGGGAAAAATACATTCAGACATTGACCTACGCAGCAAAATTGTAATGGGTGTAGCCAGTGAATCAGCACATGCTTTTAAAACAATAGGTGGTATATTATCAAAACCAGAACCTTTTGTTATGTTCAGTGATTTAAGTGACTTTAATACAGATTCGTGGGAAATATTGACACGGGATATCGAATCTGGGCAATTTATATCACAGACGTAATTTAGAGATTGAGTGTCACTGTTATCTAATGAGGAAGAGGTAAAAACACTTTTAAAAAAATTACTAAATTCAGAGCAGATCGAATGGCCCTCGTCGTATTTCTCCGAACCCAATGTAAAATGTTTTGGATATTTAATTACACTTTTTTTGGAGCGTACATATCTCCAAAAGTATTTTGGACAACGTCTAATATTCTCTTCGGCTCTGGAAGTAAAACGTCCAAAGCACTGATTTAGAACGATACGCTGCCTCTTCCTAAGTAACGAGAATTCGTCGTAATCTAATGGGTTGCCATATTTCTTCCAAGCACGATGCGCTTTTGATTTTTCTCGGATAATCTTTATTAGTGGCAAAGAATACCAAGGTGGGTAGTTTTGCTTATTTAAAGAGAAATGTTTGAGTGGAACATAAAGAACAAAACATTCATGTAATTTAGAGTAAAACAGATCGACGGCGTCATTAACTGAGCCAACACTTAAAATCTCTTCCCAGTTAACATTGTTAAAGTGATTATTAATTACTGTGTAGTCACACTTATAAAAGTTAAAACGCGGTTCATGGCATTCTATAAAAGGTTGCAAGCTGACATCACAAACTGTAATATTTAATGCGGGATGATACTTATCTTCTTTTATTAATGGTGAGTTTGTGGTGTTTACCTGCAAAGGTAGCGTGGAAAAACATAGGTCAATAATATTACCGCTAGAATTAGGAAAAAAATTATATTGCTTTAAGCCTAAGTATCCGAGAGCGTCAGCAAAGTTAATTGCGTTAATGTGTGAAGTTGAGGTACCAAATATGTGAGCGACGTTGTCGTGTGAACTCCAACTCAGCTGTGGCAAATTAAAGTCACCCAATACTATGTAATTATCGGAAGAATTTAAGTTTATGTAGTTTGATAACTTATTCTGAAAGTTAATTAAACAATCGTATAATGAAGTCGGGTCAGGAGCTATATAAGTAAGAATAATATGTAAGTTAGTTTGCGAGCCGATCGCGCTGGCAGGTATACTTACGCACGTAGACTCGTATGACGTGCTCGGCGGGACAGCTGATGCACCGCTGTCACTCCACAAGTAGCCGGTCGATGCGTTTAGTTCGCTGCGTACGCACAGCATCACTCCGCCGCCTGATTTCTTACCCGAACGTTCGAGATTCCGGTCACATCGAAATATGTCGTACCTATTATCACATAGCTCACTATCGAGTACATCGCTCTGTAACCAAGTCTCAGTAAATAATAATATGTCGTAATCCTGGGACAGTACATTATTATATAAGTCAATACACTTAGTCCTTAAGCCCCGTACATTTTGGTAATATAACTGAAGATTATCGTTATGAATTAGTGTAGCCATATTTTAATTTTAAAGTTAATATTTTTAGTGCTAGGTATATTATTTTAAATACTAGATTATTAATGTCTGTGAATGATTTTATTCTAATGTGTCGCCTGCGCCTGTGTCGCATTGTGGGGTTTATATTGTATAGGTAAAGCAGAAGGAATAATATTATGCTACAAGTACTGAAAGAAAATATTATTTTATCATGTGGTATAACAATATTAAATGTAAAAAAATATATTATATATGTATAAAATATTAAAGTAGATATAGTAATATTCAGTAAGGTCAATATTTTTAAAAAATACGATAAATGATGTAAATATAATATAGTATTATAATGTAAGTATAATATTAAGAGAGGTTTACAAAATAATAATTTTATGCTTATTTTAATAACAATTTTGCATGTGGCTTGAGTATGATAATAATTGATGTTTGATACAAAGTATAAAACTATAATCCTAGACAGTACCTTAATATTTTTATATAACATACAGTAGTAACTATAAGGTGGAGATAGTCACTTAATTTTGTCCAGATCGCCAACACTCTTTATTAGTAGTTTAGGTTGTGTATCATCTTTCCTTACAAAAATCTTGCAGTTACGAATCAGTTACGAATATCTAATTTAAGCGGGCGAAGCCGCGTGGAACGTCTAGTTATTGATAATTGTGTGCTAAAATATTTTTCCATTTTTTCATTAATGCAAAGAACGATAGAGATAATTTGATATTAAAGCCACGGTGATTTTTTTGCTATACCAGTGTTTTTCAACCTTTTTATGGTGCGACCGTGGTGGTTTAATGGTGAACATTAAATTAGCTGGTACCGACTTCAAAATAATGACGACTATAAGTATGTACAGAAATAGTTGAGATTTAGACAAATTCTGAAAGAGGCACTATTAAAGAGTAAGAATTATTTAATACTTTTTAGTTCATATTATTACTTATTGTTTTTACCTTGGAAGTCGGTTTTAATTTTTTGTTAAAAATAATAATAATCTTCTATCTTTATATTATGTATCCATTGTTTTTTTTTTTTGAAATATTTCTCTCGATCTCTGGCGACCTACCTTCAAAAGCTTAGTGTCCCAGGGGGTCGCGACGCACAGGTTGAAAAACACTGAGCACTGTCGACTTGTTCTACGTATTACCGATGCTACGAAAACGTAGACACCTATTGCTAAGTACAGGTGTGCACTTGAAGGGTAAAAACCATCCATCCGTCTGTCACCACTTACCAGGTCAACATCGTAAACTTTACCTAGTTAGTAGCGAGACTATAGACAGTTGCTACAGATTATGTAGTTTGTTAATGATTCCGTATCAGAAAATTATTAAACATTGTTAAATCAGAAAAAAAATAAACCACAAACATTAATTTTTATTTATAACTTGACTAGAAGTTATTTGAGATAGAAGAATTTTACTTATTTTTGATTGTATATTTTTTTAATTAGTTCATATTATTATATAAATAATGAATTATTAAGTATATTATATTTTTTAATTTAAGTAAATGAATTATGAAATAATAATTATTATTTCCAAAACAATGATAATTATAGTTAAAAATTTAAAATTGACACTACACTCAAATAAATGGAAGTACTCGTACATGTGTAAACAAACAAGTTTAAATTAGTATAATTGGTATAATGAATCATAGTAGATATTAGTTTAATTCATGAAGCCCCAAGCGGCCACATCCGGCCGCGATAACAATGAAAAAGCTATTGTGTCTCGTTTTGCCACGACTGATGGGTTAATTAAGAATCTAAATTTAGGTACTTATGCAGCTTTTACTTAAAATTTAACATAATTTGCTTTAATATAATTTTTATTACCAAAACTCCAGCTTCTTTTAAACTAAAATAATTTGTATGAATTAATATTATGATTAATTTGTAAATTAAAATTCAACTTTCCTATTCTACTTATTCTTATTTTACTATTCTATATTTATCTTATTTTACTAAAATTTAAATTTTAATATAATAATAAAATAAAATTAAAATCAATTATGTAAAAAAATTAGTTTTGGAAACTACTGTAATATGTAGTGCAAGAAAGTCTCGTAGACTTTCTTCGTAGCCAGCTACGCGACTTCGTAGCGGGCTGCTACGTGGCATCTTTCTTTGTTCCAACTCGATACTTTGGTTTAATGTTTATTGAGCACAGTTTTACTTCTTACTAAGTTCTAAAAAAACTTTTGATGTTGCCAGATGGCTAGCGCATATCACATTCATTCTTTTGATAAGCAAATATTAGCAAAATAATATAATCATTCTATGTTACATAACAGTCATTCGACATACCTCGTTTTCTTCTTCTTTATTCCATTGTTATCATTCTTTTTCTTGTCGCTCTTCTTGGAGGTGGTCTGGGTCTGGGGCGGCGGCTGGGGGGCGGGCGGCGCGGCGTCGGCGGCCAGCAGCAGCGGCTCGTCCTTGCGCTTGGGGTCGGGGAAGCAGGGCGGCGGCGGCAGGTCCTCCCGGTACACGTCGCCCACCACCACCTGCACGGCGCGCTCCTTGCCGAACTCCGCGAACATGTGCTCCTCGAAGGTGGGCTGCTCCAGGCCGGCGCCCTCGAAGCACTCGTACCTGGGGCCGGAGCCCGCGCCGTCGCCGCACACGTACATGTAGCCGTCCGTCGAGGGCGGGCCGGCGCCCTCCGCGCGCGCCTCGCTCGGCTCCGTCGCGCCGGTGCCTGCCGCGGCCGACGGCCCGCGGAGCCCGATCGAGTAGTTGGCGCCGACAAACACTTCAGCTCATTCGATCGCGGCCCGAATCGTCGCCCGCGCCGTTCGTTTCGCGGTGTCCGTCCCGGTTAAATGGCTTTAATCAACTTTAACGAACTAACCGAATTTGCCCCGCGGTTGGTCAATTTATATTACGATAATACGAGGCGCGAGAGAGTCGGCAGGCCAATGGGTGCGGGGACCGAGCTCGGCGGGCGCGGGAGCTGGAGTACGATTCTGTGGCGTAGCTCCGCGGCCGAAGCTCGGTATCGGGTCGGGCGCGGCGGGCGCTTAGGCCCGTGCGAGGCGCGCGTGGGGGACCAATGGCGGCGGCCGGGCGCCACACCCCTCGCCCGGTCCCCTCGCGCCGGGCCCCTCGGCCGCAGCGCCGGGCTCCGCGGCGCCGACCATGCGGGATTCCCACAACCTCATCTCGGCGGTGTTTGTTTCGATAGCATTTTAGGGTGCGAACGCCCACATCATTTTGGAAGTCCATATCACGGTATTGTAAATCCGGACTGGCACCACTCGAATGTCCTCGTATGATTTATAGCCGTGGGAATCGCTTCCCGAACAATGCGATACGATATTATTTGTCCTAAAAGATCTCAGAGTAAGTATTAGCACTATAATTGTGACACAAATAGCAGCATCGACGAACCGATCTTTTCCGCTGCACCAAACTTCTGGTCGGCGTTGCCGCTGCTCGCGATGAGCAGGCGGCGCGAGGACTGGCGGCCGCGGGGTCGCGGTGATCGGCTCCACTTAATTATTAATTAACCGATACGGCCGGGGATTATTAACAAAACATTCGCCCCGACTATTGGCACTTAGATTAGCGGCGAGGGAGTAATGGCGCATTTCAACAATTTCGGTTGTTATTTAATTGAAGTCAATTTAGATGATCAGAGTCTATTTAGGTTGGTGCTGGCGCTCGGCAGCGGGATCTCTCCTTCATTGGGCTCATTGGTGACTTTCAGACAGCACGAATTGCACTCTCCGATGCACTTGCGGTTACGTGCAGTGGTGTGGGCCATATTTGGGTCACGGGACTTATCACCTGATCACCTAACAGATCTTGATCAAAATTGTGCGAGCGTGTTCATGTTTTTCAAGTTTATTGGGCCATTTGAGAGGCAGATCCGAGTGTAGTGTCTGTGAAATACGCGTTATACGATGATGAAGCTGTGCAAAGTCTTCAATGTGTTGACGTGTCGTGCGCTTTGGTATGATGCGTTTTGTGCGCGCTAAGATGGAGTCTATGCGGACATTATACAATATACATACATGAACCGTAAGTATCCTTTTGTTGCATCATGAATAAAATGGTATCATCTGAGTGTTTCATATATTCGAAGAAGGTAAAGTCATCAGAAATTAAAATGTACCTGTGAAAATAAAAAGAAATATAAAGGCTTTGTAAAGCCTATTTAAGAAATCTATTTTACACAAATTGAAAGTCGTCGTAGCGTATTCCTTCATAATATTATGATGAAGCAAAATGTATTACATATAGTAAAATATAATATTGTTTGATGAAAGTCGATCGTTATGGTTTAACGTTGATAGTTGATACTGATATATCCAATGTCCATGTAGGACGTAGCGCGTTTTTATGTCTTCGCACTGTTTTGGTCTTCTTTCTTCTATAATCGCGTATCAGAAAAGTGATAATGTACAGATTTACGCTTACTATTGTGATTTTCGACTAATATTTTAGTAACCGCACATACGTTGCGAAATTCGTTTGTAGCACGGTAACTATACATTTTCCCCAAACAAAAACTATCCTATGTCCTTTCTCGTCTTTCAAAGCATATCCATACAACATTTTTAACAATAATAGTATTTTATAATTAACCCGACTTCCAAGGAAAAAACAATATACTTGAAATGGCCTAAAAAGTATGAAATAATTCTTATTCTTCATTAGTGCCTTCTACAAAATTCGACTAAATCTCAACGAATTCTGTACAAATTTTCATTCGTTTGAAGTCGGTACCAGCCCAGAACTGAGATACTTGACATAGAATTCAGCCAGTACCGACTTCAAAATAATGAAAATTGAGTACAGAATTCGTTGAGATTTAGTCGGATTTTGTAAAAGGCACTAATGAAGAATAAGAATAATTTCATACTTTGTAGGCCATTTCAAGAATATTGTTTTTTCCTTGGAAGTCGGGTTAAATTTTTTGTTAAAAATAATAATTTTACTCTTTTTAGTTATCTACGAGATAAGGCTTTATGCGTAGATAACCATTACGAAGATTAACTATCCATATTATAATTACTGTAAGTGAAATTGTGGTAAATGCTTGCAGTTATCTAAGCAATGCTGCAATTTCCAAACTTTTATCTTTAAAGGTTTAGGAGTTCTGTTCAGTGTGTTTGGATCAAGAGACACCTTCGTATGAAATTTCATATTATTTTATTCGTAACATATTATGCTTAAGTTACTAAAAAAAACTTTAACCACAATAAGTGTTTTAATAAATTTAAAGGATTTCCCTCGATTGCTCATAGATCCCATCATCAGCTCACCACGTTCGTAATTGGTATACAAAATTAAGATTATACCTTGTACAAAAACACAAGAATTTTGAAAATCGGTCCACAAACAGCGAAATAATCATCAAAAACATCTGCTTCGATGCAAAATATCACTAAAAGTACGAATAATTGGGTCATAAAGTGATGAACCATGGTATAATTATGGTTGTGATGATGATGATCAATCAAATTGATGTGTTGGCTTATGCTTTCAGTTGTTTAAATAACGCCGAAATCCCCGAACCTGTATCTATAAGGATTCAAAAGTTCTGTTCGGTACCTTTGGATCCAGGGTATAATCTGGTGCAAAGTCTTACTTTTTGGTAACATTTATCTCGAATGCTTCAGAAAAAATCGAAATCACTATATGTTTCTATACAAATTTCAAGGAGTCCCCTCGATTCCTCATGGATCCCATCATCAGATCACCACTTTTATGAACATGGTACCAAATTTGGATTCAACCCTGCATAACAACAAAATAATCATGCAAATCGGTCCACAAACGGCGAAGTTATGGTTGAACATACAAAAAATATATATACAGACGAACATATAATCTCCTCCTTTTTGGAAGTCGGTTAAAAAGATAAAACCGACTTCAAATTCTTGTACGTAATTAAGAATTCAAATTCCCTATCTCAAAAACTACTGAACCGATTTTGATGAAACTTGCAGTATTCCCTAAGTTGAACAATACCTAGTACAATAAAAAAAGAATCACTAAAATCGGACTTGTGGTTCCGGAGATATGCGTGCACAAACATAAAAACATACATATATACATACATACATACACTTTTGAAATTTGGCACATTTGTTCAGAAGCTGTCATAGATTAACATATACAAAAACTGGGCAGTTCAAATATTACATACATACGCGTCGAACTGATAACCTCCTTTTTTTGAAGTCGGTTAAAAAATCATTCAGCGGTTTAAGCGTGAAGAGGAAACAAATAGACAGACAGTTTCGCATTTATAATATTAGTAATAATAAGGATTTTCTGTGGTATAGAATAAATCACTTCTCCATTTAATCACTACACATTTATTGTATCGACTCGCATCGTTTCATTGATTCTTCTCTATACAGCAATTACAAAACAGATTGACTTACTGATAAGTATTTTAATTGGTCTACCCTCTTGATCGCGTGTCGCAATAGCAGGCAGAATAAAGAATATTTGTTATTGTAGTGCGTTATGCCCGCATCTTGTGCGCACGCAATAGCTAAGGACCATCCGCCTCGCAGCGGGGAACTCGTGGCCAATGTACCCGAGTAGCTGTAACTACTGTTACTACTTATGTGATAGGAAACTGTTAGGTACTTGTACATACTCATGGAAAAGTACTGTCGTATACACTCGTATACGACAGTACTTTTCCGCAAACGATATCGTGTAGTGAAACAGTCCTTCATGACTATTCATCTTCGGCAACGATATGGTGCTGTATACTTTAAGAGTTTAGGGGATTTTTTAACAAAAAGTTTACATGACGTAGGTAGTCATATCGTGGCGTCGCGTCGTCGCAGGACTTGTAAATCAAGTACACATAAAAATAAACGCTTACATGAAAATACCTTACATGTCGACTTTATACCTTGATATATTCTTGTTACGATTTTTCTAGATGATTTTTTTATTGAAGTATCAAAAACTATGACATGGATTCGAATAAAATTAGAAGTATATAATGATTGATGCTTAAATTCAATCAAATTCATTATGTGTTTTTCTTTGAACTCGTGTATAAATTTCGCAAGCTATCTTCTATTTGCTTAGTCGCGTTTAAAGTCTAAACGAGGGTTTTTAACTGCTGCAAAATTCGCTTGTTTCTGTTTTCCATTCATTCGATTGTAATTTAATCTGATAAAGCAATCAAATGTATAATGAAAAGCGCTACGGCCTACGACGAAACATACATACCTACTGACTTGTACAGCGTACTTTTGAGTTTGTCGTTTTCAAATGTAAATTGGTAAAAATCGTATGTGGTTATAAAATACTCATGTCCAAATCAAACGTTAAACAGACTTTTGAATTATTCATTGTTAAAAATCATAGAAATATTTTCTAACGGTAAGCGACTGATGACATTCAGCACAGCACGTGGTTAAAATTATCAACAAGGCAAAATTATCAAGAAGATCAATGTGTTAAAGTTCTATAAAATATATATATATATATATATATATATATATATATATATATATATATATATATATATATATATATATATATATATATATATATATATATATATATATATATATATATATATATATATATATATATATATATATATATATATATATATATATATGCCTAGATTAGAAGTTTCTGTTAATCTCACTGTTTTCTCCACCTAACGGTACCTACATATTACATAGAGTACTGCGTTCCAGAACACAAATTTCTGTGTAAACATACAAAATGACTTGGGTTATTATTCTCGTGAGTCATGTGACGCGTAGGCGCGCACATAAAATCCTGGTCTGCGGAGCGGCGGGAGCGGGAGCGGGAGCGGGAGCGGGCGCGGCGACGCTGAATCTGCCGCCCGCTCAATTGGACTCAATTGCTTTAATTGATTTCAATTGAAATGACCTCGCGCACCGGCTCCCACTTCTAGCTTGACACTTTTACATCTATCTTTTTTGGAACTGACATAAAATATACGTCATTGCCCCCGTATGATCCCAATAAAATGTGTTTAGTGCGTCTAGTTGTCTGTATGTATACCGGTTTCTATTGGTTTCATGCATGTTAAGAGTGCTTGTACTCGCAATATACATGGTTACATAATATACCTACTCTGACTCTTTGTTCGCGAAGACTGAAAATATATTCGTTGTATGGTCACCGTCTTTATGACCACTTTACACATAGAGTAAGTACCACAAGTGTCTAAACACACTAGGCCGAAAATACGTGGCCGTAAATAAGTTCGGCATGATTACGCCTGCAATGTATTTTAAATTACTGATGACACACCATGCCGTAATTACGTCGCGTTATAGCGTATGCGTAGCGCATTGCAGGCGTAACCATGCCGAACTTCGGCCGCGTATTTTCGGCCTACTGTGTTTAGACAGTAGACACTGAGAGTACTATGCCAAATCTTTCCATGCCAATAAACCTTTAGAATTTAGATTTTACTTGATAAAACTTAAGATCTTACACATCCTAAGTAAAACGTTTTTAGGCGTGCTTAAAGCGTATTCGACGTTTTTAAAACTTGATAACTATTTAATATTTATATTGTGACTACATTTTTAAAGTTGTCGAGTATAGTCGTTATTCATACTGATTCATGCATCGTCGGTCATTTCTATAGCAATATAATACTATCGATAGCAATAACAAAAATATCTTACTTTGTTATATTATTCCGTAGCATGCCCGAAACGAGTGCGATTCACCTGCTATAGCCACAGTGACATTGATCTATAGCAACAAGACAATTGCTGGGAATTATGAATGGAACATTACGGTGACGAAATCCAACGGCGGCATATTTTGGCACGTGTCCTGTCCGGTGCTCAATTGACGCTAATTAGGAAACGAGCTGCTGGTTACCCGCACTCCTCATGTGGGCCTTATAAATAACTGCATTCGTTACTTGTATAGTTGGAGTCTGGAGATATGCTGTATAATTGTACTGTCGGAGAAATTGAGTCCACCTGCTTATGGTGGGCCTTACTTTCGTCGGGTTATGTCATGCCTAACTTACAGATTATGACTATTGACAATAACCTACCACATAACAAAGGTCGGCTCAACGCCTATATGAATTAATTGATCTAGTGGTACGGTTAAAACCTGCTAGATGAATAATGTATCATACTTCGGTGCTAGAGCACTTAATGTTGATGCTAAGTAATATTTAAACTTATATGTACAGATTTATCATTAGATTCTTATAATATTTGAAATTTATTATGATTAGGACTTAAAAGTTGAACAATTTGCACTTTGGTTTAAATAAAATATTTGGGCAATTATCATGCATTAATTTATTTACAGTTTACACATATTTTATTGTCTACTTTTTAGGTGGCTTTTTAGATTTTTTACCTATAGGTAATTTCCAATAATTTCTACTAAACTCTTTACTCCCTTTAGCTTCGATGTTGGACGGTCCTCTAGAGTTTATGCCACTAACGGAGGGTCGATTGTAATAATCAATATCTTGTGAATCACTTTGGTCAGGTAGATCAGGTATAAGGGTAGGGTTTTCAAGAAATCTCAAGTGTTTTTCTATTGATTCAATAGGATTAATTTCTGCAGGTTTGGTTCGTTTGTTTGTTCTAGGTGGACTTTTTTGTAAATCTTTGTCTTTTCGCTCGTAAGCAGTATTTTCTAATTCTTCTTCAGTGATACTTTGCAATACTTCTGGTGAAATACTTGCTAAATTATTTTCTAATTCTAGACTTCTACGTAAAGCTTTAGCTCTTTCGTTTACATATTTCATAAAATCTAATTCTTTGATTGCTTTAACGTCGTCATTAGGACCTTCGTTTACTTTATCGCGAAAAACAATATTTTTCATTTCCAGACTGCTTTCTGTTTGTATTATTTCATCTTTCTGTGACATTATTTTCTTTAATTGTTTTTCCGTAAGTTCTATTTGTTCATTCTCTTTAGAGTTTCGTACTTTTTTGTCTAATACTTTCTTTGTTTTATTGCAGCTATATATGCAACAACACCAATTTCTTAGTAGCTTTTTGCATACATTTTCATCCTCAATATTTTCCAAATCAGGAGCAGTAAGGTCTGCGAAAGAGAACTGTCCAGAAAGTGACGGGTCCGGCTCCACATCAATATCATTTGGTGATCGCATTACTGTGTGCAGAAGTAGCCTGAAATAATTAAAATGTTAAATTAATAATTATAAACAAACTCGATGACGCCCGCAACTCCGTTGATCCAAAATTCCTTTATCGTGCATATCCTATGTCCTTTCCCGGGACTCAAAGTATCTCCAGCAAAATCGATTCCGCGGTTTGCGCGTGAAGAGGTAGACAGACTGACGGACAGACAGACAGACAAACACTTTCGCATTCATAATATTAGTATTGATTCTTTACATTAGTTAGAGTAAAATGTCACTGGCTGTAATTTACGGATCATTAAGACTTTCAAATTTTCAAGGAGCGTTTTGAAAATTTGCGTATTCTCTGCTACGGGTGTCCATAATCGACGGTAATCGCTTTCTATGAGGCTATCCATTTGCTCGCCAATAAAAAAGGGATAGGTATGTCAAAAGTCTATTGCTCTAGAACCTAAATCATCGTGTTACTGTAGTACAAGTATGCTTAGGCACGTCAGTGCGCTACAAAATCCGTAAATGCATAAAAATCTCACGTGTTTTCAGACTGGTCGGTGTAGACGAAGAAGGCTTGCGCGACGTTGGGCACGCAGCGTGACACCCAGTGGTATAGCGTGTAGGCGGCCGCGACCACCAGCACCAGGCAGGCCAGCGCCACCGCCAACACGCTCATCGCACCCCGCCCGCTCCTCAGCCCGCATGTCACGCGATCCTCGTCGTTGGTCGCTGAATATACGTTGGAATTATCAGGCTGTGTATCAAGGCCTGGGCGACATTGGGCACGCAGCGCGACACCCAGTGGTACAGCGTGTAGGCGGCCGCGACCACCAGCACCAGGCAGGCCAGCGCCACCGCCAACACGCTCATCGCACCCCGCCCGCTCCTCAGCCCGCATGTCACGCGATCCTCGTCGTTGGTCGCTGAATATACGTTGGAATTATCAGGCTGTGTATCAAGGCCTGGGCGACATTGGGCACGCAGCGCGACACCCAGTGATACAGTGTGTAGGCGGCCCCAACCACCAGCACCAGGCAGGCCAGCGCCACCGCCAACACGCTCATCGCACCCCGCCCGGCCCTCAGCCCGCATGTCACGCGATCCTCGTCGTTGGTCGCTGAATATACGTTGGAATTATCAGACTGTGTATCAAGGCCTGGGCGACATTGGGCACGCAGCGCGACACCCAGTGATACAGTGTGTAGGCGGCCCCAACCACCAGCACCAGGCAGGCCAGCGCCACCGCCAACACGCTCATCGCACCCCGCCCGGCCCTCAGCCCGCATGTCACGCGGTCCTCGTCGTTGGTCGCTGAATATACGTTGGAATTATCAGACTGTGTATCAAGGCCTGGGTGTCATTGGGCACGCAGCGCGACACCCAGTGGTACAGCGTGTAGACGGCCGCAACCACCAGCACCAGCCCCCGTATACAACTGGCAAAACGCTAACGCTAACGCTAGCGCTACAAAATGTATGGAGCGTTAGCGCTTTGCCAGTTGTCTACAGGCCCAGGCACGCCAGCGCCACCGCCAACACGCTCATCGCACCCCGCCCGCTCCTCAGCCCGCATGTCACGCGGTCCTCGTCGTTGGTCGCTGAATATACGTTGGAGTTATCAGACTGTGTATCAAGGCCTGGGCGACATTGGGCACGCAGCGCGACACCCAGTGATACAGTGTGTAGGCGGCCCCAACCACCAGCACCAGGCAGGCCAGCGCCACCGCCAACACGCTCATCGCACCCCGCCCGCTCCTCAGCCCGCATGTCACGCGGTCCTCGTCGTTGGTCGCTGAATATACGTTGGAGTTGTACGTACTGTGTATCATTTAATAGGTATTCTCATCCTTACACAATCCTTAAAATAGCTAAGAATATTTAGATGGGTATTTTTTAAGGGCCAGGAAAAATTGTACGATTCTCGCGCGATAAACTAAAGTTGCGGACAACATTTAGTCTATACATATTATAAAACAAAGTCGCTTTTTTCCCTTATGTCCCTTTGTTCCCTTTAATCTTTAAAACTACGCAACAAATTTTGATGGTTCTTTCAGTGTTAGATAGCCCATTTATCGTGGAAGGCTATAGGCTATATTTTAGCACGCTAAGACTAATAGGAGCGAAGAAATAGAGGAAAATGTGGAAAAAACGGGTTAACTTATTTGAAAGGGCTAATTTGAACGCGCTAATCTCAGGAACTATTGGTCCGATTTAAAAAATTCTTTCAGTGTTAGATAGCTCATTTATTGAGAAAGGCTATACCTAGGCTATATTTTATCACGCTAAGACTGAATGGAGAATGTGGAAAAAACGGGGGAAATTATTTGAAAGGGCTTATATTCTCGCAGACAACTGGAGCAATTTTTATGTTATTTAATGGCACAGATAAGAAGTAGACCATGTGAAGATCATAGGCTATCGATTTTCATAATTTTTTCAGTGGCTATATATTTTATACCCGTGCGACGCCAGGGCGGGTCGCTAGTTTTGAATATAAATTATTTTATTGATACTATGAGATTCATATAAGCACGGCGTGCTTACGTTGCCTGGTCGGCCTATGTCAAGTGTTGGTCGTGACTTGTGGATTGTGATTATCTGGATGGATGGCTGGATTAATCAACCTGACTAAATTACGTAGTTTTGTGATATTATGTCGGTTGGACTTAGCTCGACCAAGTTACATAGTTCCGCTATCTGCTATAACTGGCCAACCTGGCTTGTGGAGGTGCTGTTGAAGTTTGAATGTACCATCGAAGGAATTGATTCAGAGGCAGTTGGCGGACCTACGTCATTTGGTCAGGTTATGTCAATTCAATGAGTCATAATCCGTCGGCTGAGATTGACATAACGCAACAACATTACCAGAGTAGACAGAATGATAGAGTATGCCGACTTAGAACATCAGTAAATTTTTTTAAGTTTGACGTATTATGACAAAAGTCGTCGCTAGGGTCGTTACCTACAAATTTAGTTGTTGTTTATATTTTGGCACATGCAAAGAAAACTGTCAGAATTCAATTTCAAAATCTTATTTTTAAAAATAAATTATACCAGCCAGCGCGCCAGCCTTTAACTTATCCTGGCGAAACCCGACAGAAATGACAGATATTAATACTCGTCCGTCTCTTAGTAGTCGAAGTACTGGTAGTTATGTCTATTGTGACATTACGCAGGTCTGTAATCTGCCTATAGCAGGCCATACACGCGAGGGTGTACCTGACAGGTTTGCCTAAACAGGTCAACTGTTTAGGTAAACCGGAGCGTGTATGTTACAGAACTGTGCAGGTTTTGCCTCAACTTTGCCCGACAGACGTAACTGCACAGGCAAACCTGTCAGGTACACCCTTGCATTAAGGGCCTGCTTTTAAAGCAACTGATGGTACATACAGTTCGAGCCGCAGTTGGGCACAGAGTCGCAGGCGAGGGTGCGGCTGATGCAGACGCGCGTGTCGTTGATCCGACACTCCACCTGCTCCCCCAGGCACTGCTCCTTGGGTTTGAACAGAGGAAAACCTGGTGTCACTATCAACTTCACGTGGTCCAGCTGTGAACAGAAAAGTGCTTATGTACCGGTGATAAGCACCAGTAGTAACGACGTTCTGAAAGTATTTGTTACGAATCTATTCAGAAATAAATCAATTTTTAATTATAATTTATATTATTTATTGATACAGTTGTAGGCAACAGTGTGCACTGCACTTGCACTGTATCAATGTAGACTTAATATCTAGCTTTCAGCGGACATGAATCAATCTAATACAATACTATGCGTAAGCAGTTGCTGTTTATTCATATTTTTGTTGGTGATCCAAAACTTGGAGATTTACCAACATAAAAAATAGCATACGGATAAGAAATGGATTTTAATAAACTATAAAAATATTCTAAAAACTTTGACATTGAACAACTTGGTCTCAAAATTTTTAGATAAACAATAAAAATTGTTCTAGTTTGTATTTTTTCATTTTTTGAAACAATTTATAAAAATATTTTAAAAGCTTTTGACTAGTAGTAGTTAGTAGCCAAAAGGTCTACACTACGACGTTGTAACGACAACGTCGTAGCGTAGATCTTCGTAGCGGCGTAGGCGTCTTCGTAGACGACGTAGCGTCTCCGTAGACGACGTAGCATCTTCGTAGACAACGTTGCGTTGTTGCTGCAGCTTAGTTTAATGGCCAAAATATATTAATTTCCGAAACAAACACGCAATTAAGTCATCTTAATTTAAAGTAATTAATGATTGAGTGTTGAATGTCGCTCAAATATTAAATTAAACTCAAATGCCTGAGTGGTTTAGACACAAAATACAAGTTATATAATGTTAAAAATTTAAATTGTAATGGCTTTATTTTGGTAAACTATAACTACAATAATTGAATATTTAGAAACAAATACACTTACTGTAAAACTATTTACTGCAACTATAATTTCCGTAGAGTTCAGAACCTTCACCCACTCGGTTTTCCGCTGGTGTCGGAGGTCGCAAATATTTACTATCAGTGCTCCTCTATTGCTCGTCAAATTCTGCATCGACTTTCTACCTGTCATCTAAAAAATAAACAACATCCATACTAATATTATAAATGCGAAAGTGTGTCTGTCTGTCTGTCTGTCCGTCTGTCTGTCTGTCTGTCTGTCTGTCTGTTACCTCTTCACGCTCAAAAGGCTGGACCGATTTTGCTGAAATTTGGCATGAAGATAATTTGAGTCCCGGGAAAGGACATAAGATACTTTTTATCCCGGAAAATGTACGGTTCACGCGCGATAAACAAATTTTGGCGCAACGGATTTGCGGGCATCATCTAGTAAGTTATAACATATAAAGCAAAATATTACATGTGCCTGTAAAAAGAAATCCCGTAGATACTTTGATTATTATATATTACCTGTGTATTTAATACACCAAAGTTCTACTTCTATACCGAATTTCATCAAATTCCGATAAACAGCTTTCGGCCTCAGTTCTTGAAAAGTACCATCGAAGAAATTGATTCATAGGCAGTTGAGGGACCTACGTCATTTGGTCGGTTCATGTCAATTCAATGTTGGTTGCAAACTGTAGGCTGGGTTTGACAAAACGCGACCAAAATACGTAGGTCCGCTATTTGCCCATGAATCAACTTCTCTGATAGTACAATTTAAACTATCACATTCATAAAATTATTAACAATAGATTGTTTTTACCACATCATCGTCAGTCATCTCGAAGTTACCCAGCATGCGCATGTTGTAGTACATCATCATCGGGATGCTGTTGAGTTGTATAATGTCGCCGTAGTCCATGATACTGGTGTCCAGGTGGCGCGGCTCCGCCAACTCAATGTTTATCGGTTCGAATGACCTCTTACTTCTGTTTATTTAGCCAATAAATATATAAATAAATATTAGTTAATACAATAAATAACCATTCTACATCCTTCCTTATTATTATTATTTTAATATTATAAATGTGAAAACGTGGATGTTTGTTACGCTTTCACGCAAAAATCACTTGACGAATCATCATGAAACTTTGTACACATACTCTTGGGGATATCAGAAGTAACATTGGATACTTTTTATATAAAAAATACGAAAAAAAAAATGTTGACGTAGACGCGGACGAAGTCGCAGGCGTTAGCTTGTATTCTATATACGGCAGGTGAAACGTAAGATTTTAGAGTTTTTCTGGTGTTAAAAAATTATAGAGTCGAACTAGCTGTTTGCGATAATAATATTATGATATTATATTCGAAAACCTACGGGTGAGGGTCATTATTATTAACACTAGCCGGATCCACGTGAATATCGATAAAATAATATTGAAACTTACCTTTTGGCATCATTTTTCGGCAAGTGAGCTCCATGATGCGTATCTGGAAGTTGTGTGGAGCTGAGTCGACTGGCCAGCGCCGGTGCCACCTTCACGATGTTCTCCCACGACTCACGATTCACCAATTCACCTGTGACGAGGCTAGAAACAAACCCTATTCTTATGTTTTAAAAGAGAATTATTCTTTTCTAACGGCCGTTCCCAATATTCAATCTATCTCTGGTTTGACATACGACCGATCGCAGCTAACATTGAATCATAAAATAGATAACTATTCCTATCTCTAGTAGGGCAAAACCAGAGATAGATCAAATATTGGGAACGGCCGTAACTGACTGTTATATTCATGATTACAATTAGTAAGCAATGTGTCTATCGCACGTGAATCGTATTCTTTCTGTAATAAAAGCTACCCCTTTATGTAAGATATATAATTTTGGCATGCAGATACTTTGGGTCCTAGGATAGGTCCTAGGACCCAAAGTATCTGCATGCCAAAATTCGTCTAAATCGGTTCAGTGGCCTCAGCATATATATTATAGTATAATATACGGACCTGAGACACAAATACACTTAGGGTGGGTTGCACCAACTTACTTTAACTAGAACTGTAACTTTAACTATGACTGTAACTTTAACTATGACTACAGTGCAAAATGTCAAATCTTTGATTAAGGACGCCATATTTAACGATAACCATAAGTAGAGATGGGCACGTACCCGGGTATTTACCCAACTACCCGGTATTTACCCTCACGTACCCGGTAAATACCCGTATCTACCCAAAAGGGCGGGTAGATAAAATTCAATACCTAAGTCACAACTTTTGGTAAATATTAGACTAATTTCATATTACTTTAGTCTTTTTTATTTACATTCTATTATTTTATTACATTTTTGAACTTAAAATTTCAATTATTTCATAATAAGTGACTTACGTTCTACGTAATATTGTCTGTGGCAAAGGTAGACAGATAGATCAACGCACAGGTCTTTTGATTTAGAAACGTGAAATTTCACATAGGTACACTTGATGTAAAAATACACTAAATAGGGATTTAAAAAATCTCCTTAAGGGGTTAAGTAATAGTTTTAAATGTTTATGAAACTTTTTATTCCTCGGACACAGTATTTGCATTAATCTAAATATATTAAATAACTCAAAGGTGATTGACTGACTGACTGACATAGTGATCTATCAACGCACAGTCCAAACCACTGAACGGATCGGGCTGAAATTAGGCATGCAGGTAGATGTTATGACGTAGGTATCTGCTAAGAAAGATTTTGATCAATTCTACCCCAAGGGTATAAAATAGGGGATAAAAGTTTGTTTGAAACTTTGTCAATTTTAAACCGATCGGGCTGAGACTTTGATACTAATTAATTAATAAAAATACTTCTTAACGTTAGCGAAGCCGCGAAAAAAGGCGCAAATAATATCATATAAAGGTAGTAAAAAAAAATATTTTAAATGATACCGGTATATATCAGACGTGTAAAAATTCACAGAAGTGTAAAAATTTTTATTAAACGCATGTAAAAAGTGGAAACAAGATATGAAAACAGTATTCCATGTGAGGATTGTGAGGCCTTGAAGATTTGTAGGCATCAGATCGGACTGAAATACTGTTTCGCTCTGTTGAGAATACCAAGGATTTTTGAAGCTAACTTGGCCTTATCCTCTAGACTTCGCTCGAAATGTTTACGCCATTTTTGACGTGACAACGTCTTATAATTCGATGGGTCCGACTGCGCGCACGAAATAACATGACTCAATATGCGGCGTTACCTCGCTCTGAGGCGTTCCATTTAAGACTATGACGTTGTCACGTTCAACTATCGTCAGTAAACCGACTTTACAGACAACCGATTTTTTATGCTGGGGAAGATTGTTAAAGTGGTGCCCTCAAACGAGAATATACGACCATTGGTGACTTTTTTGTGCTGAACGCGCTGATTTGTGTTTTGGTTCGTTAAATTGGATTGAGTTACGTCCATGGCCGTAGCTAGAGGGGGGCATTGGGGGGCAATACCCCACCTTAAAATCACAATGCCCTGCCTTAAAAATATCAAAACTCTAGAAAATCAATCAATTGTGATATTTTTATACGCAGAGCAAAGAATGCCGTTGGTCTGTAAATGTCATTGATATGCAGTATGAATATGGTAGGCGATAGCACACAACCCTGAGGGATACCAGTGTCAAAAGATAGAGTATCAGAGCATTCACCATCAACTAGCGACTGCTTAGAAACTTGTGACCCACTTGCATAATTTTTCGGGAACTCCGTATGATGGAATCTTGGATAAAAGTGCTTTGTGCCAAACCCGATCAAAGACCTCCGCGATATCCAAACTGACAGCTAATAAGTACCCACAGTTTCAATCGCCTGAGCCAGCGATGAGTTAGGTACGCCAAGAGAGCCGAGCCGAGCCTTAGTAATCCCTGAGCGTCCAAGTGTCGAAGGAGCTGGCTATTGATAATGGATTCCATCATCTTCGAGAAGAGGGTTATAGCGATCGGTCTGCAGTTGGAAGGATTGGAACGGTCACATTTTTAAGTATCGGGTTCACAAAAAAACTGTCTTTCAAGAAGCCGAAACTATGTGAGAAGGATACAACCAATAGAGGATGCAGAGCGTAATTCACATCTCGGCGTATTTGTAATAGGTCCAGCTTGTTTGAAACCAACCAACAATTCGAGCGGCCCTTCGTTGGATACGATCCAAAGGGAGTAGTGCCCAGAGATGAAAACAGTATTCCATGTGAGGATTGTGAGGCCTTGAAGAGTTGTAGGCATCTGATCGGACTGAAATACTGTTTCCCTCTGTTAAGAATATCAAGGACTTTTGAAGCTAACTTGGCCTCATCCTCTAGACTTCGCTCGAAGTGTTTACGCCATTTTTTATGCTGGGGAAGATTGTGATAGTGGTGCCCTCAAACGAGAATATACGACCATTGGTGACTTTTTTGTGCTGAGCGCCCTGATTTATGTTTTGGTTCGGTTAAATTGGACTGAGTTACGTCTACCCCATTCAGAGAGGTTCCGGCTCTCAGTGACATTAATTTAGCTGAGAAAAGCCGGGAAGCCGGTATATAGGGTCACGTTATCTGTAGTCTGTACTATCATCCACATAGCAATTAATGCCATTGGTCTGTAACATGTCATTGATATGCAGTATGAATAGGGTAGGCGATAGCACACAGCCCTGAGGGATACCAGCGTCTAAAGATAGAGTATCGATATCAGAGCATTCACCATCAACTGCGACTGCTAAGAAACTTGTGACCCACTTGCATAATTTCTTGGGGACTCCGTATGATGGAATCTTTGATAAAAGTGCTTTGTGCCAAACCCGATCAAAGGCCTCCGCGATATCTAAACTGACAGCTAATAAGTACCCATAGTTTCAATATCGCCTGAGCCAACGATGAGTTAGGCACGCTAAGAGAGCTGAGCTGAGCCTGAGTAATCCCTGAGCGTCCAAGTGTCGAAGGAGCTGGCTATTAATAATGGATTCCATCATCTTCGAGAACAGGGAGGTTATAGCGATCGGTCTGCAGTTGGAAGGATTGGAACGGTCACATCTTTAAGTATCGGGTTTACAAAAAGCCGTCTTTCAAAAAGCCGAAACTATGTGAGAAGGTTAGGAGAGCCAAAAAAGACGCGTTAAGACCGGAGCCACCTCTGGAGCACTCACAGGGGCTATTCACCATGAGCGCTTATGAAAAGGAATATCCGACATGACGCTCGTACATCGCGGTATGGCTGGCAGTTTCCGTCCCTCATCATCAAGGGTCGAGTTGGACGCAAAGAGTATGTGATAAGATCGGCATTCTCTTTTGCGTGTTGAAGAAAATACAGTGCAAGCGCTGTTTCAGTCTGGTTTTTTCGGAGTCAACACATTCGTACCGAAGCATCGCTCTCCCACGGTTAAAAGGGTAAAATTTTTCTTTTTATTAACGGACAGGCCAAGACGTTTTTTATATTTTGATCATTAGTTGCGTTTACACAAAAACAGTTCTCATTTGCATAATATATATTAATTTGCATGTACATGTATAGGTGTCAAAACTGTAAGGGTGTCTCTTCACAATGGACCATGCTGGCCCACTACAAGCTATCGCCATTGTGTAAACGTGGTAAAGGTGTATGGTGGTGGACGATTTTCAGGCGTGCCGCGCAATGGCGTGGCCTGCAGTGGGTCATCGTGCCATTGTGTACTGGCTATTTAAGAGACATAAGATTTTGCACACGCGTTCCTCTATTGAACAAGGCATCCACTATATAATTGTATTTTACAAAATTCTAACCTCAAAGGGATTTTATACCCCCTTGAGTTTGGAATTGTATAGGCTCAAGGTTAGTTAGTGGAACCTTATAATTTCTTAGACACAATTACACAACAATATTTTGTATTAAGTGTCTACAGCTAACAAAAATCGAATGACGAGTACGTACGTTTATTAGAATTTTTCAAAGTTCAGCCTAAAGAAGGGATTAATGTTTTCAAGAAAAGCACAGAGAAAAACATGAAATTTAGCACGCGTGTATCCCTTAACGATGAAGGCGTCCACTAAGACGATTTATTTTAATTAAATCCCCAAAAGTATTAAATGCTAACTTTGACACTATAAAAATGTTGTTTACTTTAAATAATATTAATTTCACACATACAAAGCCAAAATTTAGGAAACAAAAGTACAAAAACACAGCGTTACTCTTTGACATGCGCGCTGAAATTCATGAAAATCAAGGTTTTGTATTGCAAACATACATTAGTTTTAGACTTTAAGGAGCTTATTCAAACAGTTACGGGCTAGTGACTAAATTAGCATTATTTAATTGAGGTTTTACTAAGGATTTACCAAAAAAAATATTTAAAAACGTACGCAGAATTATAAATACCCACCATTTTTGGGTATTTACCCAATGTACCCGGTAAATACCCAATGTACCCGGTAAATACCCAGGTAGGTAGATTGGGTATTTACCCATCGCCCATCTCTAACCATAAGCGCTCAAACTTACTAACATCGAAATTTTTTGGTGAAAATTTACAATAGATCACAGTGTTGGTATATCAAATATTTTTCAAGTCAATTTTTACGGATTATTCATATTTTATACTGTAACTGTAGCTTTAACAAAAACAAATAAACGCAACAGACATCTGTCGAATTCCGCGCGTGGTCAAAGTTAAGGCCGAATACAACGAGGACTAGTGAAATTTCATGTTTTTATTTTCACTAGAACTTTGACCAGAAGTAATTATAAGCATTTTAACATTTTTTGTAGGTTTGTTACGTTCCTTACCAAGGTCCCAGTCAGCTTAGAATTTTGATTTAAATCCATTTACCACTAAAAAAAAGAGTAATAAAGAATGCTACGTTCAAATTTTTATTTCGACTAGAATTCAGCGAAAATAAACGCAGGAAAAAATATTTTTATACAAAAATGTTTAAATTATGATTTCGAAGGTTAGGGTTAGCTTCGTTTTTTATATATAATAACAATAATAAAGATAAATCGTTTTGATGACAAATTCGAAAGATTTATTGATTTTCGAATGCAACGCCTGCTTTCAATATTTGCCATAATAATTCCACAGGCGTTTTGATGGATAATAATTGAATGACATCATTGAAATCTGTCTTTCAGTGACTGATTGTCTATTACAGAAAAACTTGAGTATGTTCACAAATATATCCCAGTATACTGGCCAGAGCTCCTCAGGCCTAGAATCGCCGTGGTCCCATACTGTTGATTCGTTTCGAAATATTTGCCAGTGCATTGTCGTATACTTAAATGTGTTTATTGTGATGTGATTATAATACGTTACACTTGTCTTACTAGTGGAATACCAGTACAATACAGTGCGGCATCGTAAGATGTACTACGTTACTGGAATGTAAACTGGGCTTTATTTCAGAACATAGGCAATATGTTTGGTTTACAAATATTACAATATTGTTTTGTAACAATATTTGGTGAGAGACTACCTTATTAGGTATCTTATTGATATATATTTGATAATTTACATACGCCAAACGATCATTTACATGTTTTTGGTAGGTTTGAAAGTCATAAATGCAAATATCACAGCTCAGTCGAATAGTAATGAACAGAGCATGAACAGAGTGCCTCAACACAGAGACACATTTTAAGGGATGTGTTAAAACTTTGTAAAATGATAATGATATTATTATGTTAAACAACAATTTTATCGAACATGTCCAATCCATAGCAATGGAAAGATATAACATCTTAAAGTCAGGGAGCCCTAGAACATTTTTTTTATTGCTAACAAGCAAATTTTTTGTGAGTAGCTTTATTTTGATAAGACAAACAACTTTTTTATCTGCGAAAAAAACTTGAAAGTGGTAGCTAACAGAGATAGAAAGGATTTCATAATTTGATTTGATGGTCCTAAAATATGGATTGTTTAATTTGTAGAACAATGTTACTCTTAAATTATATAACTATTAACCTACCAATATACAAAAAATCAGCTGGTTAGGGTTCCGTTTCAGGGTTCTGAATCAACAAAACTTGGTTGACTACGGTACCCTAAAACGGAAGATTTTTCGCAGATAAAAAAGTTGTTTGTCTTATCAAAATGAAGCTAGGTACTCACAAAAATTTGCTTGTTAGTAATAAAAAAAAATGTTCTAGGGCTTCCTAACTATAAGCACTGGAGTAAAATCGTAAAAATAATATTATCAAGCGGATAGATCCAAATTCATAGATACACCATGATTTTGATACGATATTATGTTAAACTACAATTTTATCGAACATGTGCATTCCATTCTTTACACAAAAAATAATAAGTATTGATCGAAATGAAAAACCTTTAAACCTTATTTGATTTTATCAAAAACATAATATTTTGTGAATAAAAATCACGACGACACTTAAAAGTAGAGAGCAAAGAAATTACATTTTATGCAATTATTAATTTTTTACTCACGACAATCTGGTGTAATGTACTGGTTTATTGGAAAGTTGGCATCTATATACATAAAACTCAAAGGTGACTGACTGACATGGTGATCTATCAACGCACAGCCCAAACCACTGGACCGATCGGGCTGAAATTTTGCATGCAGGTAGATGTTATGACGTAGGCATCCGCTAAGTAAGGATTTTGATCAATTCTACCTCCAAGGGGTTAAAATAGGGGAGGAAAGTTTGTATATTATAATACTTCTTAACGCGAGCGAAGCTGCGGGCAAAAGCTCGTAATATATAAGTCTTGTTCACTACCATTTTTCATTCTAATTTTGTTGGGACCCATAGCAAAAATAAACAGGAGAAAAATAATATTGTAACTGCCGTACACAGAGATGAATATTTATAACTTCAACTAGCTGTCCCGGCAAACGTTTCTTTGCCATATTATATAAAGTATATCACCCGTATTATTTTATTGAATTAGTGACTAAATAAGAATGTCACCATGGCAACGTCCATCGCTATCCCGTGACTCGCGTCGCATAAACAATGGTCGCTCTTTATAGACAAATAATTTGCAATAAAATAAAATTGCGACTATAATTAAAGATCTAAGCTATCCTATCTCTCAAGTTGGAAAAAGCACACATTTAAAAAAAAACATTAAAATCGGTTAAGTAGTTTAGGAATCCATCGCGGACAAACATCGTGACAAGAGATTTATATATATTAGATGTATCATAAATGAAGATTTTGACATAAACCCCATATATTTTATCTTTCAAATTCTATAATAAATGTTTGACGCTATGTACCCGCAGAGTCTTTCGTGTCAAATGTCGTGTCAAACTGTCAAACAGCTACTAGAACAAATTAATAGCCACTATCTCGATGCAAATTCTTCAAAAAATCGTTCATGGCGTGGGAACCGTTAATTTTTTTCAGAATAAAAAGTATCCTTTGTCCTTTCTTCACCAAATTTTATAAAAAATGGTTCAGTAGCTTAAGCATGAAATGACAGATAGACTATTCGAATAAGTATTAGTATTGTTAAAGTTTAAATATTATAATGAGATATTTCGTAAATATTTCAAACACTTACCGGTTGCCATTATTGATGTCGAGCAAAAAAAGGCCTTAAAACCGCGTTTTTGTTTTGAATATTTCAGACCTCTTAACATATTTATTTTATTTTGTTTCTATTTGTTGTTATGGTGACAACATAAATACATAATTGAAAATTTGAGCTCTCTAGCTAGCGCGTTACTTGATATACAGCCTGGAGACAGACAGACGGATAGACAGCGAAGCTAAGACTTACTGGGCCAAGGGTCTCTTTTGGGAACAGATTCCTTAAAAACGACAAAGAAAATATGAATATTATGATTTGCATAACAATAATGAATATAATCTACTATTCATTAAAAACTTGTCAAGCGGGTCAAAAACGTTACCTGTATTGCAAGAGTTATCGCTTTTGAACTTGTGGAGGGTGTTATATAGATTCCAGAGGATGCTGCAGCGTCAGGTACAAGAAATCGTCATGGGTCTACATCCTATTTATTAAAGGTATTGCAATAAACCCAAGCACAAAAAATATTTGAACCATATTTGACGACCTCCGTGGCTCAATGGTTAGAGTGTGTGGCAACTCAAGCCGGGGGTCGCGGGTTCGAATCCCGCCGACGGAACAAAAAGTTTTTCAATATTCCTGGGTCATGGATTAAATATGTGTATGATATAATAAAAATCTTAAATATTTGTATAGTATAAAAGTATTAAATATATTTCCGTTGTCTGGTACCTGTAACACAAGTCCTTCATTAAAAAAAAATTATAAAGTCATAAAATAACCTCAGCAGTGAGCGAGCTGACGATGATGAATTATTGTACTTATGATAGCTATATTTTTCCATGCATAAGTATATGCAATGCATATTATGAGTAATACTTTATTTTGTTATACATTGTATAATCAATAATATCATGTATTATTGAGGAAATACTTTTTTCTCATGTTCGTGAGTATAGAACAAACATATTAAAATAATACATAATTTTATTATAATACAAAATTCATTAAAGATTTCGTTTATTAAGTTGTGAACATGGCCTCTCTGTTAATCATTAGTCTGTATGTCGAGTTTACCACGTGATCACATTATTTCTGAAAATTATTGAAATCAACGACGGCTTCAAAACTAAATATGTACCTATCGAGCGCCATCTATTGAGCTTGTTTTCCGCAAAATCTAAAATGTTAGTTGCCTATAATCCCGCCTTAAGGTTAAAGTTATGTTAGCCTTAACTATAACCATAACTTTGAGTTTTGACCATAACTTTAACTTTAACCACGCCTCTGGTGCAATGTTACGCATTACTAATATATAGTATGAACATAAAAATTACTAACTTACGCGTTGTTGTTTGTGTCGATGCAGTTTTAGCTTTTGCAATGCTCGTTCCTTTATTTATTCCGTTTGTTACGAAAACCCTTTTCTTGTTTTCCTCGGAATTTTCACCTATAATTTTATGAGTATTTTGTGAGTTTGGATATTCTACATAAATAAGTTTAGAGGTTTTAGACATCGAAACCTTATCAGATGAGCACTATAACTATCGTCTTATCTTGTTGATAAAACCTAATAAGCTCTGAACCTTTGATACCCCGCCTTACCCCACCAGTCTCTATAATATAGTTACCAATCGAAAGAACCATCGGAGTCGAAACATTGTTTACTGAATCTGTTTTCAATGGCGCATTTTCCTCGGTGTCTGTTTTAGTTTTCTTCAAGTTTTTTATAGAGTTATTCATTTTCCATGGATTATTTGTAGTTACCCTCGACTTAGAATCGTTTTCTCGCAATGCCTTAAGAGTATGGTACATGTTACTCGTAGTTCTAGGCATAAAATGTCTGAAAATGTTATGTAACTTTTAAAATGAATGCTAGTCTCAGTTTACTATAATAACAGAATATTATGAAAGAAATACATTAGTAGAAAGTAGCGCAAGGTTTTAGCATAAAAATGTTACCTATTATAATAATGATTATTACTTGTACTTCTAATTAAATTATTGTATTTATTTTTATTGAAAATATGTTTCCATCTGTTAGCCACCCATTTACTTTTTTTTGTCAATAGTTTCGTGCGTTCAGTGGTAAATAAAAGCCTTGAAATAAAAAATATTATGTACTTATTATAAAACAAACTAAGCAGCTTGATTGAATTCATAATTTACAACATAAGATCTTTGCAAAATCATTAACTATGTCGTGGTAAATAGATGTTATAAATACTTACTTATTATTTACCTAAAGTTCAATAACATTTCAGCTTCTAAAGGCCCTACACGTCATGCTTATACATGATAACGTGTATTACTTATACAAAAGAATAAATAAGAATTTGATAAAGAATATTAGAATTTGTGTAATACCACACCTTGGGTCCATGGTAATACTGTCTTCTCTCGAATTATAATTAACAAGTTGGAAGAAAGGATCCCCATCGCTAATGTTGAAATGCATGAGTCGCCCTATCTGTGTGTTCGGAGAAAACTTCACCAGCGGTACGAGAGAGGTTACGTAATCCTCACCTTTCCTGAAATATTTCCATTGATTAAATTTTAGTAAACATACTACTGCATACTGTTTAGAGTAGAGATGAGACTTTAAGTGTCTAAACACACTATGCCGAAGTTCCGCGGCGGAAATTCCGCATGATTACGTCAGCAATGTCAAACGCTTACAATATCGCGAGGGAATTTCAGCATGGTGTGTCATCGATAATTTAAAATACATTGCAGACGGAATCAAGTCGAACTTCCGCCGCGGAAATTCGGCATAGTGTGTTTAGACACTAAAAGTCTCACTGTGTTGGCTTTGAGTTAGTCCGCGTTTGATGTTAGGCCCGATTCGCATTATCTTAGTGTTTAGGAGAGTATTTTAGTACAACTTGAAAGGCAATTATACATTTCTTACGGTAGAGTATCATTTTGATGCCAAATACGCGCTATTCTACGCAAAATACTAACTGTAGTTATGGAACAAAGAGAAGACGATAAAAAGCGATTCTATTTTGATTGAACTTGAAAATGTAGAACTCTACGAAAGCAAGTAGCGTTTACATGTTTCAACTACTATCCTAAAACACTTTGCTAAATACTAAGATAATGTAAATCGGGCCTTAAACTTTGTGTTGTTACGAGTAGGTATTAGTATTACTAATAGGTACTTCGCTGTTTGTCTGTTCTTCTGTCTATCCGTAGCTCAAGAACCGCGATAGAAAGACATTTATTTTTACAAAATACGTATTTCTTCTATTGCCGTCAATATTACGGAACTGTTCACGCACAAACACGACTCGCACTTTACCGTTTTAATTTACCCCATATATAAAGACATACATATACTTGGGTGTGACGTCATTGTCCAGCAAGTCCTGAACGTGTTGTATGGGCCGGCCCACTAATTGGAAGTTTCCGGAGATGTTCATCAAAGGTATTTCTTTTGTGACTACAAAATCTTCCGCCCAAGTTGGTATTTTCTCCGTATCAAAAATCTTCGTATTATTTTCTGTTTCCTCTTCCTGCACGGAACTGAAAATTCACCTAGTATGATTTTTTACTTTAAGGGCCTGTTTCACCACTTCCTGATAAGTGACGAATAGGCTATCCACCAATTAACTTGACAGATCAAGTATGGAGAATCTGTCAAAAAAGTTGTGAATAGCCTATTCGGCACTTTATCAGGAAGTGGTGAAACAGGCCCTTAATGTAGTCTACGTTGCAACAGTTAGTTAGTTTTGTTACGGTTGTAACAAAACTAAGAGGTAATACTTTAGGCCGTGTACTGTGTATGGGTCCCCTATATAAAGTTCACTGTGAAAGTAGCAGCGCTGAAAGAGCAACATTTTTTGTGATTTGTATGGGCAAGCGCTCATGTATTTTTTCATACAAAAGTGAAGAAAAAACTTACTCTTTCAACGCTGCTACTTTTAGAGCAAACTCTGAATCAAAAAAGGTTACAAATACACAGTTACACCCGGTATATAGTATGAACTTTTCTTGTGAATTAAATTAGATTATAATACCTACATCCGTGGCGTCAAAATTCACTCATCGTGTGAAAACCGTACATTTTTCCGGGATGAAAAGTATCCTACGTCCTTTTCCGGGACTCAAACTATCTCCATACTCAACAAAATCGGTTTAGCGGTTTGGACGTGAAGAGGTAACAGACAGACACTCTTTCACAATATTTATAATGTTACATAATATTAGATGACCCGACAAACTTTGTTTTGCCATATAAATTAGTTCCAATATATAAAATAGATAAAAACCTATTCTCAGGCCTAACGAATGTACCTACGTATAGAAAATTTCATTAAAATCGGTTGAGCGGTGAGCCGTTTTGGTGGAGTTAGCGCACAAACACTGTGACACGAGAATTTTATATATTAGATTTATATAGATTATAGCCGTTGCTAATTTACCTAGTGGCAGTTTGCGTGGTGGTTTTGATTGTATAAGCCTTCGTATGATTGGTCTTGCGTCTACTCATAAGATGTTCAGGTAGCGGCCCCCAGTAGCCGCCGTAAGCCGGCACCACGTGGTACACGGCCATCGGTTCCCGGTTCGTCGCACACACTTCTCTCAAGTTCACTTCACTTACCACGTCAATCACTAACACTATTACGTATGGTGGTTCCGTCCTGAAAATTGTGTAAGTTTGCGATGAAGATCGGCGATCCCCAAAAGTCATTAGCTGCTTAGTTTTTCTATATTTAATACTATGTAGGTAAATAATAAATCTACTATTTTTTAAAGAAGGCAGGTTGTAGTCCTGACGTCACTGCGACCCGTAAACAATGATATTCTATGTTACTTATAAGCTCATTGCCCATAAAGATCTATTGTGACTCTTTCGCACTAGACTGTAGAGCATTGATTCCCAAAGTGGTTCAGGTTGACCCGTGACCCGACCGAGTGGTTCAGGGGTCCACGGGAGCCCGACATGGGTCTACGCTTGCGTGGAAAAAAATGTGGTCTATAAGAATGTATTTGGTGACCCGACTTGACTTCTCCTATCCTCCTAATATAGGCAGCCAATGACATAACTCATAAGAAGCTCAGAAATTGTTTTTGTAAGAACTCACATATTCCATACAATTCAGAAAGAGTGTGTCAAGAGTCAAGACTAACTGCGTAACGCGTTACGTGAAACATTTAATTATCTGACCAAATTACGTTGGTCTGTCAACTTTCTAGGAATCAATTACCTCGATGGTACCTAGGTACAGTTCTGTTTAGTTCGTTTAATTATAACGAATTGTGATAAGAACTCGACTCTCTTTGTTATGACTTATGACTTTGTATTTCATTAAGAACTATAAGGAAGACACTTAGGTATAAGGTCCACTTGCCCTTTTTCTTAAGACTTGCACTTTTTTTCGTAAACGAAGAACGAGAGATATGACATAATATTTAACCTATGGTTAACTTCAACCCAGATCTACGTAACTGGGCTTTAGGCTCAATTTCACCAACGACTTTTTAAATTAATGCTCGAATTAATATCACGTTTCGGCACGGCAAGGGGCATTACATTTTTAAATATACGCGTCAGGATTACAAAGAAAAATATTATTTATTGGCGCGTCTTAGATGACATCACTTGAGTAATTATTCAGAAAAATTGCACTTTTCCACGCTATAGCTTCGAGTTCTAGCACGTAGTTCCCGCGTAGCTAGCAAGCCTAATAGGCGGAGTTCATACTCGACTTTAACTAGGCGGGCGGGCAGCGCGGCATCGGCGAGTCTTGACTCTTGACACACTCTTTCTGAATATGGAATATGCAAGTTCTTACAAAAACAATTTCTGAGCTTCTTATGACATTGGCTGCCTATATTCATAGGAGAAGTCAAGTCGGGTCACCAAATACATTCTTATAGACCCCCGTTAACGACTTGTGAACCCCCATTTTTTTCCACGCAAGCGTAGAACCCCTGTCGGGCTCCCGTGGACCCCTGGGGGTCAACCTGGGCCACTTTGGGAATCAATGCTCTAGAGTCTAGTGCGAAGGAGTCACAATAGATCTTTATGGGTCGCAGTGACGTACCTCTTTCGTTTTTCATATAAATGAAGGGGAAGACATAACATTTTAACAAGATGTTAACACTTTAACAAGCTGTTAACACTTTAACACTAACAGACGTTGGTGAAATTGGGTCTTAGACTTAGGAATTATAAATGATTGTTACATCAAATTTAAGTACCTTATCGTGACCATACAGCTATATGGCACATTCAGCTTCGAATAGTAAATTACATTTAAATGACTACCATCCAGCGATGATCCAAACAGCATAGAGGGTGAGACTTTACGTTTGCAGAACTCCGACATATCTTTATGATTTGCATACGTATCGATACCTAAAATTAAATTATCTTTTTGCATTAAACTTAATAAGATGAAAATTATCTTACACAACATGTTACCCATGCCATGGCCATAGGGATTTCTTTTAAATAAATAATAGTTTAAAAGAACCTAAAAAAACACGCTTTGAAAATAAATTGCATTATCATTGGCCCTTAATACGTATGCTAAGTTTCGAATTAATTAGACTACTGTAGATAGGTATAAATCGTTACATATAAGTACATATACCTACAGCCTAAGATTCCGTTACATATAAGTACATACCTACCTACTGCCTACAGCCCAAGCTAATAAAAGCGTGTTTAAAAGTCGTTATTTGAGTGGGTAAGAAAAATTTGGAGGGATGTGCATTGTGGTGTCACAGCGTTTTTTGGCCGAATTTGCAGGTTCATTTTCTTGTGTTTAACTTGTTGTTAAAAAAATTATGTTAAATAATATTATAAAAAAGAGCTTTCTATTGACGCCCGTTTTGTAAATGAACCTTTCTATCAAGCCTGCAGAAAAGATGCTGCCATGTGTTGCTTATATATACTTCATAGATGAAGTCTTAAAACGATTATTATAAACTCTAGGTAGGTAATTAGGTATATATACTCATGGGCGCCGGCAGGGGGGTGCCAGGTGGTGCACTTGCACCCCTTGGGAATCTCGGGATCAACAGGAATTATTGAAATAAATAGGGTTACAAAAGATTTTGTAACCCTATTACCATGCCGTACAAATGATAGTTCGTAAGGTTTCGGTACTAAATGTATTCTGTTGACGTAAATAGACAGTCACTGCAGTTGTTCGTAAAAAGAAAAGAAAGAAAACTAAAATCTGCACCCCTTGGAAATTATTTCTGCCGGCGCCCATGTACCTATATGCTACACAGTATCCAGTATTTAAGTAGATACTACCCGATATTCTCAAAGCTGTATTTAGCTACTTCCTTAATTAGTATTTTGTAGGATAAAAAAATGTTTTTAAAGGGAGCATTTAATAAAAGTAAGCAAAGAGCGTACAATAAATCGAGATGATATTATGCCGTCAGCCGTCAGCCACATGGGGGTCGCGTGACCCGCACGCACATTATAGGGTAACCCCAACCGGGCAGAAGCTTTCATTAAAACACTTATAATTACTACGTAAACAAATTACAACAGTTATCTGCAGGTATGTATCTAAATTGTGATAGAACTTGATTTTAAAATAAATAAGTACCTACTTTACTTTTTGCCACTTTGGAAGTGTCTCTTGCGTAAACTATACGGTCTATAAGAGAAAATGATATGGATGATGAGAAATCTCTACTTAATTTTTAAGACCTATCCATAGATACCTCACAAGTCACACGTAGGTATGGATTTGATAAAAAATAGATTTTCAGTTATAAGCAGAGACATGATACTTTTGTATCATATCTCTGTTTAAGTAGGTATATATTGCTAAGTACTGTACGGTTTTGCTTTATAGTTTTACTCCAAATCGAGCAATAACCACCGTGTGGACCGCCAAAACTGACAGTTCGAAGGCTCGCTTCGAGCCGGCTCGATGGAATTAAATAATATGTCAAAATATATTATTTCCTTCGATTTGGAGTAAAACTATCGAGCAAAACCGTATGTGAGTACTTAGCATATCATGTATATTATGTATATATCATATGGGGACCCCGAAAATTTTTATTATAATATTTTTGTATGAAAATCTTAAGAGCGGGCTGCCAAATTTTGACGTTTTTCTAATACGTATTACGATCCCGGTAGCCGATTGACTTAAGGGCCTGCTGTCAAAACGCTAGCCCCGCCTACACTCAACGCTATCCTCCAATCGTGATACAATAATTCCATGAATCGTGCTCCCGGGCAATGTGTTTTAGGCTGCAGCTACATAGGCTGCTATTTATGTATCCGGAACTGGCCACTTACAAGAACAATATTTAAAAAGTAATTACAACATTTGAAAATAGAACTCTTTGGTTGAAGAATACATTTTGTTTCATGTGACTGTCAATTATTTTTCCATTGTGGCGTCATTTTGAAAATTGCGTGTCTTCATTTGCCATGGATTTAACGCGTGAACATTTTCGTGCAATGATTTACTACGATTTTCGGCGTGGGCTAAATCAACAACAGTGCTTTATTCAACTCACCGCAACTTTTGGAGATGAAGCACCATCAAAAACCACTGTTTATCACTGGTACAGTGAGTTTAATCGTGGGCGGTCTATGCTCACGGATGAAAATAAAGAAGGTCGCCCAAAAACAGCTGTTGCCCCACAAAATATAGATGCTGTGCGGGAACTAATAATGCGTGATCGTCATGTTACATATCGCGAGATAGAGGCGTCCTTAGGCATAAGTATGACGAGCATACATAAGATATTACACGAACATTTGGCTGTAAAAAAAATATATGTTCGCGTTGGATTCCGCACAACTTGACAATCGATCAAAAACGGGCTCGTGTCGATTGGTGCAAAAAAATGATAAAAAAATACAACTGTGGTACGTCAAAAGCCGTTTATAATATCTACACAGGTGATGAATCTTGGATCTATGCATATGACCCCGAAACTAAACAACAGTCAACGGTGTGGGTGTTCCAAGATGAGCCGAAACCAACAAAAGTTACTCGTGCAAAAAGTACTTTGAAGCAAATGGTCGCCTGTTTTTTTGGAATTAATGGACATGTGGCTACAGTGCCATTAGAGAATCGTAAAACGGTTAATTCTGAATGGTATACGACCATTTGTTTACCAGAAGTCTTTGAAGAAATAAGAAAGGACAACCGACAACGCAGAATCATATTACATCACGACAATGCTAGCTGTCACACCTCAGCTGAAACAACTCAGTTTTTGGAGGGTCAAAAGATCGAATTGACTGGTCATCCGCCGTACAGCCCTGATTTGGCACCTAACGATTTCTTTTTATTTCCATACGCGAAGAACAAATTACGTGGTCAACGTTTTTCGAGCCGCGAAGAGGCTGTTGATGCGTTCAAAATGCACGTTTTGGAGATACCTCAATCAGAATGGAAAAAGTGCTATGAAAATTGGTTCCAGCGTATGCAAAAGTGTGTCGATCATCGCGGCGAATATTTTGAAAAGCAATAAAACCATATTAAATTATATATGTTTGTTTCTTTTTTTAATTCCGGATACATAAATAGCAGCCCTCGTAATAGTGACCAATGTCGCGTAACAACGGTTCCCGCATTATAGCACGAAAGTAAAGATCGTAAGTAAGTCCAAAAACTGTTTTTTGATGATCACTTAAAAACTAAATACAATACTAATATTTCCTTTAGCTATTATTTTATAAAGTGTGTGATTGTAGTAGTGCAAGTTATTTAATGATAGTAATTAGTAACTCAATAAGTGTAACAGATATTTGTTGAAATGCCCAAAAAGATTCATAATTTCGAAAAATAAAACTATCGAGTCAAAATAAGTGAATCGTGTTTTCCGTTAGCTCTGATAAATATACAATCTATACATATAATAAAACTGTAGAAATGACGATTCTGTACATTAAAGATATTCAAAAAATTATAAGCGGAGGGTGTCACTACATCGCTATACAAGCCAAAAATGTGGTCAGTTTTTTTGTCTGTCTGTCTGTCTGTCTGTCTGTATGTTTGTTCCACTATCACACGAAAACTACTGATCCGATTTGAATGCGATTTTCGCAGATATATTTGTCTTCTTCCAACTTAACATCTGGTGTATAAAATTTTTTCCCCCCACCCCTCTAAAGGGACAAAAGAGGGGTCAGATTTTGTATAAGACTTTTGCTTTAACACGAAAACTACTGATCCGATTTGAGTGCGGTTTTCGCAGATATATTTGTCTTCTACCAACTTAACATCTGGTGTATAAAAAAAATCCCCCCACCCCTCTAAAGGGACGAAAGAGGGGGTCAGATTTTGTATAAGACTTTTGCTTTAACACGAAAACTACTGATCTGATTTGCATACGGTTTTCGCAGATATATTTGCCTTCTTCCAACTCAACATCTGATGTATAAAAATGAGACCAGTGAGACCATGAGAGAGAGAATAGAAAATGAGAACCCACCAAAGAGAGGGTCAGATTTTGTATTAAGTAAATTTTTTTCTTTAATGGACTTACTTTATATTATTAACTGTTTTTCCAACTTAACATCTGGTGCTACATAACATTTTTCCCCCCACCACACTTAGGGGACAAAAGAGGGGGTAAGATTTTGTATGCTGATGAAGTAGAAATACTTTAAATGGCCAAACAACGTTTGCCGGGACAGCTGATGATTAAATAAATCTCAATTTCATTTGAGTCAATCGTCTTCCGGGATCGTAATACTTATTAGAAAACACAGCAAAATTGCACAGCCCGCTCTTAAATGAAATTAAGATTTATTTAATCATTGTATATTTATCTGATGTTTGCTATACGGAAAACACGAGATTCACTTATTTTGTCTCGATATAGTTATATTTTTCGAAATTATGAATCTTTCTGGGCTTTTCAACAAATATCTGTTACACTTATTGAGTTACTAATTACTATCATTAAATAACTTGCACTACTACAATCACACACTTCATAAAATAATGGCAAAAGGAAATATTAGTATTACTTAATTTTCTGTTATTTTTTGCTGTAATTCGTTAAGAATTCCCCCATAGCACAGGCTGCGCCTAGTTTGAGGGACTGCCACTTTTTAAAACATTTTGTTAATTAAGTTATGACCAAGTTATGACAATAAAGATTTGTATTTGTAGGTACCTGTTGTGTAATTGAAATACATTTTGTATCGTAGTACTTTTATTGTAAGAATAATTTATTGGAGTGTCCTAAACAACTCTGGTACCATGGCAACGTGTCACTGCCATGACTTATAGAGAATGTAGAGTATATATATCAGCTCTCCCTCGCTATTCCTGTATGGCTGGCGACGGCATGAGCTGCTCTCCTCCTCCTTTATTCGATGTATTATACTAGAGTATCTCTTGTTGTAATGTAATATTGTAAATGAATCCTGTCTTTCTGTTGTATTTCTGTTTGCTTGTTTTTTTTCTCTCCATTTGTGTTTAGTTTGTATCTTTAACCTAATTTCTTTTCCTTTCGAGAATCTCAGCTCAGTTCTAGGATAGCGTTTAAAAGTTATAAGAATAGCGTATAATATGTTGTTATCTCTTTTCAATCCTTCTTCTCTCTGTGTAATCATTTGTCTTTTCATCTTGTTCCCTTCTGTAAAATGTGTGTTCCGAGTGTTGTAAATTGTATCTCTTTCTTCTCCCAATGTATTGGGTTCCTCGTCATTCCGGATTTCCGTCAGAATTGTTTTCGTATTAAGGTCTAATACGTTATTTTCTATAATCATTCCTTCTCTTGATTGGATTTCGTTCTGTTCTTTCTGTGTGTTTGGCTCCGTAGGTGTGGATGTAAATGGCATATTATGTGTGATGCCATCAGCATTGTCCTCAGGGTAAACGGTAGCAGGATCTTCAAAATTGTTCGTGATTTGTAAGCTTTCTTCTTTCCAAGATTCTTCCGCTGTATCGCCGCTTGTTCTCTGTGTTTAGGTTTGATTCAGCTCGGTTTTGCAAATGAAGAAGTTTAACTTTGATCGATATGAATTCTTCTTCAATGTTGTGGCTCGTCTCTATTTCGTCGTCTAATTCTTCATCTGGTATTTCTGTTATTATGTTTTGCTGTATTTTTCGAAGCGTTTGGAAGTCCTCGTGTAGTCGTTGTAGCCTGATATGAGTCTCCGCGTAATCAAGATTCTCATTCGTATTTAAGTAAAAATCCCACCTCTTAAATTGTGCGCGTATTAAGGCGTGGATTCTCTTCCATTTCTTCAAGTCTGTAATCATCCTCGTCGCCAACTATGTTGTGTAATTGAAATACATTTTGTATCGTAGTACTTTTATTGTAAGAATAATTTATTGAAGTGTCCTAAACAACTCTGGTACCATGGCAACGTGTCACTGCCATGACTTATAGAGAAAGTAGAGTATATATATCAGTACCTATTTAATTTTTAAGTAATCATCAATAACAGTTTTGGGACTTACAACCTTTAGTTTCGTGTTATAATGCGGGAACCGTTGTTACGCGATATTATTCACTATATTACCTAGCTGCAGCGTAAAGCACATTGCTCGGGAGCACGCTTCATGGAATCATTATAATATCACGACTGACACACAGACAGACAGATATAGTTTTTATTATTCGTAGGACAGCTGATATGACGAATCTATAAGGGGTTCCCTTTTTATGCCATTTGTCTACGGAACCCTAAAAACGGGACCCTATTAGGCACAGACTTTGTTGAAGTCGAAGATAAGATGGACGGACAAGCAGTTGCCAACCAGGATCAACAGGAAAACTTCGTTGCAAGTTGCCAGAAATTATAATTATATCTAGTGATTAGTGGGAAACTCATAGACAGAACATGGATTAACACTCCGCCTCACTCCGCGCTAAAATCGCTACGAAAAAAAATGTACTATTCGTTATTCGTAGATCGTCACTCATAACTCTGTTTTAATTATTTTAGTCTCTAGCTGTAGTAGGTACCTAATCGCTTTTACGTTGTTTTCTCTTCATTCATAAATCATAAGTAATTATTATATTAGTATAGATATTCTTACCAAGGTCCTTTAGCAACATTTTCATACTGCAACGTATTAAATACAACCGTAACGTAGTAATAATCGTCTATTCTCTAAGCAGTTATTAGGGGGGTGGCGACGACGCTGAGCGACCGCGCAGGACGCAGTGTAAAAAGGGGCGCTGAAGGCAAACAAAAGGGGCGCCAATTTTTGAAGTGAAAACTTCTTTAGCGGCGTTGAGCACTTTTGTGGGATGGGTAAAAACTGTGAAACTCGCGTCAGATTCTCGTGCTGATCGAAAAACCTTGGAAAAACCGTAAGACGGTTGGAGAGTTGTGTTTTGTGTCGAACTCGAACTCGAACTCGAATTGATTGTAAGGGTTTCGATTAATTTAAAAAATCGATTTTTTAAAAATAAATTTTCATAAAAAATGGGTTAAAAATTTAATCGATTGTAAGGGTTTCGATTAATTAAAAAAATCGATTTTTTAATAATCGATTTTCATAAAAAATGGGTTAAAAAAATGCACAACGTTAATAATCAAGTTTTCACTTCTGCCGGTACTCCCGGAGTGCAACCCGTCTTTTTTTCAGCATAACCAGCACCTTGGGCGCCGAAGAAATCTCGCCCAGGGCGCTGGCAGTGCTAAAACCGGCCTTGTCTCTAAGAAATTGCACTCGAAAAAGTAACTGTGAGGAAAAATATGTTCAAACTTCAAGCAACGTGAAGCTCGCGTCTTGTATTTACCTTCGACATCTGAGGGATTATAATTATTGCTATTTGCTGAGGAGAGAGCTGCGAGAATCGATGAGAGTACTAGATCAGAACTCTCATGCTCTATGTTTTCTAAAACAATGGTCAAAATATTTTCATCATAATAACTTTAATTACGATGTTTTATAATGTATTTGGAATTGAACTATATTATATAAGTTTAGAGTTTAGACTTTAGACGGTCGTTTTAAATTAATGTTTCATGCTCATTCCGTTGTTTGTTTAGGCTTTAGTCGCTAGATGATATTAAAAAAAAGGTCACTTTGACACAAGAAAATCAGCTGATTGTCAAGTGTCAACTGTCATTTTATATTTAAGTTTGTCATTTGTATGCAATGGGTGTCGTAACTAAAAATACAATTTCTTCACTATAAATTGACTAAATTATTCAAATTTTTGAGTGTCATATTATATATTTCTGAAATGGCTATTTCTGAGTATGTTGCGTCCTTGACCCAAAACCCATATTTTGGTGCCGGTTTCGGTTTATTTGGCGTTGGAGCCGGTGCAGCGATCTTGCGAAAAGGTTTCCAGACCTCTGTGATGTTATTTCGAAGACACTGTATGATAACTCTTGAAGTTCCTTGCCGAGATAAATCTTACCAGTGGCTGTTGCACTGGATAACTCAAAAAGGCGCCAAACAAACCCAGCATCTAAGTGTGGAAACCTCATTCCTGCAAAAAGATACTGGGCAAATTAAAACTAAATACGACTTTATACCTAGTGTAGGCCAACACTTCTTTAGGTATAACATATAACCAGTAACATAGTTTTACGGTTATAAAAAAGTTATAAAAATATTTAAGGTATGTTTGTGATCTTATTTCAGGTATCGAGGTTCATGGATCAAAGTAGATCGTACCAGAGAGCAGCATACACTAGATCTGCACATGGGTGTTCCATGGGAAACAGTCACCTTAACAGCCTTCGGTCGAAATAAACAACTCTATTATGATATTCTGGAAGATGGTGAATATTATCATTTTGCCATATTATTGTACTTATTAATAGCTAATAAATAAATGAATTCTCTTTACAACAAAGGATTTGCACAAAACACTATTACTATTATTAGTTTTTATACTAAGATTGTGTTTTTTAGCTAGGACTATGGCCTTAAAGCAGCATGAAGGCATGACTGTTATGTACACAGCAATGGGTTCGGAATGGCGTCCTTTTGGACACCCACGGAAAAGGAGGCCCTTACATAGTGTAGTTCTCCAAGCTGGTCTTGCTGAGAAGATATTAACTGATTGCTTAGATTTTATCGACAATCCTAACTGGTATACAGATAGAGGCATACCATACAGAAGAGGTAAGACTGAGAAGTAACAATATTTAAAATAATTAATTAGAAACTACCATGAAACAACATCTGTCCAGACTCCAGAGAGATCCCAAAGAATCAATTTCAAAAATTCCTTGATATCTGTTTTAGTTACTTAAAGAATATTTCTAAAGATCTATACTTGTTTTGTTTCAGGCTATCTGTTGCATGGTCCACCTGGTTGTGGAAAATCTTCATACATCATGGCTTTAGCTGGCCAGCTGGAATATAATATTTGTGTACTCAATTTGTCTGAAAGAGGACTTACTGACGATAGACTCAACCATTTGCTAAGGTAACATTGATATAAAAATATTATCATATGATTTATGAATAATGAGTTTTAAAAATATACAAGAGGTATGTTAAAAAGAAGATAGGTTTTACAAACCTTACTTTTGAAGCATATTTTATGGCAACAATCTGTGTGAAAACATTCGAAAAGTCTTTGGATACACAGGGGAAACAATATTAACCCTTAAAGGCTACAACGGTGTTTTTACACCCGGGTCACGAAATCTTTTGGCTATAGTTTTTTCATGCGCCAACTGATCGCTTCTTGATTTCGTGTGTATTCTTCTAAAAGGTAGGTAGCCTCCGAATACGCAGGAAAAACGGTGACTAGCACACGCAGATTTTGGTATACGAAGGTGGACCGGGTGTTTTTACACCCGTTGTATAACTACAACGGGTGTAAAAACACCTGGTTATAGTGGGGTATTAAAATTTGTCGAAAGTAAAATGTTTATTTTGATGCCTAGTGTTATTATTAACTCATTATTTAAAAATTCGTTGTTATGTGTCATTTAAGATCATAGGCTGTCTCAAAAACTACTTTGGACATCGACAAGTCTGATAAATTGGACCACAGGCAAAAGTCATTCACTAAGTGTTGCATAAAGTATTGTCGCCAAAAAAGACTGTCAAGCTGAACTTTGTAAGCTTATTTCGATTTTGTTTACGTTATTACGATATAAAATTGTATTTTTTTTTTGTCTTATTGATAATTTATTTCGTGACATATAAACTTTTTACTTTATAAATTTTATGGAAATTTCAATTACAAAAAAAGATATTTTTTTACAAGTTCACAAATATTTTTATGCGCCTTATTATTGTCTGTTCTATGATTATAAAAAATAATAAGACTTATCAATAAATTAAAACACTTTTGTATATGTATAATATAGTAGATTTTTCATTCAGGTAGTAATATTTCTTCAGTTTTCTGGATTCTGCTTAATTGTCATGGTAGAAGGTATTTTTATAATAAATATGAGGTTTTTATGCATTTGTTTAAGGGTAAAAAGTCCAAATAACATTTTGAACCCATTTTTACAATATTAAGATTTAAATTAAGTCATTATTTTCCAATTTTAAGAACCGGGTGTTTTTACACCCGTTGTAGTCATAATAGTACACGAAAATTTAAGGGTTAAATAAGTTACCTCTATGTGTATAAAACCATAGAATTAGAACCTTTAGAAAAGGCATTCCATACAATCGTCAGCGCGAAAATGTGTCACCCTCGAAATGAGTGAGCTCACTCATCTGAGAGCAGTTTGCCTTAGGATGCGGTGACAGTCGGACGTGTTTAATGCATTGATTACGTAAAATATGCATTGAAAGCGTAAAATGAGTGGAAGAGAAAGTAGTATATGCTATCACTGTAAGACAAAAAGGACGACATTATTTTCTCGGTACACATTTTGCATGCAAAAACATTGCTACAGTTTCGATGGCCATATCCAAGTATTTACATCGTTGTATATAACGCCTCCGTGGTCTAGTGGTTAAGAGCGTGGCTCTCGACTCGGAGGTGGTGGGTTCGATTCCCGCGTTGGAAACATGTTATTTCCAAGTTTGGTTAGGACAATGCAGGCTGATCACCTGATTGTCTGACAAACTGTAAGATTATCCATGCGTCGTTCCGTCCCACTGGGTTATGAGAGTGAAAGTATAGAGAGTACTCTTGTGTATTGCGCACACGCTTGAGCACTATAAAATTACTCCTGTGTACCTGGCCTGGTTTCAATTAAACTGGCCACCGTCACCGAAATCGGTGTAGGGAGTATTATGTATAAATGTTTTCAAAAGGGGGTTATCGGAATGTGCACGTCAGTAGTGACATTTTTCAAACGAAGTTTTGTGGGCATGTGTCAAAAAATAAACAACAAGTTTGTTTATTTTGTAAATATTATAGCAAATAAAGTATATTTAGAACAATAATTAATGATATTTGGGTTATATTTAGTTAAAAACTACTTGTGGAAAATGAATATAATCATAAAAACCTGGTTTTGAGAGTGTAAAACACTCAATAAGTTTCAAGGCCCAATCTATGCTAAAAGGAAATAAATTGGTGTTAGCAGGACATGTAAGGGATGTAGAAGAGCTAAGAACTAATGGCAATGTTATTTAATACGAGCCAATATAATTCGCCGAACATCGGTGACTTTAGCTGCTAAAGTCACAGAGTCACCTAAAGTTTAACACCCTATAAAACAAGTTCAAACGCAAGTACTCAACCAACCAAAAAACGTAACTAAACATTTGGATAAAGCAAGTCTAAACATTTTTATTCATCCTTACAGATAGATAATAATGATCGGGTTGTTGCTGGAGTAAAATGCAGCTGCGTTTATAACCAGAGCGGCAAGTGCAAACATATTGCTGCTTTAATCAGTAACAAAAAAAAGGTTGTCTGTAAAGTCGGTTTACTGACGATAGTTGAACGTGACAACGTCATAGCCTTAACCCCTCAGTTCCGGGAAAAATCTATGCAAAAAAGTTGGCAGGTCAATGTGCAAAAAAAAATGGCGCCCGGCCTACCCTCTTTGTAAAATTAATGTAATATGAAATATCCTTACATACAATCCATATTTTGTGTTTGTGTGAACTACATTATATGTTAAATTGTCTATCTATCAAGCCATCATAATATAGTATTTAGTCCGATGTGATATTAGTTTCTCAATTATAAACTATCGAAACTATAATTAGTGACTTGTTCAGAAGAAATAAACGAATACTTTATTCTTATCTCAATGATAAATTCCTATACTAACTATTTTTGTAAACAAATCGACGAATGATGTTGAGATGTATAAAAACAAACTACTTGAAATAGGACACTCCTCTGCAAAGAAAAAATAGTCCGCAAGCAAACATCGACCTTAGTGCTATACAAATAAATTTCAAAATGGCCGTGGCCGGCAGAAAGCCCTTAAACATATTGTGTCAAATGTTTATCGGTTCCCTGCCCGTCTGTGTGCTTAATAGGGCAATAAATCATTTCGTACAATAGTGACTAGTAGTTCTACAAGCTTTTAACGTAATTTATTTACAAACATAATAAGCAAATCGCTTCCGAATCTCTATAAATAGAAACAAACTTTTTCGAGTGTAACCTAAAGTTATTTCGATGTATTTCTTTCGAATGATTGTCTAAAAATATTTATAATGAGTAAAATAAACTATTCGCAATACAAAACGCTACATTCATTCGTGAAATCCAGTAAAATCTTCGAACAAAGCACAAGTCATACCTTGACACGTAGGAAATAGAGCACAATTTTGAATAGCCGAAATAATACTAATACCTCACAGATTGTTTATTTATTTTTCATTCAGAGTGTGGTCAATGTATCAAAGGTCATAACTAACCAAACTTCTTCTTACAAAAGTATTCTCTAAGTCATCGAAATACGTAATATAATCGAAACAAAGAGCGCGGCCCAGGTGGGCCTTACGGTTGTTGAGAGACTTGAGAGGATAAATGGAACGCCTCAGAGCGATCAGCGAGGTAACGCCGCATATTGCGTCATGGTTTTTCGTGCGCGCAGCCCATATCGAATTATAAGACGTTATCACGTCAAAAATACGAGCAATACTCTATAGGTACTTGAAAAAAATAAATGTAATGTTTTTAAAAATCTTGTTTTTATTTATTTTTTACAACATTAATACTCTTGAAGAAAATCGGTCATCGGAGTCTATAAATTTACTAAAACACTGCAAACATTCTTCATGTTTCTGAGTCTTTGCATTAATACACTTTCAATCAATGAGTTCCTAAAATAGTAACATAGAATATCATTGCTTTCAATATAGAGCAATATCATAAGTCCTTTCGGTTTCCTCTTGAGAGTAGTCGTTTTGTTTTGCTGATTGCTCAAAATGGGGGCATAATAATTTTAACTTTTTTACCCCTTTCAGCTAAAACTTGCTTACTTGAAAAACCTTTTTGATTCAAAACTCTATCTCCAGCTTCTAAAAGATCAGTTAAACCAGTATGTAGTAAGTATCTGGTTTATCGTCATATTTTGTGAGTCACTATTTCTTCCACCTAATACTTTGGATTTAAATTAAATATTCTATGAAACTATCACTGCAAGTTTTGTCGTCGGGTTTTGGAGACCATGGTGATCCATCATTCATCAACACTAAAATAATAGTTAGGTACTCAATTAATATCTTTATAAAATGCAACTCAAAATTGACTTGACTGATAAATGATAATGCAATTTTAGGTTATATCGAATCACATACTTTTTCATTTTTACAGCAGCTATCCATTTATATCTGATCTAATTTCCTAGTGGATTTAGGAAAAACATTCTGACTAGGACTACTTATTTCTGCTGTTATTTTTGCAGTCTACGATACAAAAACAAGATTGACAAGTTTGTTTGACTTTTAGCTGAGCCTCTTTTTTTGCATATTTTTGCCGCGGCAAGCGCGGTAATCGCTTTCTTTACCCCCTCCACCCACCTCGCACGCTCCGAATAAGTTATAACTATGGCTTGTTTATTTTACAGTGTAGCACCACAACAGTCTATAATACTACTTGAGGACATAGACGCAGCCTTTGTGTCTCGAGAGGACACGACCAAACCAAAAGCAGCCTACGAAGGTCTAAACAGAGTTACATTTAGTGGTCTCCTGAACTGCTTAGATGGTGTCGCCTCAACAGAAGCTCGGATCGTATTTATGACTACGAATTATTTAGAAAGGTATATTTTCCATTACTATTGTAACAAAAACAAGAATTTCAATCATTTGCGCAAGGATAGGTTAAAGTTAATCCTTCATTAAAAGTTATATTATCTCTTTTGTTCGTATAACGCGAAGGCATGAATTTCAAACAAGATTAACAACAAAATAGGGTAAGTAGTATTTTTCTTTCATCTTGGTGCAAAACGGAGGCAGATCTAAACTTTAAAAAATCGTAGTAATTTAAAAAACTATAACTTCTTTAATTGCCTTAAAATCTTGAATAAAAGGTGTAAATATGTTCATATTTAAAATAATATTATACCATATATGATATAACGATACGACATAAATACACCAATTAATTTTTAAAATCCTTTTTTTTTTTAATACCCGACAATTTGGAAATTTGGACTTGCCTCCCTTTATCTGCAAGGTCCTCTAATTTCCGTAAGTGGGCGTAACAACATCAACACATGGTGCCCAAAAGCGTCAGTCTTTTAAACTACAAAAATTTAAGTCAAGTTTAAGTGGGAAATTTAAGTTGAGCACAGCCGCGGCCGACGTACGAAAAATATATCCTTTGCGCCAAAATTCGTTTATCGCGTGGGATCCGTACATTTTTCCGAGATTCGATCCGAGATAAAAACTATTTCTTTTCCCGGGACAATCTGCATACCAAATTTCAGCAAAATCGGTTCAGCGGTTTGGACTTGAAGAGGTAACCGGCAGACACACTTTCGCATTTATAATATTAGTTACATGGATTTTAAACGTCAACCATTATTAAAACTTTCAGGTTGGATCCAGCATTAATAAGGCCGGGGCGCGTCGACATGAAAGAGTACGTCGGCTACTGCGACGAGCAACAAGTTGCGCTGATGTTCCTGAGATTCTACAAAGACGCGGCGGAACATTCTAGAATATTCGCTAAGAAGTTTGTATATTTTACTGTTTAAGTCAATTTTTAGGGTTCCGTAGCCAAATGGCAAAAAACGGATTGAAACTTGGTAAGTAGATGTAGTCTGTGAACCGCATTATAATTTTGATACAAAAATGGAAAAATTATTAAAAATTTAAGGGGTCCCCATAGGTACAACTGAAACATTTTTTTTTTTCATCTAACCTATGCGTGTGGGGTATTTATGGATAAGTCTTCAAAAATCACATTAAAGTTTCTAATATCATTTTTTTCAAACATGAATAGTTTGTGATAGGCCTGGAGATAGTGACACAAAATTCTTGGTGATTTGTGCCAGTATGGCGGTTTTACAGTTGTATAATTACGTAAAGGCAAAAAGGAAAATGATGGCCATAGCGCTCGCACTGGCAGCCCAAACGCGTGGGCGTTAATTGAACGTGTCAGATAAATAACGAGTGTCGAACGATTTGTTCCACAAAAATGCTTGTACTTTCGGATAGTCGAAAAAAAAATAAGTAGGCGAAAGCGTAATGCCATACTTGTCGGGTGAGGCTTACAGCCCGCCATACCGACGCGAATACGTTAATTTTAATAAAAAAATTGAACCATTTGTACCAGGCTAATTTTTGCATAGCTAATCATCGTCGAGTAGCCATTCACGAAAATCACCTTGCCATACTTTTCCGACAGCTCCCAATGGCCGCCATACCACTGCAAAGGTTTTTTTTTCGCCAAACGATTTGTACCACCCTGAAACTTTTTTTGACAGTTCCCTGTATGATCATATTTTTTTTTTGTTCTCCTTTTTTGCTATCAGCAATCAGCTTTATGGAAGCTATAATCTGATGAGGTCGCTTTAATAGGAGTAGGTGGATGTTGTTCCCTTGAACATCATTCCAAGTTTAAAATATGTTTCCTTTTAAGGCGAACAGTGTCTCCTGTAGTATTGAGGAGATTTTGCGCAAGTACGTTTTGGTGTTCTTTAAGTCTGCTCTTATGTTTAGTGGTGTATGAATTTACTGTTTCCTTTATTGTATCTATTTGCAGGTGTTCATGGATTTCTGAGTTTCGAATAAACCATGGCGCATTAGTTAGAGTTCTGAGCATATTGTTTTGGAACCTTTGCAGGATTTCTATATTTGAGTTACTTGCGGAGCTCCAGAGTTCTATGCCATAAGTCCAGATTGGCTTTATAATACTTTTGTACACAAGTAGTTTATTACTATCAGCCACATAGATATAGTATAGACCTATCAGCCACAGTAGGCCTTTAAATTTTATATTCGCTTCACTCTTTTTTGCTTTGATGTGCTTGGCCCATGTGAGTCGCTTATCCAGGTGCATACCAAGATACTTAACACAGTCGCTTTTTGGCAGCACTTCACCTCCTAAGTGCACTGGCGAGCATTCTTTTCGTCTCAAGGTGAAAGTTATGTGTGTCGATTTTGTGGTACTAGATTTTATTCTCCATTTGTTCAGCCATTTATTTATTTTGTTAAGTTGAACTTGGAGTTTTTCAAAGGCCTTCTCTGGATCGCTGTCACTAGCGAGGCAAGCCGTATCGTCTGCAAAGGTAGCTGTTTCCACTTCTTCAGTCTGGGGGAGATCTGCTGTGTACAGTGTGTATAGCATTGGTCCTACCACTGAGCCCTGGGGTACTGACGCTTGGATGTCATATAGTTCAGATGTTTCTTCTTCATATTTTACTTGGAACTTTCTGTTGGTCAAGTACGATCTCATAATCATGTAATAAGAGTTGGGTAGCAGTGTTTTGAGCTTGTACAGCAGTCCCTTGTGCCAGACCCTGTCGAAGGCTTGCTGGACATCCAGGAATACTGCAGAGCAGTACTGTTTCTTTTCGAGCGACTGTCTGATTTTATGAACAACTCGATGCACTTGTTCTACGGTAGAATGTCCTGATCGAAATCCGATTTGGTGGTCGGGTACCAGTTTGTCTTTTTCTAGAAGAGGTTGGAGTCTGCTGAGATATAGCTTTTCGAACACCTTTGATAGGATCGGGAGAAGACTGATAGGTCTATATGAACTTAGTTCTGTTGGAGGTTTACCTGGTTTGGGTATCATAATTATCTGTGATACTTTCCACAGATCTGGAAAATATTGGATTCTGAATATTGCGTTAATTAGCATTGTTAAATACACAATTGCTTTTTTTGGCAGCTTTTTTAAGTATTTCGGCAGTAATGAGATCAAACCAGGATTTGATCTCTTGAGCCTTTTTGTTTTCTAAGCGTAATATTGTTTTGTAAACTTCTTTTGGTGTTACAAGTTTTAGTGGGGGGCTTAGTTGTTGGTCGCTCGCCAGGAATGCATCAATCTCACGTTCAAAATCGATGTCATCAGATTCGTTTGGCTTAAACACCTGACTTAAATGGTGGGCAAATAGTTCAGCTTTTTCTTTAGCTCCGCGGATCCATGGACCATTTGGTGGTTTAAGTGGCGGTATACTTTGTTGTGGTCTTTTAAGGTCTTTCGTAATTTTCCATAGTGAATAATTATCCTTTTTTAATGCTGAAAGAGAAGAAATTTTTCTTTGAACATATTGTTTCTATTTTCCCGAATCATTGTTTTGAGCTCTCTGGCTGATTTTAGACAAAGGGTTTTGTGTCCTTCTTGTCGACTCAATTGCCACCGTCTACGAAGTCGTCTTTTTTCTTGTAATTTGAGGCGAATTACGTAGGGTATGTTTTGAAGAGTTTCAGTATGTTTTAGACTCGGTGTAGAGCGCCAGGCAGCTGTTTGTATCGCGTTGGTGATATAGAATGACGCCTTCTCAATGTCATATTCGGTTTTCAACTTGACATTGAGATCTATGATTTCTTCAAGGTGTTCAGAGAATGCGTTCCAGTCGGTTTTTTTTATTGTACAATACTGGTTTAGATTTTTTATAGATAGCTGTTGTGCTAATGGTGGCTATAACAGGACTGTGGTCAGATAGGCAATCAGCCGATGTTTCCACTGCTACATATACATGAGATAATCCTTTTGTTACATAAAAGTCAAGAAGATCTGGTGTTCTATTCATATCTGTAGGCCAATAAGTAGGTTCTCCTGTTGATAGTGATGAGAGTTGAAGTTTTTCTAAGCATTTTTTTAGTTCTCGTCCACGAGTAGTAGCTAGCCTAGAGCCCCAGTGTGGATGTTTACAGTTCCAGTTTCCGCCGCAAATGAACTTATGGCCGAGAGTCATGAAGTAAGTGGTGAGTGTATCTTCTTTCAGTTTGTGTTTTGGGGGGCAGTAAATAGCACTTATATTAATGGGACCCATGTTTGTTTCCACGGTGATTGTAGTTGCCTGGAGATATTCCTCTCTAAATTTGCTATGTAAGTGATGTTTTATGTTCTTTTTTATGATGACAGCAGTTCCTCCATTTGATGTATTTCCGGGATGGTTTGTTGTGTATACATTATATTCGTTATATTTCACCGACTTTTGGTCATTAAGGTGTGTTTCAGATATGAGCGCAATATCTATCTTGTTTATCTTGATCAACGTTTCAAGGTCGTATTGGTTTGGGACCAGACCGTTGATATTGAGGGTGATAATACGCAATGAGGTCACTATTATTTGTTTTCCACTAGTTTGGTGATTAGGGCTAGCATTGAACCCACGAGTGCTATTAGTTGGTCTATCTTTTCAGCTTGTTTACAGATTAGTTCTTCTAGATTATTATATCTACGCTTTTCTTCAGGTATATGGTGGTAACTTTCGTCAGATCTAGGTTTATCTTTGCGATGTGTTCTCTGCGACCCTTCTTGGCCGTCTGTATTCTTATTGTCTTGTTGTCGTTGTCCTGATTTTCTTTTTGATTTGTCAATCCATGTTTGTGTGTTGTTGTTAGTTTTTTCGATAGTTCCTGTTGTGTCATTGCTCGTTTTTTTCGCCGGTGTTTTGGTTTTTAAGGCTTTGTTCATGATGTCATTATATCTGTGGGGTCCATAGTTCGTTTGTGAAGATGGTATTACGTCTTTTTGTGTTTCAGTTCTTGGTGTTATTTTGTTTTCATTTTCTATTGGAGTTCGGGTTTTATGGTGTGGTGTTTGTTTGAGTAATTTTATTTTTTTTCTCGACAGTATTTCTTTATATACTTGACAGCCTTTGTAGCTAGATGGATGAGCACCAGAGCATAGCGCACATACAGCAGGTGTATTTTTGTCCATTATACAAGATGTTGTTTTGTGTGGACCTGCACATTTCACACATCTGTATGGCCTCATGCAATTGTTTTTTGTATGTCCGTATTGTTGGCATCTATTGCATTGGACTACTGTGATATTTGGTTTTCTAGGATCTTCAATTCTAACTACTTGATTGTAGATGTATTTTATGGTTTTTATTAATTTATTGTTTTCGTTTGGGTGGACATTGACGAAGAACACATTCATAGGTTCCTAAGTACCTTTTCTGCGGGCTGTAACTATCTCACCCTTTACCTTGTTTCCAGTTTCCTCTATTGTCTGAACAATTGCGTCTACTGGAGTGCTGTGGTGCAGGTTTTTAATGACAAATCTTGGGCATCTTTCTTGTTTGTATGTGAAAGTGTGCCCAATTAGTCCTTTAGCGCGTATATGTTCAATCATAGTTTTGTATATTTCAATGGATTTTGTAGATATTGACAGTTGATTCTTTGACAATATTCTGTAAGAGTAATCTTCAGTTTTTACGACCTCTGCGATGAAGTCTGTTAGCATTTTGAGGTCTTCTATACCGTATAGTATAATTGGTGGTGGTTTAGATGTTTTTTGTTTCTTGCTTTTTTCAGTTATGTCCGTATCACAGTCCAAGTTTAATACGGAGAAACTATTGGAAGTGGGAATATTTTCTTCTTGGTCCGAGATGATGTCATAGGCTTTGTCCTTAACTTGTTCGCGAGATGTGTAAGTTTTAGCTAGCTTCGAGCTTTTTTGTTCGCTTCCATTTGGTGAGCGTAGCCTTTTTTGTTTTGGTTCCAGCTGTCTTTGCCAGCTCACGTTTGGTGATTGGTCCTGTTGTGGTGTCCTAGAAGTATCACTTGTAGACAAAGATCTTTGCCTATTAAATAACCCTGGATGGAAGAGTTGCTGTGTTAACACTTTTTGTTTGTTTAATGACGACGACGCATGGGGTTGCAAAATTTTGTCCCCCCCCAGAATACGTGGGACACCCTGATTGCTCAGGGAGGGATTCTCCGATATGATCATAAATAGGACTCTGATAATGCCATACCTGTGGGAGGCGGCGAATATGAACAATATTATTTCAAAATCCTAAGATTTTATTCGTAATTTCAAACAGTTTTTCAAGTATGGCGCCACTTTTTCCTTCTACTACAAGTATGGCAAATATAATAATGGTCACATTGTATCGTATAATTTCCAAAAATCCAAATGCCATACTGGTACAAATCGTCCAATTTTTATCACTTTTTTGCTCAAGTCCGATAGTCATCCCGGCCCATGGTTACAATCTGTAATATATTTTTTTGTACAATTGTCAAATGACGAGTATACAATGATGCCATGATGTAAAAAATGATTTTACGTATTTTATAGTCGTATTTTTAAAACGTGTCAAATAAATAAGTATTTCAAGTATGGCAACACTTTTTCCCCTACTAGAAGTATGGGAAAAATAATAACGGTCATATTTTGTCAAATACTTTCCAAAAATTTAAATGCCATACTGGTACAAATCGTTTGGCGAAAAAAAAACTTACACCTTTGCAGTGGTATGGCGGCCATTGGGAGCTGTCGGAAAAGTATGGCAAGGTGATTTTCGTGAATGGCTACTCGACGATGATTAGCTATGCAAAAATTAGCCTGGTACAAATGGTTCAATTTTTTTATTAAAATTAGCGTATTCGCGTCGGTATGGCGGGCTGTAAGCCGCACCCGACAAGTATGACATTACGCTTTCGCCTACTTATTTTTTTTCGACTATCTGAAAATACAAGCATTTTTGTGGAACAAATCGTTTGACACTCGTTATTTATCCGACACGTTCGATTAACGCCCACGCGTTTGGGCTGCCAGTGCGAGCGCTATGACCATCATTTTCCTTTTTGCCTTTAAGTAATTATACCTCTGTAAAATCGCCATACTGGCACAAATCACCAAGAATTTTGTGTCACTATCTCCATAGGCCTGGAGGCCTATGAGAGAGACTCTTCCAAAGTGGTAAAATGTGTCCCCCTCTAACTTCTAAAGTAGGGGCATGATAAGTCTAAAAAAAATATATGATGTACATTACTATAAAAACTACCAACGAAAATTGATTTGAACGAGATCTAGCAAGTAAGTAGTTTTTTTTATACGTCATAAATGGTAAAACTTAAATTAACTTTCATCAAATCAACTGAAATATAAAAATAAATCAAAAACCTTTTAATTTCACAAAAATAAACCTTATTGCTGCCGCGGAACCCTTCATGGGCGAGTCTAACTCGCACTGGGCCGGCTTTTTTTTATATAGATATATTACTTACTACATAGTTCGCTCCAACGTTTTTTTTTAAATAAGGCAGGTCGCTGTAGCCCTGACGTCACTGCGACCCATGAGAATCTATTGTGACTCCTTCGCACTAGAGTATCATCCCCAACCCAATACTGCTCATAAATTGAACGATATGGTTGGGGTTGGTGCCACGAATTTCCTCTGTGGATGAGTATTCTGTATTCGTGGCGACCAAGGTGCCTGTTCCTGCTCTGTAGTAGAGCAGGGCAGTCGAGGAGAAGGTGAATAGGTGTTTCATCCTCCTCCTCACAGAATCTGCAAGTCGTTATGCTACAAATACCCATTCTGTTTAACAGATATTGTTCTGTCTTATTTCCGAACTGCAGATCGATATAATGTTTTCGTTCGACTCAAGCTTACAGCTTGGTTATCTGTTAGCCTAGTAAACGAATGATTCTGCTTGGAAAATTTGACTTTGATACTTTGTTTAGACTAGTTAGGAGATAAACATACTAAAAGTCCTGACCCCTCCGAGGTGAGCCCGAGGGAGGGGGGGGGGGGGGGGCAAAGAAGGTCCCGTTTTTGGTTTTTTGCTTACTCATCAAAAACGGTGCTTCGTACGAAATTCTCTTGTACTACATAATAAAAGCTAATTAAATTCTCTACAACTTTGTCCTTTACACTTTGTATCTATCTCCAATCATTACCTCGCTATGAGCTTCTAAAATTGGCCGATTTTCGAAAGTGTGTTTTTAGGGTTTCGTACCCAAAGGTACCCTATTACTGAGACTTTAATGTCTGTCCGTCTTCCTGACCTGTCTGTCTGTCCATCTGTCTGTCCGTCTGTTTGATTCGACGGTCTGTCCGTCTGTTTGATTCGACGGTCTGTCCGTTTGTCTGTCCTTCTGTCTGTCCGTTTGTCTTCTCCAGGCTGTAACTTAAGAACGATAATAGCTATTAGCTAGAGAGTTGAAATTTTCAGAGATTATCTATTTCTGTGGCCGCTATAACAATAAATACTAGAAACAAAATAAATTAAATATTTTAGGGTGGTTCTCATACAACAAACTTGATTTCTTTGCAATTTTTTGCTCGATATCTATCATGGCATAATGTAGGCTGAAATGTTCACTAAATACTCAGTTATGTTTATACTTTAATAATTAAAAATAAATTTATATAAAATATATAATTAATAATTAATTTTTAAAGAAGGAGGGGCATATCGTACCCACTAATGTAGCACTTTGAGATAATGTCTTGTTTATTGGCTGTCGCGCATGATCGAATTACGCACTCGGAATTAGGACCTTGGAATAAATAAATACACCTAAAATTGAGAATTATCAACCACTGAGAGTTAGGTTAGTTAATATAATATTATATTACCTTGGCGTCACAAGTAGCGCCACAATCCTGCATCGCACTATCGAAGTCTTCTACACTCGGTATACGAGCTACGACATACGACAACTGAAATCAATCTAGTGTGGTGTGGAATTCGGCCTCACTGAGCATAGCGCCTCGCTCGGTCGAAAAATCTTCCTATAGTCTATGCCAGATCGATTGAGAATATCGGACGTTGACCTTTTACAGGGGTTACAAAGGCTATTATAGGTTCAAATTATGGTATGACAAAAATTAATGATTATATTAATTAATTACATAAAAATAACGGATATCGACGAAGCTCAAAATCAAACATTGTTTTGAAATTCCATTATTTATTTTAATATAAGTAAATACATTATTCTTAACAATATTTTCATTCGGGGGTAGGTACTGTCGTCACTTGAATCTCCATTGCTTGACGTACTGTCACTAAAGTCCCATGAGCTGTCTGTGACATTTATTATAAATCGAAACTGGCGAACTTGTGGCGAACAATGTGCACGGTTCATCCGCGGACGTCAAAGACCTAATGCCTCATACACACGTAACGATTTATCGTAGCGATTTCAGACTGTGCAGATAAATCGAACGTTCCTAGTGCCTCCACACGGCTCCGATATCGACATCGATCGGGCAGTTCTCCACAGAAGCTCACGCAAGATACATGTTAACAATTGAAGAATATGACGCACTTGCTTTATTAGGCCTGGTTGTGTCTTTAAAGAAAAAAAAGAAGCGGAGTCTATGGTGTAAAGATTGGCTCATGAAAAGGAAGCAATTTTCTTATATCAACTTGTTATGTGAGTTGAAATTCGCTCCGCAAGATTGGCAGAGAAGCTATAAGTCCTCATGAAAAATCTTTCATGAGGACTTATAGCTTCTCTCATCCTAATCAGGTTTCTGTAGCTTTCTATAAAATCTTGAAGTAGTTCGCGTTGTCTAACTCTTTCGTCTTCTGACATGTTTCTGTGAAAGCGATGTGCACGTGCGCATACTAGCAAGATCCATGAAGTACTGCCGAACTGAGCGATCGCCGCCCACACGCAATGATAAAACTGTGCAAATGTAATCGACATCGATTTATCTGATAGAAATTGCAACTGCCACCGACGAACGATTATCGACAACGATTTTTCATACACACGATCGATAAAACTGCGCAAACTGGTCTGCACAGATTTATCGCTACGATAAATCGTGACGTATGTATGTAACCTTTATGTCAATGGCAGACGTCCGCGGATGCAAAAGCATCCGGCCAGCCAGATTCCGTTCGGACATCCGAACGCTCAAGGTCGCGTCCGCGACTTATATCAGACAATGTGCACAGTTTAGTTTATTTGTATTAATTAGAATCAGATAGAAATAAGCCGCATCCGAGGAAAACGTCCGAGGACAACGTCCGATAATTTGTTCCCAGCTTTACTCCAACGTACACGCGCGAACACTATCCGTGAAGGAATGAAAACAAAATGGCGAACCCAAGGTGACGTACCTCTGCCTATCAGACATCAGTGCTGCGTTTTCTTTGAAACAAAATGATGTAACTCGCGTTTTGCTTATTTTTAAAGAACGAAATTGAAAGTGCGTTTTATTGCTTCAAATGTTGTTTTTTTAACTGTTGTGAAAAGTGTTGTTTTGTTGCCTGAGTGAACTGAAACATAAATTGGAACCAAATTACAACACATTTTTTACGCTGAACATTTTTTTATAACATTTGACTTAAGTGTTTTTTTTTTATTAAGTAAATAATTATTTTCTAAGTCACACTTTCCGACTCTCGGCTAGTTTCAAGGGTAAATGTTTGGATTCAAATATTTTTAACATTAAATAATTAATTTCTAAGTTACACTTTTCGACTCATTTGGCAGCGGGCTATATGTCCCATGAAACAACTGCAGACGACGTGTCGTCGCGACACTACTGGTTTCTATGTATAAAATACCCTCCGCAGCTAGAGACACGAAGGTAGCGACACATAGAAATACATAGAAACCAGTAGTGTTGCGACGACACGTCGTCTGCTGCCGCTTCATGTAGCCAGCTTTCAACTTGTACCTTTATGGCGTCCACGCTTACACCCACATCTCTGCTAAAAAAACGGTGTTGAATTTAGACGAGTGAAGTTTTAGGAGTGAAAATAGAATAAGTATTTTCAAATCATTTTAAGTACTTACTGCACACCTTTTGGCACTATACTTTAAAATATTATATTAACTCAACTTGGGAACTATTTCGTAATATTACACATTGTTTCAGGGTAATGGAGCAGGGAAAGAACGTCAGCCCGGCACAGATCCAGGGTTACTTCATGTTCCACAAACACTCCACACCGGAGGAGGTCCTCGCCAACGTAGAAGCTATATGGACACTCGGTTGACCTGTGATAATATATTAACTTTACGAACGAACGGCACTCTGCTCTTTCACGACTACAGTTGATGGTTACTTTGACTGCAGTTGCCTGCAGTTGAACCTAGCTTTGACTGCAGTTGATTATCATTTGATTGCAGTTGACCTTTGACTTGACTGCAGTTGACCTTTGCTTTGACTGCAGTTAATGTTTACTTTGACTGCAGTTGACGCTTTCTTTGAATGCAGTTGGCTGCTGTTCACATTTACTTTGACTACAGTCGACATTGACATCGACAAACGAGCCGTTCGTTTAAAGAACGCTTAGCTTAGAACGAAGAAAAATGATTGTAAATATAATCGTTAAAACAGTACTTCGGCTTGTTTCAATGGCTTGTTTAAAAAATTATTAGCATGATGTGTTTATGTTGGAGTTTCCATTTTTTTCATGCGTGTGAAACAAGAAATGCGTACTTATATCCATAGTCGGGGAGTTTCAAAAAAATAATACAACAGCCATTTTGGCATGTCCTTCATTTTAATATTTATTTTATTAAAAACTTTGACCATTATTGGTATTTATTTATAAAGTAACTGAAAGAGTGTCTATTTGTACTTTATTTTGGTTAATTTAAAACTTAAATAGAAACAAAAAAGAAATTATGGTGATATAATTTATCAAGCCCCTCTTTTTCCAGTGTCCCCAGTAACAATTTAAAACTTCGGACTGAATTAAATTAAAAATTTCTGGAACTACTTGACACATTCAATTGTTTTTTTTGTTAAAAGAACCATGTTCTTTACTTTTAAGGCTCAATTTAAAGCGTAAGACTACTTTAATCCATTTAAATTTGCAGTTATCTGTTGTCCCCGGAATATGCTAATTCCGGACATTTCAGTTTTGTTACCATAATTTTTTCATGATAATATTCTACTAAAATATATTTTTTGTGTTCTGTTTATGGCGAAACTAATATTCAGTACGATAGGCCATTTTAATACGGCTTGGCTGAGTAATTTTTTCGGTGGTGCAAAGAAATGTGTAACGAGTTGGAATGGACCAAAATTGATGGTCAGGTTTGTTACGACTGTTTGATACTTTTTACTATCTTTATTTGTAACATAATAGTTTGTAAAGATAGACTGATTTTTGAACTAAAAGTAAGTGTGTGTAGTTTGATTCAGTGTAAAACAGAAAAAGTTTTACATGTCTTTAAGTGTAAGGTAGACGCATTATGTTACTTCGGTTTTGTTACTGCTTACAGGGTAACATATAGACGGACCGGCAAAGTAACAAAACCGAAAGCACAAAGCTAGTCATACACTGTGGATTTGAATGGTGATAAATTATCTAAGAAGTTTCAATTAAATACAATTTTTGTGAAGTTAAAGATAGCTGATAGTTTGTTTAAAATTTTTGTTTTACAAATAGGTATAGGGAGAGAAAATAAAGAAGAGAAAATACTGCAAAACGTTGATTGCAGTAAACCAGAAGAGCTTTCAACTCGAAACGATCTAGAAAACAGTCTGAAATCGTACATTTTGCAAATTGAATGTTCTGTATTACTTGAAGGAACGGAGATTGAGTATGAAGTTTTATCAATCCTTCTTCATTTTTAAAGTTTTTTAACGAGAGAGATAAAATTGCTCACAATGACGTAGTTTTGGAATGCCTCTGCCCTCTATAATCTATATGGATAGACGGTTAAATGTTATTTTAAATGAGCAGCAGATTGAAAAAGTGTAGAAACTATTAAAGGAAACCTACGCAAAAATTAAAAAAATCAGCAACAATGAAAATATCATATGACGTTATTGTGCAACGTGACGAACCAAGGCCAAGCACAAGCACTGGCTTGGCTGCTTTAAAACATGCTGGCAACAGCCGAGAGAGAAAAAGGAATATTTAAAGAAACAAGCTCATTTGATGGCTGCTTAAATTAATCAATCGGTAGTCCTAGGCTACCGTTAACCGAGAACAAATTATTAAAGCATGGAATAATGACGCTGCTGTTGGTTCTAACTGCAGCGATCTAGTTATGAAGGCTTATACAGTTTTATCAGCACCAGCAACCCAAGTGTCCGTAGAAAGTTTGTTTTCTTCCTTAAAATTTATCTTAAATCCTCTACGGAGCAACTTAAATGCCTATTTTTTACGTGATTTAATGTTTAAATTAAAATCCAGAGTAAAATAAGGAAAATTTTACGAAGATAAAATAGAAAAAGAAAAACATATCGTAACTGAATCCAGCTGAGGCAGAAGCTAGAAATAGACGAGTGGAGTTAAGAAATAATAATTGCTAATTTTAATATAATATTGAATTCTAAGTCTTGTACACTACGAGGGCTGCTATTTATGTATCCGGAACTGGCCACTTACAAGAACAATATTTAAAAAGTAATTACAACATTTGAAAATAGAACTCTTTGGTTGAAGAATACATTTTGTTTCATGTCATTTTGAAAATTGCGTGTCTTCATTTGCCATGGATTTAACGCGTGAACATTTTCGTGCAATGATTTACTACGATTTTCGGCGTGGGCTAAATCAACAACGGTGCTTTATTCAACTCACCGCAACTTTTGGAGATGAAGCACCATCAAAAACCACTGTTTATCACTGGTACAGTGAGTTTAATCGTGGGCGGTCTATGCTCACGGATGAAAATAAAGAAGGTCGCCCAAAAACAGCTGTTGTCCCACAAAATATAGATGCTGTGCGGGAACTAATAATGCGTGATCGTCATGTTACATATCGCGAGATAGAGGCGTCCTTAGGCATAAGTATGACGAGCATACATAAGATATTACACGAACATTTGGCTGTAAAAAAAATATGTTCGCGTTGGATTCCGCACAACTTGACAATCGATCAAAAACGGGCTCGTGTCGATTGGTGCAAAAAAATGATAAAAAAATACAACCGTGGTACGTCAAAAGCTGTTTATAATATCTACACAGGTGATGAATCTTGGATCTATGCATATGACCCCGAAACTAAACAACAGTCAACGGTGTGAGTGTTCCAAGATGAGCCGAAACCAACAAAAGTTACTCGTGCAAAAAGTACTTTGAAGCAAATGGTCGCCTGTTTTTTTGGAATTAATGGACATGTGGCTACAGTGCCATTAGAGAATCGTAAAACGGTTAATTCTGAATGGTATACGACCATTTGTTTACCAGAAGTCTTTGAAGAAATAAGAAAGGACAACCGACAACGCAGAATCATATTACATCACGACAATGCTAGCTGTCACACCTCAGCTGAAACAACCCAGTTTTTGGAGGGTCAAAAGATCGAATTGACTGGTCATCCGCCGTACGGCCCTGATTTGGCACCTAACGATTTCTTTTTATTTCCATACGCGAAGAACAAATTACGTGGTCAACGTTTTTCGAGCCGCGAAGAGGCTGTTGATGCGTTCAAAATGCACGTTTTGGAGATACCTCAATCAGAATGGAAAAAGTGCTATGAAAATTGGTTCCAGCGTATGCAAAAGTGTGTCGATCATCGCGGCGAATATTTTGAAAAGCAATAAAACCATATTAAATGATATATGTTTGTTTCTTTTTTTAATTCCGGATACAAAAATAGCAGCCCTCGTATGCCTTAAAATTTTGTTACTGTCGGTTTTGTTACTGTCCCTGAATTTATTTAAGGTATTTTTAAGATTTTGACGTAAATTTCTATCTTGTGAGATATGTCTCGTATCTTAGCTACAACAATTAATATTTAGCGTTTTTGATTGCATTCAGATTTTAAACAGCTCAATTTTTGAGAAAGTACTAAAAAAAATGGATGTAGTTTTGGAACCCGAAATAAAAATTGGATTTTCTAACCTGTTTTAAAATGTGCAGTGTCTTAATTTTTTATGTAAATAACGTAAACGTACTGTACTATTTCAATAAATACGCAAGAGTCTCAAAATATATTATTGTTTTATTTCTATTCAACATGATTATGGTAACAAAACGGACACAAATTTGATACTTACTCACATATTTTTGAATTTTTTACTAGTAAATAGTCTATTATTCACGAAAAAATATGATATTTAAAATAGGGAACTAATTTTTTGAGCTGTTATTTAAATATTCGTGATGGAATAAGTAAAAAAAGGATCAAAGTTAACTAAATCCAGTTTCAATACGAAACATTCAATGAAAGTAAAAGTAATTTAATTTTTCATTACCAAGTACCGTCTGTCCGTCTGTCCGTCCGTCCGTCCGTCCGTCTGTCTGTCTCCAGGCTGTATCTCAAGATTATGTCTTAGACCACAACACAGAGTCTAAGTGTCTAAACACACTAGGCTGAATTACGCCGGCGTAATTTACGTGGCCGAAATTACGTTCAGCCGCTTACGTCTGATGCGACACTATAAATTACGCGAAGAACCAAAATTTCGCGGTGTAATTTCCGTTGCCGAACGCGCGCGTAAGTATTTAAAGTTCTCAGATGTAATGCGTGCGTTAACGCTTTGGAGATAAGGTTGGATTTGCTATGTTCGGTTTTGATAATTCTGTCCCGTATAGTGTGTTGCTATACAAAACATTACCGCCGAATCGCTGCCGAACTTTACGCTCGACTCGGCTCAACGGAAATTCGGCTCACGACGGAATTTCGGCAGTGTGTCGTCTGTCGCGTTCCGCCCATATTTTGTATGGATTTGAAACGCGGCGTAAACGCGGTGGAATTTACGTCGGCGTAATTCAGCCTAGTGTGTTTAGACCCTTAGGGCTGTCTTAGGGCCGGGACACAAAAACACGACACGACGTCGTACCGACGTCGTGTCGTGGGAATCTACGACGCGCGTCGTAAAAAACCACGACACGACATCGTACGACGTCGCGTCGTAGAAACTCATCGTTGAATTTCTACGTGAGTTTCTACGACGCGACGTCGTACGATGTCGTGTTAGGGCCGGGACACAAAAACACGACACGACGTCGTACGACGTCGTGTCGTGGGAATCTACGACGGGCGCCGTAAAAAACCACGACACGACATCGTACGACGTCGCGTCGTAGAAACTCATCGTTGAATTTCTACGTGAGTTTCTACGACGCGACGTCGTACGATGTCGTGTTAGGGCCGGGACACAAAAACACGACACGACGTCGTGTCGTGGGAATCTACGACGCGCGTCGTAAAAAACCACGACACGACATCGTACGACGTCGTACGATATCGTGTTAGGGCCTGGACACAAAAACACGACACAACGTCGTACGACGTCGCACGACGTCATGTCGTGGGTATCTACGACGCGCGTCACGACACGAATCTTTGAATTTCTACGTGAGTTTCTACGACGCGACGTCGTACGACGCCGCACGATGCCGTGTCGTAGCTTCTTACGACGCGCGTCGTAGATTACCACGACACGACGTCGTACGACGTCGTATCGTGTTTTTGTGTCCCGGCCCTTAGGCTGGTATAAATAGTCAGTACTTAAGATGCGACCCGGTCTCAAGACGCGGTTCGGTTCGGTGATTGGTCCAAATTTTGACAGCCAACCAATCACAGAGCCTGAACTGAGTCTTGAGACCGAGATGCATCTTGAGTACTGACCATTTATACCAGCCTTACTTTCGCTTTATAACGGTACGGAACCCTCCATGGGTGAGTTCGACTGGCACTTTGCCGATTTTATTTTATTTTACTACCTCATTGTTTAAGGCGTCGCCTTGATAATTTGGCTGTAGCAATATCGATTTTTCTCAGCAATGACTACAGCTAAGAAATTAAAGTTCATTGTCAGTATTCATCATGTCTTTGTCTTTGAATTACCCATAGCATAACACGATTGGTCAACTTTTATAACACAGAATAATTAATCAAAAAGACCTCTGTAAAAAAATGGATTCCTATTTTGCCAATAGAGGAGAGTGATGCTTCCAAAATCTATATACTTATATAAAACTCAAAGGTGACTGACTGACATGTTGATCTATCAACGCACAGCCCAAACCACTGGACGGATCGGGCTGAATTTGGCATGCAGGTAGATGTTATGACGTAGGCATCCGCTAAGAAAGGATTTTGCTCAATTGTACCCCCAAAGGGTTAAAATAGGGGATGAAAGTTTGTATATAATAATACTTCTTAACGCGAGCGAAGCCGCGGGCAAAAGCTCGTTTGTACATAAATTGGTTCAAACATACACTCTAATTTGCCCATAGCTTATATCAAATATATTAATTATGGTTTTTAAATTACGCGACAAAAACCGTTTTGTCGCTTACGCCCTTTCCATTTTTTGCAAGCAATCTAAAGGGCCCCCGAGACGGTCAAACGGTTTGATTCAAACATTACGTGTTTGATGAAACCGTTTGATGTCGGTTTGAACGGTTGTCAAACGCCATTGCGCATTTGGTTCAGTGCGCCGCCATAATTAGACGTGTGTGATGCAGACAAGATTGCTCTCAAACTTCAAAATCCAGTACTAAACTAAGCCGAGTTTGTTCAAACGCATCGGAAGTCGGAACACGATCAAACGGCGTGTTTGATCGTGTTGATCAAACGGCGCGTCAAACACAACAAAAATATGAAATTTCATGAAACGAGCTTCAAACACGTAAATGTTTTAAAAAACCGTTTAAGCTAGCTTTGTAAACGATAATAATAATAATAATCATTTATTTGCAAAGAATGTTGTTACAAAGATCTTAAAGTAAGTTATATTATACAGTATCAAACATTCTGCTTTGGAAGCATGCAAAATTAAATACTTATAAATTCTATATTTGTCATAATTAAAAGATAGCCACACATTAATTATATTAATAAAAATAGAAGAAAAAAAAATTGCCTTTACTATCCAGAGAAAAAAAACTATAACGACTTTAATATCAATGTCAATCAAAAACAGAAAAAAAAACTAATTGTCAAATAATTTAATTTGTTTGCCATGACACATCAAAATGGTTTGAGTCGAACCAAAATTTACGTGTTTGAATCAAACCGTTTGACCGTCTCGGGGGCCCTTAAAACATATCCAACACGGTTTTTTACTTTAGCGCGGAGAACTGCTTAGAATGAGATTTCTTACTGACAAATTCCGATTTGTTACTGCCCAGACGTAACCGCTCATTCATTAATTTTTACTGCTCATTTAATTATTTCACTGTTCAATAATGTTTTCAATTATCCATTTCATTATTTTTTACTACTCATTTTTGTTTAATTTACTGCTTAGTTTTAACTGCTAAAGTAGTTATTGAACGTGCCATTTATAATTTTTAACTTACCAAAACTGCTATTTACAACTGCCCCTTTAAATCAGTGCCTTTAAAAAATTTAGTAATATGCTATTATAACTAAAATCGTAAAACCGCCTTATGTGAAAGTTATTATTTTTGGCCGATTTTTATCTGTTGTATTATTTTTTTGAAACAAAAAAAAAACAATTAAAAAATAAGTATTTATATTTCACTTACTAAGTACATACCTATGTAATAATAACAGTTAGAAATTTACAAAAACACAATAAAGAGCTGTTTTATACAATATGTCAAATCAAATGTTACATAACCCACCAAGCCCCATAAGGACACCAGTGACCGCGACAACAATAGAATAACAATAGATTTCAAAGAATCCACGGTCGAAGGATTAAAAGGCTTTTAGCATTCAAAGCCTAGCCTTAATATTAAAACAAGTACTCATAATATTTGATAACAAGAAAAATATTATATTCCCTATTGGCCCAAACTATTGTGGTCTACGAAAAAACGGATGAAGTATGGGAGTTACGTTTCCTTAGTTTTTATTATTCGTAGATTGTGGTTAAAAGCCTTATCAGTTATCAGGTTATCACATTGACGATTTTCGGGCGATATGATTTCGCGGTGGTCACTCAGGCTTGAAGTCTCGAAACCAGCGGGGCGGGAGCGGCGCGGCGTGTGACAATGTATAAAATATGGACAGGGCCCCAAAAACTGAGCGGCGCGCGGCCTACTAGACGGTATATACATATTCCATATAATACATATGTAAAATTTATACATTGTCACGCGCCGCGCCGCGCCGCTCCCGCCCCGTTGCCCTCTGGTTTCGAGACTTCAGCCTAAGCGGTTTAGTCGCGGCGAATTCGCGGCGATCGTTAGATATATTATTATGGGCTACGCGCAACCGCTTCGCCCGCATGACACCAGTATGATAAGGCATTTAATATCAGTTTTTCCATATAACTGAACTAGGCTTTTAATGTACATAATTGACAAAAATAAATATATGAAATTTCTATACAAATAATTTATTATATATAACATGCTTAATATTATCATTTATCATATTATATACTTTAACATGGCGAAACTTGAACAGAAAAATCAGATCCTTTTATAGGGAGATCGCAGACGACAGAGTTTGTGCGATCAAAGTCTGCGGCTTCCATACAATCTGATGGCGCGCGCCATGCGGAATGTAAGCCGCAGACTTTGATCGCACAAAGTCTGTTGTCTACGATCTCCCATACTACTACTAATTTTACGGTTTGTTGGTTCTATAACAATATTATTATACATAGGCTGCTATTTATGTATCCGGAACTGGCCACTTACAAGAACAATATTTAAAAAGTAATTACAACATTTGAAAATATAACTCTTTGGTTGAAGAATACATTTTGTTTCATGTGACTGTCAATTATTTTTCCATTGTGGCGTCATTTTGAAAATTGCGTGTCTTCATTTGCCATGGATTTAACGCGTGAACATTTTCGTGCAATGATTTACTACGATTTTCGGCGTGGGCTAAATCAACAACAGTGCTTTATTCAACTCACCGCAACTTTTGGAGATGAAGCACCATCAAAAACCACTGTTTATCACTGGTACAGTGAGTTTAATCGTGGGCGGTCTATGCTCACGGATGAAAATAAAGAAGGTCGCCCAAAAACAGCTGTTGTCCCACAAAATATAGATGCTGTGCGGGAACTAATAATGCGTGATCGTCATGTTACATATCGCGAGATAGAGGCGTCCTTAGGCATAAGTATGACGAGCATACATAAGATATTACACGAACATTTGGCTGTAAAAAAAATATGTTCGCGTTGGATTCCGCACAACTTGACAATCGATCAAAAACGGGCTCGTGTCGATTGGTGCAAAAAAATGATAAAAAAATACAACCGTGGTACGTCAAATCTGTTTATAATATCTACACAGGTGATGAATCTTGGATCTATGCATATGACCCCGAAACTAAACAACAGTCAACGGTGTGAGTGTTCCAAGATGAGCCGAAACCAACAAAAGTTACTCGTGCAAAAAGTACTTTGAAGCAAATGGTCGCCTGTTTTTTTGGAATTAATGGACATGTGGCTACAGTGCCATTAGAGAATCGTAAAACGGTTAATTCTGAATGGTATACGACCATTTGTTTACCAGAAGTCTTTGAAGAAATAAGAAAGGACAACCGACAACGCAGAATCATATTACATCACGACAATGCTAGCTGTCACACCTCAGCTGAAACAACTCAGTTTTTGGAGGGTCAAAAGATCGAATTGACTGGTCATCCGCCGTACGGCCCTGATTTGGCACCTAACGATTTCTTTTTATTTCCATACGCGAAGAACAAATTACGTGGTCAACGTTTTTCGAGCCGCGAAGAGGCTGTTGATGCGTTCAAAATGCACGTTTTGGAGATACCTCAATCAGAATGGAAAAAGTGCTATGAAAATTGGTTCCAGCGTATGCAAAAGTGTGTCGATCATCGCGGCGAATATTTTGAAAAGCAATAAAACCATATTAAATGATATATGTTTGTTTCTTTTTTTAATTCCGGATACATAAATAGCAGCCCTCGTAACTCAATATTATTGGAAGTTTATTTTTTGTGTTCTTTTATGAATTTAAATTTCATTCAGGTCAACCTACTGATCGGCAGTATGTAAAATATGTATTGCTACAATTCAGACTTGTTAACTAAAATATACTGTATTTTTGGCTTCTTACACTGGCACTATACTGGACTGTACTATACTGTATTAAGTAATTTTGTTCGCAACTTATATAGTAACAAAATAATAGTATTTTAAAAAGATAAAACCGACTTTAAATTTTAGTACGTAATTAAGAATTAAAATTCTTTATCTCAAAAACTACTGAACCGATTTTGATGAAACTTACAGTATTCCCTAAGTTGAACAATACCTAGCACAATAAAAAAGAATCACTAAAATCGGACTTGTGGTTACATACATACATACATACACTTTTGAAATTTGGCACATTTGTTCAGAAGCTGTATCCAAGCTATTTGGCAAATTTAAAATATACTGATTACTACTTATAGGAGCTAATTTTTACTAACTGTTATTAACAAATCTATGGACAAAATTAGTCTGAAATAAAGTTTTATTTATTTATAGATTAACATATACAAAAACTGGGCAGTTCTGGAAATATTACATACATACGCGTCGAATTGATAACCTCCTTTTTTTAAAGTCTGTTAAATATAGTTTTGATGGGTTGAAACTACTTGATATGTTACAAACTTTCATATAAAGTAAAAAAGTACAATAAATACAATTGAAAGTTTTCAAACTTAACTGAGGACTTCTACATTCTTTATAGATTTCAAATGACGTATAAATTTTTGTACCGAATCGTACATATCCAGGCTGATATTCCGTGCGTTAGCGAAGAGTCCCGGTACGATCTCACCAGTGAAAGCTTTAAGTATTTCCCACTGCCAATTGGCATTCATTTTGATAATGTCAACTTCTACACCCTGACTGCTCGCAACCTTTATGCAAAAACACTGCACATTGCCGAACAGAGACAGAAACAGTTCCGTATGAGGTGAAACATCCACTACGAAGCTCAACTTGAATTTTATAAGGCAGCGGTAATCGGTCGGCAACTTAGTTTTGCTATCCAGTAAATGGATATTGTAAAATTGAAGTAAATTTTTGAAATACGTGAACGGCGAGGACGTCGAAGTATTCGGAAATTCGACCGTGTTTAAAATCATGCAGTCCGGTTTCCGTACTAAATTGGTCTCCATACCGTTCGACATGGTGTTTCCTATTTGAGACAGGGGGCGCATCGTCATGGCGGGTGCTATGTGGATGTACTTCGGGGCATTGGGCCCGTTGTTCGCGAAGTTATAGTTGGTGACGTACACGTTGGGCGCGCCCGCCGCGTCCGCCGCGGGTCGGTTGGATTGCGCGGGGCCGGCGAAGCAGTGGAACGGCTGCGAGTAGTACTGTCTGTCCCCCGGTTCGACCCGTTTCGCCATTAATTCGTGCACCGGCTTGAGCTTGAGTCTCGGCAGAGCGGTTTGCGCACTGCCGTCAGCTGTTGAAGTATCTGCACTGCTCGTCGTATTCGAAACACTCTGTGTACTGATATCGGGCGGGAATCCGCGACTAGTGTTTTGGCTTTCGACCGATATCTGGATGCCCAAACCCGATTCCTCGTTTTTCTTTGGAAGCCTTTTAGGGTTGGGTACAGGATTAGCATTCAGCAATATACTATATAACATACGTGGCAAACTTGTAACTTTGTCCTCGATTAACGGTTCCGGTCTTAGAGCCTTATTTAAAACATCAAAGAAATCAGTCGTCGGCTCCGAAATTGACGTACTCTGCAGACTTTTCCACTCGATTTCATTATTAGATCTTTCTTTCTTACGTTTTAATTTTGTGCGAATGCGCACGTAATTGTCGTTAGATTCGTTCATTATAAAATTAACTTCCAGGTTTCTGTACTCTAAGTATCTTAGTATTCCAATACAATTAATAGGATTTGTGTTTATAATTTTCGAACCTATGCTTAAAACTTTGTGACGGAGTTGCGATTTTTCTGCCGCGTTTTTAGCTATACTTGAACTATCCATTTTTTTCAGTAAATTATTGTAACAGACAGTAATAAGTGTATCTATCAAATTTGGGGGTTGCGAATTACTTTCGCTCGCACTGCTAGGCGGCCTATCATGGATTTTTAGTGTCGGTTGTTTCATTTCTTTCTTAATCTCGGCTTTGATTTCTTCACTATCATCTATCACCACTGTGTCACTGGAACTCTCCGAATCTAGTTTTAGCCTCTTAAATTTTCTCTTCGGAAGGAATACCTCCTCCTCAGAATCGGAGTGAGAGTTGGTCTTGTGTGAATACACTATATAGTATTGTCTCTTATTTCTCATTATTTTATCTTTATTTAAAACAACAAATTTTGTGGATCCTGTGACATTTGGCCTATCATCAAATTTCTCTAGCCTTACAAAACATGTATTATTTATATTTCTCTTGTGTGTTCTTATATGACTTTCAATTTCATCCTTCTTTTTAAACTTTTCAGAACACAATCTACATCCAAACTGTTTTACATAGGAGCTTCGCCAGCCTTTGTTGGGGGTTTTCTTACTTTTCTTGATAATTAATTTTGTGTCTTTACCACTCGTAACAACAACCCTTTCTTGTTCTTCTTCAGATTCCTCTTCATTGGACTGTGACATTCTCTCATGTTTATGTTCATTTGGTTTAGCAGCACTAATACCACTCCCTTCAGATTTATTCTGTAAATTATGAAAGTCAGTTATAAAAACATATTCTGTCACTGTAATTTAGCACTGTGGTCTGTGTGTCTATGAAGCTAAGCCAACTCAGCTTGCTGAATGTAGCACTTTTAATATAATAACTTATTCCAATGAATGTTAATTATTATTATAAACGCAAAAGTTTGTATATTTTTCTTTTGACTTCCTTAATCCTAATGCTTACACCTCTGAACCAATTAAAATGAGGTATGATGATACTTTCAGGACTGGAAATTTTTTTATCTCAGAAAAGGGTATGAATCTCATACCATATAAACATATTTTGACACAATGTAGTTACAACATACATAATATATTATATTGCCCTTCTACCCTGTATATTTTCAGAATATACACAGGAAATAAGGGCAATAATTTGTCTTTATTTATCATATGTTTTTCCATAATTTACACATGTTACAATGTTTGGTGTTATCCCATGTTTTCTGCATTTCTGATAATATCCTGTTAAAAATCCACTTGGCAGACAAAGACCAAACTTTGCATAGCTTACGCATTGTGTAACTTTTTTATTAGGTAGAGGGTTAAGATTATAGGTACTTAAAATAACTTACTGTTTCACATTGAAGCCTGCTTTGCAATCTTTTTTGCTTTTCTTGAAACAACTGCTTAGTACAAACAAAGTTACTCAGAAGTTTATCACAATCAACACATATTAACTGTGGAAGCCCATTATTTAACTCAACCTGCAACAGAATTGTTTTTGATAATTAGTATGAATAATTTAGTTATCAGAATGGTGAAACTGGAACTAACTTAAATCATATGTATTTGCAATAAATTTGAGAGGGATGAGCATGAGTTTCTTCTATCTACAGATTACAGTAGATAATAATATTTGTTTTAAAAAATAATTGGTTTCACAGGAACAACTGTAACTTTTGCTAAACATTTTCAATATGTGGATTCTAAGGATAAGGGGGCGTCCACAAATTACGTGAGGTTTTTTTTTAATTTTTTGACCCCCCTTTCCCCCCTGGTGAGATTTCGTGAGATTTTATTCAACACCCCCTCCCCCCCCACAAATCTCACGTGAGATTTTTCAAAATGTGGGTTTCTTACGTAAACGTTTGGTTTGACAGTCAGTAGATTTTCTTTCAAACGAATTTGTGAATGATCTTAATTGTATAACGATTACGCTTGTACGATTAAATCATAAGCATACGTACAATCTGGATGAAATGGACCAAAATAGTATTATTTTGTTGAGAAAAAAATTACGTGACATTTGAGTGAGATTATATATATATATATCTCCCCAACGTGAGATTAGATGAGATCCCCCCCCCCCCCCCCCCCCCCAAACACCTCACGTAATTTGTGGACGCCCCTAAAAGATTGTTCTAGTGCAGCCCTCCTGTCAAAATGTGTCTGTAGGCCATAGAGTAGTAAAGCATCTTCATTTTAAAATGTAATAAACTACGAATAATAAAAACTAAGGAAACATAACTCCCATACTACATATTACCGTTTTAAACAAACTGTCATGTAACATTAGCCTGATACCGCTCAAAGTCACCTATGATGTTGCAAATGTATTGAAATGTGTACCTAATGGAGGCCCTTCACATGGCTTTTTGCTATTGGCTATTTGTTGCATATGTGCAAATTATAATATTTATTTTATAATTTGCACATATGCAACATTATTTGTTGTTTGTGTATAAGTAAATAATAATTTACATATACACAAACAAGCAAATAAAGGCAAATACGGCCTTCCACACATGGACGTCAAATACCAAACTTTTACTTGATTTTGTTTACTTGTATATTTGACTCTCGATGTGCGTGTATTTGGTATAGGTCATATTTGTCAAATAGGTAAATAAGGCCAATACTTTGTCAAACATACCATCTACACATGGTGATTGTTTGGCGAATACATCAAATACAAATAGCCATGTGAAGTGTATGTGTAGCCATAAGGTACACATTTTTGACAAGTATTGTAGAACATGTTTTTGACGGAGTTACTTTTTCTTAGTTTTTATTATTCGTAGGTGTAATAAACAAAAAATACATTGATGTAAAAAGAGCCTAATAATACATAAGGAATCTACACATTTGTACCTCAATATCATATACGAATTTAATATTTTCCTGGATTTCAGGAACAATTTGGTACTTTCCCTTTTCTTCTAGACACAGCCGACATGTAGTAAACAGTTCAAGATCCACTTCAATCTTTGGATTCATTTTCACCTCAAACTTATTTTGACTTTTCCTGCAAATGTGAAATATTTAACAAAGATGGAACAACAAGCCAAAGTAAACCATAGCAGCCAGATAAACAGCATTGCGGTACTTCAGTTTGTCGTCAAAAGATTTTTATGGAGTGTCTACTCTATAAAATCCCTTTGACGGCAAATCTTCCAATTCCATGAAGAAATCACAATGATATTAGGTACAGAATTCGCATCATACAAAACTTGGACATTACAAACACAAATATGCTTTTTTGGCAGTCAAGATTTGAAATATATGTCTAAATAAAAACTTATACAATAACAATACACGAAATCAGAGAATGCTTAACAGGAAATATACAAACATTGGTTTTAGCGCTTTTAGCTCAAACTGGCTCAAACGGCAAAATATCGTAAGAATAGTGAAGGTTACTAACAACTTTTTACGACGTGCATCTAGCTACTAGCTCCAATTACGTTTTTAGTTTTATTCATTGCAGATAGCCAAAAACACAGATATGTAGTATAATATTGGCGAAAAACATAAAATAATTTTTAGGAAGCAAGCAGGGTGACCATATTTAAATTACAGATCCTGCCTTACTTTGGTCAAAAAACTGCCAAATCCTGCCAAAGCCTGTAGTAAAAATGTCCAAATACTGCCATCTTTTTTTTTTTTTCTTCTTTTTTGGCAACTTTTTCTTTTTTTCTTTTTTTTCAAAAATAACATTTATTGTTCATACCCCAATCCTGCCAAAACCTGCCAAGTTTTTAAAACGTCAACCGATCATGCCATGGGCCAAAATAAGACGCCAATCCTGCCAAAATGGCAGGAACCTGCCACATATGGTCACCCTGGAAGCAAGGCAGGGCAGCCGCCAGCCACAGATTAAGGATATAACCTTCATGCCGCCAGATGTCAAGTGTCAACTGTCAGTTGCAAGTTTTTTTTCTTATTATGGCGCTCGGCTTTTTAACCATGGCCAGTGTCAAGTAAAATATGGCGGGAAAAAAAATCGTAAAATTATAAAAAACATTTTTAAGATGCGACCAATGAAAAAGGAAACAGATATATCAATGGATGCGACCGTCTCAAGACGTGGTTCAGCTCTGTGATTGGTCCAAATTTTGACAGCCAACCAATCACAGAGCCTGAACCGCACTAGCCTGAGAGTATTATGGTATTACCCAAGTATTACCTATATTGTGGCTTATTAGGTACTCATGGTCATGTGGGTCAAGTGTGCGCAGCGTCTAAGTGTGCGCATTGTAAATATCTCGAAAAATATACGACGCTAAGGAACGGCAACCCCCCCCTCTTCAATAACCCACAGGACGCCCTGCGAAGTGCTCGTGTCCCAGCGGCTGCGCGCGCGCCATTTTGGATTCACAGATAAATAAATATTTTTGCTCAAGTATTTACGATATTTTGTAAATTTTGATGGATTATATTTATTTGATGTATTTTATTTCTAAATAAGCTTTTTGCTATCGAGTGCAACATAATATCAAGTTTGTTATTTGCCAGTGTTTAGGATATTCTGATGATGCAGGAATTAACGATATTCGTATAACCCTGTTCCTATGCTTAGGGTTAAGTGTGCGCCCCTATTCCCCTTTCAAACCCTATTACACCCCCTTCGGGGTAAAATTTTCAAAATTCCTTTCTTAGTGGGTGTCTACTTAATAAAACAACCCTACTCACCAAATTTCGTGGCTGTAACTTTAACAGTTTTTGCTCAGCGATGATGAATCAGTCAGTCAGTCAGGACATGCAATTTTATAAGTATAGATGTATACGAAATTGCGATTTTTGCGCAATTTGCTATTGTTTTGCTTTCGCGAGATACATTAGCCCTGCCGGTTACCCCACTAAAAGCTCCGTGGGTTAGGGCGCATTTTCATTAGGTAGTCGTTAACTCGTGCGGTATACAGCATACGGGGAGTCTATGACAACTAATGGCGCATTTTGATTGGTCGGAGCATGCGTTTTAGGGCGTATTTTCATTAGTCGTTAACTCGTACGGTATACAGCATACGGGGAGTCTATGACAACTAATGGCGCATTTTGATTGGTCGTGGCATGCATTTAGAAATCTCCCGCACCCCGCATGCGGGCCCGGGCATCGACCAGTGAAAATACGCCATTAGAAATCTCCCGCACCCCGCATGCGGGCCCTATCGACCAGTGAAAATGCGCCATTACCTCACTCCGCAGCCCGCGCCTCCCGCCGCCACGCGCTCTGTCGTGCGAGCGGATCGACAATACCGTTGGAAATTATAGAGAAATTGCGCCGCGTTCACGAATACCTACCAAAGATGATGAATGAAAATTTATAGTCCACCCAAAGTAGGTGTAGAGTGCGTGAGCTGCAACCTAAGCAATTTCTTCAGAAATGTGTTTAGGGTGCCTAGAAGATAAACATACTAAAAGTCCCCGCCCCTAGGGGGTGAGCCGGGGTGGGGGAGGGGGTTAAAGTTCCCGTTTTTGAGTTTTTGGCTCATATCTTTAAAACGGTACGTCGTAAAGAAAAAGTGTCTGCTACATAATAAAAGCTCATAAAATTTACTACAACTGTGTCATTTACACTATGTATCTATCTCCAATCATTGCCATGCTATGAGCTTCTAAAGAGGTCGATTTTCAAAAACACACATCAACTAAGTCTAGGGATATTTGTATTTTATGAAATCTATCAGGATTTTTTAAGACAGTAAATAAAAGAATTATAGTTTATTTTATGGCCTTTAATAAAACATTTAAAAAAATCCGGATTTTTTTGTTTTTAAGAAAAAATCATTGGCTTTTCTATGGTCACAGAAAAGTTATGTATGGCAAAAAATCTTTACTTCAGTTTTATAAAACTGAAAATTTCATTCGAATGAAAGAAAATCTTTTACATTTTTATTGCTAATAGTCAAATTAATAGTATCTAATGAATTTTATTCGATACTTGGTATTGAGTATTTTTACCTAAAATACATTTTTAAGTCTTTCTTCGGTGCCCTATGTTCTTTTTGTTTTCAAGTAATCAATTGTTTCTGGTATCTATCTTACTAGAAAATCTCTGAAATGTATTTAACACTGCATATTCTAGTCGCAGTAGATATATTTCATGTCAGAAAACCCTGGAGACCAGGCCAAAACCAAAATAATCTGGTCAAATCAACCTAATATTAAGTCGATGCAACTAGTAAAAAGGCTCCAGGAGAGCAACCAGTCTCTAGAAACCGACCAAACCGTGCAGAGGAGTTTCCATCAAGTTGGTCCTTATGATGACAAAACATTTTGTATTCCAGCATTGGAATGTGGAAAATGCGGAAGGTTGCTTTTTCATGAGTTTGTGAGATTGACCATGGTATCACTAAGAAATTGTCTCTGATGCTGGTGCTGATGAAAATACGGCTTGAATTTCATCTCGATTTACTATAATTACTTGTTCGGATAATTCCGCGGTGAGCTTACCATCTTCAACCAGCTCTGGAGAGCCATTATTCGTCCCATTAGGTTTTTATTTATTTACCATTATTAATGTCCCAAACTCATGAAACAGCAATCTTCCGCATTTTCCACATTTCAATGCTGGAATACAAAATGTTTTGTCATCATAAGTACCAGCTTGATGGAAACTCCTCTGCACGGTTTGGTCGGTTTCTAGAGACTGGTTGCTCTCTTGGAGCCTTTTTACTAGTTGCATCGACTTAATATTGCAGGTTTGATTTGACCAGATTATTCTGGTTTTGGCCTGGTCTCCAGGGTTTTCTGACATGAAATCTATCTACTGCGACTAGAATATGCAGTGTTAAATATATTTCAGAGATTTTCTAGTAAGATAGCTATACCAGAAACAATTGATTACTTGAAATCACAAAGAACATAGGGCCTTTAGCGAAGAAAGACTTAAAATGTATTTTAGGTAAAAATACTCAATACCAAGTATCGAATAAAATTCATTAGTATTAGCAATAAAAATGTAAAAGATTTTCTTTCATTCGAATGAAATTTTCAGTTTTATAAAACTGAAATAAGGATTTTTTGCCATACATAACTTTTCTGTGACCATAGAAAAACCAATGATTTTTTCTTAAAAACAAAAAAATCCGGATTTTTTAAAATGTTTTATTAAAGACTAGCTGTTGCCCGCGACTTCGTCCGCGTGGACTTCAGTTTATAGCGCGCAGTGTCAACAAAATTGCTGTCAAATTTAAAAGCTTTTTAAAACCCTGGTATCCCTCAAATCAAAATACCCAAAACAGCTGTGCAGTGTGCACCATATTATTTAATTTTTTTTAATTAAACTTTTTTATACCAAATTTTAAAGCTTATTTAGCCCATTACACAACTTTAGCTTTACCAGAGACCAGTACTCTATGGTTTTACCCATAAACTATTTAGTATTTATCATTGGTAGGCTGTTGTTTCTGATAGCTTTGTTGGTAGGTGAGTTAATAATAGGCTACTTGACCTATTTTTTTTTCTTCATTCTAATCGCTTCTTAATCATTCATTTTCACCAAAAAAACTAATATTTTAATATTTTAAACAGTAGACATACAACAACCCATAAAAATGTTTATTGAAAAATATGCCTTTTATATGGCGCCGAAAACATTGTCCGCCATTGTACCGCCATAGTGTGACGTCATGTTTTTTGTATTTTGTACTTTCTTTATTGAAAAAAGTTTTATGTGCTAAGCGTACGAGTCTAACAGTGCCAAAAAATTAGAAAAGAATTTAGAAATCATTTGTAATGTTGAACACTTTTGTAGAAAAGTTTTGGCCATTTCATTTCCCAGCTATAATAAATGGAGATATTATATATAAAACTGATGTTTTATTTTAATTATTCAAGAAAATATATTTTGTAAATCTTTCTAGGCTTATTCATATTATTTATGTACAAATAAACTTACATATAACGAGCGCGATAAATAAAAGATATTAAATTACAAATGGGATGACGTCACATCCAAATCGAAGTACCGCAAAAGCGTTTTCGTCAGTACAATTCCTATTTTCATAAAATCATATTTTCAAATCGACTTTATTTATCAATCATAAGCTTTTATTTGATGATAAGGGTGAAATACGGTATCCTAGGCCAAGTTCTACTAGAAATATGCATTTTTTCAATGAAATTAAATATAGGTCAAGTAGCCTATTAATAACGTGTATAACAATCGAAAGAATCGAGAAACCTAATTCATCATGGTACCACCTCTTATAGAAATACGCATGAGCAAGCGATAGCGCGATCTAGGCGACTCTTGGCGCCATCTGTTATGAGTTTTTGGAACTAACTTGATTTGAACAAATTTACGCATTTTCACCCCCTTACAACCCTTTTTTTCAGTTAAAAAGTAGCTTATGTCCTTTCTCAGGCTTTAGACTATCTGTGTACAAAATTTCATTACAATCGGTTCGGTAGTTTTGGCGTACCGTTCTCTGTCTGTCTTTATGTCTCCAGGCTGTAACTAAAGAATGGTAATAGCTAGAGAGATGAAATTTTCACAGATTATGTATATAATATGTAGCCGCTATAACAACAAATACTAAAAACAAAATACAATGTATATTCAAGGGGGAGTCCCATACAATAAACGTGATTTTCTTACCCTTTTTCGCTCTATGTCGATAATGGCAACAGAATATAGGCACTTTTAAATTTCACGAAATCTTCAATTAAATGTGCAATTTAATTATCAGTAATACGATCAAAGTAAAATTAAAATATAAGGGTGGCTCCCATACAAAAAACACAAAATGTTAATTTTGCTCTATAATATGTAGTAGGTACGGAACCCTTCGTGCGCGAGTCCGACTCGCACTTGGCAAATTATTACTATTGTTTGAACCGATGGTTAAGTACACTAACATGATGTACTATCACTATCCTCGTTAAACCCGTAATGTTACGCGCTAGCTTCCTTTCCCTCAACCATCGATAGTTTGCCATCTTTGACAGCCGGCACCCCTTATTTGCGGCCAGATTTAATTAGGCACACCTTTATTATAATAATAAGAGGAAAATAAGCTTCCATTTCAATTTTGATATATAAAATATCAATATACATTATGGATGCAAAAATGTTTCGGAATGGTACCTGTTCACACCTGGTTACGACAGAGTTGCGGCCGGGTGCCTAGCGGCACACCGGATTTTTCTAAATCTCTATACTCATTGCCGTGAAATGAACCATGTTTGCTTTCAATACCCGATGAAAACATTTTATCCCGCAAACTCAATTTTTTAAAAAATATTTAAAAATAGTTGCGGCCACATTTGGACTGGCACCCCAGTAGAAATAGGTTCTCCTTATCATAAATATTTGTAAAAATGTAGTTTTAAGCGTGTACTCGATACCTGCACAGCTTTGCAGTGGGATCTTAGACTTTTTTTAGGTTTATTTAGTAGTTTTTGACATAATACATTGTTGGTGGTTCATAACTTTTATGACGTTTTTTGGTGTATAATCTGTAATTTATAGGTATTTTGTGTTCATAGCTTACTTAAGTTAAATATTATGATTAGACAAATTTACAGTAATAGCTAATAGCAAAATAATCAACGACTTCTTGCTTAATTTTTCTTTTTTCAGTTAATACGTTATAGGTGATTTTTTATTTAGTTTACTTTCTACTCAAAAATCCAATTGTTTTCTTTTTATACTGCATTTACACATTCGCGTTCGCCATTCGCCTCGTCATCGACGAAGCATTCGACGAAACATTCGTATACGAATGCTGTCGCGAACTACCGTTCACACATTCGTGGGGTGATTCATTTTGACATTCGCACACGAACACGGAGGACGTGTTCATAATAATTATGATAGCGACGTTGAATGAAAAATATTATGAAATTTATGATAGCGATATTTTAAGTTCCAAAATATGAGCTCTTCCTTTTGTAAAATTCTAGGAATTCTAAAATTCGCCCTTTACTCCACTCCATTTTTATAACAATATATTTCCTTATTATAATATTAGCCCGCCAAACTGCATAGTAGTGTCGGCGGGCTACGCGCTCATAAATACTAAGAAACTAATAAATATAATAATAAACTTTAACAACAAAATATAATCTTTTTGTATAAGTATGTATTATGTTATATTTTAAATTATGATAAATTATATAATAATTTAAGTCATAATGTGGCATTAGTAAGAAAAGAAGCGACTGTAATAACTAATAACATTATACTAACATTATTATAATAACACTGTACTAAAAATAGGCTATTTTTCAGTACAGTGTACTTAAGACAAAAATATGTCAAAAAAATGTGTACGTTGTACAAAGCAGAGTGTTGTGATGTGGTTGTGATAGAAAGAAAGTCACTGAACAGAACTTTAGAGCCTGTAGAGATAGGCGCATGAACATTAATTTTATCATTGCTTGATTAACGCCAAGCTTATATTATTAATTATACTGATAAGAGTATATTCTTGGAATTGCTTATGCAATTCTCTATTCCGAGAGGGCGCTAGGTATATTAACTTTATGGTTCTCATATCATAAATGTGTATCCTGGCTCCAAAGTAGTAGAACACATTAGTATTTACAGAAAACCTTATAAATTACTTATGTAGCAGTACCTACAAAGTACCTACACGTTCGTCGTGGAAGATTGAAACATAGAAGAAAATCGTTCTGCCAAGAACGTACGTTCGAAATGACGAGAGAAACCGTCCGTGTATATTAAGTGCATTTGCACCGGACATGAAGTAGCCCTGAAAAGGACTTTTTCTAATAAGAGTTCTTCACAACACAACACTACGCATCGAGGCTACGTCGAGCGAGGGATATTCGCAGCATAGCTACGATCTTCATGGCGTTTGCAGAGCTTCACAAAATGGCGGCACAGCTACTCGCGACGGCGCGGCAGCGAGCGACCGGGAAACGATGTCGGTATGCCACAAACTATATAGAATCGGTATGCCGAGCTCGGGCCAGGGGGGGGACAGAGCCGTGGAAACGGTGTTCCACCAATGAACGATCTCGCCATATATGGCTACTAAGAAAAAAGAAAAAATATGTTTTTAATAGCTGGATACTAGTCCTTTGATCACAAGTGATACCAACTTCTAAAAATATTTAAAAGGGCTCTAGCACACGGTTATTGTTTTATAGCGATGTAAACGTGATATTGTGGCGATACAAACGACCGATTTTAGTGATGAAAATACTTAAATGTATCGTGCCACAATGTTGGATGACAGCGGGGACTACAACGAAGAAAGGGTGAGTACATTAGGCGCATTTTGTATCGCGTTGGCAGGTATTACACGCATCAATATAATAGGCCGAATCGCAGTATCGCAGTACTATTTGTGAATCCCGTGATACTAGAATCGTGATAATATTGACCGTGTAATTTAGGCCTTTGAATCATTAATATTGCTAGCAACATTCTTAGTGTATAGTCTATGCAACATTCTTTAGAAAATGGTTGCCGATAAGGTGGCTGGTTTCTAAATATTTTTTTCCAAAAAAGTCTATTGCTCTTAATTTTATATTAACAGTGATATTATTTAATCAGAATGAGTAGTTATTGCATTTTCGGCTGCTCGCGAAAGGAAAGTAAGTATTGGAATATAAACATAAATATAAATTTCATAACCTCGCTACCTCGTATTATAATAATAAACGGTATTTAATTGTAAATAAAATCAGATCAGCAAAATTTGTTCGTTTTACCTTTAAGAATACACATAATATAATATAGTATTTCACACTACGTAATACATAGTATTACATACTACGTAGTATACAATACCTACTAGATTTCTTATTCTACAAGACTGATTGATTCTATCATATGATTCAGACTCTTTTCTGTATGATATCCATAATCCATATTTTTTTAGGATCGAAGACCGCACATAGATTTCCGTCACCGAAATTTCCTTTAGTATATAGAGCTTGGTTGGAACTCATCCCAAGCAAATTTGATAAGGAAAATTTCGACTATCGCAAATATAGAGTTTGCGATAGACATTTTGAACCAGAAGCAAAAGCAAAGTATGGTGCTGGGAGTCGCCTTAAAAGAACCGCAGTTCCAAAACTTCATTTACCAGTTGGTAAGTATATGACTTTATAAATTATCTTAATATTATTGAGTCCAGTAATAATTTAATATCATACCATCACAAATCAAATCATTTATTCACATAATGTACTTTAATAAAGGTGTTATCTTATGTCTAATATGTGCTTACATTATACCATTAATTCATCAAGCCCCAAGCGGCCAGATCCGGCCGCGATAACAATGAAAAAGCTATTGCGAGACACAATAGCTTGATTGATGGGTTAAATGGTGTGTAAAACTTGTTTAACAATAATAATAATTCATTCATTCATTTACCTACATGCTTGCAAGTTTAAAATATCAAAGTAAGTCAATACTAGTAATAACAATAAGTCAAATAAAATAAAGAATAATCATTCAAATTATCTTTAAAAAAATACATTATAGATACCTATGCTATAACAATAAAACAAGTCATAAAGAAACAATTCATTCATGGGCGCCGGCAGGGGGGGGTGCCAGGGGGTGCACTTGCACCCCTTGGGAATCTCGGGTTCAACAGGAATTATTGAAATAAAAAGCATTTTGTAACCCTATTACCATGCCGTACAAAGATAGTTTGTAATGTTTCGGCACTAAATATATTCTGTTGACGTAAATAGATAGTCACTGTTGTTCATAAAAAGTAAAAAGAAAAGAAAGAAAACTAAAATCTGCACCCCTTGGAAATTATTTCTGCCGGCGCCCATGAATTCATTAAATAAAATAATTATATTAATATAAAAACAGTCACTGTGAGTATACAATATGACAATTGATTAAAATTATTTAATACTTAGTATTTAATATTCATCAATAGTATAATAGCATTTTTCTGTCAAGAGTTTTTTAAATTTTATTTTAAACAGGTTTACATTCAGATGCTTTCAAATGCTTTGGAATCTTATTGTAAATTGTAGGTCCCATACAATAGACACTTCTTAGCATCATTTCTGTTTTGCACTTTTCTATGCACAGTTAATCACCGTGACGTCTGTTTCTTATAACATTGTCTGACAGTCTAGAAAATAAATTATTATTACTTTTTACAAATAAGGCTACTTCAAGCACATAGTACCAAGACGGGAGTGTTAGAATTTTATTTTCTTTGAATAATGGTCTACAGCTGTCAGTAATTTTACAATATCACAATATGATATTTTGTGTTAAGTCTGACAAACTTTTTAAAAATGTGAATATTTCTGTAGGATATTGTATACTGATTTCATTACTCATTTATCTAGTATATCCCACAACCTGAGCATTTTTTGTAAACTTTACGGAAAAACTATCATGTGTATTGATTTGCGCTTTAACAATAATTTTTATTTCTATGTAGATGTGTTATCATCAGTCAGTTAAGGTTTGGTTATAAAATATTTAAAAAAAAAACTGCCTTAAAGAATATTAAAACTCAGAAAAACGAGGCGAGCCCTCACAAAGCTTGGCTTTTAGCTAGTTAAATTATGAGTCAGTAAACACTGAATAGGTAGGTAATTTTGTTTATGAATATGGTTTGGAAAATTTAATATTACATATTCATTTTGTCATCTTTTCAGATACACATTTACCCCGTTCAGAGTCATTACGCATTGATTTACCTACCTTGAGTAAGTAGCATTTATTTTTCACATGATTAATTAAATTCAAGACATAAAAATAAATACCAACCAACCATCATCAGTAATGGCAACCAATTGCCATTACTGATGAAGAACAAAAAAGGCCGAAAAAATCACGTTTGTTGTATGGGAGCCACAATAAATTATTAATTTAATTTTGTTTTTAGTATTTGTTGTTATAGCGGCAACCAAAATACATAATCTGTAATAATTTCAGAAGTCTAGCTATAGCGGTTCCTGTGTTACAGCCTGGAGACAGACAGACGGACGGACGGACGGACAGACATCGAAGTCTTAGTAGTAGGGTCCCGTTTTTACCCTTTGGGTATGGAACCCTAAGAAAGCAGGCACATAATAATTATAAGTATTGAATATTGCCTGCAGTTTCCTGATATTAACGAAAGAACATAAAAAAATATTCCTTGAACATGCTTATTTTATGTTTTTTTTTTTTTTTAATTTCTTGTTTAAATTTTTCAGTGTTAAAAGGTGCTATCAGTGGCACTTTTTGCAATTCAATTGTGGGCGTTGTGAGCTGTATCGAAAATAAAATAAAAAGGTAAGCAGCATATTTATAATTTATTTTAACCCATCAAGCCCCAAGCGGCCACATGCGGCCGCGAAAAAAAAGAATATCTATTGTGTCTCGTTTCCCACGATCGAGGGATTAAAGTATATTAATAGCTATCGTCTAGGCACTAGGGCATAAATAAAAAAAATCTACCAAGTGCGGGTCAGACGCAAACGATGTGTTCCGTGAGATTTGGCGATTAAAATAATTTTTGAAGTTATTTTCTAGGGTCTAGATAAGGTATTATTTAAAAAACAAATATTATAACAGTACGTTAAAATAAATCATTTTAATTTTACAGTGACATGCAGAAAACGAAACCAACAGTTTTGATATGGGAGGAGATGAATACTGATTTGGAGAAAGGATGACAACGCCGAAGCGGACCTACGCATCAAATGCGCTACTGAATAGAATAATATATTATTCTTACAGATAATAAAACCTAAGGAAGGGTGACTGTATCAAAATAATCGGCCAAGTGCGATTTGGACTCGCGCACGAAGGGTTCCTTACCGTTAGAGAGCAAAAATAGGCCAAAATTGTTTCTTGTATGGGAGCACCCCTTAAATTTTTATTTTATTTAATTAATTATTGACGTAGACATACAATAAGGGCCTTCGTGAAAATATAATGTGCCTACCTGTTGCCATTTTTTATATAGAGCAAAAAAGGCCGAAAAAATAACGTTTCTTGTATGGGAGACACCCTTAAGTATTATTATTTTTTTAAGTATTTGTTGTTATAGCGGCAACCGAAATACACAATCTGTGAAAATTTCAGAAGTCTAGCTATAGCGGTTCTTGAGTTACAGCCTGGAGACAGACAGACGGACGGACGGACGGACAGACGGACAGACATCGAAGTCTTAGTAATAGGGTCCCATTTTTACCCTTTGGGTACGGAACCCTAAAAATCCATGAGTCTACAAAATTAGAACCGAATACATACATGATGCTATTGTCATATTTTAGTGTACGAAAAGGAACTAAATTCAAAACGGTTGAAGTGTGGGTGTTACGTTTCCTTAGTTTTTATTATTCGTAATATGAAGAATATTACAATAATACAATCATCAATTGTACAAACATGTATAACATTTATATTTTTCTAAATCTTAGCAGTAAATTAAGGATAGAGCTAGATTAACATAAACCCGTTATCTTATAATATCTTTAAACGATATATCTTTAAATCTCGGAATCAGCTCCAACGATTTTCATTGTATTATGAATGTAACGTTGTAAACTCAGTTTAATTTCAATTGAATATAAATAATAAGTTTATTCGTAATATTCTTCATTAACGAAATCAAACGGAAAAAATGCATACTGTAGATAGATTGTTAAAAAAATCTTCAGACTATTTATTATCAATTGTACAAACATGTATAACGTAATATATATTTTTCTAAATCTTAGCAGTAAATTATGGATTGAGCTAGATTAACAAAAAACCCGTTATTATGAATAATTAATAACGTTTTTGTAACTATTTTAAAACACTTGATTAAATAGTGTTATGAATGTAACGTTGTAAACTCAGTTTAATTTCAATTGAATGTAAATAATTAGTTTATTCATAATGTTCTTCATTAAAAAAATTAAACGGATAAAATGCAAACTGCAGATAGATTGTTAAAAAAAAATCTTCAGACTATTTATTATCAATTGTACAAACATGTATAACGTAATATATATTTTTCTAAATCTTAGCAGTAAATAATTATGGATTGAGCTAGATTAACAAAAAATCCGTTATTATGAATAATTATAACATTATTGTAACTATTTTAAAACACTTGATTGAATAGTGTTATGAATGTAACGTTGTAAACTCAGTTTAATTTCAATTGAATGTGAATAATAAGTTTTGATTGAGTGATGCATGACAAAATGTTTTACGGAAAAAATGCAAACTGTAGATTGATTGTTAAAAAAAATCTTCAGACTATTTATTATCAATTGTACAAACATGTATAACGTAATATATATTTTTCTAAATCTTAGCAGTAAATTATGGATTGAGCCAGATTAACAAAAAACCCGTTATTATGAATAATTATAACATTTCTGTAACTATTTTAAAACACTTGATTGAATAGTGTTATGAATGTAACGTTGTAAACTCAGTTTAATTTCAATTGAATGTAAATAGTTAGTTTTGATTGAGTGATGCATAACAAAATGTTTTAACTTTTATTTTACGAATTTAATTGAATCTAAACAGAGTGTGTATGATGTATGTATTCTAGCATTGTTTGTTTAAAAAAATAGACTCACCGAGTTTCTTACGCCGGTTCTTCTCGGTGGGTGGGTCAGCGAACCGGTGGCAGGGACTTTATATTGACCAAAAAGTAAAAACAATAAATAATCATATTCGTCAAAATTTTGTTTTTATTTGTTTTATATTGTCGGATTTTTATGTTTCAAAGACTTTGTTTTTGTGAAAATTGGGTATTGTTATGTGAACTAAACATAACAAACTCAGTTTTTACAAATTCAAGTTTATTGAAACATAAAAATCTGACAAGGATATCCTATCCCCATAATATCCTAATACACACATACAAACATAAACGCACACATACACACCTATGGAGTTTTAATCGAACCAATTCTAGATGGCGCTAGCTGTCCCATCAAATGTCAATTCGTGAGCCGTCAAACTCTTCTAAGACGCTTATCTGTCTACAAATATATAATAATAATCTGTGGCTCGGGCTCACTGAACTCGCGGACCGCGGGAGCCCATATTTATACTCGGGCGATTCCAGCGCCACGAACCGCGGTACGGCCGAATCTCCCGCGCGGATAATTTCTCAATCTTGTAAATATTTCCTATTCGATTTTTTTCTCTTTCTTGTTTGTAAATATTTTTATCTCACTCATTATGTCTCTTTCTGTTTTGCAATAGCCAATCAAAATTAATCTTTTCAGTTTCTGTACAGTTTGTAATAATAATAATTAACTCATTTTTTTGTATATAAGCAGCGCATTTTTGTAAATAAAGCACTTCAGTTCACCACAGTAAATCGAGTTTTACTCTTTACTCCTCCGACCTCTAGTGAACTCTTAGAGAGACCAACAGGTCCTCTAAACTTACATTACTAAAAAGAGTGAAATTATTATTTTTAACAAAAAATTAAAACCGACTTCCAGAGTAAAAACAATAATAATTATTATAATGAACAAAAAAGTATAAAATAATTATTACTCTTAGGGAGATCGCACACGTCACACTTTTTGTGTGATCGAATCTGCGGCTTACATACAATCTGCATGGCGCACGCCATCAGACTGTATGGAAGCCGCAGACTCGATCACACAAAAAGTGTGACGTGTGCGATCTCCCTTAACAGTGCCTTATGCAGAATACTCCTAAACCTCTACTATTTCTGTACACAATCTTCATAATTTTGAAGTCGGTACCAGCAGGGACTGTATACCGATATTTTGATTTTACCGATATTTTCCTTAAAATATCGATTCACGTATCGGTATCACTCGAAAATATCGATATTTGTACCGATTTCTAAGAAACTGGTAAAAAATAGCGGTACTTTTATCGATTCTTCGTACCGATTTCCCGTACGAGCGACGTTGCCAGCTCGCATACTTCACCGCGCGCGCATCGTTGCTACGTTCCCGCTCAGTGCGTATTGTTGTCATAGACATAGGAACTTGACTTTCTGACTGAAATATGTTCTCCTATTTGTCATTACATAATTAATAAAATGTAAAAAGACTCAGCTACGTGTAATAATAAGGGAGTTATATTTTTTAAAAGAAATTTTTGTATGGAGCCGACAGGAAAAATGAGCATGGAGTTTTGCCGGGAATGTGAAAGAATGATGTTATGTTTTGTATTATTTTCCTAAAATTGTGTTAACTGGGTTTTTAATGTGTAATATTGGTAGGATATTAGCCATTAGATATATTCGTTATCGTGCAAAAGTGTAGGAAAGTAATGCAATATCCAGAAACGTGCTATTTTGTGCTCCCTCCAAAACTCCATCGAAAGTTTCAGTAAAGCGTCTACCACTTTACAGATTCAACCGACCTGACTTCCTGACTGCATTGACTTTTATTTAGACTTGGACTAGACCTTAGACCTGACAATATAGAAAAACGATGCTGAAAAGTGTATTATAAAAAAAAAATTCCTGCCATAATAATGGTTTAGAGATCTTTGAATAATATACTCGACACTGGCCATGGTTATATAGCCGAAGTACCATAATAAGAAAAAAAATCGGTTGTCTGTAAAGTCGGTTTACTGACGATAGTTGAACGTGACAACGTCATAGCCTTAACCCCTCAGTTCCGGGAAAAATCTATGCAAAAAAGTTAGCAGGTCAATGTGCAAAAAAAATGGCGCCCGGCCTACCCTCTTTGTAAAATAAATGTAATATCCTTACATACAATCCATATTTTATGTTTGTGAAGTACATTATAATACATGTTAAATTTTCTATCTATCAAGCCATCATAATATAGTATTTAGTCCGATGTGATATTAGTTTCTAGAGCACAATTTTGAATAGCCGAAATAATACTAATAGCTCACAGATTGTTTATTTATTTTTCATTCAGAGTGTGGTCAATGTATCAAAGGTTCATAACTAAACAAACTTCTTCATACAAAGTATTCTCTAAGTCATCGAAATACGTAATATAATCGAAACAAAGAGCGCGGCCCAGGTGGGCCTTACGGTTGTTGAGAGACTTGAGAGTGTAAATGGAACGCCTCAGAGCTGTCAGCGAGGTAACGCCGCATGAACTGTCATGTTTTTCGGGCACGCACCCCATATCGAATTATAAGACGTTATCACGTCAAAAAAAGAGCATATCTCTGGAATGGAATCGCATAGTTGGCCGTTATATCCTCACACACTATTATAGTACTAATTATTACTCACATTTTGGCATATTTTGTATTACGGCACCATTTGCGATTTTTTTTCTAAAATTCGTCAAAATTTAAAATATTTATTCTATTTGTATTTGTTGCAAAAGTTTATGTTGTGGTTAAATGAGGTCTCTTTCATAATATTTTAGTAACATAGGATCACATAATTGGCCAAGTGCGAGTCAGACTCATACACATACTCAGAGAGTACCATTATAGAGCAAAATTAGGCAATAAATTGTGTTTTTTCTATGAGAGTCCCACTTAATTTTATATTTTCTATACATATAATAAAACTGTAGAAATGAAAATTCTGTACATTAAAGATATTCAAAAAATAATGAGCGGGGGCTGTCACTACATCACTATAGAAGCCAAAAATGTAGTTAGTTTTTTTGTCTGTCTGTCTGTCTGTATGTTTGTTCCACTATCACACGAAAACTACTGATCCGATTTGAATGCGGTTTTCGCAGATATATTTGTCTTCTTCCAACTTAACATCTGGCGTATAAATTTTTTTCCCCCCACCCCTCTAAAAGGACGAAAGAGGGGGTCAGATTTTGTATAAGACTTTTGCTTTTACATGAAAACTACTGATCCGATTTGCATACGGTTTTCGCAGATATATTTGTCTTCTTCCAACTCAACATCTGGTGAATAAAACATGAAAACTACTGATCCGATTTGCATACGGTTTTCGCAGATATATTTGTCTTCTTCCAACTCAACATCTGGTGTATAAAAATCACCCCTCCCCCCACCTCTAAGGAGACAAAAGAGGGGATAAGATTTTGTATCAACTAATGAAGTAGAAATACTTTAAATGGCAAAACAACGTTTGCCGGGACAGCTAGTATTGTAATATTATAATTTATAATTAAATACGTTTCAACTCCCATAAGGCCCAAGTGGGCCGCTTGAACAAAATATTTCCGCGATCGAAGGATTATAGTTAGTACACATATAACTAAGGATTGTGTAAAAAATTCAAGAACCTATCTGTTGCCATTTTTAATATCTATGAGCAAAAAAGCCCAAAAAATCACGTTTGTTGTATGGGAGCCTCCCTTAAATATTTATTTTATTTTGTTTTTCAGTATATTTTGTTGTTGTAGCGGAAATAGATATTACATAATCTGCGTCCTGCGAAAATTTCCATTATCTAGCTATATTACCGTTCTTGAGTTACAGCCTGGAGACAGACAGGCAGACAGACGGACAGACAACGAAATCTTTGTAATAGGGTCCCATTTTTACAATTTGGGTACGGAGCCCTTGTAAATAGTTTAAACGATTAACAACACTGTACCAGAGACCAGACATACTTAGCTTTCTTAATCATCTGCTCTAAATTTTTGAGTGCTTATTAGAAAATGATATCATGAAGGTACTCTTTGCTTCATAAAATAATATTAGATTTTTTGTTAAAATCATTTGCGTTTAAAAAACACAAAGAATACATAGCTTAACTATGGAAACGGTAAGTATAAGTACTTAATTTTTAGGGTTCCGTACCAAAAGGGTAAAAACGGGACCTAACTAAGACTTCAATGTCTGTCCGTCTGTCTGTCTCCAGGCTAAAACTCAAGAACGGTAATATAGCTAGATAGTTGAAATTTTCGCAGGACACAGGTTGTGTAATAACTTATATATTGTGTAGTTTAATAATAAATATAAATAATTACAATAAAATATAAAATTAAGTGGGACTCTCATAGAAAAAACACAATTTATGGCCTAATTTTGCTCTATAATGGTACGGTGTGTGAGGATATAACGGCCAACCATGCGATTCCAGAGATATGCTCATTTTTCCTGTCGGCGCCATACAAAAATTTCTTTAAAAAATTGTAACTCCCTATTATTACACGTAGCTGAGTTTTTTTACATTTTATTATGTAATAACAACTAGGAGAACATATTTTAGCCCAAAAAAGTGACATCTGGACATTCAAGTTTCTATGTCTATGAAACTCGATTTTCGATCCACTGTGCGGCGTACCACAGTCGACAAGAGATAAAATACTGGTAATATACCGGTATTTCAGAATCTTTACAGTACCGATATAGTCAACTCAAATTACCGTATCAATGTATCGAAAAAAAAATATCGATACCAGTACCGGTTGCTCGCTCCCATATTATCGATATTTGTACCGATAATCAATATCGGTATAAAAAATATACCGGTATTACAGTCCCTGGGTACCAGTCTTTAAAATTAAAAATATTTTGTCTAAGAACTCACCATTCTTAGCTAGTATCGACTTCAAAATAATGAAGATTGTGTACAGAAATAGTAGAGGTTTAAGAGTATTCTGCATAAAGCACTGTTAAGAGTAATAATTATTTCATACTATTTTGTTCATTATAATAATTATTATTGTTTTTACTCTGGAAGTCGGTTTTAATTTTTTGTTAAAAATAATAATTAATATAAAACAAGTGTGCGGAAAGCATGTCGTTAATGGCGTAAAAATTCATGAAATGTTATCGTTTATATTTTTTAGTGTGTAAATATTTTGTAGTAAATTTTTGTGCAGGAACCTAGGTAATTACTATGTTATGCTGAAAAATAACTCCAAACATGCTAAATATTTTCGTATGGGAAATGATTTTGGTATTTGATTTAGGTTTGTATGAGAATTTCGATGGTACCTGGCCCCTTAATCAAGGACGCTACACAGCCTAATAAAAAGGCGAAGGGTACGGTAGTTAAAAACATACCATTTAATGTCAATTTTATTACCTTTTATTCATTATAATAATAACACATCATTATATGTAATTCTAAGCAATTGTCCATCAATAAAATAATTGTTAAAAACAAAAGTAACATTGTTACTAGTCAAGTTAATTAACATAAAATTAATGTTGTCGACATGTCAATAAACATTCACTTTAATATTCTCACTGAATATTATAATCAATATGAAGCATTTTATCACAATGCATGTTTAATATTATACATCCTGGGGATAAAGTTTATGAAGAATTATTTATGTAGATAGAACATTTTTCCACTGGTTTGATTTCATTTAAGATATTATCACAGCACTAGTACTAATAAAATTGCAGTGTATAAAAACAACATATTTACAACAGATGGAAACCCCAGATGACGTCAGACATAACAGATAACAATACAATGTTAGAACATAATATTACACTTTAAAAAATTGGCTTATCTACGATGGCGGCGTTTCTTCTTTTGTGGGCGTGTACCGTTTCCATTTTGAGCTTGACCATTTGAAGGCCCTGGAGGGGCAACAGAAGCCGGCGCTGGGCTGGACGCTTGGGAGGAGTCGCCATGACTGACTATAAGTGGCCCGATGGCAATTATTTGCTGTTCACGGGACGAGTTAGAATTGTTGTTGCTCGAGCGTTGGGGAGGCGTAAAATAGCTGGAGCGCGGAGGGGGCACGGGAACCATGTCAGGCGGAGGGACAGGCGCACGTGCGTTTAGGTTTCTGGTTATATCCCCCGCATCAAATGCGTTACGTATCTCCTGCATTTGCCTCTCCATAGCTTGGATTCTTTCCTGATGCGGCGAAGGTGCCGTCGCAGCTGGTTCCCCGGCTGGTCCATTCAACGCAGCCCTCAGACGCTGACGCATGCGGCGGCGAGCGTTACGCGACAACGTCGGTTGTTGCTCAACGTTACCATTATTCAAAGTAGGCTGTGCGGCTACCGCATTACGTGCGGGGGCTGAAGGAGCATTCATTTCGTTCTCAATGGCTGCAGTAATCTGGCGATCGATCACGGCGAGAGACTGTGACAACCTCGTTATATTGTTGTCAATGTTTTGAAGAATATTGTTTGAGATGTTATTACCATTGCTCACACGGTTGGCGATCCTGAGCACGGCTCTCGGTTGTGATTGGTTAGCCAATTGATCCTCAGGAGTACGGCGAATGCATAATTTTGTGCTGATATGAGCCGGTGTCGTTAAGGCTTGAGCATCTAAATCTTTCACGAGCAAACAATGCCCTCGTTTTTTCAATGATCCTTCGCAGGAACGAACTGACAAGACCTAAAAGTAATAATTATTTTAAAGTAAAAATCATTACATAACGTATAATGTTTGTTGAGGGTTGATGCAATAGTTTTTTACAGATAATATAATGTATTACAAAGTAAATCTATCTAAAATCTTGAAATTTTGTTTATACATATAAATTATACAAGTCGCACCTACATTATTTAGTTGAATAAGATCAATGTGACCTGACAACAACTCAATTGCTCGGATGTACTAAGGTATTATAATTTTATTTACTTACACAATCAGAGAAAATAGCTTCACGATCATTGCCACATATAGTAACAGTATAATTAAATGCTTGAGCAACCCATGGTGTAGCCGCCATTGATAGCCAAGCAAAAACAGAATCACCTGAAAATAACGACATATTGTGTTATAATCATGATCTCATTTAAGCTTAGAACAAACTTACGCGTCAGTGACGGAGCGTCAAGTTGCGTCAAGTTGTCAAATGTGTTTTTTGTATACAAAACACATTTGACAACTTGACGCTCCGTCACTGACGCGTAGGTTAAGCCTCAGCTTTAAGGTTTTAAAAAAATATCTGGTTATAAATTGTCTCTATTATTTATTAGTTGATAATAATTACTTGACTTTTAAAAATATAATTATTAATTAGTCACTTAAAATGCTTTTATCAATTGTTTCTAGCCAACCTAAGTATTAAAGAATTTATATATTATATGTACTTACTAGATATTTCTATAATTAAAAAGAATATGCCCATATTAGCAATACGAATTGCAGTTACAAGCCTGCCAGGTGTGGTAGCAATTTGCCATGCTTGTAAATATTCTCCATTTTCAGTCCGACCCTAAAAATAAATAAAAAATTGCACGAGTATGACATTTGCTTAAGACAATAAAGTTAAGTATTTTAAATCTTATATTCATACAAAATGTTACACAGAACAATATGAAATAATCGGCCAAGTGCGAGTTGGACTCGCGCACGAAGGGTTCCATAGAGAGCAAAAATAGGCCAAAATTGTGTTTTTTGTACAGGAGCCCCCCTTAAATTTTTATTTTATTATTATTATTAATTATTGACGTAGACATACAATAAAGGCCTTCGTGAAAATATCATGTGCCAACCTGTTGCCATTACTGATATAGAGCAAAAAAGGCCGAAAAAATCACGTTTGTTGTATGGGAGCCACCCTTAAATATTAATTTGATTTTGTTTTTAGTATTTGTTGTTATAGCGGCAACCGAAATACATAATCTGTGAAAATTTCAGAAGTCTAGCTATATCGGTTCTTGAGTTACAGCCTGGAGACAGACAGACAGACAGACGGACGGACGGACAGACATCGAAGTCTTAGTAATAGGGTCCCGTTTTTACCCTTTGGGTACGGAACCCTAAAAATATCTATGGATGCTTCACGCCACCCCAGTCTGGTCCTGAGGTAAGTTCTCACAGACTTTGTGTTTCAAACAGATATGAAGAAAACAAAAAAATGTAAAGTTTAAGATTATTATGGTGCTCCCACACCGCAGTTAAAAAATGTTTAGTAACGTTAGTAAACATTTGTTAGCAAACATTTAATCACAAATGTTAAAAATGTTTTCATGTTAGAAAATGTTTAGGAAACGTAAGTTAACAAATTATAGCAAAACAAAATATAACAAAATAAAATATAGTGCGTTTTTTTGTTTGTAAACCTTTTATAAAGGACGTCTGGGTATGCGGTGAGCATATACCAGATTTAAATGTTATAAAATGTTAGTGAACATTAGTAAACATTTTCTATTAGTGTAGGAACACTTATAACATGTAACAGTTCCTAACAAAATGTAACAGTTGACAACATATTTTGTTGTTTACAAACATTTTCTAACGGCGGTGTGGGAGCACCATTACTTATAAATTATGAGACTAGAGTGTAGGAATTTACAGTAGAGAAGATTATCTTAATTATGTACACACATATCAAACAATTGTTACCTCCAGCAAATCAGGACGGTGGTAGTACCGAAGGTGATTAAGTAAGCGGGCAGCTGGTAGTCTTTCGTAGTTACCATTTTTACAACAAAGACAACGAAACAGTCCCTTGCTTGATTGAGGTGTACTGGCTGGTAGGCTCTGAAAAGTTTTAAAAATATTGCAAAAACTATTGCAACACAACTGCAAAAACCTTTACTCCACTACAATTAAAACTAAAAGAAAGGGACTTTTGAGAAGAACAAATTGTACCTCAGGTGTGGTCTCACTGTCTTCTTCCTCATTCATATTATCATCCTCAGGCTCTGAATTATTATCCTTGGCTGGTGTGCTACTCTTAGATGATCCACTAGTAGCAGCACCACCAGTTTTCTGAAAAAAAAAAACGTACTAATTTCTGCTATTTATTAAAAAATGAATTACAGTAGGGCCTCGGTAATCCGGAGGGGCAAAAACATGACCCTTTGCGGATTATTGAGGCATCCGGATTACAGTATGCAATATTTAATGTAAATAAAACACATGTTTAACCTTAGTTTCTTAATATCAATGTCGAATATTTACGTGCCGGTGCCATGGTCTTAGCAAACGCGCTAAATTGACACTGTACAGTGTACTATAGTCCGTCAAAAAAGTGAAGAAATTAATTCATGAAGCCCTAAGCAGCCACATCCGGCCGCGATAACAATGAAAAAGCTATTGTGTCTCGTTTTGCCACGACTGATGGGTTAAAAAGTGGCAACATCGTACTGCCATCCCTTTTTTTTCTTAGATTGATTTGAAAGGGACACTACGATATTACCACTTTTTAATTTCTTTACTTTCTTGACAGACTACACGTATTACACAAAAGGCGATAAACAAAAGACTGACTCATGACAGCGCCCGCACCTACACTCGCTGCCTGCCGGCCTCCCCCGCGGCTCCAATTGACCGGCCGGATTACAGCGATCACCGAACAAGTGGGAGTCCGGATTACCGAGGCCCTACTGTATTAGTAATAAAAAGGCTACATACCAAAGTTTTCAATTTTCTAAAGTTAGCTATCAATTCCTCCATAGCATAATTTCTTGTGCCAAAGAATAATGCTCTGCAGACAGGACACACATCAAGACGCATTTTGCAACGACCGCATACATGGTGTCCTTCATTGCATTGGAAAATTTGTCCCGTTGGAATTTCATAGCACACAGGACATTGTAACAAGTCATCTAAATTAAGTAGAGATTCTGCCTAGAAAGTAGAAGTTATAGAAAAAATAATATAAATTGAATCGACATATTTATAGACATTATCATGGGCGTACCCAGGATTTCAGCTAGGGGGGCAACATGAGCTGAAACCCCCCCAGGTATATGAACCAAGATGGTCGGTCCAGTATATTGAAACAAAAAATATTGACGTAATTATTTATTAAAATAACATTCATACGTTCATACAACTATAAAAAAAGCTATCCTTTTTGTAAAAAAAATCATATCATTGTCCATGGACGTATAAAAAAAGGCAGACGGAGTCCCACCATACACAAAACTGTGTCGTTCAGAGTCGGCCAGCTGGCTGTATGTACACGGTCTGCACGCACACATTCTTGCACTAATCCATAACCATTTGACAGGCGTCAGAATGTGTGCGTGGCCGACTCTGAAGAAAAGTGAAGACACAGTTTACATAACAAGACTCCGTACGCCTTTTTTTCTACGTTCATGTCATTGTCATTGAAAATTACTAGATGTTGGAATTTGAAGTGTATTTTTATGGTGATATTCAAGATTTTTTTACAGAATTACCATGCCATTCTTCAATATTATGTTTGGTTATTTTTCTACTTTGTTCCATATTGAGTCTACGTTTGTTCATTTTTGGGCCAAATTTAAAAAAATCTAAAATAGAATGATACTTATATGAAAAAAATTAAAATTAAAATCTGAAAAATATTATGTTTAGATCTTTCAAAAATGAAGTCAGGGTATACAATATATTTTTTAATTTGGATTGTTTTTAACATCAATATCCGTCGCCAAAAATTTGTAAAAATTTAAAGTCACGGATATTTACCAATTCCTTAACAAAATTCAAAATCTAAAAAATATCATGTTTAGAATTAAGGCAAATACAAACATGAGAATTGTTATTTATTTTTTTATTTCATTATTATTATTCAACATTAAAAAATTGCTTGAGAGCTTCCCAAAATTTTATTTTTTAAATTAAAAAATTTTCTTAAAAAGAAATTTGTTTGTTATCACCTGTAGGTAATTCACCGACAAACAATTTCCATTTTGGTAAATTTGAAAAAAATAATTTAGCTCGCGCATATCCCTATCTGAAACTTTATTTTGTCTGCTGTCTGCTAAGTTCAGGGTCATTTACATAAGTATTTTATTAATAGGTGATGACTGATGACTCTCATGAACTTGATTTGGACAGCTTCCTCTATGAATAATAAAAACTATTTATTTTCATAAAATAAACAGCAATACAGAAGTACAGATACAAATGAAAGAGAAAGCTACAAGCGGACTCAGCTACCAAGTATTAGAATTCAGAACAAATTTTGACAATAATTGAATATTTTTTTTTCCCATTGTATCTTTACCACCTTTTGTTTTTTGGTGAAATAATCTAATGAAGCTATAGAGCCACTCTGCGACTTTGGAACCTTATTGCTCAGAATTATTAAATTGAATTATAAGATTGAAAAAATGGTCTGAATATAAACCACTTTTCAATTGGAAAAGAGAAGATAGACTATGTACCATCGAGGAAATTGATTCTTCATCAGGGCTGGGTTTGATGTAATGCCTGCCATACACAGTACAGTCTACTGGAGAGGGCCACCTATGCAGGTAGACCGGAATGTGTGTGGGAATAGACCTGTGCAGTTTTTTGGACCTGCGCAGGCGACCGGCGCAAAATCTATTCCCAGAAACACTCCGGTCTACCTGCGCAGACATATTTGCAGAGGTGGACCTCTCCGGTAGACCGTAGTGTGTATGGCTTACGTAACGCGACCAAACTACGTAGGTCCCCCATCTGCCTAGGAATTAACTTCTCTGATAGTACATTGAATCTTTGGATAACAATAGCTACCTCAACGAACTTTATTTGAATTCTATAATGCTATAATGCCCTACCCTCATTTTTAAAACATAATATAGTAGAATCAATTACCATTACCTTACTACGAAAAAAATAGCTTACGATTTAAAATTGCACACTTCAATCGTGTTCGTGGTATTCATCAAGTACTTACGTGTTAAACACACGAATGGTACGGTATTTTTTTTTGTATATTACAGAAAACTGTACAGTATTAAAGTTTAGTAAATTAAATAAGGAGCGTAAAATTAAAGCATACAAAAATCAGCTGAACACGTTTATCGACCAACCGACAAGGTGAAAATTGAAACAATGGGTGCTTTGACTTAAATACGACACAACTTATTTACCTTTACTTCAGCTTTTTCAACCATGTTTAACGTTTGTTAAGCTACTAAATACATGAACAATTACATTAATATACGCACAACACTAATAATAGAAATTAAACCGCCTATTTTTAACTACAATCCAATCTTCATCCATACAATTTCTTTAAATAAAAATGGCCGACATGGGCCGACAATCCGCACGTCGCACACAGGGTTGCCAATGCTAATTATCAGATTTCCCCAAAAATCATGGTCAAATTTTCCCAAATTGGGGACAAAAATTTGCTGATTCCCCACACATGTTTTTTTTTTAAACGAATCAATATTCTACTACCTGAGCATAATTCGCATTGGTTGTTTGAGTTTTATTAGTAATATTATAATTAAGTAATATTAATAGAAACTCAAACAGTTATCAATGATAAAATAAGTTTTATTTTATTTGTTTCACGCTTCTTTCTTTATTTCTTCATACAAAAAAACATTACAAACAAAGAATAGTACCTAGTTAGCAAAATCTGTCAAACCGTTCACACGTGTGACCTTATGCTGTGATCAATGGAAATAGCGATACATTTATTGTTGAAATAATACCTCTATAATATTATTTAAAATATTATTTGCTATATTTTGTGGAAAGCATTTACCCATCAAGGGTACCTGACACTGCCTCAGTTTTTAACCGACTTCCAAAAAGAAGGAGGTTATATGTTCGTCTGTTTATACATATATTTTTTTGTATGTTCAACCATAACTTCGCCGTTTATGTACCGATTTTCATGATTCTTTTGTTGTTGTACAGGGTTATATCCAAGGTTGGTACCATGTTCACAAAAGTGGTGATTTGATGATGGAATCCATGAGGAATTGAGGGAACTCTTTGAAATTTATATGGGAACATATAGTGTTTTAGATTTTTTCTGAAGTATTTCAGGCAAATACTACCAAAAAGTAAGTTTTTGCACCCTGGTTCTGAAGGTACCCAACAGAACTTTTGAATCTTTATAGATACAAGTTTGAGGATTTTGGCTTTATTTAAACTACTCCAAGCAAATCCTACATTATTTCTGCTGAACATAGGCTAAATTTTATTTTTGAAAAAATAGGGTTTCGTAAGATATTTGGGTTTTTCGGACGCCAGGTGAAAAAATCAACCAGAAAAGTTACTTATTTTGCGTACGCTGCCGAAACTATAAAAGATAGAACCATAAAATGTTCTAAGTATTGTAGATCTTATAAATATCTACAAAAAAGTCCGCGACACACTATACTTATCTATGTCGAGTGAGGCACGATAACCATTTTTTTATTTAAAAATCTTGAATTTTTTTGGACAACATTTAAACGCGTTTATTTTACTTATTCCATTAATCCTTATCAAAATAAATTATTTCATCACTAAGTACAGTTTATGTAGATAAAATTTGGTCTTTGAATGATTAAAATTGGACGTTTGGTTTTGAAATTATGGCAAAATTAAAATATTACGATAGTGGGCGTCACCAAGCGGGATGCGCTTGCGGGAGGAAGACAATCAGCTGTGCAGTGTGCACTGTACACCCTTCGGATAATGACTGCGTCCGCGTCGTCGATGTCAGTGTCGGAGTCTGTGAATTGACCTGGGAATCATTTTGCTGACCGAGTCTTTCCTGGGTAGGCTTTTTGCAGCCGTAACCGACATCCACGCGGGCAGAGCCGCAGGCGACCGCTAGTAATATGTACAACTCTAAAACAACAAGCTATAATATTATAGCCTTGTCGTCTCATATTATGTAACTAAAAAGGGTAAAATTATTATTTTTTAACAAAAAATTAAAACCGACTTCCAAGGTAAAAACAAAAGTAATACTTAATCTTAATCTAAAAAGAATCAAATAATTCTTATTCCTTATTATAGTGGCGTCTTCAGACTTCGCCTAAACCTCAACTATTTCTGTACTCAATCTTCATGCTTTTGAAGTCGGTACCAGCTTACCTTAGCGTAATTGCTATGTCAAGGATCTCAGAACTTTTCCGGGCTGGTACCGACTTCAAAAGCATGAAGATTGAGTACAGAAATAGTTGAAGTTTAGGCGAAGTCTGAAGACGCCACTATAATAAGGAATAAGAATTATTTGATTCTTTTTAGATTAAGATTAAGTATTACTTTTGTTTTTACCTTGGAAGTCGGTTTTAATTTTTTGTTAAAAAATAATAATTAATTCTTTCTCTTGCAGCCAGAAATTTTACAAAGCCAGCGCATTATAATATGAGGGCATCAGACATCAAACGACTAAGAACAAAAAAAAGCAAATCACCTGATCAAGCAATATTGTCAACCTACTGCGATCAATCGATTTTAATTGTGTCAATGTAGAATGATGAAATATATGCTAATTATTGAAAAAAATGTCAAAATGTTAAAATCCCCGCATTTTCCCCACATAATGCCAATCCCCAAAGAATCCCCAATCAACTTGAAATTCCCCGCAATTTGGGGAATTCCCCACAAATCGGCAACGCTGGTCGCACAAGTATATGAACTCCACAGATTATAGTGCGTTTCATCGAATAGTTCCTTTGCCGTCATGTTGGCATTCCTGTCCAAAGAGAATATAATCACTACGTCTTATTCCTGTCTGTCAATAATGTAAACAAGGTAGACATGCTCTGCGAGTTTTCATAAGTTTACTGTGATTTCGTGAGAAAATCATGCCGAAAACATTAAAGAGTGATGAAACAATGATGGTGCTAAGAGTGAAAGAGTTTTGTGAACGTGAAAAACCCAATAATTCCATTAAGCTCGGGTTGCCGCCATTACGGCTTAAGCGCTTATTCCATTTCACTAAATTTAGATATCTAAATGATTTAGTGACTAAATTTAGTCAAGTGGAATAACATTTAGTAACTTTCTAAATGTTATTCCACTTGACTAAATTTAGTCACTAAATTTAGATATCTAAATTTAGTGAAATGGAATAAGCGCTTTAGTGAAATAGGGTTACGAGCGTCAGTTTAATCACCCTTAAACACAGTAAAACTTATGAATACTTGCAGAGCGTGTCTACCATGCTTACGTTATTAACAGAGAATGCCAACATGATGACAAAGGAGCTATTTGATGAAATGAACTTCTAGTAACGAAAACTACATACACGCGAACTGTTACACCCTTACGTTGTTAGGTGTTTAGCTGACTAGACCTTAAGTCTTGTCAGCACTATTATACTAGTATATTAGGTCCCCAGCGGTTGGACCTCCAGTCTTCAATTCGCCGTCTCACCGGAGGAACCTCTCCTCATTTATTGTATCTTTTGTTAAGTGAAGTCTCCTCCTTTAATATTCTAATTTCTAAATCTTTGTGAAGTCAAATAAAAGTGTGTATTAATAAAACATTTTTTTTAAAACTCGAAATACAAGGTCCCGTGTAACATTGGTGGCAGCGAAAAGGTGGGATGATTAAGTGCATCCCCGGTACCGTCTCCGAAATCCGTGAAATACCGTGAAAATCTGTGAAAATCAGTGGAATACACTACAAAACCAGTGGAATAATTAATGATCAATCTGTGTATAAAAGCATATAAGTGATATAAGTGTAGTGAAAAGTGAGGAAAATACTGTGTGAGAAATCACACTACGCCGCTGCAGCTGCGAGCCGTTTCGCTGAGTCTACGCCTGGCCAGTCATGCTTCTTATCGCCGCGTACATAATCGTCAGCTCTATGAGACTGTAAGTCTTTAGTCACTGTTTCCCAATCTGTAATTCTGTTATTTAAATTCTGTTACATTTTATTTTATTTCTGAAGCATATTAGCTAAACTAAACTAGTCTTTCTCGTCTAATGGCACCAGAAACAGGTAAATCGACCGAGCCTGCTAAAGGTCCCAAACTCATAATGCCGGCTGTAGAATTAAATATTTTGATCAAATTCATTGGCAAATTCGACGGGAGTAGAGATAAATTGAACCCATTTTTAAGTAACTGTAACAACGCATTAGGGCTAGCAAATGAAGAACAAAAGAAAATAATATTTAAATATATACTTAGTAGATTAGAAGGTCGCGCCGAATCCGCCGCAAATATTAAAGAATTTAGTGAATGGGCTCAGTTAGAGGAATTTTTGAAAACGCAGTTTGGGGAGAAAAAACATTATACGCACCTCCTCACCGAACTGCAGAATTGCAAGCAAGGTAGTAATGAATCAGTCAACCAGTGTTCACTCAAAGTCGAGAGTTGTCTGAGCAAACTATTAACGGAAATAAATATTTCGATACCAACTAAAAAGAAAGCCGAGCTAGCCGGCTGAGTCGCTGCAATGGAAGACTTAGCTCTACACACTTTTATAACGGGACTAAATCCAAACATATCAACGGTAGTTAGATGCCGCGAGCCAGAGAACCTTAACGAAGCCATAAACGCAGCAATATCCGAGGAAAAAATTTATTATGCCACAAAGAAATCAAATCCGAGTCCAAATTTTAATAGCAACTATCGCAATCATGTCCCTAATAACAATAGAAACTTTCAGCCGAGAAATTCATTGAACTATAATTTTAGAAAAGATCAATATGTGCCGCGTCACGATTCAAATAATTCTCCCAATCTTGTGTGTAGGTATTGCAAACATCCAGGGCACACTATCGAAAATTGTCGCAAACGACAATACAATAATAGCAGGAATAACCACTATAACAATCCTGGGCCTTCCAGACCTAACCCAGTCCACTTTACACAAGACCTTGCCAATTCTCACACGTTTGATAACAATATCACTTATAACAATGATAACTCTTATGACGAAGTAGATAATGTAAAAAACTAAAGGAAGTCTCATTTAGGTGTCGTATGAGACACAGTAATATTGAAACCGACACTACTACTAAATCCTTAAATGCTAAATCCGCCGTATCATTTACAAAATCTTTAGAGAATAAAAGAAAATTCACTGAATCTCATTCAATTCCTAAGTCCACTGAATTTTTTGACATTACAAAATCCACTGAATCTAATTATACTACATCCACTGAATCTAATACTACTAAATCCTTGAATGAGTCCTCTGTATCGTTAAAAAACACTGAATCCTCTGAGTCTAATACTTCAAAATCCTCTGTGCCTACTAAAATTGCTAATTCTACAAATTCCATGCCTACAAGATCCTTACACACTAAATTGAAAAAAAAATCCTCAACCTGATTGTACTAAGTCCGTAATAAATAATACTGAAAATCCTTTAGAAATTTATGAGATTAATACTAATCACACAAACAAAACACTGCCGCACGTATTACTTTACACTCAAACCTCTGACATTCCTTTAGCCCTGCTTGTTGACTCTGGTTCCGCCATCAGCTTACTAAAAAAAAATTCTATAATGAAACCGCAAAAACTTATATCAGAACAAATAAAAATAAAAGGTATTGATCCAGGAAAAGAAGTCACACATACACTTGGTCATTTTAATCTAAAACTATATGTATCTGATAATTCTAATCAATTTATCTCTAGTAAATTTCATGTTGTAGAAAATATTGACTTACCTTACGATGGCATTATTGGCAGTGACCTCATGAATTTATTCCGCTGTAATATTGATTATAACCGTGATATTCTGAAAATAAAAAATCATGAAATTAAATTAAATTTTTATGAACCAACTTACCTCATCCCAGCTCGCACAGAGACAGTTATTGAATGCTCCGTCGCTAACCCCGAATTAAAAGAGGGTCTTATACTAGATCAAAAAATATCTAAAGATTTATTAATAGCTAATTGTCTAGTCACTGTAAAACCTAACAAAAGGATTAACTTATCCGTCGTGAATACTTCCGAATCTCCAGTACACATTAAATCAAATTTAAACTTAATTCTTTTACCCTACATTTCTGATGACGTAAATAATGCTGACTCTCCTATATCTGTTAATTCCATTCACACTGTATCATATACAAATAGTTTTCAACGCACTCGAGAAGTATTAAAACAATTACGAGTCTCTCATCTCAATAAAGAGGAAAAAAATGCCCTTTACAAACTCTGTTCTGATTATTCTGACATCTTTCATCTTCCTGGGGAACAACTTACATTTACAAACGCAGTTCGACATGAAATTAAAACCGTCTCCGACGCTCCAATTCACACCAAAACTTATCGTTTTCCAGAAATCCATAAAGAAGAAGTAAATAGACAGATAAATGAAATGTTGCAACAAGGAATTATAGAACCTTCATCATCTCCATGGTCGGCACCCATTTGGGTTGTCCCAAAAAAGTTAGATGCATCCGGTAATCGTAAATGGCGAGTTGTCATCGACTATAGAAAGTTGAATGACGTCACAATTGGTGACTCTTACCCCATACCAAATATAACAGAAATACTAGATCAATTAGGCAAAAGCCAGTATTTTACCACCCTAGATCTTGCTTCTGGGTTCCACCAAATTGAAGTTTCCCCTGAAGATTCACCTAAAACCGCTTTCTCCGTTCCTCAGGGACATTACCAATTTAAACGCATGCCATTTGGGCTTAAAAATGCACCCGCAACGTTTCAACGTCTCATGAATACCACACTCTCAAGACTCCAAGGCCTACGCTGTTTCGTATATTTAGACGATATTGTCACATATTCATTTGATCTTATTTCGCAAATTCAAAATCTAACCGCAATATTTGATAGACTTCGAAAATATAACCTAAAATTGCAACCGGACAAGTGCGAGTTTCTCCGACGAGAGGTCGCATATCTCGGACACGTCATTACTGAAAACGGCGTCAAACCTAACCCAGACAAAATCGAAGCAGTTTCCAGCACCTAAAACTCCTAAAGATATAAAATCCTTTCTTGGCCTCGTCTCCTACTACCGCAGATTTATACCCGACTTTTCTATGACAGCAAAACCACTGACTTCTTTACTAAAAAAGGATGCAATGTTCAAATGGGAAAATCAACAACAAGTTGCATTTGATACTCTAAAACATAAGCTTACCTCTGCACCTGTTCTCTCCTATCCCGACTATAATCTTCCTTTTATCCTCACCTGTGATGCCTCTGAACACGCCATCGGTGCCGTATTATCCCAGGGTCAAATAGGTAAAGACCGTCCTATCGCATTTGCCTCACGCACATTAAATAAATGCGAAAGCCATTACACTGTAACTGAAAAAGAATTACTAGCAATAATATTTGGTTGTAAAACATTCCGCCCATACATCTATGGCCGAAAATTCACCATAGTCACGGATCACCAACCCCTAAAATGGCTCTTCAATCATTCAAATCATAACAGTAAACTTCAAAGGTGGCGCCTACAACTCGAGGAATACGAATATGAAATAGTTTATCGTAAAGGCAGACTAAATTCAGTAGCTGATGCTTTATCGCGCTATCCTGTCAACCCTATTTTCCCAGATGATGATGATGCACAACTATTTCCCGAATTAATACCTCTGAATCCCGTTCAAGATCCTCTAGACTCTGTCCCATCTCCAAATAACGTATTAGAAGAAATAGGCGCTCCACTAAATTCTGAACAAATATGTAATGAAATTCCTGAACATGACAGTAATGAAAACAATAAAGTACCTGAAAATTCTAATACATTACCTGAAAACGAAACATCACTAATACCTAATCCATCATTTGACGACATCCTATCACCTTACCTTCCGTTTGGCGGCGTCGATTCTGAAAATAATATTCCATTACCTAACGATAACCTTTCAGACGTTGGTTCCTGTGGTTCTAATCAACAAGCCCCTGACTTAGCATCTGAATTAGACATAGATGAATTATTACGTCCACCTAACAGAAATCCCTCACCTATAGTTCCAGAAGAGCAACAGTCTCCATCTACCAATATAAATACAAACGAAAATTATTCACAGTTTCTTAAAACAATTGCAGATAAAAATAAATCTTTTAATACTAATATTATTGAACATAATGAGTCTCTACTAAAAACTTCCCGTTCACACATTATTGTACCAACTTCTATTGATCTAGACGAATCTAATCCCTACGTAAATGACATCCTATCATATTCTACAAATAAAGAAGAAATATTACAAAGCGAAAAAGAACTATACTCATTTAAAAATTTAGAAATTAATAATAAAATTTACTACTTACTATTTACCAAAGTACACCACTTCGAAGAAAGCTCCTACCGCGACATTTTTCAATCCCTGGAAAAAATAAAAAATATATTAGTAAATTCATCTATTATTACAGAAATTGCCATATCAGATTTCAAAAATCCTTTTGATAGACATACGTTTAGCAAAATATATAATATGATCACATACCTGTTTCACGATTCCAGTATAGCCGTCCATATTTATCACAATAATATAATGTATCAATCGCTTAGCGAAATTAAAACTACTTTACGAGAAAATCACGACTTACCTGTCGCTGGACACCTTGGCTCCGTCAGGATGCTGAGTAGAATCAAAGAAAAATATTATTGGAAGGGTATGCGCTCGGACATCGAAACATATGTTAAAAATTGCAAACAATGCCAAGAAAATAAAGCATTAAGACAGGTTAATCGAGCTCCTATGCAAATCACTACTACATCCACTGCTCCATTTCAGCGTATAGCTATTGACATCGTAGGACCCCTGCCAGAAGCAGGCACAGCCAAACTTAAGTACATCATGACCTTCCAAAACGACCTAACGAAGTTCTCAACAGCTTACCCTATTAGATCAATTACTGCAGAAGAAACAAGTGATTGCTTAGTCCATTTCATTTCCTTGTTTGGCATCCCCAAAACCATTCTTTCCGATCAGGGTACCAACTTTACTGCGGAGCTGTTTAAGAAGACCTGTAATTTCCTAAAAATCAAACAAATTTGGTCAACCCCATATAATCCTCAGACTCAGTGCGCGCTAGAGCGCAGCCATTCTACATTAAAAGAGTACTTAAAATCGTTTACAAATGAAAACCAGTATAACTGGCCTCGCTATGTTTACACAGCCATGCTCACTTACAATACTAATATACATTGCACTACTAAATTCTCACCCTACGAACTCCTATTTGGACATAAACCTTACCTTCCTGATTCCATTTATAATACTGCACAGGACGTCACCTATCCCGAATACCTGAAAATGCTCCAGCATAGATTCAAACTCTCCCGCGATAAAGCGATTCAAAATATAGTCGCATCTAAACAAACTTCCAAAACTTACTATGATAATCGCACTCGACCAATTCAATATAAAGTAGGCGACTATGTTTATTTAAAAAATCATCTCCGACTCAGAAAAGCCTTGTCACCCCAGTGGAAGGGCCCATATAAAGTTGTTAAAATACATGGATATAATACATTATCTCTACTAATAAATCGTAGACACGTGAAACATCATTTCGACGAAGTTAAACCCGCAACTGTTCCTGCAACATAAAAAATAACTATTAATAAAATATAATATATAATTTGACTAGAGTAAATATTCTTAAAATAAATTAAATTCTGGATTAAATAGTTATTTCTATACTAAGTTATAATATATACATAAAATTAAGTAAATAAACATATTTTATTTTCCAGCGTTACCGCAATAGCGCAACAAGACTATGTCCAAGCTATTACGTCGAGTCCTGGAATTTATTTCGATTATTTAGGACAACTCAAAATGAGAAGAACTTACCTCGATACCATGATACCAGTCGATACATCCTATATCGGGCCGCACATCGAAAATATAAATTCTGTTTTAGGAACTGCTAGATACCTATGCAAACAATCAGAAGCACTAAATAATATCAAATGTCATAGCATGCTAGAACCCATAACTGCACGGTATTACGATGTAGTCAAAGAATTTGATTCAATATCACATCTTATGTCAAAGACCAGCAAACGGTCGGCTTGGTTTGGCGGCATTGGTACCGCCTTCAAACATATTTTCGGATCCTTAGACGAGGACGACGGAGTTAGATACGATCAGGCGATTGAAATTGTAAAAGACAATCAAGGTAAACTAGCTTCATTAATAAAACAAAACCTTTTAGTAACTAAATTTACATTAAATTCATATAGCAAAACCTTTCATGAAATGAAAATAAATGAAGCTCGTTTAAGTGACGCAGTCGACAATCTCTCGGTAAATATTCATAATTTAAGTAGTGTTTCGAATAATTTAGTTTTCATGACAAATATTAATTCTATTCTCAACAGTTTGGAAGCCACTCTCTTAACATTGTCGTTTCGTTTAGAAGACTTATCTAATGCTATTACATTCAGCAGTCAAAACATCTTGCATCCGTCAGTCATAACACCGAGTCAGCTATACCGAGAGCTCGCCGAGAGTCATATTCACTTGAACAATGATGTCGAATTCCCTGTCAATTTAGAGTTAGATTCTATGTATCGCCTTATAAAAATTTCGAAAGTATCTTGCTATTATATAAATAGGAAAATTATATTTGTGTTAAGAATTCCTTTAGCTAGTAAATGCGAAAGTGAATTTAGTTATTACGCCTTCACACATAAAGTACTAAGCGGATCATAATAAAACTTTCATAGGTACACGTTGTCCGGGGTATGGAGAAGGACATAGGGTACCTTTTATCCCGGGAAAAAGAACGGTCCCCGAGGGATAGAGTATAGACGTTAACGCAGGCAGAGCCGCGGGCGAAAGCTGTTAGAATTATGTACAATTTTCTTTAAGTGCATTTTGTGATAACTGATAACACATTATCTCCCCTAATTTAAGGTAGCACAGTAAGGGTAATGTGGCAACATTAATTTGCATTAGTGCCAACATGACGGCAAAGGAACTATTTGATGAAACGCACTCTACATAGACTCGACGACCATAAACTGTGATCATAAACTAGTTGTGTTCGTTTGCTTTTTCAACTGCGCATGCGCGGCTTTTTTGTGTGTCAGTGTGAGTGTCATATTCTAAAATACCTTGTCATGTTCTAAAATACCTGACAGAAATTGATCGGTATTTTCGTAGACAGAGTAAAAGTATAGACAGCTGGATATTTCCTTTTCACTCACACAAAGAAAGAGATAGTTAATTACGTATTGCTTGTGGAGAAAAGAGATAAAATAATTATTTCTGTCCCTCACCGCGAGGCCATTTTTTCCTATGTGTCATGTGATACTCTTTTAAGAGCGAACCAAAGTTTGACGTTTCGACGACGAAGTCTTCATCGACGAAGCATTCGACGAAGAATTCGTATACGAATGCTGTCGCGAACTACCGTTCACACATTCGTGGGGTGATTCATTTTGACATTCGCACACGAACATGGAGGACGTGTTCGTAGAGTCTGGCTAGCGAATCGTGAACCCATCAATTTTTTAAGTTGCAACACTGACATTTTGACACATGCTGTCAACTAACTGTCAACTTCTCTAGTCGTGTTCGTTTGCTTTTTCAACTGCGCATGCGCGGCTTTTTTGTGTGTCAAGAGAGTGTCATATTCTAAAATACCGATCAATTTCTGTCAGATTTTAGAAAATCTGACAGGTATTTTAGAACATGACAAGGTATTTTAGAATATGACACTCACACTGACACACAAAAAAGCCGCGCATGCGTAGTAGAAAAAGCAAACGAACACGACTTCTGTGGTCGCATTGTTATAGTGCGTTTCATCGAATAGTTCCTTTGCCGTCGTGTTGGCATTCCTGTCCAAAGAGGATGTAAACCATGTAAACTGTATACTACGTAACAAGAGGTCGGACTTAAAAGAAAAAAAATAAACATCCGTTATTTTTTTTATTTGAAACTGAAGTTAAAAATTTTAAGTGCAAAACCTTTCACTCTAAACATACCAAAAATGAAAAAAAAAGAAATGAGCTCAAATAAATGTTTTATTTCAATAAAAAATATTGTACATAGCTAAATAAATAGGCTTATAAGGTAAATTAAACAATAAAACAGATTTAATCCACAAGCTTTTGTTGATTTCTATTATTCAATATTATAATATTACAGTACAGTTTTATGTATTTTATTTATAAATATAATAGAATAGCTGTCTATGCTACTATACTAACTACTTGATTGGCTTATACAGTAAACTCTATATAGTGAGGGGATTAAAGCTGCGCGTCCACCAGGTCGGAATCAGTATTTTTCAGGCGCAGAATGACGTTCCAGTACTTCTAGTGCAGTTCACAGTAGTCAATACTATACATACAAAGCAACAAATCCGTCCGCTGCGTACCAACGCTCCGATTCCGATCCAGTGGACGCACACCTTTATACATACACACTTATGTATCATGTTTGTTGCGCCCTGTATACGACAGCTGAAATCTATCGCGTGGGCTCAGGCCAGCTGCATACCACCTCACGTCTTGATCAGAGGATTTTTCCTTGGTGGCCGTACCACTCATAATCCCATACCTTCCTTCTCCTCCTAAAATCTCCTTAAGAGCTATTGCTTGCAGACTAAAATGTTGCAAACTAGTATAGGGACCTAAAAATCTGAAATTAATGAAAATTTTTTCATTTACTACATTTCAATACCGTTTACATAAATTATTAAGTATAGTTAACAACCAGTATTATTACAATAAAACAATATACACATTTCAACATTTTCCAAATTAACTGTATACTGATATACATTATAATATTTTCTATGAAATAATAATCTGTCTTTTTCATAATATTAATATAGTATAAGTTGTAAATTATTGTACAAATATGCAAATAATACTACGACATACTTTGTATTAGAACATGGTATGACATAGTTACGTTTTGCTTCGATTTATCAATTTACGGTTATATTTCCATATCACATTGGCTTACCTTTCGTTTTTCAAGAATTAATCCACTTAATTTACAATTTTTGTATGAATTGCTACAAAATAATTTTCACAAAATGAAAATCGAACTTTGAGTTTTAAACTTTTTCTTCGTCTTTTTTCTCATGTAGTTAATATCCTCTATGGTCTTTTTTATCAGCCAATCACAGTCGACCTTGCACAGATTATGTGATTTCATTTAGTTGCTACGTTTAAATTTGGAACCCATTTTTTTTTTGTTCGGAAATTTCGTCCACCTGTTCCTGTCTGTCAATAATGTAAACAAGGAGACATGCTCTGCGAGTTTTCATAAGTTTTACTGTGATTTCGTGAGAAAATCAAGCCGAAAACATTAAAGAGTGGTGAAAGAATGATGGTGCTAAGAGTGAAAGAGTTTTGTGATCGTGAAAAACGTAACTAGGCCCCAATAATTCCATTAAACTCGGGTTGCCGCCATTACAGCTTAGTGAAATAGGGTTACCAGCGTCAGTTTAATCACCCTTAAACACAGTAAAACTTATGAATACTTGCAGAGCATGTCTACCGTGTTTACGTTATTAACAGAGAATGCTAACGTGATGGCAAAGGAACTACATATTTGATGAAATGCACTTCTAGGAACGAAAACTACATACACGCGAACGAAGGCGCGGGTAAAAGCTAGTACAATAATATTATCAGGGCGAGCGAAGCGAGCCCTAGTATATCTCACGACCTGTACATTTTGTGGTACACTTTACGGACAAACTATCACGCCTATTGGTTTGTGCTTTAACATAGTATGTATTTACATGTAAACAAAGCTCGGCTTTTAGCTACTAAATGCGAAAGTGACTTGGTTGTTACGCCTTCACACATAAAGTACTAAGCGGATCATCATGAAACCTTCATAGGTACATGTTGTTTGGCCTCTGGGGTATGGAGAAGAACATAGGGTACCTTTTATCCCAGGAAAAAGAACGGTCCCCGAGGGATAGACGTTAACGCAGGCAGAGCCGCGATCGAAAGCTGTTAGAATTATGTACAATTATTTTCTTTAATAGCATTTTGTGAAAACATATTATCTCCCCTAATTTAAGGTAGCACAGTAAGGGTAATGTGGCAACATTAATTTGCATTAGTGCCAACATGACGGCAAAGGAACTATTTAATGAAACGCACTATATTGTGTTATTACGGAGTTTTTTTGTTAAGCTCCGTTTAGACCAAACGAGCGAATGCTCATTCTAGGAAAGCTCTTTTGATGTAAACCTCAGACTACTATGGGGATACTACGTATATGTTATGCGTCGTTTACACCAAACGAGCGATCGTTTGGTGTAAACGAACGTTTGGTGAAATCGTTTGGTCTAAACGGAGCTTTAACTAACAACGAGCATTCTTTCGTTGTTCTAGTGTGTTCGCCACGTGTTCGGCGGTAAATAGGTAGAATGCTCTAAGAATCTCGCTCGTTTGGTGTAAACGACGCAAGAGCGCTCGAGCAATTGCCTAGAGCGTTCTTTCGTGTTCGGACGTGCTCGCTCTTCGAGGCGGTCCCTTCAAAGGGATTCTAGTGTTCTTAATATTTTTACTTTTTGGCGGCTGGTTTTAGGTAGTTTATCAAAGGTAATTTCGTAAATATGGATTGGAGTAATGAAAAATGTTTACAAATGATAGAATTATACCATAACAAAAGATGTTTATGGGATCCAACCTTTGATGATTATAAAAATAAATTAACTACTTATCGTTGACGAATGAGCAATGAGCATTCGCTCGTTTGGTCTAAACGGAGCTATATGATTCTCATATATAGAGCAAAAATTCTTATTCTTGATGTTCTTGTTGATTCGATTGGTGTAAACGATCTAAAGTATGTTGTAACGAATTATAGTTTACACTAAACGAATACGAAAGAATGTTCTTGTGCTATTCTTGCTCTATGTTCTTTTGGTGTAAACCCACCTTTATAAAGAAGTTAATCATGAGTAAACCGATTAAAAGTAGCGCACGAGAGCTTCTTTTTAACATGATGAACAAGTATAAAGAAAAACAAAAGGAGAAAGAATCGTTATTCAAACAAAAAACTGAATGTTTAGACATCGTCGTAAAATTTATAGGTTAAGCGCTTATTCCATTTCACTAAATTTAGATATCTAAATGATTTAGTGACTAAATTTAGTCAAGTGGAATAACATTTAGAAAGTTACTAAATGTTATTATATATATATCGTCTGCGTTGGGAGCTCGGAGCGATCGGACGTGTGTCGCACGTTTTTGATATTTTTGCTGTCATCCTTTGGAGACTCGGGACTTCGCCCCGTCTCGGTGCTGAGGAGCCCGCAAGTGCCAGCGGAGGCCCAGTGGTTCGCGCGCGCTTCTGTGAGTGAAAAATCTTTTTGTCGCCCCTTTGGGTTTGAACCCGGTGCCTGCTGCGTCGCGCGCTTCGCCTGTCCGGCCGCTTGACCGCTGCGCCACGAAAGCTTGCCGCGCCCGCTCGAAATTACCATACACTACTATTGCGCACTAAACACGGCCGAACGTTTTTCGCTGTATTGTACCGTATCGACTGCAAGAACGTTAAGAATGAAGTGTGTTGGGTGTAACTCACCTATAGACAATCAAAATAACCTACAATGTAAGGCGTGCAAAACACGATACTGTTTGGGATGTCTTAACGTAAATGCGGAGAACACTTCTACCATCTCAGCCGAACAACTCTCGTCGATGAAGTGTCCCACTTGCGCCAGGGTTAACACCGCAGCACGTAGAAATCGTAACGAAAATTCACCTGCACGACAAATCTCATCAACTCCTACATTCACAAGACCAGAAATTGTGGCCCAAATGTCCGTTTTTACTAACGTTACACCAGGCATCAAAGGGTTCGGTGAGCAAAGAGATGGTGGTGCTCCCCCAGAATCCAGCACTGGTGTCACCGCGTCTGCATCATCAGAGAGTAGCATCCAAGCCCTAGTCGAAGAAGTAAGACATCTAAGACAGGAGATGGCACAACTGCAGTCTGATTTTGTCAATAGATTTGAAGACCTATCTTCTAAAATCTTAACCTACGATGCCCGCATCCAACTATTAGAAAACAGGGACAAAGAAAATGCTCTCTTAAAATGCCAAGTTCAGACACTTCAGGACCAACTAAACAAACAGACTCACGAGTCTCTGCGATCAGAAGTAGAAATTGTGGGTATAACTGAGACTCCAAATGAAAACCCTTACTACCTAGTGTTAACTACTGCTAATAAGATCGGTATTGATGTTGATGAGCATGATCTGGACTACGTCACGCGTGTCGGACCACGAACTAGAAACACAGACAAAGAAAATGATTTACCCAGGCCCCTGGTTGTTAGATTTACCAGACGAGTAAAGCGTGAGGAATTCATAAAACAGGCAAAGGCCCGACGCTCGTTAGTGAGCAAGGATATTGTTGGATCAGGACCTGAAAGAAGGATATTTGTGAATGAGAGACTTACGAAAGAAACCCGCCATTTATTTCGCTCTGCTCGACTGTGGTCTAAAGACAACGGCTATAAATATTGCTGGGTTCGAAACGGCACCGTCTACATACGAAGACACGACGGCCGCGAGGGCAGTCCACCAATCCCGATCCACAGCTTGGACGCCCTCCAAAAGTTACCGGAGCGACAATAAATGCCATGAGCCTGTTCAGAAATACCTTACTCACTATTTTTTAAGTCATCTAATGTTTATTGTGGTCATAGTTTTTCCACGATAAACTTAGTTTTTTGTTATTACACGATAAAGTTATTTGGGACTACGAACAACACAATCTCGACTATTCAACAACTGCCTAAAATTTCAGTCATGCACGTCATCTTTTTTCTGGCAAGAGTCATATTTTAGTTACCAAAAAGCTTTTTTGATACCGCATATTACTTATTATACTTGTTTTGTTTCATCTATGACGTCCCCAGTCTCCTTTTGTACAATAGTTTATTATTCTGCTCCAAGCCACTTTATTTTTAACACAATATGGCTCGACATTGGCATTCAAACAATCAATGGAATAATTGCACATCAAGCTGTCACCAACCTTTATGTAAATGACTAATAACCTTTTAAGCGATATAGACAGTTCAATGAATATTGAATGCCATTACATTTCTATGCCGGAGCAATGTAATACAGGTATATCCAAATTTACAATTAAAATACTACATGTAAATATTCGTAGCATGCACTGCAACTTTGACAACTTCCAGATAGTCCTTGCTAGACTAAACATAACATTCGATGTGATCATAATGAGCGAGTGTTGGATAAACTCAACATCCACCATAAAACAAATTGCTGGTTACAATTCCTTTAATACAACCAAATATTTTAACAGGTCGGGGGGAGTCATAATATACGTCCACAAAGACTGGTCTCCAAATGTTTATGAACCAGATTTGGAAGAAGCAAACTGCTTTATACTGGAAGTCCCAGATACCTTCACCGTTGTGGGTATATATAGGTCCCCCTCTATCAGGAATCCTTCCACATTTATCTCCTCATTGGACCGAACTCTTCGGACACTTACGCGCTCCCCACATCTAATTCTCGCAGGAGACATAAATATTAATATTCTAGATTCCTCTTTGGATGACATGAGCTCTAACTACCTAGACCTCCTTGCAGAACATGGTTTGATCTCAGCGATAAAATTCCCCACCCACAATAAGACAATCATAGATCACATCTTTCTACCCCCAAATATTGTAGCGGAATCAGTTGTGTGCCCAGTGGATTTGACTGATCATAGTCTTGTCATGGTAGGAATTAAGTCCCAAGATAGAGAACCACCCACAAGAACTAGTTTAAAAATTGATTATACGGGTCTTAAGTCTGAACTGGATATGATCAACTGGTCTAGTCTTATTGATAATAAGCCACTGGATCTAGCCGTTGTTGAATTTTCAGAGGCCCTGACAAAAGGTATTGCCAAACATTCCCGGATAGTTCAAATTCCCCATTCGAAATTCTGTATTAAGCCGTGGATGACCCCAGGGCTAATACGGTGCTCCAAACATAGAGACAAGCTCCATAGAGACTATAAAAAACACCCCGATGATGACTCAAAGAGACTAGTTTACGCTAGATACAGAAATTATTACATCTCTCTAGTCAGAAACCTAAAAACTCGTTTTGAAAAAGAGGAACTTGAAAATAGTAAAAATTGTCCTAGGAGGCTATGGAAAACTATAAACAAAATATCTCACCGCAGTAAATCATCCAACCAAAACTGTGCTTATGAACTTATAGAAGGGAAGGACTGCTCAAAGGCTGAGTCCCTAGAGGCCTGTAATACTTATTTTTCTTCTATAGGTAAAACTCTCGCTAGTTCCATTTTAACCAGACTAAATGAAACTCAAGAATCACTTACCTCCAAAACTGGCATGGGAAATTCTCCATTACACTCGTTTTTTATCTCTCCCACAGATAAACAAGAAGTCATTGACATCATACGTCAGCTTGATGTAAACAGTTCTCCAGGGTCTAGACAAAATCAGTAATAAAATTCTTAAAACCTTAGGGCAGGCAATAGCGGGGCCACTCTCAACCTTATTCAATCTGAGCATCGAGTCCGGCAGGTTTCCTGCAGCCTGGAAAACAGCTGCAGTTATTCCCATCCACAAGGATGGTGCTAAAGATGATCCCAGTAACTTCCGCCCTATCTCTCTTTTGGGAAACATATCAAAAATTCTTGAGCGCATTATTAATAAAAGATTAATGTCTTATTTATAGACAAACGGTCTATTATCTGACAGACAATTCGGCTTTCGGAGTGGTAAGTCCACTGAAGATGCGGTAACCTTGCTCACTAATATAGTTTCTTCTCACCTTGATATTGGTCGTGGCTGTGTCGGCGTCTTTTTGGATTTACCGTAGCGTTACCGTTCGATACGGTCTCTATCCCGATCCTTTTGAAGAAACTCGAGTCCTTTGGTATAAGGGGTGCTACACTGAGCTGGTTCTGTAGCTATTTGTCGGATGGGAGTCAATGCACTAAGATAGGTGAACACATTAGTAGCGAGATGCCAATATCCTTCGGCGTTCCTCAGGGCAGCATTCTCGGGCCAACACTATTTCTTCTATATATCAATGATTTACCTTTGCTAAATTTACAAAATGCTGACATATTGTGCTATGCCGATGATACGGCAATCATTTTTCATAACACTTCCTGGAGTTATTTGCATCAAAGAGTAGAAACTGGTATGATCCGTATCTCTCAGTGGCTAAGTTCTTATCTACTTACTCTTAATATAGTCAAAACGAAGTTTCTATGTTTCCATAAAACAGCTGCGTCAGCCCCGTCAAATTTTAGTGCTATTAAAATACATACATGCGACTTCCAAAATCCAAAACCCCTATGTAAATGTAACCAAATGACAACATCTAACTCCCTAAAATACCTGGGCGTAGTTCTCGACGAAAAACTGAATTTTAAAGATCATATCTCTGCAACTTCATCCCGTGTAAGAAAATTAATAAATGTTATGAGAAATCTACGTGAATGCATGGATGCAAAAACTATGAAAATGGTGTATTTGGTACTTTGTCAGACCATACTTAATTACTGCATCCTGGCCTGGGGTAGTGCTTCTCAAACAGTCCTTATAAAGCTAGAAAGGGCACAGAGATCAGTATTAAAAACCGCATTTTTCAAGCCCTTTCGGTACCCAACCGCAGCTCTATTTATGGAAGCCAAGGTCCTTAGTGTAAGGAAATTGTTTCTACCGAGATCAGTAGTTGCTATGCACAAGAAAGTGTTGAACTCCAGCAACTATGAGAACTGGCTCAAACAAAGAATATTTAAAATCCCAAGAACTACCACTAAAACTTCATTTGCATTTTGCACGTCGTTTCTCCAATTTTCTTTCTCCATATCTGTATAATAAACTAGTTAAACTATATAAATTTCAGTACAATTCTCTTAAAGAAACCAAGATTATATTATTTGAAAATCTATTAAATTTACCGTACAATGAAACAGAAAACTTGTTACTGACAATTATCTAAATAATAGTTGAGATTGTAGTGTTTGTTCTTGCCCGTACTTAACTCTAGATTAATTTGTCCTGTATAAAGTAGTATAATATATTAAGTTCATGTCTTAGGTACGTTGTAATGATGTAATACGCATTGCATCAGTGAATGTGTATATAAATTCCCCCACAGGACAGGCATCGCTTAGCGTGGGGGCCAGAACTGTTGGTTGCTGTAGACTGTTATCTATGGAAATAAAATTTTATTATTATTATTATTAAATTTAGTCACTAAATCATTTAGACATCAAAATTTTGTGAAATGGAATAAGCGCTTTAGTTGAGTACAGTGATTTTGATACTTTAAAGTCACTTTAAAGTGTGTGCTTTTTTTATTGCTTTATAACTTTTATTCTTCAAAATTTTGCTTTATATGATATAAAATATATACTTTACTTAATATGATGTTAAAATTACGAAGATTCTTTTTAATGTTGCCTAAATTTGAGTAGTAACATGACTAATGCATGGAAAATGTTTCATGAATCTTTATTTTTATTTTTACAGAAGATCTTGACCTAGATTCCGAAGCAAAACAAGAGGTGTTGGAAAATCTATTCAATCTCAAAGAATTGGAGCAAAAAGAGTTACTTAGTCAGTATAAACATTTTCAAGATATCTCTTTTATGACAGGTAATTTTTAGTCTTATTCATAAAAATATATTCTAATATTATCGCTATAAACCATCATTGTAAAACCACAGCAAGTGAATAAATGATTATTATTATTAACTCTGTAAGTCTGTCTGTTACGCTTTACTGCCTGAACTACCTGACCGATTTTAAAGAAATTTGCAATAGATATAGTTTAAAGTACGAGGATGGACATAGTCTACACTTTATCCCGAAATTTTGAAGATTTCTTTTGATATAGATATAATTATTATTGTGTCTATTTTGTAGGTGTGAGTTGTTCAACATTATAGAGAATTAATAATGAAGGTAAAATAAATGACGGTGTCTTCAGAACTCCAGGCAAAAAACGACCTCACCCGTCTACAGTATCCAACCTAGATAGTTTTGATATTCAAGCTATCAGGAACAAAATAAATGAATTCTATTTGGTAAAAAAACAAGTACCTACTCTTAGAAGCCTTATGGCTGAGGAGAAAGCATAAACTTTACTGGATGTCGAGAAAGACTACGGCAAATTTTACTAAAGAATGTGACATATATTTTACATTACAGCTTATCTATGAATAAGATTTTGAGCGATGTTACCATGGCAGCATTGTTGTTACTTTACTTTGTAAATATTCTTGCTAATAAAACTACATGAGTTAACATTGTATATTTATTTCACAATAACTGGCGACGATGTCGACAGCAGAAGTAAAGAAATGGAGAAGAATACGCGCTACTACACGCGCTCAACTTACAAAACTAGAAAATTACGTGAATGTGAACGAAACTCCAACTCACGCGGAAACACAGACAAGACTGCAGTTCCTACAGGAAAGTCTACAGTTATTCAAAGAAGTACAACTAAAAATAGAATCGGAAATTGCAGATGACGAATTTGATAACGAAATGGAAATCAGGTACGAAATTGAAGAAAAATTTACACTTTTGAAAACCAAATTGCTAAATATGCCCGATCAAGGTGAACAAACCCTTACATCAACACAATCATCGTCAAATTCACAATTGGATACCAACAGCCCAGCAGAATCCAGGCCAAAAATTAACTTTCAAGCGTTACAAGAAAACGAAACTTTCAAGAATTTCACCCAGCGCCTAGCTGTATACTTTCTGTTGAACAATATCACAGAGGCAAAATTCAAAGTGTACACATTACTTTCAGCATTACCCCCTATTCTCCATCAGAAACTCTACGACTTATGCTCTCCGGAAGAACCGATCAATATGAATTTCAAGGAACTAACAGACCTATTGGATGAATACCTGGACCCTAAACCAAGTACGTGGGCATTACAACATCGATTTATCTCCCGTCAACAACAAGAAAATGAAACTATTGCAATTTACGCTGCGGAATTGAAGAGACTATCACTAAATTGCGAATTCAAATGTCAAAGCTGCAAGAAATCAACATTAGAGGGATTTCTATCACTGCAGTTCATCCGTGGCTTGAGAGACAGCGACATCAGAACAAAGATACTTCAAGAAAGAGACACGCCACCCTTTGCTAAGCTAATTCAAATTGCCTCGGCAATAGAAATGGGTAAGAGCGAAAATAAAAATATGTCACAAGACTTGAATACATCATGGAACACAAACGCTATAACACCTACAATTAGACAACCTCGGCCAACTACTTCGTCAAAATTGAATGTCAAACGCAGATCACCAATCACAATAAGAGACTTAAGGGGGAAATGCTATCGTTGCGGAAAGGAAGACCACCAGTCAAGAGAGTGCCGCGCCTTAAAAGTAATATGTTCAAAATGCAATAAAACAGGGCATCTGGCACGCGTCTGCCTTCAAAGGAACCCGCTGACAAACCAAGTCGAACACAACACGAGTAGTGACGAGAGCCTGGGTGACATTAACCTTATTAAAAGCGAAATGACAGAAAAATACATGATTCCTATTAAAATTGAATTTGATACGGGAGCTACGCTGTCTTCTATTTCACTCAAGCTTTACAAGGAATTGAACATTAAAACTAGAATTTTCAAAACAGATATGAGACTCATAACATATACTGGAGAAATTTTCAAGCCGGTTGGAGTAACTTACGTTAAATGCTCCTACAAGAACCAGAATTTTAATGGAAAACTTTACATAATTAATCAAGACGTAGACCCTATTTTTGGGAGAAGCTGGATGAAGGAGGTTTCTATTGATCTGGCAGATATGCGAGTAATACACACGGCCGAACCTAAATTAGATAAACTACTAGAAGAATTTGCGGACACGGTATTCAAATCTGATTTAGGAATGATACCTAACTACAAAGCCCATTTAAATCTTAAGGAAGGTGTCCAACCTATTTTCATTAAGCCACGAAGGATCCCATGTGCATTAAAGGAGAGAGTTGAAAAGGAAATAGATCGGCTAAGTAAAGAAGGAGTAATCACAAAAATAGAGAATTCTGAGTGGGGCACACCGATCGTTCCTATCGTAAAACCAAACGGCAGTATCCGCCTATGTGCCGACTACAAGGTAACTCTAAACAAGGTAATTAAGGACGAACAATACCCGATACCTATAATTGAGGACATATTTGCTGAGATGAACGGAGGTACATTATTCTGCACTTTAGATATCACCCAAGCCTACCTAAACATGGTGATGGATGATGAAAGCGCTACCCTGCAAACCTTAAGTACACACAAAGGAACGTACAGGGTAAACCGCCTAATGTTTGGGGTGAAGGTCGCTCCAAGCCTCTGGCAAAAAATTTATGGACCAGCTACTACAAGGATTGGAAAGGGTCAAGTGCTTCTTCGATGATATTATTATACAGGGATCCTCAGAAGAACAACTACTAACACGACTGAATCAGGTCTTACAAAAACTACAAGAAAACAACCTACGAATAAACAGAGATAAATGCCAATTTTTCAAAAATAGTATCAACTACCTAGGACATACGATAGACAAAGATGGCTTACACAAAAATAAAGAAAAAGTAAAGGCTATACTAAATACCAAAAGGCCCGAGAACCGAAACGAACTACGAACTTTCCTCGGGATGGCCAACTACTATAATAAATTCATCCCCAATTTGGCATATATATATATATATATATATATATATATATATATATATATATATATATATATACCGATATAAGGCTCTCTCCTAGTATATTAAATCTCAATGCCCCTCGCAGAATTTTGTCAAAACTATAATGAGAATTGATGGCTACATTGGGCCATCTGATATTAACTTCCGCAAATATATATATATATATATATATATATATATATATATATATATATATATATATATATATATATATATATATATATATATATATATATATATATATATATATATATATATATATATAACTTTTGGCATATATATATATATATATATATATATATATATATATATATATATATATATATATATATATATATATATATATACATGCCAAAAGTTTGCGGAAGTTAATATCAGATGGCCCAATGTAGCCATCAATTCTCATTATAGTTTTGACAAAATTCTGCGAGGGGCATTGAGATTTAATATACTAGGAGAGAGCCTTATATCGGTGTATAAGCGTCAAAAGCGTGTAATGTTATGTCCTACTTACTAGGACATAACAAGGAGTCGGTCTGCATATTTCATGTAATAAAAGTGTTAATAAAGGTTTTTAGTGAACATTTTATGCTAGCTATTGTTGAGTTTTGTAGTTCCGCCAAATAATAAACCATAAGAATGGCGAAAGAATTCCTCAAACACGTGAATTTAACATTAAATACATAAGTTTTGAACAACGTTTTTTGGGCTTTTAAATCGGTATTTTTTGTAAGCTAAAAAGATAATTTATAAGTTTAATAGTGCCTTATTTGTGCTATATGAGGCATTAGTGCTAAAAATGTCACATCAATTAATAATTTGTCTACAAAAATTGCATAGCTTTTTACGTGTGTTTACGGATTCTCATTACTTGAACTATAGTTTATCGATATCATGAACTAAATGACTTTCTTTTCTGTAATAAAATGTGCTTCGAAATGATCGACAAATAGAAATATTCAAGAAAATAAACGCACACTACTTGTATGAAAATAAGCACAAAATGGCCACGCGATGACGGGCTAAGATTATATCTATACTATAATACTTTATCTATGGCGAGGGGGCTCTCTATGCCCCGTGTATTATTTTCCTCTATGCTACTAAGGGATACTCACAGATTACTAGTATATATTTGGGGATACTACAATGAGGTTATACTTGATTGATAAATGACCACAGCAGTGTTACCAGATGGTCTCGGCGACGTACGGCGGCGTACCCCTGAACTAATTTGATTTCCCCCTAGAAATCCCCTAGAATACCCTCACCAAGCGGATGGTGACATGCCGCGATTTTTTGAAGAGGCGTTCATGTTGAGAAATGATGGGGATATTACAAAAAGTATTTATAATAGAACATTGATTGACACGTGTAAGTTTAATTTGCTTTTTGGTTACAGAAGACTTTGGTTATAGATTAGTTTCGACATAAATTCTAAATCACAGGCTCAAATGTACCATTACACTAGTCACTACCAGCGAGATATTATGATATCAAACGTGGAAAATGGTACACGCTCATTAGAGGGGCTTGATATCACTATTCGGTTTTCCTGATAAGGACGCCGCGATTACTTTTTCTTTTAATATTCAATAAAAATAATATATTACTAAACTTTATTATTACTGCATTTTTGCTACTTATGGCATCTTATGGCTAAATTTATTCAACATCTCGAATCTCGACCTCGATATTAGTTGTTGTGGCGCTCAAGTAATTTAAAGAAGGTAAAAAAACATTATTAAAAACATAAGGAACGTGATATATATGGCAAAAAACTGTATTTGACGTGTTTCAAAAAAATCCCCCAAATATGTTTGCTATATATATATATATATATATATATATATATATATATATATATATATATATATATATATAGCAACTAAATGAAATCACATAATCTGTGCAAGGTCGACTGTGATTGGCTGATAAAAAAGACCATAGAGGATATAAACTACATGAGAAAAAAGACGAAGAAGAAGTTTAAAACTCAAAGTTCGATTTTCATTTTGTGAAAGGAGTTTTGGCGGGCATGTGAAAGAGTGCTGTTGTGTTTTTGTATTATTTTCCTGAAATTGTGTTAGCTGGGTTTTTAATGTGTAATATTGGTAGAATATTAACCATTAGATATTCGTGTTCATGCACAAGTGTAGGAAATTGATGTAATATCCAGAAACGTGCTATTTTGTATTTGTGTTCCCTCCAAAACTCCATCGAAAGTTTCAGTAAAGCGTCTACCACTTTACTGAATCGATCGACTTGACTCTTGTGACTGTATTGACTTTTACTTAGACTTTGACTAGACTTTAGACCTGACGATACATGAAAACGATGATGAAAATTATAATAGGAGGAATATGGTTTTCCCGCCATATTCCTTACCTTTTTACCTTGTCTGTGGCACAACATACACATCCTTTGTGTCAAGTTGCCAAAAAAGAAGAAAAAGAAAGAAAGATTTTGTGAAAATTATTTTGTAGCAATTCATACAAAAATTGTAAAATAAGTGGATTAATTATTGAAAAACGAAAGGTAAGCCATTGTAAAATGGAAATATAACCGTAAATTGATAAATTGAAGCAAAGCATATCTATGTCATACCATGTTCTAATACAAAGTATGTCTACGACATATTATTTGCATATTTGTACAATAATTTACAACTTATGCTATACTTATATTATGAAAAAGACAGATTATTATTTCATAGAAAATATTATAATGCATATCACTATACAGTTAATTTGGAAAATGTTGAAATGTGTATATTGTTTTATTTTAGGTCCCTATACTAGTTAGCAACATTTTAGTCTGCAAGCAATAGCTCTTAAGAAGATTTTAGGAGGAGAAGGAAGGTATGGGATTATGAGTGGTACGGCCACCAAGGAAAAATCCTCTGATCAAGACGTGAGGTGGTATGCAGCTGGCCTGAGCCCACGCGATAGATTTCAGCTGTCGTATACAGGGCGCAACAAACATGATACATAAGTGTGTATGTATAAAGGTGTGCGTCCACTGGATCGGAATCGGAGCGTAGGTACGCAGCGGACGGATTTGTTGCTTTGTATGTATGGTATTGACTACTGTGAACTGCACTAGAAGTACTGGAACGTCATTCTGCGCCTGACAAATACCGATTCCGACCTGGTGGACGCGCAGCTTTAATCCCCTCCCTATATAGAGTTTACTGTATAAGCCAATCAAGTAGTTAGTAGAGTAGCATAGACAGCTATTCTATTATATTTATAAATAAAATACATAAAACTACTGTAATATTATAATATTGAATAATAGAAATCAACAAAAGCTTGTGGATTAAATCTGTTTTACTGTTTAATTTACCTTATTAGCCTATTTATTTAGCTATGTACAATATTTTTTATTGAAATAAAACATTTATTTGAGCTCATTTCTTTTTTATTATTATTTTTTTAATTTTTGGTCTATTTAGAGTAAAAGGTTTTGCACTTAAAAATTTTAACTTCAGTTTCAAATTAAAAAAATAACGGATTGTTATTTTTTTTCTTTTAAGTCCGACCTCTTGTTACGTAGTATACAGTTTACATCCTCTTTGATTACATGAACACAGAATGTTGACAAATGGTTCACAATTATTATATGGAATTATAGAAAACACCGAAGTCCTAATGATAATATGTTAGAATATATCTTCGAAAAATTCATACACTGCACTCAACTCAACGTGGATCAGCGGATTAATTTCACATTTATACCATTACAAAATCCGTTTTTAGAAACAAAACTACAATTTAACAAGCACAAACGTAAATGACATTTGCCACATTTCTTTCTTTTTCTTTCTTTCTTTTTCTTCTTTTTTGGCAACTTGACACAAAGGATGTGTATGTTGTGCCACAGACAAGGTAAAAAGGTAAGGAATATGGCGGGAAAACCATATTCCTCCTATTATAATTTTCATCATCGTTTTCATGTATCGTCAGGTCTAAAGTCTAGTCAAAGTCTAAGTAAAAGTCAATACAGTCACAGGAGTCAAGTCGGTCGATTCAGTAAAGTGGTAGACGCTTTACTGAAACTTTCGATGGAGTTTTGGAGGGAACACAAAATAGCACGTTTCTGGATATTACATCACTTTCCTACACTTGTGCATGAACACGAATATCTAATGGTTAATATTCTACCAATATTACACATTAAAAACCCAGCTAACACAATTTTAGGAAAATAATACAAAAATACAACAGCACTCTTTCACATGCCCGCCAAAACTCCTCTAAGAGTTGAGTTCATTTGCCACATTTGTCAAAATATATTTCTGACAATATTAAGACAAAACATTGATTTAAATATTCTTAATAAATACTCTTTGGACATGACCAAAGAGGATGTAATATACAATCCCTTTAAGACCCATAGTACACGGCGTATTTTAAACGCGCAGATTACGCGCGTATATGAGAATCGCAATTTAAACGAGATTCGATCGCAACTTTGTTACTTAAGCACACGGGGCGATCGTGAAACGCGCCTCTACTGCACGTATACGTGCAGATACAGGCTACAGCGACTACAACGCATCTTTTGTAGTCGCTCGTCTCTTTCGGTTTGCTCATAGACTCCTCTTGTCCAGTAATTGTCGGTTGAGACAACACTGCTCACGTTGGCTTTAGTACTTCTTTTAAAAAGAAAACGTACAAAAAAGCGAATCTATAAGTAGGTATCCATTTACGAGTGAAAATTGATTGAGTGGCCATTAACATACAACGTCTAAAAATTGGTAATACATAGAAGATCGAAGAAATTTACTTCTATGATACAAGCGCACGCATAAATTCATACGCGCGCTTGTATCATCAATGCAAACGCAACAATCAGTAATATAATGTGTGGAAAATGCTCTATCTGTGGAAACTTTTAATTGGCCTTCTTGTATTGTTTATTTAGCTTCTATGTGTATAATATGTTAGCTGTAGGTTGTCCAAAAATGTATAAATAAAATGCGGTATAAAAAAGACATGGCTTAAAAGTCTTGTTACTTTAACCATAAAAAATTATTTGAAAAAAAAAAGGATATTGTATAGTCTACGACAATACTTAATCTGTGGTCTACGATGTTACGATGCCATCTGTGATACCACAAAGCAACCTAGTGGGCAACTAATTGCGGCATAAGATCACAGATGTCGATTAAATACTGCAGATTAAAGCGCTTATTCCACTTATCCTAGCTAGTTTCCTAGGTAGGATCCTAGCTAGGAACCTAGCTTTCTAAATGTTATTCCACTTGACAAAATCGGAAACGATTTAGGATCCCAGCTTTCTAAATGTTATTCCACTTGACTAAATCGGAAACGATTTAGGATCCTAGCTAGGCTAGGAACCTAGCTAGGATAAGTGGAATAAGCGCTTAATTCCATTTCACTAAATTTAGATATCTAAATGATTTAGTGACTAAATTTAGTCAAGTGGAATAACATTTAGAAAGTTAGGTTCCTAGCTAGGATCCTACCTAGGAAACTAACTAGCTAGGATAAGTGGAATAAAGCGCTTATTCCACTTATCCTAGCTAGGTTCCTAGCCTAGCTAGGATCCTAAATCGTTTCCGATTTAGTCAAGTGGAATAACATTTAGAAAGCTAGGATCCTAAATCGTTTCCGACTTAGTCAAGTGGAATAACATTTAGAAAGCTAGGTTCCTAGCTAGGATCCTACCTAGGAAACTAGCTAGGATGAAGTGCTTATTCCACTTATCCTAGCTAGGTTCCTAGCCTAGCTAGGATCCTAAATCGTTTCCGATTTAGTTAAGTGGAATAACATTTAGAAAGCTAGGATTCTAAATCGTTTCCGATTTAGTCAAGTGGAATAACATTTAGAAAGCTAGGTTCCTAGCTAGGATCCTACCTAGGAAACTAGCTAGGATAAAGCGCTTATTCCACTTATCCTAGCTAGGTTCCTAGCCTAGCTAGGATCCTAAATCGTTTCCGATTTAGTCAAGTGGAATAACATTTAGAAAGCTAGGTTCCTAGCTAGGATCCTACCTAGGAAACTAGCTAGGACAAGTGGAATAAGCGCTTAAGTGGAATAAGCGCTTAAAGCGCTTATTCCATTTCACTAAATTTAGACATCTAAATGATTTAGTGACTAAATTTAGTCAAGTGGAATAACATTTAGAAAGTTACTAAATGTTATTCCACTTGACTAAATTTAGTCACTAAATCATTTAGATATCTAAATTTAGTGAAATGGAATAAGCGCTTTAGCGCTTTAAACCTAAATTCACAGATTATGCTACCTAAATTTGCCATTGTATGGAAAATGGAAATGTCCTACCCATTGAGATAATATACACTAGGAGAGAGCCTTATATCGGTGTATAAGCGTCAAAAGCGTGTAATGTTATGTCCTACTTACTCGGACATAACAAAGGAGTCGGTCTGCATATTTCATGTAATAAAAGTGTTAATAAGGGTTTTTAGTGAACATTTTATGTTAGATATTGTTGAGTTTTGTGGTTCCGCTAAATAATAAACCATAAGAATGGCCAAAAAATGCCTCAAACACGTGTATTTAACATTTAATACGTAAGTTTTGAACAACGTTTTTTGGGATTTTCAATCGGTATTTTTGTAAGCTAAACAGATAATTTATAAGTTTAATAATCCCTTATTCGTGTTATATAAGGCATTAGTGCTATAAATGTCACATCAATTAATAATTTGTCTACAAAAATTGCATAGCTTTTTACGTATGTTTACGGATTCTCATTACTTGAACTATAGTTTATCGATATCATGAACTAAATGACTTTCTTTTCTGTATAATAATGTGCTTCGAAATGATCGACAAATAGAAATATTCAAGAAAATAAACGCATACTACTTGTATGAAAATAAGCACAAAATGGCCACGCGATGACGGGCTAAGGTTACATCTATATATATATCCTTAATCTGTGGTCCTACCCCTGCTTAGTAGTCTGTGGCTGTCATTACTCGACACTCGTTTTTTGTTTTCGATTTTGGGTTTGCAAAGATTTGTGATTTTTAAATCAAAGAAAATACTTGGAAAATACTTGCAAGATATCAAGATACAAAATATATTATTTGCATCCTAGTCTATTAAAGAATAGGAAAAAGCTATGAGAAATTGTGAAAAATAAAACTATTATCATCATGAAGCTTTTTTGTTTTGGTCTCTTGATATCATTTAGTAGTTTATTTTTAAAAGGTAAGAAATTAGACAGTTAGGAACATAATATATTATTATGAATACGATACCTACTAGACCTGTACTGAAATTGTGTATTTTTTGTAGGAATCAACAGTGAAAGACTTCATGAACAGATTTATTCTTCTATCGAAGGTAGTGCGGCGTGTTTTAGAAGACTCAATGGCACCCATCAAGCTGGATGTTCATGTATGTAATATGTATATAAAGTAGTTATGTTCTTTGAATCTAGCATTCGGTTGAGGCCGCCAATTTTTGCTGATTTGGAACTGAATTATTGCGTTGGTAGCGTAGATAATTCTACTACAAGAAAAAGTGTCTATGCTACTCTACATACTAAAATGGCAGTGAATTTTTATTTCTACGCTACCGTAGCGTTGAGAAAATCAAACTTATCTCTGTAAATAATACACAATGTGGTTTGTATTATAGTCCCAAACATGGCCCTTTTGACTACTCACATGATGCATTGAGAGTTAAATGTGAAACAGTAATACTTGCATTTGTGTCACAAAAACACTTCCTTTGAAAAAACTGTGTACACAGTCCGTCTGAGGTTCAAATGTGAACTGTTGAAATATGGCGGATAATACGAGATTTTCCATAAGAGTATGTAAAAAGTGAGCATTGCCACCTCCCAATTTTACCTTCCCTAACACTTAACGATAATAATAAACGGGTATTATTGGTGACATTTAAAAAGTGGGATAGAATTGAAGTTTCTAACGATTCATTTGATTTTAAAAAGTTTATAAAGAAAGTTATCTTAAAATACTATAAAAATCAGGTGAGGTTATAGCCATTTATATATAAATAAGTATTGATATATAGATGGCATATTTTAAGCTATTTTCTTACCTTTTTTATGTTTAATTGTAAATATATTTTTAGACTATGATTTGAACCAAAATAATTCTAATGCATTCTTGAGTGCTTTATTTTCTTCGTTAGAATCAGTTTTCGAAAATAAGATAAACACAATAATTTTTAAAATACCGAGGGTGGAGAAAAAATATTACCAAATCAGCAAAAATTGGCGACCTCACCCATTCAAGAACTCGTACATCTTTTATTTATTATTTCACTTTCTAGCATCTTTCAATGGCGCTGTTGGCGTAGTGCACATTGTTCGTGATATTTCGGATGCCCAGTGGGTGGTATACAATGCAAGCGCCGGCCCGTACATGCCTGTTGTCAGTACATCAGTCTTCAACATTGTAATTGAACTCTTACTTGAGGAACCCTCAAACATTGCTGGTATTCTGGTGTTTGATAATGCCACAGCCAGGTAAAACTCTACCCTACTGAGCCAGACTGGACTGGACACATACCAGTCTGGCTCAGTGTAAATTACATGTAATAAGTATTCAATTATTTTACAAAATTATTTAAGTACTCTTAGAAATTATTAGTAATTATAAGTATACAGCCTTTTTCTAAGACATTAAATTTTTTTAGACCATCTTCGTTCAGTCATGAACTGAAATGTCCAAATGAATATTACAATACAAAAGAAAGCAAATGTCCATCCTCTGATGGCTTGGTGTGGAATGAAATTGGTACTGGATTGTTGAGAAGAGACGTCCCATACCCAATATTCTATTTACCAAATTCTAAAATAGATGTCATAAATCAAATAGAACAATGCTTTGAAAGGTAAGAATGTTGTTGAATAATGATAATACCTCTTTTGATAAATATCCATATTCTGGTACAACTTAACAATCTTTATCTGCATTTAAAATTCATAGTTTTTCTATAGAAATAACAAATTATTATGAACTAGAGGATGCCTGCAACTCCTTTACTCAGAAATTAGTTAATTGCGTGGAAACTATGGTTTTACAAATATAAAGAGTATCATATGTCCTTTTCCGAGACTAAAACTACCTCCATAGAAAATTTCATCAAAATCTGTTCAGCGGTTTTAGATTGAAGAGGTAACAGACAGGTAGACACACTTTTGTGTTTATAATATTAGTATGGATGTTGAGTTGCAAATCTAAAGTGCTACAGCTGGCAAGATATTCAAACTGTACAAACTTTTTTGTTTTAAAAATCTTAATACCATTAGATATAGTATAATAATTTTGTGATAAATGTAAATTATTTTTCTTTCAGATTTAATTTAGATTTGAACAACCAAAAGGGAAACCCCCTGTGTTCACTGCAGTTGAATTCATTCATGTACGCAGCAGTCAATACTGTCACTTGTTTAAGAAGGTTTGTATTTCATTTAATGTAAACTTAATGAAAGTAGTAACTATATTATGATCTTGCAAAAAACTAATACTTGTTCACTTTATGTCTGATTCAGAATCTAAGTTGAATAAAATTACTAACAAGTGAGGTGCTTAATTGTTGGCTTTTGTTTTTCTTACAGATCTGCATCATCTGACATTCTTACAGCAACAAAAGTTTGTGATCCATTAGGAGATTATAATGTTTATTATTCATTATTTCCACGATCTAAGGTCAGTTTCTAAGTTAGGATTATAATAATATTATCATGAACAGATTTTTTATTCTATACATTTAATTTTATATACCATGATAATTATTTACTTTGTTCTTTAGGAAACAGAACCTAAAACAAAACCTGTGACATTAGTTACTGCAAGGATTGACACTGCTTCTCTGTTTGATGGTTAGTAAGAATATACCTATAGTATTATTATTATGTCTGCTAAATGACTGTATTCCATCATGGTTGTTATAATTTAAGTTTTATCTACAATTAGTTACAGAAAATTTAACTTTTATTTTAAGTTTTTGTGTTGCAGGCTTTGGTAAGAGAATTCTTCGTGTACAAATAATTATTATAATCTGTTATAAATAGTAAATATTTTTTTATTGTGAGGGACTAAGGGGGGTATTACATTATCATTTATATTGGATCATTTATAGGATCATATATTATAGGATCCAATCAAAAATGATTATTTGATCAAATATTGTGATTGGATCCTATAATATATGATCCTATAAATGATCCAATATAAATGATAATGTAATACCCCCCTAAGGATGATGTTATAATCAATAATGTGTATGAATGTTATTTAATATTATGTTTGCAGGTGTTGCACCTGGTGCGGCTAGTTCAGTGATTGGATTGGTAGGACTTATCACCAGTGCCAGTGTCCTGTCCAAAATGATTCCCGTCAATGATTCCAATCTTTATGGTGAGATTTTTAAAATATTAGTGTTGAATAGTAATGATATTTCTAAGTGTCTAAACACACTATGCCGAAGTTCCGCGGCGGAATTTCCGCATGATTCCGCCTGTAATGTATATTTTAAATAATACCGACGACACACTATGCCGCAATTCCGTCGCGTCATATTGTATGCGTTTGACATTGCAGGCGGAATCATGCCGAACTTCCACCGCGGAACTTCGGCATAGTGTGTGTAGACACTAAAGCTACCTGTACATTTTTACGGAGAGTAAAAGCGCGGGCGTTTTAGGTCATAACAAATCTGAAAATATAGAAAATATGGCCTACTCTGTTGTTTTCCACTATGACTTGCCTTACAAGCACAGACATAGATCAAGATAGATACCGCATGTCGCTCCATTTGTATGAAAACGAGCGTGTCACATTTTTCCTACCGATCCTACCCACTGTGACGTACCGATGATAAGAAACGTGTCCATTATCAAGGCCAACGTTTCTATTTGAATTTCTACAGCTCAATACGGCACTTTTAGGCTTTAGGCATTTTTAAAATTCCGATCGACGTCCGAATCCGATAGCAGACTAAAGAACAGACTTTCAAAAGAGCATTGCTCGTCGTTTGGGAACGCGATATGGCACGCGAAGTAGGTACATACACATGCGGTATCTATCTTGATCTATGTCTGTGCTTACAAGCATTGTCATATACATTGTGCTGACATACAGCTCTAGTACTACTCTATTAAGTAAAAGTTTTCCATACTAATATTCATAAATCCGAAAGTGTCTCTGTCTGCCTGTTTGTTACCTCTTTACGCCCAAACCTCTAATCCAATTTTGCTGAAATTTTGTATGGACATATTTTGAGTCCCAAGAAAAGATATAGTGTACCTATTATCCCGGAAAATGTACGGTTCCCGCGCGAGTTGCGAGCGTCATCTAGTTCTAATAATCGGCCATGTGCGAGTCGGACTCGCTCACGAAGGGTTCCGTACCACTATAGAGCAAAATAGGCTAAAAATTGTGTTTTATGTATGGGAGCCCCCTTAAATTTTAATTTTATTATAATATTATTATTAAATATTAAAGTACACATATAACAAAAGAATGTGTGAAAAATTCTAGTGCCTACCTCTTGCCATTATTGATATAGAGCGAAAAAGGCCGAAAAAAATCACGTTTGTTGTATGGGAGCCCCCCTTAAATATTAATTTTATTTTGTTTTCAGTATTTGTTGTTATAGCGGCAACAAATATACACAATCTGTGAAAATTTCAGAAGTCTAGCTATAGCGGTTCTTGAGATACAGCCTGGAGGCAGACAGACGGACAGACAACGAAGTCTTAGTAATAGGGTCCCGTTATCACCCTTTGGGTACGGAACCCTAAAAATGGTAGCTGATAAAAAAAATATATATTTCAAATCTATTTTAGACAACAATGTTCTGTTTACTTTTTTCAATGGCGAGTCGTACGACTATATTGGATCTCAGCGAGTCGCATATGATATTTCACAAGAATCGTGGCCACCATTACTGCCCTTGAACTCGGAACAAATACCCTTGCACGTGGAGTTGGGACAAATTGGAGGATCTCTAAAATTATTCAAAAACAATTCGTGGCCAATGTATGCCTACGCTCCATACACCGATCTACCAGCACAGGTCAGTATTTACTTAGAAGTAGTAAATAAAAATAAATTACCGTGAAACTAATAATTGTGCTAACGTAAAGTAACTAATAATTATATATTTTGTTTATTGGGTGTCGATTTGAACATTTCATTGAGTACCATTGTAGCCTATAGTGGCTTATACTGAGCTTTACTTTACATTAAGATCAAAATTGCTTGTATGCATGGTTGCTTATGTTTTAGAATTTGTAATTTATTACTTGGACTACTTGATACCTTCTTGATCCTTTCAGATTACGGAGTTCCTTGCGAAGTTTTCAAACTATTTGAACGAAGTTAACATGACAGTTACACCAAAGTTCACAATGAATTTACCACCATCGTCTGTCCACTCTTTCAGAAGGATTCTTAAAAATGCTACAGAAAGTGCTAAACTGGCTGAATTGTTACTTGTGGATCATGGTGACACATTCACGAATAAATACTATGAGTCTGTACTCGATGATGAAGAAAATATTGGATATGTGTATCACAACATTAGTATTGGTAGTGATGGGACATGTATGTATCAGTGTTTGTTGTTACCATATAAAAAAGTTAAACAGCAACATGAACTAAGATCAATCCATACTTAATATTATAAATGCGAAATAATGTCTGTCTGTTACCTCTTCACGCCCAAACCGCTGAACCGATTTTGCTGAAATTTGGTATGGAGATTTTAAGTCCCGGGAAAAGACACGCGCGATAAACGAATTTAGGCGCAACGGAGTTGCGGGCGTCATCAAGTATTCCATAATATATATAATGTGAAAGTTTGTCTGTCTATCTGTAACCAATTTCACTCTTCGATTGCTACCGATTTTGATCAAATTTGGTATGGGGAAGTTAATCTATTATGCTTATGATTTGTCAATGGCATTTTCAGTCGTATCAACGGAGGCGTTGCTAGCGAATGGTACTATGAAGGAGTATGAAGCGCAAGTGAAGTTGGCTCGGCTGGCCACCGCCCTCGCGCGCACGCTGTACCAAGAGGTCACGGGCAAACCCTACAGCGGTGACGTGTCCGCCTCGGCTCATATGGTGCGGTCTATTTATTTATTATTTATTAGTAACCGACTTTTTCAATGGCAGCCTTTCCCAAAGTGGGCGATAACGCCGCCTTGTGGGCGCTGAAAGTCTAAAGGGCGGTGTGGGACCCAGAAAAAAACTGGGGGCGATGTGTAGAGGCTTGGGGGGTGATTAATTTCATCTGGATGCATTTTAAATTGAAACAATGGGGGCGCTAAAAAATTATTTGTTTTCAAAGTGGACAGTAGACAAAATAAGTTTGGGAACCCCTGCTCTATGGCATCCAGCTTATAACTTGTAGCACAGTTCCCCGATTGTACTATATGAACATTATTGCACCTTCGTTATTTGTTTGATTCAGTCCGTTGCCTATCACACAAGTATTCTCATTTTAAAACTTTATTATAATTGGATAACATCTGATAGTTGAATTGGTGCAAAGAAAGTTGCGTCTCTCGATCAGTCATATGGACAGCCTTAGATCATTATAAAACTGTTAGTGTTAATAAAGCGTTATTAAACTAACGTGTGTAAGTTATTGTTATTGGCTTGTTAAAATGTCTAAAACGAGAAACGTAATGTGATATTAATTCGAGCATTAATTTTAACAGACGTTGGTAAAATTAAAACTTGGGCCTGTTTTACCACTTACTGATAAGTGCCGGATAGCCTATCCACAACTTTTTGACGGATTCTCCATACTTTGGGCCTGTTTCACCACTTCCTGATAAAGTGCCGTGCTATTCACAACTTTTTTGACAGATTCTCCATACTTGATCTGTCAAGTTAATAGGCTACTTGACCTATTTTTTTCTTCATTCTAATCGCTTCTTAATCATTCATTTTCACCAAAAAAACTAATATTTTAATATTTTAAACAGTAGAAACCCATATAAATGTTGATTGAAAAATATGCCTTGTATATGGCGCCGAAAACACTGTCCGCCATTGTACCGCCATAGTGTGACGTCATGTTTTTTGTATTTTATACTTTCTTTATTGAAAAAAGTTTTATGTGCTAAGCGTACGAGTCTAACAGTGCCAAAAAATTAGAAAAGAATTTAGAAATCATTTGTAATGTTGAACACTTTTGTAGAAAAGTTTTGGCCATTTCATTTCCCAGCTACAATAAATGGAGATAATATATAAAACTGCTGTTTTATTTGAATTATTCAAGAAAATATATTTTATAAATCTTTCTAGGCTTATTCATATTATTTATGTACAAATAAACTTACATATAACGAGCGCGATAAATAAAAGATATTAAATTACAAATAGGATGACGTCACATCCAAATCGGAAGTACCGCAAAAGCGTTTTCGTCAGTACAATTCCTATTTTCATAAAATCATATTTTCAAATCGACTTTATTTATCAATCATAAGCTTTTATTTGATGATAAGGGTGAAATACGGTTTCCTAGGCCAAGTTCTACTAGAAATATGCATTTTTTCAATGAAATATAATATAGGTCAAGTAGCCTATTGATGGATAGCCTATCCGGCACTTACCAGGAAGTGGTGAAACAGGCCTGCTATCTTTCAAGTTACGTGGTGGATAGCTTATCCGGCACTTATCAGGAAGTGGTGAAACATGCCCTAAGTATTGTCAGGAAACAAACTGGATCTGATAGTAGAATTGGTGCTAAGAAAGTTGCCTCTCTCGATCTTTAAACAAACTAATCGATCTCGATCTAAAACTTTGTCTATTTGCAGGTGGACGAGGTGCTATACTGCTTCTTAAGCAGCCAAGCGTGCCGAGTTCTAGCGGCGGCGGATTACGGGGCGGGGTCGGCGGGGGCGGGGCCGCCGGAGCGTCCCGCGCCGCTGTACGTGGGCGTGGCCGCGGCCGCCAGCCCCGCCGCGCTGTACGCGGGGCACGCCCTCGCACTGCTAACCGGAGACCAGCTCACCGCAAACAAGACGGAATGTGACGCCCTCGATAAACCGGTGATTAATAATCCCAAGTATTTAATGCTTAAAATACCGAATACGTCTTATTTTATGATGAGTTTCCTTCATTTATCCATTTAATTTACATAATTTTCTTGGTTTAATTATTTACTGCCGTACCATTGGTCTGATTTCTGAGTATTATTTTTTAATTATTGTTTCCAAATTATTATAAGAACTGCAATACATCTAATTTATACTTTTCTAATTTTAAGGGATACACATACTATTGGCTAAGAGGTTGGAATCTCACCGGAGTATGCATCCAGACAACAATGAATTTCAGTGCTGCAGTCAGTCCAGCTTTTATAATATCAGGTAAACTTAAGATTCTTCAATAATGTTTATAGAAATGGCCGCGCTGCCTAAAGGTGCCGGTTGGTAGCGGGCGACATGAAGCGGCGGCAGACGACGTGTCGTCGCGACACTACTGGTTTCTATGTATGTATTTCTATGAAATACCCTCGGCCCTCCGCAGCTAGCGACATGAAGCTAGCGACACTTTTCATAGAAATACATAGAAACCAGTAGTGTCGCGACGACACGTCGTCTGCTGCCGCTTCATGTAGCCGGCTTCCAAATTGTACCTTTTAAATTATTTTTCTATTAATCCTTCGATCGCGGATTCTTAGAAATCTATTGTTATTCTATTGTTGTCGCGATCACCGGTGCTCTTATGGGGCTTGATAGGTTAAATTCATTAAACATACCATTCTCGCCTTTCAACGTTACAAATTGTAAGTTTTTACGAAATAAAAAAAATATTGTTTGTGTGCAGATTACGACATGACGTCCGGCGTATATTCGAGCTGGACGGAGTCGGTGTGGCAGGCGATGTGGGCGCGCGTGTTCGTGTCTGCGGGCGGGGGAGGGGCGCGCGCGGCGGGCGCGGCGGGGGCGGTCGTCACGCTGCTCGCCGCGCTCCTCACGTGGCGCCTCCAGAAGGACCCCGCCATGTTCACCCTCGCCGATAGACCAGCTAGCTCCGCCACTGGGTATGTCCGATTGTTAATAGAGGGATGATCATTGAATACACTATTAAATCTACGGTGTGGTCATGTAGCTAATGGAGATCGGCAATTGAGTATTTCAACAAAAAAATTTTTTTTTGATAAATGGAAAGAAGAAAGAAGAACAAACAAATTTAGTTTTTTGTTTTTCGCAATAATTCAAAAGTTATTTCAAAATAAAAATAGTAAATACCGAAGACACGCCGACACTCCGGCACGAGCGCGTGTGACGTCATTATGTTAATCTTCACCAGTCACCACAGAACTTTAGCTACGTACAGGGCATAATATTATAGTTAGCGCAAACAATTTTGACCTTAATTATTAACGAAATAAGGGTAATATTGCCGTATACTATTGAAATGTATTTAACATTTTAACGTCACATCTCAATCATGGCGCGTTTATAAGTCACGTGACTTTATTTAAATTTCATGAATTTTTAATTAATTGAAAAAACATTTTTTAAAGGTTTTTGCATTAAATATCAATATAATCAATAAGGTTTTAAAATACATTAAAAAAACATTTTTTTTTTAAATACTCAATTGTCTTTTTTCATGCATTCTAATATTATAAAAGCAAAAGTGTGTTACTTCGTCACGCTTAAATCGCTTAACCAATTTAGATGAAAGTTGGTATAAATATACTGTGAGTTATAATCCTAAAAAACGTACGACTTAGACGTTAACAATAATAATTATTATCATATTATATCTTATATCTTTAAACGAGCAATTATTGTATATAATTGGAATCTCGGAATGGGCTCCAACGATTTTCATGAAATTTAGTATATAGGGGGTTTCGGGGGCGATAAATCGATCTAGCTAGGAATCATTTTTAGAAAATGTCATTTTATTCGTGTTTTATCGAATACCGAGCAAAGCTCGGTCAAATAGCTAGTGAACGATAATATGCGGCGCAAGTCGCAAAGAAGTTTCCATACCGGCATCATTACTTTCCGTTATTTACATAATATTTTAAGATACATATTTATTTTTCAGGATACTCGGGACCGTGAATTGTTAATAGGAAGGCGGGAGCAACTAATTCCTTTTGAGATATTGGCGGAATCAACAGTAAATAGAATTGTTGTAAACTTAATTGAGCATTCCATGAGCTTTGTAACATAAACATTAGAAATCTAATGACTATAGGTAACTCGTTAACACCATAATATCCTTTGTAAGTAATAATTTACTTTTTAAATTAATTATTAAAATACTTAATTACATATCTAATGAAGTAATGACATAATAGGCAACTTGTGTAAATAACTAATTTGCTGGTAATTTATGATTATGTCGTCTCATATTAATTCATCCCAATTTGCATTTTGTAGTTCTTCGAGGCTTTAACTATTGTTCATACAATACCTACAATCTGCATACTTAAAATAAATAATAATAATATTATGTATTTAGTTAAGATTCTACAATTAGTGCTTTTTGTAATAATTCCTAGAAACTAAATATTTATTTATCTATTTTTAGTTTTTTTTTAATTACCAATAGATAATTAATTATTCTTAAATAACCTCCCCAAAATCAAGGCCGCTGAAGACATCACTATTTAATTTCGAAATCTCGGAAGGAAAAATTGTACGGGTACTGTCCATACTATTAGTATAAAATATGTGTAAGTGTGCCATATTATTGTATAGTAATTTATAATTATAATGAACGAGTAAAATGGTGAGACGACTTGAAATAGGAATTCAATATTCGTTCGAGGTTACGAATAATGAACTAGTTGTAGCATTCTCTTTGGTTGTAACTACATAAAGTCTGTCAAAAAAGTGAAGAAATTTAAAAGTGGCAACATCGTAGTGTCGTCCCCTTTTTCTTATATTGATTTGAAAGGGATGACACTACGATGTTGCCACTTTTTAATTTCTTCACTTTTTTGAAAGGCTATAAGGTCATAGTTGGATGACTTTGATGATGCACGTTCGTTTACTTTGTGTGACGCAGCGTTGGTGGCTGGACTAATCAGTGCGTAATGCCGGCACTTCACATAGGAGAGCGCGCTAGCCCAGCCACTGGCCCAATGTGTAGAACGGGCGTTTGCGCGTTGGTGCATTGGCGGTAGGTATTTAAACGTTGGCCAGCGCGTTGGCGAATACGCTTGCCTATGTGGAGAGGCGGCACTACAACTTTACGAGTCACGAACTTACAGCTCGACAAGGCTTTAAATGAACGTGGCGAGAAAAGGAACTAGCGCTGTTTTCATACAAAAACGTCATTTTTGACAGTTCTCCTTTACCAGCAGCGCCTATTGACATATTCCAACTTTAATCATTGACATATTCATTTAAAGCCGGGGACCAAACCTTTTTTTTCATACGGGCCACAAACATGTCTTGATCTTGGTGTCACGGGCCGCAACAAAAATTTTTTAGGGTTAAAAAATAGTGTTCTCCAAAATTAACGATTTAAAAGTGGAAAAAATTTCACGTCTTTCACGACGACTTTACATTATTTTGCCGGTGGGCGTGAATTTCAAATTTCAAAATAGTAATTTAACATCACGCGGGCCACATAAAGTCCCGGCGCGGTGCGGCGGGCCGAGTGCGGCCCGCGGGCCGCGGGTTGGGGATAGCTGATTTAAAGCCTTGGAGCACTTTACGATGCCTCATGCCGCGATGGTGGTTTCTTATGTCAATGGCCACTACAATGACCAAAGAAACAAGACTACGCGTGCGACCAATGAGGTTATACTATTGGAGGTAACCTTACATTTTGACAGTTGGTAATATTACTCTTTCTAACTAACGATGCAGTAAGTTGAGTGAAAGAGAAAGCTCATATCGGTGTATAAACGTCAAAAGTTTGTAATGTTATGCCCTACCTAATAGGACATAACAAAGGAGTCGGTCTGCAATATTTCATGTTTAAAAAGTGCTAATAAAAGTGTTTAGTGAACGTTAAATGCAATATCTTGTTGGGTTTTGTGGTTCCGCTATATAATAAACCATAAAAACGGCCAAGGAATGCCTCAAACACGTGGATTTAACATAACATACGTAAGTTTTCAACAACGCTTATTGGGCTTATCAATCGGTATTTTTATAAGCTAAAAAGAAAATTTATAAGTTTAATAATCCCTCAATCATGTTATTTATGGCATTAGTGATAAAAATGTCACATCAAGTAATAATTTGGCTACAAATATTGCATAGCTTTTTACGTGTACTTTAGGGATGCACTTTACTTGAAGTATAGTTTATCGATAAAAATATTGTCATTGACTAAATGATTTTGTTTTCAGGATTTGAAAATGCTTCAAAATAGACGACGAACAGAAATATTTAGACGCAAGTTTCATGCAAGTTTTTAATTCTTACTCCCTCATGAAGGCATCACAATATTAGGATTATCATTTCAAACGTAAGTTTGAAACAATGATTTTATTGAAATAAAAAAGTTCTAACGGAGAGCAAAATAATTGCATGATCAACAGCTCTCACACCTCCCCCCTGTAAGTACTCAGTTCGTTACTTAGATCTACTTCTTGAAATTTTATCCTGGCATTACTCTTTTTTAACCCTAGATAGCTAACCTTCTGGGAGACCCTGTTTAAGCTAACCATCCGCCGAAACGACGGGTATTAAAAAATTAGTTTTATTGAGATTATACCACTTTCTGGACCTGGATTTTTTTACAGACATATGATGATCTTAGCAATAAAACAACACTTTGCAAATTTACAATTTTTATTTACTTTTCAAACTAAAAATTTTTTCTTAGACCTCTAAAAAAATTGGAATATTTTCAATCAAACTTTTCTTAAACAAAATAAAATAATACTCAAAACAAAACAATCAGTTCTTTTGGCATTATATGGCACATAGAAATATAAAACGTAATAAAATATAAAATAAACTACTTTTCTTTAGCACATGTGATACAAAAATTTATTTTAAGTTCACCTCATAGCAACCTTACAATTATAGCAAAATATTATACTTTTGGTCATGCGCTTTTCTTGTAGTAGCATTTCCCACATGTTTTTCTTTTCCGTTTTTCTCTTGAAAAATTTGGAAAGACTCTTCTTCGTTCTCTATTCCCTCCAAAGAAGCTTGGCCCGACGACAACTGCTCTGCGCACTATAGTCGATGGCTGTTTAGAAAGAACGCTTCTAAATATTTATTTTACTAAGCTCTTGGTTTAATAAGTTATTTATAGCATCTTAAATTAACGAAAACATGGTAAAAATCTAAAAAAAACACAGTTTACGTCAAAAATAAATACACGCATTTCAGTAGAAAAACTAACGGTAAAGCTAACCACCCGTCGAAACGACGGGCAAAGTCTGCATATACCGAAAACTATGGCACTTACCTGTACGACGAGTGCACCACTGTAACGACCACACCAGAAAATGAGTTAAATAGGCGAAACAATATATTCGGACGCGACATTAAAAAGATATGGCGATATTTGTTTGCGCCGCCCGTCGATTCGACGGAGGTTAGCTACCTAGGGTAAGTAAAATGTAAAAATTTAATAAGGTTAAACTCATAATCATTTAATAAAATAAATTTCATACCTCGATCGTCGAATTCCAGACACAATAGATATTCAGTTGTTATGCGGCACCTGGGTTCCGCTTGGGGCTTGATGGGTTAAGCATGGAAAAGTTACATAAAGCATATTGCCCTGTATATAATATAATATGTACATACATATTTTATAGTATTAAGTACCTACATTTAATGACACTAAACCAACTATTTTTTTAGGTTATTGGAATGCTCCTAAAGAACAGTTCAATATGGTGGTGACTGAGAGACCTATAATGAAGATAATATTTTTAAGTTTAGATTTTAACCGAGTATTCTGGTGGTGAGATGGAGTGATGAGGGATGGTTTAAGACGGGGGGGGGGGGGGGGGGGCGTTAAGGAGATGTTGTCAACTGTTTTCAGTGTTTGAATATTTTTCATTTAAGAGGCCGGGTGCCATCGAAATTCTCATACATACGTAATACCATAATCATTTTCTCATACGAAAATATTTAACATGTTTGAGTTATTTTTCAGCTTAAAATAGTAATTACCTAGGTTCCTGCACAAAAATTTACTACAAAATATTTAAACTCTAAAAATATTTTTTACTATTTATATATTTTGTAGTAAATTTACTATTTATATACAGGTTGTAACAAAAATAAGTGATAATACTTTAGGGTGTGTACGTGTTCCTTATAGAGAGTTCACTGTGAAAGTAGCAGCGCTGAAAGACCAAAAATTTTTTTCACTTTTGTATGGGGAAACTCGTGACGCTCGGGCCCATGCCCATACAAAAGTGAAAAATTTTTTTCGTCTTTCAGCGCTGCTACATTCACAGTGAACTCTCTACAAGGAACACATACACACCCTAAAGTATTATCACTTATTTTTGTTACACCCTGTATATATATATTTGTTATTGTGTGTGTGTTACTATATTTTGAGTGTTTCAATATTTAGTAGTAAATTTACTACAAAATATTTAAACACTAAAAAATATTTTTTTGTGTTTAAATATTTTGTAGTAAATTTTTGTGCAGGAACCTAGGTAATTACTATTTTTTAAGCTGAAAAATAACTCAAACATGTTAAATATTTTCGCATGAGAAAATGATTTTGGTATTACGTATGTATGAGAATTCCGATGGCACCCGGCCCCTTTAATTTCTAATTTTTAATATGTGTGTAATATACTAATATTATACAATGTGTCCTAACACCGGTGTCCAATCCTTACATGTTATGATGTATGGCATAAGTATTTTATTGACTGAAGGATCGGCCACTGGTGTTGGGACAGTGGACACATTATAATAGTGTCCCGTCACCAGTATCCAATGCTTTAACGTCTTTATTTCTTCGATAATACATAAAAAATGAGTATTTTCATAACCTTAAATAAATATAAAATAATATCTTTTCACCAAATTGAAAGCGACTTCTAATTTAATGATCATAATTTATTATATCCTAAATTGAACATGCGGGTCGAATTGATAACCTCCTTTTTTGATGTCGTTTAATAAAAATCTATAACATAAAATTATGGTCGACTATTGGTCGATAGCTGTAGACTAATTTTATATTTTTATCGATATATACAAGCAGATCGCCCATCCCTACACGCACACTACGGCAATTGCACACAAGCATAAAATGGCCACGCACTGGCGAGCTTTAGAAGCTTAAGAGCGCGCATTCAAATTTATGTAAGCCAAAGTATGAGCGAACATCGATATCAACTCACACAGACGCAATACTATACGTATGTGTGTGTTAGCGCTAGAATGAGCGTAGAAATAGTCGGACAAGTAATTTTGATACTTTGATTAATTATTATTTTAATCCATACTATCCATACTTACTATAACATTATAAATGCGAAAGTGTGTCTGTCTGTCGGTCTGTTATAGTTCTTGCAATCTACGAGTGCGCGTCGCCCTTAGTTGTGTGAGTGACCATATCTATACACGCGTACATGGCATGCTCGCTACTGACTGCTCCGTCGGGTACGCACACTAACGAAAATGTCTATTCACATTTCCAACTACAAATAAAGGCGACGCGCACTCGTAGATTGCAAGAAATATACCCCTTCACGTCCAAACCGCTGAACCGATTTTGCTGAAATTTGGTATGGTATTTTGTGTCCCGAGAGAGGACATGGGATACTTTTTGTCCCGAAAAAATGTACGGTTTCAGCACAATAAACTTTTATGATTTGCGTGTAAAGTATTCAATATATTTTGATGAAATTTGGTATACTGATACATTTAATAGTTTTTATCTCGGAAAAATGTATGGTTCTTATTTTTTTTCTCACTTTTTTTGGTAAATAAAGTGGGCCGGCCCCGTGCGAGTTTCTTACGCCGATTCTTCTCGCCGGGTTAGTTGTCGAACCGGTGGTAGGCATCATGTAGACTTTCAGAAAATATTTGCAAAAATTTATTCTGAATAAAAAATTTTGAGTTTGAGTTTGAGTTCCTACGCAATAGACTTAAGGTTTGCGCGTAAACTACACCATCGATTGTAATGATCTATACATCTAAATTACAATAAAATCATAGAAAAGTCAATTCTGTACATTGAATTTAAAAAAAAATACTTGGGACGTGATCTATATGGTGACGTATATGGAAGCCAAAAATATAGTTTTTTTTTATTTTTGTCTGTTTGTCTGTGTCTGTGTATATGTCCGGGATAAACTCAAAAAGTACCGAATAGATTTACTAAAAATTTTGCATAAATATTACTAAGAGTCGGGTCAACATAAAGGCTACAATCTACATAATATTATAACGCTAACACCTAGGGTGGGGAGAGCTGTTCAAGTTTATTTTTTTAGTTTTTTTGCTCATATCGTTAAAACGGTGCGTCATAGAGAAAAAGTGTCTGTTACATAATAAAAGTCATAAAATTTACTAATTACAAAAATGTAATAATTAAAAGTGAATTTAATCTAACCTAAACTAAATATACAGTTTTCGAGTGTCATTTGATTAATGTGCGGGGACTTCACCCAAACTTCCTTCTCCTGGAAATGTTGCTTATACCAGAATTGTGTCGCGTCATTTGTGTTGAGTTTGAATCCTCCTTAATTAAAAGTGAATTTATGCTAACCTAAACTAAACATACAGTTTTCGAGTGTCATTTGATTAATATGCGGGGACTTGGCTAAGGGGTCAGGCTTTTATTTAATGTATTACAATGTATTTTGTTTTACAAGGAACAGCAAATATAGAAAAATACTTATGTATACAAGATGTTTTTTTAAACACCGTTGTCCTTGAAACCATCAAATGAGCCCGTCAAAATGAACAACTTTTTCTATGAGGACAATGCTGGGAATTTAAAAAAATCTGTCGTCATACCCATACAAATTGCCGATCCGGGCATCCGTATGGGTATGGAGACAGCATTTTTTTTTGAGTTCCCAGCATTGTTCTCATAGAAAAAGCTGTTCATTATGACGGGCTCATTTGATAGTTTCAAGGATAACGGTGTTTACACAAACACATTGTATAATATAATAAATATTTATCAAAATTAGATCAATGTTTTTTAAAAAATAGTATTTTTCTCATTTTCAATTGGGTTGGGGCACCTCATAACATCAAGACAAGTTAACAATCTTTTGTATGCAGAATTTACTTATTAAAAGGCAACTTTATAAATTATTGCTATGCCATAAAAAAAAAGACGGGTTGCACTCCGGGAGTGCCGGCAGAAGTGAAAACTTGATTATTAACGTTGTGCATTATTTGTTTTAACCCATTTTTTATGAAAATCGATTTTTAAAAATCGGTTTTTTTAATTTATCGAAACCCTTACAATCGATTAAATTTTTAACCCATTTTTTATGAAAATCGATTGTTAAAAAATCGATTTTTTAAATTAATCGAAACCCTTACAATCGATTAAATTTTTAACCCATTTTTTATGAAAATCGATTTTTTTAATTAATCGAAACCCTTACAATCGATTAAAAAATATCGACAATCGAAAAAAAACAATCGATTATTCGATTAATCGATTTCGATGTTACAACACTACTCTCCAACCGTCTTACGGTTTTTCGATCAGCACGAGAATCTGACGCGAGTTTCACAGTTTTTACCCATCCCACAAAAGTGCTCAACGCCGCTAAAGAAGTTTTCACTTCAAAAATTTCTTTATACATTATCGCTCCACCCTAATGAATACTTATTAAACGATCAACCCGTTCCGGTCGCACTCTAAGTGCCTCTCGCGCAGCAGGTAGTTGACCGGTCTGCCCGAGCGACAAGCGATACGTCCACCCCTTGCAAAGATCCAGCGCGTACTAAATTGTCACGACGCGTGCGCTTGGTTTTAAATTGTGTTTTTTAAAAATTTGTTTAAAATAATAAACGACCGATATTAATTGAATAAAAAATATGGTGTTATAGTAAACAGTATGTTTATTTATTATAACGATAATACCAAACAACAAATTTAGTTTTTCTCGTGGGAAAGCAACATTAAAAAACGCATAATATTATGTCAATTTGTTACGATTTTTTATGGGTATAAAAATAAATATATTATAAAATTTTCTACTGAGGTACACCAAAAGACAATATAATCTGCTTACTAAAAATAATATAGAAATAAAATTTGCATTATTTCATTGTTATTTTACTCGTCAAAGTGAACTCGAATCGACATTTTTGCAATTCGGCGTTCGAAAAACCTCAAAGTAACAAAAATGTAGTCAATAAAACTTTAATTTTACATTGCAGTGCACTAAAAAAGGCCCTGGTCGTTTTATATTTACTAAAAGTGTTATTTAATTTGGTTATTTTACGCATAAAGAAAGCGGTCAAAAACACCTAAAACTGAAAATTGCCTCGTAAATTGACTGCACGCTCTTAAAAAAAGAAACCCAGTAGAATCATTCTCAGCGTGCCACTGAAAGGGACAACAAGAAAAGTAGTTAGTGTTACCAGTAATAAGAGATCTAATATTATATGTATTAATGCCAAGTTAAAAACTTTCAGTAAATATAGTCTGTCAAAAAAGTCACGACATTAATAGAGTCGCCACTTGTTTCCGGTGTGGCCTCTTATGGCCACACTGTATCCAGTCACTATAACAGATTTTGATACTTTATATTAAATACAGTTAAAAAAAAACGTAAATATTATGATTTATATATATTATGTAGTTAAGAAAATTTGAAATAGTTATGATGTAGTTATAATGTGTGTTTAATTTACGATATTACAAGAAACAATCTAATGTATGTAAAGTATTATAATTTTTGTATAACTCACCTCATCACTAACTTACACGTACTGTAGCTGGTTTCGGTGGCTCTGGTAATGATCTTGTAATGCTATTATGTGTATTTTGTATCATATTATAATTAAAGCATCACCTACTTTAAAAAATATATTGCCTGTTTACTTACAAATACATTATTGGTTCTGTTAAAGTCTTAGAACATGTAACTTTATGTTAGTTATATCACAAATATGTCATTAGCTGGTTAAAATTAATTGTGTGTATCAGTGTGAGGAGCAGTGTTTTGTTTAAGATACTTAACATGTAAAATTCTTTTTCGAGGGAAATAAAGATTTGTTTGTTTGCATATGTCATAGTCTGTCAAGAAAGTGAAGAAATTAAAAAGTGGCAACATCGTAGTGTCATCCCTTTTTAATTTCTTCACTTTCTTGACGGACTATATAAAAAATGCATGCATTGCAACCGTTTAATGCATGCAATGCATGCATTAAACGGTTGAACCGATGTGGCTAATTTTAGTCTTAAAATATTCCTGGAAGTCCAGGGAAGGTTTATAAGTGAGAGTGACACGAAGTTCACCGGGACATCAGCTAGTCGCTAGTATTACATATTATGAATTTATAACACCTGTTATTTAAGAACCCTCTCCCTGAGACGTGCAGAGCTAGGTACTTTGATGACCAGTGAGAGCTGAGAGAAGCTCACTCCTGTTTTATTAAGGAACTTCTTATTTAAAAAATACAAAAAATAAATAAATAAAAAACAGGGTTTTTTTTATTTTAATAAAATATGATCATCCAAATAATATTCTACAATGCAGCCGGAAACAGAATCATCGCCACTTTCTAGGTCCATGTAGTTACAGCAGTGGTGTCTGGTGTCACAGTGAAGAGACACTTTCATCTTCAATAATCAGCTCTTCAATATCCTAATAAAGGGTTAATTCCCACTCCTTGTATTTATTTTCATTGTTTTTTTTTCAAAATGATAGCTTAAATTCTCCGTCATTTCGGTTATTTCGTTAAACGCTTTTTCTGCTACCTGTAAACATAAAACGTAATACTTAATTATAATATTATATTATGCTGCATAAAAGTGTTAAAGGAGTTAAGCACATACACCGTGACACGAGAATTTTATATAATATATATCTTAAGAAACATAATTACGCAAAGCACCTAAGTCAAAGTATCAATCATTGTTAGGCGCGTTATATTATAAATTTCTTTGACAGTTCATTGTTTACGTAAACATAAGGTTTATGTAAAATTGTTGTTTTATTATACCACATAATACTTACTCAGGCTACTTAAAATTGCATTATACAACAAAATTAACAAACAGAATTTATAAAACAAATGCTTAATTACCTGCCACTATGGCGATTGAGCGATCAGAATCGGAAATGTGGACGCGAGAATTTCAGTGATATTTTCGCGTTTTACTATTTTTCTTCAATGAAAATATTCAAATTTTCAGCACTCTGACACGTCTTTCACTTTAATTGTTAATATTGTTACGGATACGGACACACAGAGCCATCTAGCGTCGAACCGGCAAAACTAGGGGACACACTACACATAAATCCCCTACTCGAAACTAGATGACGCTAGTTGGTACATGCTCGAATCTCCTAGAAAGTTCCGACCGTTGTTTACTTGTTTACATGTTTACTTGTTTACATGTTTACTTGTTTACGTGAATCGAGTAAAAGAACTTTCTAGAATTCGAGTCGCCCATATAAATAGGCACAGGTGGACGGCCCGGGATTCAGTTTTATCTGAGCGATCTTCGAGGCGACTTCGAAGTGAAAACAAGTGATCAATAGTGAGTGATTGTGATAGTGAACCTACGACTCGGCTAGGACCTAGGACAGTGATAGTGCTCAGTGATTTGGATCTAGTGCTTAGTGTTTGGACTTAGTGATTTGTGTGAGCTAGTGTCAGTGAATAAAGTCTTCCAGAGAGTCACCAGGTCTTTCTCTCCGAATCCTCGAACCCTAGCACGTAACAACTGGTGTCGGAAGTGAGATTTGGAGATGCCATTGACTCCGAGAGAGGACTTCAAGGGGAGTGTCAGGACAAGGGCGCAGCGAGCTGCTGCCATTGACTCCGAGAGAGGAGTTGGAGGTGGAGCTGCGGAGGCCACACCCACTGGGGACCAAGCTCCGCCCACTGCGGGGCAGGCCCCACCCGCTGGCCCCGCCCACCAGGCTCCGCCCACTGACCACGCCCCCCAGGCTCCACCCACTTCGGGTGAAACCACGCCCACTGGCTCCGCCCACCGGGATCCGCCCACCGACCACGCCCCTCAGGCCCCGCCCACTCTGGACATGGCCACGCCCACTAGCTCCGCCCACCAGGCCACGCCCACTCAGGCCACGCCCACTGGCCCCGCCCACTTGGCCCCGCCTGCTCAGGCCCCGTCAACTAACTCCATCCATCCTGCCACGCCCGTAGTTTCTACGGCCCCTCAAATGGCTCCTCAATTGGAAAGCATAATTGAGTTAATTCAGGCTTTGCAAGAGGCCCAAGACCGCAAGATTCTCGGCGCTTTGCAAGATTCTCAAAGGGCAATGATGGAGGCACAAGAGCAACAAAAAGTCCTCCAAGAAAAAGCACTTGGAGCTATAAAGGATGTAAGTGACACTGTGGTTAAGCTCCGAAAAGATGTCGACATAATGGACGAACGAGTTACGGGGTTAGGATTGGATGTGGAAAATGTGAAAACCGGCCTTACTGAACTTCAGAAGAAAGTAGTGCGCCTGGAAACCACAGGAGTGGCGGTGTCTAGTGGAACTACCGGAGTGGTGCAAGTGGTACAAGGACCAAGAGTTAAAGTGCCACCATACGACGGTACTACTTCTTGGAACGCTTATCGTCAGCAATTCCAGACGGTTGCTTCTGCCAACGGATGGACTGACGAACAATGCCTGACCGCTCTCACTGTTGCGCTCAGAGGGCAAGCTTTGTCGGTCCTAGAAGCACATACAGGGAAGGGGTTCCAAGACCTGATGGAGGCCCTTGAATCCAGATACGGGGAGCGACACCTGGAGCACGTGTTCCGTGCTCAACTTCGTGACAGAGTCCAACGCTCAGGAGAGGGACTACAGCAATGGGCGTTGGAAATTGAAAAACTTGTCAAGAAGGCACACCCAGGAGCCGATTCCAAGATGATCGACACGAATATTGTGCAAGCATTTGTCGACGGAATCAGGGACCTCGAGGTCAGAGCTGCAGTGAGGCTACGTCACCACACCTCGCTAAAGGAAGCATTGGCGCATGCTTTGGAGGTCGAGGCTGTTCGCAGTGACATACGACAGACCCATAAGATCCATGAGGTCTCTGAGGATGTTAAGGAGGTCAAGGCTCCCACGAAGAGAAGTTTTGGAGCCATGTGCTACAAGTGCGGTGAGAGGGGCCATCTTCAGCTCAACTGCCCGCAGAAGGATACTCAGATGGCAAGAATGAAAAGGCTCGAGGAACTTTCTAGGAGATTCGAGCATGTACCAACTAGCGTCATCTAGTTTCGAGTAGGGGATTTATGTGTAGTGTGTCCCCTAGTTTTGCCGGTTCGACGCTAGATGGCTCTGTGTGTCCGTATCCGTAACAATATTAATCACAGTAACATGTAGTTTTCACATTGTAAAACTAAATTTAAGCAAATTGAAAATATTTGTTTTGTAAACTTTATGTCACAGAGTATTGATACAACAAAGGGTTAAATGTCAAAAGAGTGTTGCTATTGCTAAAAAAAAAGTTTCGCCTCCTAGACATTCTTGACGCACTATATAAATGTAAATAGTCTTTTACATTTATATGAAGTACTTGCTGAAATTTTTATATTATTATTCGACACCAATATAATCTATATATATATTTACATATGTCGCAGTCATCAGGTTTAATCTGCGATTCGATTGCATGACTAGCGTATTCATTGAATGACTCCATTCAATTGAATGACTGAAGGACAACTAGTCAAGACGTTGACTGAAACGTTTAACGTCTTGACTAAACGTCATTATAGTGAAGACGTTGAATGGTAGGTATATAGGCGATATAGCCGACTTTGTAATGCTTGTTTAGGGTGACCAAGAGTTTGGAACCTTATTTTGAATAACAATAATTAGTGATAATAAATAACGATTGCGGACACGGCCATAATAAGTATATTATTATGATTCTATAGGTACCTACCTATTGTTTTTTAAGTTTTAAGATGTGCAAATTGCAATACTGCCTATTTGTATGAACTAATTCAAGGATTTCAAAGAATCAAATAATAAATTACGCTCGTTTGGCCTCATCCTGAGGATTCTTTTTTTTATGAAATAAAACGGGCAAACGAGCAAACGGGTCACCTAATGGAAAACAACTTCCGTCGCCCATGGATACTCGCAGCATCAGAAGGGCTGCAGGTGCGTTGCTGGCCTTTTAAGAGTGAATAGGGTAATAGGGATGGAAAGGGAAGGGAATAAGGGAGGGTAGGGAAAGGAATAGGGTAGGGGATTAGGCCTCCGGTAAAATCACTCACTCGGCGAAACACAGCGCAAGCGCTGTTTCACGCCGATTTTCTGTGAGAACGTGGTATTGTTATTTGTATATCTTTGAGATCCTGAAACAGTAACACCATGATAACTTATTATCATTGTGTTCACGCAATCAAGAACACTAAAACACAAACCCCTAAATATCACAAAATATAATTAACAAGAACAATATACCTACTTACTAACCTTGATTTTGTTGTTCGTTCAGTTCGTTCGCCAGTTTCGCCTCAAATTTTTCTTTAAGAGTAGCCAGCGGCGGAGTAATAATCGTGAAATCCATTTGTCACACTATTTTATAATTAATAAAGCACTTTAAGAAAACTCAATCGGAAAAAATATCAACACAGTGTTCTTTGTGCAAGTTGTTTGAGGCCATGTTGGTATTGGCGACTACTAGCGCCGCAGTGGAAAAAATGAACTAAATTATTTAATAGCCTGACTGATTTTATGTTCGCTCTTTTCAAAGAGCTATGTTACAATCCGCGAACTAGTTGGACGTTGGATGACGATTGTTCAATCGACGTTCGGCCGAGTCATTCAATTGAATGGAGTCATTCAATGAACACGCTAGTCATTCAATCGAATCGCAGATTAAACCAGATGACTGCGACATATATATAAAAATGAATTTCCAATTGTGTTAGTAACGCTATAACTCGATAACGGCTGAACCGATTCTGCTAATTTTAGCCTTCAAATAATCCTTGAAGTCCAGGGAAGGTTTTTGAGTGACACGAAGTTCACCGGGACAGCTAGTATATTGTATTAATCATGATTTATTGCATTAAAGACCAGCAATCTATTAGAATTATACGCGGGCGAACCTGCGGGTAAAATCTGGCACTAGCCATTAGTGTATTAAAAAAACACAATTCAATCATCAACATATTTATTTCACATAGTACAATAATTGATATGCTCTAAGCCCCATAAAATATCTGTCAAACTCTTTATTTATTTGAAGTTTAATAATCATTAAATATTTCTGAGTACGGCAGTAATTATTTAAATTTTAAAGAAGTATTTTTTTATCGGGCCACCACACTTTCCTACCACTGTGTCTCCTGTGTCACCAGAATCGACAGCGGTATCCAACCACAAAAACTCTTTGATATGATCTCAAGGAGCCCGAGAGACATGCTAAAGCTGTCTTGGGACCCGCATCGAAATTAATCAAAAGAAGATAGGAGGAGCAGGAAATATTCCCATTTTCCCTCCCCATACAAAGCGGGAGGTCTCACACGATGGGTTAGGTACCTGATGCTTCGCTCTTAGAATCTAGGAGCTGTAATAAAAAATATTAATTTAATTTCTGTACACACTACACAGATAAGAAGTACCTAATTAATTATAAATAAATTACCTTGACAGGCACAGAAAAAGAAATGTTTTCTTTCCAACATTTAAGTAATACATCTTCTTTATTAAAATGTCTACTGTATATTCTTGAACCACGTGGTCGGTCCCAATAATTCAGTCTATTTGTTGCAGTTCTCCATAATTTACGGATTTCAGGGTCATTAGGGAATCTGAAAAAAAAATGGATACATAATAATTGTATTGAAATAGTACTTTAATCCATCAAGCCCCATAAGAGCACCGGTGATCGCGACAATAATTATAGAATACAATAGCATTTCAAAGAATCCGCGATCGAAGGATTAAAAATATAAAACCGACTTCAAAATAATTGTACTTAATTGAGAATTAAAATTACGTTATCTCAAAACTACTAGACCGATTTTGATGAAACTTGCAGTATTCCTTAAGTTGAACAATTATACCAAACTGTACAACAAAAAAAGAATTACTCAAATCAGACTTATAGTTCCGGAGATATGCAAACACAAACATAAAAACATACATACATACATAAATACATATACTTTTGAAATTTGTTTCATTTGTTCAGACACTGATCTAGACTAACATATTATACAAAAACTGGGCAGTTCTAGAAATATTACATACATACCTACGCTTCGAATTGATAACCTCCTTTTTTGAAGTCGGTTAAAAAACAAAATGTTGAAAAAAACATATTTACTTAAATTTCCCCATTAGCAGGGTAATTAATGTAAGCAACATCTGGCAGCACTGGCATTTGAGGTTATAAAAACAAAATACATAAAATACAATATATTAGATGCTAATTTTAGTAAAATATATGTTTAATGTGAACAATATTAATAATTAAAGAAAGATAATTTATAAAAACTGTGATGCTAATAAAATAAAACAAAATTTTTGAAAACTAACGTGTGAAAAGATATTCCCTCAATTTTCCTTAAAGTATTGCTTTTACAGCCCATAACACTACATCCCAACATTATTTTAATATAGTGCACATACACATCTTATAAGAAAAACACAAACCACTACTTCTACGTTACAATAATTAGTTAAATCAAACAAAATTTGTAAATCCCAGCTGTTTGTTTACGAAACGTCAAACTTTGGTTTGCTCCTACAGGAGTATCACATTGGAAAAAATGGCCACGCGGTGAGGGACACAAAATAATTATTTTATCTCTTTTCTCCACAAGCAATATGTAATTAACTATCTCTTTCTTTGTGCGAATGAAAAGGAAATATCCAGCTATCTATACTTTTACTCTGTCTACGTTTAGAAGCCATTTACCTATCCCTAATCTGTGCGTGCGACACAACACGGCGCGAAACTTCACTTCACTGACGTTTGAATGTTTTATTTATTATAGCGTCTGTTCTATGGAACGTAAAGTGTCGCGACTCGCGTGACGCGTCGCGTAGTGTCCACTGTCCCTTTAGTACGGTCTCGCCTTTATCCAGTATCGATTTCTCAAATAATTAAAAAAGACAAACGTCAGTGTCATCCAAGTGTCAGTCATGTCAGCTGTCAACTGTCAGATTTATTGAAATTGGAAATGCCTGGATTTTTATTAAAATTAACGCAACGTTTCTACTATAGCGGTAGATTGCCGACGGCTGGTTTAGCGACAGATTGTAAACGCTGTGTTCTCACAAGTCATCCGTTATCGTATTCAGCAGTAGCAGCTAATAAAAGAAAAATGGCATCGGATAAAATCTTGCCGAAGTTGTTCCAATTTGTGGACAAAAATGCAGAATCTTACAAGCAACTTTTAAAGGAAGCCGTGGCTATCCCATCGGTATCAAGCGATGCAAAATATCGTGATGACTGTGTTCGTATGGTTCATTGGACTCAAGACAAATTAAAGGAACTGGGGGCCACTACAGAACTGAGGGACGTCGGATACCAAACAATCGACTGTCAAGAAGTTAAATTGCCTCCAGTGCTAGTCGGAACTCTCGGAAATGTATGTGTGTATTTACTTTCTTTTATTTTAGATTATTTACTTGCCTTTTTAATGAAAAATCTTGTGTACAGGACCCTAAAAAGAACACTATTTGTATATATGGGCACTTGGATGTTCAACCTGCCTTAAAATCGGATGGCTGGCTCACTGAGCCGTTTGAGCTTGTGGAGCGCGATGGGAAGCTGTTTGGCAGAGGATCCACAGATGACAAAGGCCCTGTGCTGGGTTGGATCCATGTTATAAATGCATATAAAGCAATTGGAGAGGAGGTAAGCTAAAAAAATCTATTTTTTTTATTCTCTTAATTCATGAAGCCTCAAACGGCCACATCTGGCCGCGATAACAATGAAAAAGCTATTGTGTCTCGTTTTGCCACGAGTGCCACGACTGATGGGTTAATTTATTATAAGTTAATCCTTTGAGCCCCACAGCATGGTCACATGCAACTGCGATAACAATAGAAAGGCTATTGTGTCTTGTTTTTCTACGAAGGATTAAGTAGGATACTTTTTTAGATTATTTATATTATTATGAAAAAGATGAAACTTAATAATATAACATTTTTTGTGATTTTACAATAATTTTAGAATGTTATCTTTTATAAGAGATGTGTATTAGATTTTATTGCACTTTATTGACCATTTCTCGTAAAATATGTCACATTGTCTGTGTATGTGGGTGATATTAAATACTATCTTTGTATTTCTATTTATTAGCTCCCTGTGAACTTGAAGTTTGTGTTTGAATGCATGGAAGAATCAGGATCCGAAGGTCTGGATGAGCTACTCATGGAGAAGTTGAAGCCCGAGGGTTTCTTTGACACGGTAGACTATGTGTGTATATCCGACAACTACTGGTTGGGAACCACTAAACCCTGCATCACCTATGGACTGAGAGGTATTAGCTACTACTTCCTGGAGGTGGAGTGCGCTAAGATGGACCTACACAGTGGAGTCTATGGCGGAACTGTGCATGAAGGTATGATTTTTAAATATCCTTACTTATATTATAAATGTAAAAGTGTATCATTCACAACCACACAACTGCACTTTGTATTTTTGATGGATATACTTTGAGTTCCAGGACAGGAATTAGGATAGGTTTTAGTATGGAAAATTTTGTGTAAAAATAATTTGTTATTACCTACAGTTGTGGTCAAGACTCAAGAGTTTCCAAAGAGATAGAGATCCTGTATCTCTGTTTGACAATTATTTATTTAATCAGGAATAAAAATGCCCTATGGCATATAGACCTAATACTACTTTACACGGTATTATTTAGTAGTTTTTTTTAGTTATTTAGTAGTTTTTTAGAAACTTTCACATATTTTATAATAGTAGTATTTTTTTAATTATTGCTCTTCAGCTTTCATCTTTACTTTGAAATGTATGGACATTAAAAACAGATATATGTTGCAATGAAATTGACACTATAATATGATAAGGTTCAATGTTTGTTCCATTAGTCATACATTGAACCCAAGCGGTAGAAATCAAATACCACTATCAGTAAAAATAAATTGATGTGCATGTTTTATACCATGTTTCTTGTTTGCTTTGTTTGTACACAAAAAAGCTTATTTAATGCTTCAACTTCCAAGTGGTCGAATTTGACTGCGATAACAATAGATTTCCAGGAATCCACGATTGAGGGATTAATTTAGTTCTTTTTACAATTGATGGAAATAAAATACCATCTGGTTAAATATTGCCACATCATGTAAGAAACATTTTGTAAAAGCAAATTTTGTATTTCCTTTCTTCTTAAGTCATAATTTTTTTGTTTGTTTTAGCTATGTCGGATTTGATTTATTTAATGAACACTTTGGTTGATAAAGATGGAAAAATCCTTGTAACCGATATTTACAAATCTGTGGCGCCCTTAACGGAAAATGAGAAGAAATTGTATGACACTATTGATTTCAACCCTGATGCTTACAGGTAAGATTTTAGAACATTCCTAATACCCACATAAAAACAGTTTCCTATGAGAATTGCTTGGTCCTTTACAGGAATATAAAGTACCTTTTGTGTAAATATACCTTTAGTAAATAAAATTCCAAAACAACAAGAACAATTTTAATCACAGTCAGCAGACCTCACTTTGATGAATTGTGGTAGCTGTTATTTATCTCGTGTTTTACTTCTTCACGCCAAAATACAGAAGTTTTGCGTGAAGAAGTAAAAAACATGATTACAGATAGTCGCGATTATAAGATAATTAGTGAGGCTAATTGAGGATGTTACAAGATATATTTGATTGTGCTTTACAATGAAATACCGCTCTGCTTTAATATTAAAATCACAAACACCTCATCGGCTGACCGGTGCAGTGGCCAATTCTTGTTTTTCACATGCGATCCCAAGAGGGGTTAGGACATGACCTTTCCGTATTGATATAATCAGTTTTTACTATGTAATTTGTTTAGCTATTATGCCTATAAATAATTTTTCAACTTCCAAATTAATCAACTTCCAAAAACCTCGTGACGCTCCCAAAATTTTAGACTGGGACCGCGCTTGTTTATTAAGTACCTCGTTTGTATTCTCAGGCTGTTCCACTAGCGAGCATCACTTACCCGTGCGCAAACCGAGAATTGGTCTCCAGAAGTAAAAAATAGAAGCAATTGGTCTATTAGCTCAATACATCGCGGTTATTGAAGTCATATGATTCATTAGCGATTACGTGTTCCGTTGTTGCCGGGCGCCGGACGCACGCGGATATAACACTGTTCATTGACACATTATTCTCACAACAATACAACAAAATATTGTAAACTCTTATGCATACTTCCATACTAATATTATAAATGCGAAAATGTGTATGTCTGTCTGTTACCTCTTCACGCTGAACTCATTTAGATGAAATTTGGTATGGAGATTCTTTGAGTCCCGAGAAAGGACATAGGATAGTTTGTGTTGCGGAAAAATGTACGTTTCCTGCGCATAAAAGCGTTAGTTTACCTAAGTTTTATGATACAAAAGATCAATGATCATGTCCTTTCCCGGGACTAGAAGTATCTCGACCATGCCAAATTTCAACAAAATCGGTTCAGCGGTTTGAACGTGAAGAAGTAACGGGCAGACAGACAATATACTTGAATGACTTTTTTACTACTTTTTAATGGGTTGATAGCATGAGTTTATAGCAGATATTTTGAAAGTCATTACTATTTGCATTACCTGCATTTTTAAATTTTATGACTGACTGGATTATGCCCGTAACTCCGTTGCGCCAAAACGCGGGAACCGTACATTTTTCCGGGACAAAAAGTATCTTATGTCCTTTCCCGGGACTCAAAGTATCTCCATGCCAAATTTCAGCAAAATCGGTTCAGCGGTTTGAGCGTGAAGAGGTAACGGACAGACACACTTTCGCATTTATAATATTAGTATGGATATGGATAGTATGGAAGTATGGATTTTAATCAATAATAATCACAATCATCGTTCTTAAATCATGAATCATGACTATCTATAAGGTGAGGTGGGGTAAGTCAAACATAGTTTGCTGTTGCACAGCATAAATCGAATTTTCTGACTAAACGGTTTGACTTATCTTTGAGTTGACAATGACGTACTTAGGAAAGATTCTTATGTTCTTATAAAATAATAAATAAATTCCACTTGACGTGTTCTAAGCTTGTATAATTTAAAAACATGTTAGCAGTAAAAACTGCCAGTCTTCCCCCAGGAAATGGGGTAAGACTAACAGTAGCAAAATTTTGTATAAGATATAGACTTTATGCACTTTCCGAAACAAAATAATATTTATTCAAATATTTTTAATAAAATTGGAATTCTATTACCTTGGAATAACGTTCAGTTTTGCAGTATTTCTTTATTGTAACAATTTGGGGTAAGACTAACATACTGTCGCAAACAGAGGTTTAAAACCTTTGGGTGTTAATTAGGTTTGCTTTGTTTTAAAACAAATCAAAACGAATTAACACTCCAAGGTTATTAATATTCATAATTAGATAATATAATAACCGAAACTGAAAAAACAGTTTCACAGCTGTTAATGAAACTGACCAACTTTGCCAAAGAAACTTTTTTCAAAACAAAAATTATTGACTTCTCCATACTCGTATAAAATGAAAAGTTCAATTAGATAATTTGTATGGAGAAGTTCATTATTTTAAGAGGATTTGGGAAAGTTGTTCAGTTTTACTAACTGAACAAATGAATGAATAAAAATTATTTTCTATTTCCCTTGGTCCCGGCATCAAGCTTGAACGGCTAAACCGTTGTGTTTGTTATTATCAGGAAAGTTGCTTGGCAGTGTTGGGTAGGGTAGTGTAGTGTAGAGTAAGGTAGGGTATTTTTTGTAAATACCTATATTTGACCGTGCGAAGTAATGGAGGGCCGCTAGAGATATAAATAAATGAACAGAATTAAGAATAAAACTTCTTGAAATGAATTCTTTATTAAACTTCTTAAAACAAACCAAAAATATATTTCTCTTCTAATCATAAGGTATGGCACTAATTCAGTCTTAGACAACGCGATACTTTTTAAAAGTAGTAGGAACTTTGTATTAATTATAGTAGCTTATTAAATTTACATTTTACAGTATGTAACAAAACTAACAAGTGTAAATAAACTAAAAAGTGATAATAGACCTAAAGTATTATCATAATACTCTAGACTCTAGGGTGTATATGTGTTCCTGGTAGAGAGTTCACTGTGAAAGTAGCAGCGCTAAAAGACCACATTTTGTGATATCTATGGCAAGCGCCCAAGCGTCACGTGTTTCCCCATAAAAAGAATTGCTCTTTCAGCGCTGCTGTTTTTACAGTGAACTCTATACATGGGACTCACACACACCCTAAAGTAATATCACAATGTTTTGTTACACCCGGTATTAAATGGCTATAAAAAAATAAGCATCTATTGAATATTATAGCCTTCAAAAGACATTTTGAAAGATATTTGTCCTCTTCGACCTATTATTGGATCCGGTAGCTTGCATACTATGTCGTCAAGATGTCTTACTTCACATATTATGTCAGGTACGTTTGGAAAAACAAATGTACTTCTATTCTCACCGCCTCTAAATATACTTTTCCTGACAAACTTTACAGTTGGGATACCATCCGAGTTCAACTCTGTAACTACTCCAATGTAGTGTTTAACACTCGTTTTAGTTGTAAATTTTACCAAGACCCATTGACTTTTGAGGACAGTACTTGTTGTTGGTTCATCATAATCATTGCTACAGCTGTCTTCATATTCTACAACATCAGTATCATCTTCAGTTGTCTGTAGCAATCCTGTGAAATAATCTCCAATTTCTTCATCACTCTCTTCAATAAATTCTATATCAATGTCACTTTCACTAGTGGAATCATCAGTCTTTATTTTTTCTTTTTTTGAGAAGATTCACTTTTCAAATTTTTTCTCTTCTCTCTGTTACTTTTGTTGATGGTTTTTTCTTTATTTACTTTTTTTTGTTTGGTATTTTTTTTTAACAGTTTCTCCTCTTTTTGTTTCAATTTTCTAATTTTTGCTTCTTCAAGTTCTTTTTGTCTTTTGTACACAACTGCGGATGTTATTATTTCGGCCCCGCTAGCTACTTTTTTGCGTTTTTTAACATTATGCGTCCCAGCGCTTATTTTGTCGAGCAACAGATCCTCAAAAGTTATGTTAAAGTTTACGGGACGATCTTCGAGAATAATAACTCTTGGGGATTTTGAGTTTGTTGCAAAAGAAAACTGCTCGTTATAAACCTGTTCCGGTGCGATACTTACTGAGGATATAGAGTTCTTTGCAACAAAAGACTGCTCGATATGAACCTGTTCCGATGTAGTACTTGTTGAGTTCTTTACAACAGAAGATTGCGTAAGATGAATCTGTTCCGATGCAATATTTGCTTTATTACAACTATTCCAGCGATTTATGCAAAGAGACAACAATGAAGGAACTAAAAATGGTCTTAACACGTTTTCCGTGAGCCGTTCTTGTTGCTTCTTCCACTCCACAAGTTGGTCCGGGTGAAATTTCTCCTGAGAGACTGCGTTGCTATTGAAGGGATAAATTCCAGCTTTACGGAACCCAGCTATACAAACGCGGGGATCAATTTGGGCCCAGACTTAACTAATCAATTTGGAGAATTCTTTTTTAGGCAAAGCTTGACCAACATGTAGCCTTTGCCAATTTACTAATTGTTTATCCCATTTGTCTTTAAAAGACTTGTTGACGGCCAAATCCAACGGCTGCAAATTATCGCTCGTGTGTGGTGGAATTTTCAGGATGGTAATATTTGCTTGTCTTGCTTTTTCAATAATATTAATCCCTACGTGCGTGGAGTGGCCATCGTAAACTAATAATATTGGCCGTCTATCACCTACGGTAGGTAGAAACACCTTTTGAAAGAATGTTTCAAATACCTCAGCCTCCATCCATCCGTTACTTGTAGCCGCATAGACGGTTCCAGGAAAGCCCTCTTCTGAAATCCATTCGTCCCAGAGATTTTTGCCCTTATATACTATAAGCGGAGGAGTTTTGTCACCAGCTGCACTGCATCCTAACAAAACTGTTGTGTTGTCTTTGCCGGGTGAGGCGATTGTTCTCGTCGAAGCATAACCACGAAGACCAACGACTTTAGTTTTGCTGGGGTTTTTGCTAAAACTAGTTTCGTCTAAATTCCAAATTTGTGAAGGTTTATCATGTAGCTCGAGCTGATCTAAGGTATTTTTTAATAATTCATAGTAAGAGTAAATAACCCACGGATTGCATGCTTTTTTACGCGAATTTTCTACGGCTTGTGGTTTCTTTACCGACAAAGCATGACGTTTCTTAAACGATAAGAACCAATCCTCTCCAGGTCTGCCGTTTTTAAAATTATTGGGGATATTATTTTTGGCTATGTATTGTCCCACAAGCTCCAATATTTCTTCTCTGGTGAGACCGAATCCATATTTTTCCATAATATGTATGTTTTTAGCTAACTTCTTTTCCGTTTCTGCAGTTAGAACTGTACTTCTCCCTAAAGAGTCAGATTTTAATCCATATCTTCCGTAGACTCGGGCTACAATAGTTGGTCGAGGAATTTTGTATTCCATAGAAGCTCTGTAAGCTGACAACTCGCCGTTCTTAACTTTTTCCACAGCTTCTAATAATTGATCTCTGCTATAGGCAGTCGCTCGGTCGGTTTTTCTTTTGTAATTTCGGACCATCTTGCATTATTCTGCAACAAAAATATAAGTTTCTTTTAATATCATAAAATAACAAACAATTCAATTGAGTTAAAAAAGGCATGACGGATGCTATGTTAGTGTTATATTGACTTTATCTATCCTAAATTTCATTTCAGCCAATTAAAAAATATAATGTGATCCGAGCAAAATATACACTCACAGCTTTTCATCAAATCGGTTCATCGGTTCCACTGAACGAGTTTTTGGCGTAAAAGAGTAACAGACAGACAGTTTGACTTTCATTAAAATTGTAAAGAAATATTATATTAATCAAGTGAAAAAAGTTCATGAAAATTGTATATTTATTACTGTGAGACGGACGTCGACGATTCACGTCGCCACTTTTGTGATCTTCACTGTAATAAATTATAAACAAAAAACGTCACGACACGACACGACTTCACTATTAATTTTCAATTTACTCTCAATGAGCCAATATAATTAACATTTAAGTAATACCCATAATGCAGAAGTGCTTTAAAATAACTATTCCATAACTATTCCCCTATCTTGGATGAGCCGCCATGTTGGATGTAGAATGAAATTACAGTCGTTCTCGAGTTACTCTCAAAAGCCCTTTCATTTAATATCCATATTGTAGGACTGCATATAAAATAATTATTTCGCCATCTTGGATGGTCGGACATATTGGATTTAGAGTGATGTCACAATATACCATATCGTGCAATGTCATCCAAACTAAACGCGTACGCAAAATTTCAGCTCATTGGTTAAATAATATATCTACTTCAAAATTGAGTTCCAAAATTCCACCGCAACATACATACTTACATACATACATACATTACAGAGCAAGTTAATAAAAGCTTTTAATAAAAAAATCGAAGTACCCACAATGAAAAAAACCTTAACTGAATGGTTCATTACATCTGATTTGGGGAAAGACTAACGTACGTTAGTCTAACCCCAAGGAAAGTGATAGTCTTGCCCCACTTGAAAACTTGTAAGTCAGGTTTTTGTTTCGTTGAAAATTCAAGTAATTCGTTTGTTTTACTGAAAATCAATCTAATATTATAAAAGCGGATATTAATACCATGGTACTTACCACCAAAACACTTCAATTTATTCACTTTTTAATGGCAAAATGTATACACATGTAGGCACCCAACCGCTTTCCGAAAAGTTTAAAGCGTCTGACAGATTTCATTTTGTTATGTTGGCAATATGGTTGAGTATAAGCGACATCTATGAGTTGAGCTGAGACCTTTTTCGACTAAACTGTTTTACCAACATCCTGGCATTGGGAATAACGCTATACATATCGAGATAATTGCAAGTGTTATTCATGCCCCGGTGATAGTCTTACCCCACCTCACCTTACATATAATAAAACTGTAGAAATGAAGATTCTGTACATTAAAGATATTCAAAAAATAATAAGCGGAGGGTGTCACTACATCGCTATAGAAGCCAAAAATGTGGTCAGTTTTTTGTCTGTCTGTCTGTCTGTCTGTCTGTCTGTCTGTCTGTCTGTCTGTCTGTCTGTATGCTTGTTCCACTATCACACGAAAAGTACTGATCCGATTTGAATGCGGTTTTCGCAGATATATTTGTCTTCTTCCAACTTAACATCTGGTGTATAAAAAAATTTCTCCCCACCCCTCTAAAGGGATGAAAGAGGGGGTCAGATTTTGTATAAGACTTTTGCTTTAACACGAAAACTACTGATCCGATTTGAATGCGGTTTTCACAGATATATTTGTCTTCTTCCAACTTAATATCTGGTGTATAAAATTTTTCCCCCCACCCCTCTAAAGGGACGAAAGAGGGGGTCAGATTTGAGATTTTGTATAAGACTTTTGCTTTAACACGAAAACTACTTATCCGATTTGCATACGGTTTTCGCAGATATATTTGCCTTCTTCCAACTCAACATCTGGTGTATAAAAATCACCCCCCCACCCCTCTAAGGAGACCAAAAAGGGGGTCAGATTTTGTATCAAACTTTTTTCTTTAATGGATAAGTCCATTAAAGAATACATATTATTAACTGTTTTTCCAACTTAACATCTGGTGTATAAAATTTTTCCCCCCACCCCTCTTAGGGGACAAAAGAGGGGGTAAGATTTTGTGTCAACTTATGAAGTAGAAATACTTTAAATGGCAAAACAACGTTTGCCGGGACAGCTAGTAGTAGAATAAAAGTAGAAATATTAAAAATGCGAGTTTTAAAATGTTTATTTAATCTTTAAACTAATAGTCTCTATTTAGACGCAAAAAAATCGTTACCTCGGAATAATTCGCATAGAGCTGAAAATTTGTAGAGACGTGGAATACACCATTATAAATAAAACCTCAAAAGTCCCCGGCGATCCTCCTTGTGCAAAAAAAACTGGTTGCACTCCGGGAGTGCCGGCAGAAGTGAAAACTTGATTATTAACGTTGTGCATTTTTTTAACCCATTTTTTATGAAAATCGATTTTTAAAAAATCGTCAATCAAGTTGTTTCGATGAAGGTTTCGATCAAGGTTTCGATCAAGTTTCGATCAAGTTTTGAACAAGTTTCGTTCAAGTTTCGATCAAGTTTCGATCAAGGTTTCGATCAAGGTTTCGATCAAGTTTCGATCAAGTTTTGATCAAGGTTTCGATCAAGTTTCGATCAAATTTCGATCAAGTTTCGATCAAGTTTCGATCAAGTTTCAATCGAGTTTCGATCGAGTTTCGATCAAGGTTTCGATCAAATTTCGATCAAGTTTCGATTAAGTTTCGATCAAGGTTTCGATCAAGGTTTCGATCAAGTTTCGATCAAGTTTCGATCAAGTTTCGATCAGGTTTCGATCAAGGTTTCGATCAAGTTTCGATCAAGTTTCGATCAAATTTCGATCAAGGTTTCGATCAAGTTTCGATCAAGTTTCGATCAAGGTTTCGATCAAGTTTCGATCAAGTTTCGATCAAGTTTCGATCAAGGTTTCGATCAAGTTTCGCTCAAGTTTCGATAAAGTTTCGATCAAGTTTCGATCAAATTCGATCAAGTTTCTATCAAGTTTCGATCAAGTTTCGATCAAGGTTTCGATCAAGTTTCGATCAAGTTTCAAATTGAGTTCGAGTTCGACACAAAACACTACTCTCCAACCGTCTTACGCGTTTTTTATGGTTTTTCGATCAACACGAAAATCTATTGCGAGTTTCACAGTTTTTACCCATCCCACAAGAGCTCAACGACGCTAAAGAAGTTTTCACTTCAAAAAATATTCAAGGTCAAAGGTACGAAAATTATGTTTTTTCCCATTTTTTTTCAAACTGTACATTTTATCATAAAAATAGCTGGTAAGTATGGCAAGAGTGTAGATCATAGAATTCTCTATCAAGTTTCGATCAAGTTTCGATCAAGTTTCGCTCAAGTTTCGATAAAGTTTCGATCAAGTTTCGATCAAATTCGATCAAGTTTCTATCAAGTTTCGATCAAGTTTCGATCAAGGTTTCGATCAAGTTTCGATCAAGTTTCGATCAAGTTTCAAATTGAGTTCGAGTTCGACACAAAACACTACTCTCCAACCGTCTTACGCGTTTTTTATGGTTTTTCGATCAACACGAAAATCTATCGCGAGTTTCACAGTTTTTACCCATCCCACAAGAGCTCAACGACGCTAAAGAAGTTTTCACTTCAAAAAATATTCAAGGTCAAAGGTACGAAAATTATGTTTTTTCCCATTTTTTTTCAAACTGTACATTTTATCATAAAAATAGCTGGTAAGTATGGCAAGAGTGTAGATCATAGAATTCTCTACAAAAAATATTCAGACACTTTTTTCATACGACTTACCATTTCTCATAATTTGCGGGCTTAAAGTTTAGGAAATCATACTTATACATCTTATATTATAACGTTAAAAAAATTGTGGAACTGCTGGTTTGAATTGAAAAATTCGTTTTGCGTTGGATAGTCTTATTTATCGAGGAAGACTTGAGCTACATAACATCACGTTGCCACCAATAGGAGCAAAGAAACAGAGGAAAATGTGGGAAAACGGGGAAAATTATTTGAAAGAGCTTATCTCACAAACTGCTGAAGCATTTTTTATGTTATTTGGCACATATATAAAGTAGACCACGTGGAGGGACATAGGCTATTTTGTTTTTCGGGAAAATGAACGGTTTCTGTGAAATACATAATTAACAGGGTGGATCAGAACTTCTTGTAATACAGCATACGAGGGCTGTTCACAGCCAAACATACTTTTGCGTGACTTATTACCGTTACCAAATCTTATCTTTTCGAGTCGCGAATAGCAACAGTACGCTTGCAAGGCACTCAGAAGTATGTCAGGCCGAGAACATGTCAAACAACCCTAGTATGTAGTACTAGACGTTAAGCGTGGCTCTGCTCGCGTTTATTATAAATTTCACGGAAACCGTACATTTTCCTCAAAAACAAAATAACCTACGTCCCTCCACGTGGTCTATTCTTACCTGTGCCAAATAATATAAAAATTGTTTTACCTGTTCGTGAGATAAGCCCTTTCAAATTGTTTTCTCCGTATTTTTCACATCTTCACCTATTTCTTCTCTCCTATTGGTCGCAGGGTGATGTTATATAGCCTAAAGCCTTCTTCGATATCTAAGACTATCCAACACAAAAAGAATTTTTCAATTCGAACCAGTAGTTCTGCAAATTCTTCAGCTTTATAATATAAGTACATAGATATGATTTTCTTAACTATAGGCCCGCTATTTATAACGATTGGTAAGTCGTACGAAAAAAAGTGTAAACATATTTTTTGTAGAGATTTCTATGATCTACACTTTTGTCATATATATTTTTATGATAAAATGTACAGTTTGAAAAATAAATAGGAAAAACCCCATTTTCTTACATTTGACCTTGAATAAAAAAAAATTGCACAAGGAGGATCGCCGGGGACTTTTGAGGTTTTATTTATAATGGTATACTTAACGTCTCTACCAATTTTCAGCTCTATGCGAATTATTCCGAGGTCGAATGTTTAATTTTACTGGGGTACGAGTATAAGATTTAAAAAATTATCTTATTTTCGCAATTTTATCGTCGATAAGAAGGAAAATTGCTTTGTACCTTATCTAAAATTATGCTACTGATAAGTTTAAATATTTTGTAACATAGGTACACATTACACATTACATACTACACTGAAACGTATTTAGATTACTGTTGCTACAGTAAATATAATTAGTTTCATATCTTTATTGCAATAATATTTTTCAATATCTATTATGCGAGTAGGTGTGAGTTAGGAGGTACACAAGGTGTTATCTATGAAAATGCAATACTCTTTGCCGTTTATTAGTTTAACATAAATATGCAAATTGCACATAAGGGCACATTGTAGATTCTGAATTACAAATACTGACCTAAGAACTTGTTTTGAATTAAATTATAACTTAACTAACCCAGTGCTTAACTAATTAATTACGAAAAATGTGCAATGTCAATCAGGTATTAAAGATCATCTTTCTCATAAGTAACGGCGATATTAATTTTGTAGGACGTAATCTTCTTTAGTTACATTATGTACACGTACGCACATAGCATTTTGTCCTTGTCGATCAAGCGCCATTGCAAACACGTTAGAGAAGGACGACACATATCAAAAGTCCCTTTTTTTTAGGGTTCCGTACCTAAAGGGTAAAAACGGGACCCTATTACTGAGACTTCGATGTCTGTCCGTCTGTCCGTCTGTCCGTCTGTCCGTCTGTCTCCAGGCTGTAACTCAAGAACGGTAATAGCTAGAGACTTGAAATTTTCACAGATTATGTATTTATATTGCCGCTATAACAACAAATACTAAAAACAAAATAAATTTTATATTTAAAGGGGGCTCCCATACAACAAACGTGATTTTTTAAACATTTTTTGCTCGTTATTAATGATGACAACAGATAGCCACCTGAAATGTTCACAAATTACTCAGTTTTGTTTGTACTTTAATAATTCATAATAAAATTTAAATTAAATTAATAATTACGGGGGGCTCCCATACAAAAACACTAATATTTTTTTATTTTTGTTTCATAGTGGTACGGTACGGAACCCTTCGTGCGCGAGTCCAACTCGCACTTGGCCGATTTTTTATTTACAGGGACTCTATTGGCGCTCACCAGCTGGCTCACAAGGGCGTGAAGGAGCAGATTCTGATGCACCGCTGGAGGTTCCCCAGCCTGTCGCTACATGGCATTGAAGGTACCATCAAGGAAGAAGAAGAAATCCTAGGCAGCAGACGTCATTTGTTCGGCTTTAAATGTCAAATCAATGTTAGTTGTAATCGGTCGGATGCGTTTGACTTAACGCGACCAAATTACTAGGTCCGCAATCTGTCTAGGAATCAACTTCTCTGATAGTACAGACGTACAAGTCTCAGACATAAGACAAGAGAAAAAAACTCGTCATAAAAATACTTTATGAGACAAAAGTAAAGAAGTTTTTGTTTCTGCCGTGTAGTGAGCCGTTTAAACGTTTGCCTTAATTTTCGAAATCCTACTTAGAAGGTAGATTTTCGTTGCAGGAACAGGTGGGGATTTCTAAAAACAGGTTTACCACGACATTTATTAAACGACATTATGTTCAATGTGAACTCCTTTAAGACCTATAATTTGCGTTTAAACATTAGTGTTGGTTTACATTGATACAGTATAGTTACGTTAATAATACCTATATTAGGTTGCCAATTGCCATATTATTATACTAGATCCTGAACGGGGTAAATATAATATCTTCAATGGTACTGTAATTATCGAGCGCTGAAATCTAATATCGAGGTGGCATTATGTACTAGATATTGTACAGCGACAGCATACAATAGTGAATAGGCCAATAACGTGTCGCTGTCCGGTGATTTACCCTAATGATCTGACCCTGATGACTTAAAAATCGAAAACTCTGAAGTTCTGTCCATTTTTATTGAAGAATCTTGAAGAAAGAAGCATGGCTTGATGAAAAAGAGCATTACGAAATGCTAGTTCAGTTTGGCGTGTTACTGTATTTGTAAAACATAATAAAGTGAATAAAGTGGTAAAAAAACTTTAGAGGGCGAATTTCGCCTGAGGGAAAATATCTTTCTACTCTCTTTACACTTACACACAAAAAAAAATGAAGTATTTATAAAAAAAAACAGTTCGTGGCTTGTAATCAAGAATAAAAATGAGTTATAAAATCGTCAATTTTGCGTCCTACGCCCTCCTAATGAGGATATTTATGTTACTTGCAGGCGCGGCGTTCCAGCCTGGCGCGAAGACGGTGATCCCGGGCAAGGTGATCGGCAAGTTCTCCATCCGCCTCGTGCCCAACCAGGAACCTGACGAGGTCGAGAAGCTCGTCTTCGACTATGTCCATAAAAAGGTACGAGAGCCAGTGCAAAAAGTTATGTATGGGGTATACTGTATAGTGTATACATAACTTTTTGATCGTTTAGCACTTTTAAGCTAATAGATTTTATTATATTATAAACATACATACAAGATGTTAGTGTAAACACCGTTGTCCTTGAAACCATCAAATGAGACCGTCAAAATGAACAACTTTTTCTATGAGAACAATGCTGGGAATTAAAAAAAACCGTCTTCATACCCATACAAATTGCCGATCCGGGCATCCGTATGGGTATGAAGACGGATTTTTTTTTTGAGTTCCCAGCATTGTTCTCATAGAAAAAGTTGTTCATTTTGACGGGCTCATTTGATGGTTTCAAGGACAACGGTGTTTACACTAACACACTGTATAAATAGTCCCTGCAAAAACCTGCAAAAAGTTTGGTTTCAGATAACTCGCATAATAGTAGTAACACAATAAAGTGCTATCACGTAGCACGTGCGTAAGCTTTCTCTACGTTTATAGCGAGTTTGATTACAAATTCACGCATGAGCCACCAAGTTTGGTCCAACTTAAAATGACGCGTCCCTCGTATTAACAGAATAAACTTGCCGTTTATACCAGCTAATAAAGTAGTTGGGCGTGTGATATTTCAAGTTAATCGCATGTTTATCACATTTTAGAATTCGTTGTATGAAATGATGTGAACGCCCTATTTCCTGTACTATGCGGCGCGTACGGTGCGAACGGTGCTGAAAAATGTGCGATCAGCTTTAGACGAGATTTACTCTGCTGTATGGTATTTAGTATTTACTATATCTAGATATTTACTATATCTAGATATTTACTATATCTAGATATTTACTATATCTAGATATTTACTATATCTAGATATTTACTATATCTAGATATTTTTTAACCGACATGGCATATTTTTCATTGACAGTGGGCGGAGCGCGGGTCGCCGAACAAGATGCGCATTACCGCGCAGAGCGGGCGCGCGTGGACCGAGAACCCCGACCACCCGCACTACCAGGCCGCCGCGCGCGCCACTAAGCTCATATACAAGGTACTACAACCTTACAAGCTTCAAGTACTCCAGCCCTGCAACGGCTACAAGCCTCTTCCACTTCATCAGAACTGACGACGGCGTACTAGCCTTAATTTTGAATTCAGATTCTATTTACGTGCAAAAAAAGGCTAGTGGCTCTATGGTCCGGATATATCAGTCAATTAAAGCCACTATTCTATAATTGCTGATGTTAACTATAAATTAAAAAAAAAAAAGCTTGCTCGAAGGACCATGTTGTGTTTGATTGAAGATGTTTATTTTGTCTATGATATAATATCAATTTCAAACTCTTTATAGTTGGGCATACGCATGTGTGTGTAATTTTTACTTATTATGTGTACACATTAACAGACTGACCCGGACATGTCTCGCGAGGGCGGTTCGATCCCGGTGACGATAACGCTGCAGGAGGCGAGCGGCCGCAACGTGCTGCTGCTGCCGATGGGCGCCGGCGACGACATGGCGCACTCGCAGAACGAGAAGATCAACGTGCGCAACTACATCGAGGGCGTAAGTTGAACCGGATGAAAAGGAGCATTCACTTGTAATGTAACATTTTAGATTCGACTTTGAGCATTTCATAGTAAGTTGACTTCACTGTCACGTAGCATTGATGTTACAAGTTGTATTAAGATATTTCACATTGTATCATTACAAGGTGTGCATTGTAATGCTCGGTTCTCCTCCCGTAATGCTATCCCGATGTAATGCTTGACTCTGTAACATTACATTACAAGCGAATGCTCCCGGTAAGGGAGCACCTTAACGCTACCGATTTAAATATCTCGAAGGGTAACATGAGTAAAACATTAGTAAAAGCCCCAAAGTAAGAATTTCCTAATAAGCGAGGTCATCCGTAATATGCTCGGTTAGGTTGAATCTCCAGGCCACGGTTTTAGCTGTCAGATGAGGAATATATTTACAAACTTAAAAACATCAATAGCGCGATTCAGAACGATAAAAATTTTAATGGCACAATCATTTTGGTTGTATTAAAAGTTCTTGTTTAGACAGAACAAGCTTGTGCACTTTTGAAATACGCACACACATACACTAATAGGTCATCTAGATGCCAATTTAGAAACAGGTGACTTCACCGAATTGCCATACTCTTGGGCGATTTTCAATCGCAAAACACTTGACTTTTGATTTAAACTTTAGATTATTTACATGTACAATTATTTTTACAGATTAAGCTGTTCGGCGCGTACTTGTTCGAAGTTGGAAAACTGCCAAAGTAGAAGTTTCCAGATATAATCTAAGAGAGGGGTGCTATTTGTACTGACGAAATCTGTTTTAAGACTCATTTTAAAATAATGCTATAAAGATATATTATAACAATTTAATAAGCTAAGCTAAAGTATTGCATGAAAAATCTAGTGGTAATCAACAAATAGCTATCAAAGGTTTTTGGATTGTATATTCATTTCGAAAAGAAGCTACAATTCAAAATACATTATTACTCGATAATTAACCAATAACCATAGAGGCTAACTCATAAAATAAAAGTTTTTTTTTAATTAAAATCCCGAACAATGTCACGTAAAAAATGAAAATTATAGGGAGATCGCAGACGACAGACTTTGTGCGATCAAAGTCTGCGGCTTACATACATTCCGCATGGCGCGCGCCATCAGATTGTATGGAAGCCGCAGACTTTGATCGCACAAAGTCTGTCGTCTGCGATCTCCCATACTGTTGCTGCACATTCAAAAAGCATATCATTAGTTTTGTAGTTTGTATACTATAGAATATAGATTATAGGCTCTATAAGCTGTTAGAAATAAATATGGAAATATAGTACGTGTCAGCTTCTGAAGTAGGTAGCGAAATCATTTTATACTGGTATACTGTACCGTCCGGTTCGAGTAATAATGTATTTATCTTTTGTATTTTAATATTTTATAACTTGACAATAGTATTGGATTATGATCGGCTATGATTTACGTTTTATTTTATGAATCATTTTAAACATTTTATTTATTGCATTTAATCAATATAGTTTCAGAGGAATTGATTCATAGACAACTGGCGGTCCTACCGTATTCGGTCGGATCATGTCAAGTCGAGATCTGTCAACTGGTCATACTCCGACTAAATTATGTAGGTTCGTCGTATGAGTCAATTTCTCTAACAATATTTTAAGCTATGTCTGATCACATTCGTGGCCTTACATTCCTTTATAAGGGCAGTTTATTTTAAGACTTAAGGTGTCGACATCGAAGGATTAAATTAAAAAGTGCTGCCAAGAGTAGCAGGTGCTACTAAACAACAGTAAAACCAAGTTTGACTAACTTCGTTTTTCTATAGAAGTGACAATAGCTGTTGAAAAATCATTGGAAGCTTCGTTGTACTGTTCACTAATTCGCAAAAGAATTAAGGCTGCCTTCACACTAGCGTTTGTCCAGCGTAGGCGTTCGATGAACGTATGCGCGACAACGCGACGCGTGCGTTGCGTTGTCGCCGCTTCTCTACTGGAACAATCAGTACGCTGCGCTAGTGCCGCGTACTGATTGTTCCTGAAGAAATTGTGTAACGTCTGCGTCGCGTTAGCGCAGCGTTTAATTAATTCTGCAGAGGAAACGTTACGACAACGCGAAGCACGCGCCGTTTGTCGCGGCGTCGAAATCATCGAACGCCTACGCTGGACAAACGCTAGTGTGAAGGCAGCATAAAACTACTCGGTCGCTGTCAGTTCCGGCTTACCAGTTGAAGTGGTAATATTGTTCAACTACTGTTTCTACTTAAATTGTTCCTAATCGATTTTTATAAACGCTTTTACCTTGATCTTTATAACACTCAAGTGATGTCGACTGTTCTGTCAATTTTTAACAATATTTTTTATAATTTCAGTAATCGTTACTATCATTTTCAATAAAATACATATTTACACAAACTAATTTTTTTATTATTAACCTTTATAGATATTTTAATGTAATGTAGCCACCATCGAGGAAATTGATTCCTAGGCAGTCAATTCAATGTTAATTATTGTGATCTGTCGGCTGGGTTTGACGTAACGCGACCAAACTACGTAGCTTAGGCCCCCCACCTCTCTAGGAATCAACTTCTCTGATAGTACAAGAAGTGACAATTTTCTAATAAGCAATTAGCAATGTTGAGTTCAATAATTATTATAAATAATGAATGTTGTTAAGTTAGTAAAGTAAAAGCTAGCCAATAAAAGAGCGAAAAATAATTTACTATTTGGTATAATAATGATATGTAAGTTATTATGACAATCACAGATTCAAATTCTTTCAAATTCAAATTCTACAAAAGCAATGATATTATAACTACTATTATAAAGACAAATGCTACAAAAGCAATGTTGAGTTATGTTCTGGTTATGTGGTCAATAATTTTTAACTAAACTACTTTTTGGAGTCCTCGACAACGGTGCGCATCAAATGTATGATTTAGATAGGTAGTGGGATATTTTTAGATATTTTACCTGTAAGTAGCAAAAAATACCATGTGGGTACTGGGTGCACGTGATTCGATTTTTAAATGCCATCTTTTGGTAGCCACAAGAATTTAGATTTCACGTTTATTTTTTGGAACAACTTCAGTTTAGCTCTTATTATTTTATTATCTCTGAGTCTGTATGTCTATCTGTCTGTCTATCTTTCGGTCTGTCTATCACCTCTTCACGCCTAAACAGCTGAACCGATTTTACTGAAATTTGGTATGGAGGTACCTACTTGGAATGTCGGAAAAGGACATTAGTAGGTACCTATACTTTTTATCCCGGAAAATGTACGGTTCTCCGCGATAAACGAATTTTGGCGCAATGGAATTGCGGGCGTCATCTAGTAGGTTCTACTTAATGCTTCGTTCAAACCTACGCGACCAATCGACTGCGAAGCGGGAGCGTCAAGTTGCGTCAAGTTGTCAAAATATGTGTGTTTTGTATTCAAACTTGACGCTTCGCTTGGTCGCGTAGGTTTGAACGAAGCATTAATATAAATTATGCAGTGATTAGGTGTAAGTGTCGATACGGCTGCGAAATCTGTGACGCAGGCGCTGATAACGATATTCCGCGAAACGCGCCTCGTGATTCCCCATTCATCTAACGCTTATTTTGAGAATTCATACGCGAGGAAAAAAAAATATCGACCAGCGGTTCGCAAACTTTTTTGGCGGCGGAACCCCTTTAAGAAGTGACATTTTTGACGAACCCCCTAAAGAATATTTTTTTGTCTTTGAATTAATTCTGGTGTCTGATGACATTAATTGTAAAAACCATAGACTTATAATATATACTGTAAAAACCCGTAGGTAAAAACCTATTTAGGTATCACTCGCGGAGCCCCTACAAAGCCTTTGTGGAGGCCCAGCGGAGTGCACATAGAGAATAGCTGATAGACCATCACTATCGCTTCATAGCATAAAACAACCTTTCTCACCTTGCTCGGTTTGTCTCTACCTCTATAATAGATAGATCTTTAAACCACGCGACGAATACTGATGTAATTTTTTGAATAGATGCCAAGTGATGCCCGGTTTCTGAAGTATTTTGACAGGCTTTCTACTCGCGTGAACCCGGGACTGGTTGCTAGTAGTTTTAACAAAAGGTTTAAAATTTAAATTCAGTACCAGATTTAAGTATATTTTTTATGAGTGTAGGCTTTATTGCCGCCGCCCCATGTCGCCCCCAGGGACGCGGCTGCCCTAGGATGCTGCTGCCCCTAGGCCGTGGCCTATATACTGCCTATTAATAAATCCAGGGCTGTGTAAATTATTACTCCTTTACTCTGTGTAATAGGTAATCCCTAAGGTCAGCCAGAGGATACCTAACCACTATTAGTTCTACCTATTAGGTAGGTATGTTTTATATTACTTTACCTCATAGGTTTTACCTGTTCCTTAGTACGCACTTATTGTCTCTGTTTACAACCGGCTCTATTAGACACGTCTTGGTAGAAGTAATAAAAATTAAAAAAGTAGTAAATTATATTATTCATACACACTCCACATCTTTTTACTCTACATTTTTGGTAGAGACCTATTGAAAACCGTCGTCGAATACATAACTGACTCCGTTTCGGACGTTGGTTAAAATCACGAATAGATGACGTATACGCTCCTAATTTAGCATTAAATAGTAAATAGTAAATACCTATCTATCAATGCTATGATCACCCACTTTTCGCATCTGGCATCGTTTGGCATAATCTAATAACCTTATTTTCAGTGGCAACCGAGTGCCGACATTCACTTAGAAAGTTTGCGATATGGACATGATAGATCTTTGTCAGTTTATCAGTTGGGTCAAGCGACTATCGTCGTCAATGGCCGTAGTTAATGATAATAGCAAGTTATAATCAACTTTATCAACTTCAGGCAGTATTTAGTTATTTGTTAATTAATGTTTCGATATTAATAAGCTTGTCTTTAATGCATGGTAGCAAGGGCAAGGGGTCTCTAATATAATAGGTATTATAGGTAAAGAGCCAGTGGCGTAACTATAACATGCGGGGCCCGTGGCAAGTTGATGGGGCCATATCAGTAAAAAATAAAAATCGTCACGTTAATAATAAAACAATATATAAAAAAATTCTGAACTCACGGCTTCTTGAGCCCTTTTGGGTCGGAAGGCCCGTGGCATTTTGCCAGCCCTGCCACCCTATTTTACGCCACTGTAAATAGCAATAGAGAGAGACCCTCCGCATAACGATATTGTGACTTTTCAAAAAAAATATTCCTTGCCCTTGTGCTGGTACATGGTTGTAACTGGAAGCGAACTTGACCACAGTGCACAAAGTACCTACGATTGAACATAGGTACTCCTAACAATAATTTTAGCTGTAAGGAGGAATGGTAGGAAATAAAGCTATTTGAATTCCTACTTCGCAGCTCCTCACAATTATACCGCAACCGGCGCGGCGCGGCGCTGCACTGCGCTAACCGTTTCTATTTTGTACATCACCAATAATAATAATTATTAATAGTGCTACTGTTTCGGTGCCACGAGCTATGTAAACTGTAGTATAGTAATAGGTGGATCACTAGCTTACGGACGATAATAATAGCCGTTTGCCTATAATAAGTCTGTTTTTTCCGCTTCGATATTTTCAGAAACAAAATATGCGAAAATAATATTATTATTTGCTTAGCATTCTGATTTCTGACGTCATAACTTAGTAGGCGATGCCATTGGGTGTGAAATGTCAATGTAAGTTATGGCTGACCTTTACGGCTTCAGAAAATAAAGGATTATCTCAGCGGGAAAAATGAGTTGAGCTATTTACGTCTCCTTGCACAAATTGATTATTTATTACCTACATAAGTAGGTAATAATAATAATAATAATCAATTTGTCCTGTTTATTGTTACTAGAACCACAGAATATAGGTATATTAGTAGTACCAACTAGAACGTAGGTTGAACGGATGAATAGGTATATTGTTATTCGAATATAGATAAAGTTTGTGAGGGGAAGCAACGGAAAAGCTTATTAGGTATGTTTAATTTAAATATATTAGCTTTTCATAATTTACCATTATAGAAATTAATTAGGTATTAATTCACAGGCTGACCGACACTATTAAGTATTTGGCTGGAGTATAAGTAATTGTTAGTCCGTAAGTCGTGGATCGTGATATATTTTTTATACTTACTTACCTATACAAATAAGATGTATGGAAATGGATGTAGATGTATGAAATAAAGCAATTGAAAACCAACAGCAACATCAAACATGACCATGTACAAGCCCTTGGCCCTTAATGGCTTTACGTCAAAGTAAATTTTGGATAATCCGTGTAGGTAAGTATACCATGTGTACTTTTAACCTCAAGGCCTAAAATGTTTTTTAACAAATATTATCTTCAAATTGTGAATACCTACGGAAACTACAATATGCAGTCACACACTATAATCCTGTTATCTTTAGCGGCTTGATGACTAGCTGCATTTTTAGTTTCCCTGGGTATTCAAGGTTATAAGATATTTGTTGGAAAATATTTTGGGCCTTAAAGCAAAAGGTATTACAGGATGTATCAAAACAACTGACAACTCATAATACTTAAGTATGCATGAGTCCCCTGTATAGAGTTCACTGTGAAGTGTGAAAGTAGCAGCGCAGAAATAAAACTTTTTTTAAGGGTAGATTCATGATGGTGAGGCGCGCGCCCATACAAATCACAAAAAAATAACACTTTCATCGCTGCTAATTTCACAGATATACTATATACGTAAGGGATACATACACACCCTAAACCTTAAAGTATTACCACTTTGCTTTTTTACACCCTGTACCTATATGGATTTTTATCACAGTATATAAGTTCATAAACTTGACACTAGATTCTAGCGTAAAATTCACAGTCATGAAACAGAAGTCATATTATTGACCAAGAATGCTGAATTAAAGACTTTGATGATGATTGAGAAGTTGATTCACTGTATGATTTTACAGTGAGCGGCATAGAGCCATAACTTGTAATGGCGAGGGAATAAGAAGACATTTTTTTAGATAAACACCTACTTACAATATAAATAATAAAAACCTTCGTGACTTAATATGTCTACATTAGTCCGTGGTCCAGTGATTTAGAGCGCGGCTCTTGACTCGGAGGTCGTGGGTTCGATTCCCGCGTTGGAAACGTGTTATTTCCAAGTTTTGTTAGGACAATGCAGGCTGATCAGTGATCACCTGATTGTCTGACAAGTAAGATGATCCATGCGTCGGATGGGCATGTGAAAAGTTGGTCCTGCGCCTGATCTCTCGCCGGTCGTGTCGGTCTTTCGTCCCACTGCACTGGGTTATGAGAGTAAAGGATTAGAGAGTGCTCTTGTGTGCTGCGCACACACTTGGGTACTATAAAATTACTCCTGCGTAACTGTCCTTGTTTCAATGAAACCGGCCACCGTCACCGAAACCGGTGTGGGAGTTATTAGATTAGGTTGATAAAAAAAGCTTATAGGTATTTATTATTCATATTTCAAAGTATTACCTCTAGACGTTTAAAACCTTACATCTAAAAGCTGGTTCACCACTCTGACCTAATTTTCTTTCTTACAAAGGTACCTTTTAATATTATGTTTTGTGACCATAACAATTTGCAATTAATGCATAAATGCTCTAGGACCGGAGAAATGATTTGAAATCAAGAAAATGTGGAATTAATATTGTGTAGCCAGACTTTATATTAGTAATCTAACTACGAGTAAGATGATAATTTAGATAAGTTACAGGTTTGTTTGAATTATAACTTAGGAAAAATGGGTATTTACTCTATGTTATAAAATGTTATTCATCCAATTGATCCACTCATGTCTTCAATTCATATTTGGATGAACTTCGTGTGTTACGGCGGAGGTGAGTCGGTAACGCATACCAGTTTGCAGCACAAACATAAAAGAGGATAGCGGTCGGCCCTCGCTCAGTCTGACTCCGACCGCGGCCCCGCTACGTGTTTACGCGCTACTTTCTATAAAATTTACATATACACACGTATACACACGTACAATTTAAGATAATAAGTACAACTATACAGAGAAGACTTGTTTGTTCCTCAATAGATATAAGGCGGTAAGTCGTTTAATTAGTTACTTTTGTTACTTAAGTGTACATAACTCATAAGTGAGATGTATTGCATCAAAAAGTAAATTATATAAAGAACAGTGAAGGGTTAAATAATTTTGATGTAATCGAAATTCTTAACTATCGGTCTACCAGAATCTGATGGCAAAAAGTGAGAAAGTAAATTGACTCTAGCAATACCGGGGTAATTGGAATAAAACACTTTGATCCTTTTTTTTCCTTATAGCGGCTGATTCTGTGTGTGAAACATGCAAATATATAAAATCCAATGATCAAGGATATTTTTTGAAAATGTGCTGTCAAAATTTGCCATTAGATTCTGGTAGACCTATAAACAGAATCATTACAAATATCTAACTTTAGAATACGCGAAAAGAATATTCAAAACAGTATCTAAGCACTAGGCAGGCAAGTGACATTTAAATTCTTCGAATATTTTGCATGAAGTATTTTTTTTAAGTTTCGAAGGCTGGACTTGCATGTAAATAGACTTGTGCTGATTTGCATTGGTACAGCAGCTGGCGCCAGTGTTACTGGCTTCCAGACTATAAACACTATGTCAATATAAACATGTTTATCAGTAGCTTTATGTAAAGTGTAAACATGTTTAATTCCAGTCCGGCCGCTATATCATACTGGATTTAGAGTTTATTTAATTTAGAAGTTAGAGTTGTTTCTTTGAGGACTTGAACCTAATTTTAACTTTTAAGTATTAAATAGATCTATTAATCCTTTAAGCCCCATAAGAGCACCGGTGATCGGGACAACGATAGAATATAATAGCATTTCCAAGAATCCCCGATCGAAGGATTAAAATAATAGAATGACAACATTTATTACCTCTGATATCACACTCTCATATTATACACTCTGTAGCAAAACAAAGTGATATTACTTTAGGGCAGTGTTTCTCAAACAAAGTTCTGCCATTGCCGTATATGGAGCTTGTTATTGCTATTATTATTTTTTTCTAATTCATTTTTAAAGGGAATGTTGCAAGCCGGTATTTTATTTTGTTGGCCCGGTACCCGGCAAAAATGTTTCCCACATTCAACAAAAAATAAAGTTCACTATAAAAGGAAAAGCGCTTTTTAAGAGAAATGGTCGAACGTTATAAGTTCGCCCATATAAAAATTATTTAAAATAAAGTTAAACTGTTTCAGCACCGCTACTTTTGTAGTAAACTCTGTACACACCCTAAAGCCCCGAAATATAATATTATTTTGTTTTATTTCCCCTTGTAGTAAATGTCTTGCTACATTATAGTGGGAAGTCATTGGTTTACCCATTCCATACATTAACAAAGTCATAAGCTCTGAATCCGGATATTTTATTATATATATAGTATTATTCGTTTATCGCGTGGAAACCGTACATTTTTCGAGATAAAAAGTATCCTTTGTCCTTTCCCGAGACCCAAAGTATCTCCATACCAAATTTGAGTAATATCAGTGCAGCGGTTTTGGCATGAAACAGACAGTCTTGCATTTATAATAAGTATTACATTAGTACAGTAGTAGTAGTAGTTAGTGACGCCTCCGTGGTCTAGTGGTAGAGAGCGCGGCTCTTGACTCAGAGGTCGTGGGTTCGATTCCCGCGTTGGAAACATGTTATTTCCAAGTTTGGTTAGGACAATGCAGGCTGATCACCTGATTGTCTGACAAGTAAGATGATCCACGCGTCGGATGGGCATGTAAAAAGTCGGTCCTGCGCCTGATCTCTCGCCGGTCGTGTCGGTCTTCCGTCCCACTGGGCTATGAGAGTAAAGGAATAGAGGGTGCTCTTGTGTACTGCGCACACACTTGGGCACTATAAAATTACTCCTGCGTAGCTGGCCTGGTTTCAATGAAACCGGCCACCGTCACCGAAACCGGTGTCGGAGCTATTATTATTATTACATTAGTATGGATTGATTGTACGTTATGCAGTTTGTAGTAATTTTCAAATCAGTCGGGATCACCCTTCCATGAAGTATTGTATGGGACCGCTTTCGAATTTACTGTGTCAAAATTTTCCATTTCAGCGGAAATGACTACATTAAATGTTGTAATGTAATAAGTACGTAATGCTGCCGGCCTCCATTGTCCGTGGTCGGACACTACATCATTGTGATCATTAGCAAATTTCCAGTGAGTTACGGTGGTCAATGGGCATAGAAAATACAACAATGCTATCTAGTTTTCACTCGAGGTGCATACTTACCCGTCTACAGGGCTTAAAAAAAGTGATAATAATATCTCTTTAGCGCACACGCTAAAGAGATTCTATATATCACTTTTTTGACATCCACAGATGTATCTCCTGTATTGAATTTTTACTTTGTTTTGTCACATCCAATAGATAAGGCAAATAAATAACATGGCAACTAATATCTTTTTTAGGCGACTTTCTAAAAGTCACAAAAAACTAACTTTGCAGTGATTAAATATCTTAGCAACTATTAAACTATACAAATAACAAAAGGCTAGGATCAAAAATACTAAAAAACGGCTGCTACTGAATCCAGAAAGTACAAAAGTTGGTTAGGTTATAACTGTGACTGTGCTGCGGCAGCAGCCGGCGACCGTCACAAAACACGTTGTAGGTTGGGTTAAAGGAGTTAAAAAGTAAGTTACTCAAAGTAAGTAGGTTCATTTAATCCTGAGATTCCTAAAGGGTGCAAGTACACCACCTGGAACCCCCCCTGCCGGCGCCCATGATTAAATCAAAACTAATTAAATTAATCGATTTTGATTGACTTAGATTAGTTTTCCGTTCGATACATAATTTTTTCACTCCCTTTCGTTACCCTAAGATAGTCAAGAAAAAATTAAATAGACCAAGAATTTTTTTTTGCATGTCACAATTTGGTTTATTTAGATCCCTAAAAATGTAGCCAAAAGATTTTTTTATGAGATCTTGTTTGTATTTATATCAGACCTTGGTCAAGTTTATAGACAACCCCATTTTAGAATTTATGAAAGCCTATTTTAACTTTTTTATCCGCCAATAATTTGTCGCCTTAGAAGAAATTCAATTGCCACAAAAGAAAATCACTGCCAGATAAAATTTAAATAAAACCTCAAAACTCATTAAAAAGCCGCCGCTTTCTAGTTAAAATGCTACCTCAAATTAGTCGCCAAAGTAGTTTATTTACTATCCATTTTCAGTTTTTTTAAGACCCGGAATGGTATAATTTGTCGCCGCGTTAAATACATGCCTATAGATAAGCCTGATGTGACTATTATGATAGACATATTTAGACACATGGTCCCTTAATAAATCGTTTATCGTACTGTTTTTGTATTTCGTAGTACATCGTATTTACTTTATTTACACTAGATACTAAAAATCACCGCCATAGTTGTGACTTGCGCACATCACGAAGCAATCACCAAGAAAATTCAAATTTATAATGAGGCTTAAGTCCTCTCTATGTTTTAAATTAGGAACCTAGTAGGACCAGTTGTAAGCCCTAACTCCTAGTCTACCTACGCGTCGCTAATGAGTGAAGACTCTCTGTTATGTTTTATTCAAGTTTTGTTTACTTTCCCAGACGACAGTGCAGCGAGACAATGACTCAATGCTTAAGATTTCTCCTTACTAAATATTTGAACTTGTATACTTATACTAGACGTTCCGCGCGGCTCCATCGGCGAAAATGATAATGTGTTTCGTGGGAATCGCACATTTTGCCACAAAAAGTAGCTAGTGTCCTTCCCTGCGGTCTACACTATATCTATGTATAATATCATAAAAATTGGTACAGTAGTTGGTAAAATTTGCGGCTACAAAAAAACAAACTCTTTGTCCCTAATGACAGTTGACTACTCTTTATTACCTTTCTTGTTTACTTGTAAGTTTAAAATAAATAACAAGTACACACATTAAAAGATTGTCTGGGGATATTGGCTATTTTATGAAATATATTTTTTTTAGGAATTTTCAAAAGCGGTTAGTGGAAGAATGAAAGCTTATGTAATGGTATCTCAACTCTTTAACATTTATATAAATTTTTCATAAAAAAATAAACAGTATTATTTTCTTTAGATAGATCATCCTAAGAACCGTTTATTTTCCTTGCAATGATAACAATATTGATGTTATACTTTATCTCGGTGCGTCCCTGTACACTGTACAGTATGCACTGGACGACAAACATTAATACAACAACACTTTATCACTTTAAGGAAGGTAGGTGTTAAGTAAACAGGTACCATGTGAGCATTGAGTATGTTCTCGAGAATAATATTACAATATCATGGATATAATAACAATAATTGTAAGGGGGATATTTAACTTAAGGTGTTAATAAATAATTATTACCGATCTAACATAACCCTATGTCGAGTCCCTGGCATTAAAATTAAAAACATATTAATAAATATTACTATATGACGACCGCAACTCCGTTGCGCCAAAATTTGTTTATCACGCGGAAACCTTGCATTCTGGGATAAAAAGTATCCTATATCCTTTCCTTCCAGCAAAATCGGTTCAGCGGTTTGGGCGTGAAGAGGTAACCGACAGATAGACACACTTTTGCATTTATACTATTAGTAAGTATGGATGGATTTTATGCACGTACATATACGGTATCAATAAAAAAAATCACAACCATCGAAATTCTAAATGCTTGTGTATTAATAAAATTCACTTTCAAAATATTTGTGTAAATAGGATATGCTTTGTGCTACTAAATATTTGTTAAATAGACAAACGATTTTCCTAAGTACCGGAAAATTGTAGTTATTATTTTGTAATGATTATTTGCTTTTGTATTCTGAACTGTGGCATTACTTGTAACTGTCCTGATAGTGTAGAGTTTGAACTAATGCATGCACAACACAACCGAAGGTTTACTGTAAATGCAGCTATTAGGTTGTGCATTCTAGTCTAGACAACGATAACATCAACAAAACTCTACAGTCTACACTAATATATATTTTTAAGCGGGCAAATGGCCCACCACACATTCCCACTGCAACTCCTGTATCGCCAGGATCAACAGAGGTAAACTGGTAACCAATCACGAAAACCCTTTGATATGATCTTCGGGGCTAAAAGCTGGGGCTGAGCTTTTAGCCTTCTTCTATGGACCCCTAATCGAAATAGGCCCATGAGCTTTTAGCCTTCTTCTTATTAATTTCATTGCGGAACAAAAGACAAAATTAACCAGAAGAAGGTAGGAGGAGTTGGTGATATCCAATTTCCCTCTACAAGCAAAGCGGCTTAGCGCACCTGACCCTAACTTGACTACATACTTCTCATAGATCTCAAAATCTGTAAGGTCTAGAAAACTGATTTTTTGACATAAGTAAGTTCAGTTCATGAAGATTAAATGCTCAAGACGAAAACAAGATTACTGAAAAAATGCTCGATAGTTTCTTTTTTACAAAAAACCTTGTTTTAGACACATTTTCGCTTGAATCTTCGAAGTTTGCTGTCTTTTCTTTAGTATTTTTTAATATCTAAAAAGGCATTGATAAAACCTAAATTTGCTCAAAACCCTTTTTTCATAATCATTATAGTTCGTCTTTTATTCAAGTAAAACTAACTTGGCGATGATTCCGCGCCGTCCTTTTTCACCTGGCATATGGAAGACGGGCGTGAGTGTGAAGAGAGAAGGATGATGTTTGATTTTTTGAGTCAGGAGCGTTCTTAATGTCCGAACAAAAGGGGAAGCACACCGGGAAAAAACTTAAATTATAATATGCCTACAACACAATATCCAAGCTTCAAGTCGAGTTTTCGTTTTAAAGTTAATATTTAGTTGTATTGACAAGACATAGCTGTTATGAGTACCTATATATTAGGTACATGTAACAGTAGACAGTCCCTCGTTAGTATGCTGGTAGCGTATTGTACAAGGTGGGAACTTATGCAAGTTTTTGTTACCTAAATATTGACTTGACGGCCAAATATGTGCACTTGAGTCTTGGCGTCTTTTATATCGAACATTATTTATACGTATAAACTCTACGTTTGAATTTAGAATTCAGGAGAGGACAAACAGTGGAAAATTGTGCGTTTATTTTCTAGAGCACCAAAATATTGTCTCTATCACAATGCAATCGAAAAAAGTATATTATTATTAAGGTCAAAGTTGTAATGCTTTTAACTTATCGGTATAATCTTTATGAGTTTTCCAAAAAGTTAATTACATTTTACACAATTACATTTGCAAAATTTTTATTTCATTGCATAAAATCTAGATACATGTCATACTAAGTTATATTTAATTGTAGTGTAAATGTTAAAAGCAAAAGTAGGTCATTACTCATTGATGACTAAAATAAAACCCCGTAATATATCATCGACAGTTGCGGATTATTTATCAACAAATAAACATAAAACCACATAAGCCGTGACGGCGGCCGTGATAAAAAACCAATCGTTTTTAAAGGTTCAAAAATGCAACGGTCCGCTCCTAACTGTACAAAAATTTATTTTTGCATGCAATTATTAATTACGGTACGGGTAAGTAGGTGACGTATTTCCCCGCGCTCGCAGCTTTAGTAACGGTATATTTTATCAATAAATTCGATAAGGTTTGAGTTGTTTTTCCTCAGTTTTCTATGAAAGTGATCCTTACAACGTTGAAATAAGAGTCCTGTAAAAGCTAAAATAGATCTAAACGAACTATAGTTGCGGTCACATAGTAAATAATATACACATACTAATTAACAATCTGATTACACTAATACAAGCATGCTATTATGCACTTTTAATAGAACAAAATATTTTGACAATAAGTGAAACTCTACCAAATTAATATACCATTTTATTAAGTACTTTATTTCTGGGTTAGTAAATTGTATTTAAATTGGTAGCTTTACCTTCTTGCTGAGCTTTGTTTTTAAAATCAAAGTGGATTGAAGCCTGTTAAGGTATATTCAAAATAACGAGGCAGAGATTTTTTTCCAATTTTTTTAACATTCTATATAATTATGAAGTTTCACCTCGTCTCGCCGTGATTTTTATGCAATTGATCATCTGGTCTTTACTAATCTGTGGTGCGGTGCTTGTCGTTCAATAAAGTCGGCCAGCCTGCCTAGCATACGCCAACGAGATATCTCACTCTACATGTTTCTCGATGTTTGATAGTTTGTATCTTCATTTCTATTGACCCTAGCATGACAAACATTTTTTCTCGCGTAGATCTATCATCGAAGTAACACATTTTCATAGAGTTTTGTCGAGATAATGTCGAGATTTTGACATTATGAGACGAGTAGTTTTTAATTATCTCGAGAGTGAGATATCTCGTTGGCGTATGCTAGGCAGGCTGAATCGCGAGGGATTCCCGCTGCACGGCAACAATAGTGTCCTCTGTGGGTTTCCCTCCGCTGGAGATACAGACCGAGGAGAAAGTCTACACGTCGACGTTACACAACCGGACCGGTAAGCGTGTCATGCGTTTTTGCATTTGGGCTCTCGATGACTAATGTTTTCTAAAGCCACCTACCTACTTTTTACGCAAAATAAAGAAAGTAACAAAACAAAGTGATAATACTTTAGGGTGTGTGTCCATATAGTTAACTGTCAAAGTAGCAGCGCTGATAGAGCAATTCTTTTTTCGTATGGGCAAATCATATAGCTGGGGCGTTTGCCCATACAAATCACAAAAAAAAATTGCGCTTTCAGCGCTGCTACTTTCACAGTATATCTTAATTACACTCTGTATAAGAAAGACTAGATGATGCCCGCTATTCCATTACGCCGAAATTCGCGCGGAAACCTTGCAAATTTTTTCGCAGCAAAGACTACCCAGTATCCATGTATCTGGACAGTTTTTCAGGACAGGCAGACAGTTACGCAGTCATAATATTAGTAAGGATTAGAAGTACGAAGCCACGAAAGCCATGGCCCCGGGAAAAGTTTTCCCACGCGCACGTTCGTGTGAACATTAAAATTTTTTTCGCGGTTTTCTATGGCGGTTTTAATTAATTTTAAAAGAAGTTAACCTGTCACTTAATTTTTGAATAATAGTTATTTAATAGAAGGCTAATTTGCGGCCAGGCTGGCACATGACAAACTTGTGAGTTGTGGCCGGTTTACATTATTCCAATCCAGTTAAATCTAATAAATTACATAATATAACATTAAGCAATCTAATTTTCTATAGATTGCCACTGGAATAATAAAAAACGGTACTGGAATATACTGGAATGGATTTTTTAATTTATAAAATAAGGGGTCAAACGAGTAAACGAGTCACCTGATGGAAAGCAACTACCGTCGCCCATGGACGAACGCAACATCAGAATAGCTGCGGATGCGTTATCGGCCTTTTAAGAGGGAATACCCTGTCTTCTTGAAGGTTTGTAGGCCGTATTTGTCCGGAAATACTGCTGGAAACAGTGCGTTCCAGAGTTTTACAGTGCGCGGCAGAAAGTTACGCGAAAAACGCACGATGGAAGACTGCCACTCATACATTCGTATATTTTTTGACTGAACTGAATTCCAGTGCATTCCAATGCCTGTTATAACGTTACCGGCCTAATGGTAATAATATCATTATCGTTCTGTCTATTGTGCTTATATTGGAATTTACGGAGTAAATTGATATATTGCACACTTATTATGGTGTTGTAACACATGAAACACGTACATAAATAATGAGAAAATCGTTAATACACCGTAGAGGCCTTGGGGGATATCCATCTGTTATCAAACGACCTTTATTACTCGTGATGTCCGGACGATATTAACGAACATAGAGTTGCGACCATACTATACATTGTAATTAAATAATGTTGACGTCGTTTTATAATTTAATTACTTTTAATAATAAGTAATTATATAATATAATTATTATGCAATCACGTTGGATATGGCTTTAGCTAAGCTTAGTTTGTGAGTACGGTTTACCAACTTTTATCGAGCAAAGACTACGAACAGATTTTGATCAAATTCAGCGGCTAGGATTACTTACTCCCTGCATTAGTTACTTTCATCCCGAAAAAGTATAGTTTCCGTATGATGATAAAAGCTAGCAATATTAATATAACCTGAAAGAAACTTGAACCCATTCAACTGTATATGTTTCCATAGACTTTATATTTTTTAACTTATACTTGTCTATTCTTCTTATATTATTATACTATATTGGCACTTGAAATATTCACGAAATACTCAGTTTTATTTGTACTTTAATCTTCTGATATATAAAATTCTCATTAGCCGGGTCCACACCAGACGATCCAACGCGCTCCGATCGCGCGCGGCATGAAGCGCGTTGCACGGAGCGTTTGGTGTGGACGTGCCGCGCGCGATCCATGCGCAAGTTTTGGAGCGCGCGCTCCCTGGCGCTCGCGATCCGTTCGTTGTCGGTTTTCTTGCCCGCTTCAATGGTGCCTCAGATGCGTGGCGCGCGCGGTGTGGACGGTTATGTGATTCGAGCGATCCATCACACCATGGATATTTCGCAAAGTCGTCGTCTGATACCGCTTTATATAAGGAGTTTAAATGTTTATGGGACCCAAAAGATGTTAATTTTACGAATAGAGGTGCAAGAGACGATGCTAGGACTCAGATTTCTCACAAAATGGGGAACAAGCCAATTTCGATCTAAAGAAAAAAATGCGGTCTCTGGCGGGAGGATACAGAAGGGAGAAATTCAGAGAGAAACAAAGCCGTATAACTGGATTAGGTAATAAAACAAATCTACTTATGCAGTAAAATCAAGGAATATTTATTTTTCAATAATTAATTAGTAACATTAAGGTGCATTAACAGTACCGCGGTACGAAATGTACGTGTGACTCCATATCGTGCAAGATACTGACTGACTTGAATAACGGATCGCCTTCGGATCGCCTGGAGCGTATATTAGGATCGCAGTTTCCAAGTTCTTGGATCGGACTATCGCGCTCCACGCTCCGTGCTCCTCGATCCTGGATTGCGGAACGCGGGATCGCCGCTCCAAGATGGATCGTTTGGTGTGGACCCGGCTATTGTGACATGTTGGCTACCGTACGCCTCCAAAATGGCTTTACTGATTTTTACCAAGTTTTATTATTTTTATGCATATTCAGTAGGTCTCAGAATCGACTACTGGCCACTTTTTATATTGATAAGTGCATTTGTTAAATAAATAATAGTAAATTATTACAACTCGAGACTGACGGCGACCATTGTTTGTGCGATGGGAGAGCGATGGACGTTGCCATGGTGCCATACTTTTTTAGTCACTTTAATAAAATAATATGGGTGAAATACTTTATATGGCAAAACAAAATTTGCCGGGACAGCTAGTTTAAATATAAGAATAGTCTAGAAATTGTCGCTGTTGTCTCATAGAAAGCGTCAGTGAAAATGATCCCGCGAGGTTACTCAAGTGCTGCGCTCATACTAATTACTCATTTTACTTACATCATTCATTTAATAGTAGATATTACATGTCATATTATTGTCATAATAAAATAGAGAAAAAAACCTGAAATTAAATTAACATTAAAATGGGCACTATGAAATCACACCATAATAAAGCCACGACTCACGAGTTTTATGGTGCTTAAATCTTAATTCTTCACGCAAAAAAACAACTCCTTTTTTAGGGTTTTTAATGTTATTTGGAATGGTAGTATGCTTTAGAGTTGAAATAACTTTGATCCTCAAAAAGTACGGTATTTCAGTGGGATATAAAAACTATTATAATTTTCCTATGGTAAAGCTAAGGAGTAAAAGCTAATATTAAACCTAAGTAAGATTATTATGTGTAATATTATACATTTAAACATTGCGAATAGGATGAAGCAAGTCAGTGTAGTTTTGTCCGCCTACTCTACTTTCGTTGATCTAGTAATATTGGTAATGATATAGCGACTCCTAGACGAGCGACTCCTAGACGTGCGAAAGCGATGTTTCGCTCATAGTAACTTTCATGTCTTAGAATACCTTAAGCAGATTCAAAACTCTTTTAGCACTTGCGCTAATATTCTGATCATATTAAAGAAATATGCTGTCATTGAAGAAAGAGAAGACATTTTAACTCAGGACTGCCAAAAATACAAATTTTGCCTTCCGTAGCACCTCCATCGTGGGTATCGCAGACACAATAGATTTTTAATTGTTATGCGGCAGCCGGCTGCCGCTTGGGGATTGATGGATTAAGTTTGCGTATTGGCATAGGACATAATAATCTGTTTGAATTTAATTTTGATCTCTTCAAACGGAACTCGTGTTGCCAAATCACTTGCGCCAAAAAACCCGAGGTTAAAGGAATCCGGTTTCTGTGTTAACTTTACTCTGACGTATTCAAACAAAAGTATTGTATCGACTGCCTATTACAAGAACGTAACAAAAACGTTATTCATATATTATTAAAAAATCTAGCAATAATTATTTTTATAATATTATCACTAATATTATAAAAATAATGTTATAAAAAGACCTATACTGTGTATACAGCTGTATGTAACATATAATACTAATTAATACAGTGTTTTGTTCTTGTCTATTAAAAAATATTTCGTAACTATCAGACTGAATCAGACAAGGCCAAAACACATTCTGTTCACACAGCGCATAAATTTTTTATTAGTGTACGACAAGGAAAGGATGCTATAAGCGCAATTTTAGGCTATCCGAAATCTGATATTTCTTTGTCTCTTACAATTCTCCTTTTTTCTTCTTCAGGCAAGATGTTGAAAGTGGGCGTGGTCCTGTGCCTGGTGGCTGCGGTGAACAGCCAGTGCTTCTACCCTGACGACTCAGCTAAGAAGCTGGACCCGAGCGCGCGCACCTCCCTGTACCGCGGCCAGCTGGACTTCACGCTCAATCTCTTCGACAGCATTAACAAGGCCGTGCCAGAAGATAACATATTCTTCTCGCCGTTCTCCGTCTACCACGCGCTGTTGCTGGCCTACTTCTCTTCTGGGGGAGCGACTGAAAAGGCATTGAAGACGTCCTTGCAGATTAATGAGAATTTGGTAAGTTTATCGTCCTTTTGTTTGTCTGAAAAATGTTCTGAGACTATATAATACACTCTTTGTACTCATCATAGTACTACTATATTATATTTTGTTGTTGATGCAAGATGTTAGTACTATAATATCGTAAATGGGTCATACTTACAATTAATTCGGCAATTTAATTGTAATATTTTAGTGCTAGTTATTTCACTTACCATTTTATACTTTTATAAAGGAGCATTACACTACCACTAACACTACTAACATAGTCTAAGAAAAATTGTTACTAACCTAATAACTAATTCTTATGGATGTACCTATTGTCCGAAATAAATGATTATTATTATTATTAAACTGTACTAAGATAGACAAACAGATTTGATTAACTGAGTGTACTGTTAGTTATTGGTGGAAATACACTTTTCCACTTTATGTAATTAAGAAAATTAATGTGTTTATATTAAATAGCTGTATTGTAATGATTATTAAGCAGATTACTTACACATACCATAACATATTCCAGGACAAGGTGAACCTGCTGACGGCGTACAAAGTGGACAAGCGGAGCCGCGCGGTCAACCGCAACGCCGACTCCTACGAGTTCACCAACGCCAACAAGATATTCGTGGACACCAACCTCAACACGCGCCAGTGCTTCGCGGATATGCTCAACGACGAGCTTGAGGCTTTGGTGGGTTTTTTGTATTTTTTAATGAAATGAATCAGAGTCCAGAGCCCCTAGCTAACTGCCGCACTGAGAGGCATTTTTAACTACGTCAAACTCTTCATTAAATTGAGGGTTAATCCTTCAATTTAACCTATCAACTCCCAAGCGGCCCAAGTGGGTCGCGATAACAATAGATTTCCAAGAATCAAAAAAGAGTTTGACAGATAATGTATGGGGCTTATGTCAAAATTTTAATTTAATTATTTAAGTAATTAATGATCGTCTCTGAGTACGGCGGTAAGGCTTTTTCTTCATCGCTTCTTTATAGAATGCCGACGGAAATGTATCTAAAGGTATATTAGAAAATGATAAAGAAAACGCTAAGGGGCCAGGAAACTAGTAAGGAGTATGATATTTATATCAGCTTTAGCTCTAGCTGCCAAAGAATACTTGCAACATCTGAGTTACAAGAGTTTTTCTATGTTAAGATTTCTTGTCTCAAATAATCCCTAATTCCTCACCTTGCTCATTTGGTGAAACATAACATAGGCGCTGTTTTATGACAGTTTTTGTAAGGCCTTGAACATGGTCATTGGTCAGGCCGGCCCATTAGTGCCGAAATACTTCAGCGAGACAGTACTTCAGTCCGGACCAACGCCTACAACTCTACAAGGCGCAGGTTCGGCCTCATATGGAATATTGTTCTCATCTCTGGGCAGGGGCGCCAAAATACCAACTGCTCCCTCTGGATCGTATCCAACGAAGGGCCGCTCGAATTGTTGACTTCCATAGTGTTTCAAACAGCTTGGACCCCTTGGAATTACGCCGAGATGTAGCTTCACTCTGCATCCTCTATCGGTTGTATCACGGGGAGTGCTCTGAAGAATTGTTCGGAATCATACCACCTGCAACTTTTCGCCATCGTCCCACGCGAAAAACTTACCATCCTCATCACCTTGATGAGTGGCAGTGTAAAACTCTGGAACGAACTGTCACCAGCAGTATTTCCGGACCTATACGACCTGCAAACCTTCAAGAAAAGAGCGTATTCCCTCTTAAAAGGCCGGCAACGCACCTGCAGCTCTTCTGATGTTGCGAGTGTCCATGGGCGACGGTAGTTGCTTACCATCAGGTGACCAGTTTGCTCGTTTGCCCCCTTATTAAATTTAAAAAAAAAAATCTTCTACATCTGTGTGTACATTAATGTTGCAAAGACGAAAGGTTTACGCCAAGATTTATGCCAAGTGTTGAGAATAAACACAATATATAATTATTATTCTTATTTATTTCAGATTCAAAACCAATATTACATTCAGACACGTCGTTTCTCACACATTTTTTCTTGTCGTTCCCATTTTGTTCTAATAGTAACTTTTTCGGCAATTGACATTAATAAATAAATCCTCTAAAATATCTATTGTGCCAATTTGTAACACACTCCCGGGGGAGGCAACAGGTGCGCAATATCTATATATATATATCCTGTAATACTCGTAACACAATAATCATCAAAACCTATTTTAAAAATGCTTCATAAAAATAATAAAAATCAATAAACAATAATAAAATAAGCTTTGTCTAACTAAATTTTAAAATAATAAAAATTCCCGGTGACTCTGCTGGTAATTTTCGCCGGTAAATTTGTCATGACCTTCTTCGCCCTTTGAGTCCTGCAAGATGACGTCTCGTACTTTATCGTCCAGTCTTGCCGGTTCAGCCAGCTTCCGACGACAGAAATTACAAATCGGCATCTTCTACATAATTATTACCGATTTCATGCGTGGTACTAAAAGTAGTCTTATTTGAGACCTCAGTTTCTTCTATTAAATTAATAACCTCAATCTCATCTCGTATCGTACTTTTCTAATATATTACCACACACGGTCGCCTCTTTTGGTCACGACAACTCAATGCTTAGCTTTTGCTTGGAGAAACTGTAAGTCGGCATCTCCTATAATAATTTTTACCGACTTATTTTCGTGCCTGTTAAAATACGTCGTAATTCGTACCTGAGATCTCTTCTTTTTCTACATCGATAAGGTAATTCTCAGTCTTTTATCGTATTTCTTTATAATATTGTTTTTCCTCACGGTCGCCACTTTATGTTGAGAATAAACACAATATATAATAATTATTCTTATTTATTTCAGGTTCAAAACCAATATTACATTCAGACACGTCGTTTCTCACACATTTTTTCTTGTCGTTCCCATTTTGTTCTAATAGTAACTTTTTCGGCAATTGACATTAATAAATAGATCCTCTAAAATATCTATTGTGCCAATTTGTAACACCAAGGGTTCTAAGAAAATCATGAAAAGCCAGAACCAATAACAATAACCTTAGCATTTATTATCAGGACACGTAATTTTAAAACCAAATTTTACACATTACAGAATTTCCACGAGAAACCAGCGGAATCCAGGATCCATATCAACGACTGGGTGGCTAAAGTAACCAAGAACAACATCAAGGACTTGCTGCCAGAGGACGGAGTGACAGATGCAACGAAAGTGGTTCTGGCCAACGCCGCTTACTTCAAAGGAGTGTGGGCATCCAAGTTCCCCGCTGAGAACACCAAGAAGCAGGTGTTCTTTGTCAACGAGACCAGACAGACCCTCGTGCCGTTTATGAGACAGAAAGGACACTTCCATTACAGTGAGTTTTCTTTTTCTTTGTTAGTCCAGAAACGGAATGTGTGCTAAAGTTTCCGAAATGGTAGTATGCATCACGAAGAGCTACTTAATAAACTAAGTATATAGTTTAGTATTATTCAAACTTTTTTGCTGGCGGAACCCGTTGACAGATAAAATTTTTCGCGGATCCCAAAAATAAAAGAAAATGGCAAGAAGTGGATATTCTTCACGGATTCTGCACCAAAAATCATTGAGTACCTAGTATTATTTCGTAAAATTACTCCATGCTGGCGTTTGATGACATTTCTAAAACCAATCCATATACCGCACGCGGAGCCTCTATAAAGGCTTTGCGGAGCCCTACACTTTGAATATTGCTGCTACTGTACTAATATACCAGTGTTTTTCAACCTTTTTATGATGCGACCCCCGACCACTGTTTGAAAAACATTTGTCTACACGAAAATAAAAAGTTTGAGCATAAATTTTTACCATTATCGAAAGTTATAGAACAAACCCGCATCATAAATTACAGTTAGATATTATGCAGTTACACTGTACTGGTAATACTTGATGCGATGTTAATACGAATTTATCGAAATAAAATCCATACTCACTAATATTATAAATGCAAAAGTGTGTCTGTCTGTCTGTCTGTTACCTCTTCACGCTCAAACCGCTGAACCGATTTTGCTGAAATTTGGCATGGAGATACTTCGAGTCCCGGGAAAGGAGATAGGATACTTTTTGTCCCGAAAAAATGTACGGTTCCCGCGCGATAAACGAGTTTTGGCGCAACGGAGTTGCGGGCGTCCTCTAGAAGTCAATGTTTTTAAATATATTATTATGTACAAACATTTTTTAATTTAAATACCTGTTATAGACTTTGACCGCAACTTTGTTATGTTGAAGTTTGTTACTTTATTGGGTGACCATACATTTTCCGGGATGACTACTAGCCGTGAATTGATGTATGTTCAATGTTCATCCCAGTCTATGTCCCATCAAAATCTAATCAGAGTTCAGACAGAGACGTTTTCGTATTTATAATTAACTAGATGACGCCGGAAAATTCGTTGTGCCAAAAATTAATTTATCGCGCACGGAATCGTACATTTTTCTGGGACGCTTTCCCAGGACTCAAAGTATCTCCATTTTCCATACCAAATTTCAGGAAAATCGGTTCAGCGGTTTGAGCGTGAAGAGGTAACAGACAGACAGACAGACTTTTGAGACAGAATTTTGTTTTTGTATTTTGTATATTTTGTATGGATATTTTGGATGGAGGATATTTTGTTCATTAGAAAAATTCTAATGAACAAAATATCCTCTTAAAGAGTTTCGATAAAACAGGATAATCTCCTAATTTACGTTATTTTCCAATTTTATAACGTTAAAAAATTCACAATTTTCCAGGGTATCGTCGTGGTGTGTAACTGTGGAGTATGGTAAAGTGTGTGTGTGTGTTGTAGTGATCAGCGACGAGCTGGGCGCCCAGATCCTGGAGCTGCCATACAAGGGGGAGGACATCAGCATGTACATCTTCCTGCCGCCCTACACCATGAAGGACGGTCAGTATCCTGGAACTTTATAAACGCCTCGCAAGCTATGGATGTTATAATACAGTGTGTCACAAAACTAAACTTTAGGGTTTGTATGAGTCCCATGTATAGAGTTCACTGTAATTTTCAAAAGTAATAGCGCTGAAAAAGCTAAATTTTTTCACTTTTTAACCGACTTCCAAAAAGGAGGAGGTTATACGTTCGTCTGTTTATATATATATATATATATATATATTTTTTGTATGTTCAACCATAACTTTATGGACCGATTTTCATGATTCTTTTGTTGTTGTACAGGGTTGAATCCGAAATTGGTACCATGTTCACAAAAGTGGTGATCTGATGATGGGATCCATGAGGAATCGAGGGGACTCCTTGAAATTTATATGGGAACATATGGTGATTTCGATTTTTTCTGAAGTATTTCAGGCATATACTACCAAAAAGTAAGATTTTGCACCAGGATGTACCCTGGTTCTGAAGGTACCCAACAGAACTTTTGAATCCTTTTAGATACATGTTTGAGGATTTTAGCTTTATTTAAACTACTTCAAGCAAATCCTACATTATTTGTGCTGAACATAAGCTAAATTTTATTTTTGAAAAAATAGGGTTTCGTAAGATATTTGGGTTTTTCGGATGCCAGGTGAAAAAATCAACCAGAAAAGTTACTTATTTTGCGTACGCTGCCGAAACTATAAAAGATAGAACCATTCTAAGTATTGTAGATCTTATAAATATCTACAAAAAAGTCTGCGACATACTATACTTATCTATGTCGAGTGAGGCACAATAACCATTTTTTTATTTAAAAATCTTGAATTTTTTTGGACAATATTTAAACGCATTTATTTTACTCATGCCATTAATCCTTATCAAAATAAATTATTTCATCACTAAGTACAGTTTATGTAGATAACGGAATAATTGGACGTTTGGTTTTGAAATTATGGCGAAATTAAAATATTACGATAGTGGGCGTCACCAAGCGGGATGCGCTTGCGGGAGGAAGACAATCTGTGCAGTGTGCACTGTACAGTGTATACCCTTCGGATAATGACTGCGTCCGCGTCGTCGATGTCAGTGTCGGAGTCTGTGAATTGACCTGGGAATCATTTTGCTGACCGAGTCTTTCCTGGGTAGGCTTTTTGCAGCCGTAACCGACATCCACGCGGGCAGAGCCGCAGGCGACCGCTAGTAATATTATGTACAACTCTAAGACAACAAGCTATAATATAGCCTTGTCGTCTCATATTATGTAACTAAAAAGGCTAAAATTATTATTTTTTAACAAAAAATTAAAACCGACTTCAAAGGTAAAAACAAAAGTAATACTTATTCTTAATCTAAAAAGAATTAAATAATTCTTATTCCTTATTATAGTGGCGTCTTCAGACTTCGCCTAAACCTCAACTATTTCTGTACTCAATCTTCATGCTTTTGAAGTCGGTACCAGCTTACCTTAGCGTAATTGCTATGTCAAGGATCTCAGTACTTTTCCGGGCTGGTACCGACTTTAAAAGTACGAAGATTGAGTACAGAAATAGTTGAAGTTTAGGCGAAGTCTGAAGACGCCACTATAATAAGGAATAAGAATTATTTAATTCTTTTTAGATTAAGAATAAGTCTTACTTTTGTTTTTACCTTGGAAGTCGGTTTTAATTTTTTGTTAAAAAATAATAATGTATGGGTAAACTCGTGACGCTGGGGCGCTTGCCCATACTAATCACAAAAAAATGGTCTTTCAGCGCTGCTAGTTACTACCTTCACAGTGAACTCTCTATAATGAACACATAGGTACATAGTACACACCCTAAGCCCTAAAGTAGTATCACTTGGTTTTGTTACACCCTGTTTATTCTCTGCTTACATATTTTTCGGGTTTGTAACATGTTTAAAGTTTTTAAATTGTAGAAACAGTGTATGTTCTGTTAACATTGCCTTGAAATCCTTTATTCCCTTCGGAGGATTGGAAAACTACCATCTTATGAATTTATATATTGGAAGAATAATACTTGTTGGGTTTGCTATAATAATACCAAATAAACACTACGTATCTGATGCCTTATTATGCTGTCTTGATCTACAGGAGTGAGCAACATAATCGCGAACCTGACTCCGGAGCGTCTAGCGGCGGTGGTGGAGGAGAGCTACACCACGCGGGAGGTCATCGTCGAGATACCCAAGTTCACCGTCGAGAAGGGGCTGCCTATGAGGCCGGTCAGTGTTAAACCTAAGTTCTAACGGCAAAGCTTAAAGAAAGAGTTATTATTTTAATACTAGAAAAACTTATATAGGCTATCCATTAGAATAAGTTGTGATTATAGGGGTAATCATGGGATAATGTAATAAATGGAACCTTTTTTAATACAATTAGATCTAATTAGATATTTAAATGATTGTTCCTAAGGTTTTTTGAGTAACAAGCATAATCACGTAATTTTCAAAAATATTTATAACAATATCTCCTGACTTAGTGCAGATGTATAATAAAAATGTTAACAGTTTACACTTAACTATAGTTATTAATTATTATTATCAGCTGCAATGAAATGAAGTACTAGATTTATAGCTATTACCTAGCTTTCTGCAAAAAACCTCATTACCTAATCTAGTGAATAAGTGAAGAAAACTAAATAATAGGAAACTTATTATACTTCCAGATCTTGGAGACCATGGGAGTGGGTGACTTGTTCAGTGAGAAGTCCAACTTCACCACACTGTCGGAGGACAAGGGGATACTGTTCGACGACGCCGTACACAAGGCCAAGATTCAGATCGACGAAGAAGGTAACTAATGTACAAGCTATACTAATATTAGTTATGAAAATATAAACACAATAAATATATTTACGCTAAAACGCAGTTTCGTGTTAAACGTGCTGCGCCGTCAAACTTATATCTATAGGGTGCAATGTGCTAATGACAAAAATTTGTGTTTACGTATTATTCCATCAAAACTAGTTTCATCTAAAATCATTAACAATAGGCATACAATGAAAACACGATTAGTTTTAATCTTTAAATAACTAATTATTATAGTACAGGTTCCTTATAATATTTTTTTTGACTTGATTACTATCAAGCAAATTTTTCGTGAGTAACTTCATTTTGATAAGAACAACAATTTCCTCTGCGAAAATCCTCGAAAGTGGTAGGCTCCAGAGATAGAAAGGATTAAATATTTTGATTTGATTGTCCTAAATTGTTATTTGTTACTGTTAAATTATACAGGGTGTGACAAAAATAAGTGATAATATTTTAGGGTGTGTACGTGTTCTTTGTAGAGAGTTCACTGTGAAAGTAGCAGCGCTGAAAGATCAATTTTTTTTTTTCACTTTTGTATGGGGAAACTCGTGACGCTCGGGCCCTTGCCCATACAAAAGTGAAAAATTTTTTTCGTCTTTCAGAGCTGCTACTTACTCTCTACAAGGAAGATGTACACACCCCAAAGTTTATCACTTATTTTTGTTACACACTGTACAAATAATAACCAATATACTTCCAAAAACCAGCTGGTTAGGCTTCCGTTTTAGAGTTCTATAATCAATAAGTCCCCGTTGACTACGGAACCCTAAAACGGAACCTTTTCGCAGAGAAAATTGTTGTTCGTCTTATTAAAATGAAGCTACTCACGAAAAATTAGTTTGATAGTAATCAAGTCAAAAAAATGTTCTAGGGAACCTGTACTATTATTATTGTATTTTCATTTAAGCGGCATAATATGTAAATGTAATTAATTGCACTATAGTAACTATTCTATTAATTTAATCTTACTCTATCGTTAAGAACCTATAGTACTATGTAACGTCAAAAATAACCAATTTTCTTCATTTTCCAGGCACAGTAGCTGCAGCGGCGACCGCCATCTTCGGTTTTCGGTCGTCGAGGCCGGCGGAGCCGAGCGTGTTCATCGCCAACTTCCCCTTCGTTTACGTACTGTATGAACGAACCACCAACTCCGTCATCTTCATGGGCGTCTACAGAGATCCAAAGAAGTAAACTTAGTAGTCAGTAAGGTCTTGTATGTAATACCGACAAAGTTCCTGCTCAAACTTTGCACAGGGACGCTTTTTAATTCAAAATTAAAATTTACTAACGTACTTTATGTAGTATGTATGTACTATCAGAGAAGTTGATTCCTATGCAGATCGGGGACCTACGTAGTTTGGTTGCGTTACGTCAAACACAGCCGACAGGTCAAAATTAACATTGAATTGACATATTCGACCAAATAACGTTGGTCTATCAACTGCATAGGAATCAATTTCCTCGATGGTACAATTGTACACTTTATAAACGTTGCGACCTTCGTATTTAAAAATATTTCAACTTTTCAAAGGCGAAGACCAGTTACTGGTCACTACTGTAGTTGGAAAATTTACTAACATCAATGTTTGCGTGTGCAGGATTCAACGATTCTATAAAGATAGCCTAGTAAAGCGACAACTTTGTCGATAGCACGTGATTGTTAGGGTCAATTCAGACCGCAACCCGACGCGTAGATGCATTTCTGAGTTTGTACTGAAATGACAGATTTAAATTGCGTGAGACGTCTTGCAAATCTGTCCAATCCATACTTTAGAAATGCATCTACGCGTCGCGTTGCGGTCTGAACTGACCCTTAATGTTAATAAAACTACTTCCATGTGATGCTGCACATAAATTGTGTCGCCTATAAATTCTATTTTCAGTCAAGCCGTTGGACGTACTCTCGCCTAGCTCAATCAGCTCTGTTTCTATGAAATTGATCGTTATATCAATGACATGAAGGTCCTATCAGAGGTTGAATAACTCTGAACCGTAGTACCTAAGTACTTGGAATTTTATCGCGCCTAATTTCATAGTCCATTCGTGACCAGTTGCTGGAAAGTCACAGAAAGATCGAGACATTATGCAAAACTTTTCATACCATAAAAGTAGTTTTATTAACAATGAATATTGTTATTTATAAGGTAGTTAAAGAACAGAGATTAATATTATGTTTGTTATGTAAGTATTAGGCACGTGTTCGAATATTACACTTAAGTATTTTATATGTATGACTATGTTTTAATAATAATTTAAGTTTAAATTAAATAGACTGAACAAAATCACCTGCTCTTGTTTTCTTTGTGTGCGTTTTTTAACTGTGTGAATTCTCAAACAAGACGTGTTCTTCGTAGCACGTAACTTCGGTCGTTGTCTTGTAAACTTGGTGACAGAGGTAGCGCACGGTGGATGCGAATCTGCTCGAAGCTATTATTATATCGATTGTGTATGCTATCCATAACATTCACAGTCAATGTCGATTATAGATAATCATAGGAATACAACCCTCTAGGCTCTACAGGTTTATAATTGCTTGTATTGGTCCATAATTTTACACAAGTATGAGATTTGGCGTCCAGAACAGTATGGATTTATTAAGATGTTTTGGCTCATGTATGAAATTGTCATGGAGGCGTATTTATAAGCACGTCAGCTATTTATAGCGATCCCTAAGTCGGGATAATCGATTTGGGATTTATATTTGGTGCCAGTAGCTTTCTCCACAAAATGACAAAACTGATTCCGAGAACTGCAGTAACCACAGGCTAAAGTATGTTTCCGCAACTAAAAAGCTTTTTAACTCGATAAAATTATATGATAGTCAATTAGTTTTTTTACTCTTAAAAAACTGTAGACCCATCAAAATTAGAAAGTTTGCGTGATTTATAATAATCACGAGCACATTTTACATCTCTTAACAAGTAATTTACTTTTCATGCTAATGCGGAGTGCGTGGTTCGGTTTACAATTTGTTACTGAGAGACCGAGTCTATTAATATATTTTGATAGATATCGTAACATCGTCAGGTCAAACGTTCATTTTGATGAGACCACCAGTAATGTATGAAGCTCCTTACATGATGGAAAACGTAAGTATGATCAAAAGTCCCGTGTATTTTTCGACCCTATTCCTAGGTGATAAAGTTCAAAAGTAGTACACCGGTCTATGTTTGTACTTAGGTATAGGGCACAGTTTGTGATGAACGCCTCCGTGGTACAGTGGTTAAGAGCGAGGCTCTTGACTTGGAGGTCGTGGGTAATGGGTTCGATTCCCGCGTTGGAAACATGTTATTTCCAAGTTTGGTTAGGACAACGCAGGTTGGAGGCAGGCAGGACCTGATTGTCTGTCAATTAGTAAGATGATGATGGGCATGTAAAAAGTCGCTTTTTACATGCCCATCCACCCATGAGAGATCAGTCTCTCGCCAGTCGTGTCGGTCTTTCGTCCCACTGGGTTATTAGAGAAAAAGGAATAGAGAGTGCTCTTGTGTACTGCGCACACTCTTGGGCACTATAAAATTACTCCTGCGTAACTGGGCTGGTTTCATGAAACCGTCCACCGTCACCGAAACCAGTGTGGGAGTTATTATTATTATAGTTTGTGATGATTGAGAAGTGTAAAATATTCTTCCTAACAGTTCACAACATGATGCCTTCTAAATGAACCAAATACACAAGAAAATATAATTATTTCAATGGCACGTGAGCGATACACAAAAGTAGGAATCACCATGACCACGATCTTCGTTACAAAATGTCTCAATAAAGAATGATTATAACTTTTATACCTTTCAACTGTTGTTTTAACTAAACTGATGTCTCAATACTTACATTTTATTATGTCATGACGTGTTTAAAGTCAAGCAGATTGGTTCAATCCTACTTAAATATTATAAAGGGGAAAGTTTGTATGTTTGTATGTACCTATAATGTATGGGTGGATGTATGGATGTATGGATGTTGTTACTCTTTCACGCTAAAACTACTGAAACTTTAATGAAACTTCACGGTAATATAGCATACCTATAGGCTAGAATAACATAATATAGGCTACAATTTTAACCGACTTTCAAAATTAAGGAGGTGTTCGTTTTTTTATGTTCAACGATTACTCCGCCGTTTGTAAACCGATTTTCAAAAATTTTCTTTTGGAGTAATATGTAGCCTGTAGGTTATCATTCCAATTTGGTACCATATTTATAAAAGTGGTGACCTGATCCATAAGGGACCCATAAGTAATCGAGGGAACTCCTCAAAATTTTTAAGGAAACATGTGGTGACTTCGGTTTCTAAGTATATGCTACCAACAAGTAAGATTTTGCACCAAGGTCCAAGGTATACCATGGTTCGGAAGGTGCTGAGAGAACTCCTGATTCTTTATAGATATAGTGGAGTTCCCAGAGCGTAAAAATCGTGCAAACTTCCGATTTTTGCAATAGTGGATGAAAATTGAAAAGAAAAAAAGGAATTTGTAGCTGATAACATAAATAATAAAGTTTACCTATTGAAAAGTTGTGCTTTTGATTTTTAAATTATTCTCTTCTACTTCAAGTAAACTCATAAGCTGTAAAATTTTGAAGAAAATTTGCATATTTCTTTCTTTTAAATATATAGCAAAATAATAAAATACATTATTATTTTTTTTGTTTGTATCGTTGCTTATATTCCAAAGAAAGAAAATAAGTTGAAAAAATAATTTAACAAAAGGAAACTTAACGCAACTTGCACAGATTCTAGATAAATCATAGATAAATACAAAGACTAAAGAGCGATATAAATAAGAGCATAGAGATGACGTGCCATATTTAACCCAGATCTGCGCAAGTAAGCCTAATTTCTATTTATAGCTTTAGTAAGTCGGAATAAAATATTGAAATGAGATTGCTATCACACAGCGCTCATCAATCATACTCAGCGGTAAACAAATACTTTACACATTGTACTGTAATTGCGTGCAACTGATTGAATTAAATAACCATCATCATTCATTTTTTAAATTGTGGGTCGAATCATAATTCGTCACATTGTTAGAGCATCGTTTATCGTCTTTGTTCGCATTTCTAGAGGTTAAAATTCTCTCACTTTTTTCTGTTGCTAAAAGAGTTTAGTTTTTTATGTTTCTTTTACTAGCTTCTTTCCGTAGCTACTGCGTCTGTGTAAATAAAAGTACTTATTTGGGTATAAAATGAATCATATTTTTAGTTATACAAATTACAAAGTTTAAAGTACAAGATTTTCTAATTTTGATTTTTAACACGAGAGTGTAGGATAGTGATACTTACCTACATAGATTTCCGTCAACTAGTTTAGTTTTAGATACATTGGTTCTGAAGATCACTGCTTTTCTCTTTTTTTCATCGCTGATCGTCAACGTTACTCTTATTTTTCCTGCCTCTTCTCTTAAATAAATTCCGCCTCGTACTATGAATAATTATTATTAAGTTGACCTAGTTTTTTGTTAATAGATTTTTATTTTTACCTAGTCATTAATCAGATTCTATCGGTCCCCAAGAATAACATATTCGAGTAGACAAGGGAACAGTTTAATCGGCGATCTCATATTTGCCTTACATTGATGGATGGCCGACACGGAGAGAGTGCACTTGTTGGGCGCCCACGTGGCCGCTATTTATAACGTAGCTTAGGCTGAATTCTGACCACGTCCTTTGACCTCTTTGAACATGAATGATAATTATACAGATGATTGTATAGTATGTAATGGAATCTGCGTTAAATTGCTGTGAAATACACAATAGTACAATAATGATTTTTTGACCGACTTCCAAAAAAGGAGGAGGTAATACGTTCGGCTGTATGTATTTTTTTTTATGTATGTTCAACAATTACTCAGCCGTTTGTGGTCCGATTTTCAAAATTCTTTTTGTGTTGTATAGGGTTTGATTCGAATTTGGTACCATGTTCATAAAAGTGGTGATCTGATGATGGGATCCATGAGTAATCGAGGGAACTTCTTGAAATTTGTATGGAAACATATAGTGATTTCGATTTTTTCTGAAGCATTCGAGGTAAATGCTACCAAAAAGTAAGACTTCGCACCAGGTTATACCCTGGATCCGAAGGTACCGAACAGAACTTTTGAATGCTTATAGGTACAGGTTCGGGGATTTCGGCGTTGTTTAAACAACTGAAAGCATAAGCCAACACATCAATTTGATTAATCATCATCATCACAACCACAATTATACCATGGGTCATCACACTATGACCCAATAATTGGTACTTTTCGCGATATTTAGCATCGAAGCAGTTGTTTTTGATGATGAATTCGCTGTTTGTGGACCGATTTTCAAAATTCTCGTGTTGTTGTATAGGATATAATCTTAATTTTGTATAACAATTACGAAAATGGTGAGCTGATGATGGGATCTATGAGCAATCGAGGGAAATCCTTGAAATTTATCAAAACACTCATAGTGGTTAAAATGTTGTTTTTAGTAAGTTAAACATATTATGTTACGAATAAGAGAAATTTCATACGAAGGTGTCTCTTGGTCCAAATGCACTGAAAAGAACTCCTGAACCTTTAAAGATAAAAGTTTGGAAATTGCAGCATCGCTTAGATAACTGCAAGCATTTACCACAATTTTGCTTACAGTAACATAATGTGAATAGTTAACATTCGTATTGGTTATTTACGCTTAAAGCCTTATTTTGTAGATAACTAAAAAGAGTGAAATTATTATTTTTAACAAAAAATTAAAACCGACTTCCAAGGTAAAAACAATAGTAACTAATATGAACTAAAAAGTATTAAATAACTCTTACTATTTAATAGTGCCTTTTTCAGAATTCGTCTAAATCTAAACTATTTCTGTACATACTACAGTCTTCATTACTTTGAAGTCGGTACCAGTCCCAAAAGTTTCAGATATTCTAAGTTCTGACATTACTGAACTCACGAATAAATTAGCTGGTACCGACTTCAAAATAATGAAGACTGTAGTATGTACAGAAATAGTTTAGATTTAGACGAATTCTGAAAAAGGCACTATTAAAGAGTAAGAGTTATTTAATACTTTTTAGTTCATATTAGTTACTATTGTTTTTACCTTGGAAGTCGGTTTTAATTTTTTGTTAAAAATAATAAAGTATTTAAAAAAAATTACAATAATATTCGTTTATGAACCCGACGACACCCGTGTTTAATTCAACAATTAGTGTGTGTTTCTTTGGCTTTGCCACCTTCGGCCATTATGTTTGTTTTCCTTAAAAAAATATAACTTTTCGTTAGAAAAAATTAACACCATGCGCACACACTATGCGCTTTCGTCTTCAATTTTCGTCATCTTCTCGTCTATCAACTTTCGTTATTTCAATAATTGAATGCGTCAACGAACGCAACACCAACATTGTCATTTTTGTTTTTTGGATACGGTCAGAGGGCATGCGTCGCGGGCATGCCTCACGTTCGCTGTTGACTGCGCTATAACGCATGCCCTTGACGAACAGAAAAAGTTTATTTAACTACAAAACATTATTTGGTTTCATTTTATGCTACGTTCCCAACCTTAAGTGCTAATAAAGGGTCATACCATGTTAACCCTAAGGGCCAACCCACACGTACCACAACCACACGACATCGCAACGACAAAATGTCGTCGAGCTGTGGTTACGTGTGAATGGTGTCGCTGCAGCATTTTGTGGTTGCGTTGTGGTACCGACAAAATGACGACGTGGTTGCGTTATCGCCAGTGGTTGCGATGTGGTTGCGACGTGGTTACGTCGTGTGTAGGGGTCGCAATACCGGATCATTTAAGCAAAACCGGTATTTTCGGTATTGGCTCCAGACCAATACCGGTAATCCGGTATTTTCGGTATTTCCGGGATTTAAGCTGAAGTTGAAAAAATACTATAATAAAGTTAGTTTGCGGAGGAATAGTAACTAGGAACCTAGCTTGAATGAATTTATCTTCTAAATAAAATAAAATTTTCAATTATTATTCGATACACATTCAGCAAACATCATTAATTTCATAAAATCTGGCCAAGTCAAATCTAACTTACTTTAAGATCTCACATATTTTATATAACATAAACTGTTCCAATCGGTAAAGCAAAGACATAGAGTTTAATACTTGTTCATAATGTTATTTTATTTCTACAAATACATAATATTTTGATTTTGTATAGAAATTAGCACTCATTTAGATCTCAATTCTTTTTGCAGCGAAGCCCACAGCCAGGATTAATTTTTGTATTGAACTTGACTCTCCTTTTTAATTTTTTAATATAAAATAAGGAGGGCAAACGAGCAAACGGGCTACCTGATGTAAAGCAACTACCGTCGCCCATGGACATTTGCAACATCAGAAGAGCTGCAGGTGCATTGCCGGCATTTTAAGAGGGAATACGCACGCTCTCTTCTTGAAGGTTTGCAAATCGCCTTGGCCCGGAAATACTGCTGGTGACAGTTCGTTTCAGAGTTTTACAGTGCGCGGCAGAAAGTTACGCGAAAAACGCACGCTGGAAGACTGCCACTTATCAAGGTGATGAGGATGGTATATTTTTTGCGTGGAGCGATGGCGAAAAGTTGCAGGAGGTATGATTCCTAAAAATTTCTCAGAGTACTCCCCGAGATATAACCGATAGAGTATGTAGAGTGAAGCTACATCTCGGCGTAATTCCAAGGGGTCCAGCCTGTTTGAAACACTATGGACGTCAACAATTCGAGCGGCCCTTCGTTGGATACGATGCAGAGAGGGAGCAGTTATTTTGGCGTCCCTGCCCAAGGATGAGAACAGTTATAGGTATTCCATATGAGGCCGAACCTGCGCTTTGTAGAGTTGTAGGCATTGGTCCGGACCGAAATACTGTCTCGCTCTGTTAAATAAATAAATAAATAAGAACACCAAGCTTCTTCGAGGCTAACTTGGCCTTGCACTCTAGATGATATCGGAACTGGACTTCGCTTGATATGTTTATGCCAAGTATTTCAATGCTAGGGGAGATTGTTAAAGAGGTGCCCTCTAAACGAGGATATACGACCATTGATGACTTTTTAGTGGTAAACGCGCAGACTTGTGTCTTGGCGGGGTTGAATTAGACTAAGTTACGTCTACCCCATTCTGAGTCTTTCTCCAATGAATTCTCTATTTTAGACAAGTTCGTTTCGACCCTCAATGACCGAGAAATATGAGGGGAGCTGGTACATAGGGCCTCATCTGTACTATCATCCATATAGCAATGAATGCCGTTGGTCTGTAATATTGTGTAATTGATATGCAGTATTAATAGGGTAGGCGATAGCACACAGCCCTGAGGGATATCAGCATCAACAGACTGAGTTTCCAAGCATTCACCGTCAACTACGACCTTTATGCTTCTATCTGCTAAGAAACTTTTGACCCACTTGCATAATGTCTCGGGGAGCCTGTATGATAGCTGCGATTTATGCCAAACCCGACCAAAGGCCTTCGCAATGTCCAAACCAAGTCCATCTAGGGTCGAGTTTGACGCAAAGAGCTTACCCAGAAGATCGGCTTTGTCTTTGCGTCGTGAGTCAACGATCCATTTCCTACGTGTAGGGATGGTAGAGACGGCTTGCAGAAATTCCCTTCAATAGCTTTGGCCAACGACCAGAATGCACGGGTTTCCGAGGGGAGGCACTCGAGTATCTTACTTATTCTATTGACGTGCTGTTTCTTTGCCCGATTTTTGATTTCTCTCTTGAGAGACCTAGAGGCAAGGTTGCAATCCATTTTATATGTGCTGGTTGGTATTTAAATCCTGAGCAGACACTGCATTGGCCCAGGATTGATAAGCCTCCTGGTTCCGGCGGGCTTTTTTGGAGGATGAACCAAACCAGGGACGAAATCTGCCACCGGTTGGCTCTACAGAGGATGGAATCAAAAGCTCCATCATCATTGGCAACAGAGTTGGCAGTGTTGTCGGGACCATCGGGATGCAAAGAATGGCCGCATCCCATCCCAGTCTGCTAACTTGCAGTTCCACACACGACGGTAATTAACAGTACGTCGTCGCAATACTGCCGTAAGTGGCATAGAACTCATAATAAGGCAATGATCCAATGAATATTACTTTGTAGCCATCAGGATTTGAAGTCAGCAGAAGGTCTAACAGGAAAGGATTCTGACCGTCTACGTCTGGGATTCGCGTAGGCGTAACAACCAGCTGTGTTAAGTCGTTCGCAAGGGCAAAGTCGCAGACAGATCTCCCCGCATGATCAGTTTTCAGGAACTGGATCATTTAAGTTTTTGGTAGAATATCATTGCTTTTTCGATAGGCGTTTTGAAAAATCTAATCTTTTAAGATAAGCGTTATAAAAATTTTGGCACTCCTGTATAATAATTGCTAGCATTTGAATTTTATGAATTCAAGAGTTGTTAATGAATCCGAAGTTATGAACACAACTCTTGAGCCTTTCGAGATAGACACGAGAAAATTCCGGCATTTGGGGACGTAAAATACAATTGTGTTTGAAGTAGTATAAAGCTGTGGCTGATAAAAGATCCACTTAGTGTGAATACTTTTGAAACGTATTTAAGTATTAAGTAGGTACTTATTTAATTAATTATTACTTATCTCTAAGAAGGGCGTAACTTTTTCTATTTGTATTTGTTTTTCGTTTATTTTACTAAAACCGAAAATATCGAATATCCCGGTTTTCGTAAAATGAATACCGGTATTAAGAAGTCCTAAATTTGGCCCGGTATCCCGGTATTTTCGAAATTCGGGATCCCGGTTTGCGACCCCTAGTCGTGTGCAAGTCGAACTATTGTAGTTCGACTCCGGCTTTTATAGCGGAAACACGTCTTGCCCAAATTCATGGATTTCGAAGAGGACACTTCATTGTTGCTATCCTTGCTATATGTATTATTGATAAGAAGAAGACGACGGCGATGTCAGCGTAATCGTCGAAATAGAATTTATTGGGTACATCCTTTATTGGTAAACAAAAGTCAAAGCCAATTTCGTACTGATTATCTTATACTGAGAAGGTTCAAGATAAAGTTTTTCAAAAAATTTAGAATGAGCACAAACACATTTGACTACTTGTTAAAGGAACTGAATAGTGATTTACAAAAAAAAGACACGGTCATGAGAAAAAGCATACCTCCTCTTGAACGTCTGGCAATGACATTGAGGTGAATAATAATATTATTATATTAAAAAAAACATTAAATAAAAAATATACGGCAACGAAAAATGCGAGTAACGAAACGCATTCGTGAGTAACGCTTCGTACTAGATGGCGTACCCGTTACTCAGTACCAACTTTTGCTACAGCTCTAATGAATTATGAAAACACAATATCTACATATAAAAAACCTTAACTGATGATAGCTACCACTTTCGAGATTTTTCGCAAATAAAAATGTTGTTCGTTTTATCAAAATGAAGCTACTCACAAAAAATTAGCTTGATGGTAATCAAATAAAAATTGTTCTAGGGCTCCCGGACTATATTATTTCCACGCCTCGTTTAAATTTCTAAATTTAAACGAGGCGTGGAATTTTTTCTTTCTTTCTCGTTAAAGTTTCGCCCCCCTGAAGAAATGAATGAAGGGGGGGAAGAGCGCAGGCGGCGTGTCGTTGCATCGACGCAACGTTGTGGTTACGATGTGGTTGCGACGTGGTTGCGATGTGGTCGGTATTTTACAAGTGGTCGACAACGACTGCAAAATGTGGTACGTGTTAATGGTCCAGTTCATTTACAATACGAAATATACGCCCGACCACGTCGTGTGGTTGTCGTGTGGTTGCGGTTGTCGTGTGGTTGTGGTACGTGTGGGTTGGCCCTAAAGTGGACAACAAAAGTAATTATTGATACCTAGTATAACAATTAACAAGTTAACAACACATATTTAAAACGTCAACTCAACGACATACTTGAATTGAAGTGCCCTTCCGTGACTTACGCAAAACAGAATTAAATATAATTGAATACATCACCTTTCGGACTCCAGGTTAAGGCAAGGGGTTAATGACCATATCGGCACGAAAACAGATCATTTGTAGTGAGTAATGAATAAACTTTTAAGGACTATGAACTGGAGGAGTGAGGTTACCGCGATCGACCTCGTTCCGAGTTGATAGCCGCAAGAAAAATTATCGTATTAATTGCAAGAATGGACATAGCTATGCAGTTATAATTTATTTACAGTTAGAAACCAGGAAATTTTACATTCCGGTAAGATAAGATATTATTAATGCAACTGAGACGCCCATATACTTACTACTTATTTTAAATTAGGTTTATGTATCAAGCAGCTAGTACAAAATAACTTGTCAGCTACTTGTCAGAGAATAAACAGAATGTAAGAATTTGTTGAATTTCGACCAGAAAGAAACATTTTTATAAAATAACTAGCGACCCGCCCCGGCGTCGCACGGGTATTAAATATATTATAGCCACTGAAAAAGTGATTAAAATCGATAGCCTATCACGATTCTTCATGTGGTCTACTTCTTATCTGTGCCAAATAACATAAAAATTGCTCCAGTAGTTCGCGAGATAAACCCTTTCAAATAATTTCCCCCGTTTTTTTCACATTCTCCTATTAGTCTTAGCGTGATAAAATATAGCCTATAGCCTTCCTCAATAAATGGGCTATCTAACACTGAAAGAATTTTTCAAATCGGACCAGTAGTTCCTGAGATTAGCGCGTTCAAGTTAGCCCTTTCAAATAATTTTCCCCGTTTTTTCCACATTTTCCTCTATTTCTTCGCTTCTATTAATCTTAGCGTGATAAAATATAGCCTATAACCTTCCTCGATAACTGGGCTATCTAACACTGAAAGAATCATCAAAATCCGTTAAGTAGTTCTAAAGATTAAAGGGAACAAAGGGACATGAGGGAAAAAAAGTGACTTTGTTTTATAATAAATATATAGATATATATATAACAAACATGTATTTATGGCATGTATTTTTGTTAATTTTGTCTATCAGTTGTAACCTTAACGATAATATTATAAATTATTATTAACCTGTCAATTCTTCTCATTCAACCTACAGGAGTCTTCTTCTTCGACTTCTTTTGGCGTAAGCCTCCCCATATAACCTATAGGAGTCTCCCCAAAATCACTCTGACATTGGCAACTCACTGAGGCCGCCATAATAAAAAGAAGAAGAAGTGTGGTTTAGAGATATAGGATTTTCGCAACGGAACTTCGGAGAGTTTTGGCGGGCATGTGAAAGAGTGCTGTTGTGTTTTTGTATTATTTTCCTAAAATTGTGTTAGCTGGGTTTTTAATGTGTAATATTGGTAGAATATTAACCATTAGATATTCGTAATCATGCACAAGTGTAGGATAGTGATGTAATATCCAGAAACGTGCTATTTTGTGTTCCCTCCAAAACTCCATCGAAAGTTTCAGTAAAGCGTCTACCACTTTACTGAATCGACCGACTTGACTCCTGTGACTGTATTGACTTTTACTTAGACTGACTAGACTTTAGACCTGACGATACATGAAAACGATGATGAAAATTATAATAGGAGGAATATGGTTTTCCCGCCATATTCCTTACCTTTTTACCTTGTCTGTGGCACAACATACACATCCTTTGTGTCAAGTTGCCAAAAAAGAAGAAAAAGAAAGAAGAACGGAACTTCGGCGGCAATATTTCCGTTTTAGAATTTGGCGTCAGAAGTGGAAAATAATTGTGATAAATGTGCCTCAAACATCTTACATACCACATGCGGTATGAAATGTGTGTTAACTGCGTTGTTATTAAAACTCGGGAAGGAAGGAAGTGAAAGTGTTCCGACAAATCAATTATTTGGAAATTAAAATCCGCACAAAATCGGCCATCACAATTAATAATAATTATCGCAAAGATTAAGGTTTCTATAATTAATACCTGTCTGTATTTCAGATGCATTAGTAGTACCCGCCAAAAAATTAATCATTCTGTGCTATTTTGTAATTTAAAATTTTGTCATCCAATATTTTTTGATACAATTATTTTATATATTATATTTCATCACCGTGTGTGCACCGTACATTCGTGTGTAATGTAACGTTATAGAATCGACTTTGAGCATTCCATAGCAAGTTAACTTTACTGTCACGGTGCATTGATGTTACAAGTTGTATCAAGATATTACACATTGTATCTTTACAAGGTGCGCAATGCGCATTGTAATGCTCTGTTCTCCTTCCTCACTGATGTAATGCTCGACTCTGTAACGTTACATTACAAGCGGATGCTCCCAGTGAGGGAGCACCTTAAAGAAATTTACTATGTGGTTATTCCGAACGGTACACACGGACACATAAACATTATAATACCGGACTAATCTTGGAAACAGTCGGCGTTGTCTGAAATATTCGAGGTATTCCTTACGATCCTTCATCCTCCACCCTTTTGGAATCTTTTATCAAAGTTAGTGTTAGAAGTATCTGGGCCCACACAGGTAGGCAAAGCTTCGTGTACACATTTTTGATGCATATTATTTTTCTGTATGTGATACTTTCAAAAGTCATATCATGTAATACATTTAGAAGATAGAACCTTTACGGTAAATACCACGGAAATTCCCGGAACTACTAAGAACGAAACACTAAAAACAGTTTACACATAAATAACTATTACTCAGTGCAGACTTTGTTGGTACTTAGTACCTACTACCTGCTATAAAATGATTTTACTTTATCTACAACCTTCACGCAATTACAAGCTATTAAATTGGCGGAGTTTTATTGCAATCAGATAATTAATTCAGAACGTTACCTAGCACCTGCCCGGGTTGGACCTAATTGGATTTTTGTTACTGTACTGTATTATATAGGCGGGTGAGACCTGAGATAAGATTCGTCCAAATGTAGCGTAACTCACAATTTTACGGCGTTTGCCGGCAAACGAGCAGTAATAATGATGACTCTCGATATGTTTTAATGACGACAGTTTAGACGATGATAGTTAGAAAAGCTGTTGCGTAACCGCATACTTCAAATCCGCAAACTCAACCCGTCGCGTACACTTTTAAGGCAGTAAATATTTTATGGCGCATCTTTACGTTTTCATAAGGAAAGTTAATTTACATTTAGTAGTGTGAGAATTCGGTGTATCTGCGAGTATCTTCGGCGAGTAGACTTCGGGACGGATTAGCGGATCGAACAATGAGTGGAAAGCGGTTAGTCGGTGAGGTCCATCGGAAGCGTTGATGCGGCGATAGGATCTGTGGCGGGCGGGCGGGCGCGAGCGGCGGCGGCGCGGCAGGGCGGGAGGGGGGGACAATGGAACTAATTACCGCGTGTGGCCGCGAGTACCGGAACCGTAGACAATGCCCCGCTGGATACTCAAGTCGCACTAGATGTTTTATACCTTTTGTTATCTCGCCTCTATTCTGTCTCGACAATGAACGAAACAGTTTTATTTGCTTGCTGCGTTTCCATTTTGTAATTATAATTAATTGTGTATCGGCATCGGCTGCATTAAAGTCTTTCTAACGTTGATTTTATCGGCTGCGGCACTAATTATGAGATAAATCAAAAGATTCGTCGCAAGGTTGTGTCCATGAGTAAAAGCTACAGTGAACACAACACTACTAGTGTTAATAATTAATAATTCAAGTGTACTTATAGTTTGAGCATCGAGTTCGTACAAAGAATAATATAATTATTATACTTACTATTATTTACTACTTACCGACTGCAATCGATTAATCATGATATGTACTTAGAATCATGAGCTGTATTGTTGAGTCGCGTATAGTCGGCAGTATAGTGCTGATAGACTCTCAATAAAATGTCAAGAGCACAGACGCTGGCTATAAAATGTTGGTCTCACGCACAGAAATAAATCAAGATAGAACGGCTAAGTGGGTGGAGTACGCGTGTTTCAATCTTGCACAAGTGGGCAAGATTCGTTGAACGTTCATTCAGTCAGCGCGCACGTCTCGACTTGATTACACCGGAGTGGTTGTGCAAAAATGCCTCATTGTGCAGTGTCTAATAGTAAAAACAGAAGTACGAAAGTTAATCGGTCAAAAGGAGGTATTTCTTTCCACGTGTAAGTTATTTGTTCTAACTAAAAGCAAAGCAAAAATTGACACGCTTGATTCCTTAGCAACGCACGCGCGTCGCCGTTCTATCTTGATTTATTTCTATGGTCTCACGGCTCACCGGCCCGGTGCTGCGAGCTCGGTGGCCAATTCACTGGAGTGTTTTATTGTCTAGCTTCTAATAATTTTGGGAATTGGTCACTGGAGAACAATTTTTTTGTTTATGGGTCAAAGTCAAAGAAAAAAGGAATCAAAACAAGTATTGTGATAAACTTTGTAATAGCTGAATCATATAAAGCACAAGACATGTCATATAGTCTTTTCGTAGAAGTTAGGACTGCGTAAAGACTCAGTATAAGATTCTACCAGAAGCGACAAGTAATTACATTAAATAAATATGATTACAATTGCTTCTATTTTTCATAATGACAAAACAGTTTCCTTGATGCATTAAAAATATCTTCCATAGACGTCGCGGCCGGAGAGAAACCGTCGCGTCCGACGACTCTCGACTTAATTCCCATTTAATAACATCCAGCAAAATGTCAATTAACAATGATTCAATGGCTCCTACGTTGATTTATTTCGATGGACTCGTTGGACTTCCTCATCGGAACCCGTTCCAGATGACTCACGGAAATAAAAGACGGCGCTATTTATATAAAACATTTTATTAGCAATATAAAGTAGGAAATTTAAAAAAATATAAAAATTCAATACAAAACTGTAAATGTTGTAAAAATTATGGTAGCTATAATTTCATAATGTTACATAGATTTTTATTAAAGTACAGTTCAATTGAATGTAGGTGCGGAGTGCGCGTGCGCCGTCCGCGCGCGCGTTCTGCCTCTCATTGTGCTCGTTGTAACGTCCACTCGTTGAGTATCTTTATAATGTGCTTTTACTGAGCCATTATTCCTTAATAATAATGATCCTTCAAACTCTATTGTGAAAAAAATTTGCATGTAAATAATATCGATCAATTGGAAGACTCGGTTGTCGGTGGAACGAGCTCGCACCGAGCACACTACGAGGACCTCGCTCGCATTCAACTGACCCTGCGTTAAACAGACATACATAAAAATCACAGCTCGGGTTACTCAAATAATTAAAGTACGTTTATGTTTTCCTTCTCACCTAATCGTAATTCTATAAATAAATAATATTAATATTGTACAGGACGGCTTCGAAATCGTATCGTTCGACAATTTTCACACAATTTTGCAATATAATATTGAGCAACGATTTAAGTTTTCAAATAAATAATTAAATATTTACAAGATATCGGCCACCTCGGAAGAGTTTAACTTGCGAGTGGAGCGACAACCCGGGCGGCTCGTCGTCCTCAGCTCCGGCTACTACGCTACGATAAGGTTAAATTACTCTTACATTAGCTACGATTAGAAATCTTACCAACAAAAATTATCAATAAAATCTAAAACTCAACTCAGGAACAAATGCAATATTAATCGTTCGAACGGATAGACTTTTTCAGAAAAAGTACGCAGATTCAAATATAAATTATTATAATACACGAGTACTTACGAACATTACGACGTTATATTAAGGTAGCCATAGTTCTTACAACTAACTGGTAAATCTCTCAAAAATCTTATCGCTAGTAACATCTATAAATTCGCTAACATTTTACATAATATCATCTAATGAGATACAAGTGGTAGAGATAAATTTACGACACAAATTAAACAATTTCATGAATTCGTTCGTCATATTTTATTTACAAAATAATGAGTATTGTTATATTATTAAGGAATTCTCTAAGAATATTTTATTTATTTCGTAGCGAATACAAATAATATTGAGAAAACTCCTTCGCTCACTCGTAGGAAATGAAAACATTCCGCACTAAGGTATAAATTAAACTTTCAGTCAAACGTTTTAAGGCAGTGTTCGTTTAGTATTTAGGATCTATCAGTATCGTCTTGGCAAGAGAAGTACACTGATCACTTGAGGTATTAACGATTAAAATACGCTACAAATACTTTGATATATTTAAGTTTATTTTTACGATCGAATACTCTGACCGGCTAAAAGATCTACTAGCTTAGTGTTTATTGATAAAATGTAGAAAAATATCATTGTCCTCAATGAGCAACAACGATCGTAGGTTTGCATAACTTAACAAAAATAAGAACATCGATCGAACGCTTTCAACGTATAAATGCAGGCCTAGGAATGTTTGAGCTACAAAATTTCTATAAATTAGGAAAAACTTCGCACCGCCGCTCCACCGTAGCACCGCTACGAAAGTCCGGGATCGACCGACTCAAGGGCAATTATAATATCGGAGGAGAGAGTATTGTAGAAAATTATCCTCCAAATAAGGCGTCGAACGAACAATGATAAATGCCCGCTAAAATGAAGTAGAATTTTCGAACAATAATCGTTAGGCGAGAACGAATCTAGGTAATATGATTAGGTCGGCAGTCGGCACCGAGTCGCGGCGATATAATTATTGCAGTGTCACGATTCAATACCTATTATAAAAAGCCCCACGTTTCCGGTTAAGAAGGTCGCGCAGATCGATTTATTTAAAATATTTTAGCGCAGCGTGCTTTGTTATCTGATAATTAAACTGGACCGAATACAAATTGTTTTATTGAATAACCTTGCGGAACGATTTCGGTGGCGTACAACGTAGATATTCGCATTTCGTATCGACTATCGACGTGTTAACGATAGCTCTTTGTTTGTATCTGCGAGTGGCGAAAGTCCGGTCGGTCCGGTAATCTGTTGCTTAGAAAAGTTATCTTCGTAAATAGTCCGACACGCTTGTGTATTTATATAGGTGCACGATCGTAACAAAGAAAGGCCAATTTGTTAGATGAGAAAGGGAGCACAATTTTAAACACTGCGATTGAAACTACGTACTTGGAATTTATAGCAATCTGGTGCAATCAAGCCTCTCCCGATATCGAGGAAAATATTTAATATTGGTACTACGTTGCCCTTCACCGAGCCGATCGCTGTATATCACGATTATATTTTTTTAAATCCCGAGAAATAAAATAATACAACTTTAAGATTAAACTGTTTCTTCTTCTGCTGTAAAAATACTGCGCGATGCACAGGAAGCGCTCACGAAACCGCAAGCGCAATTGTTTACTAGTCAATATGAGGAAAAAAAAATAACCAAATTGAGCGAAGCGGTGTACGATAGTTGAGCGGTGAAAGATAGCTGGTACTGAGTGCTCGTTCTTTTACTCTGCTTTTTTTTATATTTTTTAGAAAGTTTAGTTGGACACGCTGCGAGTGAAATTACTGTGCGGCGAGCAATAAGTAATCCTAAAGCTGCTCATCATTGTTGAGTACTTATTTGATAACTCAGTTTAATGATAGAAAAAAGCAGCGTTATAGTAGCCTCGTATATGACGTGTAAAGCCGATTCCTATCGGACAAAAAACGGCAATGTAGCGCTCATGGAAATACTCTATAAATGTATTATTCTATACAAGACGTTTATGACTTATGAGTATGGAATGTACAGTTTAAAATAATCTCGTAATTAAAGTCTTAACAGTATTAATTGTCTACTCTAGCTAAAGCTAAAAGAAATCGGTAACGGGTGGAATTACATACAAATTAACAAGAATAATTCGACCGATAAATTCTGACACTTTTTGTTTCACTTGCCTTACTCTACTTATTTATTTAGCACCTTACCAAATTCTTCTGTAATATTCAGCCTTTCCGTGTTCAAAATTACACTCGCGATCAGTCACACAGTTCAATTGACTATGGATTTAAACGAAACATAGTTTTTGGAATTCATGTGGTTACCTCTGCTTCGCGGGCTTGGAGGCTCCGTTGGCCGCGGCACTTTTTTGCGCAATATGAGTTTGATAATGCTTTGCGAGATGCGCTTTTTGTCGAAAACTCTTACCACAGAGAGAGCAAGTAAAAGGTTTCTCGCCTGTATGCGTTCTCACGTGAACGTTTACTGAGTATTTGTCCTTAAAGCCTTTGGAGCATATGGAGCAGTAATGTAAAGATCTTTCTTTCCTTACGCCGTTCGACGTGGAAGTAGCGGCTTGGACGGCCGTCCCCGATTGTGTTTGGGATGTGGGCGGAGAGTTTTTATTCTGTATTCTTTTGTATTTCTTACTGACTGATTTTGTACTCGTTACAGTCGGTGATGCTGTAACTATCTGAAGATGCTGCGGTAGTTGAACTTCGCCCGCCGGTATCATAGTCACTAGCTCTCCGTTGACGTGATGGATGTTATACACGCTGCGTGTAGGATCTATCGGCTCAACCGTACAGAACGGTTGGACAGATTCACCCAACTCTGTCGCTATCCGTTTTAATTTCTCGTAATCGTCTGGGTAGCTAGCGTCCAACTGTGACAAAATGATGTCATCGACGCTTTGTGTCGATGTTGGATTTTCCCCGTTTGCGACTACGGTGGCAGTGTGGTCATCTAAAAGTATTGAAATATTTACATTGCCGTTTGGCGGGCCGATCGTCATTAACATGTCTGATTCTTTATTGTCGGCGTACATTGATGGTACGTCCGCCTTATTATTGTTATTTATTATTACCCTTTTTAGCTCTGCTTCGCCGTCAAATTTGCTTACAGTATTTTTCTGTATTGTACTATATCGAATAAAGGCCTTTCCTTGGAGTGCACTTCTTAATAAAGATTCATTAGATTCACTATTTTGGTCAGTTAATTTCCAATCGTTATTATTGTTATTAAATTCTACTTGTCCATCCAATAGAGTAGGCGTAGCAATAATCGGCCGAGTGACATCATCTTTCTTATCGCTACTTACGAATTCGTTGTCTTCAAAATTGAACGGCTCAACTTTTACCAAGATGTTTGAGTTAAGCTCCGATGTTTGATTTTCAGAGTCACGATCTTCATAATTAAAACTTTCCACTTTTGGTAATATGTTTGAATTTAGAGAGTCTTGGCTAAAATCATTGGGAAAACCGTTCATATTCAGTATGGATTCGAGGTCTAACGAAGGAGTAGGTTCTATATCAGTAGGGCTGGATATAGACACGTCCTCTTCTTTTCCCCAATAACGATTTGAATTCGATTCATCGATGTCATGATTGAGAACCGTCAAAGTATATATTTGTCCATCAGTGTTATTACTTATTAGTTTGTTTGAAATCGCTGTGTCTGTACATGGATGCGTACCATTTATTTCTGTGTCTTGGTTCCAGTAAAATTTATTTAGATCTTCGAGCATCGAAGTTTCTAACCGATCCCTCTCTCGATCGACGTTCCATATGGAGTCGAAACTCTGGAGGGTATTCGAACTCGTAGCAGCGGTCATGTTAGCAGATGTCTGGCCACCGGTCACACTCAGTAAGCTGTTATTATTCTGTTCCTTAGGTTCTTCGGACAGCAAAGGATTAGACCTCGAGTCGGGCGATTCCATGAATACATTGACAGATCTCATTTGCTGTTTATATTGAGCGTCAGTTACTTCATTTGATGTAACAAAATCAAAGAAATCGGACTTCGATAGTTCAGGAGCAGTGGCCGTCATGACTACCTTTTGAATATTATTATCAGCGAGTACTTTCGACTCGGCATCTATTCCGATTACATCAAGTAGTTTTCTTGCGTGTTGCGTTTTGTACTAAGGTTAAAAATCTTATTTTAAATAGGTGAACCCGACGTGACTTGTACTTTATTGGCAGTCGCTCAAGCGTAGGTAACTTCTCGTGCTACGGATGTATCTTACGGCTACTCAAAAGTAGCTAATATGCTCTCAGTAATGGGTGGACCAATCGAGTGCGCAGACTTGATCCGAACGTTACTTTTTCCCATTATTTATAAAGGCGATCGCTCTGTGCTACGGCTAATATTTTCAATATTTGTCTTCGATGTCGGTCGAAATATTAGCCATTATCTTCGGTGAACCGGGTCCGATGGAATGTGGAATCTGAAAGTAAAACAATTCAAATTAATACATAATTCTCTGATAAAATAACAATAGAATATACTCGGTCGGACACAAATGGAAGGTATTAAAAATAAAATATGGTCGTATCTGAATGCTTAATTAATTGAGTATTTTGTTGGTGTGTGTTTAGATCCTGTATTAAACCAGGGCGAACGAGTCACGCAGCGCGCGGCCAGACGTGCCGCCTGCGCCTGCGCAGTGCGCGCCTCACGCCGAGCTCTACCTCTTGATCTTGTTAAACATGAAAATATTCTACGGTGCGAATATCCTTTTGTTTCTAAACGAGTATTTTCACATTATAGGAGTGGAAGTTTCCACTCCAGCTAGTGACTATGAGCTAGTGACTAGACCTTAGAGAAAATATGGTTATGGCTAGTTAGCCATAACCATATTTTCTCTAAGGTCTAACTTAAAAAAATCAACAAAGCTAACATTGATAGCATAACTATTGCAAATAAACACAAATGCTCAATCTAGTATTGATATTTGAATAAACGCTAGCTAATGAAAGATAAAAGTCCAATCATGTAAAATTATTATGACTTGGTTAATTAATTATTATGACTTAAATAAGCAAAGGAATTAGGAAAGTCAAGAATTAAGTATCTACTAAGTATGTGTACTTATAGTAAATGTGATTACCAAGTTATATTGCTAACAGATGGCGGCGTTATTTGTGTTCGTGAAAGAACTATTTATGTGACTTTTCCTCAAAGTGTGATAACATGTTGTACTTATGTATTATGTATGTAAGAAATTTTATTAACAATCAACAATCTCAGTCTAACACTTTAAATAAATATATTCGTGTTATTTTAAAACGCATAAGAGTCACATTTATGTGCATATTTTATTCGTCTGTGCACCAATGTAATGTTATCATAATATAAGATTCAATATATTATATTGTTGGGTTGATACTTGGTACCTAGTACCATTTTATCTAAATAACAACCATTGAGTCTGCATTATAAGGTGCATATTTGAACAATACTAACATGTTAAGAGCATATCTCTCCTACTTTAAATGTATTACATTTTACACGAAACAATAGTAGAAAATTGAGCTTGAGAAATTATTCTGGTAAACCTGTGTTTATACCTACCATGTCTATTTTTGAAATTCTCCGGTACAAAATGGACAGACAACGGAGTCTTAGTAATAGGGTTTCATTTTACCCTTTGGGTACTGAACCCTAAAAACCGTTACGAGCCGGTCCGTTGTAGTACCTAATCAAATAGCTTTTTGATAGCATCTCGTTCTCCTATCAGATTATTTTTTAAGTCGTCTATCAAATATTTAATTACTCATTACGCTGCATAGGCTGATTTCACTTTGCAGCACCCATTTACTTAACATATAATATGCATGGGAATGAATCGAAATTGTCAGTACACCTTTAGTAAATCGAATCTGAGTATTAATTTCTGTTTTTCGCTACACTTTGGTACGTAAAACGAGAAAGGTTGACACGTTGAAGTAGAGCAAACTTGCCGACCGAAACTGCGGTATAATATTACATCTGTCAACCGATACAGTTATAGTGTGCTGATGTATTACAGACTAATATTATTTACTTATTTACCTACTCAGGTATGTTGCTTCAGTGCTTTCAATTTCGTTTTAGTTTCTAATACATATGTTTCGAAAACTAAAACGAAATATTATGTAAATGTACGCCAAGAAAAAGACTTCAACGCGTGCGGTGCTCAGAATACGTTTAATTTCGATGTTCTTTTAACTGTTAATTTTATGTGAATGGACAGTGATCATCCAATATTTTAATGAAAAAGTCTCTGTCAACAGACAGATATAATATTTTTGCAGCTTTTTTGAGCGTGAAAATAAGTTAAGTTGTTAAACTACTGCACCTGATTTGGCGAATATTTGGAATGGAGATACTATACAATCTTCATACCAAATTATTTAGCTCCCAGTAAAGAATATAGAGTAGTATATTTTATGGAAATAATTAAAGGGTTACCATGAGATAAAAATATAGTTTCTGAATAAAAGAAGTTGGGGTAACATCTAGTTATATCAGTGGTTCTTAACCGGTGGTCCGCGGACCACTGGTGGTCCCTGGATGCATTCCAAGTGGTCCGCGAAGACATCCTAATAATATGTGAGAATTTACCAACTGGGTGGTCTCCGGCTAGACAAACATTTGGCAAAATAGTCCCTCATGACTAAAAGGTTAAGAACCACTGAGTTATATTATATATTACGTTCATAAAATACAAATAGACTAAGCTACAGATTTTATTAAATTATTCACAAACATAATTAAAAGTAATATTGATATTCGTATCATAGTTAGGTATGATTTATTTTCACTTGAATATTTAAGTGCGCGCGTATAAGTTACGCGCAAAGCTGGCTATAAACAGAGTAAGATCAAGATGTCGTAACGGAGGTTGCGCAAGCGCAATCGATTTGAATAATTACACGCAGACGATTCATTAGGAATTTATCGTGTCTATGTGAAACTAATAGCTTATTACGGCTATCACACCTGTGCTCCCATTCATTTTAACCGGTACAGATCGTGCATCACACAAATTTAATTGCACTTAATTTTGCGCCATCTAATAATAATAATTAAATTATTAGTAGGTCATTACATATTTTGTTAGAATGTTTTTTTGTTTGCTCAAATAATTGATCTTAAAATTAAATGTACGTATTGATTGTAAATTGTAAGAGGTTCCTTGAAAATTAGTCCGTGTTAATAGGATCGATTGATCTAAATTGTTATATTTGTATTAAATTCAACGTATATAACATTTAAATAAAGAAAAAGTATTTTGATGACTCTCAAAAACTGTTGTTAATGTTTCTCGGTTATTTAAATGACACGACATTAATAATATAGCTTTCATAAATGTTAATAAATTACTATATTATCGAGCTGATTTTTATGTTAATGTTTATTTGCCGTAATACAGTATACAGTCGACTCTGATACACAAATAATTAATTTTATAAGAGTTAGATGCGTAGAGAAACTTTTAAGTATCTAAGTTCGAACGTTCCGTATCTTATTCGTCTCTGGGATCTTAATGCAATTTTGAGGTAAAGCTATTTATTTGATTACATTTATAGCTGGTTTTAGTCGTTTGTAGTTTAGTTACGGTCGTTTCTGCGAGTTTATTGCGTTCGGCTCCGGAGCAGGGGATGCGAGTTTGATGGCAGGCTGAGAATGTGGGTTAACGAGCATTGCGCCACCGTGCCGCGAGCCGCCCGCGCCGCGTGCACCTCGCCGACAACGCGCGGCGCCGCGCACCGCAGCGCACGGTCTCGATCACGACGATCGACCCATTGTGTCACAATCGATACAAAATATTGTAACGATTGTTAAAATTGTCATTCACGCTTTATGTCGACCGACGACGGCCTTATACTCGCTAAATGGCATTAAACGATATTACTTTGTTAACTCACATTTCGTATTTTATTGGCATTATAAAATGTTTGATATCGATTGGAAACGTCCGGCTGGAGCTGCTTACAAGTCTGTACAATACAGTCACGAGCGAGCAACTTAGTTGGGGATTTGAGCACTCATAAGATATTATTATACAGTAGAGCTTAAACTTTAGTACCGACTGATTTGTTAGTTAAAGCTAAGTTACAAATGTATCGCTTGCGAAAACTTTTCGCAGTAAAAGTTACGTACCGTGCCGGGTGAATATCAGATTGACTCGAATTAACTCAGTTTTAGTAAACGCTAGCACTAAACACGGTGATACCGAATTGTGTACTTTACGGCCTAAATAAGTCACAATTAATGCAGGTATCGGGCTGACCCGATAGCCGCGCGATTGCCGCTCGCGATACCGACCACAATGCTCCGGATTTAATTGGCGGTTCTACCACTCTACATAGCTGGCAAGTGGCATGTCGCCCGAGAAACCATTCATTTTCGAAAACGGAGCATCTAGTGTAGACTGTAGACTGTAGCGTACAGGTGCATGAAGCAATCGTTGCCGACTACAAGACGAGTGATTTGTGTCTGTTTTGTACCTGAATATTATAGTAATTCAATGGTGATAATGATTGAAAATGTGTTCTTAAATCTACTTTGAAATGAACAGCCGACATTTATAGTACTATTTTGCCAAACTTGTTGGCTTATTTTCAGCAGTCAAATTATCATGAGAAATTAAGTTAGAGTAAATTCTCAATAACTATATACTCGTAACACAAAATTACATTTAAAATGAGCTGTGATTTAATTCGCCTCAGGTGTCACACAATCATAAACATTTAAAAATTATGCCTGTAGCTAGTAGATAATTAAAAAATATTGAGGTGTAAATCAAATATAAATCTGCGTGTAAGACGGTCATAAAATAAACATTAGTTATATCGCAAAATGTCGCCTCGCTTACGGTTCACCTTTGATATTTTCGAGATGATTATTATTAGGTATCTATAAAATTCTCAACTCATGTCTTGCAATTCTGTTAGAATTTAATTTAATAGATGGGACTTAAGACATTTTTAGTGAAGATAAATTCAGTATTTGTGTTTTATGCTTTATTTTATTACACGTTACATAACCAATATTCTAGCAATATGCTGCGGAGATTATTTAATGAAAGATAACAATTTACTCAGCACTAGTTGACAAATAGGCAGTAGTCACAAAGTTAGACCGACACAGCTTCGATAACTGTATGACGGGATGTGATTACAATAATGGGTCTATAAAAGATAGTTGTAAAATGTAATGGTTTCTAGAGTGATTTCGGCTACTGTAGCCAGTTGTAATAAAACTGTAGTAGTGTTTTTGAGTTGTACAAGTAGGTAGTTACTCGTGCAAAAAAAAAAACTCGAATGTAAATGTTTTTACACCATAAATACTTTTTATTCTAAATAACTCGACAAAAGAAAATGAAACCATACAATTTGAAGTTACAAACAAATAATAATTAACAGACACGTGCAAACGATACAAAAAATACGAAATATTCCAAAAGCAGAAATTTCTAAGAGTTACGCGCTAATAACTTAATGTATAATAAAATGTAGCCAAAAAAGAAATCTTAATTATTCAGTTGTGTCGTACAAGAGATTGCGTCCGATATACATCACTTCTGGTTGTTGCAATTAGTTAAACAAAATTCGCGTGTATATAACTAACGTAAGAATTTTTGAAAGCATCAACAATGACTGTTATTTTTAATAATTTTATTACTTTTAAAAAATAAAACAAAAGACTTAAAAGAACATTTATTAAAGTATCACGATTTACGACCTTTAGCGATTCCAAGTAATTTTTCTATTTCTTTGTATTACTTGATAATATAAACAATTAGAAGATATTATTTTTGCTATTAAAATTTTGAATAATTTGAATTCAATACAAAATATATGTAGTAATAGATACAAAATCATTTTTTATGTGTACTCCTAATACATTATAAGTCCACTCAATATCAGATTTCTAAATTCAAATCCACGGATCAAATCATTATTTCCCGCTCAGATGTAGTCGGTATCTGATCTAGATCGTCCGAGATTGTGTAGGCACTAGCAGGCACCTGTGCGTTGTCAATACTTTAGTGGCGGCGTATTTAAGTCGTTAGAGCGGTGCGATGTATTAGCAAGGATGCACAATCGAGTCGTGGCTCGTTCGAAACTGGAGTACGTCGAATTTAACATAAAATATGGCCGCGTAGAGCCCGGCTGAAATGTTCCCACGCGACCGCTCGCTACCGGCGCTGCTACCACGCTCGGATCTCGGCAGATATTTAAACTGTTACATTTGTTACACGTCCTCACGTTTGTGTTCCACGGTTTTGTGTTAACATGTATTTTGAAGCGGCTACAAAATTGCATTATAATATTTGTAATCGACGACTTTTATGCTTATACGTACGTATGCTTTTACGCTTTCATGGGTAGCTGTTGTTCGTCGAATTGGTTTCATAATCGGTTAAAACAGTTTTTGATTTCAGAAATAAATAAAATTAATAATTAATTGTTATTACTCTCATTTTCTTTTATAATTTCTTGTATATCTATCGAAGGTTTCCTCAATAATTTTCACGTGTAAGTAACCAAAAGTGTGTTGGGCCAAATCCAGTAAATACAGCTTTTATAGCTACCGACTTTATAAGAATGACGTTAATACGCCATTTCATCTATCCTCGTAAATTACTCGAAATTGCTTTGAAAATGCGATTTGCGAGATAAGCATCAATCACGATCCAGCAGTGTCCTACATCGACCACATCGCAGGTGCATTCACAAAAAAGAGAAACTCTGCTATTGTGGTGTTCGAAAGAAAATCTTATTATCGACGTACGGGGCGATATTCGAGCCGACTGCTCCAGTTACAGAGAGCTCCACCGATCCGGTTTGAACCTTCACTCTTAACTTTAATCACTGTTGCTTGTTTTTCACTTTAACTGCACGGCAACGCGAGTAATGAAACTATCCAAATCAGTTCATAATCTACAGACATACTGTGAGAACAAACATTTTAAGTATATTATAAAATACTTAAAAACAATCTTGTTTGTATTTTTAGATTAAATTCGTACCCAAATGGTCCAATACTATTTGATATTTTGATCATAGTTTGATTAAAGTACAAGATATTAAAAACTAGCCATATTTTGCCATCTGCAGTTACTTTACTTTTTGTTTCATCTACTTGAGCAAAAAACAGCAAACACACTTTACAAACACTTTATTATAATGTCCGTCCGGGCATGACTTCCCGATTTTATTAGGTTATCACTTATCAACCATCTGCTGCGACCCGGTCTTCACTCTTGACGTGAGACGTACCACTTTTTGTACTCAACTCCGTATGAAACAAAATTCCTTCCCGTATGGCATGTATGGTTTCTTGTGCTCACAATTCACGGAGAAAAATGAATCGCTTTTTTTATAAAAAATGAAAGTCACGGCCCACGAGAAAATCATAATACCCCGAAGACCTTATATTAATTAAAATCGAAGTTAAATCGCCCTATTCAAAATCACTTTGTTCGAGTGAAGTCAAATATCGATGACTTGCGGATAAAAAGTGATGAATTAATAAGAAAGGTGCAAGTGGGACATGCGAGCTAGCGTTCTTTCATGGAGACGAAAGAGTATAATTGTGTATTGGCTGTTTAATAGTAAAGTATTAAAGTAATTATAAATAGAGAGGCCGATGGGCGACATGATTATTCTCCGAGATACAATCGACCAGCTGATTAGTGCGAGTGTTTATTAACCAATTTGCTTAAGTATGTATTAATTGACTTTCGTGACCACGAGCAAACATTTTCTATCCTAGTGATTCACATAATATCAAAAGTTGTTATATTATGTGGTTTGTTTTGTTTTTGACAGGGAGTCATACCGCCATGTTTCGCCGAGTACAGTATAGAATTCATATTTTCAACACGGAGACAGAGATTAAAATTTTAACACTCTCATGAGGTTCAACGTTTATAGGTAGCTCAAAAGCGGAACTGATTAATAAAAGAGGTTGTAAATATGAAAATTTCCTGTCGGGAAATTGCTAGACGGATTACGACTCGACACCCATACAATGTAATATTATTAGAATTATTAAGAGACCAGCAATTTTTTATAGCAGAACCAGTATATGAATCGATATTTTCATACATAACAGGAAGTAGAATTGAAGACGTGAGAGGATGAAGTGGGTAACTAACATATGACAACATAAAAGCATAAATTACAAATTTTTCTCTTATAATTTCAACAAACCTTGTAACTTACTGACTCGTACTTCACTATCTAGCTAATATATCAATAGCTAGATTTATATATTGGGAAAAGGTGGTAATGTGGCCCCTGCATATATATTGGCCCCCTTCAATATTTTAATGTCTTAACAACGCTATCTAATATAATTTTGGTGCAACGGGATGCTCGCGGCATGCTGCTAATTTAGTGCCGTACAAATCCAACAGAGGCTGTCACGTTCGATTGTCATTTGACCGAGTTCAAACTTGCGACCGGCGAAACTTTTAAGTGTGTGTGATTTTGTTTCGATAGTTGTTAAAAAATAGAAAGATTTGGCTTTTGGGTTTTAACAATGGATACATCAAACTCTTCCCCTACGGAATTTAAAAGGTAAATATAAAATTAGACATTTAATAAATATTTTTGGAACGTTTGTTTAAATGTTAGCAATACTTGTAATTTGGCCCCCTCACATTGGTCGTAATGTGGCCCCGGGGGTCACATTACATGTAAGAGAGTTTCATGACGTGGAAGACATAACCACTATGGAGAAGGCTTTGGTAGGAATGCCGTTTGACGCCAGAGAGACACTACAATATCCAGCAGTAGCTCTGAAAGTGACGAAGACGCCGTAAATACCGATTATGACGACTCGTATACAAATATGGTTCCTGAAAACGCGGACGTGCCATGTATGTTCTGCGACACGATTTGTTCCAATGACAGAGCTGGAAAGCCATGGGTACATTGTCAAAGTTGTGACTTATGGGCTTATGTAACCTGTATAGGTTCTGAAGGTGGCTATTACATTTGTGATTTTTGCCGTTAAGTTTCACTTCTGCAATACATTTAATGTGACCCCCCCCCAGGGGGCCACATTACCATCACTTGATCTCAAGATACCAAATGTGATTAGTCAAGAATAAATATTTTTTTAGATAATCCTGTACGAGTTTTATTTATTCCCTAATAAGACATGTTTAAACAAATGAATGAGAAGTCCCATAATGTATTTTTTAGGTTTCTGACTCCTGTATTTTTTTAATAAAGCTTGATAAACAAAGTGGGAGGCCACATTACCACCTTCTCCTATACATAAAATCCACATTTTTAAGCTATTGCAAAGCTTTTATCGCGGGCGCTGAGGCGACTCACACTCCAATCAGACGGATCGGTGTTGCGAGACATCGGCATGGTGTTTGTGTGCGTGCGACTAGACGTGTGCGAATTATAATTGCATAAGTTGATAAAAAAATGCTATGCAATAGCTTTACTGCGGCAGTCACTGTGTGGCACTTTTTTTTAAATAATTTTCCCGCTCTAAAGCCTTCTAATGCAAAAAATCACAGTTTTTTTACCACATTGTTACCAACTTCGTCCACTCATGTCTTCAATTTTGCATAACACTAGGAACATAACAAGGGGGTAATAACAAGCGTGCGATGCAATTAGAAACCTGCGATATACGCCGGCGCTACACAATGAGTATTTATTGCGGGTCGCCCGCGCCAGTTCGCCGCGCGCAGGTACAGTACGTACTAAAACTTATCTCACGGGACGGAGAATTTGATTTTGTAATTTATATGTTATAGCTAATTGGCTTTCACTTTCGAATGTGTGGAATGTGCTTTGTTTATCTTCATTATACCAATAATTACATCTTTAATTATATTATTAGAGATATTAGTTTCTCTGTTATAATATAATAATATCTATGGACGCTTCACACCATGTAAGTCTGGCCCCGTGCTAAGTACCTGAAGGACTTTTTATTATATCATACACATATTTAATACACATCCAGACCCAGGAACTTTGAAAACTTTTTGTTCCGTCGGCGGGATTCGAAACCGCGACCCCCGGCTTGAGCTACCAACGCGCTCACCACTGAGCCACAGAGGTCCTCAAATGATGATTGTTTCAGGCTTTTCCAATTTTGCTTAAACCTAATCTGGTAGATTCAGAGCTAATTATGCTTTGCTTATCTTCATTATACCATTAATTACTGTTTATGTTATTATTAGAGGCAGAAATAGTTTCTCTCTGTATGCTTAAGGATTTTCACATGTTGTTTGTAAGTAGTAACTACCTGACAGGGTAGCGGGTACAGAGGCAGAACTAGGTAAAGTAAGAGCTCTGAAACGCATGTAAAGTATAACCATTTTTTAGCAAACCAAATTTAATTTTAATCGGTTTAGCCATTGAAGAGTAAAGAGGAAACAAGACAGATTGACAAAAAACAGACGATTACATTTTCGCATAAATAATATTAGTAAGGGTCAAAGATTTATCGAACACGAAACCGAGTAGACGTCGTACACGTAGATTAGACTCGCAAAGCCGCTATTAAATACGGATAATGTAATGTTGTACTTTTATGACGAAAATGGCTTCGGCTAATAATTTTCAAGTCGTGATCTCACACCATCAACGTATTTCGCCATTAAGAGTTTGTCCTTATTTATAGGTATTATCTCGTCTATCGGTCGGTCGGTGATATTTCGTAAGGCTACAGTTTAACATCATTTGCATATTCCGTGATGGTGTCGGTGTCCGGACTTATAAGTATACAATATATATATGGCCGAGCGAAACGCGCCCGGGGCCCGGTGCCCACGGGCCTATGCTATGTACTAGAAAACTATTAGTTCATTTACCTAAGCAAATATTTATTAGGCTTTACGTAAGGAAGTTTTAGTGCTTGAGGTGCGTTAGGAGTTCAATTTTAAGATCCCGTCATGACTAACATTACTCTTGCCGGCAACAATTTTGGATTTGGAATGTTTTGGGAAAGTTTCACTTCTGCCACATGTGCTCTGCACGTATCACATTTTCCTTGTGTTACGTTGGATAAGTGAAATTAGTATTATAGAAACATTAAGGTTAAAGAAAGCTAATCCACTTAAACTCAAGACAGAATGTGCTGTGTGTTATGTGATGTTTTGTAGTAGTTATAATTTAATATGTATTTAAGAATTTTAAAATTAAGTTTGTACTTAATTTTGTGCGCTGAAGAATATTTCGACTTGAGGCTTTGTACTTAACAATTTATACTTATACTAAACCGTAGTCCATTACGCGATGGTATCACCGTAAAACAGGTAGTACTTAATCAATTATATTTGAACTTTAATAATTGCCTTAATGGGCTGTTTACGCGGTTTTCACAATCACAATTAATCCGAAGCAATCAACTTCAACATGAGTCGGACTGGCATAACGTTTTATGGGTTGTAAACTTATAACTTATGACTTACAAAATTTTCAAAGCGTAGGACGGTGGGATGATCCAGATTCTAGATCCTTTCACTGAGCCTTGAGGCGGGCTTGACCATTACCGATGCGCCGTAGTTAATGTCCTACCTAAACGATTAGCATAGATCGCTGCCAAGATACACCGCCGCGACTGTCAGCATATTTGATCTAATTGTACTTTATTTGCTCGAGCTATATTCGATTTGCGGGCATTGAATATTATTACTACTAGATATTTAGTATTTACGGCTTACTCGGTGCGGTTTTGTAACACAGGCTCCAGTAGATCGCTTTTAATACGTATTGTAAAATAACTTTATGTTTATGTGGGTACTTTAGAAGACACAATATATCTATTATACTATATTGCGTGCTTTAACTGCCTATAATGATACCCCACTAAATATATTATACTCGATCTGTGATCACCTAGAAATATTTAAATAGTCCTGGGTGTTCACTGTTCGTATATGATGTATGTGTGTATTACACATGTAATATAGACTGTACTGTTGTGTGTGTTTGTAACAAAAAAAGGAACTGAATACGAAGAAGGGGAATCCCTTGTGGTTTTACCGTACTAGTTGAGATAGGTCAGTAAAGTCCTGATGCCTGTGAGTGTCTAAAGTCCGGTTTACAAAGCAGAGATTGCTTTGATTGATAACGCTAAGGCTGGACTTATATGTGCTCGCGCGAATGAGCGGTTTGGCCGGTACACCGTGAGATCTCAAAAGTTTGCGAACTTACTCGGCTCGCGTCGGTGACACACGAGAATCGCTCACACTGGATTACCATGCTCCCAGGCTCGCAGCTCGCGGCGCGCGGCTCGCGGCACTTTGCTGACACACAGGCGATTAAGATCGTCGAGCCATAAGTCCGCGTACTTACTCGCACGTCTGTCACCCCCTGCAAGTATGTAACGATTTATTTACGAGTAAATGACGGTGCGGTCGCGCTGTCATTCAGATACAAATTAGTTGTGATCTCGCGGTGTAGCCGCCAAACCGCGCGTTCGGGTGGACGCATATGTATAAGTACAGTCTGTGTCCTTTAGCGTTTTTTATGACAAAGAAAAATAGACCAACACTTATAAGTTATAAGTAATTTACGTTTTTAGATCCTAAAGACTTTAAGTGACACTTAAATCTTTAAAAATTATGAGTACCACTAGTGGCTAGGTGGTGAAAACGTTCATTATTGCCATAGGTTTTACGAGTCGTTATTACTAATATAATAAACTAAAGGAGAAGGTACTTCAGTTAAAGCCGTTGTTTAATTTGCATCATTAGTGAATATTGTACGTGTTAATTAGAGTTCCTCAAACGATTGGTTTCGTTGCCCAACGAGAGCTCCCGCTAATGATACATAATATTGTTCTCAACTTTATTGCCCTACTGAATAGTAATATTCTCATTTATCGCTAAGCCCGAGACGTATACGACTGTGAACGACAGTAAGTTTTCTAAACCGTCATAGATTAAGTTCTGCGCTAGAAATCAGTTGTAAATCAGCAGCCATTGTGGTCAACGTTATTCCCTAAATACACCAGTCCGCACTGCCGCTGTAAATGGACTTGAGTTATGATCACCGTTTGCGAATGCTATTAATTAAGATTTATATGCTAAAAGATAAATCGATGTTTATAATGTATCGGTTTTGTAATATAATAATTAAGATTTCAGATGATTGATTGAACTTTTTTCGTGTACATTGTACAATGTAAATGTTATTATTGTTTTGCCCTACAAGCCTACATTTCATATTATGAGGTATCTGTCTATTGTTTATAAATAAAAATGATTTTTAAATTTTGTTGTCTTACTAAAACTCCAAAACGGCTATAAACCGATTTGGTCAAATAAATAATAGCTTGAAATATTCGCGGAAGTTCAAATATAGAGTTTTAAAGTGATACGAAGTTCATTGGGTCACGTAGTCAACAATAAAATATATGTGTTTATTTCCAATAGCAGTTTTGTACAACAATATCTAAAAAGAAAATAAAAACAAGTTCTTAATTATAATTTGATAGTAAAGCTCATGTTCGCTACTCGTTAGTAGTGACAAAGTTGCAAACAAACAATTTAAATAAACATACACTTGACATAATATAAACAAGCTACTAAGAATTAATTCGCACCCAGTATAACTTACTAAGAAAACTGTATTTAAAGAGGGATCATTTTATATTGGAAACATATCACAATTCACAGGTATATTACCGGAGGGGTTTAGCGTGGGCAATTCCGATTCAGAATTCCGATAAAGTTTCCGGAAGCGTTGGGCATAAAAAGTTATATTTGTAACAATAAATGGGTCGTTGGGAGACATAATTGAACAAATTTCCCAGGCGCAATACTTCAAGGACGAGCAAAAACCCCCGCCGCTGCGAATTAACATCCTTGATCCGTGTGGGCCTGGTATGCGTTTCCGGCGTATTTTTCAATTGTATTATAAATGCAAAAGTGCATCTGTCTATCTGTTACCTCTTCACGCCCAAACCGCTGAACCGATTTTTCTGCAATTTGGTATAAAAATTATTTGAGTCCTGGGAGAGGATGTATGATACTTCTTATCCCGGAAAAATTTACGGTTTCCGCGCGATAAACGAATTTAGGCACAACGGAGTTGCGGGCGTCATCTGGTCCTATATAATATAGGAACACAATATATATAGGTAGGCTATATGTTTTATACTTCGTGTAAAATGAAATCCTACAGTTGAGTAATGTTGGGGTTTTTTACCACCGTATTATAAATGAATTTATAACGGTAATTGCAAACATTGACTACTACATGTGTAAAATAAATGCCGTCAAGTTAAGCAAGTTATGTATTTAGCTTTTTCGACCGCCACCCAGGCATTATAGAGCAATTTATAACAGCAACACCTTAAAAATATAAATCGCCGATCTATAATTACAGTTGTCGTAAATTACAACGAATTTGAAACTTGACTGCTGTAATCTCTATAAATCAGAAACAAAAGTGAAAATCTATAAATCTTCAGTACCTAGTGTGGGTTCGACGCGATACGGCGATAGTGTCATAAAGGAACGTGGTAAATAACTTCCCGATAACCGGAAACACTTATCTGGAACACTTAAATCAATTAATACCGTACTTTTATTAATATAATTACTTACAAATGATGGCCTCTAGCGATACCGCTCAACAGATATGCCGAATGTTTTCACATTTAAATTCAATTGATACCTGTTTTCAGAGTTCTGTGGGCGGCTTTGTCTTCGTATTTTATCTAAATAGTCGTGATCACAGCTTTTATTAATTTATTGTGTTGCGCTTTTTGTAGTAAATTTTTACTTGCTTTCTTTCTTCTTAAATTGGTATGGGTTACACTGTGTTTACAAATGTATGCCTTTTGCAATCCATAATCTAGTATAGCATGCTAATTGCTAAATGCTAGCCCTGATATAAAACTGATTATTATTTATCTGTTTCTGTTAACAGTTAAATAAATGAATTTGAATTGAAGTTTTGTTTTTGTAACCGAGCAAAAAAAAAATGCAACGAATGTAGAGACTACGAAGTACGGGCCCATGCGCTGCGCGTGTACAACACGTTCTTGGCCGGTATCGACGTGGTGATATGCCAAATTAAATACTTATTTTTTATTAGCCAAGGCCCGTGTAATAGCTGCATAATATGCTGAAATCTCCCCAAACTGCGTGGGCGGGTGGGTAATGGGTATAATATGACAATACGCGTATGGTTTCGCGGTCAACAAAAAACGTTGTAAGGCACTTAAGAGACAATGTTTTATATTATCTGTCAACCAGTTTCGCTACCGTATACAGTAGCTCGGTAGCCACAATTCGGCCTCATTTTAAAATTCCAATTCGTAAACATTGTGGGCAAATTTAATCGATACTATCGTATATTTTAAACTTGCCGGCGAGCATGGCAACCTAAAAACAATGTGCCACTGTTTTGCATAAAACCTGTACACTTTAATCGCATAATCTATAAATAGTTATTTAATTGTTACACGTAAACCTTATTATTAATTTATTTTAAAGTTAATAAAAGACTAATAAGTAAATAAACTTGCAGAAGGTCAATAAAAACCGCATACTTACTGACTACTGCATACCGACACTTTTGAATTGACAGGTTTTTAATACGGTGTCAGAAAAGAAACTTTCTTGACTGCTCCGATTTTTGACATTTCGAGCTGGCGCTCCTGGCGCAAAAACCTGAATTGAGATACGTATCGAAATTGAGATAAAGCGGCCGGAATGATTTATCGCGAGTCACGACATGCGCTAAATACCTATATTTTACATAATAACATTATCGAGTTACCACCAAAAATGTTTCCTTCAATTTTGGATGCTGGTCACATAACCGCTATCATTTCTTTAAAATTGATTGATCCTTATAATAAATTCGTTATTAGTCTTAGTTAGTATAGAATATTCTTGAATTGATAATAATACAGTAGGTGGCCAAATTAATATACTCAGTGTGATATTTTTACATAGATTCGTATTGGTTGATTGTTTAGCCATTTTGTGTTGTTAGTTTTAGTTTTTTCTTTTATTTTTTGTTACTTTAGGCTGTCTTCTACATTTTGTGAGTCAGTAACATTTATTATTCAATAACAATCTTGTAATAATAACACAATTTAGTACGACAGTCACTTATGCCATATTTTCCTGTGTTAAGTGCGTGCAATAGGCAGTTAGACACAGGCGCTAAAAATGTTTTTTGCGTGAAACATGTTATAAAAAGCAATAATTAAAGTCTTATCTATTTTATTATAATGTATAAATAATAGGTATTAACACATGATTCTAGTGTTTCTTGGTTATTTTTTGTGATAACATAATTTTAAGTTAAAATAATGAAAGATGTAGCCATGGGAAAGAATTCAGACATTTCAGCTAGAAATAAATCTAAAATTTAGACACCTTCAAGTCATATCAATCATACCCGGAGAGAAATTGCAAGATTAGTAGGCATTTCCTAGTCTACACTTTGAAATATAAAAAAGTGATGAACCTAAAAAAATCTTTGTCCCCATAGCGAGTTGATAAATGTGGTAGATAACGTCTTCCGACTGCTTGAACAGGAGAGGAAATAAGGCGTTTTATTGTTGAGAACAGAAGAAAACCCCTGAAAGTCATAACCTTAGAAAAACCTAAGTTTACCACAGATGCATGCATGCTAAGCGATTGGCGTTTGCTACAATGTAAAAACACTGGTCTGAGGAATACTGAAAGGAGGAAAACAAGTTATTTTAATTTCATTTTTTTTAATTATGAAGATAAAGGCGTGACCTTAATATGACCCAATTGATTCAGATTCTCCAGGACAATCCCTAGTTTGTTCACCGAAGGCGACATGAAAATTTTTATAAAAGCTGTGTTATTGAACGAGTGAAACCTTCTTCGTCGGTTACGACATGGGGCGAGATTAGCTCAAACGGGAATGGTCTACTACACGTGGTTGAAGGAACCATGCTTTAAGACCAATATATGCTAGTTTTACAAAGTCATCTCCATCCCCAGATGGCTGAATAGCAGCCAGACGGGACCTGCATATGTATGCAGGACTCTGCACCTTACTATAAGGCTAAAAAAATTATTAACTTTTTTAAAGATAAAATTTTTTTCCTTATGAGGCACAAAAACGTACTGTTTTTCAAGTGAGTATAATAATTTGGCCATCGACGGTACGTTATTACTGTCTATAAAGAAAAAAAAATTGTGTGCCTATTCAGCACGTCCTTCTTTCCGTTTTCGGTCAGAAGGTTATCTGGCAATTTGAACATAAACACTTGACGTATTTTTGTTTTTGTTAAAGGGCAAAGATCGCGCAGTTCACGATGCCGACTTCGCTCGCACACTGGCCGAGCATCTGATGACTTGCTCGATAAAACTTTCTAAACAAATACACAATAATGTTTTAAAACACGTACAAGACACGAACGATGTAATTTGTGATCATTTGAATAACAATGATGGAAAAATTAGGCGAACCAAAACTGAAACTTTTGGGCCAGTGTACAGCTCGAAGCCTTTTTAACTTTGACAAGAATAACCACATCCTAATAAGTCTAATCAGAAGGTACGCAAACTGTTTCCTTTAATCGGACAAAGTGATAATTCTGCCAGTCTGATAAGAATTATATTTTTTTACTGACGAACAACATAGGTACCTGAGTAACATCTAGACTAACATGCGGTTGCACTAATTATATGTGTCAAATATTGTATAATTCAATTATCCGAAGGCATGTGAAGGCTTTCAGCGCGACGTTTGAGGTGAACAGGAAGGTTAAGTCGGACGCGAGAGTAGCGAGTAGATGATAGTATTATAATTATGAGATCTGACTTCGACTGATGTCTGATGCTTGTGTCAGAAATGATTATTGAGATGCAATATGCCTTTACCGACGCTGCATACTTTCTAATACTTTTTTCATGCGGGGAACATGAGCGATCGGTGAAACTTAGTACTTACTTCGATGTCATTAGTGTTGAACTTTTTTGGCAATAGTAACCTATAGGTCATTGTGGCGTGGAATTCAAAATTATTTAAGAAAGAAAATTAAAATAATTTTTTGATTATTATCTGCCACTTATTTTTTACCTGAGTTTATATATACCCGGTTTAGTTAGGTACCACTGTACCTAACTAAACTTCCAGTAAAAATTACATTTAGCATCTGTTGTCGTGACAAAACAGTGTGATATAATAATGAGATTTTTACTATTTCGTTATCTATAAGACATACTATAAATAAACATTGTAAAATGATCGATTACGGAAAAGAATGTATATAAGATTAACGAGTTTTTATCTTCTGCAATCGTTGCAACGCTTCGTGTTTACCTAATTTACATTATTATGAAAATCCACTTGGCCAACGCTGAGTCGTACTCTGTAGGCTACTATTGCATTATACCAGGGTTTCTCAAAGTGTGGTTCGCGAACCCCTAGGGGTTCGCCATGCGACGGCAGGGGGTTCGCGACAAGATTTACGTAATGGTGGCTTGATAACTGGTAGTCACGCGCAGCACTCTTTTGGCACTTTATGTATTACCTTTTATTCAAATATTACAATAAAAACCTTATTTTCTTCAACAGCCAATTTTATTATTTTCTTGGGATTTCATTGCTTAGTAAGGGGTTTCGCTGTCACTGGAAATTTTAACAGGGGTTCGTGGAGCCGAAAGTTTGAGAAACCCTGCATTATACGATTGGCTAGATACGGGTAGGTCTGCGATGGTAATCACCGATATCTCAGCGTGTGGGATCGACTGATACAATAGAAAGTTTAGACGAACGTGTGCCCGGGCAACCCCTGCGTCGTATATTACTATCTAACGTTTAACGTCATAAATATATGCTAATTCGTAGTTTAGTGCTAATAAGATCTCGATGCGACTGCAAATTATTTCCTTGTAGTCTAACAAAGTAATAGTTGCTTCAGGTAAGCTCGTAAATTATAATCGACAGAGTTTAACCTAAAGCTAATTTCGGCTGGTTACATAACTATTAAGCTCTTTAGTGATACATTGTAATTATCAAACCTCATCCGATATAGTCATAAGAAAAACTAAGGTAATTAAAGCTAATCAATGTCTACTGACTAAGCATGACGACAGTAGGTGAATGCAAAAATTGCAAATTCATTTTATATAGATAATCCCATTACAATATAATTCTTAAAATACGTACGTTTAAAATTTTCATCAGCATTTCCTGTCCATAAATATTTCTTCGAACATAATAACTCGGTTCGATTTTTGAAAATAATAATACTTTATCAACATATCTACAGAACTGAAATTTACATAACTGATAACACCGACATGTTTACAACTTCAGAGCGAGTAAAAACGATGTTATATGAAGGCATTAGGATAAATTAGATACGGCTAACTCTTGAACCGTAATCGGCTTTACGAAACACGCTACATCTGTTGAATCACACAGTTACAGCATTAGCCTGCGCCAAATGCTCATCGTCAAAAACATTGTAAGTGCGATTTATAACATTTCAAAACTTTTCATAAAAGCCGTTATAATCAAATAAATAATGGTAAAATATCAAAATAATTAGCCTCAAGAACGAAACACTTAGCACTCTTAACACTTTATGTAATATTCATAATAATATATCGTCATAAACATTTTATTGGCTTTATATTATATAAAGTGTATATAATATATCAAAACATATTAAATAAGGAAATTGGTTTATAGTCATTCTTTTAAGTTCTAATACTTGCAATAATATAGATTAATAGAAATTAATATATTATATTTTCGGTCAGAAAAATTGCTAAATATCAGTTCTAGCTGGCAACATTTTCGCCCGGCTTAACTCCGGTGCCCGTCATGTACCTATGTAACGTGAAAGTTTATTATAATTACACACTCATTCGTTAAATCACTTCAAGCACAAACAACCTGTGTTTTAGAAACAATCTGTTGCAACATGGAATACCAATAAATATTTGAAGTTAAAAATCCACAAATTTAAAATGTAAATTTTCATATAAATTATACGACACATACATTGAGAGATATTAATTATTATTAATTTAAAGTAATCTTGTCCTATATTTTATACCCTCATGACAAAGTTTTTATTCCGGAATACCTAGCTATCTCGATTCTCGTCCTAACATCAATACAAACGTCCGACAAATGATATTTTGGACATAAAACAGACAGGAGATCTTTATCCTACTGTACAAAAGAATTGATAAGCCGGAAATCAATTAATATATTATAGTATATCAGTACAGTCAATGTAAGTTTAGTTACAATTAATAATTTTTACAATTAAAACAAGACCAATAAAACAAGATACCCATAAAAGTATATTTTTATTTGTTTTATACTTTTATATCCTAACCGATACAATATCTATTTCCTCTAACAAAGAACTAACTCTTATAAAATATAAATTCGAGCACGGACCAAATATAGAACGGTTGTGTTTTTATAAGCAGTGATAAGATGTAGAGCGCGATTAGTTTTTGATACGGCGCCTATTAGAGGCACAGTAAGTGGACTATAAGTGATCGAATTCAGTTCGGAAACATTTAACACGGAGTCTCTACGAATATGGCTCTTATGCCGTGGGCGCAAAGGTTGTCACGAAGGCAAAATACATTCAAACACATCGTACACGGTCCGACCACTTCAGATCTTTATCTCCATCAAGAACCTCGAAAAATGTCTTTCATCTCACTCGTTACTCACACGAGATTAATTATATCGGTCTTAATTGTTGTTTTTTCGGGGTGTATTCGAATCGTATTTTAGGTGTGAGCTATGATTATTTGTTGGAGGAGTTGTAGAGTAATAGATATACGATTTATGGCGCTCAGTTGTATTAATAAATGTATAAAGTATTTATTATATTATTGTGTAAGTAAAGATTCATTACACGAATATTACCTAAGTATGTGTACCGTAAGTTAGGAAGCCATTTTAATTATGTGAAGAGAAATGTAAAATTCAACACCGATAATTATTTAAATGAATTGAAAGATTATATTATGATGCTAATCTTTTAAAAAATACAGCACAGATTTCTGTGCAGTATTTTTTAAATGCGTGTAAAATAGTAAAGAATATAGTAAACGACAATTACTGTATCATAGCATTGCAAAAACCACATTGGTGTAAAATGCTGTTTAAAATGGCAAATAAATAAATAAAATTGTTTGTCTATTTATTACACAATTTATATTATGAACAAATTTTGACCACTCCAGTCAAAATTTGTGTTTTTATAAATATTTATTTGCGCTTATTTTATCACTTAATAAAATAATAGAAAGTTGTATAGGTTTGTTTGTCTAGGAACCTTTGAACTTATATTACATGTACTTACAATTATGTACTTGTATTTTATGTTTTCCGTGGAAGGAATTTCGACTTCAATTATTTATTGTTCAATAAATTATATATTATCGGTACAATAAAGTGATAGTATAACTTGAAAGAGCAATCATCCATTAAACGTAATTAGCAATAAGCACACTATTATAAAATAACTATTACTAGCAATAATTTAGATGATACAATGTTACAAGTTACAAGCTGCTATAAGCTATATAAGCTGATCAAAATGAGCAAATAGTTTAACTTATAAAAGTGCAAATGACAAATCTTATAGTGCTCCCACACCGCCGTTAGAAAATGTTTATAAACATTTTCTAACATAAAAACATTTAGAGCTTGTCTAACTTGAAATGACGCGCCCCTCCCTCGTATTTTCAGTACAAAATTGTGTCATTTGTATCAACAGTGAAGTGGTGGGGCGCGTCATTTCAAATTAGACAAGCTCTATTAACAAATGTTGTCAATTATTACAATTTTTTAGGAACTGTTACATGTTATAAGTGCTCCTACACTAATAGAAAATGTTTAGTCATGTTTACTAACATTTTATAACATTTAAATCTGGTATTGGCTCACCGCATACCCCGTCGTCCTTTATGAAAGGCTTACAAACAAAAGGTAATACAATATGTTTTATTTTTTTATAATTTGTTTTGCTATAATTTTTTAACTTACGTTTACTAAACATTTTCTGACATGAAAATATTTTTAACATTTTTTAACATTTGTGATTAAATGTTTGCTAACAAATTTTTACTAACGTTACTAAACATTTTCTAACTGCGGTGTGGAGCACCATTAGCACCAAACCGAAAAATACGTTCATTGCGCGGTAACCATATTTATTTACTGTTTATTGCACACATACATTTTTAACATGAAATATACACAGAAGAAAAACGACACAACAGGTACTGCTTATCTCTAACAGAAATTTCTTCCAGCAGTCCTACGGAGAGAAATGTGATGGAAAATATCAGATAGGACGTGCACAGATAAATTAGAAATCTACACAGTAATACACATACAATAAAAAATCATAATAGTATAATTATATAATACAATTACATGACAATTGACATAAATAATAAATATATGATAATATATACAAAATTAATAAATAATAATTAATAAATTATAAATATTATAATATTAAAAGAATATACTTACAAATACCTACTTAATAAACAAATACATACTATATTATGTATGTTTAATAAGAGTTTTAGGATTCATTGTTGAGGTAGTGCTCTTTTAGTCGCTTTTTAAACACAACGAAGGAAGGGCTGTCACGAACGGTGTGGGGAAGGGAATTCCATAATGTAACTGCATGAACAGTAAAGGAATAGGAGAAGAAATTGGAGCGATGGGAGGGGATGGATAGATTCGTCCTCACGTTGGACCTGCACGGGATGTCAGAAGGTCGAGCAAAATTAAAACGATCTATAAGGTAAGAGGGAGATATGGGATTGTAAAGGATTTTGTAAAGGAGAGAGAGGATGTGGGAATTACGCCGGAGCCGGATCGGGAGCCACTTTAATTTCGATCGAAAAGCTGATACATGGTCGTACTTTTTTAGCCCAAACACAAAACGGATGCAGAGATTCTGCAACCGTTCCAGTTTTGATAACAGCTCTTCAGTAACGTCCAAGTAGCAGGAGTCCGCGTAATCAAGGATAGGGAAAATAAGGGTTTGGACTAGAAGGATTTTCGTATTCAAGGGCAAGAAATTTTGGAGGGTCTTAAGCTTGTGTAGTGAATGATACACCTTTTTACTGACATTATTGATCTGAGCATTCCAGGACAAGTTATTATCTATAATTATACCAAGATTTGTCACTGCGTTCGTATAATCAATCGGAGTACCATTAAACATGATCTTGGGGATATTGTGCAAGCGCTGGGTCATATACTTACTGCCGATGATAATGGCTTGTGACTTTTTGGGATTCACCACGAGACCAAAAGAGTTAGCCCAATCTGCAATCCGCTGTAGATCAGCGTTAACATTGCTGACTGCGGAACTAATGCTTTCAATGTTAGATTGGCGATAAATCTGCAAGTCGTCTGCATAGAGATGGAATTATCATAATAATATGACTAAGGTTACTGTGTTAATAAAAATTGAGAATAAAAGAGGAGAGAGAACGCCACCTTGTGGGACCCCCGCATCGAGATCACACCAGTCCGAGGTAACCTCATCAGATCGAACCCGCTGCGAACGTCCCCGAAGATATGAGTCGAACCATTCTACCACTGAGGAGGATACGTTAAGGGAACGAAGGATGAAGAGGAATATATCAAAATCTACTGAGTTGAAAGCACTACTAAAGTCAAGAAGAACCAGAATGGACACACATTTTTCCTCCATAGCTAGCCGCAGATCATCTGTGACATTTAGCAGAGCAGTGACAGTGCTACGGCCAGGGCGAAATCCGGATTGGAAGGGAGAAAGCAATTTGTTGCTGGATAGGAAGAAGGAGAGCTGCTTGTGGACGATGTGTTCTAGGACTTTGGAGAGATAGGGTAATATGGAGATAGGTTTGTATTGAGATAAGGAAGAAGGATTGGAGGTTTTTGGTAAAGGACATTTGCACGTTTCCTCGCTGAAGGAAAGGAACTCGTTGACAAAGAATAATTGAAAATGTGAGTAAGGATTGGCAAGAGTTCAGGAAGTGCAAGGGAAATCATACGTGGACTAAGATCATCATCGCCCACAGCAGTAGACGTAATAGCTTTAATATGTTTCATAACGTCATCCTCGGTGACTGGTTTAAACGAAAATGGAGTGTAGGAGGGTAGAGAAATCGAGAAGAGATGGGAAATCGTGCGTGCTTTGGTAGCTTGGTCGACCGAAGTTGGTGGGCGGGAAAAAATAGCGCTAAGCGCATTTAAATCTTTAGTGTTAGTGGGTAAAACAGAAGACTTTCCTATCCCAATCGTAGAAAGAAACTTCCAGAGTTGGGAGGGGTTACTGTGACTGATAGTGGAGTGAATGTGGCGTCTTTTGGCGTCCCTACACAGACGACTGCAATGATTCCGCAGGGACTTATACTTCTCCAGGTTTGCTTCCGTTGGTCGTTTTCTATACCGGCACAAAGCTCGGTAACGCTTAGCCATCATTGAAACAATATCTGGTGACAACCAAGGAGCTGGCGCGTGCTTTATCTTAACTCTTTTGAGCGGAGCGTGGATGTTAAATATTTTGGTCAAGTTATCAGTTAGCAACGACACCTTTAAATCAATATTCGTGGCCGAATAGAGATGAGACCAGTCCGTATTAGAGATATCATGCTTAAGAGCCTCCAAATTCACCGCCCTATAACTACGAAGGTAAAGGAATTTTGGTTTTCACCGGGGAGGATTGATTTTAAAGGAGAGGAAAACAAGGTCATGGTAGGAAATATTTGAGGGAAACTGGCCATGGAATGCAACGAAATCAGGAGACGACGTAATTAGGAGATCTAGGAGGGAAGGGGCGCAATTTGGAGCATGATGAGTTGCCAAAAGAGGGAGAATGCAGAGGTTAAGGGAGGAGATTAAGGTTTGGTGTTTGGAGGCACGCGAATCTCGTTTCAAGAGACATGTGTTGAAGTCACCAGCAATTAATGTATAGTCATAGTTTGGGCTGTGTGTGGCTAAAAGCGATTCTAAACTGTTAAAGTAATCAATTCGCATTGATGGAATATAGGCCACACAAAGCAGGACACTCTTGTGATGCAAGGTGACTTCAACACACAAATACTCAATAGAGCCAGTGTATCGGCTAGGTGAAGCAGTGATCAACTTGCTGTCAATGTCACCACGCAAATACATAGCCACCCCACCACCACTTTTGCCCACGCGATCATTTCTGATTAGCTTATAACCCGGTAGAGCGTAAGCAGTTGACGAAAGTGAGGGCTTGAGCCACGATACTGACATCAGAATAGCATCTACCGGGGAATTGCTAAACATTTCAATCATATCAGGGTAGTGGCGTGGTATGCTCTGAGCATTTATATGGACAAGGTTAAAATTTTTCGGAAAACGAGAAAAGGAACTAATTATTTGTTCATGAGCAGAAAACGTGACCGATCCCCCATCACCACTATCAATACTGAGGTAACTGTCGGACGAAGAGCATGAAACGAAGTCATCATGAATAACATTACCATAATCAAATGAATCCATAAACTACCAATACACTTATTTAACTATTAAATAAAATATTATAATAATATATATATAATACTCAAAATTATAGATTAATATATTAAGAATTTTAAGCAAGATTCAACCAATAAACAATTTATAATACATTAATAAAACCCATCCTTGCTCACCATAGTAATGAGAGAAGAAATCAGCACACTTATAACACCATAAAAATAATGACAACGAAATTATACCAAACAAAAAAAAATTATATAAATAAAAAAGCTTCTACAGACAACAATAAGTAGTAAGCACGGTGTCGGCATTACAATATTCGCCGATAAGTCAATACTAATAAATAATAATATTATGTAAAAAGCATCACAAAAACAAGATATAATAAAAAAGCAATTAACTAGCCAAGTATAAGAAGCTATGCAAGCATCAATAACTACAACAATATTTAGCGTAAAGTAAAATAAATATTATACCTATATAAAAAAAGCCAAAAGAAAGCATTATTCGGCTTTCCTATGCCTTTCTTAAACGAGAAAAAAAAGTCTTGTCTATAAGCTGACAGCTAACAGATGTCAGTAAATGTCATTTTGAGAAAAACAAAAGCGGGTCATGCTAAACTAAACATATTATAAAAACAGAAAAAAGCACAGGTATTGCAAACTACCTTAAAATGGAAATTGGAAACAAAAAAGCAAAAAGGAGCAAACAAAAAGATATGCGAACTAAAAAATAATATGCGTGCTTATACCGAGTTGCCAACTGCAATGCGTCTGCGCAAGGACCTAGGTTCTTCTATTACGGCGCGAAGATGCAGCTACACTGGGAAGCTTGGTCTCCAAATTAGCCTGCCTTGGGTCACCAGTTTTACTTAATGACAAGGCAGAGGCTGTCTTCGTATCTTTAGCAGCGCCGGGGAAAGTGGCCATTAGTGTCTTGAGCTCCTCCATGCACTCAATCTTCCGCCGAGACTTGTCTGGCAAAATTACTGCTATCTTTCCCTCGGTGGACCAGCAGCTGCGTACTCCAAAATGCTGTCGTGCAGCCATGAACACAAGATGCCTAGATTTTGTTAAGAACTCCGAGATAACTATTCCGCTGCTCTTGAGCTCGGTCTTAGCATCCCAAACTGCACGGCGTTGAACAAAATCTTTGAATCGCACCAAGACTGTACGGGCTTTTGGAGAACCGAGGCGGTGACAAGACTGGATATCATCAGAGGTGAATTCAGATACCTTCAATTACTCCTTTATTATGTCAGTAACAACATTAAATAAATTTTCATTATTGTTTTCAATAATGCCATGGAACAATAAAACCTTTCTACGAAGAAAAGTCTCGTGCCGGTCAAGTCCCAGAGAGAGAAGATCAATTTGAGTTTTGAATTTGGAGAGCGTTTGCCAAACAAAGTTCTTAAAATCATGGAACTCACTGCTCAAACTGGACAAATCTGGTTGGGATGGTGTAGAAGCTGCTTGGTGGAGTCGCTGCTCATAAGAATCCATGCGCGTTTGGAACAGCTTAGCCAGGTCTTCCATATTGGCAGCCAGTTGTGTTGACACATCCATTGTAGTTAGTACTTGTTAAATGAAAGTGATAAAAAAAATTTAACTGGTGCGAAATTTATAGTGAGGTGAGCACTGGAGGGTTTAAGCTATTATTTAATGTAATACATTAACTGTTTTAAGCACTGTAAGTATTTTTATTCATAAATTTAAATTCCGAGTCTAAATTAGATGTTGACGCTACGCCTACCCTCACAAAGAAGTTTTTGTTTGGAAAGACATATCGCCACCTTGGGGAAGAAAGGTCGTAAAAGCCATTTTGGCGAAAATGAGTTATGAATGCAGTCCTACTTAAAATTTTCCGCTCTATCGATTGGTGTATATAACGTTTGTCAAATCGCAAAACAGAGGCTTTTACGACCCACGTGATTTCAGCGTCTAAACAGGCTTTTTGTGGGAATTTACGGTGTAAGAACCAAAAAAAATATTATTCCTGTGAATAAGGGTCGTAAAATATAGTAAGTTTTGGGCAAGCTAGGTGTATTAACAAAGTAAAAAATGGTGATTGGTCGTAAAAACCAAAGTTTGGTACACTTTTGATTTACAGCCACATGGTTAGTAGAATTTGGCTTATACGCCCATAATTCAAAGAAGATGTACTAGTGCTAAAGTTTATACACCCATTTAAAATGCACTCGCGAGGTGGAACTGTCTTTTAAACCCCTTTAAATATATTTTTTTTAATATTAAAAAAATCTTAGATCGTTTTCAAGGTGTCGGCCGGCGTGGTCTGGATCTAAACATAAAAATCGGTTGTCTGTGAAGTCGGTTTACTGACGATAGTTGAACGTGACAACGTATGACGTTGTCACGTTCAACTATCCTTAACCCCTTAACCCTCGCTTCCGAATCTCTATAAATAGAAACAAACTTTTTCGACTGTAACCTAAAGTTATTTCGATGTATTTCTTTCAAATGATTGTCTAAAAATATTCATAATGAGTAAAATAAACTATTCGCAATACAAAACGCTACATACATTCGTGAAATCCAGTAAAATCTTCGAACAAAGCACAAGTCATACCTTGACACGTAGGAAATAGAGCACAATTTTAAATAGCCGAAATAATACTAATAGCTCACAGATATTATGTCTTTCCAAACAAAAACTATTCTATTTCCTTTTCCGAGACTGATTAAAATCGGTTGAGGTGACAAATTCCGATCGAACCAGTAATTTAACCACGAAGATAAACGACGTACAAACAGACATACAAAAATGTGCTTATATTCAGGAAATTATTTTCATTACGGTATTTTTGATAAAAAAAACAAAACAGGATTTGTCAAATCCGCGTAACAATACAGAAGGATGTAAGGTCTCGTACAAAAAATATATTCGAGTCATTAACATGAGGGATCCGGTTCCGAATTCAGACTGCTCCAGTTTTAGCATACGTGAGACCATTTGCATTTATTATGGACCAGGGGTGGCGAACCTTTTCGCATTTTCGCACCGTGCCCTTCCGAAGGAATCTTTCAATATTTTTTTGTGATTCGGTGCGTATTTCGAAATTTGCCTAATATGGTGCTCACTATGCAGAGGTGGATCGCATTCTGAGTTCAAGTGGTCAGTCACACAGGAGCAATTCTGATGCGGTCAGAACGCCCCCTGTGTGAATATCTCTATTTAGCGTAATACAACACAAATACTGCAAAACTGAACGCTTGACTGCTTGAGCGCTCTCTGTCTGAATTCTGATGAGGTCCCTTACCTTCATTATTGTTAAAATAATTTCGATACTAGTTTTGTGACCAGAAGCGTGCTCCAAATTGTATGTCACATGCGAACCATTGGCACGCGTGCCAATGGTTCGCCACCCCTGTTATAGGCAATTAAAAGTACACGTTTGCCTGATTTTTGCCTGCCTCTTTTATTCAGAGTGGTTCGTGCAAACTTGGTGCCCTATATTTCTTAAGTTATAATTATTTTTGTACTGTTATATTATTATGACTTGATAGACGTATTAATATTGTGGTACAGCTATATAAATAATGTATTTAATGACGTTTTTAAAACTTTAATTTTTTAAGACGCGTACATTTTCATCGTGTCACACATGTAAAATAAAATAAAAATATTAAAAGAAACTGATGAAAAAAAGTTAAACCAGTTTTAGACAAAGCTGTGAAAAAAATTACTAAAAGTCATTTAGAGACACGTTTTTGACATAAAAGCAAAAAGGTTCTTAATTCTTATCATTTATTTCTTACTTCCTTAAATAACAACTATACTAGTTAAGTATAATTGCTACGCTATAAATTATTATTAAAGTTATATTGCGATTAATTTGCGCAAAAAATTAACAATAATTGCATATCATATTTTAAGTAAAATATTAATGAAATCATGATTTTATAAAATCATGATTTTACCGTATATTAATTATTTTAAGCGATTAATTTTACGATAAAGTAATTATACATATTTGAAATATCCTAAATTACTACCGTAGCAAAGGCGAATTGTGTCAAAGACTCAAAGTACTCTCACTGCTGACAAAAGCATCGAATTTCGATGGCCGCGCTCTCGTTGATGTCTTTTTCATTGCACTAATATATTATTGTGGTTGAAACCTTTGTTGAAGAAATCATTTAGTGTGACAGTTTTTATTATATCTTTAAGTATATTGCGTGGAATTTTATTAAATTAATGCATTATTTGTTACATTTTATAAATAGTGTCGCATTGACTAGGTTAGCCGGTGCGGTGAACTTAAAAATAAAATGCTCCATATAGTCGATATAATTTTAATACCTGGAAATGTACGTCGAAGGTAGTTCCGGGTCGGTTGATGTCCGGCAAACCTTCGATATTTCCGAACAAAACGGAGGCTGCGGATAGGAGACTACGGCGGGCGAGGGGCGAGGAAAGCGGTGAGGGGGGGGGGGGGAGTGCAGCGTGCGAACGGCGCGAGGTCGCTATCTTTTTACTCGCACTACCTCCTGACATTCGATCTTAATGGAGATGGCGTATTGAAATTTAAACGCAACGAGTACCGATGTAATGGAATTAAATTAGGTTATCGTAGCAAGAAAACGGTCCTCGAGTAGCCATCTTTAAACTCACGGCGGTCCAATAAGAATTCAAAACATCCGACGCTCGGTGCGCGCTGCGAAGCTATATCTGTCCCGCTCGCGCCTCGACGAAACGCGGCCGAGCGAGAGAAATAGATATAGGAACGTGGACCTATCGGCGAATAGTCATTGTTCTTGTAATGGAACAAAATAAAGACAGAGCAGCGGTTTTCGTGACTACGAAACGAAATTATCAAGATAGAGGTGTGCGAGCGAGACGGAGCATAAGGTTTGTGGGTCGATGTCCGGACGAAGGAACTTCAAATTGAATTTTGAGAAGAATAACGTTTTATTTAGAACACGTCAATCAAATATAGGCATTACGTGTCGCTTATTACCAAACACAGTGTGGGAACTTTTTCATAACTTCGATCTGAAGCAAATGCATAATAAAGATATTTGAGTTGCAACTTGTTACATATTATCACTAAACTATGTTAATACTCGATAATATTATTACCAATAAGAATTTGATATATGTATATATTCAATTAATATTAAGTATATTGGAAAAAAAAATGATCTATGGTTTAAAAATACAATTTTATGTTGTTATTAATATCGAGTACAGCAGCCGGAACTTAAAACAAAATTTGTTTGGCAGGTCTATAACTTTTATCTCATAATAATAACATAAATATTGATAATGTGGCTATTTGCGAATTCAACATGGCGGTGTATTTGGATATGCTAATCTGGTTCGATAATAATTGTAACGCATGTCCGGCTGTTGCGTAACGCTCCTGGCATAGAATTGATCGACCATAACAACAATAGTAAATTCTAGCTCACCACAATAGGCTACATTCCTATAATTTTCATTTTAGTGTTAAAAAGGTTCTACATTTCTGAGTGTTTCCGGATTAACATAAAATGTATTAAACGCAGCAAATAATGTTAGTTAGTAGAAGAATAGGTGTCCAATATGTATCATACGTAGTGAATTTGTAGCAAAGCCATTTTGTCATGTATCCCAAATAAACATATAACATTATTAATTCTTAAACTTGTTAAGCTTTAAAAGCAACTTACTCTAATATGAATACTCTAATAAGAAACTACTGAAAAACTGATCCAACGATAAACATGTTCACTGTTCATATTCGATCAGCCCAGCTTTTAAAAAGCTCCAAAAGAAAAGTTTCTCCCGAAATGTTAGAACCGGACATTACGTGTACTCCCGGCGGTACGGGACGCGGACCGTTATGCCGGCGTCCTTGGCTGAGTTCTTTCTTGCGAGCGCGGCAGGTCGTTCGGACCCGTTCCGCGCCGCCGCCCCGCCCGCCGCCCCGCGCCGCGCCGCGCTGCGCACGTGTGCTGTTGATACAAACAAGATAGGGTTGTCGCGCTCTTGATACAGTTTTATTTACTACCAGAGAAGTTGAGGCAAGGCAGATGGCGGTTTTATGTACTATCAGTAATTGATTCCTAGGCAGATGGCGTACCTAAGTAATTTGGTCGCGTTAAGTCAAATTCATCCGACCGATCACAGCTAACATTTAATTGAGATAGGCCGACCAAACGACGTAGGTCTGTCAACTGCCTAGGAATCAAATTCCTCGGGTATTCAAAAGGTTTTTCTAAAATTAAACTGGATCTCTTCCACTAGCCAGTGATTATTATTGCATGTATTGACCGATTAACGGCCGTTCCCAATATTTGATCTATCTCTAGTTTTGCCCTATTAGAGATAGGAATAGTTATCTATTTACGGCCGTTCCCAATATTCAATCTATCTCTGGTTTGACATACGACCGATCGCAGCTAACATTGAATTCTCTCTAATGTCTAATGAGAGCTATTCCTATCTCTAGTAGGGCAAAACCAGATGTAGATCAAATATTGGGAACGGCCGTTAATGTCAATTCAATGTTAGCTGCGATCGGTCGTATGTCAAACCAGAGATAGACTGAATATTGGGAACGGCCATAAATTAATAATGGTTGCATTCTCATTATTTTAAATTTTATACAATGAAGTGATTTGGGCCTTATTTACCTCATTTGCTATCAATGGAGTATTTCCTGGGAAATAATAATAATTTTTCAATAATGTTAAATATTATTAACTTTTTTGTATTAAGTATGCAAAACTAAATTTACGATTTATTTACAGAAATCATATTATGCTCTTAAATAATCGGGACCTTTAGTTATTACAGCTCACAAGAAATACGACAACCCTAGCGCTCGTCTATGTGTGCACCACACCCGTAATATGACGTAAATGTGTGAGTTACACTGAATCAGTTCTAACGGATATTACGGAATTTTGTAAGATAAATGCCTCAAATATGGACGAGTACATGTGCTACACATGTTTTCATATCATTAAAAGATTATAGCATGCACGTTGTATTAATTATTACTTATACACTTAGTTAATTTAATAAGGATAGGTTCAAGCGATAGTATCTTTTGTAGATAAGACCCAAGTAATAATGAAGTTATTTACTTAGTAGTATAGTCGCTATTATATTAGCAGAGTAAAGAGTTTAAGTATATTGTTGAACTATATTTGCAGAATATAAAGTAATCTATTTTTTAGTACATTTGTCTTTTTTATAGTCAAGGTGTGTGTTGTTTCTGATAGCTCGAAATAATGAAATATTTGTGTCCACAATTATATATTTTTTAACATTTATTTGCATCCATCATCCATGGCGCAATTATGTATGTCAGATCATATTAAATCCTGCCTACTTACAACGATTTATATCTTATGATATATGAAAGAATACAACAAATGACTTATTATTATTCATGAAAATAACATCTCGAGAAAATCTTTAAGGCTTTAAAGGCTGTCTTATGTCTGGAATAATAGCCACTTCAGTCTACAGTCTACACATTGCATTTAAGAATAATTTATTACATTCTACGTACATTTTAATGTCTTGTTTATTTGGTGACATATAAATCTAATGAATATGCGTAATCGCATGGTATTCCGGGGCAACATTTGATTTCGTAAAACATGGATAAAATTAACAGTAAGTTTTTGAAAATCTTAAACTTAATCCTTCAGTTTAGGTAAAACTGATAAAATAAATTAAAATGAAAAAGATGTTATTTTGAAGCTTATAAAATAGATAATAAAACGCTTTAAAATTTAATGTTCTGTAAGTATTAACATGTCATTAACACAAATTTTAAGGATTACGAACTTGTAAATAATTATTTAACACAAAATCAATTAAGGAGAAAAATGATTTTATGTTTAGATATTAGTTAAATATAAATATTCATTAACTAAAGAAATAATATAATGCATAAATAATCTCCATAACAGGCTTAAAGAAAGTAGAAAATACTAAAGTATTTCACACCGAAAATAAAATTTGTTATGAGCGATGTAATCGACCACAAGAATTTTATCTCGATAGCCATAATCATGGACTCGTATAGTCGCGAATGTTTAGGCGTCAGTATAACAATTAATAACTATTAAATAATTAATTTACAACTTTTACCCGTGACACCATATTTACTCACACTATTTTCATCACCACCTAAACCTTTATTAAGTTCAACATTTCAGCCACAATAGATTAGCAAAGCCGCGGGCGTTTAACCATAAACGTTATTGCGGATAAGTTCAATGAAATAAAATTTACGTCCTTAAATATTCAATTTTAAGAAGGCACAGAATTGCCAATAAAAATGAATCGTGATATAAAATTGAAATGAATTTGACACAGTTTCCCGGCGCGGCTCGTGGTCGTGAGCTAACACCGTTTTATGGTTCACGGATTTAGGGCGGACATGTTTACTGCATTCGTTCATTTCATAGATAATTTACCGTCGTTTCTTAATATTCATTTTAATTATCATTATCTTATTTAATTATCAAATGTGCCTGAAAATTTACCATTGTCGGATTTTTTTGTTTTATAAATAAACCACAATATTTTTAATTTCAGAATAACAATCTTTAAAAAACGTTGTAGAAATGCCGTTTAGCGTCAAAAAGTGACGTATATAAATAGGAAACGTTAACACGTATTCTAGTGTTTTAATTTACTTTAGTATCTTAAGAAATATTAGTGTAGCCTACATAAATAGGTCATGTTAAAATTATTATTAAGCTTCATTTTCTAACAATCATGACAGATGACCCTGATTCTTGTTTCTTCAATCTCTTGTTTTCATCCATTAGATCCTAAATCACAAGCTATTAATAGACTAATGAATCATTTTAGATATTTCAATATGGATAATTAATGTTTACGGTAAAATATAATAACATGATGTATTCGAATCAAGTTTATTCGTTTATCAAAGTCTCGACGACTTGTACGACATAAAGTTAGTGGCTAGATGTCCGATTCTCATACCTTAAAATACCTACTTCGATTGTAGGTACTATAAAACTCTAATTATATGCATCCGCGAGAACACGCGTTTTCGCCGCTACACCACGAGATCACAAGTAATGGTAGTTTAACGATTTATTTCAATAGCGGCGCGGTCGTGCTGTCATCTATATATTAATACGCGAGTGAAAATCTTTGTATCCCTTTTGACGAAAACTGAGGAAACGTAGGTGAATGAAATTTTGCACAGTTATAGTTTACATGATGAAGGAGTGCATCGAGCTAATATTATTTTGAAATTATGCTTTTATCATACATTTCTTTAACAAATTAAACATTACACACACCACAGCATACACACTAGGAAAGATGACAGATTTTTGATTGACAAGCGAATTATACTCTTTTATTTATGGTTGAAGTCTGTTGACCACAAGTTGACAAATTGAAAATGGATTATTTTTTTTATTGAATCTTAGATACTATTAGACAATGCTTACACGCCCAGTCTGAGATCAACTGAGTCCCAGAGACAAGAGTTGAAAAAAATATGATATGATAAAGTCAATATTTTTTTACAAAATATAGGTAGTAGTTCTAATGTCGTTGAAACTAAGGTCGAATTTCGACCATTGGGCGATTTCTAGTTTACATAAATTTGCATGTGATCTCGCGGTATAGCGGCCAGACCGCGCGTTTGCGCCGCAGCTGGACTTATATCCAGCCTGAATACAACACAATATGTGTGCGTTAGTGGGATAGCCAGCAATCGAATTGACGTTCAAGATAATATGAGAATTGGCTTCGTCGAGAACATCGCACAGGTTGTTTCTGGCGGTCGTAAAAGGCCATAATGTCACATAACGTCAATCACGTTTGCCCGAGAATGATTGACGACGTGTTTCACCATCCAAATTGGACCAAAACATTCCTAATAGTCAATAGAGTGCTTATTTCCACCCAATACATATTTTATTAGCACGAGACACGGGCTTAAAAAGTCTTAGAAACATTTAATGTATCACATAATTTGAGATGAGAGATATAATTAATCAATTTAATATTCGAAAATACGTTCTTCATTGTAATATTTGATTTTTGCTGAATTTTATGATGATAGTGATTTTTCTTTAGCTAGTAAAATGCATATATATGCATAATGAGACATAATAATATTATGAAAGGGAGAGTTTTGTTTTTTTTACATCCCTGTATTTATAATACGAGAAAACGTACGGTGTCCGCGGGTTTCAGTATTTTTACGGACGGGGGTATAGATTATAGCTATTAATCTTATCATTATTATCATTATGGTTTAACTCGGAACATTCAACCCTACTCGAGTCGCTCTACCACAATAACCTAACAACTAGAATTACGTCGGACGAATTCGATAAAGTTTATTACAGCGCAGAAATCGATTCGGCCGTTTTACCGAGGTAGTAATTTGTCTACAAAACGTACTGACCTTGCCTCTAAGATATAGTTAACAATCAACTTACGTGTCCAATAAGTATCGGGTACTATTTCGAAATTAAATTGCTGAGGTCAGTATCATGAGACAAACAATAGCCGACACTGGATGTGGTTCAGGCGATTGAAACTCTTACGCTTAGAGTATAAATTAGTACCATTTATACGCTAAGCTCCAAAAAATATTCAGATCCGTGACACAATTTATGTAACAATATGGTTTTGTTTACAATTTCAATGCAAGTATGTTACTTATATTAGGTAAGGTACTTTACCTTACCTGATAAAAACACATTAGTTTTAATTAGGATCAAGGAATAACACTTAAAATATAATAATTTCATTACGGTACCAGATCAAATTGACATGGTAAAAATTAAAAACATTTAGAAGCTGCTACCTGCTACCTGCTACCTGCTTACACCAGCATTTATTTTTATATAGCTATTTATTTTCCGTACAATCCATCTAATCACATAATTATAAAACTCGTGTATTGTGTTACGAAAGCATTGACGAAACAATTTAAGTAAAAATATTTACAACATTTGCACCGAGGAAAAATTGTGCCTAAAATGTTTCAATTACGAAACAACGTATTTACAAGTTAGAACAAAATGAAAATTGACCACTTTAGTTAAGAATTAATATTATCGCTTATGTAAGTCAAAATCATACAACAAATTCTACGAATTCGTACTCTAACCTATTATTAGCGCTAATACTTTTTTAAGCTCCTAATATGATGAGGCAAATCATTAACGGTGCACTTATCGAGCGTTGAGCAAGCGGCAAGGACGAATAGCGAGCACAGCCACGAGGTGTGCCGCAATCGACCCAACTACACTGTTCCAATCACGACTAATCGATACATTAGCGATATAAAAACATATTCGAATCGATCGATTTGCGGGTCCTGACTATAGTAAAGTTGTTTTAGCAGTAACATAAAAAAATAAATTGCATAAAAGTAGCGTCTACTTGTCGCATATTATATCATAGGGATAAATCAAAGTTATGAATGTAAACTTTATCTTTGCCGTCACAGTTGTTAAGTTCTATTGAAGCATTTAAATTAAGATTATTAAAGCACACTTGACGTCATCGACGGCGAGACATTTGTCAACTCTACTTTATTGAATAGAAAATACACTATTAATAAAGATAAGGTCCTAATAAAATAAAACAGATTAATTTGCATACAAAACTAAATTTATGCTAATGGACGAGACGGAGCCAAAAATACCTGTATATGACTCTAAAACAAGCTGCACAAAATGACTTAGACGATGATTCATATTATATGCTTAAAATCGGTTTTAGGGTTAATTCAGATCGCAACGCGACGCGTATAGATACATTTCTAAATTTGTTATTTTTGTGGATTTTACAGATTTGCAAGACGTCTCACGCTCACGAAATCTGTCAATTCAGTACAAATTAAGAAATACGTCTATGCGTCGCTTAACGCGTTGCGGTCTGAATTGACCCTAAAAGGAAACTCATTTGATAATAACAATAATAATAATAGCCACTCATTAAACCGATACTGCTCGTAGTTTCATTAAGTGCATTAGCAAACAACTAAAAGGGCATTAAAAGGTTCGTGGTATTAATAATTACGATTCTTTTGTGGTGATTCGTTTTATGAGTAACTTTTTTCCCAGGCTAGTGAGCCAGGTAAATAACGCCAGTTGATTTTCTAAATGATTAATATTAATGAGTAGAATAAAATATAATCTGTTGACTGTGATACGCCACAAATATCATATTTAAATGAATTTGAATAACATAGTGCCATTATAGTAAAGAAATATTTTATACTTGTAGAAAAAAAGTCCAAATTGTTCGAAGAGTACGTAATCCTTCGTAGCTCATTTTAAATTGTATGCTTCCTAGACAAACTCTACGTCAAATTCGAATATCTAGCCGTATTTAAACTTTTCGTAGAACCGCGTGTATACATTTTTTATGGAAATTCAACAAATATTCTATAGTAAGACATGAATCAGAATAATTTACGTTAGTAGTAATCGATTCAATATACTCGTTTTAGACGCACACAGGCGCGCGTAGAGGCGGGTGTAGACGCACACAGGCGCACGCGCACACGCACGCACGCACTCACACACGCGCGCGGGAGGTTCAACGTACCAGTTGCCAACTAGCGAGTTCCTTGTTCCACTTTACCACAGACACTGTGTTATTATTGCCCCAACACTACCAAATTAAGGACTATATGTTTGAGACTGAGCTTTTCTTTTTATTGTAAAAGATAATATCAAAATTTAAGTCCTAAATATAGATTTTGTATCAATATACGACGAAATATTCTATTCATGCGTTTTTTATTTAGGACGCAAAAAATACATTTTTATTTTGTTAATAATTATTGAGCAAACTTTTTCTAATAGTAATGTCCTGTTTATTAAAATACCTAGATAGACGCGTGCAAATTTTCTGAGTGAGAAATACAATATATATGATAATTATTAACAATAAACGGAGATACACGTGTAAGCTAAAGAATTCGAACTCGGATTCGATTCGAAGTTTCTATTTTTATGATCATTGGTTACCTGTCGATGTTCAAATAAAAGATATTCATTTTATTACAACAACATGTAATTAAATAAAAAAATCAATTTCATTGAGATTGCTTTTGTATTAAAATTATTAAATGTATGATGACATTTAACATAGACTTTTACCACCTTTTATTAGTTTTACTAATAACAATCAATGTTATAATATGAATGTTGAATATTATTATTTGGATTTTTATCTTAGGTTTTGTTTCTAGAGGAAAAGAGTGAAAAGATATCTTGAAGTATTTCCCGAATAATTAAAAAATATGTACTGATACACTTTAACAATATTTTAACTAATGTTATGGCAAAAATAGGGATAAAATTAAAAATCACATTGTGTCAATACAATACAGTGAACTAACATCATTTATATCATTGTAATCAATGAGATACCGTTAACATAATGTAAGAATTCGACCGATCTTTGCCCTTAGATGATCAGCCTATTAAATTCTCGATACCACACACTGTTTATTATCACGTTAGCAATTCCATTAATTTTCATTGTGTTTCCCGGTGCCATAGTATAAATATCATACAGTAGGGTAGCTCCTAAACTAAGCTGTCCTTGAAGTCAAACTCGCTGAAGTTGTTCGCACGTGTGACATTATAGTACTATCAGAGAAATTGATTCCTAGGCAGATGGGTGACCTACGCGTTACGTCAAACCCAGCCGACAACTCACAATTATTAACATTGAATTGACATGATCCGACCGAATGATGTTGGCCTGTCAACTGCCTAGGAATCAAGGTACATTGTTTTGCTACTTATACGAGTCATCATCATGAAAAAACGCACGTGATTGGAGCCCGATACAGGCAGTCCGAGGATGGTATACAGGATATTTATAAAGCGCCTGCACAGTGCGCGGCTTTCGTAAACTATTGCATTGACTAATATTGTATAACATGTTTACACACGAGGCCAATGATCTTGTGAACACTGATAACGAAACCATATATTAACTGACTTCCAAAAAAGGAGAAGGTTCTATGTTTATGTGTATATATTTTACCTATGAAAACGATGAAGCCGAACTGCGACATTTACCTGAAAAAATAAAAATAAATTTAATAAGCTAGAAGCATAACAATCATCAACACTCATGTTTGTCTGTCTGCTTGTTATTTCGTCTCGCCCAAATAGAAGCACTAAACAGAAATATATGAAATTCGGTTGTTGATACAAAATGCTGCAGCCAGCTGTAAGTAGCTTCATGGGATTATTATATACTTTTTAATCGCTAAATCCTCATATTGGACCATCCATTACTAAAAAGTAAACTACTGTATACCTATTTAAAATCATAGTTCAATTGCAAATGAAATATTTTTATTTCTCAATAATGTGCAATTATGTACTCATTTAAAATGTCGAAAATAATTAACATAAAGTTTATAAGTTGTAAGCATATAAAAAGTAAATTTCTACATAATAAAGATGGTTTCTATGTTGCATCGCACACTCGTGAACTTCCTAATAATTACATTTTCTGTTACATATTTTATGCTAGAATAAATTTAAATAGAAACTTTGTTGTAGAAATATCAAAGTTTTTGCAAGCATTAAAAAAGAGGAAACATTAGTTGGGAAAAATGAATGATAAGAAAATTGCATAAGTAAATATTAGCACTAGTATAAAATAAATTAACCCATCAAGCCCCATACGAGCACCGGTGATCGCGACAACAATAGAACACAATAGCATTTCCAAGAATCCCCGATCGAAGGATAAATTAGTAAGATTTAAAAACAACAATCAAACAACTGACGGTACACTTTTCGTAGCGCCACGTAGCGCCGCGCCGCCGTATAAAAGACATCAACGCACTATTAAATTGAATTTTGTACTGAGTACTACTGACAAAGGCCATAGTCGTTTTATTTTATTTTTATTTTGTCTTGAGTTCATATTATTTACTACTAACTCATTAAAAAACATATTTTTGTAATGTCTTATTTTAATGTGATACATTCTTTTTATTTGAATATCTATAATCTACATAAGTTTTTTGTAATAAGCGAAATTTTTTTACACTTGTTAGCTTATAAAATTAAATGTATTTTTATTTTACAAAAATGGAGTTTTAGATAGTTAATACATTTTTATTAAACACCAACAACCGTGTATATTTTTAGAACGAGATAGTACAGTAAAGAAACGTGTACATAAAAAAAATTGTACATAATATCTGCACAGAAAGCCTGATGTCTAATGACTAATGAGTAATCATTGAACATACCCTTATATGGATCTAGACGATTAATAACTAAAATTCCATATTACACTTTATATTATGTACTACTAATTATCGACTTCAAGAATCAAGTTACAGAAAATAAAATAAACAGTTATATGGTAGAATTAAAGATTCAATTATGTGGAATAAGACCAATCTGTAACTTCATTGTGGCAATAAATGAATTATGTTATTTTATTTCATATTGATTGAAATACACAGTAGTGGATTGTCACCCAAACCTACTGATAGAGTGAGTACTCCTCGAACACTCGTAAGAAATACTATGCCGTACTGAAATATACCATCTCCTAACTGTATCCTTTAAGTTTACGGGATGCAAGGAAGTATTTTCATAGCAAATTTTATGTCAATCGCTTCAATTGTTAAGCCAAGAAGAAGTGATGGACACACTTTCGCATTTGTAATATTAGTATATAATAAAAATGTATGTCGCCGGTGTCGGTGTCATCGTCGTCCGCATAAATTGACATATTTATGACACCACCGTGGTCGAGTTCGGGACCACCGGCCAAGTCATAGCTTAGGTGACAATATGTAAATTGGCGTACTTTTTACTCCTTTAGACCATTCAGAATCTAATATATAAAATTCTCGTGTCACAGTGTTTATGCGTGAACTCCTCTAAAACAGCTCAACCGATTTTAATGTTTTGTATGTACATTCGTTAAGCCTGAGAATAGAGTTTTATCTACTTTTTATATGTTTAGGCTTTAAGATAATATATATAATATGGGCCAAGATGCCTGATTTAAATAATTAAATAAATAGATATTGATAGTAAATTATATTGACTTTCTTAAAATAGCGAAACTAAGTTCGTGGGGTCAGCTAGTTATTTTAATATATTGCAATTTACAGGTATGTTTCAGAAGGAATCTAGACTAGAATTAGGATTCTGAAGGATCTGGACCTAATTTTCACACCTCGACTGTTGCTTCTATTGAAGGCTGTCTAAGTGCATAAGACAACGTCAAGAAGAATTTGAGCTATGAAAATTATTATTTCCTGTATCTTGTTGTAGTTGTCTTCGATCGTCGATTGCGATCGTTGAAGTATTTCATTTTTCGATGAAAAGTGAAATATATATTTCATTTCATTAAAGAATACAAAATCTTTGGTATATCAGTAGGTATAAATCAATGATTTAAGAACTATTGCAGCCCATATAATCATCGGGGAATGAAAATAATTGAACAGTTATCAAAACAGTAGAATTTCGTGCGGGTTGATGTCTTTTATATTGCAGGTGTTACTTTTGTACGTGATATTTTCATAAAAAAATATGCATGTATTCGCATTCCTATTTTAGTATTTTGAATTACTATACTTATGACATTATTAATTAATTACCAAAACAGACTCTATTATAACCTATTGGAGAGATGAGACGAGTCACAGAACTCAAACACTAAAATTAAATCTCAAAAGTATAAAAATTTTCAACCCTCATGCTTTTGATTACAAAACATACCGCAAACAAAGCCGGCGGCAGCAGCTAACGCTACAGAACATAATAGCTCGACGCGTAAGAGCCGGAGCGGTGCATTGAAACACGGAAGCGACGTGGACCAGTTTCTCATAGGAAAACGATATTCAGTTTTAAGCATGACCAGTATTTTTTATGAGAATATTAAATATCTTAACGAACAATCAACATATTTATAGTGGGTTCGCATGAATTTATTATGTTCTTTGTGGCGAAGTTATCATTTCTATATGACGGTCGTAACTAAGCTGAGTGGAAATAAATATGTAGCTTTTTGTCAACCGATATTATATAGCTTTATCATCTAACGAAAACATATTATAATGATTTAATGTTTAAACAATATTTTTATGATAGTATTATCTTTTAAAAATCTCTTTTCTATAGTGTGATTATTATATTAAGTTTATTTATTCACTTTTGATAATGGACTAATGTTACAACTTCTAAAACATGTGAAACAACATGGATGTCTAAGCTAGTTTTGATATTATTTAACATGATATTGTAAATTCCTTAAAAAAATTTGCTCACATTTCCTTTCAGTCCTAGGGTCAATTCAGACTGCAACGTGACGAGGCGAGGCGAGGCGCGGCGCGGCATAAATTTATATGGATTTGACAGATTCGCAAGACGTCTCACGCAATTGTAATCTGTCAAATCCATACAAATTTATGCCGCACTGCGCCTCGCCTCGTCTCGTCGCGTTGCGGTTTGAATTGACCCTTATCGTTATCGCGACAACATGCATTATAATTATATGTCATAATATGTGATTTTTAGGGTTCCGTACCCAAAGGGTAAAAACGGGACCCTATTACTAAGACTTCGATGTCTGTCCGTCTGTCCGTCTGTCCGTCTGTCTGTCACCGGGCTGTAACTCAAGAACGGTAATAGCCAGAGAGTTGAAATTTTCACAGATTATGTATTTCTGTTGCCGCTATAATAACAAATACTAAAAACAAAATAAATTAAATATTTAAGGGGGGCTCCCATACAACAAACGTCATTTTTTCAACGATTTTCGCTCGATATCAATAATGAAAACAGGTAGCCACCTGAAATATCCACAAAATACTCAGTTTTATTTATACTTTAATAATTTATAATAAAATTTAAATAAAATTAATAATTAAAGGGGGCTCCCATACAAAAACACAATTTTTGGCCCATTTTTGCTCTATAACGGTACGGAACCCTTCGTGCGCGAGTCCGACTCGCACTTGGCCGATTATTTCGTGTCGTCGTGTGATCTTAAATCCCATACTTTTTTATACCTAAGGGTAAATTATTCAGATCGCAACGCGACGCGCTGATGCATTTCTAAATTTGTACTGAATTAACAGAAATCCATTGCGTGAGACGTCTTGTAATTCTGTCAAAACCATTAAATTTAAAAATGCATCTACGCATTGCGTTGCGGTCTGAACTGATCCCTTCGCTGTCGAAATGGCCGAATATAATTTGACAAGAGGCCTGCTACGTAATAATATTAGCATAACCAACAAGATAATCTCTCAATCGATAACCAAACAATTATTTGAATATAACTTAACGAATCAAATGCCTGTGCCGACACTAAAATGAAATGTAAAAGTACAACAGAATATTTTAGAAAGCTAAACAAATATGATAAAGGTATTTTAGATCTGTGTCTTTTATGGATATTTAAATACAACTGTTATTTATTTGACGACCTCTGTGGCTCAATTGGTTGAGTGTGTGGCAGCTCAAGCTGGGGTTCGCGGGTTCGAATCCCGCCGAAGGAACAAAAAGTTTTCAATGTTCCCGGGCTTGGAAATGATATAATAAAAATCCTAAATATATGTATGTATGCTATAAAAGTATTAAGCGTTATATTTCCGTTGTCTGGTACCTGTAACACAAGTCCTTCAGGCATCGGGCCAGACTGACGTGGTGTGAAGCGTCCATAGATATTATTTATTAAAGATATTATTATTATTTACCCAAATTATCTTAAAAATGTAAAATTTGTTAAAAAAAATACAGCTAATTCATTACTTGATTAAGTATATTCAATTAATTAATACAAAGAAAGTATATTCGACATGCACAATTTTAAAAGGTATATTTACGTAGATATTACCCTCTTTAATACGTGTTATCCTGTCCGTGTAATATTCTGAGCTTGCAAGTTACGACATTGACATAAAGTTACCGTTGTTAAATATTCTTAACCTTAACTTTGCCGTCGAAAAGTCATTAACCTCTAGACTAAAACACGTGTATTATTTTAATATTAATTTTTATTTACATGTTACGAGGTCGTTGCAAATATAAACCGTCAAGGCTTTTGTAGGGCGAGCAGGAAACGAAACCAGTGCAATTATAACTATCAAAAATTTGCTCTTGTTCATTAACGATCAGTGAACTTCCCGTCAGAATTTTTGTTACTCGCAACTTTCTTTACTGAAATATGATGCAGTTACAGAAAAGCTACAAAGAAAAATCGTCTTAAAAGTTTGGTTATATTTCTATATCTAATTGTAAATGATCTGCGTAAATGACACAAGAATCTTTTTACACGAGTTCGTAACACACCTCCATTCCCACACTAAAATAGTTCACTCGCATGCAAATTAAGCACGCATTGGAACAACGCCTTTAAAATAAATTGAAATAGAAGGTCATTTAACGAGTAGGAAATACTATGCGACGAACTAAATATCTTGTTATTTTAAATTTTGGTAAGTACTAAATAATTAAAAATCACAAACCGTATTTCAGAGGTTTAATACCGACGTGGTATCTATTTTCGAAAACCAGTCATTGTCGAGAAACCAAACTACGAGTATGAACAAATATGCAAGATTGTCTGGATTGAAGCATTAGCAGTGTTATGTCACGTTATAATATCGTCTTACAATATGCTTTATTTAAATAATATGGTAGACTGTAGAACAGTAGCTGCGAATATTTTATTCAAATACAAATATTCATTTGCCTACATAATTACGTGAATAAACTGTGATTAACAAATGCATCACCTGACGTTAATGTAATCTGGTAATTAATATTTCATTTGGTAATTATGAGGGAATAGGAAGTTGTGCAAGAGATTTATTAAAATTGAAATTATACTAGGGGTATTTTATTATACTACTAAGAGGAGCCTGCCAATATTTATCGATTCATTAAAAAATAAAATATATATATGTATTGACCAAAATCAGTTAATATTGTTATTACTTAATAGTTTTTTTTTCACAAATAATTTGCAAAGCATACATGATAATATGAACATTGTACAAAAATATCATACGAATTAAACAATAATAAAGATATCGAATTTTTAATCTTGAAATAGTATTTTCTATCTTAATGAATTCACTTAAGATTTTATTAAGCATACCAAACTCATGTAAGTGGAAAATTTTGTAACGCATTGTTTTAAGTGTGTTTAAACGCTAATTGTTAAAAACAATATAAATAAAACATAAAAGTGTATACTGTATAACCATTAAAACTACCAACCATAAACCGCTCGATATGCAAATGTACGTGTTGAGTAAACGCGTAAGTGTTAAAAAGGCCGTTCGCGCACTTGATGGAAACTGGTGCAAAGCGAAATGGTGCAAACCGTAGAACCAGTCCCGCGACAGGAAGCGGCCTCGGGCCCCGCGCCCCGCGCCGCCAGCCCCCGCTCCCGCCCGCGCCCGCGCCCGGGGCGGCTCCGACGCCGGCCACCTGATCCAGACAAAGCGTGTCCTTCGTGTCACTCTTGTGACGCATACAAGTGCATTGCACTAGTGAGTCCGTTTCACGTCCGGTAACAAAATTGCTCGGCCGCGTAAATATCGAGATCGGATTTCGATAGGTCGATGTAAAGATGATGGGGCACTTATGGCCAATAAATGTCATCCAATCGTTGCTGGGTAGACATTTCCTATGTTTACGGTGGCGTACGAGTGAATTCTCCTCCGTTTACGACGACCGCGAAGTAAGTAATGCGCCGTGAATCACAGCTCTCTTCAATTTGCTATGCAGCACGTGCGCTTCCCAACATTTATGGTCGTCCGTGTGAATATATTCAAAAATATGCAATCTGGCCATGCAATCTTTTTGCACAATTCATTTTTAGGCGCATAGCGATGATATCTATCGCAAGCAATTATATAATACTAGATGACGCCCGCAACTCCGTTGCGCCAAAATTCGTTTATCGCGCGGGAACCGTATATTTTTCCGGGATAAAAACTGTCCTATGTCCTTTCTCGGGACTCAAAGTATCTCCATGCCAAATTTCAGCAAAATCGGTTCAGCGGTTCGAGCGTCAAGAGGTAACAGACAGCATTTATAATATTAGTATGGATTTGAGCGTTATCGAAATGTACGATAACTGCGGAAATCACAAAATTGTGTTGAGCGAATAAGCACAGTTATAGCCGCGTTCTACTGTAGTCCGAAGATAATAAACCGAGTTTGTGGGCACCTTTATAAGGTGGTATTTCTTACAATAAAATCGTGACTTAAATGTATCGGCACAATCTTTGCAAAGAGCGAGCGGTCCGGAGCCGCGAAAACAATCGATACTCGAACCTAAAGACCGCGCGGTGTCACAAGCCTGGCACTCCGGGCCTGCGCAGAAAAGATCTCATAGAAAGTGGAGCGACTCGTTTATTTATTCAGTGCAGTGGCGAGTATGAGCGTGGTAGTAACGCAAAACTCGCTCATTAAAATAAAAATCAGATTTCCGAGTGCAGGCCGCGTGGAGCGAAACTTTCCGATTAAATTTGCTCGAGTTACTCCAAAAATGGTGGTCGGAACGCCTCTGAGAGCCGGCGGGTCGCGAGTGTCCAGTGAAACCGACCGCAATCGCCGCTGATTACACGCATACCCCGAGAGGGCTCGCCTCTACTTATGAAAACGCTGGCCTTATAATTTGCACTTGTAATTAATAAGTAATTCGAAATTATCAATCGCCAACCGCAGCGGAGCCGCGATATGTAATTTTCAAGCCGGTCCGAAAGATCGAGTGTTTCTAATGCTAGACCATAAGTGTTGTGGGTGCGATTTCTATACGGCTAGTTTTCACCTCCACCCGGCCCATTGTCAGAATTTTACGCAGCTGGAGGATTGCATCGGCGCGATTAAAAGCAACTCTGTAATCATGGTTTCCAGTCACGAGAGCCGTACATTTAGTAGCACGTATCTACCATGCGTGGAATTCCTGAGTGTTATCACTTGTATATAATATGATCACATCTATGACTTTTAAAACTGAAAGATTTTAATATTAAGTTTGATTTGAAATAAATAATATTTATAAAAAAATAACAACATTGTTGTATTATGTTAACAAGTTATTACTGTTGCATAGCTAACGTAATCATTTCTTTTCCAAAATTAATCAGTCTTTTAGAATGTAGTATGTAGTGAATAATAATAGATCTAGATTCTAGATCCATGAGATAGCTATTATTTTATGCTAATAACACTTTAAACGCCGTCCGACGTCAAGATCTGCTACTGTTGAGAGCGGCACTCGTCAATTACAAGACACGTGAATTAAGTGCAATTAAAAATGCCGCCTTTCACCTCGTAAGTCCTTTCTAGTGCTTATTGTTTCGATATGATTTTCAGATTCACGCAATATAATGATGAATGAAGAATCGACATAAAACCTGCGAACCCTTGTGAAGCGTGTTTACGATGTAGTTTATGTGGTGTGTATGATAACGTCGATAAGATCAGTTTAACATCACTGAAAAATATTAGAATTAAAGCCGCTGCGCACCCAATTTATTTTTATTTTATAAGATATATAATATTTTAGAGTAGTAATTTATAAATTATACCTATAATCCAGTATGTTAAACTAATAGTGACATACATACATTTAACTCTATTGTGTTGTCTCCTAACACCTATATTTATCAGTTTAAATACGTAAGTTTATGTGAAATTCAATTCTACTTGTGTAAGGATTAAGATACAGATATCAGTATAGAATGCGAACACGGCTCGAATTATGTCTATTTGTTTTGCATTTCAATGTGTATCGCAGCAGACCTCGTATGTACTAATATGGTCAGTCTAGCGGCGAATCTTAAAGGCTGGTATGCGGTTGGAGCAGCTTGTCAAGTCTGTCATGTATAGAAACGTGGCTGCGAACCGATAACTTTTTTATTTTCACTTTCTTATACTTGAATTATTTTTATACCCCACATGCGACTGATAAGTTTATAACTAAAACAACATCGTCGAGAAAGCGACTACACAGAACCTGCACTAAAAAGTTTAGCAGAGAGTATCGAGTGTAACGTTTCTGCATAAAACTTTTTGTAGACCGGCACGGAGATTTCCGCTATAAACTTTTCCGCTTTAAGAATCAGGTAATGTTCTGAACGTATATGGATTATATAGAGCAATATAACAAAATAACATCAGATACAATGCGATGGCCACTTCTCGAGCTGCGGAGGTGACCAACTCACGTTATAGGAAATACTGAATAATCTTGGACGTAATTTTATTAGATTTACTTCACAGTTCACACCTTATTTTACATTTCCCTCTGTATAATAATTAAGTTTAACGTGATATTTGTAAATATAAGTCAACTTTTATATATATTTTCGTTAGAAATAATAGAATTTACTAATATTTATTTTCTAGTGACACATGTCTGTCATGTCACTAAAATTTTCTCTACAATTTCTTTTCAAATAAATTATTAAAATCCAAAAACGCTTAGCTAAAAGCGGAAGAAAATACTTTCCTAAGTGTTCTCCTTACCTTATCGAACTCCAAGAGGGGAAAATTGTGAGTATGTGAACCGACATAATTTCCTCGTACAACCGCCAAGGATTGCGAAGCGATAATATACCTCCGAGAAGAAGTCTGCTGTTATCCGAGCCTATTGACAGGATATTCCGTGAAAGGTGTAAGAGCAAAATTTTTGAGCTGCATTTTAGGATAACGTACGGTACCGATAAAATTATTATGCTTACAAGCATACGCTCAAGCAACAAGACATTAACAGCGCGTTGGCTGCTTCAACAGGAGTAGTAAACCATGAGCAGCCCTTCATAGTCCGGCTACAGAAAGTAAAATTCGCTCCTAAGGACACGCCCGTTTCAAGTTTCCATCTGATATTCTTAGTTTCTATTTCTATTCTATAGTTTTGTTGTTTTTTAACTATCCTGATTCTATACTTTTATTGTTTTTTAGATTTAATTTAGGCTATTTTTAGAACGTTATTCTTTTTAAGTTGTAGATGTTAAGCACTAGCCAAGATGCAGGGACGTCCACTGATGATGCGATCGTGCCGCTTGAAATTTTAGTGCAGTGTACCCAATGTCCCCAACCCTGATATTTCAGAAGTGAGAGGGGCCTACGTATCCACATTGGTAAGTGCCATAAGGAGTCGTTACTCTCTTCTCCTTCAGAAGCTTCAGTTTCACATTCCCAGAACTCCACCGCATGGAAACCCTTTTGGCAAACAATATCCAAATTGAAACAATCTGTCCCAGTACTTAGGCGGATCCCTAGGGGTGCCAGAGTAGCCGTAGCCCAGAAGTTTGCCGAAACTATATACAAAACGGCAAATGAAAACTCGAGGCAAGCTTGGGAAAACCTCTTGACGTTTCCCTACCGCACTCTTCACGTGATTAGGGATCCCCAAAATAATATCTCCCTCACTTCCCGTGTCAAAAAGAAGTGCGCCACTGCTATTGATTTAAATCAAAATTTTCCTTTATGTTCTTCAGCAAAAAATAACATTGTTAAAAATGTTGAAAATAAAATTAGTGAGGGAGATATTAAGGGCGCTGCGCGGTTGCTCTTTTCCAGCGACACGATTGCTCCGAACTCCCCAGAAACCGTTTCGGCCTTACAAAAAAAAACACCCCCATCAACCGACATCTCAACACATTCCTGACGCCCATGACGGAGCACCACCCCTTCAAACAACAGTCGACAGTGTTCGTGGAGCTATCATGTTTTTTCCTCCGGGTTCAGCGGGCGGTCTCGACGGTATCACCCCTCAGCATCTGAAGAACCTCACCAGCGGTTGCTGTGGGGATGCCGGAGAGAAACTCCTGCAGGAGGTCACGAATTTGTGCAACCTCATGCTTCGTGGTGAGGTTGCTTCAGACATCGTAGACATCCTGTATGGAGCAAACCTCTGCGCGCTGAGGAAGAGAGATGTTGGCATTCGACCGATCGCTGTCGGCTCAACATACCGGCGCCTCACTGCCAAGATAGCCAGGTCCATTAAATCCCTGTCATCATATTTCCAACCCAAGCAACTTGGTTTTGCCTGCAAAGGTGGCTGTGAGGCAGCCGTTCACTCTTTTCGCACTCATGTTCAAAATTCCAAAAACAGTATATACCTAAAGGCGGATGTTAGAAACGCTTTCAATTCTGTAGACAGGGTCGCCATGTTGACACAGATAAAAACCAAAGCCCCCACCATTTTGCCCTTCATGTTACAGTGCTACCGAGAACCCACTAAACTCATTTACCAGAACCATTTAATCCAGTCTGAAGTTGGCTGTCAACAGGGCGACCCTCTTGGTCCAGCAATTTTCAGTCTAGCTATTCACCCGGTCATCGAACTCCTAAATTCCAAATTCAGGAGGAGGAGAGTGTGGTATCTAGATGACGGGACCCTTGCCAGCGACGCATCTACAGTTCTTTCGGATTTTCAGACCCTGATTCGCGAATTCAAAATTATAGGCCTAGATCTGAACCAAGGGAAGTGTGAGCTTTTTGTCCCTGATGATTGTGAGGATAGAGATGAGATAATATCCAGTTTCAAGGCCGTCGCCCCAGAATTATCAGTGATTGAGAAGAGTTCACTTTTTCTCTTGGGTTCACCTGTTCTAGCCGATTCTTTTCCAGACTATATAAATGAAAAAGCACGAAATTTTAGTGAAAGTTTAGATCGTCTTCTCCAAATTAACAGTCACATGGCATTTACTCTGATTCGATATTGTTTATTTGTTCCAAAATTTACGTATGTTTTGCGGTGTTGTCAGCTCTGGAAGTTCCCAGAACTTCTCCATAGTTTAGATGACACCCTAAAACATACACTTTCCACAATTTTAAACATAAAATTTGACGAACGTTCCTGGACCCAAGCTACATTACCAGTAAGGTTCGGTGGCCTGGGAATACGAAAAACATCAGACACAGCTTTACCGGCGTTCTTGTCCTCGGTCCACGCAAATCGCGCAGTAATAACCAAAATTTTAGAGCCCTCTTCTTGCCCACTCGTTATTCCCTTTGCGGACGAGGCCAAGGACGCCTGGAACATTGCTAGTGCCGGCAGCGAGGTCCCCAAGAAATCATCCTCCCAAAGGTTCTGGGACGAGCCCATCTGCGAACTGGTGCGTAATAAACTGTTTAACAGTAGCTGTAAACTGTTTAACAGCGCCGTAGAACGGGCTCGACTTTTGGCCGTGGAGAGGTGGGAGTCGGGAGCTTGGCTGCAGGCACTACCATCTAAAAACACAGGAACATTGCTGGACCGTAATACATTCCGTCTTGCCACTGCCCTGCGTCTTGGTGCCCCCCATGTCATCCCCCATCAGTGTGTTTGCGGCGCGCACGTAGACAGCTACGGTCAACACGGGCTGTGCTGCTCGCGAAGTGCTGGACGCTTTTCGCGGCATCACAGCCTGAATGACCTCATTCGCCGGGCTCTTGTCACTGCCGGCGTGCCAGTGATACTGGAGCCCTCCGGTTTGGCGCGTGACGATGGCAAGAGACCCGATGGAATGACCCTGGTCCCCTGGAATGTGGGACGGGCCCTTGTGTGGGACGCTACTTGTGTCGACACACTCGCCTCGTCCCATATTCAGGGCACCTCGAGTTGTGCGGGCGCAGCCGCAAATCAAGCAGAGAACCTCAAGCGGCGCAAGTATGAGAACCACAGCGGAGATCTCATATTTGAACCGTTTGGGGTGGAAACTCTAGGCGCATGGGGTCCGGGGGCACATAAGCTTTTTAGAGGAATATCTAAGAAGCTTGTTGAAGCCACCCAAGACCCCAGAGCTGGGAGCTACCTGGCACAGCGGATAGCAATTGCCATCCAACGTGGCAATGCTGTCAGCTTGCTAGGCACTCTGCCAGATGGGGACGACTTGGGCAAGTTTTTCTTTTTATAGTTTTATATATTTTAAAATTTGTATATCTGTATATTTTAGATTGTATTTTTAGTGCTTAGATTTTTATCCTATTATTCATAACATTTATTATTATGTTGTTCTCCAATAAATGAATTTTATTTCTCATTACTGATAACATCTAAAGAATTTTAGTTTGTCACGCCTTTGAAGCAAAGATTTCGAAACTACGCCTCTTACAAATAAAAATATTTGAACAATATGTTTGGTCTTTGTAATAATCAAATAAATTCATTCAAATAATCTAAGGCTCTTCGATTTCAAGTAAAAATAATATAAAAAAAGTTGAGGCTCATTGTAATTTCAACTGTAATTTCGTTTCCTTGCTCGGTAAGTAGTTAAGAATAATTTCGTAGATTATAATACATTATTGCATTTATCATATTGAGTGAGTGATCGATTGACAACACAAAAGACATGGCTGGAGACACGCAGGAGGTCGACGCCGGCTCGGAACATGACTGACAGTTCCGGATGTATACAATAAAAATTGTATATTTATACATTTTCGCAAAATGTGTATACTGATAAAAAAATCACCGTATAAGATTATTTCTTTTTTTTTCAGTTATAACTTATTTTACTAATAGTCAGACTCTTAATAGGTTTATGACTAGAAATGTATGTAATGTAATGTTTAAATACAAGAAACGTAATATGATTATTATATACAATACACTGTTTGTTTATAAAAAGTTTCTAGCATTCTGAGCACATGATCGTAAAAAACTAGTTTTTCAGACCTAGTTATTTACAATCAATTACAATACTCGTAACTTACTACGAGTTGCTAATAAAAACAATTTCCAAGAACATTAGTCTGTACTAATACTGAGAAAATAGACTTGTCTGTTTCTTCTGCCGTTTAAAAAACTACGAAAATACAGGACCAATTTTGGTAAAACAAAGATATTACAGCAGATAAGGACATCTAAATTTACTGCTAAGAAAAATGCATCGTGAGAAATGCATCCATTTATTATAGAGCGCCAAAGACGCAGGTATCATCTAGTGGTTAATACTAACGCAGGATTTATTAAAGTTTTTCTTTAATTGATGGTGTAGTTGGAAGGAAAGTTTCATATAATACAAGTTAGGCACACATTCCTACCACGCCTGTTGCAAGTTGCAAGCCCGAAGTTTCTATTCGAGTGGAAATGTCACTTTTGAAGCACTGCGCTTACCCACGAATGCCTCTCGACCTTTACAAACAAACACTTGAGACCATTTTTGTAAGCTCTATTTACAAACTTACAATTTTTAAGTGTTTGAAACGTGTGATGTGACAGTTCAAATTTCACTGTACCGCACAGTATCATAGGTGTGGTCAGTTTTATGTGAAAACAGGTCGAAACTTTGTTACACAGTTTTCTCAAATACTTCGTAATTAAGCACAGAATTAACTACAAAATATGATGCTTTATGTAACAATACTTGATTAAACGAAATCGTACAATAGATTAGACATAAACTATGTGAAGCGGATCGTAAATTTATTAGACAATGGTTCGATACAATATTTATTAAGACATAGAGCATCAAGTGGAATGAGAGCTGTACGGTGCGTTCAGAGTTATTTTGCCTCTGCAGCACCTGTATTCCAACGTTATAAGGGTCATATAGCTCTGAAGGTGCTGTAACCGGTCGCTGGGGGCGGGGGCGGGCGGGCGGCGGTCACGAAGCGCGTGCGGTATAAATATTGTTAACATTGTCCTGGGTCCGGCTCGTTGCATAATCGCTACCGGTACCTGTCATTAACTAGCGTTTCTCGATAAAACTATGCCTTTAATTACATACAATTAATCATTTATGCCCTATAAGAAAAGTATTTATGCATTTAGATCTTTAAAATAGCTTGCGGTCGTATTATAAACAGTTTACGAGAAACCTCAACGTTATATCCGTTTTGCAATATAAAGTATTTTATAGTTAAATAAAACCAACCAATTAATCATAATATATTTGTAACACATTCCAATATGTCTAATTCTCGTGTCATCGATTAAAAATTTACTACAATCTATTGATAAAAATAAATTAACTCTGTGAAGTTTAAAACTAAACTTGTGCAAGCCGAGGAATGTGCTCGGCCAAACAAGTCGTTAGTTAAACTTACCTTACAAATACAGTTCATAAAAATGTCGGCTCCGCGTCTATTTTTCCTGAGCCTTTTTTCATTAGCTATAAACGGATTTGTTATGAATAATATACTTTCGAAACGCCGACCAATACAAATTAATGTCTGTCAGCGACAGGCGACCGTTAACGCCCTTATTACACGAAACACATTTTAATTTATGTTTGGTCATAATTTATTAACTATTAAGCAAAAATCTAATAGTAAAATAACGTAATGTTCTATAGAAAAAAATAACTACGACCGTGCTGTAATTCTTTTTGACGCGATAAACTCTATCCTACGCCCTTGCCGAGAATTTGAAGAATATCCATTATCCATGCCAAATTTCATCTAAATCAATATAACGGCTTTAGCCAGAAGAGAAAATAGTAAAAGAGGCCCTTTCACATAATATTATAAATGCGAGAGTGTGCCTGTCTGTCTGTCTGTTACCTTTTCACGCCTAAACCGCTGAACCGATTTTGCTGAAATTTGGTATGAAGATACTTTGAGTCCCTGGAAGTCTAACATAAGACAGGACAGGTGTATTATATTGTTTACAAAATCTTATTATGTAATTTCTTCATCTGTACACTTTATTAATAATAATAATGGAAAAAATATTATACAATAGACAAAAAAGTATTATGCTAATTGTAAAGAATTCTTTACTCAGTAATAGTATTTACCGTACAGTAACAACAATGTGCAGGTCTACCCATTACAGTAGTATAGTATAAATATTTAATAACGCTATATATACAAGTGGCGCGCGCTACAAATATTAACTTAATAGTTAGTAATTATGTTTACGCTCTTATCAGTGACCCGGTATTTTTGTTATGCGGTAATTATTCTATAAACACATTTGCATACTAAAATAAGGGTATAAAACTTGAAATTAGATAATATTTTATTGCGTGTGAATTTTACCGACTTACTTTGTCACAGATTTACAAGATATGTAATTACGTGTAGCTCAGCGATTGTGTCAGCTTTAATGTATTTAATAAAAAATACCTTCCATTTTAATCGAGTATAGCAATAATGATACAAATGGTGTACTTAACTATGGACATTTGTAGATACTTCTAAATTAAATCTAGCAACACCTCTCTAACTAGGCCATCCGACTGAATCATGCATTCCGGCCGCGAGGAGATATTCAAATTATTAGTTAAAAAAGTATTTCCTGTACGCGAGTAGTTTGACGCAATGACCCCGCGCCGGACAAAAACTGCCGGCGCCCTACCGGATACTCCTCGCCAGATGCACAATCAAAGCACAAGCTCTCACGAATTTTTCTCCCAACGCTTTCACATCTTCCACTAATTATTATCCACTTTATCGGCCATCTTCAATTTGATTTACGTCTAACGTACCCAATTGGTACACTTTTTCTTTCGGCGTAATTCGATGTCAGCGAAGAATTGCCAATATGCATTTAATGTTTATGGTCGTGGTGGTCGTGATTAATCTCGTGAGCCATAAATAGCGTATGCTTAATGAAGATTATTAATTAGCAATTAACCGATTACTACTTTACATTTTGAGAATGACTAATAAATCTCCTAAGTCCTAGTGAGTGTAGCAGAGGTAACGGTACAATATTGTACCGTGTGTATTAAATTAACAACTTTTTTTTACAAATTCTAATATTAATGCTTCAAGCCCCAAGCGGTCGCATACGACCGCGATAATAATAGAAATCTATTGTGTTTCGTTTTTTCCACGATCGAGTGATTAAAGTAGTAAAATCCCTCGATATAAGATATTTGAGGAATTCCATAGCTGTATTGCCTATAGACACGTATTTCATCATATATGATGCTGTGATGAGCTTGTAATGAGTTAGGTAAATGAATAATGTCGCGTGTATAAGGTAACGGCATATTTAGTGGGTTAGGTAAAACTGTCCATGTTTTATAATAATACCTAACGTGAGACGATGTTTTGAAGAAACTTGTATGACCAGTTTAGGAGCATAACTTACTACAAGTGTGTCTATGTCTAATACATTCAAAAAGTTATAAGGAAACTCCATTCTAGTATTATAATAGTTTGAACATCGATTTAGACTTTGGTTGGTTTCATTAAGAATTAAGACCAAGCACAAACACAGGAGTCATGATTATCAAGCTTGTATTCAATACACAAGAAATATATTCCTTTTAGCCAACATCTTAGAGAAACGAAAAATTTAACTCTGAGTGCTGGGTAGTTGAGACACCAACCAACTAAAGTGCAAAGAACAACCTATATTCTACACATACACATTTTAAAATATATATGTTGGTATCGTAATGAATCATTTTTTGTCAGCTATTCTTAACGAGATAGTCTATACCACCATTATTGTTTCGGATAATATTTAACACTTTAATGTATCTTTGTTTTCTATTTAGGAAAAGATTGTCTGGTAGTCGGGTATTGTTCTAAACAAATAGTATACTTTACTTGTCACCTGTAACCGTAGCACGCTTTTCTCTTTCAAACTTTTAACAGCTCAGCTTAACAACAAAACAGAAGACACCTCCTAAACAATATACAAATAAATTTTAAAAATTAACTATGAGTTAACGATCTTGCTTAGCTCGTTAGCTGAAATTAACCATTAGTTCGCTTAGAAAGTTAACCTTTAGTTGCATGCCTAATAGTTATTTTGCTCATAAATCCGACGTAAATAAAAGCTCTTGCGAAGCGTGTGATGTGTGAATATTTGTATATATTGTACTAATATATTCAATTATTCACTATTTACACTTAATTTTATATCACTTATCCTCATTAGTATTTACTAATATTTTATTATAATTTACTAGACGACCTGGTGAACTTCAATCACTTTCTGCTTAATATAAATCTTCACTGGACTTCCAGAAACATGTTTATCTTAACTAAATCTAAGATAAATATAATTTAGGTAACATATTTAGAATATAAAATTTACGATAACAGTAATCTACAGAAACTTAAATAAAAAATAATACAATGTTAAAAATTAGAATAAAGAAAAACAAAAGGAAAAACTAAAGATCTTAATCAAAAAGGCCACTTCCAGAATATTTCAAGACTAAAATAATCCAAAACCTGCTCGGCCGATTCTCAAATTTAATTTTTATGTATGTAGATTTACCTTGAGAATAATAATAGTAATCAGTTGATTTATATATTATATCAAAAATAATATTTTTCAAGTTATTTGTCCGTTAAGACAAATACAACATTATTTCATGCTTTAAACATTTGCTAAAATAATTATTTTATCGTTGATTTCCACACAATCTCAAGGAAGCTTTCAATTAGATAGTAATTATGAACGATGAAATTTCCAGATAGGTATTAAGTGAGAACACCGTGGCCACGCCCCACAGCACCGTGAGAATATCAATTGCGGAGTGGACGGTTACCCTTACACACCGGAACACATTATGACTGCCGAGAACCGGCATCACACAACACCTTAACATTATTTCAAAATGTTATACCTATAACTGCCTATTTCACAAGTTAACGGGTTATAACGCAGTAGAGCACTTAGACAAATTGTATTGGATAATTTTGACAGCTAAAGAAAAAAATGCGATTGAACAGGCATCACAAGCGAGGTGTCACTTAGGTATACATTATGTCAAATCGATACATATCAGAATTCTAAATTCGATATCGAAATAATTATATTTCTTCGCTTCATTCTTCGATATATAATTAACCAAAAGTAGTACCTTTGCTTATCTGCTAGGCAATCGCGTTTTTTTAAAGACGTATGTGGGTATTTGAAATGTTACCCGCTCGCTCGCTCGCTCACGCGACGTTCCGGCGTGCTTCATTCTTTGTTAACGCGAGCACATATACTTAGTAACCATGCCAAAGCGCAGCTGGTTATTATTATTAAGATGATTGAGTCAGTGTTGTAACTAACTAAAGTCAGTGTTATTTTATCGTGTAACAAGAAAATACATGTAAGTATGTACTATTAAATACTTAAATAAACGGCAGGCACAACCGAGGCCTAGTCGAGCCATTTATATTCAATACTACCCGGCTTGTACTGCGACCGCGAGTCAATAAACGTACAATGTGTTGGGACTGCGAGTCTTTATACACAATCTATAATATTATGTACGCTTTATCTATTCTATAAATAGAATTATAGAACTATATGTTTGCCGGATTGGGGGAAACAACTGACGGTGATTACTGCAATTATTTAATCAACCGGCATGTACTACGACTGTGAGTCAATAAGTACAGTGTGTTTGGACCGCGAGTCCTTTTACACAATCTTTATTCTATATGCATCGGAATTGATTGCGGATCTCTGACGATGTTTTACCTATTCTATAAATAGAACTATATGTTTGCCCGATTGGGGGAAATAACTTCAAGTTAATTACTACAAGTGTTTAAATATATTAAGTTTTTTTATAAACCGCCATAACCGGTCTCTTAACACAATTTATATGCATCGGAATTGACTGCGAGTCTCTGACGATGTTTTATCTGTTCTATAAAATATAGAACTATCCGTTGGCCGGTTTGGGGGTTAACAGCGAGTTATATTATAAACTGCCATAATGTGTGGATTGACTGCGAGTCTCTAAACACAATCCTTATGCATCGGAATTGACCGCGGGTCTCTGACGATGTTTTATCTAAAAATAGAAGTATAATATGTTGGCTGGTTTGAGAGGATTAACTGCGAGTCAATTAATATTTTAATTTAAAACATATTGATATTTTTTAAATCAACATAATGTATCTATTTACTAGGAGTCTCCGATAATGTTTTAAAAATAAAAATTAGCAACTACCGCGCGTTTTCCCGCGCTCTTTGTTCTATAAATAGAACTATATAATTATTATTATAATATTAATATCTTTGCCGTTTTATAGAGAACAGCTATTTCGAGCTAATAACTAGATTGACTGCGAGTCTCATCAGTTAACAACCTATGCGCGTCCCGCGCGATCATTTTGTTCTAAATATAGAACTACGATTATAATTTACTATGTCGGCCGGTATACAATTATTATTAAATAAAACTTGCACCAATGTTGGGACTCGGGATACACCACGAGTGTATAACGAAACTTACTTAATATCTACGTAACATGATAGTTACTACCCTCAATATTTTTTGTAACATATTTTATCGACAAATAAGTCGATTATAACGAGCTACCCCAATATTTATTTTTTTAGGTCACTAAGACCAGACAATTGGGGAAATATCACTAAAAGTGATCAATATACGGGCCAATCCGGTTACGAATGAACCCGAAGCTTTCCCACTCCTAAACCAGGTGCCAACTGTCGATTCTGAGTACCGGTACCGATAGAACCGGACCAGATCCAGATAGATCCAGGGCTCCTACTGTCGTTAGGTGAACCCTTGTTGGATTCGCCAGATTATGATTTTAAATGATCCCAAATACGATTAAGATAAGCTACTGCTTATAAAACGTTCCTGATAATAAGTGTTACAGATCGATTCCATTTCGATCGATTATTATCATTATAGATTTCACCTGACAGTCTCGATATTATCAGACTTATCAACAGTATATGACTTATCTCGATATAAATTATTATCAAACTTATCAGATAATATATTATCAGACAAGACAACTTCGTAACGGAAACCTATAACACTCAGACTCGATAAGTCTTGTCTCAATAATATCAGACCGAGATTATTATTGTTTCGCTGGATAATTCCAGTATTTGTTCTCAGAGACAAATTAGTACATCCCAATCAATCGGGTACCTTTGGGGCTCTGGCAAACCCTTCCCACTACCCGTCAAAAGGGGGAGGGGGGAGAGCTGGTAACCGTCGGCTGGCGCCGCTAGCAATGTGCCGCAGCAGTAGTGCTGACAGTTATTTTTATATATATTTTATAGATGTTACTATGTATTATAATTATTGTGGGCTTTATACAGCTATCCCCAACAAGCGGCCCGCGGGCCGCATACGGGCCACCGGGACTTTATTTGTAGCCTGCGTAATGTAAAACCATTTTGAAATTCACGCCCACGGACAAAATATTATACAGTCAACGTGAAAGTCTTTTTCACTTGTAAATCGTTAATTTTGAATAACGTTATTTTTAAACCTAAAAATGTTTGTTGCGGCCCGCGACACCAACACCAAAAATGTTTGCGGCCCGCATGAAAAATAAAAAATAAAAAAATTAGGGAACTTCGTTCCAAAAACAAAAACAGGTTGGGACCACTGGCTTAATATATTATACATCATGACATCAATAAATTATTAGAATTTAAAACTATATCTTCGTGTACCCCCACCGAAGGTTACCTTATTTCAAAGATTTTCTTTTCCCCAAACAAAGCGGCGGATAATATTGTATTATATTTTAAATACAATTTTTAAATTATTTTAAATTTGAAACCACTTCGTAAGTTTATTTTGAAATTACTTGTTAATTTGGAAAATTAACCTTTAAGGCTTCCAAGCCAATACCTAAAAGTGGATATCTAGCAAAAATAGATTTAAGAGCCTACTTCTTGGTTCCTGGTAACTCACTAGTCGATCGAAAGATTTTAATTTACGAATTAAGGGGCCGGGTACCCTTGGAATTTCTCATACAAACGTAATTCCAAAATCATTTTCTTATACGAAAATATTTAACATGTTTGAGTTATTTTTCAGTTTAAGATAGTAATTACCTAGGTTCCTACACAAAAATTTACTTCAAAATATTTAAACAATTTTTTTTTTTTTGTTTTAAATTTTTTTTTAGTAAATTTACTAGTAAATATTTAAACACTAAAAAATAGAGTAAAACACTAAAAAATATATAAATAAATAGTAAATTTACTACAAAATATTAAAATACTAAAAAATATTTTTTAGAGTTTAAATATTTTGTAGTAAATTTACTATTTATTTATATATTTTTTAGTATTTTACTCTATTTTTAAGTGTTTAAATATTTAGTAGTAAATTTACTAAAAAAAATTAAAACAAAAAAAAAATGTTTTGTTTAAATATTTTGAAGTAAATTTTTGTGTAGGAACCTAGGTAATTACTATCTTAAACTGAAAAATAACTCAAACATGTTAAATATTTTCGTATGAGAAAATGGTTTTGGAATTACGTTTGTATGAGAAATTCCAAGGGTACCCGGCCTCTTAAGAGCCTAAAGTCTTGACGTACAGACTATCCGATGCGCTAACATTTTTTTCACAAAAAAAATAAAAAAGGAAACTAGACCAGGCGTAGGCTTTATTCCTTCGATCGCGGAAAAACAAGACACAATGCCTTTCTATTGTTATCGCGGCCCACTTGGGCCTTACGGGAATTTAAGCGTTATCACTACTAGACATTAACAATATCAGTGTTCTAGGCGAGAATTCTTCAGCCTCAGGCGCCCCTTTTTTGTTAACGTTTTATGGTTAATAGTGCCATGTGTATTAAATCCACAACAAATTTGTAAATATTTAAGTCTTAACGTTTTTAATATATATTATTATAACATAACTAGCTGTCCCGGCAAACGTTGTTTTGCTATATAAAGTATTTCGCCCATATTATTATTTTATTGAGGTGACTAAATATGTATGTGACCATGGCAAAGTCCATGATTGCTATCCCGTCACACAAACAATGGTCGCCGTCGGTCTCGAGTTGTGGCAGTTTGCTATTATTTATTCAACTAATTAATGCACTCATCGCTATAAAGATAGAAGAATAGATGTTGCCCGATTCTCAACCCTAGCCGATATGCTCGCTAAGATTCACGAAAATCGGGCGAGCCGTTTCGGAGGAGTTCAACCACGCACACCGTGACACGAGAATTTTATATATTAGATATATTTTATAATAATATATGCCTATTAAAAACGGAATAATAAAGAAACAGTTAAATCAGTGTACTATTCGTGAGCTAGCTCAACTGATAGGTGTTTTGACACCTTCATATCCTGATTCCTGACTCCCACCGCGGAATGCAACTGGTTTTCAGCGATTAAAATATTTAATACTAAATAAAATATGCAATAATAAATACGACAACAGAATCACACTTATTCTTGAATAATAATTGTTAAAATATTCAGCTTGGTGGACCGAGAACACAATATTCTCGACTTTCAATCATATTAATATGCAATAATCACATTATCGACGACCAAAGAGCCGGACCCAGATAAAGAAGTGGACTCCTTAAAACTTATTCTAAAATACTTTACTTCGACTTGGATTTTAGATAAAAATATATGCTCTCTTCAATCTTATTGGTTAATAGATTTATTACAGAGATCTTCGTCCGCTCCATTGGAACCTTAGCCAAACAATTTGACAATGGCTGTAATACGATATCTTCTACAGCCATCACTGTGCACTGTCATTGTTTATAAACATAGTTGACATTATTGGTTGGTGACATTGGTTCAGATTAATGTGTGAAGCGCCTTTCGAAAGAAGCTTTCCTGTAAAAATCCTAGCCCACACCTGAGTAGTGTAGAACCCGGGATCCACTTATAAATTATTTGTTTTTTCTTGCACTCTGTACCTGCAGCTGAATACTGATCATTGACTTAAAACTTTCTGCCTAATAAAAACTCGGCAAAAAAAAATTTAAAAAATACGGTTTTAAACAGCGATATCGAAATTTATATTACAAAGACATAAACTCCCGGGCGTGATCGGATGTTATTTTTTTATAAAAAAAAGAAGAAGAAGAGAATATAATATTTAAGTTATTACGCCCTGTGATGGTTATTCAAGATTATATTGAATAGGATAATGCTACAGTACGGGTTATTATTGCTAACGCTTAACGCTCTGCACAGGACAGCCACCTCCCAGTCGGTCAGTTAGCCGCTGGATAAAGCAGGTGCTGTGCGAGAGCGGCGCGGCGTCAACACGAGCGTCGACACGGGTATTGATACTGGACACTATTAGTAAGACGGCAGTCGACAGGCAGGAGTCAGGACTAGCGATTCCGATACTTTCGCTATTTTCCTTAACCATAATTTTATCGACGAAAAAAGTTTCGCTGAATCAGTTAAATAATCACCATGATCCCAGTATAACTGTTATCATTTGAATCACAAACCATAGAGGTCTCTTACGTTTCGTTTCTACTGACTAGTATTAAATTTATGGGCATAATGTTAAATTTTTTCTTGAATTGTATTTTGTAAAAAAAAATCTTTCTTTCGTTACTCTGAAAATCTACTTTTGGTTAATTATATATCGAAGAATGAAGCGAAGAAATATAATAAATGATCAAACGAACTTACCAAGTGAAGTTCGATCATTATTATATGAGTCGCTTCTTTCGAAGATATAATCTCCCTCCCACCCAGTCTGCACGAAACAATGTTTGCTGCAGTACCCAAAGAAAGAAAGAAAGATTTTTTGCATTACTTCTCTCTAAACATAATGAAGCACGCCGGAACGTCGAGTGAGCGAGCGAGCGAGCGGGTAACATTTCAAATACCCAGATACGTCTTTAAAAAAACGCGATTGCCTAGCAGATAAGCAAAGGTACAACTTTTGGTTAATTATATATCTTCGAATGAAGCGACTCATATAATAATGATCGAACTTCACTTGGTAAGTTCGTTTGATCATTTATTATCGAATGCAAGTTGTCCAAGTATCCACAATTGAGCTGATTCAATATCTATGAAATTTTGTCTCATGAAGTGGTTCCTTCAGTTTCAATGGTTTTCATTAATACGACAAATGTTAATCTATTATTAGATCTACGAATCTAAAACCGAGATTAAATTAACAATGAGCACGTTATTTAAGTCGATCAATTAAATCGAGTTTCTTTTTTGTTATTGTATTAATATAGGAAATAATAAAATATAGTCATAAGCGGCCTTCGATTTGATGTTAATTCGTCGTGTAATATAAAATTTAAATTGTTCGCATAAAATTGCCTACGATGGAATTCACAAGTGCTATTCGTTCCAATATTACTCAAGAATTCGTCTTAAGCGCTCCTTAAATTGTTATATAATAGCGCTAGTACTCGTATTTTATAGCTATGTTTAGACGTAGCATTAGAGCTAATGGACTCCTTGATAATTTTTATATTTAACCACTTATGATATCGTAATAGCCAGTTACAGCAGTAACCTGGAATACGATAAATATTTTGTTTTCTCTTAATCCTGCTGTTTTAACACATTTAGAAAGCTAGATACGGATGGCTATAAAATATACTTTTTCTTTTTTTGCAAAATTGTAAATTCTACAATTCTGTGTATTTTCGGAATTTGAAAACAAGATCTGTCTGGTTTATGTATTTTTATGCGGAACAAGCACTGATGAAATTAAATAAGACAAATCCCAAAACTGTATAATAATTTAAACTACTGGCTTGTTTCTTATGTATGAATATCAGAATGAATTGCTAGTTATGCGGTTATTCGATCGGTATCAGCTACTGTGCCGTGCTCTAGTCAAAGGTCACTGGTATTACAAAATAGAAGCATTTCCAACTATAGTGCAGCCTGGTTCCCGATTCTCATACCTCGAATTTCCGGTTCTGGCGCTATATTATTTTTATTTATTTATTTTTTCAAAGCATTTCAATATTTTACAAGAAAACAATATGTACTTTCCCATACAAAAACCTAAAAGGTTTATCAGGTTTTATTTGTAGCTTTTATATTGTAATTTTAACGTAACTGATTAATATTGCATTCCCTATTTGCATGTAAATATGTAATTAAATTTCGTATATTTAATACGCAAGAAAGGTTCCCCGTAGTAACACAAGCAGTAACACACAAAGACAAAGTATTGTAACCAGTAGTCTAATATATGAACAAATTATAAGCTAAACGCTAGTATCTAACGTATGATAACAGTCCTCTGACTGCAGCTCTCTGCATTAGCTCTAGCAATAGCACTTTTGGATCGGTACTAGGTATGCTTTCAACTTCTCCTACCTCATTAGATAAAAACATAAAAGCAACACTAGAATAGTCAAATTATTTTGGAAGTTAAATACCAAAGAGTAACATTAAATGATTAAACACTGTCAAATTTTAACCAAAACTAATATAACAAAATTACCATTAGTTAGAACAACAGAAAATCCCTGAACAGCCAAGCAAGGAGTGAGCCGATGATGATTCAGTGTTGATCACGCTACTTTCGTTTTTAACCAAAAGAGAAATAGTCAAGCACAAAAAACTTACAACACAATCTTTTCTTTGGCGATATTAAAAACTTGAAGCTTAAATTTTTAGCTGAAAACGATCTTAAAATTCCAAATAGTGTGTATAATTTTCACACAAACTAAATTTATGAATTGCTAAAGATTATGATTATGATTACAAAAGCTAGTAATGGAATGATGCGGCGATAATGTGAGTCGTGAGCGGTCACGATGAAAGTAGTTTCGCGTATCGCCGGCTTCCTGAACAACCTTACTAGTTACTTGTCATCGCCCGCCGAGGCAGAAGCTAACAATTACATACAAACAATGAAACCTAAGTGTTAAGGCTCGTACACAAAACCAAAGATATAAACTACACAACACACAAAATTGCGATGTGACGTCGCACCGCAAATATTTTCGAATTTTTAAAGTGTATTATGAGCATGGAATGTTTTTGCCACCGATATTTGCATGCAACGTCGCATCGCAGTTATGTGTACGAGCCCTTACTGAGATGTCAAAACTTTATGTGCAATTTTCCATTCTAATATTATTAAGCTGAATGTAAAACTAATAAAATATACTTAATATCTGAGTTTTATTCCCAAGAAGCATTCTTATTTATATTTGTATTGTCCTGTCCGTCTGTCCGTCTGTCTCCAGGCTGTAACTCAAGAACGGTAATAGCTAGAGAGTTTAAATTTTCACAAATTATGTATTTCTGTTACTGCTATAACAACAAATACTAAAAACAAAATAAATTAAATATTGAAGGGGGGCTCTCATACAACAAACGTGATTTTTCAAACATTTTTTGCTCGGTTTCAATGATGACAACAGGTAGGCACTTGAAAATTTCACAAAGGCCTTAATTATGTGTGTACTTTAATAATTAATAATAATCTTTGAATAAAATTGAAATTTAAGGGAGGCTCCCATACAAAAAACACAATTTTTGGCCTATTTTTGCCAAATAACGGCACGGAACCCTCGTGCGCGAGTCCGACTCGCACTTGGCCGATTATTTTACTTTCTTTAATGTTATGTTTTTTAATGTTTTTTTGCAGTAATTAGCAGCTAAATCGTTGTTAGAATGTAGTAACTGTTATAAAACAATAAAAGATGAACTGTTCATCTTTTATTGTTTTATAACAATAATTAATAATTATAAATCTCCGTAATTAAAGCGGTCCATATACAAATAGGTAACTATTTTAGGTTGTGTGATAAAAACATCGTTTATAGTAACACAAAATATATTTTTAAACAGTTTATATATTATCTACAACTAATGTGACATTTTCTAACATAAGAGCGGGGTATAAAAAATCGGACTGATATCTGGCCCACCCCAAAGAGATGAAGAATGATGAAGAAAAATATTACACTTATTATATGGGCACAACTTCCCAAAGTTCTTCTTCCATGTATGCAGGAGCAGTAATGCTCAAGTACCGTGTGGCTCGTCAGCCATAAAATGTATGTATCGTCTTGCTCCTGACATGTCTGATTGTATTCTAAATCTAATCAATGTATTATTTTCTTGAGGGTCTTGTAGTTGAACGCGCTCCGGATGTCTAAAAACTCCCATTTTATATACACCCGTTCTCTTAATATTATGCTCGCTGCAATAGGAACGGGCGATTTTGACATGGTACGTTCAACAAAATCAAAATATATCCTCATGAGTCATGACTCATGAGTGAGCCGTATAGGGAAATATAATATAATAAAAAGAATATAATAAAAAGAAAATAAAATCGAGTGCGTATAGACAATGTCATATTAGATGTAGAAGGTAGCTGGTAGGTACCGTAGTACCTAATTACTAGACATCGGATAATATGCACGATCAAAATGCCGAAATATACATGCAAATATGCACGAAAAATGGCCGAAATATGCACTATCAAAAGTCTCTTATTATAAAAATGTATTATTTTTGGATTATTTTTGGTGTTGCCCATAATAAATGCGCCAATTTTCATCAGAATTCCATTATTCCAGGATGTTTTTCTTTCTTTCTTTCTTTTTCTTCTTTTTTGGCAACTTGACACAAAGGATGTGTATGTTGTGCCACAGACAAGGTAAAAAGGTAAGGAATATGGCGGGAAAACCATATTCCTCCTATTATAATTTTCATCATCGTTTTCATGTATCGTCAGGTCTAAAGTCTAGTCAAAGTCTAAGTAAAAGTCAATACAGTCACAGGAGTCAAGTCGGTCGATTCAGTAAAGTGGTAAACGTTTTACTGAAACTTTCGATGGAGTTTTGGAGGGAACACAAAATAGCACGTTTCTGGATATTACATCACTTTCCTACACTTGTGCATGAACACGAATATCTAATGGTTAATATTCTACCAATATTACACATTAAAAACCCAGCTAACACAATTTTAGGAAACTAATACAAAAACACAACAGCACTCTTTCACATGCCCGCCAAAACTCATGTTTTTCTTCTTTCCGATTACAATCTTAGTGCCCATGGAAGTTCATAACCCACTTTATCCATTTTTTTTAAATGTAGCCAACTACAAAGAAACATTTTGTTTCTAAGAAGACATTTTACCTATCGGGTGTATTGCGTAAGTATTTAAACAAGGGTTGGCCACATATTTGATCTATCTATGTATTTTGATCTATCATACCTCTATTTCATGGCCTCGGTGTGTATTATGATAGCTAGTTTGGAGACTACGAGGACATAATAATAATAATGATAATAATAATAATAAAATTTATTTAACTTAAATCGGTTTTACATGAGTTTTACATAATACAGGAAACACAAACAATCTATACATTACTCAGTAAATAGCGTTGGGAGCTGTACTAGTATAAACTGTGACACAGCTCCCAGCGACGACAGCGATAATATGGCTGAAATATGCACTATCAACGAAAAAATGCCAAAATATGCACTATCGCCTAAAAAGCTCCATTATATGCATTTGCATATGCAAGTATGCAAATGCATATAATCCGATGTCTACTAATTACATATCATTAAACTGTTTGAAATATTATATTTTGTGTTACTTTAAGCGGTGTTTTTATCACGCAATCCAAAATACCTAGTTGCCCATTAATAGATCGTTTTTATAAAGGAGATTTGTAATTATTATAAAACGATAATAGATGTACTGCATTCTGTATAACGTGTGTAGGTAGCTCAAGCCAGGGGTCGTGGGTTTGAATACCGCCGACGGAACAAAAGGTTTTCAAAGTTCCTGGGTCATGGATGTGTCTTAAATGTGTATCATACCTATAATAAAAATCTTAATCCTTGAAGCCCCTTATGAGCACCGGTGATCGCGACAACAATAGAATACAATAGCGTTTCCAAGAATCCGCAATCGAAGGATTAAATATATGATAGTATAATAATAATCGGCCAAGTGCGAGTCAGACTCGCGCACGAAGGGTTCCGTACCGTTATAGAGCAAAAATAGGCCAAAAAATTGTGTTTTTGTATGGGACCCCTTCTTGAATTTTTATTTTATTTAAATATTATTATTAATTATTAAAGTTCACATATATTTAAGGCTTTTGTGAAAATTTCAAGTGCCTACCAGTTGCTATTATTGATATCGAGCAAAAAAGGCTAAAAAAATCATGTTTCTTGTATGGGAGCCCCCCTTAAATATTAATGTTATTTTGATTATAGTATTTGTTGTTACAGCGGCAACAGATATACATAATCTGTGAAAATTTCAGAAGTCTAGCTATAGCGGTTCTTGAGATACAGCCTGGCGACAGACAGACAGACAGACAGACAGACAGACAGACAGACAGACAGACAGACAGGCAGACAGACAGACAGACAGACAGACAGACAGACAGACAGACGGACAGACAACGAAATCTTAGTAATAGGGTCCCGATTTTACCCTTTGGGTACGGAACCCTAAAAAATATTAAATATATTTCCATTGTCTGGTACCCATAACACAAGTCCTTCAGGTACTTAAGCACGGGGCCAGACTGACGTGGTGTGCAGCGTTCATAGATATTATTATTATTCTAACTACAATTCAGCTGCAAAATGTCGCAAAATAACATAAATAAAAAATTAATCATCACTCCTTACAAAAAGTTATATAGCAATATATATACAGAATTATTTCATTAAATATCACTGAAATTCTTAGCTACATCCTGTATCTTTTCGCTCTGGGTTTTTTTTTCATACATGTGATAGCATTGTCTTTAGTGAGGAACATTTTATTTGAAAGTAATATTTAAAAGTAGACGGTGCATGTAACTTATATTGTAGTGAATTTATTTACACTAACCTATTCTATTCCCACATCAGGAATATATTTCAAATCAGTTCAAAGGTGTAGGAATTAAGAAGTAACACTCATTCGCATTCATAATTTTAATATCGATTTAAAGAAGTAACACTTAAATCTCGCATTCATACTTTAAAATTTGAATATTGCTTCAACTAGCACGTGGTTATTAATAATTTAATGGGATACAAACTTAATAGTAAACAACAACTATTGTTAAATGTTTACGACTGATTAAGATTCTATGGGCCGGAGCAGCTGCCACTAAAGTATGCTAATCACTCTTCATTACCTCGTCTATAATGCGAATGTTAAACAAACTTAACTCAGAGGTCAAACGGTCAATCAACAATAACGCATTGACAAGCGACTGGCATCTGATGAAAGCTTCGTCGACTCAGCGTGATAACATGAGACGCCATCAAGAGAATTTGGCACATGCTATTTTGCGTGTGAATTTTCCGTTGGAAGTAGATGAATTGGCGTAGGCGTGGTAACGTCGAAATTATGTACAATGAAATCCGTCACGACTTAAAACTTGGATGTAAAATAAATTATAGTTTATCAAATAAAATTGAGAACAGGGTAATATAAAAAGTATTCGTAAAGATAGAATTAGTTTTACGTAGTATGCTGTGTTAATCCAAAGCCGAATTCAATAAAAATCCGTTCAGTATTTTTTACCTAAAAATGTAACAAATATACTCACAATCTTTTCGCTTTTTCAATATAATAAAAAATAATAACCGGAGCCGGATACGTTTGTAGCGCAACAATATTAATCTGTATGAAGTGAGACATTTTTTTCCATGACGCAAAAGGAAACAAGGAAGGAAAATGATTGAAATTAGTTAAATGCATTTTAACTATATTGTGGTAAATAAATTAAATACATAATACATACAGCTGAAACTTTTTTCAATTCAAAAACTTTTTTCAATTCAAAAACTCAAACTTCAGCGCGCGTTGATGTCTTTTATACTTTATTAAGAATTATTAGTCTTAATTTTGTGTACGCTCAATTATTTATGTATAATATTCGTCTCAATTATTTATGTAAAATATAATGGACGTTTTTATATTCATTAAACCTCTATATGAAAGTAAAAAATGTATTTAAAAATAAAAATATTAAATAATAATAATTTTGTAAGCAAGAACCATCACTCGGCAATTTAATTTTTTTATCTTTTATAAAAACTTTATTCAACGCACGGGTTTAATTTTTATTCACTTCCTTTATCTCTTGCATACGATGCGACGACGTACGAACACTTGAATAATTTTCCCAACAGGCTTGAATTCCAAGCCCTTGTGTGTTGCTCATCAACGCAGGGTAATAAAGTGTTGATGACATGCCACCGCGGCACCGTGCGCCACGCCACGCAGACTCCCTAAGGCTGTTTGCACACTGACGCCGTGAACCGGTAAAAGTTACGTTAAACTCGTTAAGTTGAAATATAAAGACTGTTTGACGTGTGAGACTACTGTGTGATGTGTAAGTACATAATATATTCTTAGAAAATTGTAATAAGCAATATCCATATTATACTTTATAATGGCTATAAAGAGAGAGAGAGAGAGTAATTTTGCGGACAGTGTTTATCTCTGTCTTGTAGGTCTATAGTAATGAAATACAAAGATTTTGGCTACACGTTCGTCCATTTTATCTTTGCAGCTAAATAGGGGAATGCTCTGTCCAATTGCTTCAGTCTAAAGACCGAAGCAATGGATATTTATACAGCGCTGTATTAGTCCATTTGAAATGGACTATATATTTTGATTGCGGTTATCATGGGTTTTTTCTGTTATCACAATTCTCGGGAACTCTGATAACAGAGTAACAGAGAGGCACTAACCAAAATAAGGTATATCAGCCGCTTATTGCGGTTCGCAGCCTCAGTGCTAGAACAGGCCGAGTCACGAGAGCGCGGAGGCGACGCGACGTGAGAGTCACGTCAAATGAGTCGTGATGTGTCTAGATAATAGCACAACTACTCCATTTGCATGATCTCTGAGCAATCACGTTGATTTGCCATATGTGTTTTCAGACTTTCCTTTTCTATGCTGCATTATTTTAACCGTTGTAATTGGGGCATCGTGCCACAGCTTTAAATTCATTTGTACTTGAATAACTGGGACTAAGTTTTATCATCTAGTCACATTTAGTGCAAGTTTTATTGAGGCACAAAGCGTGACCAACGAAAGGCCGCACTTTAGGGTAGTTTGGAACAATTTTGACATTAGAAATGTGACACTAACGTAAATGATGCATTTTTTTATTGTTTATAGCTCAGGGGTTGGTAACCAACGGCTAGCAAATATAGCATGTCTCTTTAGTACCAAATTTTAAGATATTTTTGGAGTTATTTTTATTATTATATAGAGCAAGTCAATAAATTAAATTGCCATCGTCCGGCGTTTTTTTATGACATCCATTTCTTCCAACCTAAAACATCTAACTATTTCCTTCTGACTTTGACGTGATAATTACGTTTATTACCATTTGTATAAGAACTGTATATTACATTTCACATTAATTAAGATATCTTTCGTGATGGTGATTAATTTATTACTAATTAAACACATACGACAGTAAATTTAATTGAAGTGTCTGTTAATATTAACGATATAACAGCTTTTTCTAATATGAATGTTAGGTATAAGAATTAGTAACAAGGTGGAAACAAATAAACGTTTTTGGATTTATATAAATGTAATGTTGTTTTAATCCTTCAAGCCCCATTAGAGCACCGGTAATCATGACTGCAATATAATACAATAGCATTGCCAAGAATCCGCGATCGAAGGATTAATAAGTCAACAACTTAAACAGGACTTTTAATATCGATACTGAATTGAAATGTCTTGCGACCTCACACTATTTAACATTTTAATTTTATATTGCTTTTAGGCATCGTCAAGTCACAGGTTATGACTTATGACTTTATCATAAACAAAAATAAGAACTGTTGATATCAAAAGAAATACTTTACTTATCCATTTGTGTATAAAAACGTGGGCGAATAGTTAAAACCGGATCTACTGAACATTAGATAAGTTACGGCTGAATCAAAACTGTAATCTACGTGTTTAACCAAATCTTAATATGTTATTACGCCGGACAGCCGACTATTACAAATACAGAAATACATTCATAATAACAGATCAACCAAGAGTATTTACTATTCAATTATATTCATTTTCATTAATCTTCACTTTTGTGGCGGCTTATTTACAATACAATAGATGTTTGTATTTATGTATTTCAGCGGCATTAAAAATCAAATAGCGATTAATGTTATACAATTACATAATGTGTATCATTTACATCGTGTACCTGAGCGTTCTTGTTTGGTAAATTTTGAACAATAATTGAACAAAAACAAAAGTTAATGATTAAAACTTTGCCTTATCTTAATAGGTATTACAAAGTTTTTAAACAAGTAAAAATTGTGAGGTTTCATACAAAATACAAATTGCTCGAGTCTCTTCACACGCGATGCAAAAACGTCGTATACAAGTAAAAGTGAAAAATTACAAGAAATGTAAGTCAGTCTTTGTTAAAAATTACCCACTCAAAACATCACAAATTTCTCGTAATGTTAAAATGCTGATACGTTAATCCAAAATATTCAAACCTATGCAGTTAACGGTCTGTACGTACCACTTTCTCGCTCAACCGCGAGATTATAATTGTAGATATTTTGTTAGTGTTTCCGAAATTTTAATTTGTAGAGTGTAGGAGTTTATGCTAATTTGTGATGCGAATTAAAAATGATGATTGTCGAGCGTCAAGCATATGCGACGAGCGACGAGCGACGAGCTCAGGTGACGAGTTACGAGCTCAGGCGACGAGCGACGAGCTCAGGCGACGAGCGATGAGCTCAAGCGACGAGCGACAAACGAAGAACGACGAGCGACAGGCGTCTACGGGCGATCTTATGTAGTGCGGCGTTGCGGCGCGCCATGCGGCCACTGCACTCGCTTCGATTTCACTTTTATTAGCAATCCACTTAATTGGATACCACTGTTGCGGTTTTATTCATTTTGCAGATTTATTTAAACCATGCTCTGTTCGTGTATTGTGACAAACTACATTTCTATAGTGCTACCATGTTATACCATATTTTCAGGAAATACTTGTGGTCTTCTGATTGAATATTGTGATTGAATATAGCAATATTCAATGAGATTTATAATAATCATTTCCATAATCCAAAAACTGAAATTTCAACAAGACCTCTACGTTAAATTTCCTAAAGAATTTTAAAAGCAAGTAAACGGATTAAGTCTTTAAAAACAACACCCAAATAATATATTAACTAAAATATTAGATTGCTAATGGTTTTATGTATTTGAACTAATTAATTATTTCACTATACAATAAGCGTATGTATGTTTTAATTGTTTATAACTTTCTTTTTCGTAGGATTCTTTCTAAACATGTGCTATTAGTAATTAGTAGTAAATGTAATAGCTAATAGTAAATGCTGTACTTTTTTTGTAAGTATGCTTAATGTTAGTTTTTTTTTAAGTTTATGATTGGTATAAAACATATTTCCATTACGTTATAAGACTTATAAAACATATTTCCATTACGTTATAAGACTTAAGAGTAATTGACAAAGAGGCTCTCGTCTAGTGTGCGATTGTATTACAGCGGTGGACATAATACGTTACTCGTACGATAATCGCCATTGTGCAAGAGCTCAATTACACCCAGCAGATATAGTTAGGCAAGTGTTACACCTTTTGTTCGGTATGTTTCAGGGCGACGACAAAAAGAAGTATTCTTGGGTATGCGGCATTTATGCGGTTGTGTCAGTACCTATCCCGCGTATCCCGTGGCTCCACAAAAACTGGGAAAGCAGAAACACCGTTGTATTTTTAGTGGGTATGCCCGCTTCCTCCACCGCCACGGGGAGTCCCACATACCCTGGTGGCCCTCCCCAAACTGCCGGGGATGCGTTAGTGCATTTCCTCAAAGAAAAAAAAGGGTGCAGCATTTATTAATCCTTCGATCGCGGATTCTTGGAAATGCGTGCCTATTGTATTCTATAATTGTTGTCGTGATCACCGGTGCTCTTATGGGGTTGGGGCTTGAAGGATTTGAGATCGTGATCCTAAAATGACAACAGCTATAGAATAGAATAATATTTATTGCATGAAATATGGTTTATAAAGGTTGGCTATTCAACAAGGAAGTACAAGTTTCATTATAAATACATGTACGTATCATGTTTTCGTGTGATCTGATTGTAAGAATCTATGAGCCCTACTTTATCCACCTTAAATTTTCCCCCCTTTTTTATTTTGGCAATAGTGTTTTAGATAGATTTATAATAAAATATAATGAGAATGGCATTTATGTATCAAATGGCAAACACCATTCTTTCAGTCTCTGCCCGTAGGCTGTCACTACAATCAGGTGTGTAGTATGTAACATTATAATATATTGATAATTGGGGTAACCCGTTTTAATTAACTTTAATAATAAATAAATAAATAAATAAATATTTTCTTCCTGTTTATTGTCACTTGGACTGTCAAGACATACTGATGTCTGTTGGATACAGCTACTAATTACGTTAAAAAAGAATGATAATAATGTAACAGCTACTAATTTACATATTGATGTTTTTGTTATACAGGTAGTTTTAAATTTGCCTATATTTAAAATCAAATATTCTTGTCCGAATTATTAATGCGATGTATCATACAGGCATAGTGAATAACATATAAAAAATTCGCGAGTTAAGTTTTATGGCGCCTGCTGTCAAATTAAGTATCTGAATATTTAAATTTTATAGGAAGTAATACGAATTTAATATTGCTTTAAAAACTTCTAACTCATTTTGGAAACTTGTATGAAGTTATCATGTTTTTAGTAAGCTAAAATGAAATTGTGGCGGTACCCACAATTCGCCTAACAATCCTGCATCGCGCTATCGAAGTTTCGGAGAACGACAAGATATATACAACGTCTGAAATGACGTCAGTGGGCTTCGGCCTGACCGAGCATGCTATCTCGCTCGGTCGGAAGATCTTCCTTTTCGGCTGCCACTAACAACGTTAAATTGGTGACCACCGACAAGAACACGCATCCTTCATCATGGACATCAATCAACATCAATACTTCCCGCCCCTCCGCACCACGTCAGCAGACATCAAGCATAACCGGGTCGCCTCGACCATAAGCCGTGTTGGGCGTCCGCGCCGGTCGAACCCGTGTCCGGCTTGAACGGGGCAGCCATAGGCTACAACGACCGGTCAGCAAGCAGAGCACGGGGTCCCTCTCCTGGTCATTGCACGCATAGCTTCGGCCCACACCTGACAACACAAGCGCATTGAAGAATACCACAGGTCTTCGGGGGGGAGTGATGTGGCGGTACCCACAATTCGCTTAACAATCCTGGATCGCGCTATCGAAGTTTCGGAGAACGGCAAGATATATACAACGTCTGAAATGACGTCAGTGGGCTTCGGCCTGACCGAGCATGCTATCTCGCTCGGTCGGAAGATCTTCCTTTTCGGCCGCCACTAACAACGTTAAAAAATGTAAAAGAGTGCCTCACTACCTAGCTGAGATTACTACCACGGCCTCCCAGAAAATCGACGTAGAAACGTTGACGTTGTGTTTTGCCGTGCAGGGGGTGAAGTAGTCCGGAGGCTTAAGGGGGTAAAAAATTAAGTTCCCATTCAGAGGAGTTAATATATTATTATTGTGAAACGTTAGTGTTGCGAGAGCACATCGGTGGCGGCTTACTCTCAGGTGATTCGTCTGCTTATTGTCGGTTCGTTGCATTAAAAACCTACTATCTAGTACTATCGAGATATTAAAGGTAAGTACAAAAATGTAATACGCATAATCTATCCACTACACACTTCATTTAACTAAGTCTTAAGGTAAGTTAGATAAATCAAATTCTAATATTGTGTCTCGATACAAGTCTAGTAATCACAATTTCTTGGCCGGTATAATTTATAGTGAAATAATAATTATGGTCGTTGCAGCCGAAGCATATCCGTATTAAGAGACGTAATAAATATAGGTACGCATTCAGTATTTATACAATATAAATAAATACAGTAAAGCAGCTAGGTTGCGTTCTTGGAATGATATTCGTATAGCACAAGTTTACGATACTGCGATACTGAAAAGTTCTGCTCTATCTTAAATCACGCTTATGTGTGCGTGCGATTCGGGTGTTTAGTATGAGGAGGTTTTACTGTATATAGTATTTATTCTGTGTTATTTACTTGGACAGGCGGTTCGCGTAACAAACGTTCCGGCTAAAAGCTGAAGGTCACTGGAGCCGCTGGAAAAGTACACGACAGAATAAAACTTAATACCTGAATCTGCGGTCGTAATCCCACGCTCGACAGACCGATTAAAGCATTAATAGGGTTTTTGTTGGCTCACGTTGACGTGCCGTACACGAGTTAAGACCTATTTTGATCGTTTTCTAGACGTAATTTCATTTATTTTGATAGTTTTGAGTTTGATGTAAGATTGTCTCGTGATACTCCTACCAATGGGTGGCGCAGTGGTGCTTTTTGGTAGTGACTAGTTATCAATGTAATATTATTACGTGACAGTAAGAAGTACAATGGCAATTAATATTCCTATACGTTGGTCGCATATAATTTTTTAATAAATTTATTACTTAATACTTTCGGCTTATGATTTATACGTAGGTATTCAAAATACCAATCAGATAATTTTCTACATAAATATTGTATACTAACAGTACAATTACTAACATTTACAATTAAGTACTTTCTACTGCTAATGTAGTGGTAGTCACTCATTGTGAAAAGCTTGATTTCTTCAGAAATAAATTATTTATAGAGAAAATCCGAAATATTCGTTATGAAACCCCTTGCTACGTATTGTTATTCCGTTTACCTTAAATGGTAGACACTAATTTAGAAAGTAAAAATTCATAGCATCGTTGATATTTCTCGATAGCTTACGTTATCTACTTAATAAATATGATAATGATCATTGAACACAAATACTCGTGACCAAAAATAGATGTTTAATAAAATATTGTTAAATTAGTATAATCTTAATCCGTTTCTGCACATTAACGAGTCACTTCTTTTCTCATTAAAAAAGCAATTTCCTTTAGGAGCCAAATCGGTCTTCCGGTATCACATGCTACTGGTCACCGACCAATTCAATTAGACACAATTTTTTTAAGGAAACCCCGCAATTTGCTGCAACTAACATAAAGATTGAGATACTTAACGGAACTATTCATAATTATGTACGACGATCATGACTTTCACTTGCACTCTATCATCGAATATTTCGACAACAAACCAGTTCTTAATTTGACGAGTTAGGATATCTATAGAGACCTCTCTGACCTTCTTCAAAAATGTACATTAACGCTTAACACGTGTATATATATTTTTAAGCTACATTAAATTAATTGCGGTCGCTAAAATATTGTAAAAACTTTAGTTTAATTTTTAGGTTTTAACACACCTGCTACACGGATTTTAGGCAATGCACACGCATTTGTATAAGTGCCTCAGTCTTATGCTGAATACTTGAATGTAACTAATAATACTATTTTCTTGTCTCAAAATTGAAATTGATGGAGAAATAATAGGATTCCTAGTGACACAGATAGCGTTTCGCAAGATTTGCGACTGTCTAGATAAAAAATATATCCTGTAGACACATTTTTTACGTAGACACAAATATATACAAACTGAGTATGAAATGTAGTCGTACCGAATACATGTTAATTTGTTGCGGAATCCGAGAGCAATAACCGAATGCGGTGCTAGCGGTATTCGGCGGTTTCTTACACGATCATATTCGACAAAAACATGGCAATTAATGAGTAAAACGCTAGATGCTTTTAACTAAACACCAGAGAAAAGAGATAAAGTATATTAGCTATTGCCAGATTAAAGCTCTTAGGTTTTTTAACCAGAAACTATCAAGCACCGCTCACAGTAGGTGAGGTAAGATACCTAGTAAATTTTATAATATCCATGTAAAATGACGCCAGGAAAAAAGGGAATTAAATTCTGTTACCACTTGATAGTTTCAGTATTTAGTCCTCTTGGGTCTCCTAAGTAGAAACCATAAACTAAGTAAAGAGTAAGTGGCTCATGGTTTGTTTCAGGAAAATTAAATGAAGATGCCGCCACATTTCTCTTGCATCAATTCTTGTTTGTGAAATATTGACAAATGATTAAAATATTATGTATTTAAATATACAACGTAATATCCAAATTACATTAATACATGACAAATAGTTGTAAGATATTAGAATATTGATTTCTAAACATCAATCACTCATGCCACATAAACACTACTGGTCATTATAACGAGCTATATTTTGGATGCATAATATAGAAAGCGTTTGAAATATTAACGCTTGTGAAGATACAAAGGAAGAATTAAGAAATTCTAGCTGGCCAATATAATTAAAAATCGTTTTGCATTCAAAAACTGATTGAGTTCCGGCGGCCGCGGCACGGCGCGGGCGGTCGAATTGAAATATTAGTGTTTACACTCTAATAAAAAGTCACCGGTCAGTAACATATTACAGCTAGTTATATTATAGATTTGCAGAAAAATAAGCTAAGCTGATTTTAGATATAAAACTGTATGTCTCCTAGATGCCAGATGAAGTACCCATCCCAGTTGATACTTAATTCATGAGCATCTCATATAAAATAGTAAAGAAGACATAGATTAAAAAAGTCGTTTTTACCTTACTCGACATTAATTCACTAATGAGCAAAGACGAGCAAGCTGCATACTTAAAGCCAATTTTGAGCATCAGACTTTATATTTAAAAGTAAATATATGCATTTTTTAAACCTTATTTTTAAGTTATTTTAGGTAGACTACAGAACAAAAAAATAAAAACTAGATAGATAAAGATACCGGGCTAAACTTTACAAACATGAATTTAATTTATTTCTTGAAAGAAGGCGAAACACCCGCCTTAAAGCCTACCTTAAAAAGATGGAATAAATGACCAGTCGACATCGTTAAAAATAACCAAATGATCTCGATTTTGAGATACTTTCACTTAATTATTACTTTGTAGTTTGTTCATAACGTGTTCGGTAAAGTGGTGCAAACGTCATCTTATATTTTTTGCTTTATTTAACAGTGCACATACGTAAATTGCTACTTTTCTTTACTTTTAATTACAATGCAGAATGAAATTAAGTAAATTTTCCATTGCAAATCATTGCATAGTATTTTCTAGTTTCAGTTTTCAGCATTATAAAATGACACTAAACAGTTTTAGTTTTTGGTACCACTCAAATAAAAAACATTATTTTTAAAACACTTAGCATCTTTAAGCGCGAAAGTTGGAAACACGCGCACAATGCGGCTATTATCTCAAACATGTTAGTTTCAGTGCCAAAGGTGAGGTATTGTGGTGTCGCAAGGACGAACAATTTCTACGCAGGAGGCTGCCACGGTCCGTCGCACACCAGTCTTCCGCCAAACGTCACGGAGGGTCAAGGGGACACGGCGGTCATTTCACTCAAACCTACACTAATTATGTGTTTTTACTACGCCACAAGAACTTAATTAGGTTCATTGTTGTTCACGACTGTACTTTATCACTGTTTGTAATGTAACGTGTGTAGGTAGCCGGTAGGTCAACGATAGCACAATATATTGTGCAATTTTTCACTGCCAATAAGTCAAAAAACACTTTGTTACAACATTGACAAACTGAAGTTTGCCTTTGCACTAGTACGCTCTAAAATATTGAATTGATTGATTTAACTTCATGTAATAATACTCGTACAAGAGTCTGTATGCGTGCGTTCCATTAGACGGTGCTGCTAAACGTTCTATGTCGTATTTCGACGGGTCCAGCAGGATTTTTTCCGATTGTACCTATACAAGTGAGATAATATAGCAAATGGTCTTCGGTTTTTCAATCCTTGAAGCCTGTGCAAAGTTCCCATGGTTCACTTTCAAGTGTAATAAACTTTTCTACGACGAAAGACTATGCGTTAATGTCTTAAAGTCTTTAACGTCTTTATTAGTTATTGTTCATAATGTTACATAACTTCTTCCATAACACTAAAACACGAGACTAATTACAACTGTCATTGTGAGTAACACGTAAAATCGTAGTTTTAGAGTGAATAATACTTAATAGTCGTAAACTTCTACAAAACATAATTTATAGACAAAGAGATTTATAAACGCAGTACCATCGAATTTATCGTTATTAATAATTGTCACCATCATAAAACAGTTAAATCAATAATTGCAAAGTTTCCTAATTCCTAAATGCTTAATACACACTTAAGAATGTGTATTTTATGTTTTTAAAAACATTATTCTTTTGGCTAAATAACAGCATATTTAATATGCTAAGTATACTTTGTGTGGCTTTATAAGTATTTTTGTTTTAAGTATAATTTATATTACGATCTTTGTATGATAGACACATAATATTTTACTTATGCAGGTGACTACACTTTTCCGAAAGATTATAGGTTTATATAACCTACATGATAGAATGGAATGTATGTATTGCAATAAAAATTTGTAAAAACTCGTTTTTAATTTGTTTTCTATGCGTAGTAAATTCATTCTTCGGAGATGCAAATAAACAACAAATTTAGAAAATGTTGAGAGAGCTTTCCTTAAGACGCTGACAACTGCCAATGACCTTGATCTCGCATCACTCTCGCACCACTGTCGATTTTCATGCCAGAGAGACAGAGATGTGAAGTGTTCACTCGGTAGGAATACATTATTTTATTATTTAAAATAAAGAAGCTTTTTAAAGTATAATCAAAAATCACATATATTTTTTTGTGCCAATCAATGAAATATATACGTCTAGAAAACTGCACAAAGATGTCGAATTGGCAGCTGTCTTCGCCTTAAGTTTTACCTCTTCTTCGCTGTTGGACTAAATCACGACCACTAAACTGGCTTCAACATCATCAGAGCTGGCTTTTGATCCCTACATCAGCCTGCAGGGTTTCCATAATGGACTGTTATTTTTAATAATCTAAACAAATATGAAGTTTTCGGGTTAAATGTGCAATCTGCTGAGTGCTAACGTTGTTATAATATATTATTTTTAATAGCCTGGACAGATATGAAGTAGTTTTCGTAACATACAGATCTGTAACACTACGTGATCACGTGCAATGGGTATAGTATCTCAGCACGCCCGCCGCTACAGGGTAATAGATATCGCACGCGGCACGAACAATGCGGTCCGCCCCGGCCTCGCCCCTCGACTTAATGCCATCTCTCCATAGCTAAAGGCTAATCTCTACCACAAACCATTGTTTTTATCGAGTAACTACGAATCTAATACGATTAAAATCGTTTTTATGGCTTCTTTCTTTTGTCTGCCGCTTTCACACTAACGCCGAATACTTTTTGTACGTTTCATTATTTTGCTTTTAAGTTTTACATGCTGTAATGAGGTTTCTCGAAACGCAATTAAATTTTAATTTAATTTAAAGACTTAAAATATTTTTTTATTAGTGAGTAACACGAGTCGTGTTTGCCGCAATTTGAAATCGGGACATCCTTCCTATAGTAATGAAGTGCTCAATTTAATTACATTAAGAACTGTAAGACAGCAACACTTTTGAACGAAAGTAAATGTAAAAGATACGTACGAGTTACAATCTATACATATAATAAATGCAGATATATTTGTATTCTTCCAACTCAATATCTGGTGTAAAAAATCCCCGCCACCCCTCTAAAGGGACCAAACAGGGGGTCAGATTTTGTATCAACTGATGAAGTAGAAATACTTTAATTCATGAAGCCCCAAGCGGCCACATCCGGCCGCGATAACAATGAAAAAGCTATTGTGTCTCGTTTTGCCACGACTGATGGGTTAAATGGCAAAACAACATTTGCCGGGACAGCTAGTATTATAATAATACATTGAGATATTTGGCATGTAATATTTTTTTAGTTTCAAATTCATTTTTCCTCTTACAGAAATCATCGTTGCACAATGCACATCTTCAGTGCCCTCTATATTATGTTTTACCAGAATACAGAAGCGAGTCATCATTATATTATTTAAACAAAGAGAAGCTCTAATATGTCTGAATAGATTTGTATCTTACATAGAAATTCTTGAATCTATTCATCAAGTGATATTAAAAGTTAGTAGGCGGTTCACTAAATGACGTAAACATAGCGTTTGCGTGGGCGAACATTGCATTTTTATGCAGTTTGTATTTAATAAACATTTCAAAAGCTAGTTTTAAGTCTTTACTTCAAGTGTATAATATTATATTTGTTTGTATATTAGCACTATTCAAAATTGTAATGTAATAGATTAATTATTATTATTTGAAAAGTTATAAAGTCAACTTTGTCGTGGTTATAACCACAGCAACGTGATAAAGTGCGCTTTCAGATATTAAATACTAAATGGACAGACATACCGTAGAGCCTACTTGTGAAAGTATAGACATTTGCATCACGAGATAGATATAGATGTCGAAATGATAGCAAGATGTCTATCAATAATTTTGATAGGTGTAATTAACTAATGTTTAAGCAGAAGCTTTGGCCTGTATTTATTTTATCAATGTAAAAGGCAAGGCAGGTTAACTGATAGAACAACGCATGCGCCAAATCCTTGTTATAGCTATATAAACTTGAATTTTCACACATGACACACGTGTTCCTCTTATAATGTTGGCAAGTACTAAAAAAAGAACATCTTAAAAATTCCATTTCCAGGGGGGTTAAATGGGGGAATCAAAGAATATAATAGCCAGGAGCACTGTTTCTTACAATATAAGCTAGAATAATAGACCAAGGCAATAATAGTAATACCTGTAAACATATAACGGCTACCAAAACAAAAATCCCCAAAACCCAAACAACCAAAAATTTTCCATGTGTGCTGAAGTGATTAGACCAATGTTCCTAAACATTTCTACTTTCTGTACGTAATTTTTATACGAATGCTAATTATGAAAATATAAACCTTTATATTTGTGCTTTGTGTTCTTCTAAAGTTTTGATAAATATTTGTTGCTCGACGAGCAACAAAAAATTGTATTACGGAGTAAAGTTTGAGAAAATGACCTTTTTATTGTATTTGCTACCGTGATTGACAATAAGTTTCTCTCCACGGTTGGGGCGGGAAATTACAGAAATGTCGAAGTACAATATAACTAGAGCGGTGATGAGTTTACACTTTTTGTGGTCCGCCGCCAGCGCCCTGGGGCCTAGAAAGTGAAACAAGCGCTCCAAATGTCTCTTAAAATTTATCAAAAACAAAATCTTTCGTGAGAAGTGTACCTCATGAACACGAACGTATTAATTTAAGTACCTAACATTACATGTTACTTAACTAAAGTAACTACAAGATGTCGTAAGCAAAAAAACTAATAACTTGGAAGTGTTAAAACGAATTAAGATTTTATGTTATACTAAAGAGGACAATCGCTTTAATTCTATTAACATATAACGCGGTAATTTTACAAAGTCTTAAACATTTATGTGTAAATCATAAAGCACTTAATGGGCTTTTTAATTTATCGCTCTACTTTGCGTCATGCAGGCCTATTGTGCAAAACGACACTTGCGGGCAATTAACTTAGCTTTAATATTAACATTTTATTTCATGTTTCCACTGACAACATCGAGATCACATTGGGACACGGCGCTGAACCGTCCGCGTCGACGTAACACACTTTTGTGCCTTTTTTGATTTAGAGTATGACTGATTACGAATTCTCATTAACGTTAATATGCATATAAACAGTTCCTGATTATTTCGTTTATGTGTTCGCTGCTTTAAATGTTATTTTAAGCGTAACTGTAATACTAAAATGGAGCTCGCTTTTAAAGTAAAATCGTGTTTATAGTCGTAAGTATATGCTGCTTTATAATCAAATTAACACCTTAAAACAATGAAACACAAACTTAAAATTCTAATAGAACGGAGGGCACAATTATTGATGTCCATTATAGGTATTATCTCATGAATCTTATATGAACTGGAAACTGTATTGTTGTCGTTAAAAGAGTTAGTTAATTTCCTTGATTTTAGTATCTGAAAATAAGTCTGGCAATATGCTACTCACGTATTAAAACTGAACCTATACTTATATAGGTCAATTCTTTGTTATTGAATTTAAACTTAATTCAATGTAGGTACTTATGGACGAATAAATTTTTCATTCTATTTACAGGACAGTTGAAATAACAGACAACACAGGTTGTTACAAACCTCAAGATAAAATATTTCATAAACCTTATATCTTATGGTTCATTTTCTTTTTGACTTATCATATTGATTCCTATATAATAAATTATAGTGATCAATCTCATCAGACACATAAATTATAAATTAATATACATCATAAAGACATTTAATCTCGTTCTAAAGATCATGAATTAAAATTATTTTTTAATCACTGTGATTTCTAGACATAATAAAAAGAGTTTAATAACCTAGACTTTCGTACAATAAGATATCTAACCTAAAACAAAACAAGTTTCTAAAATATTACAAAAGATCAATCTTCAAGAAACCTCGGCGCCCGTTGATGTCTAATGTAAGAAAACGTCACAAAAGTTACTTTACTCCTCTTTGATCGTATTCCCTCTAATGTCATCATTAGAGTCAAGAATTAAAGCAAAAACGTGAGTCGAAAAAAGCATTAGAGATCTTATAAGACTCGGCCAGAAAAAATACGAAACTTAATGATTGTATACAGTTATTTTGTTACATCGAGATTAGTCACACGCGGGACGGAACGTTACACGTAGACACTAGACGACGCTATCGACTCGATAGAGTTTTCGTTCGCTATAAATGTGGAAAACTTACCTATGTGGCAGCGACGTACGGGCGATCCAATAAACAACCAGAACGGGATTAGCACTTGAGTGTAACACGAGCACTTGGTCTCTCGGTCGGGGAACAGTCCACCGACCGCCGTCAAAACAAAACTTGCGTCGGACGGACTGGGCGCATCCGGGGAGGCTGGGGCACGGGGTGGTGCGGAGGCCGGGCCAGGTGCCGGCTGCGCTGTAGGGTCCGGCCGCACGACGCGCCTCGCAACGGTAAACTGGCTCCGCACGCCGCGCGGACCGCCGCCCGCGCTCGCTTGTATGAGTGCCTGCGACCTCCCTCCCGACCGAATAGTACCGTACGCCGCACTTCTGTCTTGGTAACTTTTATTATACTTTTATTTGTGTTACCGCCGCTGCGTCTGTGTGTTCTATTCCACCGACGCGGCCCGCGGCTCTCGAATTCGTGTGGGTGTCCGAGTGGAGTACCTATGCGTGCTTTGATCTTACGATTCGGTATGCACGGCTGCGCGGCTGCACGTCCGCCGAGTCCGTATTTTACGCCTATAATATCTAGTCGATAATTTAGCTCCGAAGTTTGTGCAACGTACGTCGTTAATGCATCTGCCGGGGCCGGTCCCAGTCTAGATCGGGACGGGTCTTCTCTATGTGAACTTAGCGTCTGAGCCTCGACTGCGCCGCATTTCTGCTCTTGCATTGTTCTCTGTTCGACCTCTGTTCTTGTAACCTTCACCTACCAAAAAATTGGATCACGTACCTCGGGCGTTTGTTAGGTCACGGTAATAATAAATTCCTATGCATGAGTTAGTCACATGGTCACCGCTACACCGTGCTGCTAATTGTTATCTATATTTACATCCGGTTTAGTGTTTAGGGTGTACTGCACCGATCCTTTTAAATGTTTTCTCAAAAACTTGTAAAGCTTTAACATAATAATTATTTAGATAAAAATGGAGGAGCATAAATAGAACTTTGGAGACATCTTCAAACTGGCTATAAAGATGAGAGGTAAACAAAGTGGGAAAAAAAACAAGAAAATTACAAATTAAATAATAACCGACTTTCAAAATTTTTGTTTTGTTGTTTAAATAGGGTATTGTACTGAATTCTGATTTGGTACCATGTTCACAAAAGTGGTGACCTGATGATGGGATCCGTAATCAAGGGAACTCCTCAAATTCAAAATTTTAATATTGAGTACAGACTTATTTAATATTTTTTCGTTCGTTCAAGAATATTATTGACAGGGCGTAGCTACCGCCGTATCTGTCTATCAATTATACGGGACCTCCAAATCACGGGCCCCCCAGCGTCCGTCAGCAAGAATAATAAAAATTTCCCGCCTCTGAAATGGGGACAAACGAAATTTTATACGGGGCCCGCCAAGGCAAGTTACGCTTCAGATATTATTGTTTTACTTTGAAAGTCGGTTTCAATTTTTTGTTTAAAAATAATAATTTTCACCGCATCTATTGAGCTGTTTACACCTATTTGAGTTGTAGTGCATTTTAACCTCGTAATTTGGTCTAAGATTGGACACTTTAAGCCGGGTCCAGACGAGTGTAACGTGTAATGTAAGATTACGTGTAATTTAGCGTCAACAGTGTGGACGGCACACGAACTCAAAGCGAATTGTCCAAACGAGCCTTTGTGCTCGCGCGAAAACCGGCAGCCGATAGATAAACCTCGAGCGTTACATGTAATGCTCGTAGTGCCGTCCACACGTAGAATTCGTGTTACATTACACGGTGAATTACATTACACGTTACACTCGTCTGGAAAGCCTTTAAGTGTAACGGCCGCACTCAGAGACATTTAATTGTGATTAACTTTCAATTTAATGAAGAGTTTGACAGGTAATGTATGGGTTATGTCAAAATCTTTATTTAGTAATCATTACAATTAAGTAAATAAGAAGAAGACTTCTTAATAGTGTTTGAGTGCAGCAGTTAGTATATAATATCTAGGTATAAGGTACTATCAGAGAAGTTGATTCCTAGGCAGATGGGGGACCTACGTCGTAGTTTGGTCGTGTTATGTCAAACCCAGCCGACAATTTAATGTTAATTGTGATCAATTAACATTAAATTGACATGATCCGACCAAATGACGTTGGTCTGTCAACTGCCTAGGATTTAGGAATATTATTTCCTCGATAGTACATATAGGTAGGTACTTCAACATTATTTGAAAAAATCGTTAATCAAACTAAACCTAACATATTTAGTTTATTAAAAGAATTTTCGTTCAAAAAGAAATAGAATTTGATTTTATTAGAATTATAATTCTATTAGAATTATTTATATCTCATACAATGGGACGAAAAACTAAAAAGAGGTGATAAAATGTTTTCAGAAGTGGTTTTACATACATGCGAAGTCGGGATACAAGTTATATTTTTTGTATTTACCTTTATCCTTCTTTATATTATAGTTTACCTACTACGTACACTGTGTACGGTACACAGGTACACATAACAGAGTACCGCACCAACCTGATAAACTTATTAGTATTACTCTTAGCTGCTACATTGCTAAATTATTTTCACAGGAGATTATGAGTAAAAAAACACTGATGCACTCAATAGGTAAAAGGCACTTTGCCTTTTACCTATTGAGTGCAAAAATTTCAGTGTATAGAATATTTACCTCTTTAAAGCTTCCGCCAAAAAAACTGCCTCTAAAATGGAGAAGAGAGTAGGTATAGGTGTACCAGAATCTGATGGCAAAAAGTGAGAAAATAAATTGACTCTAGCAATACCGGGGTAATAGGAATAAAACATTTTCATCCTTTTTAGGGTTCCGTACCCAAAGGGTTAAAACGGGACCCTATTACTGAGACTTCGATGTCTGTCCGCCTGTCCGTCTGTCTGTCCGTCTGTCTCCAGGCTGTAACTCAAGAACGGTAATAGCCAGAGAGTTGAAATTTTCACAGATTATGTATTTCTGTTGCCGCTATAACAACAAATACTAAAAACAAAATAAATTAAATATTTAAGGGGGGCTCCCATACAACAAACGTAATTTTTCAAACATTTTTTGCTCGGTATCAACGATGACTACAAGTAGGCACTTGGAATTTTCACAAAAGCCTTAATTATATGTGTACTTTAATAATTAAAAATATTATTTAAATAAAATCATAATTTAAGGGGGGCTCCCATACAAAAAACGCAATTTTATGGCCTATTTTTGCTCTATAACGGTACGGAACCCTTCGTGCGCGAGTCCGACTCGCACTTGGCCGATTATTTATTCCTTTAGCGGCTTATTTTGTGTGTGAAACGTGCAAATATAAAAATTTATCCAATGATCAAGGATATTTTTTGAAAATTTGCTGTCAAAAATTGCCATCAGATTCTGGTAGACCTATAACTAGACCTATACCTAATCTAGTACCGTAACTGTACTTGGCGAAACATGGCGGTAGCGGACATTGACTCCCTGTCAAAAATTTCTTCTATAATTATGGCGGCCTCAGTGTGTTGCCAATGTCAAAGTTTTTTTTTTTCTTCTTTTTTGGCAACTTGACACAAGGATGTGTATGTTGTGCCACAGACAAGGTAAAAAGGTAAGGAATATGGCGGGAAAACCATATTCCTCCTATTATAATTTTCATCATCGTTTTCATGTATCGTCAGGTCTTAAGTCTAGTCAAAGTCTAAGTAAAAGTCAATACAGTCAAGGAGTCAAGTCGGTCGATTCAGTAAAGTGGTAGACGCTTTACTGAAACTTTCGATGGAGTTTTGGAGGGAACACAAAATAGCATGTTTCTGGATATTACATCACTTTCCTACACTTGTGCATAAACACGAATATCTAATGGTTAATATTTTACCAATATTACACACTAAAAACCCAGTTAACACAATTTTAGGAAAATAATATAAAAACACAACAGCACCCTTTTACATTCCCGGCAAAACTCCCAATGTCAAAGTTGTCTTTCTTTCTTTTTCTTCTTTTTTGGCAACTTGACACAAAGGATGTGTATGTTGTGCCACAGACAAGGTAAAAAGGTAAGGAATATGGCGGGAAAACCATATTCCTCCTATTATAATTTTCATCATCGTTTTCATGTATCGTCAGGTCTAAAGTCTAGTCAAAGTCTAAGTAAAAGTCAATACAGTCAAGGAGTCAAGTCGGTCGATTCAGTAAAGTGGTAGACGCTTTACTGAAACTTTTGATGGAGTTTTGGAGGGAACACAAAATAGCACGTTTCTGGATATTACATCACTTTCCTACACTTGTGCATGAACACGAATATCTAATGGTTAATATTCTACCAATATTACACACTAAAAACCCAGTTAACACAATTTTAGGAAAATAATATAAAAACACAACAGCACCCTTTTACATTCCCGGCAAAACTCCCAATGTCAAAGTTGTCAAAAACTTGTCATTTTCTATATCTCCTTCTTCTTCTTCTTTGGCGTAAGCCTAAACCGCGATTGAAAATGAAGTGTCAGATGTTGTCAATCGCGGCTTTGTGTAGAAAATGACAAGTTTTTGACAGGGAGTCAATGACCGCTAGCGCCATGTTTCGCCAAGTACAGTATAGTAGGTATATAGGTAGTAGGTAGGTAGTAGCTGTAGTTAACTTAGGAATAGTAGTTACTAACTAGTTACTACTATTCTTAACTTAACGATGTCTAATTTTCAGGTGGGCCAATTTGGGGATCAACATCTGTATCTCCGAATTGGTCCACCTCATAAATTACTAGGACAGGGGCTCCCAAAGTGTCCGCCTCGGCGCCCTGGTGCCGCGTAGTGTATATGTCGCAGGCGGATTGTATAATACGCTTATACGCCGTTTTACATTACGGCTAGCCGTTTTAAAAAACAGGGCCGTTTTGTAATGCGGTGGTTTAAGGGCCCTCTCTCCCTAAATTAGCAGGTCGATTGTCTTTCAGTGCGAATATCGACGTAAATGACATTAAAATAACATTCATAACAGCGCGCCTTGTACGGTGGCGGTTACGACGCTCGCCGCGTCCATGATAGGGCGAAATAGGAGAAAAAACCTTTTTAAGGCTTAATATTGTTACGGATACGGACACACAGAGCCATCTAGCGTCGAACCGGCAAAACTAGGGGACACACTACACATAAATCCCCTACTCGAAACTAGATGGCGCTAGTTGGTACATGCTCGAATCTCCTAGAAAGTTCCGACCGTTGTTTACTTGTTTACGTGTTTACTTGTTTACGTGTTTACTTGTTTACGTGAATCGAGTAAGGAACTTTCTAGAATTCGAGTCGCCCATATAAATAGGCACAGGTGGACGGCCCGGAATTCAGTTTTATCTGAGCGATCTTCGAGGCGACTTCGAAGTGAAAACAAGTGATCAATAGTGAGTGATTGTGATAGTGAACCTACGACTCGGCTAGGACCTAGGACAGTGATAGTGCTCAGTGATTTGGATCTAGTGCTTAGTGTTTGGACCTAGTGATTTGTGTGAGCTAGTGTCAGTGAATAAAGTCTTACAGAGAGTCACCAGGTCTTTCTCTCCGAATCCTCGAACCCTAGCACGTAACAACTGGTGTCGGAAGTGAGATTTGGAGATGCCATTGACTCCGAGAGAGGACTTCAAGGGGAGTGTCAGGACAAGGGCGCAGCGAGCTGCTGCCGACTCCGAGAGAGGAGTTGGAGGTGGAGCTGCGGAGGCCACACCCACTGGGGATCAAGCTCCGCTCACTGCGTGGCAGGCCCCACCCGCTGGCCCCGCCCACCAGGCTCCGCCCACTGCCCACACCCCCAGGCTCCACCCACTTCGGGCGAAGCCACGCCCACTGGCTCCGCCCATCGGGACCCGCCCATCGACCACGGCCATCGACATGGCCACGCCCACTGGCTCCGCCCACCAGGCCACTACCACTCAGGCCACGCCCATTGGCCCCGCCCACTGGGCCCCGCCTGCTCAGGCCCCGTCGACTAGCTCCATCCATCCTGCCACGCCCGTAGTTTCTACGGCCCCTCAAATGGCTCCTCAATTGGAAAGCATAATTGAGTTAATTCAGGCTTTGCAAGATTCTCAAAGGGCAATGATGGAGTCACAAGAACGCAAGCTCGGCGCTTTGCAAGAGTCACAAGACCGCAAGCTCGGCGCTATGCAAGAGTCACAAGAGCAACAAAAGGACCTCCAAGAGAAAGCGCTTCTGGCCATAAAGGATGTTAGTGACACTGTGACTAAGCTTCGGAAAGATGTCGACATAATGGAAGAACGAGTTACCGGGCTAGGAGTGGATATGGAAAATGTGAAAACCGGCCTCACAGAATTACAGAAGTGGAAAGTGCGCCTGGAAACCACAGGAGTCGCGACGTCTAGTGGAACTACTGGAGTAGTGGCACAAGGACCAAGAGTTAAAGTTCCACCATACGACGGTACTACTTCTGGGAACGCTTATCGTCAGCAATTCCAGACGGTTGCTTCTGCCAACGGATGGACTGACGAACAATGCCTGACCGCTCTCACTGTGGCGCTTAGAGGGCAAGCTTTGTCGGTCCTGGAAGCACACACAGGAAATGGGTTCCAAGGTCTGATGCAGGCGCTTGAATCCAGATACGGGAAGCGACACCTGGAGCGGAACACGTTTCCGTGCCCAACTTCGTGACAGAGTCCAACGCTCAGGAGAGGGACTACAACAATGGGCGTTGGAAATTGAAAAACTGGTTAAGAAGGCACATCCAGGAGCAGACGCCAAGATGGTTGACTCGAACACTATTCAAGCCTTTGTCGACGGAATCAGGGACCTGGAAGTCAGAGCTGCAGTAAGGCTACGTCACCACACCTCGCTGAAGGAAGCGTTGGCGCATGCTCTAGAGGTCGAGGCTGTCCGGCGTGACATACGGCAGACCTATAAGATCCGCGAGGTCTCGGAGGAAGTCAAGGAGGTCAAGGCTCCTACGAAGAGAAGTTTTGGAGCCATGTGCTACAAGTGCGGCGAGAGGGGCCATCTTCAGCTCAACTGCCCCCAGAAGGAGACTCAGATGGCAAGAATGAAAAGACTCGAGGAACGCATTGAACAAATAGAGGAGCTGAAGAAGCAAGGGGCATCGTCCCCCGCCCGGGAGCAGGGAAACGAATAAAAGCCAGGACTAAGGGGCGAGTGCTGGCTGACGCGGAGGAAGCCCCAATAACTGTTGTCTCCCAAGCAAGCAGCGGGAATAGTCTTGTGATCCAGGGGACTATTAACGGGACGGATTGCAAAATGACTCTAGACACAGGAGCCTCTAGAACAATAGTGAACCCAAATTTGGTAAAAGCCGCAAGGAGGCACAAGAGGAGAATTAACTGTCAGCTTCTTACTGCCTCCGGTCAGCCAATACCCGTCCTGGGAGAAATGTCAGTTACGATGAATGTAGGGGGGTCCTCATACCCTCATGACGTTATCGTGGCTGAGATTGTGGATGATTGCATCTTGGGTTTGGATTTCATGAAGAAGCATAACTGCAGAATTAATGTCGCTGACGGAGTTTTCAAGTGTGGCGAAGAAGAAATTTTCATCCTTGGAGGCGCCTGCGGGAAAGTCGCATGTGTAAAGGAAGTCATTATACCTGGACGAGCGGAAGCTAGAGTGCTGGTGAAACTACCGCCAGCTGGAAAGAAGAAGTCAAACAGATGTGTGTTGATCGAAGACACACCTAGCAAGACATCAGCGCAAAAACTGATGACGGCGAGAACCCTTGTTAGTGGAAGCAGTAACGCTGTGGTCAAGGTTTTGAATCTTGGTGATCGCGAGATCTGCTTGAACAAAGGTGACGTCATTGGAAAGTGCGAGGAAGTTGTCTGGATGAGAAAGTGTAGTTCGATCACAGGCTCAGACTCAGCCAACAGCAGCAACTATGGAATAGTGACTGAGCTAGTCGATGACTGCAAGAGTAATCTGACTTATTCGCAGAGCATGAAAGCTAAGAAGTTTTTACAACGCCACGCGAATATCTTCTCCAGTCAGGAAGGCGACCTTGGAAGAACGTCGATGATTCAGCACAGGATAGATACCGGAAGCGAGAACCCAATTCGTCAACGAGCAAGACGGATACCCATTGCAAAGGAAAAAGAAGTTGAAAGCCTTTTGGAGGACATGAGAAGGCATAAGATTATTGAACCGTCTGCAAGTCCGTGGTGCTCACCTGTTGTGTTAGTGAAGAAGAAAGATGGCAGCACAAGATTTTGTGTGGACTACAGGCGTCTCAATGATGTCACTAAGAAGGACAGCTATCCATTACCTCGAATTGACGACACTCTGGATACCTTGAGTGGCATGAAATGGTTCTCGACCCTGGACCTGAAATCTGGATACTGGCAGGTGGAAATTCACCCAAAAGACAAGGAGAAGACAGCTTTCTCCACCGGTAAAGGTTTATGGCAGTTTAACGTCATGCCCTTTGGATTGTGCAACGCACCTGCCACATTTGAGCGACTCATGGAGTGTGTACTGGCAGGCTTAGTTGGAGAGGCTTGCTTAGTCTACTTGGACGACGTCATCATTGTTGGCCGCGACTTCGAGGACCATTTGCGAAACTTAGAACGTGTTTTCGCCAAAATAGAGGGGGCCAAGTTAAAGTTGAATCCGAAAAAATGTAGTTTATTCAGGAGTAAGGTCAATTATCTCGGCCATGTCATCTCCAGTGATGGAATCCAGACGGACCCGGAGAAACTGGAAGCAGTTCAAAATTGGCCAACCCCTAAGAACAAAACCGAAGTGCGGGCATTTCTCGGCCTATGCTCCTACTACAGGCGTTTTGTTAAGGGATTCTCGGAGATAGCCAAGCCATTACATCGGCTGACAGAGGATAAACGACAGTTTATTTGGGACGAGACTTCTGAAGATTCTTTTCAGAAACTGAAGAAACATCTGTGTGAAACACCAATCCTGGGGTATCCACAACCTGCAAGTCAGTTTATAGTCGACACGGACGCAAGCAACACGGCCATTGGAGGGGTGTTATCTCAAAAACAGGGTGAGAGAGAAGTTGTAATTGCATATTTCAGCAAATCTTTATCTAAGCCAGAGAGAAACTACTGTGTGACAAGAAGAGAACTCTTGGCTGTTGTAAAGACGCTACAACATTTCAGCAAATATCTCATCGGCTGACAGTTTTTACTGCGAACTGATCACGCAGCCTTGAAGTGGCTACTGCAATTCAAGAACCCAGAAGGCCAAGTAGCTCGATGGATTGAACAACTACAGGAGTATGACTTCAAGACGGAACACCGCAGCGGAAAGGCGCATGGGAATGCCGACGCACTTTCACGAAGGCCGTGTTCAGAGGACTGCAAACACTGTGTTAAGCAGGAATCTAATGAAATAACATTAAAGTTAACCAGAACAAGTCCCTTGGGTCTCTGGGAGAATGATGCTATGAGAGAGGCTCAAGAAAGAGATGACGACCTTCGGCATATCATCACATGGAAGAAACGCGGTGACGTAAAACCAATCTGGAGTGAGGTTGCACCCACTGGCGCTGTTACTAAGGCGTACTGGGCGCAATGGGACAGTCTGATACTTCAAAATGGAATACTTTACCGGAAATGGGAGAAGACTAACGGCAGAGAGTTCCATCTTCAGATAGTTGTCCCAAGGACGAGAGTACCAGATGTTCTCCGTGAAATACACGATGGCGTATCAGGAGGTCATCTAGGTGTCAAGAGGACGTTAACGAAAGTGCGAGAACGATTCTACTGGTTGCATTGTCGAGATGATGTGCAGGATTGGTGCCGCAAATGTACTACTTGCGCTGCAGTGAAGGGACCACAAACAAGGAGCCGTGGGAACCTGCGCTTGTATAACGTTGGCGCACCGTGGGAACGAATTGCAGTTGACGTAGCTGGGCCATTTCCTGTAACGGAATCGGGAAACAAGTATTTTATGGTGGTCATGGATTACTTCACCAAATGGCCCGAAGTGTTCGCCATACCAAACCAGGAAGCTACAACAGTTGCTTCTAAGCTAGTCGAAGAAGTGATATCACGCTTTGGTGTGCCTCTAGAAATCCATTCCGATCAGGGCAGGAATTTCGAATCGCAGGTCTTCCAGGAAGTGTGCAGAATTTTGGGAATGCATAAAACGAGGACCACCGCGTACCATCCACAGTCTGATGGAATGATTGAGAGATTTAACCAGACCCTTGAGAGGCATTTGGCGAAACTGGTAGATGACAAACAAAAGGATTGGGACAGGTATATACCGCTCTTCCTTCTGTCGTACCGTACCGCCGAGCATGAGAGCATAAAAGCTACCCCGGCGTATGTCAATTACGGTAGAGAACTGCGAGTACCAGTAGACCTCTTGACAGGAGGGTCACCGGAGGAACCGAAGACCGTACAAGACTACGTCTGCGATTTAAGGGAAAAGATGCGCTATATACACGCCATGGTTCGGGAAAATGGGTTGCAGTCAAGTGAGAACATGAAGACCAGATACGACCGGAAATCGAACACGAGCGGCTTCGAAGAAGGGTCACTGGTGTGGTTGCATAACCCAACTCGGCGAAAAGGGAAATCTCCAAAGTTGCAGACCAAGTGGGACGGCCCATACAAAGTGGTTACCCGATTGAATGATGTGACTTACAGGATTCAAAGGCAACCAAGAGGGACATTCAAAGTGGTACACATAGACCGTCTGGCGCATTACCATGGCAGTAATAATGATGCTCGGGACGAGCATCTCTAAGAGGGGAGTAGTGTTACGGATACGGACACACAGAGCCATCTAGCGTCGAACCGGCAAAACTAGGGGACACACTACACATAAATCCCCTACTCGAAACTAGATGGCGCTAGTTGGTACATGCTCGAATCTCCTAGAAAGTTCCGACCGTTGTTTACTTGTTTACGTGTTTACTTGTTTACGTGTTTACTTGTTTACGTGAATCGAGTAAGGAACTTTCTAGAATTCGAGTCGCCCATATAAATAGGCGCAGGTGGACGGCCCGGAATTCAGTTTTATCTGAGCGATCTTCGAGGCGACTTCGAAGTGAAAACAAGTGATCAATAGTGAGTGATTGTGATAGTGAACCTACGACTCGGCTAGGACCTAGGACAGTGATAGTGCTCAGTGATTTGGATCTAGTGCTTAGTGTTTGGACCTAGTGATTTGTGTGAGCTAGTGTCAGTGAATAAAGTCTTCCAGAGAGTCACCAGGTCTTTCTCTCCGAATCCTCGAACCCTAGCACGTAACAATATAATACATATTTCAAAAAAGTAAAAAAACCAAATTATTAACTTATGTATTGCAAAGCAGTAGATATTTTTTATATATTCTTTTGATAAATAATGAAGGAGTAAAGTGGTTTCATTCAAGGATTTGGAGGTGATTTGGTTTTTTATTTCTTTATTATGTGATACCGATAGAAAAAATATGGCAAAACCAAATTACGTATCATATCATGTAGATTACAAATTATTTTTTTCAGATATAATTTCTCTGTTAATGCCGATGAAAAGTTGTTTCATCTGCACGCTTTTTTCGAAAGAGCAGCCTTAACGATTAGCCGGATTGTTATTAGGATACGTTCTTCAATAAGGCGGCCCACGTTTAGCCGCATTGTATTACTATTTAATTGTAGGATGACTACTGACTATGCTTGCAGAATAAACTATGTTTTTAAAATAAGATAATTTTGTATCTTCAGCGATTGTACTTTGCCGTTTGTGAACCGATTTTCAAAATAATGAAGTTTGTACATACAGAAATAGTTGAGGTTTAGGCAAATTATGAAAGAGGCAGTAATTACTATAAAAGTAAAAATTATAAATTAACTTTTTAGTTCGTTTAAGAATAAGTAATGTTATTGTTTTCACTTGGATGTCGGTTTTAATTTTTTGTTAAAAATAATAATATTCTTACAATATTCTTTATAATCAAGTATGATTATCATAATAATTACTTTATTACTAAATAAAATATTGGACAAAACTTCGCAATTTAGCAACATACTTTCGGTATCCAACGGCATTGTTGTTGTTATATCACAAATAGCGCCACGAGTGTTAAGAATCGGAACTAAAAACCTTCAAAGAGGCAACTAATATTTCGCTTTATTACATTATGGCTAGCCGTTTTGAATAACGTATGGCACCGAAATCCGAATACATTCCGGCGGTTTTTGATTCAGCCGCATTCAATCCGGCTAATCGTTAAACCGCCGCGCCGCATTACAAAACGGCCCTGCTTTTCAAACCGGCTAGCCGTAATGTAAAACGGCGGATTATACAATCCGCCTGCGACATATATATTCTTTGCTGGTGCGCCGTGGAAAGGCAAGAGGGGCGCCGCGCCGTGAGTCGATCCGCGTAGATGATTAAATATTTGTATATTACTATTTACCTGCAGCTTAACCTGACTATATACATTAAATGTATTTATTAATGTTACATCCATGGACGTATAAAAAAAGGCGGACGGAGTCCCACCATACACAAAACTGTGTCGTTCAGAGTCGGCCAGCTGGCTGTATGTACACGGTCCGCACGCACACATTCTTGCGCTAGTCCATACCATTTGACAGGCGTCAGAACGTGTGCGTGTCCGACTCTGAAGAAGTGTAGACACAGTTTTGTATATAACAAGACTCCGTCCGCCTTTTTTTCTACGTTCATGGTTACATCTTTATCTAATATCTATAATCTAGGCGCCGTGACAAAATATAAGTACACGTGTAAGTTGTAACTGACAAAGATTGGGAACCCCTTTCAAGCATATTTAATAATTTGATCAACGTACTTTTTGTAACATAATATGTTTCCTGCATTCATTAGTGTGATATTACTTAGCGTACCTATATTATTTTAAATTTTTATCACAATCCTAAATCTTAATGCTGTGTGAGAAATGGTCTTTAGCTTACAGTTTATTTTGACAGAAAAAAAGTTATCGATTTCTCAAAAGTTGCCATGTTAAAAAAGAGAAAACTTGGTAGATTACACGAATTCTTATTGATGTTCATGCTTAAAGAATCAGTGGTAAAAAGGTGGTAAATATTTTCCACCAAAAATACAATAATAATATTAAATAGCAGCAAAATAATAATACTTAATTTTAGTTAATACTGATACACTAATTAAATATTGATGCGTATTTCTACAAAATACATTTTTCTAGTCAAAATACTAAGCCGGCTGATCCGATTTGGCTAACTTTAGTCTTCAAAATATATTCTTGAAAGTCCAGGGAAGGTTAATAAGAGGAAAGTGATATTTATTACGAAGTTCACCGGGTCACCTTACACCTATACACAATTATGATCATTGATCACCATTATATTTAAATGTTTTATGATCTTAGAGTACGGTATTAACAAAGATTATGATACCAGATACATAATTTATTATTTTATTCACCCATCAGTCCAAAGCGGCAGCCGGCTGTCACATAACAGTTGAAAATCTATTGTGTCTGCGATACCCACGATGGAGGTGTTAATATTTCAACAATTTTTTTAAATAAATTATCCAACCATCTTTATTCTAACACAACCTAGGTCGTGAAAATATCTAATCAAAATTTTGTTGTCACAACAATATAATATTATTACTGTAAATTCTAAGTTACTATACTAGTATTTCTTTCACACTCCATTTCAAAACTCGTAAAAATAAAATTAGCTTCTAGCAGTTTTAGCTTATGTAATGTACTTATGTACCCAATATTAATATTTAATACCAATGTTTTTAAAAGCGGTAGAAATAATATATTATAAATTAACCTATCAAGCCCCATTAGATCACCGGTGATCGCAAAAACAATAGAATAACAATAGATTTCCAAGAATCCACGATCGAAGGATTCTAGAATCTAGTTGTAGATAATAATTTGGTATATAATTTGTAATGTCAAATTTATAATTTGGTAGAATTTTAGTCCATCATCTGGTATCCCCGCCGGGTGTGTGTGCGGTATTAGTTGTGTATCTGTAATTTCGTTTAATTTTAATTGTAAACAATGTCTTTTTTATATCATTTATTAGTGCAAGATTAATATGCTCGTTTTTCCATTGCCACTGTTGTAGTTGAAGTGTTATAATTTACTTTCTACATTGATGTACGGTTCTCGTGCTTTGTCTTCGTGTGTGACAATATACTCAAAATGGCGCATCAACTGGCACCGTCTGTGAATTGTTCACTAAACGACATTGACCTCAGCGCTCTGAAGGTAAATATTTATGTACTTTACCAAATAAGTTAATCGTTCCCCACTGCGGTTTTTTGGTAAATTCACCCACAAAAGTGTGTCCAGAGATCAATGATCTCAGAGGGCGTGAATCATAGTGAAGGTTCAATTAGGATTATAATTAGCTTTTATCTATACATTTGTTGTGCTTGCCTGTTTTCAGGACCCGGCTGGCATATTCGAACTTGTAGAAGTCGTCGGAAATGGCACCTATGGCCAAGTCTATAAGGTATGTTTATAAATTATTATTTTTTAGAAGTTCATGATGAAATTATCGTTCTCTTCTATAAACATGACAATCGCGCCTTTTATAGCATAAAAACAGGTTAATAACAATTATGATGACTAATTAACTATAATTGAGTAAACTGTCACGCAATAATTGAAGATGGTTCCTTTATCTGTTCGGTTTTCCTTATAATATTTAGCATAATACTAATGGTAACAAAAATTATTCAAGTTTGTAATATTAAAGGTTTTAATTTTTATACAAGTATCAATGACCTTCAAGGTATATAAAATACTAGCGACCCGCCCCGGCTTCGCACGGGTATAAAATATATACCCACTGAAAAAATGATTAAAATCGATTCAGCAGTTTTGATTTATATTCATTATTACTACCCGTCATGGCCCACATTGGTCAGTACCGCCGCAAAAGCTATGTCTCGCAATTTTTAAATATGTAATATCTTTGAAAATATTCATTTAAATCATATGCTGTAAAGGGCCATATAGATCTATATTAAATCAACAATGTATTAATTAAAGTGTTAATTGAATGAGGATTAATGCTGTATTCGTTAAAATCGCTTCGAAAATTAGCCATTATTTGTCGTTAAAAGTAATTGACAAAAAACTGGTATTGTGGGATATCCATAAGAGATAGACATATACCATCGTGGATTTTTCTGAAGACCTGTGTACAATACTTGGTACATTATTTTGATAAATCTCGTAGAGTTCAGCCTGCGTTTGCAATGTAAGCGGAAAAAATTTAATTATTTACGACATCACATTAGAAACCCCAACAATAACAGTATTTCCCCACTATTTAATGAATGTTATTATACTTATAAACCTTCCTCTTGAATCACTCTATCTATTAAAGAAAACCGCATCAAAATCCGTTGCATAGTTTTAAAGATTAAAGGGAAAAAAGCGACTTTGTTTTATAAGATGTAGTGATGATAAACAATTATACTTTAATATAATAATTATTATATATATTTTTTAATACATTAACAATATTTTTATTTGGGTGTATAGTTTATAAAGCTTAAGTTGCACAAACATAATGTAAAGTTTATGATGCAACATGATTTATGATATAAAGGAGGACAGAATGGAATTATTAAAGAGGAAATTCACAAAGTAATGTCTGATTCGTTTAAATGGAAATTGCTAATTTAAATGACTATTTTAGGGTCGTCATACAAAAACAGGACAAATTGCCGCTATCAAGGTTATGGACGTCACCCAAGATGAGGAAGAGGAGATTAAACTGGAAATTAACGTACTTAAAAAGTACTCCACTCACCGGAACATAGCTAATTACTATGGTGCTTTCATAAAAAAGAGCCCTCCTGGGAAAGATGACCAACTTTGGCTGGTTATGGAGTATTGTGGAGCCGGTGAGTCGAGTTCCATAACTATTACGACAAAAAATGTATGCAGCTTTGATCACTCTTTGTCATTAAAAGTATTGTATTTTATTGAGTTAAAACTTAGTCTAATAGTATCACTAGTGATAATAGCAGCAGCAAGCATATAAATTACAGCCGAAAAAGTAACATTTTCATACAAAAACAGTGTAGTATTCACTATATTCAAAGTACAGACAAAAATTGTACAGATAACAAATGAATGTGTTGTTATGTTCTCATTTAATAATGAGTAGCAAACAAGTGATAAAACTTAGATTCAATGGTCTTCAATCAACTTTATTGCTGCATAATATTTATATTTTGCTTGAGTACAAATGTTTGTTACAAATATTAAAAGACATATTTTTAACTAGTTTAACTATTGATTATTTTATTTTTCTATAGATGTAGAAGTTTTATAAGTAGGAATGACCTTGCTGATACATATTATAAATGGGAAAATATCTGTCTGTTTTTTACCTTGACAGCTTTAACTGTTGAACCAATTTTTATGACATTTAGTATGAAGATAGTATGACTCCCATAAAAAGGGACATGGTAGTTCTTATCACAGAAAATATTATATTTCCCATGTGACAAAATGAATTACCGCCCAACAAAGTTGCAGTCAAGATACTAAATAAATATTCCCATTTTAGGTTCTGTGACTGATTTAGTTAAATCAACTAAGGGACAATCTTTGAAGGAGGAATGGATTTCGTATATATGCAGAGAAATTCTCCGAGGTCTCAGCCATTTGCACTCCAACAAGGTTATTCACCGTGACATCAAAGGGCAAAATGTCCTCCTCACAGACAATGCTGAAGTCAAACTCGGTATGTGTTTTTATTAATTAAAAATACTCGCTAATTCTACCAACAGTTACAACATAGATTGATACAATGTAGGAGGATAGTTGTATGGGAAAAACTTTCTCATGTAAACATGATAATGATGGGTGTGGGAATATTTAAATGAAAGTAAAACTTCTTTAAATATTTAAGAGGAAATTGACTTACTGATACGGTAAATTATTCTTAAAAACACTATTTGAGAGTTTGAATGTTAGAAATTGGAATAAAATTGGTTATAAATCAGATGAAAATCAGCATTGAATATACAACATGTGCTGAGTGGAAACCAATTTGGTGAATTTATTTTTTTTGTTACCACACCTTAGCAATAATATTGTTATATGTTTACCAAATAAATAATTTCTGTTGTAATCCAGATGGATAACAATAGAAATACCATAGGATAGATAATATCCTAAATAGACTGATGAAATTTATTAAAATGTTGTGTCATCTGTATACTCTAAGTAAATAATTTTTCTAACATCACAGTGGACTTTGGAGTGTCAGCCCAACTTGACAGAACTATTGGTAGGCGAAACACGTTCATAGGAACGCCTTACTGGATGGCACCAGAAGTGATCGCCTGCGATGAAAACCCCGAAGCCACATATGACAATCGCTCTGATCTGTGGTCACTCGGTATCACTGCACTGGAAATGGCTGAGAGCCAACCGCCATTGTGCGATCTTCATCCTATGAGAGCTCTTTTCTTAATACCAAGGTACTAAAGACATGCTTTAATCAAATTCCATACTAGAGGAGTTCTATGATTTTCTAAGACTACTTTTTACGATGGAATATTTATTTTATCCTATATTTGTATAAGAAAGCTTATGAATAATTTGTAATTTTCTTACAGAAATCCTCCACCTCGTTTGAAGTCTAAGAAATGGGCGAAAAAATTCCATAGTTTCATTGAGACTGTTCTAGTTAAGGATTATCACCAACGACCATACACTGAACAACTTTTGAAACATCCTTTTATAAGGTAGAAAAAAATAAAGAAAGATATAATCTGTGATTAAACCATATGCTTAGATTTTTTAATTGACCAAAAACTTGTTTTTAGGGATCAGCCCACTGAGAGGCAGGTGAGAATTCAATTAAACGACCACATCGATAGATGTAAAAAGAAAAAACAGGACAACTCTGTACGAGAGGACTACAAATATTCGGGATCTGAAGGAGAGGATGATGACAATGCGGTGGCCGGTGAACCATCATCTATTGTTCACAACGCTGCGGCTCACCAGGCCGGTGACACCTTGAGACGTAACTTCCAACAGATTCAAGAAGGACGGTCAGTATATCTCATACTTAAACTGTCCCTACATACAGTATTATAAATACATGTCTAAATTTAACTTCCCTATTTTGCCAATAATTTTTACATTCAGGCCCAAGGTATAATGTTTACAATAGTGTATGTAAGTCAGTGTTTGTGGATTTTATGCTTTCATCATAAATTCCATACACAAGTGTCCGTGGTATGTTACATGTATGTATCTCGTTTTTAATTTCATGTTTTTTTAAATCATATTAAACAAGCCCATCGCTCTTGACATGGTTACTAATAATAACACGTTTAACATGAGTTTGGACGAATGATATTAAAAATAACAATTCAATAAAACCAGAGTCGCTGAAGCACAACCTCAACCGCCACCAAAACGCACCAGTAAGCGCGAGGAACGCGAGGAAATACCCGGTAAATTACACTTTATTTACTTTTTATACACTACACTCTATACCAACACACTTTTCAAGGGCACCATACAAAGAAAGGTTCCTTTCTATAATAGAAGAATGGACAAAGTGACAGATTGAGACCAAAAGGAAATCAGTCTGATATAGGTCCCTAAGATCAGTTAGTCTTTCTACATGGCCATGCTAAGCCTGCAACTCATCTCTATATTGTTTGTCCTCTGTGGGATTAGTGACCTAGGCCTTGGATTGTGCCTCTACATTTAAAAAAGCAGCAGATATTTCAGTTTATTTTCAATACAGACATTTAGGCTGTTTACACACGGCGCCGCAGCGGTGGCGCGGGCGGTGCCGTTGCGGCTTGTGTGTAAACAGCCTAAATCTTATTTTCAAATTATTTGATAGTTGTTGAATAATACCTACAATAAATTTAACGATCCTACAGTATCACGATATTTTTTATACTAATTTACAAAAAATATAGAGTGAAATAACAAATCATACTTTTATTGTTCACAATAGAGCCTGGCCCACCAGCAAGGCCTTCCATTCCGCAAAGACTGATCGTTGTGCCAGACCCGCAGACCCAGCAGCCTAATAGATACAGGTGAATATCATGTGTATTACATTCAAATTATTATAAGTATGTAATTTCTTTGTTGTTTGAGAATAAACTTCATGCTTGAACAAAATATGAGCTTGTAATAACATGAAGTTTGCTGATTAGTGAAGATAAGAATGCTTAATAGTGAACCTGCTTAAAGAAGAATGTAGTCAGCTAACTCCATCATCAACGCGTATGACACGCGCACGAGTTACAACTTACAATAAGTTCCTTACAAACAGCTAAAAACCATATCAGGTGCATGGATTAAAGTTAATGGGTCTCTTTTAAAATATTTGTTATATTCTTTTTTTTTTGCATCCATAAGTCCACACTAACATTATAAAAATGATATTGTGTCTGACCTCTTACCTCTTCACGCTTAAACCATTTGCCAGTTTACTCTTTCATTTAGATAATATCATGGTTCATGAAGAGTCAGCTGACAGTTGTATTGTCCTTTAGTCATAAAGGTCCCGTATTATCCTTTAGGGCCTGTTTCACCACTTTCTGATAAGTGCAGGATAGGATATCCTGTATCCATAACTTAGGTATTTAACATACTCTATCTGTCAAGTGTCAAGTTTATAAGTGGTGAATAGCCTATCCGGCACTTAAAAATGAAGATATAATTTAATTCCCAGGCCGCTGCCACCGACGCCCAAGTCGTCGGGGTCGTCTAACAGCTCGGGCTCCAACAACGGCACGCCGCCCGCGCAGCCGCCGCCGCCGCAGCGCGCCTCGCACCAGATGTTCAAGCCCATGGTAATATCACATACTTAATAATAATGCTACTATCAGTCAGAACTGTGAGACGTCGAGGCTCAAATCTTCATATTGATATTGGCTCACAGTGTTGCCATAACAAATTATTTTTTCCTGTCAATTTGTACATATCGATAATTAATTTTTTATACTCTCATCTCCATTAACTTTAGCAACAGACATCTGTTAAATTCTGTGGTCATAGTTATTGTTAAAGTTAACCTTAACTTTGACCATAACTGTAACTATAACAACGCCTGTGGTGCAAGGGCGCGTACTCACTGTAGTGGGCTAGTGGCCTCTTTCGGTGTTAGCCGAAAATTTTCATAAGCTTTTTGAATAATAAAAAATTATAGCAAAAATACTAGACTGTTTTTTTATTGGGTTTGTTTTCCTAGAAATATAATTAATAATTATTATGAGTGACGCTAGCGCCAGGTAGTATGCGCCCTTATCTTCTAAAGATCTGTGCCGTAATCTTAAATTTCTACTTGTCAACCGAAATTATTGGTTGTAGTTGGGGAGGGGAAGAGGGGATTTCGGGAGTAACTCGAGCGTGTCAGATTAAGCTTGCATAGGCTTCCGACATGTGTCTAGTTATCATGGTATAGAAATCAGATTTCTCACGTGGTGGGTAATTTCTTTTTCTTTTTTTTAATATTGAAATGTCGTCGGATCTGTCATATTAAGATAGGAGATGTTTAGTATACCCCAAAGAAGCTTCCATATAAAGCACTGACGACTCAAAGGTTAGGTAAGCATGTAGGGACATTATAAAAAAAAATAAAGCTTCATATTTTCTTAACTAAGCTTCGCAGATATTTTATTTTGCTCTAAACTAAATGATTTAGTCTTTGTTGTCTAAAATATATTTATAATTTACCTAAATAAGCAATTTTCTGAATATATTTTCTTTTTAAAAACTTTAAAATGGCTGCAGTTTCTGAACCCACCACTAAAATAAAAAAACGCTCTTATTATTTTTTTATCAGCTTTACCTAATGTACAAAACCTACTAGGTCTCCATAATGCTCGAGTGACTACAAAAATAGCACCCTCCCCTCCTCTACTATTGACAGGATGGAACTTAAATAGTTTTAATATTGGTTACTTATAATATTTGAAGACGTGAGTTGAAGAACATGATAACTAACATTTTGTAATATACGGACATTTACTCATTTTTTCCTTATAATTTGAAAAACCTTGTAACTTATCTACTTCTAGACCTATCTAATATATCTGGCTACACTAAAATACACAGTTTTTATTTCAAATTTTTCCGGCCCAAAATTCTCAATTTATGCAAAAATAAATGCATTTTTTTACTGTTATCGTGTTCGTTTAACTACGACTTAGTACTTACTTGATAATAATCGTGTCTTCTTTAATATTATCTATTATATTACGTACCTAATTATAAACTTTTTAAAAGTCACAAAATGTTTGTAATGTTATTATTATCTGTTACTATTAATGTACAACATAATAATCAGTTGCATCTTCTTATAATAATTAATGTGCAATATATTTTTCCGATACTACTACAGACGTACGCTTTTTTGATTTGCTAATCAGCCGTAAAAGTTTTTATTTTATTGGCTTATGTTTTTGTTTCCATGTCACGCTGTTTTTCTTTGCACAACCGATATAACGACTGCAGCTCCCTCCGCGAAGGCCAGAGGTAGGTTCATTATGGTATTTACTTTGTTCGCTTTCAGTGTTTTGACGTGTATATTTTTTTATTTACAATTACATACATCGTGAAGTACTAGCAGAGAAGTTGATCCATAGGCAGATAGCGGAGCTACTTAATTTGGGCTTTGGTCTTACTTTGACTTGACATAACCCGTCCAAATTACGTAGGACCGCCTATAAATCATTTTTTCTGATAGTACAATTCCGTAAGTTATATGCATTTATACTATGATTATTTGCTTTTATACAATAGCTTGTGTCGCTGTATTACGTGTAGTCTAAGTAAAATATTAGCCCCGCGTTCCATTTAGCGTTCAAAACGATCAGACTCAAAATGCCTCTCCTATTTTGAGCGTTTTGATCGTTTTAACTAAATTTACTTAATAGAACGCAGGGATGATGTTTAAGCTCAATAGTTATATAAATGTGTAACGTTTTCAGGATCTGGATCGTCTGGCGGCTCAACTGAACGAGCTGGGTGTGGTGTCGGGCTGCGAGCCGCCCAACCGGCCCCCGCGCGCTCCTACCAATGGCCAAGGTGGGTTCTGTTGGCTTTAGATCATACCATAGGTGGTTTAAAAACAAATACATTTTAGACTTGTTCATCTTCAAGAGGTTCATTTACAGATTTTCCTAAAGAAAGAGGAAGATAGATTCCTTAAATATTGTAAGATCATTATTCATTACATACATTGTAATGATACAATATTTTGTCATTATCTGTCAAACAATTAACTATATTTAAGTTGCCTTTAAAACTGGCTGGAATTATGGCAATATGAAGTGCAGGAGCGATATCCTATCAATATTTTATTTTATTTTGAATGCAAAACATTATACAACTAACAAATTAATTAACCAAGGTCCTAATGGCTGTCAGAGTCATTTATCAATTACTTAATGTCAAATCTCAATTCATAATTAACTTTGACATAAAAGTATGGAGACTTTGTCAAAATCTTCGTTAAATTAAAGTTAAGTGTTCATTAAATCTCTCCTAGTGCGGTTGTATAACACCTGTTTTGTATGTAGGGCCGCCGGTGGAGCGCAACCCGCCGGAGCCGACGTTCGAGGACTCGGACAGCGACAGCGACGCCGAGGAGAGCGGCGGCCGCGTCCGCAACGACGGCACGCTGCTCGCCAGCGACCCGCCCAAACCACTGTATGTATACGCACCATACACCAGAAGGTGCCTGTCCAGATGAGGCATTATACGCGCGTACTCGAGATACTATAGTTTGTGCGTTTTAAGATGATATGGATGACAATTCTCATATTCCTTGCTACGGATTTTTTTTACAAGAAAACAAAAAAAAAACAAAATGTAATAAATTATATTCCATCTACAAAAGCAAATGTTTCCTATAAATGTAAATGAATAAAAATGAAAATTTGCTGAATGCTAACTTATTAATATAAAATTATAAATATTGACTCTGAAATAGGAGTATAAAATTATTGTTACGAGAATATTTGAAAAATGTCAGATGCATGAAACGGAACTTATGTCAATAGAGATTGACACAGTTGAATCGAAATCAAATCGATAAAAAAGGGCGGCCATCTTAAATCGCCGGCGCCACTCTGAAAGATCAGTACGAAATCGATAATTTCGATTGCAATTCCTTTACATTTAAATTATAGATTAATTTTTTTAGGTAACTTTCCTACTATGTATTGTCAGTTATTATGTGTCACGCATATCATCATAAAACGCACAAGATATATATATATATATATATATATATATATATATATATATATATATATATATATATATATATATATATACATACAGGGTGCAATTAAACCTTCCTATCAAATTTTTTCCAGGGCTTAGGTATCATTAGGAGAGTCCATTTAACCAAAAAAAAATGGGTGTTATTTTTTTTTCAATGACATATTTTATCCCATTTAAAATCGTTGCAGAATGGTTACTCGCGGCGCGGGGGAATGATCGGGGGTGACGCGGGATGAGGCGCGCGCGCGGGGGCACGTTACGCGCGGCCGACGCATCGTGTCCATTAATTGTAGTGTTTTTTAGGATAACTTTCGGAAGCTATTTCTCAACATTTTAATACTGAGTGACTATAAAAGAAAAAATACGTGTATTTTTATTTTTATCAATGATCAATATGTCAAAATTTGGCAGGAAGGTTTAATTGCACCCTGTATATATATATATATATATATATATATATATATATATATATATATATATATATATATCCCGTCCAGATGCCTACGCGCGTTTCCTTACTCGCGCGTAAAACGCGTGCAATGAGCGGGACTCTCGAGCTTCGACTCGCCCGTTTAACGCGCGAGTCGTGATACTTGGGTGCCATTGCAGCGTCCAGTACTACGCGGGAGTCCATTTGCGAATGGACGTATTTGATTGGAGCTTGATAACTTCGAGTCCATGTTTGTAGCGCAAAAACGCGCGTAAAACGCGGTATCTGGATGCAATATAAATTGAAACGCGCGTATGAACTTCGCGCGTAAAACGCCTCATCTGGACGGGCACAGCCACGGCCACGGAAACGCTGACAGTTTTTGCGGATAAACTGATTTTCCTTTTTTAACCCATCACTTTGTCTACTTTACTGCAAGAATAAATCTTTTTATGATGGCCATGCTAAGCCTGTAGGGGTAGTTCTTTCCACATGTCTCACTGTTCACAAGCTATAACTATTGCCCAGTAGTGACACAGTAACGGCTGTTAATAATAATAGCTCACATTTGCCAGGAAATGGCAAAGTGGAAGCCGTCTGATTAAAGATTTATATAACACAAAACTTTATGTAGCTGTATTCTTATACAATGAGAAACTAATGCAATGTTTTTTTCCTCATTTTTCTTTATTTTTTTACTCCCCTTTTATTTGTCCGTTGTTTTGTTGTCCCGCTTGTGTTGTTGCGTTGCGTTCGGTAGCCCGGAGTTTTGCTACAGGGGCGCGGGGGCGGGGCTCGAGGAGGGCGGGGCTCCGACGCGGCCGTTGCCGCCCACTCCCGACGACGCGGACCCCCACCCCGACCGCACGCTCGTCAAGCGGGTGAGTACGCTAAATGTCGATGACTTTTTATGTAAGACCGGCCATAGACGGACTGCATCGTGCAGTCTAAACCGACTGCAAAATAGGGTCGCTGCACGGCGATCCGCAGTTTTCATACATAGTGTCTAAACACACTAGGCTGAATTACGCCGGCGTAAATAGGCTACTTGACCTACTTTTTTTCTTCATGCTAATCGCTTCTTAATCATTCATTTTCACAAAAAAAACTAATATTTTAATATTTTACACAGTAGAAACCCATAAAAATGTTTATTGAAAAATACGCCTCTTAAATGGCGCCGAAAACACTGTCCGCCATAGTGTGACGTCATACGCTTTGTATTTTAAACTCTCTTTATTGAACATTTTTTTATGTGCTAAATGTACGAGTCTAAAAGTGCCCAAAAATTATAAAAGAATTAAATAAGAAAATAGAAATCATTTGTAATGTTGAAAACTTTTGGAGAAAAGTTTTGGCCATTTCATTTCCCGTCTACAATAAATGGAGATAATATATAAAACTGCTGTTTTATTTGAATTATTCAAGAAAATATATTTTATAAATCTTTCTAGGCTTATTCATATTATTTATGTACAAATAAACTTACATATAACGAGCGCGATAAATAAAAGATATGAAATTACTATGAGGATGACGTCACATCCAAATCGGAAGTACCGCAAAAGCGTTTTCGTCAATACAAATCCTATTTTCATAAAATCATATTTTCAAATCGACTTTATTTATCAATCATAAGCTTTTATTTGATGATAAGGGTGAAATTATGGTTTCCTAGGCCAAGTTCTACTAGAAATATGCATTTGTTCAATGAAATTGAATATAGGTCAAGTAGCCTAATCCGCCGCGTTTACGCCGCGTTTCAAACTCATACAAAATACGTGCGGAACGCGAGAGACGACACACTATTCCGTCGCGTATTTGTATGCGTTTGACATTTGCGGCGGAATTTACGCCGGCGTTTCAGCCTAGTGTGTTTAGACACTAACGCCTCTAGTACACCGACGCTGCGAAACGCGAAAACTCTGCGAAACAGGAATAGAGCGAGATGCAATATAACGTACTGTCGTGTGGCGGATGAGACGGTAAATCGGTTCGCCGCTGTTTCGCGTTTCGCACCGTCGGCGTACTAGAGGCGTAAATTCATATACACAATACACGGACCGCTCGAGCAGTCGGTACTTTCAACGCGACCGCTCTAGAGCAGTCGGTCCCGACTGCAACTTGCGATCCGACTATGGCTGGGCTAAGGTGTGGTGAAGTCAACTGCAAGTTGATCTACTGCTTTCTTTTAAAATTGTCATACTTAAGATGTATCTACGGTTGATTTTACCATACTATACTGTACATAACGCGGGCGTCAGACACTGAATATTTGAGTTGAAACATTATTGTGTCACCGTAAAATTGGGTGAGAATATAATACATAATTGATATCGACATGAAAACAAAAGGCAAGTGGAGTTTGGTTGCTTTGATTTATCAACTGCCATGAATTACAATTTTACGGTGACAGCTATCTGTGTTGTAAATACGTTTACACTGTTCCGACGCCAGAATCCAGTCATACAGCCGTCCGCTGTTGTTTTAAATAAGCACTTATTCTCACCATAAGGTCGGACTATGTGTTACTACTCGGCAGCGACGACTTACGACGAAGTACCATTTGCATTAAATTACACGAGATATTATGAAATTAAAACGGCGAATCGAAACACCAAATTTTATACAAAATTTCAAAATGTATGTAAAATTTTGTGGCACGTCATTTTGATTATACCATAGTAGCATAGGATGAGCACCGCGACCGATCCCATCGTCAGTTGCTGCGTAGTTACGTCAAGTGCGATCTTACCTTTAATCTTGGTCAGTAAACGCGATCTGGACTTAAAAAGCTGAAACAACTCTGCGAAACATTTTTTTTTAAGTTATAATAAATAGTAAAATAATTATGACAATGTTATTATATACTGACCGACATTATACATACTTGATACTATACAAACCGAGCTATCAAAAAGAAAAACAAGAAACGACATCAAGTTTTTTGGACTACATACATAATTGTAAGATTAAAGGACTCAAAGCTTTTTAGGATTCAATCTTAGAATATGTTTATTTAAGATTACTTTACAGTTTAAACGAAGCAAAGTAATATTATTTTGATAACTCAGTTTATTCAGTGCTTTCAGTCGATTTACTTTTCTAATTATTGTTACTATTGGTGTCTTTTTATCACTTGCTAAATGCTTAGTGTATTTAGATTTTTTCTTTATTTGGACTAAAGCCATTTAAGTTCAAGGTAGCCTACGTTTTCAATGTAAATTAAAATTTATGCTCATACCAAAACATATTGTACTTTATGTTTAGTTTTACCTTATTATCAGTAATCAGGGGTACACAAGTTTCAAATACATAATACATACATACATTCACGCCAAAGTAAGATTAGTGAGCCTTAAATTATGCTTGTACGAGTATATAATATTATCATAAATAATGGGCGCCGTTTTCTACTTATAATTTTTGTTGTACTAAATATCTTTGAAAACATCAGAGGGAGAATCTGGAAAACGAAAACCGACAATCGGACGTCGACGAAGCCGTTCTGCTAAAGGACTGGGACTTCGCCAGGTTCTTCCCGCCCAAGGGCGATACCAGGGACGAGAAACGCGACTCGCCCAAAGACGCCGACCTCAAGAGGGCGCAGCTGCAGCGCCAGTCGAGAATAGAAATGGAGGACGCCTGGCTGAAGTACAAGGCCATAGCCACGCCGCCGGCGCGACACAAGCAGCTCCAGAAACCGACAGAGAAAACCACGCAGGAGAAGTTCTCCGACATTCTAAAGTACAAGAAGGAGCAGGAGTCGGACACGAGCACGCCCAATCGATTCTTCCGCGGGTTCCGGCGGGAGAACTCGGACTTCTTCCCGCTGTCCAGCACGCGCCACTCCGCCATCTACTTCCCCCGCCACGAGAGCCCGCTCGGCAGCAAGCAGATGCGCTCCAGCGGCATCTTCAACAACACGCGCAAGCAGACCGCCAAGCCGGGCGGCGAGCCCGTGCTCACCGACTTCATCAAAATGAACGACAGCCTCAAGATGTCGCGCAAGAAGGAGATAAAGATCCCGGATAAGAGGAGCTCCGGCAGCCCGATAGAGGCGCTGAAGAGCGTCGCGGCGCTCATACGCCAGGACAGCGAAAACAGCCGCCAGAGCAGCGTCAACGGCGACTCGCCCGCGACTAGCATCTGCTTCACGAGCGGCGCGTCCTTCGACCACGACCCCCGCGATCCCGACGTCACGGCCGACTCGCGCGACGCCCGACACTCCGCCGACCGCGACACGAGCGAAGTGCTCCGACCGCGCAGGGAGAAAACAGAGTCCGATATAGTCTTTAGAAGGAACTCGCACCAAATCCGTCACGATGAATTAATGTCGAGTGGGCAGGAAGCGGTAAACGCACCGGATCAGGTAATTGCTCGCTGCTCGGGATAGTTTGATTAATATTTTATGGTATGGGTCTGTATTAACGGTCGACTAACCTCTATCGCTGTATTACCGAGGTCCGCCTCGTAACTGGTGTGGCGGTGTAACATGGAATGGTGTATGTATACTTACAATCTATGAATGTTTCGGTTGAATAGGCAGATATTATGATATGTATCATGTTATGTATTATTAATAATAATTTCTATATCAATTAAATATATCGCTGATGCTCACACGTCTTACACTTGGCGTGACAGTAGTTTTGAATGATCTTACGAGTATATACTATGAACTATTAAATACACAGTAGATTAAACACCTCCCTAGATATACATTAATTGTATTAACTAGTAGTTTGGACACTAACCCACGATTATATCCGCGCGGTTACCGTCTTCCTACCACGACGCCGATAATACTGAGTGATGAATTTAATACAAACACACTCGAGTTAACAATGGAATGAAAGCTAACGACCTCACCGAAGCCGCCAGGAACATTAAAACATCAAAACCGAGAATGCGTTTGTTACTGCATGTTGTACGCTGCTGTTTGTGTTTGTCACGCTACATGTCCGTCATACGTCCACACATTAAAGATGCATTCGTTTCAGCTGTAACACACGACTATACGCTTTATAATGTTTAATTTGTGATGATGATAATATTTGAACTTTTACAATAGCTAAAATTGGGAGATCAATCGCATAAGTTTAGGCTTGCAGCATGGCCCCCTAACTAATAAAAAAAATCCAGCCTATATACGGACGATACGATTGTTTTGTTTTATTTATTATTATAGCGTAAGCTGCTTTATGATAAGGACAAGATATACAATTTTATCGTTTATGTTTTGTCCATGACAAAGCGGCTTGATAAACAAGAAAAAACTCTTACGACGTGATAATAGAGTGGATTTTTATTAGTAGGGGGTTAAATGTAAAAGTACGGTCGGTAATGACGTCACCGCGGGTCGCAGGGTCGCCCCGGCGCCGAGGGTAGCGGGTCCCGCACCAGCTCCGTGCTACCCGACTTGCTCAGCCAGGCCGGCCAGCCCACCACGCCGCCCAGACACGACAAGTCCACCAGCGAGGAGGTACTTATGCTCCATCTATGCCTATACTCAGCCAGTATAACATGCTCATACAACCTGACCGGGAAAATAAGCCGTATCTCATATAATTTTCTGAGATATTGTGGTTGCGCCCACCGAAGCCCATGTGTGCTTTAGGTTAGGGTTTTGGAAACAGAAATAATGGTATTATTTTTTCAGTACCGATTTTTGTCAACTGCATAATATTATGTGGATTTTGGCAGGCACAACAACGAAATAACAATGTCAAACGCTTAATGGTTTAATTGAGCGTAACTCAGTTTCTCTAGTGTTTGTACCGGTTTTTATTTTCCTAGTCAAGTTTTTACAATTACTCAGTATAATTAATTATAATATTGGCTATTCCCATAGCTTAATATAGTGAGATCAGAACTTATTTTGCGTAATATCCATCGTAACTAAAGTCGGGCTTCATACAGGTTTACGATGTACGTTTTATTGTAAGCATAATATATTTGTGTTTAACTTAACATTGGGCTCCTAACTTATTAACGTTGGAACATTTTGGGACTATCATCAATATGAAACAATCATAATAAATTTAATTAAACCATCATGGACGTAAAACATATTACATAATAATATTATATTGGTTCACTGTTAACTCTAGCCATTTGGGTATTAAAATCGTTAGGAGCCCTTGTTCATCGACCAAGCTTTTAGTATGTATTATATTAATGTGATAATGGTTGTCAATCATGCAAACGTCTTGGAGCGACGGTCCCCGACCAGTTTGCAGACTGCTGTTATCACTATGTAAGTACGAAATGCATCGCAGCCGTAATGCCTCAAAGCATTATATCATAGAATGTTGTTTGATCGACTAGACAGCTCACTTCTCTATTTATGCATACCTACATTCGCTTTCATGTTCGGTACCAAACGTAGCTTGTAAAGTAGCCCAGAGTATTTAACTATTTATTGGCATAAAAATATTTAGAGTGTTTTATATTTGAAGGAATTAATTAAATACTTTGTTACTAGATAAACCTTAAAAAAATAAGTAGATTTTCAAATGATTCGACAACTTACTAAAAAAAATTCTATGATGTAAAAAACAGAAAAGACTTTCCATCACTTCATGACACCTCTCTTTATAAACTTTCTGATCATATCGCCGCCACCTTGATATTTACAATTAATGCTAATACGAGTATATAGCACAGCAAATAACTTTCCGATCATAATTGGATGAAAACTAATAAACGGGACGGAGGTTTAACTAACCGTACATGTAATGGACCACCATTAAGGGGCCGCTTCAATTTCTGACATTATATTTTTTTAATTTCAGTATAGACAGGCGATAGCCGGTGCCCCCCACCACCACCCCTCCTCGGCGCAGTCCACGCCGTCCAAATCGTTCGTGACCGCCGCCTCCCCGCACCCCCTCCAGCAGTCCCCGTCCGGCTCGTCCGTGGGCTCGCAGCAACAGTTCCTCCCGCTCCAACAGAAGCAGCGCTCGTTCCTGACGTTCGGCTTCGGCGCCGGATCCGCGGGCACCGGCGGCTCCGGCAACGCGTCGCGCCGCGAGAGCCACGTCAACGTCAACGTCACGCCCACCTCGCACGACCTCACCTCCGACACGCCCGAGATCCGCAAGTACAAGAAGAGGTTCAACTCCGAGATACTGTGCGCCGCCCTCTGGGGTTAGTTACTAAGCTATTTCATGCAAATTTTTATAGAGAGTTTTGCAACTCGCCTCTTCGCTCTTGTTTTGGACTATAACACAAAATTGTCTTTATTTTATTATTTTGTTAAACGATGGTTACTTATATCTAAAATTTTGTAATGAGTAAAATCTTTTAACAATTAGGTACACATTGTCTTGACAATTATATAGCTTTTAGTCTAAACTAATATATATAATATATAATGTTCTCTGCAGGTGTTAATCTGCTAATTGGCACAGAGAATGGTCTGATGCTACTCGACCGCTCCGGCCAAGGCAAAGTATATCAATTGATCTCAAGACGCCGTTTCCAGCAAATGGAAGTGTTAGAAGGACAAAATATTTTAGTGACCGTCTCCGGGAAGAAGAACCGCGTCCGCGTGTACTATTTAAGTTGGCTGAAGTCAAAGATTTTGCGTACCGATGGCTTGAGTGAAGTAAGTATTCCAATTTGAAGCACATTTCACCCTATAGAGTTAAAGCGAATGCAGCTCGTTGTGCTCGTCTAGTAGTGAGATAAATACAGAAAGATGAACATGAGTTTCTGTACAAAACAAAAATCTGAAATGTCACATTATTATGTTGTCAAAATATTTATTTAAAAAAAATTGTAAAAGTTATGATTAGGTACTTTACCTACAGCAACTCACCCCTATTCATTCTATTTGTTCATTAATATAATACAAGCGTTTACATTTTCAGCAAGTAGAAAGAAGAAATGGTTGGATAAATGTAGGAGAATTACAAGGTGCTGTACATTTCCGTATAGTGAAGTACGAACGAATTAAGTTTCTAGTGATAGCTCTCAAAGACTCAATCGAGATTTATGCTTGGGCCCCAAAACCCTATCACAAATTTATGGCATTTAAGAGTTTTGGAGACCTACAACACAGGTAACTGTTACTTTAAAACACGTTTTAATACTTCATTTTTATTTTTCAAATGTATGTCATAATAACAAATTGTTTTCAGGCCCTTATTAGTTGACTTAACAATTGAAGAAGGTACAAGACTGAAAGTAATATATGGTTCAGCTGATGGTTTCCATGCTGTGGATCTTGACACAGCCAGTGTTTATGATATCTACATACCAAAACATGTAAGTACTTTTTCTTTATCACATTAGAATACATGTATTAAAATAAAACATAGTTTTACCAAATTTTTTGCCAAATTGGGTTTTGAAAGTTTTTGAGTGTAATTATTCTTTTGTCCTAGCTGGAGCTAACAAAAAGCGCAAAGTAACAAGTTTTTTTTAATTCTAAACTACGGGTTTATTTACTTTGTAAGTGTTAATAATGGCCATAGAGAATATGCGACATTCTAAGCTTTGGCAACTCCGAACCCAACTGAAATATTCTATTTGCTACAAGAGTAAGCAAAAGCCCCTCTACTTTGTTGTGCCCCAGGCCATGGAAAACACTTAACGTAACCATAAGCTGGTGCTATTTTATTATATTTTTTTTTATTTCAGACTCAAGGAGCTATTGTCCCCCATTGCATTGTACCGCTGCCCAATTCAAACGGAGTGCAACTTTTACTGTGTTACGACAATGAAGGCGTTTATGTCAGTACTTACGGCCGCGTTAGCAAAAATATAGTTTTACAGGTAAGATTACCCCATCTAAGTCCTATTACCAATATTTTTTGTTGATATTAATATAAAGTAAGGTGCCTCACGACTCGTTTTAAAAAATAAATTTAACGATTGATTATTATTATTTGTCGGTCGGTCATGTCACATATGTAAATCATCACCATAAATCACAATAAAGTCTCATATAACATTTTTCTGAAAAATCTCTTATTTAGAAATCTCATACTTTAGAATCCTGTTTATGCCTCTGATGGCTAAAACAAATTATTATCATCAATTTTAAATAATGATAATGTTTGGTTTTCAGTGGGGTGAAATGCCGACTTCTGTTGCCTATATTGGTACTGGACAAATTATGGGCTGGGGCAATAAAGCGATTGAAATACGATCAGTAGAAAGTGGCCACCTTGATGGAGTTTTTATGCACAAGAAAGCACAACGCCTGAAGTTCTTATGCGAACGCAACGACAAAGTATTCTTTTCATCTGCTAAGGGAGGATCGTCGTGTCAAATATATTTCATGACTTTGAATAAACCGGGCATGGCTAACTGGTAGTAGACTAATGGATCGATTCATAAGAAAAGTTCGATTCTGTGATTTAAGATTATTATGGCCAAATGGGCAATCAAGCCAAAAGTGTAGTCAAGCAGCTAAAGTTGAATGTGTTTTGGTCGTTTGGAATTCAAAGACTTTGTGATAATGACAGATTATTATGCTCAAAAGACAATCCACAAATTATTCAGTTTCAAGAATCTTTATCTTTTACGACGTGACATTTTGTACTGAATAAATGTAATTTCAATACAAGCTATAAAATATAATATTATATATATAAGCAATAACCTATAGGATAAATGTTTTTTATATTGACAATTATGAGTAAGTTATGCTGCTTAGGTTTTATGTTGCAATTGTTAAAAGTATAATTGAGATCAAACTATCAACCATATTATGCCATATTATATTGTTTATAATTGTAAGTTAAGTGGAACAAGATTATTTTATTTAGTATATTTTTTGTTTCATATTTTTAATTAAAATATAAATAAATATAAACGAGTACACATAACAATAGCACTAAATACAATAAAAAGATTGTGTCAGGATAGCATAATATTGTATTTTTTCAATTAATTTAGTCTAAATTTACTTACCTATGTATGATTTATTGACTAGAAAAAAACTGATTTTATACCAGTAATGCACTAGACTAATGACATAATAGTAAAAATTAAAATTGCTGCCATTCAACATTATTATATTGAAATATATTTTTAAGTTTAGCCTGATTCACCTAAATTCATTTGTTTTTGTGTTGTGCTATTCTGGTACCATAGTAAAAGCATTTAATTAGTTCTTGTAAATTATTATTGATCTTTCTCATAACACTTAGTAATTGGCACAAAACACTGTAAAAATAATCACAACCAGCTGCAATAATTTTTGATCAATACTAAAAATTTGGTACTATTTATTATTTATTTGTTATGTACTATATTATTTACATGTATAAAGATGTAATTGTGCATATTGAAAATACAATTCAAGACTTTTATTTGAACACCTTTAAATTTGAAGACATCTATTACCACTATGTCAATAATAAATCTCATGAGGAAATCTAGTAATCATTGCAAAGATTGATTTATCACTGCCAAATTCATTTTTAGTTTATCACTTGTAAAAGAATTTATGTTCACAAAAATTTCAAATAGTTTTTCCTGGATTCGTACAAACATACATTACTGAGCTTTAGTCAAAATAAAATAAGATGGCATCAGTGGTCATTGATCTTTCTAGTCTAGGAGCAATGAGAATTATGCTCGCACTGTATTTTGTTGTTAACTTAAAAACAAAAATTGTCCTCTTGTAAAGAAAATACAAGAGAATTTTCTGTTAACACCAAAAGTGGCTACTATAGGGCTACTATAATATGGGTGGCGCCAGTTTGAGGCACTGAGGCCTTTTTAATGTTTAGATGTTTCAATAGGAATTGGCACTTTCATTTTTACATTATTCAATACAAATACAAAGATGTTTGGAGTAAAATTATTGGTGCAAGCTATTGATAATCCTTTAGATCAGCGGTAGGCAACAGGCGGTAGATGGTTGAATCTCGGAATAAAATATTGTAATGTATTTTATACCAAGTACCAATTAAATAATAACTAATAAGGTATAAGTAATATCTTTATTATATAACTAATGTTTTTTCTGGACCTCGTTAAAAATTTGCCACAGTATCCTGACCCCACCTAAAATTACTTGCCAACCCCTGCTTTAGATGTTCATCAGAGACCGAAATTTATTTGTAACAAAGTTCATCTACGAAAATGCCTGATCCGCACACAATGGGCTGGCAGTCCAGATGCGGACTGCGGTCCGCCATTTGATGACCCCTGCAATGGTCTGTCTTAAGCTCACTAGTGACTAGAGTAAAAATTTTCTTTGGTCTTAACCTCTATTCTGCGGAAGCACTCATCCTTATTGGATGGTTTTGAAAATGAAAGGTGATATACAATTATTTTCTTAACACCTCCATTGTGAGTATGGCAGACACAATCGATTTTCAATTGTTATGCGGCAGCCGGCTGTCGCTTGGGGATTGATTTGATAAATAAAATAATTTGTAACATGTTCAACTGTTTTGAAGAGAACAAAAGATATATTTAAGTAATATAAAGGTAAAAAGTATGTATAAAAAACTTCGTTGATAAATTATTAAAATACTCCAGATCTAGAAAAGTATTCTGTTTCTTTTTGGGACATAGGTACTAGCATTAAACCAGGTACGGGCGGCTGCATTTCCAAGTCTCGCAAATTGTTCACTTTAATCTTAAGATTACTTCGAAGTTTATTTATGTCTATATTAATTTGTTTTTGATCTGCTTCCAACAAGTTTTTAGTATCCTCCAAATTGTGTTTCACCAGCACTGAACCGACCGTCACCCAGCATTTCTTTTGTTCATTTTTATTAACATCGCGTAACGCTTCTCTGTTTTGATTTCTTCTTTTATCTAGCATTACTATTTCACGTTTGTCGCTTAATATTTCCTCGGCTAACTTTTCTACTGATACCAAATATTTTAAAACCTTGGCTTGATCTTCCATGTTTGCAATTTTTCAACATAGTGATCACAGATTATTATTATATATGATAGTATAGTGATATATATTATATATATATTTTTTTTATTAAAAAAATTTTACGGGCCTGGATTCTAGTCCTTTTAGCCCAGTCCTTAAAATACATTTCATTGTTTTTAACAACAAGTAACTTAACTTAAGCTTAACATTACACAGGGGCCAGAGCATTACGGAATTAAAGTTTTTTCCCAACATTTTTTAAAAAGCTATAAAGCGGACCATAAAAAGTATTTTTTTTGAAGTAAATCTTTCAAAGACAAGTTGTCTATGTTTATATCACTGTCACTGTCAACTTTGTCCAATAATTCACTGATTTCACTACACATCATTAGGCGTGCCATATTATGTTTTCCACATCGAAGCAGATGATCAAGAGTCTCCTCTTCAACGCCGCAATCACAAAATGAGGTATTCACCATCTTCAATCTGTAGAGATGAGATTTAACTTGGCAATGCCCAAATCTCATCCTGTTCATAGTAACTATCAATGATCTAGACATTTCTTTCAATTTATGGTACCACGGTTTGGCGGGCGGGACCTTTTGTATATCGTAATACCATTTTCCTTTTTCAGACGACGTTTGGGTAAAGTATGCCTTGAACAACTCTCCCAGGCAGTCTTTCATAGAAGCATGTATATCTGTATACGGTATGTGCTGGAGTTGACTGTGGTCTTCGTCTGGATCTCCTCTTGTTGCTGCATCAGCTTCTTCGTTGCCAGTAATTCCAGAGTGAGAAGGTACCCAAATGAATTTAACATTTTTACTATTATTATACATATGGTACAAAGTGTGCTTAATTTTTAAAATTAAATAATTTGTATTAAATTTTAAAACCCTATTTTTAAGTGCAGTTATAACACTAAGTGAATCAGTTAAAATCAAACAATTGCTTTCATTAATTGAAGATATATACAATAATGCTTTATATATAGCATGACATTCAGCAGTAAATATACTACATTCATACGCTAATTTTATACATTTTTTAATTTTTTTCTGAGGATCATAATAGGCTGATGTAACAATATTTAAGGTTTTCGACCCATCAGTATAAATTCTGTACTCATTATCTATAGTATTGAGAAGATCATTTTGATTACTTATTTGTTGCTCACATATTGTAACATCATGCATGTATGCATTATATTCAATATTATACATAGGCCAATGATTTTCTCTAAATATATAATTTCCAATATTTAAGTAAATGTTTATCATAATCCTTAATAGTTCTGGCAATTTTTTAGAAATAATGTTAGAAACATCAGTATATGGACCCACATTCATACTATTTGTTGGAACTATAGGAAGAATTCTATTTAAAAGATGATTATTTTTAGAGGCAAATACCTTTAAGCAAAATCGTTCAGCAATTTTTAGCCTTATAATAGTTAGTGGAGGTATACATGTCTCGGCCTCCATGATATGTATAGGAGTAGAGCACATTGCACCTGTTATGACTCTAAGAGCTTTGTTTTGAATAACATCTAATTTTCTTAATAAGTTATAATTACAGTTGTAATATGCTAAGGTGCTGTAATCAAAGTGACTACGTACTAAACTCTTATATAACATGGATAAAGTTTTAGGGTCGGATCCCCAGTGTACTCCTGCCAAAGATCTAATTATGTTAAGACCTCCACAAGCTTTTTTGATAATTTGTTGGATATAATTTTCAAATTTTAACTTATTGTCAAGATATATCCCCAAAAACTTTTTTTCGCAGACCCATTTGAGACTGTTGTTGTGAAGTTTAACGTTAAATAAACTTCCTGGATCTGATTTAGAGAAAATCATGGCTGTACTTTTTTCCAAACTTATCCATAGCTTTAATTCATGAAGCCCCAAGCAGCCACATCCGGCCGCGATAACAATGAAAAAGCTATTGTGTCTCGTTTTGCCACGACTGATGGGTTAATTTTCTAGTATAGTATTTATATACTTGTTCTAATGCCTTATTTAATATATTTACAGCAATATTTACATCCTTATGACTACTATACACAACAATATCATCCGCATACTGTAGAAATTTTACATTACAACTTAAAAGATATTTACACAGTTGACTTGTGTATATGCTGTATAACAGTGGCGAAATAGTGGCACCTTGCATTGTGCCTTTATATATATATATATATATATATATATATATATATATATATATATATATATATATATATATATATATAAAGTTTTACATTACAACTTAAAAGATATTTACACAGTTGACTTGTGTATATGCTGTATAACAGTGGCGAAATAGTGGCACCTTGCATTGTGCCTTTATATATATATATATATATAAAGGCACAAAATTTCTACAGTATGCGGATGATATTGTTGTGTATAGTAATCATAAGGATGTAAATATTGCTGTAAATATATTAAATAAGGCATTAGAACAAGTATATAAATACTATACTAGAAAATTAAATTAGAACAAGTATATAAATACTATACTGCTAAGATATTATTTGATTCAACATACCAGTCTAGTCTCACCTTAAGCATGTATTCAAATATTTTACCAACACAAGATGACAAAGATATAGGTCTATATGAGTTACAGTCATTTTCCGGTTTTTCTGGTTTAAGGATTGGTACAATACATTGTGTTTTCCATGAGTCTGGTATAAGATTGTTTGTCCATAATAGATTATAAATATCTAATAAAATTTTTTGGGCATCTTCATGCATGTAGCCTAATATTTTGTAAGGGATGTCGTCTAAGCCTGGAGTAGTGTCTTTTCTAGATTTCAAAGCAAATTGGAATTCTTGCCATGTAAAAGTATTACTCAAAAATATGCTACTTGAATTGCCTTCCTGGATAAAATATGAATTTAATAAATTACTGTCTATATATTTTTCAGGTGGATCATTGGGTGCATACTTATCAAGAAAAGATGGAATCCATTCACTGTTTTTTGGTTTACTAACAGAAGAAGCTCTTTTAAATCTGCGGATATAATTCCAGATGACAGCAACAGGTGTTTGTCTGTTGAATGATTCACAAAGGTTTCTCCAACTATTCTTTTTCTTTTCCCTTAATAACTTTTTTTTAATTGCATCTATTTTTTTATATTCAATGAAATTTTTAGCATTAGCAAAATTTAGAGCAGCTTTACTTTTTTTAACTGCTTCTAAGCATTCATTATCCCACCAGGGAACTGGTTTTTTCCTAATGGTTGGGGAAGTTATATTTAGTTTTGGAATACATGATTCTTTAACTGTATTTAATGTAACACAAAATTTATTATAAGTAGATAAAGGTTCGTTGTAATCAATAGTAAATGACCTGAATGCCTTTTCAGTTTCAGATGCAAAGAGCTTCCAATCTGCCTTGTCATACAGAAATCTTTCCGTTGGTTGACCAACTTCAAAATCTTGTGGATGGAGTTCAATAAATGTGAAAGTGGGATAATGATAGCTGCCCATTAGATCATCACTAACGCTCCAATGGCATAGAGGAGCGATTTGTGGACTAACACAAGTAATGTCAATTGAAGATTGGCTATTACGCAAACTACCTACTGTTGTTGGAGCTCCCGAGTTCAGGATACATAGGTCACACTCATCTAATAAATCGTAAACATCTGTACCTCGAGGCTTGGTTTGAAGACATCCAAAAGCAACATGATGAGCATTTAAATCTCTGGATAGTATTATGGGTTTTGGTAAACTATTAATAATTAGTTTAAGTTGTCTAGATTTGAACCTTCCTGGTCTTGGTGGACTATAACTACATAAGATAGACAAATTACCAATATCAGTTTTAAGAACTATAGCTGCAGATTGTAAATCTTCATAAAAAGGCAGATTGACAGTAATGTATTTGAAATTATTCCTAATGAGTATGCCGACTCCACCACGGCCATTAAGGCCATGTTGGTAAATAAAATTATAGCCTGTTATTTTAAAATTATGATTTTCTTTTAAATGTGTTTCATTTAACAAACATATATCAATGTCATTTTGGTCCAAAAAAGTAATAAGAGGTTTTTTGCTATTAAGATTTTCAACATTAAATTGGCATATTTTCAAAAAATTACTATCCATGTTTAAGGTTATTTAATAATACTTCCTTTATTGCTGATGTTATCATTTTTTTATTACTGTTACTTAAATTTACTAATGTAGCTACTAAAGACTTTAAAATGTTGTCGCTTTTTATTATACCTTGTATTAATTCCTCATTAGTTATCTCATGTTTTTTGTAATGTGCCAAACTGTAAGTGTGGTCAGTGTTTTTAGTCACATTTGTGTATGCCATTTTATTTTGTTTTTCAAATATTTTCTTTTGCTTAACCGGACAGTTTCTAGATATAGCAAAATGTGGTCCACCACAGTTGGCACAATGCAGTGCCTGATCATCAGGGCACTTAGAATAATGATGTTCCTTTGAACAAATCGAACATTTTTGGACACATTTACATATCTTAGCATGGTGATTAAATTTAAAGCACTTGTAACATTGCAGCAAAGGAGGGTTATATTCATATACTTTATAATTAAAAATATCTAATGAGACAGATTGTGGTAGTATATTGGAGAGAAATGTCACAGAAACCGTTTGAAACGGTTTCACTTTGCCATAAACTTTTGGTGAACCTTCTCACTCCAATAATTTCATAGGCAGAAGTTACTTTTTGAATAGGTCTTCATTACTTATCCTAGTCGGTACATACCGTAGTACTCCTATCTTTTCGATGCTCCTAGCTGGGATGAATGCTTTGAAATTATTTTTTCTATGGAAGTCTTCATTGAGCAAGTAATTATTGGCATAACTTGCCTGGGAGAATGCTATTGCTATTTTATTGGCTGCTACTCTTTTTATTCCGGTTATTCCTTTGATTTCTTCTTTGAATATGGATGTTAGTGTTAACGGATTTTTGTTGCCGATATTGCTATCGGTTTGGGTGGATTCGGTATATACTCCTGAGAGTGGGACTTCTCAGGGAACAAGCGTCTGTAGCCGGGTTTACTATACGGGATGTAAAATGACTCATCTAGAACATCCCTGTCTTCGTCAGTATCAGGCCCTCGCGGCCTGTTTCTGCCGGGTTTCCCAGGGGCTGTCCTCCCAGGATCCTCCATTTCAACGTCTATTATTCCACCGTTTTGCGTTGTTTTATTATTAAAATGCTTTATATAAACAATTTTAAATAATTAATTTCGCAAAAGTTGAAAAAATACGACTTCTCTTTTTAAAAAGCCCGCCAACTTTCTCTCAACATAGTGTTTTTTTTTTTTAATTTATTCGTGACCATGGATACAAGTCCTTCAGCCGTAAAAACAAATAAATTATAAAATTAATTAGAATACATAAACATTAGAAACATAACGTTACAACTTACAAGACATTACATAGGTATTTAAATACTTAAATTAAACAAACTTATGACATTTATAAATACGAATGAGACATGAGTCATGACATTTCAAATATAAACTAAAAAAAAACAATTAGGTACATAAATTTAACAAATATAACCTAGAATCTACAAATATATAATAATAATCTGTGACCTAGAAATTAGAGCTCTAAATTTCTTATTAGGTACTAAATTTTTCCTATAGTATTTACAATATACTTATAAATAGGGTGAAAGTAAATAGTGTTTCTTAATAGATCTTGACTGAGGCGGGGGACACTTAAAGAGTTCTGTTCAGCTATTTCTTTGATCATGTTAACAAATATAGATCTCTGTATGGCAAAGACTGGACACTTAAAAAGCATGTGATCGATGTCTGCGTTTTCTTCAGAGCAATGTGTACAGTTACTATTATTTACTATGTTCATTCTGCTGAGATGTGAGGGAATTAGGCCATGTCCAAAGCGCAAACCATTAATACTAGTCACAAACTTTCTATCCACATAACCAAGCCTACTGTACCATGGTGATATCGGTAAGTCTCTTTGTATTTCCGAATACCATTTTCCTTTAGTTTCTGTTATTTTCTTCCAATATTCTATCCATAAACTTTTTACTGAGCTTTTAATTTGTGGATAGAAATCCGTGAATGGGACTTTAAAAGTTCCTGAAATGTCCACATCATGTTCCCTACGAGTCACTTGGTCAACAATTTCATTGCCTAATATGCCACTGTGGGAGGGCCCACACTAATTCTATATTCTTTTCAATTTTCTAAAAAAATATCTTATTCTAAATATAATATAATTTTGTTTATAACACAAACTTTGGTTACAAATAGAATTTAGTACACTTTTTCCAGTAATATTACTGTAATATAGTTGTAAATAGTACTTTTTCAATAGTGTTAAATAATTTAAAAATAAGATGAGTGTAGATAGCGACGGGGGTCCGGCCCCCGCAGATACTTCTAAGAAAAGAAAATTGGATGATATCGATAGCTGTACAGTGGATTATAGAATGTTTACAAAAACAAATTATAAAAGGCAATTCCCGGAGAACTATAGTAGCGATTGCGTTGTGTATGTAGAATCGATAAACAATGAAAAATTGGGAAACAAAAAATCCCATTGCTTTGACCAAATTATTCACGGAAAATGTTAAGGGCATCATAGGAGTTCATAGAGTTAACGCTCATAAAGTTGGTGTCACCTTTAAGAAGCCCGCTCCTGCGAATTACTTCTTAAAAATGGATCATTTTTAACAAAAAATAAACTGAAAGCCTTTGTACCGGCCCACCAGTCGGAAATTACTGGTGTTATAAAATATGTGCCTAAGGATCTGTCCAATGAAGTTATATACAAAAACATTGCATGCGACACAGAAGTGATTTCAATTAAAAGATTTTTTAAGAAAGTTGAAGGGAAACTTACTCCATTGGGTACAATAGCAGTTACCTTCGCTGGTACAATTTTACCTCAATACGCCTACATACAAATGTTCAGGTATCCAGTACATTTATACATACCACCATTATTGCAATGCTTCAAATACCTCAAGTTCAACCACTCTGCCAAAGTTTGCCGAGGAGAGCAAATGTGCTCCTCATGTGCTGGACGGCACTCATACAAAGAATGTGATGTAGAAGAAATTGTATGCCTCAACTGTAGCGGAAATCATTTGGCCATCTCACGAGACTGTCCAGTGAAACAGAAGAAAATGCAGGAAAAGAAGTCCAAATATCAGAATGTTAACCGTAGCTATGCCACTGTGGTGAGTAGTGTTCCGTTGCTCACTGACCCTAAATCTTTTCCAGCTATTTCTAAACCTATTAATGTAAATACTGCTGGTAACACTAAAACAAATTTCGATGTAGAACAAATTTTGAATAATGACATTATAATGAATGCCTTAGTTAAGTCTCTTGTAATCCTCGGTAATAACAATACTCCAGTCACGAATAAAAGAATTAAAGATATACTATTATCTAATTTAATCACATAATGGATACATATTTAAATATAGCACAATTTAATATACAAAGCTTGCAGAATAAAAGAGCCTTATTAAAAACATTTCTTTTTGATCACAATATAGACATATGTCTGTTAAATGAGACATGGCTTAGGAGTTCAAGTATAATTCCAGATTTTACACCTTATAATTTCATACGTAAAGATTCATTAAATTCACATAATGGAGTAGGTATACTCATTAAACAAAACCTCAAATACAAAATTATAAATACAACTTTTTACGAAAGTATTCAAAATATTTGTATATCATTAGAAACTACAATAGGAACAATACACATTTTATGTGTGTACTGCCCACCTAATAAAAGGTTTGATACAAATAAATTAAAAAAAGTATTACTTGAAACTCCTAAGCCATGTCTCATCATGGGAGACTTTAACGCACACCACATTTTATTCGGATGCCACTCAAACAATAACAGAGGTAACAGTTTGTTTAACATCATAGATGAATTTGACATGTGTATATTGAACGATGGCAGTGTCACAACAGTTCAGGCACCAAATAGAAATCCATCTGCAATTGATTTAACTCTTGTTAGTCCTTCTTTAGCTCCTCTTTGCGAATGGCTTGTCCACAGTGATCCAATGGGCAGCTACCACTATCCAACTCAGGTAACTATTAATGTACAGCCCTCAATATATGAAGTTCGTCCTGTGGAAGAAAAATATATTTACAGTAAAACAGATTGGAATAAATATTTTAAGTTATCAGAGACATATTTTTCAGAATTAAATGTAGATAATAATAATTTAGAACCACTTCAGTTATACAATAGTTTTGTCAGTATTTTAAGTAATCTAAGATCAGTAACAGTACCAAAACAAAATATAAAGCCAATTTCAAAGCCATTGAGAAAACCAGCTCCTTGGTGGAACCAAAAATGTGAAGATGCAGTTCGAAAATCCAAGGAAGCTTTAATAAATTATCGATCTTCACCCAGTATTGACAATTTTATTACTTATAAAAAGTTAGATGCTCAAAAGAAAAGAATATTAAGGGAGGAAAGGGTTAAATCATGGCATGACTTGTGTAGTAGTTTTAATAGAATGACACCAGTATCTAGAATATGGGGATACATTAAGAGATTTAGGAGAATAGGTACCTCCCATAATAGGTATTTAAATGATAATTGGGTACCATCCTTTTTGAATAAAATCACAGATCAGTCTCAGATAAATGAAAGTAATTTAAAGACTATTTTTGATCAAGCCGTTGAAGATGAAAGTAATTCATTTCTTAATAAGCCATTTACACTAAGCGAATTGTACATATCTTTAAAAAGTAGAAAAGACACAACACCAGGCTTGGATAGTATACCATATATTTTAATTAAGAAACTACACTCTAATGCCATAGAAATACTTTTAAATATTTATAATAGATTATGGGATAGTTTAGTAATACCAGAGTCATGGAAAACTCAATGTGTCATTCCTATTTTAAAACCAAATAAACCTGCTGGTAATCCAACTTCCTACAGGCCCATTTCCCTATCATGTTTAGGTAAGCTCTTTGAAAACATGTTAAAACTAAGATTAGATTACTTTGCTGAATCACAAAACTTTTTACCGGATATTCAATTCGGATTTAGGAAAGGAAAAAGTTGTTCTGGAAGCTTTGTATAATTTATAGAGGATTTAAAAAAGGCAAAACTAAGTCACTGTAGTGCTGTGTGTGTATTTTTAGATGTAAAAGCTGCTTTTGATAGTGTTAACATTGAAGTGTTAATAAAAGTTTTACAAGAACTAGGATTTCCGGTAAAAACTTTAAAATGGATATACAAATTTTTATATGACAGAAAAGTCTATGTCAAATTCAATAATAAATTGCATGGGCCACAAAAGGCCAATAAAGGCACAATGCAAGGTGCTACGACATCACCATCTCTATATAACTTTTATACATCTCAAATACTTAAATTTGTAAATATACTTGGAGTAAAAGTTTTGCAATTTGCTGATGACTTGCTTTTTATTAGCTCAATTACAAAATTATTACAAGGATATTTTAAAATTAGAAATTAGTTCAGAAAAAAGTTCGGTGTTAATATTTAGTAAAGATGTACCTGCACAGTCTGTAAATATAACTTATAATAATGACAGAATTCCCGTTGTGAATCAACACAGATTTTTAGGAGTTATTATTGATAATAAACTTAAATTTAATAAACATATAAACTATGTATGCCAGAATGCTATGAGAAGCATAAATGTAATGAGAAGTTTGGCAGGAACATTTTGGGGTTCAGACCCAAAAACTCTTAACATGTTGTACAAAAGCATAGTCAGAAGTCATTTTGATTATAGTTCATTAGCTTATATGAATGCAAATATAACATTACTAAGGAAATTAGATGTTATACAGAATATGGGTTTAAGAATAATAAGTGGTGCCATGCGCACTACCCCTATTGTGTCTATTGAAATAGAAAATTGTATACCTCCATTGTCTCTGCGCCGTTTACAATTGGCTGAGAGATTTTGTCTTAAACAGTTATCCTGTGATAACAATTTTATAGTGAACCAATTGTTGCATCCTGTAGAAATTGTAGGGTCAGCTTCACCAATTATTACATGTAATGATCTCATTTCTGCTTCTTTACCTGAAATACCAACAATTATGTTTTTAACAAAAAAATGTGCTAAAAATATGTATACGAGTAATAAGTGGCCAATTTATCAGTATCCTTATGAGATTACAATTAACTATTTTACTATTTAGTGTCATTTAAACTCCGTTACAAATAAATTTGACTTTGTACAATTTTTACAGGATAAAAGAGATTTTTACACAATATATACAGATGGTTCCAAAAGTGATGAAGTTAAAGCTGCATACTATGACCCACAAATTAAACTGAGCAAATGTTTTAAAATGCCACAAAGCTGCAGTATTTTCACAGCAGAGGCTTGGGCAATATTAGCTGCTTTGACATATGTTTATACTAATGTAAATAATGTAAATATTTTAATTATTAGTGATTCAAAAAGTGTACTAAATTCTATTTGTAACCAAAGTTTGTGTTATAAACAAAATTATATTATATTTAGAATAAGATATTTTTTTAGAAAATTGATTGAAAAGAATATAGAATTAGTGTGGGCCCTCCCACAGTGGCATATTAGGCAATGAAATTGTTGACCAAGTGACTTGTAGGGAACATGATGTGGACATTTCAGGAACTTTTAAAGTCCCATTCACGGATTTCTATCCACAAATTAAAAGCTCAGTAAAAAGTTTATGGATAGAATATTGGAAGAAAATAACAGAAACTAAAGGAAAATGGTATTCGGAAATACAAAGAGACTTACCGATATCACCATGGTACAGTAGGCTTAGTTATGTGGATAGAAAGTTTGTGACTAGTATTAATCGTTTGCGCTTTGGACATTGCCTAATTCCCTCACATCTCAGCAGAATGAACATAGTAAATAATAGTAACTGTACACATTGCTCTGAAGAAAACGCAGACATCGATCACATGCTTTTTAAGTGTCCAGTCTTTGCCATACAGAGATCTATATTTGTTGACATGATCAAAGAAATAGCTGAACAGAACTCTTTAAGTGTCCCCCGCCTCAGTCAAGATCTATTAAAAAACACTATTTACTTTCACCCTATTTATAAGTATATTGTAAATACTATGTATAGGAAAAATTTAGTACGTAATAAGAAATTTAGAGCTCTAATTTCTAGGTTACATTATGTATATTTGTTAAATTTATGTACCTAATTGTTTTTTTTTTTTAGTTTATATTTGAAATGTCATGACTCATGTCTCATTCGTATTTATAAATGTCATAAGTTTGTTTAATTTAAGTATTTAAATACCTATGTAATGTCTTGTAAGTTGTAACGTTATATGTTTCTAATGTTATGTATTCTAATTAATTTTATAATTTATTTGTTTTTACGGCTGAAGGACTTGTATCCATGGTCACGAATAAATTAAAAAAAAAAAAAACACTTTTATAGTGATCACAACATGGAGGTACACTATTGGAGGGCGCCTTATATATTGACAGTTGATCATGTTACTCTTTCTAACTAACGATGCAGTAAGTTGAGTGAAGGAGAAAGCTCATATCGGTGTATAAACGTTAGAGCTGTAAAAGTAATGAAAAAAAGCGTACCCGTATGTATTCGTTACTTTAACTGTTCGCACTCGTTACTATTGTATCGTTACTCGTTACTCGATAGTTTTGAATTTTGAGACCTCATACATAACCAAGTTTTGTTGATAATTGTGTTCCATACCCAAAGGTTAAAAACGGGACCCTTTTACTGAGACGTCGATATCTGTCCGTCTACATCTGTCTGTCTCCAGGCTGTATCTCAAGAACCGCTATAGTTAAACTTCTGAAAATTTCACAGATTGTGTGTTTCTGGTGCCGCTATAACAACAAATACTATAAACAAAATAAAGTTAATATTTACAACAAACATGTTCTTTTTTGGCCTTTTTGCTCGTAATCCATAATGGCAACATGTAGTGTAGACACTTGAAATTTTCACAAAATCCTGAGATATATATTATATTATATAAACTTTAATATTTAATAAATAATAAAATTAGAATAAAATAAATAATTAACACTATTTTTCCTTACTTTCACTTTATCACAGTACGGTATCCTTTGTGCGCGAGTCCGACTCGCACTTGGCCGATCTTTTGGATATTTGAATAAGTTAATAATTTTTTAATTTAAGAGTAGCATTGACCTACAAAAAGAACAATCCATATTTTGGGACCATCAAAACGAAATTTTAAATCCTTTCTATCTCTGTTAGCTACCACTTTCAAGAATTTTCGCGAGGAAATTGTTGTTCTTCTTATCAAAATGAAGCTACTCACGAAAAATTTGCTTGATAATAATTTTAAAAAATTGTTCTAGGGAGCCCGGACTGTAAAAAATCTTTATTCTAAAAAATTAAATTAACCTATCAACCCACTTTATATGGACACTGGCGACCGCGACAACAATAGAATAACAATAGATTTCCAAGAATCCGCGATCGAAGGATTAAACCTAGAATACTGCAAGCGTATCAGCTGGTATACGATAAGCTCGTCGCGACATTTTAGTAAAAAAACCTATAAAATAAAAAATACAGCTCGACAAGGCTTTAAAAATGAACGTGGCAACTGGCGGAAAAAGGAACTATCGCTGCCATCATACAAAAACGTCATTTTTGACAGTTCTCCTTTACCAGCAGCGCTCCCGCCCATGTTCATATTGCATTTTTATGGCAACTACGAAAATGCGAGTAACGAAACGGATTCGTGAGTAACGTTTCGTTATTCGGTACTAGATGGCGTACCCGTTACTTAGTACCGAATACATACGGTTTGCTACAGCTCTAATAAACGTCAAAAGTTTGTAATGTTATGTCCTACCTAATGAGACATAACAAAGGAGTCGGTCTGCATATTTCATGTTTTAAAAGTGCTAATAAAAGTGTTAAGTGAACGTTAAATGCAATATCTTGTTGGGTTTTGCCTCAAACACGTGGATTTAACATAACATACGTAAGTTTTCAACAACGTGTTTTGGGCTTATCAATCGGTATTTTTGTAAGCTAAAAAGAAAATTTATAAGTTTAATAATTCCTCAATCATGCTATTTATGGCATTAGTGATAAAAATGTCACATCAAGTAATAATTTGGCTACAAATATTGCATAACTTTTTACATGTATTTTAGGGATGCACTTTACTTGAAGTATAGTTTATCGATAAAAATATTGTCATGGACTAAATGATTTTTTTTTTCAGAATTTGAAAATGCTTCAAAATAGACGACGTACAGAAATATTTAGACGCAAGTTTCATGCAAGTTTTTAATCCTTACTCCCCTCATGAAGGCATCACAATATTGGGATTATCATTTCAAACGTAATTTTGAAATAATGATTTTATTGAAATAAAAAAAGTTCTAACGGAGAGTAAAATGATCAACAGCTCTCACACCTCCTCCCTGTAAGTACTCAAATCATTACTTGGATATATTTTTGAAATTTTATCCTGGCATTACTCTTTTTTAAATAAAATGTAAAATTTTAATAAGGCTTAAGTCATAATAATTTAATAAAATAAATTTAATACCTCGATCGTCGGATACCAGACACAATAGATATTCAGTTGTTATGCGGCACTTGAGTTCTACTTGGGGCTTGATGGGTTAGGTATGGAAAACTTACATAAAGCATATTGCCCCGTATACAATATTATGTATGTATATATTTTATAGTATTAAGTACATTTAATGACACTAAACTAACTATTTTTTTAGATTTTTGGAATGCTTCTAAAGAAGAGTTCAATATGATGGTGATGACGGAGAGACCTATAATGAAGATAATATTATTTTTAAGCTTAGACTATAACCAAGTATTCTGGTGGTGAGATGGAGTGAGGAGGGATGGTTTAAGTGAGGAAAATCCTCCCCTATCACTACCACCTTCAGGAGACCCCCCGTTAAGAAGACTGTGTTGTCAGTTGTTTTCATTGTTTGAATATTTTTCATTTAAGAGGCCGGGTGCCATCGAAATTCTCATACATAATATGTAATACCAAAATCATTTTCTCATACGAAAATATTTAACATGTTTGAGCTTTTGTTCAGCTTAAAATAGTAATTACCTAGGTTCCTGAACAAAAATTTATGCACTAAAAAATATTTTTTGTGTTTCAATATTTTGTAGTAAATTAAAACACTGAAAAATATAGTAAAATACTAAAAAATATATAAGCAAATAGTAAAAAAAAATATATATAAAAAAATATATAAGTAAATATTTAAACTAAAAAAAAATTTTTACTATTTAAATATTTTGTAGTAAATTTACTATTTATTTATATATTTTTTAGTGTTAAATACTATATTTTTAGTGTTTAAATATTTTGTAGCAAATTTTTGTGTAGGAACCTAGGTAATTATTATTTTAAAGCTGAAAAATAACTCAAACATGTCATGGAGGCACTTAACATGGCTGTTTGTATATTTTGCGTATTTGTTGTATTTGCCAAACAATCACCATGTGTAGACGGTATGTTTGACAAATATTGGCCTTATTTGCCTATTTGACAAATATGACCAATACCAAATACACGTATCCGTACCTTTGTCGGTTTTTAACGCACATCAAAGGAGTCAAATAGGCAAGTAAACAAAATCAAGTAAAAGTTTGGTATTTGACGTCCATGTGTGGAAGGCCGTATTTGCCTTTATTTGCTTGTTTGTGTATACGTCAATAATTTTGCCAAATGCAACAAATAGCCAATAGCAAATACAAATAGCCATGTGAAGTGCCTGCATCAAATGTTTTCGTATGAGAAAATGATTTTGGTATAACGTATGTATGAGAATTTCGATGGCACCCGGCCCCTTAATTTCTAATTTTTAATATGTGTGTACCTAATATTATACAATGTGTCCTAACACCGGTGTCCAATCCTTATAATTATGTTATGATGAATGGCATATTTTATTGACTGAAGGATCGGCCACTGGTGTAGGGACAGTGGACACATTATATTATTATGTGTCCCGTCACCAGTATGAAGTATCATATGCTTTAACGTCTTTATTTCTTGGACAATACATAACAATTGCTGTTTTACAAAATTGTTGTTTAATAATTAAGTATAATAAAGTATATTTGATCTTCTGTTGTTTTTTATAAAAACTGTTGATTTTATTGATATTACACTCCGGTCAAGCCTTGACTTATGAAGTATTCATATTATGTATATTATTTTTAACTATTTGTGTAATTATATACTTAAATATTTTATTTATATAAGTATTTTTATATAATGGTCATAATATTGTATCCTAAATTGAACATGCAGGTCGAATTGATAACCTCCTTTTTGTGATGTCTTTTATTAAAAATCTATAACATAAAATTATGGTCGACTATTGGTCGATAGCTGTAATCTAATTTTATATTTTTATCGATATATACAAGCAGATCGCCATCCCTACACGCACACTACGGCAATTGCACACAAGCATAAAATGGCCACGCGCTGGCGAGCTAAGAAGCCATCTACCTATACCCACAAACTATATAGAATGCTAACGCATCAGACAGCGCTCTTCCATAGTGAAAAGATGTGCCCAATGAGGTACATACTATTGGAGGTAACCTTATATTTTGACAGTTGATAATGTTACTCTTTCTAACTAACGATGCAGTAAGTTGAGTGAAAGAGAAAGCTCATATCGGTGTATAAACGTCAAAAGTTTGTAATGTCCTTACTTTGTTATGTCCTACCCAATAGGACATAACAAAGGAGTCGGTCTGCAATATTTCATGTTTAAAAAGTGCTAATAAAAGTGTTTAGTGAACGTTAAATGCAATAGGTATCTTGTTGGGTTTTGTGGTTCCGCTATATAATAATACATAAAAACGGCCAAGGAATGCCTCAAACACGTGGATGTAACATAACATACGTAAGTTTTCAACTACGTTTTTTGGGCTTATCAATCGGTATTTTTATAAGCTTAAAAGAAATTTACAAGTCTAATAATCCCTCAATAATGTTATTTATGGCATTAGTGATAAAAATGTCACATCAAGTAATAATTTGGCTACAAATATTGCATAACTTTTTACGTGTACTTTAGGGATGCACTTTACTTGAAGTATAGTTTGTCGATAAAAATATTGTCATGGACTAAATGATTTTTTTTTCAGGATTTGAAAATACTTCAAAATAGACGACGAACAGAAATATTTAGACGCAAGTTTCATGCAAGTTTTTAATCCTTACTCCCCTCATGAAGGCATCACAATATTGGGATTATCATTTCAATAAAATAATGATTTTATTGAAATAAAAAAGTTCTAACGGAGAGTAAAATGATCAACAGCTCTCACACCTCCCCCCTGTAAGTACTCAAATCCTTACTTGAATATACTTTTTGAAATTTTATCCTGGCGTTACTCTTTTTTTAATAAAATGTAAAATTTTAATAAGGCTAAAGTCATAATCATTTAATAAAATAAATTTAATACCTCGAACATCGAATTCCAGACACAATAGATATTCAGTTGTTATGCGGCACTTAGGTTCCACTTGGGGCTTGATGGGCCATGCTTGATGCATGCATGATTAAGCATGGAAAAGTTACATAAGGCATATTGTATATATTATGTATTAAGTACATTTAATGACACTAAACCAACTATTTTTTTAGGTTATTGGAATGCTCCTAAAGAACAGTTCAATATGATGGTGACTGAGAGACCTATAATGAAGATAATATTATTTTTAAGTTTAGATTATAACCGAGTATTCTGGTGGTGAGATGGAGTGAGGAGGGAAGGTTTAAGTGAGGAAAATCCCCCCCTTATCACTACCACCTTCAGCCACCTTCAGGAGACCCCCCGTTAAGGAGATGTTGTCAACTGTTTTCAGTGTTTGAATATTTTTCATTTAAGAGGCCGGGTGCCATCGAAATTCTCATACATACGTAATACCATAATCATTTTCTCATACGAAAATATTAAACATGTTTGAGTTATTTTTCAGCTTAAAATAGTAATTAGTAATTACCTAGGTTCCTGCACAAACATTTACTACAAAATATTTAAACACTAAAAAATATAGTAAAACAATAAAAATATATAAACAAATAGTAAATTTACCACAAAATATTGAAACTAAAAAATATTTTTTACTATTTAAATATTTTGTAGTAAATATATATATATATATATATATATATATATATATATATATATATATATATATATATATATATATATATATATATATATATATATATATATATATATATATATATATATATATATTTTGTGCAGGAACCTAGGTTAAGCTGAAAAATAACTCAAATGTGTTAAATATTTTCGCATGAGAAAATGATTTTGGTATTACGCATGTATGATAATTTCGATGGCACCCGGCCCCTTAATTTCTAATTTTTAATATGTGTGTAATATTATACAATGTGTACTAACAACGGTGTCCAATCCTTACATGTTATGATGTAATATGGCATAGGTATTTTATTGACTGAAGGGTTGGCCACTGGTGTTGGGACAGTGGACACATTATATTATTATATGTGTCTCGTCACCAGTATTCAATGCTTTAACGCATCTTTAACGTCTTTATTTCTCCGATAATACATAAAAAATGTTATTTTACAAAATTGTTGTATAATAGTTATGTACATATAATAAAGTGTATTTGATCTTCTGTTGTTTTTTATAAAAACTGTTGATTTTATTGATATTACACTCCGATCAAGCCTTCGTGGCTTATGGAGTAAGTATACATAATTAATATATATATATATATATATATATATATATATATATATTATATTTTATATAATATTATATTCCGATAGGTATATTAACTTTATGATTAAGACGTACATATGGTATGCTGTATAGACGACTATACCTATATACTATATGTTATTGGGCTTGTTTGTTTCTATCAGTGTCGATGTATTTATATTGCTATACTCGTACTTAAGGAGTAAACTCCAGTCGTGCGTCGGAGCTGACACTTTTTTTTTATATTATATAGGTAAATATTTGTCTTCTTCCTCTTTAATGGCAGTTTCGTGGGTTGCCAATGTCAGAGTGTATTAGATAGACTTTGCTCTATTTAATGTAGGTCTGGTGAAGCAACAAGGGTATGGTTACTTAATATGCATAATAATTATAATAATATATATTTACAAGTTGATTCACCTAAAACAAAAACAAGTGTTAGTAAAGACATCACAATCTAATATTGTTATAGTTCTTGCAATCTACGAGCGCGCGTAGCCTTTATTTGTAGTTGGAAATGTGAATAGACATTTTCGTTAGTGTGCGTACCTGACGGAGCAGTCAGTAGCGAGCGAGCCATGTGCGCGTGTATAGATATGATCACTCACACAACTAAGGGCGCCGCGCGCTCGTAGATTGCAAGACCTGTACACGTATATATGTACACAAAATCTCGATAAAAGGGGTTGTTCAGTAATATTATATCATCCGATGGTTGATAACGCCATCTAGTCAAAGAGTGGCGTAACGGAAGTGCAATGACATGAACACCGCGCGGTTTGCACCCGCAGCGCCGCGCCGCATCGGGGGCAACTTCTCTCCCTTTCACCGCTGAACGCGTAATGGTCGCTATAATTATTGTCTTCACGTTAATTTTTAAATTTTGTAATTTTTTTTCTTTACAATAAACGTAGTCAGAAGTTCAATAAAGCACGTTATTAAAGAGTTCATCCTGCTCCCGAACAGGGGTATTTACATAACTTAAAACCGATTTAAAATTGATAGGAAGAGGGATGTAATTGGGAAGACAGTCATATAGGGATGATTGGTTTCTAGGACAGCAAAAGAAGATGTGATCTAAGGTACCCTCATCTAAACCACACTCACAAAGAGAATTATCCCTAATCCGAATTTTGGCAAGAAAAACTGGTGAACAGCAATGCCCAAGTCTAAGACGACAAATTGTCGAGCATATTGGTTTGCTACATTGTAAGTATTTTAAAAACCAGGGTCTAACAGGTACACTACCTTGAATATCAAAATAGTGTTTACCTTTGGTGGTACTTGAGCTGGCCCATTCTGAATTCCATTTGCTAGAAAGCTGAAATTTAGCTACTGGAATTAAGTCATGACAATAGAGTTGGTAACGACTGAGTCCACCAGATGTTATGGCGGCTTTAGCATAAGCGTCCACACTCTCATTGCCAATAATCCCACTATGACCAGGTATCCATGCCAATGTAACCTGTATATTTTGAACACGACACTTAAGGAGTAACTGTCTTATTTTCAAGATCAATGGGAACTTGGACTTAGAGCGGAACTGATTGGCTGAAATACCCTCTAATACGCTTCTGGAGTCCGAAAGTATAAGCAATCTGTTCAGGCCATGAGATTCGATAAACGAAAGTGCCTCATAGATGCCAAGTGCCTCACCTGTGAAAACCGAGGTGGTGGGTGGTAGTTTAAAGTTCAAGATCACATTTACTCTCGGAATCCAGACAGCTACTCCAACACAACCATCCGCTGAAAGCTTAGAGGCATCTGTAAAAATAAGCAGCCAATCCCCAAAATGTGAATCAATAATTTCTTTAAATTGAGTGTTAGCTAATGAGGAACCTTTGTCTATTGGAAGGTTAATTCTTAAGGATAATGTCTGGAGATATTATTAATGCATGGTATGGAATGGAATAGAGGGGATTGAGTCTGCACTGGAAAATTGGACAAGGGATTTGGGTTATCTTACGGTAACTGACCAAGAGACAGGGGGGATCTTTATTTAGCCAATAATTAGATGAAGAGGTCAGTTGATTTAGGGTGTGTAATTTGCCTAAAAGGGGGTTGGAAGAATTTTGAAATGCTTTATAAAGGAACCTGTCTGCAAGATATTGCCGTCTAATATGGAGTGGAGGGTCAACACATTCAACTTGAAGGGCGTTGATTGGTGTAGACTTCATTGCTCCCACTACAATTCTCAAGGACTTCGGTTGAATTTTATCGAGTTCCTTTAACGGGGTTTTATTACATGGTTCCAGTAAGAAGGATCCATAATCGATGTGACTGCGGATAAGAGCATTATATAGGAGTTTCTGGGTAGATGGGTGAGAGCCCCACAATACAAATTTAGGCATCTACAAATATATAATAATAATCTGTGTTTAGGCAAATATTTGTTAAATTCGCAACAGTAAGACCACGTGTCAAATTTGACGGTCCGCTGCGAACCGTCAAAACTGTCAAATTCGTACGAAGTGAAGTAGCTGCATACGACTTTGACAGCTGTCAAACTCACCTACGCCTATCTTCACTTCGTACCAGGTTCGCCCGTCTGTAGAAGCCAGTAGTCGTGTTCGTTTGCTTTTCAACTGCGCATGCGCGGCTTTTTTGTGTGTCAGTGTGAGTGTCATATTCTAAAATACCGATCAATTTCTGTCAGATTTTAGAAAATCTGACAGGTATTTTACTTTAGAATATGACACTCACACTGACACACAAAAAAGCCACGCATGCGCAGTTGAAAAAGCAAACGAACATGACTAATACTTGGTATACAAATTTATGACTTGGTATCATTTAGAACATGACACTCACACTGAAGTTGCTGAAGTTGACAGTCAGCTGCCAAACTGCGAAAAAAGCCGCGCATGCGTAGTTGAAAACTGAAACGAACACGGCTACGGCTGACAGTGACCATAGACGGAAATCTATAGACGCGTCAAAGTACTCTATAGTCTATTAAACACATTGAGATAATATCTTAAAGGTAATATACCTATCGGAATAGAGAAACAATCCCGAGCTGTCAAGCTTAACCAAAATTTGATTTACATCTGTGTATACAATTATGTTTACGTGTGCGTGTCAGTGATGTACAAACATCTTGTTATTCGACAAAATATCGAGCATGGAATAATAATTGTAAGATTGTAAAAACAGAATGGGATAAAATAAAACTGCATAGATATGTATAATAAAAATTGTAATTTTGAAGTAAAATATGACTTTTCTTCAAAATGCTTGCTGCATAATTAAGTATATATATATGCATGAATTTTTCTTCAGAGTCCAGTTTGGACGGTTAATTATTTTAAGCCATGAATTTCTGGTATCCAGGTCAGCAGGAAATCTGAAAAATTGGCCAAGTGTGAGTCGGACTCGCGCATGAAGGGTGACCGGTTTCAACCGGGCATTTTCTAAAATCCGGTACGATACGACACGACAGGTTACGTCACGTCACGTCACATCAGTACACGACACGACACGACTTCACTAGACCCTATTAATTTTCAATTCACTCTCAATGAGCCCTTTTATTTGATGCCCATCTTGCAGAAGTGCTTTTTAAAACTATTCCCCTATCTTGGATGAGCAGCCATATTGGATGTAGAATGACATTACATCATATTTATGTTGATGAGTATGTTATCATTTCAACATTCGTAGATAATTAGTATACTTAACTAAAAAATATTTTCATATCGATACTACTTATCGATAACTTGATGCAGCCCTAGTGTAAAATATATAAAAATTGTTTACACAAAATATCCTTAAATTGTGCACCATGGCTAGTCAAGTTATGTTTTCCATATAAATAAACATTTAAAGAAGTGAATTTGATAAATCAATACCAATAACTCGTAGGGAATTGGCAAAAATAAACTTAAAACTAGGTCCTGTCGATGTAGAATAATTCACCTGTGAAATGAATATTTGTCTGGGTTTTTTCGATGTGTGGATCCACAATCATTCCACAAACATTTAACCATGTTTCTAGAGCAGTATTTCTAAAAATTATTCATTATTTAACTTAAAATCACAATTTTTCTGAGAGCCCAAATTGACAACGATCGGCTCAGGGGCAGACAGACTGTCAAACAGATGAAAAAAAAGCTATGCAACCTCAAATCACGCTTCTCTTTCTACCACGCAGTGTTACTGATAGTGACATCTCGCTTACTCAGGCCTTTGTTTCTCTATTCCGATAGGTATATTAACTTTATGGATAATATAATATACCGTACTGTATACACTATATATATATCCTTAATCTGTGTTAAACATGACGCCTCCTTTTTTTTTCGGATTTCGGCGCCATTTTGTGATTGAAAATGGATTGTGAGAGGTGTCCGTGATTTTAACATAGGTTTTTACAGTGATTAACTTGTACATATAATTTGAGAAAGAAAACAGTTTTAACTCCTAAGTTATTAAAAAATAATATAATAAAATGGACGGCCCTAACCGCGGTTTCCGTGGTGGACGCGGTGGCCCGCCCGGCGGACGCGGCCGCGGCGGTATGGATATGCGAGGAAGGTATTGTATCTCTTTGAAATTTTATGACGAATATTACAATAGTAGAAGTATAAAGTGAAAGTCGATAATATTAATCACTCTCTGTTACGATTTCAGAGGCGGCCCCGGCATGCGAGGCCGAGGCGGGCCGGGCAGAGGTGGACCTCCACGTGGTGGCCCTCGCGGTGGGTTTAGAGGTGGCCCTATGAGAGGAGGCGGTGGTGAGCGTGGAGGTCGATTCCCTCCCGGGCCGCAAGGCCCCGGCCCACACCCCGTGCCAACTATTGAGTCGCGGGGCCCTCCACAAAGTAAGCCGGAACTTTTAACTTATGTACTACTAAAGTCATTATATTTTATAGTCATATTTGTTAAATGATAATGGATTATTATTATACTTTGAGGAGGAGGATTCAACAATAACAGAGGAGGTCCTGGTGGCATGAGAGGTAGAGGAGGCCGAGGGCGTGGTGATTTCGGACCCCGCAATGATAGAGGAGGAGGCAGAGGTGGCATGCCAATGAGAGGTAAATAAAATAGTATTTTGTATGTATTAACCCTGAGGGAGATCGCACACGTCACACTTTTTGTGTGATCGAGTCTGCAGCTTACATACAATCTGCATGGCGCGCGCCATCAGATTGTAAGCTGCAGATTCGATCACACAAAAAGTGTGACGTGTGCGATCTCCCTTAACCACTGATGTGTATTTACTAGAATTAACACTGACGTATGCTTGATTTAACCCATCAACTCCCAAGCGGTTGAATTCGACCGAGTAAACCCGCTATCCCCAACCAGCGGCCCGCCCGGACTTTATTTGTGGCCCGCGTCATGTTAAACAATTTTGAAATTCACGCCCACTGGCTAAATAACGTAAAGTCTACGTGATAGTCCTTAAATTTTTTCCACATGTAATAAGGGGGCAAACGAGCTAACGGGTCACCTGATGGAAAGCAACTTCCGTCGCCCATGGACACTTGCAACATCAGAAGAGCTGCAGGTGCGTTGCCGGCCTTTTAAGAGGGAATAGGGTAGGGGAGGGTAAGGAAAGGAATAGGGTAGGGTAGGGAAGAGAATAGGGTAGAGGATTGGGCCTCCGGTAAACTCACTTACTTGACGAAACACAGCGAAAACGCTGTTTCATGCCGGTTTTCTGTGAGCCCGTGGTATTTCTCCGGTCGAGCCGGCCCATTCGTGCCGAAGCATGGCTCTACCACGTAAGTTAATTTTGAAGAATGTTATTTTTTAACCCTAAAAAAACTGTTGCGGCCCGCGACACCAAGACCAAAACATGTTTGTGGCCCTTGTGAAAAAAAGGTTGGGGACCACTGGTCTAGATCCGCTATCCCCAACCCGCGGCCCGCCTGGACTTTATTTGTGGCCCGCGTGATGTTAAACAATTTTGTAATTCGCGCCCACCGGATAAATTACGTACAAAGTCTACGTCGTCTACAAAGATAGTCGTTAAATTTTTTCCACTTTTAAATCGTTAATTTTGGAGAATGTTATTTTTCACCCTAAAAAATTTTTGTTGTGGCCCGCTACACCAAGACCAAAACGTGTTTGTGGCCCGCGTGAAAAAAAGGTTGGGGACCACTGGTGTAAACTATATATTATTTCCAAGAATCCACGATCGAAGTATTTAACAGCCAATAATTGTATAATAAAATATGGTTCTTTTACTATATGTATATTATTACTTTAGTATATAGGTATAGTGGTTAAGGGTTAATATTAAACACCTCTGTGGGCTAGTGGTTTAGAGCCTGGCTCTTGACTCAGAGTTTGTTCATCCAATTCCCATGTTGGAAACATGTTATTTCCGAGTCTGACAAGCGTCGGATAAGCATGTAAAAAGTGGTCCTGCACTTGATCTCTCAGTCATGTTGGTCATCCATCCCACTAGGTTATGAGAGTAAGAGAAGAGAGATTGCTCTTGTGTTAGCGCACACACTTGGACATCACTGTCAAAGATTTTGATTTTGTTTCATTCTATTTGCTATACTTTTGAGTAGGCTCATTCATCTTTCCATCAAATATAAAATAAGTTGACTAACAGAATTGTGTTATTTTGATTTCCACCCAGGTCGTGGTGGCCGAGGTGGTCACGGTCCACCACCAAATGGTGGTCCTGGCCCACATATGCCCGGACCACATGGGCCTCCTGCCCCAGTGCCCAGTGGACCTAACGCTCCAGCACGGCAAGGACCTGGACCCCATCAAGGCGGTGGTGGTCCATCACAAGGGCCTCCATTCAAGCGCGGCGGTGGCCCACCACACGGTGGACCCGGAGGTCCTGGAGGCCCCCCAAAACGCGGAAGGTGATCATTCTTATGACTTTGTAAAGTTGAAACATTACACTAGACTTGCTACACTGCAGAGATACGCGACGCTTAACATCACCTAGTACTGAAGTTTAGTGTTGTGTAGTTCTGCTGCAGTGTAGTTACATTACATCATGTACAGTCTGACCTTAAGGCACCTTCATAATAATAATTGTACAACTAGAAAATGAACAATAAAAATGATTTTATATGTGTATGTATAAACTATGATGCTATTGTTCATAGGTTTGAGGGACCCAGAGTTGGTGGTGGAGGTGGCAGACCACCGCAGTCTGGTGGATATCAGCCCGCACCCCACAATGCTGCTCAGCAACCAAATGGGTACGGACCACCATCGTAAGTTATATGTCTTATAATTTTGCACCAACAATCTAAAACATCTCAAACATGATGATCCAGATAACGATAGGAATGTGCCGTCTGATACATAAATGACGCTATTATCTTTACTGAGTATTTTTTTTGCAATCATACTCAAGTAGTTCCTACTACTATAGTCTAAAGTGGTGAACATTTTCAGACACACGGGCTACCAGCCATATGAACCTCCGGCGGCGGACCCTTATGCTGCCCCAGGATACAACGCTTCAAGGTAAAGAGCCCTAAGACTCGGGCTAAAGCTTGAGATAAATTATATAAATTCAAACAAATGATGAGACTATATTCTTGATAGGAATTGCCGTCTGATATATAGCTGCAGATAAATTCTTTCTGAAAATGTTCACACCACCATATAATTTTATAAAATCTTAGCGATATAATTACTCGAGATTTTTTTTGTTATAGCTCTTACCAAGGAAACAACTACTCGTCTCCAGCCCCCGCTCAGCAGGGCGCAGGTTACAATTCTAACTATGGGTCAAATTATGGATACTCCACTGGAGCACAGGGCTACGAAAATGATGGATATGGGTTAGTCACATTATTACTTGTAGACTAGAAAAAAAGTTCCGTGTTTTTATTCTTAAGATATTATTAAATACCTCTAAAAGCCGTACTCAGAGACATTTAATTATGATTAACCCATCAGTCGTGGCAAAACGAGACACAATAGCTTTTTCATTGTTATCGCGGCCAGATGTGGCCGCTTGGGGCTTCATGAATTAATCTTTCAATTTAATGAAGAGTTTGACAGATAATGTATGGGGCTTATGTGAAAAATATTTTGAATTAATTACATGTAATTGATTTTCCACTCGGAGTGCGACAGTTAACTTTCAATGAAGCTAATAGTGCAGTCGCCAGAGGTTTTAACCTCCGAAAATTGTAATAGTGAATGGATTTTTGTTTTTGAGGTGTCATTTTCTTTTTTACACTATAATTTGCAAAGTTTACCAAAAAATTTTTTGTGCTTTTAATTTTTTAGTTACTTAATTAAAAAATTTTATTTCACCATATAAAACCGGTCCAGAAAATTTTTTTTTTTCTTGTTCCTGTTATTTAATGACTCTTATCCGATTGTTTACGTTGAAAATTAACCAAATACACAATTTTTAAAAAAGAAAGTTTGCTTTGCTAAGCTAAATACAACTATAAGGTTTTTAGAGATTAACGCTCGTCGTAACCAAGATAAAAGGGTTTGGGTGGATTTAAAGGTTGTAACGAAAAGTGTGTTAAACTTACTTGTTGTGCGTATTTAATTTTTAGAGAAATTATACCTTTTAAGTACTTAAAAACGTTTAAATATCTCCAAAAATGTGTAAAATAGACCAAAAATATTTTTCTTTATTTGTTGAGAATTTATTTAAGTGAGAGCTAAAATATTAAATGCACCGACAAATGAAAGACTTTTTCTAGTCTTTGAAATATATTTAAACTTCCTACTTAAAGCCAGAAAAAAATTGGGTGCTACAAATTTCACGTACATACTAAAGACAAGATATGTTTGGAAAATGCTTACTTGAATACAAAATATATCAGTTCTTAACCTAATTTGTATTTTTTTTCCTGTAAGTATGTTTTAGCAAATAGAATTAATGAAAAAAAAAATCAATTTTATTCTGTAAAAACCTAACCAAAAGAAATAAAATACAGATTTTCTTCGAAATATCCGTGAAAAGTTTGTGCTATATTTTCAGAAAATTTAAGAAAGTAAGAGCTAAAAAGTTATACACATTAAAAAATAGAAGGCTTTGATAAGCCTAAAAAATAATTTTAAACTTCCTATTTAAAACCAAAGAAAAATAGGAACGCCATTTACCTGGCGAGGTACACAACAAGCACATTTGGAGGTATGCTCATCTACATACAAAAATATTAATTTTAAATCTAAATTATATATTTTTTCAACTCATTTTCTTTCTTTGGAATATAAGCAACGATACAAATCAAAAAAATAATAATATATTTTTTATTATTTTGCTATATATTTAAAAGAAATAAATATGCAAATTTTCTTCAAAATTTTACAGTTTATGAATTTGCTTGGAAGTGGAAGAGAATAATTTAAAAATCAAAAGCACAACTTTTCAATAGGTAAACTTTATTATTTATGTTATCAGCTACACATTCCTTTTTTTCTTTTTAATTTTCATCCACTATTGCAAAAATCGGAGGTTTGCACGATTTTTACGCTCTGGGAACTCCACTATAACATTTTTCTGAAATGAAACGTAAATTATTTCTGTAGATGTAAAGTATATAAGTTTGCATCACATTTAGCTTTTTTTTTCTAATCTTTGCCGCGGTCTGCGATGTTAGCAAAAAAAAATAGCATAGCAATAATGAAATGTATTATTATTTATTACAGTAACGCTGGTGGGGCGGGCGACGCCGGGTACGGGCCGGGCGAACAGGCGTACGGCGGTGCGGCACCCGCGTACGACTCGTACTCCCAGCCCGCCTACAACACGTACCAGCAACCGCAGTCACAGTACAACACCAACTACGGAGGTACGTACCGCTAGGAAAAACTGAGATAGGAAATTATTATGGTAGTATTATGAGGTTCAGATATGGAAACACTACGAATAATAAAAACTAAGGAAGAGTAACTGCATCAAAAAATTTGTCCACAAGTCTACAAAATAACTGCATACTTTATGCATGTATTTGGTACACAATTTTGTGTAAATATAGAAATGACAATTAATTTAAATGTCAATGGCTTTATTTTCGTAAATGAGTGTTAGTGTTTCATTGTTATTGCCATATTTTAGTGTGCGAAAAGAAACCAAATTAAAAACTGTTGAAGTATGGGAGTTATGTTTCCTTGGTTTTTATTATTTGTAGTAGAAATAGAAACATAAGTAAAAGTATTAGTATTGGAAGCATACTTGAAGGATAATATCACTTTCAATTAGTAGTCTATGGAATTATAAAGAAACTATATTGAGAATTACTCTTAATAATAATATATCTGATAATGAAGAAAGGAGAATATGACGCGTACAGATTGAATACCAAATAAATATTAGAAACGTTTGAATGGGGAAAATACTTATCCTCTTATCAATATTTTTTATTACAAAAGACTATCCACAGTGATTTATGCTTTTAAAAACACAACATTAGACTTATGTCTTCCAGCACATAAAGATCATCAAACATAAGCTCAAAATTATTGCTTAATAATAAGCTGGGGGCCAAAAAAGTAAAAGATGCATAGTGAAGTCATATTTAAATTGCGAAACTATTATCTGCTAAATGGCATAGTCAAGACAGGCTGTGTGATCAACATAGTATCATAGTGAATAAAACAATATCATATTGTCATCATAGAATAAAACCAAAGATAATATGTTTAGTTACAAACCAAATAATAGCTCCATAGGAAAATACACTAAAAATGGCCACGGCCTTTATTATAGTGGAATACAACTGGTTCATTTATATTACTTGGGTTTAACATAGGTAATGCTGGCATTACCAAAAAGAAAAGCAAAAAAGATTGAAGGCACTGCTCTTGGTAATTCAAAAATTACAAGATTTGGAATAGGACTTTATTTATAATTGAATTGAAATAATATAAAGAACACTTAAGCAGTTATTTAATTGTTTGCATTACAGGCGGTTGGTGATCTGATTGACTCTAAACAGAATGTGTTTGCGTGTCGAATGCAAAAATTATAAGTATGGATATAGTGCTGGAACTATAATTGAATTGAGATTGAAGCATAAAATGGATGATCATATAAATTACATACAAAGTAATTTTACTTATTTATTACGGATTATATAAGTGAGATTTATTTTTTAAATTAATTTAGAAAGTTGACAAACACATTTCTTGGTAATATTACATTTAGGACCTATCTGATATGATAAATGATTTGTTGTATGAGTATTAGTTTTAAGGCGAATGGTATGCTAATTACCATAAATAGACGACATGTAGATTATAAGAACTTAATTTGGAATAAAATTATGAAATTAATTGTGTATGCTTTATTTACTTAGCAACTCATTGCAATTATTATCCTTTGATGAAAGAAAATTATAGATTATCAATTTTTTAAACCAATTTAGTTAATTTTTAATGTATGTTTGATATTTAGTAAAATAATTACTCCGAGTAATTAAGAAGTTTAGCTGAGACATAATATCATCAGTTTGTAGTCTATCATCTGTCATAATAAGGCACTTGTTAGTGTCGAAGTGCAGCTTCGCTTCTGTTTCTTTCTTTCAGACAAACTGGTAGTCAATTAAAATCTCGTCAAATAGCACTGCTCAATATATACTATTCCAGCATAAAGCTGGGAAGAATAATGGAATACATTACAAGATGATGTCATGAAGGCTGAAGCCATACCTACTATTATTATTGAACTTTATTTGTATTCAGAATAAGTCTATTATGCTAATTTGCGAAAAAAAAAGAAGGAAATTTATAAAAAATTGTTGACACTATAAAAATGTTTTATGAAATTAACCCATCAGTCGTGGCAAAACGAGACACAATAGCTTTTTCATTGTTATCGCGGCCGGATGTGGCCGCTTGGGGCTTCATGAATTAATAATACCTTTACATAAAATTGTTTCAAACGTTTTAAAAGAAAATACACAGTAATAAAAAGCGTTAGGTTGTTCTTGCAAAGTTTAGAAATTAATTACACAGTTATTGATGGAAAGTAAGTACCATGACTCATGAGGAAAAATTTGAAGTAGGTAGTATTACTTATCATTGCCAAATATACTTTTTACAAATTAAAAATTTGGCCAGTCTAAAATATTTTGGGCATACTACAGATGCTAACCAAAAAATTATTGGAAAATACTCAACCTCGATAACAAAACAAAGGGTGTAAAAATACATACATATACATATATGAAAAACTGCAAATCATTGTTTATTATCTCATAATCAAATATTATGGTCAATATGCCTGTTGTTTTTGCAAGCTTTATTAGCACGTAAAAGCGAAATGACGAAAAATAGGTTCTTTTAAAAAGTGTAACATTTTGCCGTTCCCGTTAATTTATGAAGAGATAGCTCATATTGCGAGTAACACAACGACAAGACAATTAAAATATAATAGAAACATTCTTTTTATAGTTTAGTAATACACAGAAAATCCTAGCTAAGTATGTATACAAATTAGTAGAAAAAGCTAAAATGAACTAAGGAAAATTAGATTGGGCAGAAAAATGGATAATTGAGGTTATTAATAAGAAACATTCTTAGAAAATTTTCAGATATATATCATAGCATTCTATATTATCAGCAACTGGTTACACATACAGGTACTTACATAAACCATTATAGTAAAAATTAACTTCTCCATCACAGCCTATGGTCTATGATGGAGAATTAAGAAAGTCTGGAATGTTCTGTGTGTACATTTATTTCAAATGACAATACAGTAAAAGAAGCACTTCTTTTGTTTGAACAAAGAGAAGATTTGATGTAGATAACAGGTAATCATTTATTATTTATTGCATTAACGAAATAGAGTTTAAAATGAAGTCAACAATGGACATACAGTTTTAAGGTATACTAAGGGAAGATGACTAATTGTTCTTGGTGATCCCTTAAAAGTGCTCTCAAGTATATTTTTAAGTATACACTGCTAGTTAACATTTTTCTTTTACCTTTTTATACACAAATGGGAAAAATAATTAATATTATTATGTGTTCAGGAGTTTTGTAATGGTATTTTATATGATAAGGGCAAGAGTAGGGCCCAACAATTAGTTATCTTTCCTTAAAATAATTTATTATTCTACAATTTAAAAGGACTTTGATATTATTATTTGCAGAGGTGTAACTTGTAAGTTATGTAACAATAATATAATTTATGTGGAAAACGAATTTTCTTCAGAACAATAATATTATGCCAATAGTTATTTAGAAAAGAAGTTTCAAGTGGTTTTGCCATGGGCATGGCTGGCTACCAACTCTAGGAAACTTACAAAATTAATTATTATCTAAGTCCTACTAGTCGTGAGGTCATTAAATCCTAATAATTTAAGGCGTGCTGGGCCCATAACCTGTTGTAAATTAAATAAAGCTAATTAATCCTCTCCCCTGAGATGCCGCGGGTCGTGACATACGCCATAAGTCATAACGTTAAATCTATTATAAAATACATTTTAAGGGACCAATGCTTTATTTAATTTACCCTATACAGTTTCCTTGTAGTCTTGATGTATGAATCCTTTTTGAAACATTAGGAAGTTTAATAACAACTGCCACTTGATAAGTAAACTAATATATGATCATTAATATCAAATGGGCTAATGCATACTCTTAAATAAAACGAAACTTAATACTATACATAGTAAAATCCTTTTATGCTTTTATGATTTGGACCAAGTGTCACTATAACACTACTCAAACAAACTTCCACTGAGCAGGTGCTACTTGGACAAAAACTTTATAGATAAAGTATGTTGATCAAATAGTAATATAGTAGGTACGGCAACGTAAGAATAAAATATATTAAGGAATATTTAATTTATAAAGAATACTATCATAAAAAGGTTACAAAATAATGCAACTATAATATGAATAGGTGTTTTTAAATTTATGTATATTAATGTTACGGCACCATAGTATTTATGCGTTCTAGATATAAAACAAACATAAATTTAGAAAATTATAGTTTCTCATTTTACTTTTAACACTGATTTTTAGTTAAAATATCACATCAAGTTTAGTTATAATGAGTGAGAGTTTTATTAAAATTAATAGTGTTTAAATGATTACAGGTGTAAGATAAAGGAAAATGTTGGAAATTACGAACATTTGGCACTAAAAATTGTTGATATCATGACTGGAGAGATGCGCGTTCAAGTGGATTTAGGTAAGGGTTTAAAATAACTTTAAATTAATGTATGTTTATATTTATAGTCTACCACGATTTCTGAATCTGCATTTGCAAGACAATTTATATCTACAGGGTGTAAAAAACTTGTGTATGAGCCCCCCGTAGTACTTTTTAACTTTTTTTTAAATTTTTGTTTGAGGTTTGCCCATACAAATAACAAAAAAAATACTCTTTCTGCGCTGATATTCTCATAGTGAACTCTATATAAGAAACACACACACTCTTAAGTATTGACACTTATTTTTGTTATACTCTATTTATTGTTACTTTTAATTTGTTCATAAGTTTCACATAATAAATTAAAACAAAGATTAATTTTTGTTTCAGGTTGATGGTGTGTATTTTTGAAGTTGAAAAATAAAGGAATTCAAAACGGATCTTAATTAACCCATCAGTCGTGGCAAAACGAGACACAATAGCTTTTTCATTGTTATCGCGGCCGGATGTGGCCGCTTGGGGCTTCATGAATTAATATGATTATAATATCATTAACGCGTAACGCGCTGGAGCCTGGACTCCATTGGCCTATTGCTGCCCGCCTCTTTAAATCGCACACAAAAATATCGGTATCTCATTTTCACGCCAATTTACGGTAACCTGGACACCAACATTATTGTGTGCGTGTGAAAGAGACAAGCAAAAAAATGTAATAGATTAACTACTCAATGTCTCACTGTCCTGCAACTGCACTAGCAATCCAATGGGAGCCCCCATTGGATTGCTGACGACGTGCGAATTTGCCACTAAAGGCTCTAGCCCAGTGGTTATTAAAAAAATAAGCAAAACTAAAGGAGATATTGTTTAAAAATTAAATAAATAAATAGAGTTATAGACTTTGATAGCTATACTTCGGACCTTAGTCGACAGTTGCGCGAACTTTTGCTCACACACTGTTTTATGCAGCTAAAATCTAAATGCATAGTGTTAAGTGTCCTGTTATCACTGACCTCCATTTATAATGGAGGTCAGTGCCTGTTATAGAGTCCCTTATGCAGCATAAAATCAAAATAAAGGTATATTCTCTAACCGTATGCTTTCTTTTATTTAAATACCTCGTCATATTGCTTTTATTACATATTAGAATATTTGTATGAAATGGGATAGATCCAAGGCCTAGCTGAAAAAGAGATCTGTAACGTAGACAGAACGGAGCGCATCGGAGAGAATTTTTTTAATCCACTTGCAAATAGCATTTATGTGCTTTTGTTTAATAATAATTTTAGTTTATGTCAAGTGCGTTAATAAAACAATCCTGTTGCGCTCACCCTAAGGGCCGTTTCCATACTGATCCGCTATAGGTGTCGGACGCCGATCCGTTATCGCGGTAAGTAAAATGTATGAACCGATATCGGGCCGGACAATATGAAAGACAGGTGCATAATATTATTTCATACATTTTACTTACCCCCGATATCGGATCCGCGTCCGTCACCGATATCGAATCGGATAGTGTGAAAACGCCCTAATGCTGGCTTCTCACGGTGGTATCACGAGCCGCACCGCGCCTAGCCGAACCGTCAACCGATTTGTATGTACGAGCCAACAGGCGAAGTCCGCACTCCGCGCTACCTGTTATTACGGTGCGATCAGTTATCACGAGCAGCACCGATTTCAATCAGATCGGACGCGCCTGCTAAAGCCAGCATGCGTCACACGGTACTTGGGTTGAGCTGGCGCGGCGCGACTCGTGATATTGCGCGCCGTGAGAAGCCAGCATGCTCAACTCACACTGGGACTGGCACAACGTACAATTTCCTATTTGTGCAGTGTGCTTCTCGAGACCTATCCGGTATCCCTATAGGCTATAGCCGCTATCCCCAACCCGCGGCCCGCCGGGACTTTATATTTTGTGGCCCGCGTGATGTTTTGAAATTCACGCCCACCGGCAAAATAACGTAGTCTACGTGATAGTTGTTAAATTTTTTCCACTTTTAAATCGTTAATTTTGAAGAATGTTATTTTTTAACCCTAAAAAATTTTTGTTGCGGCCGCCGCGACACCAAGACCAAAACATGTTTGTGGCCCGCATGAAAAAAGGTTGGGGACCACTGGGCTATAGGATAGGTAGGTACTAGGTACCTACTATTACATGGTTACTAATTGAGTATTTCAACAAAAATGTTTTTTGTAATAAATGGAAAGATCATATTATATGAGTTTTATAACAAAACAATTTTCTTTTATTGTTTTTCGCAATATTTCAAGTTATTTCAAAATAAAAATACCAAAGATACGCCGACAGCTCCCGCACTAACTCTAGCGCGTGTGACGTCACATTGTTAATGTTCACACCACAGAATACTAAAAACAGTAGAACTGACATACCACGTATTGTTTAACAAACGAATGTTTTGATTGGACGCGTACTTCTGAACTCGATTAAGCCTTAAATTTGTGAGTGGTTGACCAAAAAGGGACCTGAAGGGATTGGAAACGGTTTTTTTTATTTTTTTATTTATTTAATCAATGGTCTTTTAGCTTTGTTTTGGTCTAACCAGAATATTTTTAGGCGACGTAGTTTTTTTTATAAATAATTGTTTTGTGAACCGAGGCAGATCTACAACTTGTTTCTACACGAAACTTCAAACGCGATTTACTCGAAATCAACCTGAAGGGATTGGAAACGGTTTTTGAAGTGAAAACTTCTTTAGCGGCGTTGAACACTTTTGTGGGATGGGTAAAAACTGTGAAACTCGCGTCAGATTCTCATGCTGATCGAAAAACCAAGGAAAAAACGTACGACGGTTGGAGAGTAGTGTTGTAACATCGAAATCGATTAATCGAACAATCGATTGTTTTTTTTCGATTGTCGATATTTTTTAATCGATTGTAAGGGTTTCGATTAATTTAAAAAAACGAATGTTTTTTTATTATTTTATTTTTTTAAATCGATTTTCATAAAAAATGGGTTAAAAAAATTATGCACAACGTTAATAATCAAGTTTTCACTTCTGCCGGCACTCCCGGAGTGCAACCCGTCTTTTTTTTATATATTTAATCAATGGTCTTTTAGCTTTGTTTTGGAATAACCAGAATATTTTTAGGTGCCGTAGTTTTTTTACCCGACTGCCGGGAGCGTTATGTGTTTAGCGCGTATCTTGTATGTTTGTAATATTCTTCCTTACCTTGTATCTTCAGAACCGCTGAACGGATTTTCCCATTTGAGGCACCGTTAGATTTGTCTTAATGGCCCAAGTGTTCTTAGATAGGTGACATAAAAAAAAACCAAAATGGCAGATGTTTGACGCCATATTGTGAGGTAAAAAAAATATTCTACCAAGCATATCGAGTGGGGTATCAAAATAAAGGATTTTAAACACTGATTCTAAATATGTATATAACTTGCAGTTTTAATATTAAATAGAACAATAAATCTACACTAATATTATAAAGAGGAAAGATTTGATTTTTGTTTGTTTGGCTCCGAAACTACTGGATTGATTTGAAAAATTCTTTTACCATTGGAATTCTACTTTATTTTTGCTGAACATAGGCTGAATTTTATTTTGGAAAAAAATAGGGTACCGTAAGATATTTGGGTTCTTCGGACGCAAGGTGTAAAAAACCAACCAGAAAAGTTACTTATTTTACGTACGCTGCATTAACTATAAAAGATAGAACCATAAAATTCTAAGTAATTGTAGAACATACAAATATCTACAAAAAAGTCCGCGACACACTATATCTATGTCGAGTGAGGCACAATAACCATTTTTTTATTTAAAAATCTTGAATTTTTTTGGACTACATTTAAACGCGTTTATTTTACTCATTCTTTTAAGTACAGTTTATGTAGATAATATTTGTTCTTTGAATGAATAAAATTGAACATTTGGTTTTGAAATTATGGCGAAATTAAAATATTACGATAGCTTTGGCGTCATCAAGGCGGGTGCGCTTGCGGGAGGAAGACAATCTGTGCAGGGTGCAGCTGGCAGCATCGTCGATGTTAGTGTCGGAGTCTGTGAATTGACCTGGTAATCATTTTGCTGACCGAGTCTTTCCTGGGTATGCTTTTTGCAGAGCTCACCGACATCCACGCAGGCGGAGCCGCGGCCGACCGCTAGTAATAAAATAAGAAATAACCAAAATCCGCCTGCATGGATAAATCCAATATTAATTAAAAATTAACTGACAATTACTGAAACAAAATTTAATGATTTGGTACTTAAAACTTGAAACATACATTGAAACAGTACCAAACCTAACCAAGTATTATAACGTAATGTAGGTACACTTTTCTAAGTGTACCTACGATATATGGTTATATCAGCACGGTAGTTTTTAAATTCTTTATAGATAGATTGTCGAAATGGTTAGATGACTACAACTAAAAAGTCGCAAATAAAATAAATTAATTAAAAATCAAAAAACCCGACTGCAAAAAATGTTAACTAAAAAGAACGAAACAAGACCTAATTCTGCCGGAGGCATCGAATCCATGTTTTAATTGATACGACTCTTGCTTACGAGTTTCATGCCAGGATAAATAGAAGGTTACATAGAAAAATGTAGAAGAAGAAAGTGGATAATAAAATGCAGTCGGAGGCATAATATTTTATGATTTATGAATTAATGTTAAACTTGGTGCGACATGACATAGCGCAAACAATTTTGACCTTAAACGTCAAAGAAATAAAGTAAATATTGGCGTATACTATTGAAATGTATACATTGTGACGTCACATCTCAATCATGGCGCGTTTATAAGTCACGTGACTTTATATTTCATGAATTTTTAATTGTTTATAATTGAAAAAACATTTTTTAAGGTTTTTGCATTAAATATCAATATTATTAATATTAAGGTTTTAAAATACTTAAAAAAAAACAATAACAATTTTTTTTTGAAATAATCTAATTACTATTAGAGTAACCTTGTAAATAATACCACATGAATCCCCGGCACCCGGCTGTCACATATCAATTGAAAATCTATTATCTGCGATTCCCATGATCGAGGCAGAGACTAGACATACAATACAACTGATTTCTAAAAAGGATTTTCAATTCGACCGTACATGGCTTTTTCAATCTCTCTTATAATTAGTAGACTATTCAGTACAAAGGTATGTGAAAGGAAAGCATTGTTGTACTTAAGTAATAAATTTATTTCTAAGCTGTGGCTTCAGGGAGGGTGGTGATAATGTCAGAGTCTCCGGGGTCTGTGATAGCCAGTGTGCACACCCTGTAGTACTTTCCGCAAGCTGTGCCCAACTCAATGTTGTTGCCACTGTAGTGGTGGACTCCGGTCTTAGCCAGAAGAGCATAGTACTCAATCTCTGATTTCCTGTAATCAATCAATATCAATTATTTTACTTGGATATTGGTTTATTCATGAACGTAGAAAAAAGGCAGACGGAGTCTAATTATACACAGAACTGTGTCTTCAGAGTCAGCCACGCACACATTCTTACGCCTGTCAAATGGTATGGACTAGCGTAACAATGTGTGCGTGCAGACCATGTACATGCAGTCAGCTGGCCGACTCTGAAGGACACAGATTTGTGTATGGTGGGACTCCGTCCGCCTTTTTTATATGTCCATGGGTTTATTGTTTAATAAAACAATAAATTAATTTTATAAATTTATAATGCGACTACACTTAGATTTAATTATTACTCAACATTAAATAAGATTTAGACAAACTCCACATTTGTGAAATTTTTCATAAAACTAGTGAAGTAATAATAAACATCTAAGATTATAAATCTCACCTGTCAAGAAAGCACATGGTTACGACTTCAGACTACTCCATAGTGTTCCCAATTTTGTGGATTCCGTAAATTTATATTTTAATGCTTCAACTCCCAAGCGGCCACATGCGGCCGCGATAACAATAATAGATAAGCTATTGTGTCTGGTTTTTTCATGATCAAAGTATGTATTAATATTATTAATTAGAATTGCAATAAAAAGTTCTTTACGGAATCCATTAGGGAACCATACTTCTTAGTCCGAAGACTCCATATGCTCCCGTTGACGTATAATATTATGGGGAACTCTACTTCTCAGTAGTCTCACCTCAGTGGTGGTGCATTCTTGGCGATGATGACCAGCTTAGCCTTGCCCTGTCGTAACGTCTTCAGCGTTTGCTTGTATCCCAAGCAGTATTTGCCTGATTTCATAACCAGAGCCAGTCTGGAGTTGATGGACTCGATGGTCTTTTTCTGGAAATAAAATTACATCCTTAGTTTAATGGGGATTGTCCATTTTTTTTTAATTTTGCTCATTACAAAAACATTTCGAGGAATAAGGTCAGTGATCGTTTTTCTGTATATAAACGAAAAAAATACCCATTAGTTACTTATATTTTTGAACAAATATGTTTAACCTTAGTTTGACCTTCAATGGCGTTAAATTAGCAATAAATTCGACCAACATTACGTTTCGAACTTTTGGTAAGCTTCTCGTATCAGCTTTCACATAATGAAAACTCGCATTTGACAAACCAGCCATTATAAATAAGATTGAAATTAAATTTAAAACATACTAGAGGTCAATTGGCCGCCGATGATGACGTCCAGCGAAACTTTAAAAATTTATTGAGAAAAAACTAGCCAATGAATTTCAAAATTATTTAATTTATATTCTTAAAATACTCTATTTTATCGTAAAAAAATATAAAAAGTACATGTCATTTTTTTTGGACAATGCCCATTGATGCACTTATAATACTTTCAGGAATCAGGATCAGTTACTGTATAATATATTTAAAAAAAAAACATTTTTATACAGGTGGCAGGCAAAAACTTCAAGAAAATGTTTTATAATTAATCGCTACAAGACGTGATCCATCATCCAGCACACGACAATATAACCTCAAATGTCTGATACATTCTCAACCCCAATAACTATAAAAGTTATCAAGCCTATCGAGTACCACTTCATTTAGGACTTATATTTAAAGGAGATTATTTATTGTTTACCATAAATAACCATGCCATAAGTCCTATTGAATAAAATGAAAACGTGGTCTGACATACCTGCTTCTTAGCGGCAACCATGGTGGAAGCTTTTAGCTTTGCCTATAAACAAAATAAAATAACGTAAGAACACTTATGAATAATAATTTAATAAAACAATTAAACGATAAACTTTAAATTATCGATAAAAATTGTAAAATAATATTAGAAACCCACCTTTACAAGAGACAGCGACTTTCGAAAAGAGACAAGTCAGTAGCAGGGTTGCCAATGCTAATTATCAGATTTCCCCAAAAATCATGGTCAAATTCCCCAAATTGGGGACAAAAATTTGCTGATTCCCCACAAATTCCCTACACATGTTATTTTTTTTAAAACGAATCAATATTATGCTACCTGAGCCTATAGAATAATTCGCATTAGTTGTTTGAGTTTTTATAAGTAATTAATATTAACTCAAACAGTTATCAATGATTAATAAGTTTTATTTTATATTTTGTTTCAGCGTACTTTCTTAATTTTTTCATACAAGAACCTCTAACTGAAAAAAACATTAATACAAATTACAAACAAAGAATAGTACCTACTTAGCAAAATTTGTCAAACCGTTCACACATGTGACCTTAAGGTGAACGCAGATTTGGCCGCACCGCACGCACCGCAGTCGCCGCATTCGCAATTCTTTATATGAAGTTATAGGCAAGCTCGCATACCTACTTACCCGCGCCACAGCCTTCGCAACTTCATAATAATATGAAGAATTGCGAATGCGGCGACTGCGGTGCGTGCGGTGCGGCCAAATCTGCGTTCACCTTTATGCTGTGATCAATGGAAATAGCGATACATTTATATAAACAGATTGTTGAAATAATTAACCGAGTTCCAAAAAACGAGGAGGTTATATGTTCGGCTGTGGATATTTTTATTTTTTTTATTTTTATTTGTGTATGTTCAACGATTACTCCGCCGTTTGTGAACCGATTTTCAAAATTTTTCTTTTGTTGTATAGGGTTTAACTCCAATTTGGTACCATGTTCACAAAAGTGGTGACCTGATGATGGGATCCATGAGTAATCGAGGGAACTCCTCAAAATTTATATAGAAACATATAGTGATTTTGGTTTTATGTGAAGGATCTTAGGCATATGCTACCAAAAAGTAAGATTTTACACCAAGGCATGCTATGGTTCCGAAGATACTAAGAGAACTCCGGATTCCTTATAGATACAAGTTTGGGACTTTCGGCGATGTTTTAAGAACTGAAAGCATATGCTACTATGAAAATTACATTCATCATTATCATCATCATAATTATCACTACCATCACACGATGCATCGTTATGAGTTATGACTTATGACCCTATTATTGGTACTTTTCATAGTCTTTTCGATCGAGACTCGAGTTTGTCGAGTGATTTTGAAAATTATATTAATGTTGTTAACTTGTTACAAGTGTTGTGTTGCGGTTACCAAGTTGGCAATTTGTTCATGGGATCTATGAGGTACGTAGGAAAAAACTTTTTTGAAAACTGCCTGAGTATAGTAGTTGTGATAGTATCATACCTAAATCCTATATATCTACAACTGACAGCTTATATGTTTACCGGTAAATAATTAAAAAGAGTGAAATTATTATTTTTAACAAAAAATTAAAACCGACTTCCAAGGTAAAAACAATAAGTAATAATATTATGAACTAAAAAGTATTAAATAATTCTTACTCTTTAATAATTCCTCTTTCAGAATTCGTCTAAATCTCAACTATTTCTGTACATACTATAGTCTTCATTACTTTGAAGTCGGTACCAGTCCCAAAAGTTTCATACAGGGTGCAATTAAACCTTCCTGACAAATTTTGATATTACGATCCTTGTTTAAAATTAAAATACACGTATTTTTTCTTTTATTATCACTCAGTACTAAAATGTTGAGAAAAAGCTTCCGAAAGTTATCCTAAAAAACACTACAATTAATGGACACGACGCGTCGCCCGCGCGTGACGAGCCCCCGCGCGCGCGCCTCCCCCCGCGTCAGCCCCTCTCATTGCCCCGCGCCGCCTCGCGCCACAAGTGACCGTTCTGCAACGATTTTAAATGGGATAAAATATTATGTAATAAAAAAAATAACTCCCAATTTTTGTTGCTTTAATGGACTCTCCTAACGATACCAAAGCCCTGGAAAAAATTTGGCAGGAAGGTTTAATTGCACCCTGTATAAGTATTCTGACATTTACTGATTAACTCACGATTAAATTAGCTGGTACCGACTTCAAAATTATGAAGACTATAGTATGTACAGAAATAGTTGAGATTTAGACGAATTCTGAAAGAGGCATTATTAAAGAGTAAGAATTATTTAATACTTTTTAGTTCATAATATTATTACTTATTGTTTTTACCTTGGAAGTCGGTTTTAATTTTTTGTTAAAAATAATAATACCTCTATAATATTATTTAAAATATTCTTTGCTATATTTTGTGGGAAGCATCCACAAAACATAGCAACCCATCAAGGGTTTAACCTGACAGTGCCCCCCAGTTTTTAATTCTTTCTCTTGCAGCCAGAAATTGTACAAAGCCAGCAGGGCAATCGCGCTAATTTTTTTCAACTGAACCGCAAATGAAACTCGGACGTTGATCGACTTTTGGAACGATTCGGTATCGCGCTAACGTTTTGACAGCCAGTTGAGACGTAACTGAACCTCAGCTCAAGCGCAAACGCTGTCAAAACAAAAAGTTGATACAATGCAACTTCTACTCGCACGTTTCTGAAACGTTTCTTATTTTGGTATGTTAAATTGAATAAAATCGATGGAAAAATATAACATAAGCTATAATCAAATTATAATTTAAGCTTATGTTTTACTTCAAAGCTGTAAAATAACACTACGGACTATTTGAGTTTGTTAAAAAGTTAATTGAATTTTGACATTACTTCTTTACGTAAATGTTTTCTCCGCCACATAAAACTTTTGTCACAAGTCACTAGTCACTACTCAACACTTATGGCGCTTGTAAAATATAGTAAAACAATATAAATTTAATTACGTAAATTAAAAACTCCAAGTAATAATCATTCGCATTCATAACTACCAAAACAACTTCACTCGTGTCATATTCATCCATATGTTTAAATAAACAATTTGTCAATTGACCAATTAACGCATCGGAAAAAATTTGTTCATATTTAAACCAATCAAAATTAAATTAGAAGAGCGCTGATTGGTCCGCTGCAATGTCTGTCTATAGGTCAAACGTTGCGCTTCGTTCGAGTTCCATCTAAGGTTGAGCTACGGTTGAAACGTTAGCACGATACCGAAATTTGTTCAGACTCAGCGGAACCAAACCGTGACTGAACCGCAACCAAAGTAGATGTGAACCTGAATTGAAACGTTTAAAAATAGCGCGATTGCCCTGAATTTAGTTTTTTAAAGTACATTAGTAAAATCACGTGACATTTTTAGTATAATTCAGTATATTTTGCCTAATTCTTGTAGTTGCTCTACTTTATTTTATTAGCAACACTCTGACTGTCATTTATCTGCCAAATGCTGCCAATATGGCCGATATGTCAAAAAAAATCTCTCGCTTCGAATGTTTACCTACTTGCTGAAATAATCGTTTGTATTAGATAAAATCGGAATTTGAAATATGTATTGTGTTGTGCAAAATTGCAGAAGTTTGTGGAATCCCAATTCTTAAATCAAGTTCCACAGGTGAGTGTATTTTTAAGCTATTATCTATTTTCCTAATAAAAGTCAGTTTTTACCATAGACTTATAATATATTATACTGTCGTATACCTGACCTGACAACATGAAAGTGTTGGAGTTTTGGCGGGCATGTGAAAGAATGCTGTTGTGTTTTTGTATTATTTTCCTAAAATTGTGTTAGCTGGGTTTTTAATGTGTAATACTGGTAGAATATTAACCATTAGATATTCGTGTTCATGCACAAGTGTAGGAAAGTGATGTAATATCCAGAAACGTGCTATTTTGTGTTCCCTCCAAAACTCCATCGAAAGTTTCAGTAAAGCGTCTACCACTTTACTGAATCGACCGACTTGACTCCTGTGACTGTATTGACTTTTACTTAGACTTTGACTAGACTTTAGACCTGACGATACATGAAAACGATGATGAAAGTTATAATAGGAGGAATATGGTTTTCCCGCCATATTCCTTACCTTTTTACCTTGTCTGTGGCACAACATACACATCCTTTGTGTCAAGTTGCCAAAAAAGAAGAAAAAAAAAAAAACATGAAAATGCGTTACGATTTTTGATCTGTCAATGTGTGCGTGTGCTAGTGATGTATATTTTACTATCGATAGTATTGTCCGTTCGAGTTATTTTACCTGCGTTTCTATGAGAAATAAATAATATGCAACTTTGAAAGATTTTGTAATTCAAATTAGGTATCATATATTTTATTTGACAGAAAAAAGGTGACGATTGAAAAGTAGATACACATTTTCGTTTGGGGTGATTTTTCAATCGTCAGATGTGTTATAACATGAGGTTCTTATTATTATTTTTAAGAAAAAAATTAAAACCGACTTCCAAGGTAAAAACAATAGTAATATGAACTAAAAAGAATTAAATAACTCTTACTCTTTAATAAGTAGTGCCTTTTTTCAGAATTCGTCGAAATCTCAACTATTTCTGTGCATACTATACAGTCTTCATTACTTTGAAGTCGGTACCAGCTAATTTAAGCGTGAGTTCAGTAATGTCAGAATATCTGAAACTTTTAGGACTGGTACCGACTTCAAAGTAATGAAGACCGTAGTATGTACAGAAATAGTTGAGATTTCGACGAATTCTGAAAAAGGCACTACTTATTAAAGAGTAAGAGTTATTTAATTCTTTTTAGTTCATATTACTATTGTTTTTACCTTGGAAGTCAGTTTAAATTTTTTTGTTAAAAATAATGATTTCACTCTTTTTAGTTATCTGCAAAATAAGGCTTTATGCACAAATAACCAATACGAAATATGTTAACTATTCACATTATTTTACTGTAAGCGAAATTGTGGTAAATGCTTGCAGTTATCTCAGCGATGCTGCAATTTCCAAACTTTTATCTTTAAAGGTTCAGGAGTTCTGTTCAGTGCCTCTGGACCAAGAGACACCTTCGTATGAAATTTCTCTTATTCGTAACATATGTTTAACTTACTAGAAACAACATCTTAACCACTATGAGTGTTTTAATAAATTTCAAGGATTTAATAATAATAATAATATCTATGGACGCTTCACACCACGTCAGTCTGGCCCCGTGGTAAGTACCTGAAGGACTTGTGTTACAGGTACCAGACAACGGAAATATATTTAACTAGATGACGCCCGCAACTCTGTTGCGCTAAAACTCGTTTATCGTGCGGGAACCGTACATTTTTCCGGGACAAAAAGTATCCTATGTCCTTTCCCGGGACTTAAAGTATCTCCATGCCAAATTTCAGCAAAATCGGTTCATCGGTTTGAGCGTGAAGAGGTAACAGACAGACAGACAGACAGACAGACAGACACACTTTCGCATTTATAATATTAGTAGGGATACTTTTATACTATACATATATTTAAGATTTTTATTATATGATACACATATTTAAAACACATCCATGACCCAGGAACTTTATAAACTTTTTGTTCCGTTGGCGGGACTCGAACCCGCGACCTCCGGCTTGAGCTACCAACGCGCTCACCACTGCGCCACGGAGGTCGTCAAAGGATTTCCCTCGATTGCTCATAGATCCAATCACCAGCTCACCACTGTCGTAATTGTTATACAAAATTAAGATTATATCCTATACAGCAACACGAGAATTTTGAAAATTGGTCCACAAACAGCGAAATCATTATCGAAAACATCTGCTTAAATGCAAAATATCACGAAAAGTACCAATAATTGGGTCATAGTGTGATGACCCATGGTATAATTTTAGTTGTGATGATGATGATCAATCAAATTGATGTGCTGGCTTATGCTTTCAGTTGTTTAAACAACGCCGAAATCCCCGAATCTGTACCTATAAGCATTCAAAAGTTCTGTACGGTACCTTCGGATCCAGGGTACAACCTGGTGCGAAGTCTTACTTTTTGGTAGCATCTACCTTGAATGCTCCAGAAAAAATTAAAATCACTATATGTTTCCATACAAATTTCAAGGAGTCCCTTCGATTCCTCAAGGATCCCATCATTAGATCACCACTTTTGTGAACATGGTACCAGATTCGAGTTAAGCCCTATACAACACAAAAATAATCTTGATAATCGGACCACAAACGGCTGAGAAATCGATGAACATACAAATAAAAAAAAAAGATACATACAGCCGAACGTATTACCTCCTCCTTTTTGGAAGTCGGTCAAAAAGGGTAAATAATATACACATTTTAAAGTTACTTACTTATTACCCAGGTAAAAGCTATCTGACAAATCAGCCCTTACATTAATAGAAATGCAAATATAAAGTTGAAAGTAAACGACAAACATAGTATATTATTTATTCTTAAATTAAATACATATCGTAATACCCTTACACCCCCATTACATTTTTAGATTAGTTTTATGTTCTTGTTGAATACCGAAATATCGATAAATTTGATTCAAGCCCTAGCGTATATGTAAACAATTTTGATGAAAATTTTTTCTTCAAAAATTGTGTGATTTAAGAACAATAGTACCTTTAGTTATGCAAAATATGAAAGTAAAGGGGAGGATTAACAATATTTTATTTGAAATAGAGAACTAAAGACAGAATATAGCGAAAATAAACACATCGTAGCAATTAGGTCATGAAGATTAATTACCTTTGAAATGTATATTTTTCAGGATTACTCCTATGATTTACACTGCAATCACTCACAGAACAAGTTACCATTGTTATATGTAATAGTATTTGTCGAAAATAATAAAGGATTTAAACAATAAATTGCAAATACCGAAAGGGCATAAAAACGGTTGACGACTTTTGGCCGACCTGTCAAATGAAAGTGGTTACAGTTTTCATGAGACTGCCTCTCTCTTTTTATCTTGTTATAATTCCATAAAGGATTTTCTTCTCTCTCGCACTCTTTGTTGGTCTTTTGCATCTTAAGTTTACGGTTTTTACCATGTTTTTACATTTGAATCGTAAGGAAACATTGATTTTGTTTGATTTTAGTGTTGTATATTGATAATAAACCCATATAAACAATGAATACGTGGGAGAGCCATGCTTCGGCACGAATGGGCCGGCTCGACCGGAGAAATACCACGTTCTCACAGAAAACCGGCGTGAAACAGCGCTTGCGCTGTGTTTCGTCGAGTGAGTTAGTTTACCGGAGGCCCAATCCCCTACCCTATTCCCTTTCCTATCCTCCCCTATTCCCGTCCCTTCCCATCCCTACCCTCCCCTATTACCCGATTCCCTCTTAAAAGGCCGGCAACGCACCTGCAGCTCTTCTGATGCTGCGAGTGTCCATGGGTGACGGAAGTTGCTTTCCATCAGGTGACCCGTTTGCTCGTTTGCCCCCTTATTACATTAAAAAAAAAAGAAGAATGTGAACCGTTTTCATATAGTTTTGATAAAATGGTTTACACATGTAGGGTGTCCATTATGTCCATTTATTCTCAGATGGACCCATATTATAATATTGTAGTTGGTGTGCAGTTTTGCCTCTGATTACAATATATTATTTTCTTCAAGCTTTACAAGATTATAAAGAGAATACTATTGAATAATCAAAAAGAAAAATCAGATAAATGTAAATGTTACCGGCAATCTGTATAATCCAACATTATGCCTAGGCAATGTATAGAATGTTTATTTAAAGTTTTAGCCAGTATTATAGAGGATTAAATTTCATTTTTTTATAATTCCAGCTTCCCCAAAGATGAACAAATAAGAAAAAACTGATGAATATGATTATGATCCAGACAGACCAGGCCGTCTGTTACAACATGCAGTGCCATTTTATATACCACAATCAACTGCAAGTTAGGTAAATGTATAGGTACATAATATTTAATGTGTTTATGCATTTTATGGGTTTTATAAAATAATCATTATACTTAATATATTTTTCGTCATTTCAGTTAAGAATTATAGTAGAGTCATGTGGGTCAAGTGTGTGCATTTAAACTTTGATGCTTTAAAAAATTCAAATATTATTAGTACAATGAAACAAAACTGTGTTCATTTGTAAGACTGTTTATTTGTCATCAACTTAAATACAACAATAGTATTTTTCAATGGCTTATATTTTGAAAAACTTTAGAAAACCATAACCCTTCCATTTGCGCACTTTTACCCCAGTATCGGGGGTATGTGTATGCGGCACTTTGGGTAAGTGTACGCAACAACAAAATATATATATTTTAGAAGATAAAGAATATTCTTTTATAATTTTAATTTGTAACTACTTATAGTTACTTAAAGTAATCAACAAAATCGTCTTAAATCGAAATATGAGAACAATAATTTTCACTTAGAAATATTTAGTTACTTCGTCATACATGTAAATTGTAATTAAAAAAAAAGTGCCGTGTGCGGAGCTGATGCGCTGTTTTTGCCACCAGACTCTACAAAGGCTTCATTCAATCCAATCTTCAGTCGGTGGTTCAGAATACTGTTCGCCACATAGGGGAAAAAGCTCCTGCGCACACTTAACCCAAAGCAAAGGAACTGGGTTATACGAATATCCTTAATTCCTGCATCATCACAATATCCTAAACACTGGCAAATAACAAACTTGATATTATGTTGCACTCGATAGCAAAAAGCTTATTTAGAAAAAAATACATAACCCCAAAAGATTACGCATCAAAATTTACAAAATATCGTAAATATTTGAGCAAAAATCTTCATATATCTATCATTCCAAAATGGCGCGCGCGCAGCCGCTGGGACACGAGCGCTTCGCAGGGCGTCCTGTGGGTTATTGAAGAGCTGCTGCCGTCCCTTAGCGTCGTATATTTTTCGAGATATTTACAATGCGCACACTTACACGCTGCGCACACTTGACCCACATGACCATATAGGTATAGTCCCTACCGCCTACTGAAAGTACAGTACAAACAATGACTAATATTAAACCTAAAACTCACAGACAGAGAACATAGAGAAATTCAATATGAAGAAAAAGAGAGTATTGTAAAGCCTGACCAAAAAAATAGAAAACCTGCCCTGAGGGCGCTAAATGAACTATGAATATGGCAACATCTAGTACAGTGATACACTTGCGAATTGGCTAGTGTACAATTTTTAGCTAGTGTTTAATATAGACTAATTTTAATATAGACTATACAAAACCATAGCATTTATGTATAGTTTTAAAGTATATAGGCAGTTTAAAAAAGTACAGCTTCATAATTTCATTATTAAACTTTTATTTAAATTATTCATCAAACTCAGAATCTAAATATTCAACACATTCATATATTATTTCATCTTCATGGTCAGATTGTAGTGGTTCAATGTCAGATATCTCTGACTCATTGCCACTTGTGGATGTTTCACTGTCATTGCCGCCAACATTTATGATAAATTGTTCAATTTCTCCATCAATGGTCCCCTTTGTCTATATTCTTTTTCTATTTTATTTGTATGATCACAACAATTACTCCATGTATCGGCAGTAATATCCTATAAGAATAATTTAAAATCAGTAATGGTAAACAAAATATTTAATTTTATTTTTGTCGAAATATGTGATATTTACCTCAAAACAGTTTTTTACAAGCTGCATGAATGTGATATTGTCTAAACCAACATTCTTTGTGGCAACCTTCCCTTTTACAATACCCCATATCATCTCAATAGGATTGAGGTCACAATGATAAGGAGGCAGTCTTAATATTTTGTGACCATAATCCTGTACTAAACTATCAATTTCATATATCGGGTCAGGTTTGTTTTGATTGACTATAACCATTAGCATACTTTTGGTGGCATAAGCAGGGTAGGCAATATCATTTGATGTAAGCCATTCTGCAATTTCATGTTTTCTATTATTCATGTTTGGTGGCTTGTTAATTTGGCTAGAATGATATTTAGCATTGTCCATGACTATACAGGTTGGTTCATGTAAATTGGGTATTAATTTATCCAATACCCATTTTTTAAAATTAACTTTATTCATGGCTTCGTGGAAATCTTCTTTTTTTTCTTTGTCATTGTAAATTAATAAAGCATTCGGGACGAACCCAGTCTTGCCGCCACAATGGACAATCACATATATTTTGCCTTTAGCAACAGATTTAGACACACCAGGCTCATTTTCACTTTGCCAGCATTTTGCATGATTGAGAGAAGTATGAATATAGCTTTCATCGAGGTATACAACTGGCATACCGCTCTCCTTTACATCTTTGATTTCTTGTAGATATTTATCCCTCCAAGCTACTATATCATACCGCTCCATAAGAATTGTCCTTTGGTTTCTACATTTTTTAAATTTATAACCTAATTTGTGCAAGAGTAAACGAAGAGACTCTCTGCCACCAACAAAATTTATGGATTCTTTCAGAGCTGCAAGCAACCGCTTCAAACTCGGTACTTCTTTTCGGACGGTATAAAATTCTTGTATTTTATGCCTAATTGCACAGAGATCGAAATCATCCAGATTGATTTTCTTTTTTGTTTTCGGTTTATTTTTCTTTGGTGTAGAAAATACAACTGAAGTCTGACCTTCTCTTCGTATTTTCATTACGGACGATCGGGATACACCTAAAAACAGAACTTTTAAATTAAACTAATCACAAATTAGCCAATTCAAATTGCACACACTATATGAGGTACCTACCAGTCATGTTGACAACAAGGTCCGTGATGTTATTTAGAGGAATAGAGTCCATTCCTTCAGACTATCTTTCCGACAAGTAATTATTGATATTATAAATAACTTTTCTTAACTGGCTTTTAATAGTTTTCGGCATTATATCGCGTAAATAACCCACTTGTCTAAGAAATATATCACGCACAATCGAGAACACACTTTGACAGATGACAATTATGACATCTCATAAAGATTATTGCCAGTTGAAGAAATTAGTTCCAGTAGTTTTCCGCAATATGGCGAGGTTTTTTATTTTGTTGGTCGGGCTTTAAGTTATTTCATTAAATCTGGTTAAACTAATTTGTAGCTTTTAACTTTTAACAATTTTAAAATTCTTATTTTTGTTGCATGTAGTTGTTTACTGCTCTGTCATCTCCAAGAATTGAGTCCACACTTGAATTCCCACTCTACGGAATACGGATCTTCACAACAAAAAAGAGGGTATGATTTTTTGTTTATAAATAGGAAAGTATTTTGTTTTGTGTTTTAATATAACATTTATTATTCATGCTGTTAAAATTAATTGATTATTTAGAGAAAAATATATAGCAGTTAATAAGAAAAGACTTGAGGAAATGTTATGTTTGTATTACCGTTTTTTTATAGTAATGTATGTATTACCGTTTTTGAATCCAACAGGTGGACGCTCAATATGAACCACCGATAAAACGACCCCGCCTGAAAGATTTTAATGTACAAGACATTAAAATGAAGCCTAAAGTATTAAATTTTCAGGAGGTTTGGCAGTGAGAAGCAACTATCATAAGTGTCCGGTACTGAAATACGAGATTCCTACAGTTATCCTGAGTTAATCAGATAAAAAATAATTAACCTTTTACTTTATAAAAGGTTAGATAGACCTCCTAAAGTAACCACGATCAAAACTCCACAGTTGTTGATCGTTATTACCTCTTTAAAAATTAAGAGTCATATCCACAAAATCTTAGAGCTTTTATAAAATGACGAAAGTCTGTCGCTGGCTCTTAAGTTAATACTATTCATGTATTTTTTCGTTTAATTGCAAATTGACCTTGTGAATGTAAATTAATGATGTTTATATTTTAATTTTCATTGTAAATAAATATAATATTAAATGCATGTGCGTTTTTATTTATTACTAGCTGTACACGCGACGTCGTTCAGTCATATTTAAAAGTCTGACCCCCTCTATAAATGCCCCTTAACTTAACGACGACATCTATTTATTATAAGTTACGAGGATCACAAAGCGTAAAGCGAGCTCAGATTTATAATATTATAATAACACTAAAGTCGAATAACAACAAACATACAGATTACAGACAGAAAAAAATCTAACCACACATAAATAGCTTTTGCCTTATAAATTACTAGCTGTTGCCCGCAACTTCGTCCGCGTTAACATAGTTATAATAACAAAGATGGATAGTTTTCTCCTTTTTGTAGTTCCTTATACAAAGTTTCCTATATAAAAAGGTACTCTGTGATACAAAGGGTAAAAACGGGGTCCCGTTTTTACCCTTTGTATCACAGAGTACCTATTTAAGCAAACGCAAACGTCAATAAACTTTCATGTTTCTAACTTAAGAAATGACGGAATTTCACCCCCTTGGGGGTAGTATTACCAGAAACGCTTAAATACGTATCCATTCATTTTTAATGGGAACTAATTTTTTGAGCTGTTATTTAAATATTCGAGATGTTATTATGATCAGTTGAAAAAATTATTGAGCAGTTATTTAATTTAATGGCGGTTGATTAATTATTGCGACAGTAAAACATGGACAGTAATAAAATATCAATTGGACGGTTATATTCTCATACAATGTCAATTCTAAAAATAATCAATCAGTTCAATTACTGAACGAGCGGTAAAAATGATGGAATGGTCAGTAAAAAAGATGGAATGAGCGGTTCGATAAATAGTTCGGCAGATCATAGCGAGCGGTGCAATCGCACAACGCACAAACGTCATGTCGTGGGAATCTACGACGCGCGTCGCGACACGACATCGTACGACGTCGCGTCGTAGAAACTAGAAACTCATCTTTGAATTTCTACGTGAGTTTCTACGACGCGACGTCGTACGACGCCGCACGATGCCGTGTAGCTTCTTACGACGCGCGTCGTAGATTCCTACGATACGACGTCGTATCGTGTTTTTGACCCGGTCTCAAGACGCGGTTCGGTTCGGTGATTAGTCCAAATTTTGATAGCCAACCAATCACAGAGCCTGAACTGAGTCTTAAGACCGAGATGCATCTTAAGTACTGACTATTTATACCAGCCTTATTTTCGCTTTATAACGGTACGGAATCCTCCATGGGCCAGTTCGACTCGCACTTTGCCGATTTTATTTTATTTTACCACCTCATTGTTTAAGGCGTCGCCTTGATAATTTGGCAGTAGCAATATCGATTTTTCTCAGCAATGACTAAAGCTAAGAAATTAAAGTTCATTGTCAGTATTCATCATGTCTTTGTCTTTGAATTACTCATAGACTAACATGATTGGTCAACTTTTATAACACAGAATAATCAATCAAAAAGACCTCTGTAAAAAAATGGATTCCTATTTTGCCAACAGAGGAGAGTGATTTAAGCTTCCAAAATTTGTACATAAATTGGTTCAAGCATACACTCTAATTTGCCCATAGCTTATATGAAATATATTTTAATGGTTTTTAAATTACGCGACAAAAACCATTTTGTCGCTTACGCCCTTTCCATTTTTTGCAAGCAATCTAAAGTGCCCCCGAGACGGTCAAACGGTTTGATTCAAACATTACAACCGACATCAAACGGTTTCATAAAGAAACCGTTTGATGTCGGTTTGAACGGTTGTCAAACGGCATTATGCGCATTTGGTTCAGTGCGCCGCCATAATTAGACGTGTGTGATGCAGACAAGATTGCTCTCAAACTTCAAAATCCAGTACTAAACTAAGCCGAGTTTGTTCAAACTTCAAACGCATCGGAAGTCGGAACACGATCAAACGGCGCGTCAAACACAAAAATATGAAATTTCATCAAATGTGCTTCAAACACGTAAATGTATGAAAAACCGTTCAAGCTAGCTTTGTAAACGATCGAAATGGTTTGAGTCGAACCAAAATTTACGTGTTTGAATCAAACCGTTTGACCGTCTCGGGGGCCCTTAAAACATATCCAACACGGTTTTTTACTTTAGCGCGGAGAACTGCTTAGAATGAGATTTCTTACTGACAAATTCCGATTTGTTACTGCCCAGATGTAACCACTCATTCATTAATTTTTACCGCTCATTTAATTATTTTACTGTTCAATAATGTTTTCAATGATCTATTTCATTATTTTTTACTACTCATTTTTTTTTAATTTACTGCTTAGTTTTAAATGCTAAAGTAGTTATTGAACGTGCCATTTATAATTTTTAACTTACCAAAACTGCTATTTACAACTGCCCCTTTAAATCAGTGCCATTTTTAATCAGTAGCACAAAAATAAAGTTTCATGTTTCTAACTCAAGAAATGACGGACTTTCATTCAAACTTTCTACCCCAATTTCACCCCCTTGGGGGTAGAATTTCCAAAAACGCTTAAATATCTATCCATTCATTTTTAATCAGCAGTCCAAAAATAAACTTTCATGTTTCTAACTTAAGAAATGACGGACTTTCGTTTAAACTTTCAACCCCTATTTCACCCCCTTGGGGGTAGAATTTCCAAAAAACGCTTAAACACGTATCCAATTATTTTTAATAAATAGCCCAAACATAAAATTTCATGTTTCTAACTCAAGAAATAACGGACTTTCATTCAAACTTTCAACCCCAATTTCACCCCCTTGGGGGTAGAATTTCCAAAAACGCTTAAATACGTATCCATTCATTTTTAACCAGTAACCCAAAAATAAAGTTTCATGTTTCTAACTCAAGAAATGACGGACTTTCATTCAACCTTTCAACCCCTTTTTCACCCCCTTCGGGGTAAAATTTTCAAAATTCCTTCCTTAGTGAGTGTTTTAATTAATAAAACAACCCTACTCACCAAATTTCGTTGCTGTAACTTTAACAGTTTTTGCTCAGCGTTGATGAATCAGTCAGTCAGTCAGTCAGTCAGTCAGTCAGGACATGTAATTTTATAAGTATAGATAATATATCGACGTAGATTGTAGACTAGTACCACCCCCTGCAAAAATTTTTAAAATCATATTTTCATTGTACAAAGTTTTAATTTCTACCGTATTATTATTTTCTATATAATATATAGATTAAAGGTCATCAATTCGTGAATTGAAAACCACAGTTTTTTTAATATAAATAAAACAGTATTCTCATACGGCAACGCACTTGCAAGTTGCAATTACTCTTCTAATGTTGCGAGTGTCCGTGGGCAACGGTTGCTTTCCATCAGGTTATCCGTTTGCTCGTTTGCCCCCTATTTTTTTAGAAATAAAATGATGTTTTTAAAATAATCTATACGTCATTATTTTCTTCCTACTTGGGAATATCCTAAGTGTAGATCAATCATGGTCACCTCAAAGAGTGAGACAAAATACATAAGTGACGTCATTCCAGGCCAAATTTTTGGTCTTCAAAGATTTGTTTGGAGTGCAATTTCCAGTGTTTTTTAAGTTTCTTGCTGCCGACTGATGCATCAACTCAATTGCCGAAGTTCTATCGATTTATGAATTAACAGAATCTTTCAACAGTATCGATTCATAATAATTACATTATATTAGGGTTGCCAACCCCAAATTAAAAAAAACAGGATTTGAAGTTGGACAAACCAGGACAGTTCAGTATAAAAACAGGACGCACTAAGTGGGCGACTAACCCAAAATTGTCGACTTTATAATTCATTTTCATACTTGAAAATAAGCTCCGAATTGTTTCATTTTCTAAATATAGATACTACATTATATTTCCAAGAATTTGATTTCAGCGAAAACACGATATCTTAAAATTTTCTCGATAGAAAAAAATCACAAAGATGCATCTAATTTTTTACGAATTTTTCATATTATATTGCCGTAACTGTGTACTAAACTTAGTTAATATTTTAACACATTGTATAAAATTCTATCATTGAGATACTGACCTAGCGGATTTTTAAAATGTTGTATATTTATCGACTTATTAAGAAAAAACTAACTTGGCGACGATTCCGCGTCTTCCTTTTCACCTGGCATTTGAAAGACGGGCGTGAGTGTAAAGAGAGAAGGACGATGTTTGATTTTTTGCGTTAGTCGCCCTATTAATAGAGTTGCAATAGTTAAATAAATATCTAGATTCTAATGAAAACAGATGAAATGGAATTCAAGTAATTAAAATAATCTCATTTTTTTTATAAAAACATTTTAATAAAATTATACTAGTTGAAAACAAGTTATTAAAATATAAAACAAACGCGCGCGAGTTTTAAAATTAAAAAAAAAAACTAAATATTCAGGACGTCCCAGGACACTACAAAAACCAGGAGGGAGTTTTGCCGGGAATGTAAAAGGGTGCTGTTGTGTTTTTATATTATTTTCCTAAAATTGTGTTAACTGGGTTTTTAGTGTGTAATATTGGTAGAATATTAACCATTAGATATTCGTGTTCATGCACAAGTGTAGGAAAGTGATGTAATATCCAGAAACGTGCTATTTTGTGTTCCCTCCAAAACTCCATCGAAAGTTTCAGTAAAGCGTCTACCACTTTACTGAATCGACCGACTTGACTCCTTGACTGTATTGACTTTTACTTAGACTTTGACTAGACTTTAGACCTGACGATACATGAAAACGATGATGAAAATTATAATAGGAGGAATATGGTTTTCCCGCCATATTCCTTACCTCTTTACCTTGTCTGTGGCACAACATACACATCCTTTGTGTCAAGTTGCCAAAAAAGAAGAAAAAGAAAAGAAAGAAAAACCAGGACATGTCCTGGGAAAACAGGACGGTTGGCAACCCTACATTATATTAAGAGGGCGACTAACGCAAAAAATCAAACATCATACTTCTCTCTTCACACTCACGCCTGTCATGCCCATGGAGGTACACTATTGGAGGACGCCTTTTATTTTGACAGTTGATCATGTTACTCTTTCTAACTAACAATGCAGTAAGTTGAGTGAAAGAGAAAGCTCATATCGGTGTATAAACGTCAAAAGTTTGTGATGTTATGTTCTACCTAATGGGACATAACAAAGGAGTCGGTCTGCATATTTCATGTTTTAAAAAGTGCTAATAAAAGTGTTTAGTGAACGTTATATGTAATATCTTGTTGGGTTTTGTGGTTGCGCTATATAATAAACCATAAAAACGGCCAAGGAATGCCTCAAACACGTGGATTTAACATAGCATACGTAAGTTTTCAACAACGTGTTTTGGGCTTATCAATCGGTATTTTTGTAAGCTAAAAAGAAAATTTATAAGTTTAATAATCCCTCAATCATGCTATATAAGGCATTAGTGATAAAAATGTCACATCAAGTAATAATTTGGCTACAAATATTGCATAACATTTTACGTGTATTTTAGGGATGCACTTTACTTGAAGTATAGTTTATCGATAAAAATATTGTCATGGAATAAATAATTTTTTTTTCAGTATTTGAAAATGCTTCAAAATAGACGACGAACAGAAATGTTTAGACGCAAGTTTCATGCAAGTTTTAAATCCTTACTCCCTCATGAAGGCATCACAATATTGGGATTATCATTTCAAACGTAATTTTGAAATAATGATTTTATTGAAATAAAAAAAGTTCTAACGGTGAGTAATATGATCAACAGCTCTCACACCTCCCCCCTGTAAGTACTCAAATCGTTACTTGGACATACTTTTTGAAATTTTATCCTGGCATTACTCTTTTTTTAAATAAAATGTAAAATTTTAATAAGGCTAAAGTCATAATCATTTAATAAAATAAATTTTATACCTCAATCGTCGGATACCAGACGACAATAGATATTCAGTTGTTATGCGGCACTTGAGTTCCGCTTGGGGCTTGATGGGTTAGGTATGGAAAACTTACATAAAGCATATTGCCCCGTATACAATATTATGTATGTATATATTTTATAGTATTAAGTACATTTAATGATACTAAACTAACTATTTTTTAGATTTTTGGAATGCTTCTAAAGAAGAGTTCAATATGATGGTGATGACGGAGAGACCTATAATGAAGATAATATTATTTTTAAGCTTAGATTATAACCGAGTATTCTGGTGGTGAGATGAAGTGAGGAGGGATGGTTTAAGTGAGGAAAATCCTCCCTTATGGCTACCACTTTCATGAGACCCCCCCCCCCCCCCACCCCCCTCATTGTTTGAATATTTTTCATTTAAGAGGCCGGGTGACATTGAAATTCTCATACATATGTAATACCAAAATCATTTTCTCATATGAAAATATTTAACATGTTTGAGCTTTTTTCAGCTTAAAATAGTAATTACCTAGGTTCCTGAACAAAAATTTATACACTAAAAAATATTTTTTGTGTTTAAATATTTTGTAGTAAATTTACTACTATTTTGTAGTAAATTTAAACACTGAAAAATATAGTAAAATACTAAAAAATATATAAATAAATAGTAAATTTACTACAAAATATTTAAACTAAAAACATTTTTTTTACTATTTAAATATTTTGTAGTAAATTTACTATTTATTTATATATTTTTTAGTGTTATACTATATTTTTAGTGTTAAAATATTTTGTAGTAAATTTTTGTGCAGGAACCTAGGTAATTACTATTTTAAAGCTGAAAAATAACTCAAACATGTTAAATATTTTCGTATGAGAAAATGATTTTGGTATAACGTATGTATGAGAATTTTGATGGCACCCGGCCCCTTAATTTCTAATTTTTAATATGTGTGTAATATTATACAATGTGTCCTAACACCGGTGTCCAATCCTTACAATTATGTTATGATGTATGGCATATTTTATTGACTGAAGGATCGGCCACTGAGTAGGGACAGTGGACACATTATATTATTATGTGTCCCGTCACCAGTATGAAGTATCCAATGCTTTAACGTCTTTATTTCTTCGACAACACATAACAACTGTTATTTTACAAAATTGTTGTTTAATAGTTAAGTATAATAAAGTATATTTGATCTTCTGTTGTTTTTTATAAAAACTGTTGATTTTATTGATATTACACTCTGGTCAAGCCTTCGTGACTTATGGAGTATACATATTATGTATATTATTTTTAACTATTTGTGTAGTTATATACTTAAATATTTTATTTATATAAGTAGTTTTATATTATAATGATCATAATATTGTATCCTAAATTGAACATGCAGGTCGAAATGATAACCTCCTTTTTGTGATGTCGTTTAATAAAAATCTATAACATAAAATTATGGTCGACTATTGGTCGATAGCTGTAGTCTAATTTTATATTTTTATCGATATATACAAGCAGATCGCCCATCCCTACACGCACACTACGGCAATTGCACACAAGCATAAAATGGCCACGCGCTGGCGAGCTAAGAAGCCATCTACCTATATCTTTAATCTGTGGTCATGCCTCTATGTCAAGTGAAAAAGGACGACGCGGAAACAACGCCAAGTTTTTCTTAATAACTCGATAAATATATAACATTTTAAAAAATCCGCTAGGTCAGTTTCTCAATGATAGAATTTTATACAATGTGTTAAAAATTAAAATATTAACTTAGTGTAATGCACCGTTATGGCAATATATGAAAAATTTGTGAAAATTATTAGATGCATCTTTGTGATTTTTTTCTATTAAGAAAATTTTAACCTATCAAGCCCCATAAGATCTTAGATCACCTTTACCGGTGATCGCGACAGCAATAGAATAACAATAGATTTCCAAGAATCCGCGATCGAAGGATTAAGATATCGTGTTTTTGCTATAGTCCCCGTGGAAATAGTTGGCCCATTGAGATAATATACACTAGGAGAGAGCCTTATATCGGTGTATAAGCGTCAAAAGCGTGTAATGTTATGTCCTACTTACTCGGACATAACAAAGGAGTCGGTCTGCATATTTCATGTAATAAAAGTGTTAATAAAGGTTTTTAGTGAACATTTTATGTTAGATATTGTTGAGTTTTGTGGTTCCGCTAAATAATAAACCATAAGAATGGCCAAAGAATGCCTCAAACACGTGGATTTAACATTAAATACGTAAGTTTTGAACGTTTTTTGGGCTTTTCAATCGGTATTTTTGTAAGCTAAAAAGATAATTTATAAGTTTAATAATCCCTTATTTGTGTTATATAAGGCATTAGTGCTAAAAATGTCACATCAATTAATAATTTGTCTACAAAAATTGCATAGCTTTTTACGTGTGTTTGCGGATTCTCATTACTTGAACTATAGTTTATCGATATCATGAACTAAATGACTTTCTTTTCTGTATAATAATGTGCTTCGAAATGATCGACAAATAGAAATATTCAAGAAAATAAACGCACACTACTTGTATGAAAATAAGCACAAAATGGCCACGCGATGACGGGCTAAGGTTACATCTATATATATATCCTTAATCTGTGAGTTGGCCGCTCTGCCGTTATGTGAGTATATGGGCAGAGCGGCCAACTAGTTGCGCGCGGACTATAGGTCGGGTCCTCGGAAATAATAACAATGTAGGATCTATGTTTAAAACATAAAGCATTTCGGGGCTATGAATTATAAAATCGACAATTTTGGGTTAGTCGCCCCCTTAATCGAATATAGACTTCAACCTTAATATTTAACAATAATTTAAAATAAATATATTTTTTGTATTAATTTTAGGCATGTAAAGCAAACAAAAAGATTTCGCGGCAACTATCTTTAATCTGAATAATAAAAATGCACTAGAATTTTACTAGATGATGCCCGTAATTCCGTTGCGACAAAACTCGTTCATCGTGCGGGAACCATACATTTTCCTGGGACAAAAAGTATCCTATGTCCTTTCCTGAATCCCTGGACTCAAAGTATCTCCATACCAAACAGCAAAATCGGTCCAGCGGTTCGGGTGTGAAGAGGTAACAGACAGAAGGACAAACAGACAGATGGACCGCGGACGGAGAGACAGACAGACACACTTTCGCATTTTTAATATTAGTATGGAATGGAAGTATGGATTTTAAAGCTTTTATTACAACCCCTTGTTTTTAACCTTTTAATGAAAGGAATCGGTTAATGATCATATTATGTAACTAAAAAGGGTAAAATTATTATTTTTTAACAAAAAATTAAAACCGACTTCCAAGGTAAAAACAAAAGTAATACTTATTCTTAATCTAAAAAGAATCAAATAATTCTTATTCCTTATTATAGTGGCGTCTTCAGACTTACGCGCCTTAACCTCAACTATTTCTGTACTTTTGAAGTCGGTACCAGCCCGGAAAAGTTCTGAGATCCTTGACATAGCAATTACGCTAAGGTAAGCTGGTACCGACTTCAAAAGCATGAAGATTGAATACAGAAATAGTTGAGGTTTAGGCGAAGTCTGAAGACGCCACTATAATAAGGAATAAGAATTATTTGATTCTTTTTAGATTAAGAATAAGTATTACTTTTGTTTTTACCTTGGAAGTCGGTTTTAATTTTTTGTTAAAAAATATTTATTTTACCCTTTTTAGTTACATAATTTGAGACGACAAGGCTTTAATATGTATTATAGCTTGTTGTCTTAGAGTTGTACATATTACTAGCGGTCGCCCGCGGCTCGTTCGCCGCGCCCGTAGCCGTTACCGCGGATGTCGGTAACGGCTGCAAAAAGCCTACCCAGGAAAGACTCGGTCAGTAAAATGATTCCCAGGTCAATTCACAGACTCCGACACTGACATCGACGACGCGGACGCAGTCATTATCCGAAGGATGCACAGTGCACACTGTACAGATTGTCTTCCTCCCGCAAGCGCATCCCGCTTGGTGACGCCCACTATCGTAATATTTTAATTTCGCCATAATTTCAAAACCAAACGTCCAATTTTAATCATTCAATGACCAAATTTTATCTACATAAACTGTACTTAGTGATGAAATAATTTATTTTGATAAGGATTAAATATCTTACGAAACCCTTTTTTTTCCAAAATAAAATTTAGCCTATGTTCAGCAGAAATAATGTAGGATTTGCTTGGAGTAGTTTAAATAAAGCTAAAATCCTCAAACTTGTATCTATAAGGATTCATAAGTTCTGTTGGGTACCTTCAGAACCAGGGTATATCCTGGTGCAAAATCTTACTTTTTGGTAGTATATGCCTGAAATACTTCAGAAAAAATCGAAATCACCATATGTTCCCATATAAATTTCCAGGAGTCCCCTCGATTCCTCATGGATCCCATCATCAGATCACCACTTTTGTGAACATGGTACTAACCTCGGATTCAACCCTGTACAACAACAAAAGAATCATGAAAATCGGTCCATAAACGGCGAAGTTATGGTTGAACATACAAAAAAAATATATATAAACAGACGAACATATAACCTCCTCCTTATTGGAAGTCGGTTAAAAATATCTTTTATTTCCTATTTGCAATTTGCATCTACAGCAATATCGATATTCAAATCGATATCATTAATATTATATTTTTTACATCACTATAATTCTGATCATAAGCAATAGATATCGAAACCTGTCAAAAATTGGTTGTCAAGTGTCAACTGGTTCTGTCAATTCTGTCCAGTGTTACTATCATGTTGAATTTTTCACTGAAGTTGGTGGCATGGACTCCTGTGAGTGGTTGATTAGCATATAGCTATAATATGTCACCGTGGCACTATTGCGGTTGCGTTCCGGTGAAATATACTATTTATTTTTAAGTTAAATCAGGCCTGTCCCACTCGCGCAAATAGGCATCGAACTGTAAGTACCACCCGCGGGTGGCAAATCAGTAGGGACTCAAAAGCGAGCGGTGACGCACGCGCACACAGATCTCCTATTTAATTAGATACCGCATGTGTATGTACTTCGCGTGCCATCCGTTCCCAAACGATCACAAACTTGATTCTTTCGAAAGTCTGTTCTTTAGTCTGCGCTCCACCGTTATCGGAATCGGACGTCAATCGGAATTCTAAAAATGCCTAGTTGTGCCGTATTGGGCTGTGGAAATTGGAATAAAAACGTTGGTCTAAATAGTGGACACGTTTCTTATCATCGGTAAGTAATTTTATTATTAAATCATGTGTCCTTTATTTTAAAATCAATTATTTAATGTTAATCGTGGGCGGTTGTAGTTTTTACCATGAAATCTACGTAACTGCGTGTGTACCGCATGATTCATAATACGTTGCCGCTTTAGTTAGAAAAGTATAGAGCCCGTTCTGTTTGTCCGCTATTGAGCGCGCAATGGAAATAAAACAATCGATACTTTCACTCATCGCTTAGTTTCGAGGTAGTCAATATTTTCATTTTTCTGTCAAATGAAGCAAATAGTGTTGTACATATTCTCGATTCTAATTAATCGATTTTCGAAACAGACATGAAACAGAGGAATGATAATGTTCGCTTTGGGATATTTTGTGACTCGGTAATTATATTTCTATACATTTTCTATACATATAATAAAACTGTAGAAATAAAAATTCTGTACATTAAAGGTATTAAAAAAATAATAAGCGGGGGGTGTCACTACATTGCTATAGAAGCCAAAACTGTAGTTAGTTTTTTGTCTACTGTCTGTCTGTCTGTATGTTTGTTCCACTATCACACGAAAACTACTGATCCGATTTGAATGCGGTTTTCACAGATATATTTGTCTTCTTCCAACTTAACATCTGGTGTATAAAAAAAATTCCCCCCACTCCTCTAAGGGGACCAAAGAGGGGGTCAGATTTTGTATCAAACTTTTTTCTTTAATGAACTTACCTCATATTATTATCTGTTTTTTCCAACTTAACATCTGGTGTATAAAATTTCCCCCCCACCCCTCTTAGGGGACAAAAGAGGGGGTAAGATTTTGTATCAACTGATGAAGTACAAATACTTTAAATGGCAAAACAACGTTTGCCGGGACAGCTAGTTATGTAATATGTATTTATGTTCCTGTTTAGTGATTTAATTTAGAATAATATAATATATTACTAGCTGTCCTGGCAAGCACGTATCTAAAGATTTATCATTCCTCTGTCTATGAACTCGAATAATAATCGGCGCGGCGATTCCTTTGAATCGATTCCGGGCGTACGGGTATTCCCATCACTAAAGCGCTCTTGTGACACGCTCGTGTTAATACAAATGGAGCGACATAGCGCTTCTATTTAGATCTTATTTCGTTCGTTGCATACCTGCGTATTGCGTAACTTATTCGATCGCTATCACAGAATTGATATTAATCTCACAATGGACAATAAAAAGAAAAGGGCAAAGAAATATTGCGGGGTGTTTAACTGTCTTAACACGGATTGTAAACCAAATTTAACTTTCTTTACTATTCGAAACCTCATTTGTTTACAAAAATAACCAAGTTATACAAACACTTTAAGTAGGTCATATAAGACCGGTTTCAATAATTAAGATACGGTACCTATCGAGTCTAAGTACACGTAACTAGTTACACGCGAATTTATGATAATTAAATCTACATAGTACTGACATAATAACTTAGATTATTTCGAGTTAAATAAAATGTAGTCAATTAAATATAAGGATTATAATATTATTTTTAAAAAGAGACAACCCTGATTTCTTCAGAAAAGGTACGATTTATGCGATAGAAAGAGAGCGGAGATGTAGGCAAATATAATTGTAGGCACCTAGCACTTCGCGGTCGGAATTTGAACTTTATAGTATCGTAGCATGAGTCGTTAATTCTTTAAACGGGTTTCGCCAGTGGGAATTCTGTTGGTACAACTAATATATATTCTGTGGTTAAATCAAGACCGCAATAGGCGTAACAATGTGATGCTTAATACTTACTCCATGCTTAATACGGCTCGGCCAAAATATTAAAATTTTTTTGTGTGTGGTAAAACTGCGCACCTGACATCGCACTCCAAATTCCAATGCAGTTGAATTATTGCTCTCTTTCATCTCAAAGTTGCGTAGGTACAATGATACTAATGCACTGGAGTAGTAATTTATAGTGAATTTAGTTGGAATTTGGCACAAAAAAGTGTCAATACTATTGACTTGTCATTTTGACAGTTCACGTGGTTCACGCCTCACGGTTGTCATCTGTCAGTTGCTTGTCAGATGACGTTAGAGCCCAGTGCCCACGGGTATTTTCATTTTTCTTGTAAAAACGATTATGAATTGAAAATTCTTTGTCGATTAACACTGTATAGAATAATTATATCTAGGTATGTGTTATTTAGTTACAAAGTTCAAAGTTGTCCTACTTGTTTATTTATACATCATACAATTTACATTTTGTAATAGGACTCTGAACTTAGTGTTTCAATGAACTATTTCACCTTTTATTGAATTAATTTAAGCAAATCAACTGATTCTTTACGTTTATTAGGTGTTCGTGACATTCAAAAACGACTTTAGCTTGTAATAGCTGTTGAAATTTTCAAAAAGTATGGCAAACAAACCAAGCACTAGCAAACCAAAAAATGCAGAACCTTCTACTTTAGGAAGACTTTATCTCATAGCTTACAACACAATACAGACTATAGGGTAAGTGTGAAAAAAATATTATTAATAATTTTATTTTAAAAAAACACTGCTGTTTTTTTTTTATGAAATAAGGGGGCAAACGAGCAAACGGGTCACCTGATGGAAAGCAACTTCCGTCGCCCATGGACACTCGCAGCATCAGAAGAGCTGCGTTGCCGGCCTTTTAAGAGGGAATAGGGTAATAGGGGAGGGTAGGAATGGGAAGGGAAGGGAATAGGGGAGGGTAAGGAAGGGAATAGGGTAGGGGATTTGACCTCCGGTAAACTCACTCACTCAACGAAACACAGCGCAAGAGCTGTTTCACACCAGTTTTCTGTGAGAATGTGGTATTTCTCCGGTCGAGCCGGCCCATTCGTGCTGAAGCATGGCTCTCCCACGTATTTATTGGAATCATATCTATGTATTTAAAATCTACTATTGTCTACACCAGGGGTTCCCGCACTTATTTTGTCTACTGCCCACTTTGAGAACAAATTATTTTTAGTGTCCCTATTGTGTCACCTACTGTCTTATCTTTATTGAAATTAAGGGGCTTTTGCCATAAATCTCTGATAATATTATAGTTTGAAAAATATATAATTTTTTTGGGGATCAGGGAATCTATAATTCACTAAATAACTGTGTAAGACATAATTGAACCCAGAGCCCTAGACTTTTTAAAATAAATACAAAATGCTAAATTTGTCGTTTTCAAACCATAATATTGTTACTACCAAGAAAATTAAAACTTATGTGAGGGAACATAATATGCATTATATATTATGTTCCCTCACATAAGTTTTATATATGAACTGAAATTACAAATCATCCACCAAGCCTCTACATAACGCCCCCATTTTTTTCTGGGTCCCACACCATTTACACCCTTTAGACCAGGGGTCGGCAACCAATTTTAGGTGGGGTCTGGATACTGAGGGAAATTTTTAACAAAGTCCAGAAAAAACTCACTTGTCCTATGTAGCTTAAAATATTATTTTAATTAATAAAGGTATATGTATACCTTATCTATGTATTAATTGATACTTGGTGTAAAATACATTACAATATTTCGTGGTCCGGGATTTGAACCCTGGGATGAACTTATATTATGTAAATAATTAGACTACCTTTCCTAGCATGATATTATTATCGGGCTCAGTAGTAGCTATAAGATTTAGAATATTAATTCATCAAGCCCCAAGCGGCCACATCCGGCCGCGATAACAATGAAAAAGCTATTGTGTCTCGTTTTGCCACGACTGATGGGTTAAACTCCAACCATATTAGTGACTATTATTCAAAATACTATCTTTCTATTCCAGGTGGACATATTTATTATGGCAGTCACTGATTTACTTTTTAAACCGAGGAACATTAGATAATTTTTGGCATGAAGTAAAATGGACAGTTTCAATTTTTCAAAATGCTGCAATTCTAGAGGTGTGTAATTAATATTTAAAAGGAGATATTTAATAATATTTTTTTTGTTAAAACATGTTTTGTTTGTTCTAAAAAGAACCTTATGAGCATTATAAATTATAATTACTGTTAAAAAAGGTAAAATTACTTTTAAAGAAAATAAGACACTCATTTTATAATAGCAAAACATACATGTAAAATATTTACTTTTAAGTGTTTGAACTTTGAACATGTTTGATCTTTGAACATTGTTACTTATAGTAGTGTTAAACAAAAAGTTTTGGCCACGTAAATATTATATTTTTGCTGGTAAAATATTGCTATTTTGGTCAGAAATCCTTTGGCAACTTAAATATATTGGCTAAAATTAAAAAATATATATGTTACCGTTAATGTGCGTAAACCAGTTGGACTGCAGATTAAGAAGGTATTCTGCAGATTATCTGGGTGAATCAGTTAAAGTGCAAAAAGTTTATTCTATACTCATTAAATAACATAAAATAGGTTCTTGTTTAAATAAAACATGTTATTTAGTTGTAGCGAATTATATAATATAAATTTTTGGACATAAACAAAGTCATAAAGTAAGTATTAGGTTGACGAAGGAAAAGTAAAGTGCAAATATAAGCTTTTTTTATTTAAATTTCACACTTTAATGGATGGTATCAGGAAAGGAAAAGTAAAGTGCAAATATAAGCTTTTTTTATTGAAATTTCACACTTTAACGGATGGTATCAGGAAATCTGCAGATTTCCTAGGTAATGTGCATGTTAACGTATTCTGCATTCTAACAGTAACATAATATATAATACTTGATGAAAACAAAAATTCAATGAAAAGGAACATGAGATTTTAAGTATATTTTTAAAATTTATTTAGATTAATTAACCCTCCGTGTACTAGGTGACTAATCTCACCATGCTGTACTAGGTGGGGTGTGACATACCCCAACAATAAAAGGCAGTTAAATCCGAAAAATTGTTCCTAGTGATTGTAAATTAATAAGAAATATATATAAATATCTAATAATGAATTGATTTAGGTAAAATAAATTCAATTTTACACAATAAAATACATTTTATAAGCAAAAGTCCAAAAACTTGACTTTTTCTTCAAACTATAAACTATAAAATCTTTTCTTCAGTACAAAAATCAAATGGCAATTATTACAATCAAATTCTTCTCAATTTCTAAGACTATAATTTATCTAGTTTTAATCTATTTATAATATCAATTTAAAATAAACACTATGAAATAGATCTTGGGCACATAAGTTTCCGTAATATTGACAGTTATTTAGACACAAAAATTAGTATGTAAAATACATAATATAGACATAATATATTTTTTGCAAATGTGCCCAGTATTCCTATATATTAGTATAGGCCATATACCGGATATAATCACTGATTTGATCTTCATTACTTTACATTCTTGTTTGGAATAATTCATTAGCTCAGTGTCACAATCATCATCTTCTTTAGTCAGTGCTCGTAAAATATATTTTTTTCGATAACCGAGACATTTTTAAGCAAAACTTATACCAGAAAATAATATTTAAAATGAAACATATAAATAAATAAAAACAAAAGAGATTACACTTTCCTTTTTAGCTATGTGCTGTACTAGGTGGGGTATGTGATACCCAGATGCACTTTAAGCACATATAACAGAATTGGTAATAGACATAGGACTGAATATTTGGTAGGAATTAAAGCAGCAACGTCTTATTTGCAGCTATTGAGGAAACCAACTCGCATACTTTTTTCGTTTAAAAATGCTATAAATTTTTGTAGCGCTGGGGTATGTCATACCCCACCTCGTACACGGAGGGTTAAAAGAATACCTGTTTTTGTAGAATGTGGTGACAAATGTAATTATTTATCCTGAAGACCTATTTATTAGCACAATACTTTTTCAGGTGGTCCATGCAGCAATAAGACTAGTGCCATCAAGTCCAATATTGGTGTTGATGCAAGTGTATTCTAGAATATTTCTTGTTTGTGGTATTCTTTTGACAACAGAATCTGCCGTAGTTAGCCCTGGTCTTCCAATTTGTGTTCTGGCCTGGTCCATAACAGAAATAATAAGATATGCATACTATGCCCTCAATTTGATCAATGCTGTCCCACCAACCTTGCTGTTTTTAAGGTATTTATTTTGACTTATTTATAGCCAAATTATTCTGTCATGAAATCGTTAACTTTGTTTAAATATTTTTTTTACAAACTTAATTATATTGACTTAACTTTCAAGGCCACGAATTACATACTTGCTACAAAATACATTTTTTAAAGTAAATTTTTTTTTCAGATACTCAACGTTCTTGGTTCTCTATCCTTTTGGAATCACGGGCGAGTTGCTGTGCATGTATTATTCACTCGAGGAAGTGGCTAAGAAGCAGTTGTTCACGGTGTCCATGCCGAACCAGTGGAACTTTATTTTCAACTACCAGTACTTCCTTATGTTCTACATGTTTCTGTACATTCCGCTTTTCCCAGTACTGTTTGGACACATGCTCAAACAGAGGAATAAGATGCTATCTCTCGAACCCAAAAAATCTCGCTAAGTTCAGTCAATTTAATAATACATACTCTGCAGTTTGCTCAAATATTATTTATATGATTTTCTAGTTGTAATATGAATCTAATTTTATTCAATAGAAGCAGAAATATTATAGGAAGCTAGGGGTAAGTTAACTTTTACACAGCTGTGGAACATTGTTGAATTTTTAAGTTTGGAAGTTGTGCATTTTTATGCATCGTCAGGCCGTGTTCACACCAAACTGACTATACACCAATAACACCGCTGAATGTGAGCGAGTGTTACGCAGTTTATTGTATTTCCATACATATTCACTTTCTCGTTCACACCTAACCGACAATTAGGCGCTAGGCGTAGGTGCGGACATTCGATACCGTATATTTTGTATGATTTTCATGTTCACACTGGGGCTCACAGTGAGCCTGCTCACATTCAGCGGCGTATAGTCAGTTTGGTCTGAACACGGCCTTAGTGTTGTCATTATTTTTAATTGACTGTGCCCTTAATTTAGGAGTAATTACTTATTAATTAATTTAAACATTGTAAGAAGTAAGAACACTTAACCACATTCTTGAAAATGTCTTTATAATTATTATTCAATTGAATGAAAGAACTGCGTTTGAAAAGCCACTGGAACTGTTGTTATAAAAGTTATATTCTTGGAAAGTTATAAATAGGTAGAGGGTAATTTTGTATTGACGTTGGTGATGGGTACAGCTTTTATCATGTGAAGATGTTTTAGAATGTATTGTAGTTTATTTATAAAAACTGCATTTATTTTTAAACAGCATAATAACAAAGTTATAATATGTTGAGACATTAAAACTATTTACTTATTTATTTTGTAACAGTTTGCTTTAAAAGAAAAGCCTGAATTTAATTTATTTTATAATAATATTTTATTTATTTTAGTAATTTTACAATAAAATTATGCAGATAGTTATTTGGATTGGTTTAATTAACAATAATTACTATATATTTTACACATCATATTATTATGTCTTACCTACTGTCTTACGCTATTTTTAGTTTTTCCTTGCTGAAGTAGGTAAGGTATGTGATAACTAGAGATCGGATTATATGCATTTACATATTTTCATATGCATTTGCATATTTTAGCCATTCTCAGCAGTAATAGCATATTTTACCTAAGATCTAGTTATGATGCATATTATCGGTACATTTACAACATTTTTCACTAATGCTGCGTTCCGAGATGCGACCAAAAATAACAATAACAGTTACAAAACATAAGGGCTATCGAGTAATATTTGTGACTTTTTACTGCATTTCGAATGCAGTCTGTAGCCGCGCGCATCTTTTGTTTTGACAGTTACGATAGTAAAATGAAAGAGACAGAAGAAAGTCGCGCTCGCTAACTACAAATTAAACGGCAGAACTTTTGCCAGAAACTGTAAGTGCTACATAGCACCCAAGTTCAAATTCTGCTCAGTTTCCTCAGTGAATGTGGAGCGAACCTTTTTTATTTACAAAAATATTCTAAATTATCATTTATCATAGACACAATCTTACTACTGAAAATTTAGAAAAATATTTGATTGCTTAGCTTACCTTTACAAATTTTTTAAATAATTTTAATGTTATGTACGGTCTATTATCGCCTTTCAAAAAATAATTTACTAATTGTAAGCAGATTTTGAATTTGCATATTGTCATATAATTTTGCATATTTTGAAAATTTTCGTGCATATTTCTAGCATTTTTTATGCATATTTGCATGCATATAACAAGCTTTTTATGTTGCATATAATCCGGTCTCTAGTGATAACTGTTAAGTTTCCCAAATGCTCATCGTTTTCAAAGTCTTCAGGCTCAAAAGCTAAAGCGTCGCTGAAAACTTTTTTACCTTAAAAGTACCTTAGTTAATGACCAGTACTTAAATACAAATATTAAACTGGTCATTATAAAATATGATATCTTCATGGCTTCTTTATTACATACGTCATGTATGTACCTTCGTTAGTGGTAAATTATTTCGATAAACTTGATGACTATAAAAAACTTCTGAAGCCAACTTCCAAATTTAAGTGATATCATCCTGTTTCAGACTCTGTCTCACTTTATTTATTTATTGGTGTGTGATTGCGACACCGTGCGTGCTGAAATAAGATTATATCACAAATACTTACGCGAATTGAGCTTTTAATTTTGTTATTCAAAGTTAATTTTTTTATTTAAATACACTAAAATTAATATACAATAGTATGTATAAAGCAGGCTGTTATGTGATGATGTAAACGTTTATTGACCAGACACTGATCAAAAGTGCTAGAAATTAATTTTTGATAAAGTATTAACTTTTGATTAAGGATAAACTTTTGTCAAAACCTTAGGAACCGGACATTATTTCAATTGACTTCATTGCTAAATAATTTTACGAACACCTATTGACTGTATCATAAAAATAAATAGCTATTAAATCACTATACAGGGTGTGATTAAACCTTCCTGCCAAATTTTAATATATTGATCCTTGTGAAAAATAAAAATACACGTATTTTTTCTTTTATAGTCATTCAGTAATAAAATGTTGAGAAATAGCTTCCGAAAGTTATCCTAAAAAACACTACAATTAATGGACACGATGCGTCGGCCGCGCGTGATGTGCCCCCGCGCGCGCGCCTTATCCCGCGTCACCCCCTCTCATTATCCCGCGCTGCGAGTGACCATTCTGCAACGATTTTAAATGGGATAAAATATATAATTGAAAAAAAAAACACCCAATTTTTTTTTGGTTAAAATATGGACTCTCCTAATGATACTCGTACCCAATCCCTGGAAAAAATTTGGCAGGAAGGTTTAATTGCACCCTGTATATGGGTAAGTAATTAATAATTATTGTACGAATAAGATAATGATGCGATAGGTATCCCCAATGAGTAAATTAAAAGTGATCGATAGATAGTCATATCTATAAAAATGATTATGTTGCTAGCCATTGATTATATCTAATCAACATTTTAAATATTATTAATTACTAGCTGTTGCCCGCGACTTCGTCCGCGTGGACTTCAGCTTATAGCGCGCGGTAGTTCCCGTCATAGAGTAACTTATATTATACATATAGTAGGTAGTTCCCGTTGAACCATGTAGGCTACCACGACAGAGGTGCTTCCGCGGTACGCTTACTTCAAACTTCAATGTTTACACTTTACAGACAGAAAGACACGTCACACATATTAAAACTATTTAGTATTTTTGCGTAGGGGGTCCGGGGTTAAAAACTGGGGAGTGGGGTCGAAGTCGAACATCAACTCTTCTTAATACTTTAAAAAAACGCATAAGGAATGATTCATCCTTACCACCTCTTATTGTAACACCTTTGAGTAAGCACTTGTGCGACGTAGGAGACGGCACGGCGCCATCTATTATGAATTTTTGGAACTAACTTAATTTGAACAAAGAACAAGGGGTATTTTTGTATGGGACACGTACCCAGGCTGTAGCACGTTGAGACATATATCAAATGAAAGGGCTTGAAAAACTGTACATTTTCTTGTATGACATAAAATCTCTAATCCATGGGAGAAAAAAGTTAACGAGGGTAGAAGGTAAGAAAAAATCACAAAAAAACACCCTGTATTATTGTAGTATAGTATTGCTGGTAAGGAATCATTTCTGGAAAGTAATCATATATGACAAACTTAAGGAAAGTTAAGGAAAGTATATTTTAGTATATTGTTTCATATTTTAAAGAAATGTATGAGAAAACAATAAAACCTTAAAAATCTAACCTTTCCTAGATTTTATCGTATATAATCACTTTGGAGAAATGTTTTATAATTAGCAATACTAGCGAATGGCGCAATAATACAGGATGTTTAATGTTTTCCGAAAATGAAAAAATAACATTCTGTATTATTTAATTAATTTGTAGTATTGCTAGTAAGGAATAATTTCTCAAAAGTAATTACTAATTATATATGGCAAACTCAAGGAAAGTGTTGTATTTTAATATTATATTGCTTCATATTTCAAAGAAATGTATGAGAAAACAATAAAATGCTGAATGTCAAACCTTCGCCTGATTTTTTCGTTAATTATCACTTTGGATAAATTGTTTATAATTAGCAATACTATCGCATGGTGCAATAATAAAGGATGTTTTTTTTTTTATTTCTTAGGAAAAAATAAAAAACCCTGCATTATAGCACCATTCGCTAGTATTGCTTATTATATAAATATACCGTAAAATCCAGGAAAGGTTAGATTTTTAAGGTTTTATTGTTTTCCCATACATTTCTTAAAAATATGAAACAATATACTAAAATATAACACTTTCCTTAAGTTTGTCATATACGATTACTTTCCAGAAATGATTCCTTACCAGCAACACTATAAATTGATGCACTAATACAGGGTGTTTTTTGTGATTTTTTCTTACCTTCTACCCTCATTAACTTTTTTCTCCCATGGTTTAGAGATTTTTCGTCATACAATAAAATGTTCAACTTTTCAAGCCCTTTCATTTGGTATATGTCTCAACGTGCTACATTGATAGGTACGAAATGCCCCTCCTTCTTTACGCATTTTCACCCCCTTACAACCCTTTTTTCCAGTTAAAAAGTAGCCTATGTCCTTTCCAGGCTTTAGATCATCTGTGTACAAAATTTCATTACATTCAGTTCAACACCTTTGAGTAAGCACTTGTGCGATGTAGGAGACGGCACGGCGCCATATATTATGAATTTTTGGAACTTAATTTGAACAAATTTACGCATTTTCACCCCCTTACAACCCTTTTTTCCAGTTAAAAAGTAGCCTATGTCCTTTCCAGGCTTTAGACTATCTGTGTACAAAATTTCATTACATTCGGTTCGGTAGTTTTGGCGTGAAAGCGAGACAGACAGACAGAGATACTTTCGCATTTATAATATTAGTATAGATTTTTACCGACTCTGAAAAAAAGGGTATGGTTTGCCAATTATGTATGTCAATGGTAAATGGTTTGAACCCTACCAAACATAAAGCTATAATTAATATTATTAGGGTCTCTGTTATTAGTAATTATAATAATGAACTGTCCTGAATAATTTCTTAAAAATATGTCTGCAGCAGCCCCGGATTTATGAATTATGAGTATGCCATTATAGGCCACTGCTTACGGCAGCGTCCATAGCGGCCCCACAGATTACGTTCATGGGGCGGCGAAAATAAAGTGGGGCCTAGTCTCATAAAAAAATCGGCATCTGCACGTACTTAACTGAAATGAAATACAGGTTATCGAATAATCACAGCACAGGCCTCCGTTTTAAAAGAATCCTAAAATGTGTACTTGGTAACTTCTTATACCACCGAATTCGAAGTCACTAACGAGAAAATGAGTTTTCTTTCTTAGCTTATATATAAGTAGGTTAATTTTTTTATTAATTAAGGATAAACTAGTGGGTATAAAATTGATTTTGTGGTTCGATAAGAATCATTAGAGTAGGTACTTTATCTTAATACTGTGCTTATCACAGATTACTCATTTAATAATTGTTTACGAAACTGTATCTTATAAATCAAAGTTGTTTTGGACATCGACTGGATTATATGGTCATTCGCAAATAGACTTTTGTGACGGCAATATGGATAAGAAACAAATAACGGGGGTGATTTTAGCGGTCCTCGTGTTGGGTGCTGATGCTAATGCGATCAGTGGTAAAAATGCGTAAGTACTGAGCTCAAATTTTAATTTAAATGTGTAGAAAAAACGGGCTTATTAGGTAAGCCGTAAGCGTCGACGGCCCCACTTGAAGACTCTTATTTTATCCAACTTAAATTTTTTGAAGAGTATGACAAAATAGGGTTAAGTCAAATTTTTCATTAAAGTTAAGTAATCATTATTCATTATCTCTCTGAGCTGTTAAAATGTTATCACTTTTTTTTTAGAAATGCGAGATGGGATTTTGGTCTCAATGCGAACGTGAACGAATATGTCGATAATACGATTGGTCTCATTATTCCGTTCATGCAAAATAATGGCCTGGATCCCATGGAGCTGCCAGAAATTATTGAAGGCTTCGAAGTCGTGAGTATAATTCTACTAATTAATTGAATATTCTTACAACCGTTAATTATCAGAAAGATGTCATGGAGTATAATATCATCTAGCTACTAATGACAACATAGCTTGAACAGAACACCTAGGTACCAACTATAGCTGATCGCACATTTATCAGCACGCACGCGCCGAACGCGCCGCATTTTAGAATTCGTTGTATGAAATGATGTGAAACCTCGCACATTCGTCCGCACCGTACGCGCCGCATTTCGTGTACTATGCGGTGCGTTCGACGCGTACGGCGCGTACGGTGCTGACAAATGTGCGATCAGATTTAATCGACAATATCGCTTGAAGAGTTTCAAAATAATAATAATAATAATAATATCTATGGACGCTTCACACCACGTCAGTCTGGCCCCGTGCTAAGTACCTGAAGGACTTGTGTTACAGGTACCAGATAACGGAAATATATTTAATACTTTTATACTATACATATATTTAAGATTTTTATTATATAATACACATATTTAATAAACATCCAGACCCGGGAACATTGAAAAACTTTTTGTTCCGTCGGCGGGATTCGAACCCGCGACCCCCGGCTTGAGCTACCAACGCGCTCACCACTGAGCCACAGAGGTCGTCAAAATCACTCAACACTGAATCGCGCGCTTGTCCATAAATTCAAGTGCAAAGTCGTACTTATCTAGTTTATCCTAATTAGTAATTACAATTCATCCATGACTGCAGGCTTTGTGATCTCATTAGATGTGTTTAAACATTTTGAGGCTTTCAAACTTTTGGGACTAGCCAAAGCTTTCTCTGACCAAGCAGGTGAGAGAAAGCAAACAGGTGCAAACACCATTGACTTCGATCTAACTTGAAATACCATTATAAGTATGTCTGATCCAATTCCATTAGGAGTCTCGAAAATTTTTATCCCTTTTTACCTCACTGCGCCAAAATGTATACAGTAGATAATATTTGCTAATCCTTTGTGCACGCTTTTGAGCCTAAGCGTAAACGGTTTTTTATATTGAAATGCGAAACCCTGTTTAAAGCTTAAAAGCGTGCCGAAAGGTGTACATACATCCTGCCTCCTGGGTTGTATTAGGTTATAACTATGTATTATCTCTCAATAGGAAGTTGGCACAAAAAAAGCAGTTTTTTTAGTAATGAAAAGCTTCTTATGTTATTTTAATTTCTTCTTTTTACATAATTTACATAATATGATATATCTATAAGCATCTAATTTTTAACAGAGACCTCTCCTCATCACGTACAGCGCCTGGGTGAAACTCCACGATGGCTACATGACAGGCCTCGTCAACGTGGCTCGATCTGGTGACCAGAAAGTGAACTATTTCGCTAAAATGTTGCGAGTTCGTGTTGAACTTGAGTTCACCAACCTCGAAGTGAGTATAATTTAATGTGTAGGTTAAAAAGATAATGGAAAAACCGGTATTCTGGTATATTCGGTATGTAGATTCATTAAAAATTTGGTACCACTGCACCCCAAGATAGTATCTACTTAGAAGTAAAGGCTTCGGTAGCAAAATTTTTGAAGTTATACTTCTTTAGGCGCGTTATGAAAAAATGATGAGAGTGAAATTTTAAGATGCGCGCGCACCTGTGACACAAAATTAACAGTATGAAGCCGTCTGCTTAACCGCTCATTAAGTCTCGAAAAAAAAGCTACCAACAAAATAGGAATTGAACCTCGATATTAGTCGCGCATGTTGGTACGCTCGTCACCTCTGATCACTGTTTTCATATTTATAATATTTATCAACATGTCTCTAGTTTATACATTCACAACACGTGTTTGAGTTTCATACAAGTGCGAATTATATATGTGCTAATAAATTATATTCAGTAGTGATTTAAATTGAATTTATTTTGATTGATATTACTTACTATTTGTGAATATTAGTGAAAAAAATTGTGCTTATATACTTTTTCAAGTGCTCCAATATAATTGAGGTTAACTATCCGTATGTATTATTTATTGATATAAATTAAAATACTTTTATTTAATATAATTAACACTAAATATTATTAAATTATTAATGTTAAATACTTATTATTGGTTATTTAATATTCACAAAATAAAGAAATAAATTTAATAAAAAGTTTGTGATAAAAATTAAAATTGAACATCAAATTATAATATTAATTTTTAATATTTGCTATTTAATGATGCCAAAGAAGTATAACTTCTCACGCGCGTACATAAGTACACGCACCCTTTTTTTTTAATAGTTTTATAGTTACCATATAATATTGGATACTAGCGACCCACCCCGGCGTCACACGGGTATAAAACATAAAGCCACTGAAAAAATGATTAAAATCGATAGCCTACGATCCTTCACGTGGTCTACTTCTTATCTGTGCCAAATAACATAAAAATTGCTCCAGTAGTTCGCGAGATAAGCCCTTTCAAATAATTTCCCCCGTTTTTTCCACATTCTCCTATAAGCCTTTCTATTCTAAGAAAGAATTTTTCAAATCGGACCAGTAGTTCCTGAGTTTAGCGCGTTCAAGTTAGCCCTTTCAAATAATTTTCCCCGTTTTTTCCACACGTTCCTCTATTTCTTCGCTCCTATTAGTCTTAGCGTGATAAAATATGTCCTATAGCTTTCCTCGATAAATGGGCTATTTAACACCGAAAGAATCATCAAAATCCGTTGCGTAGTTTTAAAGATTAAAGGGAACAAAGGGACATGAGGGAAAAGAAGCGACTTTGTTTTATAATATGTATAGATGAAGTAGGTATCCTGTATCATAATAATAACAGTTAATTTTATCAATCGTAATCGTAAATATATAATTAGTTTCTGATATCATAATTAAATATTCCAATGATCATCATGCGATGGAATCTAGTTACAGTTGATAACACCAATTTTATTGTTTTGAAATAATAATATCTGATTGTACGGTTACGTTAACACTGGTAAATAAATTTAATAGATAGCTACTTTATAAATTACGAAATAATAATATAATCCTTTACAGATAAAAGATTTGATAACATTTTAAAGAATATGTTGTTAAAATGATTATTAATTAATATACTACTTAATATACTATGCAAAGTTGCAGTAGCATGTCTAGAAGTTTTGTTTCTTTCGCTCAGTAGCAAACAAGTTGCGACAAAACTATGGTTAAGCTAGTGACTAGTGACTCTGAAACTGAATAACGCGTTTTTTTCTATTTCAGTTCATGTACAAGTACCTCATTAAGGTGATGAACATTGGACCAACTGGTGGTGTCATCGCCTCCTTGGACAGATTCTTCATTGTCGCTGACGTGCTTATCGATTTCAACAACGACGAAGTCCACTTACAGCAGTTTGCTTTACAAAACATCGGGTAAGCTTTCTATGCCAAATCATAATATTATTATTTATTAGATAATTAACTTGTACGATATTTTCAAATCAGCTACCAATTTGAGCTCCGTCACATAGGCGGCGGTTTCATTAAAACAAAGCTGACTTTCATTTTTGTTTAGAGATAAACTACGATAACATTGCGCGCCCCTCCAAATTACTGTTTCAATGTGTGTAGTCACATCCTTATCAAAGAGTTTGTATGTAGTAAGTATTCAACCAATCAACCAGTACTCGTAATATTTCACTTAATGACACTTATTACCAAGATTTGTTGGTCAACTAATCATAACTAGCCGACCGCGCAAGACAACGCACTTCAAACGTTTTGACAACACACTTCGAACGTTTTGAATTTTGGAGGGGCGCGCCATGTTATCGTAGTTTATCTCTACTTGTATTTGCCCAATCATGGGAAAAATCTTTGCCCAAAAGTGGGATGGAAAAAAATAGCTAAAACAATCGCTGTTTAACTTAGTCGTCAAATGCAGAGACTTAATAACCACTTTTACGTGTTTTTCAGCCGTCTCCGCGTACGCCTCACCGGCAATGTTCTGACTGACTGGCTCTTGAATCCCTTCATCACACTCTTCGTGACCATCTTCAATACGATTATTATGCGCGTGGTCGAGGTCAACATCCGTAACGCAGCTCAGAGCGCCATTTTGACTATCAACTCCGGTATCCGAGACGTGATAAATGTCATCGAATCATACAACTAACGCATCAACAGTTTACGATATCTGGTTTTACTTTTTGTGAAATAAATTATTTACTTTAAATAATTTGTATTTGTCATGAGTTCCTTTATACAGAGTGCTACCAGCCAATTTTTTTAGGGCTTAGGTATCATTAAGAGAGTCCATTTAACGAATAAAAGGGGTGTTAATTTTTTTACAATAACATACATTTTATTTAACCTAATCAAAATTGTAGCTTTAAGTATAATTTACACAGAGCCAGAACTGGCTGCCAATAAGACTGGCAGCCAGTATTGGCTTGGTATATGCCGCGTGTGCACAGTTTTTCAAGCCAGGCCAAACTGTTCACACGCGGCATATTATGCCAAGCCAATACTGGCTGCCAGTCTTATTGGCTGCCAGTACTGGCTCTGTGTAAATTATACTTGGTCACTTTGTACAAATTACGATATTATGGCGTCGGCCGGTCTCTCGCCCAGTCACGCAAATAGGGGAAGAGCGGGGGTGACGCGGCGTGTGGCGCCAGCGCGGCGCCAGGAGGATGGCGGCGCATGGCGCGTAGTGTCCATAATTTTGGTGTTTTTTAGGATAACTTTAGGAGGCTATTTCTCAACATTTTAGCACTGAGTGATTATAAAAGAAAAAATACGTGTATTTTTATTTTTAACAAAGAACAATATATCAAAATTTGACTGGAAGGTTTAATTGCACCCTGTATATATGTTACGCTCAAAGACCGAAAACGCTCACTGAGCGAAAAAATGGCTCACAACGCGTTGTGGTTATAGTAAAACGGCCACGACGCGTTCTGGTAATCACAGAAATACCACATAGCGAAATTCGTGTCGTGGCTGTCGTGCTATTCGATCACAACGCGTTGTGGTAATCGAGAAAAGCCATGACGCGTTCTGAGCATTTAAAAACAGCCACGACGCGAAATTCGTGTTGTGGCCCTAATGAAAACGGCCACGACGCGTTCTGAGCATTTAAAAACAGCCACGACGCGAAATTCGTGTTGTGGCCCTAACGAAAACGGCCACGACGCGTTCTGAGCATTTAAAAACAGCCACGACGCGAAATTCGTGTTGTGGCCCAAACGAAAACGGCCACGACGCGTTCTGAGCATTTACCATACGTTCATCGAATTTGAACGCCTACGCTGGAGTCTGGACAAACGCTAGTGTGAAGGCAGCCTATAATTAATTTAAGTACTATCAGAGAAGTTGATTCTTAGGCAGCTGGCAGATGGGGGACCTACGTAGTTTAGTCGCGTTACGTCCAGCCCAGATCACAAATAACATTGAATTGACATGATCCGACCAAATGACGTAGGTCCGCCAATACTGCCTAGGAATCAATTTCTTCGATGGTACATTGTTGTTGCGTATTGGTGATCAATATTATATAGTTTTTGTTGGAAGATCTTAATAGTCGTGTGCGTACAAGACAAAAAAACGAGGAATACGGCTTTTGCTGAACCAAAGATTTCCTTTGGTAGGATTGATCTTTATATCCCTAAGATGGGTTTACGATGTGGAGCCACCTGAATATTTCATGCAGGTGGGGGAGGGGGTTTTTTTAGCTTTAACAAGGTATGAGGTCAATAACTGCGTGGGATTTAGGTATATAGTCGAGTTTGGTATCATTTTCGATTGAATCGAATGTTTAAATGCCAATTTTGGAATAATATTTAGATAAAAGATAGTAAAAATAAAAAAAATACATAAAATTTAGAATATATGATTTTCAACCAACGAATACGCTGTTGACAGGGCTTAATTAATATAAGGAGGCTGATAGCCGCATTAGTCTGCATGCCAAAGACATGGTGATGAATGGAGCAATAAACATATTAATAATACTAGACGTTCCGCGCGGCTTCGTCCGCGTGAATCTGAAATTTCACGGAAACCGTACATTTTTCACAAATGATTAAGCCATGTCTCACGTAGTCTACTATATATTCGTGTCAAATAACATAAAAATTGCTCCAGTAGTCTGTGAGATATTAGCCCTTTCAAAATAATTTTCCCCGTTTTTTTACATTTTCCTCTGTATCTTTGCTCTTATTGGTCTTAGCGTGATAAAATATAGCTTATAGCCTTCCTCGATAAATAGGCTATCAAACACTGAAAGATTTTTTCAAATCGGGCCAGTAATTCTTGAGATTAGCGCGTTCAAACAAACAAACTAACCAACAAACTCTTCAGCTTTATTTTCACATTTTCCTCTGTATCTTTGCTCCTATTGGTCTTAGCGTGATAAAATATAGCTTATAGCCTTTCTCGATAAATAGGCTATCAAACACTGAAAGATTCTTTCAAATCGGATGAGTAGCTCCTGAGATTAGCGCGTTCAAACAAACAAACTCTTCAGCTTTATAATATTACTAGACGTTCCGCGCTCCTTCGCCCGCGTAAATTTGATATTTCACAGACAAATTAGTCCACAATAAATAGCCTATGATCCTTCACGTTCCTACTTTTTATCTGTGCCAAATAACAGAAAAATTACTCGAGTAGTTCGTAAAATAAGCCCTTTCAAATAATTTCCCCCGTTTTTTCCACATTTTCTTCTATTTCTTCGCTTATATTAGCCTTAGCGTAACAAAATATAACCTATAGCCTTCCTTGATAAATGGGCTATCTAACACTGAAAGAATTTTTCAAATCGGACCAGTAATTACTGACTCATACTAAGATTAGTGAGTTTAAATAATGCTTCTTCTTCTTCTTTTTACGTTGTTTAACATCTTTATTTATATATTGCAAATATGAGTCCTAAAATGAATTAAGCATTCTTAAGTCAGCCGAATATGGTACCGAACTAGAAATAGTACCATAATTAATGCCTCTATACTGATTGAGACTCTATTTTCCTCCAGAGCAGAAGCTACTAAAATTTAAAAAAATTAACATAAAAAATCGCGGTGGCTCCACATCTTAAATCTATCCTTGGGCCATAAGGACCAATCCTACCAAAGGAAATCTTTGGTTCAGCAATAGCCGTATAATTTACCGTACACACACCACTATATGTATTGTTTGTGTTAAATAATATTGTTACTACTTGAAGATTTTTAAATTGTTATAAAAATATATGTTGCACTCGGTAACTGCCGCGGTAAAGCAATTGCATAGAATTTTTTATCAACTTATACTATTTGTAGCACGCACACTAACACCGTGCCGAAGATAAACGGTGTTGTTAAGTTTTTTTGTTACGGAAATTTCAAATTATTGATTTGGAATGGAAGACCGCGCCGAAACCCAGCGATAATAGCTATTCAATAGCTTGAAATTTAAATTCCAAATTATTTACTTAATCCAAAAATTCCAAATAATTATTTATAGGTAATTTATAATAATAATTATGATTAATATTATTTTGTGTTCAATAATAATTTGTTACCTTAAATATATATATTTTTAAATAAAGTAATCTCAATGAATGACTAATATTGTTTTATTTTTATTTTTTAACTAAACAGGGTGCAATTAAATCTTCCCGCCAAATTTCGATATATTGATCATTGTTAAAAATATCTTTTATTATCACTCAGTATTAAAATGTTGAAAAATAGCTTCCGAAAGTTTTACTAATAAAAAACACCACATGGACACTACGCGTCGCCGGCGCGTACGCCTCCGCTTCCCCCACAATGATTTTAAGTGGGATAAAATATATGTTATTGTAAAAAAATTAACACCCTATTTTTTTGGTTAAATGGACTCTCTTGATGATCCGATAAAAAATTGGCCGGTAGGTTTAATAGCACCCTGATAGTAGATAATACTACTAACAGGATCGGAAGAAATGGCGTGTGCTTGTGTCAGAGGCCAAGACTCAATTTGGGTCGCTGCGCTGCAGTAAGTAAGTAAGTACTGGTTGACTCGGGAATCGTCCTTTTTTGCGGGATAAAAAGTATCCTATGTCCTTTTCTGGGACTTAAAGTACCCTAATACCCAGTGAAATCGATTCAGCGGTTTGAGCGTGAAGAGGTTTGACCTAACCTAACCTAACCTAACCTAACCTAACCAACCTAACCTAACCTAACCTAACCTAACCTAACCTAACCTAACTGACTGACAGACAGATAGACACATTTTCGCATTTATAATATATTACAAGCAGTTGCCCGCGACTTTGTCCGCGTGGACTTAAGTTTATAGTTGTTCCCGTACATCGATAACATAGGTCGACAAAAAATGACTTTCTCCTTGTGCCTGTTACTTAATGGGTATTATCCGATTGTTTGCATTGAAAATTAACCAGAAACACATTTCCGAAATGAAAGTTTGCTTTTATAGTCTAGGCGAAGACCAATAAAAATATAAGATTTTTGCAAAATTCTTGGAGACTAACTCTCGCCGTAACTAATAAAAAGGGGTTTGGGTGGATATTAGAGTTGAAAGGGGAAGTGTGTCACTGGCACTCACTGTGTTCAATTTTTAGATAAATTATGAGTTTTGTGTACTTTAAAGCGTAAAAATATCTGGAAAAATGTGTAAAATGGACGTGAAAAGTTTTTGCTATATTTTCGGAAAATTTATTGAAGTAAGAGCAAAAAAGTTACTCGCATCAACAAATAGTAGTATTAATCAAGCCTTCAAAATATATTTTAAACTTCCTATTATAAGCCAAAAAAAAGTATGGGCCCCACCAAAATAATATCTCACGTACTTACTAAAGATGCACGCTACAAATAGCTTGGAGTGTGCCACCTAAATACAAAAAATATCAATTTTTAAACCTAATTTCTATAATATTTCCTTCTTAGTGAATGTCAATAATTATATAAATGTAATAAATAAATATGTTTTATTCTATTAACACCAAAGTAAGAGAAATAAAATACAAGCGGCACCTGCCTATTCAACAAAATATAGTACTTACAAAAGTTTTGCTACTTTTGCGGAGAATTTATTGAAATGAGAGTTAAAAAGATAGTTGCATCAACAAAATAAAGACTTTGTCAAGCCTATGAAATAATTTAAAGTTCCTATTTAATAGGTACTAGAATATAAATAGGAGCGCCACATCACACAATCTATACCGGAGCACACAGCAAGCTGTGCTTAGGGTATGCTCACCTAGATACAAAAAATATTAATTTTAAAATGTAAATTACATATTTTTCCATTTTAATTTTATTTTTGGAATATAAGCAACGATATAAATAAGAAAATTAATCATATTTTATTATTTTAATACATAACTAAAAGAAGAAAATTCAGATTTTCTTCAAAATTTGAAATTTCAAAAGCTCTCTCTCTCTATAAAAGCAAACTATTTCAGTTAAAATCACTGATTCTATAATTAATTAGGTGTAATACATCCAAATAGGGTGCACAGAACTCAGGTTCAAAAATCGTGTCGACTAGTGTAATCGATTGAATAGTTTACGTGCAAATAAAAAAAGTATATTGTGCGGGAACCGTACAATTTTTCTAGACAAAAAGCTTCCCTTGTCCTTTCCCGAGACTCAAAGTATCTGCTTACCAAAATTCATCAAAATCGATTGAATAGTTTACGCGCAAATTATAAAAGTTTATTGTGCGAGAACCATATTTTTTTCTGGGACAAAAAGTATCCCTTATCCTTTCCAGAGACTCAAAGTATCTCCATACCGAAATTCATCAAAATCGACTATCTAGTTTACGCGCAAATCATAAAAGTGTAATGTGCGGGAACAATAAATGCTCAGAACGCGTCGTGGCCGTTTTCGTTAGGGCCACAACACGAATTTCGCGTCGTGGCTGTTTTTAAATGCTCAGAACGTGTCGTGTCCGTTTTCATTAGGGCCACAACACGAATTTCGCGTCGTGGCTGTTTTTAAATGCTCAGAACGCGTCATGGCTTTTCTCGATTACCACAACGCGTTGTGGTCGAATAGCACGACAGCCACGACACGAATTTCGCAATGTGGTATTTCTGTGATTACCAGAACGAATTTCGCGTCGTGGCCGTTTTACTATAACCACAACGCGTTGTGAGCCATTTTTTCGCTCAGTGAGCGTTTTCGGTCTTTGAGCGTAACATATATACCTATTCTGTCTACTTAGTTCTGCCAAACGGGGGCGCCACATTCCCAAAAAGAATATAATCACTACGTTCACATTATAAGATTCTTGATTTGAACCAAAGACCTAAGGCAAAACGTGCAAACATGAAAAAAACCTAAGGTTGGATTCGCGACTGAGAGTTGTTATGTAGGGTCAGGCAGGTTTAATAATAATTGGTCTTGGATAAAACGCATTGACATAAGAAATTATACGCCTTTGATATGGATAAAACGTAATACGGCTGCCACGATAAGAGAGGTCATTTTTAAATGTTTCATACTTTTTTGAGGAATTAAGTTCTGCTTTCCGTTAATAAGTAAGTAAATAGGAAAATAAAATCCATGATCACAGCATTGATAATAACTAGTGACCGACCGAACTTTCGGTTTCGGTTTCGGCCAGTTTCGGCCAAAAAATCTAGTTTCGGCCTTAGTTTCGGTTTCGGCCAAAATATAGCCGAAACTTTCGGCCCCGCCAAAACTTATACGTCGTTCGGTAAACTTCGCAGTTAACTCGTGCTTGCTTGCCAGCGAGGCCCCGGCTCAGTTCGCCACCATCTACTTAATCGTGTTTTGATATTATTGTGTTCCAGATCAGTCCCAAATCAAAAATTAGCACTTCGTTTTATTTTAATTAAAATGTCTAAACTTATTTTTATTGAAATTATATTATTGAATGTTATTTCTACGACAAACGCAGGCTTATTTAATATATTATTGGCAAATTACGTACTATTTTAACAATGTTTCCCAAACAAACGATTTAGCTATGATAAATTGATTATATTGTGTGTGAACTTTATTTACTTAAGAATTTTGATTGACTCTTTGTTGATCTCACGATTATAGGATATATTAGGATATTATGTCTTGCGAGATTTATCTAGTAAATCATCTCCCCTCACTCCCTTTTACCACGCGTTTTATTTAAATATTTAAAATTTACTTTTATTTATGGACACGGTTCTTAGGCTAATCCCTTAGACCGTCGCGTTCCTACCCTGCTAGAATCTTATCTAGCCGACTTTCCCGTAAGCTTCACTCTTACGGCCCTCAGTATATTTTTCAGGTTTAGTGGCAAAACGCCTTCTGGAGCAAAAATGTGACGTCAACTGCAAGTTTGCTTAGTCATTTCGTTTTTAACTTCGACCACGGTGCCGTCCATGTTTCCCATAAAAATAATATACTGCAATTGATTGTGTTTTCAGTAGTAGGTACGTCCTTAATGTCTAAGGGAGGATTTCACCAATCACACAACTTCGTTTTATAAAACTTAGTTTTCATTAAACGCGTTCCTACGGAGATGTAAATCTCGTTTTGTTTCAAATGGATTTTATAATCTTCTCTTAATCACGATTAATAAAACTAAGTTTATGTGACGTCACGCGATGATTTTACATTGTTTTATCATTTTGGAGTCTAGTTACGTTATTTCATCAACAAAAAAGTAAGAAACGATACATAAACTACCCAAATGCATCATTTTTTCGTCTATGATTTTCGATTCGCCATGACACTACACCGACAGGACTTTAACGGCTTTTATGAAGTTTAACCGTACAACATTGGACGTTCTGAAGATAAAACTCAGATTTGCTGTGAACGTTATGTTAGTGAAATGCAATTTGGTGCTATAAACGCGTTTATACATTTAGAACCGGTTTAGTGTACACTAAGCGCATTCTATTTCTTTGGTGAAATTGCACCTAAATAAAATGACTTGAAATAACTTTTGCTCTTGTTTCTTACTTAACTAAGTTCTCATTGAACAATGAACGCGTTTATATGGCGACGTAAATCTCGTTTTGTTTCAAATAGATTTTACATTCTTCTTTTAATCGCGATTAATGAATCGTTTACGTTACGTCACGCGATGATTTTTATCTGTTTTTATCATCTTGGAGCCATGTCACGTTGTTTTAGTAACAAAATAGCAAGAAACGATAAATAAGCTAACCAAATGCATCTGTAAAAACTGTCATCTTAACAATTTTTTCGTCTATGTTTTTCGATCTGTCATGACACTACACTGACAAAACTTAAATAATGTTAAAACTGCGTTCAGGAGATAAAAATCGGATTTGCTGTGAATGAGTGCTATAAACGTGTTTATACGTTTAGAACCGGTTTAGTGTGCGCTAAGCACGTTCAATTTCTTTGGTGAAATCGTACCTACTTGGAATCGTATAAAAAAACGGAACACAAAAAAGTTTCTAGGGAACATATTCGAGTCTAAGATTAATAATATTTATTTTAAGAAATGTCGCAAAAAGTAAAAAATTCAATGTGGTACTTTTTCTTTAGTTTAAAAAGTTGTAATTTATGTTAAAAAATCAAAAAAATTTACTAAATAATCGTAATTTTGAATGTTTTACCAAGTTTCGGTTTTGGTTTCGGTTTCAGCCGAAACTGTGAGTAAGGGGGGTATTAGTTTATCATTTATATTGGATCCTAGATCATTGAGTCATTTATATTGGATAATGTTATATAGATAAATGATTCATTTCTTCCTTGATCATAGATTTTTGACATTTGCTGAGAGATTGGATCCAATACGGTCATAGAAATTGGTCTTGCCAGTTATTATAAAAAAAGAGTTTTTAATTTCTTGTTCGTTAATATGTTTCAAATAATGTAATGTAATTCTTTTTCTAATTATATACTTGAATAATCTTGCTGAAATAACAAAAAACAAGCCATATTAAAAATGACGATGTCTTTTGACAAATCGAATTCTCTGAGATCTAGTAACACTGATGTCAATACCTGTCAGCGTTAGCGCTCCCCATTGGCTATTGAAACCACATATGACGTAAAATAGGATCAATGATATATGATAATGTAATATGCAGATATGATCAAATGATCATTTTTATTGGATCCTATATATGATCCTATAAATGATCTAATATAAATGATAATGTAATACCCCCCTAAGGCCGAAAGTTCGGTTTCGGTTTCGGTTTCGGCTGAAAAATCAGTTTCGGTCGGACACTAATAATAACATTTGAAAAATCGGTACACTGCAGAGTGTACCGTGTACGGTCATTTTTGAACAAGATACAAAGCTGTATATGGTAAACGTATCATAAAAATAGGATGTCACTCGATCACTATCAGCCTATCCTTAATCTGTGCTATCAGCTGTCGAGCTGTGGCTGTCGAGTGACAGCTGTCAGTTCTCTCCGGGGAACTGTCAATGTCAATCAAATGAACACACACGTGTGTTTGCGATTAAAACTGTAAATTAAAAATCTAAAATGGGTAAAGCAAAAAAACTTAAACCATCGCAAATTGGAAAGAATATTTCACTGGCCGATCAAATTGAAGCTGGAAATGCTGTCAAAAGTAAAAACAGACAGAAAGAGAAAAAGAGACACGATGATGATGATGAGGTAAATAGTTTTTATTTATTTCTATGTGTTTATTGTAATAGTTAATATTTCCACTATATTTAAAACATTTTATCGTTCACTCTTCTGTACGTTTTCATTCTTTTTAGTTTGTTAATGCAGACCTATCAAAGAAAATCCTTAAAGCTGCTAGACTTCAACAAGCCGAACTAAATGAGGGTCTCCCGGCAAGTTCTATGGAAAAAGCTATGCCAATGGCTTTAAATGGTAAATTTCTATACTGGCTTCCAATTATACTCTTTGACAATGTAAATATCTTTTATGGTTATGGAAACTTCACTCACTTGACCATTTCTGTTTCTAGACTCCGACAATGAAGATTCTGACCATGATGACCTAGAACCGGACACATACTACGATAATATAGAAATAAATGAGGAAGATGAAGAAGCTCTGAAAATGTTTATGTCAGCCAAGCCCGAGAAGACTAGAACACTGGCAGATATAATACGGGACAAAATAACAGACAAACACACAGAGCTCCAAACTCAGTTTTCGGATGTGGAGACATTAAAACTGCAAAACATTGATCCAAGGTATTTTCAATTTTTTTGTTATGTTTGTTACAGTTAGGAATGAGGATCAATAGAGTAAGATAGGGTCTAAAAATTTGTATTTTATTATAAATTTATGACCTATTTCTAGAATAAAAACAATGTATGAAGGTGTAAGAGATGTACTACAGAAGTACAGGTCAGGAAAATTACCAAAGGCATTCAAAATGATACCACACCTGCAGAACTGGGAACACATACTATACCTCACTGAGCCAACAACTTGGTCAGCGGCAGCTATGTATCAGGTAATTTATAAATTACTGAAAAAACATGAAACAAATATTATTTTATCTATACTAATATTATAAAGAGGTAAACTTTGTTTGTTTGTTTGTTTAATTGTAATGAATAGGTTCAAAAACTACTGGACCGATTTAAAAAATTCTTTCACCATTCGAAAGCTACATTATTTACGAGTAACATAGGCTTCATTTTATTTCGGAAAATGTAGGGTTCCGTAAGATATTTGGGTTTTTCTGACACAAGGTGAAAAAAATCAAACAGAAAATTTACTTATTTTGCGTACGCTGCCTAAACTATAAAAGATAGAACCATACAATGTTCTAAGTAAATGTAGATCTTTTAAATATCTACAAAAAAAGTCCGCGACACACTATACCTATCTATGTCAAGTGAGGTACAACAACCATTATTTTATTTAAAAATCTTGATTTTTTTTGGACTACATTTAAATGCATTTATTTTACTCATGCTATTAATCTTTATCAAAATGAATTATTTCATCACTAAGTACAGTTTATGTAGATAATATTTGGTTTTCGAATGATTAAAATTGGACGTTTAGTTTAGAAGTTATGGCGAAATTAAAAATTGCGATTTACGCCCGTTTCGAAGTGGGCGCTACCAAGGCAGGGGTGCACAGTAGCGAAGATTATTACCGGCCCTGCAGCTGGTGAATTGGCTCATATACCAAGAATACCAATGATCCCTATTGATTTGCCTATACCCTTCAAAAGGCTCAAATTTCCTGTAAAAAAATTATTTTGCACTACGATAAATATTATGTAAATCCCAGGGCCAAACATTCAAATTAGTAGGAATAGATTTATGAAAAGAATGTTTTGCTCTATCACGAGTCGGGGATCCCGACCATCAGTATATTTTGTTACCTGAAAATAACTTAACGTCAATTAATGTTGTTTATAGAAAAGCTCTACAATAATCGCTTTAGTTATCTATCCTAAAACAACGGGTTGCACTCCGGGACTACCGTCAGAGGTGAAAACTTATTATTAATTACATTTAAATATTCTCATCATTAACAACTTTAACATCCACAGAAAGACAATCTGTGCAGCCTGCGGAAAATGACTGCGTCGTCGATGTTTCTGTGAATTGACCTGGGAATCATTTTGCTGACCGTGTCTTTCCTGGGTAGGCTTTTTGCAGCGGTAACCGACATCCACGCAGGCAGAGCCGCGGGCGACCGCTATCTATACATCATAATAAAACTGTAGAAATGAAAATTCTGTACATTAAAGATATTCAAAAAATAATAAGCCGGGGGTGTCACTCATCGCTATAGAAGCCAAAAATGTAGTTAGTTTTTTGTCTGTCTGTATGTTTGTTCCACTATCACACGAAAACTACTGATCCGATTTGAATGCGGTTTTCGCAGATATATTTGCCTTCTTCCAACTTAACATCTGGTGTATAAAAATTTTTCCCCACACCCCTCTAAAGGGACGAAAGAGGGGGTCAGATTTTGTATAAGACTTTTGCTTTAACACGAAAACTACTGATCCGATTTGCATACGGTTTTCACAGATATATTTGTCTTCTTCCGACTCAACATTTGGTGACTAAAAATCCCCCCACCCCACCCCTCTAAGGGAACCAAAGAGGGGGTCAGATTTTGTATCAAACTTTATTCTTTAATGGACTTACTTTGACATATTATTAACTGTTTTTTCCAACTTAACATCTGGTGTATACAATTTTTCGCCCCACCCCTCTTAGGGGACAAAAGAAAGAAGTAAGAATTTGTATCAACTGATGAAGTAGAAATATTTTAAATGGCAAAACAACGTTTGCCGGGACAGCTAGTAATGAGAATATAAGAACTGTTTATTTGAATGATAATGATATAAATACCATACTAATTTATGCACAACATTTTATAAGCGTTAAACTTTTTATATTATGAATTTTAATTTTTACTTTTCTAATAGGCAACAAGAATATTTGCATCCATTTTTATATAAATTATAATTTTTACTTTTCTAATAGGCAACAAGAATATTTGCATCCAATTTAAAGGAGAAAATGGCTCAGCGTTTCTATAATCTCGTTTTGCTGCCAAGAGTTAGAGATGACTTAGCCGAATACAAGAGATTGAACTTTCACCTGTACCAAGCTTTAAGAAAAGCTTTGTTTAAACCAGGAGCTTTCATGAAGGGTATTCTGCTTCCACTTCTAGAGGTAAGAACTAAATGACAGTAAAATAACAAATATGGTATTTACTCAATTAAAAAGATAATATTATATCGTCACATATTTTTAGGCAGGTGACTGTACCCTGAGAGAAGCAATCATTATTGGTTCAGTTTTGGCTCGGAACTCTATACCAGTGCTCCACTCAAGTGCTGCATTATTGAAAATTGCTGAAATGGATTATACTGGAGCAAATTCAATATTCCTAAGAATTTTATTTGACAAAAAATATGCCCTTCCCTACAGAGTAGTGGATTCTGTAGTTTTCCATTTTCTAAGGTTAGTATTGTACCTATTTTATTTACACTTGTTGTCAATATAATAATATGAGTAGTGAATTTAAAGTTTTATTACCTATATACTTTAGTGTATGTCTGATTTGTTTTGTTTTAGGTTCCAAAGTGAAACAAGAAACCTACCAGTGTTATGGCATCAAGCTCTGTTAACATTTGTACAAAGGTATAAGGCAGATATTTCTTCTGAACAAAGAGATGCTCTTTTAGAATTGTTAAGAAAACAATCACATCCCACAATCACGCCAGAGGTAAGTTTGAGCTTTGGTTCTGTTTAATATTTACACAATATATTACATCCCAAACCTTTATTTTTAATTTGCAGCATGAGAATGGATATTTTTATTATGTAACTTTCTTAAAATATGAAATGAAATACCTATTATTTCATAAGATTTTTTTTCCAGATCCGAAGAGAGTTACAAGCTGCAAAATGTCGAGATGTTGAAATTAATGAAGATGTTGCACATAGTAGTATGGTAGTAGAATAGCCTTTTTATTAAGAGGAAACTATTTAAAAACATTAATATTGTATTAATAATACTTAATAAAATCTCTAAAATATATTTTCTATTGTCTTGACTCTCTTCTAAAGTTCTAACTGCATAATAAACTTAATTAAACATACAATACATTTACCAAAGCAAAACATGATCTAAGTATGTTCTATTGTTATGTGCTTGGATTAAATAATAATAGGTATAAAACATAAAAGTATTATATTTTAATGTTAAACTTAACCAAATGGGCATGTTGTCCTTTGAATACAATTTTTCACAACTAAATCACAGTTTTAAAGGTCTGTCCACTTGACTGCTTACAAGATGAACGGGTGGTAGCACCGAGAAGCCACACTCACACTTTCTACCTGACACAAAATCAAATGATCCAATTTTAAAGCGGCAGTTTTCACAGTGAAGTTTTCCTTTTGTCCAGTTTTCGTCTTCTATTTTTATCTTTATCCAGGGTGGCAGTTTTTCTTCAATGAGAAAAAGAAAGCGGTTTGTATCGTAACTTTGGCAATCTTTGGTGTTACAAACAGGGTTGGCGTAAAAAGTGTGCGTGTTGGATACAACAGAATGTCTGCATTTGTGACACTTTATTGTATCTTTATCGTCTTGCTCCATTTGCACTTATATAAATTCACGTTTAAATGAATATTTTTGAGTTGATAAAAATAAAATCCACGTGAATTTTTCCTTTTTTTTTCTTCTTTTTTGGCAACTTGACACAAAGGATGTGTATGTTGTGCCACAGACAAGGTAAAAAGGTAAGGAATATGGCGGGAAAACCATATTCCTCCTATTATAATTTTCATCATCGTTTTCATGTATCGTCAGGTCTAAAGTCTAGTAAAAGTCTAAGTAAAAGTCAATACAGTCGCAGGAGTCAAGTCGGTCGATTCAGTAAAGTGGTAGACGCTTTACTGAAACTTTCGATGGAGTTTTGGAGGGAACACAAAATAGCACGTTTCTGGATATTACATCACTTTCCTACACTTGTGCATGAACACGAATATCTAATGGTTAATATTCTACCAATATTACACATTAAAAACCCAGATAACACAATTTTAGGAAAATAATACAAAAACACAACAGCACTCTTTCACATGCCCGCCAAAATACTAAAATTGTGCTGTTATGTTGTAACCAAGGGGGCCTTGTTTAAATCAATGTTGCCAGACCTGATCAAGACATTTGCCCACGCAGGTTGTTAAAATTGCCCTTTCGGACAGAAAATCGCCCATAACCAGTAAAACAAATCCCTGTAGAGTTAGTGTAGGAAACGAACCAAGTGAACCTCGGAGTAATTCCTCAGTCAGAAAAAACTTTATAGCATGGTAAAGTATCATGAATTAAAAGTTTTGTATAAATATCCAAAAAAAATAATAATAGAAGTTAGGTATTTTTACCTAAATTCGTAATTAATTAATATCTTTATTAGCAAAAATGCTCCGTCGAATCTTTTTTCACTGGACATATTCATGGAACGTATAGAAACAATGTATGAAATATCCAAAAAATTATCCCAGCCGAAACACCAAATTTTAATAAAATATGTTTTTTTGGCGTGACTTGGACGTTTTTTGTCGTAACTTGTTAAAAATCAACGAAATATCAACTTTAGAAAAATTTTAACAAACTCATCATATGGGCCCTAGATTAATTTAAATACGTTCCAATTTTTAGCGCTATCTTAATAAATATAGAAGTTATGACTTTTAAATTAATAGGCCAATTTTTGGCTCTCCTGTAAAGTTGGGTTTTTCGAGATACGCCACTTTTGCTTTCACCCGTCGATATACAAGTACAACAACAAATATTTTGTTGCTTGTACTGGGGATTTCCGTCACAGAATACACAATTAGTACCTGCTTCCGTACCGTTATGAAGCAAAAATAGGCCAAATTTTTAGTTTTTTTGTATGTCCGTCTGTCTGTCCGTCTGTTTGTCTCCAGGCTGTATCTCAAAAACTGCTTTAGCTAGACTTCTGAAATTTTCACAGATTGTGTATTTCTGTTGCCGCTATAACAACAAATACTAAAAACAAAATAAAATTAATAAATAATACAAAAAACGTGATTTTTTTGGCCTTGTTTGCTCGATTTCAATAATGGTAACTATTAGACACTTGAAATTTTCACAAAATCCTTGATTGTATGTGTTCTTTAATAATTAATAATACTATTAAAATAAAATAAAAAATTGAGGGGGGCTCCCATACAAAAAACACAATTTTTTGCCTATTTTTGCTCTTTATCGGTACGGAACCCTTCGTGCGCGAGTCCGACTCGCACTTGGCCGTTTATTATTATTTTAATATTATGATTAATTATTAAAGTACACATAATATAACAATTGAATATAATTGTATTATTAAAATATTAATATTTTATTTTTATTACTTAATTATTTTTATTTCGTTTTCGGTATTTTTTTTATGGCGGCCGCGGCAAGAGACAGACAGACGGACAGACATAGAAGTCTTAGTAATAGGGTTCCGTTTTTACCCTTTGGGTACGGAACCCTAAAAATGCAATAAAATATTATGTAAAATGTAAAGAATCACACACCGACTCGCAACCACCGTACACCGTACCGTACGGGTCACGTCACGCGGCTAAGGTCGTACTATATGCACGAGGACGCTAATCTAGATCCAACTAGCAAAGCAAGACGGTACATTATTGCGTAAGCACGTGATAGATACATAGCTTCGCTTCTAAAATTTCGGTGTTCTGGATGGTATTTCTTTTGGATATTTTGTATTTGTGTGTATATTTGACTACTTAACATAGTTTTGAAAAGAAATAATGCTGAGAAATTTTGCTTATTAAGTTTTTTATAGATTTTTAATATTTTTTTATTGGCATGGTTTTTTTTTGGATTTTCTTACTCGTGATGCTAAATGACATTCTTAAGTCATATGCGAAAAAAAATAATACTGAGAAATTTTGCTGTGAAAATGTGGTCAGAAAAAAGAATTATCATACAAAATCAATACTTATATTTGAAAAAAGTTTTGGATTTACAAAATCAATACTTATATTTGAAAAAAGTTTTGGATTTTTATAAAGTATCACATACTTGTATAAATAACTCATTTGGTAAAATAAATTTAGGCTGAGAAATTATGGCGTTCGATATACACACAGATTTGTACTTTTAGGTATAAATAACTGACTTCCTAGTGTTATTTTTTTTGGATTTTTATATGATAGTATTGGCTCATACTATTCTTTAATCCAGCAAAGTTTCATCGACTGAGGAATTATTCCGAGGTCCCCATACAAAAAATCGGTTCGTTTCCTACACTAAGTGTAGGGGAATCTAAATAACCTTAGATTGACACCCTCACCTCCGCGAGGGTAGCGAAACGGCGAAGCCATACTTACATAGTACATATTTACTGGTAAGTATGTAGAATTTAGTCGTATTCGTTTGCTTTTTCAACTGCGCATGCGCGGCTTTTTTGTGTGTCAGTGTCATCAACGTGAGTGTCATATTCTAAAATACCGATCAATTTCTGTCAAATTTTAGAAAATCTGACAGGATTTTAGATTATGACACTCACACTGACACACAAAAAAGCCGCGCATGCGCAGTTGAAAAATCAAACGAACACGACTTTTGTTTAAGTTAGGGTCAGTCAGAGTTAAGCGCTTATTCCATTTCACTAAATTTAGATATCTAAATGATTTAGTGACTAAATTTAGTCAAGTGGAATAACATTTAGTGACTTTCTAAATGTTATTCCACTTGACTAAATTTAGTCACTAAATCATTTAGATATCTAAATTTAGTGAAATGGAATAAGCGCTTTAGGCCGTGTAGATTCAGAAGCTTGGCTCTACAGCTGTCAGACTTAATGAGATCTCATTTGTTTTTCACAGGGTGAACCTTATTTGGTCGTCTCGGCAACCTTTTACAAGAAATTGGTACTTTTTAACCGACTTCCAAAAAGGAGGAGGTTATAATATTATTATGTTCGTCTGTTTATATTTTTTCATAGTCTATATTTCACTTAAAAATCGCGGGTAACACAGCGGGGAACAGTTAGTATCATATAATTTTATATTGAGTTTTTAGAGATCCGGTTGGTCTCTCTAAGAGTTCACTAGAGGTCGGAGGAGTAAAGAGTAAAACTCGATTTACTGTGGTGAACTGAAGTGCTTTATTTACAAAAATGCGCTGCTTATATACAAAAAAATGAGTTAATTATTATTATTACAAACTGTACAGAAACTGAAAAGATTAATTTTGATTGGCTATTGCAAAACAGAAAGAGACATAATGAGTGAGATAAAAATATTTACAAACAAGAAAGAGAAAAAAATCGAATAGGAAATATTTACAAGATTGAGAAATTATCCGCGCGGGAGATTCGGCCGTACCGCGGTTCGTGGCGCTGGAATCGGCCGAGTATAAATATGGGCTCCCGCGGTCCGCGAGTTCAGTGAGCCCGAGCTCGGCATACCGACATCGTTTCCCGGTCGCTCGCTGCCGCGCCGTCGCGAGTAGCTGTGCCGCCATTTTGTGAAGCTCTGCAAACGCCATGAAGATCGTAGCTATGCTGCGAATATCCCTCGCTCGACGTAGCCTCGATGCGTAGTGTTGTGTTGTGAAGAACTCTTATTAGAAAAAGTCCTTTTCAGGGCTACTTCATGTCCGGTGCAAATGCACTTAATATTGCACGGACGGTTTTTCTCGTTATTGCGAACGTACGTTCTTTGCAGAACGATTTTCTTCTGTGTTTCAATCTTCCACGACGAACGTATACAGAGACGGCGGGCGCTTCTTTCGGAGCGTGTTGTTTTCTTTGTTTCAATCGACGAACGAACGTGTAGGTACTTTGTAGGTACTGCTACAAGTTGATTAGATACTTCTCTCTTTAATGTTAAGTTACGTAAATATTTCATTCAGAGTGCCATAATATTATTATGATATAGTATCATAGTATTGTTACTATATTACATAATATTTTTATTACTGTAATTTTGTTTCAGTAAAAAAATACTATTAGTATTTGTTTCCAATATTGCCCATATTTTACCGGTTCCAAGACCCTTCCGCCCTTTTTGCCCTTTTTCCAAAATAATCCTAAAATTGCCCATGGCGTGGGCAATTGCCCACGGTCTGTCAACACTGGTTTAAATAAATGAGAACTCGTGAGATGTCTGATGACATTGACATTTGACAAACGCAAGTCAATGTCAATGTCAGTGACAGCCCATTATTTTTTTCTTATAATGGCACTCGGCTATTTAACCATGGCTTGTGTCAAATAAATGGCGGAAAACAACATTCTTCTAACAATTTTTAGCGTCATTTTCCAAAGTCTAAATAAAAGTCAACGCAATCAAGGAGTCAAGTCGGTCATTTCCAAAGTGGTAAATACTTTACTGAAACTTTCAACGGAGTTTTGGAGGGAACACAAAAAACTGGAAGTTGCATTGCATTTGCCTACACTTGTGCACGATAACGAATATTTAATGGTTAATATTCTACCAATATTACACATAAAACACCAATTAATAAATTGTAGGAAAATTATACAAAAACACTAGGTACGGCACTCTTTCACATTCCCGGCAAAACTCCCATTTTATTCTTTTATGTGATAATAGCACCACAGTGTAATAGTGGTAGCCAAGCACTGACCTCCATTAAACAAGGCAGTGTTTATTGGAGGTCAGTGGATAATAGTCAAAATATCGATACAGGAAAGAAAGGTCTCTTTCAATGTAGCTTTACCATGAAGCCATTCAATAAAAAAAAGTAGAAGTATTTTATGGCGGCAAATTTTTTTTAGTTCATCTTTGGTTCATCTAATTTTTTCATTGAAACAAATTAAATACAACTACAAATAACCTAACAAAAAGTTCTTTATAGTTCAAATTCCTAGGACCTAGTTTAAGTGCAGTCAAGTAGTCAAAAAAATGTTTAGCATTGCTAAGAGAGGGACCAATAATAATTATAGTACTGGGTAAGTAGCTGCAGTTTATTAAAACAAAATATTACTACTCTCTTAATTCTACGATAAGTGTCAATAAAGTCGGATTAAGCGGAAAATATTTTTTCAAAAACTGTTCGTTAATTTATCAACAAAATGTAATAAAATATTTTTTGTTTGGATGTATAACACTACAGTACAGTTGTTTATGCTTTTGAAACATTGCGTCCACCGTATGCCGATCATATAGTTATTACTGGTACTTACTGGTTCGTAGGGTCCGTACTTGCTTTCAGTATTAATTACAAAATTCATGCAGTGCATGCTTAAGGGAGATCGCACACGTCACACTTTTTGTGTGATCGAGTCTGCGGCTTCCATACATTCTGATGGCGCGCGCCATGCAGATTGTATGTAAGCCGCAGACTCGACCACACAAAAAGTGTGACGTGTGCGATCTCCCTAAACCTTAACGTGACCATTTTTTTGTTAGAGCGAGACATTTACGGAACCTTGTAAAAATTAATTTTATTTACATTTTATTATTAATTATGAAAGTGAACAGGTAAATAAAATTGAGTATTTTGTGAATATTTCAAGTGCTTATATTCTGTTATATTAGCTTGTCTGTCAAGCGTCCAAAATGGGGGTCTTACTCTAAAACTATTCAAAAGTAGCTATTTCTACTTTGACCACCGATTTAGTATTTTGTTACAAATATAAAACTATGTGTATTTGCGCCACTAATAGCTTATTTATTAAAAATTCTAATTATGTATATAAAAATTATATATAGATTTCATGGTAATTTCTTTAGATAATATTATATTCAGTTTAATGAGAGTGGAGATAAACTACGATAACATGGCGCGCCCCTCCAAAATTCAAAAAGTTTGAAGTGCCTTGTCAAAACGTTTGAAGTGCGTTGTCAAAACGTTTGAAGTGCGTTGTCTTGCGCGGTCGGCTAGTTATAATTAGTTGACCAACAAATCTTGAAATATCACGAGTACTGGTTGATTGGTTGAATACTTACTACATACAAACTCTTTCATAAGGATGTGACTACACACATTGAAACAGTAATTTGGAAGGGCGCGCCATGTTATCGTAGTTTATTTCTAATTGGAAATTGGAAAATTGTTAAAAATGGTTTGTCAGTTCGTAACAGAATATGAACGCATAATATCTACCATTATTGATATCGAGCAAAATATGGCAGAATAATAACGTTTGTTGTATGGGAGTGCGTTAATCCCAGGCATTGCACGGGCATTTCAAACATAAAAAAATAAGGACTTTTCAATTGTCGTTTGGTCTGTTTTTAAAAGCGGGAAATTTCGGCCTCGCGGGGGACACCGGAACAGACTGCCTGAAAGCGGGACTGTCCCGCCCAAAGCGGCACGTATGGTCACGTTATGCATGCTATAACCATACCATATGGAAAAAACAATTCCGATGAAGTGGGCACTGGGCGCAGACCTCGGAAGGTACATACAAGCCCCAGAAAAAGGTGCAAAATAAAATGACAAGTCGCATGTGCGTAATAGTTTTATTTTCATGGAACTTATTTACGTATTCAACGAGAATTTGCGCATTTCAAAGATTCATTCAACTATATAATGGCTAATGTGCACAGCTTAAATACAATGACTGAGTACACGTATAGCATGTACAGTTGTGTAACAATAACGAACCAATATTTTATAATATCGTATAAAAAGTACTTATAAAGCATTCATTAATTTAAGCATGATTTAATCTGTTTTATACAGGGAATTTTAACCCAAATAATTTATTACACGTGAACGAACAATAGTAACAGAACGGGATTTAATATTAATAGATAATTACGATTGTACTTAGAGGCGTGGCATATCAGCTCTATCGAGTACAGTAAGAAAATTAGTCGCAGTTAGACCACAAAAAAGTAGAATATTAATTTAATTTTTACCCTGATATTTGTGTATTAAAAAGCTTCTAGGTAGTAAGTAATACTAGAATGAAGTATTTTTAAGTTATTTTTATATTTTTTTAAATAATGAAATATAAAATAAACGTATATTGAACTGATTACAATTTTCAAATAATTCAAGTAATCGTTTTAACCTCTTCTTCGAATTTTACAGCTAGGCGTAATATTATGAGATTTTATTATTTTTTTAAATGCATTTTTTGTGAATCTTTTGATATTCACATACAATAAGCATTTCAAGCATTTAATTTTCCGGTACTAGATGTAGCATGCATGCAGGTTAAGTGTTGTTATTTTAATATTTTTTTTCATTGAGAATGTGGTAAGGACGTGACCATAAAAAACAATTAATAACAACAATTATTTATTTACCAAAAAATAGCAACATAATTTTTGATAATATAATGCATACTATAATGTGGATAATAATTTTTAAAATTATCTGAATAAATTATTGATAAAATAAGCGTACCCAATACAATATTCTAATTAGCTACGGGCTACGCTCGTAGCTCGTAGCCTCATGCTACGCTCGTAGCTCGTAGCCTCGTGCTACGCTTTGCGCGTGTGCTACGCGGGCTACGCCTGACGATTTTTTATTCACGACGATGATTAGGCCCAATTTCACCAACGTCTGTTAGTGTTAACAGCTTGTTAAAATGTCATGTATTCTCTTTCATTCATATGAAAAGCGAAAGAGGTAACGTGATACTAATTTGAGCATTGATTTTAACGGTCGTTGGTGAAATAGGGTCTTAGCTTATATTTTTACGATTTCTTATCATTTTAATTAAAAAGCAATTGTATCCAAAGAAAATATATTGTTTTATCAGGGCTTAGATGGCTTTTATGGTCGAGTCCTCACCGCAAGAACACAAAATTTACTCAGTAAAAACTAATTACCTAATACAAAAGCGCTTCAAAGAAATTTAACAATAGTATCAACATATCAATGATAGTCAAATATACATTATACGATAATTATAAACTTGAATAAATTATGAGTAATGTAAAAATTATAATACAACATTTACATAATATTATAATGTAGATAAGTGCGTTTTACTTTCAGCTTAACAATATAAAATTTTGATCACAGACAAAATTACACGTAATTATTATTATGCACGCCTTAACGTTGCACTTAAATGCATTTAAAATATATAATACTAAACTTATCAATATCAATACTCTATAAGCTAATATTATTTATGGTGTAATTATTATTAAGGGCTATAGACAACCGAGTTTTGATATCGAGGCTTTTGACTGTTATAGATTTTGTTACAGTCAAGATCTTTTTAAGTAAGCCGATAAAAAAATATTACAAAACATTAGTTTTGTCTAAAGAAAGTTGAAAAAAAAAAATGATATTTTTGCGTTTACATGTAAGTATTAGTTGTTTATTAAATTTTTTAAAACACTTATATAGATAAAGTATTTTATAAACAGTATTGACAGGAAAAAAAAGTTTGTTGTATTTTTTCTTGAAATTTTTACAGTTTTATACAAATGATGTTGACGAAATGAAATATTATTATTTATTAAAATATTTTTCAAAATGAAGCGTTGCTTGCGTAGTAGGCATCGCCAGCGACATAATATTATTATAAATTTTGTAACAGTCAACCCTGGGCATAGCTTCGTATTAGCTGGAAAGCTTAGCTTGATAAAGTTTTAGCAATTAGCATTGTTAGACCTCTCTTTAAAGGTGTACCTTTATATTCAAAACTGTAGACTGGATTTTGACGAATTCACATCATTAAAAATATTTAAAACACGATTTCCAGTAGACTTGTATATTCTATCGTCCACGTCGTGACTGTGACCATGCGAGGATCATACTTATGTAACTTTTATTTCACAGTTTTATCTCTGACCTTTTGGATAACCTTACGTAGATTTTTGTTCTGGACATCCGATATGTTACTTCGAGAGAAATCCCAAGCAATTATTTAAATGTTACAACATAATTATCCGCATTTGTCATTCAGGATAAGATGCTTTGTAATTAATGATATAATACAAACAAAGAAATTTATAAAGATTACTTAAAAAAAAATAAAAGTTTGCTAAATACTCTAGACACAAACGTATAACTGAAGACTGAGAAAAATACTGTTGATAGAATTTTATTAGTAGTGCTACGTAACACACGCACGTCACGAAGAGGCAGTAGAAATTATAAAAAAAGGAAAGTAATTTATTTTGTTAGTAAATTAGTATAAATTGTGATATATAATAAAATAATTAATATATTATACAAAGTAAATCACAGCACTTAAAATTCAATTAAAATATATAATATTAGTGGTCACTAAATAATGAAAATATATTAAAAATGTCTTATCACGTCTCGCATGATTTCTGTAATAACTATTAAATATTTACAGTTCGCAATTTCAAGTAACATTCGTAAATATTAACTTTTGTAAAATATTGTTGCTCGTGCCAAAAAACAACGGTTTCATAAAAAATAAAAACGTGGTTCTAGTAAATACGAATAATATCGAATAAACGAGAGTTTTCATTAGGATTTAAAATAGGATTACATGTGACTACGCGTCATGAAAGTCTACCTCTACGAAAGCAAGTAGGTAAGCTACGATTTATAAGGCGTAGGTACAAGTTCAGCAAAGCAACCTTAGAGAAGGTAAATGGAACTATCTAGTTACGCAATTGACCGACTTAACAATCTATTCCTACGTTAATATTATCTACAAAGTAATTCGTGAAAATTTATTGCAGTATCATGACAAGCTGACGTTATATTTATTAAAAAAACGAGTGATCGTGAACCGAGCTGCCTCGCTCGTCATCGTGATAAAACAATACCCTCGCACTAAATAAAGTACAGTATCATACATTATTTTGGTCTATTATACCTACGTTAACGTAATTGAGCTTAAAACAAATATGGTAGTGTTTAGTTACTTTACTTATATTTAGATGACGTCTCGTTATTTTTACAAATGAAAATATCCGTATTCCAGTCTGTAATCGTTTAGTACAAAATTATTTAGACTCATTATCTCCGTGCAAACGATTTATGTATAAGTAATACCTATGAACAAATTTTAATCCATCATTTTTAGTATTGTCAACATTATTGGGTCAACATTTAAGCATTGGTTATTTATAATAATATATTAGATTCAGATAAGTTTTATTTTCTGATTGAGGAGTAGATAGTCCTGCGGCCTGCAGGATGTGTTACCGCCTCACGATTGTTGGTACTAAGATTTTAAGTTGTTTTTATATGGTATCTATTAGCTATTTAAAAGTTACAGTAACATAATATATAAAGATTTGAAATTAAAATTTTATCTACAATTATTGGTTACATTCAGGTCATATTTATTTATATTTTTATTTTATTTTAGAAGCAATGATTTACAGTCAGATTAGCACATTTATAATGGCAGTTTCGTTTCCTTTAAGTTGAAAGGAAAGTTAAACGTCTATCAGTAGATACATAGAATTAAATGTGACCCTCATACCAAAAACATAATACTCATAAAAGAAATGGTAAATTCTAGTACATACTCACAAAAAACTAAACATCTAAAATTTAAAGCATTTATGAGACCTTTAACTTTAATTACAACGAACCACGTAGCAGTTAGAATTTTATTTGGGTAGGTATATCAAGCAACATGAAGGAGGGAGAAAAGCCGAGTATGACAGAGTTCATAGGAGGTGACGGGAAATTGACGCTCAAGTGTTCCAATCTTTACTATCGTTACGCTCTTGCCAATTTCATTATTGCTTACATGATATGGTAACAAAACTTAATTATGATTTCAATTTAGTACAACTTCCACGAGAATCCAACATCGAAGTACTGGACACTACATTTTTGCATTAGTCAAGCCAACATCAGCTACTATTAGATTATCAAATTTAAAACCATACAAAGCAGCACTTATCAGATACGTCAGTTGAAATATCGTTAGTATAATATCGTAAGTGGAAGTTATCTACAATAGCGCCGTAGAAACAACATTTTAATAAAATAAGAGTAGGCAACATTGAAATTTGCGTGGTACACTTACAATTATTATAGCAAATTTTATAAACGCACTTCCACAAGGAGCATCCCAAATTCATTTTCATCATAGTAGTGTAAGTATTACCTAGCTACAATGTAAAGGCAAGGAGCAAGGACGGGTAGAAAGCGTTTTTCGTTTACTCTCCTCTGGAAATACAGTTCACGGTATTACGTAATCTCAGTCTTATTAACTTTACGGTGCACTGCTGAGAATTTACAACGTGGTCTCGTCTAAATCGGTTCGTCGGCGACGACGCAGACAGAAAAACAAACGCTACGACTCGAAACTGTGTCGGTGATCACAAACCATAGTAACACGTATCGCAAAACTGCTCCACTCAAAAATCAGTAACCTACCAAAAATTAAAGCACCAGTGTCCATTGACTGCAGCCCGCGACCACCGCCCGGCCCGCCCGGCGCGCGCCCGGTGAGCTCGGCCGACGCCGACGGTCACGACCCGACCTCGGACACTAATCGTCGATCGCGCTAACTAATACGAACGGACAGAACGCGATCGCCCGGCGCGCGGGGCTCGCCGCGGCGCTGGGGCGCGTCGATCGAAGCATCACGTAGTACAAAATTGGTCCTCGGGTCGGTCGGGCGCGTCAGAGGAATGTCCTCGCGTCGTCGCGGCGGGCGCGCGCGATCCGCCGGCAGAAGTGGAAGCGGGCGCGCGCGGGCGGGCGCGCGGGGGGCGCGCACGCACAGCCGCCCGCCAGCGAGCCGCACGACGCGGACTCGGCGAGCGAGCGCGTGGAGGGCCGGGAGCGGGGGGCGCTCGTCTCGCCCGCCTCACACTACCTGTTCATACCATTCTCTTCAGAGCTGATCAAAAATAAGTAAATCATAATTAAAAACGAGCCAATTGCACTATCTAATATAAGTAGTAGCTAAGAAAAATAATTCAGGAAAGCGACATAATGTTATAAAATTATTACAGATATTTTTTTACAATTTACTACATAACTCTACATAATCGGCAACAGCGGTGGCGCTAAAATAGGTTTTATTTAGCCAAGAAGCATTTACTCAGCAACTTGTAATATGATGTAATAATACTTAATTACCTGTAAAAAGAATGTGAGTGCGGCGGCGGCGGCAGGGCTGGCGGCACGGGCGCGTGCGGCTCGGACGCGGACCGCTGGACGCCGGGCGTGCGCTCGCCGCGCTCCCCGCGCGCGCCACGACCGCCGCGCTCGCGCTCGCCGTTCCAGTTCCATTCCCACTACGCACGGATAACAAAATAAAAGTTTTTCTTATTTATATTTTACATAATATGTTTACACTTCATCACTTTTGTCCTATAATAAATGATCAAACGAACTTACCACGTGAAGTTCGATCATTATTATATGAGTCGCTTTATTCGAAGATATATAATTAACCAAATGTAGTACCTTTGCTTATCTGCTAGGCAATCGCGTATTTTTAAAGACGTATGTGGGTAGTTGAAAAGTTACCCGCTCGTGACGGTCACTCGACGTTCCGGCGTGCTTCATTATTTTTAAAGAGAGATAATGCAAAAAATCTTTTTTTCTTTCTTTGGGTTCTGCAGCAAACACAGTTTCGTGCAGACTGGGTGGGAGGGAGATTATATCTTCGAATGAAGCGACTCATATAATAATGATCGAACTTCACTTGTAAAGTTCGTTTGATCATTTATTATATTTCTTCGCTTCACTCTTCGATATATAATTAACCAAATGTAGATTTTCAGAGTAACGAAAGAAAGATTTTTTTTACGAAATACAATATTCATTATGAATAGTAATCATTATATTCGAGAAAGAATTCAACAATAAATAATAATAATAGTCAGTAGAAACGAAACATAAGAGACCTTTATAGTTTGTGATTCAAATGATAACATACTGGGATCATGGTGATTATTTAACTGATTCAGCGAAACTTTGTTCGTCAATAAAATTATGGTTAAGGAAAATAGCGAAAGTATTGGAGTCGCCAGTCCTGACTCCTGCCTGTCGACTGTCGTCTTACTAAAAGTGTCCAGTATCAATCCCCGTGTTGACGCTCGTGTCGACGCCGCGCCGCTCTCGCACAGAACCTGCTTTATCCAGCGGCTAACCGACCGACTGGGGGGTGGCTGTTCTGTGCAGAGCGTTAAGCGTTAGCAATAATAACCCGTACTGTAGCATTATCCTATTTAATATAATCTTGAATAACCATCGCAGGGCGTAATAATTATATCCTCTTCTTCTTCCTTTTTTTTTTATAAAAAAGAGTTACATAATCTAATAACATCCGATCACGCCCGGGAGTTTATGTCTTTGTAATATAAATTTAGTTTAAAAAGTATTTTTTTTATTTTTATTTTGCCGAGTTTTATTAGGCAGAAAGTTTTAAGTCAATGATCAGTATTCAGCTGTAGGTTCAGAGTGCAAGAAAAAACAAATAATTTATTAGTGGATCCCGGGTTCTACACTACTCAGGTATGGGCTAGGATTTTTACAGGAAATCTTCTTTCAAAGCGCTTCACACATTCATCTGAGCCAATGTCACCAACCAATAATGTCAACATTGTTCATAAACAATGACAGTGCACAGTGATGGTTGTAAAAGATATCGTATTACAGCCATTGTCAAAATTGTTTGGCTAAGGTTCCGATGAAGCGGACGAAGATCTCTGTAATAAATCTATTAACTAATAAGATTGAAGAGAGCATTTATCTAAAATCTAAATCGAAGTAAAGTATTTTAGAATAAATTTTGAGGAGTCTACTGCTTTAACTGGGTCCGGCTCTGTGGTCGTCGATAATGTGATTATTGCATAATAATATGATTGAAAGTCAAGAATATTGTGTTCTCGGTCCACCAAGCTGAATATTTTAACAATTATTATTCAAGAATAAGTGTGATTCTGTTATCGTTTTTATCATTGCATATTTTATTTAGTATTAAATCATATTTTATTCGCTGAAAACCAGTTGCATTCCGCGGTGGGAGTCAGGAATCAGGATATGAAGGTGTCAAAACACCTATCAGTTGAGCTAGTTCACGAATAGTACACTGATTTAACTGTTCTATATTATTCCGTTTTTAATAGGCATATATTATTACAATATATATCTAATATATAAAATTCTCGTGTCACGATGTGCGTGGTTGAACTCCTCTGAAACGGCTCGCCCGATTTTCGTGAATCTTAGCGAGCATATCGGCTAGGGTTGAGAATCGGACAACATCTACTATTCTATCTTTATATTGATGAGTGTATTAATTTGTTGAATAAATAATAGTAAACTGTTACAACTCGAGACAGACGGCGACCATTGTTTGTGCGACGGGATAGCAATCATGGACTTTGCCATGGTGACATACTTATTTAGTCACTTCAATAAAATAATAATATGGGTGAAATACTTTATATGTCAAAACAACGTTTGTCGCAACAGCTAGTTATGTTATAATAATATATATTAAAAACGTTAAGATTTGAATATTTACACATTTGTTGTGGATTTAATACACCCATGGCTCTATTAACCATAAAACGTTAACAAAAAAGGGGGCGCCTGAGGCTGAAGAATTCTCGCCTAGAACTGATATTGTTAAAGCGTGGTAGCTGGTAAGTCTAGTAGTGATAAAGGCTAAAGCCTACGCCTGGTCTAGTTTTCTTCTTTATATTTTTTGTGAAAATTTTTTTAGCGCATCTGATAGTCTGTACGTCAAGACTTAAGGCTCTTAATTCGTAAATTAAAATCTTTCGATCGACTAGTGAGTTACTAGGAACCAAGAAGTAGGCTCTTAAATCTATTCTTGCTAGATATCCACTTTTAGGTATTGGCTTGGAAGCCTTAAAGGTTAATTTTCCAAATTAACATGTAATTTAGAAATAAACTTGCGAAGTGGTTTCAAATTTAAAATAATTAAAAAAATGTATTTAAAATATAATACAATATTTTCCGCCGCTTTGTTTGGGGAAAAGAAAATCTTTGAAATAAGGTAACCTTCGGTGGAGGTACACGAAGGTATAGTTTTAAATTCTAATAATTTATTAATGTCATGATGTATAATATATTAAGCCAGTGGTCCCCAACCAGTTTTTGTTTTTGGAACGAAGTTCCCTAATTTTTTTATTTTTTATTTTTCATGCGGGCCGCAAACATTTTTGGTGTTGGTGTCGCGGGCCGCAACAAACATTTTTAGGTTTAAAAAATAACGTTATTCAAAATTAACGATTTACAAGTGAAAAAGACTTTCACGTTGACTGTATAATATTTTGCCCGTGGGCGTGAATTTCAAAATAGTTTAACATCACGCGGGCTACAAATAAATTCGCGGTGGCCCGCATGCGGCCCGCGGGCCGCGGGTTGGGGATAGCTATATAAAGCCCACAATAATTATAATAGTAACATCTATAAAATATACATAAAAATAACTGTCAGCACTACTGCTGCGGTGTTGAGCGTTTAGTCGTTTCAACGCTCTTCGAACTCGAAGGAGGTTGATTGTAGCGGCACAGTGCTAGCGACGCCAGCCGACGGTTACCAGCTCTCCCTCCCCTCCTTTGACGGGTAGCGGGAAGGGTTTGCCAGAGACCAAAAGGTACCCGATTGATTGGGATGTACTAATTTGTCTCTGAGAACAAATACCTACTGGAATTATCCAGCGAAACAATAATAATCTCGGTCTGATATTGTGACAAGACTTATCGAGTCTGAGTGTTATAGGTTTCCGTTACGAAGTTGTCTTGTCTGATAATATATTATCTGATAATAATTTATATCGAGATAAGTCAGATACTGTTCATAAGTCTGATAATATCGAGACTTTGTGAGGTGAAATCTATAATGATAATAATCGATCGAAATGGAATCGATCTGCAACACTTATTATCAGGAACATTTTATATAAGCAGTAGCTTATCTTAATCGTTTTTGGGATCATTTAAAACCATAATCTGGCGAATCCAACGAGGGTTCACCTAACGTCAGTAGGAGCCCTGGATCTATCCGGATCTGGTCCGGTTCTATCGGTGCCGGTACTCAGAATCGACCGTTGGCACCTGGTTTAGGAGTGGGAAAGCTTCGGGTTCATTCGTAACCGGATCGACCCGTATATTGATCACTTTTAGTGATATTTCCCCAATTATCTGGTCTTAGTGACCTAAAAAAAATAAATATCTGGGTAGCTCGATATTATAATCGACTTATTTGTCGATAAAATATGTTACAAAAAATATTGAGGGTAGTAACTATCACGTTACGTAGATATTAAGTAAGTTTCGTTATACACTCGCGGTGTATCCCGAGTCCCAACATTGGTGCAAGTTTTATTTAATAATAATAATTATATACCGGCAGACATAGTAAATTATAATCGTAGTTCTATATTTAGAACAAAAGGATCGCGCGGGACGCGCATAGGTTGTTAACTGATGAAACTCACAGTTAATCTAGTTATTAGCTCGAAATATCTGTTCTCTATAAAACGGTAAAGATATTAATATTATAATAATAATTATGTAGTTCTATTTATAGAACAAAGAGCGCGGGAAAACCCGCGGTAGTTGCTAATTTTTATTTTTAAACACTGTCGGAGACTCGTAGTCAATCCATACATTATGTTGATTTAAAAAAATATCAATATATTTTTAATTTAAATATTAATTAACTCGCAGTTAATCCTCTCAAACCAGCCAACATATTATACTACTATTTTTAGATAAAGCATCGTCAGAGACCCGCAGTCAATTCCGATGCATAAGGATTGTGTTTAGAGACTCGCGGTCAATCCACACATTATGGCGGTTTATAGAATAACTCGCTGTTAACCCCCAAACCGGCTAACGTATAGTTATATTTATAGAACAGATGAAACATCGTCAGAGACTCGCAGTCAATTCCGATGCATATAAATTGTGTTTAGAGTTCGCGGTCAATCCACACATCATGGCGGTTTATAAAATAACTTAATATAATATTTAAACACTTGTGGTCATTAACTTGCAGTTATTTCCTCCAATCGGGCAAACGTATAGTTCTATTTATAGAATAGGTAAAACATCGTCAGAGATCCTCAATCAATTCCGATGCATATAGAATATAGATTGTGTAAAAGAACTCGCGGTCCAAACACACTGTACTTATTGACTCACAGTCGCAGTACATGCCGGTTAATTAAATAATTGCAGTAATCACCTGCAGTTGTTTCCCCCAATCCGGCAAACATATAGTTATATAATTGTATTTATAGAACAGATTAAGCATACATAATATTATAGATTGTGTATAAAGACTCGCAGGACAATACATTGTACGTTTATTGACTCGCGGTCGCAGTACAAGGCTACAAGCCGGCTAGTATTGAATATAATTGGCTCGTCTAGGCCTTGGTAGTGCCTGCCGTTTATTTAAGTATTTAATAGTACTTAGATGTATTTTCTTGTTACACGATAAAATAACACTGACTTTAGTTACTTACTCGTACAACACTGACTCAATCATCTTAATAATAATAACCAGCTGCGCTTTGGCATGGTTACTAAGTATTCGTGCTCGCGTTGCCTCGCGTTAACAAAGAATGAAGCACGCCGGAACGTCGAGTGACCGTCACGAGCGGATAACTTTTCAACTACCCACATACGTCTTTGAAAAAACGCGATTGCCTAGCAGATAAGCAAAGGTACTACATTTGGTAAATTATATATCGAAGAATGAAGTGAAGAAATATAATATAAATTAATGGCTATTGGCTAAATGTGTTGCTAAGCGCTAATCTCGAAAACGGCTCAACCGATTTCTCATTTATTTTTATTTTTCGAAATACGAGAATGGTTCTTACGAAAAGAAAAACTTAAAATATTACGTAGTAATCAATAGAAATTTAGAAATGCATCTACGTGTCGCGTTGCGGCCTGAATTGACCTAAAGCTTCATAAATAATAATATGATGGTACCGTCGCCCGTCGGGCCTGGTAGTTATTATAAAAACAAACTCACATCGTTGGTTTGCGGCACGGACAGCGAGGCTTTAGGCAGGGGTTGGGAGGGTGTGTGGGCGTGGTGGTCCCGCGCCTGCAGCAGCTGTAGGATGCGGCGCACGTCGCTCGTCAGCCCGGTCTCCAGCACCGCGACCCGCCGGCTCAGCTCCTCCAGCCGGGACAGGATGGTCGCCACCGACGCCGACGATGCCGCCGCACCCACGTTCTGGTACTGGGGCGACACCGCGTCCTGAAGTAAATTCAAATTATTAGGGAAAATCTATTATAGTATTTTTATTATATAGCTTAAAGAAAAAAGATCACTAGGATGCTCATAATAAAAAATTAAATAAATAATGCAAGATATTGTGGTTTCAAACTGACTGCTTAAATTTTGAAACTAAAACGAAAAGGACGTCTCTCTCGTGTTTTTGTTTGAAAAATTAGAAAAAAAGAATACAGCGATATCCTACCAAAACAAGAGTGACTGAGTGACAATAAAATTGAGACTTCACTTTGTTTTTTAAAAAATCGTCCGTTCCCTATTTTTATCAAAAATCAATATTGATTGGGATAAAAACATAACACAATGCTCCTTGTTTATCTTTTTTTTACATTGTAGTTACAAAATTATGAGATTTATATTATATGAATTTTCCCCATTGTTCCTTAGTAGGTAGGTGTAGGTTCCTTCCTCAGTTACAGAAATTGTGCTTTGTGCTACCGAGTAACCGGTTACAGTGAAATACCTGGATGGTACTCTGCAATCTCTCGGACGTGAAGGGCAGGGCGCTGGGGCGGCCGCTCTGGTGCAGGTTGACGGCGGAGTGCGGCGCGGAGCGGGATGAGGGCGGGCGGCCGACGTGCGCGGCGCCGGGCGCGAGGATGTCGTCGCAGGAGACGTGGACGGGCGCCGGCACGGGCGGGCTGGGCGACGCGTTGGTGTAGTACGAGCTGGGGTTGGTGCTGAGGCTGGACACGGGCAGGGTCGCGCTGTGAGCGGGCGTGCTGACGGCCGGCTCGCCCGCGCCGTTCGCGCCGCCCGTCAGCGGGGACGTGTCGTTGAGCGGACCGACTGACGACTGCCGCCGCACCGCCGCCCGACCCCGGTACGTCTGCGGCGTCGATTGCGCTGGAACATCGTTATGAAGTTTTGTGTTAAACGTTTGATTGTAAGAAGAATTCATAATATCGAGTTCTATTTGCATTTTACATCTACGTCTGAATAATCTATGTAATTTGCTCTCTCTCTACATTTTGTAGAATATTATAATGGACCTTATTTTGGTAAAACATCGTACTTTATTATTTATTTTTACAATTTACAATCTACAATTTAATATATTTATTCACTATTTCTATATTTTTTTTTAACACTCACAAAAACATTGCTGATTACAATCAACTAAGCTATTGTCATCAGACTATTACTAAATTGCAATATATTTTATTATCCTCATTTAAACTAGAAACTATTTAACAAAGTCACTAGTTATTGGTTCTATGTTCAAATATAATTAATCTTTATTTTGAATTCGTTATTCAAATTTCAATAAAACATTTAGTGATCAAAATAACTACGTGAACATTCCGAGTAAAATCTAGGTCTATAGGGTATGAACGGTTCGTATCGTCATGCTGCTAAAGTAAGGAGGTACTTACAGTACTTGTTGTGTAGCGGCTGATGAGTTTTATGGTGGTAGAGGTCTGGGAAGCTCCTTTTAAGTTGCGCTAGCATGCCTGCACACAAGGGCCGCGCTCAGAGCGGACGGAAAATATAGACCGATACAAAGCATATTATAATTTACATATTTTTATAAAAATATTCATAATAGGTCGAAGCATTAGTCGAGCACTTGTTAACTTTATAAATTAAGACAAAATCGAGAAGATTTTAGCTACTTAAACCTTTGTCAGATTTGATTTTTAAAACCTAACTTTTCGTAACTTATTTTAGTAAAATGCCTTGGTCTCCGATATGCTTGCATCGATCTAAAGACTTCTCCCGCCGATTTTATTGAAACAGGAAAAGATATCAAGGTAAAGCGTACCATGCTGCTTTAAAAGGTTACTTTATTCTCTATTTAAAATTATGCTTTAATAATAAATACGCAATTATTTCTAACAAATATTGAAATCTCTGTAAATTATTCTTTTATGAACGGGTAACTCTTAAAAATACAAGTTAAACTAGTTAGCTAGAACAAAAAGGTAAAATTATCAAAATTGTTGTGTACTGGCAAGACGAATGTTTCACTTTTTTATTGTTTAAAAAGTAGGTTAACGCTCACTAATAAAACAATCTACTTGCATTATTTTTACAAATTAGACGCCACCTTTATCTCACTTAGTTTTTCGTCTTGCCAATCGCATATAAATAAAATATTTACTTGAATTCAATTGGGGATGGTACGTAATAAAAGGGCTTAGCTCATCTTCCATTGTCGCTATGTGGGACTACTCTATCGTACCGTCACTTTAATGTACCTGAACGTAATATGAACTCTCAGGTGCAGTAAGTGGAGTAAAAGTAAACATTCCATGTACAAACGGGGGTGTCTTACCTGTGATGGAGTTGAGGGTGGTGGATCTTTGTTTGCTGAAGTTGAAGTTGAGTGGGGTGACGTCCTGCCCCGCCTTTTCCGCGGAAAACTCGAGGATACCTCTACTGGGGGGCGATTCCGTGTCCTCGTCACTACATTGGGAGTCCTGGCAATTCACGGACAGTAGCTGTTACTAACTTATCGACGTATTGTATGTGAAATGTGCATTTGATTGGTGCTATTCTATGTAAATATACATTTTGAATCTAATTCTATTTTCAAATGATGCTTTTCCATGTTATGGTATCTTTATTCTAGAGCGGTGAGTGGTGACTAGGCAGTGACGCTTAAATACATGAGTTTATAAAATGTCTATATTATACATAATGTAGCTTCTATCACAACACATCTCATATTATGGTATTGTTCTAACAAAACTTGTTACTTTTTCTATGTTAGCTATACTTAATAGACTACTGCCAATTCTCTATACTTATCAGTGTATTATTGCGAAGTACTTTTACTACATTTATTCAAAAGGTAAAACTATTCTACTCTACTCATCTTGCTATGTGCAACGTCTAAAAATCATAACTGCAATTTTGTTGTGCAATAATTTAGTTGGCTTTACGTCTACAGTTGCAATACTAAAGTACGTCCGATTCAGTTGGCCAATATAACGGTGCACGAATACAAGATCGAGGCCTTATTCACCTGCACTTAGTGACTAATTAAAATGTTTTATTTAGAAAAAAACATATCGACAGTCTAAAATTTTTAGCGCTACAAACTTTCGCGGATGCCGCACTGCGGATCTTATAGTTCCAAATTTTTTTTTTTTTTTAATTAGTCAGTAAGTGTGTGAAGGGCCCTGCACGCACCACCTTATCGGCGAAGGTCTCAGTGTGTGGGCGGCGCGTGGTGCGCGCGTACGCCTCGCGCAGCAGCCGCGCGTCCATCGGGTTCTCGTATTTCATGCGCCTCCGCGGCTCGATGCCACCTAGCTCCTCCTGAAAACGTACGTCGTGACCACTGATTGTCTTTGTAAACTTGATAGTACGGGAGCCCTAGAACATTTTTATTACTATCAAGCAAATTTTTTGTGAGTAGCTTCATTTTGACAATTGAAAGTGGTAGCTAACTGAAATAGAAAGGATTTCATACTTTGACTTGATGGTCCTAAAATATATATTGTTTTATTTGTAGGACAATGTTACTTTTAAATTATAACTATAACTATTAACCTATCAATATACAAAAAATCAGCTTGTTAGGGTTCCGTTTTGGGGTTCAGAATTTTTTCTAGAGAGTTCTCTTGACAGACTAGGACAAAACATTTCCTAAATATAGTTAGGAAATGTTTTGTTCCATAAACATTTCCTAACTATAGTTAGTATATATAAACATTTATATTTCCATGTCTTTTTACATCATTTTTAAATCATTGACGAACAATTCTAAGTATACTTCATATTACATTTAAATAAATATACACACTAATAATAAATTGCTTGACCGTGAGCGCGGTTCAAAAATAATAATAATCAATCGAAAAACATAGAAGGAAATCTGAAGAAATCTCCACACTCGCTGTCGTTAAGCGCGACTTACGTCCCGCATGTTGTACGTGATCTCGAGGTTGTTGACGAAGGAGGCGCGGAACTCGGGGTAGAAGTCGAGCACGTCGAGCAGGTCGTCGCGGTGCACGCGGTGCAGGTCGCAGTACGTCAGCGCGCGCACGCGGCAGTTGCTGCGCCCTACTGTCGTGTGAACACATGGGTTTTCGCCGAACACGTCGTCTTTTCCTAAAACAATCATTTAAATTAGTTGTAAAGTTAACAACGTTATGGCCTGTTATCCAGGCTTATAAGATCAAAAAAGTTGAATACTATTGCATAATAATACATTTTTAAACAATGTTATAGCCGAATTTTAGCCAAATATAAAACTCTGATATGCTACGAACCTACTACGACGTAGCGTCGTAGCAGCGCTACGCCGCGTAGACCGCTACATGGTTCTAAATCCAGAGCTACAAAAACATTTTATTAATTTTATAAGTAAAATGTTAGTTACCTAAAATAGCCATAACAATATCATCCTTTAAAATTTCTATGGAACCTCTTGATATAAAGTATAAAGAAGTTAAAACATCTCCTCTATGAACTAGTGTCTCCCCGGGCGGCGCGTGCGTTGTTTTAAACCTTAATGATAATGCTCTGAAAATAAATTACATTAATATTAAACCTTTTTAAAGACACATAAAACGGTTACTTAATGAGTCAGGTATGTTATATATAATATGTTGCTGATTTATAAAACTAATATGCACTATTCAAAGATAAGATAAGGTGTGGCACTGAAAAACCAACAAGTTCAATTTAGGACTAAAGTTCTACTAAAGTGAAGTTTTTTAAAAACAAACTTTTCTGATTTTTCAGTTTCATTTTAATTTTACTCCGTGCACGTATGAGCCGCAAATTCCACCTGTACTGTCAACCTTTTTTGAACTGCACTGTCAACCTTTCCATTTCATTGTACAAATTATTGTTGTCATAAAAGTGATGGGTAGGCGGTTAATGGTATCAAAATGTTACCTAAGACAGCCTGGACTAGCTCCATCGAAGGCGGCGCAGTTGGCGAGGAGGTTGCGGTTGAGGTGGAGGCAGATGTCGGCCTGCAGGCACTCGGGGAAGCCCTTCAGCACGCTGGACGTGTCGATGCCGTTGGTGTAGCTCCACGCGTGCTGGAAGTACTCCTCCAGCCGTTGGCGGAGCGGATTTGTTATCTGTGAAAAAACAATATTACAGCTATAGGGAACAACTAAAGTATTAAAAAAATTTGGCGGATTAAGTTGCAACTATTATGTTTTAGTTCTTTTCTAATATGTCGTTCTTCTTTTATCCGAATATCAAACCATACCTATAACCAACCAAATATTGCCCTATACTTAGAGTGCAACTGGCACATTCTTTAAGAATCAAATATCATCAAAAACAATTTATTTGCTTTTAAGCTTTTTTTCATTTATTGACTAGCTAAAAGCCGAGCTTTATGAAGGCTCGCGTCGTCTCACACCTTGACTGACTGATGATAACACATCTGCATATAAATAAAAATTACTATGTTAAAGCACAAATCAATAGGCGTGATAGTTTTTCCGTAAAGTGTACTACCACAAAATGTACAGATTGTACAGATATACTAGATAAATACTCAGACGCTTTATAGGTAGGGTATATTATAAAGAACAAGGTGCCTTGGGGTCTCTTACCTGGTGAAACCTAATGAACTCTCTAACTCTAAGTATCTGCGTGTGGTACCGCGCCGTCCCCGAGTACAGTCGTTGAATTATCGCAGATACGTTACCGAAGATACTGGCGTACATCAGCGCTAGAATAGTCAGAATATAATTTAATTATTGAATCGTGTAGAATAATTAGAAATATTGTTATGATTAAATAAAAAAATGATTATGTATTTCGAGTATGTTATTCGAGCCATGATTTTGAATCTATTGAGACCGCATTCTTAAATTGGATTATTGATGTAGGCGCATTGTAGGCATCTATTTTACACCATAAAAATATATTACATTTTAAAAATTATTACCATTAATTTTGGCTTTACCGCAATAACAGGGTGTTTTTTGTTCAACACTATAGTTAATAGTTATACAAAACTTTTTTACTTTATCCTGATTTTTTTTTCGCCGTCATAATTAATCAACTCTTATACCCCAGAAAAAACTGTTTACTACCTAATCCCTATCAATGACTTAATTCTTATTTTCTAGATCTTACATCCAACAAGCATGACGAATATCGTGAATCCCTTCTCCATGTCAGTGTTGGGCGCGACGTTCCCGAAGCCCACGCTCGTCAGCGACGTACACGTGAAGTATAGGGCGGTGATGTACCGAGATCTACAACAAGTCACCCGTTTTATATTAAAAAAAAAGTAGGTAAGAAAAGAATAGATTTTTGTTACTCTTCTACGCAGTAGTTTTCAAACACAGTTCTAAGGTCAATGCAGACCGCAACGCAACGCGTAGATGCATTTCTTTTGTATGGATTTCACACATTTGCAAGACGTCTGACGCTCACAAAATCTGTTAATTGAGTACTTTAGAAATGCATGTACGCATCGCGTTGTGGTCTAAATGACCCTAAAGGCTGCGTTTTTACTAGAAATGAGTTAACTGCATCGCGAGAAATGTGTTCAAAGTCCAATAGAATTGTTGCGTTGAGCGAGGTTGGTTGGTTCTTATTTAGATTATTCGGTACGAAATTTAACTAAGCTCCGTTTGAGAGGAACCCTAATGCCATGATTTACCTTCAAAATATACCTCTGTAAATAGTTTGAGATGACACAATGTCATCATATATGTATGTAACTATGTGTAATCATTAATCATTCATCTATTATTTCAATTGATCTACATATTCTACTCAGAAGTAACACTAATATCAATGTTAAGATATTTCATTCAATTCTATTTTTCAAAGTACGTATACAACATGCACGACTAAGACCTACCATTCAGTGATAGATACCACTAAAATGCTTGTAATAAGGTATCATTTACTAAAGCAAATAGATGTACCGCATAGAAGGTCCAGTTGAATTGTCGTATGTAGCTTGTACATCGTTAGCGAGCGCGTCGAGCCAGCCAATGGGTGCGTGCAGCTGCGGCCGTTCCCAACTTCCAATCGCGTACCTGAAATGCACACGATTATACTCTATCACAAGAAAGCAATAGTGGTTATTATCGATAACAATAATGACAAACGTGATACGTTTTTTCGTCGGTGTATTGCCAATCGATTTTATATTTTGTTGCCAAATGGCCAAATTTTACGGTCGCAATCAGAGACATTAATGAATACGGAATACTTAGAACAGGTTTTTAACATGATACATTTACTGTATGAAATCACTATCTAAGCAATCATCAAATATAGCCGAGTGCGACCGCAACTAACTAATGTGATGCTACAATGTTATCTTATAGATGTTTTATTGTATGCTAAAATGGAACTTACCATAAACAAGCAAGCCAATGCGCAATAAGAACAAAAGTAGCCATAAGAAGAAGAAGGACGGCAGTTCCATATTCCGAATATCTATCGATTTTCCGCGCGACCCGCACTAGCCGCAGCAGCCGCGCCGTTTTCAGCAGCCCGATCAGCGTCGTCGTCTGCAAATTGAGTCCCGTTATACAAATCTCGCCCTCGACGCCTAAAAGCAGTCATGAGTACAGCCGCAAACCGAAGCATTATAAGAATGTTCGCGTATCACTAAGTAGCAGTAATGAGGCTTCGCAGCGAAAGTCTCTTCAACCAAGCAAAGTTTTCTATGATTACACGATGCGAGCGTCTTTGGATGCTCAGCCATACAGAAATTGCGGATTTAAAAGCATCCCTTTCAAACTATAAAATTAGGTGGATTTATCTTAGATTGCGGTGCAGATATTGTATAAATTCTATTCTATTCTCCAAAGTACTTTCTATTGTATTCTACTCAGGTCGGGGCCGAACCTACGGGCTAGGTTAAATCTAGTCAAAATACGTAATCTAATCTCTCGTACGCCTAAGTAGAGTCCTGGGACCCGATCCAACGTGACGTCGGGCGAGCAGCGGTCGGTTTACGTGTTCGATGACGACTACGTGCAAGTTAGTAGCGAGGCCTTCTCGTTCCTAAGCAAACTATTACGTATCGGTTTCAATCATGTCAATGAAATACTTACAATTTTATGATTTCTATGTTTAACGAATCTTAAAAAATTAAACTTAAAATTATTATTACATATTAAATTCAGGTGAGAATGATAACGTGACAAAATAAAAGCGGGGTAATTCACGTGTTACAGTGGACCGAAGTACTTTGTACATTATTGCATACGAATGTTTTTATTTATATAATACAAGTAGGTCGTTAGATTTTTATTGAAAACAAATTTAAGTTTCGTTTGTAGCTTAAACCAATCGGTAAACGATGCCTACGATACTTTGATGACATTAATTTTGAATAGATACATGTAAGGTGGGTGCCATAAGTATGAAATATTTGTATATATATATTTAGTGCTTTGTTTATGTTGTGATATGCGATTTTTTGATTTATACAAAGATATCAGTCTGGGAAGTGTGAGCGTATTTGCTACCAAGCTCTGTGCACGTTGTGAATTGCTCAATAACTATAAAATAAGCCCATGATATGTTCTGCCTAAGCTAAGATCATTCAGAGTCACAGCCTCCGGTACTCTCATTCTATTACGGGGTATCAAAGGCGGGGCACAAAATTATTCGCTACTCTTATGTAATAAGATACAAGGCGTAATCGTCTACTAGGTAGATGCGCAAATCTTTACTGGAACATTACCTTTTTGCAATATCTGAAGCGAGAGTTTTTCTAACTACTGAATATTCAATACCTTCGATCAAATAAAAAATTGTACTCGTATGGTTTGTATATTCGAATCTCGTACTCTTAAAGCCTCTGGTACTTTACACAGAAATGAGCAGTAAATCGACAGTCGTGAAAATGATCGGTGTGGCTATGCACGGAGTTCGTTAGATCGAAAGCTGAGTTTGCAAGTAGCCAAGGCAAAAACGGTGTTTCGGTACATCGGTTCGGTTGCATTAGGCCGTAGTCGTTTTAATTAAACCAGAGTCGGCCGAGCCGTGTACGAGCGAACACTTCAAACTCGACACTCCGTGCGAATCGAAAATTATTTTCGTATTTAAAGCTTTCTCTTCCATTTTTAATTTCGTGATTCGTAAATGGCAGTGAGAATCGATGTCTGAATTTCAAATAAAAATAAGAAAAAGAGTGGCAGCAACATAAAAATAGTTCACAAAGATGGTATACCTCATCACTTTCCAGCCCCTGCTGTAACAAGAAATGGTATTACAAATTCAGTAAGCACCCACCTTGGGTTCTCCATTTGAATTCGAAAAGAAAGTAAAGAAAATTTTACAAATAGTGCAAAAATAAACCCTAACGCTTCTATCGATAAAAATCATACAACATAAAATATTTTTAGTCCTCGGGTCGAGTAATTTGGAAATTTAGAATCCGTTAACGAATATCCGCCAATTGAATTCAGTGGGGCTTCTGTGATCGGCATATAATCATATATCGTGTTTATTTATCCAATGGTGACAGATGCAACATTTGCATTCCACTACATTGTGATAAGACTAAAAATCTTTCCAGAGCTTCATTTGTCCGAAAGTTATCGTGGGAGGTACTAGTACTATACGGCTCGTCCCTAGTCCCTTAGCCTACCGTTTGCGTCGCGCTATCGTTTTATACAGGGGTGAAATGGTCGAAATGATTTCGGACAATTGATCGTCTGGCAGCTATCTCCTCTAATGTTATCAGGCATGTTTGTCTTATCTCTAGGTCTATAGTCGAGTGTTATGTGACATTTAACCGGGTAGACGTGGTGTGAAGTAAAAGCGGCTCACTTCGTCGGTGTCGGTGCCGAAGAGGAGGAGGTCGAAGGGGATGGCCGCGACGAGGTCGATGAGGAACCACCCTCGCAAGTAGTGCATAGCGATCTTCGTCGGGTCGGACTCCACCTCGTCGGCGGCGTTCACGTACGTCGTGCGAAAGTTGATCAGAATATCTATTATGAAAGTCACGTCCACTGAAAACAGAATTATTATTTAATCATTGTATATTAAATATATCAATACGGCTAGATGTTAAATTATATCACGTTTAATACTAGGAAAAGTTATTCACAATAGATATCATGACATTCACTTCCACTGAAACAATAATAATAATTGTGATGTGATTATTAAATATCGTACGAATCATATTCAAGTATAACTACAGCTAGAGATTTGGATTACTTTATAAATATGTATTTTACTTTTAAAATTCTTTAGTAGAAGTATTAAGTACGATACCACATATAATTAATATAAACATTTAAATCTTCCGCGATCTCGCAATAAACCGTTCTCGACACACGATCATCAACATCTCGATGTAGTCTTTATCTCCATTGCGAAGTATTTTTATTATTGAACTACTTATGCTTGGGACTTGCAATTTACATAGATATTCCAGTTAGTACTGCATAGTGTTTACGCGGAGCACTACTTAGGTGAATGTCTCGTAAAGTTTTAATTGGATTGACTTACTTAGCATATCGCAAAGAAAAAATACTTTCTACGTGAATACTTACAATACTGTAAAATGTGTAACTGCAAATCTTACATTAGATAACTTGTTTCTAATGTTAGCAATAAGCATTTTTTGCAAAGTTACTAGTTACTACATGATGTAAAAATTTTGATTGGGTGTTACTCATTGAGTTGAATGGGCTCCCAAATAAAAGAGTGATTTTCATCAAGTTTTGTACAGTTAGTAGACCACACGAGAACTCAAGCAATTTTTTAGAAATTGAAATAAAAAATATATGGTGTAACTTAACATATTATTTTAGAAACGTTATACTAATCTTACATAATACTTATTTACGATAGTAAATTTAGTGGAAGCATTTTGGATAAGGCTAAAAATCCTTTAGTGAATCCCTTGCTTTCCAGGCAATATCAACTATTATATTTAATTTTGAATCATAATCGCAAGAACAACCAAAAATATTCCCAACTACGCTACGAGTAACAAAAACAATATTATGTTATATTTTATAACAATATTATATTAAATATATTTTACTATACAAGTGGTAATAACTTACCTATCATGTCAATAACAACGATGGGGTCCTGGCCGAAGGCTCTTGAGCGCTTGTCGAAGTCGGGCTCGTTGAGTTGGAAAGCAGCTACGTATGGGGTGAATATTGCGGTGTATATGACCAGTATCAGGATCAACCAATCCCAAGCGGCCTGAAAAAATGTAAGTTTAAATTACTTTTGCGGTATACAACATTGTGTCCTTAAATACAAAATACCCCTCCTTTGCGGAAGCAGTGCCGGATTTGTACTTTTTAAGACTGTAGGCCAATTTATTTCCATCCTATTTACGAAATCTGCCGTCCCCCTAGGACGCTGCCGCTCCTAGACCGCGGCCTATACGCCCTATTTATAAATCTAGGGCTGAGGGGAAGCAAAAATGTGGTCTAAGATTTAAGACAGCTTTTGTACACAACGTCCGATATAATTCCGACCAATCTCCACAAAATTACGATTGAGCAGAGTGATTATGTCTTTAGGAAGAACTATATAAGAATGATTTACAGTAGAAATTGTTCAGAATCTGCTGTCTCTACCTTATTGAATGTCGGAGAAGACTTAAAACCTATTCCATGATAGCTTACGTGATTTTTTAAATCTTTATTTACGATCATACTAACCTAAACGCTTTTTATTATGGATCCCGTGTAAAACAATAAACTGAAACGTTTGCGATTCTTTGTAAATATGTGTCAATGCCCGTTTTCACCAAGAGCACCTAAAATTTAGGTGGGACACCTAAATTTTAGGTGTTGTTGGTGAAAATAGCTTAGGAGAACTTAAAAACCAGATCGTGATATGGATAATTTACCATGAGGAAATTGTTTTAAGGTTATTAATTATTTCAATTAGTATTTAGTTGATCACTTTTTTCCTTGGAATTTGGCGTGTAGCAGTTGACGTGCCAGCGCCGGCGAGGTCGCTGCGACAAACGTTTTTGTTTCCAAATACATACCATTTACAAAGTTTCTTAATCATACGCTACAATTTACGTCAGTTTTTTACGTTCGCTTAAATAATTAAGTGGAGTGACACATTGATTATCCGACTGCGCCAGGAGGGATACGTTTTATAAAGCCTATCAACGGCTTTTTTCTGTTGAGCGTAAGAGATCTATAGATTTACCCTATGCTCCTGACTGCACCCTAACGTTATGTATTGTGTTCACAAGCAGCCTTTATATTTTTTCACCCAAGTCTTTCGATAACTAGTGGCGTTAGACTCTAAGTTCTTCAAGCAGTCAAGTTTTTCCTACTCGATCTTTAGTTTTCAGTTTCAATGATGATGTTATGATGTTGATGATATTATACAGTATGCTTTTTAACAACTGGTCTCGACTTCTTTAGATAGCTCGCCTTTGTGGATGCTGAAGTAACGTTTACGTAACAATGTCCTATTTAGAATAAATAAAGTAGCATTCAACTATTTATTGAACATAATATGAGTGCAAGTGTTTTAGATATTATGATGTTTTAAGTAAGGTACGCACAAGTAGGTTTTGGTTTTTATTAATTATATTTTTTTTGGTTTTCCATTTACATTTCCTTTCACAGCAGTATTTCAATACACCACAATATATTTTATACAAAAAAAAAAGAAATTAGCGTTATTTATAATAACAATTTGAAAAACTACAAAATCTATAATTACTGCCAACCGATGTTTGTACTAGTTAAAGTCAAACGTATAATTCTGTAAAAACGAGCACGTTATGACCTAATTGCTATTAAAATATAAAATATACATACTCGTACAAATGTACGACGTTGTTTTGGGTCAAGTGTTATAAAATCATTGCCTATACGGCGCCGAGGGCACGGGTAAGTTATCGGGCAACTAACGAGCCGAGTTTTACCTATATTAAGATATAAATACCACCTCACCTTGAAAAGTTGAGCTTATCATGATACGGGTTGATGTAAGACTTACAATTTGGACTGTTTAAAATGAAGCAAGGTTGGGAAAAACTTTTAAAGATTTTTATTTGCATAAAAGTTAAGGTTTAGTTAGTATTTATATTAACGTCGCTGTCCAGGAGCTTAAACTCTCTCGATCAATGTATGTATCTAGTATGTAATGTACTCGTAACAATCGTAAAGTAGAGTTAGAAGTTAGAGACACGCAATATCACATTTACACACGTGGTAATTATTGTTAAACTAGCTATTAATTATTGTTAATCAAACTAAAGAAAATTTTTAATTGAAAAGTATTACTTTTGGGACACGTCCACTAGTTGCTGCAGGTAAACGAAAAAATATGATAACTTTTTCCGCTACTTGAGTTATGGCTCAGACGTGTATGGCACGTGATCTATGTCCTTTTTAACCGACTTCCAAAAAACGAGGAGGTTATATATTCGGCTGTGGATATATATATTTTTTTTTGGTATGATAATGAGCATTGAGCTCGTCATAATTATATTGGTAACCAATGTAAGTAAAAATTACTAGTTTAGTACTTTTGCACAATATTACGTATACGGTGGGGTAAACCAACTTATGTCGGCCTAGCTCTTTCGACCCCGCGCCTCTTAGTAGTGCAAATGAGGGAGACGCATAATTTTGCACATAAACAGAGTTTAAGGGGAATTATGCCAGAAAAAGTGGAGTCCGAGAGTTCATACAGTGACATAAACTATTTTATTAATGAATTTTTGTGTAGAGTGAAATTAAATTTAATACGATTACTTAGTCATTTTAGACAGAAGAAAATAATATATAAGTGGAAGAGTTTATAAATACTACATTTTTTATAGAACGCAATTCAAATGCCAGATAACAAAATATCAAACACGGTGAGTCAAATAATAATTTTTATTTATACCTACGTACGTAGACTCCTAAAACTAAGCACGACTTAAAAAAGAGTGGCTTACAAGTTACAGAGAAACAAGTTTCTTTTATTTTTAGGATTTCTCGCATACTATTGATTTTTAGAGTTCCGTACCCAAAGGGTAAAAACGGGACCCTATTACTAAGACTTCGATGTCTGTCCGTCTGTCCGTCTGTCCGTCTGTCTGTTACCAGGCTGTAACTCAAGAACCGCTATAACTAGACTTCTGAAATTTTCACAGATTGTGTATATCTGTTGCGGCTATAACAACAAATACTAAAAACAAAATAAATTAAATATTTAAGGGGGCTCCCATACAACAAACGTGATTTTTTTGCTATTTTTTGCTCTTAATCAATAACGGCAACACATAGGTAATTGAAATGTTCACAAAATACTTTATTTTATTTGTACTTTAATAATTAATAATAAAATTTAAATAAATTAAATAATTAAGGGGGGCTCCCATACAAAAAATACAATTTTTAGCCTATTTTTGCTCTGTAGTGGTACGGAACCCTTCGTGAGCGAGTCCGACTCGCACTTGGCCGATTATTTACTAATACAGTATTTAAAGTACATTTACCCGTTTTATACACGGAGTTTATTCACGTAGACAGCAATAGTCAACAAATCGTGTGCAATTACATATAATTGCTTACGCGTTATAGGACTTTTAACAATTGGACATTAATTCACTGTTCAGACCTCAACGCAACGCGTATGATGCATTTCTAAATTTGTATGGATTTGACAAATTTGTATCATTTGTATGAAGTCTCACACAAGTGAAAAAATACAATAGTTTTTAACTTGAAAGTAAATAAACTTGTAAAATAACTCACCTTGTAAGGAGAATGGTGGAGGATAGTGCAGGGGTGGGATGGTTGCGTGGTTCCCTTGTGGCCTCCCGTCGCGCCCAGAGACAGAACCTGCGGACAAACGAGATACTGCTATAGAATATAGAATACATCGTTTTAGTTTTATCGCCTTTTTGCAACCCAAAGCCTTTTTACGAATTAGGAAAGGTAGTAAATATTTTTTTTAGATTTTAGCTATCGGCTGCCTTAGTATCCGAAATTTATCCCTCTGTACCTATCATCACCGATGTAGCAAATCCAAATTAATGGACGCACAAGCAGCATATTCGAATTTCTTGTTATTATAAGTGCCTTAATGTATGTTATGAATAGATAGAACCATACCAGTAAAATATTTGGTAAAAGTTGTTTGACGTCATACAATATAATAAATTGTTTACAATTCCTACTTTATAAACAGCATCAATAACCAATAACCTTGTAATAATAATATCAGAATAATAAAACATAATGATAACATTCAGCGAAGCAGGTGAATTGCAAGTCTTTATTAAATACAACTAGAGTTGAAATAAATTTATACCGTATCTGAAAATAACATTATTGGAAAATGAACTCGAAAAAGCACAGGAAAATATTGCGCGTTTATTTTAAATGGTTGAGCCAACAATTTTACGGCTTGAATTTTTGATTTTTACTACTCGTTTTATTGTAATACGACTACGTTGTTTTATAAATGTTTTTAAAAGACTGTGTGAAATAACTCTGCGAAATATTATATCCAACCCTTAATTACTGTGTCTGTAAGATAACAAAATATGTGAAGCTTAGAACATAATCCATGTTATTAATAAGTAAATATTTTATGCTATTGCAAAATCACAAATCAGAAATCACAAATCAGAAAACACTAGGTTAGTCAATAAGGAATTAAATATTATAATAGTTTCTTTCAGATCAAAATTTCCTGACTAATAATGCAACAGAAATCACGTCACACATCATCATGATCACCGTAGCACAGACATACTCACTACCTGTTCTGTGTTCATTTGGTACACCGCGTACCTCAAGGTTTCTATTAAAAACTCCGAGTACATTATTGTTACTTACAGCTAACTACGTCATAAAACATCAGCTGTTTTATGACCTTTCTTCTTTTCCTTTACTTATTTAAGCCTAGTTTCTGATGTCTTTTGCTAGCAATTTATCTTTTTAAGAGCGTTGTTGTTGAATAGTTGGACTCCTATCAAAAATTCTCAGAAACCAACTATTACTCATCTAAACTTAGTTTACGTGTTGAAACATCAATAAATTACTTATCAGTTCGATCCCAACCACACATTATGATTGTGCCGACGGGCGACGCGACCCGACCCGACGTGGGATGTGCTACAGAATTTCATTTATCTAATATCTAGTACTGAATTTTTCAGGTCAATGGCTTTAACGATCAATCCGACATGTATCAGGTTTTATAGCAAACAATGTACTATAAAAATAACAGCGAAAAATCAAAGGCAGATGGCAGACCTGTGTTATTATGTATAAATATATATATATAAATATCATCAGTCGGCTGTATTTGACATAACCCGACTACTTTACGTAGGTCCGCCATCTGCCCATGAACGAATTTCTCTGAAGTGCCTATAATATAATTATATTATTTATATATAATATCATTATATTATTAACGAAGTATGTTCATTTTTCATACATACATTCGTAGTCACTTTTCACTCGACTACAGCGCAGTTAAAGATTTGGCAGGCTATGTTTTCATGTATGTATTATTATTTGCTCCATTGTAGCAAACAAATTACTGATTCAATTTCATGAATGAGTTGTCAATAGATTCGTATAAGTGGCGGAAATAACAAAGGCTATTGATTTTCGCAGTGGGCTTAAACGCAAAATATTCTAAGTATAAACAATTTTTTCTATCAGTTGATACAAAATAATAGTATTTTAAAAAGATAAAACCGACTTCAAATTTTTTTACGTAATTAAGAATTAAAATTCCCTAAGTATCTCAAAAGCTACTGAACCGATTTTGATAAAACTTGCAGTATTCCCTAAGTTGAACAATACCTAGTACAATAAAAAAAGAATCGCTAAAATCGGACTTGTGGTTCCGGAGATATGCGTGCACAAACATAAAAACATACATACATACATACATACATACATACATACACTTTTGAAATTTGGGACATTTGTTCAGAAGCTGTCATAGATTAACATATGCAAAAACTGGGCAGTTCTGGAAATATTACATACATACGCGTCGAATTGATAACCTCCTTTATTTGAAGTCGGTTAAAAAAGAAATTAGCTATTGATTTTCGCAGTGGGCTTTAAACGCAAAATACTCTAAGTATATACAATTTTTTTTCTATCAGTTGATAGAAAAGAAAATGTTATTTTATAATAATATTATTATTAATTGTTGTCTATAGTTAGAGAGAACACAATACGGGTTAGTCAAAATGAAATAAGGTGTCCCCACCGGTCATTGATCTTTTTAAGTCTAGGAGCTAAATTAAAAATGCTCATTGCTTTATACTGTATTCAGTTAAAAAAAGAAAAAACTCTGATAAAGACACAGATAAGACTATTTTAGATTCATCGAAAAATCTCTTGGTAACTCTTATAATCTTCAACATTATATGAGTTCGAACTGATAAAATTTTACTATAAGCGTAAATATATAATATAAAAATCGGCCAAGTACGAGTTGTACTCGCGCACGAAGGGTTCCATACCACTATGACAGAGCAAAAATAAAGCTCCCCTTAATTATTAAATTTATTTAAATTTTATTATTAATTAATAAAGTACAAATATAATTAAGTATTTTGTGAATATTTCAATTGCCTATGTGTTGCCATTATTGATTAAGAGCAAAAAATTGCAAAAAATGACGTTTGTTGTATGGGAGCCCCAATTAAATATTTAATTTATTTTATTTTAAGTATTTGTTGCTATAGCGGCAACAGACATACACAATCTGTAAAAATTTCAGAAGTCTGCCTACAGCGGTTCTTGAGTTACAGCCTGGTGACAGACAGACGGACAGACATCGAAGTCTTAGTAATAGGGTCCCGTTTTTACTCTTTGGGTACGGAACCCTAAAAATTGATATTGTAAGTATGTATTAGATTATTTTGATTTAGCTAAAAAAGCAAAGAAGTTTCTTGAAAAAAATATTGCTCTTATAAATAATCGGTAACTGATTTTTGTAGGAGATATAAAATATAGACTAAGAAAACAGCGTTCACACTATGGTCCATCGAGAAAATTGATTCCTAGGCAGTTGACAGACCAACGCCATTTGATCGGATCATGTCAATTCAATGTTGATCTGTCGGCTGGGTTTGACGTAACGCGACCAAACTACGTAGGTCCCCCACCTGCCTAGAAATCAACTTCTCTGATAGTATATTTCGTGTTAACTATCCTGGAAGTCAACATTTAATAAAATGGTATGTTATGTGTATTTATTGACTCTGTTAGGTCTCTGCCTATGAGAATGTAATATTGAGCAATAAACTTAAGAGACGAAAGTAAAATATGCTAGCTGAATGCGGTACTAAGTGTCGCCGCACACGGGCCACACGCCACAGCCACAAAGTACGCCGTTTTAAGCTAGTCTATTGGTCGTAAAGTGAATCGTTGTAGCGTGTGGCGGCCACCGGCGTCAAAAAATGTATGAAAACTGCAGGAAATATCAAATATCCGGTAGCGGTGTTTTGCGGTTGTGGCCGGTGGCCCGTGTGCGGGAGCCCTAAATATTATAAAATCTGTAGCCGTGATATAAATACCTCTAGCCAAGGTAAACATAATACTAACATTTATTTTCTAATACAATAAATGTCGGTTTTAAGTTAGGTAACCTTGAACGTATCTTAAACCATAAAGTGTATTGTGTTCGATGTTTAAGATCTGATATAAAATCAGTCGGCATACAATATAACACTTGAGAACGGCTTGAACGAAGCTCGCTGAGATTTCTGTATTGTGTTCGTAATTTAAAGGTTCACATGAAAGAAGGCTTTGGTATTGGATATTCATTTGAAAGCAAAACCTCAAGTGTGAGATTTAAATTTCTGTTGGGTTTAAGTATTCGTCGTAATCACACGGCGTATGTTTGTGAGTGTCTATGTGTGTTTCTTCTACACGCAACAACTACAGGTCTACCAGAATCTGATGGCAAATTTGGATGTCATAATTTTAAAAAATATTCTTGATCATTGGATAAATTTTTATATTTGCATGTTTCAAAAAAGGATCAAAATATTTTATTCCAATTACCCTGGTATTGCTAGAGTCAATTTCTTTTCTCACTTTTTGCCATCAGATCCTGGTAGACCTTATACTTAATGGATTTGACCTGGGAGTAGTTTAAGCTTTGGATACTGCTTCGGATCTTAAATAAGCCTACTTTATATACTGAAAGATACAGATTTGGCATTGAATTCTTTAATCACTAGGGTTTGCCCGCGGCGAAGTGCTACGCGGGTATAAGCTAGTTAAGAATATTTAAATTATTTCTTAAAGTTCTTTCTTATGGACATCGTAATTTCAGTTTTCGTTAAGGCCATATTTTAGTTTCTTTCGCTTTACTTAAAACATGTTTTTACTAAAATATGCATTGGTTTTTTCTTAATGACATCGTAATTTTAGTTTTCGTTAAGATCATATTTTAGTTTCTTTCGCTTTACGTAAAACATGTTTTTAGTTAATTGGATCTTAAACAATCAAGTAGTAGATATCCTACTCGTAGGTTTAAAACCGGTACCTTATTAGAGTAAAAATAGAACATAAAAAATATAATTCTAGCATTTACTGAGTTCCAAAAATAGATCATCATAAAAACTAGAACATTTTCTTTACAAACAGCTTCCGGTCTTGGAGATAAGGTATCGATCCACACTGGCCTGCATCCTTCACCTCGACGTTGCAACAAATTGAATATTGAATCTGGCTAAGCTACAAAAACTTATGTAAGTGTTCAAAACGATTTAAATCCCTATTTTAGTGCTGACACACTTCTTCATAATTTGATTAATTTTTTTTATTGCCTTTGGACCTGATACTTTTAATATTTGTTTTATTTTCTACGCTAGTTAGGATGTCAACTTCTTTTTTTATAACATGTGTAGTATTTTGTAGTAGAGTAAACAGTGTATCCCAAAGATAATGTTGTTTTAAAAAAAAAAATCGTAAGTGATTGATATTTAAAAGGAATCTACGATATTTAGGACAATTTAAAAATTTAAATTAAAAAATTTAAAATTTAAAATAATATATTTTTTTTGCTCAGAAGAAACCCTTAGTGCCCCGGGTTGGGGAGGTGAGATGTGCCGCAGTAAAACTACTGTAGTAGCGACATGCCTCACTGATACCAGCTTTTTCTCAATAAAATACGAACTCCAGTTTAATTATGGGAATTCTTTGGCAATATTATTAATATAAAAGTAACAGTTCAAAAAAAAACAAGTGAATATAATATGATTGAGTTTCTTAGAATTATTGGGATATACCGTATACCTGCCTATCTGTTTAGGAGATGGTTTTGAATGAAACGAGTTGCGTATTTACGATCTTATGATATCTACTTTTTATGGTCTATTTGCTGTTCATAAATTATTTCAAACGATTCTAGGTTTTTTTCGGACATATTCTTTTTAGTTAAATATAGTTAAATAAATAATTAAGGAAATTATAATATTTGTATCAACTGAAATACCAATGTAAACTTGAACAACTTAAGTTCGATTTCTTAGGAATAACTTAATGGCAAAGTATATGTAACTACTTTACGACTACATCTAGTATGAAATACAATAGTTGATTAATAGTTGAACCCAGTATAATGTAATATATGGGTAAGTTAGGTAAAAAAGTAACAAACTACTAATATTAAGAGCCCACATTTAGGCTGGGCCGACCGCTCGGACTATAGACGTTTATATAAGACCCCATCCCTTCTCTTGGGGATACAAAGGATTCCTGGGAACCTTACTGCGTGGTAAATTAGTTTGAGTCCCTGCACCGTATACCATGGGAATAATAGAATTAAAATCTTAGCTTATTTTAATTAAAGTGGCGGTAGTAGTTTCGGCATTGGATTGCATTAAATAATATTATGTGCATAGACGTAGATACAGCTCATTTCTTTGAGGAATATAAATAAGTGTAGTAATATTTATAGGCATCGGTAAATACAAACATCGGCCAAGGAAAGATTGCCCTCATAGTCGGCTCAGAGGATACACATTCACAATACGTTTTTGCAGCAAAATAAATACATCGACACACAACGACAAGCTGAAGCTCTGTGGGGAAACTCGTTCTCGTCAACGGATTGCACGAAAGCAGCGAAAAAAATGATCCAATCGTCAAATCGGAATCAGCCTGAGATACGTGAATTACCTCCTTGCCGATGGCGGGCAACCCGTTGAGGCCATTACAGGGCGGTTCGAGGCGAACGACGCTCTTGCGGGAGCCGCGGAAACTGGTGTCGCGGACACGCACCGAGGAGCGCCACGTGGACGGCGGGTCGTCACGGGAGCCGCGCGCGGAGACGGCGCGCCGCGTCGTCAGCGCCGCGCCCGCGCCCCCGCCCGCGCCCGGCGGCGTCACGATCAACGGCACGTCGGGGGGCCCGCGCTCGTCCATGCCGCTGCCGCGCCAACGCTCTCACCGGAACCCGCCGTGCTCGGACGCCGCCAGGTGCTCACATTCCAGGACGGCTCGCTCGTAGGCCGACGCCGTCTCCAGAAGCGCGATTGCCGTGTTTTGCATAGATGCTCGGTTATCTTCCCCTCCTCTGATGCCGATATGACAGCGGTTATTACACGGTCGTCTTATTATGACAAAACTGCCTAAGTTACTATGGTATGGTTTTAGCAGAATGAATGCTGCGGTTGTAGTACGATGATTTTAGTTACGATGTTTTAACTCGATTGCCCTAGGTTATATTCGGAATGTGCATACTATTGGACTTATTTCAGTTTACCTACTGTAGCTATCGGTCTGTCGTTTCTAAGCTACTCTATTTATAGTATTTAAACTATTAGGATTGACACAAACCAGTATGGAAGTTGATTTTTGACAAGGGAATGTAGACGCATCTGCTAAGTGAGTGTTCGTATTTATTTTATTTATTTATTTACTCCAACTGCAAATAACTCTAAATCAAAAATAATGTTCGATTTTGAAGTCAAGGCCGATATGAATGAAAACCTCTAATGTAAAATTAATTGAATTTTAATATCATTATTAGCATTTAAAAGTAACAAGATACGACAAAAGTTATATTTACGGAGAAACGAAAGAAAAACTTTCTCAAACTCATCAACTTCTCCTATAAATATTTTATGCTACTAAATAAACATTAAATCAAAGCGGCTCGAAAATTGTGACGTAAACGAATATTTTGGCTCGAATTTAGTCAAGTGGAGTATCATTAATCGTCGATAAACTACTCATTATAAGATCTAACGCTCGAGTGTATCTAGAGCGGTTGAGAGCTACTTCGTATCAGCCTTGGGGTTTCTACCCGTATAATATCGTCACCGTATTCTCGCGTGATTCGACACATTATAAAGAAGGCCACACTTTTAGGCTCCACGTAGACTGAGCCACCCCGGCCCGCTAGACGCGTTGGCGACCACATCGCCGCATTAAATATTTACATACACGCTTTTAAAAAGGTCAATAGCTCGGGGTGTGGTTTTTTATTGTGTAAAAACCTTTAAATTACTCATTACAACGTTATGTTAGCTAGCCTAGCACGGCGAAATAATAAATATGTGTAATATTTATGCTACAAAGTGTATGCGTAGCGCCTTCGTTTAGACTTTTAGAGGCTTTTGATGAAAGGTTTTTAAAGGCCTTTAGTATATTTTACTTTGCAGGAAATATACTCAATGATATATGCTCATGATTTAGTTCATTGAGAGCACTTATTTTGAGTCGCTCAATGAATACGTAATGCCGAACACAATGTGGAGATGACGTCAAGGCTTAATTGACGATATAATATTTAAAGCAACATGATAGAGAGGCGCCTACGAATAATGAAAGGGTGGGAAGCCGCAGCGGTATAAATATAGTATAAAACGTGATTTAGGTATTTTAGTATTGGAGAAACGTTGTATTGAACAATAAAGCTCACTAACATAATGAGTATCGGTTGAATTTTTTGTTTTGTAATCGAAAACGAATCTGTGTCAAACCGCAACATCACCAATACAATGGAAATTTATTATTGGTCAATTTGATTGTTGGCGTTATTATGTAAATTATACGTATATGAACGTAATACGGCTTGACTCATTGATAGTTAACATTTTATGGTCTACATAGTGTAGTCGTCGCTAACAAGTTTGCTCGCTCGCGAGGAAACTTCTCCGCTCGTTTTAACATCGCTGCGAAGATCTCTCGGCTTACATCTTTGTACGAGAGCAAAACACCGAGAGTCAGCTGTTTATTATATTACGTTCCTATTTTAAAGTAAAGGTAAACATGAAAACGGTCTCGGCAGTACCTATATAATGGACACGTGAGTCGAGAACCGAAACGAGGCCAGGCCATTCAACAGTGTGTCAACGGCTGGGGGGCCTATTCATCGCTCTTAACGCCCGCTTAACGTCCACATTTTCTTTCCAGATACTCCCGATGTTTATGACATCATTTCGACCGGAGACGTCCTACGATAATATTAACTCTATTCGATATACGTTATGTAACTGCGGCTCGGTTTCATAACGTTATTTACGTTTAATACGCGGCTGTTTACCTCTGGGGTATAGGTTTTAATAACGGATGGAAAAACAGGTTTCATCTAGTAATGGATGAAAAATATTTTCGTTTCAGCTCCGGGAACGGTCGCCGAGCTACGTGTTTTTAAAAGTTTATCGGCCGCGAGTGAAGAATAGTAGGACAAAAATGGGACGTCGGATGACGTCGGAAGTGGTAAGCGCAAAGTTACATAACCACCGAATGTCTTAAGTAACTTAGGTTATTTAGTTTTTATAAAAAAATCTTACAAGATACCGATCAGTTAAAAAAGAATGAACTACTTTCAAAGACGGTTAAGGATGAAACTACGAGATGGATTAACGAGGACTTGCGATGAAAGGAAATGTAAAGCTTTAAACTTTTATGCAATACTCGAGGGATTTTTGTAAGAAAACCGTTCATGTTTAGTTTACTGTAAGAAAAAACGAAAGTAGTGAGCACGGTAATTTGTCTCGGAACAGAAAATATACATTACGTACGAGTATACACGTATTTAAGAGTGACTCTACGCTAATCTAAATAAATATGCAAAGCTGCTCTGAGTGCGGGTGGTTGCATTCTTTACACTCAGATTTTTATAGTAGTGTTGATTTCTGTCGGAGTCTTCTCGATTCTAGTACGTGAAAATATGTGATTGTAAGTTTTATTTGAGTGTAAGCTAAGCGAAGCTAGTGGCTCGATTGCTTTTGTGTCGTATGCACTAAAATCCTTATGTAAGTATTGTGTATCTCGTCTCGAATGTTACGAGTCGTGTGGAGTTCTCTACGGATTAAATGGATGCGTAAGTCTATCAAAAAGCTGGACTAGATACTGCATAAATGTTATGTAAATGATATTTTAACATCACCAGTAAATAAACCTCGTCTCCCATACAAGCGAACGATATGAAACAATGATTTTGCAGCGAATTAACTACCTCTCTTTACTAACAATAACAATTATGTACGTAACGTAGACAAAGAAACCATACCATGGTAGTCATAACTCCAAGCATGGATCGCGTTTTGTCACAATAATAGCAAATAAAATAAAAAACAAACGATACAAAGAATATCGCTAAAGCTCGCAACTAAAATATTGCCAAAAACACCTCTGATATCGACGCACTGATCACCGTACGAACTAAGCACAGGACGGCATCACTCGCTTTAAACTCTGTACGGCTAAGCTCCGATTCGCCACTCAATATATTAAAGCTTCAATGATATATATTAGCGCAACAAAAATGGCAAAACACGACCGGGAGTGATTTTAGTAGTTTTTCGATTTTTAATGCAGTCGATCGATCGAGCGAGAACGATTCGCACGATCAGCGGCACGGGGCCGAATTTTCGTTTAATTTGCTGCGAAAAAATGATAAATCACGACAGCGCCGCGAGAGGCGAGGCCCCTGGAACGGATATTTAGATAACAATTCGATGGCAGTGTGAGGGGCGGCGGAGTCCGCAGCGTGGTTACCGGACTAGTACGCGATGGCGTTCTGCGGCGCACGCAGCCGCCCCTGCGCGCGTCGCCGCCTGCCGCCTGGCCCGCCGCGACCAGCCACACAGGCGCCCGGACCCCCCGGGGTTGCCAGCCGCGTCGCCGCTCCGATGTGCCAGGACGGGCATAACCTCCCGTGCTAACATCATCTTTGCATACGGACAATGTGCCATTGTAAGACCATTTTCCAAAACATTTGAGGAGACTTTCCGATTACACTATCGCACTGTTGTTTTTGCCAAGCCTTGTCGACATCGAAGATGCCAAGAACGTCGTTTAATTTTATGATTATAAACAAGTTAAAATATGCTACATAACATAACGTAAAACATGTAAAATAGCTGAGAAAAAAATTTACTTTTATTTTAAATGTTTGTAAACATAATATTTAATTTAGAATATGGAAATAAGACATATGAAGTTGATCGGATTAAATCCTTTTTAATCACACACAGCCTCAAACAGAGGCTGTGCTTTACTGCTACATGCATATTGCATATGCTCAAATATTTAGAAGTATTCGAACAAAACGTTACTCTCACAATTCCCAATTGATTTCACAAATATAAAAGTGATATGGGCAAAAAGGGATCAGCACATGGCAACCCCGGGTCGGCTCGAACAGGCGTGACCTCGGCCACCCCTTTCCGTGCATCGAACATTTCAGCTGGCACGCATCGTCGCCTTGTCGCTAGTCGCTACCACCTCCAAACTCCGCAGTTCTCGTTATATCATTACCACCAGCTGACAACTCCAACATTATTTATACACGTCAAACTTCATTATCTCCGAGGCGCTATCGCTTAATAATATATCGTCGGATGAAAGCTTCGAGCATAATGGAGCTTTTGAATTCCGAACATTCTGCGTGTGTTCTCCCTTTGTTTGTAATTAAAAATGTAGGTAATGTGAAATTCTAATTCAGAAATAGTTTTGTACTAGATAGAGGAGGCTCGTAGAGGGGTCGATGACAACAAAAGTAATGGTTATTTATGAATTGTAAGTAGGTAGGTTAGAGGTAGACAATCGATGCAAGGACGCTATTGATCAACTGCAATTGAAAAGCTTTTGTATTAAAATATTAATTGTAGAAATATGAGGTATCTCATTTTAATATTTTTGTAAAGTACTTTATAACATTTTTATTCATAAGCAGTATATCTTTTTGGAGGAATTCAATCCCAACTCATTAGGATTCTTAAATTGTATACTTGCTTTATTATTTGACAGTTTAAATAATTATTTCATTTAAAAGAATAAATAAAACATCCAAACATAAAACCTGATTTGAGATTCATGTGTTTTTTTTTTCATTTAATTGAACAACTAAAATAAAAAAAAAAACCCTATTTATAAAATTATACCTACCTAAAAAGTTACCTAAAATGGGCTTTTATTTTTGTACAATAATTAAAAAGATTTTTAGCAAAATATGTAAGTTTGTTATTCCATAACAAAAAAGTGTTGCACTTGAAGTTTATATTCAATCTTAATGTTAATAAAAAGAAAAAAATGTTGGATTCAATATAGTATTCAAAGTGTGAATCGGTTTCGTAGCTCGTAGCGCCCACCGTAGCCGTAGCGGTCGTCGACACCAGCTGACCAGCTGCCCGCGCCCGCCCATAGATGGCGGTACTTGTACTAAACAAAAGCTCATAGTATTTGGATACTTTCAACTACAAGAACAAAATGCACCGAAATAAATATTATGGTTGTTATGTAAAAGAACTAGCTAAAAGCCGAGCTTTGTGAGGGCTTGACTGACCGATGATAACACGTCTACATATAATCAAATCTTGACTGGCTGATAATAACACATCTACTTATAAATAAAAATTACATATACAATAAGTTAAAGCGCAAATCAATAGGCGTGATGGTTTTTTCGTACCACAAAATGTTCAGGTTGTGGGATATACTAGGGCTCGCTTCGCTCGCCCTGATAAAATAGCTGTGATTTTTTGTTTAGTTAAAATACACACAAAAATGTACTGACTGTTTTATTTCTTAAATACGGTCTTGCAAACCTAATTTCATAGCATATGCAGGAAAACACAGACTGTTCCAGCATTGACTTCAAAAACATAGAGATATTATCTTATAATCTACGACCATGTTACTTTAACATATTTTTTTCCTAAACACGAATTTACTGTGACTTCAACAATCATAATATTATTATATCAATAGTACGGGACATATAACAATTTTTGTTTTGATTTTTTTAGTCAACCAAATTTTGTTGATTACAGAACCCTATATCGGAACCCTAACGAGCTGATTTTTTGTATTTTGGTAGATTATTTGTTAAATATAATTTTTAAAGAGTAACATTGTCCTACAAATAGAACAAATCATATTTGGAACCATCGATTCAAAGTATGAAATCATTTCCATCTCTGTTAGTTACCACTTTCGAGATTTCTCGCAAATATAAATGTTGTTTGTCTTATCAAAATGAAGCTACTCACAAAAAATTTGCTTGATAGTAATAAAAAAAATGTTCTAGGGCTCCCGTACTATAAAGTATTAAGCAACTTTTAAGCCCGTCAATTGTTTCGAGCTTTGCAGTTGTATTAGCCGCAGCACGCGATAGAGCCTGGTGACAGTTAAGTAGGACATTGCTGTACCAGTCACAGGGAAAATTAAGACTTGAGCTATCGAAATGTGGTAGGCTGCAGCGTGAAAAACAGTTTTTGATAATTATTCCATATTGCATATGCAATGAACATAGGACCTTTCTTTTATTTACTATGCCTTACTACGAAATGTTTTCTATAGTGAGATATTGTCATTGAGGCGTAAATAATAAATGTTCAGTCATCTTTTATTAGTTATTACCATCTAAAATTACTTACACATTTATATATGGGAAACATGAGGCTGGCTGCAGACATCCTACTTTCACTAACAAGTAACGGCCTTATTTATATTTTTCTTCTTTTATGTTCTTTTGAAAAGTTAAAAAAGAATGATAGGTGAAGTTAACTCTAACAACCTAACTTTAAAAATTAATACCAGGTGCTAACTACATATTTGAACTATAATAGATTTATACTTAGTACTTAATTATTAAAAAAATGCAAATTGTAATAATAAGAAAATTATTGTATTCAATACAATTATCTTATTATTACAATTTATTTTATTACAATTTATATATATTTATTTTATTTGTAGGCGACAAGACCTTCCTTTGCGGTATTAAAATTGAAGCTATTTAGCTATAGTAATAAAAATATTTACACAGTGCTGTTATAAATATTTTTGTATTATACCTTAACTACCTAGGTATTTTGAAAACAACGTTATTATAAATCAATGAGAGAAAAAACGTGTCTACGCTAGAAATTAGCAAAGTAGCTTACGATAAAGTTATTAATTTTAATTTCATGCAAGAAAACTTTAAACTTTGAGAATCAGCAAGAACTATCGTTCAATTTTAACTTTTGTTATTCTAAAATATAATTTTAGAAAAAAATATATATGCTTAAGACTATAATACAATAAGTAATTTTAAAAAAGATATTAAATATAGTCCGCGCGGAACTAGTTGGCCGCGCCTTAGGTAGGGACAGGGGTGAGGGGTTGCTTGCTGCTCGCAACGCACATGATATTAGACAGTGACGACCAATCTCACGATATCGTGAACAATAATATTATTTAATTATTGAAAAGAATAAATTAAAGAAAATTGATCAGTTTTATATTCTAAATTATTAACATCGGCTTTCCGTTTTTTAAAAACATATGCACTTTAAATATTATTTCCTTAGATTGTCTTTTTATCGGCGGACTTATCTTGCTATTGCAATCTCTTGTGCGTTTTGTCTAAACTAGCCAGAACTGTCAAAATCAAGCGCCCCCCCGCCTCTCCGTCCCACCGCTCACATACCTAAGGCGCGGCCAACTAGTTCCGCGCGGACTATAATTGAATCTTAAGTAAGATTGATATGATATAATATTATATATTATATATAATATTATTTAGAATTACATTTTGAGAAATTGCTATTAAAAATTTAAAACATTTGTCTAGAAAAGATCCGTAACACACGTGCGGGAAAATAATATGTTCTTGTTTATATTGCGAGGTAAGGACTTTTGCCGCTAACAGTTGTCAACATAAAATGAAATGCACAAATGATACGCTTCACATAACAAGCGAATACTGGGATATATTCAAAACAAGTGAAGTAGAAATATACAAGTGCCTGAAGTTGAAATGTAATTACAATTTGACGTTATACCATACACCGGGCTGTGTTCGTCATTATTATAGCGAACTTGGATTAGTTATACAATTGAACGTATCTGTTATCCCATGGAAACCGTAATAAAAGATAATGTCGAATCGATTTAATTCGGTTGTCTAAAATCTAATATACCCTTAAGTTCCATAATTTATTTAGGGTATAAACCTATTATAAGAAAGACTAAGAAAAATACGCTGTCTCACATGGTTTGCTTTACAACGCCAAAAAAATCATAGTACATGGTCTTTAAGGCCGGCAACAAATGTGGGTCCCTGCACACCGCCCCCTTTAGGCCTTCAGCGCCCACAGGGGGGCGTTATCGCCCACTTTGGGAAAGGCTGCTCTAGAGAGAGTGTACACTTTTAAATATCTTGGACATTTCGTGACTGACGGCCTTCGAGACGATGTAGACCTCGAAAGAGAGCGTAGGACATTGTCTGTGATGGCAAATATGTTGGTGCATAGATTTGGTCGTTGCACGGATGCCGTAAAAATTACTCTTTTTAAGGTTTACTGCACCTCTTTATACACCTGCAGCCTATGGACCAACTACACTAACAAAACATACAATGCCCTACGCATTCAATGTAATAATGCATTTAGAGCACTGTTGCGGCTAGTTTTGAAGATATACTCCGCAAAAGGACTGCATCGCTCTTGGCCAGGGTCCGCGGCAGTGACCTGAGAGATATAGTCGACAGCGGGGACTGTCCTCTCTGTCTGATCGACTCTTTGATAAATAGGACTAAATCTCTTTTTAGAATAGAATACTAACATAGCGATAAATTCCTTTACTAACAATTTTATGGATCTTAGTCATCTGAATTAAACATAATATTTTATTTGTGGTGAAGTTTAAAATATCCAAAAACATCCATATTATAAATTCGAAAATGTGTCAGTCTGGCTGTGTGTTACAACAGACATTACCTCTTCACGCCCAAGTAGCCGAATCGATTTTGCTGAAATTTGTCATAGAATAACAATATTATTAAATACTAAATAAATAAATAAAAACTAATAATAATAATTTAATAAATTACATACAAAAATATTTATCACGGAATAATAATTGAGTCCCGGGATAGGACAGGATACTTTTTATGCTGGGAAAATGTACGGTTCCCGCGTGATAAACGAATTTTGGCGCAACGGACTTGCAGGATCATCTAATATTTCTTTATATGGGTTCGTCTACTTACAATTCGTAGTACGTATAGACCAATAAGGGTCTTTTGGCGCGTCAGACTTTTGAAATTAAAGTTTCTCTTTATAGACAACGGTCAGGGTAGCATACAAAAGTAACTAGTGAGATACTCACGCCCCCATGATAATGTCATCAAAGTACCACAAGGGCCATAGCGGGCCCCTAGACGAGCAATTTTATTGCGCAATATCAGGAGCCTAGACGGTCAATAATATTGCGTAATATTATTGACCGTCTAGGCTTGACATTGAACACTTGTAATTTGTCAATTGAACACTTTATTTAAACTGTTCAATAAAATTTAAGCGTGATATTGACAATACAAATTGATCGTCTAGGAGCCGCGGCCGGCTTGTAGGATTGATACATTATATTATAGTTAGAATTTTATGTGGGTGCAATCATAAAAAAATGTAATAATGTAATAATAATTATAATCTTACAAAATTATGTGAAGCCTACACTTGTATGTCTAAAGCCTTAAGGCACCATTTTTAACAGTTGAGAGATGTGATTTAAATGACCTATGACTTATGAGAAATTCTTATTAAAAATAACAGCGAGTAAATAATAATAAATTGACCTTTTTGTTTGCAACTTTTTCTACAATTTGTGTAAACTTAAGCGTTTTATTAGAGAATTTTACTATTACACGAGTACGTTTTTCCCATTAGGCACATTGGCTGTTTCCGCAGTGTCGCGGGAGGCCCAAAAGACCCATTCAGCTCGTTCACATAAACTTTTCTACGTATTTTTAAAATATTTGATGACAAAGTTTCGCCACGAATTTAAAATTCTCATGCATACCCATAAACTTAAACGGTGTTAAGAGTCCGTATACGAAATTTGCCGATTTCGCTGATTTAACAGACGTGATTTAACAGTTAAAATACAGTATTTCTATAAGTTTTAATGCACAACATGTAAGATCATTTCAATTATAATCTAATGTTGGAGCTAGTTTTTTTTTAGTATTTTTAAATAATCCAACTCAAACCCGCGACAGTTTTGTTATTTTTGCTGTAAAAGGTTTAGAATATCACCTGTTTATGGATTGTATTGACGTCTTAACGGTATGAAAAAAATACAATGTACTGTTGAGAAAGTCGTCTATAAAATGTTGGAATTACTTTTTACCACTTTAATATGAAATAGTTGAGTAAAAAAATATGTAACTCGGCAAAATTTTAGAGAAAATGGGCAAAGAATTGCTGTTAATTTCGGCAACTTGGAGCTGTAATTCATAAAAAGAAAACGACAGAAATAATCTATAGATAAAATTCTATCCAAATCGAGAAAAAAGAAAAAAAAAAAAAACAAATTGTGCCAAAAAACACGATTCAAAACAACCTAAATCTCACATTATATTACCCGCCGCAAGGCTCGAGTCGGCTTTCTGCGCTTAAATATATTTTAAATCTAATAATTAATATATATTTTTTTAAGTCTAATAAGGGGAAAAAACCTAATAATATTTCTGTAGCGAACCTTTGCAATTTCGTATTCATCGGCAAAATTTCGTATACGGACTCTTAATGCTTTTATGACCAAGGGATCGCTTCACCAAAGGGCAGTTCTTTGGCTAAACAAAACTTTGTACAAATATGATGTCTTTGGCCACATGTGGCCGCGAGAACAATAGATTTCCAAGAATCCGCGATCGAAGGATTATAATCGAATTTATCTGTATCAAGTGTGTATCGTGGTAGCTTATTGTTGAATGTTGAAAAAAAATAATACAAATTAATACAGGGAAAAGGTGGTAATGTGGCCCCTGCACATATATTGGCCCCCCTCAATATTTAATCTTTTAACAACGCTATCCAGTATAATTTTGGTGTAACGGGATGCTCGCGGCATACTACTAATTTAGCACCGTACAAATCCAACAGAGGCTGTCAAGTTCGATTGTCATTCGATCCAGTTAAACTTGCGGTAAATATAAAATTATACATTTAATAAATATTTTTGGTACGTTTGTTTAAATATTAGCATTGATTGTAATTTGGCCCCCTCACATTGGTCGTAATGTTGTTCCAATGACAGAGCTGGAGAGCCATGGGTGCAGTATCAAATTTTTGACTAATGGGCTATGTAGCCTGTGGAGGCTCCAAAGGTGACTATCACATTTGTAATTTTTGCCGTTAAGTTTCACTTGTGCAATCTTCGATCAAATATATTAGTGATCGAAGTGTGCAATACATTTAATGTGATATCCCCGGGGGGCCACATTACCATCACTTGATCTCAAAATACCAAATGTGATTGATTAAGAATAATTAAAACTTTCGATTATCCTGCACGAGTTTTATTTATTCCCTAATAAGACATGTTTAAACAAATGAATAAGAGGTCCCATAATGTATTGTTTAGGTTTCTGCTTAAATAATGCTTGATAAACAAAGTGGGGGGCCACATTACCACCTTCTCCTATAATATTTTAGTGTTTTTCACGTATTAGCGTATATTTTGCGTATTGACGGTATTCAACACAAGGTAACAATAATTTTTCTAATATAATATAATCCTTATTACAGTAATAATAATTTTTTATCTTATTTCGTACCTACGGAAAACTATTGTGTCCTGAAACACTCTGTGAGTCATTGTAGGTTACTACTTGTATTTTATTTAATGCTCGTACTATTTACTTTGAAAGTAATATCTCTTTATTTAAATCGTTAACGAGCAGGATTTAAATTGCCGTTAGCTTTTGAAACAAAAAGTTTATCTCAAATACTGCGGCAAATTCGGACAAACGAAAAAAAGGTTCGGGGAACAAGCTAACCTTTTTGTAGTTTCCATTTAACTGAAGGAGGTCAATTACTTTCAGTATTTCCGCAGATAAGTACGCGGACGAAATGGAAATATGAAAAACAACCGCGATCGATATAAAGCAGAATTTAAGTAGTGGAGTGCAATTTAAACTCAAGGTTCTGGTGTGCTAATGATATGGGGTAGGGCGGCTCAATACTGCATAGAGGCGGAGTCAAAAAATTGATGGTAATGGTACGAATTGAGTGGACGTGGGACGTGGGTGCTTATTTACACACATCAACATAGTCCAGGGATGTTTCCTATTTTTTAATAAAATATTTCATGGTCATGTATTTTTTACTTTATTTATTTTTATTTAAATTAAAATAAATTGCTAAATCTAATTCTTAGAGCCTGATATCCTCTAAAAAAATTTTAGAAATATATTACATAGCAACTCAGATAAACCGTGTAAAAAAAATAGGCACAACGCAATTCAGAGAAAATTACCAAGAAATTTTGTATGGAGAAAACGTCTACCAGGGCAGCTATTAAAGGTTGCTATTAAAGGCTATCAGTAATTTTAATTTTAATTTCGTAATACCAATTACAATACAGTGCAACCATATTTCTATGGACAAAAAGATTCTCAATGTTAGCCAAATAACTTAATAACTTTACTATATTTTTCAAAAATAGGTTTTATAAAATAGTCACGAAGATATAGAAATAGCAAAAATCCCGTGCAGCTGTGGCACTCCAGCGTGGATGTGCCTAGTAACCTATTTACTGTGCCTTCCTAGCCTAACCCGGTTTTAGTTTTGTACGGAAATGCAATTACGCATACCGGCCAAGCTGAGAAGCCACGGAAACCTAATCTTCTGTTACTCCAGACTATACTTTAATAGTAACTATAGCATATTCTATAGTAAGTACATTCCGATATAAGTTCTTAATAATATAAAATATACATTAAATTGTTTTTAAAAGAAAGATTACTTGTTTCTGCATTGAGAAACTTTGTAAATATTGGAACGGTTTAGATAAAATTAGGCACAAATAAAGGAAACTATATAGGGAAGTTCAAAAGCTAATTTTATTGCAGCAAAATATACATTCGCTATACGGTAATCATGGTTCCTTTCGAGCATAGAGAAAAACATATTATACCGGATACTTTCGGGTGTCTCAACATTCACATCGTGAGCGTCCATTCTAATACGTACGTAGATAAATAGTCCCCAGAAAGGACATAGGATATCTTGCTTATGTTCCGAAAAAAATGTGATTCCACTGATAAGCCCACACATGTTTAAAAAAGAAGATACGAAAAAAAGTTATTTTATTTATTTAGGTAAGTACTATCAAATCGCTGAATTCTATCCGTAGCGGTCATTGACCTTCTGTCAAAATACTTGTCATATTTTATCGTTTTCAATACAAAACGTGTTGACAATAAAGTAACAAATGTTTCTAGTCTGAGCAATATCGTATTTTATATACAGGCTGTGAGCTCATTGTGAATTATATCACTTCAAACTTATAAATAGTTGCAGTATCTTTTGCCAATAATAATAAGGTTGTTATTGTTGCCCCTAGATTTAGAAAAGGCCTATGAAATGGTGTGGAAGCACAGAGTTATTTTGCTTCTAGAAAAAATGCATATCAAGGGTAATATTCTTGCTTTCATCAAAAATTTTTTATCTGACAGAACTATTAAAGGGTAAAAGTTGAAGGAATTCTATCCGATTCTCTCTGTACAGATAATGGACTCCCGACAGGATCTGTGCTCAGCGTCACTATTTTTTTGATATTAATTAATGATATTCTTACAGTTATTGAAAAACCTGTGAAAGGTTGCCTTCTTGCTGACGATTTAACGATTTTTTGCAGTGGTAATAATCTTAAACCTACAGAAATTCTTTTGCAAAGTACTTTGAATAAATTGTGTGAATGGTGTTAATTAACTGGCTTTAAATTTTCGGAAACAAAAACTAAATTAATGATTATGTCACATAAAACTAAGAAAGATAAAGTAACTTAAGCTTTAAACAATCATAAACTTCAAGAGGAAAACAATTTAAAAATTTTAGGACTAACATTCTATAAAAAATTAAATTGGGTTACACGTATAAAACAATTAAAATCAGACTGTTACAATAGAATGAACGTTATTAAAATCTTATCAGCTAATAGATGGGGATCGGATAGCGAATGCATTAAAAATACTTACAAAGCCCTAATTAGACAAAAAATTGTCTACGGTTCCATTATAAATGGCTCAGCTTCTCTTAACATTCTAAATCTACTAGAGAGCTGTCATAACACATGTCTACGTTTCAGTCTCGGAGCATTTAAGACCAGCCCAGTTAATAGTATTTTAGTTGAGACAGACGAAATGCCCCTGACACTAAGGAGAAAGGAGTTATGCCTTTCATCCGCCTTAAAACATAATATATCTAATAACGAGAATTCTATATTTTTAAGCAATTTTGCATCTGACATTGAGTTTAACCTACGGTCATCCTTACCATTACCTCTAAGATTTAAAAAATACCTAAAAGAAATAAACTTTGAACTTCCGCTAGTTTTTCCGCGTGGACATTCTATACACCCTCCGTGGAAAGAAATAGTTCTCCCTATAAATACAGAAAATGCCCAGGAAAACCCCGGTGATTCTACCCCAGATAGTATAATATATTTACACCTTTTTAATGAATTAATAACTAAATACCCGGAATTTTTACATTATTATACCGACGGATCTGTTTATGAGGGAAGGGCAGGTTGTGCAATGATTTCGAGAAATAGTAGTAATTTTAAGTACCGTTTACCTAATTACGCATTAATATTTACATGTGAAATGGTTGCTTTACTGGAATGCCTAAAAGTTGAGGGGACATAAATGTAACAAAATGTTTGATTTTTTTCTGACTGATTATCTTCCTTAAAGGAACTATTAAATGTAAGCAATATAGACCCCTTAGTAAATCTAGTTAAATTCAACTTAATTCAATTAATAGATAATAATGTTGCCATTGTTTTAATCTGGATCCCTAGTCACCAAGGCATTCCTGGAAACGAAGAAGTCGATAGGGAAGCTAAAGAAGCTACAAAATTTGTACAGTGCAATTACTTAACTTCTAGTATCAATGATATTTAAAAAAATATTTTAAGCTAAAAATTGAGAATCTGTGGAACAGTGTTTGGGTAAATAATAATAATAGTATGTAATTTATTTGAGATAAGAAAAACAGTTTTTGAAGAAAGCAAGCTTAAGCCAAATAATAGAAGAGATTAAGTAGTTTTAAATAGATTAAAAATAGGGCACACTAATGTAACTCACATCCATCTCATCATCATGGAAGCGAAGAAAAGGTGTGCAAGTGATGTTCCTGTTAAGCATTTGTTAATTGATTGTCCAATCTACAATAGTGAACGTCTAAAAGTTAATCTCCCTACATGTTTCAGTAAGAGTTTTGAAAGTACTGAAAAAAATGTAAATCTGATTTAATATTGTAAACCTAAAGTGGCCGCTAATGACCTTGATGTTGAGCGACCCAAAATAAATAATTTAAAAAAAATTGTTGCAGTATATCATACTAAGAGTTACCAATAGGTTTACTGATGAATATACAATAATATGATAGTTACATGACGTGTGTTTAGAAGAGCTGTTAATTTTTTTTCTTAAGCTAATTGTTTTTGTGAACGAGCATTTTCACATAGCTCCTAGACTAGAAAGCTCAATGACCGCTGGTGCCACCTTAAATATACCTTAGATAATAACATCTCGTCATTTATGAGAATAATAAACATTGACGCTCAGTGTTAGATACTTCCAAACCTCTTTAGATATACAGAGTGTAACAAAACTAAGTGATAATACTTTAGGGTGTGTATTTGTTCCTTGTAGAGTTCACTGTGAAAGTAGCGCTGGAAGACTAAATTTTTTTGTGATTTGTATGGGCAAGAGTCACGTGTTGAAATCATATAAAAGTAAAAAAAAAGCTCTTTAAGCCCTGCTCCTTTTACAGTCTACTCTATACACGGGACTCATACACAAAGTATTATCACTTAGTTTTGTTACACTCTGTATACAGTATATCTAGTCCAGTAGAAGTCATAACAAACTCCCGTAGACGATATAATCGTTAAGGCCTTGACCTGTAAAATGTCCATTAAACTTCAATAACAGTTAAATATTGTATCGAATATGATCGATATAGTAGGTCAAATAGCCCGTTTCAATTTCATACGACTTTAGGGTGCCTTCACATTAGGTCGCCAGTAGTGCGGCAGCAGCGCGACTTCTACACTAAAAAGAGCAACGCAACAGTCGCGCGACTCTCTTTGGTTTATGTGAAGGCAGCCAACAATTCGCTAGGACTCCAACAAGGCCTTGTAAGTGGTAGGCCGGGCTCCGCGAGCGATACATACCTAAATTGTTGCATGAAGACATACATTCAAAGACAAAAAAATCTTTTTGGGGTCCATAAAAAGGCACTTCTTTAAAGGGTTCCGTCACACCGCGGTTTGGCCGCTACACCACGAAATCGCCAGCTATTTAACGCTTCAACTCCCGTAAGGCCCACACACGTGCGATAACAATTGAAAGGCTATTGTGTCTCGTTTTGCAGCGATCGAAGGAATAAGTAAATCGTTACAAACAATAATTGTTTGTCCTGTTGCTTGTCAAACCACTCATTCTCGCGGACGCATATAAATAAGTCCCATATTATATTATGTGTATGGATATTGATGTTTGGTATAAATAGGTAATATACCGAGCGTCAAGAAGTTGGATTTTGTTATTGTTTATAATTATAAGAAGAATCACTCAAGCGTGCAAGTTTTGTGAGACGGTAATGAACTTTTGCTACCATTTGCTCACATACATCATAATAAATTAGCGGTCAGTTTAATAATAACTAATTGAGAGCAGATTGTTTAAGAATTTAAATAAGTATGGATTTGAAATATCTAGATATTTTGTAAATATCTAACATGAAAGGAGGAGGAGATAAGGGATTTCATGTATATTACTAATATGACGTGTGTGTCTGTCTGTTTGTCTGTCACCTCTTCACGTTTGAACCACTGGACCGATTTTGATGAGGTATGCAAATACTTTGAGTCGCGAGAAATGACATAGAATACTTCTCGAAAAAATATACGGTTCCCGCGCGGTAAACGAATATTGGCGCTACGGAGTTTCATCTAGTTTATCTTCTCTTATATATAAAAATGGATTTTCAAATGTGTTAGTCACGCTAAAACTCGAAAACGGCTGAACGGATTGGGCTGATTTTAGTCTTAAAATATTCGTAGAAGTCCATGAAAGGTTTTAAAGATGAGAAATAATTTAAAAAATTGCGAGTTATGCTAAAAACGACAATTTAATTTTCCCCATACAAAATTTTCTTAACTGTTTGTTACGAAGATTCGGTATTTTTGGCATGATAACACGCAGATCTCTAGATTATAAACACTTATTTTATCTATAAAATATATATATATATATATATATATATATATATATATATATATATATTTTATAGATAAAATAAGTGTATATATATATATATATATATATATATATATATATATATATATATATATATATATATATATATATATATATATATATATATATATATATTACTTTTTATTTAAGAGTAACAAGTTATTTAAGTGAATATAATAGCGAAATTATTTAAACTAAGCTACACATATTTTACTTTTTGAGTGATATTTGTATTCTATGCGTGGGCTTCGCCCCCCGAGCCCTCCTTATATATATATATATATATATATATATATATAAAACTCGAAAACATATATAACATAACTATAAAATTCAAAATGTACAAGTAAAGCGCTTTCAAATCATACCAAACACGGCATATTTATCTTAACTTTATTTTTTCTACTCTGTATGTTTTGTCCGCTAGAGGGCGCCACATTAGATTTTGTGAAACCCCATATAGCCTATAACCAGCGGACAATTAAGACGCTTCTAATGATATGTCATTTGTCGAAATCTGATAAGTAGTTTAGAAGTTACGAGGGAACAGATGAACATACATAATGCTTATCAAAATCATAACCTCCTTTTGCTTTGCCGTAGTCCGCTGTCGGGTAAAAAGAAGATATTGGTGAGCAAAGCACCCTACGTCGAAATCAAACTAATCAAATCGTTTGAAAACTAAACGTGTAGGTAGGTTTTATTTTCATATTGTTTCTGGCCCCTTGTAATTGATGTGCCCGAACTCGTTCAGAACGTTTTGCCATTAGAATGCGATGTTTTCATTATCAGCCTCTCGCATCTCGCTGGTCATCAGTGTGGTTAACGCGTAAGGTAGCTCGTCGCACATCATAATATTGGGATCGGCTTCGACGACCGTTGTTATTTCATTTCCTGCTCGCCATTGTAAAGAGAGAAGGAGTAGAATGAGGTAATCATTTTTTCGTGGGTATTTAACAATTTTGTTTTCAAATGACCTCACTTATGTAATAGCGAGTATCGGCAATTAAAAAATACATGATCAAATTAAGTCGAATTAATTTTCAAGAGTGGGTTGCACTTAAGGCGTGGTTAAAGTTACAGTTATGGTCAAAGTTATGGTCATACTTAAGGCTAACTTAACTTTAACATTAACTTTGACCACAGAATTTGAAAGATGTCTGTTGCGTTTATTTATTTGTTAAAGTTACAGTTAATGGGGTTGAGAGTATAAAAAATGAATTATCCGTAAAAATCTTCAGGAAAAATATTTGTTATAACAACACTGTGAGCCATAATTACGATTATTATTCCGTGGTTACAATTATTTTCACGAAAAAATTTCAATATAAGTTTGAGCGGAAATATGGCGTCCGTTATCTATTGACTTTAACCAAAGATTTGACATTTTGTGTTGTAGTTATAGTTTAAGTTATTATTAAAGTTAAAGTTATAGTTATGGCGCAACCCACCCTATGGGTTATTTTAGTGGTATTATAATATAACAGTCTCCGTCATCACACTCTGAGGTAGGCGATTCACGCAGGAGCAGTTTAAAAGAAGAAGTATTCTTTGTTCTATAGTCTATCGAAATGTCAATTATTGCTGACTTGTAGAAAATGTAGGTATTTGATAAAAAAATATTTGTTTTTGTGTCAAATTGAATTTGGAAAGTGTCATAGTGTTATTATTTCACAAATACGCGATGATTCAGCTATTATGGACAAATGATCGTTGGATAAATGTTGTCGATTAAAAAACCCTTATTTTATCTAGATCTACGTGTTATCATGCCAAAAATACCGAATCTTCGTAACAAACAGGTAAGAACATTTTGTATGGGGAAAATAAATTGTCGTTATTAGCATAACTCGCAATTTTTCCATTTTTTCTCATCTTTAAAATCTTTCCTGGACTTCTACGAATATTTTAAGTCTAAAATCAGCCCAATCCGTTCAGCCGTTTTCGAGTTTCAGCGCGACTAACACATTTGAAAATCCATTTTTATATATATACTAGCTGTCCCGGTGAACTTCGTGTCACAGGTCACTTTAAAACCTTCCCTGGACTTCTACGAATATTTTAAGACTAAAATCAGCCCAATCCGTTCAGCCGTTTTCGAGTTTTAGCGCGACTAACACATTTGAAAATCCATTTTTATATATAAGATAGATAGATAGATAGTAAAATGTTTACAAGCATAATAAGTAACTTAAGTTACTTTAAATTTACCTACGCAAACAGTGATATTTCCAAACTGATTTTCTGGTTTGTTTTCCTTGTATTTGCATCTACGCAATAATATTTTCCAGAGCGAATTTAGAATTCGAGCTAAGCCCGTGAGGAAACTTTCATTAAAAGTTATTTTTGCTTTCATGTCATAGTAAGGTGTTCCCTTTTGCGAGGTCAGAGGTTAGATAACGGTCGTGTGCGTCTTTATTTACTTTAGTCTGATTGTGTGTGACTCAAGTTCTTAGCCTACTTTTTCGGTTTAAGCACCTTTTGCAAACTTTTTGAGCGTCTTTGTAATCTTCTCCTGAGACTCTAGTTAAAAATCTCACGGGAAGCGATATACATACATTAAAAGGAGCATTATTAGTGGGCAGAATACTCAAATCAATGAATAATAATCGCTACAAGAAAGTAATCGCTAGTTATCGGAAGTACGTACTTAAAGAAATTTAATAATTTAACTTTGATTCCGGGATCGGAACCGGCTTAGCAAAATCAGTTAATTTAATGAAGATTACAATCTGTCAGATCGTGATCATTGTGCTATACATAAACTCCATACATTTTCTTAAAAACTCCTTATTAACATTAAAGTTAAGTGTTTCTGAGTGCGGCCGTTAGACAACTTAGATGGTAATTTTAGTTTTATCACGCGCGCTGTGCCTAGCTTAAGTGTACGCTTGAACATCCTTATCACTACTACACTAAACTTGGTTTAGTGCTCAGTGAATCATAATTAACATATAAATGATCATATTTAGCATAGACAACGCGCAAATTTTGTTACAAAGCCAGCTATCGAATAATGTAAAGTAACATTTGTAATGTATATCAGTACACCGAATATTCTACTGTAATATAGCCACATGAACGCAATTTTGAATCTTGTTTGATCCTGTTGTTTTCTATGGAACAGAAAAGCAGAATCTTATATATAGCCAAACAATTTATGTAAAAATAGAGATTTTTTAAAAAGAACAAATTTAGAAATTTCATTTTTTTAGTTTGTTAGGAAACAAATCGGGTTGAACGAGGTATGAATCTGCATTAATGTCGTATTAAAGTATAGTGAATCGGGTTGAAAAATTAGCATTTTACATTTGATAACTATCAAGCTATTAAGAACTCGATCGCACTGTTATATCATTTGTTTCCATTAAGTAAACTAGTCCAGCTATAAAGCTGTACTAAGGTCAATAAGTCGCAGTTTTTGTTTCACATTGGCCTTATTTACGCTATTATACATCTCGCTCGCCGCTGAGGCCGCAGGTGTAGATGTAGATGTAGGTAACGAAGGTGCTACTTACCACTTTCTCCTCGATGATGTCGTTATTGTAGTTGTTGCTCCCATATTTTAAGGCACCGTTTTCCATGACCGAGAGAAACAGCCAGGTTTGTTTATTTATTGAACACGATTGTCCTAATTTTACTTATTTCTACACATTATTTATATTTCATTAAGCTATTCGAATAGTCACAGCCTAACACTTTATTGATATTTTGATTATTGTAGCGTAGTAAGCGAACTACGGTTCACTATAAGGCAAAAATACCAATCATTATCTGAAAAAAAAAAGAAAATTTTGGGTGACCGATAAATAAAAAAATTGACGTTACCAGCTACTAGATAAGCCAACGGTACCTTTAATTTCCTAAAAATAATAACATAATCGATTCCATAACATCGGTTGCTACGTTACATTTTTTAGTAAACACCAAAGTTTCGATACGATTTAACACTAGATGATATTAATTGTCATCACTTTTAATTGAACTTTTTATAAATTCATACTTTTAAATTAATCAGCAACTTATTCTACTGATAATTCATACGTCGAATTACACTTAATATTTTAAAGTCCACACGGGAATTATACGAAGGCACTGTAAATGTAATTATAAACATGTTAGTCGTAATTTAAAACATGATTTCGTCAGGGAATATTAGGCGCATTAGCGTGGCTGGGGTCGGGGCGGGCGGGCCGCTGGCCGGTCGCGTCATACTGCGGCGCTACGGGGGCGCTACGCCGCGAGCGCGCGCCCGCCGCATAGCCGCACACCACCAGAACACCATCTACGCACCATCGCCTATATAGACCAACCTTGACGACAAACAGCATAAGTAGTTTATTCTCTTCCAACCTCAAGCAACATGTATGCTCCACTTTTTTGAGGCCGCGAGCGTAGTTGCAAAGGGATTCTAACATTAATGCATTTTTAACGCTCTCTCAACATTTCTTTGCATTAAGTTTTTAGATACGCAACTGTGAAACACTTCACACATCATCTTAACATTATATTTTACACGCTGATACATAATAATACTGTAATAGATTTTAAAGATTACTGTATAGCGAGGTTTATTCAATTTTATCCATTAACAAACAACATTTAGGACCAAAGACAGTCCTAATTTTTCATTTACCTAATCTTTTATGTTTCATTTTGTCCTAGTTTTATCTGCAATAATTTGATTTATTTAATATCAAAAACGTGAAATAACTCAATATTTTATACCCTCTAAAAGTTGAAACGTTCGATTCACACTGAAAGTATAAGTGTTATTAGTTCTTTTCACTTTTGTGCGGTGAACGACCCCTCTAGTTATGGGAGAGACTCTCGACTCTCAAATGGGTGCATTAAAGTAAATAGAATGTGTTACGTAAGACTTGACGAGCGCAAACAAAGAGCTATTTTTGACGTCGTCAGCAAAATTGCTTTAAATACTAATGAGTACCTGTAGTTATTTATGCACAACAGTTTCAACTTCTTTGGTATATTATTGCAGCACGAAATGCCTTATATATTTGAGTTACTTTGACTTAAAAGAAAAATGGTAACAACGTAGTTCCTATGATGCATTGTAAAAGGTAAACGTCAGACATTACATTTATTTAAACACTAGTGTTTAAATAAATGTAATGTCTGACGTTTACTAGTGTTTAAATAAATGTAATGTCTGACGTTTACTAGTGTTTAAATAAATGTAATGTCTGACGTTTACTAGTGTTTAAATAAATGTAATGTCTGACGTTTACCTTTTACAATGCATCATAGGAAGGCTCAGGAGTACAACAAGAGTTATTAGCAGTTTAAATATTTTATTGTAATGAGTCAGCGGGCTATTGATATATTTACGATGACATTGTGCATATTACTTCGGTCGAGCACTCTCACAGCCATGTGCGAGTGCTCGACCGAAGGCAACATGTTTGAACAAACCGCTCATCATGTTCTTTGGGAGTGCAGTCTCTGGTAGAACGAAAGAACAACTATGCTAAACAACCTATTCTGTACATCTGGAGTCGCATACTACGGTTATCTCGTGGACAGCGCTAGGAACTTCCGTGCCTTCAAGCGTTTTTGTCACAATTATTATTGGCTACAGTCAAACACAATAAACTCCAATATTAACTTAGCTTTAGCTTAGGAGTCACAATTATTAACCTTATTTCCGTGGTGCTCCCCCTTAAGTTCTTTGACTTTCGGTCATTGCAACTTTGTGCTGTCTCCCGCTTTTATGGGGAGGGAAATTGGAATCTTCCTACTCCTCCTATTTTCTTCTGATGAAGTTCGTTGCGGGTCCCAAGACAGTTTTAGCATGTCGCTCGGGCTCCCTGAGATCATATCAAAGGGTTTTCGTGGTTGGATACCGCTGTCGATCCTGGGACCCAGGAGATACAGTGGTGGGAATGTGTGGTGGGCCAAAGCCCGTTTTAAAAAAAAGACATTAAATTATGCATCTTAAAAGTCTTAACAATAATTATAAACCTCTTTACTAAAAAAATATTGACACAGTGAAAAAGTTGTTTTAGTCTGCCATATTTACAAAGTCGTATGACAGACAAAGACTACGTACCTTTAAAGGTACACCTTGCATAAAAAGCTTTATTCGTAAAGAGGTATTCCAGATTTCAATTTTATATTACTTTTAGTGAATAACTTAAGAAAGGATAGGGCGTCATGTCGGAACTTGGGTAACTATTAAATATGTTATGTAAAACTTCGCCTTGAAGATCTGGGTCAAGCAAGGGATCGAAAACATCCAGGTAAATATTTTTAGGTCAAACCGACGTGTTATGGAAAGCGTTTGATTTCTTGTAAATAACTTCCGCTATTTATTATTCATTAAAATATATTAAAGGTGCTTGTATTGTTATACGAGTAGATAATTAGTTAACCATTATAATCAATAGGAGATATTTTATTCACATTAATATAAACGTTAAACATGTGAGCAGTGCGCCCCAAAGCATCTTTTGAATACATTTTTAAGAATTAACGTTATGTGCTCAACTAGCAACTCGCCTTGTTGTTGTTGTATCAAACCCATGAGACCGATCAGAGTTAAAATTGAATTGACAAAGGCCGACCAAATGACGTAGGTCCGTCAATTGCCTAGGAATCAATTTCCTAGATTGTACTATCAGAGAAGTTGATAGGCAGATGACGGACCTAAGTAATTTGGTCGCGTTCAAACCCATCCGACAGATCAAAGCTAACATTGAATTGAGATAAGCCGACCGGCGACCACATGACGTAGGGCTGTCAACTGTTAAGGAATCAATTTCCTCGATGGTACTTTCAGCATATAAATCAGCCAAGTTATGTTTCAATAAATAGACAGCTTCACATGCTCCTTTTTGTTTTGAATTTATTTAACCTTTTTATTATAAATAAAACTGTACAGTTATTATAAACTTTGTATGTAAACTACAATACTTACATCAGCACATTTTAGTTAAGGTCAGGTGGGGTAAGAGGGACGCGGGGGGAAGAGAGACTGCAACGAATAACACGAAAACTATAACGCCGAGCTACTACGGTCACTACGTCGATTAAACAGTATTTGGCGTAGTTCATATATTCTTGGATAGATGAAGCTACAACCCGGCAACTAAGCAAGTAAAAGAGAGAGAAAAAAAAACTGTTTTCAAAGTAAAGTTTTACAGGTGTTCCTTGTTTGTGTTATTAAAATATAAAAACATCAGTTTTGCGGTTGATTGCTAAGGAAAGTGTAATTATAACGTTTAATCTTTACTTTCTACATACTGCATTGTTTGTAGTGTGTGTTTTTAGTGCTTTTTTGATATCAATAAAAACATAACCTTCAAAATGGCAAGCTGGGAAAGAGGAACGGCTATACCAGGTTAAGAGAAACATATGTTCCTCTTTCCTGGTTCCAAGGGGTAACAAACATTTTTAAAATCCGCTAAAATACCGGCTGACTTTTTAAGTACTGGCCAAGATTTGTAAGATGAACCTACCTATGTGTATGAACGACTATTTCTATGGGACCAACTTTCGTACCCGAAATAAAAAGTCAGCTGTTCCATGCAAAAGTATCGATCTGCTGTGACCAAGATATATGAAATAGTAGACTTTTTCTTTCGAGTACGAAAGGTACCCATACAAAATGTTAAGGTTTATCCTACAGGTTTATACCAACTAATATTATAAATGCGAAAGTCTGTCTTTCTGTCTGTCTGTCTATTGCGTTTTGACGCCTAAGCCACTGAACCAATCGTAAGAAATTTGGAAGATAGCTTGATACCCGGCTAGGGGCTAGGGGCATAGGCTTCATTTTAACCGATCTAACCGGGACACTAAAGGGGTTCATGTTTTGAAAAATTGTGCCAAGCGCGATATAACCAAAACGTGGACGAAGTCGCGGGTGAAAAGCTAGCTTTTAATACATTCATTCAATAACAAAAAAAGTTTAGTACCTCTGACTATATGTTCCTGTTACCCCGAATTTCATTTTTGTATCCTGTCAGCCTAAATAAGGCCTTATTTTAAACTAGGAAGGTTTTCATTTCTTTAACTCAAAAAAAATTATTAAGACATGCTATTTATACACTTAAAAACATGAGTTATTACTTAAAAATATCGAGTGTTCCTCTTACCTCAAATCTCGGGAAAGAGGAACATTTTTATGACCTAGCTTTGTTACTAAATTGTGCCGTAATTATACGAACAATCTAGTTCTGTGTGAAAAAAAATATAAGTATATTTCACAAGCGAAGATTTGCTTCAATTAATATCGAAATAAATGTATAATTTTGATAGCTGGAGGCCAAAATGTTCACAAACCAGTAAAGTATGTTTCTCTTACCCCACCTGACCTTAATCTATTTATAAAAAAACCAACATAATACCTAAACAATTTTTAAAAATTTAGTTATCATTTTTATAGTTATTAAAATATAAAAAATATGTATTAGACGTAGTAACAATCGTCAAAGATAAGTATTAATAATGGCTCACCGATACCTATAATGAGCCGTTAAAATGCACGACACATTAAAATTGACAGAAAACTAAAAGTATTAGGAGCGAATATTCCTTCGCTAGTTTAATCTCCCCCCACCTTCGAGACAGACAAGTTTTGCCTGCTCCAGTAATAATTATAATTTTAATGTAAATTTAATAGTTTCGTGCGAATAGTGTGATAAACAGCAAGGCAGCACCGCCGGCTCTCCGCAATAATTAATGTGAGTTTTTATAGCGTCCGTATCTCGAGCTAGTGAATAATGATTTCAATATTTATTTGTAAAATTATTACTATAACTCTACGACTTAAGTACAGAAAAAATGTTATATTTTTGGAGTAAACAATAAATATGTGTTTATAGTTTATACTTCTTTGGCGTGCTTGCTCCAGATTGTAAAGTCTAGAGCTGCCTAAACTGATTGTCGTATTTGAGAGAAATTGTAAGATTAAACGCAAGATAAATTAATATTTAGGTATATTTTCTGAATAGCCTTTAATTAAATTGTTATACATTCATACAATATATTATAACTTTTGATACAGTTTGTCACTAAGTTTTAATTTTTAAAATAGTATTCGCTAAATAAACTGGAAAAGTGTATTAAATATTTTGTGTCACTGAGATGAATACAAAAATCCAACAGTACACACAAAAAATTATATTAATATTTTATTTGAAATAATATTATACTCTTGTCTATACTAACGACTAATGAGTATTAAATTCTTTCAAAAACTCGCAATCTAATATAATGAAGTAAATTGTACAAAAAAAATATATGACCTAGATATGATTTTTCATGGTTGTAGTTGTGAACTATGGAAGTTGAATCAAATATGATTCGACCATCTATATACAACAGTGTATTTTGGTAGTTTAAGAATAACAATTTATTTTTATATCTATTTTTATCTAAATGTGCTCTTGGTCATGCTTGCACTAGAGGCCTAAACAGTTAGTCGCATTTGAGGTTCTTCTATGCGACGAGAAGTTTCGTCTTAGATACGAGAAAGGCGAAGCATTAAAATATACTACACAATTTTTAGAGAATGTTGAATTCCTAAGACTTCAACATTCTCTCTTCTTTGGCTTCTGCTTTTAAACAAAACAAAGTTGCTAATTGAACATTGTAAATAGCATTTCTTCTACAATTTTCTCTACAAAAATTAATTGTACGTTTTTAGAAGCCTCAGAACCTCCTCAAGTTGTGAAAGTTATGATAATCATCTGTGTGGACATAATTGTCGACCTACTATAATAATAGCTAGCGACCCGCCCCGGCGTCGCACGGGTGTAAAATATATAGCCACTGAAAAAATGATTAAAATCGATAGCCTATGATCCTTCACGTGGTCTGCTTCTTATCTGTGTCAAATAACATAAAAATTGATCCAGTAGTTCGCGAGATAAGCCCTTTCAAATAATTTTCCCCGTTTTTTCCACATTTTTCTCTATTTCTTCGCTCCTATTAGTCTTAGCGTAATAAAATATAGCCTATAGCCTTCCTTGATAAATGGGCTATCTAACACTGAAAGAATCATCAAAATCCGTCGCGTAGTTTTAAAGATTAAAGGGAACAAAGGGACATGAGGGAAAAAAGCGGCTTTGTTTTATAATAATATGTATAGATATAGATATTATATCAGTGTGTTTACGAGATATAAATTATGATATTATGTTCATCATACCTGTTCAATAAGTACCAGCCGAACTTAACTATCAGTGATAACTAACAAAGTTGTCAGTTTCCGGAGAATCTAGTTTTAATCCTACTGGTACCTTCTATGAAACAGAAATATCGGATAAAACAAAAACAAGGAGGAAAATTGTTATTTCCTGTGCAAAAAGTTTAATACCAATATTTAGTTAAAAATATATAAATATATAATAATTACCGCGAAGATACTCTGAAGGTACTTATTATCTACTGTGATGCGTTGAAATAAAATCATTCAATTGATTACTTGTTTGATATAAAGCATGGAAGTTTCAATGAACGAGGAAATTCTAAATATTTCACAAGAATTCGGCGAAATCTATTCAAAACGAGTTCTCAAAATAGCATAAGTTATGTAAAATATTTCCATATGCGCGATGGCCACCAAACAATAAAAAAACTAGTCCTTTGAGTAAATATTCAAAAATCTCGTTTTTTAAAGTATCGATACAGAACACGTTTGACGGAATAATATGCAGTAAAAAAACTATAAGTGTTATAATAAAATGTGTGATAACAGTCTCTTTGTCTGTGCGTGATCACGAGCGAGGTGCTCGAACACATCAACTTTTTATGTGTGTATAAACAATTGATATAAACTGAAAACGACTTTTGTAAGGGGTAAGTACATTACTCTATTCGAAAAGGTTAAGTTAATTCGAAATTAATTATTTATTCGACAATAAAGTGAAGGTCTAAAAAATAGAAACGTGTACGTAAAGTTCTTATTTATAGCTAACAATTTTCAATATTATTTTTTACATTAAGTATAGACTATAGGTACCTACTAGCGACCTAGGGAACACAATACTATGTTAGTATTATAAATTATAATTTATATTTAGTTATGTAGAGAAGGTACATATTAAGTATTCCTAAGTAATAAATTCATGATATAATATCGCTGTTATTGGTGATAATTGTATCAGCAATACTATGTTATGGAAAATAATTTTCTTGGCTATTTCCAATAACTTGCATATATATTTATCGGATGATGTAATAGTGAACTATATTATGAATGCAGCTTTGTTACTTGTTCGATCTTGTTCGTTTCCTATCAAATTAATTTTTTTTCGTGTAGTTTATCTCTTGAAATGTCTATTAACCGACGATATAGAATCGACGTACAGGTTTTGCAAGCACATGATACCTATTTTATACTAGACTAGCGACCCGCCCCGGCGTCGCACGGGTATAAAATATATAGCCACTGAAAAAATGATTAAAATCGATAGCCTATGATCCTTCACGTGGTTTATTTCTTATCTGTGCCAAATAACATAAAAATTGCTCCAATAGTTCGCGAGATAAGCCCTTTCAAATAATTTCCCCCGTTTTTTCCACATTCTCCTATTAGTCTTAGCATGATAAAATATAGCCTATAGTCTTCCTCAATAAATGAGCTATCTAACACTGAAAGAATTTTTCAAATCGGACCAGTAGTTCCTGAGAATATAAGCGCGTTCAAGTTAGCCCTTTCAAATAATTTTTCCCCGTTTTTTCCACATTTTCCTGTATTTCTTCGCCCCTATTAGTCTTGGCATGATAAAATATAGCCTATAGCCTTCCTCGATAAATGGGCTATCAAACACTGAAAGAATCATCAAAATCCGTTGCGTACTTTTAAAGATTAATGGGAACAAAGGGACATGAGGGAAAAAAAGCGACTTTGTTTTATAATAATTACTAGCGACCCGCCCCGGCGTCGCACGGGTATAAAATATATAGCCACTGAAAAAATGATTAAAATCGATAGCCTATGATCCTTCACGTGGTCTACTTCTTATCTGTGCCAAATAACATAATAATTGCTCCAGTAGTTCGCGAGATAAGCCCTTTTAAATAATTTCCCCGTTTTTTCCACATTATCCTATTAATCTTAGCGTAATAAAATATAGCCTATAGCCTTCCTCAATAAATGGGCTATCTAACACTGAAATAATTTTTCAAATCGGACCAGTAGTTCCTGAGATTAGCGCGTTCAAATTAGCCCTTTCATATAATTTTCCCCGTTTTTTCCTCATTTTCCTCTATTTCTTCGCTTCTTTTAGTCTTAGCGTGATAAAATAACGCTCGCAACTCCGTTGCGCCAAAATTCATTCATCGCGCGGGAACCGTACATTTTTTCGGGGTAAAACTATCATATGTCCTTTCTCGGGACTAAAAATATCTCCATGCCAAATTTCAGCAAAATTGCTTCAACGGTTTGAGCGTGAAGAGGTAACAGACAGACAGACAGACAGACACACGTTCGCATTTATAATATTAGTAAATATTAGTATAGTTTTACGTGGGAGAGCCATGCTTCGGCACGAATGGGCCGGCTCGACCGGAGAAATACCACGTTCTCACAGAAAACCGGCGTGAAACAGCGCTTGCGCTGTGTTCGCCGAGTGAGTGAGTTTACCGGAGGCCCAATCCCCTACCCTATTCCCTTCCCTACCCTCTCCTATTGCCCTATTCCCTCTTAAAAGGCTTTTTTGTTATCGTTTATTTACTTATCTAAACAAATACAATATTTAACAAAGTGCTGTACCACGGAAACCACGCTGGCAACGCACCTGCAGCTCTTCTGATGCTGCGAGTGTCCATGGGCGACGGAAGTTGCTTTCCATCAGGTGACCCGTTTGCTCGTTTACCCCCTTATTTTATTTAAAAAAAAAGTATAGTATTAGTATGGATTTACTTTAACATTCCACGTGCTAAAACTTTATTTAATTTTGAAAAATTGACTAGCATTTCAAAATGAACTTGCTATTATATTTTTTACTTTACATAGATAGCTTGCATTGAATATTAATTACTCTGTTATCGAATAAACTAAAACATGTTTTTATCAATTGAAATGAAATTAATTAGAAGTAATCAAAAGTCATTTAGTAATTCATTAATTATTGGCTATTGTCTGCGGTCCGCATATTGATTGTATAAATTATAATTAATTTATAAATAGTAGTATTTAGCTGTAAAAGGCTCTAAGCATTAAAAAATATATTATATTAATGCAGAATAAAATACATTTTCAATAATACTGATGTACATTCAGACTGTAAAGATTTACCAACATCATAATATTATTATGCACATTTAAAATTTATTTACATGAAATAAAATAATACAAATTATAATTCTGTTATTAAAATTTTAAGTAATCACAAACTTTGAAAAGGAATAATAAAATTAAAGATTTCCAAGTCTTGGGTGAATTTTATTCCTGGAAAAATAGTATTAAATTATTTTAGGTTAAAAAAAAATCGATAACACTATATAATATTATACCTATAATAATAATCTATAATAATATAGTCCATAGTCCAATTTTATTTGCTGTTTGATGACTAAAATATAATATTACCATTGTTACAGATGGTGTAGTCGATTCGGCAGATTTAGCATAATACAAAGGCTGCAATAATATTCTAGTGTCTTAATGTTGATATAAACAAACAAGTTTTTGTTACCAAGTGATTCATACAAAGTCAAGAATAAGGGCAAGTGTCTGCAAAACGCCTGTGCAAATTATAGGCGATCATTCCGCGGTCAAGGCATGACGTGCAGTTAGGAGTTAGAGAAAATCCAAAAATGGGTGTGAAAGAGATAGAAAATGATAAGAGTGAGACAAAGCCGAAGTCGCGGCCGGGGCTGTTCTCCCGGCTGTTCTACATCTGGACGTTCCCGCTGTTCACCAAAGGCAACCGCCGAGACCTGGAGGAGGACGACCTGGTGCCTCCGAAGAGCATCTACGACTCGAAGACTGTTGGAGACGCGTTGGAAAGGTCGGTAAACATTATATGGACGCTGTTCAGCATTAATCTGTGTATCATCACACAATTTTTTTATCTTCAATTTTTTATCTTTATCTTTAGTAGTGTCCGACCGAAACTGATTTTTCAGCCGAAACCGAAACCGAAACCGAACTTTCGGCCTTACTCTCAGTTACAAAATTACTATAATTTACTTAAATTTATTTATTTTTAATACAAATTACAACTTTTTAAACTAAAGAAAAAGTACCACATTGAAATTTTTACTTTTTGCGACATTTTTTAACGCTTCAACTCCCGTAAGGCCCAAGTGGGCCGCGATAACAATTGAAAGGCTATTGTGTCTCGTTTTTCCACGATCGAAGGATTAAAATAAATATTATTAATCTAAGACTCGAATATGTTCCCTAGAAACTTTTTTGCACTAAGTATATTCCGTTTTTTATACGATTCCAAGTAGTGCGATTTCACCAAAAAAATTGAACGTGCTCACCGCACACTAAACCGGTTCTAAACGTATAAACGTGTTGATAACACTCAATTACTTTTCACCAATCAAAATCAAAGCAAATCCGATTTTTATATTCTGAACGCTCAATATTCGAGTAATTTTAACTTCATAAAACACATAATTATAAGTCCTGTCAGTGTAGTGTCATGACAGATCGAAAAAATTGTTAAGATGACAGTTTCACAGATGCATTTGGTTAGCTTATTTATCGTTTCTTGCTATTTTGTTACTAAAACAACGTGACAAGGCTCTAAGATGATAAAAATTAAAATTGATGTATAAAAATCATCGCGTGACGTAACGTAAACTTAGATTCATTAATCGCGATTAAAATAAGAATGTAAAATTTATTTGAAACAAAACGAGATTTACGTCGCCATATAAACGCATTGATTGTTCAATGAGAACTTAGTGTTAATAAAAGAAATTTAAGTGTGATTGGTGAAACTCCCCTTAACCTATCAAGCCCCATAAGATCACCGGTGATCGCGACAACAATATAATAACAATAGATTTCCAAGAATCCGCGATCGACGAAGGATTACCCTTTAGAAACAAGAGCAAAAGTTATTTCAAGTCATTTTATTTAGGTGCAATTTCACCTAAGAAATAGAACACGCTTAGTGTACACTAAATCGGTTCTAAATATTATATACTTAAACAAAATTCTTAAGTAAATAAAGTTCACACACAATATTATAATCAATTTATCATAGCATTTACTTTAGTACAAAGGATTTATCGTTTGTTTGGGAAACATTGTTATAGTAGCACGTAATTTGCCAATTATAGTTATGTATCATAAATAAGCCTGCGTTTGTCGTAGACATAAAATTCAATAATATAATTTCGATAAAAATAAGTTTAGACAATGTAATGAAAATAAAACGAACGACACATAATCTCAAAACACGATTAAATAGATGGTGGCGAACTGAGCCGGGGCTTCGCTGGCAAGCAAGCACGAGTTAACTGCGAAGTTTACCGAACGACGCATGAGTTTCGGCGGGGCCGAAAGTTTCGGCTATATTTTGGCCGAAACCGAAACTAAGGCCGAAACTGGATTTTTTGGGCGAAACTGGCCGAAACCGAAACCGAAAGTTCGGTCGGTCACTAATCTTTAGATAATTTAGAACAAGACTTCATTCATAATTCAACAAAAAAAAAATGCGGGTTAATACATAAATGCTTAATAGTGACCATTTGTATTTAGCATGTATCTTGAGATAGAGTTTAGATAAAGATTACCTTAGATATTATGATTGTGTTCCAATAAACTTGCATTGGATTAAAATTAATCTTGGATTAAATGAATAGATGGTTTTCGTAAGCGCAAAATAAAATCTTCTGGGCTGAACATTTTCCCCCCATAAATATTAGATCTTTCCTTTGAATTCTGTATGCTTCCAAAATTGAATAACAAATAAAGTCAGTAATTTTGGGCTATTTGATGCAAACAAACAAACGCTTAAACTAGCGTAAAAAGCAAGTAAAAGTTGTAAAACTACCAACAGCGGTCGTCGTTTACAGTGTTTATAAATACTACGGAAAAAACATGACACAACTTGAATCTTTCACAGAAAAAATATATCTTTGTTGCTGGTATTGTGTGATATACATTAGTTAGAAAAACATTATTATTGCGTCATTTGCTTAACGTCCTTCCGACCGAGATATTAACAATTCAAGAATAATTAACTGATCTATTCGCAATTTTTCCCATTGAATAAAATAATCATTCCTCTTTAATTTCAAGAGCACTTGTATAAAAACGGAACGAGCATCCGAACGGCAATTATTTTACGGCCATAAAATTAATAAAAAGAAGTTCAAATGAAGTCAGGAAAGAGCTCGTCGGTCAGGAATTGTCTGGACATATTGATCAAATAAAAGCTGCCGATAGCTGGCGATCTGCCAAAGCCTAAGACTGAATGTGCTGCGCTAATCTCTCCGACCGGGTGCCGTGTCGCCCCAATATTTATCCTGTTGCTCCGACAGAGACAGATGTTGTCGGAGGGCAGATAGTACCCCAGAGTACGGGAGCGGTCGTTTATTTCACGGTTAGACTCAGATCTTATGGGCAGTCAACCGAACAAAGGGTTAAGTGACGCAACTTGGTGCATGATGGAATTGCTGCATTATATTTACATAAACGTCGTCATAATACTTTTATTAATAGTATTTCCATTTAATTCTCGTAAAGCCGTTAAGGCTAAGGAATGTTCAAAGTCAGACAATCATTTTACCTGCTAGTCGGGTAGATAGGTATACAAATTATGTTAATACGAGTACTTGCTGACATTAAATATGGGGCTGTTATTGACATAACACCTTGTGTCCTCTGACTGGTTTTATATGCTTTTAATAATTTTAATTTTAGAATTTGTATGTGTCATACAAAATATATTAAAACCAAAAGTTATCTCGTAGCAAGTTTCTATCTATAGAGGCTCATTTAAATTAACTAGACTTATATTATTATGAAAGCAGAGCTGGACGAGACGCAAGGTAGATTGGATACCTCGAAATCTGCACAATGAATTGCGTAGTGGACTTACAATAACAATAATAATATACAAATTAAAGTTAAAAATTAATTATGTAGGAAGCCCGATCGACGCGATAAATATGCGTGAAGAAGCGCAGTTTGGCTCGTCGTTTTGCCTGTCAGTGAAATTAGAGAGGTCACTAACCGTCGTCTGCTTGCACGTGATTTCAGGACAAAATCGACCGAAAATATACAAGCTCTTTGCTCCGTTCCGCCCCGCGGCTAAAAGCGAAGGGTGCGAAGGAATCCCAAGGCTATCTACCATTTTACAAGTACTGCTCTCGTAGAGCAGGAGGTGTGATTAGGAGGGATTTGTACTGGTGGAAAAAAAAAGGAAGAAAAGGTGTTCTTAACGTCGGTTAAGTACATCATCAGGTGTACTTAACCGACGTTAAGAACACCTGATGATGATTTATTTCGAAAACGGTCGTGTTTAGGTTAAAATTGTAGTAATTAATGAATATAGTGGAAAAAGTGCACGTAATATTGTGTTTTATTTGTGGAAAAAAAAAAGGAATTCTCTCCTCCGCAACTACCACGATTTTATGAACACGAGCTACGTCTGCGGTGTAAGGTACACGTACGCTGCAGTGCGTTTTCACCGACAGCCGTGGACCAGTGTCCACGGCTGTCGGTGAAAACGCACTGCAGCATATTTTAAGGGTCGAGCAGATGCTTGACTGAACTGAACAGATGTTCAGTTCAGTAATAGATTCAATAATAAAGTGTGGAGGGATAAAAAATTTCAATTGCAACTTAATATAATATTTATTTAAAAAATACAGGAATGAAAACCATTATTCCTTATAACTAACGAGTATAAGAATATTCACTTAATGAGCAAGCGACAAGCTATCGTAGTAAGATTTATAACAGTCATAATAACAGCTGCATTGGGAACTGCAGTATACAAAATTTCCTTGAACTATACCAAAAGTCAAAAGACTAAAGAGCATTGATAAAATCACATTTCCACGTGGCTGATAGTAAAATGTTGCATATCGGTTAAGATAAATGACCATAGTAGAAGAAGATTACTTTCAAACAAAATGTACTCATACAATGTATAAAACAAAATCATTATAATGAGTATTTGTCAAATTACTTTACTAACGTATTCAACTTTTTTAATGCTCATAAACACATTGTCTTTTAATCAATTTTATAAATAGTAATTTCATTAACTAAATACCCGATAGTTAATAACTATAAAGGAAATAAAATCAGCCAAGTGCGTGTCGGACTCGCGCACGAAGGGGTTCGTACTGTTATAGAGCGAAATGTGGCAAAAATTGTGTTTTTTTTGTATGGGAGCCCCCCTTAAATATTTTATTTTAATTTTATTATACATTATTAAAGTACAAATAACTATAATTAAAGATTTTGTGATTTTTGTGAGTATTTCAAGTGCCTACCTGTTGCCATTATTGATTACGAGCAAAAAAGGCGAAAAAATCATATTGATTTTATTTTGTTTTTAGTATTTGTTGTTATAGCGGCAATAGAAATACACAATCTGTGAAAATTTCAAATCTCTAGCTATCACTGTTCTTGAGATACAGCCTGGAGACAGACAGACGGACAGACATCTCATCTCTAAAAAGATAACCGTATTAAATACACAATGATTTGGTCACCTAAGTAAAAAAACTCTACATTTATAAACAACCTTTCGATGTCCGTTTTTTTACATCATTAATGCAGTTGAGTCATATCTACTAATGAATGTAGGTATGTAAAAAATAAAAAATTGACAAAAATATAGCATACCCAAAACTTAGGTACTTACCTCCTTGTATTGCTTAATGTGTTATAAAGAATATTGATAGTTTTTTAGGTAGGTAGGTGAATCATACTTAAAATAGAAGTTTCTAAGAACAGTATAATATTATTATGATAAAATTATTTAATTAAGTAAATATAAGAAGTTAATATGAGCTTAAAAAAACTTTGCGTGTAAGTAATTGCACCGAATGTGATGATGAATCGACAGAAATATATTTGTAGCTAAAGATAGAATATTTTAGTACCGAGGAAAACGCGATATATTATTAGCACCTTTTAAAAATAATGGAACATCTCGTTATTTGATTATATGACGCAATAAAAACCCGTCCAAGAGTATTTTAGGTAACTTATGGAAGAGTGTTTCGAAGTCACCTACATATATGCTTTTATGACTTTATGTTTACGTGTTTATCTTTCATTCCATAATAATTTATGTGCTCTATACGGGAAATTTTCTTTGAAGAAACAGCACAGATTGTACTTCTAGAAAAATAAATAGTACCTTACGTGCAATTTTCCGTGAAAAATATTTTTTTGGATTTGAAGGTTTGGAAGGAAAAAATGATGAAAAGGTAAATCGAACCTTTAAAGTCGTTACAATGTGTGAGAAAACCCTGAGAAATACATTATTGTGTTACTTAGAGGCAACGACCTGCTTGCATATTCTGTAGACGCGGCTTCTCACTTTACACAATAAGTGCTGCAGTCCCTCGGACTATAATCCTATCGCCCCTACGTGTGTACCATCGAAGAAATTGATTCCTAGGCAGTTGACGGACCTAATGACTTGGCCGGCTTATGTCAATTCAATGTTAGCTGTGATCGGTCGGATGGGTATGACGTAACACGACCAAATCTTCAATCAAACTTAGATCCTCCATCTGCCTAGGAATTAAGATATCTGCGTATTTTAGTAATTAAACCATTTAGTACATGCTGATGGAAAAGATATTTATTTACAGAATGACATCTAACAATTCTATGTCAATAGACCAGAAACAATACTTATTAAAAAGGTAAAATATAAAAAGTTCTATACAAACACCACACCCTCACACTAAATAACAAAATTCCATGACAACCATAATAATTAGCCTATGAAACATAATATGTAATTAACCTATACTAACTAATAGCCCCACCTATCTATGGGCCTCGTAAGACGTTTGGGCCGGTGCAAGCGTACAGGTGGAACGGCGGGAGGCGGATCCGTCGCAACGGGACTGTCGGTTAGGGGCGGTGGTCCTACTAGTACAGGGGCGCCACTCTCGCCCGCAGCTGGGTGACTACAGGCACCACTCGAGGTCCCCGGTGTATGTGAATCCGGCGGCTCATACGGCACTGCCCACGGCTTGATTTGGTCCACGTGCCTCTTAAGTTGCCCTAGACCCGTATTCACTACGTAGTGCCGCGAACCTACTCCTTCTTCTACTCTCCCACGCACCCATTTTTCGCCTTGCGTGTAATTGCGCACCAAGACATCCTCCCCAACTTGAACAGCTCGCGCTTGACCCCCGGCGGACTCTATTTGTTTTTCCTGAGCTACCCGCACCTTATCCTCAATCGGCCTACCCCACCTCAGATGATCTAACCTAGTACGTAACGACCTACGTTGCAACATCATGGCTGGCGACACCCCCGTGGTGCTATGCTCTACGTTTCTATATGCCAGCAGATATGCCTGCAAAGCCGCATCTAGATCGCAGCCATCCCGGGCCGATTTCTTCAACGCCCGCTTGCATATCCTAACCATCCCATCCTCGTCGCCACTAAGATATCTGCGTATTTTAGTAATTATATAAAATACGCAGATATCTTAGTAATTAAACCATTTAGTACATGCTGATGGAAAAGATATTTATTTACAGAATGACATCTAACAATTCTATGTCAATAGACCAGAAACAATACTTATTAAAAAGGTAAAATATAAAAAGTTCTATACAAACACCACAGGAATCAACTTCTCTGATAGTACTATCAGAGAAGTTGATTCCTATGCAGATCGAGGACCTACGTAGTTTGGTTGCGTTACGTCAAACCCAGCCGACAGATCACGACTTAATTGAATTGACATATTAAAATAAACATGACATATTAAAATATATAAATAACGTTGGTCTATCAACTGCATAGGAATCAATTTCCTCGATAGTACATACGTCATACACACATTATGTACTACCTAATAGTTTTTACACGTAGTCGTTTTATTTATTAACTTTAGTAAATATTATCAACTTCTATCCATACTAATATAATATTGTAAACGCGAAAGTGTGTCTGTCTGTCTTTTACCTCTTCACGCCCGAACCGAACACACCTGAATTGATTTTGCTGAAATTATTTTTAGTTAAGTCCCGGGAAAGGACACAGGATACTTTTTATCCCGAAAATCGCGGGCGTCATCTAGTAAATTATAAATCTAATATATATAAATCTCCTGTCACGATGTTTGTCCGCGATGGATTCCTAAACTATTTAACCGATTTTAATGTATTTTTTTTAAATGTGTGCTTTTTTCCAACTTGAGAGATAGGATAGCTTAGATCTTTAATAATTATAGTCGCAATTTTATTTTATTGCAAATTATTTGTCTATAACGAGCGACCATTGTTTATGCGACGCGGGTCACGGGATAGCGATGAACGTTGCCATGGTGACATACTTATTTAGTCACTAATTCAATAAAATAATACGGGTGATATACTTTACATCATGGACGTATAAAAAAAGGCGGACGGAGTCCCACCGTACACAAAACTGTGTCGTTCAGAGTCGGCCAGCTGGCTGTATGTACACGGTCCGCACGCACACATTCTTGCGCTAGTCCATACCATTTGACAGGCGTCAGAACGTGTGCGTGGCCGACTCAGAAGAAAAGTGAAGACACAGTTTTGTATATGACAAGACTCCGTCCGCCTTTTTTTCTACGTTCATGCTTTACATAATATGTATATAATAATATGGCAAAGAAACGTTTGCCGGGACAGCTAGTCTATTATAAATTATAATGTTACTAGCGATCCGCCCCGGCGTCGCACGAGTATAAAATATATAGCCACTGAAAAAATGATTAAAATCGATAGCCTATGATCCTTCACGTGGTCTACTTCTTATCTGTGCCAAATAACATAGAAATTGTTCCAGTAGTTCGCGAGATAAGCCCTTTCAAATAATTTCCCCCGTTTTTTCCGCATTCTCCTATTAGTCTTATCGTGATAAAATATAGCCTATAGCCTTCTTCAATAAGTGGGCTATATAGCACTGAAAAAATTTTTCAAATCGGACCAGTAGTTCCTGAGATGAGCACGTTCAAGTTAGCCCTTTCAAATAATTTTCCCCGTTTTTTTCACATTTTCCTCTATTTCTTCGCTCCTATTAGTCTTAGCGTGACAAAATATAGCCTATAACCTTCCTCGATAAATGGGCTATCTAACACTGAAAGAATCATCAAAAACCGTTGCGTAGTTTTAAAGATTAAAGGGAACAAAGGGACATGAGGGAAAAAAAAGCGACTTTGTTTTATAATATGTATAGATAAAGAGGAAATATTTGTTGTTTTGTTTGTTTGCAACTGACCTCGAACCTAGAACTGATCTAGAGCCTGCATATACAGTCGTTCACTCAGAAGGAATATAATATACAAAACAAACTAACTCCTTTAACCGACTTCAAAAAGGAGGAATTTTGTTCGGCTGTGGATATTTTTAACGATGAGAATACACACGCAAACAAAGTCGACGGAAAATATAGTGTTGCAGTTTTCCTACATAAGCTATTACTAGTAATACATAAAATATCTATGGAATTAAGAACTATGAAGAAATACACTTTGTGTTTTATTTTAAAATACAGAACTAACATATTAACTACTATATCCGACAATACAGTACCACATAGTACTATGTAATATGCTAATTTTCCTCCAAAGAGCTTTTAAAGCTCAGCGTGTATATTATGGCGGAAGCTTGCTACTGCAGTATTATTACAGCATTTTGTATCGGCAATCCTGCGAGTCAAATATCCATAAAAAATAACACCTCAGATATTTCCACAGCTTATTGTGTATAAAAATTCCATAAAATTATGTAATTTTATTGTAGCTATCCCGTAATAGCTAAGGAATATATTATTAAATAGGGGTGTACAACTTGCGATCTATATTATATGTTAAGGCATTCGACCTAATATGTATACAAGGTGTATCAAAACTAAGTGATAATACTTTAGGGCGTATAAGTGTCTCCTATAGAGTTCACTGTAAAAGTAGCAGCGTTGAAACAGATTTTTTTGTGCGATTTGTATGGGCAAGTACTTGTACTATTATCTATTCTGTCACAAAGGTGAAGAAAAAAGTTACTCTTTCAGCGCTGCTACTTTCACAGCGAACTCTATATAGGGGACGCATACACATTACACACCCTAAAGTATTATCACTTAGTTTTATTACATCCTGTATACGCAAACATAAGACTAGACTGCCAATCTCTTAATTATTGTACTACTAACAATGATCACTAACCTGTATCATGTGTTATGACAATGTAAATTCAATGAGTAAAGGTTTCTGCTTAATAAAAATGTAATTTACCTAGAAAATCTGGTCAGACATTCTAAAAATGACAAACCTACTCGAACTTCCTTCCGATTGTTCATATTACATAACTGGCAAAAACTGCTGCTGGCAAAAACTGCTGTTTACAATTTGCATTAATAATATTCAAAATTCAAATAATGTCTTCTAACAATCTTTTTCTCTACTAAAATTATTTTTTTCAGAAAATGGATAGAAGAAGAAGAAAGGGCCAAAGCGAAAGGCAAGAAGGCGTCGATCACGAAAGTTCTAGTCAAAACATTCTTCTGGTCGTTCATACCCGGCGGTCTCATGCAGTTCATATACGTGGCTCTGAGGTAAGAAAAACTTCAAAATCCATTAAAGTCAAATCCATCAATGACCACATTACTGAGTTTCGCAAGCGTCTTAACTGGCTCCCAATACGTCAGCGTCGGAATTCGCACATCCTCACGCTCCTCTTTAAACTGCTTCGTTCTCACTCACCTCAATATCTACACGAAAGGTTCTCTTTTACTCCACCTAGCGAGAGACCAGTTCGCTCCTGTACGATTAAGAGACCACTTGCTATTCCTCACTGTAACACGATCTTCTATGAGGGCTCATTTTCATGTAAGGCGGCGCAACTATGGAACAGTTTGCCAGATCACATTCGTGAGGCACCTACTGTTTCCACATTTAAATTAAGACTAGCGACCCGCCCCGGCGTCGCACAGGTATAAAATATAGCCACTGAAAAAATGATTAAAATCGATAGCCTATGATCCTTCACGTGATCTACTGCTTATCTATGCCAAATAACATAAAAATTGCTCCAGTATTTCGCGAGATAAGCCCTTTCAAATAATTTCCTCCGTTTTTTCCACATTCTCCTATTAGTCTTAGCGTGATAAAATATAGCTTATAGCCTTCCTCAATAAATGGGCTATCTAACACTAAAAGAATTTTTCAAAACGGACCAGTAGTTCCTGAGATTAGTGCGTTCAAGTTAGCCCTTTCAAATAATTTTCCAGGTTTTTTCCACATTTTTCTCTATTTCTTCACTCCTATTAGTCTTAGCGTGATAAAGTATAGCCTATAGCCTTCCTCGATAAATGGGCTATCTAACATTGAAAGAATCATCAAAATCCGTTGCTTAGTTTTAAAGATTAAAGGGAACAAAGGGACGTGAGGGGAAAAAAAGCGACTTTGTTTTATAATATATATCGACGGTTAAAAGGACATAAGGAAATAAGGAAGGATATAAGCGCCAAAAAGTGAAATGTTCAGGAGAGTCGTTTAAAGTTTTGAGTTTAAGAAAAACTGACGTATCTCTGTTATTTATTGACGTATCGTGATAATTTAAACAGTTATAAAATGATAAATAAATGGGCCTCTTACCGGTATTGTTAGTTTTAATGATTTGGTGCTATTTAAAGTGTTTTTTATCGCTTATAACAATTACTTTAAAATTTTGAATGAGGTAATAATATGGCATAAGAGACAAATGACAAAAAAAAAATTAGAGGATTAGAAGCCTAAACCACATTCTGATTTCTTACATCGCAAAGTAAAAAGGTATACGAGACTAGACGATTCAGTAAGTGTTATAGGAAAAGAAGGATAACGTACTTTTTACAGGTCGTGTTATGGTCGTTTATTAGTTAATAGAACACAAGTAACAGTAGACTTTCACAAAAACTAGAATTATAAGACTTAAATGACACACATGTGACACACAATGTCGTTTGAAAGTGAAGGAAAAGAAGAATAATCAACATCTGGCGACTGGCATTGCGTGAGTCTATGGAAATATGGTTGAAAAAGGTTGTAGGGTATAACCGACAGAGTAATATGAAAATAAATTTTGGGTATATAGAGTACAAGCGCCAAAGCTATGCTCAATTACGAAATGGAAGGAGGCTATAAACAATGTTTCTAATTTTTGAGAGAATTGCTTAAAAGATATAAGCAGCCGAAAGCTGTAGACAAATATTTTTTGCACGGGTACAAGCACCATTACAGACAAACTGACCTGAATTTTTGTCGGTTACAAAAAATACTACTAGGAATTGCTTTTTTTTTGCTAGGGCATAAACGCGAAAAAACTCATCGTAGAGTTATGAGAGTCAGCGCATTCGAAAGAGCGGGAAATTTTAAGTAAGATGGCATTTAAAACTCATTTTTGACAAAAATGTCGCTTATGGGCAGTATTTCCTACATATTATTTCCTTTTAACCGTCGATATATATATTTTAAATTAAGATTAAAACGTTACTATTTATCACAGGTTTAATTTACTTCTAAGTAATATTTTAGTTACAAAATTTTGCTTCTTCATATCACATAATATCTATAATTTTTATTATGTTAAAATTACGTTCATTTATATTGTATTAGTATTGTATATGTATGTTTATTTTAATCTTATTTAAGTATGTAGGTATATTAATATATTATGAATTTAGCTATAGGATTTAAGTGTTAGTATTATGTCTTTATTGTACTAGTTTAAATGTTGTGTCTTTAGTGTACATTGCCCATTTTCACACCATTTTATATCCACTTCTGTTTATGGTTTGCTGGAAGAGATCTCTTATAGAGATAAGTGCGCCAATGTTGTATTGTCATTTTTATAAATATTATTATGTCTTAATTTTGTACATAAAGAGAATAAATAAAAAATAAAAAATATAGTAACTATAGGAGGTAGCAACGTTTGAAAAAAATGTACTTCAGGTCGGCTGATTTTGTGATATGTCATCATTCTTGCTCTTCTGGTTACAGTCTGGGCGGTCTGGCTGCCGGTAGTCGTTGCGTTCATTAGTGCGCAACTTTTTTGTCCAGGTTATAATCCTGGATTTTAAAATCATTTTTTATTGGTAAAACCAAGTGATATTCAAAAGTGTAACATCCAATCAACCGATACTAATAAGTAATAACAATAAACACAATATTCCATGGTCGCTTTACACTCCGTCAGTCTGGCCCCGTGGTGGACCTGAAGGAATTGTGTTACGGGTGCCAGACAACGGAAATACATTTAATACTTACGTTTTATACCATATACCTACCCATATACATAATAATATATTTAAGATGTTTATCGTAAGATACACATATCTAACCAATATGCAAAAGTATCTTTTGTAACCTCATCATGCTTACACGGCTGAATCGATTTTGATCAAATTTTGTACAGTCATTTAAAAGATAAATTTATTTAATAGTGCATGAAATAAGTGTATAATTACGGTACCAAATCATTTCTATACTCATTTTATGCCAATTTGGTACAGCAATTCTTTAAGTCTTTATAATTTGAAGCATAATTTTAGTCCTTCACCGAGACTCAAATAATATAATTAATTATTATTGCTGTATTACGAAATTTGCATTGTGGCAAACAGTACGGTTACCATAAGGTAAATGACTTCCTGCGCTAGCGAAGTTGCGTATAAAGGAAAGTTCTTCTTATCATAATATATTAGTTCTCATTTTTAACTTTTTAAAAATCTGTTCCAATTCTACATAACGAACATAATGGCATGATGCTTGTTAAAACAATAACAATATAAAATATATAATAGCATTAAAATAATACGTATAATATATGTTTCAAATAATATGTTTTATTATAATAAAACTAGAATTTTGTTTAAAGTACTTCCGACATTCATTGAGTAGGTAAACCAGTTTGATCAGGGTCGGGTACTATTGCTCTAACAAATTATATTACTAACATATAATATATTATAAATGCAAAAGTGTGTCTGTCTTTCTGTCTATCTGTCTGTTACCCCAACCGCTCACGCCCCAACCGCTGAACCAATTTTGCTGAAATTTGGTGAAGGGAGACTTCGTGTCCCGGAAAAAAGTACGGTTTCCGCGCTATAAAAGAATTTTGGCGCAACGGAGTTGCGGGCGTCATCTAGTAAGGCATAAATCTATTTCTTTGATGGTACCTATAATAGTAATGATAGACTCTTGATTGCTAACGTAAGAGTCAATAACTTTTTTCTCCCTACTTTATGTTCAAGAGCATTTCCAGTTGAAGTGTGCAAAGGAACTGATTACATCCAATAAAGCAGTGCTACATAACCTTTTTTATACGGGCCACAAACACATAATATATTATTGATCATAATATCGCGGGCCACAGACAAAGTTTTTTAAGGTTCAAAAATAACGTTCTTTAAAATTAGTGGTTTAAAAAATTGAAACCGACTTCCAAAGGTAAAGACAATAGTAATATTCTTAGCTGGTACCACAGAACAATAAAAACAGTAGAAATGGTAAGTGGGCGGGGCACGCGTGTCACTAGCTTGCGTTGTAACGCAAGCTCGCTAAGTACTTACGCAAACTCGACATCAGTCGAGTCATTTGTTTGTACGCGGCAACACGTGTAGTCGATTGTAAAAATTCAAACCAAAAACAATCTTATTACCTGAGAAATAAAGCATAATTTTGAAGTAAACATTTGATGAAAATTGTTTGCCCTTATAATACTGACATCTAGCGTGAAGTAACTGAACTTTTTAGTAAATGCACAATATGTAGAAAAATTCAAACCAAAAACAATCTTATTACCTGAGAAATAAAGCATAATTTTGAAGTAAACATATTTGGATGAAAATTGTTTGCCCTTATAATACTGACATCTAGCGTGAAGTAACTAAACTTTTTAGTAAATGCACAATATGTAGAAAAATTCAAACCAAAAACAATCTTATTGCCTAATAAATAAAGCATAATTTTTGTTTGTCCTTATAATACTGACATGTAGTGTGAAGTAGCTAAACTTTTTAGTAAATGCACAATAAACTGATGCTCGAATACGAAATGTCTTAAGTGTCTGTTTTGTTTATTGCATAGCAAACTCTATTATAGAACGCTAAAGGGGTGGTTTTTTTTTTCAGTTTTAATAAATTTAGGCTTATTTGAGTTTAGAATTACGCGTCCAATCAAAACATTTGTTTGTTAGTAGCGCAACGGTCTATTCTCTGTTTGTGTCAGTTTGGCGACAGTGGTTCTGGTAAACAAATCGTGGTATGTCATTTCTACTGTTTTTATTGTTCTGTGGCTGGTACCGACTTCAAAATTATGAAGATTGAGAACAGAAATACTGAGTACAGAATAATAAATATTTGATACTTTTTAGATCATTTAAGAATATTACTATTGTCATTACCTTGGAAGTCGGTTTCAATTTTTTGTTTAAAAATAATAATTTTACTCTTTTTAGTTATATCCGTTTTTATCTACAACTTTAGGTCCATAAAAAGTGATCAGGTCAACTACTTACAAGATTATTGTCCCTACAGTTGTCACAATAAATTTCGAGGAGTTTCCTACATACCTCATGAGCCCGTTGAATCATGATCCCACCTTGGTAGCCATAACATCAAATTCTTATAATAGTATTATACGTCAAAAAACAAAATAACATTAAAATCAATACACAAGCTAAAGAAAAATGATCGAAAACATCAGTTTCGATCTATAAGACTATGAAAAGTACCAATATAATATGGTCATCATGTGATGATGCATGGTGTAGTGATGATGATGATGATGAATGCAATTTGCATAGCAGCATTTGCTTCCAGTTCTTAAAACATCGCCGAAACCCCCAAACTTGTATCTATAAGGAATCAGGAGTTCTGTTCAGCACCTTCGGAACCGTGGTATACCATGGTGAAAAATCTTACTTTTTGGTAGCATATGATCATAATACATCATATCAAACCAAAATAAACATATTATGTTCCCGTTTTAATTTCAAGGAGTCCCCTCGATTCCACATGGTTCCCATCATCAGATCACCACTTTTGTGAACATGGTACCAACTCGGAACAATACCATATACAACAAAAGAAAAATTTTGAAAATCGGTTCATAAACGGCGGAGTAATCGTTGAACATAGATTTAAAAAAATATATATCCACAGCCGAACGTATAACCTCCTGCTTTTGGGAAGTCGGTTAAAAAGTGGAAAAAATTTCACGACTTTCATGCCGACTTTGCGTTATTTTGCCGGTGGTCGTGAATTTCAAAATGGTTTAACTTCACACGGGCCACTGAAAAGAAATCCCGCGTGGCGGGCCTCATGAGGCCCGCGGGTCGCAGGTTGTGTATAACTGCAATAGGGGAAAATATCGTGCAGCGGCACGTGCACGGGAGAGGTGGAAAATCGATGTTACAATAAATATTCATGCCGCGGCTTCTGCCGTTAATATTTGATGACGTCACACTTTTTGTAGCCAAACCTCTGCATTAACTACTTATGATTGCATGCCCTCATTTTTCGTTGTTTAAAATTGTTTATTAAATTTCCGAATCGAAACTCATTTTCCAGGGAATTTTGTACTGGAAATTGCGAATTCGTAATAAGCGACAATATAATATTAACATCAAAATGTGGAACTGGCTATAAAATTGATTGATAAACGTTTCTTTATTTAGCCAAAACCATTGTAAAGATAATTTTAACACTACAAAATTATTTCTTTTTCATTTTGTACTCTAGCTGTAGAGTGTAGGCATATTTCACTTGGGCGCTGATCCAACTGAACCGAGTTGTCGTAGAATTAATGTTAAAACTTTAAAAGTTCATATTTATCATAAAAGTAATAATTATGACAGCACATTTTGTTTCTAACTATACAAAGATTGTATGCAAGTTTGTCTGCTCCTAATTTATACTTTAGTACATTTATATTGTGTCTGGAGTCTAGACTCTTTAGCTTCAAAACACAATACATTTTTCATTAATCCGGGATAAATTATTCTTACAAACACGTTGTTTGAATCTTTTGAAGTGATGGAAGCGCAGACAAGTCACTAATTACCAACGCCTGCGAACATCTGTGACGCAATCTAGTTCTCGCTACTGCATGACCTTAATAGTAATTTAACAAATTCTCAGATTCGTTATGGCACATTATTATTCTAGGTGCCATTGCTTACTTCTGGATAAATCTGGACAATGTCATACATGAAATGTACTATACTGCGCTGCTTAGTTTTTTTTTTAATAGCAGTACTACTTTTTAAAAGCAGTTTTGTGCAAACTGCAAAGTATCCGAGCGCCTAACGCTTTGGTACGAATTAACATTTTTTCGTTAAAAAGGACTCAGATGCCGTTGTACTCTCTTACATATTTTAATCTATGACATGCAATTACGTCCTAGACATTTGCGGTATTACTACAAAAGATTTAAACACCTGTTGAACAGTTGATTAGAGAAAAATTCTGCACAAAATGGTCTCAAAACAACTGTTCAATAGATGTTTAATCTTTTGTGGTAAGACCGTTGAGGTCTACGAATAATAAAAGCTTTGAGGTACTTCTATTTTTAAAATTTTAGAACCGTGGCTCCTCTTCTCTTCTCGGAGCTCCTAACTTACTGGTCAGCCAACTCCACGATGACTAGACAGACCGCTGCATTGTACGCGGGCAGTATGGTGGCAGCCAACTGGATCGCAGCTTTCTTCAACCACCAGGGTAACTTCTACTGCCAGCAGTTCGGGATGAAGCTTAGAATTGCGGCCAGTTCACTTATGTTCAGAAAGGTCAGTATATTAAATTAATAAAGGCAATAGACAACAAGTAAGTACAATTAGTGGAGTTCCCAGAGCGTAAAAATCGTGCAAACCTCCGATTTTTGCAATAGTGGATGAAAATTGAAAAGAAAAAAAGGAATGTGTAGCTGATAACATAAATAATAAAGTTTACCTATTGAAAAGTTGTGCTTTTGATTTTCAAATTATTCTCTTCCACTTCAAGTAAACTCATAAACTGTAAAATTTTGAAGAAAATTTGCATATTTCTTTCTTTTAAATATATAGCAAAATAATAAAATATATTATTATTTTTTTGATTTGTATCGTTGCTGATATTCTAAAGAAAGAAAATAAGTTGAAAAAATATATAATTTAGATTTAAAATTAATATTTTTGTATGTAGATGAGCATACCTCCAAATGTGCTTGTTGTGTGCCTCGCCAGGTAAATGGCGTTCCTATTTTTCTTTGGTTTTAAATAGGAAGTTTAAAATTATTTTTTAGGCTTAATAAAGTCTTCTACTTCTTAATGTTAACTTTAACTTTTAAGCTCTTAGTTTATTAAATTTTCTGAAAATGTAGCACAAACTTTTCACGGATATTTCGAAGAAAATCTGTATTTTATTTCTTTTGGTTAGGTTTTTACAGAATAAAATTGATTTTTTTTTTCACTAATGCACTAGCTATATGACCGAGGTTCGTTCGGTATTAAAAAAATTCAAAAAATGACATTTTATGAAAATGATTCCTAGCTAGATCGATTTATCGCCCCCGAAAACCCCTATATACTAAATTTCATGAAAATCGTTGGAGCCGATTCCAAGATTCCAATTATATATAAATATACAAGAATTGCTCGTTTAAAGCTATAAGATACATGCTTTGAGCATTTTATGAGAGATTTACCAAAAATTTCAGGTAATGCGTATGAGCAATGGCTCCCTGGGCGAGACGACGGCCGGCAAGGTGGTGAACATCCTGTCCAACGACCTGCAGCGCTTCGACCTGGCCTTCCTCTTCCTCCACTATGTCTGGATCCTGCCCATCCAGGTGACGGCCGTGTGCTACTTGGGCTTCCAGCAGGCGGGAGTTGCGGCTTTGATAGGCTTCATCGCGCTGGTCATCATAGCTTTTCCTATTCAAGGTAACATTTCGGTCAGTTCATAGCTAACAGTTTTTCATCAAAGTGAACAAACTAAAAATGATATTTACTAAAATAATATTTATCTCGCCGGAAAACTTTGTACTTAGCGATGTAGTTCAATGAGTTGAGCTAGTTTTGTTGCCTTTGGATTAAATGCGCCATCAAAAGCTGTTCTGCACAAGTTTGTAAATATTTTGGATGCTTCATTTCTGCTTGTTTTTTTTCCGGTGATATTATTTTTGTAAAGTGTAGTTAGAGCTTAATATTTAGGTTACATAGATCCATTTATATTTTATAACTGTATTATAACAATTTGCAGGTATAATCGGAAGATTTATCGGAAATGTGAGACTTCGTGTTACAGGGAAGACGGACTCAAGAATTAAGATTATGAGTGAAGTTATTAATGGTATTCAGGTACTCCACTATCAATGTTATTTTATAAGGGCTCAATTTATTATGTATACTTTCTACTGTTATTTTAGTAAATGGAGTTCCATGTTGTAGTTACAAAGGAATAAAATTTTCAATTCGCGTTTTGTGCGTTGAGATTTTTTGCAACATATAGAACAGTCTTATTAGCTACATTATTTAAAATTAAATATTTCCTTCGCAAACAATGAAATTAAAAATAAAATCGGAAAAACTCGGGGTTTTCCTTACAAAACGTAAACACGACGTAAACTGTTTGCAGGTCATCAAAATGTACGCGTGGGAAATACCTTTCCAAAAGGTTGTGGGAGAGAAACGGAGGGATGAACTGAAAGAGATAAAGCTAGCGACGATACTGAGGACCATTTTCCTCGGGTTCATGATCTTCACGGAGAGAGCCGCACTGTTCATTACCATACTAACTTATATCCTACTTGGAAACGTTTTGACTGCGAACGTGGTAAGTTTTTGGATGGATTTTTTGTTGCAATACCCGAACGTAATGTGGTAATAAGATGCTACTCGAAAGGCACTATGATGATAAGAAAATTATGTTACTTTTACTATACCAGTATGCTGATCAAAGCAATGTATTTAATTATGTCGACAGATTCGTAATAATGACCGAAGTATGTACAAACGAGGAGGTACATATTGAATGTGTTATTTGAAATTATTTTTTACAGTATATTTTAGTATCGTTAATCGTCAATTTACGAAAACAGACTACTTTTACAATAATAATTTACATAAACGTTACGATGACTTATAAGTTATAGCAAATCCCATACATTTTTGATCTCAAACTGTCGAATACAATCTGCCTAAAGGCTCGTATTTATTGAAAAGGTGGCAGTAATCAGAGTTTTGTAAATACTGATAATGCAGTTGAAGTAAGAGGTCTGTCGGGTCTTTAACCCGGCTGACTACGATAGTAACATGTGATTGCACCTCTCAGCAAATCCTTATTGCACATAATAGCATTTATTATCAAAACAGTCAATAGATAATGTAAATAATAGGTTTTATCAGTTCAATGTCAGCAATGTTTTTGTACCTTGCTTTGTATCATGTATCTTAGTTTCCGGCTATTCAGGATAGTAATTACTAATTAGTCGTAAGTACTTTCGCATTAGTATAGAATATTTTCTTCAATTTGTTAATTGAGCACACCAAAAATATTTGCGAGATACGAAACTGCACAGTGTCAATGAACTAGGTTGTAATAGCAAAGTAAATAAACCTTATAATATGGAACTAACTGATGATATTGCATCAGAAATCGTGTTGTGTCGTAACTCGTACATTCTTTTTTTATTTAAATTTACTATATGCAGGGTTAAAATAAAACCGACGCAGTTAGTTACTAACTGCATAATTGTTACTTTCACGTCCAGGCAATCGATTTTTTTTGCTAGTCGGCCTTTGTACATTCTAGTCGCCTCCGTGGTCCAGTGGTTTTGTGCGTGGCTCTTGACTCGGAGGTTGTGGGTTCGATTCTCGTGTTGGAAAAATGTTATTATCAAGTTCGGTAAGGACAATGCAGGCTGATCATCTGATTGATGAATCGTCGGATGGGCATGTAAAAAGTCGGTCCTGCGCCTGATCTTTCGCCAGTCGTGTCGGTTTTCCATCCCACTGGGTTATGAGAGAACTCACCGAAACCGGCGTGAGGTTATTATTATTCCAGTCGCTAAATAGATAGAAATTGGTGAATTTACATGTAGCTGCCTCTACGTAATAAACGTACACACGAAAATATTTTTAGGACTTAACAAGTGCCGTACTAATGTTTTCGTGTGCGAATAAAAATGGGAAACAACCGAATTCAATGAACATTCTTTTCGTCTAATGCTAAGTACTGACATACGGTTTTGCTCGATAGTTTTACTCCAAATCGAGCAATAACCACCGTGTGGACCTCTATAAAAGTCAATGGCGTGGACCGCCAAAACTGACAGCTCGAAGGCTCGCTTCAAGTCGGCTCGATGGAATTAAATATGTCAAATATGTCATTTCCTTCGATTTGGAGTAAAACTATCAAGCAAAACCGTATGTGAGTACTTAGCATAAAACCGAAAAATAGTAAATTGTACGTATAATTTCAGATATATCCTCTACAGCAGTTTATGGATGCGGCGCAACTCAACATCACCCTAATTTTACCCCTGGTCATATCCTTCACCTCAGAGCTAATTGTATCGCTGCAAAGGTTGCAAGAGTTTCTAGATTTTGGTAGGAATTGCTTAATTTATGTTTTTATTTATTGGGAAAGTATTATAACGTTTTTAAGCTATTGCATAGCTTTTATCGCGGGCTTTGAGCGCGGCGACCGTATCAAGAAACTCCGTAACGGAAAAACCTAACACACCCGACTTTGACCGGCACATCGGAGCGGCGTTGCCAGACTTCGGCACGCTGTTTGTGTGCGTGCGACTAGACGTATGAGAATAATAATTGCATAAGTTTAAAATGCTATGCAGTAGCTTTACCGCGGCAGTCCCCGAGTGCCAGTACACGTATTTTTTGTTTCAGAGGACAGACCGGACCTGATACAATCTCCAAACTACATATACAACAATTTAGAGGGTAGTCTTAAAAAGAAAAAGCATAATTCAGTGCTACCGATTTCGTATCAAGAAAAGAAAGATGTTTATCTTGGAAACGAAATTATGGGTAAGTAATATTAGTCGTGTCAAAATAACCGGGTATATACGATGTTTTAACCGACTTTCAAAAAGGAGGAGGTTTCTCAAATCGACCGTGTACGGTTTTGTTCTTTTTTCAACTGCAATATCTTCCTATCGCAAATATTCGCGTTTCGCGTGATAACCGTAATAATAATTATTGTTTTCGCAAAACATTGTGTCTCTATCATCTGAATCGTTTAAGCGATTTAAGCATAAAGAGGTAACAGATACACAGACTGACATATTTTCGCAAAAATTATAATAATATTACTTATAGATTCGTTTATTACTAGATTCGTTTATCGCGTGGGAGCCGTACATTTTTTCGGGACAAAAAATATCATATTATGTCTTTTCCCGGGACTCAAAGTATCTCTATCATCAAAATCGGTTCAGCGGTTTGGGCGTGAAGAGGTAACAGACAGACAGACTTTCGCATTTATAATATCAGTATGGATATACTTTAATGAATGCTGTACATTGTATAATATAACTTCCAGGTTTACGGTCGAACATGCGGTTCCGTCGCAGTCTGTCGGTGTCCAACGACCTGGCGGTGGAGCTGCGCGACGTGAGCAGCAGCTGGACCGGCGACGCCAACCTCCTGGCGCTCAAGAACGTCTCCGTGCGCCTGCGCCGCGGGAAACTCTGCGCCATCATCGGCTCCGTCGGCTCCGGAAAGGTATAGTACCTTAGAGAAGTTGATTCATAAGTTGTGTCAAACCTATCTGACAGATCGCAGCTGACATAGAATTGACATAATCCAACCAGTTGTCGTAGGTCCGTCAACTGCCTATGAATCAATTTCTTCGATGGTATTGGTCTACCAGGATCTGATAGACCAATACCATCTAGATTTCTTTTATAATAACTTTTTTCAGCTTTGTTCTAGATCCGCCTACTTTTTCTTGCGGACTATTTGGAGCCCAATTATCTGACATCGAATTTCGGCTTGATTTGTGTTATTACGTAAACGGTGACAATTTATCCAAAATATGAGGCAAAAGAATCGGGTCCTTCGACTATAGTAGATTTTCAAGGATTAACCCATCAGTCGTGGCAAAACGAGACACAATAGCTTTTTCATTGTTATCGCGGCCGGATGTGGCCGCTTGGGGCTTCATGAATTAATCCTCGTTGTATAATATTATAAACGCACAGTTCATCCCGATAAAACCAAATTTAAACGGCCTATTTTCGACATCATAACATTTCAATAATGATTTTCAAATTGTCACATTAAATTGCTCACAATATTTCACATTTACCCACATGTTCCGAATATTAAAACATTTATTCACATGTTCTATATTGAGTAAATTTTAAAGGGAATTATATATTATAAGTTGGACGAAAATACGAGTATAGTGGTCCATATCATAAATGCATAGAAAATGCTAATTTAAGTAGACAATGCGGTTAACGTTTCGTAACGTATTTAAATAGCGCAGAATATTCGACAGGAGGTGCAACGCCTGAAGTGTACGAAGTTATATAATATGTGCATAGGTTATAGGTGTTAAAAAACTTTGTCGTGGGTTTTATCATTCCCGCGACTCAATTTTAAGCTACGTACTTACCAAGGAGTACTACCATGGGGTTTTATTTGGTAAACCACGCGTCTCGGGAGTCCATATACCGGCCTATGTTCCCAATCCACGGGGGATACGAGCTATGCTACTACGAGCTAGCTCCAAAAAAGTGTAAAAAAACTGTAATATTAAAATATTAATAAGCATTTTATTTATAGGTATTCATCACGTCATAAAGTATCATGAAAGATTAAAAATGTATTAAGTAGTAAGACGTTGTGATTCGCGTGAGGGTACTTGAGAATTCAACCACGCAAAGGGCGAGCGTATAATGGGTCTATCATTACCGTGAACTGCCAAGCGTGAGTTGGCCACGTGGGATATAATGCGGCCTCTACGCATTGGCCCTGATGGACCAATATGTTTTAAAACCAAACAAGTGATTATGAATATTGAACGTTTAGAACATATTCGTCTATAATTTCCGATGATGTACCTACGTCGCTATCGACAAGTACCCAAGAGTACTTATTACTACTTGTTTTTTTTTTAATATTCATAGAACTCTACATAATATTCTTACGTTTTAAATCTGGTCAAACTAATTGTAGACAGCTTTGAAATCATTGTAGTTATCATGGTCATCCATTGACTAATAGTCAAAGTCCTCAAAATCTTTTAAACTTACATTTTCAACCAACGATCTCAAATACTTGTGTTCACAGTGACAACAATTTTTAGGTCCCAGAAACTTTTATTTGGACAAAAAGAAATCGAGTGCGAGCTTGCGAATTACATGTTTTCAAGAGAGGAATTTCTCGGTAAATTTGAGCACTGACCTTTTGTTTGTGTACTTTTTTTAGTCGTCCATATTGCAACTGCTACTAAAGGAGCTGCCCGCGGCGTCTGGCACCGTGTCGGTGTTCGGGAGCATCTCGTACGCCAGCCAAGAGGCCTGGCTCTTCCCCACCACCGTCCGCGAAAACATTCTATTCGGTTTACCATACGAACCCGAAAAATATAAACAAGTAAGTTTCTAAAAATGTCCCTGAGGATGTTATTTATTTGTCATTATAGTTATGTACAGTGTAGACACGAAATACTAGAAGCATAAGCGCGCCCTTAAACAATCAATTTTATTGTGCAATATCACGTATTGCACATGCAACAATATCAACCCTAGACAGGGTTGATATTGACCGCATCCGCCTTTTAATCTTATTGTCAAATAAATTGTTCAATAATATTGTTCAATGATAATTGATATGCACAATAAAATTTATCGTCTAGGGGCCTGCTAAAAGTGAAGAATTGCAAGTCAAAAGAATGTATTGTTCTGTATTGTTGCATTTCTTTCTTCAATTCCACATTAATGAAGTTTTAAATTTTTTTGTATTAATTTATGACAAATTTTGCAGGTATGCAAAGCGTGCGCTCTCGAAAAGGACTTCAAGCAGTTCCCGTACAGCGACCAGACTCTAGTGGGGGAGAGGGGGGTGACCCTCTCGGGCGGACAGCGCGCCAGAATCAATTTGGGCCGCGCCGTCTACAGAGAGGTGATTGCTTTTTTGTTCCAATATTCTAGGCGACTTTATTTGCGAGTTCCGAAATATAGTCCAGTATACTGTCTACTGTTCACGAGTCACGACGCGACGTCAAGAATCGATGCTGTACTGTTGATTATTTCCAGAATATACTGGCTATAGTAGCTCAGTCAACAAAGTATTTGTAGAATGCGTGAGCGGAAACCTAAGCAATTTCTGCAGGAACTTATTCAGAGTGGTTAAGGATAAAACATACTAAAAGTCCTGACGTCTAGTTTAAAATAAAGCTTTTCTTAATTTTCACTTTTCCTGAGCGTGTAGTTCGAAAACGGATGAGAATTTGGAAAAACTGTATAGAATATAATTTATAGAGAATTTAATAAGCTTTAATGTCGTCATAGAATATTTTTTGCTACAGCGCATAGTTTCTTAGTTATTGACGAAAAACCAAAAATTTTGTCCTTTGTTGCCCTCCCCTCCCTCCGGCTCACCTCCTAGACGTCAGGACTTTTAGTATGTTTAGTCCCTAATCACCCTGAATAAGTTCCAGTAGAAATCGCTTAGGTTCCCGCTCACGCACTCTATACCCTCTTTTGAGTCATTCGTTAACCGGACTATAGTGAATTTACGTTTTTCACTTTGTTGAAAAGTCATTATTACAAAATATATTATAGTGAGTGTGGCAAAGTGCGCCTACCCGGCAAGATCTCTAATCAGCCGTATGGAAAAATAGATATATTATGGCGCACTCGCCGGGTAGTCGCACTTTGCCACACTCACTATTATATTGAACCAGTCACCAGTATAATTATGGTGGTACTATCAGAGAAGTGGATTTCTAGGCAGACGGGGGACCTACGTAGTTTGGTCGCGTTATGTCAAACCCAGCCGACAGATTACAATTAACATTGAATTGACATGATCCGACCAAATGACGTTAATCTGTCAACTGCCTAGAAATCAATTTCCTCGATGGTACATTATGTAAAATTTGGCGTCGCGTCGGACCCATGGCGTCATGAGCACTCGCCTATACCTATATCGGAACACACCCTAAATTTTATTCGGAATTTAAAATGACATTTATTCTACCAACACAGGCCGACATCTACTTGCTGGACGACCCGCTGTCGGCGGTGGACGCCAACGTGGGCCGGCAGCTGTTCGAGGGCTGCATCAACGGCTACCTGCGCGGACGCACGCGCATCCTCGTCACACACCAGATACACTTCCTCAAGGCGGCCGACTTCATCGTTGTACTCAATGAGGTAATATAATTAAGGCCATCGGGGAGGGTATGTTGCTACTGGAATAGAGCTAAGCTGCGTTGTGCTCTGTTTTTTAGAGCCAATATTTGCCTGACTTCGCTCGGGGCTATGTTTCTATTGGATCATCAAATCATATGTCACGCAAAGCAGCTTAGTTCAGCAGCAGAGGTTTTGCTTACGAGGATATTTCTAGATTTTGCATTATAACATTACGTCAATACTTTCTTTCATCCATGATATTACACATTTTATGATAGGTCCACTTGTAATTGTTAATTTCCTAAATAAATCACAAGCACATAACAATAGTTCAATTAATGAGTTATACTTCAGATCAAGTAGCAGATAGACCAATGTAATCACACGTATTGAAAATTCGAAATATAGGAAGTATTTTTTTAAATATTATATCCTATTTTGTATTGATCTATAATAATCGTTTAACTTATGAGTTGATCGATTATAGATGGTTGCTATCATATTCTAGCAAAGTCGAATTACCTTATATAAGTTTGTTTTAAGATAATTTTAAAGGGTTGAACAATCATGGACATTGGACGTCAAAATATCGAACGTAGAGTCGTAGAATAACCCAGTTTCCTCAAAAGTTTGCGAAGTATTTCGAGTCGGTTTTGATGTTATTTTGGTTGTTAGAAAAACTATGTTGAAGTGCGTAAATTCCAACGACAAATAACACGGCTGGTTCTTGGCGAATATTTCCACAATGCTTGATATTTAACCACGTATATTTTCTGCTTCGTTAACATCGTTAAGCTCGAAATTTTACTTGTAGTTTCAGACTCATTAACAAACTACGAATAACTGTTGGCGTGTGCTGACTGAAGACTAAAGAACTATAGTAGATATTTAAGAGTAGACATTGTGAAGTTATAATTTGGTTTGTTGATATATTTTCGTTGAAGTTATAATAATTTAATTTGCTTTATAAACAGTTACATAGGTAATATTATATTTTCTTAGCAAAATAAGAAATCGTTTTTTAAAGATAGTTAGGCCGACCATAGACGGACCGCATCTTGCAATCGTGGCCGCACGGCGATCTGCAGTTTCCATACTAAATACATATCCGCAATACACGGACCGCTCGTGCAGTTCTTGAGCGGTCGGTGCAAATTTCAACGCGACCGCTCTAGAGCAGTCGGTCACGACTGGAATTTGCGGTCCGTCTATGACCAGTCTTACTTGTCACCTTAATGTTTGTTTAAATTATAACAGGGTCGAATTGAGAACATGGGCACGTTTGACGAGCTTGCAGCATCTGGGAAAGACTTCTCACTCATGTTGTCGGCGTTACATGAGGGAAAAGACAAGGAAACTGATAGTGTGGGTTCCGAAGTAAGTAATGATAAGAATCAGCATCATAACTTTATTAAATTTTGGGAACTAATTTTTTGAGCAGTTATTTAAATAATTGAAGACGTGAGTTGAAGAATCGAACAAGTAACATCCGGACAATAACTAGTTTTTTCCCTAATTATTTTAATAAAACTTGTAACTTATCTACTAATTCATAACCTAGCTTATGTATCTGGCTACACATATAATTCATAGTTTATTTATTTCAAATATTTTTTCCGGCCCTAAATCCTCCATTTAAGCAAAAAAACGGGAAGTTTTTTCATGGTACTTACCTTATTCTTCCACTCACGTCTTGATTTGAGATGTTATTATGATCAGTTGAAAAAAATATTGAGCAGTTATTTAATTTTATAGCGGTTGATTAATTATTGTGACTGTAAAACATGGACAGTAATAAAAAAACAATTGAGCGGTAAAAATTATGGAATGAGTGGTTCGATAAATGAATGAGTGGTAAAAATGATGGAATGAGCTGTTCGATAACGATTTAACAGAAGGCCTACTTAACCACGGATACCGAAGCGGGGCGACGGGGGCGGCGCAGCCCCCCGCCAAAACTAAAACAAACACAATCCAGAAAGTCCAAGAGTAGGTTAGGTTAGGTTAGAACTTAGACCACAACACAGAGGGAGCCAAGCGAGCGCAGCGAGCGTGCTGCGGCAGCAGCCGGCGACCGTCTTATACTTTCGCTTTATAACGGTACGGAACCCTTCATGGGTGAGTTGGACTCGCACTTGGCCGATTTTATTATATTTTACCACCTCATTGTTTAAAGAATACTGCTTAGAATGAGATATCTTACTGACAAATTCCGATTTGTTACTGCCCACACGTAACCACTCATTTGTTAATTTTTACCGCTCATTTAATTATTTTACTGTTCAATAATGTTTTCAATTATCCATTTCATTATTTTTTAACACTCATTTTTGTTTACTTTACTGCTTAGTTTTAACCGCTAAACTAGTTATTGAACATGCCATTTATAATTTTTAACTTACCAAAACTGCAATGTACAACTGCCCCTTTAAATCAGTGCCTTAAATTTTTATTGGCTTTGCCATCAAATTTATACTAAAATAGAAGTAGCCGTTTTCGTATATTTTATCACGGCCCCCACTATGGGACATCTTGTTCCCCCTGCCTAAAGGAAGAGACAATTGCTTTGTTGTAATTGCTATATTATCGTATCTTTCGCAATGTTAGAAAACCGACGAGAAGAAAAAGAGGAGTGTGTCAGTATCAGAGGATGAGGACGTTCGGGAATTTGAGGCTCAGGAGATGGCTGCTGAGGAGAAGGGGTCGGGGAACCTGCGCTGGGAGGTGATAGCCTCATACTTCACGTCTGGGGGGAGCATCTGCTACATATCCTATGTTATGGGTCTAGTCCTCCTGGCCGCCGGCAGCGCTGCCGCCGCAGACTACTGGGTCAGCTACTGGTAATACAAATACACCTACTTATTACACAAATATTAATATTGTTGTTAAAGATTTATTCTATTGTAAGTGTTTAAATACTGTCAAATGTGTAGTCTAATTGGCCGCGTTTCCACTGACGCGGAGCGGAGCGGAGATGAGCTTAGCGGTGCCCGAAATTGATTCCTAGGCAGTTGACGGACCTACGTCAGTTGGTCGGCTTATGTCAATTCAATGTTAGCTTGTTAGCTGTGAATAATTGTAATCGGTCGGATGGGTTTGACTTAACGCGACCAAATTACTTAGGTCCGCAATCTGTCTAGGAATCAACTTCTCTGATAGTACATTTATTTTACCAAATAAAGTTTCTTTATTTCTTTTTTACTTAATTTTTTATTTTTTAGAGGTTCTGAGGAAGGTTTTATAGATTACTTTAATTTCAGGTCAAACCAAATGGCTATATACGAAGAAGTGATGGTTGGGAAGGATTTAGGTTAGTAAAAAACGCACCTTTTGACAACCTTAGTTCCTCGCCTAAACCATCTAAACTGTAAAATCTCTGATTAATAAAAATATGTAGTTCAGATTAACACAACTTTTTTGTTGCTGTCTTTATTTGTCAAGTGGCTCTCCAACATATCAGATAAATACAGCAACATGTAAGCGTCGTGTATGACCAACAGGTTGGATATTTTTTCTTATAGATCCTGGTTTAGATGTCCAAGTTGGGGCCCTAACAACGGGTCAATATCTGATAGTGAACGGAGTGATAGTACTGTTTTGCGTCATTCTAACCCACGTCCGAGTGTTTCCCTTCGCGACGCTGTGTGTGAGGGCCTCTGAGACGCTGCACAATTCCATGTTCTCTACCATGCTGAAGGGAGTAATGAGATTCTTCGACACTAGCTCCTCAGGTAAGTAAATAATTGTTCTTTTATCTGTTAAGATAACAATACTTTTAATGATTATAATCATTAATAAACTGGTGTTTAAAGATAAATTATGATTTATCTTTATTCAGAAAAAAAAAGATTTTTTTATCGCTGTCCTCTCTTCATTGTTTCCACCATTTTTTTTATATATTTTTTTTATTTCAGGACGAATTCTTAACAGATTTACCAAAGACATGGGAGCTTTAGATGATATTCTGCCGAGAACGTTGTTAGACGTAGTTCAAATTTACGGCAACTTAATATTCATCATTGTCCTAAACACCATAGCACTGTACTGGACGATGATACCTTCTATTATGTTGCTGACATTCTTCATTGTGTTCGTCAAAATTTATCTAAAAACGGCGCAAGGGATTAAGCGCTTGGAGGGTGTTAGTAAGTACATATAACTACTTATATTAAAAATCACAAAAACAAAATAAATACAACAATATAGGCAGAATAATGTATGTGTATTTTTTATAATATTTGCAAACTAACATCTGCACTCAGAAAGATTTAGTGATAATAATTGAACTTTAGTTTAATGAAGACTTTCACATAAACTCTATGTAACTACGAGTACATATTTTGTCAAACTGTTTATTACAGTAAGGTAATTATTATTCTCCAAGAGAACGAAAATAGAAAACTAAAACAAAATTAAAATCTCACATCCCTTGAACTTTATTATGTTTGTTTTCTTTTAGCAAAAAGTCCAGTTTTTAGTATGGTCACCTCGTCGCTAAGTGGAATAGCTACGATACGATCTGCCGGGGCACAAAAGAGGCTAATTCAAGAGTTCGATCGACATCAGGTAGAACTACTTTCATTACCTGTATGCATGTTGATAATAAAAATAAATAGACTGCTTATTCAAAATGCATTTAGCAGTTTCGATAGCGATAGATACAACGATAAGTTAGATGTAAAAAATTTAAGGGATTCCACAAAACGCATCGCCAAGTGGCAGGCAGGCCTCATGTAGACGTTCTAAAAGTGTTAATTTTTAACCGATTTAGAAATAAAATATTTTTCATTTTCATGGCGCTTGCTCGCTAACTTCGCTATCGAATATGGCGAATGCGTTTTGACTAGGGGGCTGTTTATTCGTTATTGCATATTTATGTCGTTATGGATGAGATTCTCCAAAATCACATCTTTTTAGTATGATTGTAGTCTGCAGTAGAGCAATTTTAGAAAATATTTTTTTACAGGATTTCCACACAGCGGCATGGAATGGTGTGCTGGGTGCGGGTTCGACGTTCGGGTTTTACCTGGACACGATGTGCTTAGTTTATCTAGCTGCGGTCATCTTCGTGTTCCTTTACGTTGATTTTGGTAAGCAAAGGCTAATTTGGCCATTCATAGTTTAAGTCGGTCCTGTGTTGAAATATCATGGCTTTTATACATCAATAACAGAAAAAGGAGAAATATAATATTTCAATTTTAATCCAGAGTTAAGATTAACACATATTGGCGCAAGTGGGCGTTAAGAGGCGTAAAGAGTAAAAACTAAGCAGTACTAAAAATTGCTTATCTCTTGTTGCTATACACACGCGCGATGCACGCATACTAAAACACATTTCAGGCAGATAAAAATGTAATACATGTCATTAATTGTTGCCTTGAATTTAACAAGTAAATAAAGTGTTTTATGTGTTTACTTATTACTCAACCACACCTAGTATTAACATCAGACGTTTTTATAAAAATGAGAAGCAAACGAGCGAACGGATCACCTGGTGGAAAGCGATAACCGTTACCCGTGAAGTGTTTATAGAGAATATTATGCCACCTTCAGAATTTGCATCCCAATGCTCCGAAAAACTATTTACTGCTAGCAATTTTTCGGAAAATTGGGATGCAAATCCATTCCAAAGCTTTACTTTGCGCTTAAGTTCATGTGTAATGTTTATGTCAATGAAACTATGGCAACTATGGTCAATTATGTTACTTCAAACATAAAACTTATCAGACCATGAACGTAGAAAAAAAGGCGGACGGAGTCTTGTCATATACAAAACTGTGTCTTCACTTTTCTTCAGAGTCGGCCACGCACACATTCTGACGCCTGTCAAATGGTATGGACTAGCGCAAGAATGTGTGCGTGCGGACCGTGTACATACAGCCAGCTGGCCGACTCTGAACGACACAGTTTTGTGTATGGTGGGACTCCGTCCGCCTTTTTTTATACGTCCATGTATCAGACAGTGAAAACTAATAATCTTTTTTTTTTCCTAGCCTATGCTGTCCCACTACTGGGCAAAGGCCTCCCCCAGGGTCTTCCATTGTGCTCGCTCCTGTTCCAATAATCTTAAGAAAGCAAAATTGTCGATTTTATAATTCATTTCTGTGCTTGATAAGCCACTATTTGTTTTATTTTTTTTACAAAGACAATATATAAACACAGAATAACTACACTATATTTTCGAGGGTCTGTACTAGCGGAAAAATTTCTATTTTCTCTATAGAAAAAAATCACAAAGATGCATCTAATTTTCACTTTTTTTTTCAATATGCTTACAAAGCGGTGCAAATGTTCGCTAAGAACTTGATCTCATCGGCTCATCGGCTCATTTGGATGCGTTTAGTTTACGTAGGTCGACCTCCAACTAGGTGGGATGACGATCTCCGTTTAGTTGCGGGCTCATGTTGGATGCGAGTAGCAGGTCATCCTGGCGTTATGTCCAGCAGTGGAAAATATAGGCTGATTCGATTGATTGATTAGTTTATCTGTGACTGTCATGACATACAATTTATTAATCAAAGTGTCAGTACTGTAATCATGTCATCAAAGCAAAACACCAGTTGTCTGATGTCTGATCATATTCAAGTTTAATATGGTCCCACCTTTGATGTACCATCACCGCATAGGGACCATCCATAAAGTATGTCACACCTAAAGAGGGGGGGGGGGGGGGGAGGAGATCGTCGTCTCACAATGTGACCACCTGTGACAAGGGGGAGGGGTCTAAAATTCATAAAAAATCGTGTGACGTACTTTATGGATAGTCTTATACATCTTACAATCCTTATAGGTGAGGCCATAGCAGTAGGCAGCGTAGGCCTGGCGGTGACGCAGAGCAACGCGCTCACAATGATGTTGCAGCACGGCGCTCGCATGTTGGTGGAGTTCATAGCGCAGCTCACCAGCGTCGAGAGAATACTCGAGTACACCAGGATTGAGGGAGAACAGAACCTATTTGAAGGAAGTGAGTTATGTTCGAATTTTGAATTTGGAGCAAGCTCAAAGATTCTGCTTGATTTAGAATCAGCTCACACTGAAACGAAAAAGGGCGCTATGCGTCAATACACAGAGAGAACAAAACCTCTTTGAAGGAAGTGAGTTATTTTCGAATTTTGAATCAGGAGCAAATGGGATCTTGGAGTAGTCAACAATGTTTCTTTCTTATTTAGAATCAGCACACGCCACAGCGTAAGACGCGTTTCGACGATGCACAATAGCGTAATAAGATTGAAGTGTCGATAAGCGTCACATTACTTAACGTTAACATTTGTTGAGTGGTGACTTGCCAAGTCACTTGGCGACAATATGCATCAAGCCAAGTTGCGCCTTGATTCGTCTCATGTGTGAATTGACCCTAAGCACACATAAATAAATGGTTACTACCCAACCCAAATTGTCAAATGTTTTCAGAATTGCCGATAGAGCCCAGTTGGCCATCCCTCGGTGCGGTCTCCTTCAAAAATGTCAATCTCAAGTACGCTCCCGACGGAAGCAATGTGCTCAAAAACTTGAACATACATATCGAAAGTGGGTGCAAAGTAAGTATTACATCATATTCGTTGCTGCATTCACACAAAAATATTTATCTGAAATCTGATAAAAAGTTGAGTTTTTTATTTGTCGGTCGGTTCGTACTCGGCAAGCTGCCATGGTAGATTAATTTTAATATGCCGACGACCTTACCGCAATAAATTGACAAACTTTTATGACAAACCGATGAACGGTTTGGCAGTGCACAGTGTACGAAGTTATAATGAAAATTGATTCCTAAAATATAAACAATAGTTTTGTCGCCCAAATCACGAGTGGGGACATTGAATGTAAAGTTTTGTTTCTCATCCTGTGGTTGGGACCATACCTGTAACCATAGATATCAGAAACTACCTCTGTGCCTGTAACAAATTGTATATTCCAATGTTTTGTGTACTTACTTTGAGTTGTGTACCTTTGCTTTATAGATTTACTAATTTGTTTAGGTCGGTATTGTGGGTAGAACTGGCGCAGGGAAATCATCTCTTATATCAGCGTTGTTCAGATTTGCCTACGTAGAGGGTAACATTACTATCGACGGCGTGGACACCTCTCTCATTGCTAAGCAGGTATGTAAACTTTTATTGAATAAATATTTTTCGCAATCAATTCGTAATTTATTGTTAGTAATAAATTTTTTATTAAATTTTTTCACATCTCTTTTCAGACATTGAGATCAAAGATTTCAATAATTCCACAAGAGCCGGTGCTGTTCTCAGCTACGATTAGATACAATCTGGATCCATTCAATATTTACACCGACGAGGAACTCTGGCGAGCTTTGGAACAAGTAAGTAAATAAATATGTTATAAATTGCGTCATCGAGCCTTTTTTTCATGAAAACTGGGGACATCGACCGGGGTATGTGGGACTCTCCGGACTTGGGATCTACCCACTAAAACGTCCTCGACTCCCCACTTGGCATCAAGCCTAGGTCTTAGAATACGTCTACAAATGACATAATCGCGCATGAAACCTCAACTCCCGCGTGGGGATTTGGTCACTACACTTACAACAACTTTGATTCAAGAGGTATCTTCAATCAGTCTTACAATCTTGCGAAGAATACGTTAATTGGCCCTTGAAATCGACCCCTTAACAAAATCTCCTTATACTTAAAAATAATAACTAACTCATTCGTATTTCAAGGTGGATATGAAGTCGGTGGTGCCATCTCTGGACTTCAAGGTGACGGAGGGCGGGGCGAACTTCAGCGTGGGGCAGCGGCAGCTCATGTGCCTGGCGCGCGCCGTGCTGCGCTCCAACAAGCTGCTCATCATGGACGAGGCCACCGCCAACGTCGACCCTCAGTGAGTAGCCGTGTGATACATACTACAAGGTGACGGAGGGCGGGTCGAACTTCAGCGTGGGGCAGCGGCAGCTCATGTGCCTGGCGCGCGCCGTGCTGCGCTCCAACAAGCTGCTCATCATGGACGAGGCCACCGCCAACGTCGACCCTCAGTGAGTAGCCGTGTGATACATACTACAAGGTGACGGAGGGCGGGTCGAACTTCAGCGTGGGGCAGCGGCAGCTCATGTGCCTGGCGCGCGCCGTGCTGCGCTCCAACAAGCTGCTCATCATGGACGAGGCCACCGCCAACGTCGACCCTCAGTGAGTAGCCGTGTGATACATACTACAAGGTGACGGAGGGCGGGTCGAACTTCAGCGTGGGGCAGCGGCAGCTCATGTGCCTGGCGCGCGCCGTGCTGCGCTCCAACAAGCTGCTCATCATGGACGAGGCCACCGCCAACGTCGACCCTCAGTGAGTAGCCGTGTGATACATACTACAAGGTGACGGAGGGCGGGTCGAACTTCAGCGTGGGGCAGCGGCAGCTCATGTGCCTGGCGCGCGCCGTGCTGCGCTCCAACAAGCTGCTCATCATGGACGAGGCCACCGCCAACGTCGACCCTCAGTGAGTAGCCGTGTGATACATACTACAAGGTGACGGAGGGCGGGTCGAACTTCAGCGTGGGGCAGCGGCAGCTCATGTGCCTGGCGCGCGCCGTGCTGCGCTCCAACAAGCTGCTCATCATGGACGAGGCCACCGCCAACGTCGACCCTCAGTGAGTAGCCGTGTGATACATACTACAAGGTGACGGAGGGCGGGTCGAACTTCAGCGTGGGGCAGCGGCAGCTCATGTGCCTGGCGCGCGCCGTGCTGCGCTCCAACAAGCTGCTCATCATGGACGAGGCCACCGCCAACGTCGACCCTCAGTGAGTAGCCGTGTGATACATACTACAAGGTGACGGAGGGCGGGTCGAACTTCAGCGTGGGGCAGCGGCAGCTCATGTGCCTGGCGCGCGCCGTGCTGCGCTCCAACAAGCTGCTCATCATGGACGAGGCCACCGCCAACGTCGACCCTCAGTGAGTAGCCGTGTGATACATACTACAAGGTGACGGAGGGCGGGTCGAACTTCAGCGTGGGGCAGCGGCAGCTCATGTGCCTGGCGCGCGCCGTGCTGCGCTCCAACAAGCTGCTCATCATGGACGAGGCCACCGCCAACGTCGACCCTCAGTGAGTAGCCGTGTGATACATACTACAAGGTGACGGAGGGCGGGTCGAACTTCAGCGTGGGGCAGCGGCAGCTCATGTGCCTGGCGCGCGCCGTGCTGCGCTCCAACAAGCTGCTCATCATGGACGAGGCCACCGCCAACGTCGACCCTCAGTGAGTAGCCGTGTGATACATACTACAAGGTGACGGAGGGCGGGTCGAACTTCAGCGTGGGGCAGCGGCAGCTCATGTGCCTGGCGCGCGCCGTGCTGCGCTCCAACAAGCTGCTCATCATGGACGAGGCCACCGCCAACGTCGACCCTCAGTGAGTAGCCGTGTGATACATACTACAAGGTGACGGAGGGCGGGTCGAACTTCAGCGTGGGGCAGCGGCAGCTCATGTGCCTGGCGCGCGCCGTGCTGCGCTCCAACAAGCTGCTCATCATGGACGAGGCCACCGCCAACGTCGACCCTCAGTGAGTAGCCGTGTGATACATACTACAAGGTGACGGAGGGCGGGTCGAACTTCAGCGTGGGGCAGCGGCAGCTCATGTGCCTGGCGCGCGCCGTGCTGCGCTCCAACAAGCTGCTCATCATGGACGAGGCCACCGCCAACGTCGACCCTCAGTGAGTAGCCGTGTGATACATACTACAAGGTGACGGAGGGCGGGTCGAACTTCAGCGTGGGGCAGCGGCAGCTCATGTGCCTGGCGCGCGCCGTGCTGCGCTCCAACAAGCTGCTCATCATGGACGAGGCCACCGCCAACGTCGACCCTCAGTGAGTAGCCGTGTGATACATACTACAAGGTGACGGAGGGCGGGTCGAACTTCAGCGTGGGGCAGCGGCAGCTCATGTGCCTGGCGCGCGCCGTGCTGCGCTCCAACAAGCTGCTCATCATGGACGAGGCCACCGCCAACGTCGACCCTCAGTGAGTAGCCGTGTGATACATACTACAAGGTGACGGAGGGCGGGTCGAACTTCAGCGTGGGGCAGCGGCAGCTCATGTGCCTGGCGCGCGCCGTGCTGCGCTCCAACAAGCTGCTCATCATGGACGAGGCCACCGCCAACGTCGACCCTCAGTGAGTAGCCGTGTGATACATACTACAAGGTGACGGAGGGCGGGTCGAACTTCAGCGTGGGGCAGCGGCAGCTCATGTGCCTGGCGCGCGCCGTGCTGCGCTCCAACAAGCTGCTCATCATGGACGAGGCCACCGCCAACGTCGACCCTCAGTGAGTAGCCGTGTGATACATACTACAAGGTGACGGAGGGCGGGTCGAACTTCAGCGTGGGGCAGCGGCAGCTCATGTGCCTGGCGCGCGCCGTGCTGCGCTCCAACAAGCTGCTCATCATGGACGAGGCCACCGCCAACGTCGACCCTCAGTGAGTAGCCGTGTGATACATACTACAAGGTGACGGAGGGCGGGTCGAACTTCAGCGTGGGGCAGCGGCAGCTCATGTGCCTGGCGCGCGCCGTGCTGCGCTCCAACAAGCTGCTCATCATGGACGAGGCCACCGCCAACGTCGACCCTCAGTGAGTAGCCGTGTGATACATACTACAAGGTGACGGAGGGCGGGTCGAACTTCAGCGTGGGGCAGCGGCAGCTCATGTGCCTGGCGCGCGCCGTGCTGCGCTCCAACAAGCTGCTCATCATGGACGAGGCCACCGCCAACGTCGACCCTCAGTGAGTAGCCGTGTGATACATACTACAAGGTGACGGAGGGCGGGTCGAACTTCAGCGTGGGGCAGCGGCAGCTCATGTGCCTGGCGCGCGCCGTGCTGCGCTCCAACAAGCTGCTCATCATGGACGAGGCCACCGCCAACGTCGACCCTCAGTGAGTAGCCGTGTGATACATACTACAAGGTGACGGAGGGCGGGTCGAACTTCAGCGTGGGGCAGCGGCAGCTCATGTGCCTGGCGCGCGCCGTGCTGCGCTCCAACAAGCTGCTCATCATGGACGAGGCCACCGCCAACGTCGACCCTCAGTGAGTAGCCGTGTGATACATACTACAAGGTGACGGAGGGCGGGTCGAACTTCAGCGTGGGGCAGCGGCAGCTCATGTGCCTGGCGCGCGCCGTGCTGCGCTCCAACAAGCTGCTCATCATGGACGAGGCCACCGCCAACGTCGACCCTCAGTGAGTAGCCGTGTGATACATACTACAAGGTGACGGAGGGCGGGTCGAACTTCAGCGTGGGGCAGCGGCAGCTCATGTGCCTGGCGCGCGCCGTGCTGCGCTCCAACAAGCTGCTCATCATGGACGAGGCCACCGCCAACGTCGACCCTCAGTGAGTAGCCGTGTGATACATACTACAAGGTGACGGAGGGCGGGTCGAACTTCAGCGTGGGGCAGCGGCAGCTCATGTGCCTGGCGCGCGCCGTGCTGCGCTCCAACAAGCTGCTCATCATGGACGAGGCCACCGCCAACGTCGACCCTCAGTGAGTAGCCGTGTGATACATACTACAAGGTGACGGAGGGCGGGTCGAACTTCAGCGTGGGGCAGCGGCAGCTCATGTGCCTGGCGCGCGCCGTGCTGCGCTCCAACAAGCTGCTCATCATGGACGAGGCCACCGCCAACGTCGACCCTCAGTGAGTAGCCGTGTGATACATACTACAAGGTGACGGAGGGCGGGTCGAACTTCAGCGTGGGGCAGCGGCAGCTCATGTGCCTGGCGCGCGCCGTGCTGCGCTCCAACAAGCTGCTCATCATGGACGAGGCCACCGCCAACGTCGACCCTCAGTGAGTAGCCGTGTGATACATACTACAAGGTGACGGAGGGCGGGTCGAACTTCAGCGTGGGGCAGCGGCAGCTCATGTGCCTGGCGCGCGCCGTGCTGTGCTCCAACAAGCTGCTCATCATGGACGAGGCCACCGCCAACGTCGACCCTCAGTGAGTAGCCGTGTGATACATACTACAAGGTGACGGAGGGCGGGTCGAACTTCAGCGTGGGGCAGCGGCAGCTCATGTGCCTGGCGCGCGCCGTGCTGCGCTCCAACAAGCTGCTCATCATGGACGAGGCCACCGCCAACGTCGACCCTCAGTGAGTAGCCGTGTGATACATACTACAAGGTGACGGAGGGCGGGTCGAACTTCAGCGTGGGGCAGCGGCAGCTCATGTGCCTGGCGCGCGCCGTGCTGCGCTCCAACAAGCTGCTCATCATGGACGAGGCCACCGCCAACGTCGACCCTCAGTGAGTAGCCGTGTGATACATACTACAAGGTGACGGAGGGCGGGTCGAACTTCAGCGTGGGGCAGCGGCAGCTCATGTGCCTGGCGCGCGCCGTGCTGCGCTCCAACAAGCTGCTCATCATGGACGAGGCCACCGCCAACGTCGACCCTCAGTGAGTAGCCGTGTGATACATACTACAAGGTGACGGAGGGCGGGTCGAACTTCAGCGTGGGGCAGCGGCAGCTCATGTGCCTGGCGCGCGCCGTGCTGCGCTCCAACAAGCTGCTCATCATGGACGAGGCCACCGCCAACGTCGACCCTCAGTGAGCTCACAAATTAATTCGTAAAAAAATGATAATTGGAACGATTAATTCCTTATGTAAACTAATATTAGGAAAATCGGACAGACAGTCATCGTGACTGCAATAGTGATAAGCCATTTTATGGACATAAATAGTCAGTAGCATCGTTTGTAAAGCACTTGTACTGATTAATTATTGTACCATCGAAAGCATTAATCATCCTAAACTGAAGTAAGGTTATTTTTCAGAGCTTTCTAATAGATTTCATCTCATTAAGTGGATGTTTTAAATATCAAAGGATCGAATCCGTTTCTTGAGGGTTGGATTAGGCTTTTTAATCTCAATTTACATTTCTTTTCAGAACTGATTTATTCATTCAGAAGACGATTCGTCATCAGTTCGCGTCGTGTACGGTTCTGACGATAGCGCACAGGCTGAACACCATCATGGACTCGGACAAGGTGCTGGTGATGAGCAGCGGCGAGGTGGTGGAGTTTGACCACCCCTACATCCTGCTCAGCGACCCCGACAGCCATCTCTCCTCCATGGTCCGGGAGACCGGAGATAAGAACAGAGAGAAACTCTTCGAAATCGCGAAGGAGACGTACTATGAAAAAAATTTGAAAGAAAATATTGTGAGATGATACAAGGAGTAGCCTAGTTTTTACGCCTTTCGTGCACTATGGACTAATGTTCGTTTCCACCATCAACCTCTCGAGTGAAGGGTCTAATGCAGGCTGTAAGTGACGCCTTGCTTGAACGTTCCCTAAATGTAGCTGCTAAGTGCATCTGGACTGTTTTTTAGGGTTCCGTACCCAAACGGTAAAAACGGGACCCTATTACTGAGACTTCGATGTCTGTCCATCTGTCCGTCTGTCTGTCCGTCTGTCTCCAGGCTGTAACTCAAGAACGGTAATAGCTAGAGAGTTGAAATTTTCACAGATTATGTATTTCTGTTGCCGCTATAACAACAAATACTAAAAACAAAATAAATTAAATATTTAAGGGGGGCTCCCATACAACAAACGTAATTTTTCAAACATTTTTTGCTCGGTATCAACGATGACAACAAGTAGGCACTTGAAATTTTCACAAAAGCCTTAATTATATGTGTACTTTAATAATTAAAAATAATATTTAAATAAAATAATAATTTAAGGGGGGCTCCCATACAAAAAACGCAATTTTTGGCCTATTTTTGCTCTATAACGGTACGGAACCCTTCGTGCGCGAGTCCGACTCGCACTTGGCTGATTATTTTGCTTTTGGTTACACTTCCAGTGCTGACATTTCTATATTTGTCGATTTTTTGGAGCTTATTGAGGCCGATTGACATTAATTATACCCTGTTTTAAGTGGTTGTCCGATTTATTTTTTTTATCCATACTAATATTATAAATGCGAAAGTTTATTAAAAATGCGCACTCGAAGATTTTCATTTCCTCCCTCCCTCCCTATGTTTTATGTCCAAGTCTTTATTAAATTATAACTTAGTAATCAATTAATGTTTCCGAATCGGAACATTAGTTTTCTTGTAATATTTTAGTTGTTTAAGTTTTATACTTGTGTTAAAAATAAAATAATAAATTATTTACTCTTTTATTTGTTGAGTCCATATTTGTTGTGTTATGACTTTATGAGAAATGTTTTGCTTTTGGATTTGTTGAAACATACATAATTATTTTAACCAATTAATCCCCAAGCGGCACCCGGCTGTCGCATAACAATTGAAAATCAACATTTTGAATTTTGGAGGGGCGCGCCATGTTATCGTGGTTACAAATTGGCACAATAGATATTTTAGAGGATTTATTTATTAATGTCAATTGCCGAAAAAGTTACTATTAGAACAAAATGGGAATGACAAGAAAAATGTGTGAGAAACGACGTGTCTGAATGTAATATTGGTTTTGAACCTGAAATAAATAAGAATAATTATTATATATTGTGTTTATTCTCAACAATCGTGGTTTATCTCTATCAATATTATGTATTAAGCAGAACTTAGGACTGCAATGTGTTTATAAAGGTGCTCCCTCACCGGGATCATTCGCGTGTTATGTAACATTATAGATTCGACTTTGAGCATTACCTACATTACAATACTACTTACCTCCCTGACTGACGAGCATTTGCGTGTAATGTAACATTATAGATTCGACTTCGAGCATTTCATCACAATAATACTACCTCCCTGACTGATGAGCATTCGCGTGTATAACATTATAGATTCGACTTTGAGCATTCCATAGCAAGTTGACTTCACTGTCACGTAGCATTCATGTTACAGGTTGTATCAAGATATTACACTATCATTACAGGGTGCGCATTGTAATTAATGCTCGATTCTCCTCCCTCACTGATGTAATGCTCGACTCTGTTACGTTACATTACAAGCGAATGCTCCCGGTGAGGGGGCAGCTAAATTTAATTATATATATATATATGTATTGGGAAAAGGTGGTAATGTGGCCCCTGCATATACATTGGCCCCTTCAATATTTTAATGTTTTAACAACGCTATCCAGTATAATTTTGGTGGAACGGGATGCTCGTGGCATGCTACTAAATATATAGCACCGTACAAATCCAACAGAGGCTGTCAAGTTCGATTGTCATTCGATCGAGTTTAAACTTGCGACCGGCGCAACTTTTAAATGTGTGTGATTTTATTTCGATAGCTGTTGTTAAGAAACAGAAATATTTGGCTTTTGACTAATGGGCTATGTAGCCTGTGGAGGCTCCAAAGGTGACTATTACATTTGTTATTTTTGCCGATAAGTTTCAATTGTGCAATACATTTAATGTGACATCCCCGGGGGGCCACATTACCATCACTTGCTCTCAAAATACCAAATATGATTGATTTAGAATAATTAAAACTTTCGATTATCCTGCACGAGTTTTATTTATTCCCTAGTAAGAAATGTTTAAACAAATGCATAAGAAGTCCCATAATGTATTTTTTAGGTTTCTGACTCCTATATTTTTTAAATAATGCTTGATAAACAAAGTGGGGGGCCACATTACCACCTTCTCCTACTCGTATATAGTATACGAAAGAACTAAGAATCTGATACCGATATCAATGTCTTCAAAGACGAGACTTATAAAACCAGGATTTTTTGATTTTAGAGTGACTTCGGCTCTAGAGTCTAGGCTCTAAAGTTTAAGAGTATCTAATTGGTATCTAGGGACACGGTAGTGCCCCCGCCGAGACGAGCCAAGCGAAGCGCAAGGGTACTAATTCCTACCTACCTACCTACCTTTTCTCGAAGTGTTTTGTGTGTTTTTTTAATGAACTATTTTATCTCAATATAATTGCATAGATTAAAATTACTAACGAAAGAAACCTACTGCCTACAGAAAGCCCGTATCATAATCCACAACACGCTTACACGGTGTCTTTTACGACAGTTTTGATATTATGATAACAATTATTTCAACTCATTGTGATACGATTAAATTGAATGAAAGTAAAATTGTGCCTTAAATATGAGATAATAGTGACAAGTTACGAATGGGTGGGTACCTCTTCCATCATCTAGATTTTAACACTTACAATCTGACTGATATACCTGAATATTATGACGACACAGTTTACAATTTTTATCATAATAATAGGTTTATAATAATCCGAAGAATGGAAACGTGAGTTAAATATCTAAAGTGAAGATTATGACGATGATTTAAGATCAATTATATACCACAGTATCCGTTAGCGGTTAGACTGTCTGTCTGTTACCTCTTCACGCTCAAATTGCTGCACCGATTTTGCTGAAATTTGGTATGGAGATACTTTGAGTCCCGGGAAAGGACACAGGATATTTTTTGTCCCGAAAAAATGTACTATTCCCACCCGATAAACGACTTTTGGCGCAACGCAGTTGCGGGCGTTATCTAGTTATATTATAAACTAGATGACGCCCGCAACTCCATTGTGCCAAAACTCGTTTATCGCGCGGGAACCGTACATTTTTCCGGGACAAAAAGTATTCTATGTTCTTTCCCGGGATTCAAAGTATCTCCATGAAAAATTTTAGCAAAATCGGTTTAGCGGTTTGGGCGTGAAGAGGTAACAGACAGACAGATACACTTTCGCATTTATAATATTAGTATGGAAGTATGGATGCGAAGATGTTTCTGTCTGTTACCTCTTCACGCATGCAAACCGCTTATTTGATTATGATGAAATATGGTATGGACTATCCAGGAGATACTTTAAATAGCGGGAAAGGACTTGTTATCCCGGAAAAATGTACGGTTCCCGCGCGATAAACGAGTTTTGGCGCAACGGAGTTGCGGGCATCATCTAGTAAACGTATATTTTCATATAGCTCTGTATCTTAAGATACGAAGATGTAAAAATATACATTATAGCTGTTGTGTGTGGTCTCCTGACGATTTCTATAGAAAGATGTATCGAGATGTATCGTGCTATAATATACATCTTTACATTGCCTGCTCTGTCTGTGACAGCCTTAAAACAGGCAAGTCTAAAATAAATCTGGTTAAAAAAATCTCATTTTGTAAATTAATCTGCAAATGACGGTTAATTGTCGGAAGTCAATATTTACCTAATTACCTAATAATTGAAAACTAATAAGATCTATCTAGATTCTAAATAATATAGTCGCACATAAAAAGAATAATAAAATGTGTCAGTCTATCATAAAATACAGCCTTATATTTGATTTCTTTTTTTCTTTTTCTTCTTTTTTGGCAACTTGACACAAAGGATGTGTATGTTGTGCCACAGACAAGGTAAAAAGGTAAGGAATATGGCGGGAAAACCATATTCCTCCTTTTATAATTTTCATCATCATTTTCATGTATCGTCAGGTCTAAAGTCTAGACAAAGTCTAAGTAAAAGTCAATACAGTCGCAGGAGTCAAGTCGGTCGATTCAGTAAAGTGGTAGACGCTTTACTGAAACTTTCGATGGAGTTTTGGAGGGAACACAAAATAGCACGTTTCTGGATATTACATCACTTTCCTACACTTGTGCATGAACACGAATATCTAATGGTTAATATTTTCTTTAAATAAAATATTTTCTTTAAAATTTGAAAAGATTAAAAAAAGGTGACAAGGAAATGCGATGCGATGAGCCATCTAAACCTGAACTTTATTTACTAAAGGTGAATCAAGAAAATACATATTTTACAGAGCTCCGCGTTTAAATTGCCCGCGGTGTGGGACTGCTAATGAAATGAACCACTTAAGGGCGTTCCCTACGGAGATTCCGTAATTTACCGTATTTAAAGCCTTATAAACTTATAATTTGAAAGCTACAAAGTTATAATAAAAATACAGCAATAATCTTCAGTATATCAACATTCCTTTCCCCGTTTTAAATTTTCTATTTTTGTTTATTATACTCATGATATCAGCTTCCAAAGTAAAACCAATTTATTAAAATTCAAGCATACATTCAGCATTTCCTTAGGACTTATAAATTACTTTTATTTGAAACACACGCCAATAGATCGACAATATCATAAACTACTTATTCCCCGTTGTAATTTTTTTAGGACAATTTTGAACTAAGATCAGTAAAAAAACAGGGTTTTGGTGCGATCTCGGCAACGCGGCAAATGTATGGCCAAGGTCGTTTGCTCGGGGGACGGTCTTAAATTAATTATTCAAATTTGTGTTTCAAAAGTAAAATATAAAAATGCAACCTATCACCTTATCACATTGCAATGTGAATTAACTCTCAGTTCATTTGTTTAGGGATCAGAAATCAACAAGGATAAAAGAAACTATGAAAACTTTGTTAATTTTTGAAGTTCGAACTCCAGACGTTTCCGTTTATTAATTGCTGACAAAATACCATTAATTGCAACGTAAAAAGGTGACCTCACATGGCAATTTTTGACAGCAGATTTTTAAAAAATATCCTTGATCATTGGACTTATTTTTATATTTGCATGTTTAACACACAGAATCAGCCCCTATTTAGAAAAAAAAAGGATCAAAATGTTTTATTCCAATTACCCCGGTATAGCTAGAGTCAATTTAATTTCTCACTTTTTACCATCAGATTCTGGTAGACCTATACCAATTTTTTGAGTCAACATATTAAAATACCAAGTAAAAATAATGAAAGCAATAAAACATTATTCATACTATTCTATTTAAAATAGCTTCATAACACCTTTTTCTTCCCGAACCGGTTACAACAACGGTGCTATGTCCACCATTTTCATAACATTGGCGGCACGCTGGCAGGGACTTAAACCCTTTTATTATAACAATGTGCTATGCGTCCCGCTACTCCGCCTTTATTAAAAGATGTAAATACCAAGCAAAAAACTACGCTAGTCACTTAAAGCTTATTTTAGGTTATTGGCGATGGCACATAGAATACATTTCCGGTAAAAAATACGTTTCGATGGCACTTACACCCTTTTATATTTCCAGTATTCAAAATATTTTCTTGTTAACTATATCACAGTATATTTTATGAATAATACAGAAATGCTAATTCATATAGGTACACAGAAGCCTTCTGTATTTTTTACTTTGAAGTAGCCAAGGCTCATATATTACTTATTACCTAACTTATTCAAATATTATAATTTATATTAATCACTATAATATAACATCCCTAATTAAAAGATGTGCTGCATACAGGCCTTATTGTTACAAATTAGCTTGACACACTATTGTTAATTTTAGCTTAGTAACTGGGTAAAATTATAATTGTTAAATTGAGTATTCCTAGGTTTCATATGTAGTTTACAAAATTGATATGAGTCACGACGGAGCCTGCAACTTATTTTATTCGACCATGTTGTCCTTAATCGCATCGAAGCAGAGACTATTTGATAAATAACAAAAAATTAAAACCGACTTCCATGGTAAAAACAATAATAACATCCTTACAATGTGAACTAAAAAGTATTAAATAATTATTCCTATCTAATAGTGCCTTTTTCCGAATTCGGCTAAAACTCAACTATTTCTGTACTCAATCTTCATCATTTTGAAGTCGGTACCAGATACAGCTGAATCTTCAGTTCTCTGACAGAATATTTGAAACTTTTGGAACTGGCACCGACTTCAAAATTATGAAGATTGAGTACAGAAATAGTTGAGTTTTAGCCGAATTCGGAAAAAGGCACTATTAGATAGGAATAATTATTTAATACTTTTTAGTTCACATTGTAAGGATGTTATTATTGTTTTTACCATGGAAATCGGTTTTAATTTTTTGTTAAAAATAATAATTTCACTCTTTTTAGTTACCAGAGTAAACCATCGCGTACTATAAGTAGAATAATACACCTGTATAATATTATTCTGCGTATCTTATTACAGTCACACTTACAAAATATAATATCAGCTGCAGCCTGCAGATAATTTTAAACAATACATTTTAAAAAAATCGAAGTGAACACGTGACGTGACGTGGTAAGTAGCCGGTCACCGGACTAGTTTCAATAGGCTGGCACTCGCTCGACTTGTCGCACACTCAGCACACATAGTACCTACCCGGCCCGCGCCGCCGCGCCGCCGCTCGCTTGACAGCCCTGGCAGATTGAAGTGAGACTGCAGAGAGTGTTATTGTACTATGAACGCTAAACGCAATGCAAAAGGTTGAAATTAGGTTGTTTTCCAGAATACGAGTATCTCGGCGAAGTGAGACAGAATGTTACATTATCGAAGCAACTTCAACTTCTCAGAATTAATGTCAAATGTGTGCCTTATGCTCTGGAGATAAGGTTGAATTTGGTGACATTGGTGACCCTGACGTGGTAATGATGATGATGATGATGATGATGAATGTAATTTGCATAGTAGCATATGCTTTCAGTTCTTAAAACAGCGCCTAAACTCCCAAACTTGTATTTATAAGGAATCCGGAGTTCTCTTAGTATCTTCGGAACCATAGTATACCTCGGTGCAAAATCTTGCGTTTTGGTAGCATATGCTTAGGATGCTTCTCATAAAACCAAAATCACCATATGTTTCCATATAAATTTCGAGGAGTTCCCTCGATTACTCATGGATTCCATCATCAGGTCACCACTTTTGTGAACATGGTATCAAATTGGAGTAAAACCTAATACAACAAAATAAAAATTTCGAAAATCGGTTCACAAACGGCGGAGTAATCGTTGAACATACAAAAAAAAATCCACAGCCGAACATATAACCTCCTCGTTTTTTGGAAGTCGTTTAAAAATCGTGGGACCACAATATGTGATCCAGTCATCTCCGGTTAAGGACCACCGTTTTAAACGAACGAGTTAAACTGTAGTCTAAATGAGGATTAATTACTGACAAAAATGTACTACGTGAAAGATAAAGGATGTTTGTAATGAATTTAATCAAATTACGATAACGTCGGCATTGGATTAGGTATCGGTTAGTTATTTGCGACGGCGGTGCGCGGCGGACAAGTGCAAGCGCGCAGTGTAAAATGGGTGTAAAAGTTGAGAAGAAGATTGATAGAAATGAGCTGGTATCGCCTCTGGAGAAGTCCCCGCCGGGGCTGTTCTCCCGGCTGTTTTTCTTCTGGACGTTCCCGCTGTTCACCAACGGCAACCGCCGGGACCTGGAGGAGTACGACCTGGTGCCGCCCAGGAGGATCTACGGTTCGAAAGGCGCCGGCGATGACTTAGAAAGGTTAGTCGGGGGCTTAAACAAAAGCAAAAGTAAAGTTTGATATTTTCAGTGACAAAATTGTTACGCATTGTCCCGTCTCTACTTCAAAATTGTTTAGTTCGCATTGCCTCTACATGGAAAACCTAACCGAAATGTCCATACGCCGATGAATATAATGATACCTCTCATTTATTAAAACAAAATGATCTTATAAATACTTATAATTCATATTTATACTTGATTATAAGCTATGAATTGTGTCACTTTTTTAACATAGATACCTACTAGCTACTACTAGCGAGGGTCTGTACTAGCGAAAACACGATATCGTAAAATTTTCTCGATTGAAAAAATCACAATGATATGGACTAATGGATCTAAATTTCACGAATATTCCATTTCTTTTGAAAACTGTGCATTCAACTGGTCTATATTTTTATAAATTATATAAAATTATATTACCGAGGGAGTGTACTAGCGGATTTTTAAAATGCTTTAAATATTTATCGAGTTATTAAGAAAAACTTAAATTGGCGCTGATTCCGCGTCGTTCTTTTTCACCTTACAAGTTACGCCCGTCATAATATGAAAGACGGGCGTAAGTGTGAAGTTGGGACTTTATATCTTTGAATAAAATAAAATAAAAATCAGCCAAGTGCGAGTCGGACTCTCGTATGAAGGGTACCATGTTTTTAATATAGTTTGTTACAAATATTTTTTATTTTATTTTACTATTAATTACGAAATTACAAATACAATTGAGGATTTCGTGAATATTTGAATTGCCTACTGGATGGCATCCCATTTTGGTTATAGAACAAAAAGGGCAAATAGTCACGTTTTTTGTATGGGAGCCCCCTTGAAAATTAATTTTATTTCATTTTTAGGGTTCCGTAGTCAACAAGGAACCCTTATAGTTTCAGTCTGTCCGTCCGTCTGTCTATCCGTCTGTCCGACTGTCCGTCCCCTTTTGCTCAGAGACTATAGGACATACAAAGCTGTGATTCGGCATGAATGCACGTATTAATGTTGCGACAAAATAGTATAATACCATTAAAAAAAAAATTAAGGTACCTCTCCCTACACATCAATCGGGGATGACTTTTTTTTTTCGCTGTTGTTGGATAGTTATTACATAACCAGTATCTTTAAATGTATTACGAGTATTCAAAGATCACTTTCCGATTTAGGGATCCATTTGTGAAATATGCAGTTTTAAAGTGGAAAAAATCGTTACAGTCCAGTGTCCCCCACTTCCACCAGCTAAACGGATGGTTCTGGAAATGAGAAAAAATTCAGGGAGTAGGAAATATGCTGAATTAAAAAGAAAAACTATCACGACGAAAAAATCGTTAGTGTCCCCCACAGAACATTATTGTTCTGTGGTGTCCCCTTATACCAGCTAAACGGTTGTTTCTGGAAATGTGTAGGTAATATCCTGAATTTAAAAGGAAAATTATCACGGCTGAAAACTTCATAAGTTATTGAGTAATAGTCGATCAACTAAAAAAAATGTATTCGGAGAAGTAGGAACTTTTCGTTCAAATTCCTTACATAGCTAAGATGATGTTGTTAGTTGTGTAAAACACGTTATTAATGTACATTCATTATGTAACCATTAAAAAAAATATCAAAATCTAGCGCTACTACTCCGTAGTACCTTACATTAGCACCTTACATTGCGCGTGGCCCGACACGCACTTGGCCGGTTTTGGTTTTCTTTTTTGTTATAGCGGCAACAGAAATTCACAATCTATCATAAAATTTTAGCTATTCTTGAGATACAGTCTGGAGACAGACAGACAGACAGCGAAATCATAGTTATATTGTCCCGTTTTACACTTTGGGTACGGAACCCTCAAAAATAAAATTGCTTGATTTGAAAAAAAAGTTGATTGAGTACAAATTATGCAACATAGTTTGAAAATCTTCAATTGATTGACATGAAATCAATTTTATTAATGATAATTAATTCGGTGCTTACTTTGAATTCAAGTACGAATTGTTTTTTGTCGTGATAGCGGTCGGAGCATTTAACAATAAGAACTAATCGGAGAGATTAACAACAATAAAATTTTTAAATTGCATTGTTATTTCTTATTAACTGGTTGCTAATTACACGTTCAATTTTAGACATTTTCTTTAATAATTTCCAACTAAGAATAAGAATAATTTTACTAACAACTTTACATCTGTTGACTGTTACATATTAATTAATTTTGATTGACAAGTACAAATTGCATGTAGAACAGCTGTAGCATCTATTTTTTACTTAATATTAGGTACATGTGCCCGTGTTTGTCGGTTTCGTTATCAATGTAATAATGTTTTTTTAGAGATAATACTGATTTTCATTTTGGCGTCTCTGGTATTAATGCGTAAAAATTTTGTCACTGAAAATTTAAAAAAACTTTTTTAGGTACTTGTTAATATGTTTATAATGATAAATGATATAGAGTTCATATACGTGCTATCCCATAACAGTGGGTACATGTAATATAAGGTGACAATAAAATTAAGTGCCAATGTTATGGTTATCGCTTAGTTATCTGCGGTTTACACATAAAAGTGACAAGCAAACTAATACAAGAGCATTAGGGTCAGTTCACATCCATGTGGAACGCGAAATAAAAGCGATTCAAAATTAATGAGTAAAATGGTGTGACATCCATACTTACCTATAATTAGAGATGTGCCGACTAGTCGCCAACTAGTCGGTAAAGCCGACTGTCCGGCCTTTTTTGTAGTCGGCGACTAGTCGGCAAATAGTCGGCAAAAAGCGCCGACTAATCGGCTTTTTACTTTTTTGCTGTTATTGAAATTACACGCTTGAACTCCATGTGGCCGCTGAGAACAATAGATTTCTAAGAATCCACGATCGAAGGATTAAAGAAAAGCCTTGATAATTATTAATTTTATAAAGTGTTCATATCACATTCAATCAGTATTACACATTTTAAAATTAAATAAAGTGTTTCTGAAATTAATTGCTAGTAGAGAAATTATCTTTGTAAATATAATTTTAACAACAAATTAAGTATGTACAAGGTGTAACAAAACTAAGTGATAATAATTTTGGGTGTGTATGTGTTCCTTGTAGAGAGCTCACTGCGAAAGTAGCAGCGCTGAAAGACCAAAAAATCTTTTCACTTTTGTATGGGGAAACTCGTGACGCTGGGGTGCTTGCCCATACAAAAGTGAAAAAATAAGGTCTTTCAGCGCTGCTACTTTCACAGTGAACTCTTTACAAGGAACACGTACACGCCCTAAGGTATTACCACTTAGTTTTGTTACACCCTGTATTATTAAATCGAGATTTCATGTATATGAAATATTTAATGCAAACCATCAACCTGTATCATAGAAACAAAATAAAGTAACGTACTCGAATTAAACACGTTTGCAGACGGGGTGTGCGACTTCCCGTGAAACAGCAGTAAAAAAGCGTTATGGAAACTTCTGTAACCTGCATGATCGGCTTGCCGAATAGTCGGCCGATTAGTCGGCTTCTTTGCAGCCGACTAATCGGCTAGTCGGCTAGTCGGCCAAAGTCATGATCGGCACATCTCTGCTTATAATATAAATGCGAAAGTGTGTCTGTCCGTCTGTTACCTCTTCACGCCCAAACCGCTAAACCAATTTTGCTGTTTGGTATGGAGATACTTTGAGTCCTGAGAAAGGACATAGGATACTTTTTATCCGGGAATAATGTACGATTCCCGCGCGATAAACCGATTTTGGCACTACAGAGTTGCGGGTGTCATCTAGTTTTGTATAATATTACTTCATGCCTCAGTTTAATATTACATAATGCCTCAGTTTCATGCCATGTTTCAGTGTACACTGAATGATTAGATGAAATATTCTTTATTGTGCACACAAAAAAGATACTAAAGTATTACAAAAATAGGCAAAATATTTAGGTGTTACAATGGCGCCCTTATTACCAGGTAGCAATCTCTTTCAGGCATACGGCAACGACCTAAAACTTAAACTTTAAATTGGCTACAAAGCCAAAGCAATGTAGAATTGAATTCAAGTCATTGTTCTCTTTGAATTACCAAATCACTCTTCTAATTAACACTTTCTTTCATCTCTTAGAAAATGGAAAGAGGCGGAATTCAAATCCAAGGCGGCGGGGAAGAAAGCGTCGTTTACAAGAGTTCTAATGACGACGTTTCTATGGTCGTTCATCCCGGGAGGACTCATGCAGTTTATGTACGTCGGCTTGAGGTGAGTACTGAGTACGTACTTGTAAACAATATACAATTAATACATACGTGGACTCGAGGCGAATACTTGTAATACAATATAATATTATACAATATAATATTATAAATGCGAGATCTATCTATCCTTTGTCTGTCTGTCTGTTACCTCTTTACGCCCAATCCACTGAACCGATTCTGCTGTTTGGTATGGAGAAACTTTGAGTCCCGACAAATATTATAGGATACTATTTATCCCGGAATGTACGGTTCCCGCGCGATAAAGGAATTTGGAGCAAGAAAGTTGCGGGCATCATCAAGTACAATTATTATGCTCGAGGTGAGCACTTAATGTATACAATATACATTATACAATTATACATACACAATATACGTGTATGATAGTGTGATAATTACGAATGGAACATGATACATATTTTCGACAGAAATTTGACTAATCATCATGACACGCTGAGGAAAATATTCAGTTTATCGATTAATAGATAGTAAAATATATTGACATGAGATTAAGTTTATTATATTTTGATCATATTTTGATGAATAATGAAAATTAATATTATTTCTCAAATACCATGCCTTTTAAAGTATAATCAAAAAAAAAAAAACATTATTTTAATTAATTTAATCCACGATTCAAGTGAATCGTTTAAGACTGTAACTTTACATAATATTATATACTGTGTGTGTATTGTTATAGTTTTAAGCTAGTTTCAATTAGTATAAACAGTCGTAAATAGAATATCTAGAATATCTATAAAGTCTGCCTGGATGCCGAATGTCGACAGGTGTGATACTAATAATCTTAATCCGACCGATAACCTCATTTTTGGCGTTGGTTAATTGTGTTCACTGGTGAATACTTAATTTAAAGGTTTCCGCTACAGCTGAATATTTTATTTTCATTTCGGGTTTATTTCGTTCCGCAGTTAAGGTTCTTGTAGAAACGAGTTTAACATTTATGAAATCTGTATCCTGCATCTGATTTGGCCTGCATAACTTTTTTATGTTAAGGCCAAAACACACAATTGCACTTTGATCTTTTATTTTACTTTTATATTTGTACCCCGATTCATTCTGTGCAACATCTGTGCCAACATCGTTTCTCGTTCAGTCCGCTTCCTATCAAAGAGCAAAATATAATTCTCATGTAGGTAAGTATGAGGCAAACCGTATATATTATACGTTGGTTTGATGTTTAATATAATATAAGAATGCTATTCTGTAAATTGTAGTTTACAAATAGACGAGATAAAGTAAAGGAAACAGCAATATTCAATTAAATTACTGGAATGAGGGTACCAACGGAACCCGACTTATGATTTTAATGTTCGAGAATTAGGTCACGATATCTTTAGTGGAATATACGGATAAACATTGAATTAATTTGACTAAGAGCATTTACATAAGTTGCGGCCGCATACTGATTCGCGCTAATAGGCGCTGCACGTGCACGGGAGAGGTGAAAAATCGATGTTACAATAAATATTCATGCCGCGGCTTCTGTCATATTTGATGACGTCACACTTTTTGTAGCCAAACCTCTGCATTATACCCATTTTTATGATTGCGCGTCCCCGTTTTGATAACCTCATTTTAAATTTCATTGTTTATATTTTTTTCATATTTTTCACTTCACTATAGATCTATGACGAGTAACATATTTTGGATTACCTTCAAGAATATTTTTCTGAATTAAATACTGAAATTAAAATAAAGGCAGTTCATGTTTTTATTACACAGTAATAATTATTGTAAGCTTTAATTTATTCAAAACAAAATATTTGCAATTTTTCAAGAATAGACACATTTAAAGTTCTGTATATAAAACTGCAGCGTCTAGACCTCTGGACCATACTTATTATTAATAATTATAGTATCGCTCTCGTCTACAATAATTAAATATTTAGTTATCAAAAGTAGACAAATGATATCGAATGGAAACGCCAGCCAATTAGATAAAAAAAAACTATTAATATTATTGTAAAGATATAAGAAATGACTCAAACTTTTTAACACGCTTTTATTAACTTGGGCTGTATGTATGTCACGGAATTTTTAAGCACGATTGTTACGTATCTATCTCCAGTAGGTAGTTGAATTAAATTACTGGAGATAGGTAACAATCGTTAACTTAAAAATCTTTGCATACGTATTCGATGCAAAAATTTGTTAAAATTAAAAAAAACGTGTTTTTTCAGTTTTTTAGGGTTCCGTACCCAAAGGGTAAAAACGGGACCCTATTACTAAGACTTCGATGTCTGTCCGTCCGTCCGTCCGTCCCTCTGTCTGTCTCCAGGCTGTAACTCAAGAACCGCTATAGCTAGACTTCTGAAATTTTCACAGATTGTGTATCTCGGTTGCCGCTATAACAACAAATACTAAAAACAAAATAAAATTAATATTTAAGGGTGGCTCTCATACAACAAACGTGATTTTTTCAGGCATTTTTGCTCTATATCAGTAATGGCAACAGGTAGGCACATGATATTTTCACAAAAGCCCTTATTGTATGTCTACGTCAATAATTAATAATAATATTAAAATAAAATTAAAATTTGAGGGGGGCTCCCATACAAAAAACACAATTTTGGCCTACTTTTGCTCTCTAACGGTACGGAACCCTTAGTGCGCGAGTCCAACTCGCACTTGGCCGATTATTTAATTATTATTTTCTTCTAGAACGGTCTCTCCTCTGCTGTTCTCTGAGCTGCTGACGTACTGGTCCGTCAACTCCACGATGTCTCGCGAGACGGCTGCGATGTACGCGGGGTGTATGGTCGCTGCCAACTGGCTGGCGGCCTTCTTCAACCACCACGGCAACCTGTACTGCCAGCAGTACGGCATGAGGCTGAGAGTTGCCACCAGCTCGCTGATGTTCCGGAAGGTATTATATATACACTAGCTGTGCCCCGCGGTGTTACCCGCGGTTTATTATAAAATAAATTGTGATATTTTCCCGCATTAAAAATGTTTTAATTCAAGGTATCAACTAACTCCATACTATAAGCTCCAACCGTTTAGTATATTCGTGATTTTTATATACCAGATTTTGAGTTGGAAGAAGACAAATATATCTGCGAAAACCGTATGCAAATCGGATCAGTAGTTTTCGTGTTAAAGCAAAAGTCTTATACAAAATCTGACCCCCTCTTTAGTCCCTTTAGAAGGGTGGGGGGATTTTTTTTATAGACCAGATGTTTAGTTGGAAGAAGGCAAATATATCTGTGAAAACCGCATTCAAATCGGATCAGTAGTTTTCGTGTGATAGTGGAACAAACATACAGACAGACAGACAGACAGACAAAAAAACTAACCACATTTTTGGCTTCTATAGCGATGTAGTAATAATACCCCCCGCTTATTATTTTTTGAATATCTTTAATGTACAGAATTTTCATTTCTACAGTTTTATTATATGTATAGAAGAGTGATATTCCATTTCTACTACGCTTAAATTGCAGCATACTATTCGTGTTTTTGGAGTCTTTCTTCTACTTTTGTTTCGGAAGATAAAAAATACTTCTTCGCACAACTTAAATAAAAGGAACAAAGAATCAATAAAATTGTTACTACGAGCTCACCTCTCCGGGCTCTGTGGCCGTTACGAGTCTTACCTACCTACCTGCCGGCAATCTACCTGCCTACAACTTTCTTGCCTACCTGAACCCTACCTGCCTGCCCTGCATCCAGTCTACTTTCAACATACCTATCTACAACCTACCTACCGGTGCCCCAGGAAAGTAAAGTACACGTAGGCACAACAGGGTCACACATTGTGAGAGACGAACCACGACCCCTATTCCCTATAATCTATATTCTTTTAATTTATATTTTAATGTATTTTTAAGTTCATTTCTATTAATTTTATTTAACACTTATAAGTGTTACAGTGATAAAATTTAATCAGAAGATCCTTAATAATATAATCTAGGAATACGATAGTCTCTACCAAAGGCAGGGCCTAATTTTTTTAGAAGGCACAAGTTATGTTCTTGTTAATGGTAAAGGTTCTAAGAGAGTTGGGAGTCGTTAAAGCAGAAAGAAACTTATTCATATCATTAGGGTAGGCAGTTACTTGTCCAAATACTATTAATTATTAAGTCTTCGTTGTGGTCTAAGCAAGTAAACATTTCAGATAATGCGTATGAACAATGGCTCCCTGGGCGAGACGACGGCCGGCAAGGTGGTGAACATCCTGTCCAACGACCTGCAGCGCTTCGACCTGGCCTTCCTCTTCCTCCACTACGTCTGGATCATCCCTATTCAGCTGGCCGCGGTTTGCTACTTGGGTTACCAGCAGGCCGGAGTGTCGTCTTTGATTGGTCTTGCAGCGTTGATTATAATAGCTCTGCCTATACAAGGTACGTTCAGTAGGAATTATTAATAACATCAGACCAACAGTGGCCTATTTGGTGCGTAGCCCAAATCGTCTCACTATCGTATTGTAAAATTTCACTTGACAGAATCACGCTTTTAATGTTATTAAAGTATCATTTAAATGAAGCCGAATTTTCATAACTTCAATTTTGAGCAGAGGCGGCGCAAGGCGTGGGCGATGTGGGCGACCACCCACGGCCTCGCGGTCCAAGGGGCCTCGCGCCTCTTGGACCCCGAGGATTTTTTTTGGGAATTTACGCGTTTTGAGACTCAAATTTTATTTATAAAAAAAATAATTGTCTAAAAATAATCCATTTAGGCCTAGGGGGCCTCGCAAAATGTATCTCGCCCACATAAAATTTTGGTCTTGCCCGCCACTGATTTTGAGTAATGGCTTTGTATCCAACCTTCCATGGCTATATCATCTACGCGCCAAAACTTCTTTGAGATAAATAAAGCCTTAATTTATGCGTGATGCAATAATACCAATATTTGTACGCAGGCGTTCTCGGAAAAATCATTGGCATTATAAGGTTCCGCACGGCAGAAAAAACGGATGCGCGAATTAAGATTATGAGCGAAGTTATTAATGGAATACAGGTAAAATTATAGAAAACTTGTTCTATTCATCAATTACTATTGATTTTCTCACCTTGTCCTCATTTTGTAAATGTTTATTTCTGATGCGGTTTTTATTGAACTTAAATCGGCAAACATCCTCAATGCACGTCGAGGAAATTATGAACTAAATTAGTAATTGACATTTGTTTTAATGTAGTAGCATTAGGATTAGGTAATTACGTTAGATGCATTAGACTTCAATTCGATCGATTTTGATATTCTTCTAGGTATGTTACCGTCTTAAAATTTGTCCCCTTCCGTCTTGTCCTGGTTTAACTCTTATCTTCGGGGCCGATTACAGCGAGTGATGATCAATAATGATTACTCTGACTGGTCTGATCTCGATGCAGGTGTTCCACAAGGTGGTGTACTTTCCCCTCTTCTTTTTTCTATATTTATTAACTTTATTGTTCAAATATTAGTGTCTAAATATCATCTCTATGCAGATGATTTTCAAGTATATCAGCACTTTACTTTACCCAATGCAGCTTCCGCCATAGCTCTCTTAAATGATGACCTTAAGCGTATTTGTGATTGGGCGCAGTCTTTCGGTTTACTTGTCAATCCTTCTAAAACTAAAGTGCTGTTAATAGGCAGTAAACGGATGCTAGCTCTACTTGAGGTACTCTTCCTCCTATTATTTTAAACGGCACTGCAATACCTTTCTCCGATACTGCTAAAAACTTGGGAGTAATTTTTGACGAACATCTGTCATGGAATGCCAATGTTAGCAACGTTAGTCGCAAAGTTCACCACACCTTGCATTCCCTCAAACTGCTTAAAAAGTTTCTTTCTACTCCTACCAAAATCATATTAGCGCAGACCCTAATTCAACCCATCATCGACTATGCGGACGTTTACTATTTGGATGTAAGCGAAGAGATCTTAAACAAATTAGAACGGTTGCAAAATCTGTCCATACGTTTTATTTTTGACCTAAGAAAATACGATCACGTGTCCGAATACAGAAAGCAGCTACGGTGGCTCCCTATTCGCTTCCGCAGAAATTACCGAATACTTTGTTTCCTCTTCAATATTTTATTTAGTCCTACGACCCCTTCCTATCTAAAAGAGCGCTTCTCCTTTCCCAACTTGCAAAATTTATCCTGTAGATCCTTTAGACGAACCCTTTTATATATCCCTCCTCATCGTACTGACTTCTCTGCATATTCCTTCACTGTTTATGCAGCAGCATAAACAAGCTCCAAGGAACAAGGAGTTCCAAAGCTTAGCAAAGCTTTGGAACTCCTTGCCAAGTCATATACGCGATTGCAAAACACTTGCACTATTTAAAAAAAGACTGCACGAGCACTATTTACGCCTATCCTGATCACGTCACCTATTTCAGCAAGTCCTAATAATATTGTATTTTATGTATATTTTTATTTGTGTTTTATACTATATAATATAAGTATGTATATTGTATAATATATTATCGATACTTTGGCAAATAGAATTGCGTTTACAATCTTAAATTTTAATTCATAATTAGTATAATACTTATTCTTAGATGTAATATTATGTTTATTAAGTTCTATATTTTAATTATTATTTTTTTGTTACATTAATACCAAATTGTCGTGTGCACTAATATTATTGTTACCTCTTTTTTTAATGTTTCCTGTAACAGGTTTACTGGAAGAGATTCCAATTTGGAATAAGTAGTACCTTTGTACTAAAATGTATCTCTAGTTTTAAGTTTTTTTTGTAAGCTGGCTATGTGTACATAAATTATTAAATAAATAAATAAATAAATAGGTTAATTAAAGTTGTTAGTGTGTTAGTGTTCATGTGACTTTTAAATTAACATCTAGATTCTAGACTCTAGAGTCTAGCTGGCTCTAGAGCTTTGATTAGCCAGTCTCATGTTTTGAGCTAAGACTTTGCTATGAAGAAATTGGTACGGGATACCTACCTTTTTTTTTAATAAAAATGTAGGGTTAAATTTTGTAATTCAGTTCAGTTTTTCATTATTTTAGGTGATCAAAATGTACGCATGGGAAATTCCATTCCAAAAGGTCGTTGGAGACAGACGCAAAGAGGAACTAAAACAGATTAAACTGGCGACAATACTGAGAACTATATTTCTTGGCTTCATGATATTTACCGAAAGAACTGCGCTGTTCTTTACTATTTTAACCTACATTCTTTTAGGGAATGTGTTGACGGCGAATGTGGTAAGTTTTTATTTATATATCAAATCTAATAGCATCCATTATAAATTTCGTATAATTATGATATTTCGTATATATGATAAAGATAGTAGAATTACTATTTTAATATAGGTTCATGCGTTGTTCGATCCACTCCATTTTCTATCAAACAGTAAAACAGTATTACCAAACGTCAAATACCAGGTTTTTTCGTTGGTTTTAAATTTTATTATAATTTCGTTTTGTACTCTTACATGAAAGGGACTGGATAAAACAAGGAACAAAGTTGTATTAATATATTGCAATCAGTGTAGTGACCTCTTTATTCCAACATTATTGATAAGCAATTTTACTTGCTTCTCTTTCTCAGTTCTGCTAATTTATTTTTTTTACCTTATTTATAACACTATGAATGAATCATTTATTGAAGTAGGCGCAGAATTTTATTGTATCTAGCCTTCTTACTAGTATTGAACACACCTATTTAACAATGGAAAATTATAACCCAATCAATAAATAATAGAATGTTTATGTCCGATAACAATCGATCGTATTTACTTTAAAACTGATAGCCTACTAACGATTAATCCGTTTTCATGTTTAACATTTTAGAACTAATTGCCTTATAGTTTTTTGCAACTACAAGAGAATATTCTTAGTAAAGTTACACGGTGATCACTGCGCTTAAATTGTTTTATTTAAAATGTTTAAAATTACAAAAAAGTTGTTAAAAAGCCTAAAAAAGACTTAGAATTCTTTCCACGATAATGTGATTTCTTCACAGGAAATTTTGTTTCTCCTGAAATTACTTTTGTCGAAAGTAAGTAATTTTCTTGATGGCGTTAAAAATATACAATTAAATTTTTCATAAAATATACAATATTAATTATAATCTTGTTTGTAATACGCATTACGCATACGTCAATAAAGACATGCAAAGAACCCCTTATCAGACGCATTACATATATTTTATTAAATATTTACAAACTTACATTAATGACTATCTTGTTATAGCATAGTAAATAAAATACAGAAGTTAATCATCATAATTTATTTTCATTCATTCTTAAAACTTACTTACTAAAAATTTTATGGGAGCGTAAAGACGCCTGTGCACAGGGCTGTAATTATTACTTAACTTTAATTTTGACATCAACTTCTTTAGGAGAGAGATTTTTAACAAAATGATATAATATTCATAATTACAAATTATTCATGAAAAAATATCAAAGCCAAAAAGGTCACGAAAAATTTTTTTATAAAAAAGATTGAAAAGCACTGCCACAAATCTTAGGTACTAAAGTACCTAACAGCTAGAGGTTAAGTTAGGTTCACCATAAAGAGTGATCAAGGGCAGCTTAATTTCGTCAGATCTACACCAAATTACCAACAATATAAGCATTAACATTTCATTTACTTTTCAGATATATCCTCTACAACAGTTCATGAATGCTGCGCAAATTAATATTACGCTAATTCTACCTCTTGTCATCTCTTTTACGTCGGAATTATTCGTATCTCTACGTAGAGTGCAAGAATTTTTAGATTTGGGTGAGTGTGAAACGCGTAAGAAGCATCAGGGAATTAAATCATTAGCAGATGACCAGTCGTGGTTAGGCATGACGAAATAATTTAGGTCCATCATCCACCTAACAATTTCTTTGATGGTACCATCGAAGAAATTGATTCACAGGCACTAGGCAGTTAAAGGACCTATGTCATTTGGTCGGTTTATGTCAATTCAAAGCTGGTCATAATCTGTCGCCTGGGTTTGACATAACTCCGCCAACTTACGTAGGTCCGCCAACTGCCTTTGAATCAACTTATCTGATAGTACATAAAGTAAGTACAATTATTATTATAATATTATGTTACTGTTTCTATAATACCGTAATGTTATTTTCAGACGATAGACCAGATTTGGCCGGACTCGATGGAGATCTGGCTTTACCCAGCAAGCTGTTCCGTAATATGGAGGGTAGTTTTAGGAAGGATAAAGAAAACCCAGTAAGGCCACTTTCGTACCAGCGAAATGATTTATCATTTGGAAATGATCTTAACAATATGGGTAATTATAGCTTTCCTACGACTTAATTTTTCCACACTCTATCTCTTATCACAAAAGTATGAAAAATCGACTATATCACTAGACTGAATAATATTGTGTTATTCATTAAAACGATAAAAACACACTACATTTCTATAAATAAACATTTACTGCTTTTTCCCGGAACAAAAATCATGTTAAAAGATAAGTGTATGTTCGTAGACGATTCTTCGTTTGAAACTGCTACCCTACAATAAATAGATCTAATCAATTAAATGACAGATTATCGGCCAAATATGCGGTTCCGTCGCAGTCTGTCGGTATCCAACGACCTGGCGGTGGAGCTGCGCGACGTGAGCAGCAGCTGGACCGGCGACGCCAACTTCCTGGCGCTCAAGAACGTCTCCGTGCGCCTGCGCCGCGGGAAACTCTGCGCCATCATCGGTTCCGTCGGCTCCGGAAAGGTAAGAAAGAAGGAACGATGTATTTGTTGAATTTTGTGTCCCCCTCTAGGTTTCTATTAGTAGGAGTTGGCAAATAAAAAAAAAAGACTAAGATCTAAAAGGTGTTAATACTTTTAAAGCAAAAAACGAGTGTTCTACAGGGATTAATTTCAAGGCCATATCTCTGTGCACTACAAATTGTGTCGGGTTTTACTAATACCTTAACATTTTTTGTGTAAGCCTAGTATTCTAAATAATATTCTCTTTCCAGTCGTCCATATTGCAACTGCTGCTAAAGGAGCTGCCCGCGGCGTCTGGCACCGTGTCGGTGTTCGGGAGCATCTCGTACGCCAGCCAAGAGGCCTGGCTCTTCCCTACCACCGTCCGCGAAAATATTCTATTCGGTTTACCCTACGATCCTCAGAAGTATAAGCAAGTAAGGGCATATATTTCTTTGATTTAACAATATATAATTATTTAGCACTGTTAACAGCATTGTTTTTAATGGCAGATATTAATTTTAGGTGTGCAAAGCGTGTGCCCTAGAGAAGGACTTCAAGCAGTTCCCGTACAGCGACCAGACTCTTGCAGGAGAGAGAGGAGTGTCCCTCTCGGGCGGACAGCGCGCCAGAATCAATTTGGCCCGCGCCGTCTACAGAGAGGTAGAGATAATATAATTAATTCAATTTTACAAAATGTTTTTGTTGCACCACCTCTTTATTTATTTTTGCTTACTACTAAGGCTGACATCTACTTGCTGGACGACCCGCTGTCGGCGGTGGACGCGAACGTGGGCCGGCAGCTGTTCGAGGGCTGCATCAACGGCTACCTGCGCGGACGCACGCGCATCCTCGTCACACACCAGATACACTTCCTCAAGGCGGCCGACTTCATCGTTGTACTCAACGAAGGTCGAGTCGAGAACATGGGTACATTTGACGAGCTTGTATCATCTCGAAAGGACTTCTCGCTCATGTTATCGTCTCTACATGAAGGGAAAGACAAGGACACCGATAGTATCGGTTCAGGGGTGAGTCATTAAAATGTTAAATAAAATTTTATAAAAAACAAAACATCACATGCGTTAATATTATTTTTATCGTTTTAGAAATTGGAAGATAAGATCAAGCCACCGATGTTGAGAGCCATTTCGACGACTGAGGAGGAGGAAGGTGGTGAATTTGAAGCGCAGAAAATGGCCGCCGAAGAAAAACAATCGGGCAACTTGCGTTGGGAAGTGATTGCCGCGTATTTCAGATCTGGCGGAAACCTCTGCTATATAGTGTTTATCATGCTCCTGATATTTATGACTGCAGGCAGCGCGGCAGCTGCAGACTATTGGATTAGCTACTGGTGAGACTCCAATTTTAGTTATTATTGTGAGTTATGACTCGCGTAAACTTGCTGCGATGTAACTTTAGGACGATGTAACAATTTATAACCTACTTCTATTCTAGTTTCTAACCGTAAATGCCTTAACAGTAGCTCCTAAAATGTAGAAATATATCTATACCGAGCTTATTACAAATATGTCGTAAACGTAGAACTAATAGTGCTCGACAATAATAACATTTTTTAATACTGAGCAGAATAAATAAAAAAAAATACTTTTGCTTCTGTAAGCAAAATAATATCTAATCATGACTTAAATTATCATAAATTTTTAGGTCTAACCAAATGGCAATTTACGAGGAAGACATGGTCGGACAAGAATTAGGTGAGTGTATCTTCCCGTTTCAACCGACAGCCTTCTAGGTAGAGTGCTCCTCAAGTAGCATTTCGGACAGAGAGGCGCTTTGCGTAATAATGAGTTTCAAAAGTGCTCAAGAGTGCCCTTAACTTGTAGGCTTCTTTTGTAAACGTTTAATATGATATCTTTTTAGGGCATAAATATATGGTTTTCAAATTCTTAATTTTTTCTACGTTATTTAATTCAAAAGTTATGCTGGTAAATACAGGAGTAAATTAAAATGTTGTAGGGTAGGTTGTAGGGTTCAAGTTTTATAATTTATTTTACACTTTATCTGTATAAAATGGTTTTTATACAGATACAGATAAAGTTAGTTTTTTTTTACTTCCAGACCCAGGACTAGATGTTCAAGTTGGCAATTTAACTACGGGGCAATATGTAATTATTCACGGAAGTATCGTTATTGTGTGCATTCTTTTGACCAACATAAGGGTATTCCCGTTCGCGTCGATGTGTGTAAGGGCCTCACAGAAACTACACAACCTGATGTTCTCTACCATGCTTCGGGGCATTATGAGGTTCTTTGACACAAGTTCTTCTGGTAAGAAAAGTGATTTTTTTTCGTCATTGAACTCATAGAACTTAGACTGGCCATAGACGGACCGCAAATTGCAGTCGGTTCTCGACTGTGATGCTGTCCGTCTATGGCCGGCCTTACAAATGTTTTTGGCGCACGCTAACTTTTGCGATATCAAGGTATTTCTTGTAAATTATACCTCTATGACAATCTTCCAAGTATTGAAGAAAAGATTTTGTTTTATTTTTTTATTTTTCAGGGCGCATTCTAAACCGATTCACAAAAGATATGGGAGCTTTAGATGAAATATTGCCTCGAACGTTGCTGGATGTGTTCCAAATTTACAGCACTCTAGTATTTATTATCGTCCTCAACGCTGTAGCTCTGTATTGGACGCTAGTTCCGTCTGCAATCTTACTCGTCTTCTTCATGTTCTTCGTGAAGGTTTACTTGAAAACAGCTCAGGGTGTGAAACGTTTGGAAGGTGTCAGTAAGTATCCAACGACTCTTTGCAAAATCTATTCTTAATTAAATAAAATTTAAATTTTCAATCAAAATCTCTAGTTACCTGCATTAAAAATTCTATATAAATCTTATTTACATAAATATTGTAATGGAAGAAAATATTAAATTACATAATACTATTTTCAGCTAAAAGTCCAGTATTTGGTATGGTTTCATCATCACTCAACGGCATTGCTACTATAAGATCAGCAGGAGCTCAGCACAGACTTATAAATGAATTTGATCAGCATCAGGTATATTAAGATTAAACTTTATGATTAATAATTTTTTTACTAAAATAATATGAATTATAATAAATACCCCTTTCCAGGACTTGCACACTTGTGCATGGAACAGTGTACTAGGCGCTGGTTCTACGTTTGGATTTTACTTGGATACTATGTGTCTAGTTTACTTGACTACGATCATTTTCGTGTTCCTATACGTAGACTTTGGTAAGTAAAATAACATTTTATATCTACCTAGTTATATTAAGGTATAAAATGATACATAAAATATGTCTTTTTTTTTTTGTTTAACCTTATACGCACCAAATAGGCACCAAAACTGGAGAAGTGCTAATATCTGTGATATTAATAATTTATGATTATTTGGAAGTTTCTTAGGTACCACTAACACTAACTTTTCAGTGACATCACACGTATTTGCCTATTCGTAGGAGATGCAATAGCAGTGGGCAGTGTGGGTTTGGCGGTGACGCAGAGCAACACTCTGACTGCGATGTTGCAGCACGGCGCCCGCATGTTGGTGGAGTTCATAGCGCAGCTCACCAGCGTCGAGAGAATACTGGAGTACACCAGGATAGAGGAAGAACAGAACCTCTTTGAAGGAAGTGAGTTATTAGCATTACCTTTTTTTGGAAACTGGATAGTTTTTATTTCTGTTGTTTTCACTGATGTTCACGAAATTTCGTGTCGTAACCCTAGATAGCACTTCTTAAATTTTGTTCAAAATTTTTTTCAGAAATCCAAGTTCCACCGACCTGGCCGTCTGACGGTATGATTTCATTCCAAAACGTGAACCTTAAATATGCTCCTGATGAAGATGTTGTACTGAAGAATTTGAATATAAACATTGAAAGCGGATGGAAGGTGAAACATGTTAATTTTAACAAACTCATCAACAGCTTTAATTTGCAATTTCTTTTCTGTTTCTTTGATACTTTTAACTTATGTTCGTTTCTTATGTCTTATCATGTATTTGTACAGGTGGGCATCGTTGGTAGAACTGGAGCAGGGAAATCTTCGCTTATATCAGCTTTGTTCAGATTCGCCTATTTAGATGGAAGGATAACCATCGATGGCATTGACACGTCTGTCGTAGCTAAGCAGGTAATTTTCACTTTTGTTATCAGTTCTTCTTGTACTCAAATTACATATTTCTTTGTTATTGTTTTTTTGTTATTTTTATAATATTGTGTTTATACAATATCTTAAACATCATAACTGCAATTTTATTTCAGACCCTGAGAACGAAAATTTCTATTATTCCTCAAGAGCCGGTGCTGTTTTCAGCTACAATTCGATACAATTTGGACCCATTCAATATTTATAGTGACGAGGATCTGTGGCGTGCTTTGGAACAGGTGTGAACGATGTTATTATAAGTTATCATCCTAACTATAGTATATTTTTGTTTTTCTAGACTCTACGGTGTTTGCCTTATTATAAGTAATGTTGTTGTTGTATTTAAGGTGGATATGAAATCCGCGGTGCCGTCTCTGGACTTCAAGGTGACGGAGGGCGGGTCGAACTTCAGCGTGGGGCAGCGGCAGCTCATGTGCCTGGCGCGCGCCGTGCTGCGCTCCAACAAGCTGCTCATCATGGACGAGGCCACCGCCAACGTCGACCCTCAGTGAGTAGCCGTGTGATACATACTACAAGGTGACGGAGGGCGGGTCGAACTTCAGCGTGGGGCAGCGGCAGCTCATGTGCCTGGCGCGCGCCGTGCTGCGCTCCAACAAGCTGCTCATCATGGACGAGGCCACCGCCAACGTCGACCCTCAGTGAGTAGCCGTGTGATACATACTACAAGGTGACGGAGGGCGGGTCGAACTTCAGCGTGGGGCAGCGGCAGCTCATGTGCCTGGCGCGCGCCGTGCTGCGCTCCAACAAGCTGCTCATCATGGACGAGGCCACCGCCAACGTCGACCCTCAGTGAGTAGCCGTGTGATACATACTACAAGGTGACGGAGGGCGGGTCGAACTTCAGCGTGGGGCAGCGGCAGCTCATGTGCCTGGCGCGCGCCGTGCTGCGCTCCAACAAGCTGCTCATCATGGACGAGGCCACCGCCAACGTCGACCCTCAGTGAGTAGCCGTGTGATACATACTACAAGGTGACGGAGGGCGGGTCGAACTTCAGCGTGGGGCAGCGGCAGCTCATGTGCCTGGCGCGCGCCGTGCTGCGCTCCAACAAGCTGCTCATCATGGACGAGGCCACCGCCAACGTCGACCCTCAGTGAGTAGCCGTGTGATACATACTACAAGGTGACGGAGGGCGGGTCGAACTTCAGCGTGGGGCAGCGGCAGCTCATGTGCCTGGCGCGCGCCGTGCTGCGCTCCAACAAGCTGCTCATCATGGACGAGGCCACCGCCAACGTCGACCCTCAGTGAGTAGCCGTGTGATACATACTACAAGGTGACGGAGGGCGGGTCGAACTTCAGCGTGGGGCAGCGGCAGCTCATGTGCCTGGCGCGCGCCGTGCTGCGCTCCAACAAGCTGCTCATCATGGATGAGGCCACCGCCAACGTCGACCCTCAGTGAGTAGCCGTGTGATACATACTACAAGGTGACGGAGGGCGGGTCGAACTTCAGCGTGGGGCAGCGGCAGCTCATGTGCCTGGCGCGCGCCGTGCTGCGCTCCAACAAGCTGCTCATCATGGATGAGGCCACCGCCAACGTCGACCCTCAGTGAGTAGCCGTGTGATACATACTACAAGGTGACGGAGGGCGGGTCGAACTTCAGCGTGGGGCAGCGGCAGCTCATGTGCCTGGCGCGCGCCGTGCTGCGCTCCAACAAGCTGCTCATCATGGACGAGGCCACCGCCAACGTCGACCCTCAGTGAGTAGCCGTGTGATACATACTACAAGGTGACGGAGGGCGGGTCGAACTTCAGCGTGGGGCAGCGGCAGTTCATGTGCCTGGCGCGTGCCGTGCTGCGCTCCAACAAGCTGCTCATCATGGATGAGGCCACCGCCAACGTCGACCCTCAGTGAGTAGCCGTGTGATACATACTACAAGGTGACGGAGGGCGGGTCGAACTTCAGCGTGGGGCAGCGGCAGCTCATGTGCCTGGCGCGCGCCGTGCTGCGCTCCAACAAGCTGCTCATCATGGACGAGGCCACCGCCAACGTCGACCCTCAGTGAGTAGCCGTGTGATACATACTACAAGGTGACGGAGGGCGGGTCGAACTTCAGCGTGGGGCAGCGGCAGCTCATGTGCCTGGCGCGCGCCGTGCTGCGCTCCAACAAGCTGCTCATCATGGACGAGGCCACCGCCAACGTCGACCCTCAGTGAGTAGCCGTGTGATACATACTACAAGGTGACGGAGGGCGGGTCGAACTTCAGCGTGGGGCAGCGGCAGCTCATGTGCCTGGCGCGCGCCGTGCTGCGCTCCAACAAGCTGCTCATCATGGATGAGGCCACCGCCAACGTCGACCCTCAGTGAGTAGCCGTGTGATACATACTACAAGGTGACGGAGGGCGGGTCGAACTTCAGCGTGGGGCAGCGGCAGCTCATGTGCCTGGCGCGCGCCGTGCTGCGCTCCAACAAGCTGCTCATCATGGACGAGGCCACCGCCAACGTCGACCCTCAGTGAGTAGCCGTGTGATACATACTACAAGGTGACGGAGGGCGGGTCGAACTTCAGCGTGGGGCAGCGGCAGCTCATGTGCCTGGCGCGCGCCGTGCTGCGCTCCAACAAGCTGCTCATCATGGACGAGGCCACCGCCAACGTCGACCCTCAGTGAGTAGCCGTGTGATACATACTACAAGGTGACGGAGGGCGGGTCGAACTTCAGCGTGGGGCAGCGGCAGCTCATGTGCCTGGCGCGCGCCGTGCTGCGCTCCAACAAGCTGCTCATCATGGACGAGGCCACCGCCAACGTCGACCCTCAGTGAGTAGCCGTGTGATACATACTACAAGGTGACGGAGGGCGGGTCGAACTTCAGCGTGGGGCAGCGGCAGCTCATGTGCCTGGCGCGCGCCGTGCTGCGCTCCAACAAGCTGCTCATCATGGACGAGGCCACCGCCAACGTCGACCCTCAGTGAGTAGCCGTGTGATACATACTACAAGGTGACGGAGGGCGGGTCGAACTTCAGCGTGGGGCAGCGGCAGCTCATGTGCCTGGCGCGCGCCGTGCTGCGCTCCAACAAGCTGCTCATCATGGATGAGGCCACCGCCAACGTCGACCCTCAGTGAGTAGCCGTGTGATACATACTACAAGGTGACGGAGGGCGGGTCGAACTTCAGCGTGGGGCAGCGGCAGCTCATGTGCCTGGCGCGCGCCGTGCTGCGCTCCAACAAGCTGCTCATCATGGATGAGGCCACCGCCAACGTCGACCCTCAGTGAGTAGCCGTGTGATACATACTACAAGGTGACGGAGGGCGGGTCGAACTTCAGCGTGGGGCAGCGGCAGCTCATGTGCCTGGCGCGCGCCGTGCTGCGCTCCAACAAGCTGCTCATCATGGACGAGGCCACCGCCAACGTCGACCCTCAGTGAGTAGCCGTGTGATACATACTACAAGGTGACGGAGGGCGGGTCGAACTTCAGCGTGGGGCAGCGGCAGCTCATGTGCCTGGCGCGCGCCGTGCTGCGCTCCAACAAGCTGCTCATCATGGACGAGGCCACCGCCAACGTCGACCCTCAGTGAGTAGCCGTGTGATACATACTACAAGGTGACGGAGGGCGGGTCGAACTTCAGCGTGGGGCAGCGGCAGCTCATGTGCCTGGCGCGCGCCGTGCTGCGCTCCAACAAGCTGCTCATCATGGATGAGGCCACCGCCAACGTCGACCCTCAGTGAGTAGCCGTGTGATACATACTACAAGGTGACGGAGGGCGGGTCGAACTTCAGCGTGGGGCAGCGGCAGCTCATGTGCCTGGCGCGCGCCGTGCTGCGCTCCAACAAGCTGCTCATCATGGACGAGGCCACCGCCAACGTCGACCCTCAGTGAGTAGCCGTGTGATACATACTACAAGGTGACGGAGGGCGGGTCGAACTTCAGCGTGGGGCAGCGGCAGCTCATGTGCCTGGCGCGCGCCGTGCTGCGCTCCAACAAGCTGCTCATCATGGATGAGGCCACCGCCAACGTCGACCCTCAGTGAGTAGCCGTGTGATACATACTACAAGGTGACGGAGGGCGGGTCGAACTTCAGCGTGGGGCAGCGGCAGCTCATGTGCCTGGCGCGCGCCGTGCTGCGCTCCAACAAGCTGCTCATCATGGACGAGGCCACCGCCAACGTCGACCCTCAGTGAGTAGCCGTGTGATACATACTACAAGGTGACGGAGGGCGGGTCGAACTTCAGCGTGGGGCAGCGGCAGCTCATGTGCCTGGCGCGCGCCGTGCTGCGCTCCAACAAGCTGCTCATCATGGACGAGGCCACCGCCAACGTCGACCCTCAGTGAGTAGCCGTGTGATACATACTACAAGGTGACGGAGGGCGGGTCGAACTTCAGCGTGGGGCAGCGGCAGCTCATGTGCCTGGCGCGCGCCGTGCTGCGCTCCAACAAGCTGCTCATCATGGACGAGGCCACCGCCAACGTCGACCCTCAGTGAGTAGCCGTGTGATACATACTACAAGGTGACGGAGGGCGGGTCGAACTTCAGCGTGGGGCAGCGGCAGCTCATGTGCCTGGCGCGCGCCGTGCTGCGCTCCAACAAGCTGCTCATCATGGACGAGGCCACCGCCAACGTCGACCCTCAGTGAGTAGCCGTGTGATACATACTACAAGGTGACGGAGGGCGGGTCGAACTTCAGCGTGGGGCAGCGGCAGCTCATGTGCCTGGCGCGCGCCGTGCTGCGCTCCAACAAGCTGCTCATCATGGACGAGGCCACCGCCAACGTCGACCCTCAGTGAGTAGCCGTGTGATACATACTACAAGGTGACGGAGGGCGGGTCGAACTTCAGCGTGGGGCAGCGGCAGCTCATGTGCCTGGCGCGCGCCGTGCTGCGCTCCAACAAGCTGCTCATCATGGATGAGGCCACCGCCAACGTCGACCCTCAGTGAGTAGCCGTGTGATACATACTACAAGGTGACGGAGGGCGGGTCGAACTTCAGCGTGGGGCAGCGGCAGCTCATGTGCCTGGCGCGCGCCGTGCTGCGCTCCAACAAGCTGCTCATCATGGATGAGGCCACCGCCAACGTCGACCCTCAGTGAGTAGCCGTGTGATACATACTACAAGGTGACGGAGGGCGGGTCGAACTTCAGCGTGGGGCAGCGGCAGCTCATGTGCCTGGCGCGCGCCGTGCTGCGCTCCAACAAGCTGCTCATCATGGACGAGGCCACCGCCAACGTCGACCCTCAGTGAGTAGCCGTGTGATACATACTACAAGGTGACGGAGGGCGGGTCGAACTTCAGCGTGGGGCAGCGGCAGTTCATGTGCCTGGCGCGCGCCGTGCTGCGCTCCAACAAGCTGCTCATCATGGATGAGGCCACCGCCAACGTCGACCCTCAGTGAGTAGCCGTGTGATACATACTACAAGGTGACGGAGGGCGGGTCGAACTTCAGCGTGGGGCAGCGGCAGCTCATGTGCCTGGCGCGCGCCGTGCTGCGCTCCAACAAGCTGCTCATCATGGACGAGGCCACCGCCAACGTCGACCCTCAGTGAGTAGCCGTGTGATACATACTACAAGGTGACGGAGGGCGGGTCGAACTTCAGCGTGGGGCAGCGGCAGCTCATGTGCCTGGCGCGTGCCGTGCTGCGCTCCAACAAGCTGCTCATCATGGACGAGGCCACCGCCAACGTCGACCCTCAGTGAGTAGCCGTGTGATACATACTACAAGGTGACGGAGGGCGGGTCGAACTTCAGCGTGGGGCAGCGGCAGCTCATGTGCCTGGCGCGCGCCGTGCTGCGCTCCAACAAGCTGCTCATCATGGATGAGGCCACCGCCAACGTCGACCCTCAGTGAGTAGCCGTGTGATACATACTACAAGGTGACGGAGGGCGGGTCGAACTTCAGCGTGGGGCAGCGGCAGCTCATGTGCCTGGCGCGCGCCGTGCTGCGCTCCAACAAGCTGCTCATCATGGACGAGGCCACCGCCAACGTCGACCCTCAGTGAGTAGCCGTGTGATACATACTACAAGGTGACGGAGGGCGGGTCGAACTTCAGCGTGGGGCAGCGGCAGCTCATGTGCCTGGCGCGCGCCGTGCTGCGCTCCAACAAGCTGCTCATCATGGACGAGGCCACCGCCAACGTCGACCCTCAGTGAGTAGCCGTGTGATACATACTACAAGGTGACGGAGGGCGGGTCGAACTTCAGCGTGGGGCAGCGGCAGCTCATGTGCCTGGCGCGCGCCGTGCTGCGCTCCAACAAGCTGCTCATCATGGACGAGGCCACCGCCAACGTCGACCCTCAGTGAGTAGCCGTGTGATACATACTACAAGGTGACGGAGGGCGGGTCGAACTTCAGCGTGGGGCAGCGGCAGCTCATGTGCCTGGCGCGCGCCGTGCTGCGCTCCAACAAGCTGCTCATCATGGACGAGGCCACCGCCAACGTCGACCCTCAGTGAGTAGCCGTGTGATACATACTACAAGGTGACGGAGGGCGGGTCGAACTTCAGCGTGGGGCAGCGGCAGCTCATGTGCCTGGCGCGCGCCGTGCTGCGCTCCAACAAGCTGCTCATCATGGATGAGGCCACCGCCAACGTCGACCCTCAGTGAGTAGCCGTGTGATACATACTACAAGGTGACGGAGGGCGGGTCGAACTTCAGCGTGGGGCAGCGGCAGCTCATGTGCCTGGCGCGCGCCGTGCTGCGCTCCAACAAGCTGCTCATCATGGATGAGGCCACCGCCAACGTCGACCCTCAGTGAGTAGCCGTGTGATACATACTACAAGGTGACGGAGGGCGGGTCGAACTTCAGCGTGGGGCAGCGGCAGCTCATGTGCCTGGCGCGCGCCGTGCTGCGCTCCAACAAGCTGCTCATCATGGACGAGGCCACCGCCAACGTCGACCCTCAGTGAGTAGCCGTGTGATACATACTACAAGGTGACGGAGGGCGGGTCGAACTTCAGCGTGGGGCAGCGGCAGCTCATGTGCCTGGCGCGCGCCGTGCTGCGCTCCAACAAGCTGCTCATCATGGACGAGGCCACCGCCAGCGTCGACCCTCAGTGAGTAGCCGTGTGATACATACTACAAGGTGACGGAGGGCGGGTCGAACTTCAGCGTGGGGCAGCGGCAGCTCATGTGCCTGGCGCGCGCCGTGCTGCGCTCCAACAAGCTGCTCATCATGGATGAGGCCACCGCCAACGTCGACCCTCAGTGAGTAGCCGTGTGATACATACTACAAGGTGACGGAGGGCGGGTCGAACTTCAGCGTGGGGCAGCGGCAGCTCATGTGCCTGGCGCGCGCCGTGCTGCGCTCCAACAAGCTGCTCATCATGGACGAGGCCACCGCCAACGTCGACCCTCAGTGAGTAGCCGTGTGATACATACTACAAGGTGACGGAGGGCGGGTCGAACTTCAGCGTGGGGCAGCGGCAGCTCATGTGCCTGGCGCGCGCCGTGCTGCGCTCCAACAAGCTGCTCATCATGGACGAGGCCACCGCCAACGTCGACCCTCAGTGAGTAGCCGTGTGATACATACTACAAGGTGACGGAGGGCGGGTCGAACTTCAGCGTGGGGCAGCGGCAGCTCATGTGCCTGGCGCGCGCCGTGCTGCGCTCCAACAAGCTGCTCATCATGGACGAGGCCACCGCCAACGTCGACCCTCAGTGAGTAGCCGTGTGATACATACTACAAGGTGACGGAGGGCGGGTCGAACTTCAGCGTGGGGCAGCGGCAGCTCATGTGCCTGGCGCGCGCCGTGCTGCGCTCCAACAAGCTGCTCATCATGGACGAGGCCACCGCCAACGTCGACCCTCAGTGAGTAGCCGTGTGATACATACTACAAGGTGACGGAGGGCGGGTCGAACTTCAGCGTGGGGCAGCGGCAGCTCATGTGCCTGGCGCGCGCCGTGCTGCGCTCCAACAAGCTGCTCATCATGGACGAGGCCACCGCCAACGTCGACCCTCAGTGAGTAGCCGTGTGATACATACTACAAGGTGACGGAGGGCGGGTCGAACTTCAGCGTGGGGCAGCGGCAGCTCATGTGCCTGGCGCGCGCCGTGCTGCGCTCCAACAAGCTGCTCATCATGGACGAGGCCACCGCCAACGTCGACCCTCAGTGAGTAGCCGTGTGATACATACTACAAGGTGACGGAGGGCGGGTCGAACTTCAGCGTGGGGCAGCGGCAGCTCATGTGCCTGGCGCGCGCCGTGCTGCGCTCCAACAAGCTGCTCATCATGGACGAGGCCACCGCCAACGTCGACCCTCAGTGAGTAGCCGTGTGATACATACTACAAGGTGACGGAGGGCGGGTCGAACTTCAGCGTGGGGCAGCGGCAGCTCATGTGCCTGGCGCGCGCCGTGCTGCGCTCCAACAAGCTGCTCATCATGGACGAGGCCACCGCCAACGTCGACCCTCAGTGAGTAGAGTGTAATACATACGACCAAGTGACGCTGTACTTTGACACGCTTCGGCGTGAGGCGGCTGCAGCTACTTTGCTCTTTACGTGTCTAAAGCGTGAATGAAATTATTTATTTCATACCTCAACGATTAAGTTTCTCAAAAAAAAGGATGTTCGGAAAAACTTTTATTTCTTCAACAATGTTGTAAAGGTAAAATCTTAATAAAATATACTCGTTTTTTCCAGAACTGATAATTTCATCCAGCAAACAATTCGTCGTCAGTTCGCGTCGTGTACGGTGCTGACGATAGCGCACAGGCTGAACACCATCATGGACTCGGACAAGGTGCTGGTGATGAGCAGCGGCGAGGTGGTGGAGTTCGACCACCCCTACATCCTGCTCAGCGACCCCGACAGCCATCTCTCATCCATGGTCCGGGAGACCGGCGACAAGAACAGCAGAAAACTTTTTGAAATTGCGAAGGAGACGTACTTCCAGAGCAATCTGAAAGAGAATGCAAGATGAGAACGGAAGGATTGTAAAAGCCTGATGTTTTTTGTAACAAGTCATAAAATAAGAATTTTAATTGGAAGCCGAAAGCTAAGAAGTAAAATATCAAACCTTAAAAAGATGCAAACATTCATACTAATTTTCTATACCACGTTTAGTTTTTGTAAAGACAATAAAAATAGCAATAACGCGTATCTATACTGTAAGTAACAATAATAATTTAGGTATAGTAGGATTAGGGTATAAGGACCACGGTAGAAGGAACTGAAGTAATTTTAATAAAATGTAAATACTGTAAGTTTTACAATTTAAATATACGAATACTTATGTATATCATTCCTTATTTATAATTCCTGAATTTGACAAAATGAAGGAACTTTTCAAAAACCATACTCGTTCACGACCAATAAAACTAACCGCTACTATAAACCTGCCTCATTACAAATATACAATTTCCAAACTATTAAACAATGCACACGATGACATTCTAGTTTCGTAACATAGTGAAACAGGAATCCGCAGGTACTCGGGAAGCGGCATGATGTGTGTTTCTGGGAACATAATCTACATGCGGCCGCATACATAATGTTGCGGTGCAAATGTGCGCGCTGAAATTTCTTCTTGCAAAGTAAGCTTTGCTCCACCGAAAATCTAGTTAAAGATTTTGTTTCTTCAGTCTATTTATATGTAGCTTTAGAGATTGTTTTAAGATTGTATTGTATTTAAAACAAAAGTAATTTATATATAGGCTTATCAAACCCTATTTGTTAGGAAATGTCATCTAGTCATGGCTTTGATAGTGGCGCTTACAAGGAAAAAGAGATTTGGTAATAACTTACTTAATAATCTGAATTGCACAGGCACTCGTATAGATTCCAAGCTACATACATCAGAAGTACCAATATTAGCATAGCCACACAGAAAGGGTTTTCCCTGATTTTGGTCAATATTGCAATACAGTCGCATGATCCAGTGTCAGCTACTGACGACCGTGCCAGCGCTGGCTTAGATTCCACAGCCCCTTCCATTGTTATGAGGCGAATTTATTTAATTACTTTTCAATTTATTTTTATTTTATCACTTTTTTCATTATTTTATATCAAACTGTAAATTTTTATTGTCAGTAATGGATCAAACCTCAATTGTCATTATTTACGACATAGTCCAGTATTGGTCCAGTACATATTTTGCTCTATGGTCAATGTTAACAAAATGGTCAACAACATGGTTAAAACATGGTCAATGGTTAAAACAGTTTAGAGATCTTTGGTTAGGGCGCATTTTCATTAGTCGTTAACTCGTACGGTATACAGCATGCGGGGAGTCTATGACAACTAAATGACAACTAATGGCGCATTGTCATTGGTCGTGGCATGCGTTTCAGAAATCTCCCGCACCCAGCATGCGACTGCATCGACCAGTGAAATTGCGCCATTAAAACAAAGATTTTAGAAACTTTTTGAAAAAAAAAATCTATTTAGATTTTAGACCCACAACAATGGTCAGTATGACAGTATATTATATCATAAGTCTATGGATCAGTATGTACTCACTATCGGTATTACGGTACTCGATAGTTTTACATCGGAACAGCTTAGTAGAACGATAATGGTACCGATTTTGAAGTCTAGGTCAAGTGATGCATCGGAGTAGACTAATTACAGGCCTATCTCACTTGCAACTATTTTTGCGAAGGTGCTTGACAGTAGGCTTAACGTAGAACTGCTGCCGTATTTAAAACTGAACGATGCACTATTTGCCTTAGAGCGGGCCTATCGACAGAAAGTGCAATCTTAGGTCTTAAGCATACTGTCTCGTACTACACGAGCAGAAGGACAGCAGTTTATGCCTGTTTCCTGGATTTGTCCAAAGCTTTTGACTCTATTTTATATGAAAAACTTTGGGAAAAGCTATTCAGGGCGGGTGTGCCTGTTGAACTTATCTCTGTACTGAAATATTGGTATGGTCAGCAGCGCAATCATGTAAGGTGGGCTGGGGTGTTCTCCGATGCATATGGCTTAGAGTGTGGCGTTCGACAGGGGGGAATCACGTCACCCATTTTGTTTAACTGGTACATAAACGATCTCATCTGTGAGCTCAGCAGTACACATACTGGATGTATAATTGATGGAGTTCCTGTTAATAATATTAGCTATGCCAATGATATGGTACTGCTGGGCCCATCAGTTGGGTCAGTTAGAAAACTGCTATCTTTGTGTGAGGTATATGCACAGGAACATGGGCTCAAGTATAATTCCAAGAAGAGCAAAGTCGTTGTATTTAAAAGCAGTGGAGATAGAACAGCTCATGACCTTCCAATAATGTTAAATTATATTGCACTAGAGTCTGTAAAAAGTTTTAGATACCTAGGACATATTGTTGCGCATGACTTGTCAGATGACGATGACATAGAGCGGGAACGAAGGGCTCTGGCTGTTTGAGGCAACATGCTGGCACGCAGATTTGCGCGCTGCTCGTGTGAGGTAAAGATAACCCTTTTCAAGGCCTACTGTCAATCCTTTTATTCGAGTAGCTTGTGGTTCCGTCATCGGCGTCGGACAGCCAGTGCCCTTCGTGTACAGTACAACGACATCTTCAGGGTGTTGTTGCGGCTGCCTCGGTTCTGTAGTGCTTCTACAATGTTTTGTGAAGCACGTACGGACGACTTTTATGCGATTAGTATTGTAACGTAATTACTTAAAAATGTTATGGATATTAATCTGAGAATAAAATTATTATTATTATTATGTTGAAACGAATTTGAGTCTCGGCTGTTTGCCGGATAAATGATCCAGGTACGGGCTAATGCCAAATAACCTGATTCACGTTAAGAATTATGATTGATGTGTGGTGAAACATGAAGATGGGTTAAGGAACCGACGGACTATAGAACAGGTGTCAATGACGATTGATTTTTGCATTTGTATGTATGTATTTTTATGTAGATTTATTGTTTTTAAGGCAGAATGTAGAGTTTTGGGGATGACGCCGGTTGAGGATATAATAACAGGTACTATTTTAACAGTATTCTGACGCCACATTTGCTTAATCTCATCTGCGAGGGGAATGTATTTTTGTATTTTTTCATTATGCTTTTGTTTTAGGTTATTGGTGTTGGGGACGGCGATATCTATAAGGTAAGTAGTCTTTTCAGATTTTATAGTGAGAGTTATATCCGGTCTATTGCTGAGGATGGTTCGGTCTGTGACAATATCGCGATCCCAGTAAAGTTTAACCGAGCTGCTTTCAAGGACATTACTAGGTTTGTACTTATAATATGGTGTATGTGTTTCTATAAGGTTATACTTTATTGCTAGAAGTTGGTGTATTTGTTTGGCTAAATTATCGTGACGGTGTGTATATTCTTTGCTGGCTAAAGCACTACATCCTCCAGTGATATGGTCTATGGTTTCGGTTATTTGGTGGCATAGTCTGCATTTGTCGGTTTCTATATTTTCTTTTAATATATATTTAGAATAATTACGTGTCTTGATTATTTGATCCTGTATTGCTATAAGAAAACCTTCCGTTTCACTATATATGTTACCTTTTGTTAGCCAGCTGAAGGATGCGTCCTGGTCTATGTGGTCCTGTTCTATTTGATGTGGGAATTTGCCATGTAGCGCTTTACTTTTCCATTTTATTATTTTATCATTGTCTTTTACGATGTTGTGTAGTGGATCAAACTGATTATTATTAAGTTTTAAAGATGTACCTGAATGAGGAAAATTTATTAATGCATTATGCAATTGACTTGTATGGGCTTTAGTGAAAAAGTATGTTCTTAAGTTATATATTTGATTGTAGTGCAGATTTTTTATATCTATGACGCCACGTCCACCTAATTTTCTTTTAAGCGTAAATCTGTCAGTTGCTGAATGGATATGATGTATATTATGTTTATAGCTTGCGATTCGTGTTGCGATGTTAAGAGCTTCGAGTTCAGTGTCTGTCCATTTTATTATCCCAAATGAGTATGTAAGTATTGGTACGGCGTATGTATTAATAGCTTTAATTTTATTATTATTATTATTATTATTATTATTATTATTATTATTATTATTATTATTATTATTATTATGTATATATATGAATTTTTGTCTCGGCAAATATGCCGGTTATGATTCAGGTACGGGCTAGGCCAAGTACGTGACTATGTATCTCAGCATCTATGATTAACTGTTCTTTACACCCCTTCGACCCTTTAGCGCATCCTTTTTGTTCTTCTAGTATAATTGTGTTTTGTGTAATATGCATGTTAAGTTTTTGTGTTATTATGGATGTAAGTAATTTATATCTGGTTGGGAGGCAAGTTATGGGACGGTATTTCGTTGGGTCAGTTGTGTTATTATTATCTTTAGGTTTTAGGTATGTGATTTCCTGTGTCAGATATGAAGGTATTGTCCGGGGATCATCTATGAATGTGTTGAAAATTTCTGCGATGTATCGGTGCGTTGCTGTGAAGTATTTTATCCAGTAATTTTGTATTTTATCCGGTCCCGGGGCTTTCCAATTTAGGGTTTTCTTTATTGCAACGGTGACATCATATTTGCTGATTATAATCTCAGGCATTGGGATCAAATTTTGACATTCCTGTATTTCAGAATCGAGCCAAGAAGATTGCATGTTATGATGGACAGGTTTGGACCATAGATTTTCCCAGTAGTTTTTTACTTCATCTATATTAGGCGGTTGTGTAATTTTGAAATTTTCACTAGTGAAGTTTTGATAAAATATTTTTTGATTACTATGAAATAGGATGTTATCTTTTCTTCGCGAGTTGCTGATTTTAAGCCGCCGCAATCGTTTTGATTGGGCTTGAAGTTTTTGTTTAAAGTTATCTAGGAGGTCTAATAGTTGTGCGTTGGAGAGATTTTTCGGGTTTACTTTTTGCTGCTTTCTTGGGGAGAGGTTGCCTGCGAGATATTGAGTCAATTGTCCTATTTCCTTGCGTAAATTCTTAATTCTGTTTTCAATTCTTTGTTGCCATTTTGGGTTGCTGTGATCTATTGTTTTATTTGTGTTTGTGTGTTTCAGTTGGGTTTTTTATTTTATTGTGTAAAGTTGCAGCTGTCATAGCTGCACTATATATGGCTATGTGGATTTCATCTAGGCCAGGGAACTCTTTTTCCTCTAAATATTTTGCAATTAGGTTATTGAGTACATTAACAGTTTTAATTATGTTGCGCGTTACATGAAGTTTTGGGATATTAGGTCTAAGAGTTGGGTCAGTACCAGAATACTTTATTAACATTTCTGTAAAGATGTTTTCAGTTTTCTGAGTTTCAGTGGAATCGGTATCAATATTTGTGTTAATTGACTCTATCGTAATTGTTTGTTCGAAGGTATCCGGAATATTTGGCGAGTTGATTGGTAGGTTTGTGGTTGTGATGGGAGAATGATATGGAATTATATCATTGGTAGAAGGATAACTATCTGCATGTAGCGTAGTAGATGGTGTAGTTTGTAGATCTGAATTTTGTGTTAGGTTATTTTGAATGTCTAAATCGGAATTATTAATAATTTGGGCAACAGCTGCTTTTATTTTATTTCTTTCAGGAAGTGATTTTCTATTATTGCGATGAATGACTCGGATCTGGTCTGCTAGCCTTTGTTCGGATATATGACTTAATTCTGGGAAAACTTCAATAAATTTTTTATGCAGTGATGGTCTGAAAGCGGTGAGGTTTGATTCACATGATGTTATGATATAGTAGCAACGGAGAAGTTCTTTGTTGATATGATCAGTCCACTTCATCCGTTGTCTACTTTTTCCAGCAAGAGTGGTTGGAGGAAGCATGTCCTGCAAAACAGTTCTTGCTGGTGTAATGTTGAGTTGTGGTTGAATAGTGATATTGTGGTCTACGGGGTTTTGGTGAGTATTTTGTGAAGTACTCGTAGATGGAGTGCTGTCAGAGATGGGCGCAGGATCATAAGCTATTGCTTCCTGTGTAACATCATCTGACATTAATGATAAAGATGTGGACCGTGATGAAGATGAATTGTCGAGCATGTACGACTGCGGTGACGAATGAGGCGATGGAAATAAGCTGACGGATGAGGTAGGTGATGATGGACACGAGTGTGTGTTGCTCGTTGTTGGAATTATGTTATCTGCAGCAGCGCAAGACTGGACAGAATTAAGCGATACGGTGCCCCCCCCAGAATACGTGGGGCTGCCCGGACCCGAAGGCCTGGGGCGGGATTCTCCATTGCTGTTCGCGCCGGTACCCGCCTGGGGTAGTATTTTTCTATTACGTAGTCGCATTTTATTCCTTAATTTGATTAAAACATAAAAATATAAGAAGAGTTAACAAAAATGGAAAGATAGTAGAAGAAGAAATAAAGGTGGTGAAAATTTGACAAACCAAAAACAAAAACGATGCAAAAACTAAGAACTGACATATAAAAAGGTGATGAAAAGATAGAAACGAGAAAGAAAGAACCGATGATCAGCCACGTGAGTACCTCACCCCGAAGAAAGTGGGGTGGCGCACCCAAGTGTTGCCCGGGGACACCAACTAGGAGGGACCGGCTTCACCCCCAAACCGGCTTCACCCCCTTATTATTATTATTATTATTATTATTATTATTATTATTTACTCCAAATCGAGTAAAATTTATCGTGTGGACCGTAAAACACAGCTCGAAGGCTCGCATTGAGCCGGCTCGATGGAATGAAATAAATCTTTTCCATCGAACTTACTCGACGCAAGCCGCCGAGCTTTTCTCAAGCGTGTGTAGGAAAATGCGAGATTTCCTAAATGTAGCCACCGCGCCGTCTCCATAGTTGAACAGACATCTTTTGGCCAAACGGTTCGGTGATAACTGAACGGCACGCGTCACTCGATAGATTAATGCTGAATGTATGGAAAAAAGCCTAAGCCATGGGTTTTACTCTACGTGATGATTACTCGATCGAGTAAAACCGTAGTATGAAATTTCCCGAGAATCAGCCGATCGCTCCATAATGGATGCACCTAATATTCTAATTTTCTACGCTTTCTTCGGTTTTTTATTTATTTTTCGAAAGAGACAAATAAATCGCCGAGCAACTAAGTTGCACGTGCGCGCATACCCTAAGTGGAAGAGTTTGAAGTTTGAAGAGTTGTTGAGCACCTTTGAGGCTATTTTGTTTTATGTGTGGTTTGAGTAGTTTTGAAATCATTACAATATTATTTGGGTTTGTTTTTTTTTTAATAAAATAACACAGTGCATAACAATAGTGGACCCGACTAACCGCAATGAGTATTGTGTACCCTACCAATGTTAAACAATCTGGTGCGGCTCCCAAATGCATGCCAAAAAAATATTCAAATCGGTCCAGTCATTTAGGAGGAGTACGGTGGTCGGTGAGTGGTGACACACGTAGTACATACAAACTTTTAGACACTACAGTCTACACCAATATACTTACAAGTTCTGTAAATGTTTTTTCTACGCTATACTGATTAAAGGTACAATTCCGTGCATCGCGATCGATCGCGGTCGCGCACGACCTACGACTGTCGTCGGCCGCTCGCGACCATAGTCAGCGTATGAAAATGTATGGCACCGCTTCCGAGGCCCGCGACTGACGCGCGTGGCCTACGACTGTCGTAAGCCGCGCGCAACCGTGCCATATAACTTTGACACGGTCGCGCGGGGCCTACGACTGTCGTCGGTCGCGCGCGCGCAATAAAGGCAAAATAAAAGAAAAACAATAATACATTGGTGACGGACAATTTATTTTATGGCAAATGAAATAAAACAAGTTACAAATGAATAACATACGGAGCCAAGATTCGAACAATACAGTGCTTATAGCGTTATTATAAAAGGACAAGAATATCCAACGATCCTTGATATCCAAATCTTTTGCAAATTAAAGTAAAGGATTTTGTGACGAAACTGTGAAACAATAAAATAGTACATTACGCACACGCACATAGGGCAGGAAAATGAGAAATGTCTTCAGACATGTGATCTGAGGCTTTCTTATTTACTGCCCATGGTGCGTATACTATTTTTCTCATCGAGGGAGGCGGAAAACGGCAACATCTATAAGCGCAGCGGGAAGAAAGTTGAAGTTTTCCGCCCGGAGGTGAGAAAAATACATTATTTCGAAGTTATTTATATTGCACAAAACTGTACTTGTGAGTTGTGAGACACAGTGGACTCATTTGGTTCTTTAATATATTTTATTCAATTCATTTAACATTGGTATAGGTCTACCAGAATCTGATGGCAAAAAGTGAGAAATTAAATAGACTCTAGCTATACCGGGGTAATTGGAATAGAATTTTCTAAATAGGGGCTGATTCTTTGTGTTAAACATGCAAATATAAAAATAAATCCAGTGATCAAGGATATTTTTAGGGTTCCGTACCCAAAGGGTAAAAACGGGACCCTATTACTGAGACTTCGTTGTCTGTCCGTCTGTCTGTCCGTCTTTATGTCCGTCTGTCTGTCTCCAGGCTGAATCTCAAGAACCACTATAGCTAGACTTCTGAAATTTTCACAGATTGTGTATATCTATTGCCGCTATAACAATAAATACTAAAAACAAAATAAAAGTAATATTTAAGGGGGGCTCCCATACAACAAACGTGATTTTTTCGGCCTTTTTCGCTCTATATCAATAATGGCAAGAGGTAGGCACTTGAATTATTCACACATTCTTTTGTTATATGTAAACTTTAATATTTAATAATAATATTAAAATAAAATAAAAATTTAAGGGGGGCTCCCATACAAAAAACACAATTTTTAGCCTATTTTTGCTCTGTATCGGTACGGAACCCTTCGTGCGCGAGTCCGACTCGCGCTTGGTCGATTTTTAAAAATCTGCTGTCAAAAATTGCCATCAGATTCTGGTAGACCTGTAATAATTTCATAAAAAATGATATTTACTTATTTTCCTGTTAAACATTATGACATCCAATATCCTTACAAAATTATTAATTTAATCCAAAAAGTTGTCATTTATATCGAAATAAAGTATTCTTGTATCTGAACGGGTCGTCTCTTCATAGTTTGATTCGACATTTTTTCGACACTTGCAATCAGTAACATAAACATCGTTGCCGAGTGTACAAGATATGTTTTTGTCTATGGTATTGTATTCAAAATATTGTATGGCTTCAGCAGATTTATTTTGAGAGTTGAAATAAAATGAAACTTGAGCAGACTTATTATCTTTCTTTTCAGATTTTCTTTGTGTGTTAAATGTTTCGTCGTATTCATTTATTTGATTCGTGTTCAAATAAATATCAGTATTTAAAAGGCAAGAAATCTTTTTGTCGATATTTAAAGTTTTTGGTACACCATATAGTTCAGAGTCGTAAGATTGATCTTGTGAATTATTAGGTACTTCAGCTGACATCTCAATATCGCTTTGGCTTTTTCTTTGTTCATACACTGAATCTTTTTGGATTAATTTATTCATTAGTACTGATTGGTCCTTATTAATATCCATTTTTTCTGATACACTTCCTTTTATTTTTAAACCTTCAATGCTTTTTTTATTAATGCATTTCTCTTGGTATTTTATCTTCAAACGTTCAAAATCATTCTCTATAAGTTCTGTTATCTTATCTAAAATCGTTGGCAGTAGTTTCTCGGAGTGATCATATTCTTTGGTACATGAGCATTGTACTTTTTTAATTTTGATCTTTAAGTATTCTTTTAACAAATTATATGCTCTCTGCCTGCTACCTTCGTGATTTTTAAAAGAGCATTTACACAATACTCCAAAAGTGTCATCAGTTACAATGCTTTTTATTTCTTTAATGATATTTTCATAGATAATTTTCTCTTCATCGACTGAGATGGGCTGTTTAAAGCTGGGTTTTAAATCTCTTATTTTGTCCTTGATATGCTCTTTAAGCAAATTTAAAGCATTTATTTCGATTTCATCTGCATTTGAATTTACATCACGACAGCAAACACAACTTTGTGGAGTGCTCACAACAGCTGATATATTTGCATTTTTTGATTCTTTAAATAAACCGGAATCTTTGATAGGCGTACCTAAAAAAGAAAAATATTAGAACAGTTCAATTTTCTTTTTTATTTAATTAAAATGCTTTGCATGACGCACCATATTCATTTGCCATATTATGTCCATTTAAACCATTTTTCACTTCATCATTATTTCCTCCAATTGAATTTAATTCAGATTTTTCCAGCGATATGGTCTCACTTCTATATGAAGTATTAATTATATTACTTTTAGGAGATCCGCTTATATCTGAATTAAGAAGTTCGGCATTGCAAAAGTTTTCATTTGCCATATTTAAATTAATGGCACACGTATATTTTGAAATAGTTGGCCAGACTTCTTTATTTATGAAGCATTTTCTATAATCTTTATTACTCTCCTTAGTATCTGGAGATATAATAAAATTCTGGTTATAGCTTTCAGTCTTAGTCAAACTATCTAAAAACTCATTAATGGACGTATTCGAAGGAATTTTATTAATACAAATACATTCTTTTGGACAACTGTTTTGTGCTTGTTCCTTGACCAATTTATTTTTTTTATCTCCTAGATAGAATGACTTGTAAGCACAGGTGCATTTTTTAACGTCAACATTTGATATGTCTGTTTTATGTCCTTTGTGTTGAGGTGATGGTCTTAATACACTTGTCGTATTATTCGATACTTGCTGAGTGTCACAAATATAAACACCAACTGTAGACGGCAGCTCAATGTTTTTCAATTTGTTTGTTTTCTGCTTCACGCGTATCGCTTTAGGTTTCAAAGAAATTTTATTTTTGACGTCAACGAAATCAAATTCTCCTACTACGATTGTGTCTTTCTTACTTGCATCTTTAACATTTTCATCTTTTTCCGGCTTGTCATCATAATTAATATGTGTTTGAAGAAATTGGCTGTTTTTATTCTTCAGTTTAGATTTTGATCTCTAAAATAATGAGTCACATCATAATAAAGAAAAAAGTTTAGCGATTTAGAATACCACTGTAATTTTTTTTAAATACAAACCGTTGCCCGCTGTATTATTTTTGTAAGTTTGTCTTCCATAACCTTTAAATCATCTTTTCCGATTGTTTCCTGTAATGTGAAACCATGTTAAACTAATCTTTTTATAGAACTGATTCTCTTACTGTATCATAGTTTAAAAATACCAAGCCTATGGTTTACCTTTTTGAGATTTTCTACTTGCTGTCTCAGCTGTGCTACGTCATTTATAGTCTTCTTTAGATTTGAGGAATCATTGATTTTTCTGGTGGTTTGTGGTTTTACGAACAAAGGAAATACTGCGTCAGCTAGAAGATTAATAAAGCAATTAATATGAGTCATATGACTGTAAAGCTTATTTCAAAATTTAATTTAAAATAATGTTAACTTTTTAAGTTTGTAATTATATTACTTAAATTATCTATAACTTGATCTTTAAAGTATAGTTTTCACAGAGCCAGTACTGGCTGCCAATAAGACTGGCAGCCAGTATTGGCTTGGTATATGCCGCATGTGAACAGTTTGGCCTGGCTTGAAAAACTGTTCACACGCGGCATATATACCAAGCGAATACTGACTGCCAGTCTTATTGGCAGCCAGTACTGGCTTTGTGAAAACTATACTTAAGTTACGTAAGTAGCTTTGTGCTTATAACTACTATAAAAATAGAATCAATCTTTATGTAATATTCTTCTTCTTAGTTTGCAGTTGACGTAAGTAGTTGACAATAAATAACTAACGCAAGTGTTAATTAGAGGTTGGAAAATTTCAAGTATGTATAGACAATTAATAAGATGCTTAAGCTGAGCATTGCATGAATGTAACTTTGAATATAAAACATTGCATCGGTTTCCATAAACATTACATTAATTGGAAAAATAGATATATTTTATTACATCATGAATCCCATATTATTATTTTTTCGTTACGTATAATCCGTTCTGTAAAGTTTGTATTTTTAATTAGTCGTAAAAATACAAAAATGGACTATATATTACATATATATATACCTCTTTTACTCTCTTTTCTACATTGACAAGGTGGCCCACGCGATGATATTTGTAGAGCTTCAGCTTTTCGTTTAAGCATTTGCTCGGCCAGTTCAGCCGCTAGACTTCTGGCTCGAGCATCGGGATCATGTTGAGCCACTCCAGTTTTTTCTTTATCTACTGGTATTGATCGAAGCCACTAAGAAAATTTTAATTAAGTCAAATAGTTGTATAAATTATCATGAGGTTTGTAATACCTCGATCGTGGGAATAGCAGATACAATAGATTTTCAATTGTTATGCGGCAGCCTGCCGCTTGGGGATTGATAGGTTAATGATAAAATAATATGTTGTTTTAATCCTTCGATCGGGGACTCTTAGAAATGTTGTGTAATCTATTGTTGTCGCGATCACCGGTGCTCTTATGGAGCTTGAAGGAATAATATAACTTGCCGAAATATTATAAAACAAGGGTTTATTAAAATTTCACAAGTTGTATATATTATATAGATAGCTTTTACGTCATCACCTCATTTCACGGGTAGTAATTAAAGGGACCAAATGATGATAATATGAAAGTTGTTACCTTCATGCGATTATTCTCGATGGTTGTAGTTATGGCAATATTGAGTTCGCCAATGAATAACTGGAAGCAGTAACTATGTATGTTGGTCCTCAAAATGGTGTCGCGTTCCCAATCGTGGTTCTCGTCTAGGCACTTTAAGAGCTGACATGGCATCAAAGATCCCGTAGCAGACAGATCTGTCATAAGCCCTTTAAATAGGCTTCCTAGGAGATCTGACATTAGCTGGTGCCGTATGGAAGTGCACGAACAGGATTTCTTTGAACAAACAAATTCTTTGTTAGTGACTGTAATAAGGAGTGTATTGTAACAAGGAATGCTAAAAATGCTTTATATTTTTTAACTTAAACGAGCTTTTGATTCCTCAAGAATTTGGAAGAAGTAACGTTTTATCAGAGAAGTTGATTCATAGGCAGATGGGGGACCTACGTAATTTGGTCGTGTTATGTCAAACCCAGCGGACAGATTATAATTAACATTGAATTGACATGTTGACATGATCCGACCATATGATGTGGGTCTGTCAACTGCCTATGAATCAATTTCCTCGATGGTACGTACCGGATTGCCATCCGTTTCACAGGAACAATTAGCAGCGAGTGACGGTGTACGTTTGACTTCAATCGACGCATCTATAGGGAGCTTGCATTGACAATCTATGATCTTCTCTTGCATTCTAGCAAGTTCACTTTTCTTAGTTTTCAGTAAGTCTATTTTTCGTAGCATATCATCGTCACATTTTACTTTAAAACTATCCAAGTCACAAGTCAATGAAGCTTTTTGCGCTTGTAATTCAGAAATCTGTAAGTTCTCTGGATTATTTATTTATCTGTTCTAGGTGGCCATTGTAAATTTTTTAATAATAACACTTATTGTTTAATTGCTTAAGCTTTTCTAATATTTACTAATACGTGTAAGTATTCAAAAGAAAATATAAAATGCAAAATGTCAGGCTATGAAAATTAAATATCATAATTCTCTATAATGGTACGGAACCCTTCGTGCACGAGTCCGACTCGCACTTGGCAGATTATTATTTTTCTAACTTTACGACCTTTGATGACGTCATCTTTGGTTTTCAACGAGTACGTTCTACAGACGAGCTCTTCAATAACTTTAAAAACTGTAGTTTTGGTGTTGGTTTGAAAGCCTCTCGAATTTTGATGTTTTTTAGGTTTCCGTACGCAAAGGGTAAAAACGGAAGCTTATTACTAAGACTTCGTTGTATGTCCGTTTGTTCGTCTGTCTGTCTCCAGGCTGTAACTCAAGAACGCAAAATTTCAGGCTACGAAAATTAAATATCAAACCTCCGCTTTCAACGGCGTATTTTTATTTTCCTCGTTTTTTAATTCATTTCCTATTTGTTTCGAATTTTCTTGGATACCGGCCATGTCAGAGCGAGTAGCGCGCTCGGCTTCTATAGTAAGTCCACGAGCTGTGCTGATCTCACTCTCTAGGTATTGTATATTTCGACGCTCTGCTTGTTCCTTGAACTGAAATTCACGAATAATGATCACGAACGTTTCTACCTCGATCGTGGGAATCGCAACACAATAGATTTTCAATTATTAAGCGACAGCCGGGTACCGCTTGGGGATTAATGGGTTGAATTACTGTATTATTGTCCATTTTTTATAACTTGATAGACGTATAAGAATAATTGTTGATTTACATCCTACTGGGAATAGTGTATGGATGAATAGATAACAGTTCAGTGTTCCCGTGGTATTGTATTAGCGCGCGTAGTTGGAGCCCCAAACAAAAGATCAAAATATCAACATTATGTAGGCGAAAGTTTATACATATTTTATTTTACTTTTTCACTCAAAATCTACCGGGCCGATTATGATCAAATTTTTCACGGTAGTACACAAGGTTCCAGAACCAACTTCTCTGATAGTACAAGATAAAGAACCATCGACCTCAAGTTCCCGATCAATTTGCGTCAGCCGGCAATGCTCTGCAGCGTGCGCAGCGTCGTCCCGCGTCACCAGCTCGCTCAGCCGCAGCCTCTCGCACGCCAGCCCGCACACCTCCTTTTTCCGTGGAGCCGGGGGCTAAAGCTAGTACAAGAATTTGAACCACAGACCTCAAGTTCTCGATCAATCTGCGTCAGCCGGCAATGCTCCGCAGCGAGCGCGGCGTCATCCCGCGTCACCAGCTCGCTCAGCCGCAGCCTCTCGCACGCCAGCCCGCACACCTCCTTTTTCCGCGTAGCCGGGGGCTAAAGCTAGTACAAGAATTTGAACCACAGACCTCAAGTTCTCGATCAATCTGCGTTAGCCGGCAATGCTCTGCAGCGTGCGCAGCGTCGTCCCGCGTCACCAGCTCGCTCAGCCGCAGCCTCTCGCACGCCAGCCCGCACACCTCCTTTTTCTGCGGAGCCGGGGGCTAAAGCTAGTACAAGAATTTGAACCACAGACCTCAAGTTCTCGATCAATCTGCGTCAGCCAGCAATGCTCTGCAGCGTGCGCAGCGTCGTCCCGCATCACCAGCTCGCTGCTCGCTCAGCCGCAGCCTCTCGCACGCCAGCCCGCACACCTCCTTTTTCCGCGAAGCTGGGGGCTAAAGCTAGTACAAGAATTTGAACCGCAGACCTCAAGTTCTCGATCAATCTGCGTCAGCCGGCAATGCTCTGCAGCGTGCGCAGCGTCGTCCCGCGTCACCAGCTCGCTCAGCCGCAGCCTCTCGCACGCCATCCCGCACACCTCCTTTTTCCGCGGAGCCGGGGGCTAAAGCTAGTACAAGAATTTGAACCACCGACCTCAAGTTCCCGATCAATCTGTGTCAGCCGGCAATGCTCCGCGGCGAGCGCGGCGTCGTCCTGCGTCACCAACTCGCTGAGCCGCAGCCTCTCGCACGCCAGTCCGCACACCTCCTTGTCCACTTGCGTCAACTTCTCCCGCATAGTTTCTGCCTCAGCGCTGCGCTGCTTCAGATCTTCCACCAGCGTCTTACATTTGCCCTTGTAGCCGTTCCTGTCTTCTAGTATTCTTTTTATCTGCATCGAGTTATTCAAAATAGTAACCTTTTAAATAATTTTACACTTTTAAAAAATATCCAGAAAACTTATATATATTCAAATATCAAATTGTTAATATTATGTTTGTAAATGTTTTTGCGCATTCCAAGTTAGTCTTAAAATAGTAACCTAAAACGCACAAACCTGGCTGCATCGTGCACCGTCATTTTGAGTACTTAACCCGGAATGAGTGAGGTCGGGTATGTCATACCCGGCGGTTTATAAGACACTTAATATTTGGTTGGCTCAGTAGCTGGAGGGGGTGGTACGAGAAGTGATTTTAAGCCACAATGACAATGTTGCGCCGTTGGTGATGTAAGCTACAAGTGCGCAAGCGCATTGCGGGTATGTAAAACCCGACCAAATAGTTTTTGTATTTTCAGTCTAAGTTCCTAAACATAGTTGATTGGTGCGTAAAAAATACTACTTTGTACTAATAGCAACAAAGATACTTTTTTATAATTGGACGTGGTTGTTTTATTGTATTAATTCATTATTCTACATTGATCTAAAGTTATCAAAATTGAGAGTTCAATATTCGGGTATGTCATACCCACCTCGTAGTTGGTGTAAAGAAATTTCACCTCATTCACGCCGGGTTAAAAGGTAAAACTATCATTAAAATAATACATATTTTGCGGTAAGTATTATTGTCATTATTTTCTCTCACAAAGGCAAACAGTAATTACTGAAACATTGTAATTTGTAACAAACCGTAGGGGAGCCAGCTCAAAGCGGCCACCTTAACTTTCAATTTGAAAAAAAGACGAAATATTGTATATTTAAAAATAAAAAATGTACTACCAGATAGTGCGTTTATTATATTTCTGTTATGTATATGTTTTGACCCAAAATTTAAAATTAGCTCATGATTCACATATTACGACAACCTGTCAAAAAACCGCTTTGCCCGAGGGCCCGCCTAAAGCGGCCATAGGGGTAAGGGCAACGTGGCCAGCCCAAATGTTCACACGAAAAAGTATTTTTTCTTATTTAAAAATGTATTTTTTGGTAAAATGAATGCTAAATATGTAGGGAAAAAGTATTTATTAAAAACAAATAAACAAGTGGTATCAAATTGGTCTCAGTCTCCAAATTATCATACTATTCTTTAAACTGCTATCTATATTGCTTTAGAGCTTCAGTCTCAAATGTATTTTTTTAAATACGCAGTAATTAAACTTATTATTCGTAACATTTTAAAGTAGTACTTAATCAACTCTTCTAATCAACTCTTCTAAAATTAAAATAGTCTTGTATTGTTTTCAAATTGCGGGGGAGACCATATTTGTTGGCTACATATTTGACTGAAGCCCAGATTTTCTTGATTATCTATAATAGCTCGCGCCATCGATTCCTTTTACAGATTGTTCACCATCTTCCTTTTACAGATTGTTCACCACCTAAAAATATTTTTAAGTATAAAACTATTATTTAACTCAGCGGTCAATTGGCCGCTTTGCTCGGTCCATTTTGCCCTTTGGCAACCGCTCTGTTTTAAACATAATTTTCTTTCGCATTTTGTATCATACTTCAGAATAAAAACAACATAGATAAAGCTAAATAGACATTGGGACAATAGAAGCATTCAAATATACAAGAAAATTCTTAAAACAGTTAGAATATACCTTGCATTTTTTTAATAAAACGTGCAATTCCAATATTTTTGTCGCTACAAACGCGCGCCTTCCCCAACCGCTACCGCATTACTGCGCGGGGCGGGGTGGGATGTTCACTATGCGTCAGAGCAGCAACGTCACTCTGCATTTATAAATAACCGAAATATTAAGCGTGGCCGCTTTACCTCCTATGGCCGCTTTGAGCTGGGCTCCCCTACGCTATATTTGCACCATTCTGCATTTTTCCAGCGAACCCAAAAAAATAAACTAAAAACGGGAATAACTACTAGTGAATCCTTTAAAAAGGGACGTAAATACTATTCTTACGAGTGTATTTAAAACCATCATAATATATTATAGGGTTCAAAGGAAAATACGATACAGAATATATAAATCTCAAAGAAGTATCTAATGTTTCATGTATTTAGAGACATCGAGATGTTCCGGTAGTTTTTTTTTAGGACAAGACCTATATTAAAATGTCCTTTCCCTAGGCTTAACTGTTCTCCGTAGAGTACCAATACCATAACCGATTCAGCGGTCTGTCAGAAGGAACTGACAAACAAACAAACACATTTACGCAATTTGTTATGTGAATAGATGTAGCTGTACAACTAACCCATTACCTGGTCTTCTGTGTCCTTTGCCTTGTCTTCGGCCAACTTCAAGCGACGTTCATAACCATGCTCCAAGTCTTTCCAGGCCACATCCGTTCTCTCCAATAACTCTAGTCTTTCTGTTTTGCGCCTAGAGAGGTTTGCAGCTCGGGTTCGCAGGTCTGATATTATTTCCTCCAACTCTGCTAGTTTTGGAAGGTGCTCCTTGTCAATACCGAAGTCGGTGCAGGCCTAAAAATATCAACAAAATAAGCAAATGCCAATTTGCTAATTACAATTTTAAGGAGTAAATATGAATATTTTTATTTCGCTAAACACATACGAATACAATGTTATATTTATGTACTGTCAGAGAAATTGATTTATAGGCAGATGGCGGACCTACATAGTTGGGTCGGGTTATGTTAAGTCCAGCCGACAGATCATGATCATTTGAGTAAGTGGACTATAAGTTAATCTTTCTAATACCTTTAAGGGTCAATTCAGACTGCAACGTGACGCGTAGATGATTTTATAAGCGTGAGAACGTTTTGAAAATCTGTCAAATCCATACAGATTTAGAAATGCATGTACGCGTCGCGTTGCGGTCTGAATTGACTCTAATAGTTACGATAAATCATAAAACATACAGCCTTAATTTCATTCTTGACTTCTGCTTTGATCCTCTTTGGTTTTTCTTCGGAATCACTTTTATCTTTTTTACTCTTCTGTTTCGTTTTCGAGCATTTTTTGTCGAATAGGTAATTATTTTCAACGTGCATCACAACTTTGGTCTCCAAAGGAAGTCTGACGACGGGTCCTGTGATGGAGTTTACATCGAAGCTCGAACTACTCGTGAAGCAACTTCTAATTTTAGAAATGCTGCGGCTCACAACTTTTACACTCGAAACACTCTCGACTACTCTATATTTGTTCAGGCTTGATTTTACGAACCTGAAAAATTATGGTATTGAAAACCGTGACATGCAAAGATAGCGTGACATTGAAAGCAAAGCAATTCTAGAATTCCTAAGGAATCCGAGAATAGCTGCCCGTATCAATTTGTTTTCCGTTATTAGATTAGAAACGATAGCGAGAAATATTATATTTAAGCCTCAAAAGTATGACAGAATACTTAAGTCTGTAAGAAAGTTGGCAGACGACCAAAAACTTAAAACAATGCACTCTTGTACCCTACATACGATATTATACGACTCCCTCGTCTTTGCGTGTACCGACACAACAAATTATCTGAAATGTTTGGGTACGTGAAATAAATTAAAAGTTTAAAATTATTAAATTAAATTTCGAATTCACACTAGACAGTGGAAAGGACGTATTTAATTAGTGAAATTACTACGAAGGCGATGTAATATGGCCCGGCTAGGTGTATGAGGGCTTGGCCTCATTTCTTCGCTAATAGCACTGTTTCCTCGACATAACGTCTGCCGCATGTATTATGCAAATATACAATTGACGTTTAATCGTCGGTTGCTACTTGCTACGATGATTGCCGGAGTCTGACGCAAAAAATAATAATTTGTAAAAATGAATCTACTCATGAGTAAATCTTGTTTTTCTTCTATTCCACAGCTAATTAGAGTGGAGCTCTTGCTGCATTATTTGTCTGACGACAGATTATGTAGAAGCTCAGAATAAATTTTAACAGCGTTTGTTAGGAAATCATCTTCTTAAAAAATATCCTTTTGCCCGTAACATAGAAGCAATTTCAGACGTCACATAATTTACTTGAAGCAAGTTCTAATAAATACAAACTCTAAACTTTATAATTATATAGAGCGTGTTACAAAACCGTTAATACTTCAGTTTACTGTTGAAACATAATGTTAGAGAAAAAGCACTTCATCACGTTGGTGCAATTTTCAAAGAAAAATAGAAGTCAAAAGTAACTCTTTTAGAGCCGCGCCGTTACTTTCACAATGAACAGCTCTATATGAGGGACATACATATTATACACCCTACAATATTATATTATCAGTAATTATTAAGCTATTGCATAGCTTTTATCGCGGGCATTGAGCGCGGCGACCGAATCAAGAAATTCCGTAACGAAAAAACCTAACACCACCCTCTCTGACCGGCGGTGCGTCGTTGCCAGACTTCGGCACGGTGTTGTGGTAAAAAATACTATCATAATCTTTACCGCGGCAATCCCCGAGTGCCACACGTATTTTTATCACTAAGGCCCGTATTTTTGGTCAGTACTTAAGATGTGACCCGGCTTCGCGGTCTCAAGACGCGGTTCGGCTCTGTGTTTGGTCCAAATTTTGACAGCCAACCAATCACAGAGCCTGAACCGTGTCTTGAGACCGAGATGCATCTTGAGTACTGACCAAAAATAAGGGCCTTAGTTTCTTGACCCTGAAGTATGGACCAACTTACTCATGCAGGCTGTCGGCGCGCTCGTGCCCCAGGCGGTGCCAGGCCAGCAAGGCTGCAGCCAGGTGCTGCTCTTCCGGCATCAGGCACATCATCGGCGCGCCATCACGCGACTCCCGCTCCATCTCATCCTGAGTCGACCGCAGGGCGCTCTACAGAACATCATAGTAGCTGTATTTTTTTATAATCGCATGTAGTAAAAAATCGAATTCGTTCAAGTTATTCTTTTTAACTGTGATTAATTTTGAACATTTATGCAGTATTTTTGAAGTGTTTGCTTTATAGCGGCGTTGTGCACTTTTTTTGGATGATGAGAAAAATGTTTGGGAGGGACGGAAGAGACGGCAGGAGAGTAGAACGCTGATGCGGCGTAACGTTCCAGTTTTCACTACAGCTGGAACTCAGAGTACAAGTCGTCGTTTTTAGGGTTCCGTACCCAAAGGGTGAAAACGGGACCCTATTCATGATATTTCGATGTCTGTACTCTGTCCGTCTGTCTGTCTCCAGTATCTCAAGAACCGCTATAGCTAGAGTTCTGAAATTTTCACAGATTGTATATATTTGTTGCCGCTATAACAACAAATACTAAAAACAAAATAAAATTAATATTTAAAGGGGGCTCCCATACAACAAATGTGATTTTTTTGGCCTATTTTGCTCGATATCAATAATGGCAACAGGTAGGCACTTGATATTTTCATAAAGACTTTAATTATATGTCTACTTCAATATTTAATAATATTAAAATAAAATAAAAAATTAAGAGGGGCTAACATACAAAAAAACAATTTTTGGTCTATGTTTGCTCTATATCAGTACGGAACCCTTCGTGCGCGAGTCCGACTCGCACTTGGCCGATTTTTATTTTGCGCTAACCCACCCAAAGCCATCAATCTCAATTATCTAATGACTTTAATCAACTCTTAATAAACAATAAAAGACGGGATACCTTTAAATCTATATATGGGCATGCTTCTAAGACCTTAGTTATGTTCCAAGTAATGAGAGATCCCAACGATAGTTTTTTCTCTGGACTTGATAAACAACCCGTTCCATACTTGCCAACTTTGGTATCCTGCTAACAAGTACAGCAGCAGTCTATTTATAAAGCTTCTAATAGTAGATATCTATTTAATATTAATTTGCTGTTTCAATTTTACTTAGTAATTTAAGAGTCAAATATATCCATTGAAAATCCTTTTTTTGTCCCGAGAAAGGATACCCTTGATATCTTCCGCAATTTTTGCATTTACAATATTGATATGAAATATAATTATGTCTACTCTGATGAAAGTTTAGATGTAAATTCTATACATCAGTGTGAATATAACGTAGACTACATACGAGTATATTATTATGCACGTCATAAACAATATTGTAAAATATAATACGGCACCGCTCCACTAGTATCACTTTCCTCATATTTTTATTTTTTGATAGTTACAACGTACATTGTAAGGGCCTCCGCGGCCCGCGCATTAGGCGGCCAGGGGTCGTGCGGCCAGGTCGCTGCGACCACCCCGCGCACTTTGCGGCCACGTCTGCGACCACACTCGTATGAGTAGTGATTTGATGAGTAAACTTTGAATATTATTTTGTTTTCTGTATACAAAAAACGTGTGGCCGCGGCGACCAGTGCGCGCACACTGAGTAATTTCATACGATTTCCCGTATCTCGTTGATCGCGGCGACCAAGTGGCAGCGTGTGTGTCACGATGTTTTTCGTTGGCTGCGCGACCAGAGCGTGGCCGCTGGCCGCTAGTCGCATAATGCGCGCACCTACATATATCATAGAAGAATTAGACCCCCCGCGCATTAGGCGGCCAGGTCGCGCGGCCAGGTTGCTGCGGCCAACTAATTCTTCTACGATATATGTAGGTGCGCGCATTACGCGACCAACGGCCAGCTACCACGCTCTGGTCGCGCGGCCAACGAAAAACATCGCGACACACACGCGGCCACTTGGCCGCCGCGGCCAACGAGATACGGGAATTTGTATGAAATTACTCAGTGTGCGCGCACTGGTCGCCGCGGCCACACGTTTTTTGTATACAGAAAACAAAATAATTGTCAAAGTTTACTCATCAAATCACTACTCATACGAGTGTGGTCGCAGACGTGGCCGCAAAGTGCGCGGGGTGGTCGCAGCGACCTGGCCGCACGACCTGACCGCCTAATGCGCGGGGGCCCTTAGTTGGCCGTAGCGACCTGGCCGCCTAAGGGTGCGTCCACATTTGTATCATTTGCGCGATCAGATCCCCGATCAGATCTCCGTCGCGTATCATCGAAGCGTGTCAAAATGATACGCGTATCATGATACGCCCCGATCGCTATTAACCGCGTATCTGACACGTGTCGAATCAAATACGCGCATGGTCGGCAGAATGATCTAATAGGCGTCCACAATAGTGTGGACATGGACATACGCATACTTGATACGGCGCGATGATCGCGACGGAGATCTGATCGCGCAAATTATACGAATGTGGACGCACCTGCGCGGGGGGTCTAAAATAGAACCTTATTTAAGCTTTAAAAAAAAGCTTAAAGAGAAACTTGTTAACATGAAGCCTAGATAAGAAATAGGTAAGTATATAAAAAAACAGGGAATAAATAGTTACCAAGTATATCCAGAAAACTTAAAACATAATCTTAGATCTGGAGTTTAAAATTTTTTTGGCAAAACATTTTTATACAAAATACGACTTCTAATTGGATTTTCCCGCTTACCTGCTTGTACCGAAAGGACTGAAAATTCATTTTTTATCTAAGTACACTAGGTTACAAAAAATTTTTAAACTTTTAAATTTTTAAACAATAAAGATTGTAGAAATGTCGAAGCACTAATGATTTATGATTGACAGATACGAGACAGGAGAATAGAGAAAGATCAGTATCCACAGAATAATAATCATAAGCAGATAATAGACATTATGTCTTATTTTCACAATATTTTCAGGTAGGAACAGGCGAAAAACTCGACAGTTAAAGTCTCTATTTTTTTATTCGAATTATTGGATTCTCAGCTATGTGCCTTAAAAATCATAATATCTTTATATTGATTGGGTAATTCATGTAGTTGCTGTTATCTATTTCTCAGAAATTTAGTAATGAATAGCAACGCAAACCTTTTATACTGGCCACTTAAAACTACTTACCAACAGATTACGTATTTACTTATTTCTTATTTTAGTATAGTAAGTTTATATCAAATTACCTAAATGAGACTTTATTTTATTGTGTTCTCTTATAACAACCTTTGTTCTTGATTTAATATCAAAAACCGGACTTATCCAGTTCGGTAATATAATCATAAAAATATTATGCGCCTTTTTGTACCACTAACGACTGATATAGGTAAAAACTAATGCGACATATTCTCTACATCGGCCCAATACAATTCCACCATCATGGTGGCAATCATCGTTATGCATCAGGATTCAGGTTTGAACGTGGAGAAAGACCTTAATACAAGTATTTTAAAGTATTTATTTTATAACTAGCAACCTGCCCGGCTTATAGTCACTGAAAAAATGATTAAAATCGATTCAGCAGTTTTGATTTATTTTTATTACTATTACTACCCGTGGCCCACATTGGTCGATACCGCCGCAGAAGCTACGTCTCGCAATTTTTAAATATGTAATATCTTTGAAAATATTCATTTAAATCATATGCTGTAAATGGCCATATAGATCTATATTAAATCAGCAATGTATTTAAAGTGTTTAATTGAATAAGGATTAATGCCGTATCGGTTAAAATCGCTTCAAAAATTAGCCATTATTCGTCGTTAAAAGTAAATGACAAAAAACTGTTATTGTGGGATATCCATAAGAGATAGACCATCGCGGAGTTTTCTGTAGACCTTTTCAATGTGTACAATACTTGGTACATTATTTTGATAAATCTCGTAGGGTTCAGCCTGCGTTTGCAATGTAAGCGGAAAAAATGTAATTATTTACGACATCACATTAGAAACCCCAAAAATAACAGTATTTCTCCACTATTTAATGAATGTTATTATACTTATAAACCTTCCTCTTTAATTACTCTATCTATTAAAGAAAACCGCATCAAAATCCGTTGCGTAGTTTTAAATATTAAAGGGAACAAAGGGACATGAGGGAAAAAAAGCGACTTTGTTTTATAATATGTAGTGATGATAGTGAAGAGCGAATGGCTCGACATAGTGCCCACTGAGGATACTGGCCTTTGGCCTCGACGAAGTAAAAAAAAAAAGATTTTTAAAACTTCGAACAGTTAAAGTTACTGTGCATTTTTGAATTCCTCTTGGAAATGTGGGGCAGCTGTATATAGGAAGTGCGTCTGTAACGATTAACGAGACGAAGACTGCACAAAACGTGTTTGCCCGGGCAAATAATCGAAAGTCGGCAGGCACTCAGCCGAATATTCAGACCGTTATATATGCTTTTGGGTCAGTCGGGTGCGAGGTAACCACTAACCGGTAATATTCCATTACTCGTGAACTCTTAACTAATAGATTTATTGCATCTCATTTGAGCACTGACTGGGAGATCATCTTACGCCTGGTTCTTCGTTTCTTTTCCAAAACGTTACTTTGTTTACTAGTACATCATGCTTCAGTAATAATAGTAACAAAATTAGCACTCTATTTAGAGAGTATGCTGTAGAATATGACTATATGCATATTACAATTAGTGGCAAATGACTTTTTGTTAGTGGATCTCCTTGTTTGCTAAACACAGCGCGATTCCCGCACCGAGTGTCTATCCCACGCATGCGTATGAAAACTAGATGTCTAATAAAAAAATTGTTGTAGCGAACCCCCAACAAAAAGTGCACATCTAGACGCAAAATAAACAGCACGCCTTAACGTATATCTATTACTTTTATACTCACTGTTAAGTACGTAGTTCACATCCTCTTTGATCTTCACATCTAAAACAATGCCCTGATTATGATGAAATTTGGCTTAAAGAAAGAATCTCTGGCGCGCATAAGGATATAAGGATATATATTTGAAAAATGTACGGATCCAGCGCGATATATAGATACGAAGTTTGGCGATATAATGTTATATTATTTAAAAAAAAAAGTTAAAATAATCATCTGGTTTTAATTGCTTTAGTAGGCTTTTAATAATGTAGAGCTCTATCAAGTCAACGAGGTTTGAGTGGGGCTTACGATAGAAAAAGATACTTAAATTACTTCGCTCCCCAGACATAAAAAGAATGGAACCTTTGAATGTAACAAGCAACAAAGGCGCTTTGTAAATATTGAAACTTTTTATTATTTTAATTAATTAATGGGGCATAGGAGGAGGCAATTTTAAAAAACCTCATGTAAAAATTAACATGATAAAGTATGTACATTACATTATATAGCTGCTCCAGTCCTTATTTTGTGTAAGTCCCGAAAAAAAAGAAGAAGTAATCCTGAAAATATGTAAATTGTCAAAAATATGTAAAAAAATTGAATTTGGACCAAATTCCTCCTTAAACGCAATATTATTTATTTTTAGTAATTATATTATCTTGGTCCTCGAGTATTTTCCTTAAAGCTAAATCACACATTCCAGAGATGATTTATCATTACGAAAGCATGTGAATACATCATATGCAATCGAAAAAAGGAAAAGAGAAGGGTCGATACACGGCAAGCCGGCGGCTGGCGCCAGCGGCCGGTTCCAGCGCTAACGGTCCAGCCTTGCAGCATTAGCTGCAGGGTTCATCCTATTTATAGCACCTGCTTCATGTCAACAGCGGTATTTATAAGCCTAACCACCGTCGTTTTTCTACTTGCTTTCTATTGCTGAGAATAGCACACATTTCGTTGACTCCAATTAACGTATAAAAGTATTTAGTATGGCGAGCTTAGGTTAACGCGGAAATGTTTTATGTAATTAGATAGCTACTCGTAACATAATATTACTGCTTTATTTGTTATCCTTTTTTTTGATTTGCATGAAAATTTCAATAGATCAGGTGCTTGATTCTGAACAATTCCCAAGGGCTTCAGGTAACGTGACTCACGTGAGCCTTATTTCGCGCCAGTTTTTGGCATGCCGTGGTATTCTCCCCACGCAAATAGAGTTTAAACTACTTACCTTTTTGTAATATCATTACAAAGAGTCTGATATTGCCTCTTTGCTGCTAGGGAGTTTCAATTTATTTAGATTTTCCTTAAAGTCCTGCATCACAAGTGTTAAAATATCATTCTCAAATCCTGATGATTCTGGGTAATATAAATAGCCATCGTAAAATTTTAAAAATTTTAGCTCAGACAATCGTAAACATCGTCATAAAAGTTGAACATTATACTTTAACGTGTGCTTAAGTTACTCTCCTACTTATTGCGAGTTAGGATAATTAATAAAGTTGAACTAAAATTGGTGTTCAGGATTAACTCAGCAAAGATCTTGAGCATGGCACAAAACGGGTAACACTTAACTTGCGTTACATAGAAATTCAGTAACTAAGTAGCTTTAAATCGGACCTTAAGGGCAAATTATTTCAAAAGTACCAAAAAAACAAAGGCACTCCGACGACGGCAGAACTGAAACCTAACAGCGGAAAAGGCATAAACTTTCCCGAGCAGTAGAAAAAGGAGATGTTACTATATCGCGTCAGCTTTACAATTTTTCGATCAGGTCCCATGACGCGAGTTTAATATTTTTGCCCATCCCAAAAAACATTTCCACGCAAATAAGTTTTCGCTTTAAAAATAACAAGCAAGAATGACACCGTATTTTCAAAACAAAGAGAGTCAAAAATCGGCGGGAGACATGACTCTGGCATTGGAATTTAGCGGATTGAGGACGAAACGAACCACGAGAGTATCCGTTATACGATAATAGAGTTTCGCAATCATTTGTTATGGACTCCGATTGTGTTTTAACACTGACTTTTAACAAAAAGGACAGAACGCGTTTTAACTGGTTACATGCAACCCGTAGCGTGCCGGCCGCCATTAATATTAAAGGTTTTTTTGAATTCATTGTGAACGTCGATTTAATCTCTTCAATAAATCGATGAATGTACAGTAAGGTACTATTCTCAAGGAAGCTTCTTATATAACATTTCGCTTTTAATATTATCTTTATTCTCGAAAAAGAACTAATGTTCTGAAAATAAAATCTCTGCTTTAATATAGAACCTTGTAAGAATATTATAAACAAGAATCTAATTAACTTGTACTAGTTTAGATGACACCTCTCGAATAATAATAAAATTTGAAAAACGCACACGCAATTTATAGCCCTCTTACGATATTAGTATTATATTCAAAATATTGTTAAAATTTATAAAAAAAGAAAACCTAGATTAGAAAATAAATAAAGTCAAGTCAAATAAAATTGAATAATATAATAGCCTACTATTGACTCGAGACATCTGCATATATAATAAAAAAAAAACCACAGCCGAACATATAACCTCCTCGTTTTTTGGAAGTCGGTTAAAAAGATTAAATAACACTTTGTCCGAATAAAAAACTAAACCAATAACATAAATAATATCACAGATACCTACAGTTTTTTTTTGCTCTTTTATGATCATCCTTTATGAAAATCTTATCCCTCGCCTCCTCTGCAGTCCTAAGAGGACTGCAGAGGAGGCGAGGGATAAGATTTTGGTAAATTTGGTAATAATTTTTGTTAAACTTCGCGAAACTGGAAATTCAATGTCAACTCTAAGTCCGACATCAAGGTCAAGGATATTATTTGCTCTAAATATTTATTTTATTATGATACCTCCTTTTTACTCTAAAACTTAAACACCTATATCTTTTATTAGCAGAGGCGGCGCAAGGCGTGGGCGGTGTGGGCGACCGCCCACGGCCTCGCGGTCTAAGGGGCCTCGCGCCTCTTGGACCACGAGGTTTTTTTTAAATGTTTTACGAGTTGTGATACTCAAATATTCTTAAATAAAAAGTTTTATAAATAAAACGTGGAGTATCAAAAAATTATTTCACTCAACAAATCCGTTCTTTAACGTCGTCCATCAGGGGGCCTCGCAAAATATATTTTAGGGGGCCTCGCAAGATATATCTTGCCCACATAAAATTTAGGTCTTGCCCCGCCACTGTTTATTAGCCTGCATAAAAAGAAAAAAATACTTTTGCAATCAATAGTGTTACGTAGTTTACATACTCTTTGATCAATAGATGAAATCATAAAATAGAGCTGCTTATTCTATTTATATATTTTAATGTTATATTTAATTTATTTATTTATTTAAGATATACCAACAACACATTGCGGCAACATTCATAATTAAATCTACTACAGTTTTGATAAAATCTAACGAATTGTCTATTACTGAAACAAAGATTCTCTAATATTTAAGATAAAAGAAAATTGAAATTAAAACTTAAGAGCAAAATTCATGCTTAGGGTGGGTTGCAGCAACTTACTTTAACTGTAACTTTAACTATTATTACTTTATATATTATATTATATTACACACACTGGCAAAATTAGCGGAACATAGGTAAAAAGGGCCACAACTTGAATTCAAGTGGGTCGGTCGGGCTGTGTGAAATCCTTTTTTATAGTTTCTAAGCTCATTTAAGAAATAAAATATTGAACAAAACTGGCAAGTTGACAGATTTTTATTGCAAAATTTATGCCCTAGGTACTAAGTGTTTTTCGATGATTGACGTTGTAAGTGTTTCTGATAAGAATGGTGTTTTTAGTGGGGTGCAAGGTATGCCAGCTCATTTGATTGCTTGGTTTTTGGAAGAACACATTGCTTAGATACAAAATTAGTGATTTTCCAGCATCTACGACAGCTAGAGCTGTAACCACGATAGAGAAAGGTCACACCTACCGTTCGGTCAGTCAGGACTTAGGTGTGTCGGCTTTCGTAGTCCATCGTAACTTTCAACGCTACAGAGAGACTGGATCTTACGTTCGGAGACGAGAACAAGGCAGATATCGGGTGGCAATGGTTCAGGATGACCGTTTTGTAAGGGTACAAGCCTTAAGAAATCGACCTCAAACTGCTTTGCAGAGACGAAACCTGTCGGAACAGGTCCGAGATGTACGTGTAAGTGATTGTACAGTAAGAAGAAGAGTCAAAGAAGTAAAATTAAACTCAAAGGTGCCAGCAAGGGCACCAAAACTTGAGACAGGACAGCAAAGAGCCAGGCTAAGATTTGCGCCTGAACATCAAAATTTTACAAGTGAGTGAAATCGTGTGCTGTACAGTGATGGGAGCAAATTATGTGTAAATTTTGTTGACAGGCGATAAAGAATGTGGATAAATCGTAGGGAACGCTATAGACCATCAAACTTAACGGAAACAGTGGCCTATCATGCAGGCTTCGTAATGGTTTGGGGTGGCATATGATTTGGAGCCCGCACAGAGCTGATGATTGTTAATGATGGTACTTTGACAGTACAGAGCTATAGCACAGACATCCTAGAATTGCATGTTGTGCCTTTTACACAGTTTTAGCCAGTAACTTCAATTTTATGCGCGTCCATAGAGTAAAAAATCGGGCATTATTATCTAAATGATGTTGGCGTAGCCCAGGTGGAGAGGTCAGCACGGTCTACGGATGTGGATCCGATTGTGGACGTGTGGCACATCAATGGGTGAACGGTACGAGCTAAAACTCCAGCTCCAAAATGTGTTCAGGAGCTCGAGTTGGCGCTACTGGAGGAGTAGAAGAATATCCCACAGGAAATGATTGACAATCAAAATGCAAGCATGGAATGGCGTATCCAGACTCTCTTGAGATCCATAGAAGGCATTTCACGCTTTTAACATGGCATTTCGTAAGTAAAAATGAAGAATTTAACTTAAAAACTTACTACTGAAATTTCAAAGATTTTTCTTAATTTTTGATTTTTGCAGATTTTTTCTATTTTCCACGTTTTTATGCCCTAAATTTATATAAGTTTTATTTTTTAATCATCAATTATTAAATTAATAAATAAATCTTAAATATAAAATTCTCGTGTCACAATGTTAGTCCACGAACTCCTCCAAAACGGCTTTACTGATTTTTACCAAATTTTATATGCATATTCAGTAGGTCTGAGAATCGGCTACTGGCTACTTTATATATTGATAAGTGCATTTGTTGAATAAATAATAGTAAATTATTACAACCTGAGACTGACGGCGACCATTGTTTGTGCGACGAGATAGCGATCGACGTTGCCATGGCAACATACTTATTTAGTCACTTCAATATAATAATATGGGCGAAATACTTTATATTATGGCAAAGCAACGTTTGCCGGGACAGCTAGTAAGTATATAAAATACAGCGAATAATTAAAAAAAATGTTATGTTTCTCTAATTTTGCCGGTGTGTTTATAACAGCTACAGTGGAAAATGTCAAATCTTTGGTTAAGGACGCCATATTTAACGGTAACCATAACCGCTCATAATATCGAAATTTTTTCGTGAACACAGTGTTTCACAGTGTTGTTATAACAAATATTTTTTCTATTGATTTTTAACGGATAACTCAAATTTTTATGCTCTCAATCCCATTAGCTGTAGCTTTAATAAAAAATTAACGCAACAGACATCTGTCAAATTGTGTAGTCAAAGTTAAGGTTAAAGTTAAGTTAGCCTTAACTATAACTTTAACTTTAACCACGTCTCTGATGCAACCCACCCTTAAAAATTAACCCTATTAATACGTCTACTTAACTTACACGATCAGATAACATAATGATAATAACAAATGATCAATGATAAAAGTTAATTCTAATAAAAAGTCATAGGATAAGAATAAATTAAATACATTATTGGGATAGTCAAGCGACACAATTAGTCAAGCGATAAAATTATTTTGTACCATTACTCATTTTACATAAAAAAATTATAAAAGAATTTTGGTAATCATTACACAGATCGTATAGCTTTTGCAATGGCAGATCCATACCTAAGTTTGAGTATTATTTACGTTTTTGTAAGTCAACATAGGCCTACCTATATCTAAACATAAAATTCATTTCTAACAATATTTTGTGTGCGAATTTTTGGGCCATGTTCGTAAAATGTCACAACGTCGGATACAGTCACGTTCAGAAAATGACGCGCTAGCTAAGCGATTGAAGAAAGTCACGTTTGCTTTTACCATAGTTTTGCATTCGAAATATTATGTGCGATGTCGAGATTTACTATAATATGTTACATAAAAAAATAAACATTTCCATCACATTTTTTTAAAGCAGACCATATCAATTTGACTCGTTTTTTATCTTGGACACAAAGACAAACTAAGGTACGCAAAGTCTCACTTTTCTTCTGGAATCTAACATCTAGAGTTAAACCTCTTCTATGCAATATTTTTGGTGAGAAAACCTCTTTAGCGGCATTGTGTTGCTGTTATTTTTTGTGTAAACGTTGTCATTTTCACATAAGCGGGCGCCTCCAGAGTTCAACCCCCTGTTTTTCAAAGTTCTTGATAAACACAAAATGTTACCTGTGCAAATCAGAGAGTCCCATCACACGGCAGAACAGTTGGAATTCCGAGACGAGCACGTAAGTTGACGATAAACACCGCAACAGCGTAATTGGTGCCATGGCGATAATTATAACATTAGGCGATGCACTTAACACAGATGTTGGCCGTTTACTGTCCTCATGGCGCTCGTGTGGACTATATCTGCTGTCTACCTGATAGTATCATGATGGACCTTCAGATCATGGACTATTTTCTTTGTATACCTATAACAAACGAGTGTTGGGACAAAAATTATGAAAACACGAAAACATTTTTTTATTTATGGCGAAACTTATGGCAGGAAAGAACTCATGCATTTTTTTCTTCAAATTAAAGTATTAAGGGAGCGACTAACCCAAAATGTTCTATTTTATAATTCATTTTTATGCTTGAAAATAAGCCCCGAATTGTTTCATTTTCTAAAATTAGATACTACATTATATTTCCAAGAATTCGATCCGATCAAAAACACGATATCTTAAAATTTTCTCGATAGAAAAAAATCACAAAGATGCATCTAATTTTCACGAATTTTTCATTTATTGCCATAACCGTGCATTGAACTAAGTTAATATTTTAACAAATTGTATAAAATTCTATCATCGAGAAACTGACCCAGCGGATTTTTTAAATGTTGTATATTTATCGAGTAATTGCGAAAAAACTAATTTGGGGATGAATTCGCGTCGTCCTTTTTCACCTGGCATATGAAAGACTCACACTGAGTGTGAAGAGAGAAGGACGATGTTTGATTTTTTGAGTTAGTCGCCCTCTTAATATAGGCTTATCGAAACTACACAATTTGTGGCTCTTCTACCTTTATAGGCGTACTGACTCTTTGGTTTACTTTACAACAAAACAAGGTATTGTAAAGACATTATGATATAAAGTTTCAAGTGGGTGCATCTACGAAGCAATCGCCGAGCGTAGAAGGAACAATAATTGCGAATAGAGGAAAAGGGCTTAAGTATTTTAGGTCACAATTTATAACAGATTAAGGTCACTCTTTGCTAATCAAATCGAGGAATTTATTAATTAAGTACGTCAGTTAATCCGATACTACTACTCCAACGATTATTCTAATTGGTTGACAGATTTAACCTGTCGGACACCCTTGAGATTGAGAGCATTCCCTTAATTCTACGATTGATTGAGCATGTGAGAATACCACTTTATTCCTTTTTTTTTAATTTATGCTCTTCAAGGATTTAATCGAACAATACGCAGATCCATTAATGTTGCTTTCAAATATTAGGGTAACATAATATGGTTTCGTGTTTGTCACCGCGTATAAAAAATCCGATAGATGTCAAATATACAGGGAGGCGAAGATCAGACACTCTGGCTGGCACCGTCTCACATCGTCAATGGAGCCCATTGTCGATACATTGTAACCATTCAGAGTGATGACCCCGCTGCACACGACAATAACAGCTCAATACTGTCACATGGACGGAACACAGAGCGAGCGACCGCTAGAGGTGCCAAGTGATATAAGGAGCGGCACCTCATGATATAAGGAGTATCAAGGTGTGTTTTGATACCCAATGTCCTACATGTCAATTGTGTAGACTTGTAAGGATGAATTAATGTTTGTTTCCGTTTCACCCAATAAAATTCTGTACTGAAATTGGAATGAATTTTACATACTATATTTATCACTATTCCTATAATTAATATACTCATCCCATGAGAATAAAATAAGCGGACTCAAATGTACCATGCTTCGCAAGAATAGGTTAGTTTCGCGAGGCTTTTGTGTTAACAACCGCGTTAACACAAAAGCCTCGCGAAAAACCGGCATGTAGGTATACATACGTCTTATACTATCAGAAAAGTTGATTGATGGGCAGATGGCGGACATATTATGTAATTCGGTGGTGCTATTTCAAACCCAGCCAGATCACGACTAACATTGAAATGAAATAACCTGACCAAATGACGTAGGTCAGCCATCTGCATATGAATCAATTTTTTTGATAGTACAATCAGCAGTCATATCGCCAAGTGAGGTTAACAAGAGACCTAAGCTTAGAATTTTAAGGACGCAACTCGTAATACTAACGGGCTTTACTCGTGTGACTCTTCTAGTGTTTCGAGTGCGCCCAAGGGACCAAAAAATCAAACCAGGGCAAACCAAGCCAACCATCAACTTCTTGTTTCCTGGAAGCTGAGCCTAGAAATGAGAACAAATATTTCACAGGTGGTTCTCGGTGTATCTACCGGTTTGATCTGCGCACCGGAACATGTATGTACTTCAAATGGGTATTGACTATTGGACATTTAGAGGAAACGTCCCTTCCTCCATCAAGACTACGCAGAATTCATGCACGGAAGCTTCTAGAACTCATAATTGCTGATATCTGAGTGAATTCTATAACAGGTAGAGCACAACCGCTCTATATAATACGTAGAGCAATTCATCTGTAATAATCTGAATATTTATCGATTCGTTTATTACGTCGTTGTCAATACATATCGTAGTTATATAATAATCGATTCCAATCATATTATTGTGGTATTTATTATGTTTATTTAAAATTTTCGATATAAATAAATATAAGCTGTTATAAAAGATAATGATTTTATATCGAAGTATTTCATATATAAAAAACTCGTAGCTGTTCGTGAATCATGGTATTAGAATTATTTAAAATAAAGAATACGCAGTATCCCTTTGTTAATCCAGAGCATTCGAAGAGATGGCAGAGAGGTCAGAGTTCCTCCTTAGATAATTCATTTGAGAGAGCTCTATTTCACCCTATCTATATTCATAGAAACGAGTAATAAAACAAAAAGTATTGTACCGAATGTTTCATACTTAATGCAAAATCATCCCACCACTTTACTCTAATTACAGTGAAGTAATGAGGAAACCGATTACAAATTAAGTACAATAGTAATTATTACTTACACACAACCGCAAAAATCTGGACCTCAGTTCTTAAAATATTGTAACAATTTATTCCTTTCTAGCTGGAATGTCAAGAAAAATAGGTATTCGCCTAAAGAAGGAGAAAGTTGCAGGAGAAAAGTTGGGAAAATGAGGAAAGTTCTATAAAGAACATATTCTAGAAATAAATGTAATACAATTTGCAAACAAGTCTCCAACACAACCCCACCGCCTGCGAGAGTCGGACGCAAATCATGACGAGGTAGAGGAAAACTTGAGTTAACTCGAAAAGCTCTGACGCAAAATTAATAGTGTTAATGGGACTTTGAAGAACACAAGTTATTGGCGAGCGAGACATTGGCGCCGCACTAGCGCCGACGCCGCCGGTTCATATAAACGCGTGGTGAGCGCGCGCCCCGCTCAGTGGAAGGAGGCTAGCGCTCGACCCGCGTCGCACCGTACCGCGCTCAGCGCACGCGCACCCTGCACCGCGCCCGAGCGCCGCCGACCGCACCGCGACTTCGACACAGAGGACAGAAATCATGTTCGTTTAGTTACACTCGTATTTCGTCCTTAAGACGTAATCGCAGACTCAGTTTGTTCTTTGTTTTATTTAAAAAAACGTTAAAAATTCAAAATGGTTAGCGGAAACAAAAACCCCGAGGATGCGATCAAGATACCGCCGAAGAACCGCGACAAGAAGACCAACAACTACAAGCGGGCCAACTTCATCACGAAAACATGGTTCATGTGGATGATGCCGACGTTCTGGAGGGGCTACAAGAGGGACCTGTACGACTCCGACCTCACCAAGCCCAAAGACAGCCACCTCTCGGACAAACTCGGGGACCGACTGGAAAAGTGAGTATCCGTTCTCCTTTACACCGGCTCGTGTTCTGCAAACTAAGGTTGACGTGACTGTTTTAAAATTAACGGAAATTCCGGTAAATCTTTGTTGTTAGTATTGATCGTTTACCAATTGAGTTTGCAGACATTGACCTTATATCCACAAGGTGATGTGGAAATAAGGTAACTGGTTATTTCGTTATTAACTAGACCCGCCACTTAAGCATATGAGTAAGGATGTCTTAAACACGATTTCGTAGAAAATCAGTTTCTCAAATATTGTTTGTGTGTTTGTATTACACAACGCATCGAACCGCCTTCTATCCGTTGGCTCACGATAACGAATATACCTAATGTAGAGAATATTTATGTAAATTAAATTAATTAATATGTATATCTACATGAACGAAATCCAAGAGGAAAAAATATTCAAGATTTTACGAACAATCTTTGTTACTGAGATTAATTTATAAATTTTGATACATAATATTACCATAGTTAAAAATCGCGGAAATGTAGGCATATTTCTCAGTAGGTAAAATTGAACAGGTTCCTGGTTTCAATATGTTCATTGCTAAACGTATGCCAGATCTGTCTAGCTAAATTTCTATGCAGGACTAAAATAAAAACAGAATCGTTGTCAGTTTTGTTTTGTGTTCATGCAACCATGACAATTATTATAATTTAATACACAAATATTTAAAATTTACATTGCATTGTTAGAGATAACTAAAATAATAATACTTTTTTTCTCGTTTATATCAGATAAAGTAAGATCTTACGTCTAATTTTCATAATATTTTACTTTTTACGTAACTGATCAAACTTATAAACTAATAAAGAGATTAGTTTTTTTCCACATTACTGACAATTTACGTTAAAACCTTGTTAAAACAGTGTCACCCACCACTTTTCCTCATAGTTACGCTAAAATGAAGCCATTATCACCCTTTCAAAGTTTTTGCGCCAAAATAAAGCCATCCCCTTTTTTCCTCATTTCCAAGCTAAATAAAGCTGCTCTTACTCTTCTATATTATTTCCACCCTAAAATTAAGCCATCCTCAGTCAGAAACAGGTATCATGTGAACACCTCTTAGAGCCTCCTTTAATTATAATGCATAGTATAATTTTTAAGCAAATATTCTAAAGTATATAAACACATAATATTATGTTCGTCTCCTTCCTCGCATACAACCTTCATTTTTGTCTATTCTGTTTTTACACTTCCCGGTCATTAATTATTATATGTAATGACAAATGATATTATAAAACAATATACTGCATGAGTTTAATATTGGATTAACCAAAGAATAATAATAATAAAAATTAGACCTGTTATGGCGCAGTCGAGCAAAAGCTTAAATACCACTAGAAGCGCTAAATAGTCAATATGTCCCAATACTTGTGCGGCGCCTGTGTTAAAAACTTAAAAATACCGCAGAATATTATAATACACCCCCAAAATAAAATTATAATCCAAAAAATGGCAAAATTATAGGAAAAAAATATTTTTACAAGAGTAATTTTTCATCATTGCACAGCTGCACATACAGCTACATTATTAAAATGTATAACAAGGAAGTTTGATAAAAATAACGTTAAAGCTTTTAACTTTACTCGGGAACGCGGCTTAAATCCTTCCCAAATGTAGGCGGGCCAAGCGAAACAGAATAACAAAAGATTGAAATTTAGCCTTGCTCCCTTTTTCCTTTTTTTTAACATTTAGAACAAAAGGTTTATAACGTACTTTCTTCAGTAGATGTAGTGCTCCTAATTTGATAAATGACACTTTTTCAAACTTTTCATATTTATAATGAAAGAGTTACCAAAGTGATTTTCTTATCATTTTTTGGAGAAATTTTCACAACCAAGCTCGCTTCAGCCTTTTCTTATAGTTTTCCAGACCGAATTGTTGATAAAATCTCAAAAATTTAAGATTAGCTAAGTACAGTACAAAATTATTCTCTGCACCTCATTAGGTAAGGTGAAATATATGAGCGAAAAGTAAACTAACTCGGTTTTCCTCAAACACTAGAAAGCACAGGAAAGTGTCATTTCGTAAGGACTTGGTCGCATTGCATTTTCCCCGCTCCACTTGGTGAAAGAAACAACCTCACATCCTGTTTAATAAAGTGTAGCTTTTTCACAATATTCCTTTAAAATATATAGAAAACTAGATGACGCCCGCAACTCCGTTGCGCCAAAACTCCCTTATCTCGCTGTAACCGTACATTTTTCGGGATAAAAAGTATCTTATGTCCTCCCCCGGGACTCAATGTCTCCATGCCAAATTTCAGCAAAATCGGTTCAGAGCTTCGGGCGTGAGGAGGTAACATACAGACATACAGACATACACACTTTGACATTTATAATATTAGTATGGATTAAAATTTCAATCCCTGTTGCGTTATGCTTTAACGTAAAAGGACAAGTTTGTTGCTCGTTAGTCTAATTTTTGAGTACGATTGAGTGATATTAACTTTTTAACGTTGCCTTGTTTTCTACTTAAGTATTTCATTTTGAGTCAAGACGAAACCGCAGGTCCAACCTCGCTAATTACAAAAGCATTACACGCACTTTAATAGACGTAATAACATTATTCACTAGATTATACCGGCCGGAGCATAATTTTATTGGCTAGAAATTATACAACTGAGAACAAATTCCAGGCGAGTAAAAACTAGACCGAATTCCCTCCCTCGTCTATTTATATCTAAGATTGCCGAGTTGGGTGCGTTTACCTCGTCCGGAGAGGTTTTTACTCCATAAACTTTCATAGTATTCTATGTGTACTTTAAATAGCTGGCTCATTAGCTGGAACTGGTCCCTGGGGTGTGGAGGGTGCGGGGAGGCGAAGGGGGGAGATCGCGGGTCTGCGGTGCACACTTATCCTATAATCTATACGGTCAGCCATTTGCGCATCGCAATTTTTATATTTGCCCTTTTTGTGGGACGTTCGCCGCGTATTTATGTTACAAGCGCATCCCTTTTTAGAACTCATTACAGTTTATTGCGATATCTATTTGTGATTACTTGCTTGTGCAATGATCGTAATGTTTATTTTCACATGATACCCGTAACATGTCTAGGTACGAACGTAACTTACATAGTTTTTGCAACCTGTAAGTCCTGGCACAACCATAAATGTCCATGCCTATGGAGCATTTTTAAAAGCAGCATTTTCAAAACGATTCCTTCACACGAGAATATTTAATCTACATATTAAAGTACCAAAGTAATCATCTTACGTTTTTCAAATACATAACAAATACATGCGCTAATAAAACATAATTTATTCAAGGTGGAACATTATTACTAATAAAAGATCAAGGCGAGCGGAATTGGGACTAAAGTAGAGAATTTCATTTATTCGCGGAATTCGTGTAAAAAATAATATTACGATTAAAATACAGAAAACACAAACATCTCAAGAAACTCACGTACGCTCTAAATATTGAAGATCCTTTAAAGGAAAATGTATATAAACAACGCTAAGTGTTTTATTTATTTTCAGTACGAACTGTTAAAATCCGAACTTGTTATACCATAAAGGTTACTGCTTTACCGAGAAATGCACATAACGTAAGTAAACATGGCATCATCTATTTTACTTTGACATTAACGCTCGTTTGTCACATTCAAGTGCGTAAATCGTTTCATTGAACGTGCTGATTTTGATAATATTTAAAGTGTCAATATTAAAGGCAAATTAAATTTTTTCAATAACATTAGTTAGGTACATACCAAGAAAATCATCATATTAGGAAATAATAGTAGCAACTTTTTAATTAATGTTGCTTGGAATCTCTACATAGAGTTCACGTCATTACTTTGTAATTTTGTGCACAATAAAGTATATTTGTTTGTTTAGTTGCTAACAACCAACCGTAGAAGCTGGATGCCATTAAAATAATGAAAATATTCTAATTTAATGTAAACCAAAATAAAAAATTAATATGCTCTGATTTTTACCGGGCAAAATTATCTTTAAAAAATATCTATACGGTGGTAACCAGCTACTAAAATTGTTCACTATAAGACATACCGAACTTGCTACATCTGAATAATTATCTACCCTACAAATACAGGCCCGCGTATGAAGAACCCGAATCATATGAGCAACCACGTTCTTTTATTTAACAACGGGCAATAACGACGCAATACATTTTAAACGACCAGTTTTTATATAGCACTCGCTAATATGGTAATTTTTAATATTATGCATATAATATATTGCCTGTTAAACGTTAAGTTCCACGTTATACTTCATAGTGATAAATAAGTTTCACGATACAATTTATCAATATTTCCTCCTGTTCTATTTACCACGTGGGAGCATGCTTTTTATAATTAAAAAATAATAATTGTTTAAAAACCTTGAAAAAATCACGCCTTTTTTATTATTTTTTTCAATTTTTTTCACAAATTATTGCATTGTCATTGGCTCTTAATATTATGTATGCAGTGTTACGAATTAATATACTACCTACCGTAGATAGGTAAAAATCGTGCTCAAAGATTCCGTTACATACATTCCAAGCTTATAAAAAGCATGTTGGAAAACTGAACATAAAATACATCATAGAAACGCTACATAAAGACGGATAATAGTTTGAATATATGTCTATATTTTTTACGTTATACGCAACTAGATGTTGCCCAGAACTTTGTTCGTGAAGAAGAAGTGAGTATATCGCGCGATAACCGTACATATGTCTACGATCAAAGTTATTCTAGTATAGTATATCCCGGACTTAAAGGATCATCATTCTAAAATCTATCAAAATAGGTTGGGCGGTTTAAACCTGAAAATGTCGAAACAGACACTTTCGTGTATAATTTCAGAGTGGATAAATTACTCTAGATTAAGGCCGTCCCCCGAGCAAACGACCTTGACCATACATTTGCCGCATTGCCGAGATTGCACCAAAACCCTATTTTTTTACTTATCTTAGTTCAAAATTGTCCTAAAAAAAATTAAAACGGGGAATATCTAGTTTATGATATTGTCGATCTATTGGCGTGTGTTTCAAATATTATTATTTTAACAAAATATTAAAACTGACTTCCAGAGTAAAAAACAATAATAATTATTATATTATAATGAACAAAAAAGTATGAAATAATTCTTACTCTGAATAGTGCCTTATGCAGAATACTCCTAAACCTCTACTATTTCTGTACACAATCTTCATAATTTTGAAGTTCGGTACCAGTCTTTAAAATTAAAAATATTTTGTCTAAGAACTCACCATTCTTAGCTGGTATCGACTTCAAAACAGTGAAGATTGTGTACAGAAATAGTAGAAGTTTAGGAGTATTCTGCATAAGGCACTATTAAGAGTAAGAATTATTTCATACTTTTTTGTTCATTATAATATAATAATTATTATTGTTTTTTACTCTGGAAGTCGGTTTTAATACATTTAATGTTTTGGTGGGATTTCATTTCTGTTTTTAAGGTTTTTTTTCTTTTCAGGTCACGTTAAAACTATTCTACCATATTAACAAAGTCTTAAGACTTCGCTGTCGGTCTGTCACCAGGCTGGATCTCGAGAACCGCAATAGCTAGATAGTTGAATTTTTCACAAATTATGTATTTTTGTGGTCGCTATAAAATAGAATAGTACTGTTAAAATAAAATAATTTAGTAATGGCGGGTCTCGTACAACAAACACGATTTTTTTACTTTTTTTGCTCTATCTTCATAATGGTAACAGTAAGGTTTTTGGAAATTTCAGGAAATACTCAATTGTATTTCAACTTTAACGATAAATAATAAAAATTAAATAAACCTTTTATTTACTCCCATACAAATTTACGGTACAGAACCCATTCTACGCCAGTCCGACTCGAACTTGGCCAGTTTTATAATTTTTCCTTTCATTGTGAATAAAGACCTATCCGGGTACCAAATTTCAAGGTTCTAAGTCTGCTAGAAGTACCTTAGAATTTTGATGATCTCTCAGTCAGTGACAAAACGTAGTAACTTTGACCATCCGTAACTATTAAACTATTTATCGAAATTTCATGTAATTTGGAAGTTAAGCTAGTTTTAATACTTGCTCCTAGTGACCGAAATTCTAAATCCCTAGCTATGTTAACATCGAAGATAAAGGGGGTGTGAAATTGCCGCGAACCGCTTCGAGAAAAGTATGGTACGGCCGTGTCTTTGCTAAAAAACTTGGCTGGGGCACTGCCGTGCCCCCAGATTTGTTCAAGTATGTACTGCAAATGATTATTACTATCAATGTTCTAATAATATAGAGTTTATAGCGACATAATAACTAAAATTCCTAAGACAAAAATGTATCTATAGTCGAGTCCAGTATCTGAGCCGCAGCCTCGCCGACAGCGGAGCGCTCACGCAGCCGAGACATCGTCGACGAGCTAATAGAGCTTAGAGAATACCGAAAATTCCGCCGTGACTACAGCTAATATTTTTTTTTTTTGTTTTATTTGGTACACAAAACAGAATACAGCCAATATTAGTGCCATTAACAAACTAAAAACTTATCGACTAGAGTCTATTTACTATACTATATTCCTAAATAATTATGTGCACACAACATGATATTAAGCAGCACTAACACTTAAAATACCTGTAAGTTTACAAAACACACACAATGAGAAAACATAATCATCAATAAAGTAGTGACAAGTTTATGTAACTTCCGGCTTAAAAATAATATTTTTTAAATCGGCCTGAAATTGTTTAATATTATTATATTCTATACTTAATATTTTAAAGCGGAAGAGTTTGTTCGTTTGTTTGTTTGAACGCGCTAATCTCAGGAACTACTGATCCGATTTGAAAAATTCTTTCAGTGTTAGATAGCCCATTTATCGAGAAAGGCTGTAGGCTATATTTTATCACGCTAAAACTAATAGGAGCGAAGAAATAGAGGAAAATGTGGAAAAAACGGGGAAAAATATATGAAATGCTTATTTTAAGCTTGCTTATGCTTGCCAAGTAATTGCTACTCTCCGCTCTACTTCCTCTGCGTTTTGGCTTTTCTAGAATGATATTTGCTTGTCTAAGTAAATATATGTTTGCAAAATTTCTAGCGGTGTATTGTTGACCTTGATTGTTGCGTTAACATGATGATTTGTCATTTGTCAACGATAAATTTACCGGTTTATAACTGAAATAAACCGGTATTTTCAAACCGGTTCCGAGCCCTGCTTATAAACCTTCCTCCTTAATCGCTCCACCTATTAAATAAAACCGCATCAAAATCCGTTGCGTAGTTTTAAAGATTAATGGCAGAAGGACAATGCTTTTTCTCTGGCATTATTCGCCTTCTTAATCGAACATGAATAATTCAAGATCTTTCAATTACTAAAACTAATTGAATTAATTATGACGTATGTTAAATCCTTAGCGTATATTGAAACTCAATTAAACGTTAAATTTATCGAACATGAGTACAAGGGATTTTAAACTGAAAAATTAATCAATTAATTATGACGCATACTTTATCCAATAAGATGGGATTATATAAGCCAGATATTTGAATATAGTTCGGCAAAAATTTTAAGCACGATGCAGATCTGCATTGCGTTTTAATAATTTTAAATATCCTTTTTATCATAAGCTACGAGTATGAAGGTATCAAAGCCACTTTTTCGGCAAACTCAAAAGTAAATAACAATTTGGATGATGATAATAACTTTATTCACAAAAGAGTTGAAAGAGATACTTCCAATATTAACAAAAACTATTTAAGGTGGTCCAATGAACAGATCGACGGCAAGAACCAAGATAATATTATTATTTCAACTTTACTAAACGCATTGAAAAGAAATGTCGAACAGAAGAAAGCAAACGAAAACATTAAAGTAAAGGACAAGACAAAAGATGATCAAAACTTAACATAAATGAAAGACAAAAGATGATCAAAACTTAACATAAATAACAAAAATGAAGACTGTAGTATGTGCAGAAATAGTTGAGATTTAGACAAATTCTGAAAAGGCACTATTAAAGAGTAAGAGTTATTTAATACTTTTTAGTTCATATTACGATTGTTTTTACCTTGGAAGTCGGTTTTCATTTTTTGGTTAAAAATAATAATTTTACTCTTTTTAGTGTTGTCTACAAAATAATGCTTTATGCGTAAATAACCAATACGAATGTTAACTATTCAGTACATTATGTTACTGTAAGCGAAATTGTGGCAGATGCTTGCAGTTATCTAAGCGATGCTGCAATTTCCAAACTTTTATCTTTAAAGCTTAAGGAGTTCTGTTCAGTGCCTTTGGACCAAGAGACACCTTTGTATGAAATTTCTCTTATTCGTAATATATGTTTAACTTACTAGAAACAACATTTTAACCACTATGAGCGTTTTGATAAATTTCAAGGATTTCCCTTGATTGCTCATAGATCCCATCATCAGCTCACCACTTTCGTAATTGTTATACAAAATTAAGATTATATCCTATACAACAACACGGAAATTTCGAAAATCGGTCCACAAACAGTGAAATCATCGTCAAAAACATCTGCTTCGATGCAAAATATCACGAAAAGTACCAATAATTGGGTCATAGTGAATGAATGAATGAATGAATGAATACTTTATTGTGCACAATCATAGTTACAATAACAACATACATAATAAAAAGACATAAAATGGCGAGAGCACACAAAGGCGGCCTACATAGCAAGTTATTACTACAAGCAAAGTTATTACTACATAGCAATTTCTTCCAGGCAACCTTTGTTAGAAAGAAGCAAATTGCTGGAGAAAAGGGCGTTGTGCTTAAAGTATAAAAATATTAGAAATAAAGGCTTAAAACTAAACATTGTAAATAACAATATAATATGTATAAATACGGTCATATATTATAATAATAAAATAAAATAAAAAAATACTATAACGCAATATATTATAACGCAATATTACATACAAAATATTATAAAATAAAATATATTTTATCAATAATACTATTACATACATACTCAATATTTAATATTGTAGATAACATAAAATAAATACTAGATATGATTTACGTATAATAACACCTGAAAATTATACACAGTTCCAAATCAATTAACGTAATGCCATTACGAAGAGGTATTGAGATAGTATTCTTTAAGGGATGACTTGAATGTGTTTAGTGTGATGACCCATGGTATAATTATGGTTGTGATGATGATAATCAATCAAATTGATGTGTTGGCTTATGCTTTCAGTTGTTTAAACAACGCCGAAATCCCCAAACCTCTACCTATAAGCATTCAAAAGTTCTGTTCGGTACCTTCGGATCCAGGGTATAACCTGGTGCGAAGTCTTACTTTTTGGTAGCATTTACCTCGAATACTTCAGAAAAAATCGAAATCATTATATATTTCCATACAAATTTCAAGGAGTCCCCTCGATTCCTCAAGGATCCCATCATCAGATCACCATTTTTGTGAACATGGTACTAAATTCAAGTTAAACCCTATAAAACACAAAAAGAATTTTGAAAATCGGACCACAAACGGCTGAGTAATCGAGGAACATACAAAAAAAAAGATACAGCCGAATGTATAACCTCCTCCTTTTTGGAAGTCGGTCAAAAAGTTATTTGTAAATACTAAGGAGCTGCTGAATGTATGCTTGAATTTTAATAAATTGGTTTTACTTTGGAAGCTGATATCATGAGTATAATAAACAATTATTATTTTTAACAAAAAAATGAAAACCGACTTCCAAGGTAAAAACAATAGTAATATGAACTAAAAAGTATTAAATAACTCTTACTCTTTAATAGTGCCTTTTTCAGAATTCGTCTAAATCTCAACTATTTCTGTACATACCTACTACAGTCCTCATTATTTTGAAGTCGGTACCAGCTAATTTAATCGTGAGTTCAGTAATGACAGAATATCTGAAACTTTTGGGACTGGTACCGACTTCAAAGTAATGAAGACTGTAGTATACAGTACAGAAATAGTTGAGATTTAGACGAATTCTGAAAAAGGCACTATTAAAGAGTAAGAGTTATTTAATACTTTTTAGTTCAAGTTACTATTGTTTTTACCTTGGAAGTCGGTTTTCATTTTTTTGTTAAAAATAATAATTTCACTCTTTTTAGTGTTGTCTACAAAATAAGGCTTTATGCGTAAATAACCAATACGAATGTTAACTATTCACATTATGTTACTGTAAGCGAAATTGTGGTAAATTCTTGCAGTTATCTAAGCGATGCTGCAATTTCCAAACTTTTATCTTTAAAGGTTCAGGAGTTCTGTCCAGTGCCTTTGGACCAAGAGACACCTTTGTATAAAATTTCTCTTATTCGTAATATATGTTTAACTTACTAGAAACAACATTTTAACCACTATGAGCGTTTTGATAAATTTCAAGGATTTCCCTCGATTGCTCATAGATCCCATCATCAGCCCACCACTTTCGTAATTGTTATACAAAATTAAGATTATATCCTATACAACAACATGAAAATTTCGAAAATCGGTCCACAAACAGTGAAATCATCGTCAAAAACATCTGTTTCGATGCAAAATATCATGAAAAGTACCAATAATTGGGCCATAGTGTGATGACCATGGTATAATTATGATTGTGATGATGATGATTAATCAAATTGATGTGTTGGCTTATGCTTTCAGTTGTTTAAACAACGCCGAAATCCCCGAAACTGTACCAATAAGCATTCAAAAGTTCTGCTCGGTACCTTCGGATCCAGGGTATAACCTGATGCGAAGTCTTACTATTTGGTAGCATTTACCTCGAATGCTTCAGAAAAAATCGAAATCACTATATGTTTCCATACAAATTTCAAGGAGTCCCCTCGATTCCTCAAGGATCCCATCATCAGATCACCACTTTTGTGAACATGGTACCAAATTCGAGTTAAACCCTATACAACACAAAAATAATTTTGAAAATCGGCCCACAAACGTCTGAGTAATCGAGGAACATAAAAAAAAAGATACATACAGCCGAACGTATTACCTCCTCCTTTTTGGAAGTCGGTCAAAAATAGAGAATTTAAAACGGGGAAAGGAATGTTGATATATTGAAGATTATTGCTGTATTTTTATTTTAACTTTGTAGCTTTCAAATTATGAGTTTAAAAGGCTTTAAATACGGTAAATTACGGAATCTCCGTAGGGAAGGCCCTTAAGAACGATGACTAATTGAGGCAAAAGATATATTTTAAGATATTTAAGAAGTTTTTGCAAGTATAATGTTTTAACGACTTGGCGAGCACGTGATAAGTTTATCGTTAGTAGTGATCACAAACACGTACATACCACGGAAAATTTCGTACTTTGTCTTCCCTTGTACCCTAAGTAGTAGTTTTGCAAAAATTTCGTAATATTTTTAAGAAAAAATATTACGTAATGCTTTGCCAAACTTTGTGTTTTCGATTTTTCCGGGAATCCCTCGAATTTGGAAAACCAGTCTCAAATGCTATATTCTCAAAACATACAACAGATAGTTACGTTAGTTATAATTAACTGTAATAAAATAAATGTGTTACATAAGTAAATATTTCAAAAATCTTAGTCATGCGGCATGCTAAAAGCTATTAAAATTATTATAGTAGAAACTTAACAAAACTACTAAAGTCTAACACTTTATTTATCTGCAGCATTAAGAAAAATATAGTTCAATCCAGGCGGACTATTTTGCTATCTTAAAACTGAAGAAATATTAGCTTCTCAGGAGAACTGCCTACAAGTGCACAAACACAAAAATACACACCGGCACCACAGAAAAATAAATAAAAATATATCAAGAATATTTTTCCGCAAATTGTAGGAAAATACAATCGCTTAAAACCCTATCAAGGCAAAATTAGTAACAAGCCGCTAAGAGACGATATCTGAAGACGCAAACTTCGTACTTAGTTCGTAATTAACACTTTTTGTGTCACTTCCAGCAAACTCTGCAATCACAAATAAATAAAGGTTGTTATTGAACACTTAATGGTTGTTTAAAACTATTAATTTGAAACATAACAATGGTTAATAATAATTATTGTCTCTGAGTGCATCAATTAATGAACTGCCGATGCCGTACTCAGTGACAAATATTAATCACTTATCTGTAATTAAATGAAGATTTTGACATAAGCCCCATACAATTTAATCTACATTATCTGTCAAACTCTTCATTGAGTTGAAGTTTAATCATCATTAAATATATAATTTTTGTCTTTTATTACAAGTATTGGCTACTTATTAAAATCACTGCCATTTTTTTATAGGAATTTAAAACGAAATAAGTTCAATGTCTATTTTTAATAACTTTTGATGACAAAAGTCCAATTTAGTAGATTAGACATGCTGTTTTCAAACAAATCTGGTGAAATCTCCAATATGAGCCACCTGGTGCGGAACATTGTTGTTGTACCTTGAGAACATCACCAACTTCAGAAGTTTCAAACTTCGGTACCCATATACATTATATTAATATTATAATATTATGAAGGTAGATTCTACTTTAAATATCAGATGCTTTAAAAATATGTTAACTAGTTGTTGCTCGCAGCAATAAAATCTTTAAATACATTTTTTTGTTATAAATTTTAGATCATTATTCATTAGAATAATGATCTAAAATTTATCCAAATTCCAATATCATCCAAATTCGGTAAAAAAGATCTTGCGTAAAAAGTAACAAACATTTAGTAGTTTGCCAGTCAGTAATTTTCAAAATTTATATTAGTAGTAGGGCATTGGTTTCATTTATAAATTAATTTATATTTGCCAATTCGCCAAGTTCTTGTAAGAAGGGTTATAAAAAGGGCTACGTAATATGTATAGTTGAAATAGCGAGCTATTTCCTATGATGTAACGATTACCTCGTGATAAGATCTACCTTTTTCTAGCCTTAGTATGACTAGGTCACATGATCCACCGTATATTGGCCATAAACATGTAATTTATACACACGATCATCTAATTGGAACGTGTCTCAGTGTGTTGACGACTACTCTAAATGTCAAACAAACATCTTGTCCTTGGATAAAGATTTAAAGCATAGAAAGAGCGCTGAAGGCTTTGTGTCCTACATGTTGACTAGGAGCCCAATTTAACGAAGTTAGAATTATTATAGTAGAGGAGGGGAGGCTGCTAGTTTTGTAGACACTCGAGCGTCATGGAGACCTAGTAGGTTTTGTACATTAGGTAAAACTGATAATTAAGAAATTTAAAAAAACCCCCGCCGAAAAACTTAAAAAAGTAAAGAAATAATATTTACTGACTTTAAGTTTAAATAATTCCTAAGAGTAAAGTAATATTTTAGTCCATAAATGTTGTCAAGATGTGTCACGGGACCGCCAAGTAAAGTACCACAACAGCGACTTTTGCATTTTGTATCGCCATAATAGTCGCTGATTCTCTCGATTCGGGTCGTTGTGAACTGACCCTTAAACTATAATGATAAGCGAAATCAAACATCTACATAAGCGGTCCCCCGACACACCTTGACAACATTTATGGACTAAAATATTTCTTTACTCTTAGGAATTATTTAAACTTAAAGTCAGTAAATATTATTTCTTTACTTTTTGAAGTTTTTCGGCGGGAGTTTTTTTTAATTTCTTAATTTAATTTAATTTTATGCTTTTTAAACTTGTGCAGAATAATTCCTATCAACTGGATCACATCCCAATGAATACCATCTATAAAATATGTCCTCTTGGATGAGGCCGTCAATATGAGCCCACTGCCCAAACATGAAACCACCACTTTGGGTTCATACGGAGCTCGGCTCCTATAGAATCCAGATGATATTTACTGTTTATCTACGTCTTACTGGTTGTCGCAATTAAAATGAGCCCAAACACGAAACCTCTGCTCTAAGTTGGTGAGGAGTTGGGTATCCTATTGATTACCAGGTGATGCTGCTCCACCAGGTCAACATTCCAATAATGTGTATATTATATTCAGAAGTGTCACGAATCAGAATGCAAAATATAAAACCCATCAAACGACTGCAAGTTGCTAATCGGCCTATCACGAACCAGATAAACCGTGATATTTCAGCAATGAGCAGGCTGATGATGATGAACTATAGCTAAGAACACTCTCGGTCATATCAGCTTTCAAACAAAAAAAACTAGATCAAAATCAGTCCACCCGTTTGGATGCTACGATGCCACAGACAGACAGACCGACAGACAGACACGTCAAACTTATAACACCCCTCTTTTTGGTCGGGAGTTAAAAAAATAATAAGAGCGTCTTTTTTTATTTTAGCGGTGGGTTTAGAAACTGCAACCATATTAAAGTTTTGAAAAGGAAATATATTCAGAAAATTGCTTATTTAGGTAAATTATAAATATATTTTAGACAACAAGGACTAAATCGTTTAGTTTAGAGCAAAATAAAATATCTGCGAAGCTTAGTTAAGAAAATAATATGAAGTTTTATTTTTTTTATATTTTAAAATGTCCCTACAGGCTTACCTAACCTTTGAATCGTCAGTGCTTTATATGGAAGCTTCTTTGGGGTATACTAAACATCCCCTATCTTAATCTGACAGATCCGACGACATTTCAAAATTAATTTTTTTTTACCCACCACGTGAGAAATCTGATTTCTATACCATGATAACTAGACACATGTCAGAAGCCTATGCAAGCTTAATCTGACACACTCGAGCTACTCCCGAAATCCCCTCTTCCCCTCCCGAACTATTACGACTTTATGGCATTTCAGATTATTAGCAAACGCAAAATTGGACTCCAAAATTGGGACAATCTTAAAAGTATACTTTTTTTTATAAATTTTTTTCTTTATACTCATAGAAGTGACTGAGCGTTTTCGCTCAGTCACTTCTATGAGTTTTTGTCTTTTGGGCAACTAATAGTTTCTTACAGTTTAGCTTTAAGGATTACATTATTTTTTATGCTTCTTACGTGATCTCCATATACATTAAAAATTAGGAAAGAAGTAAAACAACAATTTAGTTAATAAAGTAATTGCAGCTTTACGGACAATTTTACTTATAGGATGAGTCATATGATGAGGCACCGACGTCAAACCTGGAAATATGGGTCATAACAAAGGAAATTAACGTTTACGAAGAGAAAGAAAAGTGTATAAGTTGCGACACGTTAAGTATTCAAGAAGCTTTAGCCATGTTGCCCCGAATATGCTAAGTTCTAAATTCAAACTTACGATTTGCGTTTTTACGAGTCTGCTAAATGGCATGTGTAATGTACCCCGCAAACGATCAAATTTTTTGACAAATTTTACGTGTTTGTCAAACAGTTTGATAGTGTACAGCTTTGTTTGAAGCGTTTGTTAAACAAACTACGTGTTTGACATGTTTGAAGAAAATTTGTTTTTGCGTAGCGTTTGACAAACGTGTTTGAACGTGTTCCGCTGTATTTGTCAAACAAGATCTCATGATCTCAAACCTAGCTAATTGTTTGACAACTTGTTTGATGCACGTTTGTTCGTCTGCGCTGCTGTTTGATGAAAACGTAAATTACATCAAACATGTTTGTCAAACAGTAAAATTAATGAAAGTATATTGGCTGCCACTGAGATCTTACTCAAATAACACGAAAAATATTAGAAAATTTTATATTAGTCATCGCAAATAACATTGTTTTAGAAAACAATGTTGAGTTAGAACTCCGCCGTTTTGAAGATGACATTCCGGTTTAATTCATGAAGCCCCAAGCGGCCACATCCGGCCGCGATAACAATGAAAAAGCTATTGTGTCTCGTTTTGCCACGACTGATGGGTTAAAGTTCTACTTTGGGCCTTGATGGATGAATTGACCATGATTGTCGCAGTTGTCTGATTTATGTACAACTAGATGATGCCCGCAACTCGCGGGGACCGTACATTTTTTCAGAACAAAAAGTAGGTATCCTATGTCCTTTTGCGGGACTCATCACTCAAAGTATCTCCATGCCCAGCAAAATCAGTTTAGTGGTTTGAGCGTGAAGAGGTAACAGACAGACAGACACACTTTCGCATTTATAATATTAATATGGATGGCGTTGATCATGGGCAATCAAATTCAAATATGGCCTCTGTTTAGTAACCGCCTATATTTCTATTGTCCACGAGCCAACGTTAGGCCGTATTAGTTCTACTAGAACTGTAGATAAAGCGAAGAGATTTTCCGTCGAATTCCTCCGTTCCAGGTAATTGTAGACGGTCTCATTGAGTAATGTTCGCTATGACGATGACGGCGGCATTTCGATAGCTGCCCGTACCACACAGGAACTCCGTCTTATTAACCAATTTAAGACGGTACTTTGGACTCGTTTAGACGAACGCAACACAAATATGTGAAAAAATTACTACTTGAACTGTTTTCTACTGCGACTACTTTCCTAATCATCTTTTGACACTAAAATATGTACTATCAGAGAAGTTGATTCCTAGGCAGATGGGGGACCTACGTAGTTCGGTTGCGTTACATCAAACCCAGCCGACAGATCACAATTAATATTGAATTGACATGATCCGACCAAATGACGTTGGTCTGTCAACTGCCTAGGAATCAATTTCCTCGATGGTACAATCGACTTCGACGTCTTCTTATTTCTTACACACTCTCCATGCGGAAAAACAAAGGAAATACTAATAAATACAATTCTTCGTAGCGCTCTCTTTAACCGTACATTCTTCTCTTCCGTCCTTATATTATCCATACACTCAATTTAGACTAGTGCAATAGAAATTACTCTGCAATTGAGTTGCAATATTTAAATGCAGCTCCGCCAAACGCTACATACATTCGAACAAAGACGAATACCAGTAAAATCTTCGAACAAAGCACAAGTCATACCTTGACACGTAGGAAATAGAGCACAATTTTAAATAGCCGAAATAATACTAATAGCTCACAGATCGTTTATTTATTTTTCATTCAGAGTGTGGTCAATGTATCAAAGGTCATAACTAACCAAACTTCTTCATACAAAAGTATTCTCTAAGTCATCGAAATACGTAATATAATCGAAACAAAGAGCGCGGCCCAGGTGGGTTGAGTACGGTTGCTGAGAGGATAAATGGAACGCCTCAGAGCAGCTGTCAGCGAGGCAACGCCGCATGAACTGTCATGTTTTTCGGGCGCGCACCCCATATCGAATTATAAGACGTTATCACGTCAATAACTGTTTATAATATGTTAATGATGTTTAGATGTTCCTTGTAAAGTTTATGTTCCCTAGCAAGGCCAACTATCAAATCTTTGGTTGGGCCTTATAAGGAACCACCGGCCTTTCTAGGAACATTGCCAATATTTTAACGTAAATCGAGGCATAAGTAGATTTTCTTTTATTAGTACCATACATACAGGGTGCAATTAAACCTTCCAGCCAAATTTTGATATAATGATCCTTGTTTAAAATTAAAATACACGTATTTTTCTTTTATTATCACTCAGTACTAAAATGTTGAGAAAAATTTTCCGAAAGTTATCCTAAAAAACACTACAATTATTGGACACGACGCGTCGCCCGCGCGTGACGAGCCCCCGCGCGCACGCCTCCCCCCCGCGTCAGCCCCTCTCATTCCCCTGCGCCGCCTCGCGCCGCTAGTGACCGTTCTGCAACGATTTTATAACCCCCAATTTTTGTTGCTTTAATGGACTCTCCTAATGATACCAAAGCACTGGAAAAAATTTGGCAGGAAGGCTTAATTGCACCCTGTATATCCCTGTACGATAATGCCCTGCAGTAAAATTTGAGATAGATATAGGTTATGTAACTAAAAACCAAAGTTTTTCAGGGTGCGGAAATTACAATTGTAGCCTCGACAACCAAAGTCTACAAACAGTGAGATCTCACTGCCACAATAGCGGCGCGATCGACTCGCCGCCGCGTTTGTGGCCATAAGTTTGATGGATCTAAGTGTGTAGTAGAAGGAAAATGTCTTTACATGACGATAACTGCGACTTTTTGATAGTTGGCCTTCAAAGGAACATGGCCTTACATGGCTCAGGGCCTTAATTGAAAAGTCAATTCAGAACTGCGCACGTACCATGTTCAGTATTATTTAATATGCTTGGAATACCTTCTGACGTTTAATGTACAGTTCCGTAGCATATAAATTTTACTCTAGTGTTAACATTTTTCTAGCTGGATGTTAAACATTATAAGCTAGTTTTACGCGAAAAAAGTATTTTAAGCCTTGTTATAGGGGAGGGGAAGGTGCTATTTTTGTAGTCACTCGAGCGTGATGGAGACCTAGTAGGTTTTTTACATTAGGTAAAATTGATTCAAAATAATAGAGCGTTTTTTATTTTAGCGGTGGGTTCAGAAACTGCAGCCATTTTAAAGGTTTGAAAAAGAAAATATATTCAGAAAATTGCTTATTTAGGTAAATTATAAATATATTTTAGACCACGAGGACTAAATCATTTATGTAAAATAAAATATCTGCGAAGCTTTAAGTTAGGAAAATGTGAAGCTTTATTTTTTTATATTTAAAAAAAAATAAAGGCTGACCTGACCTTTGAATCGTCAGTGCTTTATATGGAAGCTTCTTTGGGGTATACTAAACATCCCCTATCTTAATCTGACAGATACGATGACATTTCAATATTAAAAATATATTTTTTATTTACCCACCACGTGAGAAATCTGATTTCTATACCATGATAACTAGACACATGCCGGAAGCCTATACAAGCTTAATCTACACGCTCGAGCTTATCCTGAAATCTCCTCTTCTCCTCCCCAACTATTAAATAACAGCCCAAAGACTTATAGTTTGCCTGTTTTCTATTACATAAGACCTCTAGCTTTTGATTTCTCATCTAAGCGCACGGAAGTGCGCAGGCCGAGTTCCAGCAATAGGCCGCGCGCATGCTGTGCACTATTTACACGAACCGAATAACCGAATAAACCGAATTTCGACGCACTTTTGACCCCCCTGTAGCTCAGGTGTCTATTGCATTAAAAAAACTACCAATCAGACTATTAGGTCACTGACCCGTTAACAGAAGACCAGTATTTTGCTCCTAATAAAATGTTGCTCTCTACGAATAATAAAAACTAGTTGCTCTGGCGTTCTGAATTTTGAACTAGATGGGCATGACTCCCTAAGAAGCAAGAAAAGTAATTTGTAGAGATGAAACGACTAGTCGGCGAATAGTCGGCCAAAAGCGCCGACTATCCGGCTTATTATTTTTTTTTTATTTTTACTATAATTATTAAAATTAAAGTATAGAAAAACCTTGATATTTATTAATGTGTTCATATTACACTTCATAAGGCTTAGTGTCTAAACTCTAAACACACTAGGCCGAAAAAACGCGGCCGAAGTTTGGCATGATTACGCTTGCAATACGCTACGCATACATTATACAATATAACGCGACGTAATTTCGGCATGGTGTGTCATCAGTAATTTAAAATACATTCCAGCCTGCAGGCGTAATCATGCCGAACTTCGGCCGCGTTATTTCGGCCTAGAGTGTTTAGATGAAAATATGTTTCTGAAATGACTTGCTAGTAAAGAAACATTTTTTTAATATAGTTCTTAACAATAAATTAGGTATGTATTATTAGATCAAGATTGCATGTATATGAATTTTTTATTAATAATTGTACCTATCATAAAAAAGTAACGTACGCGAAGTAAACATAACACGATCCGACACCTTCGCAGGCGGCGTGCGCGAATCAGCAGTAAAAAAAGTGTTATAGAAACTCCCGAAACCATGATCGGCTTGGCCGACTAGTCGGCCGATTAGTCGGCTTCTTTGCAGCCGACTAATCGGCTAGTCGGCTAGCCAGCCAAAGTCTTGATCGGCACATCTCTAGTAATTTCATCAATTTATTCAATTCTTTTAAAGATAATTAATATAATACGTATGTAACATGTATTCCTATATTTAAGTATGTGTATGAAGTTCACAAGTAGCAACTACACCATCATCATTGATGTCGAGTTATTTCGTACTTTTTTGGTCCGTACAAATCATAACCGTTCCACATTTCATCCCAAAAGCATAATAAACAGATAAAAATGTAACTCCTCGTGTTGAATATTATATGGGTACACCGAGGAACCGGAAACTGACGTGCAATATACTGTTTAAGCAAATGGTTTTCAAAAGTGAACCGAGGGTCCCTAAAATGACTTTTGAAATGCGCGTTCATAATAATAATTATGTTATATAATTTGAGGACATGAGTGAATGAAGTGGGTAACTCACAATTTGAAATCGTTAGTTTCTTATATTAAATTAAATAAGCTCAAATTAAAGCTGATCTATATGTGTGATATATAGTAAAAATATGATGTATAAAAAATACAAATGAAACATGATAATATGTATATTTGCAAAAAAAACTGGTTGTCTCAAATCGAGTTTACGTTGTTTCTTTATCTAAAATAAATTGTCATAAAATATGCCAAAATTTGATAAGCGATACATTTATGTGCGTTATAAAACTTAATAACAAGATATTATTATAAGCTTTCCACTTCAAAGCTCATCTGTTAAACGACGTAGAAGGTAACTATTTAGTAATCTGTGGTAGAAGCTTAACTGGACATGACATGACAGTCCGAACTGCGAAAAGCACAAATATTTTCACGGTTGATACACTCTGCTTACAATATTTTTGTTGGCATGATTAATATTATGTTTCGTTTATTAATTATATGCGTAGTAACATTTGTATATTTTTTAATTTAGCACAGAAAGTAACGGAAGAATGTGTAGCGCTGTGATGAAGATAGAATGCTTAAAAAACCTAGAATTTTTGCTGCCAAACTCTCATTCAAAACATCAATGCAGTTATATTTTGGTCGTATATACTTTCGTATATATCTATCTATACATATAATAAAACTGTAGAAATGAAAATTCTGTACATTAAAGATATTAAAAAAATAATAAGCGGGGGGTGTTACTACATCGCTATAGATGCCAAAAATGTGGTTAGTTTTTTTGTCTGTCTGTCTGTCTGTCTGTCTGTCTGTCTGTCTGTCTGTATGTTTGTTCCAGCATCACACGAAAACTACTGATCCGATTTGAATGCGGTTTTCGCAGATATATTTGTCTTCTTCCAACTTAACATCTGGTCTATAAAAAAAAAATCCCCCCACCCCTCTAAAGGGACGAAAGAGGGGGTCAGATTTTGTATAAGACTTTTGCTTTTACACGAAAACTACTGATCCGATTTGCAAACGGTTTTCGCAGATATATTTGTCTTCTTCCAACTCAAAATCTGGTGTATATATATATATTTTAATAATTTGATCATTCTTAATATTTTAATCCTTTTTTTGTTACAACTTATATGACATGATTTTGAATATCGAATACGAGTATGGACAGGTTGGAACACGGGACAAGATGCTGTTCGAACAAACGCAGAAGACGCGACCTTTCTAGATGTTGAACACCGAAATTATGCATGATTTAGCGTGCGCACGCGCAATAAACATATTTTGAACGACATCTAATGTCAAACAATCGAAGATAAAATAATTTGAATAATCTTGTTACCCGGCACCCGTTGCGTTCAAGTAAACAATAGTTTCTAGACATAGAGCCATGGCCCATGTTATGTGATAGACATTCTTGTTAGGACAACAAACGAGGCCAAAAACTTTGGTGGGTTTTGGGGCGTGTTGACATTAATTAATATTATGTATATAATATTTTTTGAGATATATCTGGGTTCTGGTGCCATACCCATCAGATAGAATTCACAAATCTTCGAGATATTTTTGTTATTCGTCGTTCTGACGAACATAATATATAATTTACACGTCTGTTGGACGGTTCGGTGTTAGTTCAATCAATTTTAATCCTCGCAACTGGCGTGAAGGTCCTCGGAGTTGAGGTTAGTTGTTTAGCATTCGTTGTGGGAACAGAATTTTGTTATGAGCCCGGATCATTGTATTCAATATAGGTAGTAGGTACTCATGCGAACTGCCATCATCTGTTTATAATTCACGCACGTACTTTGATCCAAATTGCACTAAACGTGTTCTAAAATGCTAATAACTTAAGAAAGAACGATTTTCCATAAGGGTATTTAGATTTTTTTGTCGCCTACGGAATTAATCGCCAAAAAAAATTGCATATGAGGGTATTTTTTCTGAAAAATTACGTCATGATAGTTCAATAATTTAGGTACTATTTTAACATATTTTTAAAGAACTTAAATGACAGATAATTTATCCTACCCTGAACTACAACCCTGAAGAACCGATAAATTGTAAGCCGTATACTATATTATAAATAATATACTTATCTCTAGAGTCTAGACTCTACTACACCTGTGCCTACTGGGCATAGTAAATATAAATATGTAAACTATAGTGATGTCACGCGCAGTGACCGCGTGCTGATGGGATATTCCTATATAAATAATTTTTGATACAACGTGTTACGAGTACGGCTTTATAGTAAAGGTATAATAAAAATCAATTTGACAAATTAAAATATTCGCAGTAATAAATATTTTATCTGCAAATTTTGCTTTTGCCGCTCTGTATAAAGTAAACAGCAACTAAATGGTCGGATAAGCTATTCGTCACTAATCACTTATTGTGAAATAGCACCCTTATAAATTATCTAAAATATACCTTAGATGTGCACAACATACATTATATCTAGATACTATTAACACTTACTTACAATGTTATACAGCATACTTATTAAGTAGTGAGTAAGGTGGTATAGAATGTGTGACGTAGAGTGGTGTGAGAGCCGTTATGTCCACCGAGAAGCCTGTCGCCGGTGGCCGCCACAGGAGGTGTAATACAAGGCATCACAAAGGCACATGCCACAGAATCTGTGCGAATGGGAAGTACTAATCAAGGCGTCGAGTTAACGCACTGCATTAGTCACTCAAATCACACGTAACTCGCTAACTTGTAACCATGCGTCTGCAGTCTGCACAATGTTAATATGCAGCATTATCTTGCAGTACGTGGTGGAGTAACGTATCGCCACAGCCACACCTATGTGTCCAAGGAATAAGGCTTGATTTCTTTTGGAGTATTTCGGTTACGCACTAAAATAATTTGATATCATAGATAGATTGCATTATACATCATCTCAAATTGCACCAGCGACATTTATCGGTATACTGGTTAAATGATAACATTAAATAAAAATTAAAAAATATCCACAGCCGAACATATTATAATTTCCTCCTTTTTGGAAGTCGATTAATGTACATACTAGCTACGCGTTAACTTGATATTTTGTCCGTTTTTGTATTTCGTTCTTTATTAGCCTCGAACACTCTCAATACACAATACACATCTTTCGAACGTTATGTTTATCACATCTGTCTTCACAATATTTTTCTCTCTTTAGAAGAAACAACCCTGTGCAATAACTATTTGTAAAATATAGATTGTAAAGGAATATTCCAGAAGCTACCTGATCTGACTTAAGTCTTAATTTTTAAGCAATAAAACATGTAAACTAATATTCTTAAATATTGTATTACTACAATTATTATATTTTACTTATTTTAATCTGCGTTTTTAGTATTTTGTTGATCTAAGTTTAGTATGTTTTTATCAGCGACACTTATGTTTCATGAATATATCACATTGCATGAGAATGTCTTCTGGCAAATTCCGTGCAGATAAACTGATAGATTATATATAGTTAGCGACGGAAGATTCTCCTTGAACAGTTCATAGATTTGAAACAAAATTATGCATCTTTAACATTACCAGCCAAAACACAACAAGTATGATCCAAGCCATAAGGCAAGTCAGAAAATTGTTTATAGCATCTCAATTCTCAAAATGTGTGCTCACATCTCAGGTGCACATTTTGCAATTCGCTTCATGAATTGGAGGATATTTTTTTTTTCGCTAGACGCCAAATTGAATGCCCCCGCTAGCTACACTAAAGCACATACAATAATATGAAGTTCTTCTTTCTATGTTTTGTTTTCTGAATTGCCAAATATAGAAAAGAAAATGTAGGAAAATTGTGACTTCTCAAATACAATTTTGACATTAATTTCACAGAAGCTATAACTGTAATCAACCTGGGAACCAATTTCATCTTTTAGACGGTTTTAAATCAAAACTATAATTAAGTTCTTTGATCGTTGACGTAGATATTATCTGCATTTGGATCCTCTTGATACACGAGATGATTTTAATTTAAACTACTAATCATGTACCTTCCGATTCAGTTTAATACAACGTATATTTTCTGTAAAAGTGGGTATTTCTCATAAATTGAGTTAAGAGTACTTAGAAAAGAGTTAAACGCACAACCAAAACATGAATTTAAATGTTTTGGTTGTGCGTAGTTCATTTATTGGCTACATACCTGTTTCTAGCCACTATAGCTGCTATTATGAATCACATAATAAACATAATATACTTACCAAGATATTGGGCTAAAGTTTTTTGAATGTTAATACAAAAATGTATTATTTTGTTATAATCAAGACAACTAGATGTAAATTCTCGAACCCCTGCTGTCTACGCGTGGCCTGTTTTTTTAAGGTCGTCCCCCAAGCAAACGACCTTGGCCATACATTTGCCGCGTTGCCGAGATCGCACCGAAACCCCATTTTTTTTTACTTATTTTAGTTCAAAATTGTCCTAAAAAAAATTAAAACGGGAAATATGTAGATTATGATATTGTCGATCTATTGGCGTATGTTTCAAATAAAAGTAATTTGTAAATCCTAAGGAGATGTTGAATGTATGCTTGAATTTTAATAAATTGGTTTTACTTTGGAAACTGATATCATGAGTATAATAAACAAAAATAGAAAATTTAAAACGGGGAAAGGAATGTTGATATACTGAAGATTATTGCTGTATTTTTATTATAACTTTGTAGCTTTTAAATTATGAGTTTATAATGCTTTAAATACGGTAAATTACGGAATCTCCGTAGGGAAGGCCCTTAATATTATAATATAATGAGCCGAATTTTATGACTATTGCATAACTTTTTTAATCATTATAGCGAATTCCTAGTACTCATCGCTAGAAGACGAACAGTGGACCGGTCGAGCAGGCCGGCTCGTGATACCGACGTGACGGACAAATGCCTAATAAATATTTATGATTATAAAATGTACATAAAAATCCGATGATCGAGCTTTTGTTGCAGGGTTTTACCGGTCCGGTAAATGTCACGTTGTCAGTCACATTCAATTTTACTACGCTATTCTACGCTATTGCATAATATACTTACCTCACTAGAAGTTAATAAAATAATACATACTAGAAGCAGCACTAGCATAGACAGTAAACAAAAAGCTTTGTTCGACGTTTGACAACGTTTCTATCAATATTATGATACGACGTGTGCAAACTGCAAAGCAAGATTTTGGTCGGATTATTCACTGTTTGTGCTAATAGAGCCCTTTGCTCTCTTTTTCTTTGCATAATTTTCCCTTATTAGATCATTTGAAAATGCGCGTAGGTATTCTGTTATAACCCATTTGCGTTAGACTTTAAAATATGTAATTAATTACTGTCAGAAAACTGTAAGGGCCCAAAGACTAAATACAAAAACAAATGTTAAAATATGTGGATAAAGAGTTGACCTCGCTTACTCTGTAAAAAAACAAAAGCGCAACGTTTTGCTCATCGATTACGACAATAATTTTGTTGACGTCGACGTAATTATATTAAGGAAGACTGCATTTTGCGGAATTACTAAGAAGTCAACCTTAGTGCAGCAATGTTTTTTTGACCGACTTCCAAAAAGGAGGAGGTAATATGTTTGGCTGTATGTATCTTTTTTTTGTATGTTCCACGATTACTCAGCCGTTTATGGTCCGATTTTCAAAATTATTTTTGTGTTGTATAGGGTTTAACTCGAATTTAGTACCATGTTCACAAAAATGGTGATCTGATGATGGGATCCTTGAGGAATCGAGGAGACTTCTTGAAATTTGTATGGAAACATATAGTGATTTCGATTTTTTTTTGAAGCATTCAAGGTAAATGCTACCAAAAAGTAAGAGTTCGTACCAGGTTATACCCTGGATCCGAAGGTACCGAACAGAACTTTTGAATGCTTATAGGTACAGGTTCGGGGATTTCGGCGTTGTTTAAACAACAGAAAGCATAAGCTAATACATTAATTTGATTAATCATCATCATCACAACCATAATTATACCATGGGTCATCACACTACCCAATTATTGGTACTTTTCGTGATATTTTGCATCGAAGCAGACGTTTTTGATAATGATTTCGCTGTTTGTGGACCGATTTTCAAAATTCTCGTTTTGTTGTATAGGATATAATCTTAATTTTGTACAACAATTACGAAAGTGGTGAGCTGATGATGGGATCTATGAGCAATCGAGGAAAATACTTGAGTTTTATCAAAACACTCATAATGGTTAAAATGTTGTTTCTAGTAAGTTAAACATATGTTACGAATAAGAGAAATTTTATACGAAGGTGTCTCTTGGTCCAAAGGCACTGAACAGAACTCCTGAATCTTTAAAGATAAAAGTATGGAAATTGCAGCATCGCTTAGATAACTGCAAGCATTTACCACAATTTCGCTTACAGTGACATAATGTGAATAGTTAACATTCGTATTGGTTATTTACGCATAAAGCCTAATTTTGTAGATACTTAACTAAAAAGAGTGAAATTATTATTTTTAACAAAAAATTAAAACCGACTTCCAAGGTAAAAACAATAGTAATATGAACTAAAAAGTATTAAATAACTCTTACTCTTTAATAGTGCCTTTTTCAGAATTCGTCTAAATCTCAACTATTTCTGTACTGTATACTACAGTCTTCATTATTTTGAAGTCGGTACCAGCTAATTTAATCGTGAGTTCAGTAGTGTCAGATTATCTGAAACTTTTGGGACTGGTACCGACTTCAAAGTAATGAAGACTGTAGTATACAGTACAGAAATAGTTGAGATTTAGACGAATTCTGAAAAAGGCACTATTAAAGAGTAAGAGTTATTTAATACTTTTTAGCTCATATTACTATTGTTTTTACCTTGGAAGTCGGTTTTAACCCATCAGTCGTGGCAAAACGAGACACAATAGCTTTTTCATTGTTATCGCGGCCGGATGTGGCCGCTTGGGGCTTCATGAATTGATTTTTTGTTAAAAATAATAATTTTAACTTCAAATCTTAGATGTCCTTTGATTATCTTCTTATATGCGAAAAATATTATTTATATAAGCTACATTCTACAACATCAGCCTTCAATACAAATTATAAAAAAATATATCTATTGCTTCAAACAAATGTGTATTAATTTTCTTCTCAATTTTATTTTTGCCAGATCAAAAAAAACTGCTATTACACACGGCTGTTCTTTTATTTGACTGACCTTTTTCAATTTGCAGCAAAACTTAATTAAAATTGTCTCTGGTTTGCGGTCATCGCTGTTCTTTTTTCAAATCGAGCTACATATTTTGTACTTATTAATTGTATAATATCTTAATGAGAGACAAAACTTCTGGATAAGTTGTACCCATGTTGTACCTTTCTAAACTCACTTATTGCAATTGTGAACTACCCCCAATAGAGATTTCTAAATACATGTTATTATTGGAAGAGGAAATCAAACTTTATAGCTTTTTATTAGTGACGTTCTTTCAATATTTGCTAACATGGATTGTGTGCGTAATGCAGGTAGTTATTATTGCAAATATGACCAATTAAACAATTCTATTATGTTTTTCCTTCCTCGAGGTAGATTATAATATGTATTAAAGATTATTTTATCATTGGGAAGGAATTTGCAGACGACAATGTTGGCTATGTCACTTATTAATGTTGCCCGCAACTTCTGCGCAGAACTTGGTTTATCGCGATGTTACCCTACAATTTGCTGCAACGAAAACTATACTATGCCCTTTCTAAGATCTCAAAGTATCTCTATGCCTAATTTAATCGAAATCAGTCCAACAGTTAAAGCACAGTAGGATAACAGACAGTTGTACTTTCGCATTTATAATATTAGTATGGATAATAGTCAAGGTAGTATTGAGGATAATTAGCATGCAAGATATTGCACGAAGGACATAGTAAATACTTAATACGATAATACAGTGTGTAAGCTTGCTGTTTAAATTTATGACTGGATTTTACTAAGCTTAAAGAGATTCGAGTTTCGAATAATCGTCATTTCTAACCGGCGAGATACAAAACTACAAGAAAGATACACGACTTCTAAAAAGGGGGAGGCTCATTTTTAGAAGTTGGTTAAAAATAAAAAAATATTTCCATAACTTAATGGAATACAATACTTTTAACCAATTTACCTAATAAAATAAACCGATTACAAACATTTTCAATTACATAAACATTTAGTCGGAGTTCACATAATTTTGCATGTGACAGTTGACACATTAGTAAAGTCGTACACAGTTCACGTACGAGATGTCGCGTGCATGCTAGACGATATGCCTCACGCGCTGCTACGGACGTCGCATGAGAAAACACTTTCCACACATATTTGATAACAGCGTAACAACCTTTTATGGTGGTATAGTTAAATCATTTTGGATTATCTCATATCTAATAACATTACTGATTTACCTATTGCTTGATGGGGGTTTTCGATATATAATTTGCCACCAGAGGGTAGGTAGGGTAGGGTCTTTCGTATCAAATGTCGTGTCAGACAGACAGCAATGGGCGTTTGCACACTGCACGATAACGACACGACACGATACCACAGAATAGAGGGCCACCGGCCACCGCACATTGTATACAATTTCAAGTTGGCCGACTATCGTACAAACCAAATTGCGTAGTGTCACAATTTAATTGGAGATCTTCATCGTGACGGCCCCGAATCACATCATAATAAAAAAAATATTAGTATGGAAATATGGATTATTATCACCTTTTTATCTGGATCTTTTTATTAAAATTTATCTGGATATTATCGAAGTTTAAAATGCAAGGTATGATCAATGATGTTTTCCTAATTCTAATCTGTCACTTAGTATTGAATGCACAACTTGAAATTGTATAATATGTGCGGTGGCCCTTATCTATTCTGTGGTATCGTGTCGTGTCGTTACCGTCGCAGTGTGAAAACGCCCAATATCGTGATCCACATGTCATATGACAGCCGAGGCGATAGACTCTACGGAGTAAGGCTCAATAGCTAATGTCCACATTATGCAATTTCATCTTCAATTTTCGTCATCTTCTTTTTATTCAACTTTTGTTTGGCATATTCAATAATTGAGTGCGTCAAAATCCACACGCATTGAAAGAAAATTGTCATAGCGAGCGACGATTTCAACGCGCGTCACGGGCATGCCTCACGTTCGCTGTTGACTGCGCTATAACGCATGCCCTTGATGAACAAAAAAAGGCCCAGTATAGACAAAGCTATTGGGTTTTTTGCTTTGGCTTTTGGAACTAATAGTATGGGATCCGACCGCAAGATCCTGCATGAATCGTTTTTTTCGATGAAATATATATTAAAGTAATCTTTAGAACATATGGAATGGATTAATGTTGGATGGCCTTGTCAAAAATAGCCGCAAGTACCTCTAATTAAGCTTAATGTTCATGCGATTAATACATAATTTGCATGTATATTTTTTTTTCAATAAATTTAACATCATTTGAAAGAAAATTACTTGACAAAATAAGGTATAAATGGTGGCCAGCTCTAAGTCTGCCGCAACCTAGGGTGGCCATTACTTTTGTATACGACATCGCGTGAGGTTAGGAAGCGCAAGAGAAAAATAAAAACGCCTGTTAAATAAAAATGGCAATCTTGCGGGTTCCCGACGTCCTCAAATCCTGCCAGGCATCTGCATACCAATATTCAGCAAAATCGGTTCAATGGTTTGGGCTTGAAGAAGCAACAGACAGTCACACTGACATACTTTCGCTATAATATATAAATATTATAGTTGTGGCGGTACCCACAATTCGCCTAACATTCCTGCATCGCGTTATCGAAGTTTTCTGAGCGCGTCGGTATTATATATTATAATATACGACAGCTGAAATGTATCATCAGTCATCACGTGGGCTTCGGCCTGACCGGGCATACCTAAGGTGACCATACGTCCCGCTTTGGGCGGGACAGTCCCGCTTTGAGGCAGTCTGTCCCGCTGTCCCCCGTGCCGTGTTTGAAATGCCTGTGCAATGCACGGAGCTACTAATAAGAGCTCCGTGGTGCAATGCCTGGAAGTAAAGCATACAGACAACAAACGTCTTCTGCCATATTTTGCTCGATATCAAACTAGACGTTCCGCGCAGCTTCGCCCACTTAAATTAAAAATTCCACCGACAAATTAGCCCACAAAATAGCCTATAATCCTTCACGTAGTCTGTGGTTCTTTTTATCTGTGCTAAATAACATAGAAATTGCCGCAGTAGTTCGTGAGACATTTTTTTTCAAATATTTTTTCCGGTTTTATCCACATTTTCCTCTGTTTCTTCGCTCCTATTTGTATTGGCGTGATAAAATAAAGCCTATAGCCTTCCTCGATAAGTGAGCTATCTAGCACTGAAGGAATTTTTCAAATCGGTTATTGGAACAGTAGTTCCTGAGATTAGCACACAAGAATTACATATACATATTACATATTCTTAATTTGTCCCGCTCTGACAAAAAAAATTAATGGTCACGTTAGGCATACCACCTCGCTCGGTCGAAAGATCTTCCTTTGGCCTCTACGCATATCCCCAGACCCCACATACTAAAAGTGTATAGTATGGATACTCGTTTAACAAAAAAAAATAGGAAATATAAAGGAACTTTTAGCTCAAATTCCTTAAACAAATTCTGTTTTGGACTTTTCCATCCTCTAATATTTGTTGACTAGGCCAATATTACAATATTTTATATTGTAATACTGTGAGTGTCGCAGCTGCTATTCAATATCCTCATTTATCGAACAACGCGTGCTTCTTTTCTCTTGCGCTTCCTAACCTCACGCGATGTCGTATACAAAAGTGATGGCCACCCTAAGTTGCGGCAGACTTAGAGCTGGCCACCATTTATACTTTATTTTGTTACGTCATTTTCTTTCAAATGATGTTAAATTTATTGAAAAAAAATATACATGCAAATTATGTATTCATCGCATGAACATTAAGCTTAATTAGAGGTACTTGCGGCTACTTTTGACAAGGCCACCCAACATTAATCCATTCCATACGTTCTAAAGATTACTTTAAAATATATTTCATCGAAAAAAAACGATTCATGCAGGATTTTACGGTCGGATCTTAGGCGATAATGCCGCCTTGTAAAGTATAATTATTGGAAAGACATTCCATATAAAGTTGAGACATTCATGCCCCTTTGATAGTGTCAACCAAGTTCCACAAGATCTACCACGGCTACTTTACATTTTGGCGCTTGGCAATATGGTAAAGGGGGCGTCCACAAATTACGTGAGGTGTTTTTTTGAATTTTTTGACCCCTCCTCCCCTTCTGGTGAGATTTCGTGAGATTTTATTCAACCCCCCCTCCCCCTCCCAAATCTCACGTGAGATTTTTAAAAATGTGGGTTTCTTACATAAACGTTTGGTTTGACAGTCAGTAGATTTTCTTTCGAACGAATTTGGAATGATCTTAATCGTATAACGATTACGCTTACGATTAAATCATAAGCATACGTACAATCTGCATAAAATGGACCAAAATACTAAATTAGTACCTATTATGTATTTGAGAAAAAAATTACGTGAGATTTGCCGCGACCCCCCCCCCCCCTCTCCCCAACGTGAGATTAGGTGAGATTTCACTCGACCCCCTCCCCCCCCCCTAAACACCTCACGTAATTTGTGGACTTACGTGAGGTGTAACCAAAGCTTTGAATAAACATAAGCAACCATTTATTATTGTTGACATTTAGCAGCTATGTGTTAATGTCTTATAAGAATGATGAAGCATTTACGGCAACTTAAGTTCAGTATGACAAAAACGGCATAAAAATACATATAAACGGTGCGTATAGTCTTATAAATATGCGTAGGCGTGGTGCATTCTTAAAACACTTTTGCCACGTGACAGCGTCCTGTGCTGTTTTAAATTCCAAAGCTCCGTATATATTTACCGGAGATTCGTAGGAACAAACGAACATGATTGCTTTACCGGAGTTCCTAGAATTGACGTAAATGATAATCGGTACCGAGAACGCCACTTAAGCTTGGCTCAATCCATATTCACTATATTTAAATATCATACGCCATGTTTGCGCATTGGAGTATCATTAAATAGAGCTCACGTATCCAGTTTTAAGGTCGAAACGGAGCATCTTCGGTTATAATGGCGTTATAATAAGTAATAATTAGATATATTGTGTAAATCGTATTGCCGACAAAACAGGGACAAGGCGAGAAGCGCTCGTGACGCCATAATAGTGCAAACAAACGACGAGTATTCATACAACAAAGTGATACAGTCTACGAATTCGTGGGAACGACAGTCTGAAAACAAACACTTTTTTATTAAAAACATATCCTATTTCAGCGCACTATATTTACAAGGTGCTATCCGCTCAGTATGACCAAGGAAAATTATTGCTTTTCCTCTTATCGGCTTTGAACGATGGCCAACACTGGCCCAGCACAGGCCAACAAAGAAAAACTGTATGAAAATAAATGACACGGTAATGGCTCCTTGTTAAAGAGACTTGTAATCAGTCCGTGTGAAAACCGCCTTAAAGCCAGCCAAAACAACATTGACTTCTTAGTTTATTTGTAATTGAACTATTTGAGTTAATATTACCAGAAACCGCGCTTCTAAAGTGACCTCCGCGCAAACGTTTTATTCAAATTAACTATTCTCTTATCGAGCTGTGTACGTAGGAATAATATTTTTATTGAAGTCGTCATAATATGTACTGTGTTATTGATCGATACTTATAAGGGCTTGTACACAAATCTGCGGAGGTTTCCGACGTGACCAGTCAAAATGCGCAAAATCATACGACATTAACCTTCACCCCACATAATATGAAAGTGTGTGTATTATTTAAATCCCAACTAATATTATAAATGCGAAAGTGTGTCTGTATATCTGTTACCTCTTCACGCTCAAACCGCTGAACTGATGGAGATACTTTGAGTGCCGGAAAAGAACAAAGGATTATCCTTTGTTCTTTTCAGTTCACCCAAGGTAAACTAGCAGTGGATTAAGAGACAATTTCTTACGATTATGTAACTGACGTACCCCATAAAACATATTAGATGACGCCCGCACCTCCGTTGCCGCAAATTCGCTTATCGCGCGAGAAAAGTTTCGGGGATAAAAATTATTTTAAATTCGCTTATCGCGCGAGAAAAGTTTCGGGGATAAAAATTATTTTAAATTCGCTTATCGCGCGAGAAAAGTTTCGGGGATAAAAATTATTTTATCCCCGAAACTTTTCTCGCACGATAAGCGAATTTGCGGCAACGGAGGTGCGGGCGTCATCTAATATGTTTTATGGGGTACGTCAGTTACATAATCGTAAGAAATTGTCTCTTAATCCACTGCTAGTTTACCTTGGGTGAACTTCCTACTTTGCTGTGATAGATGTTGAAATAGCACTAATGCAGATGCAACTGGTGAACTTAAAGAAGTGATGATAAAGTCATGTTCGCTGAAGCTTAAATCGCCAAGTGAGCATTGTCATGTTTTTAACACTCTTTTATGTACTATCAGAGAAGATGATCCATAGGCAGATGGGGGATCTACGTAGTTTGGTCGCGTTATGTCAAACCCAGCCGATAGATCACAATAATTAACATTAAATTGACATGATCCGACCAAATGACGTGGGTTTCTCAACTGCCTATGAATCAATTTCCTCGATGGTACAATTTTAATATACCTAGCTGTTAGCCTTTAAGGGTTGTCGAATAGTATTTGAATGTATGTGAAATTCACATATAGTTTTCGCGAGCTAAATATAAGTTGTGAGTAGCGCATGAAATAGAAACTGATTTTTAGTGGATTTTATTATATCATAATCAACTTTAAATCGCCTGACCCGGTAATTTTAGCTTATTCATATGCAAATCCTATTGTAGCTTATATAAAATACTCTATTTTGCATGTGTCTTAATTAACTAAAAAGAAAATATTATCTCTACGTAGTGAAACAGTAATTGCTTTTACTAATTACGCGTGCAAATTATAAACCTCATAGACTCATAACAACGTCTACGTCTGATAACAAACCGTCACGATGCAATGATAGCGTAGAGTTCAGTATCGTCGGTTTTCATAAAGAAAAACCTGTAGACTGTCTACACTCTACAGGATTTCCTTTACACTTTCACACGTCTACAGCAAGTCTGTCTAACCGCACAGCCCTACTAGAAGGTGTCCTAGAAAACGATGGATAAGCATGGCTTCTATCTACCGATTCCTTGCAAACTTTTTCAGCTCAGCTCTACTTAAGACTGCAGTCTTGCAAAATTCACTCGCTGCGAATTATTTGCGCAACTTTGTACATTTTTTTTGACAAACCAACACTAAAATAACACGAAATATTATTACGAGTATTGCGTATAATATAAGTAATAGTTAGTTATTTTTTTAAGTTCATCTATGTGGATAATGTTAGGTAAATCAAGCGTTAAAAAAAGGCTCTTTCTTGCCCAATGTCAATTTGAGTTGTGTTTGTGCGCTTAGTTTATGGCAATAAAATATAAATAATTAATTTACAAATCTGTTCAGCGCATAATGAGCTCAACATTCTCGTCTTCAAAATGCGCTGATTGTTTTTTTTTTAATTAAGTATGTCTTTTTCTGTGGTCTACTCTTTATTATCTACCAAATTACACATACGTAAAAATCGGTCCAGCTTACTTCTGAGATTAGCGAGATCTCAAAAAACAAACTCTTCCGCTTAATAATATTAGTATTAATATAGTCGTAACTCGTAACTCGTAACAAATGTGTTACCTTACTTCCTCCTCACGTATGTACTCTATATACTTTATTTTTACTATTTTATAATTTTACTAGCGACCCGCCCCGGCGTCGCACGGGTATAAAATATATAGCCACTGAAAAAATGATTAAAATTGATAGCCTATGATCCTTCACGTGGTCTTGTCTGTGCCAAATAAAATAAAAATTGCTCCAGTAGTTCGCGAGATAAGCCCTTTCAAATAATTTCCCCCGTTTTTTCCACATTCACACATTAGTCTTAGCGTGATAAAATATAGCCTATAGCCTTCCTCAATAAATGGGCTATCTAACACTGAAAGAATTTTTCAAATCGGACCAGTAGTTCCTGAGATTAGCGCGTTCAAGTATGCCCTTTCAAATAATTTTTCCCGTTTTTTCCACATTTTCCTCTATTTCTTCGCTCCTATTAGTCTTAGCGTGATAAAATATAGCCTATAGCCTTCCTCGATAAATAGGCTATCTAACACTGAAAGAATAATCAAAATCCGTTGCATAGTTTTAAAGATTAAAGGGAACAAAGGGACATGAGGGAAAAAAAGCGACTTTGTTTTATAATAAGTATAGATTGCAGATAGTAGGTACTACTTAGTACTTACCAGCAAAGAATTCTATTGAAACTGACTTACCAGTCATAAAACGACCTATAATAAACCTCCACTGCGATCACGAAATTACTTATCTAGTACCTCCTTTTGTTTTATAAATATTTATTTAATTGTTTCTTTAAAGAAAAATATTAACAATAATTTATAATTATAGTACAATAATAGCACAGACAAATACTTAATGTTAGTTATCAACTAGCCTAGAGTTAGTTATTATCTAGTACCGCTTTATGTATTGCAAATTTGCAACATTTCTTAATATTTAATTTAAATAGTAAGAGAAAAAATTTGTTATTGTCCATAATATACAAAATGTTAGTTACTTATATCTGGTTCTTCCACTCACGTCTTTATTATTATTAGGTTATGAATTTACATCATTCAACCGTATTAGGTAGATAATCTAAATAAAAAGTCGAAAAATTTCTTTATTAAAATACAATCTAATATATTTGAGACGAGCTTTTGCCCGCGGCTTCGCTCGCGTTTAGAAGTATTATTATATACAAACTTTTATCCCCTATTTTAACTCCTTGGGGGTAGAATTGATCAAAATCCTTTCTTGCATTGCCTGCATGCCAAATTTCAGCCCAATCCGTCCAGTGGTTTGGGCTGTGCGTTGATAGATCACCATGTCAGCTTTATATATTTAGATAATTTCCACATAATTATATTATTTGTACGTAATTGCCTATTAGTTCGTATACCTAAATGAATGAATTCATTAATAACCAATAGTTATAAAGTTATAAACATTAGTGTGATTAATTTAGTTTTAATTGGCGAGTAAACTTAGTGCATTTAATAAATTAAATAACATATTAGTGGCTACTGACATAATATTAGTCATTAATCTTCTATTTTTTTGCCATGTTTCTGGTTTTCCTGCTTTATACATTTGAACTCTATGTGTTGCCCGTAGCTGACTATCTTTCATCAAATATAGTACAGAACTATACCTACTTGATTATTTTTTTTTCAAAATAAATAAAATTGTAGGACTTTAAAACAATGGAAGTCTGGAATTTTTTAAATTATTTTGAGTATTTAGCGTGTTACTTCGTAACAAACTGTCCAATGCTAAATTAAAGATTCAGCCTTGCGTAATGTTTATAAAACGAAAGCAATAGACAATAATACCTTTTCCTTGTTAATTTAACTAAGTTATAATTATCATAATTAAAGTACCTAGTATTTCTTGTTATCTTATCTATGTTCATTTATTTCTTCTGATTTGTGGTTTAAAAGTAAAATAAGGGAAAAGACCTAATGGCAGACACTTTAAGGAAACATGAAACATGTGAATGTTATAAAATATATAATTTATGAAAATAAAGGATTGATAACTTCTTCCATGTCTTCAGTAACTCTTACAAGATAAAACTATTATAATTATTCTCTGACAAATCAATAAAAAAATATATTATTGGTCTTTTTGTAAACTTAGTCATAAGAGCTAATAGATGACATCACAATAAACGAACATCACTAATAGTAGACACCAATATGAACTAATAGTTGACATAAAACATTACATTACATTTTACATTTTTCATATTATTAGGTCTTTATCTGCCGTTTTTCAAAAGATTTCATTTACTTCATCATAGTAACTACATGCATCAGAAATATTATCCACGTTGTCTCCAGATTCTATTCATTCTTCTTCCATGCTGAAACTATCTTTCCTTTTATTTTTATTTTTCATATTTTTTTTCCTAGCAAATTTATTTTCAGTCTTTAATCTCCATGCTTCTTTTGCCTCTTCTTTTTTCTTCTTTCTGTTCTCAGCTCTCCTTTTTCTTCTTTTTACTGCTACAAAACTAAAGCAATCGATTTTTAGATCAGTACAAGGTCTAATATCAGACACCATGTCAATTTTTAGGTACAGTAGCTTTCTAAGTTCTTAGTTTGTTAATAGAATTATATTTTTAGAGAATAGTGATGATATTTGCAGTAGAATAAAGTACAAAATAACTTTAGTATGTATTGCAAAACTAAAAGATGAGATCCATGTCATCTATTAGGTTTTTTACATTTTCAAGAACTAATAGTAAACTAATATTCACCCATTATATTGTTAGGGAAAATGGAGAAAAGATCATAAATAAACATTAATTAGTGTAAACAACATGACCATTAATCCAATGAAATCAATAGAAATTACAAAAAATCTAATAAATGTATTCAAAACTTACGTGCAAAATTTCGCCTTCCTTAACCTATTTGCTAAGAAATTGCCGAGCGCGTGTTGACGCGGTCACATTGTTTACGAAAACTGATCCCATTTTAAATTTTGTTCCCGAAGGCGCCCCTAATATATTTTTTCACATCAACAGATAGCATAAGAAGCTTATAAAATTTACAGTGTTGAGAAATAATTAGAGTAATTCTTATTTTTATGACATTTTTGTCGTAAGTGTCATCTATTAGTTCAGTGTCTAGCACTAGGTCCTTTCCCTTATATAATAGGTATTATGTAATTATTATAAGATGAATAATATGATAAAGTGTGGTAACATAGGTTTTGGAAATTTTATGCGAAAAAAAAATAAAAAATTAACAAGTACAGTTAAGTATTTACTTGACTTCTTGAGAGGTAGAGACCACACTCTACATATTATTGTAAAGCTTTTTGGTTGCTCACATTAGCCACTTAGGTTTCTTCAATCAGAAAAACTTTTTAAATTCAATGAAATGTCTTTTAGTTTGATTAGGTACATTCTTAAAAAAATATTGTGTATAGGAAATGAGTTATGAATTTAAAGCTATGTGAGCTTTAAATTCATAACTTATTTCTTTGTAGTGCAATAATAAATAGTAACTCCCAAAAGGTTTCTGTGACGGTGGCCGGTTTTGTTGAAACCAGACCAGTTACGCAGGAGTAATTTTATAGTACCCAAGTGTGTGCGCAGTACACAAGAGCACTCTCTATTCCTTTTTACTCTCATAACCCAGTAGGACGGAAGACCGACACGACTGGCGAGAGTTCAGAGATCTTCTTACTTGATTGACTAGAGAGATCATCTTACTTGTCAGACAATCAGCTGGTGATCAGCCTGCATTGTCCTAACCAAACTTGAAAATAACGTTTCTAACGCGGGAATCGAACCCACGACCTTCGAGCCAAGAGCCACGCTCTTAGCCACTGGACCACGGAGGCGTGCAATAATAGTAACTATATTATGTAATAATATGAATAATGACTAGACAACTTCAAAAATCATTCCATGTTAATAAGAATTTTTCATATTGTTTTTGTTAGGTAAGTCATTATGTTTTTCATACATTCTTCGAAATTACATTATTACGTTAATTTCACATATAAATTGAGATGTTATTACAGTTAATTTAGCCATAACAATACCTACTTGCCCAAGTTATAATACTTCAGAACAATAAATAAAAAGTATGATATTGTTTTACCAAAGTCGCAGAAGATGATGGTTTTTCTCGAGAACTGATAATATTTTCATCATCGTTAATACTCATGTTCAGTTTACTAATTAGTAAACTCAAACTTTAATATAAATTACTAGATATTTTTAGTCGGAAGAGGTAATAAATATTCGACATTTTCCGGGATTTCGTGATATCCCTAGGGATTTCATCAAATCCCTGATATCTTCATTTCCCTGCGACATATACATAGTTATTAGATAATATTTAATATATTATATAATATCTTCCTTTGTTTGCCAGTTTGTATGCCAGTTGCAAACGCTTGTATGAGATTAAACTGTTTCAGAATTTTTTATTAGTTTATTAAATTCATATTAAATTATTATAAATAAGTACCAATATGTCTATCAAAAAGACAAAGACTGAAGTCTGCCTGCATGTCTGCCATTTGTTCACGATTACCGCGTAACAGCTTTTTCACAACAATTTTCAGTGCAATGAAGCAAGCAATCCTCTAGTATTAAATATTCATATCTATATCTATATCTTCTATACATATTATAAAACAAAGTCGCTTTTTTTTCCCTCGTGTCCCTTTGTTCCCTTTAATCTTTAAAACTAGGCAACGGATTTTGATGGTTCTTTCAGTCCTAGATAACCCATTTATCGAGGAAGGTTATAGGCTATATTTTATCACGCTAAGACTAATAGGAGCGAAGAAATAGAGGAAAATGTGGAAAAAACGGGGAAATTATTTGAAAGGGCTAACTTGTACGCGCTAATCTCAGGAACTACTGGTCCGATTTGAAAAATTATTTCAGTGTTAGATAGCCCATTTATTAGGAACGCTATAGGCTATATTTTATCATGCTAAGACTAATAGGAAAATGTGGAAAAAACGGGGGAAATTATTTGAAATGGCTTATCTCGCGAACTACTGGAGCAATTTTTATGTTATTTGGCACAGATAAGAAGTAGACCACGTGAAGGATATATATTTTATACCCATGCGCCACGCGACGCCGGGGCGGGTCGCTAGTACGTAATAATCCTTACCAAGCATAGATCTATGTTTTAGACCATTGATTCCCAAAGTGGTCCAGGTGGACCCCCAGGGGTCCACGGGAGCCCGATAGGGGTCTACGCTTGCGTGAAAAAAAAAGTTGTTAACGGGGGTCTATGAAAACTAGGTGACCCGACTAGACTTCTCCTATGAACATAGGCAGACAATATTATATTAGCAGATTAAATATTAATCTCTCTACCAAGTATATCCGTATATCCCTATAACTTCTTATGTAATTAATTGGTACATAATATTTGGTATTAATTGGTAGTTTGTGTGTTCAATTTTTACCGCTCCGAATCTTTTTGGCTCCATTGGTTGACTTGTGAGCCAAACTCAGAATACAAAAAAAGTAAAGTAGGAATATTTGTGTGTGTGGGGGGGGGGGTAGCTGCGAGGGGTCCACCGGATCCAGAAAAATGTTGGAAGTGGTCTATGAGAAAAAAAATTGGGAACCTCTGTTTTAGACTGAACATGACTACAATTTTGCGACCTATATATTATGGCTATAATGCGTAAGCCTCATATTGGACAGTGCGAAGTTCTACCTTGACTGCTTTCGTTGCTATTTACAAGGTATTTTCCTGCTCTACCAGTTCGTAAAGTATATAATAAAAATTTTCGATAAATATGTCATACGAACTTATTCATTCCTGTAGCTTGGCGATTATATACGAAAAGTGAACAAAACCAAGTAAGTGTTTTAGTGTAGCCACAAATTGTTTACTAAAGATCAATGGCGAATTGATGCACAAAACTTTGAATGAAATATCAAAATTTGTATGAAATGCCTCGTTATTTTCGTCAGTGTTTACTGTTTAGAAATTAGCAACAAGATTATGGTTGGATGTTAATCAATAGAATATCCTAGTTTAACTACTTATATCTAACAAAACAAAGTATTTATTTTAATATACTGAATAATACCAAGGAACAGCTCAAGCGGCTTGTGAAATTTGGCATAGATAGTTTTTGGCACGGACGTCGATTCCAAATTGAGGGTGGAAAATATTTTATTTCGCACTAGGCACTCAAAAAATAATTTGTTGCACCGAAAATGTTCGATTTCAATTTCGGTGTAAAAAAGTTAATATTAGAATTTAGAACATAATAAATTTACCTATACAGGCAAAGACTTCTATTTAAACTGAAGTTTTTGTATACAGGGCGTAAGGAAACAAAGTGATAGTAATTAGATGTGTATGTGGTAGCACTGTAGCAGCGCTGAAAGATGTTCCTTTTGACTTCTATGTTTTGTGTGTATGTGTGTGTGTGTGTGTGTGAGTGTGTGTGTGTGTGTGTTTGTGTGTTGTTAAACTCTACATATATAAAACACTTTGTCAATATCACAGTATATATCACAGATACGTAACTGCGTAGAAGATACCGGTTGTGACGTTATTCCCCAATGGCTAATACACTTTCACTGATCGATTAACATCATTATATTTTATTAAATATATGGTGTACCGTGTAAATTGATCTATTATCTGTATAACACCAATTAACATTGAAATTAGATTAAAACCGGTGCATTGCAACCTTAATATGGTAACTTAAGCTAAATGTATTTAAATTATCTCAAATATTCCTTAGACCCCATGAGTGTGATTCTTTTATAGAGCTGCGTTTTACATTGTACCTATATTATATCGAGTCTTGAGCAGCAGCTAGTTGCGTTATAGTACAATTTATTTACAAAGTTTCATCGCCGTCAGATCAGCAGTTGTCGCATACCAACCTAATAAATAACTGTATCAAGGTCAGAATATGTGGCACAAAAAAGGAAATCATGTTAATGTGGAACCGTAAACGAACTTAAGATAAAAAGGATGGTATTCGCGTCAAAATTCTTATCAAAATGCGAAATAAGGACATACACGCTCATCCGGTCGTAAAAATTTAATTCTTGTTATGGGACATTTACAAACACAATATTTACACACAAACATAAATATATTTTTTTTTTTAACATTTTATATATCTCATTTTTTTATAAAAATGTTATTATAGATGTACAATGTACAGCTTCTTTATTCGTTAACAATTGTACGTATATTTTATTTACATTCACAGTTTTAAAAAAGAGTTTCCCAGCATACACCCTGCATGCAGGCCTTTTAAGGTCAAGAAAAGATTTGCAAGTGAGAGGCACTTTGCAGAACAAAAAAAGAACACTAAAATACTTTAGTATTGACTTACAACGATGTTACGATACGCGGGTTCATCGGCAGTTTATTTAAATATTTCGTTACCGGTACGACAACTTTCTTAATCACAACTCGACTTGTGTACTAAAAACATCCGTCCCAGAAATTCAAGGATGGAACATCTCATATCAATTACATTATGCACATAAAAATATCACTTTCTATTTCTTTCTAATATCTTTAAGCTAAGAGCCGGTACTTGAACGGTTGGAAAAGATGTCAACTCCAAAGTGTTTTCCAATAAAGAGTCGTAACTAGGTTTTTTTATGGCATTGATTATTGATACCACCACGACTCCTGTAAACAATGACGAAACGGTAACCAACCAAAAAAAATATGATCTGAGACCGCGTTAGATAAACTGAAATCACCTGAAAGTCTTAAATTAAATCAGAAGAAAAGTACGGAAATTATTACAAGTGCTAAGAACTCCCACGTATAATAACATACATTTTATGGACGTAGCACATATCCATTAAATAATTATTATTTTCGTTAAAAAATTGGTCCCTTTCATCACCCACCTAAACAATCGATATCAAACTTGGTTGTGAATTTCGATTATACTCAATGAATTTGATTTTAATAAATACTATTAAACCTGATTTCGCATTTAATAAAAATATTAAAAATTATGCAGGCAGTGTAATATTATAATAAATTGTAACAGGTAAAATAAAAGTCACCCTGTAGGTATAGTAACTGGTCAGAAACAGGTAGGAGTTAGGACTTGTCTTTTATTTGACTTTTCTGTGATTCCCACTATTTAATATACGAGATACGAGTATGTAAATACAAAATAATAATCATAGTAATTGTAATACGACCTATCAGGATATTGACAGAAACGTTGTCAAACGACGAACAAAACTTTTTGTTTACAGTATGCTAGTGCTGCACTCTAGCTTTAAAAAAATTGTAGTATAAATATATAATAATATATTTATACTAGATTATTATATATTATATTGACGAATGCCATTAAAATCGTCGTCGAAAGGTACCTACTGTTAATTTTTAAAGCATATTTGTGGGAGTTTTAAAATTTGATTTTTAGGACACAACCATTAAGTAAATAATTTTATTTTTACACATACCTACGGTATAATATCTCAACCAAATAAAAAAATGTTTGAGTTTGATTACGTCGAACGGCAAATGAGTCATAATATAATACTTAATGTTTACATATTTAAAATGTAAACAGACACGTAGACTTTCTCGTAATATTTTCCCTAATGTTTTAACTAAGCTTTTCCGTTTCGCGGAAAAACATATACTTAAAGCAATAAAATTTATTTCAACATTGCTTAACTTTTCTTAGGAATCGCAGACAATTTTATTTAATGTTAATTAAAATCGTATAAATTGGATTACATAAGTATATTGAGAACACTAAATATTTAAAGACTCGTCTTTTACTTTTTGCAAACAATAGCGTTTCTTTTAATTTTTAATGTAAAAATACGGTGAAATAAATACAGAACCGAATTCTAATTCCAGAGCATTAATGTGTTACATACTTAGTCTTAACTCTCTTTGTATTAATTCGGTCGTACTGTCTAGTATCTACAGAGGATTTGTTCCAAACCGTTTGTGCTCAGGGATGGCGAACCCCGCGTTTCGGTTTCGGTTTCGGTTTCGGTTTCGGTTTCGGTTTCGGTTTCGGTTTCGGTTTCGGTTTCGGTTTCGGTTTCGGTTTCGGTTTCGGTTTCGGTTGCGGTTGCGGTTTCGGTTGCGGTTGCGGTTGCGGTTTCGGTTGCGGTTGCGGTTGCGGTTGAGGTTTCGGTTTCGGTTTCGGTTTCGTTTTCAGTTTCGGTTTCGGTTTCGGTTTCGGTTTCGGTTTCGGTTTCGGTTTCGGTTTCGTTTTCGTTTTCTTTTTCGTTTTCGTTTTCGTTTTCGTTTTCGTTTTCGTTTTCGTTTTCGTTTTCGTTTTCGTTTTCGTTTTCACGTCAGTATCACGCGACATAAAATTTAGAGCATGCCAAGCTGGTCCGAAAAGTAGTATCGAAATTATTTTAACCAACAATGAAAGGTATAGATCCTCCTCTGCATAGTGGGCACGAAAATAGTTTTTTTTTTTAATACGCATATATTATGCGTAGGATCACAAAAAATAGTGAATGGCACTACTGGTTTATGACTTAACTAAATATTTTTTCAGGAAAAAGGCACATTAATACGAAAAGATTCGCCATCCCTGCCTTAGCTCATTAAGAAGGAACGCGTGCGAGCTCAGTCAAAAGCTTTTTAAGCGAGGCTTAGATTTTCCTTAGATATAATATCTTATGTAACATTTATCTCTATGTGTTTAAAAACCATACCTCAGTTTAAAACCCACAAACTTTATTTGAAATTAAAAATACAATTAATACTGCCTTATTAGTCATTTAATAACTTTTTATAGATGATTTTTAATAGATCAATAATAATTATTAGGTATGCAGAGAAATAACTCAATAAATGCCACGAAACGTGACTGATTTATTATTTAAGTACGAATTAGAAAAAAAACATCTGTAATAAAAGAAGACTTTTGTAGAAAAGATCAATAATCAAACATCTTGATGTGACAAAATAAGATGCACAAAAATACCTGAAGATCGAGTCTAAGTCAGCGCTTAAGACCGGATTTTCAAGTCTGGTCTTCGAATGGATAACATAATATTGATAACAAATTAATCATTTATATAATGGGACCCAGTTGATGATCAGAGGGTGACAATGACTGTATCGTATCAAATAATAATAAAAATATTCCCCACACCGGTTTCAGTAACGGTGGCCAGTTTCATTGAACAGGCCTGTTACGCAGTAGTTTTATAGTGCCCATGTGTGTGCGCAGTACACAAGAGCACTCTCTATTCCTTTCACTCTCATAACTCAGTGGGACGGAAGACCGACACGACTGGCGAGAGATCAGGCGCAGGACCGACTTTTTACATGACGCATGGATCATCTTACTTGTCGGACAATCAGGTGATCAGCCTGCATTGTCCTAACCAAACTTTGAAATAACATGTTTCCAGCGCGGGATCCAAACCCACGACCTCCGGTGTCGAGAGCCACGCTCTAACCACTAGACCACGGAGGCGTTCGTATCAAATATGAGTAATGCGATTCTACCGTAGAGACACCAAGAGACACAAGTAGAGTAGGTTCAATATGTTTTCCTTTATTAATTATTTAGCTGAATCAATCAGATTCAGCATATAATAAAGGAAAACTGATTCTCATGACAAGATTTGTGAATGAAAACGGTTTATTATTTTATAACAATTTAAATATAATAATAAAAAAATAAAAATAAAAATATTTATTTCAGACTGGGAGTCCATAAGTTGTTAGTAAATACAATAATTAATATAGTATGTATGTCTATGGTTGTCATCGGTTGCCTTGACAATAAATCTGATAACGGAACGGCCTTCTGCTCGCAGGAATTCGATGATTTTTGTAAATTGAATGGGGTTTGTCATTTAACATCGCCGGCGTATCACCCGGCTAGTAACGGACAAGCCGAGATATACGTGAAGATAGTGAAAAAGGGGATTAAATCTAGCATTTTGAGTAGTAACGCAAAGGACAGTAAGGCCAATTTATTTAAGTATTTATTTGATTATCGTAATTCTGTTCATAGTTCAACGAACACCTCACCGGCTCAACTAGTCGCAAGCTGCGATCTCGGCTCGACCTACTGACGCCTACCGTCACCGTGCCGTCGTCCTCGTTTACTGCACCCCCGTCTGACGATGATGTGTCTGAGCAGTGTTCACCAGCTAATGATCACAGAAATAGTGACTGGCGTACTGGTCAACATGTATTATTTAAGAAGTATAGCGGTAAAGATAGATATATGGGTTAGAGGTGTAATTGTTAAGCTTTTAGGAAGAATGTTGGTTTTTGTTAGGGATTTGGAGACATCCGACAATATTAAAAAGCACAAAAATCAAATTTTGTTGTATATGGGGAATATCAGCGGTAGACAACCTTGGGACACGGAGATATCGGCAAGCTCACAAGGCCCAGGTCAGGCTGAGCCGGCCCTTTTACCTCTAACGAAGAATTTTAACGTGTGGGATTCACAGGAGGAGGAAAGGGACAATAACATAAGTAATCAGGATTGCTCAGCACCTGCAATCATTGATGATGGAAGCTTGGAAAGAGATTGGGAAGCGGAGGCCCAATACGCGGAGCAGGCTCCAGTTTTAAGTGAGCGAGAAGTAATCAGACTTTAGCTCCAGCTTGTCCTTCTCTCGGGCGACCGAAGCGTAACGTTCCCAGGATTGACTACAGCAAGTTTTATTAAGATTTTTGGATTGGTTGAAAGGAATGAGTTTTAGATATTATGTTTATTTAAGAGCTTTTGTATTTTTTATTAATCTTTATTATTTGTTATTCTATGGGGGAGGAATTGGTATGTATGTCTATGGTTGTCATCGGTTGCCTTGACAATAAATCTGTTATCGAATGGCCGTCTGATATTTTACTTGTAAAATAGCGAACTCCCATAAATATCCTCATATTTATCATATTATTTTATTACAAACTATGTTAGTACTCAGAAATCAGAAAGATCAGTTAAAATATCTACGTGGCCTACCAGCAGCACTGGGCACGTAGACATGAATGTGCACCCAATGACGCATGATAGGACACTCTACTTTTTCACTTATCAGCCTAAGAATGGTGTTGGTGCTTGCTTGAACTCTGCTCATCAAAGATGCTACTCGCTTTCGTATGACGGCTTGAAAGCCATCAGTGCGAGCTCGAGCAAACATATTTGATGCACTGCAGAATCGCGGAAGCCCCAACATCACTCTTAGTGCATTATTATATTGGACTTGGAGCGCGTTGTAAGCCCGTTGCCTGTAGTCAACCCACAGATTGCACGTATACATAGATTGACAAAAAGCTCTGAAGAGAGTTAATTTAACTTCTTTACTACATCGTGCAAATCTGCGGGCCAACATGTTACATCGGACTGCCATCGCCCTCCGTTCCCTTTCAATTTCACAGTCGTCTTTCAAGTCCTCAGTCACCATATGGCCAAGATACTTGAAAGACGACACTCTAGTAAGAGCCCCTCCATTCAGAGTTACAGTAATTGGCACCGAGTCTAAGTTACAACCTTTACTTTTAAATATAACCAGCTGGCTTTTCTTAACGTTGTAGACGAGGCCATGTGACAATGCGTATCTCTTGCACACACCAACCAATCTCCTTAGAGCCACGATTGATGGACTCAGCAACACCATATCGTCTGCGTAGCTAATGCTATTGACAATATGGCCGTCAAGGGAGCATCCGACCTGTGTATTGCTAAGTTCATCAATCAATTCATTCACATAGAGATTGAAGAGCGTAGGCGAGGACAACCCACCCTGTCTCAGTCCACAGTCCAACGTATATTCGTCGGACAAGTGTCCAAGCCATCTGACCTGGTTTGTCTGATGCTCGTACCAGTATTTAAATAGTTTAACTGTGTCAGATGGAATACCACACTTGGACATTTTAGACCAGAGGACATCGTAGCAAACCAGATCAAACGCCTTCGACAAGTCCAGAAAAGCACCATACACACATGTTTTTCTGCTGGTATAATACTTGATGATATGCTTAAGAGACAAAATTGCACATAATATTTTAGGTTTTTTAATATTCCAAAAAATTTAATAATATTCTTATATAGCGGTCAACACTCAACGCGATCACGATATTTGGCGCCGTTAATCATTTTCGCGTTCTATAAGCCATTAAATGGACTAATTAAATCGTACCGTTAAAAATCTATTCAATAAATTCATTTCATAATAATAACGACTAAAACAGAACATTATTGTCTATTGAGCGGGTTGACACGCAAACAAAAAACTAAGGCCAGCTCGTGACATGGAAACCTGCTAAGCTTTAGCCTGGTTCCGTTTTTTGTTTATCCTCCAAGTTTTGAGAACCTCTAATATTTATCTTCTATATCAAATATTGGCAGTGTACTGTAGTACATTTTATCAAGAGTCACTTAGTAAAAATACATGTGAGTGCACTAGGAGATGCTGAGATTTCGAATTTTATCTTTAACTAGCGACCCGCCCCTGCGTCGCACGGGTATAAAATATATAGCCACTGAAAAAATTATTAAAATCGATAGTCTATGATCACGTGGTCTACTTCTTATCTGTGCCAAATAACATGAAAATTGCTCCAGTAGTTCGCGAGATAATTTTCCCCGTTTTTTCCACATTCTCCTATTAGTCTTAGCGTGATAAAATATAGCCTATAGCCTTCCTCAATAAATGAGCTATCTAACACTGATAGAATTTTTCAAATCGGACCAATAGTTCCTGAGATTAGCACGTTCAAGTTAGCCCTTTCAAATAATTTTCCCCGTTTTTTCCACATTTTCCTCTATTTCTTCGCTCCTATTAGTCTTAACGTGATAAAATATAGCCTATAGCCTTCCTCGATAAATGGGCTATCTAACACTGAAAGAATCATCAAAATCCGTTGCGTAGTTTTAAATATTAAAGGGAACTAAGGGACATGAGGGAAAAAAGCGACTTTGTTTTATAATATACAATATAGATTTTTAACATGTTCACCATTAATTCTTTTTTTTCATATTTTTATCTAGGCTGTGTATTTTGTATCCTTATAAAGATTGTGCACTAGTAGAGCACACGTAGCAGATATAAAACACATTATTTACCATAAATATGTCATGAATCATGATCAAGTCCTCGTGCATGAGGTTTAATTAGCATAAGTAATTGAATAACGTCTAAGAACAATGTTGTGGAATATTTCTATCAATAATCGAATTTTCTCGACGACGAAACCGAACTACCCTTATATTTCGGTCGTGATTTAAAAAAAATACCAGTGTTCGATAAAAAAATTCATGGATCGTTTGAAAGTTTAATGAATTTTGGTATCGAACTGTACATATTATATTGCATATTGATATAATATAGTTTTATAGCTCAACTTTGTTAACGTTAACGCACGTTGCCCGCAACTTTGTTAACACAGAACTGTATATATACAGAATGTAACATAACTAAGTGATAATACTTTAGGGTGCGTACGTGTTCCTTGTTTTTTTTTTACTTTTGTATGGGCAAGCGCCCCAGCGTCACGAGTTTCCCCATACAAAAGTGAAAAAAAAATTGGTCTTTCAGCGCTGCTACTTTCACTGTGAACTTCTATAAGTAACACGTGCACAGTGCACACCCTAAAGTATAATCACTTAGTTTTGTTACACCCTGTATGTATTGACATTTGACACAAAGACTATGTCCCTCCCCAGAACATGAAGTATCGAGATACTTAGTTTCATCTAAATCTCTTTACTGGCTTTGAAGAGGTAAAAGGCAACACTTTCAGAATGTTTTGTAAAATAAAATACTTTATCATTTTAATTAAAGTACAAAGTTGCTGTGCAAGCTATAAGGAGTTCATGAACTCTACATGGGTACTGTAGACGGCAGACGCTTAATTCGCTTATTAGGAATGCAGGTTCTTTGTTGTTCTCCTTCACGGAGGAGCGCGACATTGACAAAAATATTTTCCAAGCGAGCTTTATCGAATGTGTTTTTATATTACAGAAGACTAGCTGACTCGCGCAGTTTTGTCTGCATGATCATGATCTAGCCTCAACCAACTTTTTCGCAGTAAAATAGCCTATGTCGTTCCGGTTAAATCGCTCTATTATGGAAGAAAACCGAATCAAAATTATTATCAAAAATCAAAATTATTAAATTAAATTTAAAAATGATTGTATTTGTATAGTTTCAAAGATTTAATAATACGCAGGGACAAACAAGAATAGCGACTCTGTTTTATATCTATGTGGTCTTGGACAGAACGTTTGCTATAGACTTTGACAAATACTAGGTATCATCCGTAATTTCATTACCAGAAATAATTTAATCTAAGAATAGGTAAAGGTCGTATGCTAATCGTAATGCGAGTTTAAAGCATCAAAGATGCATACAACATCGTTAAATACAAGCTACTACAACACTAACACCTCAAGCAATTACAATCATTTATGGTTTATTTCCTATGAAAATTATGGTATATTTATACTAATAAATGTTTTAATTTTCAGGAAATGGCTGGAGGAGATATCGTTAGCGAGCCGGCAGGGACGCAAGCCGTCCCTCCTCCGCGCGATGACCAAGGCATTCTGGTTGAGCTACGCACCTTCCGGCGTCATGTTTTTCATACAAGCGCTCATCCTCAAGTGAGTTATTGACATTGACATGCAAAAAACACATTTGCGTTAAGTGTTGACCCGCTGATGTTTCCTAATTTGATATCCTTTTTACGTTATTTGTATGATTTATCAATTCTCCGTGTTAGGTTAGTTGTTTTTTTTTTTTGTTTTTGTCGCTTATTACATTTAGTCCACTTAAAAAAGCAGGTGTAGAGTGCGTGAGCTGCAACCTAAGCAATTTCTTCAGAAAAGTGTTTAAAATGCCTAGAAGATAAACATACTAAAAGTCCCCGCCCCTAGGGGGTGAGCCGGGGTGGGGGGAGGGGGTTAAAGTTCCCGTTTTTTAGTTTTTGGCTCATATCTTTAAAACGGTACGTCGTAAAGAAAAAGTGTCTTGTACATAATAAAAGCTTATAAAATTTACTACAACTGTGTTATTTACACCATGTATCTATCTCCAATCATTGCCATGCTATGAGCTTCTAAAGAGGTCGATTTTCAAAAACACACATCAACTAAGTCTAGGGATATTTGTATTTTATGAAATCTATCAGGATTTTTGAAGACAGTAAATGAAAGAATTATAGCTTATTTTATAGCCTTTAATAAAACATTAAAAAAATCCGGATTTTTTTGTTTTTAAGAAAAAATCATTGGCTTTTCTATGGTCACAGAAAAGTTATGTATGGCAAAAAATCTTTACTTCAGTTTTATAAAACTGAAAATTTCATTCGAATGAAAGAAAATCTTTTACATTTTTATTGCTAATAGTCAAATTAATAATAATATTTTTTTTCGATACTTGGTATTGAGTGTTATTACCTAAAATAGTTTTAAGTCTTTCTTCGCTGAAGGCCCTATGTTCTTTGTGATTTCAAGTAATCAACTGTTTCTGGTATAGCTATCTTACTAGAAAATCTCTGAAATGTATTTAACACTGCATATTCTAGTCGCAGTAGATAGATTTCATGTCAGAAAACCCTGGAGACCAGGCCAAAACCAGAATAATCTGGTCAAATCAAACCAATATTAAGTCGATGCAACTAGTAAAAAGGCTCCAGGAGAGCAACCAGTCTCTAGAAACCGACCATACCGTGCAGGGGAGTTTCCATCAAGTTGGTCCTTATGATGACAAAACATTTTGTATTTGCTCTCCTGGAGACTTTTTACTAGTTGCAAAAACGGGAACTTTAACCCACTCCCCCCACCCCGGCTCACCCCCTAGGGACGGGGACTTTTAGTATGTTTATCTTCTAGGCATTTTAAACACATTTCTGAAGAAATTGCTTAGGTTGCAGCTTACGCACTCTACACCTACTTTTGAGCTATTCTTTGGGTGGACTAATGTTGCCAAAATATGTTTTTTTTAAGTTTTATTAATTTCCGCCTTGTTAAATACACGACATTTATCGAAGAAACTAGCTTTAGAATTTTAAATTTTTCCTTTAGCAAAAGTTCAATTGAAAATGGAACCAGTTTTAAAGTTTCCTAACGTATTGAACACCAGAAACTGCCTTGGAAGCACAATTTCGTTTAATATTTCAGGAATTCTTATATTCTCGTTGTTAATCAGAATTCAGAATCTATTAGTATATATGTTTAATCAGGAGCATATAATAGGACAAGCTTAATGTCTAAACACACTAGGCCGAAAAAACGCGGCCGAAGTTAGGCATGACTACGCCTGCTGGTGTGTCTCGGTATTTTAAATTACCGAGACACACGTCGAAGAAATTACGTCGTATTATAATATTGTATGCGTTTGACATTGATGATCATGCCGAACTTCAGCAGCGTATTTTCGGCCTAGTGTGTTTAGGCTTAGACTTTAGACACTTAGAAAAGGGTTCGGTACAAATCAATGACCAAAAATTTTTATTTAATAGCTTACGTACATATTTTAGTTTATGCTTGTGAGTTTATAGCTTAGAGCGCTTACAGACGAACGGCATTTGACACGCCTTGCCATAGCATCGACAAAACATGCAAAAAAAATCTATGAAAAAAAATCCAATCCATAGCGACTGCTGTCGACAAGCGCCGTTCGTCTGTACTCTGTAGGCAGCCTGACTGACACTCAGTGTCTAAACACACTAGGATGAATTACGCCGGCGTAAATTCCGCCGCGTTTACGCTGCGTTTCAAAATTTCATACAAAATACGGACCGCGGACGGAACGCGACTGTGTCACCCCTCGCGTTCCGCCCGTATTTTGTATGTGTTTGAAACGCGGTGTAAACGCGGCGGAATTTACGCCGGCGTAATTCAGCCTAGTGTGTTTCGACACGAGTCGAACATTTACTTAGAGGGCCTGTTTCACCACTTCCTGATAAGTGCCGGATAGGCTACACTGTACCCACAACTTAACTTGACAGATAGAGTATGGAGCATCAGTTGTGGATAGCCTATCCGGCACCTTATCAGGAAGTGGTGAAACAGGTCCTAAATGTAATTAATTTAAAATTTTGACATAAGCCTCATACATTATCTGTCAAACTCTTCATTAAATTGAAGGTTAATCATATGCTCTGAGTGCTGCAGTTGGAGTAAGATTCTAGTAGCGCCTACCTAAGCCGCTATTTCTCTCTGTTTCTCTCTTCCATACTTGACGTGAAACAAATTATTTCCAGGCCTTTCCAACCGGTGGCTCTGAGCATGATGCTGTCGTACTGGGAGCCAGGGTCTGACATGACGTACGAGCAGGCGATCTACTGCGCCGCCTCCGTCATCCTCGTGTCGCTGCTCATCGCCTTCCTCAACCACCACGGCACCTTCTCCACGCAGCAGTTCGGCATGAAAGTCCGCATAGCTGCCTGCTCGCTCATCTATAGAAAGGTATATTTTAACTATTCATATACAGGGTGTAACAAAACTATATCTATCTATATATTATATAAAACTCAAAGGTGACTGACTGACATGGTGATCTATCAACGCACAGCCCAAACCACTGGACGGATCGGGCTGAAATTTGGCATGCAGGTAGATTTTATGACAGAGGCATCCGCTAAGAAAGGATTTTGACCAATCCTACCCCCAAGGGGTTAAAATAGAGGATGAAAGTTTGTATATTATAATACTTCTTAACGCGAGCGAAGCCGCGGGCAACAGCTCGTAAGTGATAATACTTTAGGGTGTGTATGAGTGACCTCAATATAGGGATATTGAGTTCACTCACAGTGAACTCAATATCCCTATATTAGTATATATAGTAGCAGCGCTGAAAGAGTAACTTTTTTAACTTTTGTATGCGAAAATTCCTGACGCAGGTGCGCTTTCCCATACAAATCACAAAATTTGCTCTTACAGCGCTGCTACATTCGCAGTGAACTCTATAGTATAAGGGACACATATACACACCCTAAATTATTGTCACTTAGTTTTGTTACACCTTGCATAGTTGCAAAATTTAGGATCGAGTTTCTTCTTGGTGTCCGTTAGATTTGGTTACTACTATAACTTTAGATACTTGAAATTCTACGATTGATTGATAACTGAATAAATTATATTCTAGAGCTCGATAGTTACATCTAGAAAATTTTTCGTACGTTTTACATACATACTAAACTTTTATTTTATAACATACATATTAAAAAAATTGTTTTGATACTTATAGTTGAATTCCCACTCTTCAGGTAATGCGCATGAGTTCAGGCGCGCTGGCTGAGACCACGGCAGGTCAGGTGGTGAATCTGCTCTCCAACGATGTGAACAGATTCGACTACGCCTTTATCTACACCCACTTCATCTGGCTGCTGCCGCTCCAAGTGGTACTCGTCTGCTACTTGATCTACCTGAAAATCGGCTACGCAGCCATCGTTGGTGTCATCGGAATTGTCCTACAAACCCTACCCGTTCAATGTACGTAGATACTTTAACCCTTTGAAATACGGGAAGGAATACGGGTATAATATAACTGAAAAGCAACGACCGATACTCGTAGATTTATATCGTAGAAAAGTCGACGCTTTGTCACTGAAACAACCAAAACAACTTAGATATTCTTTGTTTTCAGTAATTCATAATTTATACGAAACGACTTTAACATACACAAAATAAAATTTACATTTAATTCATATAAATCCTTTTGATGTTATGTACAAAGCGAATTCGTTTTATAACTTGTAAATACAGTCTTTTCAGCAAATTTTGGCAACAATTATAATTCTTGAAAAATAACGTAACAGCTGCTACGTCTGAAAATTTACCATAAATTTTTTAATTACAGCTTACATGAGCAAACTAGCCGCTATTCTTCGTATGAAAACCGCTGTGAAAACTGACGAACGTGTACGCATCATGGACGAAATCATCAGCGGCATGCAGGTATAATCAGCTTGATTTTATATCATATTCAACTGTAGATAGCTGTAGATCAGCTATTTCCAACCCGCGGCCCGGCGAGACATTTTGAAATACACGCCCACCGGCAAAATAATGCAAACTCGTCGTGAAAGTCGTGATTTTTTTCCACTTTTAAATCGTTAATTTTGAAGAACGTTATTTTTTAACCCTAAAATTTTTTGTTGCGGCCCGCGGGCCGCGACACCAAGATCAAAACATGTTTGTGGCCCGTATGGAAAAAAGGTTGGGGACCACTGCTGTAGATAGGGCGCCAGACTAGCCAGGGACGAGGTCTATTGTATTTATATCTCTTACATAGAGAATCATCATAAGCAAGTTTTCACACCAATTACCATCATCAATCAAAACAAAAATGCAGGGCAATTACAGACTATTTACACCAGAATATTTAAAGCAAACCTAAATCAACTGCGATATGTTTTCGGTTATAATTAATAGCAATTATCACACAAAAGGAAATAAAATGAATGTAGCAATTTAATTGTAATATTTTCAGGTTATAAAAATGTACGCGTGGGAGAAACCATTCGAGCAAGTGGTGGCGTTGGCGCGTAAGAATGAGATCAACTGCATCACGTCTGCTTCCTACCTGCGAGGGGTCTACCTCAGCTTTATGGTCTTCACCGAAAGGCTCTCCCTCTACATCACTCTACTCTCCTACTCACTATTCGGTTACCAAGTTACAGCTGACATTGTAAGTAAAGTTTTATAGAGCCCAACTTAATGTAAGTCAAGAACTAAGAAGATTTTCGAATTCGACTGTGCACAGGACAATCCTGCCTTAAGACAAATAAGTGCGTCCCATTAATTGAAAATCTGAAGGCAATGCGCCTTTTGCGTTACCTGTCTCAAAGCCCTAAAATTTAAAGTTCATATCAAGAAAAAAAAGAACATAATTATATACGAAAATTGTTGAAAATTGTCTTGGTCGAATTGAGAAAATTTGAGAAACCTCCTTTTTGGAAGTCGGTTATATTTAAGTAACCGTGTAACACGAAAAACTCAACTAAGCTAAAACGGTCAGAATCCGTTATTGATGAAGATGCATATTTTGATCGAATGTAATTTCCAGGTATTCCCATTGGCGCAATTCTACAACACACTACAGGGCACCCTCTCAATTATCATGTCCCACGCTGTGTCGTTTTTGGCCGAAGCCCTCATTTCGGTCCAACGTCTCGAAACTTTCATGCTGATGGGTACGTGGGGTCGAGAGGACCTCGAAAGCCACTGCATGAAACTTATCTGTTCCTATTACGAAGAGTCCTACTTATAACAAAGGCTCTACGTGTCAACTGAACTAACTTTATCGTATTCTGTGTTGTTGTTAACCCTATATGTTGTAGAAAATTGGGGGCCGATTTGTGATATTACGAGTAGTGGTAGTTACTAATTATGTGTATGCACCATCGAAGAAATCGATTCTTAGAGCTAGTACACATTAGGCGTTTTGAGGCGCGCGTTAGACGCGCACTTTGCTAACGCGCGTTTTGTGAACCCCGGATTCTATTGAAGCGTACACACCCAAGCGCGCGTTTAATGCGCGTCTAACGCGCGCTTGCGTGTGTACACTTCAATAGAATCCGGGGTTCTCAAAACGCGCGTTAGCAAAGCGCGCGCCTAACGCGCGCTTCAAAACACCCAATGTGTACCAGCTCTTAAGCAGTCGGATCTGCGTCGTTTGGTCGAATTATGTTAATTCAATAGTCAATAGTAATCTAACGGCTAGGTTTGACATAACCCCACTAAATTACGTAGATCCGCCATCTGCATATGAATCAAGACCTCTGGTTGTATGTATGTAGAAGCGAGTAGTGTAACACGAATAATAAACGATGTCTCCGTATGGTCTTTGCAGGCATTTCCGCTGGCTCAAATGTTTAACATTCTACAAGCTTCATTAGCTGTTCATATGCCTAATTGCCTGTCAATGTTAACGGAGTCGTACATTTCGATACTCCGCATAGAACGTCTCTTGTCCCTAGGTATGATATGAATTGTGTACCCTTTTAAATCACCTACTTCGCCAAAAAAATATGGCCGAGTATTTAAATTGCGAACACCTTAAGTTGTCCGTCCGATATCCTGAGACCTGTCTTTACCATAATATTTTGATAAAATGCTAAGCTCTAACTCGCTTTAGGGGGTGTAGGTATACGTTTATTGCATGCTACTTTAAACACGCTCTAATGCTCTAAATACCTGAGTAGAATGCTTTTTGTGAAACTAACCACTAACTCATATATTTTATTATTCATTAGTTCCACAGTCTTCTTACAGCTCTTTCTGCCGCACTCAGAGATATTTAACTTTCAATTTAAATAAGAGTTTGACAGATAATCAGATAATGTATGATACTTATGTCAAAATTAATTACATTTAATTAATGAATGTTCTACTCTGAGTGCGGCAGTTAGACTGATATTTGATAGATATATATATCATAATTCATATTATATGATAAATATATATACCTTAGCAAGTTGTAAAATATACATTTTGAAATAATTTAATTTGCTCTTTTATACCTAAGCTCTAAAATATTACCTACATAATAACTATAGTCCGCGCGGAACTAGTTGGCCGCGCTGCCGGTATGCTCACATACCGTCGGCGCGGCCAACTAGTTCCGCACGGACTATAACCATAATTTTTGTTCTCCATTGAGATACTAAGAAATATTCTATCATAAACTAAATTCTCGAAAATAAATTACTCAATTCAGCAATGCATGCAGTCACAGAGATTGAATAGGAGATTATGTAACAGACGAACGTGAGGATCTCCGGAGCGTTGCGGACGTCGACATAGCGAAGCTCGTACAAATGGTCGAGAACAAAAAGAACAAGAATCTCAGCGAGTTGGATCTCTGTCAGAACACATTCAAGAAAATTGACGACGAGGGCATTTACAATCCAGGTACGTTCCAACGTAAAAGGTTTCGTGTCTTTATCTAGAGATAGAGCAAATCAAAACAAATAATATTTAGTGAGAGCATGGAGTAAAGTGAGAGTTAATTTTTTATAGTTTTTAGGGTTCCGTACCCAAAGGGTAAAAATGGAACCCTATCACCAAGACTTCGTTGCCTGTCCGTCTGTCCGTCTGTCTGTCTGTCTGTCTGTCTGTCGCCAGGCTGTATCTCAAGAACCGCTATAGCTAGACTTCTGAAATTTTCACAGATTGTGTATATATGTTGCCGCTATTACAACAAATACTAAAAACAAAATAATATTAATATTTAAGGGGGCTCCCATACAACAAACATGTTTTTTAGCCTTTTTTGCTCGATATCAATAATGGCAACTGGTAGGCACTTGAAATTTTCACAAAGGCCTTAAATATATGTGTTATTTAATAATTATTCATAATAATATTTAAATAAAATAAAAATTTAAGGAGGGCTCCTATACAAAAAAAAACTCAATTTTCGGCCAATTTTTGGTCTATAACGGCACGGAACCCTTCGTGCGAGTCCGACTCGCACTTGGCCGATTTTTTCTGAACGTTGGAAATATGGTGCCACCCGTTAGGGAACTAACCCGGCGAAAAGAACTGACCTAAGAAACTCCTACGGGGCTCTTTTACCAAAAAGATGGAAAATGTATCTTTTCAAAAAATAACAAGAATATTATGATTTATGACTTATGATCTTATTACAAAAAAATGTTTTGTAGAAGCCTGTATAGGGAAATGGGTGCATTTTCCAATAAAATCATTGATTTTATAAAAGCTTTGCACACAAGCGTTCTTTTACTACTTTTTAAAAAATAGAGAGAGCAAGGATTATATTGATCAAATGCAGTTGCAAATTGTTGTCATGAAATTGAGCGCAGGCAATATGAGACAAGATACTCCAGTGATATTATGTAACGTGATTCGTCTCGTCATTCGACCTGCCACAATTTTATGATAATCAAACCTAATAAGTCGAAATATTATAAAAATTAAGTTACGACTATTTCAATCGAGTTAGTCCATTCCAATGCAAATTAATTTACGTCACACTTAAACATAATATTAAAGTCACACCACACGCACAGTAGAGTGTGTAGTCTACTTTGGGCTAGGGCTGCCATCGAAGCTGCAATCGCCAATGAAGGGCGTCCTAATGTCCGGGATTTTTGTCGTGCTTGACCGGCGACGACAATTTAGGTGTTGGCAGCCCTACTTTGGGCCATGTTAAACTATATGATTGCAATTTTGATCGTTCCATAACTGCGAAGCTGTCAATACTCAATAGCATATGCATACTCGGCGCCAATGATGGGCAAATATTGTGTTCCTCTTCACTTTTGCAATCGCTTCTATTGGTCCATCACGAGCAAACGTAGACAGCCACATCACGCAACACTCGTACATTAATAAGTATCTCCAGAAAACATTTTCCCCATACAAAAGTGAATTTTTTTTTTTTCGGCGCTGCTACTTTCACAGTGAACTCTCTACAAGGAACACATACACACCCTAAAGTATTATCACTTAGTTTTGTTACACCCTGTTTTCCAGGATTCGACTGCAACGAAAAGGGTCTCATGGGTCCGGGTCACAACGCTGTACCACCGAGCCCCGACGTGGGCATCAGCATCCAGAACGTATCCGCCAGGTGGACCGACGACGCCGTCACACTTAAAAACATTACCATCACCATCCCTAAGGGAAAACTATGCGCCATCATCGGATCCGTTGGATCGGGAAAGGTAAGCAGCTGGAAACAAATTATCAGACGTTTTCATAAGTCGCGGAGTGACGGATGCGGCTTGTTTCTATCTAATTAATACAAAATACACTAAACTGTGGACATTGTCCGACATGTCACGCGCGACCTTGAGTGTTCGGACGTCTGAACAGAATCTGGCTGGCTGGATGTTATTGCATCCGCGGACGACCGCGGATGAACCGTGCACATTGTTAAGCCGCATCCATCAGCCGCGACTTATGGATGCGTCCGATAATTTATTTCTAGGTACACTTTAACCCATCAAGCCCCGTACGAGCACCGGTGATCGCGGCAACAATAGAATACAATAGCATTTCCGAGAATCCCCGCTCGAAGGATTAATGATTAATTAACTTTAATTTTAAAATTGGAATTATGCTCTACATTTTCTGTCAATCCCTTAAGTGGCAAATTGCCAATACACCACTACGAGTTCTATACATATATTCGGCGTTTGTATAGGCGTTTGTAGAGGATGAACATTGCAAACAATTTTGAAAGTCACGCAAGAATAGTTTCACAGAGTCAGTGAACATTCCTCCCAGTTGGTTGAAAAATGCACACGGTTTTATTTTGTTACTGACATGCCGTAGCTGAATAAACGGAATGGATATCGTAAATAGTTTATTCTATTTCAATCGCCAGTTTATACCTAATAACAGAATTAAGAAAAAAATATATGCAACAGTGAAAAGGCTGATGATGATGAACTATGGTTAAGAACACTCTCTCGATCATGTTTCAAGCAAAAAAAAACTAGATCAAACGGGTCCTACCGTGTGGATGTTACAATGCCACGGACAGACACAAACACACACACGTCAAATTTATAGCACCCCTCTATTTCCACGGGGATTAAAAAAAACATTGTGTTTTCAGAGTTCCGTCCTGCAGCTGCTGCTCAACGAGTTGCGTTCTACGCAGGGCAGCATATACCTGTGCGGGCCCCTGTCGTACGCCTGCCAGGAGCCCTGGCTGTTCGTGGCCACCGTACGACAGAACATCCTGTTCGGCCTGCCTTATAACCCCAAAAAATATATGGAGGTTCGTATTCTGAACTCATTTGGCATGACGAACTTATTTTGAATATGGACTGTACAAAATATACAACAGACATAATTTTATTGATTCCCTTAGTTGGATTTTTGATCACTCAAAAAATTTGTTTTGTTGGAAAATAGTAGATTGTTTTCCCAAACTTTTTAAGTAAGTAAATGATTTTTTTGTAACTTATTAATAGAAATTCATGATCAAAATTTATGAAACGCCGTCTTCTTGCATTATTTCCACTTTATTTGAATATTTTATCACTTTTTAGCAAAATACACGACCGGTTTCGACAAAATCATTATTGTTACAAATTGGCACAAAAGATATTTTAGAGGATTTATTTATTAATGTCAATTGCCGAAAAAGTTACTATTAGAACAAAATGGGAATGACAAGAAAAATGTGTGAGAAACGACGTGTCTGAATGTAATATTGGTTTTGAACCTGAAATAAATAAGAATAATTAGTATATATTGTGTTTATTCTCAACATAAAGTGGCGACCGTGAGGAAAAACAATATTATAAAGAAATACGATAAAAGACTGAGAATTACCTTATCGATGTAGAAAAAGAAGAGATCTCAGGTACGAATTACGACGTATTTTAACAGGCACGAAAATAAGTCGGTAAAAATTATTATAGAAGATGCCGACTTACAGTTTCTCCAAGCAAAAGCTAAGCATTGAGTTGTCGTGACCAAAAGAGGCGACCGTGTGTGGTAATATATTAGAAAAGTACGATACGAGATGAGATTGAGGTTATTAATTTAATAGAAGAAACTGAGGTCTCAAATAAGACTACTTTTAGTACCACGCATGAAATCGGTAATAATTATGTAGAAGATGCCGATTTGTAATTTCTGTCGTCGGAAGCTGGCTGAACCGGCAAGACTGGACGATAAAGTACGAGACGTCATCTTGCAGGACTCAAAGGGCGAAGAAGGTCATGACAAATTTACCGGCGAAAATTACCAGCAGAGTCACCGGGAATTTTTATTATTTTAAGATTTAGTTAGACAAAGCTTATTTTATTATTGTTTATTGATTTTGTTTATTTTTATGAAGCATTTTAAAAATAGGTTTTGATGATTTTTGTGTTACGAGTATTACAGGATATATATATAGATATTGCGCACCTGTTGCCTCCCCCGGGAGTGTGTTACAAATTGGCACAATAGATATTTTAGAGGATTTATTTATTAATGTCAATTGCCGAAAAATTTACTATTAGAACAAAATGGGAATGACAAGAAAAATGTGTGAGAAACGACGTGTCTGAATGTAATATTGGTTTTGAACCTGAAATAAATAAGAATAATTATTATATATTGTGTTTATTCTCAACAATTATGATGATAGTGGAAAAAGTGCAAGAAAACTGTGTTTCATTAATGTTCCCTTTGTCTCTAGTTCAACTTTCTGAAATACACCGACACAATTTTAACTACGCAAGCGATTTCCTGCTTCTTAACTAATACTTAACATTTTCAGGTTGTAAGAGTGTGTGCTCTACAAAAGGACTTCCAACAATTCCCTCACGGAGACCAGACGCTGGTTGGAGAGAGGGGTGCCTCACTATCAGGAGGTCAAAGAGCTCGTATCAACCTTGCAAGAGCTGTATATCGCCAGGCAATGCTTTTTCAAATTTTTACTCATGTATTTTGACTTAATACCTAACTAGGTATTATGTTTCTTACCAAATCAAAATTATTATCCATCACAAATGAATGGCCGCTCAAGACACTTATCAGGATATATTACAAAACTTTAACGTAAGGTTCAAGGTTAAGGATTGGCTCTCGAACCCCAAATAAGCTATTTTCTTGATAAGAATCTATTGAAGCAGAAGTGATTACAAAGCCATTTGCAGTCACGTAATAAAGAAAAGCCAATTTTGAGTTGGATCGATTTCGTAAAAAGAAAACGATTTATTCACCATGCACAGTTCCTACACAGTTCCATGTTTCCTTCACAGTTATTCACCCTTTGATTTGAGAACATAATGTCATATTGACGCTGCAAGTCCCTTGTAATTTAACAGCTTGAAACTTTCGATCTACCTAATAAATATCTGAACGCCCTCGAGTTAACAGCTTAGTATGATAATACCTTTATTATAAACCTGAAATCATTACTCACTAGGCTGATATCTATCTACTGGACGACCCGCTGTCGGCAGTGGACGCACACGTCGGTCGACAGCTATTCGACGAGTGTATCAACGGCTATCTGCGACACAGCACGAGGATTCTCGTCACCCACCAACTGCACTACCTCAAAGCCGTCGACTACATCGTGATCCTGAACAACGTAAGCTTTACTATTAATGTACTATCAGAGAAGTTGACTCATAGGCAGATAACGGACCTACGTAATTTGGTTGTGTTATGTCAGACCCAGCCGACAGATCATGACTAATATTGAATTGACACAATACAACCAAATGATGTAGGTCCGTCACCTGCCTATAAATCAATTTCTTCGACGGTACACTTGTAGTGTACTAGTTTCTTTTCCAATTGATTAGATTCTTGATTAAAAATTTGTGGCAAATAAACTTACGACATTTTTTGCGTTTCTTAGGGATCCATCGAAGCTACCGGCAGCTACTCAGAACTGGTCACATCGGGCAAAGACTTCGCTAAACTACTGGACTCTACGCATGATGAAAATGAAACTAATGAGGACGTAGAGAAACCCATGCCAATGTCACGTCGCGCCTCGAGGGTAAGTTTTATGTCATTGTAGATAGTAGAATGCAACAGATTTTAAAGTTTAAAGACCAATAGAACAATTTTATAGAACCTAAAATCTATCATTTGAACTCTCTAAAATTACTGCAAATACTTCTTAAAAGGCCTAAAACTCTGTCAGCCGTACAAACTAAAACCTAGTCGTAAACCTAAAATGCCTACAAATACATCTTAACAGGTATCTACAACTAGACGAGCGTCAATTGTTTCGACGTGCCGACGAGCTTCCCTGGCTTCGGCTGTGTCTATCGGAACCGAAATTCCTGCACAAGAGATGGAAGAGGAACAAAGAGAGTCTGGCTCTATGGGCTGGCGGGTGTACGGCGCCTACATGAGGGCAGGCGGCAAAGCGCCAAGACTATTGCTGATGGTGCTCCTACTAGTCATTGGACAACTATCCGCTACACTCTGCGACTATTGGGTGATGTTCTGGTAAGTTTAACAAAAATTTACAAAAGAAAACCACAGCAAAACATAGAATCTTCTCCTTTTTTGGAGATCGATTAAAAAGAGCAACTGTCAAAGAAACCACGTGTTGATACTCCTATTGCATTTTAGGACAAACGAAGTCACACGGCTCAAGGAAAGAGAAAAGAACAACACAATCGTAGACGATTTCGACATGGACGTGAACGAAAGGGCCAACTCTACCTTCAGCTTATCAAGTTACTTCTCCGGAATTGAAGTTAAACCAAGTAAGCTCTTATGCTACCTTATGTTTAAATTGACAATAAGACATACTTAACGTATATACGTTAACTATGTCTTAGTGTGATGGTTAGATAACCGTTTTGATAATATCGTTTATATAATGTCTAGCAATGTCTTTACAATCTAATTTCTTGAATTCTTTAAGGTATAGACATCCACGCATACATCGGGCCACTGGACACCGTGCAGTACCTATACATATACACGATTCTCATCATCTGCTGCATCTTCTTCATCACGGCCCGAGCGTTCATGTTCTTCAAGGTCTGCATGACGGCTTCCAGGAACCTCCATAACGACATGTTCCATTCCATGTTGCGTGGTGTTATGAGATTCTTCGACACTAATTCATCAGGTATATAAATCTACCCAAGAGTTATATAAATAAAATTACGATATCTACCTCTACCGTATGGGAAGTACGGAAATACCTTTTTTACGTGCGAACGACGGTTTCACCATGAATTCTTTTCGCAGGTCGTATTCTGAACCGTTTCTCAAAGGATATGGGTGCATTAGATGAACTGCTACCGCGTTTCTTACTCGAATGTATACAGATCTACCTTGTGATGTCTAGTATATTAGCCTTAAACGCCGCTGCCCTAGTATGGACCCTGCTACCTACCACTTGTATTCTACTGGTGTTCTACATGATTCTCCAGATATACCTAAAATCAGCTCAATCAATTAAGCGACTCGAAGGCACAAGTACGTATAACTTTTACTTCTTTAATGCGGCTCCTTTCCAAACATTCGCTTTTATTCTAAAATCTTCAAGTTCATTTTTAGGGTTCCGTACCCAAAGAGTAAAAACGGGACCCTTTTGCTGAGACTTCGATGTCTGTCCGTCTGTCTCCAGGCTGTAACTCAAGAATGGTAATAGCTAGAGAGTTGAAATTTTCACAGATTATGTATTTCTGTTGCCGCTATGACAACAAATACTAAAAACAAAATAAATTAAATATTTAAGAGGGGCTCCCATACAGCAAACGTGATTTTTCAAACATTTTTTGCTCGGTATCAATTATAACAAGATGTAGGCACTTGAAATTTTCACAAAAGCCTTAATTATATGTGTAATTTAATAATTAATAATAATATTTTAATAAAATAAAAATTTAAGGGGGGCTCCCATACAAAAAACACAAATTTTGGCCTATTTTTGCTCTATAATGGTACGGAACCCTTCGTGCGCGAGTCCGACTCGCGCTTGGCCAATTATTAACATTTTATCTACCCGATGTGTTAAATTATGTTAATTATTGTTTTCTACTTCCAGCTCGCAGTCCTGTATTCTCTCACATGTCCGCCACCCTCAACGGAATCAGTACTATCAGATCAGCCGGTGCCCAACAAAGGCTTATCAAGGAATTCGATCGTTTCCAGGTATATCTTCTATCTTTTAAAAACCCTTTAAAAAGCTCCAATTTCAACTACAAAACTAACTGGAATATTTCTTTTTAAGGATGTGCACACTTCAACTTGGAGCAGCTACCTCGCCAGCGGAGTTACTCTTGGCTTTTGGCTGGACTTCATCTGTGTCCTTTACTTGACCATCGTCATCGTTGCCTTCCTAGTCATTGATAGCAGTAAGTTTCACATAATTTATTGAAAAACACATTCAGTGTGATTTCCAATTACAGCATTAGAGCGCATTGTGCGGCATTATGCTGACCGTTAAATGTTTAAAAACTACAGCAACGCGCTAAGCAAAATTAACCACTCTCAAAAAACCTAATTCACGTTCCAATTAAGCATTAGCAGACTTCGCCACTAAATCGTATTATGCTCTGCAATCGGAAAATTCATAATGTAGTGTTAAACAATGTCCACTTCTTCTACAAAAGGGGCCTTAATTTTCAGCCAGATTTCAGTTACATGTTATGTAACTATATTACATTATAAGTTATAGGTAACATATCACAATCGTGTAAAATTACATAACCGCGATTATTTTACAGAAACCATATTCTCTGGCAACGTGGGGTTGGCAATATCCCAGACTCTGATATTGACGGGCATGTTGCAATTCGGCGTGCGGCAAACTGCCGAGGTCATCTCGCAGATGACCAGCGTGGAGAGAATCCTGCAGTACACGAACATCGAGCGGGAACCGCAATGGGATAAGGGAGGTCAGTAAAATCAATAACTTATGTATGCCCAATACGCTCTGACTAAAGATGAATAGAAATCAAATATAATGTATTATATTATACTGACGGCCTCACATCGTAAAAATTTGACAATTGCGGTTGAACAAGCTTTAAAACATTTTATATCCTTGGAAATTGTTCGAATGCTTAACACTTGGCAACTGCCTCCTATTTTTATAGGTCAGCGTACTGATAGTTTTATGTCTTGCTATTCTGATAGGTTTTTTACCATTCCAGCCAAGGAAACGCCTAAAAATTGGCCAACACGCGGCCAACTGGAATTCAGAAATTGCTACATGAAATACACACCAGAAGATTTGCCTGTACTCAAGAACCTAAACTTAGTCATTGAGAGTGGCTGGAAGGTAAGAAACATCTTTTTCTGATTTGATTAAAAATATTGAATAACTTACCAGATGTCGTCACTTCTTACTCCACGTTATGCACTTAGAAAGCCATCACTGTAATCATAATCGACTACCCATAATTCCATAATCTCACTCAAATTACTTGCATCGCTAGTTTATAAAATTTGTATTTGTCTGTTTGTAATTTCATATTTTGTACACAGGTGGGAATCGTCGGGCGAACGGGTGCCGGAAAATCTTCGCTGATATCGTCACTGTTCAGACTTGCCATCGTGGAAGGAGAGATTATCATAGACGGTGTGGATACTGGCAGCTTAGCACTACAGGTAGCAATCTGCTCACATAGGACTTTCAATAAGATTCAAAGATGACCAGCGAGTTACCAAACAATTAATATCTAGAAATGGAAAATAAAAATATCATTTGAGGAACCGAAGTTAAATGAAAATATGTTACATAGAAGTGAGTACTTACCTAACACTTGGTTATTTTTACAGGACCTAAGATCGAAAATATCAATTATTCCTCAAGAACCAGTGTTGTTCTCCGCGTCGATAAGATACAACTTGGATCCTTTCAACTCGTACGAAGACGACGCGCTATGGCAGGCTCTTGAAGCGGTAAATGTTCTAACTTCTCTAGTGCATTACTTCAATTAAATTTTTTGATACATTACTTTTTATCCACATGGTAGTTTAAAAAATCGTGTTTCGTTCATAATTTCACATGCCTATCAAACTTGCAGGTTGATCTAAAGGCCGCCATCCCAGCTCTGGACTACAAGGTGTCGGAAGGTGGTTCCAACTTCTCACTGGGACAGCGGCAGCTGGTCTGCCTGGCCCGAGCCATTCTCCGCGGGAACCGCATACTCGTGCTGGACGAGGCCACCGCTAATGTCGATCCTAAGTAAGTTTATCGTCTGTACCTTTTTGTTAGGACATAGGTATTCTAACTGCAGCTGCCTGGTGAAACAGAAGAGAACACAGGAGCTTACGTAGGTCAAATCAATGTTTTATAAAATTCAGAACCAAATGAACTTACCAGTTCATGTTGGCTGTTTCGTAATATGTTTGTGACAAAATCTAAACATAAAACTCTGTTTACAGGACCGACGAATTCATCCAAAGAACAATAAGGACGAGGTTCGCCGATTGCACCGTGCTGACGGTGGCGCACCGGCTCAACACCATCATGGACTCCGACCGCGTGATGGTGATGGACTCCGGCCGGCTGGTGGAGTTCGACCACCCCTACCGCCTGCTCAGCAACCCCGAGGGACACTTCACCAAGATGGTCAACGAGACGAGCGACAAGATGTCCGCCCAGCTCTTCGAGGTCGCGAAGAAGACTTTCATCGCCAACGGCGGTGTCGTCGACTAGGACGAACTGGCTAACTAGACAACATGCATTCGCCAGTTTCGATAGCGAAGTTAGATGTCAAAAATGTAACGCATCGCAAGCGCCATGACACTTTAAGCGTTAAGGTCATTCAGACCGCAACGCGACGCGTAGATGCATTTCTAAATTTTTACTGGATTGACGGATTTTGTGAGCGTTGAGAAGTCTTGCAAATCTGTCAAATAAATCCATACAAATTTAGAAAATATGCATCTACGCGTCGCATCTACACATTTTTTATATCTATATCTTCGCTATCGAATCTGGCGAATGCATTTTGTCTGAGTGCTCTGTATTTGTTAAGTTTCTCGTGAATAACGTTTTGGAATAATGCAGTTAGGTACTTAGAGATATACTTAGTCATTATAGTATGCCGACGGCTTTACCGTTCGCATAAGTTTCGTTGCCATTTTAGTAGTGTATGAATACATCACTTCCAACTTACACTTGTTTATCTTCCCCTAATTATTGTAAGTTACCTAAAGGTCGAGTAGGTAGGTGTAGGAGGTATGCGTAGATGTAATATTTAGAGGGCATCAGAGTTTCTGTCACAAAATAATTCAATAGGGTCAAATATACGTCCTTCTTATGTCTAATTTACCTACCTAGAATTAAAGAAATCGTTTTGGAAGCGCAGTCCTCCTGCGTGCTTATGCGAGCTTACGAATCCTATTCAAGACAATTTTTTGATACAAATTCTGGCCTGGTAATGTAAGAAACTTTTGAATTTATATATTTGGAATATAATAATATCTAGATAGGTAAGTGTATGTTAAGTACCTGTTGTACATAATGACTTAGCGGCATTTTATTCCAACACGGACTGATAAATATGTAAGTGAATTATGTTTAGTTATTAAGGAAAGTGAGTAGTAGAAATTGTTATTTATTTAATTAATTTACAATCATAACATTTTGTTATTATGGGTACTGTGAAATAAATATTGTGATTGCCATAGTTTGACCTCGATCAAATAAAAATAGGATATAATAATTTTCTTTCATTTCAAAATTTTCCTATGAATTTCCTTCCCGGCAACTGCGCTATATGGATAAGCTTTCTTCACACAGGGGCAGAGTCGAAGCGACGAATTACGGTTTTCGCCAAGGCATATTCATCTCTATTGTTCCATTATTTAGGATGGACGATTAGTAGGATAGCGAACCTGCTATGCTGTAGGCAAAAACCGTGACGCAGCGCGACGCTTCGACTCTGCTCTGTGTGAGTTGAGCCAAACTTTCTTTAAAAGTTAGAACTTCGAGGTAAAATAATTCTGAACGCACTACATAAACTTTTTGGTGCAAGAACATGCCGATACGTTGTCACCAAGATGTCATATATTGACTTGTGTCAAAGAAACAGAAAAATACCTAAAACATGTTTGGAAACTAAAAATTAAAATCATTAATACCTCGAAAACACCTAAATTAATACCCCGGCAATGCAAATAAATCACTGAGATTAACCTGCAACAATATAACTTAAAAGATGGCAAAAGAAATGTCGCAGACGGACATAGAGAAACCAGCCCCGGCGAAACCCAAACCCACGACATCGTACTCGTTTAAGAACTTATCCAAGATGCTGACGGACGCGACCAACATCCGCGACCCGAAGACCCAGTCGGTGGTGCTGGTGGGCTTGCTGGTGGTTCTAGGAGTGGCGCTGTGGTACGGCTTCAGCGCCAACTGCATGAGGCGACGACGACGAAGAAGAAGATCAACCAGCCCTTGTCGGTAGGTGTCATAGTAAACACAATGGAAATACGTAAGGGTAAGTTCGGACACAGGGTAAGTCTGGATAATTCGACATATTATCACTAATTAGTCAGTGGTTTTTTTTGCCTGGCGCTGCGGGTATAAACGCCATACTGCACTGCAAACTGTAGTTTAATTTGGCGTTAACTTGAATTATCCGGACTTACCCTGTGTCCGAACTTACCCTGATTAACTTCATACAGAACGATAACTCTCGAACATTGGACCGCTAAAATTTTACTCCAGTTACTGTCACAAGCACGAACTAGGGCAGGAATGGCGAACCAATGGCACGCGTGCCAGAAGTGGCACGCGACAATTAATTTTGAGCACGTAGTGCTTATTCTACATAATCAGCTTATTCTATTCTACATCTTAGCATGTAGTGATTATTCTACAAAAGCGCCAAGTTAAGCTTGGGGTATTATATTTTTAAATACGCGTCTGGATCACAAAGAAAAATGTTATTTGATGGCACATTTATAATATCACTGAAGAATTCTTCAGAAAAGCGACAACGCTAATATGGTAAGGTTCGCCATCCCTGGACTAGGGCAACGAAAATACGTACGTAACGTAACGTACCGTGTGTACGTTTCGGGAAACCACTTTTAAACAGTTCCTTTTCCATATTATGATATTTCGGTGGTTTATACGTATCATGGTGTTAGCTGATAGAAAACATATTTTTTTACACCTCCATAAATTTCCTCTATTATATTACTAGTTGTTGCCTGAAACGTCGTTCGCGCAGAAAATTGTGAACCGCGCGAGAAATTTACTTTTCACGTTTGTAATATTAACTTCGGATACCAAAAACGAGGTACCAGGATTTGATACCCGTAAGTAGAAGATGAGGTTTGATTGGAGAGAGATTTGGGAATAAAATATACAGCATGACTGGTGACACATGTTCAATACTCGAGGACGTGATATTTGGCTATTAAATTAGTTGAAAAAAAAATATCAATTGATCACTGAGTAAATGATAATTATTTACCCAACGCATGGACACCGCGCGCGGGAGGGGTAGGCGGTAGCGCGCGGCGCGGGGCGCACGCAGCCGCGCCGGCCGCATAGTAATTTACTAAGTATCATTCATTTAAAGGGAAATTTGGTCAAAAATTAAGTACCTAATTTTATAACATTATTATAATGAGAATCGAGTACCTAGTACTCTCCTTAAGTGTCGGTCATGTCTCACCAGTCATGCTGTATAAAAAGAATTCATAAAATCGACTGATCTCTGTCTTACTTTGTAGAGCTGAAGGAACATTACTGGTTAATTCTTTCCGCGATATCACGACTTCACTTATATTGCATTTATATTGGGTTGGAAACTAAATAATTGCGGATTTTTTTAGATAATCAATTACAATTGTTCATGGAACTAAATAACTTTATTTTGTAATGTATTGACCATTTTGATCAATGACCTTTTGCCATCTTTCAGGCAGCAATCCCACGTTCATAAAACTTCTGGTTTTTTAGCAAAAAACTGAATCAGGCACTTATCACTATTGAAATAGGACGAAAATGTTCCTTTTCATTTTCTATTTTTCAAGTAACAAAATGTGTTTTACCATTACCACGTCTGCAAACTCAAAATTTAACTGAATCCGCAATTTCTTAGTTTCCAACCTGTTAGATGTAGGATTCAGAATATAACATCAAATAGCTATGTCCACATTATGAGCTTTCATCTTCAATTTTCGTAATCTTCTTTCTTTCAACTTTCGTTTTGGCGCATTCAATAATTTAATGCGTCAAAGAACGCAACGCTAACTGTCATTTTTAATAACAAAGCGAAAGTTTTAGGGCATGCGTCGCGGGCATGCCTCACGTTCGCTGTTGACTGCGCTGTAACGCATGCCTTTGATGAACAGAAAAAGGCACAGTGTGGACAAATCTAATAAACTTGATCGTAGCCTTCAATGACGTGACTATTAGGCTATTTAATACTTGAAATACCTGATGAAAATGTTCATAAATTTGTATTATTTAAATATGTATGTACTTTTATGATTTCAGATAATTCAAGATACTCGTTACAAAACGAAAGAAAAATAAAACACTGTAATATTATAAAGCAATATATTCTGGATAGGTAAATGGAATTCTACTTAAGAATATTGTAAAAATAAAGTAAACTTAAATAATGAAAAAATTAAGTGTACAACATACATCCACCCCAACGGATACTTCTCTGGCTCTCTGGCGTTAGGTGATAATCTGAAAAACAAATAAAAATAAGTATTACCACATAAAGTGTTTGCTTTACAGTTTTTAAGTTGCACACTTTTCCGTACATAATTATTAGAGAAGGAAGCAAGAATAAGGCGGCCCCTAGACGATCAATTTTTTGCACAATATTACGAATTGTGCAATATTATTGTCGGTTTAGGGTTAATATTGAGCTAGTTTAATTTTTATTACACCATATTATTTTAGGTTAAGGCTGCGTTTCCACTGAAGCGGAGCGGAGCTTAGCGGTGCCCGAATTGACCAATCACCATGCTCGAATTCTTCGCTGTCATTCCGCTGGAATAGCACGATTGGTCAATTCGGGCACCGCTAAGCTCCGCTCCGCTTCAGTGGAAACGCAGCCTTAGGGGCCGCCTAAGCGCCGCAGCGGCAGCGTCACCGCCACCGCAGCGGCGAAGCTGCATACTTTTCCCGCGGCCCTTTTCACACGGCGAAAAACGCTGCCGCTGCGGCGCCGTGTGTAAACACGCTAAGTCGCTTATAGCCTTAAAGAAGGAAAAAATTGACAACGAGTAACAGCAATGGATGCATGAGCAACACGCGATTGGTAGATCATTGATCAGATAATATTATGTGGTTACGAGTATTGATAGATCGCGGTTTAAATATGGTGATAATGACAATAATGAATTATTGGTTTTTAGAGTTCCGTACCCAAAGGGTGAAAACGGGACCCTATTACTAAGATTTCGTTGTCTGTCTGTCCGCCTGTCTGTCGGTCAGTCTGTCTCCAGGCTGTATCTCAAAAATCGCTATAGCTAGACTTCTGTCACAGATTATGTATTTCTAATCAAAATAAAATTATTATTTAAGACGTACAACAAAATACAACCATACAACAAACGTGATTTTCTAGCTTTTTTTGCTCGGTATCAATAATGACAACAGGTAGACACTTGAAAATTTCACAAAGTCCTTAATTATATGCGTACTTTATTAATTAATAATAATATTAAAGTAAAAAAAAAATTTAAGGGGGACTCCCATACAAAAAACACTGTTTTTGCTCTATAACGGTACGGAACCCTTCGTGCACGAGTTCTACTCGCACTTGGCCGATTTTTTTTAGCTCCCTTCTGACCGACCATAACACCTCTCTCGGTCGGAAGATCTTCCTTTGTGGACAACACTCATATCCCACTATCACATTTACATCCATACTAATCCATATATGATACCAATAATCACTACATACTATAAAACAAAGTAGCTTTTTCTGTCCCTAGTTCCCTTTGTTCCTTATGATCTTTTAACAACGAATTTTGATATGGGCGAGGCCGCCAATTTTTGCTGATTTTGCAATTATTTTTCTTCGCCCTTTGTATTTTAAAAAGTATTGTGTTTATCTTATGCTCGAAAACTGATTCTAACGAAGAAAACAAAGTACTCAAGCATGCATTAGAATTATTCGAGTTCCAATAATAGTCTAAAAATATATTTATAACTAGATGAAAACCCGGCTTCGCTCGGGTAAACTTGTAACTCAATACACATCTAGGTACAAAATGTGGGTAAATATATTTTGTGTAGTCATCTTTTCTCAAGAAATGTTAAAGGTAAGCAAGAGATAGATAAGTACGTACATAGCTTAGTTCAGGGGTCACCTATTAGTTTCGCTCGGGGTCCATATTAGAGAAATGCAAAAACCTTCGCGGTCCACACATTAAAAAAATATTAAGTCAGGATAGTTACGGAATTTACAAAGGCTTATCAATGAGAAAAGTGTCATTTTTTTATTTTTGTAGGCCCTAATTATTATCTATCTGAAGCTTGGAGTGAAATATTGGTGCAAGCTTGAAGCTATTGACATAAAATCCTGGAGATGACCATCCAAGTCGAGACCGAAATTTATTTTTAACGAAGTTCATCTTCGAAAATGCTTGGTCCGCACACAATGGGTCGGCGATCCGGATGCGGATCGCTTTCCCCCATTTGGTGACCCCTGGCTTAGTTCATTATACATAATATTTAAAAATAGTAGCTAAATAAAACTGCAAAAGTTTTATGTACCATCGAGGAAATTGATTCCTATGCTGTATGCAGTTGATAGACCAACGTTATTTGGTCGAATATATCAATTCAATGTTAATTGTGATCTGTCGGCTGTGTTTGACGTAACGCAACCAAACTACGTAGGTCCTCGATCTGCATAGGAATCAACTTCTCTGATAGTACATTTAAAACATTTTTATTTCAAATCAACATTAACTAAGGTTAATTTCTCTTGCATTCAGTCTTTTTCTGATTTCTCTACATTGGCACTGGTAGGTGAGTACTGAGTACTTACTAATTTTAAAAACAAATAGTATAGTATTTTTAACCGACTTCAAAAAAATTAGGTTAACAATTCGAACCCCGTTGCACAACCCAACAGTCGGGTTTAAATTTCTTAAAAGCAATACTATAGGTTATTTTAGGGATTATTGCAGGCGTTGTAGAATTTAGGAACTCTACAGGATTATTTAAAACATCATTATAATCGTAAATCGTCCTCAGCTATAACACCGTCAGAACACTCATAGTAGTTACATTGGCCATTGGGAACTATCAACTACAAAAAAAAGGGTGCACACTGCCGCGGCCGGCAGGTACCTACTTGTTTCTTTTGTCATTGGGCACTGGGCACTGGGCAGGTAGAAAATCTAACTCACTGCTTTTTTTAAGTTGGCAACTCTGTCTTTACTCTTTACGTCAATGACACATGATGCGGCATGTATCAGCTTACAGCAAGATGGCGCGTGAAACAGTGGCGTGGGGTGAAAAAAAAAAAAGGTAAAGCCGGACCAAAAAACGGCTAACTCGTGAATAAGCAAAATTTCAATTCTTGTAAAAAAAACGTGCAATAAATTACATACCTGTATTAAGTGTGTTAGTTTACCTTTTCCATAACTACTAGGGTGCTTTGCTTGCATTGTGTGCGTTGCATGCAGTGTTAGTGTTGTTAGTATTCACCACCTTCACCATACATGACATCACTGGTATTATATGAACAGTGCATGTCGAGTATGATAAAAGTGGCTTTAAAAAAAGCCGTTTTAAGCACACGTCACTCACACTCACACACCAAAAATAAGTGAATCCTGACTTGCCAGTGTAGATGTTTGTTACTCAATCATGCAAAAACTGGATTTAGATGAAATTTTGCATGCATCCCATGTCAAACATGGAAAGGAACATAGGCTACCTGTCTGAAGTCCACGCAGACGAAATCGCGGGCAAAAGCTAGTAGCAAAGAAATATCAGCAGAAATACGTACCTAAATGTTTAATTTTGTTATTTGTCGTCTGTCGTCGTTATTTAATAGAACGAATTTAAGTCATTTAATAGGTAATCCGTAAGACAACAGTCAATTTGTACTAATGCTACCATTTCTCACCTAACCGTGTCACGACTAATTTCAAAGTAAGTAAAACAAACCAACCTTTACGATGTAACAAACAAAAACACAACACAACACTTGGCAAGTAAAGTTTCACTACTTTCGATTCTTTTAAACTATATAACATTACAATCAAGCTAGCCCACTAACTTAATAAACAAAATTTTGCATATTACAATAATAACAGTACAAAATGAGTGCAAATGACCGCGTAATATAATTGTATTGTGAATTGAAATGACAGCACGCGCCGGTCGGCCGCAGCTGCAATTAGCTCTGTTGTGATTGGACGAAATCTTTTAAAGCGAAACATGCGAAACTAAACCTTAACACATGACAAATAAAGACTAGGTAGGCTGTGTGGGATCGGCTTGTTGTTCGACAATATCGACGAGTCGTTTGCATGTAGTAGTAATGTGTATGTGTGCGTGAATTTCATACATTTCAAATGTTTGGATTCCCGATGTTTTGAGCGAGTTCCCCGGCCACCGGAGCAGTACGTACGCGTTTTGAGTGCGATCGTAAAAACGGGTATGTGTGCGTTTGCGTGATTTTAAATACATGGCGAATTATTTTTATGAAATTGTAGGAAGCGGGGTAAGCTATAATTATTAATAATAAAAAATGTATATATTAAAATTGGCCAAGGTAAGCCGGTAGGAATCGTGTTCTATGAAGGCTTCGCCACTGGCGTGAAGTTTGTTTAGAATTCACTGTCAGTGTCATTACATTTTAACGAAATACTCCAAAATCCGAATTTTGCGGATATAAGTTGTCGACTCGAAATCAATATTTTTTTATTTTCCATTATTCACATAAGGTTTCGATCGAGTCTACCGTACCCCTGCACGAAATTATTAATATAGATTAAACATAAAAAAGGTAAGAAAATAGCTTAAAATATACAATCCGCCGTAGAAGAGGTGCACTTTAACTGTCGCTGTAGCAGTAGCCAGTAAGTATGATAGATTTGAATATGAATATAAGTCGGATATGTTATGAATACTTATATAAATGGTCATTATCTAATTCTTAAAGTATTTTAAGATAACTTTCTTTACAAACTTTTTAAAATCAAATGAATCGTTACAGTTTTTTTCAAAGGAATTTTTTTTGTGACACAAATGTAAGGCTTCTTACAGACGAACGGCACGTGTCGGCGGCAGTCGACGGCAGTCGGCGGCACGTGTCGGCGGCAGTTGACGGCAGACGACGGCACGTGTCGGCGGCAGTCGGCGGCAGTCGACGGCAGCCGACGGCAGCCTTTGACAGTTTATGACGCTTGCAGGGGACCTACCACGACCTTTCCTAAAACTATCATGTTTCCAGAACACTTTGTTGTAAGATTACAACAACATTACCGTACTCAATTTTTAAATATAATTTTACTAAAAAACAGTAAAAAATGCAAAATAATGTTAAATCCGCTTTGAAATATCAACTTTTTAAGATCGCTAGCTTGACGTCAAAGTAATAAATTCTTATCTGTCAAACGACGTCGGCTAGTATAGGTGGTGGTAGGCCCCCAGTTGTGACGTACCCCCGCAAGGTAAGCGTCCACAGGTCGGTATCGTACGCAACGGACATCTCGCATCAAACGGTTTTTTTTTTTTTTTACATTGTTTGCTCGATATCAATTATGACAACAGGTAGCCACCTGAAATGTTCATAAAATACTCAGTTTTATTTATACTGTAATAGTTAGTAATAAAATTTAAATAAAATTGATAACTAAGGGGGATCTCCCCTTAAAATGTAAAAAAATCACGTTTGTTGTATGGAAGCCTCTTTTCAATATTAAATTTATTTTGTTTTTGGTATTTGTGGTTATAGCAGCAACAGAAATACATAATCTGTGAAAATTTAAACTCTCTGAGTTACAGTCTAGAGACAGACATCGAAGTCTCAGGAATAGGGTCCCGTTTTTACCCTTTGGGTACGAAACCCTAAAAAAATCGGCCAAGTGCGAGTCCGATTCACGCACGAAGGGTTCTGTACCGTTGTAGAGCGAAAAAAAGTATTTTTTGTATCAGAGGCCCCCTTAATTATTTATTTTATTTTAAGTTATTTACTTAATATTAAATAACGAATATAATTAAGGATAATCTGAATATTTCAAGTGCCCATCTGTTGCCATTGTGGATTACGAGCAAAAAAAGCCAAATAAATCACGTTTGTTGTATGGGAGCCCCCCTTAAATATTAACTTTAATTTAATTTTAGTATTCGTTGTTATAGCGGCAACAGATATACACAATCTGTGAAAATTTCAACTCTCTAGCTATTACCGTTCTTGAGTTACAGCCTGGAGACAGACAGACAGACGCGCAGCTGTCGCCTCCCCTGTCAAGGTCTTATGCTGTTCAAAACCGCCTGGCATTGAAAATATTCATTCTAAAACGTTTACTTAAAATCATATAAAAATTTCAAGTATACAGGACAAAGTTTAGTTTACCTCATTAACTGTGCTTTTTTTAATTGACCTGTCATATACTTCTGCTCATTGTAATCGCCTGGCATTTTATATTTCAGGTGTACACTAAATAAACTTTATCCTATTAAATTTTTAAACTTACAGAAATAAGTTTTAAAACTCACTTTTTTAAAAGTTTAAAAACTAAAGGAGCCGATGATGTGCAGGGCTGAGGCCTGCCAGGTCATGGCCATTGCTCTTAGCATGACATAAATCGTAAGTATACAAATTTCTAGCCTTACAGAGCGCCCGTTACTCAAAAGGTTCACTAGCTCTTGGACTATTACATTTAACCCATTTAATTTATTTTTTGCTATAAAAGAGCAAATAATGTTTTTTTTTTATTCCTTGATAATGTGCCTACACTAAAAAAATTCGACTGCGGCTCTGCGGTCCAAATTTCAAGAACCATCAACAATTTTTCCAAAAATTTTGTAGGGTTACCAAAATTATTTCCATGGGTGTACCGAGGGGGGGCAGGCCAGTTCGAAAAGACTGATTTTTACACTTCCAGTCTGAAGAAAATATGTGGAATTCTCTTACACCAAAATTAATGTAGACTCAAAAAGGAACAAAGTAAAAAAATAACCGAACATAATATTGAAAAATGGCATGGTAAATGTGTAAAAAAATCTTGAATATCACCATAAAAATACACTTCAAATACGTATTTCGTAATCGTAATTTTCAATGACAATGATATGATTTTTTTAACAAAAAGGATAGCATTTTTTATAGTTCTAAGGAAATAACCGAACAGTTTTTTAATAAATTCGGTCATTAATAAAATGTACAATTTCTCCTATTTCGCCCTATCAAGTACGCGGCGAGCGGGGGGGGCGGGGGGGGCGGACTCATGCTGCCTAGCTAAAATCCTGGGTACGCCCATGATTGTTTCTAAGTTACATAAAAATAATTTTTTTTGAAGTGAAAACTTCTTTAGCGGCGTTGAGCACTTTTGTGGGATGGGTAAAAACTGTGAAACTCGCGTCAGATTCTCGTGCTGATCGAAAAACCTTGGAAAAACCGTAAGACGGTTGGAGAGTAGTGTTGTAACATCGAAATTGATTAATCGAACAATCGATTGTGTTTTTTTTTTATCGATTTTCATAAAAAATGGGTTAAAAATTTAATCGTTTGTAAGGGTTTCGATTAATTAAAAAAATCTATTTTTTTATAATCGATTTTCATAAAAAATGGGTTAAAAAAATGCACAACGTTAATAATCAAGTTTTCACTTCTGCCGGCACTCCCGAAGTGCAACCCGTCTTTTTTTTTTTTAATTGCGAGACGTAGAGATAAACTACGATAACATGGCGCGCCCCTCCAAAAATCAAAACGTTTGAAGTGCGTTGTCAAAACGTTTGATGTGCGTTGTCTTGCGCGGTCGGCTAGTTATGATTAGTTGACCAACAAATCTTGGTAATAAGTGACAATTACTAGTACTGGTTGATTGGTTGAATATTTACTACATACAAACTCTCTCATAAAGATGTGACTACACACATTGAAACAATAATTTGGAGGGGCGCGCCATGTTATTGTAGCTTATCTCTAGCTTTTGCGGCGGTACCGACCAATGCGGGCCATGGGTAGTAATAATGAATATAAATCGAAACTGCTCAATCAATTTTAATCATATTTTCAGTGGTTATACATATATTTTATACCCGTGCGAAGCCAGGGCGGGTAGCTAGTATTATTATAAATGTGATGGTGTGTCTGTCTGTCTGTATGTTACCTCTTCACGCCCAAACTACTAATAATTTGGAAGGGAGATACTTTGAGTCCCGAGAAAGGACATAGGATACTTTTTATTATAATACACTAACCCCTTATTCAGTGTTGGGTGTCTCCTCCCACGTGCCGTTGCCGTTGGCCCAGTCGTCGTGGTTGTCTCCTCCCACGTCCTCCTTAGCCGCAGCCTCATCTTGCCCTTCTGGAACTACATTTTTTATGTTATTTTTTAAAAACTCTGATACACATTATATACAACAGATATAATATGGTAAAACCACAGACATAGATCAAGATAGATACCGCATGTGTATGTACTTCGCGTGCCATATCGCGTTCCCAAACGACGAGCAATGCTCGTCTTTCGAAAGTCTGTTCTTTAGTCTGCTATCGGAATCGGACGTCAATCGGAATTTAAAAAATGCCTAAATGCCTAAAAGTGCCGTATTGAGCTGTAGAAATTAGAATAGAAACGTTGACCTTGATAATGGAGACGTTTCTTATTACCGGTACGTCACAGAGGTAGGATAAAACTGACACGCTCGTTTTCATACAAATGGAGTGACATGCGGTATCTATCTTGATCTATGTCTGTAAAACACTTATTTGGGATGAATATATCGATTAGATTATAAGGTGCTAATAAACCGCTAAGAAAAAGTTTTTTTTTTAAATAATGTAAACGAGCACTGAAATGCACCGGATGCAATTTCACAAAAATGCACCGAATTGGACACAGTATATACAATGTTTCCCGACACCGGTTATGATGTAGATTGTAGGGCATATTTTATTGACAAATTGGCTATCAATTTTTTCTGTAACTCTTAGAAAAAAAATCTCTGGCTCTCATAGTAATAATTTCACCAATACTTAATAAAAAATCATTAAAACTTCTAAAGTCTAAACTATCTAACTCAGAGCATAGAAGTAAAGGAATTTATTTAAGATGAAAACCTCCTCTATCTTTTTAAAATATAAAATAACCAGTTTAATGCGCTAGATTTTTCACAAGCAATTTATTTAAGAAATCACAATTTTTTTCCTTAAACTTTGTTTTTTTTCTGTATTTAATCCCACGAAAATATTACATTGCCTGTGTAAGCGCAGCCCACAAAAGAGTTCGAACCTTTTTGTATGGAGCGGGCTGCGTGGCATACCTAATTAGTTTCAAGTAAGTACTTAAAATAGTATGTTTTCGTGTACATCTATGAAACATACGTCAATCGACAGAGAAAATAATAACAAACGACAAAATATACTCTTTGATAAAATGTCGTAAATGTTTAACTTTTTTAAATATTTCAGGTTCTCTATCTAAAATGTTATTTATTTTACATTTTCAAACTGAAACAACTCAGAAAGTATATTATTTACGACATTTTGTCAAATAATATTGATTGCTTGTTCTTTCGATTTGGCGTATGTTTCATAGGTGTACAGTGTACACCAAAATACGACAGGTATGCCAACAAGGTTCGTTGTTCTGCGCCAACCCACACGTACCACAACCACACGACATCGCAACGACAAAATGTCGTCGAGCAGTGGTTACGTGTGAATGGTGTGCTATGGATATAATGGATAAAATGCCGACGTGGTTGCGTTGTCGCCAGTGGTTGCGATGTGGTTGCGATGTGGTTGCGATGTAGTTACGTACGAAAGTCAATGAAACGGAGGGGGGAAAGAGCGCGGGCGGTGTGCGCGCACTGTCGTTGCATCGACGCAAAGTTGTGGTTGCGATGTGGTTGCGACGTGGTTGCGATGTGGTCGGCCGTGGTTGCGTCTGAAAAGTTATCTGACAAGTGGTCGACAACGACTGCAAAATGTGGTACGTGTGAATGGTCCAGTTCATTTACAATACGAAATATACGCGCGACCACGTACGGTACGTGTGGGTTGGCCCTTAGCTATCAAATGAGACCTTTTTTATCTTCTTAGGATATTTACATGAGAAGTATTGGGCCGATTGGCCCAATACTTTTTTCTCGGTTACAAGTTACAAGTTTTTCTCGGGCTTTCACACTAATCTGATTAGATTAGTGTGAAAGCCCGAGAAAAACTTAAATGGCTGCCATTTTACAACCGTGAGAGAAAAATAAAGTTTGAAAGTCAGTTTGTCGAAAAAATGTGCCACACATCATGACATTAAAGGATCGGACACCGGTGTCGGGACACATTGTATGAAAAAATATAAGATAGTCATCGACTACAGGCCATTTAGACAAAACTTTTTCGTTATCGCTTCGTTATAACCAACTCGCCAACCAAAATTATGGAGTGTAGATAGAGGAGAACTATCTCTGTATGTAAAAAGTGTCCACTGAAATGCGTTAAATTAGGGTGGCGCTACAGTAGCAACAGGGTAAATTTTAAATCATTTAGCAACTTTTATTTCAGCTATTTTAGGTTATATTTTACAAAATATATTGGTATTAACCCAGAAATTCTATTTATATTTTGTTCTATTCAATTTGTCCTATTCTATTCTATTCAATTTATATTTTGTACATTCATTCCATACCCTTTGCTGCAGCTAGCGCCACTCTTGGAGGATTTTTCAACTGTTATTTACTGCGTACAGCTGAACACTTTTTCAAATATCCCCCATATAAGATAGTTCTCCTCTATCTACACTCCATAACCAAAATGTATGGAATTGACATAATATAATAAGCGTTCGTTAATATGACGTTGACGTTCGACTCGTCTTATGTCAGTTCCATACATTTTGATAGACGGTTCTACAAAGAAGCGTTAAGGCCGGATACAACGAGGACTAGTGAAATTTCATGTTTTTATTTTTACTAGAACTTTGACCAGAAGTAATTATAAGCATTTAAACATTTTTTGTAGGTTTGTTACGTTCCTTACCAAGGTCCCAGTCAGCTTAGAATTTTGATTTAAATCCATTTACCACTAAAAAAAGAGTAATAAAGAATGCTACTTTCAAAATTTTATTTCGACTAGAATTCAGCGAAAATAAACGCAGGAAAAAATATTTTTATACAAAAATGTTTAAATTATGATTTCGAAGGTTAGGGTCAGCTTCGTTTTTGATAAATAATAACAATAATAAAGATAAATCGTTTTGATCACAAATTCGAACGATTTATTGATTTTCGAATGCAACGCCTTGCTTTCAATATATGCCATAACAATTCCACAGGCGTTTTTTTTTTTTTAATGGCATGCACTTAGTACATTGCCAATGACCACAGGCGTTTTGATGGATAATAATTGAATGACATCAGTCAAATCTGTCTTTCAGTGACTGATTGTCTATTACAGAAAACCTAGAGTATGTTCACAAATATATCCCAGTATACTGGCCAGAGCTCCTTAGGCCTAGAATCGCCGTGGTCCCATACTGTTGATTCGTTTCGAAATATTTGCCAGTGCATTGTCGTATACTTAAATGTGTTTATTGTGATGTGATTATAATACGTTGCACTTGTCTTACTAGTGGAATACCTGTACAATACAGTGCGGCGTCGTAAGATGACGTCTTGATCACTGGTAAGTAAACTGGGTTTTATTTCAGAACATAGGCAATATGTTTGGTTTACAAATATTACAATATTGTTTTGTAACCTAATATTTGGTGAGAGACTACCTTATTAGGTATCTTATTGACATATATTTGATAATTTACATTCGCCAAACGATCATTTATACGTTTTTGGTAGGTTTGAAAGTCATAAATGCAATTATCACAGCTAAGTCGGATAATAATGAACAGAGCATGAACAGAGTGCCTCAACACAGAGACACATTTTGAGGGATGTGTTAAAACAATGTAAAATGATAATGATATTATTATGTTAAATAACAATTTTATCGAACATGTCCAATCCATATCAATGGAAAGATATAACATCTTATAGTCAGGGAGCGCTAGAACATTTTTTTTATTACTAACAAGCTAATATTTTGTGAGTAGCTTTATTTTGATAAGACAAACAACTTTTTTATCTGCGAAAAAATCTTGAAAGTGGTAGCTAACAAAGTTAGAAAGGATTTCATACTTTGACTTGATGGTCCTAAATATGGATTGTTCAATTTGTAGAACAATGTTACTCTTAAATTATATAACTATTAACCTACCAATATACAAAAAATCAGCTGGTTAGGGTTCCGTTTTAGGGTTCTGTAATACCCTAAAACGGAAGATTTTTCGCAGATAAAAAAGTTGTTTGTCTTATCAAAATGAAGCTACTCACAAAAATGAGCTTGTTAGTTATCAAAAAAAAATTGTTCTAGGGCTCCCTGACTATTAGCACTGGAGTAAAATCGTAAAAATAATATCATCAAGCGGATAGATCCAAATTCATAGATACACCATGATTTTGATACGATATTATGTTAAACTACAATTTTATCGAACATGTGAATTCCATTCTTTACACAAAAAATAATATTGATCGAAATGAAAAATCTTTAAACCTTATTTGATTTTATCAAAAATATAATATTTTGTGAATAAAAATCACGACGACACTTAAAAGTAGAGAGCAAAGAAATTACATTTTATGCAATTATTAATTTTTTACTCACGATAATCTGGTGTAATGTACTGGTTTATTGGAAAGTTGGCATAATATAAGTCTGGTTCACTACCATTTTTCATTCTAATTTTGTTGGGACCCATATCAAAAATAAACAGGAGAAAAATAATATTGTAACTGCCGTACTCAGAGATGAACATTTATAACTTCAATGTACCATAAATGAAGATTTTGGCATAAACCCCATATATTTTATCTTTCAAATTCTTTATTAAATGTTTGACGCAATGTAGCCGCAGGGTCTTTGGTGTCAAATGTCGTGTCAAACTGCTACTAGAACAAATTGATAGCCACTATCTCGATGCAAATTTTTCAAAAAATCGTTCATGGCGTGGGAACCGTTAATTTTTTCAGGATAAAAAGTATCCTTTGTCCTTTCTTCAGCAAATTTTATAAAAAATGGTTCAGTAGTTTAAGCATGAAATGACAGACAGACTATTCTAATATGTATTAGTATTGTTAAAGTTTAAATATTATAATGAGGTATTTCGTAAATATTTCAAACACTTACCGGTTGCCATTATTGATGTCGAGCAGAAAAGGCCTAAAAACCGCGTTTTTGTTTTGAATATTTCAGACCTATTAACATATTTATTTTATTTTGTTTCTATTTGTTGTTATGGTCACAACATAAATACATACTTAATTGAAAATTTGAGCTCTCTTGCTGCCGCGTTACTTGATATACAGCCTGGAGACAGACAGACGGATAGACAGCGAAGCTAAGACTTACTGGGCCAAGGGTCTTTTTTGGGAACAGATTCCTTAAAAACGACAAAGAAAATATGAATATGATCTGCATAACAATAATGAATTTAATCTACTATTCATTATAAACTTGTCAAGCGGGTTAAAAACGTTACCTGTATTGCAAGAGTTATCGTTTTTGAACTTGTGGAGGGTGTTATATAGATTCCAGAGGATGCTGCAGCGTCAGGTACAAGTAATCGTCATGGGTCTACATCCTATTTATTAAAGGTATTGCAATAAACCCAAGCACAAAAAATATTTGAACCATATTATTATAAAGTCATAAAATAACCTCAGCAGTGAGCGAGCTGACGATGATGAATTATTGTACCTAAGATAGCTATACTTTTCCATGCATAAGTATATGCAATGCATATGAGTAATATTTTATTTTGTTATACATTGTATAATCAATTATATCATGTATTATTGAGGAAATACTTTTTTTTCATGATCGTGAGTACAGAACAAACATATTAAAATAATACATAATTTTATTATAATACAAAATTCATTAAAGATTTCGTTTATTAATTTGTGAACATGGCCTCTCTGTTAATCATTAGTCTGTATGTCGAGTTGACCACGTGATCACATTATTTCTGAAAATTATTGAAATCAACGACGGCTTGAAAACTAAATATGTACTTATCGAGCGCCATCTATTGAGCTTGTTTTCCGCAAATTCTAAAATGTCAGTTGCCTATAATCCCGCCTTAAAGAAAAGATCTTGGCTCACCGCCCAGTTTACACTATTAATACTTACCCAGTTCTTTGACGTCCATCTCTTCTTCATTGGCTGCTGACTCATTTACTTCATCTGACTCTATAAAAAATACATTTAGATATTTCTGTTTCTAAATAATATTATCATAGTTTACAATTGATTATACATATAGCTTGGCATAAATAGCGTTTCTTTTATTATAGGCAACACTACGCTACGCTTGAACACACTTTTGACATTATTATATTTTACTAGAGTGGACAAGTATTGTAAAGGTGATCGCACATTTATCAGCACGCACGCGCCGAACGCGCCGCATTTTAGAATTCGTTGTATGAAATGATGTGAAACCTCGCACATTCGTCCGCACCGTACGCGCCGCATTTCGTGTACTATGCGGTGCGTTCGACGCGTATGGCGCGTACGGTGCTGACAAAATATGTGCGATCAGCTTAATGTTGTCATACAGGGTGCAATTAAACCCTCCTGCCAAATTTTGATATAATGATCCTTGTTTAAAATTAAAATATACGTATTTTTTCTTTTATAATCACTCAGTACTAAAATGTTGAGAAAAAGCTTCCGAAAGTTATCCTAAAAAACACTACAATTAATGGACACGACGCGTCGCCCGCGCGTGACGAGCCCCCGCGCGCGCGCCTCCCCCCCGCGTCAGCCCCTCTCATTCCCCCGCGCCGCCTCGCGCCGCTAGTGACCGTTCTGCAACGATTTTAAATGGGATAAAATATTATGTCATAAAAATAATAACCCCCATTTTTTGTTGCTTTAATGGACTCTCCTAATGATACCAAAGCCCTGGAAAAATTTGGCAGGAAGGTTTAATTGCACCCTGTATATTAAAACTTTTAGTTCCAGCTGTCACCGCCCCGGCCTGGTTTTTGCCAAGCTGTACATAGAAAAAATCGGCCAAGTGCGTGTAGAACTCGCGCACGAAGGGTTCCGTACCGTTATATAGCTATAATGGGCCAAAATTTTTGTTTTTTGAGCCCTCCTTAAATTTTAATTACTAATTATTAAACTACACTTATTCAGGAATCAGGATTTTGTGAAAATTTCAAGTGCCTATCTGTTGTCATTATCGATATCGAGCTAAAAAGGGCAAAAAAACACGTTTTGTTGCATTGGAGCCCCCTTTAAATATTAATTTTATTTTGTTTTTAGTATTTGTTGTTATAGCGGCAACAGATATACACAATATGTGAAAATTTCAGAAGTCTAGCTATAGCGGTTCTTGAGATACAGCCTGGAGACAGACAGGGTCCCGTTTTTAGGGTTCCGTACCCAAAGGGTAAAAACGGGACCCTATTACTGAGACTTCGATGTCTGTCCGTCTGTCTGTCTGTCCGTCTGTCTGTCCGTCTGTCTCCAGGCTGTAACTCAAGAACGGTAACAGTTAGAGAGTTGAAATTTTCACAGATTATGTATTTCTGTTGCCGCTATAACAACAAATACTAAAAACAAAATAAACTAAATATTTAAGGGGGGCTCCCATACAACAAACGTGATTTTTCAAACATTTTTTGCTCGGTATCAAAGATGACAACAGGTAGGTACTTGAAATTTTCACAAAGGCCTTAATTATATGTGTTCTTTAATAATTAGTAATAATATTTAAATAAAATAAAAATTTAAGGGGGGCTCCCATACAAAAAACACAATTTTTGGCCTATTTTTGCTCTATAACGGTACGGAACCCTTGGTGCGCGAGTCCGACTCGCACTTGGCCGATTATTACCCTTTGGTTAGAGAACACTAAAAATAATTTTAAGCTTATCACAAGACTCACTTTCTCCCTTCATCATCCTTAGTATGTGCTGCTTTTCCTTCGCGAGGTGGCGTTTGCCGTTCAGGTGCATTGTCATCTGCTCCGTGCAAGTCACTGAAGTCTGAAAAAAAAACATTAAATTCTAAATTATATAAAAAAATAAGGAAAAACTAGCGTTTTAAGCATCAACCAAGTTGTGTTTATAATACTAGGCAGTGCTCCGGAATGTGCCGCGCTCTTGGAGCAATTTACATTTAGTAATAATAATTTAACTACACAGTATACGCCTACGAATAATAAAAACTAAGGAAACGTAACTCCCATACTATTGCCGTTTAAAATTTGATTCCTTTCGAACTGTCATGTAACTTTAGCCTTTACGAGGGCTGCTATTTATGTATCCGGAACTGGCCACTTACAAGAACAATATTTAAAAAGTAATTACAACATTTGAAAATAGAACTCTTTGGTTGAAGAATACATTTTGTTTCATGTGACTGTCAATTATTTTTCCATTGTGGCGTCATTTTGAAAATTGCGTGTCTTCATTTGCCATGGATTTAACGCGTGAACATTTTCGTGCAATGATTTACTACGATTTTCGGCGTGGGCTAAATCAACAACAGTGCTTTATTCAACTCACCGCAACTTTTGGAGATGAAGCACCATCAAAAACCACTGTTTATCACTGGTACAGTGAGTTTAATCGTGGGCGGTCTATGCTCACGGATGAAAATAAAGAAGGTCGCCCAAAAACAGCTGTTGTCCCACAAAATATAGATGCTGTGCGGGAACTAATAATGCGTGATCGTCATGTTACATATCGCGAGATAGAGGCGTCCTTAGGCATAAGTATGACGAGCATACATAAGATATTACACGAACACTTGGCTGTAAAAAAAATATGTTCGCGTTGGATTCCGCACAACTTGACAATCGATCAAAAACGGGCTCGTGTCGATTGGTGCAAAAAAATTATAAAAAAATACAACCGTGGTACGTCAAAAGCCGTTTATAATATCTACACAGGTGATGAATCTTGGATCTATGCATATGACCCCGAAACTAAACAACAGTCAACGGTGTGGGTGTTCCAAGATGAGCCGAAACCAACAAAAGTTACTCGTGCAAAAAGTACTTTGAAGCAAATGGTCGCCTGTTTTTTTGGAATTAATGGACATGTGGCTACAGTGCCATTAGAGAATCGTAAAACGGTTAATTCTGAATGGTATACGACCATTTGTTTACCAGAAGTCTTTGAAGAAATAAGAAAGGACAACCGACAACGCAGAATCATATTACATCACGACAATGCTAGCTGTCACACCTCAGTTTTTGGAGGGTCAAAAGATCGAATTGACTGGTCATCCGCCGTACAGCCCTGATTTGGCACCTAACGATTTCTTTTTATTTCCATACGCGAAGAACAAATTACGTGGTCAACGTTTTTCGAGCCGCGAAGAGGCTGTTGATGCGTTCAAAATGCACGTTTTGGAGATACCTCAATCAGAATGGAAAAAGTGCTATGAAAATTGGTTCCAGCGTATGCAAAAGTGTGTCGATCATCGCGGCGAATATTTTGAAAAGCAATAAAACCATATTAAATGATATATGTTTGTTTCTTTTTTTAATTCCGGATACATAAATAGCAGCCCTCGTATACCGCTCAAGGCCACCTAAATATTGCAAATGTATTGAAATGTGTACCTAGGGTACACTTTTTTGACAAGTATTTTGGAGCATGTTTTTTGACGGAGTTACTCTTCCTTAGTTTTTATTATTCGTAGGTATACGCTTAATTTTTTAGCGGCGTCGCCCGCGTATAATAGTACTGGTTGGATACAAATTTTGATTTCTTATTTCATCACGTAAGGGAGGCATTTGGAAAAATCCAAATTGGACTGACAAACTACGATCCCCAGTTCTAACCCCAAATGGGGTTTATTTTCAATTATTTTTCTAGTTACATATTATCCTACTGTTTTAGTAGGATAATATGTAACTAGAAAAATATTATATTATTGTATTATATATATGTAAAATTTTGTATCCCATATAAATAAAATTATACTTCAATTATTTTTAGGTTACAGTTAATTCACACAGTATGGGGATGCGGCGTCGATGCGCCGATGCGCGAAGCGCAGTGCATTGATAGATTTGTGTAGTGCAAAAATCCGACACAATATAATATAACATATACAAACAGTATTTAAGCAATATTTAAGCAAATTCAGCTTACATTTTGCGCTCCGCCCCGGCACACAGTACAGCGTGCCTTACTAGAATTTATATTAATAAACATGAGTCGTTTAAACTCAGCCAATGCCGCTGCCCGCGCTGCGGAAAATATTTTTCTGAGTGCTTTTGCGGTAGCAACGACGCGAGCGAGTGTACACACTCAGCCTTCTACTCACTAAGGCTGAAGTCTCGAAACCTGCAGGCCTTTGGGACGGGAGCGGCGCGGCGCGTGACAATGTCTAGGTTTATATGGATAAGCACTAAGCAGTCTAGTACGCCGCGCCGCGCCGCTCGGTTTTCAGGACCTGTCCATATAAATCTATGCATTGTCACGCGCTGCCCGCTGGTTACGGGCAGTCGGACAGCGGCAGCGGCATGACGAGTGCCCACTTCCCTTATTCTCGCGCTGCCCACTTCCCTTACTCTCGCGCTACCCACTTCCCTGCCCAACAGGGCTGAGTATAAACGACATGTTACCTTGCAAATGTCACAGTAGAGGTCAGATGCAACGCTGGGTTTGCCGTCGCCGCCGGCGGCCGCGTCGCCCGACTCCTCGTCCTTGGACGTTTTGATGAACTTCTTCTCGCGACGGATGAGCTGATCACTAAAAAATTAACCCTTTTATTGCCGTCTTTATCTGATACATTGAAAAAGTCACTTGATAGACAAGGACAGTTTTGGATGATAAATAAGGTTGAAACCGTATAGCTGTATAACCAATGGGTAGGTTGAGGCTATATATCACAAAACATGCTGAACAGGAATGCAGAGCACAGTGCTGGGAGCACTGTGCTCTGCATTCCTTTGATGACTAACGTTAGGTTTTAACTCAAAAATAGTGAATATATAAATACATAATTATTTACAATCATTTGAGCACCTCACTCAAAATTATTATTATAATTTATAATATTATGTTACAAAACATAATACACGACACAGGGAATCCTAGTGTGGGGAGCAGTGTTTGTTTAAGATAACGTGTAAAATTCTACTTGAGGGTAATAAAGATTAATTATTATTATTACATACTTACACTCTGTTTTCCATTCCTTGTTGGAGCAAAATAGGATTGCGCGGTTTCTTACGTCCTTCGACAATTCTGTAATACATCATAATATAAAAGTTATGGTAAGACATTAATATAATGAATGAATTGAGCGATAAATCATTATCGATTCCGAAAAAACAGAACGACGAAACGTTACCGAAAGGCAGGTAGTGCCCTTGCGCTTCGCTTGGCTCGTCTTGACGGGGGCAGTACCGTGCCCCTAGATATATTTTGTATTTTTATGATTTAAAATATCAACAATAAATATATAAAAGTACTAGTCAAGAGTTTCTTTTTTTTTTCGAATAAAGTTAACCCTGGGTAACAATATATTAAGAGCGACAATAATAACAAATAATAAAAAAAAACAATAGCGCAAACACAAATATAAAAACATACATACCTACATACACTTTTGGGCACATTTGTTCAGTCGCTGATATAGACTAACATAATGTATACGAAAACTGGGCAGTTCTGGAAATATTACATACATGCGGGTCGATTTGATAACCTCCTTTTTGAAGTCGGTTAAAAACAGTGTGATAACTTACGCCTTATGCTGTTTCCCGGAGTAGTGCGAATCGGAGTGGGCTTTGGAGGTGATGTGCACATCGCACAGCTCGCAGTACAGCTCACGAGATTTTATTGGAATCTGTAATTATAATGAACAAAAAGCCTTACACATTAATGTGTGCGTCAGTCGTTTTGACAGTAATTTATTTTTTCTTCCCTCTATTGTTGTTTTTAGTTAGTCCAATCTCATAAAGTAAGAATTAAGAAACAAAAAACAAGTCTAGTATGTATAACAAAAATTCCTTAAAAATGTAATGGATTGGATGGTTTTTTAGATGGTAACATTTTCATTTTAAGCAAAATGGTTTATATTATAGAAAAAAGAAATTTTAATGTTTCTATCTCAACAAAAAATATGTACGAAATAGCAGTAAAGTGTATATCGTTCGACGTGTTCTGTCGAGTGATATATTATACCTTAGTTGAGGGACCTCACGTTTGCGCAACGTGACGCCTGACAATTTGTTTCAATGTAAGTTTCAGCTTTACCAACAGTATTCACATAAATTTCACTTGAAGCGATCTGTTAGCAAGCACCGTCGCCAACAGGGAATCAAGCAAAGGGATCGCTGGCTTTATGTGAATATAATATCCGGTAAAGCTGTCTACGGAAACGTTACATTGACAAATTGTCGATTTACCTCCTTATTTTTGCGAGAGCCCTCATCGGATTGCTGAGCTAACCATTTTTTCTGGTTCTTCTGATGATTTTTGGAAAGGTAATGCATGCGAGCTGCAAATAAATTTCAACAACAGATACTGTATTCCATTTAAATATCTCATAGAAAGATTCAAAATTGAAACACTAATTAGCAATAGGTACTGTTCTATGATTATTGATTACGTAGGCCTTTAGATTAAGTATTAAATATCTTAAAATAGAATACATACTAAAATTGTATTAGGAAGGAACTTTAGCATTTATAAAGTATTTGTATGTTTTAAAAATATGTATTTAGTGATGGTTGAGTCTGGAACCGATGGTAGACATCATGTAGAAAATATTTTGTAAAAATTTACTATTAATAATACATTTCTTTATATAATATTACATAAAAAAATTAATTGAAGTAATGATATTAGATTGTTACTTACAAACTGCATGGCTCTCGAGATTGTGGGCGCACAATCCACAATAATCTGGCTCATATAAGGCCAAAAGGTCTTTTGGCAAATTTTTTAAGTTCTCCTTTGTTACACCACATTCTGTTTAAAAATATAACCAATATTCAATAAAAAATAATATATAATAATAAAAAATATAATACAAAAGCAGCTAAAAAATATATTAATTTGACTTCAAAAGAATTGTTACTTACTTATTAGATACTTAATGGTTTTGTCCTCTAGAGGTGGCCTCTTTATTGGTGGCCCTCGGGGGCCAAATCCCCTTCCCCAGGGGAAGTCTGGGATCCCACGCGGAGGTGGGGGTAACAATGGCGGTGGTAACAATGGCGGTGGACCAAAATCTTTAGGTGGTCTTCCAAAACGCATTGGTGGACCTGGTGGACCTCTAGGTGGTCCAAATGAACCGGGTGGTCCAAATCTTGGTGGAGGAGGTGCACGCCAATTACTTCCAAAGCCACCAGGAGGTCCATAGCCTCCTCTATAGTCTCCATATGCATTATTGTATGCATTATTTCTGTTGAAATTCATACTGTAAGAAAGGAATTGATTCAAGTTTACTAAATAGTACAAACAAACAAAGTTTGGATAGGTGAGCCCATTCTTGAGTTATAAAAATACAACGAAAAGTGGCATTTATTTTTATTTTAATTCTTCAATCGTGGAAAAACGAGACACAATACATTTCTATTGTTATCGCAGCCCACTTGGGCCTTACGGGAGTTCAAGCTTTAAATAGAGATTCTGCTATTAAACTTGTATACTTTTGATATTTTTTTATACTTTTACTATTTAAGTAAGTATACAAAATAAGCTTCATAAATATTTATTACATTGAATTATATCAATCTGAAAAATAAATTTTCTTAAATTTTCTTGTGATGATAATGACATTTCCTCGGTAAATATTAGTATACATATTGTATGTATAGGTTAGCAAACAAGTACTAACTATAAAAAACATTGTATTCAACTGTACCTTTGCGGATGGTTAAATCTTGAAGATGGTCCACTAAAGTTATTTATCATATCATCATTTTCAAATTCTTCATCATCATAATAATCCCGTTCAAAATGCATAGTGTTTTCTGTAAAAACAAAATAAGTACTAAAATATAAAATGGGTAAGGCCGCCAAAATTGTCAATTTTTTGTGTGACGTTTTTGTCGTTTTTTTCTGCAGTATCTTATGGTTGGAATATCCAGTAAATTGTAGAGAATATCCGAATAATAAGTATACCGTCGAAGAATTAGATGATAGTCCCTTGCTCTAATATTAATATTGTTGCGAAAACCCTTTGACTGACTTGTTTTATCGATAGTTTAAAATAAAATATGGCTTTTTATTTTGTGTTACGTATTATTTGTGTGACGAATTTTTATCCCAAAGCTACTATTTAAAGAGTCAAAGTGCAAATGCATTGTTAATACGGCAGCACTGTCATCAACAAAATTAAGAAAAAAAATGCTAGGTCTATAGTTTCAGGAGTAAATGAGTCTAAACTGGTCGTTACGTTTTTGTTTGTGTGGAAAAAATAAAAGTAAATGTGAATTCTAAGGTAACAAACAGATATTTTAATGTTATTGTATTATATTTGTTAGCGATGAGGTCAAAAGTGTATTATAAATCGCCCATTAATGCCTAGTTGCAATAAATAACCGAAATATAATCTAAAATTGCTGTAAATTCTAAGTCTTTTGTGTTTCATTTGTGTTACGATTATGTTACATTAGTGTTAATTTGTGTTATCGTAACACAATCGATCTATAAAGCCGAATGCATAGTGGTAATGGACGGCCATATAACGTGTAACTAAATTAACGCATAGCTTGAAAACTACTACTCGGGCTCATCATCACAAATGACTTTTGTATGGAAGCAACACTGAAAATGTGAAAAAAAATAGGTATTTTATTTCAACTGACTTCACTTGAAAAATATGGAACAGCTGATTTATTTTCTCGCTATTTCACTGTTACTTCCATACAAAAAGTTATTCGCTATGATGAGGCCCTAGTAATGGTTTTCAAGTTGTGAGTTACTTACATGTTGTACACCTGTGTCAACCAACCAACCCAGACACACATTTTATCTTGTATTAATTGTCTTATAGAAATAAAAAAAATAAAAATTGTAGGTTATTTATTTCACCATTATGAAACCATCTTTATCCAAAAATTGTGTCACTTTTGTGTAATGGTAACACAAAATCTTTTGTGTTACTATTTGACAATTCTGGCGGCCTTACCCAAATACTAAAAATTAAAATATAAACTACATACTGTGCATTGACTTTTTACGAGCTTTGACTCGTCCCATTTTCAAGTTTCGGTCTTTTACTTTTTGCTTTTGAATGCCTGCACTCATTCTAAATTAACTAATAATGATTTATTATGTTTTATTAGATACTGGTGTATGATAAACAGTCTCATAAAATATAAACAGACGAAACATATTAATAAGATATGCGGATAACAGATAATGTTGAAATTGCAGCCATTTTTAACCAACTTCCAAAAAGGAGGAGGTTATATGATATAAATAACCTCGGCTAAGATGTAGAAACCTACCCCAATTTTTTGGTGCTCACATGGGTTGAAGAAGGATGTTTTGGGTCAGAAAAACCTCTTGTGCCACTTCCACTCCCGGAAACCCCCCACCCCCCATTTAGGAGAAATTTTCATTTGAAATTTTCGTAATCTTGAGATAAGGTCATCTGTTTTCTGGTGTTTATGTGTTACTTACTTACTAGGGAATGCCTCCGTACCTACCGAAGCGGGGGCGGAGGGGCGCAGCCCCTCAGAAAGGGGGGGTGGGGGGGCGCAGCCCCCCGCCAAAACAAAAACAAACACAATCCAGAAAGGCCAAGAGTAGGTTAGGTTAGAACGTAGACCACAACACAGAGGAAGCCGAGCGAGCGCAGCGGCCGTGCTGCGGCAGCAACCGGCGACCGTCACAAAATAAAAGGGGGGCGCTGGGGGCGCAGCACCCCCCCAAAACAACAACAAACACAATCCAGAAAGTCCAAAAGTAGGTTAGGTTACAACTGTGACTGTGCTGCGGCAGCAGCCGGCGACCGTCACAAAACATGCCTCAAGATTCCGAAAATTTCAAAGGTGAGTAGCTCCAAAACTTGGGGGTTCCTCAGTGTGGATTTGGTACGGTTACGTGTTTACCCCCTCTCCCCACACCCCCCTCACCCCAATCTTGGGGTAGGTTTGGAAATCTTTGCCGTTAAAAAAATATTTCTAGGTGAGGTACTCAAGTACAAAGTTAGTGTTTTTCAAAGTTCTAAAAGGAGGAATGTAGAACATTGAAACATAGTTAATTTTACATTTGAAATGATTCCGATCGATGCTCAGTTGTGCATTCTGTAATACCTAATGAATACCTACTTAAAACTATGATAAAATTATGTTTTACATACTTTCAAACGAGTAAATCTTTTTAGACTTCGTACTTACCAGAAACACTTATATTTAGGCAAATATTAAAGCAAAATCAAATAAATCACTGATTAATGCAGAAATAAAATACAGTTCGCCGACGCTAGAATATCACCACAGAGTACCACAGATTAATAGCCACAGATTATTATTATAATATATTTGTAGATTAATAGCACAGATCTCAGACTACTAAGGGGATATTACGTATGCACAGATTAATTTAAGTAGCAAGCTACAGAGCCTACAGATAGGACAGCTTGTTTTGCGTAGTTCCATCAAAGTAGTTTTGGCGCTGCGAATTGCGATCGCCGATTTTTTTTTTCTTCTTTTTTGGCAACTTGACACAAAGGATGTGTATGTTGTGCCACAGACAAGGTAAAAAGGTAAGGAATATGGCGGGAAAACCATATTCCTCCTATTATAATTTTCATCATCGTTTTCATGTATCGTCAGGTCTAAAGTCTAGTCAAAGTCTAAGTAAAAGTCAATACAGTCACAGGAGTCAAGTCGGTCAATTCAGTAAAGTGGTAGACGCTTTACTGAAACTTTCGATGGAGTTTTGGAGGGAACACAAAATAGCACGTTTCTGGATATTACATCACTTTCCTACACTTGTGCATGAACACGAATATCTAATGGTTAATATTCTACCAATATTACACATTAAAAACCCAGCTAACACAATTTTAGGAAAATAATACAAGAACACAACAGCACTCTTTCACATGCCCGCCAAAACTCGATCGCCGATTTTATCACAGGTGTCAAAATGAGAAGCACAGATAAAAAATAAGTAGTGCATAGATAATTATGAAAAAAAAAAGTGGGACCATGAAATCGATATTTAGGGAATATAATGGAGCGATTACACGCATCAATATTATCACGATTCCGTGATAATATTGATGGTGTAATAGGCCGAATCGCAGTATCGCAGTACTATTTGTGAATCCCGTGATACTAGAATCGTGATAATATTGACCGTGTAATCTATGCCATTCAGAACCGATAAATTTTGATATTTCAAGTCGAGTTACAAAAAACAATAAAACAACACATTATTATTATATAATTTATTTAACTTTGATTTTCTTAACATTGGAGTCTCAATATTAATGCAATCATAATATATTATGTTTGTACATAATTATGTAAAAATTTACATACTCGTTTTGTAGTTTTACTACATATTATATAGCCAGCAGTATATGTGCATATATTTGAACTCTGACCTTTTCAGCAAAGACATTCGAAATATTTAATGTTTTAGAAGACAATGGTGATGGCAAGACTAATTTATTTAGTGCGATATTCTCTTTATCAACACCAATATTTTCTTCTGAAAATAAATGACTTATATCATTGATTGAGTCACCATTGTCTTCTTCACAATTTCGCAAATTCTGAGTGTGAACTTAATATTATATTTGACATAATTATTAATTAAGGATTTGAATGCATATTATCTTTGTCACAGGTTACACGGTCAGATTTTCATCAATCCGGTACAGATTGACGAAATTTGATCGTCAACCCACGGATTGATGGATTGATCGTATTTTTATTATGAACTTTTTATAACCATCAATATTCCGTTAATCAGATTGATGGATCAGATTGATGAAAATTTGACCGTCTAACCTGTGACTATGTATTCATGTTAGGGTTCCTCCTGACGTTCATGCTGCCAAACAGGTCGTCAAATAATTCTACTTCCTCTGCAGTATTTTTCATGGTGTCATGGTTTGATGAGCTATCACGGTTTTTATCTGAAATAAAATAAAAAACACTTCAAGTAAAATTTCTTCCTACATGTACATATTTTGTAAATATGTAATTACGAATTCAAACGATTCCTATGTTCTTTCCCAGAACTCCAACTATCTCCATACCAAATATCAGCGAAATCGGTTTAGTGGTTTGACCATGAAGAGGTAACAGACAGACACACCTTCGCATTGCTGGCCCAACAAAATAGAAATAATTTATATTGTAGAACATACAATATAAATTATTTCTAAGGTAACAACATTGTGATGAGAGAATTTTATATAATATAAGAAGTTATAGTAGTTTATAGTATGAAAGTATGGATTTATTACATCCTAACTATGGAAGTATGGATACAAAAGCCACACATATTTTGACAACCTTTGATATGGCTTTTCAATAGATACACACACAATATGTAGGTACTGAATACTGTCTATTTTATAATTAAAGTGAGAAGGAAACTTACCTTCATTATTAAGTGGCACACCATGAGCTGATCTGATGCGGTAAACAGGCAAAGATACGAATACCGGATCCTAGAACCAGCTTCATCAAACTGTCTACGGTCAAAATCACAGATTAATATATGTAGCAATCTACAGATAGGACAGCTTGTTTTGCGTAGTTCCATCAAAGTAGTTTTGGCGCTGCGATCGCCATTTTTATCAAAGGTGTCAAAATGAGAAGCATAGATAAAAAATAAGTAGTGCATAGATTAATAAAAAAAAAAGTGGGGTCATGAAATCGATATTTAGGGAATATTCAGAACCGATAGATTTTGGTATTTCAAGTCGAGTCACAAAAATTAATAAAACAACACATTAATAATATATCATTTATTTAACTTTGATTTTCTTAACATTGGAGTCTCAATATTAATGCAATCATAATATATTTTTGTACATAATATTATTTTACTTTTTTTGTAGTTTTTCTACATAATATTATATTAAAGCCAGCAGTATATGCGCACATATTTTGAACCCTAACCTTTTCAGCAAATACATTCGAAATATTTAATGTTTTAGAAGACAATGGTGACGGCGAGACTAATTTATTTAGTACGATATTTTCTTTATCAACACCAATATTTTCTTCTGAAAATAAATGACTCATATCATTGATTGAGTCACCATTGCCTTCTTCACCTAGTGATTATATTCTCTTTGTTCTTCACAATTTTGCAAATTCCGAGTGTGGACTAAATATATTTGATATAATTATTAATTAAGGATTTGAATGCTTAGCTAAATGTATTCATGTCATGGTTCCTCCTGACGTACATGGTATCAAACAGGTCGTCAAATAATTCTAATTCCTCTGCAGTATTTTTCATGGTGTCATGGTTTGATGAGCTATCACGGTTTTTATCTGAAATAAAATAAAAACACTTCAAGTAAAATGTCTTCCTACATGTAAATATTTTGTAAGTAGTTACGAATTCAAACGATTCCTATGTTCTTTCCCAGAACTCCAAGTATCTCCATACCAAATATCAGCAAAATCGGTTCAGTGGTTTGACCATGAAGAGGTAACAGACAGACACACATTCACATATATATAACAAAATAGAAATAATTTATATTGTAGAACATACAATATAAATTATTTCTAAGGTATCAACATTGTGACAAGAGAATTTTATATAATACTAGCTGTCCCGGCAACCGTTGCTTTGCCATAACATAAAGTACCTATTTCGCCCATTGTATTTTATTGAAGTGACTAAATAAGTATGTTACCAATTTACCATGGCAACGTCCATCGCTATCCCGTCGCACACACAATGGTTGCCGTCAGTCTCGAGTTGTAATAATTTACTATTATTTATTCAACAAATACACTTATCAATATAAAAAGTACCCAGTAGCCGATTCTCAGACCTACTGAATATCCATATAAAATTTGGTAAAAATCAGTAAAGCCGTTTCGGAGGACTACGGAGACTAACATTATGACACGAGAATTTTATATATAAGAAGATAATGCTAAGTACTGACATACGGTTTTGCTCTATAGTTTAACTCCAAATCGAGCAATAACTACCATGTGGATCGCAAAACTGACAGCTCGAAGGCTCGCTTCGAGCCGGGCTCGATAGAATTAAATATGTCAAATATGTCATTTCCTTCGATTTGGAGTAAAACTATCGAGCAAAACCGTATGTGAGTACTTAGCATAAGAAGATATTATAGTAGTTTATAGTATGAAAGTATGGATTTATTACATCCTACCTACGAATAGTAAAAACTAAGGAAACGTAACTCCCATACTATTACCGTTTTAAATTTGGTTCCTTTCGAATTGTCATGTAACGTCAGCCTTTTTTATTTATTTATTTATTTATTTAATATTTTATGTACACATAGCCAGTTTACAAAGAAAACTTAAAACTAGAGATACATTTTAGTACAAAGGTACTACTTATTCCAAATTGGAATCTCTTCCAGTAGACCTGTTACAGGAAACATTAAAAAAAGAGGTAACAATAATATTAGTGCACACGACAATTTGGTATTAATGTAACAAAAAAATAATAATCAAAATATAGAACTTATTAAACATAATATTATAACAAACATCTAAGAATAAGTATTATACTAATTATGAATTAAAATTTAAGATTGTAAACGCAATTCTATTTGCCAAAGTATCGATAATATATTATACAATATACATACTTATATTATACTAGCGACCCGCCCCGGCTTCGCACAGGTTTAAATATATAGCCACTGAAAAAATGATTAAAATCGATTCTGCAGTTTTGATTTATATTCATTATTACTACCCGTGGCCCGCATTGGTCTGTACCGCCGCAAAAGCTACGTCTCACAGGAAATTGGAGCCTTTTGCAGGGTATAGGTAAATCAGTAGGCATCATTGGTATTCTTGGTATATGAGCTAATTCACCAGCTGCAGGGCCGGTCATAATCTTCGCTACTGAGCACCCCCGCCTTGGTAGCGCCCACTTCGAAACGGGCATAAATCGCAATTTTTAATTTCACCATAACTTCTAAACCAAACGTCCAATTTTAATCTGAAATGAAATAATTAATTTTGATAAGCATTATCATTATGAGTAAAATAAATGCGTTTAAATGTAGTCCAAAAAAAATCAAGATTTTTAAATAAAAAAATGGTTGTCGTGCCTCACTTGACATAGATAGGTATAGTGTGTCGCGGACATTTTTGTAGATATTTATAAGATCTACTTTTACTTAGAACATTGTATGGTTCTATCTTTTATATTTTAGGCAGCGTACGCAAAATAAGTAACTTTTCTGGTTGATTTTTTTCACCTTGTGTCAGAAAACTCCAAATATCTTACGGAACCCTATATTTTCCAAAATAAAAATTAGCCTATGTTACTCGTGAATAATGTAGCTTTCGAATGGTGAAAGAATTTTTAAAATCGGTCCAGTAGTTTTTGAGCCTATTCATTACAATTAAACAAACAAAGTTTACCTCTTTATAATGTTAGTATAGATAGTATAAAACACAAATAAAAATATACATAAAATACAATATTATTAGGGCTTGCTGAAATAGGTGACGTGGTCAGGATAGGCGTAAATAGTGCTCGTGGAGTCTTTTTTTAAATAGTGCGAGTGTTTTGCAATCGCGTATATGACTTGGCAAGGAGTTCCAAAGCTTAGCAGCATAAACAGTGAAGGAATATGCAGAGAAGTTAGTACGATGAGGAGGGATATATAAAAGGGTTCGTCTAAAGGATCTACAGGATAAATTTTGCAAGTTGGGAAAGGAGAAGCGCTCTTTTAGATAGGAAGGGGTCGTAGGACTAAATAAAATATTGAAGAGGAAACAAAGTATTCGGTAATTTCTGCGGAAGCGAATAGGGAGCCACCGTAGCTGCTTTCTGTATTCGGACACGTGATCGTATTTTCTTAGGTCAAAAATAAAACGTATGGACAGATTTTGCAACCGTTCTAATTTGTTTAAGATCTCTTCGCTTGCATCCAAATAGCAAACGTCCGCATAGTCGATGATGGGTTGAATTAGGGTCTGCGCTAATAAGATTTTGGTAGGAGTAGGAAGAAACTTTTGGACCCTCAAACTTGAGGGAATGCAAGGTGTGGTGAACTTTGCGACTAACATTGCTAACATTGGCATTCCACGACAGATGTTCGTCAAAAATAACTCCCAAGTTTTTAGCAGTATCGGAGAAAGGTATTGCAGTGCCGTTTAACATAATGGGAGGAAGAGTACCTTTGTCAAGTAGACCTAGCATCCGTTTACTGCCTATTAACAGCGCTTTAGTTTTAGAAGGATTGACAAGTAAACCGAAAGACTGCACCCAATCACAAATACGCTTAAGGTCATCATTTAAGAGACCTATGGCGGAAGCTGCATTGGGTAAAGTAAAGTGCTGATATACTTGCAAATCATCTGCATAGAGATGATATTTAGACACTAATATTTGAACAATAAAGTTAATAAATATAGAAAAAAGAAGAGGGGAAAGTACACCACCTTGTGGAACACCTGCATCGAGATCAGACCAGTCAGAGTAATCATTATTGATCATCACTCGCTGTAATCGGCCACGAAGATAAGATTTAAGCCAGGACAAGACGGAAGGGGACAAATTTAAAGACCGTAACATACCTAGAAAAATATCAAAATCGATCGAATTGAAAGCACTACTAAAATCTAAAAGGATAAGGGCGGTAAGTGATTTGTTTTCCATGGCCCACCGAATGTCATCCGTGATATTTAATAGGGCAGAAACGGTGGGGAAAATTTAATATGCCCAGAACGAAATCCTGACTGCAGTGAGCTTATATGATTATTTTTTAATAGGAACGAAAAGAGCTGCTGGTGAACGATGTTCTCCAAAACTTTAGATAGGAAAGGGAGTATGGAAATGGGACGAAAAGAGGAAAGGGAAATAGGATTAGGAACTTTTGGAAGAGGAAGAACATTCGCCTTTTTCCAATCCCGAGGGAAACAGCCGGAGAAAAATGAAAAATTACAAATGTGAGTCAAAATAGGAAGTAAGGAGGGGGAGAATAAATTTAATCATCTTGGAGGATATCCTGTCACAGCCAGCAGCCTCTGAAGTAATTGATAGAACTGCAAGTCTCGCCTTCGATTCTGTACAAGGAGTAAAAGTAAAAGCCGGGGACGTGATGGGTAAGTTAGATATAGATTTTAAAGTATTCAGTTTTATGTTATTGTTTATTATTTAGCGAAACTACAAAACTCATCGATACCTAGCATAAAATGTTCACTAAAAACCTTTATTAACACTTTTATTACATGAATATGCAGACCGACTCCTTTGTTATGACCGAGTAGGTCGGATGCAACTTGACACGCTTTTCACGCTTATACACCGATATAAGGCTCTCTCCTATAGTCTATCCTCCTAGATGTCATCACTCATCATTGGCTTAAAGGTCTCGTTACCAGGCCATTAAATCTTATTTAAAAAAAATCATCACTCATCAGTCCTGCCACAGACTAGTAGAGTGCGTTTCATCGAATAGTTCCTTTGCCGTCATGTTGGCACTTATGCAAATTAATGTTGCCACATTACCCTTACTGTGCTACCTTAAATTAGGGGAGATAATATGTTATCAGTTATCACAAAATGCACTTAAAGAAAATTGTACATAATTCTAACAGCTTTCGCCCGCGGCTCTGCCTACGTTAACGTCTATCCCTCGGGGACCGTTCTTTTTCCCGGGATAAAAGGTACCCTGTCTTTCTCCATGAAAGTTTTATGATGATCCGCTTAGTACTTCGCATTTTCTAGCTAAAAGCCGAGCTTTGTGAGGGCTCGCGTCATCTCACCTTCACTGACTGATGATAACACATTTATATGTAAATACTATGTTAAAGCACAAATCAATAGGCGTGATAGTTTGTCCGTAAAGTGTACCACAAAATGTACAGGTTGTGAGAAGTACTAGGGCTCGCTTCGCTCGCCCTGATAATATTATTGTACTAGCTTTTACCCGCGCCTTCCTTCGCTTGCATGTAGTTTTCGTTACTAGAAGTGCGTTTCATCAAATAGTTCCTTTGCCATCATGTCGGCATTCTCTGTTAATAACGTAAACACGGTAGACACGCTCTGCATGTATTCATAACTTTTACTGTGTTTATGGGTGATTAAACTGACGCTGGTAACCCTATTTCACTAAGCCGTAATGGCGGCAACCCGAGTTTAATGGAATTATTGGGGCCTAGTTACGTTTTTCACGTTCACAAAACTGTTTCACTCTTAGCACCATCATTCTTTCACCACTCTTTAATGTTTTCGGCATGATTTTCTCACGAAATCACAGTAAAATTATGAAAACTCGCAGAACATGTCAACCTTGTTTACAATATTGACAGACAGGAATGCCAACATGACGGCAAAGGAACTATTCGATGAAACGCACTATTTAAATTTGAATTTTGAGTCATGCAAAAAGACTATGGCTATGTTCCGTTATGGACTTTGACCACTGCACAGTGCTATCACTGTAGAAAAAATCGTTCCGTTATGGACTGCAGTAATACTGCCGTCTGCCGCTGTATCCTAGTGAAATATATGACGTCATCAATCGTCGCCATATTGTACTGTGAGTACTGGCGTTTTTGAGGTAAGGTACTCGCAGTAGATCACGTGATATGTCAAAAATCAACTGTCAAGTGTCAAAACCACTCGAGTGAAACGTTTTAAAACAATACCTACAGTTTAATCTCAAAGTAATAATTTTCTGTAATTAATTTGGATTAATAATAATAAAACAATGGAAGAATTGCAAAAATTAACCTTATTAGACTGTGTTGCAAATGTTCAATACGAGCTGTCAAAAATGCGGCTGATAGTATACTGGATTGCGTTCCGTTTTAAATAGTAACCAGTATACCAACAGTATACTAACTATAAAGGAACGTAAAAAAAAAATTAGTTTGTTATTAGTTTTAGCAATATTCCGCGAAATAAACTTCCACCTTTAAGTAAATGAGTGAGTGTACGCTTAGGCATGCGTACAGCACCTCCCTCCTTCCACACTGCCTATGCGTACACTCGCATGCAAGAACTTGCAAACACCACCACCACACAAGCAATAATGTTGGCAAATCCGTGCAAGGCCCCTCACCACCATGCAGGTTGAAAACCTCGACGCGCGTTTCGCTCCAACACCGGAGCATCCTCAGGATGTGGACTCTACGAACAACGTCCGTCAAGTGCCGCCACCGGCCAAAACACCGCCTTTTATACCCTATCGAGCCCCTCTACTACCCCCACTACCCTCACCAGTACCCCCGAACATATTAATAAGCGGTGACGTAGTCAAGCAAGTTTGGTCATTCAACAATGCAAATCTGTTATTTTTCTTTTCTTTTATGATCTCTAATTGTTCTAACACGCTCAGCCGAAAGCCTTTATCGCATTTATGTAAAACTATATAGGAATGGCCATCGGGCACGGTATGATTACTATCTAAAAGATGTTTAGCAAAATGTGACTTATCAGGATGACCATTCCTATAAGCCGCGATATGTTCTTTATACCGAGTCTCAAAGCTGCGTCCAGTCTGACCCACATATACACTATCGCATTCAGGACAATCGATCTTATAGACACCGGACTGATATTTTTCATCAATCCGGTCTTTGTTATGACATAAAATATGATGTTTTAAAGTATTATTTGTCCTGAATGCGACATGCATATCGTTGTTTTTCATTATTTTGGATAAGCGTGCAGATACCTCTCCCATGTAGGTCAAACTGGACTTATATCTAACTACCTCCTTATCAATAGGACCTGCGTACAAAAACTTAACCAGTTCTTTCTTGTTTTTATTTTTCAAAATATTATTAATAAGTTTTGGACTATATCCGTTGGATATCGTAATTTGGAAAATGATATTAAGCTCATTTTGATAATTATCTTTACTAAGAGGGATCGATAATAATCTATGAATGTAACTATGAAAGGCCGCGAGTTTGTGTTGCCAAGGATGACATGACGATGCATGAATAGTAGTATTAGTATATGTCGGCTTGCGAAAGATTCCAAAACTGTGTTTATTATTAACTCTAGTAATAGATAAATCGAGAAAATTTAGGGTGTTATTATCTTCACATTCAAATTTGAATTTAATTTTAATATGTTTTTTATTTAGTTCTTTAACAAATACGTCCAGTTGTCTCTGTGTACCCGTCCAACAAAGAAAACAATCATCTACGTATCTAAAGTAATATAAAATACTTTTATTAACGACGATATTTCTTTGTTCAAAATCGTCCATAAATATTTCGGCCATCAAAGGACTTAAAGGTGAACCCATAGCTAGACCGTCGTCTTGAACAAAGAATTCGCCGTTAAATCGAAAGTAGTTTTGTTCCATGCAGGTTTTAGTAAGAGTAAGCAATTCATTACTTTCACCAGGAGGTAAACGTTTTTCTAATGCATTCCTTAAAATATCCAATGTTTCCTTACGTGGAATATTAGTGAATAAACTATCGACATCAAGTGAAACTAATTTGCAACGAGGTGGCAATGTCACATCTTTAATTTTGTTGACTAATTGTAGACTATTTTGTATGGCATAAGGTGGCCGAAATGAGAGCTTTTCTTTTATTATGAAATTAAGTGACTTTGCCAGCTCGTATGCTAGTGCACCTATGTATGAGACAACTGGACGCATGGGAATATCAGTTTTGTGAATCTTTGGCAAGCCGTACAGTGATGGTGCGCGAGGATTCATTGGGATGAGTTTTTTCTTTGATGATTCAGTTTGAAAGAAATATTGATTATTATTAATTGCTAATTTAAGCTTAGCTAAAAACTTGTATGTTGGGTCAGAAGGAACCCTTAGAAATTGTTCACCCTGAATCACGTCATTAACTCTGTCCAAATAATCGTCGCGCTCCATCACTACTACTGTGTTACCCTTATCCGCTTTCGATATTACTAAGTTATTATTATCTATTGTTTGTTTTAATGACCTCAAAGCCACTCTTTCGGGGTTAAAAGAGGAACCGGAAGGAGTACCTTTGATTTCGTTGGCTAGAAGGCCTTTAACCATGTTATCTTTCTTACTAACTACGGCAGTTATTTCCGAATCCACCGCAAGCATTTCCAAAGCATTCGGATTAATATTAGGAGTAATATTATATTTAAGACCCTTTTCCAAAAGTGTCATCTCATCCTTGGCAAATTGTACGCTGGTTAAGTTTTTGACGCGAGGGTGGAAGGAAAAAGGTTCAGACCTGGATTCTGTATGTGATTGGACAATCCTGTTTTTATTTACCAAAGTCTGAAGCTTTTTCTTTTGACTTAAATATTTAGCGTGCACTTCGATTGCTGCGAAATGGCGTGCCTTTTCATCTAAGCGATCGAATTCGATATTATGTAATTTAAAAGAGAGCTCGGTATAAAGAACTTTGAGATGTAATTTTAAATTATCCCTAACGGTAAACCAATGACGTGTCCGGATGAATGATGTTTAGCAAAATGTGACTTATCAGGATGTGATCTTTTAGATAGTAATCATACCGTGCCCGATGGCTATTCCTATAAAGTTTAACATAAATGCGATAAAGGCTTTCGGCTGAGTGTGTTGGAACAATTAGAGATCATAAAAGAAAAGAAAAATAACAGATTTGCATTGTTGAATGACCAAACTTGCTTGACTACGTCACCGCTTATTAATATGTTCGGGGGTACTGGTGAGGGTAGTGGGGGTAGTAGAGGGGCTCGATAGGGTATAAAAGGCGGTGTTTTGGCCGGTGGCGGCACTTGACGGACGTTGTTCGTAGAGTCCACATCCTGAGGATGCTCCGGTGTTGGAGCGAAACGCGCGTCGAGGTTTTCAACCTGCATGGTGGTGAGGGGCCTTGCACGGATTTGCCAACATTATTGCTTGTGTGGTGGTGGTGTTTGCAAGTTCTTGCATGCGAGTGTACGCATAGGCAGTGTGGGAGGAGGGAGGTGCTGTACGCATGCCTATGCGTACACTCACTCATTTACTTAAAGGTGGAAGTTTATTTCGCGGAATATTGCTAAAAATAATAACAAACTAAATTTTAAGCTATGGATTTCCGCAAAGTAACGCCTGATTCCATTAACTATATAAAGGAACGGCTTCGCAGTATACTAAAATGACGTCACACTCTGCAGTCTGCAGTGGTCGCAGTACATATCGGAACAAAGGCTATGTTCCGATATATACTGCGACCACTGCAGAGTGTGACGTCATTTTAGTATACTGCGAAGCCGTTCCTTTATAGTTAGTATACTGGTTACTATTTAAAACAGAATGCAATCCAGTATGGTCATGTGGGTCAAGTGTGCGCAGCGTGTAAGTGTGCGCATTGTAAATATCTCGAAAAATATACGACGCTTCAGAGACGGCAACCCCCCTCTTCAATAACCCACAGGACGCCCTGCGAAGCGCTCGTGTCCCAGCGGCTGCACGCGCGCCATTTTGGAATGACAGATAAATGAAGATTTTTGCTCAAATATTTACGATATTTTGTAAATTTTGATGCGTAATCTTTTGGAGTTATGTATTTTTTTTTCTAAATAAGCTTTTTGCTATCGAGTGCAACATAATATCAAGTTTGCTATTTGCCAGTGTTTAGAATATTCTGATGATGCAGGAATTAAGGATATTCGTATAACCCAGTTCCTATGCTTTGGGTTAAGTGTGCGCAGAAGCTTTTTCCCTTATGTGGCGAACAGTATTCTGAACCACCGACTGAAGATTGGATTGAATGAAGCCTTTGTGGAGTCTGGTGGCAAAAACTGTGCATCAGCTCCGCACACGGCACTTTTTTTAAATTACAATTTATATGTATGACGAAGTAAGTAAATATTTCCAAGTGAAAATTATTGTTCTCATATTTCGATTTAAGACGATTTTGTTGATTACTTTAAGTAACTATAAGTAGTTACAAATTAAAATTATAAAATAATATTCTAAAATATATATATTTTGTTGTTGCGTACTGCTTACACTTACCCAAAGTGCTGCGTACAGATACCCCGATACTGAGGTAAAAGTGCGCAAATGGAAGGGTTATGGTTATTTAAAGTTTCTTAAAATATAAGCTATTGAAAAATACTATTGTTGTGTTTAAGTTGATGACAAATAAACAGTCTCACAAATGAACACAGTTTTGTTTCATTGTACTAATAATATTTGAGTTTCTTAAAGCATCAAAGTTTAAATGCGCACACTTGACCCACATGACTCTGTGTATACTGTCAGCCGCATTTTTGACAGCTCGTATTGAACATTTTCAACACAGTCTAATATGGTTAATTTTTGCAATTCTTCCAGTGTTTTATTATTATTTATCCAAATTAATTACAGAAATTTATAACTTTGGGATTAAACTGTAGGTATTGTTTTAAAAGGTTAGACACTCGAGTGGTTTTGACACTTGACAGTTGACTTTTGACAGTTGACTGATCACGTGATCAAAGTACTGCGAGTGCCTTACCTCGAAAACGCCAGTGCTCACAGTACAATATGGCGACGATTGATGACGTCATATATTTCACTAGGGTACTGCGGCAGTGTACTGCAACTCCATAACGGAACGATTTTTTCTACAGTGATAGCACTGTGCAGTGGTTGCAGTATATAACGGAACATAGCCAAAATGAACCAAATTTGACACATATGATGTGACATCATCATATCATTGACACTTGACAGTTGACAGCTGATCTAATCAGTAATCACTATTCACTATCATTGCAAACATATTACAAAATCTAATCATACTAAATTTCTATTTAAATAATTAAAAGTACATCAAGAACCGTATGCGAGTATGTAAAGATTGTTATGTTATGAAAATCAAAACATTTTAAGTGTTTTATGAACCGTTTTACTTGAAAATGTTATTGAACATCTTTGGTAGCACTTTGAAATAATCAATTTATTTTTGTGCTACTTACGACTGGTACTAGCCAAAACGATGTTTAAAAAACTAAAAGACAAGTTGGCTGAGGAAGTAAAGTCATCCCCTCAGAGGTTACATCAGTTTGCCCAAGCAGCTCAGGTAATAAATAATCAATGATAATAAAAGCTTTCCAGCCAAATGCCTGTAATTTTATGATAACATTAATGTACAAATTTAAAATCTATGAATCATTTTGCCAATGGCGTAACTATAGTGTGGCAGGGCTGGCAAAATGCCACGGGCCCTGGACCGAAAAGGGCCCCGTCCCAATAGGCCATTGGGCCGGGGCCCTTTTGGAAGGGTGGTCAGAATTTTTTATGCATTGTTTTATTATTAACATGACGATTTTTACTGATAGGGCCCCATCAATTTGCCACGGGCCCTGGATGTTATAGTTTGATGATGTTATAAAAATGATTTTGCAAATAATTATTTTCTTCATATTATAAAAGGCCAATTTAATAACATTGAAGAGACGACATAGCTTGGGGTGACATATTCAGTAGTAGTACTATTTCTATACATAATATAATATTATGTAGTAAATTATTATGAGGTGTTCATTTATTTCCTTTTTATAACATTTATAAGCTTATTATAAAATAGACGCGCGGTCCAGCGACAAACTGGATGCGTTCGATAAAGAGTGGCCAGCAACATCACAGGATCGTGAACTTTGGAAAGAAAGAGGGGAGGCCTTTGCCCAGCAGTGGGACACTGTAGGCTGACAATAATAATTATTATTATTATAAAATAACTTGCAGGCCGCTGTGACATCTGCTTCTAGCAGTATATCAGACATTACAAACAATGATCTCTTTTCTATTGGAGACAATGGTAAGTAAAATATTTGTAATAATATATTATTTTATAATTAATGTGTTTAGTTATATGAGTTAACTCTAACCAAATGTTTCAGATTCTGCAAATAAAAGCCCTATATCAACACCAAACACTAAACTTAATCCAGGAACCTCTTTTGGAAAACCAGAAAGCATTAATGTTAGTTTGGAGGCACCTGACTTCAGCAATGTATGTATGCTTGAAAATAATGTATTAAAATATAAATCAAGTAAAAATTATCTATATAAATTATAAGTCCAACCATACTAAGTCAACTTGGTAATAGGACAAAAAAAATAATGTTACCGAGCAAAGTATAAACTATTAATCCTTCAAGCCCCATAAGAGCACTGGTGATCGCGACAACAATAGAATAACTATAGATTTCCAAGAATCCGCGATCGAAGGATTAAGATCTGGCAAATAAAATTATGTGAAAATAAAAAGATTTAATTTGTATTTTTTCAGGATAACCAAAGACTTAGAAGACTTTCGAACAGCTCATTTTCCAGTGACATTTCATTCCGATTGCCAAGCTATGAAAGTCCATCTATGTACCACCTGCAAGTAAGATGTCATAATTAAATTATTTTGTAGAAAACATTAAAGCATCATGTGCTCCTGACCTTGACCTAGGTATAATAACTGATAGGAGCAATGTAACAACAAGATTATTGTTTCAGTCTGACATGGAAGTATCAGCTAGTGAAGCAGAAGAAAAATCTCCCTTTGGTGGCAATGTAAATCTTGATCGAGTTACTAAAGAGCAATTATATTCAGCATACAGACGTACACAGGACAGATGTAAAAAATATAAGACCCAATATTCTGACTTGGCAAGACACTATAAATTGTTAGAAAGAGAAAATGCGAAAGCAAAGGTAAACCTCTAATTTTGTTGCAAGTTGTTTGTAAATTGAAAAAGCATATATATATATATATATATATATATATATATATATATATATATATATATATATATATATATATATATATATATATATATATATATGCTTTTTCAATTTACAAATATATATATATATATATATATATATATATATATATATATATATATATATATATATATATATATATATTTTTTTTTTTTTGTTTTGTTTTCAGAATGTCTTAGTTGAAACTCAGGATAAAGCTTTAAGAAGAATATCTGAATTGAGAGAACAATGTTCTTTGGAGCAAAGTGCTAAAGTAAGTTATAACTTATAAGTATACAGTACAAGTATACAATATAACAAAATAAGGTTTAATAATATTATATTTATATTATATATTTTATCGTTTTCAGGCGCACCTTGAACAAGTACTACGCACTGAAATTGAGGAAAAAAACATGAAAATAGAGTCACTTAACGCAAATTTAAATATTTTGAAATCAAACAGTGTTTATCAAAATGCAGAAAATAAAGCAGAATTGTCATGTGAACAGCAATTAAATACTGAAACAGGAGGTCCTTTAATTAACTTTGATAAAGAAAATTCTGATTCATTGCCAAATGATGTAACAGTTTTAAATGGCAAAATTGAAAAAATGGAGCAATTGCTAAATAAGTACAAAGAATCATTAAAAGTAGCAAAAGAAAAAAATTCACAACTAACAATAGAAATGAACAAAATCGCAACAGATCTTGAAAACAAGTCTAAAGAAAATGAGACTCTACAAGCGGAAATAAATGTGTTAAGTGAAGCCAAGAAAAACATTGAGGAATTAAATGAAACCATAGAACAACTTCACAATAAAAATAATGCTCTCGAATTTCAAAAAAATAAAGAACTATCTATTGTCGAAATTAATCTTAAAAATGCACAGGAAGAAATATTAAAGTATAAAAGTAAAATTGACGTATTGAGCAAAAGAGAAGAGGAATATGCCATATCTTTGGCGGAAAATAAGTTAAGCATCCATAAAGAACTTGAAAGTAAAGAAACAGAAATAAAAGCTCTTAAAATTAGTTTATCAAGTACTCAAAGTGAAGTTAAAAATTTAGAAAAGAAAATGAACGAATGCAAGATAGTTATTGAAGAAAAAGAAAAAGAACACTCGCAATTGAAAACGAGCCTAAATGAACTCGAATTGTGTAAGGCCAAGATTTTAGAATATGAAACCCAACTGGAAGCACTTTCTGAGAAATACAAATTACTAGAAAACTCCAATTCTAAGCTAGAAGAGGAATACAAATGTTTACATTTGCAATTAAAACAAGAAACTGCTGAGAAGTTGGCTATGATTGACAGAAACACTTACCTTGAAAATAGAAATGAACAGTTATTAGAAGATAACAATAAAAAGAATAATAAAGTAAAAGATTTAGAAAATGAGTTAAATATTATAAAAGAAACCATTAGTACCTCATGTGAGTCTACAGAATATTCTGAAGAAATTACAAAATTGAATGAAGAATTACTGTTGTGGAAAAATAAGTGCACTAATTTAGAATCCGAGTTCCAAGATGAAAAAGTAGAGTTAGGAAAATTGCAGGCGGAAATAGAAAAACTATTGCAAAATTATGAACATGTACAAAAAGAAAACCTGGTCATGAGTGAGAGTCTGGAGCAACTAAAGACACAAAATCGCTTCTTAAAAAATCAAATAACAGACACAGAAAGTCTTAAATGCAACCTTAACGAACTTAAACCAAAATTCAAAGATTTGCGTTATGTCCTTAAAAATACGGCTGGAGAAGTAAAAGCTTTAAAATCATTGTCTACTAAAGAAATAGATACATTTAACAAACAATTGAATAATTTGATGCAAAATTTTAACCAAAACTCTAGTGCGCTTGAAGTTGAAGGAATGAAATCAAAACAAGCAGCTTTGGAAAAAGAACTTCAAGATAAATCTCAACAATATTTGCAAATAGCCGAAGAACTGGACAATGCTAAAAAAATGCATGAAAGTTTATTAGTTGCAATGAAGGAACAAAATATTATCCACCAAAACCATTGCGAAGAAATTAGTGTATTAAAAGCAGAAAAATGTGAAATTGAAACTGAATTACAGGAATTACAAAAACAGTCAGAAATGTTGAAAAAAAGTGTAGGCATAGCGAACACAGAAAAACAAACTGTTTTAGAGCAGATACATAAATTACAGGAAAAACATTCTACGTTATTAAATAACTTTAAAATTTTAGAAGATGAAAAGAAGCAATTAAAGAATGATGTGCTAGAGTTTGAAGAGCTAAAATCAAAACAAGCATTATTGGAAAAAGAACTTCAAAATAAATCGGAGCAATATTTACGAATTGTAGGAGAATTAGAAAATGCTAAAAAAGTGAATGAAAAGGTGTTAGTTGCGATGAAGGAACATAGTAGTAACGATAAAAAACATGACGATAAGATTAAGGCTATGACAGCAGAAAAATGCAAGATTGAATTTGAATTAATAGAATCCAAAAAACAATTAGAAATACTGGAAAACAATGTAAGCAAATCTAATACGGAAAAACAAGTTCTTCTAGAGGAGATGGATGAAATTAGAGAAAAATATTCCAAGCTTTCCAATAATGTTAATGTTTTAGAGGATGAAAAGAGGAAATTGACAGAAGTGCATGAGAAAAATATTGTTTTACTTAAAGAAAGTCAAGATCATCTAGTAGCTTTAAACAAAGATTACGAAGAGTTGATTAAAATAAAGCAAGACAATGATAAACAAGCTGTCTATGTAGAAAACTTAGAAAAAGAAAGTAAAAAATTAACAAAAGAAAATTTATCACTCAAAGAGTCTTCTGAAAAAATTTCGAAAAATCTGGATGAGATAGAAACCGAGATGAAGGAACTGAAAATATCACACATAAATATAGTCAAGGAAAAAGACCATCTTAACAATATAATTGAAAAATTAGAAGAAAATAATATTAAGTCCTATGAACATAAGGAAAGTCAGTCGGATTCGAGGGATTTAGAGTCTGAGTTGAACAAAAATATTAAAAACGTTGAGTCTCTTAAACAGGAAATAAAATCGCTATTGCAAATGAATAAAGAACTGACTGAAAAATTAACAGTTAGGGATACCGAAAACACAATAAATGAAAACGATGATTTATTAACGGAGTGCGAGTTTCTTAGAAAGGAAAACAAACGATTACTCTCTGATATTGAAGGACTACAAACATACATGTCAAAAGTTTCTAAAGAAAATGATGAACTGAACAATAAGATTAGGGAGCTTATATCGAGTGGCGAAACTACCACAGAGCAGATAGGCGTTTTAAAAGATGATACGCATTCGAATAAAGAGAAAATAGAAGAATTATTAAGAGAAAACAGTCTATTGATAGAAGAAAATTTTGAACTTAAAGACCAAATACAATCACAGACATTGAAAAGACATGATGTTTTGGATGATAATATTGAAAAAAATAGACTCAAAAACAAAGACGAGTATGAACAATTGGTAAAGAGTAAAGCAGAGCTAGAAAACAGGTTAAGAGATTTAGAAGAAATGAACTACAGAGTAAACAGTGACATGCTCACAATGCAAGACAATAATAAAAAGTTAAAGCTTTCAAACGAAAAGTTGGAGAGGAAGCTAGACGAAGCGCTCGTCAGCTTACGTCATTTACACTCGCTACAGGAGAACACAGAGCTAGAGTATTTGAAAAATATACTCTATGAGTACCTTACTGGTTCTGGAACACATTCCTACACTTTGGCAAAGGTATTGGCGGCAGTTGTTAAATTTGACGACAAGCAAACAGACACAGTGCTTCAAAAGGAGAAAGAGAGACAAGGAGTTGTAAGTATTAATTATTGAACATGGACTTATAAAAAAGGCGGACGGAGTCCCACCATACACAAAACTGTGTCCTTCAGAGTCGGCCAGCTGACTGTATGTACACGGTCCGCACGCACACATTATTACGCTAGTCTATACCATTTGACAGGCGTAAGAATATGTGCGTGGCCGACTCTGAAGGTGAAGATACAGTTCTGTGTATAATAAGACTCCGTCCGCCTTTTTTTCTACGTTCATGTTATTGAATATAATTTATTTCAACTATCATTTGTCATTGCCTTGTAAGTTTTTTGTTATAACTTGTATCAATTTTTTTTTCAGTTGCGCCAGTTAGGTATTATTTGATCGTTGACACCAAGCAACTCGTAATAGGGGAAATATTAGTAAGAAGGCAATATTTTGTATTTTATTACGTTATATAGTATGTAAATTATTTGAATGTATACATTAAAAGTTTTATTTAATTCAATTACATACATATATTTAATTCTTGTTCAAATTAGTATGATGACTAAACCTATAAAGAGTCCACTATCAAACTGTACTATAGATATAGTTTTAATTATATACTTCGCGCATGAGCTTCGGGGAACCGGAAATTGGTCGATTCCTGAGACTCGTGCGGATTATATTGTTTTTTTTTCTTTTTTTTTAATTTTTGTACAACACTTTGTTAAAAAAAATCTTGAGAAGGCAAAGCTTTAAGCGCAATACACACTGAGCCCGCCGGGCTGCCGACATAATCATGTCGGCAACTTTTTGTCGGCGGTCTAGTTGGCGGCTTCACATAATACAAGTCGGAAAATTAGGTCGGCGGCATGTCGGCGGCTTGAGATGAGAAATTTATTTGGCAGTCAGTGATTGGTCAGTGATTACCGCGTGTCTCGCCGGGCAACTGAGCGCAGAAGTACCCAAGCCGCCAACATGTCGGCGGGTAACACGCGCGGGCGCATGTTGCCGACATCATTCTTTTCATACAGGCCGCCGGGTTGTGTCGCCGGGCTTTGTCGGCGGCCCGGCGGGCTCAGTGTGTATTGCGCTATAGAGTTTAGAGTGCGACAAGGCTTTAAATGAACGTGGGCGGGGTCGCTGCTGGTAAAGGAGAACTGTCAAAAATGACATTTTTGTATGATGGCAGCGTTAGTTCCTTTTTTTGCCACGTTTATTATTTTAAATGATTTAGCCTTGTCGAGCTGTATGCGACTGTAAAGTATGAGCTGATTGAGCCATGGGCGCCGGCAGAAATAATTTCCAAGGGGTGCAGATTTTAGTTTTCTTTCTTTTCTTTTTACGAACTTTACAAACAACAGTGACTGTCTATTTACGTCAACAGAATACATATTTTAGTGCCGAAACATTACGAACTATCTTTGTACGGCATGGTAATAGGGTTACAAAGTGATTTTTATTTCAATAATTCCTGTTGATCCCGAGATTCTCAAGGGGTGCAAGTGCACCACCTGGCACCCCGCTGCCGGCGCCCATGGATTGAGCATGTCTTATTTATCCGATAGATTTTAGTCTCAACTTTCAACAGTTTCCCAAGTTTGAGTTTCATAGCTTTGCGTATAGATAATTATTAATAACATATACTATACAGTATACGCGGTACGCTATATACCTATTTTATAGTAATTTTAAGTCCGCTAGAGGTGCTGTTGAGTATTAATTAATTCAGGCAATCAGGCACAATAATATGTTTCCACAAAGTATTAGTTGAATTCTAATATTATGTACGAACGAAATTAACTAGCAATAATATAATAATTATTAGCTTCAAATTCGTTTCCGGACGAGATATATTTATTAATAATAATTATAACAGTTTGATCATATAGCTGAACATCAAGAGTATTTCTTGATGTTCAGCAGTTCAGCTCCATTATACATATAGTGTAAAATAATTATATTTTTCATTTAAGTAGAGGTTGTTATTTCCATGTAAAAATTTTGCATTCTCGAAGTATATGTAATAACAGAATAATCATGCATGTATAATATTATGATTGACATAACGTTATAATATGTTTTAAAATAGTAAAATGCTAGCTTAGGGCCGCTACACCGGGATGGCAGCGGCGCGGCGAGCACTTTCAGTGTCATTGGATTTTAAACTTTATCTTCATTATTGTAATACATAGTATCGCTTGAGAAGTCTTGCAGGCGGCCGCGATTTCTCAAGCGATACTATGTATTACACATAATATGACACTGAAAGTGCTCGCCGCGCCGCTGCCATTCCGGTGTGGCACGGCCCTTAGTCTAAATAATTAAGGTTGTCGCACATCGAAATTCGAATAAACACCAAACATCTCACATAAGTCACTGACATGGCATTGAATTATCAGCTTAAAGTATAATTTACACAGAGCCAGTACTGGCTGCCAATAACACTGGCAGCCAGTATTGGCTTGACATATGCCGCGTGTGAACAGTTTTTCAAGCCAGGCCAAACTGTTCACACGCAGCATATGCCAAGCCAATACTGGCTGCCAGTCTTATTGGCAGTCAGTACTGGCTCTGTGTAAATTATACTTTATGTAATGTGTATGACAGTGTATGAAGGAGTAAATTTATTTACTTGCGAGCGACTAGTTGACGACGTGAGTTGACAAATTTACTCTTAAGTGATAATAATAATATGTCCTAACAATGAATGAAGCTAACATTTCGGTGAGATGTGACCTTTAATCTTTTTTCCCATAGATGCCTACATTTGGCATAATGTTTTTGTTACGGGAACATAAGAGTATTTAATTGATAACTTGTATTAGGTACTAAAAATATACAGCACTTTTTACATAATAGGTAAATTTTTGTAAAATATTTTTAATAATAATAATTGTTACACTATGATATTTCAGTAATAAACATAAGAGGTTGATTAGTAATTATTTGGTCTTTTAACATTCCTGAGTTTAAATATTATATAATAACATAGTAAATGCTAAGATTTATACAAATAATAATTATTTATATTAGCAAACTGCAAAGCAAACAATCTCAATATTATTGTTTAACAAATTTTAAAAAATTAACTGAGTATTTTGCATGATTACGATTTGTTATCATATGAAATGCACCAGTAGCAGGCAGCAGCTGTTGCTTAGACCTTAGTAGAAGCAATAGACAGCTACTATTTACAAACTGGCATGAAGGTTCTGGTGCATGGCTGTAGTCAGCCAGACTATGATTTTTTTTAATGTTCAAGAAAATAAATTCAATAAAAAACACTTTTCTATAATATTTATTATAGACTCAAGAAGTATGATGCACTAAACCAGTATTTCCCAAAGTGTGGGTCGCGACCCACTGGTGGGTCGCAGGTAGATTTTTGGTAGGCCCTGAAACTATAGGACGATTGTCGTACTTACGTACGTTTCTTAATTGAAATGGGTGTGGTGACGAGCTTTGGAAAAGGCCCAAGTCCAGCAGTGAACGTCAGTAGGCTGACGATGATGATATGGTGGTGAACTACGATAAGAAACAACGGGTAAATGCTGCGGCAGCAACATACCGCTGATTTTTTATCTTCATGACACAAGGTGGGCCGCGAACTTTAAACTTTCTTGTGGATGGGTCGCGGTCCCGACAAGTTTGGGAAACACTGCACTAAACTATTCTTCACACCCGGAGTCACTTAAATCGTCACTGGACCAATCTTCATCAATGTTAAACTTCTCCATATCAGATAATAGTGTATTTATTTTGGAATCATTTTGCCCATTGCTGCTTTTATTTAAGTGTCTGTAAAAAGATTCAAATGTTTATGTAATTATTATTATAATTAATTGAAACACAACTGGTATTTTATTTACACAACCTACATTATGGTGTTTGTATAATTGATTTATGCTAAATATATTTTTAAATGTAATATTTTCAGCAAAACCACGATACATTCATGTTAATTTCTTCAAGCTATGTATTGGTCAATCAAATTCTCAGTCAACACTCTATATCAGCTATCCCGACCCGCGGCCCGCCAGGACTTTATCTGTGGGCTGTGGCCCGCATGCTGTTAAACTATTTTGAAATTCATGCCCACTGGCAAAATAATGAAAATCAACATGAAAGGCATGAAATTTTTCCATTTTTAAATTGTTAATTTTGATGAACATTATTTTTCACCCTTAAAATTTTTGTTGAGGCCCGCAACATTAAGGCCAAAACATGTTTGTGGCCCGTATGAAGAAAAGCTTGGAGACCACTGTTTTATATGAATACTTGTTTAACCCATCAAGCCCCGTACGAGCACCGGTGATTGTGACAACAATAGAATACAATGGCATTTCCGGGAATCTCCAGGATTAATATAATATGTACCTGAGTATTGTGCGTCTTTTTCTCTCTGGAAGATTTTTTAACATTGCTTGTAAATTTACATTTTCAGTACTCCCTTTTTCCTTTGTTTCTTCTTTAAGTTCATTCTCACAAATCTGCAGTAAAATTTATATTATTATATTGGTAAAAATTAGCTTTTCATTAATTAAATAATTTTACATACCGTTAAGTCCCTATTACATTTAGAACAAACTTTTTTTGCTGAAGCACATCCAGAACACAATATGTGATAAGCATATCTTATATTTTTTTGTTCACATCCAATGCATTTTTTTGGAGTAGTCAATGGTTTGTATTTCTTATACTTGATTCTCCACTCGATAATCTCTTTACAACGACTACAAACTCCAGATATTTCCATTGTGTTAAGGAATTTCGTTTGTTTACTTGAATCATGTAAATCATTTTTGAACGCTGATCTGTTTTGATGTTTTTGGGGTCTAGTTCTCTTAGTATTTCCCTTTGAGCAGCTCATTCTTAATTAAATATAATATTAGAATTGCAAATTTCAAACTAATCGCTTTTAAAAATTTATCAATGACTCTCCAAGATAACCTATAAACTTTATGAATATTTTCAGTTCATCAAATTCTGCGTTTAATAAAATTATTTGTAGGATTTGCTTTTCATTACTGTTTTATATAGAATATATTATTGTATAATAAACAATTACTTTTTATTTTAAAATAACAAATCTCACGTGTTAAAATAATAAATAATTGTCCACAGATTACCAGGTAGACGCAAGTTCCGAACAAAAAAAAATTGGGTTCCAAACAGGGCTTCATAACGTTATCGAATAACAGAAAAAATATCGTTACGTACCGTTATTTTCATAATGGTAGCCAGATAACGTTATTTTTTATAACGATATCTAGTAAAATAACGTTATATTTACCGTTATTATTATAACGACATTTTTTCGTAATGTATAAACGAACAAATATCGTTATAATAATAACGGTAAATATAACGTTATTTTCTGGTATCAGGTATGCAATCGTGCACGGTGCACTAAATCTCACTCGCAGCCCATTTTTTGCGAGATTTGTGCTTACCTACTTTTAGGAGTTTAATACATAAAGAAATAATAAAAATAATAGTTATTGTTTTGGACTTAAAATGGGACGGACTATATAACGTTATCAAAGAACATATATTTACCGTTATAAACCCTATATAACGTTATAACATTAACCGTTATTAATATCAATTTTTAACGTTATTTTTAATATCGGATAAATTTTCATAACGTTATCTATGCCCTTGATGCAGTAACGTTATGAAAAAATAACGTTATTTGAAGCCCTGGTTCCAAATTTAAACGTAGCTACTAAATATAATCGCATAATCTGTACTATTTTTTAGCACGGTCGACTGTGATTGGCTGATAAAAAAGACCATAGAGAATATAAACTATATGAGAAAAAAGAGGAAGAAGAAGTTTAAAACTCAAAGAACGAGTTTCAGATGAAAGGGGGGAGTTTTGCCGGGAATGTAAAAGGGTGCTGTTGTGTTTTTATATTATTTTCCTAAAATTGTGTAAACTGGGTTTTTAGTGTGTAATATTGGTAGAATATTAACCATTAGATATTCGTGTTCATGCACAAGTGTAGGAAAGTGATGTAATATCCAGAAACGTGCTATTTTGTGTTCCCTCCAAAACTCCATCGAAAGTTTCAGTAAAGCGTCTACCACTTTACTGAATCGACCGACTTGACTCCTTGACTGTATTGACTTTTACTTAGACTTTGACTAAACTTTAGACCTGACGATACATGAAAACGACGATGAAAATTATAATAGGAGGAATATGGTTTTCCCGCCATATTCCTTACCTCTTTACCTTGTCTGTGGCACAACATACACATCCTTTGTGTCAAGTTGCCAAAAAAGAAGAAAAAGAAGAAAAGATGAAAGGGGGAGTTTTGCCGGGAATGTAAAAGGGTGCTGTTGTGTTTTTATATTATTTTCCTAAAATTGTGTTACCTGGGTTTTTAGTGTGTAATATTGGTAGAATATTAACCATTAGATATTCGTGTTCATGCACAAGTGTAGGAAAGTGATGTAATATCCAGAAACGTGCTATTTTGTGTTCCCTCCAAAACTCCATCAAAAGTTTCAGTAAAGCGTCTACCACTTTACTGAATCGACCGACTTGACTCCTTGACTGTATTGACTTTTACTTAGACTTTGACTAGACTTTAGACCTGACCATACATGAAAACGATGATGAAAATTATAATAGGAGGAATATGGTTTTCCCGCCATATTCCTTACCTTTTTACCTTGTCTGTGGCACAACATACACATCCTTTGTGTCAAGTTGCCAAAAAAGAAGAAGAAAGAAAAAAGAAAAAAAAGCTGAAAGGGGAAAAGCGCGGGAACTTCCAAAGGGCGGACGCGGTATTTTTTTGGAAAATTTTAAAATTCTTTTTATATCTATAATTAGTTAATTAAATAGTGTAGTTTTAGTTTTAATTTTCTTTCTTGTTGTATATATTAATTTTATTTGGTAAGTTTTTATTTATATATAAATAATTCATAAGAATATTATGGAGGAGCCCGACCTGGGGGGACCTGGTCCCCCCGTTGGTCTTTATGTTACTGTATCGAATGATTTGAGCATGGACACTGACACCTCATGCTCAGTAAATACTAGAAAACGTCCAGCGATTCCTAGGAGGCGTTGCAAAAAGTGCCAGAAAAAAATTAAAAAAGACCCTAATAAGGCCAAGCCTGATATCAATTGCATGTGTCTTAGCGATACCGAAAACCATAATGTTCTTAAACAAGACGTTATACTTGAAACTCAACCAAATGTGAACACAACTGAAAAATCCCAGGGCTTAGTTTCACGGGTCGGTAGGATGCTGTATAAAGATACAGACTCCTCTCCGTATATTGTCCATATACAAAAGGTACCAAAGTCACCTAATGAAAACATAAACTTTCACCCCATAGTGTTTGGCCATTACTTGAAAACAAATAACATTAAAAATATTGTAGATGGTAGTATTAAGAAAATAGCCAGAAACCGATTATCTGTAGCCTTTTCTTCATATAATGAAGCCAATAGTTTTATAAGTAACCTTAAATTTAACTCAGAACAATTTAAATCTTTTATTCCAACCTTTCAGGTAAGTAGAATAGGATTAGTTAGAGGTATACCTGCTGATTGGTCAGATGATGATGTTATTAATAATATTACTTTACCAATTGGATGTGGTGAAATATTAAAAATCAGAAGGTTAAAGAAAAAAACAATAGTGAATGGAATCGCTCAATTTAATAACACCGAATCTGTCGTAATAACATTTGACGGACAGACATTACCAAAGAGAGTCTTCATGTGCTATAATGCACTTCCTGTAGACTTATATATATTCCCTACAATACAGTGCTTCAATTGCTGTAGATACGGACATGTCAAAAACCAATGTCGGTCAACACCTAGATGTTTTAGGTGTGGCCAAGGGCATGCTGGTGATAGTTGCTCAGTTGAAGAGGAGTCTATTTATTGTTGTATTTGCCACGGTTCGCACATTGCAACTGATAAAAAATGCCCAGAATTCCAACGCCAAAAATCAATTAAGGAGTCAATGGCTCATAATTGTCTATCCTACTCAGAAGCTTCGAAGTTACATCCTCCCATTTCAAAATTATATTCTGACGTATTAATGTCATCTACTTCTTCATCATCATCACCTGTAAATACACAAAAATCATTTTTCAACAACAATAATAATAAACAGAATTTGAATTTAATGCAACGGTCATATAAAAAAACTGTTTTCAAACAACCAAAACTGCCACAGAAACAACAAAATGGGTATGACAGACAAACACATAATAGTTTAATAAAAGATTATAATCCTCCAGTAGGAGATAATGGATCTGCATATCCAGCTCCCGGTATTAACATGGATTTGAATCCATGTATTGATACATGAAACAATTTTAGCATTAATCAAACTGATTACATCATTATCATCTTTATCACCGTCCAACGCTGCCATATTCACCACTGAATCACAAATTAATACCAATTTCAACAATGGACAACATAGTCCAGTAGAACTGCCGCAGTGTGGTTAGTAAAAAACAGTAAATTATTTTTTTAATTAATAAATACAAACCTATCGTCTTTTCCTTACAAGAGAAATGGCTCAAGCCGGAATCACTTTTTAGGATTTCTGGCTACACTTGTCTCAGGGAAGACAGATCAGATGGGTATGGTGGTACAGCCATGCTCATCAAACACCATCAATCATTTCATCACATACCTCTTCCTTCACATAACTCTGATTTTTCAATCATTGCTGCATCTGTAAATAACACATGTTTTGTTTCACTGTATTTACCTCATCCTTCATACTGCATTTTCTCTGAAATAAAAAGTATTATTAGTCAATTACCACAACCAGTGGTAATACTAGGAGACTTCAATGCCCAGCACCAGTCATGGGGGAGTCACAAAGACAATCAATGGGGTTACGAAGTTTTAGACTTAATAGATTATAATAAACTGTGTATTCTTAATTCTGGCCAACCGACTCGTCGCACTGCTCCTCATGAAGGTTGTAGTGTACCAGATTTGTCAATATGTTCACCTAATCTATCATCTGTTTTTCATTGGTACGTGTTGGAGTCAAGTCATGGCAGAGATCATTTTCCTATAATTCTATCATTTCCAGGTAACGATAAAAGTAAATCAAATCAATCTGCATCAATAAAATATCATATTAACAGTAATTCTAACTGGGATAAATTTCAAACTTTACTCAGAAATCAGTTATCTTTTCTTCCCGAAATATCATCAGAAAATGAATCACTATGTGCTGAGGCTTTGACTTCAGCATTTATTAAAGCTGCTGATGAATCATTTCCAAAAAAAAAATACTTCACACCATCATACACCATCTCCACCTTGGTGGGATCAAGAATGCACAGTTGCCATTAAGAATAAGAAAGAGATTGAAAAACAATATATTTAATATCCAAACATAGCTAACTACCAGCTGTATCTTGATTGTCTTAAAGATACTAAGAAATTATTTAGAAAAAAGAAGATACTAAGTTGGAGAAATTTTTGTTTATCATTAAATCCAGGTATTCATCCTACTATAGTATGGAAAAACATAAGACGGTATAGATCTGCATTCACTACTCCTTCTCACCCTATATCTGATTCTTTAGCTTCTGAGTTTCTAGACAGTTTAGCTCCTCCTACTATTTCTAACGAACCACCTCCTCCTTTACAAAATGTTAATTCTGAAGAACTAGATTCACTCTTTACAATAGAAGAGTTAAAAGGGGTAGTACAAAACTTGAAAGATTCTTCTCCCGGATTGGATGGCATTCCATATTCCTTCTTTCAACATGCTGATGAAGAAATTTTACAGTACTACCTCAAGTTAATTAACCAAATTTTATTAACTGGTAATTTACCTGCTGCATGGAAAAAACAAAAAGTTATCCCAGTTCCAAAACCCAACAAACCCCATCTTTGGCTACATCATATCGCCCCATTGTGCTCTCCTCTGTTTTATTAAAGATTGCAGAACATTTAGCTAAAAACAGACTAGAATGGTTTATAGAAAAACATGACCTCCTTTCGAATACACAATTTGGATTCCGTAAAGGTAGAGGTACCATAGATAATATTGCCATATTAACCACAGATATACGCACAGCATTCACAGAAAATAAATCTGTCGTTGCGTCTTTTTTGGATATAAATTCTGCATATGATAATATTATCATAAGTATCTTAAAAGAAAAGCTAATACAATTTGGTTTGCCTTTAATTTTAGTTAATTTCATTATTAATATTTTAATAGAAAGAATAATAGTTTTAAACAACTCTTTGGAAACTAGAACTATTCGGAAAGGTATTCCTCAGGGGTCAGTTTTAAGTCCATTACTTTACGATATTTACACATCCGACTTAGAAAATTGTCCAGATTTAAGTATAATAAAATTACTTCAATATGCAGATGACAAGGCTATTTATGTAATCAATAGTTCTATAAATATTGCTTGTAGAGATCTTATTAATGCTTTGAAACAGTTAAAATCTTGGATGGACAAGCATGGTTTAGACTTATCGATCAACAAAAGTTCCGTCGTCTTATTTACCCGAATGCGTATGCCTCCCCCGATAACTATTATTTATGATGGTGCGCCGATTCCTGTTAAAGACAAAGTCAAATTTTTAGGGCTATATTTGGATGGAAAATTAAATGGCAACGCACACATCGATTACATCTGTGCCAAATGTGAGCGGCTTCTAAATATGTTAAGGTGTTTATCTGGTGTTTGGTGGGGATCACACCCATTTACTATGAAATTAATTTACAATGCAATAATTAGAAGTGTCCTAGATTATGGCACTTTTCTTTTAGAGCCGTGTAGCGTAACTGGTTTACAAAAAATTGACAAAATACAAACGAAAGCCTTGCGTATAATCTGCGGAGCTATGAGATCATCTCCCATAAACGCACTTCAGTTAGAATGTTGCGAACCTCCTCTTCAACTCCGTCGACAATATCTGGCGGATAAATATTTTGTTCGTTGTTACCAATTTAAAAATCACCCCTTAATTCCCAAACTTAGAACCTTATTTCATTTGTGTCATAGTAATAATAAATACTGGCATCATAAATCTCATCCCTTACTTCTCACTAGCTATCGTAAATTCTTAGTCATTGACGCCCCCACTTTTCGTTCTCAAACTTTTCCATTATTTGATTCAGCATATGAAGCACTAACGCTTGTGCCAGATATTAGATTAGACATTGGCATTAAAAAAACTGATACATATTTCGCTAACAATATATTTAAGTACATCACGAATAACAATTGGCAGGGCTACCACCACATATATACAGATGCATCGAAGAATACTACAGATAGTTGTGTTGGAGTTGGCGTCTACCATTTACAGTATAATATTGTACAAAAAGTAAAGTTTCCGCCTGAAACATCTGTTTTTACAGGAGAGTGTTACGGCCTTTTTAAGGCTGTTGAGTATATTTTACTTGGCAGGCTTCAAGAGACACTAATATTTACAGATTCTTTAAGCGCTCTACAATCCCTGATTAAATTTCCTTTTAAATCAAAAAATTGTTATCCAATTATTGTCCAAGTTAGAAACCTTCTATATCAATGTAAACTTCAAGGCTTTTCAATAACATTTATATGGATACCGAGCCATTGCGGCATTGTTGGCAATGAAATTGCTGACAAATTGGCAAAAGAGGCTGTTTTTAGTGGTGATTTGTTCCCTTTTAATAATTATGCGCATGATTTGGCTTCTCTGGCACGGGGTTCCCTATTGAAATCTTGGAATAAGTTATGGGCCTTGAGCAGTCAAACAAAAGCTATACAGTATCGTAAAATTCAACCAGAGATCCCTACTAAGCCCTGGTTTTCTAATATTTTCCTTTCTAAAAATATAACAACGTCAATTATTCGGATGAGACTTGGTCATATGTGCATTCCAACGCATCTTAGGAGAATTGGCGTCAGAGATGATGATTTGTGCGACTGTGGAGATGTAGGTGACTTGAACCACATTATCCTTTCATGTTCCCTCCATGATCATTCCCAATTGTATCATAACTTGTCTTTAATCCCTATTCCATTTCCTACTTCTGTAAATATACTTCTTAGTTCTAATGATAAATGTGTATATAGTTGTATATCTAATTACTTAACATTAAATAATATTAATATCTAGAATAAGTATGTTTATTTTATTTAGTTTATAGAATTTAATTTACCGCATTGATTTAATTAACTTTCTTCCAAATTCCGTTATCTTTTATTCCTTCCGCCGTTCCTTACCTTTTTACCTTGTCTGTGGCACAACATACGCATCTCTGTGTCAAGTTGGCAAAAAAAGAAGAAAAAGAAAAAAAGAGTTTCAGATGTTTGTTGTTGGAGTTTTGGCGGGCATGTGAAAGAGTGCTGCTGTGTTTTTGTATTATTTTCCTAAAATTGTGTTAGCTGGGTTTTTAATGTGTAATATTGGTAGAATATTAACCATTAGATATTCGTGTTCATGCACAAGTGTAGGAAAGTGATGTAATATCCAGAAACGTGCTATTTTGTGTTCCCTCTAAAACTCCATCGAAAGTTTCAGTAAAGCGTCTACCACTTTACTGAATCGACCGACTTGACTCCTGTGACTGTATTGACTTTTACTTAGACTTTGACTAGACTTTAGACCTGACGATACATGAAAACGATGATGAAAATTATAATAGGAGGAATATGGTTTTCCCGCCATATTCCTTACCTTTTTACCTTGTCTGTGGCACAACATACACATCCTTTGTGTCAAGTTGCCAAAAAAAAAAGAAAAAAAAAATACCGATAAATTTCTGTCAGGTGAGTGTCATGTTCTAAAATAGCTGTCAGATTTTGACAGAAATTGATCGGTATTTTAGAATACGACAATCACACTGACACACAAAAGCCGCGCATGCGCAGTTGAAAAAGCAAACGAACAAGGCTATTTTCTTAGGTAACTCGTTACTATTTTCAATTAATAATTAATATGTGTCACTAGTCACGACTCACACACGAGTCACGCTGCTCACGCATATCATCTTAAAACGCAGAAGGTTATAAGGTCAGTGTTATAGATAGATGTCATCTATCTATAACACTGAGCTGACCGACAGATGAGTGATGAACTGAATGACTGATGAGTGATGAACTGAACTGAAATGTCGACAGATGACGCTCCCTTTGCCTGTCCCGACCGGGACGAATTAAAAAAAAATGTCTCTGTTAAATGTCAATGTCATTGTCATCATATAACAGATTTTTTCGGATTTTTTGCATTTTTAAACAAATTCAATTTCATTTAATATCTTTTTGGACTAAACTTTGAAAAAACCGAGTTACAGTGGTGTAAATCCACAATTTAAGTCGTGTAAAGTAAGATAATTTATTACTATTTTTAAACATGACTGTTTCAACCAGAACTCTAGTGCAAATAGCGGGTTGGGGAGGTCTGTGTCTAGCTTCCACAGGATTTTATTTACAATTCAAACTCATAGATCGTATTCGTAACTTAGATTATTATAGAGAATCGTTAAAAACTCTAAGAACTCATGCGGGAGCAGTTTACTACCTCGGCGAACCGATCAAAGATAGAAGATTTAAGATAACGGACTCTGTTAATAATTATTCTGATGACAAAAAAGCCAGGTTTCGTATTCCGATTGCGGGTCCCAAAGATAGCGGAGCGTACTATATTTGGGCTGAAAAAAGTGATGAAGACAAGTGGTCTGTTGTACGGGCCGAATTGGAGCTTAACTCTAAACCAGATGAGAGACTGCTAATAGTTAAAGGGAAATAGATCATAACAATAGATGTTCCTACAATAGTTCTTTACTTTTATGTATAATATGTACTTATTTCAATTATATTTGCTATAAAAGTAATATTGCTTTTAATTTACTAATACATTATCATTATATAAAAAATATTTTCTTTATTGTAGATGTTTATAGGAACTTCAAAAGAAAAATTTTTCTTTCATAACACTCTACTCTGCCTTGTTAACTCTCTGAAAGAAAAGAACATAACAGTGGATTTAAGAAATGACTCATATATTTGTGGTCAGTTGGTGAATGTTGATGGGTAATGTTAGCTGGACTATTGTTATCAAATCTTGGCCTTTTTTATCACCAGTAGAAATCCCATGTGGACTTTAACTCGTCAAGCCCCAAGCAGTCGGATTCGACCGCGAACAATAGAATAACAATAGCTTTCCAAGAATCCACGATCGAGGGATTAAATTATGCATGGCCCCTAAGTAATCAGTCAACCTACAATTTAACTAAATATTGTGGTTTTTAAATTAAGCTGATGCAACATACAAATTTTTACTACCCATTCTTCTTCTTCCTAGTCGTATCCTCATGGCTGAGGGACGTGACCACCAAAATTTGCTTTCCGGGATAGGGCTCTCCACTTGTCTCTGTTTTTGGCTGTTTTACTACCCATATTAAAGATAAAAGCTAACTAACAATAAATTGACCCACATTAATCTTTTTCAGTTTTATGAATTTATCATTCTCTAAAGCTATTTATTGTGATACATGTGGAAACGAATATGCTTTTGATGATTTGTTTGTTCATGGACGAAATATAAGATATGTTCACATTCCTGAGACAGTAAGTACAAGCAAGTAACTGTAGTATTGTTATTGTGTTTCATATTATGGTAAACCATGAAATAGTGGAGCTTGTAATAAACACATGGCACAGCCACTATGTGTCGACTAGACATTTCAATTTATTGGTTTGAATCCCAGTCCCAATTTATTTGTTTTATATCATTTTTATTATTATCTATACTAATATTATAAAGCAGAAGAGTTTGTTTGTTTGTTTGAACAAGCTAATCTCAAGAACTACTGGAAGATTTTTTTTGTTATTTGGCACAGATAAGAAGTAGACCACGTGAAGGATCATACGCTATTTTTTGTGCACTAATTTGTCTGTGAAATATCTAATTTACGTGGGCGAAGCCGCGCGAAACGTCTAGTTAACTATAAAACTGTCTCCTACAAACTATTCTTTAAAGGTATTGTATTGTATGTACATTGTCTTATACATATAAAAATATTGCTTTTCAGGAATCTATTATAAATAACATAAAAAATGAAGTAGAAAGAGTGAGAGTGAAGAAAGTGAATCCTAATCCTGTAAAGAAGTCATTGAAGGTGAGAAAGGCCTTAAAGCAGCATATGGCAACTGTTGCAGCACTAGAAAAGTAGTTTGGGCCATATTTTTTACCTAATAAAGTTGAAACTTGAAACAATACTCGTAAGAATTTTATTTCATTAAGCTTTTAGGAATCCATTCATTCAATGTTGCTAACTATGACAATGCTAAAAGCAAGAGCTGGAAGTCTATGTATGTACCATTGAAGAAAAAAGGCAGATGACGGACTAAGGGCCTGCCGACTTGTCCACGTCACGACGTCGTCAACATGGAACGGTGCAGTAACGTGGCATGGTACGTTGACCTGACGTGTAAATTACGTCAATGCAACGTAAAAATGCACGTCTTTTTTCTTGTCTTTCTCCGTTTTCAACAATAGCAAAAGCAGAATACGTGTTGTGCGGTCCACATCTAGATCAGTAGTGAAGAATGTAGCAGTTAACAGTTTTAGGCCGCGTTCCACTGACGCGGAGCGGAGAGGAGCTTAGCGGTGCTGAATTGACCAATCACCATGCTCGAAATCTTCGTCCGCTTCGCTGTCATTCCGCTGGAATAGCACGATTGGTCAATTAGGGCACCGCTCCGCTCCGCTCCACGTCAGTGGAACGCGACCTTACAAGGCATGGCAATTGGCAACGTACTATGTTGCTATATCGTGATGTGCATTTTACGTTACGTTAACGTTTTGCACGTCACATATTTTGTCGTGATCTGTCGGTTAGGTTTCAAACAAAGCGGCCAAATTATGTAGGTCCACCATCTGTCTACAAATCAATTAATTATCTCATAGTAGGGCGATTCCGCTAAAGGCTAAGTACTCTGGTTAACAAGTGCCATTTACGTCAAAACCTGAAGTCATGCACCGAAAATTATGATTTTAGTCTCATTCGATTCGGAACACCATCTAGAACATTCTATCAAAATTCCAAGAGGGGCTGAAAAAAATTGCAAAAGTTATAAGCAATTAACTAAACATAAAAAGAAGGGTTTGTTTTTTTTTTAATATTTCGAAAACTATTTGAGATAATCAAAATTTGAAAATAGATCCTTAAAGAGCAGGAAATTTCCTAAAAAAATCCTAGATCTTGGTAACTTATCAATAATCCTTATAGCTTTATTTGAGCGGCGAAAGTAACGGTAAAAACGCGTGGTTCGGGTTTCGCGTGATTTGCCGCAATCTGCTACGTGAAACTAAAAAATATTTTAAGTGGTTAAATATTAATATTAAGGAATAAAAAAAATTGGGTACTAAGTAGACATATCAATAAACAATAATCCGTTAGCAAAAATAAATTATCACAATTTGTTTAATTATTATGCTTTTCTTAATTTGTTAATAGTCACCATTTTAATGTTAACATAAAACGCTGATTATTTCAAAACAAGAAATCCTGAATTTTTTATTATTCTTTTGAGCTAATCTTAAAAGGCTTTATAAGAGATCCCCGTTGAAAAAATTCAAAATTATTTATTTTTCACTTTTTTATTAACATTCAAAGGCATTCCAAAATTAGTCGTGTAAATAAAGCAATTACGGTATTTTTATATCCAATTATTGTTACTATTTTGTTTTGTTATTGTTAGAAGCCAGATAACAATATATATTTTTTTATTTGTAACTAATAATATTTAAATAATATTTTTTATTGATGAAAAAACCCTAATTGCTTTATTTACATGAAAAATTCATGAATGCCTTTGATTGTTCATAAAAAAGTGAAAAATCAAAATTGTTGAATTTTCCAACGTATATTTCTTCTAAACCCTTTTAAGATTAGCTCAAAAGAATAATAAAAATTTCTAGATTTCTTGTTTTGAAATAATCAGTGTTTTTATGTTAACATTAAAATGGTGACTATTAACAAATTAACAAAAGCATAACAATTAAAGTTATAGGGATTGTTCATAAGATTCCATGATCTAGGACTTTTTTAGGAAATTTCCTGCTCTTTAAGGATCTATTTAAAAATTTTGATTATCTCAAATAGTTTTCGAAATATTAAAAAGAAACCAAACCCTTCTTTTAATGTTTACTTAATTGTTTATAACTTTTGCATTTCTTTTCAGCTCCTCTTGTAATTTTGATAGAATGTTCTAGATGCTATTCCGAATCGAATGAGACCAAAATCATAATTTTCGGTGAATGAGATCAGGTTTTGAGGAAAATGGCACTTGTTAATCAGACTAAAGGACTCACGAAGCGGTTTTCACCCGCGCCCGCCGCGGTTGCGGGCCTGAACCTTTGTAGAATACGCATATTATGTAAAAAATTAAAGCAAATTTCACGACGCGTTGCCCGTGGCGTGTGTAGTGCTATTGTTTGCGGACGTCCCGCTTCTCTATATATATATCTGTATTATCTATGGTCCCGCTGCACGCTGCACCGGCGGTCATAGGGTTGCCAGGCGTCTGGATAAAACCGGACACAGTCAGGCTTTTTGATTGCGTGTCCGGCCAAAATTAAGAGGAGTCCGGCTTTTGTAGAGGTAGTTGTAGAGCTTTGAATCAATAATTTTATATGAATCTACTAATTTTAGAAGATTTTACACCTAATAAAATGTAAAATTGTATGTTAAATTGTTTTAATAAAACAAAAAATTACGAACGTATTGCCACATACTCGTATAAGTTCAAATTATAAATACTCGTTGGAGGACTTTTTTGTGCAAATGTCCGGCCAAACTGGCTGCTTTGTCCGGCTTTTCGGTTTAGCGACCTGGCGACCCTAGGCGGTCATATTATGTTTGATAAATTCATCGCCCGACGCCCAATAATCAACATTTACGATATTTTCACAAAGGATATCACTTTTTCACGGGTAAATTAAAGAAATTTAATTTGTCACAGAGCCCGCTTCTTTCCACTGGATTTAGTCCAGTGAAAATTGAATTTTTTTGGACCTCACGCGACACTAGCGCCTCTAGTGGCAAAGTCAAACGCGATAGCCCATACATACATTACATTAACACAGTCTTTCCCAAATTGGCGATAACGCCCCTTTTTTGGCGCTGGAGGTCTAAAGGTATAAGTGTGGGACCCAGAAAAAAATGGGGCATTGTGTAGTGGCTTGAGGGGTGACTTATTTCATCAGGACTTAAAATTGAAACAATGGACTTTGGAGGCGCTAAAAATAATTTGTTCTCAAAGTGGGCAGTAGGCAAAATATTTTTGGGAACCCCTGCATTAACATTTTGCAAATGTGTTGACCAAATCACTTATGGTAAGTATTAAATTATTATTTTTGGCTTACTAGATGGCGCCCGCAACTCCGCTGCGCTTAAATTCATTTAAGGCGTAGAAACCATATATTTTTCCGACATGAAAAGTATCCTATGTCCTTTCCCGGGATTCCAAGTTCAGCGGTTTGGGCGTCAAGAGATAATAGACAAACAGACGCATCGCATTTATAATACCTAATAGTATGGATTAAGGTTTTTTCTTCTTTTTTCATTTAGGCCGGTATAAATAGTCAGTACTCAAGATGCATCTCGGTCTCAAGACACGGTTCAGGCTATGTGATTGGTTGGCTGTCAGGACCAATCATAGAGCCGAACCGCGTCTTGAGAACGAGATGCATCTTGAGCTCTGACTATTTATACCGGCCTTAAATTACTAAAATAAAATAAAAAATATAATAAGTAATAACTCTACACATAATATTATGTGTAGTACCCTGCCTTATGTTGTTTATATGATTGTTTAAAATTACAATAAATCACATGTTTAGAGACAACATTTATTTAGTGTTACAAAGCTATACCTACCTAAACTATGTATTATAGCAATCGTCTTTTCTTTAAATTTAATTTTTACATAATTTATCCACATTCAATCCACCCACAACAGTCAACATCCATCACAAAATTAAAATTTTGACAGTGGAGTTGCTAACATTTATTCCTCAATTAAAATTTCTGGCTGGATACAATGCTTCACAAGTCACAACTCTTATAATTTTATGATACACATATCCAGTAACATGATCTTTTTTCAAATCTTACTGACTAGTCGATTTTGGAACTTTGTGTTCCAGATTCCAACATTATAATTAATTACTTTTAAGACCAGAATGGCAAATCCTAATTTTATTTTTCAGAGGAATGATCTTTATTAGTTTTTGCATACTGAGTTTCGTTATTCGATGCAATAGTGTGGTTATGTGAACCACTCTCTGTTTCACTCGTAACCGTTTCATCTTTGGGTATAAATTTTCCAGTTAAAGGATGTGGTGTAAAATTTGGATTTTCATTTTTGTTTGATATAATTTCATTCTCCGTGTAGTAAAATTTTGGTCTCATTATGATGTATTCGTCCTCTTTGGAGCTGTTCATGAACGTCTCGTTTTTAATTTTATCGCGATTCGTAATTTGAAGGTCGTTAGCGTAATTTTGGAGGTGGTCGCTTATGACAAAATTGTCCAAGTCATAATTATTTGGTTTTCCTGGGTGCGAAAACTCCACGTTTTGCTTCATTTTGAATGTATTGACGATGTAGTTATTTTCCGTTATTGAAGTGTTCCGTTGATTCCTTTTCGGGTCCTCCTGAACGATCACCACTTGTTTAAATTGAGGCCTCTTAGAGTCTATATTAGAGCGTATTTGATTTTTATTCGGACATATAAAGTCGTCCTCCTGTTTATAAATATCTGGAGTATTACTCGACGGAGATTGTGACTCTGGTGCTTGGCTGCACAAGTAATTCGATTGGTTAATGCTTCTTATTATAGAATTGGGGCTCGGGGAAGACTGCATTACGTTAGGTCTCTGTATGACTTGAGGATTCAATGCACCTGTAAGACAAAATTGAGAAACTTAGTGAAAAAACATATTATATAGAAGCTAATCAACAGTCAAATTAGCCGTATAATATTTTTGTTCTTACTTTGCGGTTTGTATTTCGCGAGTTGTGCATAAACTTGTTTGATTCTTTCGATGTTGATTGCAGAGGCTTTGCAATGATCCACCATAGGGAGTGGGTAGTCCCTACCGATGATGCACTGAGCGGATTCTTGCACCGGCAGCGGTGCCATCCATGGCTCATGTATGTATTTTGCCGGCATGTTTTTCAACGCTGGAACGTATTTTCTGAAAATATTTACAGATGACTTTTTAATTCAATTATCATCAACATATCAACCAAATTATGATTTAACTTCTTGGTAAGTGGTAGTTTTCAAGCGGAAACTATGACAAGTCTTCGGCAGTATTGACACGAGTGACTACTACCGAAGCAACCTAACCTAACCTACATCTACACACATATTACCTAGGCAAAATAAATGATTTGATTTATCGCTTATGTCCCCAGTTCCCACCCTGATGCCACCGCGCTTACCGCGAAACTCGAAAATCGTGACGATGGTATACTCGTCTTGTCCGGCTTCTTATGCCTCTCATTAGTATAGCGTGGTATAGCTTAGAAGTAGTATCAATTACAACTTGATTTACCTAATGTAATCACCATTCGGGTCTGTTTTTCGAGCAAACCGTACGGGACAGTAACAGTGGAAGAACTGTTGGAAGAATGAGGAACATGACAGCCACATCCACATACCAGCGTTTACTGACCAATCTGCATCCAAAAGCAACTCATCGAACACCTAAAATCAATATAATATATTATATACACATGTTATGTTATTTTACAACATTTTCGCCTTCTAAAAATTTTACTTTTTGTACACACACACAGACACGTCAAACACATAACTAACACCCTATCGTTTTTGTGCCAGGCGTTACAAAAATTAAATATAATATAATAAAAAACAATATCAATACGCTATGGCACAAAATGAATGAACGGTATCAATACGCCATAATACGCGATGGGTCTCAGAGACCCTTTTTAATGTTGCACTTGCACCCATAACTCCCAAGTCCCACTGTGGCTGTGCGATGGCTAACATGTTACTAGCGATACATGGTAAAACTCAACAGCTCCAGTTCCAGAAAATCGGTAAAATCAGACGCATAGTTACCGATTACCGAACTAGAAACAAAATAAAATGCGCTTTCAGACCCTACCCCATGACGACGGGTTAAATACGACAAAGAGATGATACGTCTTATCATGATAAATAATCGAAACATAAAAAGCTTCAAATTCATACAAAACATCTCAAAACGAAAATCAGAATGAGAATCAGTTGAATTAAATATCACCAGGCAACAATGAACTTACCTTCATGCCCTCTTCCCACGAAATCCACAAATCGCCACGTGTTAGAAAACATGCGACAGCGTGTCGAGCCAGATGGTGGATCCAGCCCTCTTCCCTCAATTGGATCATAATAGCGTCTATCCAGGGGAATCCAGTTTGACCCTGTTTACATTAAATGAGCATAGTTTTAGCAATGACAGTAATACCTAAAACAATATACAACGATAAATAGCAAAATTGATAACGCCAACTTGAAATATGAAATCTAAAATATTTTTATAACTATCCTAGTAATTACCCGACTGCCAGGAGGGTTATGTGTTTAGCGCGTATCTTCTATGTATGTAATATTCTTTATTACCTCGTATCTTCAGAACGGCTAAACGGATTTTCACATTTGAGGTATCGTTAGATTGGTCTTAATAGCCCGAGTGTTCTTAGATAGGTGACATTAAGAGAAAACCAAAATGGCGGATGTTTGACGCCATATCGTGAGGTAAACAAAAATAAAAATTTACCAAGCATATCGAGTGGGGTATCAAAATAAAGAATTTTAAACACTGATTCTAAATATGTATATAACTTGCAGTTTTGATATTAACTCGAACGATAAATCTACACTAATAGTACAAAGAGGAAAGATTTGATTTTTTGTTTATTGGGCTCGGAAACTACTGGACCGATTTGAAAAATTCTTTTACCATTGGAATTCTACATTATTTTTGCTGAACATAGGCAGAATTTTATTTTGGAAAAAATAAGGTTCCGCAAGATATTTGGGTTCTTCGGACGCAAGGTGTAAAAAATCAACCAGAAAAGTTACTTATTTTACGTACGCTGCCTAAACTATAAAAGATAGAACCATAAAATTCTAAGTAATTGTAGAACTTACAAATATCTACAAAAAAGTCCGCGACACACTATACCTATCTATGTCGAGTGAGGCACAATAACCATTTTTTTATTTAAAAATCTTGAAATTTTTTGGACTACATTTAAACGCGTTTATTTTACTCATCCTTTTAATCCTTATCAAAATAAATTATTCCATTACTAAGTACAGTTTATGTAGATAATATTTGGTCTTTGAATGAATAAAATTGGACATTTGGTTTTGAAATTATGGCGAAATTAAAATATTACGATAGTTGGCGTCACAAGGCGGGTGCGCGTGCGGGAGGAAGACAATCTGTGCAGGGTGCAGCCTGCGTATAATGACTGCGTCGTCGATGTTAGTGTCGGAGGAATCATTTTGCTGACCGAGTCTTTCCTGGGTATGTTTTTTGCAGAGCTCACCGACATCCACGTGGGCGGAGCCGCGGCCGACCGCTAGTAATAAAATAAGAAAAAACCAAAATTCGCCTGCATGGATAAATCCAATATTAATTAAAAATTAACTGACATTACTGAAAAAAGATGAAAATTCAATGACAAAGTATTAAAAAAAACAATGATTTGGCACTTAAAACTAGAAACATACATTGAAACAGTACCAAACCTATGTACAGACCTATTATAACGTATTGTAGGTACACTTTTCTAAGTGTACCTACGATATATGGTTATATCAGCACGGTAGTTTTTCAATTTTTTATTAGATTGATTGTCGAAATATTTAGATGACTATAACTAAAAAGTCGCAAATAAAATAAATTAATTAAAAATCAAAAAACCCGACTGCAAAAAATGTTAACTAAAAAGAACGAAACAAGACCTAATTCTGCCGGAGGCATCGAATCCATGTTTTAATTGATACGACTCTTGCTTACGAGTTTCATGCCAGGATAAATAGAAGGTTGCACAGAAAAATGTAGAAGAAGAAATTGGATAGTAAAATGCAGTCGGAGGCATAATATTTTATGATTTATGAATTAATGTTAAACTTGGTGCGACATGCCTCCGACTGCATTTTATTATCCACTTTCTTCTTCTACATTTTCTATGTAACCTTCTATTTATCCTGGCATGAAACTCGTAAGCAAGAGTCGTATCAATTAAAACATGGATTCGATGCCTCCGGCAGAATTAGGTCTTGTTTCGTTCTTTTTATTTAACATTTTTTGCAGTCGGGTTTTTTGATTTTTAATTAATTTATTTTATTTACTTTATAGCTTAATCGGATTCAACGCCCTACTTACGTAACGAAAGCTTGTTTTTTAAGTTTTACTCACATTAGCCCATTTTGCCAGCGCTTCCTGATTCTTTTCCCATGGTATTTGTACGCATATTGGATTACCTTCCATTCTGTCAAAGTTTGGGTTTCTCGTTGCAGCGCAATAGAAAAATTCTCTCCACAGTATTTGTCCGTGTAAAGACAGCGGCGGGCGAACGCGTTTTACCCTTTTGTAAAGTTCCGTTAATTGAAAATAAAACAATCTTGTCGACAAGCAACCAAACCTGAAAATAATTTAAGGCCTGTCAGAAGACTCATCAAACTGTTTAGGCTGTGTTTCCACTGATGCGGAGCGGAGCTTAGCGGTGCCGAATTGACGAATTACCATGCTCGAAATCTTCGCTCCGCTTCGCTGTCATTCCGCTGGAATAGCACGATTGGTCAATTCGGGCACCGCTAAGCTCCGCTCCGCTTCAGTGGAAACGCAGCCTTAAGGTAAAAGGTGGAGGTTCTTTTTGCTGAGTCAGTTCCTAAACCGATGGTAGAAGTATTCTTTTTTACACATTTTAAATAAAACAAACTTTGTTTTTTAATCCTTAGAAATTATATGGCCGACATCGCGAAAAAAACTTAGCATTGTTTAAATTTATCTCGTATCAATATCTTACCTTAAATACGGCGATAAGCCTGTAGAACTAGCCAATAAGGATTGTGGTGTCATCTTAGGCCGGCCAAAGGTGGCAACCCATGCTTTGCGTTCTAAATGTCTCTCGAGCCTCGCCAAAGCCTCATTTTCCCCACCTAGCCAAACTGGTGGTTTCAGATTTTCTGTGTCAAATCCTAAAACGGTTTAATCGAATATAATTATCTTCCGCCAGCTATGATAAAATTAAATTAACTTAACAACTTATAAGTACCTAATAAGTTACTAATATTTTTCAATGAATCGCCATGAATGAAGTTATTAATCTGAGTCGATCATATTCTATCTCATGATAAATAGATCTCTATCTCTCTATTCTCTCAATCTCTCTAATATACAGCATGACTGGTGAGACAATATGTTCAATACTCGAGGACGTGATATTTGGCTATTATATTATTTGAAAAAAAAAAACATCAATTGATCACTGAGTAAAATATTATGTAGCTTAAAGTCTAGGAATAATAAAAAACTAATTAAAGTTAAATAATTATTTACCCAACGCATGGATACCGCGCGCGGGAGGGGTAGGCGGTAGCGCGCGGCGCGGGGCGCACGCAGCCGCGCCGGCCGCATGGTAATTTACTAAGTGTCCATGATTCATTTATTTAAAGGGAAATTTGGTCAAAAATTAAGTACCTTATTTTATAACATAATTATAATGAGAATCGAGTACCGTACCTACTCTCCTTAAGTATTGATCATGTCTCACCAGTCATGCTGTATACCTATGTATTACCTAAGCGTGATATCTATACTATACTAATATTATAAATGCGAAAGTATCTCTGTCTGTCTGTCTGTCTGTCCTGCTTTCACGCCAAAACTACTGAACCGATTGTAATGAAATTTTGCACACAGATAGTCTAAAGCCTGAGAAAGGACATAGGCTACTTTTTAACTGGAAAAAGGGGTTGTAAGGGGGTGAAAATGCGTAAATTTGTTCAATTTAAGTTAGTTCCAAAAAATCATAACAGATGGCGCTAAGAGTCGCCTACATCTCGCTATCGCTTGCTCATAAGTCTTTCTACAAGAGGTGGCACCACATTGAGTTAGGCTTTTCGATTCTTTCGATTGTTACACACGTTATTAAATAATAATTACTCACTACTCAGTACTTTATCTATGCAGTGACGTAACCTTAAACCTACCAATGATAAATAGTTTATGGGTAAAGCTAAAGTTGTGTAATGGGGGGATAAATAAGCTTTAAATTTGGTATAAATAAAGTTTACTTAATTTAAAAAATGAAATTTTATGTGCACACTGCACAGCTGTTTTTGGGTATTTTGATTTAAGGGGTACCACTTACCAGGGTTTTAAAAAGCTTTAAAATTTGACACCAATTTTGTTGACACCGCGCGCTATAAACTGAAGTCCACGCGGACGAAGTCGCGGGCAACAGCTAGTTAACAATAAAATTGCTCGTCTAGGGGCCGGCTTATGGCTGATTTACACGTATTAAGTAGATAAGTAGTAACTAAATTTTAACTTAATTTGAAGTGCCTGTGCAATGTTGCAGGCTTGGGAAACTAAATGAAAGATGAGTTGTCCGCGAAAGATGTTTAATTACTGACTTAAAAACTAATTACATTATCTTATATAGCTAATAGCAGGGAGGTGAGCCGCACACTACACCTGCCCGAAATGTGTCAAGTGACAAGCCCCGCCTGCCAACTTAACAGAAAATAGTCAAAATTCTAATTTCCTCGTTTAGTACTTAACTAAATTTTAACTTGCTACTTGCTTCTTAATACGTGTAACCAGCCCTTAGGGCTGGTTACACGTATTAAGTAGATAAGTAGTTAACTAAATTTTAACTTAATTTTAAGTTACTTATTGCATGTAAACACAAAATTTAGTAGTAAGTAGCAAGTTAAAATTTAGTTAAGTACTAAACAAGGAAATTATAATTTTGACTATTTTTTGTTAAGTTGGCAGGCGGAGCTTGTCACTTGACACATTTCGGGCAGGCACTTCAAATTAAGTTAAAATTTAGTTACTACTTATCTACTTAATACGTGTAAACCAGCCATTACTTTGATGTTCTGTGATTCTGTCAACAGAACATCAAAAGTAACATTGAGAAACGATTTGTGACCGCTCACAATTATAGTACTGCATTTACACATTCGCGATCGCCATTCGCCTCGTCATCGACGAAGCATTCGAAGAAACATTCGTATACGAATGCTGTCGCGAACTACCGTTCACACATTCGTGGGGTGATTCATTTTGACATTCGCACACGAACATGGAGGACGTGTTCATATGATAGCGACGTTGAATGAAAAATATTATGAAATTTATGATAGCGATATTTTGGGTTCCAAAATATGAGCTCTTCCTTTTTGTAAAATTCTAGGAATTCTAAAATTCGCCCTTCACTCCACTCCATCTTTATTACATAATAATAATAATTATACTAAATACTAATAATAAATCTGTATTGAAAAACCAAAATATATTTCCTTATTATAATATTAGCCCGCCAAACTGCATAGTAGTTTGTCGGCGGGCTACGCGCTCATAAATACTAAGAAACTAATAAATATAATATTATACTTTAACAACAAAATATAATCTTATGTATAAGTATGTATATGTTATATCTTAAATTATGACTTAAATTTACACAATAGTACACGTATGTGTATAGGCATTAGTAAGAAAAGAAACGACTGTAATAACTAATAACATTGTACTAAAATTATTATAATAATAACATGATAACATTATAATATTATACAGCTGTTATACATTGTACTAAAAATAGGCTAATTTTCAGTACAGTGTACTTAAGTCAAATATGTATGTTCAGCTTTGTACACGTCTTGTAGGATCGGACGCTAGCTGTCAACTGAATGCAGGCGAATCATGAATGTGTAAACAGTAAGTTCGTATTCGCTATTCGTGCCCTTTGATTCGCGTCCGAAAAACCGCTCCCAACGCGAATGCCACGAATCGCGAGGCGAAGTGCGAGGCGAATAGCGAGCGCCTGTTTACACATTCGTGTTCGTTATTCGCCTCGTGATTCGCCTCGCTATTCGTGCGAATGTATAAATGCGGTATTAATCTTTTTCCTACTTGAAGAATCATCCTTTTGAGAACCAACACTTTGACAAGATGGTTCAAGTTCAATACTATCCTCAGTGTTGAATTCCTGGCAGGACTTCTCCAAATTATCCTTACTTTTGATGCAACTTTATGCCAATGAAATGAGTGGTGCGGTGAGGTATGTATATCAATTTAGATGGAAGCCAGTTTGGATGTTTACTTACTGAAAGAAGCAACGGTTATAGGTTATGTTCATAATATGAACATAATACGACCTAAGGATATTTGTATTTTCTGAAATATCAGGAATTTTTTAAGACAGTTAGTAGATGAACGATAGCTTATTTTATGGTCTTTTATAAAACAGAAAAAAAAATCTGGATTTTCTTGTCTCTAAGAAAAAAACATTGATTTTTCAATGGCCATAGAAATGTCGTTTACCAACAAATCTTTATACTTCGTTTTATAAAACTGAAAATTTCATTCTAATGAGAAAAAAAACTTCTACATTTTTATTGCCAATAGTCAAATTAATAATAATTAATCCAAATCTATGGTTAGACTATTTTACCTAATAATACATTTTTTGAGTCTTTCTGCGGTATGAGGTTAAAAATTCTTTGTAATTTCAAGTAATAATTTTTCCTGCTATCTAAGTTACTAGAAAATCTTTTAAATGCCTGTTCTAGTCATAATAGATCGAATTTATGTCAGACCAGTCCAAAACCAGAATAATGTTGTCAAATCAACCCAAAATTAAGGCCCTATAGACCCAATTTTACATGACTTTGAATCAATAATAAACAAACAAATAGTGACTTTTAAAAGCCAAAAAAAAATACACATTGTTGTTTACTTAATGTACTTTGACAATTTGTGGTTCGAAACATAATATTGAAAACTTCACTCGATCAAAAATAACTCCGAAGAGGAGGCTAAATTCGAATATTTTGTGAAATTTTTCTTATTTTTCATGAAGCTTATGATAGTTTTACTTTCAAAAATCATATCTACGAAAAGCTCATAACTTAAAGAAGAATAATTTGTGGTTACATTTTGCATCGTGGTTTAATTATCAAAGAAAAAAGGTTTTTTTCTCCTATTTCGCCCTATCAAGTACGCGGCGAGCGTCGTAACTGCCACTGTACAAGGCGCGCTGATATGAATGTTATTTTAATGTCCTTTACGTCGATATTCGTACTGACAGACATCGACCTGCTAATTTTCGGGTCTATAGGGCCTTAAGCCGATGCGATCAGTAAAAGGCTCCAGAAGAGCAACCAGTCTCTAGAAACCGACCAAACCGTGCCGTATCAGTGTTTTTACGACTCTACACATAACATTCATGGAACTTTTTAAATAATTATTAATTACGTATGTTTTTACCGGCTTTTATCCATTTCTTTCGTTTTTCAATAAGCCATGGCATGTGAATACTTTTGGCTGGAAAATAGTAAAATTTTATGACCCTGAAAGTAGCAGACAACAGACAAAAAAATTTTTGGATCGTATCTCGAAAAAAAAAATATTCCTTAAATTAAAACTTGTAAAATTGTAAGTTATTTAATTCTCTAGATGTGCTATTTATTTTATCTAGATGTGCTCTAATAAATTATATTGTTCGATTTTCCTTTATTTTTCTTGTATTTATTAGAACATCCGGAATACAACAATGCATTTCAATTCTTGAAAATACTCAAATTTCTCAAGAAATCTTATAATTTTCCGTAGCTTGACTTGAGCTTGACAATAAAATTTTCGCATAAGTTTCGGCTTCTCGTCACTAGTGGCAGTGTCGTCACTGTGCACGGTCCCTATAGTATAACCTCATTGGTTATTACCATAAACCTATAATGCTAAAGACCAACAAAGAGTGCGAGAGAGAAGAAAATCCTTTATGGAATTATAACAAGATGAAAAGAGAGAGGCAGTGTAATGTAAATTGTAACCACTTTTATTTGACAGGTCGTCACCAAGTCGTCACTCGTTTTTATGCCCTTTCGGTATTTGCAATTTATTGTTTAAATCCTTTATTATTTTCAACAAATACTATTACATATAACAATGGTAACTTGTTCTGTGAGTGATTGCAGTGTAAATCATAGGAATAATCCTGAAAAATATACATTTCACAGGTAATTAATCTTCATGTCCTAATTGCTACATGTGTTTATTTTCGCTATATTCTGTCTTTAGTTCTCTATTTCAAATAAAATATTGTAAATCCTGCCTTTTACTTTCATATTTTGCGTAATTAAAGGTACTATTGTTCTTAAATTACACAATTTTTGAAGAAACATTATTCATCAAAATTGTTTACATATACGCTAGGGCTTGAATAAAATTTATCGATATGCTTATCGGTATTTAACATTAACATAAAACTAATCTAAAAATGTAATGGGGGTGTAAGGGTATTATGATATGTATTTAATTTAAGAATAAGTAATATACTATGTTTGTCGTTTACTTTCAACTTTATATTTGCATTTCTATTAATGTAAGGGCTTATTTGTCAGTTAGCTTTTACCTGAGTAATAAGTAAGTAACTTTATTTTTATTAACCCTTATAAGAACCTCATGTCATAACATATCCGACGATGAAAAATCACCACAAACGAAAATGTGTATCTACTTTTCAATAGTCACCTTTTTTCTGCCAAATAAAATATATGATACTCAATTTGAATTACAAAATCTGTCAAAGTTGCATATAATTTATTTCTCATAGAAACGCAGGTAAAATAACTCGAACGGACTATTATTATTTTATCAAAAATCGTCACGACTTTTCGGGTTGCCAGGTGGTCTAGATACGACTATATATATAGGAGTTTGTAGCGCGAAGTTACTCGAGCACGTTTTGTACAACGTGGCGTTAGCAGACCGTGAGTAAGACAGAGACAGATGAAGCGTAAAAAATAAGTTTCAAGGTTTGGCCATGAAACGGCCGCGTCCCCATCACCCAAGGGTGCGTCCACATTTGTATCATTTGCGCGATCAGATCCCCGATCAGATCTCCGTCGCGTATCATCGAAGCGTGTCAAAATGATACGCGTATCATGATACGCCCCGATCGCTATTAACCGCGTATCTAATACATGCCGTATCAAATACTCGCATGATCGGCAGAATGATATAATAGGCGTCCACACTATGACACGCATACTTGATACGGCGCGATGATCGCGACGGAGATCTGATCGGAGATCTGATCGCGCAAATGATACAAATTCTGGACGCTCCGTTAAGGCTCGTCCACATTTGTATCATTTGCGCGATCAGATCTCCGTCGCGATCATCGCGCCGTATCATGATCGCTAGTGCGGACGCAAAATGATACGCGTATCATGATACAAAGTATCATGATACTGAAAGAAACAGAAACAGAGGAAAATTTTGGGTAAATCTGTATATATATGTATTCGTAAATTCTTCTTTTTCGTCTTTTTTTTAATCAGCCATGATCACAGTTAATCTTGCTTAAAAATTTGCACAGATATAGGACTTTGTTTATATTATGCCTCATTTACATTTGGATCACACTTTTTTGTTTGGAAGTTTTACCTCCCTCACCCCTGGTGAAAAGGGGCGTGCGGTGTACCGTTTGAATGTCTACGATTCACGACGACGGCGCTGCGCCGGGGACTTAAGTAAGAATAGTTATTGTAGAATAACCAAGACTGAGACCCACGTACAAAATTTCGCGTTAGGGCCTGATTAAGTGATTACACCTACACCCTTAAGGATTTGCGTTGCTATATTACTCTTTAACGAGTTTAGTGTGATATAATATTCTACAGGACGCTATCTTTTCCCCCTAATTCCTGTACCTATAATATACTTGTCATTATAATATTGCAGATAGAAGTAAACACTTCGTTTCCACTTCCATCATTAATATTAGTGACAGTCTGTCAATGTGTGTACTCACCGAGCTCCTCAAGACTTGGCACCCCAAATCTGTCGTCATGATCTTGCAATATTGGCGTCATAGCTCCGTTCATCGTTTGCTTCGTGATGGTAGATTCGGCTCGCGGCGGAGGTGGCATACTCGCAATGAGCGCTTGAAATTGGTGGTAAGTTAACGGAGCTTTACCACCATTGCGCTCAATAATGCTGCGGAGAAATCATAAAAATGTAAAACGAATTTGTTCGTAGATTTATAAAATAACGACCATGTAAGTACATACTACAAAAGTGTCATAAAAACTAGTTTAAAAAAAATTGAATGGTCGATTCGAAATCCGTAAGAATTAGGATGTTTGTCACTAGTTGCGCTGGGTTTGGTCGTACCCGGAACTTTGCGTAAGCGGGCAGTAGAGTACCATGGGGTTCAAGTGGGTAGACGTCCGGGGAGTTTCACATACCCCGGCCGATGTCTCAAAGCCGCCAGGGATACGCAAAGCATTTCTTCAAGTTTGTGACTCACCTGTCCAACTTATACAATGTGTGGGATACCCGGGATACCACAGAAATGCCGACTTCCTGGCATTTTGTTGTAATATTTTGATCCCGAACACGCCCGTATGGCTCGGGATCTTCTTCGAACGTGAGAAACGTAGTTCCCCATTCTCGAAAGAGCTTTGGTAGAGCATCCGCTGGCTGACCTCTCACGACGAACAGCCGCGAGTTTAGTTTCTTCAGACTATTGTCCAAATCTTCGAGGCATTGCAGAAGAAACCTTGTAAATAATGGGCACGAATTAATCAAACTATCATAAGATGTCGTAAAAAGCCGAGATTACAATACATACCTCCATTTATTGATTCCTACGTTAGAAGAGCTCGCGAACCAAGGGTCGATTATAAAAACACATCGGAAGGTGGCTGCATTGCGGAGGCCTTCTCGTAAAGCTGGGTTATCGTGAAGACGCAATCCCTTCCGGAACCAATGAACAGTGTGTTTCTCGTGTGGCTTAAGAAAAATGGGTTTGGGTACAGGCGGTGGCGGTGGGGGCGGCGCTAGCGGCTCAGTACTTGGAGTTACCGACGCTCGCAGCGTCTTAGCGGCACCGGACATAGCTATGTCACAGACATCACTGTGGAAAAACTTGTTGATATAAAATATGACTAAAATTATACTTTAATGCGCTCCCTAATTGCGAATTGCTGTTTTTAGGGCTTCACGCGAGAGCGAGATTTTTCTCGTCTCGTCTATCGGCAATACCGAGACCACATACAGGGCAACCCGAGAGTCTCGTTTTGGGTCTCGTTAATTTTTTTTAATGAAGTTTTTATTCGAAAAATCAGAAAAGGTCCACTTAGAAAACAAGATATTTTACAAAATATAAAATCTGGTAACCATCCAAACTGCATTTTATCATATAAATACGCTAGTCATAAAATATTTCTTATTCTCTTTATTATATTATAGAAATAAATCATTATTTACAATTACTAAGCGAGACGAGACGAGACAACTGGTAACGAGACGAGACCGAGACTTAATTTTTTGAGGATTGACGAGACCGCGACGAGATTTTTGTTACTCTCGCTTTTCGTCTCGTGTGAAGCCCTAGCTGTTTTTAAGCAAACAACTATGACAAAATTGTTTTATTGTGGCTTACGAAATGGTGCTTGCAAGGGATAAGTGCAAATCTACGCCATGCTCTAGCCAAAACCATATTAGGGCAACCAGCTTCACGTGACACGTCTATTGCTAGGACAAGCTATCAATTCTCCAAATTTTGACAGCCAACCAATCACAGAGCCTGGGTACGGTTCCCTTAGTAGGGGAGCCCAAAAGGGGATTTTGAGCCATGCCCGATATGTCAGGTTAAGCTTGTATAAGCTTCCTAAATGTCTCTAGTTAGCATGGTACAAACATCTGATTTCCCAGTTGGCGGATTAAAAAAGTTTTTTTTTCCAAGTGTTGAAATGTCATACACTTGTAAGATTAAGATAGGAAATGTTAAGTATACTCCAAAGTATCTACCACGTAAAGAACTGGTGATTTAAAGGTAAAGTAAGCCTGTAGGGACATTTTAAAATAAAATAAAAAAATAACTTTATTTTTAATAAAATAAGCTTTACAGATGGTTTATGTTGCACTCTATTAAATTATATAGTCCTTGTTGTCTAAAATCTTATAAAGTATTACCAAATATAATAATTATTTTAAATATTTTCATAACTGTAAACTGGCTGTAGCCTCTCAACTCAACGCGAAAATAAAAACGCTCATATATTTTTTTTTTATCCGTTTAACCATAGCTGGGCATTAACTCGTTAATGCGTTAATCGTTAATTAACGAAGTTAACATTTTGATTAACGAATTAACTTTTAAGTTAAAGTTAGAAAATGTTAACGGACACGTTAACTTCCGTTAATATGTAGAAGTCCGTTAATCGTTAATCCAATGCCTACTATTTACCGCACAGCGCCGCGGCGTGGCGCGAAAAACAGGTTCAGACGTACAATCTGTCAAGATATAAAATTTTCTAAACGTAATCACGCTCAAAAGGTGGTTTTCTCTTTGTTTTACCACAGAGAACGCTTATACACTTTAAATATTATCACCTTGCCCATTTTTATCTCGATTTAATAATGTTTTCATATTTTTATATGATTTCAAAATTATGTAAAGTGTTACATTTCAAAGTTGTGTTAGCTTCCAGAACCTAAACCAACAGGTTTTTTAAGTACCTACACTAACGCAACGATATAAATATGCAATTTTACACAAATTAACGGATTAACGATTAACGTTAACTTGCGTTAATTCTTCCGAAATGTAACGCTTTAACGTTTAACGAAGTTAACTTTTTTTGTAGCGGATTAACGATTAACGAAGTTAACTATTTGATTAACGGTGCCCAGCTATGCGTTTAACCTAGTCTACAAAACCTGCTAGGCTTCACAATACTCTACTAACTACATAGAAAGCACTTTGGGCTCCCCAACTACTTTAAATTAGTGGTTTTTTGGTCTTTTCACTCCGCGCTGACCATATGAATACTGAGTCAACTTTCAATTTGAACCAAAATGCCCGCGATCGCGTCCCGCGTATACTGGTAGAATATAACTTGACTCAGTATTCAATGCGCAAATTTAAATAAGTCAGTAGATGACTCTGTATACGTCATTTTATTTCCGGTATTAATCCTTCGATCGGAGGTTCTAGGAATTCCCATTGTATTCTTTTGTTCTCGCGATCACCGGTGCTCGCGCGGGGCCTGAAAGATTAATAAAGATACAAACTTTTTTTTAAAGCCAGCAGGTAGATTATGATCTAATTAGTGTAAATATACCAAAAAGTGCAATTTGGAAAATTTGTTAGTTGACTCAGTATACTTAGGGGCAGTCGATTTATACCGGCCTTAGATCCTATTAGTTATAAAAAGCAAAATAAACTCAGATTTTTTGTATGTGAAAAATAATAATTTTTTTCTATGTGAAAAATATGACCTTTTTTACAAGGTCTATCCATGACCGCCATAATCAAATAACATCTGACCTGGATACAATCTTAATCCTTCGATCGCGCATTCTTGGAAATCTATTGTTAGTCTATTGTTGTCGCGATCACCGGTGATCTTATGGGACTTGATAGGTTATTTAACCCTTTCGGACCTGTTGGTATGTATATGTCCCATACTTCAGATGACTGTTGGGACATATCATCCCATGGATATGTAACTGAGGACTGAGGCTCTAAATTTACTTTATAAATGGGATTATACATCCCATATCGTAAATGGATCTTCACTTTATACATTGACAATGGTAGTTTTTGTCTGGCAACATAATTTTTTAGTCTGTGGTAATTTATAAAGGACACGGAAAAGACGTTACACTTTTGATAAAAGATTTAAATTGTTTTAAGGCTGTTTTCAGGTAAGTTTTTATATCTATTACGTTCTGTAAGCCAATTAATTTATGCTAACGATATTTTCTTTGCAAAACATTGGGATTTTGATACACAATTTTGATTTTGGGACACTGGATCCCATCAGTCTTTTTTAAACTTACTTAACGAGATTGAAGGAGATTTCATTGCTATATGCGGATTTACAATTTCTATGGAAATACTGCTTTTGCTGCTTCTGCATGATTGTGTATTTGTTTCAGAATGTCTTAAAAACGCAAAATTATAAAAAAATCGCTGAGAGAAGATGCGTGTAATAGTTTTTTATGTAAAAACTGTTTTGCATCATTTCACCTTTCCTGATGCCCATATTCTTCTCTCAGTATTTTGCCTTCTGCTCCCGTTTTTTTTAATTCATATAATTTTTTAGTCTTAAAATACTAAGCAGACATAATGTTTTTTAATTACATTCAATAAATGGTAAATATAACATAATTGTTTCATTTATAAAATTAAATTTATAATACTTCCAAAAAATATATGGAAAACCTGCTCAAATACAATGGGTTTCAAGACTGATGGGACATATTGTCCACCTATCATATGAAATCTAGACTTTTAACCATGGTTAAAAGTCTAGATTTCAGCCATTAGAAAAAGTCTAGATAGTTTTCATAGTAATCTTATTTCAATATAAGTATTTTACAATGTTGTAATGTGTGAAGATTCATATTTTAAGTTTCAGTCTAAGAACTGTAGCCGAAAGGGTTAAGTGCATGTAAATATAATTATTATTAACAGGCTAAGAAAAATTATTCTTAAAGATTTGTGAAACTTAGGATTCTTTAAGTTTTATGGAACTAATGGGTCTCTAGAATATCTGTTAACACCTCCATTGTGGGTATCGCAAACACAATAGATTTTCAATTGTTATGTGGCAGCCGCTGCCATTTGGGGATTGATGGGGTAACTAAGTACTACCAAAACTATTTAATAAAAGTTCCAATTTCATTTTAAAAATGTGTCTTATATAACAATAATGATACTATTTGAAGTGAGGACTTGCATTTATATTTTGATGATGAGAAGGTCAAAGATTAGCCAGTTTATTAATAAAAAAAAAATCGGTCAAGTGCGAGTCGGACTCGCGCACGAAGGGTTCCGTACTGTTATTGAGCGAAAGTTGGCAAAATATTGTGTTTTTTTTGTATGGGGTACATTTGTGGCTTATGTCACTTTTTATAAAAAAATCAATAAAAATGTGACTTCTGTGTGAAATAAAGTATTTTAAATATATTTCGCGGGAATGGTATTGCAAAATAAATAGATGTGAATATAAATTTATGTAGTAATAGTATGAAATTAGCTAATTAATGTCGATTGTTTTTTTGGATGGGAAACGAACCACCTTAAAGCAACTGTTGTTATAAAACCACTTTCATAAACGCAACATTTAATACAGCTATCAAAGAAAGTTCTCCCAAGGATTTATATAGCCATACCAAAGACTATATAAAATGACATTAGATTTCATCTGAAATAATCTAATATTTATTATCCCATCAGTCGTGGCAAAACGAGACACAATAGCTTTTTCATTGTTATCGCGGCCGGATGTGGCCGCTTGGGGCTTCATGAATTATGGTTCTGTACCAAAAGGGTAAAAATGGGCCCCTATTACTAAGACTTTGATGTCTGTCTGTCCGTCTGTCGCTGCATCTCAAGAACGGTGACAGCTAGAGAGTTGAAATTTTCGCAAATTATGTATTTCTTTTGCCGCTATAGCAATAAACACTAAAAACAAAATAAATCAAATATTAACGGGGGGCTCCCATACAGCAAACTTGATTTTTTTGGCATTTTTTGCTCTATATCAATAATGACTACACATAGGCATTTGAAATATTAACAAAATACTTAGCAGTTAATACCGTAGTTAATAATAAAATTAAAATAAAATAAATATTTCAGGGGGGCTCCCACTCAAAAATACATTTTTTTGGCCTTACTTTGCTCTAAAATGGTAGGGAACCCTTCATGCTCGAGGCTGGTTCACACTTGGCCAATTTTTAATATTATGATCACAGTAGGTACTTATATTTTTGTAAAGCGTATAAGCGAGGAAGATATTTGCCTATTATTTGAGACAAGTGATGTAATTTTTGTAAGGAAACAAATTCAATTCGTAAATAGACTCAATAAAATCACTTACAAGTACAGATTTTTATAGAAATAATATATTTTCTAGAAGATAAGCCACTGAACACAATGTTGAAGGTTATAGCTACATGTTTAATCTAGAAAGTTTCATGCTCATGCTTAAGCAAAAATGAATTCTTACCTTTGTAATTAACTTTTATCACTCACGGTAATAAAAATATCGATCACTCACTTAGTCATTACATTTCTACAAAATATTGTATGTATTGTATAACTTTAACATTCAATCAAAATGTGCCCAGGGAAAAACTTCACTCGCAATAGATTTTGCAATGAGAGCAGGAGCACACACAAACGGCTGAAAATTAGATAATATTCAATACAAATCCATTATTTTATGAGATAAATCATACAATTCCAGGCTGATCATTATTATGAAATTCGTCCAAGCTTCTAGAACATGTAAATTAGTAGTTTTGAAAGATAAATAGAAGATCACAACTTGAACACAGAGTACAGACTACAAAGCTTGTGCCTTGTAAAAATAATTATTCAATACCGATCCACGCCGTTTGCAACGTGACTTCGAATGCTTCGAATTTATACCTACATAATACCTACAGCTACAGAATGAGTGACTAATGACTATGTACTTACGTAGGTACTTACCTACATACGTATATATTATAAAGCTATATTATGTTTCTGTTTGATATAACACAGCCCACAGGTCTACTATCCACAGAAGAGCTACAATTGTGTAAATTACAGTAATTATTATATCGATCCGATAAGGTGAAAATATTGTATAAATGTATTCTGTGATTTATTTTACTTAATTACTTTATATACTAAAATGACCTTAATTGACATATTTTGTAATAATTAACCCAGATTACTAGTATATATTTGTAATAAACGATTAATAACTTAGAAAAAGAAACGAAAACGAAACTGTTTACGATTAATAATGATTTTTTTTTGGCACTGACACCAGCGGTGTACTTTGCCATATGCAAAGGTAGGGAATAGGCGGTGGAAAAGTAAAGTAAGTACGGAATTTAGGATTTCGGATCTAGTTAGGAAGTTTCATTACAAGGTTTAAGTATATTAAAGGTTAATTGAATTGCTACGTAAATATTGAGATAAAGACGAATAAACTAACTTGTTACATAAATTTAATAAAGTTGGTACGGAAGTAGGAAAGGGAATAGACATAGAGGAGAGACTATCATAAAGACAGGAGTGATCATACAGTGGACAGGAAAGAATAATATGATTTAAATCACCCACTTCCAAACCGCAATCGCAAGCATCATTGTTGCGAATTCGTATCTTTTTTAGGTGGGCCGGGGTGAGGACATGTCCTAACCTCATTCTTATTAAAGAAGAAGTTGTGCTTTTTGATAATTTAATTTTGAAAAACCAAGGTCTGAACTGAATCTCAGGTTGTATTAGCCTATACGAGGGCTGCTATTTATGTATCCGGAATTAAAAAAAGAAACAAACATATATCATTTAATATGGTTTTATTGCTTTTCAAAATATTCGCCGCGATGATCGACACACTTTTGCATACGCTGGAACCAATTTTCATAGCACTTTTTCCATTCTGATTGAGGTATCTCCAAAACGTGCATTTTGAACGCATCAACAGCCTCTTCGCGGCTCGAAAAACGTTGACCACGTAATTTGTTCTTCGCGTATGGAAATAAAAAGAAATCGTTAGGTGCCAAATCAGGGCTGTACGGCGGATGACCAGTCAATTCGATCTTTTGACCCTCCAAAAACTGAGGTGTGACAGCTAGCATTGTCGTGATGTAATATGATTCTGCGTTGTCGGTTGTCCTTTCTTATTTCTTCAAAGACTTCTGGTAAACAAATGGTCGTATACCATTCAGAATTAACCGTTTTACGATTCTCTAATGGCACTGTAGCCACATGTCCATTAATTCCAAAAAAACAGGCGACCATTTGCTTCAAAGTACTTTTTGCACGAGTAACTTTTGTTGGTTTCGGCTCATCTTGGAACACCCACACCGTTGACTGTTGTTTAGTTTCGGGGTCATATGCATAGATCCAAGATTCATCACCTGTGTAGATATTATAAACGGTTTTTGACGTACCACGGTTGTATTTTTTTATCATTTTTTTGCACCAATCGACACGAGCCCGTTTTTGATCGATTGTCAAGTTGTGCGGAATCCAACGCGAACATATTTTTTTTACAGCCAAATGTTCGTGTAACATCTTATGTATGCTCGTCATACTTATGCCTAAGGACGCCTCTATCTCGCGATATGTAACATGACGATCACGCATTATTAGTTCCCGCACAGCATCTATATTTTGTGGGACAACAGCTGTTTTTGGGCGACCTTCTTTATTTTCATCCGTGAGCATAGACCGCCCACGATTAAACTCACTGTACCAGTGATAAACAGTGGTTTTTGATGGTGCTTCATCTCCAAAAGTTGCGGTGAGTTGAATAAAGCACTGTTGTTGATTTAGCCCACGCCGAAAATCGTAGTAAATCATTGCACGAAAATGTTCACGCGTTAAATCCATGGCAAATGAAGACACGCAATTTTCAAAATGACGCCACAATAGAAAAATAATTGACAGTCACATGAAACAAAATGTATTCTTCAACCAAAGAGTTCTATTTTCAAATGTTGTAATTACTTTTTAAATATTGTTCTTGTAAGTGGCCAGTTCCGGATACATAAATAGCAGCCTATGTACTGTACACCTTTTTTAAGACTCGTTCGTGCCCAGTCCTTACTCCAATCCTGTTGGAGTAAGTCCTTAGCAAGGGAAGGCAAGTCATGACAGTAATTCATATACGGGAAAACATCTCCACTAAAAGCAGCGTCTTTGGCCAAAGCATCCGCTTTTTCATTTCCAAGAATGCCGCAATGACTCGGTATCCAGACAAACGTAACAGAAAAGTTAGCAACAATACATTTCTGCAAAAGATTTCTAATTTGAATGATTATAGGAAAACATTTTGACTTAAACGTAAATCTATTTAATGCTTGAAGGGCACTTAAAGAATCAGTAAAAATGACAGTTTTATAAAGTTTCGCTAGTAAAATGTAGTCTACCGCTTTAAATAGGCCATAACATTCTCCAGTGAATACGGAAGTTTGCGGCGGAAATTTGACTTTTTGGACTATGTTGTATTGGAGATGGTATATACCAACTCCAACACACTTATTATTAACTATTGACATTTTAGAGGCATCTGTGTATATGTGATGCCAACCTTCCCAATTATTGGTTGTTAAAATAATTGAAAAATGGTTTTGCATAATACTTATCAGATTTTTTTATACCTGTATCGTAACGGATATCTGGATTCAAAATAAGGGAATCAAAAGAAGATTGAAACAGAGGGTACACAGGTAATCTAAGAGTAGGGGCGTCAAGGAATGAGTATCGCACATAACTATTTAATAAGCAAGAGCGAGATTTGTGTAGCCAAAAATTATCCTTGTTTACTAAATCTAGCAGTTTTTTTAGTTTCGGAATAAGAGGGTGGTTTGAAAATTGCAGACAGCGAATGAAAAACTTGTCAGCCAAATATTGCCGCCTGAGATAGAGCGGTGGTTCACCACATTCTACCTGTAATGCATTTATTGGCGAGGAAGCCATGGCTCCACAAATGATTCTCATAGCTTTTGCTTGAATCTTATCTAACTGTTTGAAACCAGCTACGTTACAGGGTTCAAGAAGGAATGTTCTATAATCTAACACACTTCTTATCAATGCGTTATACAGTAATTTTAAGTTAAACGGGTGAGATCCCCACCACACTCCTGATAGGCACCTTATTATGTTTAAAGTGCGTTCACACTTTGACGCAACATACTCGTTATGAGCATTACCATTGAGTTTCGAATCTAAAATTACCCCTAAAAACTTTGCCTCCTTGCCGACTGGAATTTGCAATCCATTATATTTTACCACCACAGGCGGAGGTAAACGCATACGGGTAAGTAGAACAGCAGTACTTTTATTAACTAAAAGATCTAATCCATTTGCATCTAACCATATTTTTAGTCTTGCTAGACAGCGTGATAATCGAATAGAGGCCCTTGCAATGGATTGGTCTATGACATAAATTGTTAAGTCATCGGCATATTGCAAAAGATATAATTCATCATCTACATACTCTACATCTGTTAACGTAATGATTTCAAGTCTGAAGTCTCGCCAATAACTGCTTCTTCTAAATCTGATGTATAAATATTGTACAAAGGTGGACTTATTGGTGAGCCTTGGGGAAGTCCTTTATCTACAACCCGAAATTCCGTTGACGTTTCATTTTGCAAAGGCAGAGCGATAAATCTTTCAAGTAATATGTTTACAATAAAATTAATGAATATTATGGGAACACCTAATAAATGTAGCTTTCGCTGGAGTATATCTATTCTTATGTTATCATATGCTGCATTTATATCTAAAAAAGCCGCTAAAACCGATTTGTTTTATGTAAAAGCAATACGAACATCTGTAGTAATAAATTAATTAAAAATCAAAAAACCTGACTGCAAAAAATGTTAACTAAAAAGAACGAAACAAGACCTAATTCTGCCGGAGGCATCCATATTTTAATTTATACGACTCTTGCTTACGAGTTTCATGCCAGGATAAATAGAAGGTTACATAGAAAAATGTAGAAGAAGAAAGTAGATAATAAAATGCAGTCGGAGGCATGTCGCACCAAGTTTAACATTAATTCATAAATCATAAAATATTATGCCTCCGACTGCATTTTATTATCCACTTTCTTCTTCTACATTTTTCTATGTAACCTTCTATTTATCCTGGCATGAAACTCGTAAGCAAGAGTCGTATAAATTAAAACATGGATCCGATGCCTCCGGCAGAATTAGGTCTTGTTTCGTTCTTTTTAGTTAACATTTTGTGCAGTCGGGTTTTTTTTATTTTTACTTAATTTATTTTATTTGCGACTTTTTAGTTGTAGTCATCTAACCATTTCGACAATCAATCTAATAAAAAATTGAAAAACTACCGTGCTGATATAACCATATATCGTAGGTACACTTAGAAAAGTGTACCTACGATATATGGTTATAATACACTACAATACGTTATAATAGGTCTGTACATAGGTTTGGTACTGTTTCAATGTATGTTTCTAGTTTTAAGTACCAAATCATTGTTTTTTTAATACTTTGTCATTGAATTTTCATCTTGTTTCAGTAATGTCAGTTAATTTTTAATTAATATATATATTTTTTTATTAAATAAGGGGGCAAACGAGCAAACGGGTCACCTGATGGTAAGCAACTACCGTTGCCCATGGACACTCGCAACATCAGAAGAGCTGCAGGTGCGTTGCCGGCCTTTTAAGAGGGAATAGGCGTTTTTCGCGTGGGACGATGGCGAAAAGTTGCAGGTGGTATGATTCCGAACAATTCCTCAGAGCACTCCCCGTTATACAACCGATAGAGGATGCAGAGTGAAGCTACATCTCGGCGTAATTCCAAGGGGTCCAAGCTGTTTGAAACACTATGGCAGTCAACAATTCGAGCGGCCCTTCGTTGTATACGATCTAGAGAGAGGAGTTGGTATTTTTGCGCCCCTGCTCAGAGATGAGAACAATATTCCATATGAGGCCGAACCTGCGCCTTGTCGAGTTGTAGGCGTTGGTCCGGACTGAAGTACTGTCTCGCTCTGTTAAGAACACCAAGCTTCTTCGAGGCTAATTTGGCCTTACCCTCTAGATGATATCGGAACTGGACTTCGCTCGATATGTTGACGCCAAGTATCTCAATGCTAGGGGAGATGGTTAAATAATAATATTGGATTTATCCATGCAGGCGGATTTTGGTTTTTTCTTATTTTATTACTAGCGGTCGGCCGCGGCTCCGCCCACGTGGATGTCGGTGAGCTCTGCAAAAAGCATACCCAGGAAAGACTCGGTCAGCAAAATGATTCCCAGGTCAATTCACAGACTCCGACACTAACATCGACAACGCAGTCATTATACGCAGGCTGCACCCTGCACAGATTGTCTTCCTCCCGCACTCGCACCCGCCTTGTGACGCCAACTATCGTAATATTTTAATTTCGCCATAATTTCAAAACCAAATGTCCAATTTTATTCATTCAAAGACCAAATATTATCTACACAAACTGTACTTAGTAATGGAATAATTTATTCGATAAGGATTTAAAGAATGAGTAAAATAAACGCGTTTAAATGTAGTCCAAAAAAATATCAAGATTTTTAAATAAAAAAATGGTTATTGTGCCTCACTGGACATAGATAGGTATAGTGTGTCGCGGACTTTTTTGTAGATATTTGTAAGTTATACAATTACTTAGAATTTTATGGTTCTATCTTTTATAGTTTAGGCAGCGTACGTAAAATAAGTAACTTTTCTGGTTGATTTTTTACACCTTGCGTCCGAAGAACCCAAATATCTTACGGAACCTTATTTTTTCCAAAATAAAATTCAGCCTATGTTCAGCAAAAATAATGTAGAATTCCAATGGTAAAAGAATTTTTCAAATCGGTCCAATAGTTTCCGAGCCCAACAAACAAAAAATCAAATCTTTCCTCTTTGTACTATTAGTGTAGATTTATCGTTCGATTTAATATTAAAACTGCAAGTTATATACATATTTAGAATCAGTGTTTAAAATTCTTTATTTTGATACCCCACTCGATATGCTTGGTAAATTTTTATTTTTGTTTACCTCACGATATGGCGTCAAACATCCGCCATTTTGGTTTTTTCTTAATGTCACCTATCTAAGAACACTCGGGCTATTAAGACAAATCTAACGATACCTCAAATATGAAAATCCGTTTAGCCGTTCTGAAGATACGAGGTAATAAAGAATATTACATACATAGAAGATACGCGCTAAACACATAACCCTCCTGGCAGTCGGGTAAAAAGTGCAATATTGTCTTTTGTACCTTTTCCTTTTCGGAATCTATATTGACTTTTGGCTAGGAGGTTATGTTCAGGTGGACGAAAGTTCCGAACAAAAAAACATTGGGTTCCAAATTTAAACGTAGCTACTAGATATAATCGCATAATCTGTACAATTTTTAAGCACGGTCGACTGTGATTGGCTGATAAAAAAGACCATAGAGAATATAAACTACATGAGAAAAAAGAGGAAGAAGAAGTTTAAAACTCAAAGTTCGAATTTCATTTTCCTAAAATTGAGTTAGCTGGGTTTTTAATGTGTAATATTGGTAGAATATTAACCATTAGATATTCGTGTTCATGCACAAGTGTAGGAAAGTGATGTAATATCCAGAAACGTGCTATTTTGTGTTCCCTCCAAAACTCCATCGAAAGTTTCAGTAAAGCGTCTACCACTTTACTGAATCGACCGACTTGACTCCTGTGACTGTTTTGACTTTTACTTAGACTTTGACTAGACTTTAGACCTGACGATACATGAAAACGATGATGAAAATTATAATAGGAGGAATATGGTTTTCCCGCCATATTCCTTACCTTTTTTTCCTTGTCTGTGGCACAACATACACATCCTTTGTGTCAAGTTGCCAAAAAAGAAGAAAAAGAAAGAAAGAAAGAAAGATTTCGTGAAAATTATTTATAACAAAAATACAAAAATTGTAAATTAATCCTTCGATCGGAGGTTCTAGGAATTCCCATTGTATTCTTTTGTTCTCGCGATCACCGGTGCTCGCGCGGGGCCTGAAAGATTAAGTGGATTGATTATTGAAAAACGAAAGGTAAGCCATTGTAAAATGTAAATGTAACCGTAAATTGATAAATTGAAGCAAAACATAACGATATCATACCATGTTCTAATACAAAGTATGTCGTAGTATTATTTGCTTATTTGTACAATAATTTACAACTTAAACTATATTAATATGAGAAAGAAAAGAGAAGACATAGAAATTATTATAATGTATATCAGTATGCAGTTAATTTGGAAAATAATGAAATGTGTATCATGTGTATATTGTTTTATTGTAACAATACATTAGGTTATTAACTATACTTAATAATTTATGTAAACTGTATGGAAATGTAGTAAATGAAAAATGTTTCATTAATTTCAGATTTTTAGGTCCCTATACAACTAGTTTGCAACATTTTAGTCTGCAAGCAATAGCTGTTACCTCGATCGCGGATTGTAGGAAATCTTTTGTTCTCGCGGTCGCATGCGACCGCTTGGGAACAAAAGCAGCAAAGAGATTCAAAACAAGGAGATTTTAGGAGAAGGAAGGTATGGGATTATGAGTGGTACGGTCACCAAGGAAAAATCCTCTGAACAAGTGAGGTGGTATGCAGCTGGCCTGAGCCCACGCGATAGATTTCAGCTGTCGTATACAGGGTGTAAGAAAACAAAGTGTGTATGTATAAAGGTGCGGTCCACTGGATCGGAATCAGAGCGTAGGTACGCAGTGGACGGATTTGTTGCTTTGTATGTATGGTACTGACTACTATGAACTGCACTAGAAGTACTGGAACGTCATTCTGCGCCTGACAAGTATATGACGACACGACGTGCCGTCCGCACCGTACGTCCCGATTCCGACCTGGTGGATGCGCAGCTTTAATCCCCTCCCTATATAAAGTTTACTGTATAAGCCAATCAAGCAGTTAGTAGAGTAGCATAGACAGCTATTCTATTATATTTATAAATAAAATACACAAAACTGTACTGTAATATTATAATATTTAATTCATGAAGCCCCAAGCGGCCACATCCGGCCGCGATAACAATGATTATCGATTGAATCTGACGTCATCTTGATATCTGTCAACCGCCCGGCGACACCGCGACAGACGCGGTGTTGCGAGCCGTTAGGTATAACTAAAACTTAATTTTATACGATTCTAATAACATTTATGTATTGCTACAATTACTATTATAATTATATTAAGCTATTTTTCACATTTTCTTTCAACATGTTTGCCAGAGCAACGATTTGAATCTAATATAAGAATTTAAATCTACGTACCTATAATTTATCAAGACTTCCTTACTTAAAATAAAATAAAAGAGGTTTTATTACTTTAATTAACTTTTATTATCATCTTTGCACATATATACATGAAATAAAAACTAAACCCCAGATGTCCCCAAACATTTTTTTCTCACAACACTTGTTTTCAAAGTGGGTATAAAAACTCGTCACAGTTAATGTCAACAAAAAAGGGTCTCATGTTTCTTACTATTGTGAATGACTCAATAACGTTAGTAGAAATAAACAAAAGCTTGTGGATTAAATCTGTTTTATTGGTTAATTTACCTTATTACCCTATTTATTAAGTTATGTACAATATTTTTTATTGAAATAAAACAGTTATTTGAGCTCATTTCTTTTTTATTTTTTAAAATTTTTGGTATGCTTAGAGTGAAAGGTTTTGCACTTAAAAATTTTAACTTCAGTTTCAAATTAAAAAAATAACGGATGTTTATTTTTTTTCTTCTAAGTCCGACCTCTTGTTACGTAGTATACAGTTTACATCCTCTTTGGTTATGTTTTTCAGTACACCATTCCAAACGATTCTTTACGAGATGCTCTGCAATCTTTAATAGCACTTGTCGCAACCACCTCAGTGGAGGCGAAAACTATGACTATAACTCTGCTGCGTCTACCTGTGTGGGCACACATGACAATTTCGCCTATGCGGCTAGTCCACACTAGACTATGGCATTCTATATCCTGATGGCCTAGCAGGTCAATGACCGCGTAGGCTGCCAACTAAACTATACACACGTATCCATCTGGTAATCACCACATAAACGATGAACACGGTTTCTATACTGTGCAGTCGCCTCCAACCACCCCTTACAGCGACCCCTTACCACACGGCTCAACCGAGCATTCTATAGCTAAGGTCTATATCAAACCCACTCAACAGTAGGCAGTAAACACTAAATGTGACCAACCGGCCACAAACGACTACAACACCTCGTATAGATAACTAAACGATCATCTCATTGTTCGCAATCTAAATACAGTATCAACATGTTACATATTACTATCTAGACGATTATATACATAACAGTTTCGAGGCGTTGGATATCCTCGATGAACTGAACACACAGCCTAAATAATAACGTTTTTGATCACATTTGAATAATGATGATAATGACTCACCGATAGACTGCGCTGCGTGCTCGCCCGTCTGCGGTTCTCGATCGTCTGTCTGACAGCGGCTGTCATTAGTGACATGTGTCACTAGTGACAGCGGCTGTCACTAGTGATATGTGTCACCAGAGAATATTACAACTACCCTCCTATTAATATATAAGAATACTGTTGTTTACCTTTGTTACCTACAAGTTCGCGCGATTCGCGACAGCACTGATGATAAGACTATTGGGCGATAGGAGGAAGCTGAAGAGGGAGGTTTTCCAGGTTTTAGAATGGGAATAACCTTCTGTGTTTTCCATGAATTTGGAATATTACCTGATAATAACATTGAATTAACCAAATCCAAATAATATGTTCAAATTTCATCCGAAGCGTGTTTAAAAAAAGAGTATGGGATTCCATCAATGCCCGGAGCCGAGTCGTTTAAATTTGCGACTAATATTTGATTGAGTTAAGTAACTTAATATAGCTGATATTAATTCAAGTACTGAAATATTATTATCATTGTTTGCTATTAAAGCTGAGCCATTAGAACCCATTGGCGGATTATAGTCTTTAATTAAATTAAAATGAGCTGTTTTATCATATCCACTAATTGTCTTAGGTGGTGTCCTAGGTTGTCTGAACACAGTTTTTTTGTATGATTCTGTGGTTGTTTTATTTACAGAGCTATTTCTGGGTGGATTTTGTTTTTGTTGGTTTAAGAAAGGAGGAGAACTAGGAGAAGATAAAACAGTTGAATACAGTTTTGAGATAGGAGGGTGGAGTTTTGAAGCTTCAGCATATGATAAATTTTTGTGAGCCATGGATTCTTTTATTGATTTTTGTCTGTGAAACTCGGGACAATTCTTACTAGTAGCTATATGGGAAGCTTGGCATAAACAACAAAATACAGAATCCTCATCTACTGAACATTTGTCACCCGAGTGACTCTGACCACAACGGAAACATCTGGGAGTCGATCTGCACTGTGACTTAACATGCCCATACCTACAGCAATTGTAACACTGTATGGTAGGGTAAATGTATAAGTCAACAGGCAAAGAGTTATAACATATTAAAATTCTTTTAGGTAATGTTTGGCCGTCAAATGTAAAAACCACAGACTCAGTATTAACAAACTGTGCAGAATTATTTACAACACTTTTTTTTTCTTTAAACGCCTTAATTTTAAAATTTCCCCACAACCATAAGGCAGAGTAACGTTAGCCAAAATGTCATCCTCAGTCCAATCTGCTGGTATACCTCGAACCAAGCCTACTCGGCAAACTTGGAAGGAAGGAAGAAAAACCTTGTAATTATTCAACTTTAAATTTTCATCATTGATAAAATTATTGGCATCAGAAAACACTGAGAAAGATAAAGATAATCTATTTCTGCCAATCCTTTTAAGGCTGCCATTCTCAACATTTTTTATATTGTTATTTTTAAGGAAACGACCAAACTCTACGGGGTGTAAAGAGCAATTTTCGTTAGAAGATGAAATCTCTTTCTGAATATGTACTACGTAGGGTGTAGAGTCAGTGTCGGTGTACAGTAAACGACTTACACGGGGATTAGCCAAGCCCTGGCTTTTCTCTTTGATATCAACTCCATGTGTTTCCTGAATATTATTTAAGCTGTCTTTGTTTTCTGAATCACTGAAACACAGACAGTTGACATCTGGTTTAGTTTTATTAGGATTTTTCTTAATTTTCTTGTTGCATTTTCTGCAAACTCGTCTGGATGTTGCAGGGCGTTTGCGGTTTGAAGATGATGAATTATTAATCGAAGAATCAGTGTCCATAGAAGAATCGTTAATTTCTGTTGTCTGAACAGTTATAAATTGGCCAGCAGGGGGGCACTCCGGCCCCCCCGGGTCCACATCCATATTTACAAAATACTATATACAAGAGACTTACCAAAATGCGCAGAAAAACGATAAAAACTAAAAGAAACTAAATAAATATAAAAAGAAAACTAAGTAACTAAGATATTTACAATAAATAATTCGAAAAATTATTTTTTCCAGAAAAAACACGAGAGATATTTTTGGAGATTCCCGCGCCTTTTCTATTAATGATTGATAGTGATGACATAATTTTTTTTTCTGGATTCTGGATTAAAGCGCTTATTCCACTTATCCTAGCTAGTTTCCTAGGTAGGATCCTAGCTAGGAACCTAGCTTTCTAAATGTTATTCCACTTGACTAAATCGGAAACGATTTAGGATCCTAGCTTTCTAAATGTTATTCCACTTGACTAAATCGGAAACGATTTAGGATCCTAGCTAGGCTAGGAACCTAGCTAGGATAAGTGGAATAAGCGCTTTATCTGGGAATAACGCCAGGAGCATTGAGATAATAAACACTAGGAGAGAGCCTTATATCGGTGGATAAGCGTCAAAAGCGTGTAATGTTATGTCCTACTTACTCGGACATAACGAAGGAGTCGGTCTGCATATTTCATGTAATAAAAGTGTTAATAAAGGTTTTTAGTGAACATTTTATGTTAGATATTGTTGAGTTTTGTGGTTCCGCTAAATAATAAACCATAAGAATGGCCAAAGAATGCCTCAAACACGTGGATTTAACATTAAATACGGAAGTTTTGAACAACGATTTTTGGGCTTTTCAATCGGTATTTTTGTAAGCTAAAAAGATAATTTATAAGTTTAATAATCCCTTATTTGTGCTATATATGGCATTAGTGGTATAAATGTCACATCAATTAATAATTTGTCTACAAAAATTGCATAGCTTTTTACGGGTGTTTACGAATTCTCATTACTTGAACTATAGTTTATCGATATCATGAACTAAATGACTTTCTTTTCTGTATATTAATGTGCTTCGAAATGATCGACAAATAGAAATATTCAAGAAAATAAACGCACACTACTTGTATGAAAATAAGCACAAAATGGCCACGCGATGACGGGCCATCCACTTGACTAAATTTAGTCACTAAATCATTTAGATATCTAAATTTAGTGACATGGAATAAGCGCTTTAGCTAGCTAGGGAGAGCCATGCTTCGGCACGAATGGGCCGGCTCGACCGGAGAAATACCACGTTCTCACAGAAAACCGGCATGAAACAGCGCTTGCGCTGTGTTTCGTCGAGTGAGTGAGTTTACCGGAGGCCCAATCCCCTACCCTATTCCCTTCCCTACCCTCCCCTATTCCCTTCCCTTCCCATCCCTACCCTCCCCTATTACCCTATTCCCTCTTAAAAGGCCGGCAACGCACCTGCAGCTCTTCTGATGCTGCGAGTGTCCATGGGCGACGGAAGTTGCTTTCCATCAGGTGACCCGTTTGCTCGTTTGTCCCTTATTACATTAAAAAAAAAATTTACTTATCCTAGCTTTCTAAATGTTATTCCACTTGACTAAATCGGAAACGATTTAGGATCCTAGCTAGGATCCTAGCTTCTAAATGTTATTCCACTTGACTAAATTTTTTAATATCCTAGCTAGGACTTCCTAGCTAGGATAAGTGGAATAAGCGCTTTTTTCTGATTGATTTGAAAGGGATGAAAGGGGTGACACACGTACGAACCTAAAGTACGCGAGTTTTAATTTCGCGAACTTACTCGTGCTACACCCTTGGGTTATTACGTCAGGGTAACTAGAATGAGTGTTCCTATATAAAATCCTTTTGCTAACTGGATTACCGTTTATTACGCAAGCGACCACTCGGCTTGCTGCTCCAAGAACACTGAACTTAAACTACAATTTTACAACTTACAAGTTACAACATGTGCATCGAACATCGATATAATATAACATTACATCCATATAATGTGACATCGATATAATATAAATTATAATGTGTCCCCAAAGATTCCCCCCCCCCCCCCTTTAAAAAAGGAAAAACAAAACAACATTACAAGACACAAAAAAATAAAAGTGTAGACAAATTTTCAAAAAAAATAACAATAGACAAAATAATAATTGACAAAAAAGAACAATAATTTTGACAGTTTACAATTTAGATACACGCTTACTTATTATTATTTTATACCATAGTGACTATCATCATAAACACAAACATTATACATAACTACATAATATGTATAATATATACTTACTAAACAAGCATATAAAGATTCAAAACACGATTATTATAGTACTAAATAGGTACATACTTCGTAATGAATACGTTACGTGAATGAAATCGAAAAAACAATGGAAACTTTAAATAATAAGTACCTAAAAATAAGTTGTAAATAAGTTATAAGTTGTAAAATTACCTCTCGTCTGTCAAGACGTAAAAAATAACCCGACCTAAATAAACAAAAATGTGTAAACAATAAAATAGAGATCCAAAAAAAATGTCGCCAACACATGGTGTGAGCAACTGAGCATGGTGTGAGCCGATATTATTTCAAGTGTTAACATAAACAATTTTTTTTATGGTTTCGACTTTCGAGAATCCACTTGGCGCACATTTCAAGTATAGTTTCACCATCACAATATGTTAACGTAAATCGTCGGTTACAAAACTAATATCTACTACTTAAAATGAAAGATGTAGCTCGAGATTTAATCGACCGTTAACTTAAATCTGTGTTGGTGAAACTGGCGCTTAAAACTTAAAATTAACGAAACGTACAGGTCTTCGCGTAACACGACCTGATCGTGTCGTCATAGTACTTGAGTCGGTGTCAAATTCCTTATCGCGTTTGTCCGTTGCACTTGTAGTTGGTAAGAAATATGCAGGTTTCAATCGGTCGATAGAAACTTGCACATTTCTCTTAGGAAACTCAACCTTATACACTTTAGGTGAACGACTCAACACACGGTACGGACCGTCGTAAGTTGGCTTTAGTGGTTTATGTAACTCGTTACGAACGAAAACATATTCACAATCCTTTAGATCGGAATGAACAAAAAATGACGAATTACTGTGAGACTTAGGACTAGGTCTAAAACTGTTCAAAATGCCTCACAACTTTTGAACGTAAGTGAAATCATCACCTGTAGTGATTTCTCTTTTATTAAAAATATCGGACGGCAGGCGAAGTGTTTGACCGTACGTCATCTCGGCTGCACTTAGCTTACTGTCCGTGCGAATAGCTGCTCTAAGACCTAACAATACGGTTGATAATTCGTCAACCCAGGACGATGAACTTTGAGTTAAACGTGCTGTTAACGAAACTTTTAAACATCTGTGCCACCTTTCTATGGCACCATTGCTTTGTGGATGGTATGGTGTTGTTCGGATTTTATTGATACCTAGCAACACCATAAGCTTAGAAAATAAATCGCTCTCAAACTGGCGTCCCTGATCGCTAGTTATCCTTAAAAGACAACCGAAACGTGATATCCAACCGTCGTACACATACTTGGCTACTGTTTCCGCCGTAATATCCTTGAGAGGAAATGCTTCCGGCCAATGTGTACGTCTGTCTATCATAGTCAGACAGTACCTGAAACCTTCTGAAGTCATTGGGAGAGGCCCAATGAGATCAATGTGAACATGTTCTAATCTTCCGCAAGGTGGGAAAGCTTGCACGGCTGAATTAGTGTGTCTAACTACTTTTGTGCGTTGACATGCTAAACAGTTCTTAGACCAAATCCCAATGTCACGATTCATACACGGCCAAAAAAATTTACTAGACACCATTTTTCTAGACGAGCGTATGCCTGGATGTCCTAAATTATGTATCGTATCAAAAGCTAATCTACGAAAATGCTTAGGTAAATACGGCCTAATATTATTAGTCAATATTTCACAGAAAATAGGTTTGCTACACATGGGCATAACTATTTTTTTTAATTGAGTACGACTATTTACGTTATTTACGAGATGCGAGAGCTCTTCATCCGCGGCTTGAGCGTCTGCCAGCTCCTCATAATTAATAGAGGTGGGACAGTTTATCGTCTCTATGCGTGATAAGGAATCTGCTACCACGTTGTCGGAACCTGTAATATGTCGAACGTCGGTAGTATACTCGCTGATAAATGCTTATTGTCTTATCCGTCTAGGCGTTTCTTTTTCGCACCTAGTTTTTGTAAAAGCGTAAATTAAGGGCTTGTGGTCGGTGTAAATATGTAACTTACGGCCTTCAATTAAATCTTTAAAATGTCTTATCGCTAAATAGATTGCTAGTAACTCGCGATCATAAGTGGAATACTTGGTTTGGGCGTCTGAAATTTTTGCGAAAAATAACCTAACGGTTGCCACTTATTATTTACGTACTGCTGTAAGACTGCCCCGACGCACGAATTTGAAGCGTCAGTCATTAATGAAATAGGAACATCGCAACGGGGGGCAGCTAACATGACTGCGTCTTGTAAACACGCCTTGCACCGATCAAAAGCTTCGTCAGCATCTGGTGTCCATAAAATGGGAGTTTTGTCTTTTTTCTTCGCGCCACGTAAATAATTATTTAAAACTATTTGGTATTTAACGGCATTGGGAATGTGAGAACGGTAAAAATTCACCATTCCTAGAAAGCAACGTAACTCATGAATTGTTTTAGGTTTAGGATAATTTTTAATTATTTCAATTTTACTGTCTAAACGTCGAATGCCATCCTTAGATACTGTGTGCCCTAAATATTCGATTTCTGATTTTCCGAAACAACATTTACTTAAATTGATAGATATTCCGAATTGGCTAAAACGTTCGAAAACTTTGTGTAAATGTTTTTTATGTTGCTCTACAGATTCTGAAGCTATAATGACATCATCAACAAAAGTAAATAAAAAACCAAAGCCTTGAAGTACGGAATGGTCCATGAAACGTTGATAAGTTTGACTCGCGTTACGTAAACCAAAAGTCATCATCGGGAATTCAAAAAGTCCGAAAGGTGTCGTGATCGCGGTCTTCTCAATATCATCCGGAAAAATAGGTATACAGTGGTAGGCTCTAATTACATCGAGTCTAGAAAAAATTGTCTTACCATCCAACAAATAAGTAAAATCGTGCAACCGTGGCACGGGATAGCGATCCGGCTTTGTTATCGCGTTTAATCGCCTGTAGTCTCCGCACGGCCTTATTTCGCCGTTTTTCTTAGGGACTACGTGGAGCGGGCTAGACCATGGACTTTTCGAAGGTCGACATATTCCCATCTCCTGCATTACCTTAAATTCCTCCTTTACACGTTTGTACTTATCTGGTGGAAGTTGTCGAGAACGAGCGTGAACTGGAGAACCTGTCGTTTCGATGTGATGATACACATTATGCTTAGGACTATTCTTATCACTCCCTCTGACAGGCTGAGATGTGGATAATTCGGAGATCTGTGGCTGCTGCGAAGTCTCCATGATTTTGTCTGCCACAGTAGCTAGGTTATCCACTAATTACCGTTACTTAATTTTCCACTAGTTAATTTATTGCCGACGCGTCACTAAGCTCAGGCGTGGCCTGCGCTGGCCCCTGCTGGGCGGCGGGCTGAGATGACTGTTCCGGTATCGGATTCATCACAAAAAATGTGCACTTAATAATTTGTCCCGAAAATAGTTCACAAAAGTCACTTATTGCACTGTGCACCACCAAATATAATTTTATTTGCGTTCGGGGTCACCAATGTTACACCCTTGGGTTATTACGTCAGGGTAACTAGAATGAGTGTTCATAAATAAAATCCTTTTGCTAACTGGATTACCGTTTATTACGCAAGCGACCACTCGGCTTGCTGCTCCAAGAACACTGAACTTAAACTACAATTTTACAACTTACAAGTTACAAAATGTGCATCGAGCATCGATATAATATAACGTTACATCCATATAATGTGACATCGATATAATATAAATTATAATGTGTCCCCACACTCGGCTCGCGTCGGTGACACACGAGAATCTTTCACACTGGATTATCATACCCCCAGGCTCGCAGCTCGCGGCTCTTTGTTGAAACACAGGCGATTAAGATCTTCGAGCCATAAGTCCGCGTATTTACTCGCGTGTCTGTCACCCCCTTCACTTGACTACGATGTTGCCACTTTTTGAAGTGAAAACTTCTTTAGCGGCGTTGAGCACTTTTGTGGGATGGGTAAAAACTGTGAAACTCGCGTCAGATTCTCGTGCTGATCGAAAAACCTTGGAAAAACCGTAAGACGGTTGGAGAGTAGTGTTGTAACATCGAAATTGATTAATCGAACAATCGATTATTTTTTTTTGTTTGTTTTTTTTTAATAGATTTTCATAAAAAATGGGTTAAAAATTTAATCGATTGTAAGGGTTTCGATTAATTAAAAAAATCGATTTTTTAATAATTGATTTTCAAAAAAATGATAAAAAATGGGTTAAAAAATGCACAACGTTAATAATCAAGTTTTCACTTCTGCCGGCAGTCGGCACTCCCGGAGTGCAACCCGTCTTTTTTTTTAATTTCTTCACTAATATCCGAATATAGAATTCTAATTCTATTCTAATTAATAAGCCTTGTTCGTTTGGTTTTTTAACTGCGCATGCGCGGCTTTTGTGTGTCAGTGTGATTGTCATATTCTATAAAATACCGATCAATTTCTGTCAAAATCTGACAGGTATTTTAGAACATGACACTCAACTGACAAAAATTTATCGGTACTTTAGAATATGACACTCACACTGACAAACAAAAAAACCGCGCATGCGTAGTTGCAAACTGAAACGAACAAGGCTATTGACATGCTGTAACTTGTAAGGGACAGCTTAAGCCTTAAAGCTAAAAAAAAATTGTTGTCAGTGACTCAGTCATCAGATCTAGGAGGATAGACTATAGGAGAGAGCCTTATATCGGTGTATAAGCGTGAAAAGCATGTCAAGTTGCGACCGACCTACTCGGTCATAACAAAAGAGTCGGTTTGCATATTTCATGTAATAAAAGTGTTAATAAAGGTTTTTAGTGAACATTTTATGCTAGATATCGTTGAGTTTTATGGTTCCGCTAAATAATAAATCATAAGAACGGCCAAAGAATGCCTCAAACACGTGGATTTAACGTTAAATACGTAAGTTTTGATGAACGCTTTTTTGGCTTTTTAATTGGTATTTTTGTAAGCTGAAAAGATAATTTACAAGTTTAAAAATCCCTTAATCGTGCTATATAAAGACGTAAGTGGTAAAAATGTCACATCAAGTAATAATTTGTCTACAAAAATTGCAAAGCTTTTTACGTGTGTTTAGGAATGCACATTACTTGAACTATATTTTATCGATATCATGAACTAAATGACTTTCTTTTCAGAGTTATAATATGCTTCAAAATGATCGACACATAGAAATATTCAAGAAAATACACGCACACTACTTGTATGAAAACAAGCACAAAATGGCCACGCGACCACGGCCTAAGACGGCATCTATATTATAATACTTAATCTGTGCATCAGATGGTCATCAGTGTCACTGTCAGCTGTCAATCGTAGCATTCTTTTCTATAGTGACCCTCGCGAAATATGTACGTTTCTTTTTTGAGATTTTTAATCTTTTGTAATCTTCAAGCAGAATCGAAATTATTTGAATTTTGTTCTTAAATATAAATGAGCAATTCGTTATTTAGTTGCAGATACAAAGAGTTTATTAATAATTTGTTAAATAATTTCAGTGGGGGTGATAAGACTCAATCATGGGTCGTGTAATTCGTGCCCAACGTAAAGGTGCCGGTTCGGTGTTCGTATCACATACGAAGAAAAGGAAAGGAGCACCAAAACTTCGTTCCTTGGATTACGCAGAACGACATGGATACATCAAAGGAGTCGTAAAGGTGTGTAAGTATCTCTTTTAGGTTATAGCACTTAGCAGTAGCTACTTATATACATCCCATTCTTTATAAATTAATTCATGCCTGTTTAATTATTTTTACTGTGAACCACGTTCTGTCATGCTTGATAAGATGTTGATGTGATACGTTTTCAATCTCCTGAACTCTTAAATGGTTACATGTTACAACAACCATTCAAATAAAAGAAACTAGTAGTATAATTATTCATTACTATATGTATATTATGTTGTTAATATAATTAAGTTTGTCTGTTGAAATTGGTACAGTGAATGTGTGAGGTGTTTGTAAACAATTTTGTAGGTTAGGTGTTTGATTTTTCCTCTGCAAGACTATTTAGCTATAGTTGGTGTTTACTGAAATATAATAATTAATAATGTATTGCATGCAGGACATCATCCACGACCCTGGTAGAGGTGCTCCTCTGGCAGTGGTCCACTTCCGTGACCCGTACAAGTTCAAGACACGCAAGGAGCTGTTCATTGCCCCTGAAGGTCTATACACAGGTCAATTTGTATACTGTGGAAAGAAAGCCACCCTTGAAGTCGGTAAGTTTTTGTTAAGACTAACTTATATTTGTTATTGCTAGTAATAATTTATGAATACAAAATAAGTTGTATTGTCATTCAAAACATTTACCAAATAACATAATATCATTATGGTGTAATGAAATTTAATTCAGAATAGATTCATACTAAACTTGTACCATATCGTGAGCCTGGAAAAGTGTAATAAAATTGCATGTTGTGATTTTTATCTCAATATATCGATAAAATTAATAATGTGTGTCAAGAAGCGTAGTGAAAAGTTTCCAATGTAAGTTAAACTAAAATATTTGCTAAATATATATTCATAACTGCTTATATTTCATCATTTTTAAATGTTTTTTAGGAAATGTTATGCCCGTGGGTGCTATGCCTGAAGGTACAATTGTTTGCAACCTCGAAGAGAAGATGGGTGACAGGGGCCGGCTTGCCCGTGCCTCTGGCAACTTTGCTACTGTGATTGGCCACAACCCAGACGCCAAGAGGACCAGAGTCAAGCTGCCCTCCGGTGCCAAGAAAGTTCTGCCCTCAAGCAACAGAGGAATGGTCGGTAAGTGAAAGAACATTTTCAAATACTGTACAGAATTATCAATGTTAGTTTTCTATGATGACCTTTACTTACCTACTCTGAAAGTATCAATGATTACACAGAGGCTCTTTCTGAAGAATATTATTTTACATGGATTTTCAGTTTAATTCTAAACAGATTCTAATGATATAAAATTTCTACAGGTATTGTCGCTGGCGGTGGTCGTGTTGACAAACCCATCCTGAAGGCTGGTCGTGCCTACCACAAGTACAAGGTTAAGCGTAACTGCTGGCCGTATGTACGAGGTGTTGCCATGAACCCCGTTGAGCATCCGCACGGTGGTGGTAACCATCAACACATTGGTAAGACTATGTTTTATTTTCTATTATGATTTAAATAGTATTGCTCTGTTTTTATCTTTTCAATATACAATTTATCTGCTAGGCTGATAGTGACAGCTTTCAACTGAAAATGGATTGAGGCTGCAGTTGTTTTTGCATTATGGCAATGCAGTGTGGCCTGGCCCTTAGACATTCTACTATATCTGGATTCATTCATATTATCTTATAAGCCAAGTTATTTGTGGTCAAAGGCAAGTCAGAGCCCTGACATCACTATGAACCAAATGGATCAGTTGTGACTAATATAAGCTAATTCATGATCTTGTTTTATCATTACAGGTAAGGCGTCTACTGTCAAGAGAGGTACATCTGCTGGTCGCAAGGTCGGTCTTATTGCTGCGCGCAGAACCGGTAGGATTCGTGGTGGAAAGACTGAGGCAAAGAAGGAGGCGTAAAATGTATCTTGTGACAAATAAAAAATGTAAAATCTTACTTTCTTTTTTTAAATACTTACCCCTTTCTAACATTTTGGATTATCTACAAATGCTTTTGTTTTTAATTATAATTAAGGCTGCGTTTCCACTGAAGCGGAGCGGAGCTTAGCGGTGCCCGAATAGACCAATAGTGCTGTTCCAGCCGAATGACAGCGAAGCGGAACGAAGATTTCGAGCATGGTGATTGGTCAATTCGGCACCGCTAAGCTCCATTCCGCTTCAGTGGAAACGCAGCCTAACAGCTGGCTTAGCATTCGTAATAATGTATATTGCAGAAGAACAGAATGTCTTTTTTTAATAGTCTCATGAAAAGAAGTCTGTATGGTGACCATGCTCAGGGTACAGTACGGAATCCAATATAATGTACCATCAAGGAAATTGATTCCTAGGCAGTTGACGGACCTACGTCATTTGGTCGGATCATGTCAATTTAATATTAATTGTGATCTGTCGGCTCGGTTTGACATAATGCGACCAAACACTACATAGGTCCCCCATCTGCCTAGGAATCAACTTCTCTGATAGTACATGAATCATGATAATACTTTACTTTTTAAAATATTATGAATTCTAGCTATCCAGAGCTATTACTTTTGGAATCATTATAGTTGGGGAGGGGAAGAGGGGATTTCGTGAGTAGCTCGAGCGTGTCAGATTAAGCTTGCATAGGCTTCCGACATGTGTCATGGTATAGAAATCAGATTTCTCACGTGGTGGGTAAAAAAAAATTTTTTTTGATTATTGAAATGTCGGATCTGTCAGATTAAGATAGATGTTTAGTATAAGGTCTAAGCTAAATGATTTAGTCCTTGTTGTCTTAAATATATTTATAAATTACCTAAATAAGCAATTTTCTGAATATATTTTCTTTTTCAAAACTTTAAAATGGCTGCAGTTTCTGAACCCACCGCTAAAATAAAAAAACGCTCTTATTATTTTTTTATCAGCTTTACCTTATACCTACTAGGTCTCCATAACGCTCGAGTGACTACAAAAATAGCATCCTCCCCATCTCTACTATTAGATTAATTATTTTTATAAATGCCATTGAAACGATTGAAGGATAAGTACTCAACCCTGGGTACACCCAGTATACTTGGTTGCGATTTGGTTGCGATTAAGAAGTTCATCAAAAGTATTTTTTTTTTAATTTTAAAATACGTATATCGTAAGAAACATGTAAATAAAAATTCAAATAAGCCGCCTAAACACTTTATATGCAATATTAATAGGCGTCACGCTTTGTAAGTGTCAGGCAGGGATGGGTAAGCTACTGAGTATTTACTCAGACCAGAGTAAATACTCAGTAAAAATGAATTTAGACACTCAGTATTTACTTTTAACTGAGTATTTATGTTTTACTAACCACAATTGAATTATTTAAGGTTTTTCTTTATTTATTATTTATTTGTATTATATTTTAAGTAGCTATGTTTTTTTTTAAGTATAACCAGTCTAAATGAAAATAAAATTATAATATAATGTACTGAATGCAAAATTTTGTTTTAGTATTTTTTGGACTCAGTAACGAAAAATTAGGTACCTCAACTATAGAATACCTAATTTTGATGATAGACTACCTAATTTTGGTATTTAGGTAGACGATTTTTACAGTGTCGATTTTTACGGTGTTTTAAAAAAATGTCATAGGTAGCTGTATACGAATGGCGAAAGTTTGGATGTATGGATGTTTGTTACTCTTTCACGCAAAAACTACTGAACGGATTTTAATGAAACTTTACATTAATATAGCCTATACATCAGAATAACACAGGCTACAATTTTAATCGATTTTCAAAATGGAGGAGGTGTTATGTTCGTTTTTTATGTTCAACGATTACTCCGCCGTTTGTGAACCGATTTTCAAAATTTTTCTTTTAGTGTTAAGGTTATCATCCCAATTTGATACCGTATTCATAAAAGTGGTGACCTGATGAAGGGATCCATAAGAAATCAAGGGAACTCCTCAAAATGTAGAATTTTCTACTAAACGTCATTTTTCTCACCAATCGTCATTATCGGCAACATTGACTTTTACATCTGTGTCCTGTTTCATTCGTCAAGCGTATTTTGAGAGAGGATACGATTGAGGAATGGGACAGGAGATACGAAGTGGGAAGGACGGCTGGACTCACGAAACTCTTTTTCCCAAGCGCTGCTGCTGCATACAAAATAGTAAATAACAAAAAATTAAAACCGACTTCCAATGTAAAAACAACAGTAATACTTATTCATAATCTAAAAAGAATCAAATAATTCTTATTCCTTATTACAGTGGCGTCTTCAGACTTCGCCTAAACCTCAACTATTTCTGTACTCAATCTTCGTACTTTTGAAGTCGGTACCAGCCCGGAAAAGTTCTGAGATCCTTGACATAGCAATTACGCTAAGGTAAGCTGGTACCGACTTCAAAAGCATGAATATTGAGTACAGAAATATAGCTTGTTGTCTTAGAGTTGTACATATTACTAGCGGTCGCCCGCGGCTCCGCCCGCGTAGATATGCAATACGGCTGCAAAAAGCCTACCCAGGAAAGACTCGGTCAGCAAAGTGATTCCCAGGTCAATTCACAGACTCCGACACTGGCATCGACGACGCGGACGCAGTCATTATCCGAAGGGCGCACACTTGCACAGTGCACACTGCACAGATTGTCTTCCTCCCGCACGCTTGGTGACGTCCACTATCATAATATTTTAATTTCGCCATAATTTCAAAACCAAACGTCCAATTTTAATCATTCAAAGACCAAATTTTATCTACATAAACTGTACTTAGTGATGAAATAATTTATTTTGATAAGGATTAATAGCATGAGTAAAATTAACGCGTTTAAATGTAGTCCAAAAAAATTCAAGATTTTTAAATAAAAAAATGGTTATTGTGCCTCACTCGACATAGATAAGTATAGTGTCTCGCGGACTTTTTTTGTAGATATTTATAAGATCTACAATTATTAGAACATTTTATGGTTCTATCTTTTATAGTTTCGGCAGCGTACGCAAAATAAGTAACTTTTCTGGTTGATTTTTTCACCTGGCGTCCGAAAAACCCAAATATCTTACGAAACCCAATTTTTTCCAAAATAAAATTTAGCTTATGTTCAGAAGAAATAATGTAGGATTCATTGGCTTTTGCTTGGAGTAGTTTAAATAAAGCCAAAATCCTCAAACTTGTATCTATAAGGATTCAAAAGTTCTGTTGGGTACCTTCAGAACCAGGGTACATCCTGGTACAAAATCTTACTTTTTGGTAGTATATGCCTGGAATACTTCAGAAAAAATCGAAATCACCATATGATCCCATATAAATTTCAAGGAGTCCCCTCGATTCCTCATGGATCCCATGATCAGATCACCACTTTTGTGAACATGGCACCAACCTCGGATTCAACCCTGTACAACAACAAAAGAATCATGAAAATCGGTCCATAAACGGCGAAGTTATGGTTGAACATACAAAAAAAAATATATATAAACAGACGAACATATAACCTCCTCCTTTTTGGAAGTCGGTTAAAAAGATAGACATCACACACCACACCACACAGGTACTGACTGGACACGGCGGATTCGCCTTTACTTGCACAGATTCAAGTTGAAGGAGGATCCGTCGTGCCTGTGTCAGCCAGGAGTTGAGGAGACGGTTCCTCACCTGTTACTCGAGTGTCCAATTTTTGCTAGCAATAGATATGATATTGAGCAAGAATTGGGCACATCGATGACGGGTGAGAATCTGCCTGCCATCCTGGGGGGAAAAAAGAGAGATTTGTTCCTCTCTTTTTGCAAAAGGATAGTGAGTGTTGCGAACAAGAGAAATTCCAGTAAACTAATGTGATTGTAAGCTGTGATATTAGGGTAGTCGAACGTTGTGCCGTATTTTTATTGTTTTAATTTTTACATATTTTGTAAATTGTAATTTTAATTGGAACGAAATTTAATTGAATTTTTATGTATACTTTTAATAATGTAGGGTAATACTATAATAATTGGATTTTTATGGGGTAAAAAGAACATTTTTATGTTAAAATAATTTAATAAGATAGCAACAAGCCCTGACATAGTTAGGGGGACAAGGAATTAAAAAAAAAACATTGACATTTACAAAATTGATAAATATTTTCAAAAAATGGTGATTGTGTGGAGTGCCCTTATTTGAAATAGCATAAATTTCACATAATCTTTAAATGGAACTTTGAATAGAAGGTTTTCCGCGAGGTTTATAAAATCATTATTTTTGACGTGACAACGTCTTATAATTCGATATGGGCTGTGTGCACGAAAAACATGACGCAATATGCGGCGTTACCTCGCTGATCGCTCTGAAGGCGTTCCAATATAAAGCCTAGTATACTTGAGCGGCTCGGCCAAATGAGCCCGCTCATTTGGCCGAGCCGCTCAAGTGGAGACGCCTGAGCACGCTCGAACTCGCACGAATGAGCGGCTCATTCGCCCGAGCATGCTCAAGTGGATACTAGGCTTAAGGTTGTAAAGACGTCATACGCCTAATACTGGTCCAATCCGTTCTGTAGGGTTACCCTGGGACGCAAATCCATCTGGTGTAATAAAAAATAAAACAACCAGTGAGTGTCAGCGTAAAGACGAAAATTTATTCCATTGAATTACATATACCAAATGTTGTCGGGTAAGCGATAGCGCGATCTAGAGGCCTAACAGCGACATCTGTTATCAAATCGCGGAACTAAATTTACTTATAAAATATTATGAAGTTTACAAATCTCAACAAAGGTAGTTGTCACGTTCAACTATCGTCAGTAAACCGACTTTACAGACAACCGATTTTTTTTTATCAAGAATAACATTTTGCGGAGAACCACCCCCCAATGCAAAATGTCAAATCTTTGGTTAAAGTTAAAAATGGACGCCATTAAGACGCCATATTTTACCATAACCATAGAGCTCGACAAGGTTTTAAATGCAGGTGGCGAAAAAAGGAACTAACGCTGTCATCATACAAAAACGCCATTTTTGACAGTTCTCCTTTACCAGCAGCGCCCCCGCCCACCTTCATTTATAACTTTGTTGGACCAGCTGTCATCTGTCAATTTCTCCGGTCAAAGTTAAGGTTAAAGTTAAGGTTAAAGCAGTGTTGCCAACTATGGGGATTTCCCACTAAATTTAGTGGGAAAAAATAAATTTAGTGGGGTTTTTAGGGGGTAAAATATCTTGGGGATATTTTTGGGGATAAAATTTTTGAAAAGTGGATATTTTTTTTAATAACAACCTTAGAGTTTGGTATCGATTTTAATACATTTTATAAAGAAAATTACTGCAACAGTGACTAGATGGATCTGCCACACAATTCACAAAGCACAATATGTCTCTATAGTTTAACTTTAACCGTTGAATTTAATAATATCTTAAAAATAAAAAATATATTAATTTTATTAAAAAAAACATTTATTATTAAAATTAATATTTTAATAATAAATGCTTGTTTTTTTATTCCTACAATATAAAAATTTAAAATATATTGTAATTTGGTAACTTTTGTTGGTTTTTAAACAAATAAGTGACTGTCTTTTTTCGTTTTTACCGTGGTCGAAACGATCGCGATCGCCATGGCTGACCGGCTGAAGGTGTATTTCAGCGTTTTGAGCGCTTAGTAAAACACACCCAAAGTAATTTTAAATATTTTGATTTTTTGGGGAGTTTTGGTTGAAATTTAGTGGGTTTCGAAGTTGCTTTAGGGGAAAAATGTTATGAAGATTTGGCAACACTGGGTTAAAGTTAAAGTCAATATATAACCATAACTTTAACCTTAACTTTAATTTTAACCACGCCTCTGGTGCAACTCACTCTTAAAGTTCGATTTTCATTTTGTGAAAATTATTTTGTAGCAACTCATACAAAAATTGTAAATTAAGTGGATTAATTATTGAAAAACGAAAGGCAAGCCATTGTAAAATGGAAATGTAACCGTAAATTGATAAATTGAAGCAAAACATAACTTTGTCATACCATGTTCTAATACAAAGTAGGTACCTATGTGTAGCATTATTTGCATATATTTTGTACATTAATTAACAACATAAACTATATTAATATGAAAAAGATAGATTATTATTTCATAGAAAATATTATAATGTACATCAGTATGCAGTTAATTTGGAAAATGTTGAAATGTGTATAATAATGTTTTATTGTAATTATACATAAGGCACTATACTTAATAATTTATGTAAGCTGTATGGAAATGTAGTAAATGAAAAATGTTTCATTAATTTCAGATTTTTAGGTCCATATCCACTCAAACGTCCGGGCGACTATAGTCGCCCAAAACTTTTTGGCGTCAACCGTTAGGGCGACTAGAGCAGCCCAGATGACTCGTTCCACTTAAGGTGACGCAGCGTTAAAGTAAGAAACCGTGTTGGATATGTTTTAAATTGCTTGTTTTCTATGAGAGGCCGGCCCGGCCTCTCATAGAAAACAAGCAATGGAACATAAAAAAATGGAAAGGGCGTAAGCGACAAAATGGTTTTTGTCGCATAATTTAAAAACCATAAATACATTTCATATAAGCTATGCACAAATTAAAGTGCATGCTTGAACCAATTTACGTACAAATTTTGGAACCTTAAATGACTCTCCTCTGTTGGAAAAATAGGAATCCCTTTTTTTACAGAGGTCTTTTCGATTGATTATTCTGTGCTATAAAAGTTGTCCAATCGTGTTATGCTATGGGCAATTCAAAGACAAAGACATGATGAATACTGACAATGAACTTCAATTTCTTAGCTTTAGTCATTGCTGAGAAAAATCGGCATCGCTACAGCCAAATTATCAAGGCGTCGCCTTAAACGTGTTTTCATCTGTGGTAGTGTTCAAGAGGTAACCACGTGTTTCGCTAGATGGTTCTTTATTAAATTACCCGTCTTTTGGGTTGGTAAAACAGTACGTCGGGCGACACCATCATTATGAAAAAAATTGTTTACAAACACGCGTTGAAAAGTTTTGAAGTGTCTGTGAGTGCCGTCTTTAAAAATGTATTTATTATACGATTGTATTAGGTGTTATATATTAAAATAATCCTGAAGAATCATTATTTCAGAATATCTACAAATTATAAGCATCCACAGTCTATTATGATGCTTATAAATGAGTTAAAATTGACGCAAAAACTTTGCCGTTGTTTGTCGGTTTTTCGTTAAGTTTTTGTATGATATAATGTTTAATGTAGTAAAATACTTCTTGTAATTGAAAAAATAGGTCATCATTATTATATGTGAATATTTAAATGAAATAAATATAGCAAAACAAAAAAGGATTACATATTTTTATTATTTAATTCTCAGGATTTAGACATGGGCGATATCAAATTCATGCAAGAATGGTTAATTTGTTTTCCTTTATTTTAATACACTCGTCCCTCTAAGTAATTAAATATTGGTATCAAAAAAAGCTTATATAATCTAGTTTTTAAAGTATTAAGGTATGTTACGAAATATTACGTAAAAACGTGTAATCATTTAATATTTTACGCAATTTTTACCTATGTTGTAAAGTTCCATTTTTTTTGTACTATTTACGATAAAAGTTATAATTTACTTTTCACATATTTTGATTCCTTAAAATATCAGCTTTATACAGGTATTTTTTAATTTACCGTAACAGTTGTAGTTTGTTAGAAAATAGGCTTTATATAGATGACGGTATCCGGCGCTATTATAATATTGAATAATAGAAATCAACAAAAGCTTGTGGATTAAATCTGTTTTATTGTTTAATTTACAAATACAAATATTTATTTACCAAAAATGTTAACATACCTTATTAGCCTATTTATTTAGCTATGTACAATAATTTTTATTGAAATAAAACATTTATTTGAGCTCATTTCTTTTTTATTTTAATTTTTTTTAATTTTTGATATGTTTAGAGTGAAAGGTTTTGCACTTAAAAATTTTAACTTCAGTTTCAAATAAAAAAAATAACGGATGTTTTTTTTTTTTTTTTTCTAAGTCCGACCTCTTATTACGTAGTATACAGTTAACATCCTCTTTGCGTTGTGTAAACCAATAGTCGTATTCGTTTCATTTTTAAACTGCGCATGTGCAGCTTTCACGCATGCGCATTAATAGAATTAATTATCATTTTCTGTCAGATTATGATTTATGCACAGATCTAGATCTTATTTCTGTGGATTTGTGGCACATGATTTTAGCACTGACACTAATAGCGTTTTCGGCATCTAGAACTGCTCCGGGGCAGGGCAGGCCGAACGGATACGGAAATAGTCGAAGTTTAAATTAAGAACAAAAACTACGTATTGCACTAGTACTAAGTCTACAATATATTATAATAGTAATCTGTGGTACTAAGTCTACGTGCTTCGTGGATCATCGGTTTTGTTCGGCTATTTCCGTATCCATTCGTCCTGCCTTGTCTGCCCTGCCCCGAGGCAGTTCCAGATGCCGAAAACGCTATATTTTCAACTTTACACTGCATGCGCAATGCGTTGAAGAACGCGTTGAAAAAAACGAAACGAATACGACTAACATAATATATTATAATCTGTTGTGTAAACATTACGCGACTGTGACGTCAGAATGACATTAGCCAATCCGGATCGTTTTCGAAAAAGTGGCGCGAGAAACAAAAAGCCAAACATTTTTTTATGTTTTTGGATATATTAATTGTTATTATTTTTATTGAAACTTATGAAAATCACATAAAGAACATCATTTTATGCATTTAAAGCAAATAATCACAAAACAATCTTACTGTCAAATAGCCTAGTTAAAGGCAATCATAAAATATTTATTATAGACGTATATAGATTAAGGTTATGCTTACATATTTTAACACTTGTTTTGTATTCCCCCACTATCAAGTATCAGTGTCGTCTAGAATAGAGCTACCTAGACTAGTGTTGCTGCCTCCATGGTTTGTCCCCCTTTGTAAAGGTACGGACAAAACGTCTACACCCCCAATAGGAGCCGTAGAAAGTGTTTGATTTCTTCCCAACAATTTGCTCTCGATAGTTTCTTTAAGTTCTGTGAATTTAGAACTTTGATGTCTGGAAGTATTTGGTATTGGTTCTTCTTTTGCGATTTCAGGTAGTACTAAGTTTTCAATGCTGCAAAACAATATTGTTACATTATTACAATGCTAATTGCTAGTATAGTCAAAATGAAATAAGGTGTCCCCAGCGGTCTAATGACCTTTTTAGTCTAATGTACGTCATACACGCTACGGTTTACCGGAGAGGCCGCCTGTGCAGGTATGCCTGCGTAGCTTATGTATCAGTCGAAATAATTGATTTTCGATTTTGCTCCGGTCGACTGCGCAGGCCTAAAAAACTGCACAGGCTTATTCGCGTCGTGTATCTCGCGACGCGACGCGAGACTGCGACCGGCAACCGGTCGCGCGTCGCGGGGCGACAGCTACCTACGATTTACGAATCTACGCGATCCACAAACTATATAGAATGCTAACGCATCTATATAGTTCGTATGGGTCGCGCGATCGAATCGCGCGACTCATACGAAAGTAAAGTATTTCGTCTTCGTGCGAAGAAAACATGGTAATTTTGTATCGGTACTGCCTTGTGAGTTGTGAGTTGTGAGCACTGAGCGACTGGGTTGCGCGACGCAAGTCACCGGCAAGCCACGCCCACACGTCGCGCGACTCGGTCGCTTGCAACCGTCAGCACTTTTGTTCCCTTAATTCATTAGCAGTGGGTTTGAATGCTACCTTTAGAGCCCCCAGCAGACTGCAAAGTGCAAACTTTTAGTCGGCCGATAGTTTGATCGAAAGCTTCATCAGTAAGAAGATGTACCTATGAAGGTGCGCACACTAAACGATTTGCATCGGCCAATAATAATGTACTGAAACCCCAATTTGGTCAAACTATCGGCCGACTAAAAGTCTGTAGTCTGCGGGGTCTTGCTAATAATAATTATTTTCTACTTCTTATAAGTTCGAATTGATATAGAGATAAACTACGATAATATGGCGCGCCCCTCCAAAATTCAAAACGATTGAATTGCGTTGTCAAAACGTTTGAAGTGCGTTGTCTTGCGCGGTCGGCTAGTTATGATTAGTTGACCAACAAATCTTGGTAATAAGTAATAACTAATAAGTGAAATTGAGTGAAATATTACGAGTACTGGTTGATTGGTTGAATACTTACTACATACAAACTCTTTCATAAGGATGTGACTACACACATTGAAACAGTAATTTAGAGGGGCGCGCCATGTTATCGTAGTTTATCTCTACGTCATACTCAGTTCTCATAAAGTATCGTATGTAACTCGTACGTATCGTTCTCATATACGATATCGCCCGCCTCTGTCCGCTGATTTCGAGACTGAAGCCTTAGGTACCGACAGGATTCGGCAATTTGAGAATAAATTATGTAAGCGAAAACTCTAATATTGAAAAAGGTAGTAAGTAAAGATAAGCTAACCTTGATAGATCCCATTCTTCTGTGTCTAAGTTGGTAATGCCTAATTCATATGTTTCGTTGTTGTCACTTTTTTCAGTAGTGCTTTGTGATGGTGATGCGCTTACTGATTTCATCTGTATGGCATCCATATCAAATATCACCTTTTTCTTATTAAGAGACGATGTAGATGAAGCATTTTTTAAAACACCTTTAGTTTGCTTCACACTACTGATGTTATCTTCCGATAAAGCCTTTCTTGGTGGAAATTCCACTAATGATTCAATACCATCACTGCTGTCATCATGTCTACCGTTGTTTATAATTATTTCAGGTTTATTCTGTGCTATATTATCTGATTTTTCAATTTTTATGGGTGACTCGTAAGGCTTACGTACTGGTGACTTAATAAGGTTTAAAATATTTTTATTTGTTGGGATTAGTTTGTCGGAATCTATTAAGTCTTGATCGCTTGATTCAGAATCATTATGGCCATTACTTACTACGATTTTTTTAAGTTTCTTGGAACTCGTGGGTTTCGTCTTTATCTTACTTTCGTAAGATTCTTCATCTTCTGAGCTCATTTTGGATTGATGAACGCTAGTTTTGTCGCGATTTATTTCGTCATTAGATTTACTCAAACGTGTTATTTCTGGAGAAGATTTTATCAGAGCTGTAGCCTTCTTCGCAATATATTTGTATGATTTCTTAGGAGAGTCAAGTCTTTCATTCGACTTAACAAGTGATAAAGCTTTTGTTTTTACATTTGAAAGAACTGAAGAAAGACTAAAGGCTCTAGAAATTTTATTTGGTGATAGGACATTATTCTCAATATTATTGCGATATGAATTTGTAGCTTTCATATCCAATTGAGCGATTACAGAATGTAACACTTTTTCCCGTACCGGATACTTCTGAAAAATAATGGGTTTCAAATTTCAGAATTCATTCTACATATAATGAAACTTACTTTTCACGTATTTATACGTATTATTAATAATTTATTATATTTTTAATTTACCTTTATTTTCATGTCTCTTTGTTCTTGTAAAAGCGTGCGTTGTTTCTGGTAAGTTGTTTTAGGTAATTTATTTTTTAATGGGTCAATTCCCAAAGACGCAAGACGATTGTTGACCTCTTCTGTTAATTTAGCTCGTACTACTTTAATGGGACTGAAAAAATAAAAGAATAATTTAAAATAATATATCATCAATCAATATTACCTTTGATGTCGTAGCTAATTTTATGGGATTCAAATACAAATAATTGTTACCTTCCTGGACTTATAAAACTGTCTTTCCTTGTGTCGGATAATTTCCTTTTAGACTTAGAAACATTTTTTGGCTTTTTGTCGTTTTTACGCTTTGGCTTATTCGGGTTTAAATCAGAATTGGTACTTCTACCACTTTTGTTAGATATATTCGATACAATTTCACCTTTTTTATTATATTCAGAAATTTTTTGATGATTTTGCGGATTAAAGTCGCTTATAGTAGACGTTTCACTAGATATTTGGTCAATATTTAAAAGCTCCTGTGCTCGTTCTTGAAGCTTTTTAAGAACAATTTGTTCTGCCGCACTTGTTGAGACTTTTTTTAATTCTGCATTTTTCTGAGGGTGTTCTCTTTCGTCCGATATCTAAAAATATAAACAACACTTGTTGAAGTTACGTTTACGAAAGACTATATCTTAATTACAATAACTTACCGTTGTTGATTTATGTGTTGGAGAATTCGACTTTACTGGTTGATTACTTAGATGTTGCTGCAATAAATTTTCTAATTGTCCGGATTTTTCCCTTTCGGTCTCAGCTTTTGCACGATAATCTCGTGCTTGACTTTCAACATTATTCAACTTCTGCAGAAGAGCTTTTAAATCCTTGTCTTGGCTTTCAGCTTTTTCACACCAGTATTTTAATTGTGTTTTGATTTTATTCCGGTCTTCTTTATCGCGAGCGTTCTCCTTTTGCAGTTCTTGTTTCAGTGCCAATATTTCGTCGCCTTGACTTTTTATAGTCGCATTAAGTTGTTCCAACATTTCATTTTCTGAGTGCTTGTCAACATGACTGTCTTTAATTAAATCAAGTATTTGGGCACGCAAAAGATGAATCTCTTTCGCGTAAGATTCTTGTTCAAATGTCTTTATTTGTTCTGTTGGACTGATTATGTCATCGTTTGTCCATACTTCAGCATCTTTTACAACTTTTACAGGGATATTTTGTATTTTATTATCTGCATTACATGTAGCAATATCGGTATTGTTTTCACCTGTATTTGTTTTAGAATTGATAATCAGCTCTTCCATTTCCTTTAATTTAGTTTTTAAATCAATGATTTCATTACTGATCAACGTATCGCCACTCACTTTAGTTTCAGTTTCTTTTTGTGGTACTTCAACAATATCCCCATGCCGTCGTGATATGTGGCTTTGTAAATAAAGCTGATTCAAAAATGCTTTATCGCAGTAATCACATTTGTTATAATTTATAGTGTCTATGAGTGGGGAAGTCTGATACAATTCAGTTTTATTCTGGCTTAGTGCATTTATTATCATTTTGGCTATGTTATCATTTCCATAAGGAAGATGGTTACGAGTTGGATGTTTTACTTTTCTTTTAATTTTTCTTATCTCCTCTTCTTTTTCTTTTAAAGATTTTTTTGTTGCGTCGAGTTCCTTAAAGATAAGTGTTAACGTGAGATTATTGTTAGATATTATCAAAGTGATTTGATGGGAAAATAATAAATTTTATGATGTTAACTTTTAATTTGTAGTTGTTAAGAAATTTGTCGTCCTAACATGGATTTGCAAATAAAAAACCTTTTGTGACTTTATGAAATTTGTATTACAAAGATTACAATCGATTATTATTCAACTTGCTTGTGCGCTTGAAATTCTTAACAAGAGTCATGGACAGAGTGACAGCTGACAGGTGACAGCTGTCAAAGGGACGGGAAAGGATAATGAACAATTATTATCTGTGGCGTTCTGTGTTCGTGTACCTCGGATCCATCACATAAAACGCCGGAGCCCGGAACAGTAGTACTTACGAATTACAAAATATTTCAATAATAACTTAATATAGCATTTGAACTTACTTGTAAAAGATTAGTTATTTCTTCCTTAAGAACAAAAACACTGCGGTCCAAATAGTGCCGACAAAATTGTTGGTATTCCACTGCAAGTTGTGCCAGACGAAATATTTTTAAGAATCCTTCGTCCAAAATGCGCACATCAAATTCTAAATCGATCACGCAGTCTAGTATCTGTTCGGATAGTAGTTGTTAAGGAGAAAAAAACCATGAAATAGAAATCTACAGAGATTGTACTTAAAAGGGTGTTATTGAAACTATGTAAATCAATTCTAGTAGTACAAGGCCGATCAATGTTATACATGGTGTTATACGTGATGTACCTTAATACTTACATCATTGAGATGTTGTTCAACGATGTTAAAGTTTCTGTTTCTCACTAAGCTCTCAATGTCGATTAGCTCTGAAAACCGAACACGACAGGGATTTAAAAATGGTCTCTATAAATAATACCTGAAGTTACCTAAAGAAAATTGTAGTGTAAAGTGAAAGTAGATAATAGTTTATACATATAAGTTCCTTACACTTTAACAGCCTATGATTTTTCGGCTTTCTATACTACGTAATATAATAATATTATTACGTATACGCAGAAAAAGCTATAGCAAAATACATAAATTACCTACCTATATATTTTTATATTATACGATTCATGTATTTTGCTTGATTTTACTATACTTAACTCGCAAGTTCTATATCCCAAAGGTTCGGAATTCATCACCAAAAGATTCCATTTGCCTAATAGTCCTTACTCCTTGGAACCTCTCGCGCTTGTTGGGGTGAATTAAACTAAACAGTGAACACTCGATTCCAAGATACTCACTTATTTTATTCCATTGTATATGGACTCGCGGTCTGTGTGTATTGAACGTGAATCCAGCTTCTTCAGCCAACTTTGGGAAGTTGTGGTGGAGTTCGAATGAGGTCTTACAAGCCATGACTCAATCTTTTCACCAAAAGGCGTGAGTATATTTTGTTTTATGTATTAGCATATATTATTTAGTTAACGTTATAAACATTTCATTGTTCCTACAAGCACTCGACACACTGCATTTAATGAGGCATTGACAATATTTGTGTTTGTGGTTGCTAGGCAACCTCATGGCTTTATCAAAATTCAAAGGGGAGCGGAATCATGATGCATAGAGGAAAACTTGAGGAAAATAATCAACTTACTTATTCGAAATTTCGAATATGACCTCAGAAATTTGGTTTTGCACTGCTGTAGTTTATATGTATTGTTTTAATGTTATTCGTAGTGTATTTGTAATCTATTTAAAAGGGAACATTAGTATTTTAGTCAATCCTTCAAGCCCCATAAGGGTGTGTCCACATTTGTATCATTTGCGCGATCAGATCCCCGATCAGATCTCCGTCGCGTATCATCGAAGCATGTCAAAATGATACGCGTATCATGACACGCCCCGATCGCTATTAACCGCGTATCTGACACGTGTCGAATCAAATACGCGCATGATCGGCAGAATGATCTAATAGGCGTCCACACTATGATACGCATACTTGATACGGCGCGATGATCGCGACGGAGATCTGATCGGTGATCTGATCGCGCAAATGATACAAATGTGGACGCACCGTAAGAGCACCGGTGATCGCGACAACAATAGAATACAATAGCATTACCAAGAATCCGCGATCGAAGGATTAATATATTTTTTATTTACTTACTAAAATTGTTATGAGTTATTCATACACTATTTCACAGCCTCACAGACGACTAGAGTAGGGGGGAAAAGCAAGAAATAAAATGAAAAAGTTACGTGGCACTTTACCACTATGCTTGCCAAAACTTTATTTGTCCGAAATACCATTTGCCTATGTCGTTTGTAAAGAGTCCGTCTTAAAACTAAGGGAGCAGTCTCATGATAACGGGGCAGCCTAGCGACATGTCTCCCATTTTTTTTTTACATTTTTATGCCGCTGACTTAAAGCCGCTCATATAAAAAATGTGCAACTTCTAACTCGATACACAAAACGCGCGCTAAAGATACACAGACAAAAGTGCCTTAATCAGAAAATAAGCGTTAATCTGTGTAATGCACCTAGCACGCGCTCTGTGTATGAGTTCACATCATTGTCTTGTAAAAAAAATATAAAAACAATAATCCTTAACAATATAACATCACATTATCACCATCGGAGCCGTGAGGTCGTCGGTCGTTAAGAGTCGAGAGTTCCGGTTTTTATCACGTGGTTTACGCGGATGGTTTCTCCTCCTGTACAGCGGTGCCCGATGATGCCACAGATCCAGACTCATCTGCAGATGGCTGACAGGCGAGGGCGGGGAACCGCGCGTACAGGGCTGCTCGGTACTTAGGATGGCTGAAATTAAATTAAACAACAATGACCCAGGATTTGAGTAGAAAATAGTTTCATAATGTTTTTACTTGTACCATCGAAGAATTTGATTCATAATATGATCTCAGTCGTGAATCGTGATCATGAGATGGGTGAATGTTGAGATGGGGTGTTGGTTGGGTTTTTAACGCGACCAAATTACACAGGGCTTCCATCTGTTTATGAATCAACTTCTCTGATGACTGATAGTATATTTCAAGATACGGGCTAACATAGGGTAAATGATTTTTATTACCTTATGCCATATACAATTGGATTGTAGATGGCGTTGGCCTTGGCAAAGACGGAGCCCCAGATGGTGGCCAGTGGGCTGATCAGCTCGGTCTTGAAGATGCCAGCGAAGTTGATGATCAAGTAAGGTGTCCACGCCATGAACCAGAGTGAGATGGTCATCAATGCAACCTTAAATTCATATTGTAAGTTAAATGCCAATTAGCCGCGTACTGACCAAGCGAGCCGCCTCGCCGCGGCAGCCTCGCGCGCATTTGCTCGTTCGGTCAGTACGTGTTAGTGCGCGGCAAACGTCCGAGGCGCCTTTGAGCATCGACCAAAACCCGACAACTTTTGGCTCGGCCGCGGCACGCTCGGGCGAGGCAGCGAGGCGGCTCGCTTGGTCAGTACGCGGCTAAGGCATGATTGACTACAGCGTTTTACGATTCCGAGGAACAAATGAGGACAACGACAAAAATACCCGGTACCCTAATAGTCCTTTACCTACTGTAAATTTCATTTCACTATACATTTTTGATGTTTTTTACCTTGGCTAGTTTGCATTCGGCGCTTGTGTTCGCTTGGTCAGATGATCGCAGAGAGGCAACGTTCATTTTCTTAGCCTGTTCCCTCATTGCCTTTTCGTGAGCCGATACTGCCTGTAGAATGAAAGAAGAAACTAAAAAATTCTATACCTTTTCTTTCGCCACTTTAATTTAATACTTAAACATTAACTTACTTACCTGAATGATAAACCAGTAGGAATAGATGATGAGGAACAGCGGCATGAAGTAGCAAGCGAACGAGTAGAGGATGATATAGCTGCGGTGAACCCAGGACTTGTCCAAGTAGTCTGTGCCGCAAACGCACATATTTCCCTCCGGCGCATACCTTTGAAAAAGAATTGTAAAATATGTTAATTAACGACGTTATTGTAGGTCGTCTAGTTTTTAAGGTAGTATATATCGAAGCATGTCATAATGTTCGATTTATTTGCCTTTTCACTTAAAAAATGTAATCGATGTACTCAGTGCCGTAAATAGCCTTTTTTGCGCCCTGTGCGAGCTTCTATAACTGCGCCCTTGTTTTTTAGGGTTCCGTAGTCAACAAGGAACCCTTATAGTTTCGGTCTGTCCGTCCGTCTGTCCGTCTGTCTGTCTGTTTGTCCGCGGTTTTGCTCAGATACTATAGAGTGTAGGACCTGCAAGGCTGTAATTTGGCATGAATGCACAAATATTAGTGATGCCGAAAAAATGGTACATGAAAATATCTTAAAAAAATATTTTTTTATGGTACCTTCCCTACACATCAAGCGGGAATGAATTTTTTTTTCGCGTCCACCCAATCGTGTGGGGTGTTGTTAGATAGGTTTTTTTTAATATTACGAGTATTCATTGATCTTTTTCCGATTTAGGGATCCGTTTGTGAAATATTAAGTTTTAAAGTGGAAATAATCGTTAGAGTCCAGCGTCCCCCCCCCCCCCCCTTCTACCAGCTTAACGGTTGCTTCTGGAAATGTGAAATAATTCACGGGAGTAGGAAATCTGCTGAATTTAAAAGGAAAACTATCACGGCTAAGAAGACTTCATAAGTTATTGAGTAATAGTTGATCAATTAAAAAAATGTATTCGGCGAAGTATAAAGAAACTTTTCGTTCAAATTCCTTTGAAAGTTACTGAGATGATGTTGTTAGTAGTGTAAAACACGTTATAAATATTATACATTCACTGACCAGTGACCATACAAAAATTAAAAAAAAAACTAGCACTACTACGGAACCCTATATTGCGCGTGGCCCGACACGCACTTGGCTCAAAAATAGAAGTTTTTGACTTGGCCGGTTTTTTTTAGATATTACAGGTACCCATATTACAAGTACTTCTAGGGCCACAGAATGGCCAGACAGGGCCTCCCTCTGGTCTGGCCATTCTTGCGCCCCCCAGAGTCTGCGCCCTGTGCCTGGGCACCGGTGGCACCGCCCTATTTACGGCACTGGATGTACTTACTTGCCCCACCCGAAGAGCGGAGTGATAGTCCAGGCCAGCGAGAACAGCCAGATACCAAGGATTCGCAGCAGAGCGCCGCCATTTGTCAGTGGTTTGGCGGCGATGCCTTTTACGATGACGTTGTAGCGGTCAAACGCAATCATGGTCATCGACCAGATGGAAACGCATCCGAATAATGAGCCACAGCATGCGTAGATATCGCATGCCAGAGGTCCTACAAAAATGGATAATATAGATCAAGGCTGCTCAACCTTTTTTACAGTGGGGCCAAACGGTGGATTCCAACATTTATAACGGGCCATTAACTTAGGCTTAAGTAATTAAATATAATACCAATCAAACTTCAATGGGTTATATATAAGCATAAATTTATTTTTTGACATTAATGAGATTTTTGAAGTTGTATGTATTTTAACTTCTGTCTACTCTGACAATATTATGTATTTATGTTGGGTGATAAATCTGATGTTGACAGTAGCAACAAGTCAGAAATATGTTGCTCAGTTAATAATGTGCGGCAGGTATTTATTTTTAACTAAGGTCTGAAAACACTTTTTCACAAACATAATATTATGTTGATCCAAAACTACATAAAAGCTGTAAGTAACGCTAGATCAGTTATTGCAGGAAAGTCTTCTTTTCTTACCAATGTCCAGAAATCTGCAAAATCTTCTGAAGAATTTTGAGGTTTCGACTTTCGACGACACTTTTTCGACAAAAAGGGTTTTCAATTATTGATGATTTTGCAGTTCAACGAGTTCTAACTGAATATTGGCAGGGTAACTATTAACTATGTAAGTCGAACTGATTAAGAAAGGATTTATGAAAAGTATATTATTATCCTTCGCGGCAGCCAATTAGGCGGGATTTCTCAGTTTAGCGGGATATTCAAAACTTCCTTGTGCGGGCCATTTAAAATTCATTCGCGGGCCATAACGTGGAACGCGGGCCTGGGGTTGAGCAGCCTTGATATAGATGTTAGCTATGCCTTGAAAAATTCTGCTGCTAAACTAAAGTTATTGCAATTGTTTTTGACAAGAACCAGGAGATGAGACAAACTTAACAATAGAATAGAATAGAATACGTTTATTTTTAAAATAGGAAACTCACCGAAAATCCACGTTTCGTAGTAAGTGTTCACTACCACAGGTGGAGACATGGTAGTGATGATTAAAAAGTCAGACAACGCTAAATTGACGATGAACAGATTCGACGGTGTTTTGAGTGTCTGAGAAAAAATATTGAAAATGAGAAGTCACGAATATTGTACTAAGGCAAATTAGAAGAATGATTTTTCAGAACGTACCTTTGTTGTCGTAAAAATATAGATAACCATTCCGTTGCCTGTCGATGCAATTATAAGGATGACTGAGGTGATGAAAGCCAAAATTGCGTGCCATAGTGGGTTCATAGGTGGGAACTGATACCTTTAAAATAAAACATGCTGATAAGCCACTGCTCTCAGAAAATATTGAGTTGGTACTCGTTCCTTTTAATTGATCATCACTTACCAATGTGGGTCGATTCTGTGGAGCATTTCTGGCAACACCTTGTCAACAACGGTTTCGTTGTTGAATAAGGCTGAGGCCCGGGGTCCCCATGATTGCAAGGCAGCAACACCTGGCGCTGGATCCAGGCTCATGATCGTCATTTTGATATCGTCAGCTTAAACCTAAAAAATCAAATAAGTTATACTCGATGGCAGTTATTTTTTGGACTATTTGAAACAAAAATATAACCGGGATTTCAAATACAACTGAATTCGGGATTGACAAAAACTCCAATTATATTCCTAGGACTCACTAAAAAGGGAAACAAGGAAGTAGGTCGCCCCGAGATGGTTAATACCAAAAATACTGAAGAAAATCGCTTCACGAACTACTCCAGTCTTTGGTCGTGTATAACCGATCTCCGGCGAAAGCCGAGGCAGTCAGAAGCTACTCGGGCATCGACTAACTGGGCCACGTCTTATATACAAGTCGAAGGAAGGATTAGAAGTATCGTAATACAGAAATCGATATTCATAATTAAATATAGGTAATATGGTGAATACTGCCTTTTTGTTACTTCATGATAATGAAGGGGCCGAATTCAAAATTTCGTGTACTTACCTAACGTTTTCTACTTCAAATAAAAGAAATCTTTTGTGCGTGTCCACGTTCTGGAATCATAATATTGTCTAAAACAGATGGTACAGATAAATAGGTTTTAATTGTTTTACTAAAGTAGAGTGTAGAACAAATGTTAGGTTTATTTTCGTTACGGAATTTCTTGATTTGGTCGCCGCGCTCAAAGCCCGCGATAAAATCTTAAAAGATGCTTTATTTTATGCAGGAAACATTATAATTTTATGTGATTTTAAACGTATAGAGTAATTCTCCGAGGCCCCTAAAAATGTGGTCACACGCTCTTTACTACTACCCTATTAAACATACAGCCTTAGGACCAAACACATGTTATTCTTCATTTATTTAAGTATCTGATTTCAATAAATAACATCTATAATTATTTATAGTTTTTGTTTAATTGATAACACTAGTCGAGACGATTTTTGTGCCTGAGTTCTGTGCACCCTATTTGGATGTATTACACCTAATTTATTATAGAATCAGTGATTTTAAATTAAAAAGTTTGCTTTTATAGAAACAGAGAGCTTTTGGACTTTCAAATTTTGAAGAAAACCTGAATTTTCTTCTTTCAGTTATGTATTATAATAATAAAATATGTGATTGATTTTCTTATTTATATCGTTGCTTATATTCCCAAAATAAAATTAAAATTGAAAAAAATTTATGTAATTTAGGTTTAAAAATTAATATTTTTTGTATCTAGGTGAGCATACCCTAAATACAGCTTGCTGTGTGCTCCGGTATAGATATGTGGCGCTCCCATTTATTTTCTAGCATTAAATGGGAACTATAAAATTATTTCATAGGCTTGGCAAAGTCTTTATTTTGTTGATGTAGGTAACTATCTTTTTAATTCTCATTTCAATAAATTCTCCCCAAATGTAGCAAAAACTTTTCTAGTTATAGAAAAGTTTTTGCTACAAAACTTTTCTATAACTAGAAAAGTTACTAGAGTATATTTTGTAGAATAGGCGGGTGCCGCTTGTATTTGATTTCTCTTAGTTTGGTATTAATAGAATAAAACATATTTATTTATTACATTTATATCATTATTGACATTCACTTAGAAGGAAAATATATAGAAAGTAGGTTTAAAAATTGATATTTTTTGTATTTAGGTGGCACATTCCAAACATAGCTTGTAGCGTACCTCTTTAGTAAGTACGTGAGATATTATGTGGGCCCATATTTTTTGGCTTTTAATAGGAAGTTTAAAATATATTTCGAAGTCTTGATAAATACTACTATTTGTTGATTCAAGTAACTTTTTTGCTCTTACTTCAATAAATTTTCCGAAAATATAGCAAAAACTTTTCACGTCCATTTTACACATTTTTCCAGATATTTTTACGCTTTAAAGTATATAAAACTAGTAATTTCTCTAAAAAATGAATACGCACAGTGAGTGCCAGTGACACACTTCCCCTTTCAACTCTAAAATCCCCCCAAACCCCTTTATCTTGGTTGCAGCTAATGACTAGAATACAAAAGTTATTAACGCTTTCCGTAAGCGCGAACAGAGTGTGACTTTCATTTTTGAAATTTGTGTTTCTAGTTAGTTTTCAATGCAAACAATCGGATAATAGCCATAAAGTAACAGGCACAAGAAAAAAGTACTTTTTTGTCGACCTATGTAATTTAATGTCGAAATCGGGGGCAAAATCGGTGTTCTCCGCGCGTCACACTCTGTTCGCGCTTACGGAAAGCGTTAATAACTTTTGTATTCTAGTCATTAGCATAGAGTGTGATACATCAAATTAATCTCGATTAACTGAACTACCTAATTACTAAACTCAAAGAATGTTATATCTTAAGTTAAAAAAGTTAATAGGCATAACGTCTCTGTCACACGATTTTGCTAGTTTCACGGGCGGGTAACAAAACTGCACCTATCTTCCAAACGCGACGACTTGTGGTTACACATTTTAGCTGCACCAACGCTCAGTGCCGTTCCGGCATCTTTACGAGAGTAAGATCTTTACGAGAAGAAGTTTAAGAATTACTCTATAATTATCTAATAGTTGATCAATCTACGCTAGGAATAAAATACTAGTCGAAGCCTTGCCTAATTTATTTTTGTAAAGTTTTAAGTACACCACCGACAAGTCAAAGATTTAAGGCAATTTCCTGTATTTTTTGTACCTATCTATCTTATATATAAAATTCTCGTGTCACAATGTTAGTCCACGAACTCCTCCGAAACGGCTTTACTGATTTTTACCAAATTTTATATGCATAGTAGGTCTGAGAATCGGCTACTGGGTACTTTATATATTGATAAGTGCATTTGTTGAATAAATAACAGTAAATTATTACAACCTGAGACTGACGGCGACCATTGATTGTGCGACGGGACGGGACGGGACGTTGCCATGGTAACATACAATATTTAGTCACTTCAATAAAATAATAATATGCTCGAAATATTTTATATTATTTTGGCAAAGCAACGTTTGCCGGGACAGCTAGTATTTCTATAATATAATTACCTGCTGGCGGTTGTTTAAGCAATACTTAAAACGGAAAAGTTTATGAATTTTCTTTGTTTGTTTGAACGCGCTAATTTTAGGAAACAAGGAAGTAGACAATTAACAAGGAAGTAGACAACCCAGGTAGGGGCAAGGGCAGTCCCTTGCCCCTACCTGGGTACGCCCATGAGTATGTCTGTCTGTCCGCGGTTTTGCTCCGAGACTATAGGACCTACAAATCTGTAATTTGACATGACTGCACGTATTAATGATGCCCATTGCCGACAAAATGGTACTTACATAACATGGACTTATAATATATACTTTAAGTTTATGTTACATAAAATCTTAAAAAAAATATTTTTTTATGGAACCTACACATCAAGCGGAGATGATTTTTTTTTCGCGTCCGCCCTACCGTGTGGGGTGTCTTTGTATAGGTTTTAAAAAATATTACGAGTATTCAAAAATCATTTTCCGATGTAGGGATCCATTTTGTGAAATATTAAGTTTTAAAGTGGAAAAAATCGTTGTCCTCCTTCTACAAGCTAAGCAGTTGTTTCCGGAAGTGTGAAAAAATTCACGGGAGAAGGAAATATGCTCAATTTAAAAGGAAAACTAACACGGCTAAGAAGACTTCAAAAGTTATTGAGTACCTAATAGTCGATCAACTAAAAAAATGTATTGGGCGAAGTATTTAAAAGCAGCTTTTCGTTGAAATTCTGAAAAAAACTGCTAGATGATGTTGTTACTTGTTAGTAGTGTAAAACACGTTATAAATGGACATTCATTGACCATACAAAAATTATCGATACTACCGCGGAACCCTACATATTGCGGCTCGACACGCACTTGGCCGGTTTTTTGTATAAAAATACTATAAGTACAGACAGAAATTATAATTATTATTTATTTATTAAAACTACCTCCCTGTGAATATAGTTAAGTCTCTTAATATGTTTATGACGCCACTAAGTAGATATAGCATTAGAATACAAATATCCTAACAAGATTATGAACGCTCATATTTGTTTTCCTTAAGAAAAATGCTTTGCTGAATACTTACATATTTTAATACGATGTACTGTTTTGTTATACCACGATTTTGTTCATGTACCTTTGGTCAATGGTCTTGTTAAATCTACCAGATTCCAACTGGTTAGTTGTCTTGAAGTTATTTAATATGTATGTCGCTAATATAACCTCCTCCTTTTTGGAAGTCGGTTAAAAAGAGTACTTACTTTCAAACATTAAGTATCTATATAAAAAATATGTCAGGTTTATATTGTATAAAGGAGGGGCATAAATCCAGTTCCTCGCCGAGCCCATATCACCCCATTCATCAACAAAGCAAATATTCTCAAAATGGAAAACCGACGAACAATTCACTTTGCCTCTTTATTATATGGTGTAATTAAATCTCATTGAGCTGAATACTTATACGAGAAACTACTTTTCGAAGCGAGATGTCCGAAACTCCGATGTTAATATACCCGTCATTAAGTAAATCTGCTTTCCGTGGTACTTAGTTTTAAATATATAGCTACGAAATGCTGGAGCCTGGAACAATATTCCTCCTCCTATCAGAAATTCCAAACGTAAACTGCGCGAGTACCTATTATACGAACAAAAAAACTCAGTTTAATGTACGGCGAATCCAAAACATTCTAGTACTTGTAATATAGAATAAAACGGGTAGAGTTACAATAATACAATATTATTATGTTATGTAAAGTTTGTAAGTTGCTTTTTGTGATTTCGCAACTGTTATTAGTACTGTTAGGTATAAGTAGCTTTATCTTATTTTTTATGTTTTTAATAGACACTGTAATGCTTCGTTTTAATTTAGTTATTTGCGTTGTGACTATGGTCGCAATACATGCTGAGTAAGCACCTATTTGGTAAAGGTGTTGAACTAATGTTTTTAATTCTCTAGCTTTGTTTGTATTGTTTCTTTCTTTCTTTCTTTCAAATAATATGAATGAAATGGCTTGGAAATGGGTTTATTGTACCTACGAGGAATAATAATATGTTTGCAATTAAGCAATATGTACTTAATATGTTATGCTTGACTATAGACTATAGAGTCAAAATGAAATAAGGTGTACGCATCGATCATTGACCTTTTTAGTCTAGATTATAATATTATAATAAAACCGCCCAAGTGCGTATCGGGCCACGCGCAATAAAGGGTTCCGTAGTACCTACCGCTAGTTTTGATTATTATTTTTTAACAAAAAATTAAAACCGATTTCCAAGGTAAAAACAAAAGTAATACTTAATCTTAATCTAAAAAGAATCAAATAATTCTTATTCCTTATTATAGTGGCGTCTTCAGACTTCGCCTAAACTTCAACTATTTCTGTACTCAATCTTCATGCTTTTGAAGTCGGTACCAGCCCGGAAAAGTTCTGAGATCCTTGACATAGCAATTACGCTAAGGTAAGCTGGTACCGACTTCAAAAGCATGAAGATTGAGTACAGAAATAGTTGAGGTTTAGGCGAAGTCTGAAGACACCACTATAATAAGGAATAAGAATTATTTGATTCTTTTTAGATTAAGATTAAGTATTACTTTTGTTTTTACCTTGGAAGTCGGTTTTAATTTTTTGTTAAAAAATTATAATTTTACCATTTTCAGTTACATAATATGAGACGACAAGGCAATAATATTATATAGCTTGTTGTCTTAGAGTTGTACATATTACTAGCGGTCGCCTGCGGCTCTGCCCGCGTGGATGTCGGTTACGGCTGCAAAAAGCCTACCCAGGAAAGACTCGGTCAGCAAAATGATTCCCAGGTCAATTCACAGACTCCGACACTGACATCGACGACGCGGTCGCAGTCATTATCCGCAAGCGCATCCCGCTTGGTGACGCCCACTATCGTAATATTTTAATTTCGCCATAATTTCAAAACCAAACGTCCAATTTTAATCATTCAAAGACCAAATTTTATCTACATAAACTGTACTTAGTGATGAAATAATTTATTTTGATAAGGATTTATGGCATAAGTAAAATAAACGCGTTTAAATGTTGTCCAAAAAAATTCAAGATTTTTAAATAAAAAAATGGTTATTGTGCCTCACTCGACATAGATAAGTATAGTGTGTCGCGGACTTTTTTGTAGATATTTATAAGATCTACAATACTTAGAACATTTTATGGTTCTATCTTTTATAGTTTCGGCAGCGTACGCAAAATAAGTAACTTTTCTGGTTGATTTTTTCACCTGGCGTCCGAAAAACCCAAATATCTTAAGAAACCCTATTTTTTCCAAAATAAAATTTAGCCTATGTTCAGGACAAATAATGTAGGATTTGCTTGGAGTAGTTTAAATAAAGCCAAAATCTTGAAACTTGTATCTATAAGGATTCAAAAGTTCTGTGGGGTACCTTCAGAAGCAGGATATATTCTGGTGCAAAATCTTACTTTTTGGTAGTATATGCCTGAAATACTTCAGAAAAAATTGAAATCATTATATGTTCTCGTATAAATTTTAAGGAGTCCCTTCGATTCCTCATGGATCCCATAATCAGATCACCACTTTTGTGAACATGGTACCAGCCTCGGATTTAACCCTGTACAACAACAAAAGAATCATGAAAATCGGTCCAGAAACGGCGAAGTTATGGTTGAACATACAAATATATATATATATATATATATATATATATATATATATATATATAAACAGACGAACATATAACCTCCTCCTTTTTGGAAGTCGGTTAAAAATATTGTTTGTATGGTCAATGAAGGGTCAATGAATGTACATCATATTTTATACATACAGAGATTGCAAAAAAAAAACCCAGTTGCAGGTATAATGAGATGTAAGTACTTATCTAAAAAAAACAGTAGGTAATATTATGTAATATAATAATTATTACCATACGGGATCGTGGTCCTTACTGGCAGTCAATTGAAATTGCCTGTTTTAATCAACTTTTTTATTACATTTATTTCGTTTATTTACAAACAATGATCCCGTATGGTAATTATTATACTTAATACATAATATTACTGATTTTTTGACATACATCTCATCACAGTGTAAATAAATACTAGTTATTTACACTGTGATCTCATTATGCCTGCAACTGGGTTTTTTTGTATGGGATTTTGGCATTCTCCTTTTTCTTTAATAACTGCTGCATTTGAATGTCATGACTTATGTATGAGTAATAATTAAATTCTGTCTTTTTAAAAATCTATTTTTTAGCTTTCTAATTCTTCGATTTAAATCTATGATTCGTTAGTGTACGCAAGTGTTGCACAAATTCAAAAAATAAATTATGTCTTCCCTCCAAAACTCCAACAAAATTAGAAACTTAGTAAAGCGTTTACCACTTTACTGGATCGATTGACTTGATGCATTGATTGCACAGGCGATTTATTAAAAGTTTAAAGTATTAAAACTTTGACTAGACTTTGAAGTTTGGACCCGTTCAGAGAAACGATGCTGGAAATAAAATTGTAACGCACTTTTTATTTCCCCGCCTTTTACTTTACACACCTAGCTATAGACGTGGTGCCATATTTGGAAAAAAATGTGTCATGATTGTCAATGTCATTTGAATTGTCATTGACATGTCAACAGTCAATGGAGTAGTAAATTTAAAATTGTAAACAATCTTTACTTTATTTTGTATTTATTTATTTTTTTAAATGTTACTATTTTAAATTCATAAGAAACTAAAATGGATTCAGAAGATATTCAGTTAAGTGACGAGGAAGAAGAGGTAACTGCTGAGGCGGTATTGAAAGTTCTTCAAAGCGCATGGCAAAACGAACGTTTGGCTCCAGAAATTCTTCCCCATCGAAACGACATGATCGAATGTATGCTAGGACAGATTCAGCACATGGAACGTAATATTAATAAGCTTCCCAAGACAGATTTCCGAGCGCTAGTTCACAAAATGGAATTAAGTAGGATAAAGTATATCATCTGCAATTATTTGAAGACGAGGTTGGATAAAATAGAGAAGTTTTGTATTTCCATAGTAAACGATGAAAGACAGCGTATAGAAAATGGGACGAGCTACCTAACAGAAGCAGAATATAGGTATGCACAGGACTACTTGCAGAATATCGAGTCCCACATGAAAGTTAGTGTGTTGAACCATATTCCTGGGAACATGCAGACTTTCGAGCCTAATAGAATGGCTGTGTACCCTAACCTACAGTCTCATGTGTTTCTGAAAGCCACAAATACTGTCAATGGTATAGTTTTAGAGAATTTATCGGAAGATCAGGATGAAGAAATTGATTTAGAAGGTGTTTATTTGTTTATTGATAACAGAACAACATTTTGTCCGGCTTACTAATAAGTCACACACACATTTATATGGATGAGTTCAAATAAAATAATACTTTAATTCTTTCTTTGTATACTTTAATCCTTCGATCGCCAATTCGATCTTGGAAATCTTTTGTTATCGCGGCCCACTTGGGCCTTACGAGGATTGATGGGTTAATAAATGATAAAACTATTTTCAAATGACCTTTATTCTTTGATAAATATAATGACAAAACAATTTTTGTTTACAGAGGGTTCACAGCACATACTACAATACAGGCCAATTGCTGATTTAGTGAAGAATGGAAGTGTGCAGCTTATTTGAAATCAGCCTGCGACTTTGTTGCCTTGTAAATCTGTTACATTTACATTAATTTATTGCAACTTTTTTTTGATACAACACATTTCAAGGGCTGGACACCTGGACGAACCAGTAATATTTAATAAGTTTTTGACTTCTTTTGTAATTATTAATTCATGAAGCCCCAAGCGGCCACATCCGGCCGCGATAACAATGAAAAATCTATTGTGTCTCGTTTTGCCACGACTGATGGGTTAAATATAATACTGGTGGTAAATATAAACTTTAATGTTGAAATATTATCTCATTGCTTTAAATAAAAAAAATAATAAAAAAATTTAAGTATAAAAAGTTTTTACTTATAGCTATTCTGACTTGTTCTGAATTCTGGGTAGAATGTGAGTATTTGTATATTCCACATTATTATTATTTAATAATAATCCACACAAGAAATCTTTTAATAAGTAGATAAAATTTATTATCACAAAATAATTGGTTTCACAAGTGCAACCTTAGAGTAAATATAAATGCTCAAACAAGACCTAAGCCGCTATCAATATCACAACACATATATTCAACACCTTGTTTCAAAGAACATTCATTAACGCTTTCGTTCCCAAGAGGTCGCATGCGACCGCGAGAACAATAGATTTCCAAGAATCCACGATCGAGGTGTTAAAACATATTTCACAATAGAGGCCATACTATGATTACAAGTATAAACTACCTATTTAAATATAAATAGTATAATTAATTTCAACAAGCTTTCAATTTTTAAGAATTTTAAATCCTTGGTTTTACGTAGAGTAACTTTTCAGTTTTCTATTAGTAACATAATTTATGTAGTTTGAATAAAGTACTGGCCACAACACTCTTTATATTCAAGTTTAAAAATAAATAGTATTTTAATATATTAATACGCTAGTTACTAGTACATCAAGTATTTTATGCTTAAAAGAGGGGCATATCATACCCAGCTCATATTTTATTATTTTAAAAATATAATAAGTATAAAATATCAAATAAAAAATGCAAATATGGAGCACCAAATATTTAATATTGAGAACTGTATGTTTAATAATATAACATTTTTCAGAAAATAGTTTTAATTATTATTTTTGCTACAAGTAGAAAAGCTAACAATTTTTAAAGGGCTTAAATGGCAGGAAATTAAGGAAAATTTCTTACCGTTTAATTGGAGTACAATATAATGGGTTCAACAAAACAACCTGTGTTGGGATAGCTAGTTATAATAATTATTTATTGTATAATTATTGTATAACACATAGGAGGCACTTACTTTAAACATTCAACATGTTTTAACAATTTTATATAAAGCTCCGTACTCACATACGGTTTTGCTCGACAGTTTTACTCCAAGTCGAAGGAAATGACATATTTGACATATTTAATTCTATCGCCCGGCTCGAGGCTCGAAGCCTTCGAGCCGTCAGTTTTGCGGTCCACACAGTGGTTATTACTCGACTTGGGGTAAAACTGCCGAGCAAAACCGTATGTGAGTACGGAGCATAATACAGTATTCCATCAAATTATTTTTAATGGAATCACTTAAATAATATTATGTTTAACTTAAAACTTAAAAGTAATTAATAATTATTTATAATTTAGAATAAACAAATAAAATTTGTGTAAGGCAGTAATGAGACATGAACAAGGGCAAGGTTGACAGTCTCATAGTAATTTAAGTTCTCTTAAGTACTTAATGCACTTTGAATGTGCAAAAAAAAAAAAAACTGAAAAATGTATCTTTTGAAAACTAGGTAACTATGTAGTTGTGGTATGGAAATATACTTCTAGTATCATTTCTTAAATGGGTAACTAATATACCTTTTTGCCTTTGACATACCCCTTAAATTTACACTAAAAACTAAGGAGTAAGGAAGAGTAACGGTGACAAAAAAAATATTGTCCAAGAGTCTACAAAATGTGACCCGAATACATGCATACTTTATACAATATGTATTTGGTACACAATTTTGTATGGTACCTAGTTACGTTTCCATAATTTTTATTATTCGTAGCCTATCACACAACATTACCGCATCGCGAAGCAGTTTTTTTTTAAATATTATATGATCATTTTCAGTATGTTCTAAGTACTTTGTTGTTGTTCGTCCGCGTCGACGTATTTGATGTGTTCTAAGTACGCCTTGTGGGCGGTTTCGCGGAGGCTCTGCTCGGAGGCGTGGCCCAGCTGTTGCACCATGCGTGTGAAGTGTCCCGTTTCCTTCTGCAGCAGGTCGTGGGGGTGACCGCACTCGACAATCCTACCGGCTTCCATCACCTGGGAAATTGTAATGTTAGTTAACGAGGAAATAGTGGGAGAATAAAGGGCTGAGGCGTCGGGCTTGTCTATACGCTATTCTACAAGGTGTAACAAAACTAAATGATAGTACTTAAGGGTGTGTATGTGTCCCTTAAAAAGTATTCGCTGAGAAAGTAGCAGCGCTGGGAGAGCAAATATTATTTTGCGATTTGTATGGGCAAGTGCCCGAGCGTCATAAATTTTCCCATACAAAAGTAAAAAGAAGTTATTCTTTCAGCGCTGCCACTTTCACAGAGTATTCTATAATATAAGGGGCCCATATACACACTAAAGTAATATCACTTACTTTTGTTGCACCCTGTATAATAGTCTATTCGGGTTAAGAAAAAAAAGTAAGTATCAATGCCTAATGTCACTTATAGACCGTGTTCATATTAATTACCAATTTTCGTTAAAGCCATTTTAATCGGTATGGACTATGGAAGCATCATTAGTAAATAATATTTAATTTACTAGTGATGCCTCCGTACCAAATACCAATAGAATAAATAGGTACTAAAAATGTATGTTCTTCAAAGAGAGTTTACAACGATAACTGCTGTATGCAAATGAATCAAATCGTAATACGGGTAGTTATAATGATTTGCAAATATAATAGAGATAACATGTACCAATATAGGAAATTGTAGATTGCATGAGTGCCTGGACTAGGTACTTACTATACAAAATGATAACAGCACAGATCCAATATTTGATTATGCTTCTGTTGAATTATGCATGATTAAGACCTCTTAGGTAAAGAACAAAATATGCACAGATAACAATAGCTTGTTTAAAATTTTCCTAATTCAGTAGCCGCCATTTTTTAAATAGTATCTACCGTTAAGAGCAGGCTGTAAAATTTTGCGATGTTTTCTAATAACTAATAAGTATTACGATCCCGAAAGACGATTGACTTGAAATTGAGGTTTACTTAATCATTGTATATTTATCTGATATTTGCCTAACGGAAAACACGATTCACTTAATTTGACTCGATAGTTATATATTTTTCGAAATTATAAATCTTTCTGGGCTTTTCAACAAATATTTGTTACACTTATTCAGTTACTAGCTGTTGCCCGCGACTTCGTCCGCGTGGACTTCAGTTTATAGCGCGTGATGTCAACAAAATTGGTGTCAAAAGCTTTTATAAAAAAAACGGTACCCTTTAAATCAAAACACCCAAAAACAGCTGTGCAGTGTGCACATAATATTTCATTTTTTTAATTAAACTTTATTTATGCCAAATTTTAAAGCTTATTTAGCCCCCCAATTTTACCCATAAACTATTTATCATTGATAGGTTTAAGGTTACGTCCGCGTCATCGGTCACGGCATAGATAAAGTACTGAGTAATTTAATAACGTAAAAAATAAATAACAACCGAAAAAATCGAAAGTTGTATGCAAGATGATACCACCTCTTATAGAAAGACGTTTGAGCAAGCGTCAGCGCGATGTAGGAGACGCACGGCGCTATCTATTATGAATTTTTGGAACTAACTGAATTTGAACAAATTTACGCATTTTCTCCCCCTTACAACCCCTTTGTCCAGTTAAAAAGTAGCCTATGTCCTTTCTCAGGCCTTAGACTATCTGTGTACAAAATTTCATTACAATCGGTTCGGTAGTTTTGGCGTGAAAGCGAGACAGACAGGCAGACAGACAGAGATACTTTCGCATTTATAATATTAGTATAGATATCATTAAATAACTTGCACTACTACAATCACACAATTTATAAATAATGGCTTTAGGAAATATTAGTAGGAAGGTAGGTATTGTATTTAATTTTTAAGTAAACATCAAAAACATTTTTGGGAGTTGCGACCTTTACTTTCGTGCTATTATGCGGGAGCCCTTGTTACGCAATATTGTTCACTATTAGCTGGAGCGCAAAGCACAATGCCCGGGGGCACGATTCTGGAATGTATGAATGGTGTGTAGGCGGGGCTAGCGTGCTTTGATCTGAATATACCTAAAGTAATAATTAATTTATTATGCTAGCAAATCGACCGTAGCTATTACGTTTTAATATAACACATACTTATATAATGCATGCGACCGGTGTATTACAGTAAGGTATATATGTGCACATATACGGTGCGGCACCACAGTAACTTTTTTTGCCTCTCATTAAAATAACGGTCAGAAAGTATGTCATGACTCAACTATTTCAATTTTTAGCTAGGCTTTTAGAGTTAATAATAATTATTGAAGACATGTGTATGAACTATGAAGTGGGTAAGTAACAATTTGGAAATGTTCGTTTTTTTGCATAAATCATAAATTGAAAAAAAATATGGCACAAATCATAAAAAGATGTGGATTTTATATATTAGCCAAATGATGAAGAAAGAAGTTACAAGGTTTTTTCAAATTATAAGGGAAAAAATGAGTAATTGCCCCTGTGGTGTAAAATGTTACTTATCCACTTCATCCACCCACCTCTTCAATCATGTCCTTTCTCAGGGGCGTAGAGATCCCTATTTTAAGGGGGTTAAACTTCCTGATAAGTGCCGGATAGGCTACCCACCACTTAGCTTGACAGATAGAGTATGGAAAATCTGTCAAATAAGTTGTGGATAGCCTCTCCGGCACTTTATCAGGAAGTGGTGAAACAGGCCCTAACAATAGCGCGTTTATAAAACATAATATCAGTTGAGAAAGCTTAGATTTTAGAATAGTCTCATAGATTCATTGTTAATTATAATTACTAATAAAAAAACTACATATATTCGCATTTCAGTTCTTGTTCTTTATCTTATGTCGTTGGTAAAAATTATAATTTATAGTGCCAATCTTTAATAATAATTATTAAAGTATTCATAACAGAAGTTCACTTACAACAACCCTGTCGGAGTCGGCGACAGTGTGCAGTCTGTGGGCAACTGTGAGGACGGTGCAGTCGGAGAAGAATTTCCGAATCGACTTTTGGATCAGCGCGTCCGTGCTGCAAAAAAAAAATTGGTTGAAAATACACTCTAAAAGTTATAGTCTAAACCAGTGGTTGAAGTGATTCCCAAACTTTTCAGAGCTGTCATAGGGGTATGACTTGTTAGAGAACGCGAGAGATCGCCATGCCTATAACCTACCTAACATATTTTTTCCTGCCTATTCATCTATTTTAGGTACCACCTCTGTTACTCCTATAGAATAGCTGTTTTACCCCCGCGAGAGTAATTACCTCCAGGTTCGGGACTAATGATCTAAACTCTTATAAGAATTAAGATGTGAGTCAGGCACTAATCTTCATAGAAACTTTATGAATTGTTTGCCTTGGTTCACAGTCTGACATAACTATTTTTTCATAGATAAGTGGATAATGAATCCTAGATTTAGCAAAACTCTGCGGAAACACAGCGACGTTCAATTATTGTTCTGAAATACCACCCGTCATCTTACTGGTTTCATGGCCATAGTGGAATCGCTTGCTATAAAAAGTTACAATACCTGATGGAAAGCAACTACCGTCGCCCATGGACGCTCGCAAGTCGCAACTACGAGCTGCAAGTACGTTGTCGTCCTTTCATTTATTTTAGTAGTTTAGTAATATTTTGTTGTCTAATATCTTCTAAATAGTATTACATATTATATTTCTACTCACTTGGGATCCACATTAGCAGTGGCCTCGTCTAGTACCAGCAGACGGTTTCGTGCGAGCGCCGCGCGCGCCAGACACAGCAGTTGTCTCTGGCCGGCGCTGAAGTTCGTACCGCCAGACTCTACGGCGGATGTTAGCGCGGTCACGTGACTCTTTAGCTCCACCTAAAAAGTCAGAAAAGGTTTAAATTAAGTCAGGTCGTAACCTGACTTAACCCATCAGTCGTGGCAAAACGAGACACAATAGCTTTTTCATTGTTATCGCGGCCGGATGTGGCCGCTTGGGGCTTCATGAATTAATTTAAACCTTTAGTTAAACAAAAAAAACTTAGGCCCGTAGGCCTAAGTTTTTTTTGTTTATTTGTAACCATTACGTATGTCAAACTTAAAGTGGTTCAGTGTATAACTTTTATATTATGATGCACGAAATGTTGAACTATTCTGCAAAAATCACAGTCAATATAATATCAATCTTCACTTTTCTGCTAACAGACGGTCACAACATTTAAAAATTACCAAAAAATACTGACCTGTTCTAACGCTTGCCAAATTTCCGCATCGGTATATTTGTCGAAGGGGTCCAAATTGTATCGCAAACTAGCCGAAAACAGCACCGGCTCTTGAGGAATGATGGAAATTTTCGAACGCAGTTCCTGTTAAAAATAGTGGTAAATTAGGAATTTGGACGAAAAAAGCCGTGTTCGTATATTAGGTAATATAAAATGACACCATTTTTTCCCCTTTGTTAAACTCTCCTTAAACCACACTTTTTGAGTATCTCACAGTGGCGTAGCTAGATAATCCGAGGACCCAGGGACAAAAAATGGGGGTGGTCCCCGATTCCCTGTCCTCTGCCTTTAGTAGCTACGTCACTGCTTGTGCCGTTAATAGAGACCCCGCTAGTAGATAAAAAAAAATATATATACCTTAAGAGCGATGTCTCCAGTATCAACGTCATCAATGTACACATGGCCATCGATCGGTGCCAGGCGGAACAGCGCAGATATGAGCGATGACTTGCCCGCGCCCGTCCGTCCTACCACTCCCACCTGTTTACAGAGGTTACTTGTTAAGCATGTAAATATTAACCGCACCTATTAATGTAAACATGTCGGGTTATATAATACGGCCTAATGTTATCCTGATCTTAAACTTAAGATCGTTAGCACATTATAATATAAATAATATTATGTATCTAGGCGTTCAACCTGAATTCTCAACCTGAATTATACATTTTTGAAATAAGAATGTCTGTAGCCAGGCCAACGTACTTTTTAAGGCTCCATTCCACCGCGGCGCACGCTGTGCACGCCCACGCGCACGCGTGGGCGTGCACGGATTTATTTCTTTGACTTGAGTCAATTCGTGCGTAGCGTGTCCGTGGGCTGCAGTGGACACAGTCACATATTATATTTTCTTACAAAGCGAAGCTTGACGCACGTGCGTAGTCTCTCCGACACACAGACACACAGGCAACACTTATACGCTGTCCTCCCTATACAATGAGCGGGCAATGATACTTATAGTTCCAATTAAAGAGATTTGCGATTTGTTTAAGCTCAACCCAAGTTTATTTAAAATGCCCACCTTCCATCCACTCTCAATCACAATATTGAGGTCCTTAAGTACGGGGTCAGCTTCCTTGTCGTATCTGAGGACGAGGTCTTTAAAGACGAGTCTGGCGCGTTGCGGCCAGCCCTTAGGCGGCGCTGGGCCTTCCGTATTCTCTTGCGGTAAGGACGTGAATTGCACGACACGCTCCACGCTGGTCATCTGAGAAATCACCTCTGTGGTCTGTTTGATACCGTACTGCACCATGTTCACGAGAATCAACCCTTGACTGAGAGCTAAGCCTACGCTTCCTGCGTTTGTTGAGCCTATAATAAACGTGCACATCGTTAAAAATTATTATTATTGTAAATTGTTACTTAATCTAAAATATGAATTCGATATAAGGTAAATGCGGGTAGATTGATTTTTAACTAAGGCAAGTTGTTACTTGTTAGCACTCTCAATAGTTTGTAATATTTTATTTGTTCATATTTTTTAATAATATATTTAAGAAAATATTCTATATGCATGTAAATTCTACTAAAAATACCATAACACGTTTACTTGTAGTAATTACTATGATAGTTATTGCCTTTTGCTTTTATTTATTTTACTCCATTTGAAAGCACAGGGTTGGTTAGTAAGTAGTAACTTTACTCACCGTCATCTTGTAGGAGGAATGTGTATGAAACGACGATAACATACGATGCCGATATCAAACTCAGCCACACAGCGAATGTTGTGTTTGTGATTAAAGTTAGGTACCTGTTGACAATAATGTAAATTTTAGTGAAAGTTCTTATCAATAATAATATCTTTATGGTGGTATCATCGAAATCCCTTAAAACTTTCTGGAATTCGTTTTTCACACATCATCGTTGCTCTATAATTTCCATAGAAAAAAAACAAAAATGGTTCGTGGAGATTATATTGTGATCGAAGGTGCAGAGCATAAATTAGTATACTATCTACCAACTTCAAATAAACTTCCAATTCTAATCAAAATGTAGCTAATAAATTGCTTTATATTCATGACAATATTTAGGTAATGTTCATTTATAATAATTATCGTAAAAGAGGTTTAACAAAAGAAACATTCTAAAGTTTTAACAAAGAACTAACCAGGCAGAAGTGTGCACATCCTGTTTGTCGTCGAACTGTATCCGTAGTAGGTCCTGCGCGCCGCACGCCCGCACCGTGGTCAGACCCGCCATACTCGCCGACACGTGAGAGAACACCGGGGAACGGGAAACGCCCTCCACTCTGGATGAAAAATTCGTGATAAACAAAGGATTGCCCTTAATGACCTCCTTTTTTGGTAGCCTAGTGATGTCCCTGACTTTGTCAGAAAAAGATCGTTGGGCCCTAAAGCAGGGTCCTATTTATATACAGTATAAGCTATGCCTCTAACTTCGTTAGTTGAATAATTTACTTTGAAATTTTATTAAGTTTTTAAGTAAGTACAAACATTTTATTGGTGATAAAAAGTTACTTTACTAATTATTAGTCTCATTTTAACTTTTTGTGTGTGACACAGGTGCTTTAAGTTCTTAATTAAAATTCTTAAAATATTTTTCAATAAAGGACAGCTTATTTCAAACTAGCGACCCGCCCCGGGGTCGCACGGGTATAAAATATATAGCCACTGAAAAAATGATTAAAATCGATAGCCTATGATCCTTCACGTGGTCTACTTCTTATCTGTGCCAAATATGAAATAACATAAAAATTGCTCCAGTAGTTCGCGAGATAAGCCATTTCAAATAATTTCCCCCGTTTTTTCCACATTCTCCTGAAATTCAGTCTTAGCGTGATAAAATATAGCCTATAGACTTCCTCAATAAATGGGCTATCTAACACTGAAAGAATTTTTCAAACCGGACCAGTAGTTCCTTAGATTAGCGCGTTCAAGTTAGCCCTTTCAAATAATTTTCCCCGTTTTTTTCCACATTTTCCTCTATTTCTTCGCTCCTATTAAGACTAATAGCTTAAAACGCTAAGACTAGCGTGATAAAATATAGCCTATAGCCTTCCTTGATAAATGGGCTAACTAACACTGAAAGAATCATCAAAATCCGTTGCGTAGTTTTAAAGATTAAAGGGAACAAAGGGACATGAGGGAAAAAAAGCGACTTTGTTTTATAATATGTATGTATAGATATAGAACTTACCTTTTTATTGCTTGTGCCGTAGTCAAGTATACGACAGTCCAAAGGTACATGAGTATACCACAGAATAAAGTTGTCAGTACCATGTATGGATTTACAATTGCCACCATCACTAAAATACCCATCATCACCATGAAAACCTAAAAATAAATGCATTTTAATTATTTTTCGCCAAATAAATTCTATAATGAATTGATTCGGTTTGTTTTACTCATCTAGCAGGGCCAGATTAACCATAAGGGGCCCTAAGGCGACGCAACAGGCAGTTGCTCTTTTAACCAAAGTATTGATCAGCAAAAAATGTGTAAATAAAACAGTATTTGAGTCAATATACCTGAATACTGTCTAAGTACATCCTAGGTAGGATTTCATCTACCACTCCCATGTCTTTGGAGAACCGGTTGAGAATGCGACCAGACGGATTAGTGTCGAAAAATCTCATCGTTGCCGACAGAATGTTACTAAACATTGTGTTGTGAAGTTTAATTGAACTTCTCATGCACACCCATAAGAACAACATCGATCTGGAATGAAAAAAACCGTTTATGTGGTGATTGTTTTGAAAAGAACTAAATATGAGTAGCAAAAGAAATGCTTACCTTGTCGTTGTTAAAAGAATGCAACCAAAAATTAAAATGCCCCAAACAATAATATAAAATGGATGTTCCACCGAATCACTGTTCCCTAGATTCATAGCGGTTAATGCAGTCTTTACCATGGTTCCGATCACAGTTGAGTTCGGTGTAATTGACTCAGTCTCAGTATCGTTTACAGTCGAGAGAGGAATTACGTTTGTCGAGTTCAAAACACCGCTTTTGTTTTCGTAAGTCGCCTCGACTTTGTTCATCCTGAAATTATAACGAGAGTATGAAACATACACTGTACCTACTTACTGAACAGTGTCATTTTATTTCGTTATCGTCTAGGTATAAAATAATCACCAGAAAGTCAGCCAAAGATCACTCATAGACGTCACGATTTGAGCCAACAAAATAAACACTATGGTAGACAACATAAGGAACCAATTGGCACCGGCACGGAAGTACTTTATGTATACAGCGGACGACACACGACCTGAAAAAATAATAATTTAATAAATATAATATTATGTGTCTAAGTTGAAAATGTGTTAGGCAGGAACCTTGATGTAAAATTAAAGAGACGCATTGTAAAAGTACATTATAATAATATTATAATATATGGAAACAGTTTGCATTGACAATGACATCTGCAAGTGTTAGTAAAGCGAGTATTCAAAGATTGCTGTAACTTTAAACAATAACGTCTAGCTTCTGATAATCTGTAAAATTGTATTATGAAGAAACGCCTTTGTTTTCTTAAACCAAACATGATGCAAATATAAAAGTATAAATATAAATATATTTAGGATGCGACAGAATGACACGTGCATTTACTACATGTTTGTTTTCATTGAGCAGATATATCATATTATTTGTTATCAAGTCTTAAAAAATTTGATGACTTAAAGTAAGTAATCATACGTAAATACAATTTATCTATATTATGTGATCTTAAGAACAATATACTTACTTTACATTTCGCATACCTACTCAATACTCATATCTAATAATAATTATGTGTATACGAGCTCAAATACTAGATGTAATTATCTAGTTATAAATAATAAAAATAAAAAATAAAAATAAAAAGCCTTTTATTTCTTACAAACTACAAAAAGTTACATATAAGAGAAAATAAAATATTATATCTATTAAAGTAAGAACCCCTCATTCGAAGGTGAAGGCCTCCTCCAGAGTTTGCCAAGTGGCTCTATCATGAGCTTTTTTGAACCATTGTTTCCCGGCCACTTGTACAACGTCGTCTGACCAACGTGTTGCTGGTCGACCTCTTTTTCTGGTACCTGGTGGTCCGCTCCATGATGTTAGTTTGTGAGTCCATCTGCCGTCTGTTAGTCTAGCCACGTGACCCGCCCAACGCCATTTGAGTTTTTTACAGGTCAGAGCGTCGGTTAATTTTGTTCTCTGTCTTATAATTCTATGGGGGATCTTCTGTATTTTTTTTTACTTTAAGTATGCCTCGTTCCATGCTTCTCTGGCAGGTTTTTATTTTTGACTTTATGTGGTAAGTGAATGGCCATGTTTGACTAGCGTATGTTAGTGAAGGGAGAATGCACGAGTCAATTATTTTTTGTTTAATTTCTATCGGCATGTCGCTCTTTAATATTTCTTTTAAGCTCCAAAATTTCTTCCAGGCTATTGTACTTCTTCTCTCCACTTCTTGTTCATTTCTTTCTTTGTGAAAAGAGATAAGCTTTCCCAGATATACATAGGAATCGACATAGTCCAGCGCTTCGTTTCGAATGTATATTGACTTTCTGGTAGAGTTGGTCATTATACAAGTTTTATTGCGGTTTATTTCAAGACCCACGCGTAGACTTGCAGCATGTAGATAACTAATCATTGATTATAGTTGGTTTAAGCTTTCAGAAAGCAGGACTATGTCATCAGCAAATCTTAAGTGGCTTAAATATTCATTGTTGATGTTAAGGCCGACTCTTTTCCAATTAAGGCTTTTTATAATTTTTTCCAAAACGGCTATAAAGATAGTAGGAGAGATAGGGTCCCCCTGACGAACTCCTCTTTCTATAGGTATTGAACGTCCAGTTTTTTCTAGTCTAATTTTGCTTTTTCCATTTCTATACAGGTGTTGGAGAACTTTGATATATTCAGTTTCAATATTTTGTGAATGTAGAACTTCCCATATCGATTCATGAAATAATGTGTCAAAAGCTTTTTGATAATCGATAAATAAAAGGTAGAGTGGTCTATTAAACTCTTGATATTTTTCGATAAGCAATTCAATACAGTGAATATGGTCTACGGTAGAGAACCCCTTCCTAAAACCTGCCTGTTCTTTAGGTTGGTAAGCTTCGATATTACATCTGATTCTTTTTTCTATTATTGCTGAGAACAATTTGTATATCGAGGGTAATAGGCTTATAGGTTATACTGTAGTTGGTAATATTATTTGGGTCTCCTTTTTTGTATAACAAAATTATTTCTGATTCAGCCCACTGAGTCGGTGTTGTAGCTGTTTTTATGACTAGGTTAAAAAGTAGAGTTAAGGGTGCTGTAAGGAATTCTCTCCCTAACTTTAAGGCCTCGTTGGTTATTTTATCAGGTCCTGGGCTTTTTTCAGGCTTTAATTTTGCTAACATAGTTGAAACTTCGTCTTCGCTAATGTCTGTTGCCTTTGAGGTTTCTCTAGGCTCTAGTATTGAAGGCTCTCTATGTACTGACTGATAAAGGTTTTTATAAAAATTTGTGGCTATTGATAGTATTTCTTGCCTATTATGGCTCGTCCTTTTCGCAGTTTTTAAGCCCTCTATCCACGTCCGATAAGCTCGAAGGTCTTTGTTGGCTCTCTTTAAGCTCCCTGACTTTAGCATGTGCTTTTTAATAGTGTCCAAGCGATGTTTATTGTAATCTGAGTGTATACGTTTGCTGATTAGTTTGTATAGGGCCTTCAATTCGTTTCTCATACTTCTAGATTTAGGTTTTGTAGTCTGCAATTCGCGCCTTCTTGACATGAGTTTTTTTGTATGCGGTGAAAAAATTTAGTATTTTTTGTGAAATGAAATTTCGTATGCACTTTTTAAGCTATTATTTATTGCTTTAACAAGTTGGTCGTAGAGTTCTTGAACGGAACAACGTTGCGATACGTTTTTTAAGGGCTCTATCTTTTTCTTTAGGCTTTCTTTATATACTTTTATACTCTCTTCGTTTTTCAGGATAGACTTTGAATCGTATCCATAGCTTTTTCGGTTCTTTTTGTAAGTATCTATTTTAAAAGTAGCTCTTACCAATCTATGATCGCTTGGATAGTCAGTATTTATGACTTGCATATCTTGAGCTCTATTTGTCATATTTGTTAGAATGTAGTCTAGTTCATTTTTCACATTGCCGTTTGGTGACTGCCAAGTCCATCTTTTGGTGTTTTTCTTTTTAAAAAAAGTGTTTAATATGGATAGTTGATTTTCGTAAGCAAATTTTATGAGTCATTCGCCTCTATTGTTTCTGTTTCCATAGCCGTATTTTTTCATTATTAAATTTTCATCTTGTTTCGGTTGCCCAATTTTTGCATTGAAGTCACCTAATACAATTAAATTTTTGCCTGATGAGTCTATAGTTTTGTTTAGGATATTATAAAAGTCTTCAATCTCTTCTTCGCTTGCACTTTCTGTAGGCGCGTAGCATTGTATTATACTGGTTTCGAAGTTGTTGATTTTCAACTGGAGTCATGACACTCGTTCAGAAATACCTTTAAAACATACAATGTTTTTCTTGAGGTGTTTGTTTACTAGGAAACCTACTCCGTATAAGACTGGCGTTTGACCTATGTAATATAATTTAAAGTTTTCGTGTTCTTCTATGGTATTTCCCGTTCGTCTTACTTCACATAGGCCGATTATATCGTACTTAATATTTTTTAAAGCTGCTTCTAATTCGAGTAGGCGGGAGTAGGAAGATAATGTCCCTACGTTGTATGTTGCGATGTAGAGTAGGTGGTTTTTGTCGTCGTCGTATGTTTTCTCTGGAGGGTTTTGGTCTACGTCTCCCACGGTGACCGGCCGTGTTGGGAGAGAAAAATGAAGAGGGGCGCAGCTTAGTTTTTTGAAGGGTCCTCGTGAGCAGGGCTGATAGAGGTATTAGTACTATGTTGGCTCAGTATAGAGGGACGCAGGTAGCTCGTAATATTTTGAGGTTTATTTTTCTTAGGCATTTGTTTTGTCTGGTCGTTTCTACTATTTGTGATGTTTTTATCACTTACTTCAGGGAAATAGAGTCAGTGAAAAGGCTGGGAAAAAATAAAGGCACAACGAGACCTGTTGTGGTGACGACCACAACTCTAAGTAGAAAAATTCAAATATTAAAAACCCGGAAAACATTAGAAAACTCTGGCATTTATATTAAAGAAGATTACTCACCATCCATTTCACAAAAACGTAAGGAACTTCAGGAAGAACTTCAAAAGAGACGACTTAACGGAGAAAATGTAATACTTCGCTATGACAAGATTCTAGAAATAACACCCAAAAACCGAAAACAGTGTCAGATTCAGATGTTAGATGATCCTATCAAAGTACCCGTGTGTATACTAGAGCGAGCGAGAGAAATGAGTGGCTCGATTTTTATTCGGCGGTATCCGCGTTTCTGACATTTCACTAGATTTAGTTTAGTGAAATGACATATCACTAGATATTTTTAGTAAGAAGACGTAACAAACAAGAATATTCGGCATCTACCGGGAGTTCGTGATATCCCTAGGGATATCGTGAAATCCCTGATATCCTCTTTTCCCTGCGACATATATACTGTTAGCAGATGAACTAGTAAAGACAAAGGCTTGATTTTTAGTAGAAGTACTTAGCTAATTAATAAAAGATATGGGAAAAATGTTTCTTACCTGAGGCAGTAAGTTCCGCAGTTTCTTCCTGGTCTTCTTGTAAGCCGGACTGTCCGAGTGCACCGTCAGCGACGGTGCTTACACTGGCATGGGACTAAAAGTGAAAAACTTCATCAAAATCTGTGCTTTCATTAAAAGCTACGACGACAAAGACAGAAACGCAAATACACCCCTATCGCCTAGCGGTACATTAAGGGGAGGTAGTTCAAGAAACGGACGATTTTCAAGATTTAACCCATCAGTCGTGGCAAAACGAGACACAATAGCTTTTTCATTGTTATCGCGGCCGGATGTGGCCGCTTGGGGCTTCATGAATTAAACGGGACAGGAGACATAAAATATAGTAATTTAAATTCTGAAAAAAATATATGTGTTAGTTAAGGATCTAACATATTGGAATTCATATTCCATTACACAATATCATGAACTTCACTCGATAGAAAAAAAATCCCAAAGTTACCTCTTTTTTTAACGAAATTGCCATACTATGTCCACATTATTTGGAATTTTTAGATAGGGCTCGGCTGGTGCTTTCATTCAACACACTTTGCGCCTGCAATTTTATAGTTTTCTGATCGTCGTTATTTTATACATCAATTAAATCAAGTCAAATAAACAATAGTCGCTAGATATATTTTTTGTCTTTAATTCAGTACAAAAATTATCTAAAAATTCCAAATAATTTGGACATAGTATGGCAATTTCGTTAAAAGAAGAGTTAACTTTGGGATTTTTTTCTATCGAGTGAAGTTCATGATATTGTGTAATGGAATATGAATTCCAATGTGTTAGATCCTTAACTAACACATATTTTTTTCAGAATTTAAATTACTATATTTTTATGTCTCCTGTCCCGTTTAAATCTTGAAAATCGTCCGTTTCTTGACTAGCTCCCCTTAAAATAGGGAGGCTGTAAGTGAAACTCACTCTGTGTTTAACCTACCAACCCCCATAAGGACACCGGCAACAGCGACAACAATAGAATAATAATAGATTTCCAAGAATCCGCGATCGAAGGATTAAATAACAAAAATTCAAATGTCGTTCAAAATACATAGCTATGGCATTCAAAGTAAAATACTTCGACTTGGTTGTAGATATAATTGACATCATCACTTGGTAATTATTATGGAATCAGTGATGAGTGATGACTGATGACTGATTGACCGCTAACTGCTTGACTAATTTAGAATTGCCTTGATTAGATTACCGTACCGCTATAGACATGCTTCGGTTAATCTTCAGCGGTAATTCCTCGCCCTCTTGTCCTGGGGGGGTTTCCGCTTCTTCAAGTAATTCCTCAAATAGTGGCAACTTCGACATTTCCTCAAAAGTTCCTTGCGACTCAACCTCGCCCTGCGAAAGAAAAACGAATATAAATTTTTTTGGGGGTTGTTACTGCCTTTTTAAAACTAAAAATAACTGTTTACGCCCCTAGCTAACTACGGTATTAGGTCAAATGACGTCATAACATTTTATGCAACTGCTACTATTACTACCATGCAACTATTACTCACTCAGTAACATAATTTTATTTTTACTGCTCAGGTATTATATTTAATCAAAGTTTAATACAATAGGTAAATCTTAAAGACGAATCACATAATAATTAATGATGGCCACTTTTGATTGGGCCTTAGTGATAAACTGTCTAGTCTAGCAGTCGGCAACCATGATGTACCAATATTTCACAGAAACGTCATATAAATAAATATTAAATTAAATAGTTCCCACTTCCCAGGATTGTGCTATCAAAACACAAACAACTGATAAGCGCGAGGTCAATGGGACTTCGGATATGACCGACATTTACAATGTATGAAGTGAGTACATTACTTCACAACATTTTTTTAATCACCTTGACCGGCTGGTGGGTCAAGGTACGTTTACGACTTAAATAACTCTGTAATCTGTAAGGAGTAATTTTTTTTGTTTGTTTTCAACGACTTAAAAACATTAGCAGACAGGACACTAGGAGAGCACGTGATATTGATAGAAACTGTTACAACTCTAATCTTCTCATTACAATGAGAGCTTGAGGATTTATTCTTACCTTTATCTCACTTTTGTACATTTGTGTGTCAACTGTCAAGCCACTTAGAAACTGCAATATTGATAAGTAGATAGGACAATTTTCCCCTTCGGTCACGGTGCTCATAAGCCATAGCTATAATATAATATTAATTACACATTCAAAGAGATGGAGACCTTAAATGCTCTTTGTGTTGTCTCTCATCTTAGAACAGGAAACACTGGTGCGTGACCAGCACGCGCGTGAAGTGCCGCAGCAGGCCGTTGACACACTCCGACACCAGGTGCTTGCCGACGTGCGTGTCCACCGCCGACAGCGGGTCGTCCAGGAGGTATATTATGTATACTCACATTTCTGAGTATGACGACTTTGTCAGCGGTCTTGAGGTGGTGCAGCTGGTGCGTGACCAGCACGCGCGTGGAGTGCCGCAGCAGGCCGTTGACGCACTCCGACACCAGGTGCTTGCCCACGTGCGTGTCCACCGCCGACAGCGGGTCATCCAGGAGGTATATGTCGGCCTGAGTCAATGATTATACAAATTATATTACAACAAGATGACGTCCGCAATTCCGTTGCGCCAAAGTCGTTTATCGCGCGAGAACCGTACATATTTCCGGGATAAAAAGTATCCCATGTCCATCCCCGAGACTCATATTACCTCCATATTATCAAATTTCAGCAAAATTGGTTCAGCGGGTTGGACGTGAAGAGGTAACAGACAGAGGACACACTTTCCTCTTTCGCATAATTATAATATTAAGTATGGATTATTGTACACTGTTTTTATATACTTAATATAAAATAGTAAATACTAGTGTGAGAAAAATATAACTGATGAAGTCAGATTAGAAGATTAAATGAGCCTAAAATACAAAGCACTAATCTTACACTACCTACTATCATTCTTAATACAAGGAAAATTACTGAATATGGTTGTTACTTGTTATATTATTCGTAACCTTGAAAATTATAATTTTAAGCTATTATTTACTTACGTACCTAATAGTACATAAAAGTAAACATATCTGTTACTCGATATCGTTATAAAAGCGCTCTGGTCAGTTTTTATTTGATTACCAGCTACATTTATCACGTCAGAATCTTTAAAACAATCTCATTTATAGGTATATTGTTAGGTTGTTTATAATCGACACTTACTTGTCGATAGCACGCACGTGCCAGGCCGATACGAGCCCTCTGTCCGCCACTGAGACTGATACCCCTCTCCCCCACCAGGGTGGAGTCCCCGGCCGGCAGCTGTTCGAAGTCACGCAGTAATGCACAAGCGGTAACCACCTAGAACCATAAATATTAAATATTTACATTTTACAGTTAAAAAAATGAAAACGTAACATTTAGAACGCATGATGGTAATCGGCATTAATATTTTTTATTATTTAATATAATTTTAATCAGCCGATATCCCGATTCTACTAGGTTGTAAACGGCCCATGATTTTATTTATATAAATTGTAACAAAAAACTTAATTAAGAAAAACGCAAGGGACAACGACATCAGGCGCCCTGAGCTGTAGCCCCTTTTGCTTCAGACTCAGTACGCCACTGGTTGGGGTAATTTGTCATTACGAAAATTCTTGTCCTCGTATTGATATAACATATATACGGGGTTTAAAAACAAATCAATACGGTATTGATTGAATTGATATGTTAACGAGAACGACGATAACTACGTCGAGGGAGTTCGCAATTACTATGAGCTATGCGTGTCAACCGGTCATTCATTCCACTGCCAATATTGTACATATTTAAATAGTATAGCTGACCATAAAAGATTACTAGATCATAGGGAAAGGGACATAAAAAGGTGAGCATGCTGCATGAGTTCCCCATAATATACGAGGGTGGGATGAGAAGTAACGAGCCTCTGCTATTTAAAATATTAAAATTAAAAAAAATATGTATGTCATTTTTAAATTCGTGTCTCTGCCCTCTGGGTGCCTCTGGCCACCTGTGTTATAAAGGGCATTGGGTAACTTTGTATGGACCTGTGGCGTCATTTTTTTTTTTCCAGCGGCCAGGGATAAAACCATTACTATTTTGTAGCACTATATTAGAGAAACATAATATATCAGTAATAAAAATTGTTCTAAGTAATATCGGAGCTGAGCTATAATTATTTTAGTATATATATTTTTGCACCTTATGTTCACAAAATCAATAGTAATTAGGTAACATTACTTTATGGAGCTATCCTTAACAAACAGATGTAGAAAGGGTATATTAATCTGTTGGATATATATTTCTCACTAGCTATTGCCCACGAATTCGTCCGCGTCAAATAAATCAATAATTTTTCATACATATTTTCACACTGGGTTTAACTCTCGTCCAACTAAAATAGCCAGACTTGAGACTATCTTTCATTAGACAGTGGTTTCAAAGGGCCGGATGCAATATTAGGCAATTGTAATAATTATTGTTCTTGTGTATTAATGTGTTGTGGCCTGTGGGTAAAATGACTCTAGGATGTTGTTCCCATAATACAATGTCGATTATTTCCACTATTTAGCGAATTTTGGCCATAGTTTGATACTGTAATACTTATATATTCTGTGCCATAGTGCAGTATGACGCTGGAAGCCACCTTTCGGCAGAATTTTCAGTCTAGCTTTTAATCTACTTCCCGGCTCATTATAGAAGTATAGCCACAGGAATGTTTTATAGAATATTAGCTATTTACTTACACAAAATATATATTATATTAAAAAAAAAACAAAACGGCCCTCTTTAAGAAATTCGAGAAAAAATGGATTTGCATTTTTTTGCAAAAGAAAAATAAATAGTTAAAAATCATTAAATGACGGCGCGTTGTTGTGCAGTTCGACAAGGCTTTAAATGAATATGTCAATGATGTCAATGGGCGCTGCTGGTAAAGGAAAACTGTCAAAAATGACGTTTTTGTATGATAGAAGCGTTAGTTCCTTTTCTCGCCACGTTCATATACATAACAGCCTTGTCGAACTGTATGTTGAATGGTTAAGTTATTCTTCTAAAATGTACGAATAACTAAAATTAATAATAAATTATGAAATGAATAATTATTATGCTTGTATCTATATCTACAGGTTGTAACAAAACTAAGTGATAATTAATTTTTTTTTATAAAATAGGGGGGCAAACGAGCAAACGGGTCACCTGATGGAAAGCAACTACCGTCGCCCATGGACACTCGCAACATCAGAAGAGCTGCAGGTGCGTTGCCGGCCTTTTAAGAGGGAATACGCTCTCTTCTTGAAGGTTTGCAGGTCGTATAGGTCCGGAAATACTGCTGGTGACAGTTCGTTCCAGAGTTTTACAGTGCGCGGCAGAAAGTTACGCGAGAAACGCACGGTGGAAGACTGCCACTCATCAAGGTGATGAGGATGGAATATTTTTCGCGTTGGACGACGGCGAAAAGTTGCAGGTGGTATGATTCCGAACAATTCCTCTGAGCACTCCCCGTGATACAACCGATAGAGGATGCAGAGTGAAGCTACATCTCGGCGTAATTCCAAGGGGTCCAAGCTGTTTGAAACACTATGGCAGTCAACAATTCGAGCGGCCCGTCGTTGGATACGATCCAGAGGGAGCAGTTGGTATTTTTGCGCTCCTGCCCAGAGATGAGGACAATATTCCATATGAGGCCGAACCTGCGCCTTGTAAAGTTGTAGGCGTTGGTCCGGACTGAAGTTCTGTCTCGCTCTGTTGAGAACACCAAGCTTCTTCGAGGCTAACTTGGCCTTACCCTCTAGATAATATCGTAACTGGACTTCGCTCGATATGCTAACGCCAAGTATTTCAATGCTAGGGGAGATGGTCAAAGATGTGCCCTCAAAACGAGGATGTACGACCATAGGTGACTTTTTAGCGGTGAACGCGCAGACTTGTGTCTTGGCGGGGTTGCATTGGACTAAGTTACATCTACCCCATTCAGAGACTTTATCCAACGAATTCTCTATTTTAGATACATGTTCGTTTCGACTCTCAATGACATTTAGCCGAGAAATATTGGGGGAGCCGGTATATACAGCATCACCTGTACTATCATCCGCATAGCAATGAATGCCGTTGTTATGTAACATGTCATTGATATGCAGTATGAATAGGGTAGGCGATAGCACACAGCCTTGAGGGACACCAGCTTCAACAGACTGAGTTTCCGAGCATTCGCCGTCAACTACGACCTTTATGCTTCTGTCTGCTAAGAAACTTTTTGTGATTTGCATGGGCAAGCGCCCTGGCGTAAAGATTTCCCCATACAAAAACAAAAAAAAATCTTCTCTTTCAGCGCTACTACTTTTACAGTAAACTTTATACACGGGACTCATACACAGTACACACACTAAAGTATTATCACTTAGTTTTGTTATACCTTGTATACTAATATTATGCAGCTGAAGTGTTTGTGTGTTTGAAAGTGCTAATCTCAGGAACTGCTGGTTCGATTTGAAAAACCCTTTTTGTATTGGATATCCCATTTATCGAGGAAGGCTTTAAGCTAATAAATAATGCAGTTTTTTTGTATTTTACTGAGTATTCATGTTATGATTGAATTTACTTTTAGTTGAAAATACGAACTTAAAATGCCTAATATCTCGGCTCCGATATAGTTTAGCTATATGTCCCCCATAATAAAGTTTGCTCCTCTTGATATATTCTTTCATAATATGCCGGTTTGGTGAGTGGCCGCGAGATTTGAAAATTATGCCAATATTACCCAAACCCCTTTGAATTTAGTGGCGCGAAAATTTTATTGATGTTTTAAGTATTTATTATTTGAAAATAATTTTCGTGAACTATTTTGAATATGGATAAAATTGAACAAAGACGGGGATAAAGTTTTCGCATATGAAGGGGATAAAGGGGAGAGATTCTATGATGAATTAAAAAATGTTTTGGGTGAATCTGCTTCTTCTTATGCCACAGACCACAGTTAAAAAACTGAGTAAGTAGCTGAGTTTTAACGCGGTCGTATATGTGTCAAAGATGAAGCCCGCCCTGGACGTCCAAAAAGCGTCACATCTCCTGAAATGGTCGTGAAAGTACATGTTATGGTTTTAGCAGATCGACGATTGAAGTTATCTGAAATAGCCACGGCTCCCGCTACCATAATATCTGCAATGTGTGCAATTCACACGGGCGCCATCCTCTAGGGGCGCCAAAATCCTTTTTTTTTGCACACAGGCGCCAGTAGCCCTTACGGGAGCCCTGGAAATAGCAGATACTATAGGTATCTCAAAAGGACGGATACAACATATCCTAAGTGAGGAATTAAATATGAAAAATTTACCGGCCCGTTAAGTGCCACGATTGCTTACGCACGATCAAAAAAGAATTAAAGAAAATCAATGAATTAAACTTTAAAGTATGATTTGCTGCCCCATCCACCTTATTTGCCATACCTAGCGCCATCAGACTTCTATTTATTCCCTAAGCTCAAAAATTTTTTGGGCGGACAGAAATTTGCCACAAAATATGATGAAGTCATAGACGCTGTAAAGGGGGTATTTTGAAGTCCTTGAAAAAATTCATTTTAAAGAAGGCATTACTGCTTTAGAACTAAGATAGAGTAAGTGCATAGAGGTTCACAGAGACTATATCGAAAAATAAAATAAATTTTATCACGGAAAGTTAAGTGCAGTTCTGTATTAGGCTAGTTACATATCATCCCACCCTCGTATAAAGGGTCATAATGTTGATAATGTAAAAAAAATGTATTCGATTTTTGATATTTCGATAACCATATCTCTTATAGGTCTACCAGAATCTGATGGCAAAAAGTGAGAAAATAAATTGACTCTAGTTTCTAGCAATACCGGGGTAATTGAAATAAAACATTTTGATCCTTTTCTTCTAGCAGCTAATCTGTGTATTAAACATGCAAATATAAAAATTTATCCAATGATTTAGGATATTTTTTGAAAATCTGCTGTCAAAAATTTCCATCAGATTCTGGTAGACCTATAAATAAAATAGTCTTCTCGTATCCGTCAATGATATAAAAAAAAAGAAAACGACAAGTTTGACTACCGTTTCGACCAACTATCAGAATTTGATTTACATCGGCTGGATTATGTCGTTGCAATCGGGGCAAGCCATAACAGCGTTTTTCTTCTGGAAAAAGTAAACAGATGTATCAATTATGTTGAAAGAATATTTTGGACGTTAGCTTCCTACATTTTTATCAAAGCTATAACAAGGATATGCGTGGGGTCAAGTCAACTGGTCAATCGATTTTCTCGCACTGTTATACGATACAAAAATTGGTGGTAACTGGTAGGTACTGTTTACGCACATGCTGGATTGCTTTGCCACTGCTACAGTGACAACCGCACGGCGGCTGCATACAAGAATCCTGCAACCAGCAATACATAATATCTGTACTGCCAAACCTGCAGCATGAAGGGCCACTTTCCCGAAAAACTGTCCCAACAATTGCGTTGTTCTGATGAGCTAGCATTGCGTCATGAAAAAGGACAAAGGCAATTTGAGAAATGTGTGAAAACACGGTAAGTACATTCATAAAGAATGTATCGAAAAATTTCACAGCGTTTGATCCCATTGGCCCCATTTGAGGACGGCAATTTTTTTATAAGTATAAAAAATAAAATAAAAAAAGTTTTTTTGTATTTTCCTAATAATTTTATTGGTTTCTATAAATTAATAAAGAAATTTCATATTTTCCACGGCTCAGTTTCATTTGGGTCTAAATGGGTTAAGCTGAAAAATAACTCAAACATGTTAAATATTTTCGTATGTGAAAATGATTTTGGTATTACGTATATATGAGAATTTCGATGGGACCCGGCCCTTTAATAAGAGAATGTGGAAAAAACGGGGGAAAATTATTTGAAAGGGCTTATCTCGCGAACTACTGGAGCAATTTTTATGTTATAATAACAACAGATAAGAAGTAGACCACCTATGTACAATTTTTTGTCGCAAAATTTTTACTTTCTTTAGAATTTTAACATGAATAGTTATTAAGTATATTACTTATTATTTTTTATCTATTTAAGAGAGAAGTCAGTTTGTATCTACTAAGGACTATTAAGTATTAGTATTCATCACTTTTGTATTTACAATATTGACCTACCTACTCGGCTACTCCTATCCATACTCAGCAGATTTTTGAGATCGGAATGTAAGGCACACGTGGTTCATCACGTATGAGCATTTTTGCTAAGATATTTAGGTCAATCGACTAAGTTAAAATTGAACTTCATACAAATAAAAACTAGAGATGTGCCGATCAATACTTTGGCCGACTAGCCGATTAGTCGATTGCAAAGTAGTTGACTAATCGGCCGACTCAATGACCATACAAATCCCAAAAAATGCTATTTGAGCGCTGCTACTTTCACAGTGAACTCAATATAAGGGACACATACACAGTATCATCATCATCATCATCTCAGCCTATATTCATCCACTGCTGGACATAGGCCTCTCTCAATGAACGCTAAGATGACCGATCTCCTGCTACTTGCATCCAACATGGACCCGCAACTAAACGGACCCAATCGTCGTCCCACCTAGTTGGAGGTCGATCTACACCCCGATTTCCCAGCCTTTGTCTCAATTCCAGAGTAAGGCCCGTATTTTTGGTCAGTACTCAAGATGCATCTCGGTCTCAAGACACGGTTCAGGCTCTGTGATTGGTTGGCTGTCAAAATTTGGACCAATCACAGAGCCGAACCGCGTCTTGAAACCGAGTCGCATCTTAAGTACTGACCAAAAATACGGGCCTAAGTTTACTCCAGCGATCGTCTGTTCGAGCTACGTGACCAGCCCAGTTCCACTTCAGCGTACTGATTCTCTGCACTATGTCGGTGAATTTAGTCCTTTGACGAATTATTTCATTTCGAGGCTTATCCGCCAAAGAAACACATACACAGTACACACCCTAAAATATTATCACTTAGTTTTGTTACACCTTGTTTTCTTTGCAAGCAAGTAATTTCAGAAACAATTTATTTAATTTCAAAATGTGGACTGATTGATTGTGAAATAAAAATATTTGTATAATTCGTCTAGATGACTTAAATCAAGGTTTTTCTTAAACGTAATTCCAATAATAGCAAAATAGTAAAAAGCCTTTTTTGGGATTTGTATGGTTATTATTATTACTTATTATTATTAAAAAAGCCAGATAGTCGGCGCTTTTTGCCGACTATTCGCCGACTGATCGCCGACTAGGAAAGTGGCCGGATAGTCGGCTTTACCGACTAGTCGGCACTTCTTTAATATATTAATTTACGTATGCATTTATTATAACAACAATTATGACCAGTGGATCAATATTGGGTTATGGATACCATGAATCATGATTTTTTTTTTCATTTATTTTTAATTATATTATTAACTTAAAATTAAAGAACATGATTTCAGTGCACCATAAACCCTATCGGTTTATCTGGGCACTAGGTATCGCACCAAACATACGATTTGATTTTTAACACACAATAATATTATACTAGGTACCTAAGTTAATTTAAAGTCTCACACACAATATGATGCAAATTTATAGAAATAATATTCTTTTTATACGTAATTTTAGTTTATTATCGCGAAAACGCAATAATAAACTAAAACTACATTTACAGAAGTATGTGACTTTGCAAATAAAATCTACGGTTTACTTATTAACTGATATAAAGTAGTAAAGTTATGCTAAAAACTAAAGCTAAGGTGAAACAAGTATGTAAAAGGCTTTAAGACATAAAAATAAGAAACAGTGTAACAGAAGTAAATTACTACATACAGCAGCGTGGAAATAATTTAACATGAATAGGGCAGTTCCATGTAAAAGTCTACCATAAACTAAGAAAATAAATACCTGATTTTGGTATTAAAAATACTTAATTATAGTGACAATATTATGGTACTATTAAGATTTTATAGAAGCAACAATTTCTAAGCATTACTTTTTTAGCAAAGCTGCCATTTATGAGATGATGTCGTGAGCTCTACTGAGTGTGGTTTTATGTGATGAAGTTCTGTCTTAGTTTTCACGTTATGTATTTTAAATTCTTGTCATATTTTGTTACACACTGACTGTTCAAACAATTAAATACCGATATAGCTTTTAAGATTCGAAAAAAATATTTTTATAAAGATATAACAGGCTTGTAAGATCACAGTGTCGAGTTGTAGTGTCGGTCACATAAAAAAACAATACTTTTGTCTTTAACTACAATAAAATTACTTTTACATCAACAAAATTAGAAACTTTCCTACGTGACGGCGTTACTCAAATGATACCGGCATTAAAAATTTGTCATCTTTTTTTATAACACCTAAACTCTAAAAAATATTTTTGTAGTGTCAGTCACAATGTAGAATCGATCACGCCCAAAAGTAGCGTTTTTTTGTTATTTTTGCTGATATATGGCGAAAATAGCTATAGAAAGCAGAGAGAGAGAAGCATAAAGCTAAATTATTATTTTAAGAACCTGCCAGACCACCTCAAAGTCAAATAAAATCCAAAATTTAGTGATGTCTGGAAATGGGAAGCAATTGTCACAAAAATCTGGCAGTAGAATATGATATTCTTACAGATATCGCAACAAAATATGTTAAAATTATTGATCATTAAACTTTATTGAGCGTAATGGAATTGGAAACCTTCTAAAGTAATAGCGACCGAAACTCCATGTTTCTGGTTGTTCTTACCTCTATAGGGCTCATATAAAGGAAAATTTTTAGCTTAAAAAAATGACGAAAGTTTGCCTATCGCTGGCTCTTGGGTTATTATGTTAATAGTTTTTGAGAAGATTTCGTGTTGAGTTATTTTTTGACAAATTATTAGTGATTTCGTTTTTGTGATGTTTAAGATAAAAAAAAGCATTTTACTGATTTAACTAATTACTGATTTGCTTTTATATTTTAGAGTTCGTATTGTACGTGCTGAGATACATAAATTTTAAGGTTTCATGTAAAACTACCGACTTTTACCTGCACAAAGTGAGTGTAGTGTCGGTCACGTTTTGGGCTGTAGTGTCGGTCACAATTTCTTTTGCTAATAAATATTTTTTTGAATAACTTACAGGTAACCATTTTGTAATAGTTTGTTTCATGCACTTTCGATAAAAATACAAAGTGGAGTTATTTAGCACACAGAGAGGAAGATTATTGGTGTTTACAAACACTCTCGAAAACGACTTCCTTTTGCATGTAGTGTCAGTCACGTTTATGTTTGACTAAATAAATGCTATTTGAAAACAACAGTGTATACCATTTTTTCTACATAAGTTACCTTGTTTAATCTGCTACAAAGCCACCTTAAAATTTATATTAACAACATGATAGTAACCATAATATATGACAAAATAAAACGCAAGTCGTATCAAATGTAGAGTCAGTCACATATGGAATTGCCCAATAAGTAACTAGTCTACCTATAAAGTATAGACAATATGATAAGCCAGCATAATCTATCAAAATTATTTCTTAATGCATGCGTATTAAAAGTGAAATCAATAATTAAATATTATTTATATACCTAATATTATAACAATAATTGTATAAATTAATGTTATTGGCGGTTACAAGAATAAGATTTTGACAGCGCCAGTTGTAGCCAAACTCAACCCACCATTTCACTATTCATATACATATTAAGTGTCCCATTACTCACAAAATATACATTTATAAAATGTCTATTCAAAAGTTATATTTTATTTGAAGAGACATCCCATAGAAAGTAAACACTATTTATATATATACATAGAAGTAAACACTATTTTTTAAACACTTCCAGCCACCAAATACTTCTTCAAATCACTAATAAATTTTGGTTGGTCGATGTATATGATGGATCATAGCTGATAATATCAGGAGACAAACAACTGACAGGTTCGATTCTGTGACACGACGAACGCGAACGCACATTCCATTAATCAATACCATGAGCCATGGTCCTTGAGTGACGTAATTTCGGGCGCGCCGCAACACCAATATTAAGTCTACTCGTACTGTTTGTACAAACTATTTAGATGACAACAGATGAGGCTAAAACCAGAGTGATCTAGGGCACAAAAGTATGTTTCTGAGAAAATTAAGGAAACGCGTTAAGTGTTGTCATAGGAAATATAATATGAGCTTTATGTTATAATTTTTTTAATTTACTTCTAATGAGTTTTAAATAAAAGTGGAACAAGTTTTCTTAAATTTTTTTATTAAATAAAGCGGATAATTTTAGTTTTTATAATGTGGTAAAAAAATTTAATAATGTGGTAAAAAGGTAATTGTTAACTTTTATATCATAAGAAAAACCATGTCTTAATCATCTCCAAACAAAGAAGGCAATACATCATCATCATCTTGTGCTTCCTGATTGCCTCTTCTTCTTGTAACATGTGGTAATGTCAAGTAAAACTGACAAAGGATGGGAGGAACGAATTTTAGAATATTCCTTGTGGTTTGGTTAGGACAGTGCAGGCTGATCATCTGATTGTCTGACAAGTAAGATGATTCATGCGTTGGATGGGCATGTAAAAAGTCGGTCCGGTGCCTAATCTCTCGCCAGTCGTGTCGGTCGTCCGTCCCACTGGGTTATGAGAGTAAAAGGAATAGAGAGTGCTCTTGTGTGCTGCGCACACACTTGGGCACTATAAAATTACTCCTGCGTAACTGGCCTTGGTTTCAATGAAATCGGCCACCGTCACAGAAACCGGTGTGGGAGTTATTATTTATTATATGATATTAGCCGAGCTTCGGGGGCTTTTTCCGGTATTCTTGAGATTTACAAAAAAATATTCGGCATCATTTTTTATTAACCCATTTGCTGATACAATAGTTAGGTGGTTATGACATTCTTGTGCTTATTATCAGTGCACTTTTGTATGTTTTAGGTATCAGCGTGTCCTGATGAGTGATGACACATATGTCTCCCCTAGATGCTTCCACTTTTCCCTATCCTGGGTTAGTCTTAGCCAGAGGTGGCCTGCAACTCTTCTGAAGTCATCAGACCATCTTTTTCTTGGTCTACCTCGCTTTCTTTTTGTGTTGTTTCGAGGTACCCATAATGTCGTTAATTGTGTCCATTTTTCCGATTTGTCTCTGAGTATATGCCCTGCCCAACTCCATTTTAGTTTTTTGCTCTTTCTTATAGCATCCTCTAGTTGAGTTATTTCTCTTATGTCTGTAGCTCTCTTCTTGTCTCTTATTGAGTATCCAAGCATGCTCCTTTCCGTGCTCCTCTGGCATGTGACAATCTTTTGTTGCTGTTTTTGGGTGAGGGCCCAAGTTTGGCACCCATAAGTTCGTATTGGAAGGATGCAGATGTTGAATACTTTTCGTTTTGCTGCCATGGTACAGTGTTTACTTTTGAATATCTCTTTCAGCGACCAGTATCTGTTCCAGGAGTTTGTTACTCGTCGTTCAATTTCTTGATCTGATTGGTCAGAGAAAGAGATCAGTTGGCCTAGGTATATATACGAATTTACATATTCAATGTGCTCGCTATCCACCATTAAAAGTTGTTTTATGTCATTGGTCATGGCCTTTGTGTTTAGTTTATTTATTGTCAACCCCACTTTTCTGCTTTCTGTTGCTATATCTTGGAGCATGTGTTGAAGTGTGCAGTTATTGTTTGCTAACAGTACCAGGTCGTCGGCGAATCTCAGGTTGTTCAGAAGTTTTCCGTTTATGTTGATGCCAATGTTTTCCCAATTTAGTCTCCTGAATACCTCTTCTAAGACCGCCGAAAAGATCTTTGGCGAGGGTCCCCTTGCCGAACTCCCTTTTGGAGCGGGAATGGTTCGCCAAGGTTTTCTAGTTTGACCTGTGCTGTGCTGTTTGTATAGATGTTTCTTACGATCCTTATGTATTTATTTGGGATGCCTTGGTTTTTTAGTGCCTGCCATATTTGGGAGTGATCCAATGAGTCAAAAGCTTTGTTGTAATCCACAAAACCTAGGTAGAGGGGGTACCCATATTCTTGTGCTTTTTCGATGACCTGTTTGATAGCATGCATGTGGTCCGTTGTGGAGTAGGATGGTCGAAAACCTGCTTGTTCAATAGGTTGCTCTTCGTCTAGTCCCTTTGTGATCCTGTGTAAAATCATTTTTGCGAATATTTTATAGAGATTTGACATCAAGCTTATTGGGCGATAGTTGTTAATGTCGCTTATATCTCCTTTTTTGTAAATTAGGATAATGATACTATTTGTCCATTGCGTAGATATTACTTCTGTGGCAAGTATTGTATTATACAGGGATGTCAGAGTGTCAACTGTTTGTGATATAGTTGCTTTTATCTGCTCGTTTGTGATGTTGTCTGGTCCTGGGGCTTTGTCGTTTTTCTGAGTTTTAACAACGTTGATGACTTCGCTTTTTAGGAAGGGAGGGATATTTTCCTCATCTTGGTCCTGTGCTATGTTTATTGGAAGTGTTGGTAGGTCATCTCTGGAGTATAGCTTCTGGTAAAAGTTTGTTGCAATTTGCAGTATGGATTTTCTGTTTGTTTCGTGGAGTCTGTTGTTTTTTAATTTTGGTATCCATTCTTTTGTTTCTTTGAGTTCCTTTAGTGCTTTTCGAATGCCACCAGTTTTTGAGATGTGATGGTTTAGTTTTTCGGTTCTTTTAATGTTTCTCTCTTTCTTTATCTGTTTACTTATTTCTTTACTTAATTCTGTTATTTTTTAGCAACATCTTTATCCGTTCTATTAGTCAAGAGTTCTTTTCTCTCTTAAATCTTTATCTTAACTATTTGGCTAAGCGTTTCTCTTGGGGTCTTTGTTCGTGGTGACTCTTTGTACAATCCGGCATCATTATTAGGTTTCAAATAAACCGTTTCAAATATTTCCGTGTAATCATCATTGTATCTTACTGATTAAAATTGAACCTTTGGTAAATATTATCATCCGCATCTTTGAAATTTTCGTACCACGTGACATTCACGATTAATCTATTATTATTTATTGCACTTAGATTACTTTGGTTTTTCATAAACGCTAACAACTCTATAAGTAAACTTGCGACCACAGTGATCTACGTGCGTCTCATTACTTAGATCAGTCTGGCATCTTTCCAATGGGGATTGTCCATTTTTTTTAAATTTTGCTCATAACAAAAACATTTCCAGGAATAAGGTCAGTGATCGTTTTTCTGTATATAAACGAAAAAAATACCCATTAGTTACTTATATTTTTGAACAAATATGTTTAACCTTAGTGTGACCTTCAATGGCGTTAAATTAGCAATAAATTCGACCAATATTACGTTTCGAACTTTTGGTAAGCTTCTCGTATCAGCTTTCACATAATGAGAACTTGCATTTGACTAACCAGCCATTATAAATAAGATTGAAAGGAAATTTAAAACATACTGCAGAGGTCGATTGGCCGCCGATGATGACGTCAGAGCGAAACTTTAAAAATTTATTGAGAAAAAACTAGCCAATGAATTTCAACATTATTTAATTTATATTCTTAAAATACCCTATTTTAACGAAAAAAAAATATAAAAAGTACATGTGATTTTTTTGGACAATGCCAATTCGCAAACTGCACCAATTCTATAATAGTGAGATGTTGTGATCTCTCGAGGAAAAAAATACTGGCAAGCACATAGATCAGTGTGGCTTGAAAGAATATAGATTTTTCTATGCGATAGTGTAACAAACTCGATATTGGTAAAAATGTCAAACAAACTATCGAGCAAAACCGTATGTGAGTACTTAGCATTATGCTTTGCACAAACCTACGCGACCAGCTGCTGCACATGCTAAGCATTATAGATGCCACTTGCGTGAAGTTTATTTTGCATCGTCATTGTGGCTTGGCACCATAAAGGGTTATCAAACCTTTTTCATACCCTCGGATTGTAAAATATGGTAATTTCAACCACCACCAATTTCCAATGATAAATTGGAAATTTGGAAATACATAAATAATTAATTTAATTTTATTTCATGCTTTTTAAACTTGTGTTAGTTAGAGTGCAGAATAATTCCTATCAACAGGATCATAATATATCCAGCAGCAACATGCAAATATTTACGGTTTATCTACGTCTTACTAGTTGTTGCAATTAAAATGAGCCCAAACACGAAGCCATGATTGCTCTAAGTTGGTGAGGAGTTGGGTATCCTAATTCCTATTGATTAGCAGGTGATGCTGCAGCACCAGGTCAACTTTCCATTCATGTGTATATATTCATAAATGTCACGAGCTAGAATGCAAAATATAAAGCCCACCAAACGACTGCAAGTTGCTAATCAGCCCTTCACGAACCAGATGAACCGCGATTTTCCAGCAATGAGCAGGGTGATAATGAACTATAGCTAAGAACACTCTCGGTCATGTCAGCTTTCAAACAAAAAAACTAGATCAAAATCGGTCCACCCGTTTGGATGCTACGATGCCACAGACAGACAGACACGTCAAACTTATAACACCCCTCTTTTTTGTCGGGGGTTAAAAATAGGGGGAGGGTGTTTAAATATTGCCAAGTTTCCATACGACCTTATATTTACTTTGAAGCAGGAACTATTATACAAGAAACAGTGCAGTTTCCAGTTATTATTATCGATAGTGAGATTTTTTTTGTCTCAGAGACAGGCTACGTTTTTATTTACTTGCAATTATAAAGAGGAAAAGTTTGTTTGTTTGTATTGAATAGGCTCAAAAACTACTGAACTGATTTTAATAATTCTTTTATCTACGGAAAGCCAAATTTTTTGTGATGAACAGAGGCTATATTCTGAAAAGTATTAGAGATCCTTCCAAGAATTACAAAAGTGTAACCCAAAATGGCGAAAATTTGCCATAAATTACATTATTTAATATTTTGCTTGCGCTGCGTAAAGTAGTAATGAAAGGTATTTAGGTAATTAAGTACATCAAAATAATGTTCTACATATTAAAATTTAAAGTACTTATTCATCATCTATACACGCTATCCCCAACCCGCGGCCCGCGGGCCGCATGCGGCCCGCCGGGACTTTAGTAGTAGCCCGCGTGATGTTAAAAAATTTTGAAATTCACGCCCACCGGCAAAATAACGTAAAGTCTACGTGATAGTCGTTAAATTTTTTTCACTTTAAAATCGTTAATTTTGAAGAATGTTATTTTTTAACCCTAAAAAATTTTTGTTGCGGCCCGCGACACCAAGACCAAAACATGTTTGTGGCCCGCATGAAAAAAAGGTTGGGGACCACTGATCTATACTTATAAAATTACATCTCCTGACTGACTGACTGATTCATCATCGCTGAGCAAAAGCTGTTAAAGTTACAGCCACGAAATTTGGTGAGTAGGGTTGTTTTATTAAGTAGACACCCACTAAGGAAGGAATTTTGAAAATTTTACCCCGAAGGGGGTGAAATAGGGGTTGAAAGTTTGAATGAAAGTCCGTCATTTCTTGAGTTAGAAACATGAAACTTTATTTTTGTGCTACTGATTAAAAATGAATGGATACGTATTTAAGCGTTTCTGGTAATTCTACCCCCAAGGGGGTGAAATAGGGGTTGAAAGTTTAAATGAAAGTCCGTCATTTCTTAAGTTAGAAACATGAAAGTTTATTTTTGGACTGCTGATTAAAAATGAATGGATAGGTATTTAAGTGTTTTTGGAAATTCTACCCCCAAGGGGGTGAAATTGGGTTTGAAAGTTTGAATGAAAGTCCGTCATTTCTTGAGTTAGAAACATGAAACTTTATTTTTGTGCTACTGATTAAAAATGAATGGATACGTATTTAAGCGTTTCTGGTAATTCTGCCCCCAAGGGGGTGAAATTGGGGTAGAAAGTTTCAATTAAAGTCCGTCATTTCTTAAGTTAGAAACATGAAACTTTATTGACGTTTGCGTTTGACGTTAGCTTAAATAGGGTCCCGTTTTTACCCTTCGTATAATACTATTGGATCCGACCGTAAAATCCTGCATGAATCGTTTTTTTCGATCAAATATATTTTAAAATAATCTTTAGAACATATAGAATGGATTTATGTTGTGTTGCCTTGTCAAAAGTAGCCGCAAGCACCTCTAATTAAGTTTAATGTTCATGAGATAAATGCATAAATTTGCATGTATCTTTTTTTTCAATAAATTTTACATCATTTGAAAGAAAATGACGAGACAAAATAAGGTATAAATGGTTGCCAGCTCTAAGTCGGCCGCAACCTAGGGTTGCCAGCCCGTAAACAGACATAATTCTTCATCAAAATTGAAGCATCGATTTTTTTAATAATTTTGATACAAAATTAAAGTTTTATGCATTTTGTACATGAATATCCATTGTTGCCAGTTGCACGATAGCCGCAAACTGGGGTTGCCATCACTTTTGTATATGACAAATGTTAAGGCCTACAATTATTATGCCTGTCAGGATTTGAGGACGTCGAGAACCCGCAAGATTGCTATTTTTATTTAACAGGCGTTTTTATTTTTATGCGTCCTGTCATTCCTCAATGTCATTCCTTCTAAGTTCTTATTTTTCTATTGAATAAACGCAAGTTTGTATTACGGGCTTTCATTTTGCTCAATTAGCGGTACTTGCGGCTACTTTTAACAAGGCAACCCAACATTAATCCATTCTATACGTTCTAAAGATTATTTTAAAATATATTTGATCGAAAAAAACGATTCATGCAGGATTTTACGGTCGGATCTTAGGATATAAGAAACCACAAAAAGGGAAAAACTAACTAACTTTGTTATTATACTATGTTAACGCGGACGAAGTCGCGGGCAACAGCTAGTTATCTACAAAAAAGTCGGCGACAGCCGACAGCATACTTAAATTTGAAAGTTGCATAAAATTGTGCAATACACTTTTTTATTGTTTTGATAAGATAGAAAAGTATTTATTTTTATGTAATCAAAAGATAGATTTAAGGTATACTTTGTTATCTGAAATATCATTGCATAATAATATTATCATGTAACATTCAATTTAAAATTTTTTGCAAGTCACAGTGTGTCTGTCTGTCATCTTTTCACGCTCAAACCGCCGAACCGATCTTACTAAAATTTGGTATGATACTTGGAGTTCCGGGAAAGGACATAGGATACTTCTTAATTCTTATCCTGAAAGAAAGTTACTTGGTTCCCGCACGAATCACGATAAACGAATTTTGGCGCAACCGCAACGGAGTTGCGGGTGACGCCCGCAACTCCGTTGCGGTTGCGCCAAAATCTAGTAAGTAGTACTCATAACTTCATAAGTCATAATATCTATCTAAGCGTACTTTTTATGCCCGCTGTACACTCTCGTCGAGAGCTCTCGGGCGAGAGTCTCGTGCGAGAGCCCCTTGCCCGAGTGCGATCATGTACATTCTCGCTTAGTTCAATCGCAGATAAGAACTCAGAGAAGATGGACGAAAACGACCATTCACCATTCACCATGCATCGAAAGATATCATTGTAATCCAAAGATTTATAATCATATTTAATTTTATTTCTCACAGATAATGACTGATAATGACGTTTATTATTGTTATTTTTCTGTTCTACACTGTCCAACGGCGGGACTAGTACTGAAAGACGCGAGAGTGTACAGTAGTGCGCTCGTTTTCCTCGCGAGACCCTTTGTCTCGGGCGCAAAATACCGACAACGGGCCGAGAGGGTCCGAGACAGGCGAGACGAGGCGAGCGCACCCATTTACACTCTCGCACTCGGGCCGCCTCGCTGTGTCTCGGCGAGAGTGTACAGCCGGCTTTAAGATAGTATTTTTCAACCTTTATAAGTTTATAATGATGCGACCATTTGCATGATGGTATGAAAAAAAATCGCGACCCTTCTTCGCTTTTTCACCGTGTCTAAGTTTAAAAATAAATTAGCTAGGTACGCGTTATTCGTGACTAAAATATTCTAACAGTGGCAGGTATTTCGCCGAGAATGGAGATAATCTATACATATAATAAAACTGTAGAAATGACGATTCTGTACATTAAAGATATTCAAAAAATAATAAGCGGAGGGTGTCACTACATCGCTATACAAGCCAAAAATGTGGTCAGTTTTTTTGTCTGTCTGTCTGTCTGTCCACTGTTCCACTATCACACGAAAACTACTGTTCCGATTTGAATGCGGTTTTCGCAGATATATTTGTCTTCTTCCAACTTAACATCTGGTGTATAAAATTTTTTCCCCCCACCCCTCTAAATGGACAAAAGAGGGGGTCAGATTTTGTATAAGACTTTTGCTTTAACACGAAAACTACTAATCTGATTTGCATACGGTTTTCGCAGATATATTTGCCTTCTTCCAACTCAACATCTGGTGTATAAAAATGAGACCAGTGAGACCATGAGAGAGAGAATAGAAAATGAGAACCCACCAATGAGAGGGTCAGATTTTGTATTAAGTAAACTTTTTTCTTTAATGGACTTACTTTATATTATTAACTGTTTTTCCAACTTAACATCTGGTGCTACACAACATTTTTCCCCCCACCCCTCTTAGGGGACAAAAGAGGGGGTAAGATTTTGTATGCTGATGAAGTAAAAATACTTTAAATGGCCAAACAACGTTTGCCGGGACAGCTAGTTTATTATAATAAGTGTTAGGAATCAGAACACAGACAGACAAACACGTCAAACTTGTAACACCCTTCATCACCTTCATCCAGTAATCCAATCCAGCACTGGATTGCTACAGGATAATGTAAACGTGCAGTATGCAATTCATTAAAACCTAGGATTTATGGCCTTTTTACATTATTCCAATCCAGAGTTATTTGAAATAATGTAAACCCGCTATCAGTAATCACGCATAAAATTGAAGCATAGCGTATTTTACGCGACGCTATAAAATCCTATTCAAAAAAAAACTCAAGCGTTCGTAACGAGGCGGTTTCTTGGAACTACGGTTTCCTGAAATTTCACAATTCAAAGCGGAGTTTCAAGGAACCTCACTCGGTGGGTTTCTACTAATCCCTTTGTGTTCGTAATCTCATCGTAAACGTGTCTGTTGCTATTGAGGACTAATATATATTATTACAAGATGTTCCGCGCACGTAATTTAGGAATTTCACGGAAACCGTACATTTATCCGCAAAAAATAGCCTATAATATTATGTCCCTTCACGTGGTCTATTCTTGATGTGTGCCAAATAACATAAAAATTGCTCCAGTAGTTCTTAAGATAATAAGCAATAATTTCATATAATTTTCCCCGTTTTTTTTTTTCACATTTTCCTCTGTTTCTTCGCTCCAATTGATATTAGCTTAATATTTTACAGCCTATATAATATAGCCTTCTTCGATAAATTGACTATTTATCAGTGAAAGAATTTTTCAAATCGGACCAGTAGTTCCTGAGATTAGCGCGTTCAAACAAACAAACAAACAAACTCTTCCGTTTTATAATCAGCCATTCTCAAAGTGTGCTCATCAAAGGTTTTACAGGGGTTCCGCAAGCGAAACATATATTTTATTTTAAAATATGTCATCAGACAAGCAGCATGGAGACTATTCATTCAAAGATAAGATATTCATTTTTTGGGGGTTGGTCAAAAAATATCACTTCTTAAAAGGGTTCCGCCACCAAAAAAGTTTGAGAACCGCTGCATTATAATTTATAACACATACAGAGACGTACAACATCGCATTTAATAATAATTATTAAAAGACACTTTTTAGGAAGTAGAGTAAGTATACATTACAGAATATAATACATATACCCCCTTACTAATAAACGCTGTATAAGCTTTGAATAGTTATACAGTGTTTTGTCTTCTTCAATCCAATTAAAAATGCCACTTGTGTGACAGGAACAAAACACTGTATAACTATTCAAAGCTTATACAACGTTTATTAGTAAGTGGGATTATGTATTATGTAGGTATGTTGAGTCTGATCTCTTAATTATGCAGTTCTCTCTTACATTGCAAATCATTGATCTGAATGCAATGATCAATGTTATTTATTAATTCTATGACGCTGCGCTGATGATGCATTATTTTCTTTTCGCGAATGTATTGAACTAGCTGTTGCCCGCGACTTCGTCCGCGTGGACTTTAGCTTATAGCGCGCGGTAGTTACCGTTTCCATGTAGGCTACATTACTGCAAAATTTCCACAACAAAGTTGCTTCCGCCGGTTCCGCGGTACGATTACTTCAATTCAGAAAAAACTTCTTAAAACTTAAAAAAAAACGTAAAAGAGATCCATTTATCCTTACTACCTCTTATAGAAACACGTTAGAACTAACTATATTTGAACAAATTTACGCTTAAACACCACCTTACAACCCCTTTTTGCAGTTAAAAAGTAGCCTAAGTCCTTTCTCAGGCTTTAGACTATCTGTGTACAAAATTTCATTACAAGTAGTAGTTTTGGCGTGAAAGCGAGACAGACAGACAGACAGACAGAGATACTTTCGCATTTATAATATTAGTATAGATTTTATGCGTTAATACGTTTTCTATAATTATAATTAAAGCTACTCAATACCTGCCGCACTCAGAGACGAATATTAGGTAATGACATAACTGTAATTGAATGAACTTTTTGACATAATATCACATAAGCCTCAATAAATTATCTGTCAAACTCTTCATTAAATTGAAGTAGAATCATCGTTTAATGTCTCTGAGTGAGTCCGGATCCGGAAGTTCTTCCTAATAGCGTTCTCGGCATCGAAACTGCCCCGAGGCAGGGCAGGCCGAATGGATACGAAAATAGCCGAAGTTTAAATTGTATCAGCTACATAGAAAACTGAATTATTTCCATGTTATTGCTTCGTGGATCACAGGCTTTGTTCAGTTATTTCCGTATCCATTCGGCTTGCCCTGCCTCAGGGCCAGTTTGATGCCGAAAACGCTATAATACAATAATTTATCTTACCTTCTTGTATCGCAGTTTGTCGTACGGTAGACCAAAGAGTATATTCTGTCGGACGGTCGCCACGAACAGCCAGGGCTCCTGGCTGGCGTAGGCTACGGTGGCTCCACCGAGCGACACCGTTCCTTTGGAAGGCTGGAGCTCGCCCAAAATCACTTGCAGAAGAGACGACTGTGGAGAGAAAATTATGTGATTAGACTGACGAAGAGGTAGGACGATTGGTGTACCTGGCGAAAAGGTACTCTTAAGTTTCAAAATAACCCGTCAAGCCCCATATGGACACCGGTGACCGCGACAACAATAGAATAACAATATATTTCCAAGAATCCGCGATCGAAGGAATAAGAGCATTCTAGAAAGGTCTCTTTAATAATTCTTAATCTTTTATATTTGATGTTAGAACTTTGTGAACGTGGATACACGTACTCTTTATTTTGCATTAGCAATGGCTACAAAAAAACCGTCTAAATAGTCATCTGGATAAATCAAAATTTTGCGAAGGTTATTTGTAAAGCGATTGTCTACTAACTAAAGTAACTATTAAATAGTCATCAGAATGGTGTTCATCCTAATAAAATGTTTATTTACAAGCCATTGTTATAGTTTTAACTATGACCTGTAACAAAATATAACCCGTGACGGCTAAAATCAAATTTGGAACTTCGTGTCCTCCATTCGATATTGAAAAATACAAGATTTTATACGGCTCAAACTGGCTTGACTGCTGTTTTTTCGGTTTAACTTTCAAGTTCTCCGGCACTAATTGGAGACAACCGCACAAAAAATGCGAGAAACGGATTTAAAATAACATACTTAATTATTATTAAGTATTAATACTCTACTATGATCGAAAGATTTTAAAGATGGGTATGCTCAATAGTCATATTAATATTATATTATGCGCTCTACATATTTTTCAGCCACTGGGCACTGTAAAGTAACATAATACCTAATATTATTATTCTAAAGTATACACACACATCCGTAACTTCGTTGCGCCAAAAGTCGTCTATATCGCAGGAACCGTACATTTTTCCGGGATAAAAAGTTTCCTGTGTCCTTTCTCGGGATTCAAAGTATCTCCATTCTCCGTATAAAATTTTAGCAAAAGCAGTTGGGCGGTTTGGGCGTTATAGATTACGTTACGATACGTGGACGACAACATTAGTCTGCACTCAGAGAGTTCAGTTTAATGAATACTTAACTTGATGTAGAGTCTGACGAAAAGTACACGAAGTTTATGTCAAAATGTTAATTAGATTAAAGTCATAAAGTAATCATTATCTGAGTGTGGCCGTAAATTATTACTCTATAATATGTACTTCATACTGACTTCATAATCAAGAACCATCCATGGAATTTAAGTCAATCGATTTTTGCGTTCCCTTATCGCTGCGATGTACTATGAGATGTCATACTGTTATCACTCGTCAATTGTACATAGATAACATATATTATTATGTCAAGAGTAAAGATAAAATCTCGTCTAATCATAGACCTTAGTGCACTATGTAGATTCCATTAGGCTCGACTCACACAGCACACTGGGGCAGAGTCAAGCGACGCGTCATGTTCTTCGCCATAGCATATTCATTTCTATTATTCAGTATTGAGTATTCTACAATGTAAAAATATTTCAGCGTAGAAGAGTGAATGCGCGCTACGACGCGCGCCTTCATATTTTCGTTGCAAAGATTTGAAATTAAATTTAATAGAACAATAGAGATGAATATGATGTATGCAAAAAAAAAGACGGGTTGCACTCCGGGAGTGCCGGCAGAAGTGAAAACTTGATTATTAACGTTGTGCATTTTTTAACCCATTTTTTATGAATATCGATTATTAAAAAATCGATTTTTTAATTAATCGAAACCCTTACAATCGATTAAATTTTTAACCCATTTTTTATGAAAATCGATTTTTAAAAAATCGATTTTTTAAATTAATCGAAACCCTTACAATTTTTTTTAAGCCCATTTTTTATGAAAATCGATTTTTTTAATTACTTACTTAATCGAAACCCTTACAATTGATTAAATTTTTAGCCCATTTTTTATGAAAATCGATTTTTAAAAATTGATTTTTTTTTATTAGTCGCAACCCAAGTACAATCGATTAAAAAAAAAAAAAACAATCGATTGTTCGATTAATCAATTTCGATGTTACAACACTACTCTCCAACCGTCTTACGGTTTTTCCAAGGTTTTTCGATCAGCACGAGAATCTGACGCGAGTTTCACAGTTTTTACCCATCCCACAAAAGTGCTCAACGCCGCTAAAGAAGTTTTCACTTCAAAAATATTATGACATTGCGACGTTTCGACTCTGCCATAGTGTGACTTGAGCCTTACAGAACAAAGGAATTAGTAACCATACTTTGCACAGCGATATCTACTTAACATGTTTTTGTCATGATAACTCTTTTTGTATTTTAGGCCATAAAATGCAGACATAAATAAACCAACATTCAGATTAGACGGTACTTACTCTTAATACACTATCATCACACTAACATTATAAAGGCGAAAGTTTGTGAGTTTGTATGTTACCTCTTCACGTCTAAATGGGTGGAGCGATTTTCATATGATATGGAGTTAGATTGATACCTAATATATATTCTGTGTCGATACTTGAACTAACACATTTAAGGCTACTTTTTACTATGGAAACATAATATAACAATTTATTTTCGCTAATAAACCGCAGGACACAGCTATAGTAGTGGATAACTAACTATAGCTAGATATCATGTGTAAATTGCGTTTAACCATATTTGCGTTTTAACTACAAATAGCCTGTACAGTGTACACTAAAGTCTGTTTTCGCCTATCGTTTAACGCTAAGTGTATCTGTTTTAGAGTGATGAATATTTTCATAACCAAATGTTTTCACCAGTGCAGTGTCACTAGGCATTTACCTTAGGTAAAATATAAGTTTAAATTTGAAAAGATTGACATCCACAATAGCCATACTAGGGGTCAGTTAGTGGTGAAAACGGACATTCGTTCCTTATCACGATCGCAAATCCTCACCTTGCCAGATCCGACTAAGCCAGCAACTCCCACAAACTCGCCAGGTTTCGCCGTAAACGATATATTCCTCAATGTATCCACGATGGAGTCCTGTTGCCAGCTTGCTGAGACGTTAGACAGAACTAGACCTGTAGACTTCGGCTTGATGAACTCGCTCTTCTCCTTGTCTATGCCGTTGGTGATATTCTTGGAACTGCCGTTCGCTATCGGCTCAGGGTGGTCAAGTTCGTCCAGAGATAGAAATTCCTGAAAATTGAAACATTTAGCTTGGCACCTATAATACTACAGTCTATAAATAACAAGAAAATAAGTTTCGAAAACTATAACCCGTAAAATATTGAAAAAAAAATGGAAACTATGTCACTCGCGTCATCATTACTAATCTTTTTACACCTCACTTGTAAAAATGGGGACAGTAATTTAGCCGCTACGAGGGCACATACATACATAGACTGCAGAAATCTTTACCCTTCCTTTCTTGGCTTGGTTGTAGTCGGGTAAATAGTCATCAACATAACTGGTTCGCCAATTTCTCACGACTCAATTATTTTGAATTGTAAATCATAATTATGCGTAAATAGCTCGTGAATATACAAAAGTAATCTTCAATTATGTTGAAGTGGTTATTTTACATATTCTGACACACATTTGAATTAAACGCCAGTAAAAAAGTGCTAAGTACTTTGATTTGTGTGTTTATTCACTGATACTTTGTAGATGAATATTAATATTATGACATAAAATATTGTCTAAGCCAGAGCTTCACAAACTGATGTAGTAACGGACAACGGTAGGCTCTATCGTACCCGCAACTCTGCCTTAAGCGGGGAGTGGAGCACCATGAGGTTTTAGTGAGTAGACCGTACCCCAAAAGGTGTAAAGCATTTTTCCATGTAAAAATGTAAAAAAAAAGCGTACAAATACATTCTAACACGATTAGATACACAAAGGAATGCAATATTCAACATAGTAAACTACGAATTCAGCCACAAGCCAGAGTGCAGCAAAAATAAAGTGAATTTAAAGTCTTTAAAGCTCGATTACTAACAAATTAATATTGTGCTAATCAGTGTGGTAATAGCTGGAGCTGCTGCAACATTGTTGAATGTTCTGTGTTCTTTAATAACCTATCAAGCCCCATAAGAGCACCGGTGATCGCGACAACAATAGATTTCCAAGAATCCGCGATCGAAGGAATAAATAAAGTTATACAGTATACACTATACAACCCTTATTTAGCTAATTAGCCTACTGCCTACTTAGCAGCTGAGACTAGTTATATAACTATCTATAGCACATTCCTAACTCGTAAGCAAGTACTCGTATAATATACCTTTTATCTACCTACATTTTAATAAATCAGCAAGTAATAACACTTGCATTTAAAACTCACGAAAGCAAACTTTCGAAACACTTTTTCGCATGACTGAGTTCATCAAGGGGCATTGACCTTCACCTCCGAAACCCTTTAAATTACATTCTCAGGTAGATTGGGAGTTGGGACCTTTAAAAACGAGTAACGCCACGAGAACACATTTTGTGCTTGCAGGCCAGGCAGGCCTTCAAAATGCATTTAATGCATATTGCTACCGGTATATTTACTGTTAAAAAATAAAATCGTGCAAGTGCGAGTCGGACTCGCGCACGAAGGATTCCGTACCGTTATAAAGCAAAATCAGGCCGAAAAAATCACGTTTGCTGTATGGGCCCCTTTAATATTATACAGTCTGTGAAAATTTCAGAAGTCTAGCTACAGCGGTTCTTGAGATACAGCCTAGAGACAGACGGACAGACAACGAAGTCTTAATAACAGGGTTTTGGGTACGGAACCCTAATAACGTACCTCTAAACGTCTAATAGAGACTTTAGACTCGGCCAAGAACGCCAGCGCCAACGGGAAGAAGATGTTGCAGGCCAGCTGCAGCAGGTTATAGTATTGCACCAAGGAGAATGTGATGTCAGCTCTTATTTCACCACCAAGCAGCACGTACGTCACCACGGCGGTGAAAAGAATGAACCTCTCCGTAAACACGCTCAGTGCCGATGTAAAACCTTTTATCAGCGATGTCTTTAGGATAAACTTCACCTCGTATCTAAAAAAATATTAAAATTAAAAAAAAAAACAGGTATTTCAAATTTCAAAATAATTTTGAAATTTGAAATACCTGTTTATTTATTAATTATAATATAAAATAAATTAGTAATACCTACAATTGAATATTACTAATTAAACAAATTACTTATTAAATAGCAATTATAATAATTACTAATTGATAAACTATTTTCACATCACTAGATATGAGTTCACGATATTCTTAGGGTATGCGCGCACGGGCAACTTAGTTGCTCGGCGATTTATTTGTCTCTCGATCAAGTCTTTGGGTATGCTCTAAATTTCATATACATAGTATGAAATTTCCCGAGAATCAGCCGATCGCTCCATAATGGATGCACCCAATACTCTATTTTTCGACGCTTTCTTCGGTTTTTTATTTATTTTTCGAAAGTGACAATTAAATCGCCGAGCAACTAAGTTGCCCGTGCGCGCATACCCTAAGAATATCGTGAACTCATATCTAGTGATGTGAAAATAGTTTATCGATTAGTAATTATTATAATTGCTATTAAATAAGTACTTTGTTTAATTAGTAATATTCATCGTAGCTTGCGAAAAAAAAAATACTGAGTTACATAATTCAGTAATCAAATATTATCTAGCTAATAGCAGGCGAGCATATGTCGAGTTGTGGGTGTGATAATAACATGTTAGATCTTTTTGTAGCTTTAAGCTTTAGCCTTTAAGCTTTGAGAACCGTTAGCTGTTAAAAATCATGAACAAAAAACGTGGTTCAATGACTCCAACAAAAAATGGTAGGAGACACGCAAGAACACAGATATACTCGTAAGAACGTAGTCTCGGATTCATATTGCAAATCACAAATACCTAAAAAGTTGCGAAGATATTTAAATACAAGCAGCCTTTAGTTAGTTCAGTCAAACTCAAGGAACTTATCTCATTTATTACTATAATTTTACAATGTCACGGTGACGTCACTGGCTGCAAGGTCATGGTTGATGAGATGTTATTAATTTTATGTAATTATAAAATCATGTTTAATGATAAGAGTCTAACACTTGTTTGCAGACTGTTGTGATATTACAATGTATGTTGTAACAATTTTTATAATTAAAAAAAACGCAAGCGCAAACATAATATTATTATGATGATATGACAATAAAAATGCAAGACACAACATTACTTATTATTATTATAGTAGGTAGATAAAATAAGATGAGCGGGTATCAGAGTGAGAGATGATGTTTAATACTTGAATTGTGATAAATATAATAAACAAAAGCTAATTAGTAGTATCGCTACCGCTAATAAATAGATAGGTTTCGTGTGAGCAAAACATTAATAAATCGTCGGCCAGCTGTGGCCTATTTCCACGATGATAAACTACATTATGCGTAATGCCGACGACCGCTGTATGAACTTAAAGTATTGAATTCACGTATAATTACTTAGCTTGTGACTAAAATAATAAAAAAAATACACTTACTTCCTTAGTTTGTCTACTAGCTTTTCAAAAGGTTTTTCCCAGGCGTACATTTTGATAACTTGCACTCCATTGACTAGTTCGCTCATGACCTTGACTCTCTCGTCTGTACGTTTAGCTATCTTCCCTCTGAGGACTCCTTGACGATTACTTAAATATGCTAAAAACAATGAAAATGTCTATAATAACATGATTTGAGTTATAATTATTATTCTCCTCGAGCCATGAGGATCCCTAAAGCGGTTCACAACGATATAAACAGGTCAATAATTCCCTTTTCGTGTTTTTGGTATTTAAAAAAAAATATTTGGAAAGAGTTGAAGGTCCTTATCGTTAGGATGCAGAAATCGGAAGGATATCTGGTTTTTACGGTTTATTTACCTTACAGTCGAGTTCAGAAACCTCAAAAATTTACATAAAATTTTCTTTCACTAAATTAGCAGCAGCGCTCATGTTAATAATTATTATTGTTGTTTTGAAGATGATCACTAATTGCCCCATGTTTAAGTTTGAATAAATTATCTTATATCTTTAAACGAGCAATTCTTGTATACATGTATATATATAATTGGAATCTCGGGATCGGCTCCAACGATTTTCATGAAATTTTTTATATTAGGTAGTTTCGGGGCCGATAAATTGATCTAGCTAGGAATCATTTTTAGAAATAGTCATTTTATTCGTGTTTTATCGAATACCGAGCGAAGCTCGATCAAATAGCTAGTTAATAATTTAAATAAACCGCTTTAAAAAAATAATCTTAATAATCCGTTGCGTTTAAAATTATCGATAAGAACCTTATTTTCCCACCCCATCACTTTTTATTTACCCTACAATATTTTTTATCGTAATGCTATGCAATTGTATGAACAAAGTGAATAAATTAAAAAATCATTGTTTCATAACAATCGAGTTTATTGTCAAGTTGTCAAGGTAAGTGAAGTTCGAGGTAACGATCGCTGCTGTAGAAAATGCATCTTTTTGTATTGTTTATGCCATAAATGCATTTCTATTATGAAGAAGATTTTTCAAGGAACAATAATTGGTCGCTGTTAAGCATAATATTTTGTGAACTAACCCACAATTTTTTTTGTTGAAATTTGAAAGCTGTCTTTGTTCTAAAATCTAAATGATATAAAGAACAAAACTGCATCCATGTAATTTATTTTGGGTTGGTACACGAATGCTTAACAGTTAACAGCGCGGCGTCCAGTTAAGTATCTTTATATATAAAAATGGATTTTCAAATGTGTTAGTCGCGCTAAAACTCGAAAACGGCTGAACCGATTGGGCTGATTTTAGTCTTAAAATATTCGTAGAAGTCCAGGGAAGGTTTTAAAGTGACACAAAGTTCACCGGGACAGCTAGCATCTTATAATTACAAATTATCACCATCACTGTTACAGACCCCAGTCATCGTCATCATAATCAACATTAATATCATCTCGGGAGTCAGGGAGCCCTAGAACAATTTTACTTTATTACTATCATGCTAATTTTTTGTGAGTAGCTTCCTTTTGATAAGACAAACAACATTTTTAACGGTACGAGTTAAAACTCCAGCTCCAAAATGTGTTCAGGAGCTCGAGTTGGCGCTACTGGAGGAGTAGGAGAATATTCCACAGGAAATGATTGACAATCAAAATGCAAGCATGGAATGCCGTATCCAGGTCCTCTTGAGATCCATAGAAGGCATTACACGCTTTTAACATGGCATTTGGAGAATTTAACTTAAAAACTTACTACTGAAATTTCAAAGATTTTCTTAATTTTTCATTTTTCCTGATTTTTTCTATTTTACACGTTTTTATGCCCTAAATTTATATAAGTTTTATTTTTTAATCATCAATTAATTTAATAAATAAATATATAAAAAGCAGCGAATAATTTTCAAAAAAATAAATAAATTGTTATGTTCCTCTAATTTTGCCGGTGTGTTTAGACTTTAGAACAATCGATATTTTAGGACCATCAAATCAAAGTATGAAATCTTTTCTATGTCTGTTAGCTACCATTTTCAAGATTTTTCGCAGATAAAAATGCTGTTTGTCTTATCAAAATAAAGCTACTCACAAAAATTTAACTTGATAGTAATAAAAAAAAATGTTCTAGGACTCCCTGACCCTGACTGTTATAACTGTCGCAATCAGAAACGAATATTAATCACTTAACTGTAATGAAATGAGTAAGTACTTTGATAGATTATGTATGGGGCTTATGTCAAAATCTTAATTTAATTACTGTCAGTTATGTATTCGACGTCTCTGAGTGCGGCAGTAAAATAGAGACATGTCTCAACAGCGAGAGGTAGAGTTCGTGATTCTGGCCCGTATAAATAGTACGATGCGACCCGGCTTCGCGGTCTCAAGACGCGGTTCGGCTCTGTGATTGGTCCAAATTTTAACAGCCAACCAATCACAGAGCCTTAACCGTGTCTTGAGACCAATTTTGAACCGTTTGTCTTCTTAGCATAGAGTAAGTAAGTAACATATGAAATACAATTTTCCTCAGTATGATGCGACTGTTATTACCGCTTAATGACTACTACGAGTTTTCCTGTTTCATTTCCGTATCAGAGAACATAACATTATTCAAAGAAGAACAGTAAATGTTACATTAGATTTTAAGGACGAAAATTTGGTTATTGCTATTCACTGAAGTACCACTGGCCAAAATCAAATCTGTAGCAAGACTGGCAACTGAAGATATCAAACCGACTTGAGTATATATCCATACTAATATAATAAAAGTGAAAGTGTTTCTGTATGTCTATCTATGGCATCTTCCAAACGGTTCAATAGGAACCGATTTTGCTGAAATTTGGTATGGAGATATGTACTTTGAGTCCCGGGAAAGGACATAGGATCCCGGATAAAAGGTACGGTTCCCGCGCGATAAACGAGTATAGGCGCAATGGAGTTGCGGGTGTCATCTAGTTTAGAATCTTTTACCCTCTTACTAATACAAATATTGACAAAGTGTATTTCAAGGTCCGCTGTCTTTGTATATCATGTAGTTGTTCTAAATTCTAACGTGCCAGACAGTGACAAGCACACACGTACTGTCTACGTGTACGTCTAGACTGCAGAGTACACGTAGACTGTAGAGTGTAGACTGTAGCAAAAGTTATAGGGAACCCGGAACCAAAAAAAAGAAAGTATCAATAAAAAGACGCACGCTGTATAAAATAAGCAAGCAGGCGTGAAGTTTAAAGTGGGGTTTTCAAGGCTTATAATATATAAGGTACCATTGAGTATACGTAAAAATATTGCATTTTTTCAGCATTGACCTTCATATTGTATTGCAAACTGCAACATCTATATCTATACTTATTATAAAACAAAGTCGCTTTTTTTCCCTCATGTCCCTTTGTTCCCTTTAATCTTTAAAACTACGCAACGGATTTTGATGATTCTTGCAGTGTTAGATAGCCCATTTATCGAGGAAGGTTATAGGCTATATTTTATCACGCTAAGACTAATAGGAGCGAAGAAATAGAGGAAAATGTGGAAAAAACGGGGAAAAATATTTAAAAGGGCTAACTTGAACGCGCTAATCTCAGGAACTACTGGTCCGATTTGAAAAATTCTTTCAGTGTTAGATAGCCCATTTATTGAGGAAGGCTATAGGCTATATTTTATCACGCTATTAATACTAATAGGATAATGTGGAAAAATGGGGGAAATTATTTGAAAGGGCTTATCTCGCAAACTACTGGAGCAATTTTTATGTTATTTGGCACAGATAAGAAGTAGACCACGTGAAGAATCAATGGCTATCGATTTTAATCATTTTTTCAGTGGCTGGGTATATGTTTTATACTCGTGCGACGCCGGGGCGGATCGCTAGTACAGAATATACGAGGTATAAGATTATTTTCTATTATCATTGAGATGTATATTATTTATAAAATATTTCTCACAATGTAGATCTTTAACGATTTCTTGGTATTATAAATTATCATATAAATTGAAATAATTTGAGACTAGTTACAACTAATGGGCATTGTCCAAAAAAATCACATGTACTTTTTATTTATTTTTTTCGTTAAAATAGGGTTATTTTAAGAATATAAATTAAATAATTTTGAAATTCATTGGCTAGTTTTTTCTCAATAAATTTTTAAAGTTTCGCTCTGACGTCATCATCGGCGGCCAATTGACCTCTTATATGTTTTAAATTTCCTTTCAATCTTATTTATAATGGCTGGTTCGTAAAATGCAAGTTCTCATTATGTGAAAGCTGATACGAGAAGCTTACCAAAAGTTCGAAACGTAATGTTGGTCGAATTTATTGCTAGTTTAACGCCATTGAAGGTCAAACTAAGGTTAAACATATTTGTTCAAAAATATAAGTAACTAATGGGTATTTTTTCGTTTATATACAGAAAAACGATCACTGACCTTATTCCTTGAAATGTTTTTGTAATGAGCAAAATTAAAAAATATGGACAATCCCTTAAGATGCAATAAAAATATTAAAACATTTCAAATTACATAATAAGACGTCGGAAATACCTAGTGTTGGTAGGGACGTTGTTACGAGGTTGTTACAGGGTGTTGCATTTTTTATCAGTTCCAACTCTTGATAAATTTGTAATATGCGTAATAATTATACTGTTGCCAGAAATAAAAATGAATCCCAGAGAAAATGCGCATTTTGAAAATGATATAAAGTGGCCTCACTTCCGTTGTCAAAGTAACTCTCGTTTTATAAAAAATCGGCGTTATGTTTTTAGAGCTCATTCTATGCTATAAAACATTTTTTTTCTTTTCATAGTAGTTTACGTGATTGTAATTTGTAGTAGGTACTTGTTTATAATTCAAGGCAACAAATCTGATTGTGTTATATGGGCATACGATTACGCGGAATGGTGTCACTTAGTAACGGCAAACTCAGTGTCCGTTGAACGTTTTGTACGCCACAAATATTGAATAAAATACTAATAATAATCGTGTATGTATTTCACATTTGACACTCGATGTAAAATACATCCAGCCTCTGCGTTCCAGTGAAGAAGAAAATCTACTTCTCCCATTTTTTTATCGTCGCCTCTGACATTTTTTGCTTCTTCTTTTCTTATTTTTTTCTCACTATATTTTTACTTTCCTGTCTTACTCTACAGTTTTTTAAAATTGTTTATTACTTATTACAATTTGTCTTTTTACAGTTTTTATATTTTGTTCTTAAAATTTTAGTCAATTGTTTCTTTTCTTTACAATTTTAAAAATACTGTACTACTTTTCCTATTTGCTTTCGATACCGCCCGTATCTATACTTTAAACTTTACTACGGGTTTCGACGTCAGATAAATCGATTAAGGACCTACGTTATTTGGTTTGGTTACGTCAAGTCAATGTTGATCGCGGTTGGTTGAGCTAGACATAAGCTGACCTGATGTCCGCCTGGTAAGGATCAATTTCTATGACAGACTTGTGAAGTTCTACAAGGTGTAACAAAACTAAGTGATAATACTTTAGGGTGTGTATATGTGTCCCTTAGTCCCATAGTTCACTGTGGAAATAGCAGCGCTGGAAGAGTAATTTCTTTTGCGATTTGTATGGGCAAGCGCCCGAACATCATGGATTTTCCTATACAAGAGTAAAAAAAAACTCTTTCAGCGCTGTATTTTTAGAGCCTATACATACCCTTAAGTATTATCACTTAGTTTTGTTACACCCTGTATATCACATTTGTACTATCAGAGAAGTTTTGTTCGCGTTTCGTCAAACCCAGCCGACAGATCACAATTAACATTGAATTGACATGATCGAACCAATAATGACGCTGGTCTGTCAACTGCCTAGGAATCAATTTCCTCGGGTATACATACCTTGTATAACGTAGGCCTGTATGAATATAACAGCGATGGCGGCGAGGGTGGCCCAGGCGATCTTCTGCCATATGAGGTACGAGACGACGGGCACCACGATGGGCATCACCCAGATGTAGTGCAGGAACAGCGCCGCCAGGTCGAACCGGCTGACGTCGTTTGACATGAGGTTGATCACCTGACCAGGCTGCGTCTTGCTCATACCAACCCGGTTCAGCTTTAATATCTGAAAGCGAGGAATATGTTAGCATCCGAAGCTGGTGGGTAAGCGCAAGAAAGTCAGGTTTAATTGACATTGAATAAATTTATGGCATGTTATGGCATGGCATCGATTTCAAGGGAATATTTAGTCGACGTTAAGGATGTTGGTGTTTTCGAGTGCATATAGAATGTGAACGCTCTAGCAGTGCCGTAAATAGGGCGGTGCCACCGGTGCCCAGGCACAGGGCGCAGACTCTGGGGGGGGCGCAAGAATGGCCAGACCAGGGAGGCCTGTGGCCCTGGAAGCATTGCTCTGGGTATCCAAAAAAACCGGCCAAGTGCGTGTCGGGCCACGCGCAATATAGGGTTCCGTAGTACTGCTAGTTTTTGTATGGTCAATGAATGTATATTTATAACGTGTTTTACACTACTTACAACATCATCTTAGCAATGATATTATATGAAAAACTCAAAGCAGATCGCGTAACTTAATTCTGCCGCGCACTGTAAAACTCTGGAACACATTGTCACCAGCAGTATTTCCGGACCTATACGACCTGCAAACCTTCAAGAAAAGAGCGTATTCCCTCTTAAAAGGCCGGCAACGCACCTGCAGCTCTTCTGATGTTGCGAGTGTCCATGGGCGACGGTAGTTGCTTTCCATCAGGCGACCCGTTTGCTCATTTGCCCCCTTATTTCATAAAAAAAAAGATAACAATATGTTACTACCGCGCTCGTTGTGAAGATTCAAATACGGTCCAATTGGGTCGTCTTTTATGTATGTACTCTCCACGCACAAGAAACTTTGCAGTTCAATGTTTAAAAATAGAATTGTCTCTTTTATGTAAATATGGCATTTCGTATCTTTTGTTTCACTTATCTGTCAAATTTGTTAATGTGTCCAATTTTGAATTTGAAAATTGCTCGGAAGAGATAAGCCGAAATAGTATGAACGTTACAGATCTGTATAAGTAGAATATAATTGCATCTCAGTTACTTTCATAGGAATTTGAACGAAAAGTTCCTTTATACTTCGCCGAATACATTTTTTAAGTTGATCGACTATTACCTACTCAATAACTTATGAAGTCTTCTTAGCCGTGATAATTTTTTTTAATTCAGCAGATTTCCTACTCACGTGAATTTTTTCACATTTCCAGAAGCAACCGTTTAGCTAGTAGAAGGGGGGGACACTGGACTCTAATGTCGGCTGTACACTCTCGCCGAGAGCTCTTGGGCGAGAGTCTCGTGCGAGAGCCCGGGCTAATTGCCCGAGTGCGATAATGTACTACACATTCTCGCTTAGTTCAATCGCAGTTATGAACTCAGAGAAGATGGACCATTATTTTTCTAAAAATGGCGAAAACGTATCTACGATCAATGATCACCATTCACCATTGCATCGAAAGATATCATTGTAATCCAAAGATCTATAATAATATTTAATTTTATTTCTCACAGTTAATGACTTATAATGACGTTTATTATTATTATTTTTCTGTTCTGCACTGTCTAGCGGCGCGACTAGTAATGAAAAACGCGAGAGTGTACAGTAAACCCTCTCGGTCGGGTGTCGGTATTTTGCGCCCGAGACAAAGGGTCTCGCGAGGAAAGCGAGCGCATTACTGTACAGTAGAAACTGTAAACTGTGTGTAAAGCGGCCCGACGGCCGCCTGCGGCGCCGCGCGGCCGCCAGCGGCGTCTCGAGCCCTTTTAGAAGTTTTCAAGCGATACTAGTAGTTATAAGTATGTAAATAAAGTTTAAAATTATTTTACACTAAAAGTGCTCTTCGCGCCGCTGCCGGCCACTGCCGATCCGGTGTGAATCGGCCCTAAATCTCCTGTCACGATGTTTGTCCGCGATGGATTCCTGAACTACTTAACCGATTTTAATGTTTCTTTTTTTTAATGTGTGCTTTTTTCCAACTTGAGAGATAGGATAGCTTAGATCTTTAATTATAGTCGCAATTTTATTTTATTGCAAATTATTTGTCTATAAAGAGCGACCATTGTTTTTGCGACGCGGGTCACGGGATAGCGATGGACGTTGCCACGGTGACATACTTATTTAGTCACTAATTCAATAAAATAATACGGGCGATATACTTTATATAATATGGCAAAGAAACGTTTGCCGGGACAGCTAGTATTACTATAGATCTTTGGATTACGATGATATCTTTCGATGCAATTGTGAATGGTGATCATTGGTCGTAGATACGTTTTCGCCATTTTTAGAAAAATAATGGTCAATCTTCTCTGAGTTCATAACTGCGATTGAACTAAGCGAGAATGTACATGATCGCACTCGGGCAAGGGGCTCTCGCACGAGACTCTCGCCCGAGAGCTCTCGGCGAGAGTGTACAGCCGACATAATACATATTTCACAAACGGATCCCTATCAGAAAATGATCTATGAATACTCGTAATATTTTTAAAAAAATTATCCAACGACACCCCACACGATTGAGTGGACGCAAAAAAAAATCATCCCCGCTTAATGTGTAGGGACGGACGGACAGACCGAAACTACAAGCGTTCCTTGTTGACTACGGAACCCTAAAAAACAGGGGCGCAGTTATAGAAGCTCGCACAGGGCGCAAAAAAGGCTATTTACGGCACTGCGCTCTAGTGTCCGAAAAGGGTGGTTGGATTTAAGAGTGACACTGAAGACATGGCTATGAGGATGTTTGGTTTTTTAAAAGAACTGTTAGGTTTTGACTTATGACTAGGCTACTGCAGTACTTGTTTTGTTAACACATAGTTGTAATTAAGTCTTTTCCTGACTCCTCTTACCTTTCTGTACATAATGGAACAGCTGGCGATCCTTACTCTCATACCTATCACTCCTTGGCTTAACTGGAGATGGTTTAACATCAATGACGTCGATATAGACAATAAATTCATCGCAAAGTTAAATATGTGTGCTCTTGTGTAGCTTTCACTTGTTTTTTCCTCTGAGAAGTACCCTATAAATACGGCTAGTGTGTATGGTATCAAAGGCCTGTAACAAAAAAACTCTATTAATGTTTGCCTTATAGTCGTGACTCGTGAACCAGTGACTAAGGCAGGGTTCACCAAGGTTAACCTGTTGGGTTAAAGAGTTCTACATTATGTCATATCTTCGAATGGAAATCGGACATCTTTCTATTTCTAATAATAATATTATTTTCTTTATGATAAAAATCAGGGCAGGCTCAAGAAAGCTTCGGTTATCAGCATGTTCATGTCCTTCAGATAATTGTGTGGTTTGGTTTTCGTTGTCGATCCTGGCTCCACAGGGTAATGTGGGGATATATTAAACGTAGGTACTAGCTGTTATAAAATATGCGTCTAGAATTATTACGAAGAAACATTACAATTAACACAACTTTCCAAAAAAAATATATCTATTTCACTAGTGTTTGCTCTCTAATTATTCTTTGGAGACTTCTGTTATTTCATATTAGGATAAAATTGTTCGGCGTGCATCCGTTGTCTGATTGCCATAACACAAGTTTTACTTAGCATGGGATTAGACGACGTGATGTACGCTACCTAGCTTTTATACTATTGTATATTATTGTATGGGTTAGTAAAGAATTTGAATATGGTTCAAAGTACGATACGAGTCACGACTCATATTCATACAAAATGTTAAAATTTATATACTTAGGTAATATACGAAATTTTATGACTCGTCTCTTAATTTGGATAATGATTATTATCAATTACACTCGATCCGGTATCGATACATGCTCATGATTTAAAAGGCTCTACGCAGTAGGTACGCTACTACAGACCAAAAGTCAAGGACCACCAAACTCCGATCACATGAGATGACCTAATCAATGGAAGATGCAAGTCCTTTTTATCTTGTACGTGTGATAACTTCATCGAAATATTATAAGGGGGCGTCCACAAATTACATGAGGTTTTTTTTTTTTAATTTTTTTACCTCCCCCCCCGGTGAGATTTTGTGACATTTTATTCAACATATCATCTCATGACCCCAATCTCACGTGAGATTTCTCAAAATGTGGGTTTCTTACGTAAACGTTTGGTTTGACACTAGACCTTTTTTCGAACGAATTTGTGAATGATCTTAATCGTATAACTTACGCTTACGGTTAAATCGTAGGCATACGTACAATCTGGATGAATTGGACCAAAATAGTATTTTGTTGAGAAAAAAAAAATTACGTGAGATTTGCCGAGACCCCCTCTCCCCAACGTGAGATTAGATGAGATTTGACTCCCCCCCCCCTAACCTCACCTCACGTAATTTGTGGACGCCCCCTAAGACGTTCTCATAATATTATCTTTGCTAGATCAGTCTTATCTTCAAGGTTACCTCAATACACGGGCACAAGTCAAAACTCACAGTTTTATGTTTAGTGTGTTAAAAAAACTTAGCACCTATTAATTTTTTGTGAGCAATTCCCACATAATACATTAAGCATAATATAATCATACATTTTGTTAAGCACCTCATTGATATTATGTTTTTTAGCTACTCAGTTTCGTAATATGTAGTTTTGTTCATTTATTAAATACGTTTACCGTGCAAATTGGCGGTCGCTACACGACCATTTACTAATTATAAAGGTACGGTACGTGGCCTACAAAATCCGAATTTTGACGAAGTTTACATAATATATCTTTTATATCCTTAAATTATCTGATTCAGTGAAATTCGTATCCTCCTAATATAAACCTTCCCCTGGACTTCCATGAATATTTCAAGACCAAATTAGCCAAACGGTTCAACAGTTCTCGAGTTTAAGCGAGAAAATTCATTTTTATTTATAGATAAAAATAAATAGATGAAGTTAACAGTGTAGTGCACGTGTGACATTATGATTAATATCTACAAAGTAAGATGTTTTCAATAATGGAACGAATGGAAAACTATTTTCGACATCGAAAATCATCTTAAATGGTAGAGAAATTAATTTTTAATTACAATATAGTTAATTGTTATTTAACAGCAAAGCCAAATGTCAGATACCAATGTTAAGGGCCCTCTCTCCCTAAATTAGCAGGTCGATTGTCTGTCAGTGCGAATATCGACGTAAATGACATTAAAATAACATTCATAACAGCGCGCCTTGTACGGTGGCGGTTACGATGCTCGCCGCGTCCACGATAGGGCGAAATAGGAGAAAAAACCTTTTTAAGGCTTATATAATACATATTTCAAAAAAGTAAAAACCAAATTATTAAATTATGTATTGCAAAGCAGTAGATATTTTTTATATATTCTTTTGATAAATAATGAAGGAGTAAAGTGGTTTCATTCAACGATTTGGAGGTGATTTGGTTTTTTATTTCTTTATTATGTGATACCGATAGAAAAAATATGGCAAAACCAAATTACGTATCATATCATGTAGATTACTAATTATTTTTTTCAAATATAATTTCTCTGTTAACGCCGATGAAAAGTTGTTTCATCAGCACGCTTTTTTCGAAAGAGCAGCCTTGAAACGATGGATCTCATCATGAAAGTCCCTACTCCCTGATCGTAAAGTATAAATAGCGTCACGTGTGGCAATCCGACGGCTTTAAATAATAGCGAGGGCCTCGGTATGGGAGATGAAATAAGCTGATGAATAGGATTCCCTTTACTGCGAAACTGTCAAATTTGAGATTGACGATGATTAAATCCTTCGAAGTTTCAGCAACATTGTAAGATTTAAGTATTTTTTTAAATGTAGGTACGTAGTATTTCTGTAAATAATTATAACCAGTTTGTCGTACGGGAGTCGTAAATTTTTCGGCAGAAAAAGTATCCTCCGTCTTGCACGGGAGTCGGGACTAAAATATGTATCTCCATACCCAGCAAAATTGGTTCGCTACGTTTTGCACGCGACTCAAAGTATCTCCATACCTTTCAGCAAAATTGGTTTACCGGTTCGGGAGTAAAGTGGGTAACAGACAGACACACTTTCACATTTATAATATTAGTATGGATTAGTGGATGGATAAAGACTACAAGGTAGTCACGATTTGATTCTTATGTATTACCTTAAAAGCCGAAAGAAAAGAAACACTCTGTATAACGTCTGATTGCCAGACAACCGCTCATAATAATTTAATCTATTTTATTCAATAAGTAATATTACAATTATATTATAAAAATTTAAAATTCCGTAGATACCTAAAGAGGCAAGGCCGAAGAGTTTGCCAAACAGCTATTATAGAACCATATTAGGACTTTTCGGCTAGAAGCTCTGCCACTTACTACATTTCTGTATTTTCTAACGGAAGTAAAATTTAAGTCCTGGGGACTTAAGACTTCGATGTTTACGTAAGGAAATCCTGTACCTAACCAGAAAATATTGGGTAAGAATATTGTCAAGGTCTCGACTCTCGAATATTTTCATATATAATAAATAATAAAAATCACTTTTGAGTCAACGGAGATTAACTGAATACTGATAGTATTTTAACGAGATCTCACGGAGGATTCTTTTCGCTTCTTATGATGTGCCAAATACAAGATATATATAGAACAGATTGATAAGGATTGTAACCTTACTTTTCGTCTCAAGATAATCTCATCTCCAAGTATTGATAGCAGGATAAGATATGGATAAGTATTTTTAAACTTAGTTTTTATATCTTCGTGTGACCTGTCTAGAATTTTTAATACATACTTACAAAATATGTATGCTTGATATATGCGATAACCTATTTTAATCCAAATTTTTTACACAAACCAAGTATAGAGTATAGACTCAAAAACATGGGTAAAAAGGCTTTCTAGATTATTTAACTTCCATTCTTTACTCAATAATATAATAAGTTGTAAAAAGCTCAACTCACCATAAAACAATGAACAGCAATCCTATGAAAAATCCACACACCATGTACTCCAGCCAGAAACATCTGACTATCGCTTTGGATAGAGACGGTTTTGTGCCATTCTCTTTGGCCGTCTGTAGTTCCCTGTTCCATGCTTCCTCGAGCCTGTCTCCTAGCCGACCCGACCGATCCTTGTCTCTGGCTTGGAAGAGGTCGTCTATGGATAAGCCCTGTTTGTATCCCCTCTTGAATAGGGGAAAACTCCAACTGCGAACGAAAATTTTAATTTAAAGTTTTAGGTGGTATGGTCGACCACGAGTATATCAATGAAATTCAGGGTGTGAGGTGTTGTGACTCGCTTTGCGGTTTCGACTTTAGTACTTATAATACCTAAATAATTACGCTTACGTTATGGTTTCTCGAAATAACAAGACACACACTCAAACTGCCGCACTCACAGACGAATGTCATTTATTTCACTGAGTTTCACTGCAATTTAATGAAGATTTTGACAAAAGCCTCATATATTATTTGTCAAACTCTTCATAATATAGATACCGTAATTACAGTTAAGTAGTAACTTAATATTTGCCCCTCCTTTTAATGTGGCCTCTGAGCTGAGTGCGGCAGTAAGACACAATCAAAGACGCATTACATTACATCTAAATTAGCATTTCCTACCATTGATTGTAGTTCAACAATTCTTTTGTTTTACTGCTCCTACGTAGTTACTAAGCATAATATTCGCATTAAATGAAATAACATAAGTAATTATTAACCTCTACTTAACGGATTTTAATTGTTCCTGTCGCGTATTACTTTAAAATCTGGCCAAAAGGTCATTGAGGTCGCTTTCGTGAATAAAATTCAAACAAAAGTGAAAGTGCAGTTTGTACTTTGTATAGGTACCTAATCACCTACTTGTACTTGGAACCTACAAGTTTAAAGTTTTTATTGCAACTGGCAGGGCTTACAAGGAAAATTATGATTTTGTTGTTGTTCGGCTGTATGTATGTAAAGGAATCTTTGAGCACGATTTTTATTTTTTACCTATCTTAATTAATTCGTAACTTTGCATACGTATTAAGAGTCAGTGACAATAGCGCGTTTTTTAACAATTATTATTTTTTGGTACAGTTTCTCAAGTAGAACGTAGAAGTACTTACTGAAAATATTTAATTCAAGATTTTGAATTTCGAAGATTATGAATTTTGACACCCCTAGTTTTGTCTATAGTGAATTGTCTGCTATATACGCTATATAGTGGTAATAATGCCAACAGGCGAATCACAAGAATGAAATAAATAATATCGGCCAAGTCCGAGTCGGACTCGCGCACGAAGGGTTCTGTACTGTTATTGAGCGAAAGTTGGCAAAACATTGTGTTTTTTGTATGGGAGCCCCCCTTAAATATTTATTTTTTATTTTATTATTAATTATTAAAATAAAAATATAATTAAGAAGATTGTGAGTATCTCAAGTGCCTACCTGCTACCATTATTGATTACGAGTAAAAAAGGCAAAAAAAATTACGTTTCTTGTATGGATAACGTGACCATACGTCCCGCTTTCAGGCAGTCTGTCCCGCTGTCCCCGCGAGGCCGAAATCGTCCCGCTTTTGCAAACAGACCAAACGACAATAATTATTGAAAAGTACATATTTTTATATTTCAAATGCCTGAAAGTAACGCATTACATACAACAAACGTGATTATTCTGCCATAATTTTTTGCTCGATATCAATTAAACAAGACGTTCCGCGTGGCTTCGCCCGCGTAAATTAGGAATTTCACAGGCAAATTAACCCACAAAAATAACCTATAATCCTTCACGTGGTCTACTTTTTATCTGTGCCAAATAACAATAAATAAATGGTCACGTTATGTATGGAGCCCCCTTAAGTATTTATTTTATTTTGTTTTTCGTATTACTTAATTGTTGTTATAGCGGCAACAGAATACACAATCTGTAAAAAATTCAGAAGTCTAGCTATAGCGGTTCTTGAGTTACAACCTGGACAGACGGACAGACATCGAAGTCTCGTTTTTACCCTTTGGGCACGGAATCCTAAAAATTAATGGCTTTATTAAGACCCGCTGTATTTACACATTGAAATAAGTTTGTATCTCACTGGCCGTTTAATAGGTCACGAACTCAATCAAGAACAATTAAGAGAATGGAAGTAAAATATATCATTGTCATTTATTAGGTACATTCGCTAGTAAATACAGTGTACCACAATGTACCTCGTAATATGACCTATAAATTATACCTATATTATCTACACACTTAAAAATATAATCACTGCCGGTAAACAAACGGAAGAGTTTGGCAGAAAATGTATGAGGCATAAGTCAAAATCATCATTAAATAATTAGGGTCCCGTACCCAAAGGGTAAAAACGGGACCCTATCACTAAGACTTTGTTACCTGTCCGTCGGTATGTCTCCATGATTTAACTCAAGAACCGCTTTATAGCTAGACTTCTGAAATTTTCACAGATTGTGTATATTTCTTGCCGCTGGTCCCATCGAAATTCTCATACATACATATTACGTAATACCAAAATCATTTTCTCATACGAAAATATTATGTATAACAACATGTTTGAGTTATTTTTCAGCTTAAAATAGTAATTACCTAGGTTTCTGCACAAAAATTTGCTACAAAATATTTAAACAATATATATTTTTTTGTGTTTAAATATTTTGTAGTAAATTTACTACAAATATTTAAACACTCAAAAATATAGTAAACCACACCTTCACAACAAAATATACTAAAACCAAAATAAATTTAATTTTTAATGGGGGTTCCCATACAACAAACATGATTTTTTTGCTATTTTTGCTCGACATAAATAATGGCAACACATCGGCACTTGTAATGTTCACAAAATACTCAGTTGTATTTGTACTTTAATAATTAATAATAAAATTTAAACAAATTGAATAATCAAGGGGGGCTCCCATACAAAAAACACAATTTTTAGCCTGTTTTTGCCCTGTAGTGGTACGGAACCCTTCGTGCGCGAGTACAACTCGGCACTCGCACTTGGTCGATTTTTACATATATGTTCGTCTCTGAGTGCCGCACTTACTTTTGTAACACCCTGTATATAATAAGGCTTTTTGTAGTTTTATGGTTATTTTGCAGTATTAGTTTATACTTTTATTTTCTCTGCGTACTAACGATCTCCTATGTTATGTACGCACTGGCGTACTGAAATATCTTAGGAACACACCAAGAATTCCATGGTTAAGTTGAGTAAATATTTACCTAAGGAAAGTCGGAAATAAAACCGTACGTGTACACAATAGACGTTATATAATAGGTATGTATTTATATTTTATACCTACTTTATCTTTTTTATAAAAGTTTTATTCTCTGAGGGTTAGTACAAATGTCATTTACGGCATCTTTATAAATATTTGCACATGTGCGGATAAACGCATATTATATCAGCTATTAATTAATCATCTTAATTACTAAAAGTAAGTAGGTGCCTACTGTTTTCCTAACAGTTAAAAATAATAATTTGTTCATCATTTATGTCTATTTGAGAGTTTTAAAATAATTTAAAATAAGATGTTCTGATTTCTGACCTTTACGGGTTAAGTATGTTTTATCTCAAAATCAGTAGGTAAAACAAACTAAATATTAAGTTTCTACGAAATTCCAGTAAGTTCTACTTCCAAACAATAAAAGAAATAAAAAATATATATTAATAAATTATGAAACAAACACTCAAACAAACCAACACTCTCAGACCAAATAAAAATACTTTTTATAGAGCCAACCACAGAGCCAACACTGAAAACTCACCACAAAAATATTCTCGAAATGAAATTCGCATTTTCATTTGGATTCTTCTCCTTAAGAACTACTTTAGACTCCATTATTCATTAATTTAAGTACAAAATATTTAAATTTTAACTTCACCACACTCGTAAATTCACTGAGCAACAGATTTCTACAGTTCATTCATGGACACCGCACAAAATTTTCAGACGCATTGCATAATAAACTGGACTTTACAGTATACTAATAACACTCAGGTATATTTATGAATATAGGACACTACTCGTATTTTAGTATTTTATAGTGGTTTTTAAATATTAAATTGTAAGGCCGGTATATCACAGTTTAAGCGGCTGGCTGGAATAAAGGAACGCGCACCCCATGCGCCTGTCCCGAGAGCCGTGGTGCTACTGAAGAGTGTGTGAGTGAACAGTCAACAGCTGTACGCTGAACGCTCGTCTTTATTGCCGCGAGTTCAACTTATCTCAGTTACGTTAAAACGTACGATTCACAAACATCACAGTTTAAATATTTTGCATAGTAGACAATACTAGACTGCACGCTTGCACAGGGCGCAATTATGAGTAGGTAAGCATGATTTGTGATAACTTTGAAAGCAAAAAAAAAATCGGCTAATGCGAGTTGGACTCGCACACGATGAGTCCCTTATTACCATTGTACCGTATAGCAAAATTAGACAAAAAAATGTGTATTTTGTAATGGGTTACCCCTAATTTTATTTGTAGATAGTAGTATATTTTTTTTAGTAAGTAATTATGTATATTTTATTTAAGTAAGTATAGGTAATATACTTTGCTGTTAAGTCTAGCAATAGCAGTTATTGAAATACAGCCCGGAGACAGACGTCTGACATACGGACAGACCTCGAAGTCTTACAGTACCAGCTGGGTTCCGTTATTCGCATTCGTTCGACTTGTTGCGAATTTGACGCTTCGATGCGCTTCGACTCTGCGCTATTATAAATTGACCCTAACCCTCAACTTATCATTTAGTTCAAGACAACTAAATTCAAATTAAAGTACAACTTTTATCTATCAGGATATGTAGGTTATAGAGTAAAGTTAAATTTTTTCTACTCTCCCCCCCTCTCCAGGGTGTGCGTCACCCCCCCTGCGCCCTCGAATATGTCCCGGAACGTGGTATTTTCCACTGAAATAAGAAACCGTATTCGATACATAAAAAGTATGTATGAACGAAATAAACCTTGATAAATTTACTATAAGCCTCTCATATAAACAAAAGCGATATCACTTATAGTTTCGGCGCAATCAGTCACCAAAAACGAGTGTTTTTAATAATTTATTAATTTTTTTGCTAATCGTTTAGTTTTTTTAATAATTTCAAAATTTACCATCAAGATGTTCAATACCTATAGATTACTGGAAAACATATAAAAAGTCTATGGTGTTTAAAGTAACAACGTTTAACGAGTACGAATGCTCATATTTCGCTAAATACCCGCAGAAAGACATTTAAAAATAGCATAGCAACAGTAAATAAAAGAGTTTAAAAATAAATTATACCTTTTTATAAAGAAAACCAGCTGTTGCCCGCGACTCCGTCCGCGTGGACTTCAGCTTATAGCTCGCGGTAGTTCCCGTCATAGAGTAATTTATATTATAATTATAATAGGTAGTTCCCGTTGAACCATGTAGGCTACCACGACAGAGGTGCTTCCGCGGTACGCTTACTTCAAACTTAAATGTTTACACTTTACAGACAGACAGACACGTCACACATAAAACGCCCCTATTTTTGCGTAGGGGAATGTAGGGGGTTAAAAACTGGGGACTGGGGTCAAAGTCGAACATCAACTCTTCTTAATACTTCAAAAAAAAAACGCAAAAGAAATGATTTATCCTTACCACCTCTTATAGTAACACATTTGAGTAAGCGCTTGTGCGATGTAGGAGACGGCACGGCGTCATCTATTATGAATTTTTGGAACTAACTTAATTTGAACAAATTTACGCATTTTCACCCCCTTACAACCCTTTTTTCCCAGTTAAAAAGTAACCTATGTCCTTTCTCAGGCTTTAGACTATCTGTGTACAAAATTTCATTACAATCGGCTCGGTAGTTTTGGCGTGAAAGCGAGACAGACAGACAGACAGAGATACTTTCGCATTTATAATATTAGTATAGATAAAGAAAATATACTATTCTTCACTTTTGTCATATACATCTTGGCGGTAAATTGTGAAATTATTGAAAAAACTAAACGATTAGCAAAAAATAGTAATAAATTAATAAAAACACTCGTTTTTGGTGACTGATTGCGCTAAAACTATAAGTGATATCGCTTTTGTTGATATGAGAGGTTTGTAGTAAATTTATCAAGGTTTATTTCGTTCATACTTTTTATGTATCGAATACGGTTTCTTATTTCAGTGGAAAATACTACGTTTCGGGACATATTCGAGGGCGCGGGGGGGTGACGCACACCCCGGAGAGGGGGGGAGAGTAGAAAAAATTTAACTTTACTCTATAACCTATGCATATCCTGATAGATAAAAGTCGTACTTTAATTTTGCCAAAAATTTTCAGCTAATTTGCTTGAACTAATTATTCTATTTCAAACATACGTCTGAGTTGCGATACTGTATGTATTGTTTATAATGTGCAAATACGATCTCACTGCGACGCCGCATGACCCCGCCAAAACGCTGAATCACGACTACGAAAAAGATTGTAGCAAAGTGAACAATTTTTTTCCACACTCGGAAAAATAAAATATTATTGATTAAGCATAAGTACCTAATCTTTTAGGTTTTCGGTTCTATTCCTGGAGATGATTGGATGAGTTTACACTTTTAAGAGCTTGGTCATATAATTGCATGAAATAAAATCTTTATTTTACGTCATCGTAAATTACAATTTTGGAAAAAGAAATTGTTTACTTAAGGCGTTTTTATATGCGGATTGGTCACGAACGCGGAGAAACCGCACTACAAATTACAATATACAAAGTGATAACTGATAATACTTTAGGTCTTAGGGTCGGTTGACCATCAAAATCAAAAATACAGCGGTCGGCAACGCGCGGCCCGTGAATGCTTCGTGAATAAGTTAATATGTGTATCAAAAGATAATCGTTTTCTAATACTGCCAGTAGTTATCGCCACTTAAGTACGTAACTGTTTGTGCCATTTTTAATAAAAACTTATTTCCTTTCAATATGTGTAGGGTAGTGTGTAGGTATATTGAGCTTCTAGGGCATTGATTCCCAAAGTGGTCCAGGTGGACCCCATGGGGTCCACGGGAGCCCGATAGGGGTCTACGCTTGCGTGGAAAAAAAATGGGGGTCCACGGGTCGTTAACGGGGGTCTATAAAAATTTGGTGAGCCGATTTGACTTCTCCTATGAATATGGGCGGACAATATTATATTAATAGATTAAATATTACAGAGCGAGGAGATTTAGAAATAAGTAAAAGTGTGGTAATTTTTGTATTAAATAGCTACAAAACAAGAAAATATTTGCGTTCCTTGTACTGTGAGCGAGTCAAACTTAGAATACAAAAAAGTAAAGGTCCAACTGTTGGATGAATACGCTTTTTAGACCGGCCTTGAGGGGGGGGGGGGGGGGGTAGCTGTGGGGTCCACCGGATCCAGCAATATGTTTAAAGTGGTCTATGAGAAAAAAAAGTTTGGGAACCTCTGTTCTAGGGTTAAGAGCTTACTGTCAAAACGCTAGCCCCGCTTTTGATGATTACTTAAAAACCAAGTATAATACTAATAATATTTCCTTTTACCATCATTTTATAAAGTGTGTGATTGTAGTAGTGCAAGTTATATAATGATAGTAACTCAATAAGTGTAACAGATATTTGTTGAAAAGCCCAGAAAGATTCATAATTTCGAAAAATATAACTATCGAGTCAAAATAAGTGAATCGTGTTTTCCTTTTACAGAATATCAGGTATACAATGGTTAAATAAATCTCAATTTCACTTAAGTCAATCGTCTTCCGGGATCGTCACTTATTAGAAAACAGCAAAATTTGACAGCCCAACAAAATTTACGAGTATGAAGTCTGCGCCTTTAGTTTGTTTTGCCACCTTCAACCTTGTGGCCCTTGCCTGCCAGAAGGTTGCCGACCGCTGGTTTAGAGCAATAACTAATAGTGAATATTTTATTTGACGACCTCTGCAGTAGCTCAGTGAATGAGCGAGCTCAAGCCGGGGGACGCGGGTTCGAATCCCGCCGACGCGACGGAACAAAAAGTTTTTCAAAGTTCCTGGGTCATGGGTGTGTAGGTATTAAATATGACGTGTATCCTATTATGGTGGTTTGTATGGACAAGTGCCCGACATACACACTCTAAACCAGTATTTCCCAAAGTGTGGGTCGCGACCCACTGGTGGGTCGCGGGTAGATTTTGGGTGGCCCCTGGAAGTATAGGACGATTGTACTCGTTCAATTGTTATTTTACTCGTTCGTTCGTCGTCGTGGGTGTGTGCGGGACGGGGGCGGGGCATTCGAACGCAATTGAAAGTAAGTAGGACTGACGATGATGATATGGTGGTGAAATACGATAAGAATTAATGGGTAAATGCTGCGGCAGCAACATACCGCTGCTTTTTTGTCTTCATGACACAAGGTGGGCCACGAACTTTAAACTTTCTTGTAGATGGGTCGCGGTCCCGACAAGTTTGGGAAACCCTGCTCTAAACTCTAAAGTATTTTCAGTTTGTTTTGTTACATAAGGAGTGGTAAAATCAGTAACATCATAATGTTACATATTTAACTGCTGCTTGGACTTAGCAGTATCATGTTTTTAGATAATTTTGGTCTCAAAAAGGAGGAGGTTATATTATGTTCGGCTGTGGATATTTTTTCAAAGTTACAATTTTGCGTAAAAATTTCAGTATAATCAAACGACTCCTATTTCAAAATTTCTCAACATTGTGCAATTCCAGCTTTTCAGTAATTGACCATCAAAATCAAAAAAACAGATAGTAGGTAATAAGATCTTATCAATATTGATCGATTGGTAATAACTAATAACTAATAACAATAATTGACACCCCTATAAATAGCTAAAATGGTTATTTTCTATTTCTGATTTCTGAATAATCCTACTCATATTATAAAGGCGAAAGTTTGTATGTATGTATGGACGTTGCGAAAAATTCGATTATCTCGTTGGAACAGTACATTTTTCTGGTATAAAAAGTATCCTATGTCCTTTCCCGGGACTCGAAGTACCATAATTCAGCAAAATTGGTTTAGCAGATTGAGCATGAAGAGGTAACAGACAGACAGACATACAAATTGAAGTACTTAATTCAAATAGGTATAGTTAAAATTAAACAAAAACTGTTAAAATACAAACCATAATAGTTATATTATACACAATATTTACATAAACAACTTACAGGTTTACAATACTCTTACCCCCTTACAAAAAAATGCACACTGTGTAAAGTGTAAACGGAGAAACGACTTAGGGTGGGTTGCACCAGAGGCGTGGTTGAAGTTAAAGACTTTGCCATGAGCGCCTGAGCGCGACTTCGACGACGACGAAGCCTTTGCGCCTGCAATTTTATAGTTTTTTGATCGTCGTTATTTTATTTACATAATTCAATCGAGACGAAAAAACGAGAATCCCTAGATATAATATTCTTTGTCTTTCGTTCAGTGCAAAAATTACCTGAAAATTCCAAGTAATTTGGATATAGTATGTAAATTTCGTTAAAAGAAGAGGTAACTTCGGGATTTTTTTCTATCGAGTGAAGTTCATGATAATGTGTCATGGAATATAAACTCCACTGTGTTAGATCCTTAACTAACACATATATTTTTTTCAGAATTTAAATTACAATATTTTTATGTCTCCTTGTCACTTTTAAATCTTGAAAATCGTCCGCTTCTGGAAATACAGGGCCTTAAAGTAAGTTGGTGCAACCCACCCTTATAGTAATAGAATGTTTTGTCATTGTCAAGTGACTATTCTAGCTTATCAAACAAGGATAAAACATTCTTAGCTTATAGTTCAAGCAAATTAGCTGAAAATTTGGCAAAATTAAAGTACGACTTTTATCTATCAGGATATGTAGGTTATAGTGTAAAGTTAATTTTTTTCTACTCTCTTCCCCCCTCCGGGGTGTGCGTCACCCCCCCGCGCCCTCGAATTTGGTGTGGTATTTTCCACTGAAATAAGAAACCGTATTCGATACATAAAAAGTATGTATGAACGAAATAACCTTGATAAATTTACTACAAGCCTCTTATATAAACAAAAGCGATATCACTTATATTTTTTAATAATTTATTAACCCTACAGCGCATAGTGACACACATATGGCACATACCGAAAACATTAAAATATTTCTTTAATTGAAAGTGGAGTCATCTAGTAAAGTGTAAACTAACCATGAATAATCGGTACCAAAAATTTTAATTAGATGTCTCTGCTACGTGTTCTTTTACGTTTTTTACAAAACCAACGAAATTATTTGAAACGTTGACAACTAGTGCATAAAATTAACAAAAAAAGTGATAAATTTGAATATTTTGGCTACAAATAAATTAATACAGGTAAGTTTATATTTCTATTTGTTATTTGATTTGTTATTTTGTAATTTTATATATAATTAGTTTATAAAAATACAACACTTTTATATCTTATATATAAAAATGGATTTTCAAATGTGTTAGTCGCGCTAAAACTCGAAAACCGCTGAACGGATTGGGGTGATTTTAGTCTTAAAATGTTCGTAGAAGTCCAGGGAAGGTTTTAAAGTGACACGAAGTTCACCGGGACAGCTAGTGTGTTGATACATATCAAACGCACCTAAGTCACGCATAAAGAACTTCTGGGAAAACGCGTTTGTTTCTGTTTGCTTTATCCATGACTTTTGAATACAGAGCAATACTACCAACACTCTCATAATAATGTTTACTGGCAACATTGTCAAAAAAATGGGTGAAACAACCGTCAGATTTTAAATTAAATCGGTTTTTATTTTGGACTTAAGCACTTTTGATGGAAACGATGTGGATTTAAGCTTGTTTGAAATCAAATGTTATAGGACTTAAGCGAATCTGAAAAAATACAATGTGACTTAGGCCGGTTTGATGTAATTGAGAAACAAAGGGACGTATTTAGGTTTTGAATCTTAGGAATAAAAGAAACACGCATATTTTTTATTTATTTCGGTTTAGTCATTAAAAAAAATATAAACAATATCCATTATCATTGTATGCTTATAATATGATTATAAACAAAAAACGTGCCCGCCTTAAACAAAATCAAAAATTTCTTCTGGCATTTCAGGGTCATCTTCTACTTCTTGTTGTTCCGGCAAGTTTTCATTATGAGCCAGTACAGTTTTGTAGTATTTTAAATCAGGCAAGTCACTCCAAGCTTCACCATAATGTTTTTCGAGTAGTTTTTTAACATCTGTTAGTTTTTCAGTTTTAACATTAAATCGTGCTTCTATTATGTTTGGTTGGATTCCGAATATATGTTTCCCACGTTTAGTTATGCTCAATGAATTGCATATGTCATTTCTGTATGATATTTCTCCTCGAACTAAGATTTTCCGACGATTTGTTATATTTAAGACAATACGTTTCGTTTTACTTATTTGAAAGTGCAACGTTTGAGTAGTTTTCAACACATCTTTGCATGCACTCTTCCAATCAAAAATTGGCACCTCAGTGACTAAACGCCGGATAGTCGCATTAGTCCCCATGATATCAATATAGGTCTGAGGGTTAGATATAGTTTCTAATCGTTTTATTTGTTTTTCCACAAAAGCAAATACCCGATCGGGTGGGATGAAACTATGTCCAGTGACAGGATATACTATTTCTACTTCTTCTATGTTTTGTGTTGTTTCATGCAGCCATTTAGCAACCATTCCCAGCAAGATCGAATTCTTATTTTGGCCGCCGCAACCGTCAGCAACAAGCCTTATTTTCTTTTTGCCATCGAGTTTTACTTGGTTCAGGCAGTGATATAAACAAGACGATATTTCATTAGAACCCTTGGCTGCCATATCTTCAGTCCATATATATGAAAAAACATTATCTTTAGTCAGACTTGCGTGAGAATTTCCCTCGACAATTGTAAAATTATATATGTACAGTTGTCGCGAATAATACGCCGACTGGTCGGGTACTTTTGGTAGAGGTAAGTTTTTTTGGCAGTCAAAGGACAAAATGAGCAGTTCTGGATCATCTTCCTTTAATTTCTGAAAGAAGCATTTTGCTCTTATTTTGTGTATTCTATATTGTGTTCGCAAAGTCTGTTTTTCACTTTCATTTTGAGTTACTTTAAGCTTTTCTAGCAACTGTAAACAGTCTGAACAGACGTCTTGGCGCGGAGACCCAAATCCAATATTAAACGAGGTATTGAATACCTTCCTAAAAAAACTTTTAGTCACTGAATATCCCGGTATCGATTCGTCTTCATACATTCTGTATAGTTTAGATATATTTAGACTGGGATCCAGATAAATTCTTTGTTTAACTTTGCCTCTGCAATAGTGACTATCTAATGGCCGAAATTTCTTTATGAAATTCTGTGCAGCTTCTCTCTTAGACCGAAAAGCATGACTTTTACGGTCTCCTCCACGATTTTCGAAAGCTGTTTCTCCTATAGCTGCGTATCGATTGGAAACGCCTTTAATACGGCCTTGTTTGATTTTTAAAATGCCACAAAACGCAGCGAGGCAGACAGGAACTTTTACTTTACTACTGTGCTTAGTAACAAAATACTGCTTTGAGAAAGCGCGTCCATTTCGACTGTTATTTCTAGGACGTTTTCTTTTAACAGGAGTCAATAGCATATTTTGTAAAATATAATTATCTTGACTTATCTTGTCAGGATTACGGTAAAACTTTTCGTGGAAGTAAAAAACATCATTAGAAGTCAACGTTGCACATTTGTACACACTATTTTTGTTGTGATTACATTTTGGTTTTTCTGGCAAGTTTTTTGCAGAGTACCTGGAAATAAATTGAAATAATGTTCAAATACAGGTATAAAATTAAATGTGTAACTTTCTACGTCGTAAACTAATAATTTACATTTTGTTGCTATCGCTTAAAGAGGCACTCATTCAAACAGAAATCCAAAAAAGGGATGTCGGTGCAAACTAAAAATTTGATAAAACATTGTCTATCTTATCATAGAGAAAAACACCGATATAGATACCAATCAATATATAGGTACTAAATACCGATTGCAAAACCATTAGGTACTATTAATCCGTCGATCACCAATTCCAGGAAATCTTTTGTTGTCGCGGCCCATATGGGCCTTACGGGGCTTGAGGGATTAAGTTATATTTTAAGTATTAACCAGCCTGTTTGCATTGTAATAAAAAACATCACCCTTTTTTTGCAGTCAGGTAAAACACACAACAATCACATGGATGGCCGATCCTAATCTGAGTCCGGCCCTGTTCATGGACATGCAAAATTTAATGTCACATCGCCCTACCCAAAACAAAGTGAAATTACAACGTATTACTTACAAATCTCGTTGTTTCTTCTTCCGTTTTTCATTTGCCTGGAGTATTAACTTCTTTTTAGCTAATTCAGGCCTCACAACATTTATTTCTTCCTCCATAATTCGATAAAAACGCAAGCGCACGAAACAAACACCACGACACAAAGCCAACGACTGCGGCCATGACACTGTGCAGGGCTGTCTGTCATTGGTCGAATCGGACTTAAGCAAGTTTGATTTACAATGACGTTGTGACTTAGGTTTGTATGAAAACAAAACGAATATTTTGAGCCTTATTTCTACCAGTTACAGAGGACTTAAGCTGGTTTAATCCAAAACAATATTTCATTTTTTGTACAAAGAATCCGGCCAATCGAAAACATTCATTCGCTACTATAGTGGACTTAGGCACGTTTGTTATGTATCGACACATATGTGACAGATATGGCACACAGTGCATTGACTGGCATAAAAAATAATGTATTGCTTGCAGATGAGCTGTAGGAAAAGATTGAATTCTGATGAAATTCAGCACTTCCTGGAAATTCCTTCTGGTAGTGAAGATGACCTGGAACTGTCCGATGAGGAAAGCGATGATGACTTGATCAGAATTCAGGATTTGGTGACGAATGAAATGGAGTCGTGCCCCCATTGCTACAGGATGACTACTTCGATGAAAACGTAAGCATACCTAGTCCAGAATCAAGCAGGATGCTAGTGCTGTTAGTACTAGATGTAATGCTGATAAACAACTGGCTTATGTATGAGAGAGTTGAGGCGCAGAGACAAAACACAAGGCTAATGAAGTTACGAGTTTCGACTGGAGGTGGCCAAAGCATTATGTTAGTGTAGGCCATCAATGACAATAAAGAGAGGAAGACCTTCCTCAATTGTATCTAACTTGCTGGATGATAGAATGAAAAGAAAGCCAAAACTCAATGTACCAACTAAAAATGTCAGGATCGATGGTATTGAATACTTTCCTGTTTGGTCCTCTATAAGGAAGTGATGTAAGTTGTACCTGGTTGTAACGGCAAATGTTTCGTAATTTGCCAGAAATGTAATCAGGCACTATGTCTCAATAAGGACAATAACTGTTTCCCACGTTTTCACAATTAGTTTCATGATTGTTCGTTTTTTATAAGTATGTTGTTTTTTCCCAAATGTTTCTATTTTATAGGTAAAAATAGCTATTTACGTTGGTTATAAAGTTCCATGTGAAGTATCCAAAGACTAAATTTACTACTATAAATTATTTTCGTATAAAAAGTTGGTTTATTATAAGTTTGTTTTATTTCGACCTATTTCCTATACATTACTATAGATTTGCATATATTGCATGATGTGCCAAATGTGGGTCATACGGAAAAACTCACATAACTATGTTTCTATTGCGTTCCGATTTTTTAAAATATTTTTCCAAGCAATAGTACCATATTTTCTACCTTATATATTTTTTGAAGCCGAAAAAAAATATCATGCATTGTAGGGTTAATATTTTTTGCTAATCGTTTAGTTTTTTCAATAATTTCACAATTTACCGCCAAGATGTGTATGACAAAAGTGAAGTATAGTATATTTTCTTTATAAAAAGGTATAATTTATTTTTAAACTCTTTTATTTACTGTTGCTATGCTATTTTTTAAATGTCTTTCGTGCGGCCATTTAGCGAAATATGAGCATTCGTACTCGTTAAACGGTGTTACTTTAAACACCATAGACTTTTTATATGTTTTCCAGTAATCTATAGGTGTTGAACATCTTGGCGGTAAATTGTGAAATTATTTAAAAAACTAAACGATTAGCAAAAAAATTAATAAATTATTAAAAACACTCGTTTTTGGTGACTGATTGCGCGGAAACTATAAGTGATATCGCTTTTGATTATATGAGAGGCTTATAGTAAATTTATCAAGGTTTATTTCGTTCATACATACTTTTTATGTATCGAATACGGTTTCTTATTTCAGTGGAAATTCACCCCGGAGAGGGGGGGAGAGTAGAAAAAATTTAACTTTACTCTATAACCTACATATCCTGATAGATGAAACTTGTACTTTAATTTTGCCAAATTTTCCATACATTTGAATTTAGTTGTCTTGAACTATTATACCAACAGTATACACAGTGCATATCTTTCCTTTTCTTATGGGGTTAATAAATAATAACATTTTACTAGCAACTGAGCTATAATGCTCTTTGTACTTTTCTTACATGTTGACTCTTTGATTCTTTTAAAGCTACCTCGAGTGTATTTGTGAGATGCATGAGATTAGGCAAATCACATTGTAAAATCACATGGTTAATAATATTCTGACACTGGCTGGCCGTCTTGGCTTCCTGAAAGGAGTTATTGATTTGGATTTCCGACAATTTGCTTTGGGAGCTGCCTTTGTTAGATAGTCCAAAAGACTTTGGAGTTGACAAAACAAAGTCCATTGTTACCATCGGTTTTATTACTTTCTCATTTTCTCTTGATGCAACCTTAAAAAAAAATTGGATTAGTATTTTTAAACTAAATGTACCCAAACTGTGTGACATGTTTAGGGAGGATTCCACAAGTACTAATAATAAAATTCTTTATTTGCTCATTCAATAGTATAAATGATTAAAATAACAAAAATATAAGCTCTATGGAAATTTATGGTTTTATCACTTCAAGCGGTTTCTTCCAGACAACTAACAGAGATGAAAATATGACATAATATGATAATAACAGTAATTATACTAAGTAGTTTAAGATCACAGAGCACTAAGCACACATAATGTAAAATTATGCTGTAGGTACATTGCAGGTGTTATTTTAATAGTGCTCAAGTCGGTGCACGCCACATGGTACATAATTTTTTAAGTCTTTCGATTGTCCCTCAAAGTTGACAATATAATTCATTAAAGATAGAAATATATTATATTACTAGCGTTTGCCCACGGCTTCGCCCGCTTTAAGAAGTTTTATTATATACAATCTTTCATCCACTATTTTATTCCCTTAGGGGTGGAATTTATTAAAATCCTTTCTTAGGGAATGCCTACGTCATAGTAGCTTTATGCATGCAAAGTTTCAGCACGATCGGTTTAAAATTGACAAAGTTTCATACAAACTTTCATCCCCTATTTTATTCCCTTGGGAGTAGAATTGATAAAAATCCTTTCTTAGCGGGTGTCTACGTGATATCGTCTACCTGCATGCCCAATTTCAGCCCGGTCCGTTCAGTGGTTTGGGCTGTGCTTTGATAGATCACCATGTCAGTCAGTCACCTGTGAGTTTTAGAGACTAGAACTTACTTGCACTTCAAATCTCCATTGTAAGTCTTGATAGCTGGGTTCTCTCTGCTGGAGTACTTTCAATGCATCAGCAATTTCAGCTTTCTTAGTATTATAAAACTTCACTAAAACTTGTTGTTTGTCAGTTGAAAAACCTGCTAAAGCTAGTGAGGAAGATAGGTTTGATTCTGATAACTGAAATAAATTATAATATGGCTTTATACATTTTGAAAATCTTTATTAGGCTTATTGTAACATAATATTTACTTTCTTAGTAAACCAATTAAACATAAAGAAGAAATTGAATTGTATTGCAACCCTTTAGTTTCTATCTAACCAATACATTTACTTTCTTATATAGGACCTTATTAAACATAAAATTAAACAAAATCATATCATATATTTTGTAATAAAAAAAAAACTTACATTATGTTTGCAGGCTTCGACAATGAGGTATGATAAGGCATGTATTGCATTTTGTACATCAGCAACTGATATTTGTAACTTCTCTGTAAGCAAAAGAGTAGCAATAATTACTCAGTGCTTATTCTTATTGTAATTATTCACCTAATTTTTCGAAACGTCCAACTTACCTGCAGCAAGTGAGCACTTTTTGTGACTTATTCCGTTATTCAGGAAATCTATTGTTATTTTACAGAAATCAACTAAAACTGTAAGAAAGCATTATTTTATGTAGTGTGTAGCTAGATAATAACAAAAACCAAAAGCGTATTTTGTTTACCTTGTACTGAATGTTCATGAAGTAACTGCAAGTGTTGTTTTTGGAGATCACTTAAAAATATAATCATGTTTTAGGCAGGTACACTGAAATCAATTGCTAAATAATACAAATAAAGAATTCTTTATTGAAAATTTCAATAAATAAAACAAGATTGCAAATTCTAACAAACCGGCTGCAGTTTGTCACTTGTCAATTGTCAAATGTCACCAATAGCTGTCACTGTCAAATGTCAATATTATATGACATTTATTTTCTTTTACAATGTGGCCGACCGCGACATGACTTTAACACAAAATAGCATGATTTTTGTACCACTTGCCCCTAGTATGGTCATGTGGGTCGAATGTGCGCATTGTAAATATCTCGAAAAATATTCAAATTCAAATTCATTTATTTTGCGTGTGTGTGTTACAACAATAGGTCTTATAATATATTTTAATATTAGGTTCAGCACATAGGTGATAGGCCTCTATGGGCATGCAAAATTAACAATTTAAAAAATATAATTACAGTCTACATTCTACAACAATTAATAAAAATGATGTCATGCAATTACCAATAGGTCATAAAAGCAGAGTAGACAGAATGATAGAGTATGCCGACTTAGAACTGATGTAAAAAAAATTAAGTTTGACGTATTATGACAAAAGTCGTCGGAGAGTTTTGGCGAGCATGTAAAAGAGTGCTGTTGTGTTTTTGTATTATTTTCCTAAAATTGTGTTAGCTGGGTTTTTAATGTGTAATATTGGTAGAATATTAACCTTTAGATATTCGTGTTCATGCACAAGTGTAGGAAAGTGATGTAATATCCAGAAACGTGCTATTTTGTGTTCCCTCCAAAACTCCATCGAAAGTTTCAGTAAAGCGTCTACCACTTTACTGAATCGACCGACTTGACTCCTGTGACTGTATTGACTTTTACTTAGACTTTGACTAGACTTTAGACCTGACGATACACGAAAACGATGATGGAAATTATAATAGGAGGAATATGGTTTTCCCGCCATATTCCTTACCTTTTTACCTTGTCTGTGGCACAACATACACATCCTTTGTGTCAAGTTGCCAAAAAAGAAGAAAAAGAAAGAAAAGAAAGAAAAGTCGTCGCTAGGGTCGTTACCTACAAATTTTTGGTTGTTTATATTTTGGCACATGCAAAGAAAACTGTCAGAATTCAATTTCAAAATCTTCTTTTTAAACATAAATTATACCAGCCAGCGCGCCAGCCTTTAACTTATCCTGGCGAAACCCGACAGAAATGACAGATATTAATACTCGTCCGTCTCTTAGTAGTCGAATTACTGGTAGTTATGTCTATTGTGATAAAAGTATTAGAGTCAACAATAATTATTATAATATAGTAAAATTAATTCATTAATATTCAAAATTACTATGTATAAAATGTCATTATTAAATTAAAATGTCAGTGTAAATAGTAGTAAAATTCTCCATAAAAATATTAAAAACATGTCATAGTACGTAATAAATTTAGAATAATATTAATATTCGATACATATTATGTTTAAAATTTACATTCTTAACCAATGGGAAGTTTTCTTTTTTAAATCTCCACCAGACAGCGCGACGGTAGACACTTCTAGATTTTCTATTGGTTCCCCACCCATCTGAAATTATCTGCAGGTTGGCATCATTGACAACATATTGGTAGTGTTTCAAAAAAATATCAGTGTACTGTCAAGTGTGACGTAAATCAAAATATCTTAAATCATTGCCATCATTGGCCTAAGCGATTAGGCCAGTATACTGGTAACAGTTTAGGAACACGCAAATTGTCAAACTGAAAACTGACAACTGATAGAGAGTTCTTTTTTTGGCAACTTGACACAGAGATGCGTATGTTGTGCCACAGACAAGGTAAAAAGGTTAAGGAACGGCGGAAGGAATAAAAGATAACGGAATTTGGAAGAAAGTTAATTAAATCAGTGCGGTAAATTAAATTCTATAAACTAAATAAAATAAACATACTTATTCTAAATATTAATATTATTTAATGTTAAGTAATTAGATATACAACTATATACACATTTATCATTAGAACTAAGAAGTATATTTACAGAAGTAGGAAATGGAATAGGGATTAAAGACAAGTTATGATACAATTGGGAATGATCATGGAGGGAACATGAAAGGATAGTGTGGTTCAAGTCACCTACATCTCCACAGTCGCACAAATCATCATCTCTGACGCCGATTCTCCTAAGATGCGTTGGAATGCACATATGACCAAGTCTCATCCGAATAATTGACGTTGTTATATTTTTAGAAAGCAAAATATTAGAAAACCAGGGCTTAGTAGGGATCTCTGGTTGAATTTTACGATACTGTATAGCTTTTGTTTGACTGCTCAAGGCCCATAACTTATTCCAAGATTTCAATAGGGAACCCCGTGCCAGAGAAGCCAAATCATGCGCATAATTATTAAAAGGGAACAAATCACCACTAAAAACAGCCTGTTTTGCCAATTTGTCAGCAATTTCATTGGCAACAATGCCGCAATGGCTCGGTATCCATATAAATGTTATTGAAAAGCCTTGAAGTTTACATTGATATAGAAGGTTTCTGACTTGGACAATAATTGGATAACAATTTTTTGATTTAAAAGGAAATTTAATCAGGGATTGTAGAGCGCTTAAAGAATCTGTAAATATTAGTGTCTCTTTAAGCCTGCCAAGTAAAATATACTCAATAGCCTTAAAAAGGCCGTAACACTCTCCTGTAAAAACAGATGTTTCAGGCGGAAACTTTACTTTTTGTACAATATTATACTGTAAATGGTAGACGCCAACTCCAACACAACTATCTGTAGTATTCTTCGATGCATCTGTATTTATGTGGTGGTAGCCCTGCCAATTGTTATTCGTGATGTACTTAAATATATTGTTAGCGAAATATGTATCGGTTTTTTAAAGGCCAATGTCTAATCTAATATCTGGCACAAGCGTTAGTGCTTCATATGCTGAATCAAATAATGGAAAAGTTTGAGAACGAAAAGTGGGGGCGTCAATGACTAAGAATTTACGATAGCTAGTGAGAAGTAGGGGATGAGATTTATGATGCCAGTATTTATTATTACTATGACACAAATGAAATAAATATTATATAATGAAATAAATGGGTGTTATCCCCACCAAACACCAGATAAACACCTTAACATATTTAGAAGCCGCTCATATTTGGCACAGATGTAATCGATGTGTGCGTTGCCATTTAATTTTCCATCCAAATATAGCCCTAAAAATTTGACTTTGTCTTTAACAGGAATCGGCGCACCATCATAAATAATAGTTATCGGGGGAGGCATACGCATTCGGGTAAATAAGATGACGGAACTTTTGTTGATCGATAAGTCTAAACCATGCTTGTCCATCCAAGATTTTAACTGTTTCAAAGCATTAATAAGATCTCTACAAGCGATATTTATAGAACTATTGATTACATAAATAGCCTTGTCATCTGCATATTGAAGTAATTTTACTATACTTAAATCTAGACAATTTTCTAAGTCGGATGTGTAAATATCGTAAAGTAATGGACTTAAAACTGACCCCTGTGGAATACCTTTCCGAACAGTTCTAGTTTCCAAAGAGTTGTTTAAAACTATTATTCTTTCTATTAAAATATTAATAATGAAATTAACTAAAATTAAAGGCAAACCAAATTGTATTAGCTTTTCTTTTAAGATACTTATGATAATATTATCATATGCAGAATTTATATCCAAAAAAGACGCAACGACAGATTTATTTTCTGTGAATGCTGTGCGTATATCTGTGGTTAATATGGCAATATTATCTATGGTACCTCTACCTTTACGGAATCCAAATTGTGTATTCGAAAGGAGGTTATGTTTTTCTATAAACCATTCCCCTCAATCGGAAAAAAAATGGATGCCTAGATTCTAGGCAGACCTGTTTTAAAAAAAATGGCACCCGGCCTACCCTATTTGTACAAATAATATAATAACTTTACAACCTTACTATATTTCATGTTTTTGTAAAGAATTTTATAATATCTAATAAATTTTCTATCTATCAAGCCATCATAATATAGTACTTAGTCTGATATAATATTCTTTTCAGAAGTATATATTTTGAAAAATATTTTTCTGACTATTTCACATGAAATAAATCAATATTTTGTTTTATTCTTATCGAAGGAACCCTGATTTTAAGCTCTTACATAAACTATCATCGTTACTACTCGAGATGTTTATAAAAAACGGTCATAAATCTTACCCGAAAAAATGAGTTTCGTATTACCCACAAGCAAACTTCGTCATTATGTCTTTACAAATAAAGTTCAAAATGGCCGCGGCCAGCAGAATATGGCGGTTACCTGCGATTTTTTAGCTCTTTGTTTTAGAAACGTAAGAAATACTATCGATATAATATAGTCTTATAGACCTTTTGTTATAACTTCTTTAAGCGTTTTATGTAATTAATTTACAACTACGAGTATATGAAGCAAATTTGCGTTAAAATCACTTATAACACACACAACTATTTTCTCAACTTTCACAAATTATTACGATGTATTTCTTGCAAATGAGTATCTAAAATAACTTATTGTTACTAAAGTAAACTATTTTACTTCTTACATTCGTTAAATCCATCAATTATTTCACAAAAAACACACAAAATGACGAAACACACACGAAAAAATTCACGATTTTCTAATGACTGAAAAATATTCGTCGACCACAGATTGTCATAATATTTTGCATTCAGAATGTGGCAAATGTATCATAGATCGTAACTAACCAAACTTCTTCATACAAAAATAGTCTCTAAGTCGGCCAAATACGGTATATAAAGCCCGATAACAGCCCGAGCACCGGTGCTCGCGCGGGGTTTGACGGAATTACAATGTGTCACGTGACCCCGAGCACCGGTGCTCGGCCGGGGATTGAGAGGCTAGTCTGTTTTTAGCTAAATGTTCTGCAATCTTTAATAAAACAGAGGAGAGCATAATGGGGCGATATGATGTAGCCAAAGATGGGGGTTTGTTGGGTTTTGGAACTGGGATAACTTTTTGTTTTTTCCATGCAGCAGGTAAATTACCAGATAATAAAATTTGGTTAATTAACTTGAGGTAGTACTGTAAAATTTCTTCATCAGCATGTTGAAAGAAGGAATATGGAATGCCATCCAATCCGGGAGAAGAATCTTTCAAGTTTTGTACTACCCCTTTTAACTCTTCTATTGTAAAGAGTGAATCTAGTTCTTCAGAATTAACATTTTGTAAAGGAGGAGGTGGTTCGTTAGAAATAGTAGGAGGAGCTAAACTGTCTAGAAACTCAGAAGCTAAAGAATCAGATATAGGGTGAGAAGGAGTAGTGAATGCAGATCTATACCGTCTTATGTTTTTCCATACTATAGTAGGATGAATACCTGGATTTAATGATAAACAAAAATTTCTCCAACTTAGTATCTTCTTTTTCCTAAATAATTTCTTAGTATCTTTAAGACAATCAAGATACAGCTGGTAGTTGGCTATGTTTGGATTTAAATTATATTGTTTTTCAATCTCTTTCCTATTCTTAATGGCAACTGTGCATTCTTGATCCCACCAAGGTGGAGATGGTGTATGATGGTGTGAAGTATTTTTTTTTTGGAAATGATTCATCAGCAGCTTTAATAAATGCTGAAGTCAAAGCCTCAGCACATAGTGATTCATTTTCTGATGATATTTCGGGAAGAAAAGATAACTGATTTCTGAGTAAAGTTTGAAATTTATCCCAGTTAGAATTACTGTTAATATGATATTTTATTGATGCAGATTGATTTGATTTACTTTTATCGTTACCTGGAAATGATAGAATTATAGGAAAATGATCTCTGCCATGACTTGACTCCAACACGTACCAATGAAAAACATATGATACATTAGGTGAACATATTGACAAATCTGGTACACTACAACCTTCATGAGGAGCAGTGCGACGAGTCGGTTGGCCAGAATTAAGAATACACAGTTTATTATAATCTATTAAGTCTAAAACTTCGTAACCCCATTGATTGTCTTTGTGACTCCCCCATGACTGGTGCTGGGCATTGAAGTCTCCTAGTATTACCACTGGTTGTGGTAATTGACTAATAATACTTTTTATTTCAGAGAAAATGCAGTATGAAGGATGAGGTAAATACAGTGAAACAAAACATGTGTTATTTACAGATGCAGCAATGATTGAAAAATCAGAGTTATGTGAAGGAAGAGGTATGTGATGAAATGATTGATGGTGTTTGATGAGCATGGCTGTACCACCATACCCATCTGATCTGTCTTCCCTGAGACAAGTGTAGCCAGAAATCCTAAAAAGTGATTCCGGCTTGAGCCATTTCTCTTGTAAGGAAAAGACGATAGGTTTGTATTTATTAATTAAAAAAATAATTTCGTGTTTTTTACTAACCACACTGCGGCAGTTCTACTGGACTATGTTGTCCATTGTTGAAATTGGTATTAATTTGTGATTCAGTGGTGAATATGGCAGCGTTGGACGGTGATAAAGATGATAATGATGTAATCAGTTTGATTAATGCTAAAATTGTTTCATGTATTGAATCCATGTTAATACCGGGAGCTGGATATGCAGATCCATTATCTCCTACTGGAGGATTATAATCTTTTATTAAACTATTATGTGTCTGTCATACCCATTTTGTTGTTTCTGTGGCAGTTTTAGTTGTTTGAAAACAGTTTTTTTATATGACCGTTGCATTAAATTCAAATTCTGTTTATTATTATTGTTGTTGAAAAATGATTTTTGTGTATTTACAGGTGATGATGATGAAGAAGTAGATGACATTAATACGTCAGAATATAATTTTGAAATGGGAGGATGTAATTTCGAAGCTTCTGAGTAGGATAGACAATTATGAGCCATTGACTCCTTAATTGATTTTTGGCGTTGGAATTCTGGGCATTTTTTATCAGTTGCAATGTGCGAACCGTGGCAAATACAACAATAAATAGACTCCTCTTCAACTGAGCAACTATCACCAGCATGCCCTTGGCCACACCTAAAACATCTAGGTGTTGACCGACATTGGTTTTTGACATGTCCGTATCTACAGCAATTGAAGCACTGTATTGTAGGGAATATATATATAAGTCTACAGGAAGTGCATTATAGCACATGAAGACTCTCTTTGGTAATGTCTGTCCGTCAAATGTTATTACCACAGATTCGGTGTTATTAAATTGAGCGGTTCCATTCACTATTGTTTTTTTCTATAACCTTCTGATTTTTAATATTTCACCACATCCAATTGGTAAAGTAATATTATTAATAACATCATCATCGGACCAATCAGCAGGTATACCTCTAACTAATCCTATTCTACTTACCTGAAAGGTTGGATTAAAAGATTTAAATTGTTCTGAGTTAAATTGAGGGTTACTTATAAACTATTGGCTTCATTATATGAAGAAAAGGCTACAGATAATCGGTTTCTGGCTATTTTCTTAATACTACCATCTACAATATTTTTAATGTTATTTGTTTTCAAGTAATGGCCAAACACTATGGGGTGAAAGTTTATGTTTTCATTAGGTGACTTTGGTAGCTTTTGTATATGGACAATATACGGAGAGGAGTCTGTATCTTTATACAGCATCCTACCGACCCGTGAAACTAAGCCCTGGGATTTTTCAGTTGTGTTCACATTTGGTTGACTTTCAAGTATAACGTCTTGTTTAAGAACATTATGGTTTTCGGTATCGCTAAGACACATGCAATTGATATCAGGCTTGGCCTTATTAGGGTCTTTTTTAATTTTTTTCTGGCACTTTTTGCAACGCCTCCTAGGAATCGCTGGACGTTTTCTAGTATTTACTGAGCATGAGGTGTCAGTGTCCATGCTCGAATCATTCGATACAGTAACATAAAGACCAACGGGGGGACCAGGTCCCCCCGGGTCGGGCTCCTCCATAATATTCTTATGAACTACAATATATAAATAAAAACTTACCAAATAAAATTAATATATACAACAAGAAAGAAAATTAAAACTAAAACTACACTATTTAATTAACTAATTATAGATATAAAAAGAATTTTAAAATTTTCCAAAAAAATACCGCGTCCGCCCTTTGGAAGTTCCCGCGCTTTTTTCTGATAGAGAGTTTTGGCGGGCATGTCACTTTCAAAACTTCTTCTCCTTTTTATTGTTGGTGTGGTTTTTATAATTTTTTCCCTAATTATGTTATTTGTGTTTTTGATGTTCATTATTGGTAAAATATTAGCCATTAAATATCCGTTATCTTGCACAAGTGCAGGTAAGATGTTGTCAAAACCAAAGTATATTTCCTGTGACATTTGGTGTGAATATCGGTAAACAGGGCTATTTCTTCCGTGAGTTTTAACTAAAACATCGTTATAATAACTCTATTATCCTATTCATTGGAATATTATTGCGTCTTTTTCAAATTGAAATGTATCAAGTTTTACATTCTTTTGCCCCGTTTTGTAGCAAGTATTGATGGTATTCCCTGGTATTACCGATAGTTGTCTACCCATACGCCATCTAGTTACTAAAATGGTAACTGTTTGACAATCAAAATAAAAAAATAAGAAAATCCCTCATTAATTACTAATTAGTCACGAAAGAGATCTTCGACAGTATAGAAGCATTTATCAACTAAATACTTTTTTAATTCATTTTTAAATCTTTGAATGCTGTCCATTTCTTTAAGACTCTGCGGTAGTTTATTATATATTTTAGTTGTCATACCAAAAACATTTTTTCTAATTAGGGTGGTTTTTGATCCAACAGAACATAATTTGTCAGCTAGTCTTTTTGTGCTGAAACGCTCAAATAAATGTAGGTTTGATCGCGCTAATAATGCTACTTCGTATATGTACAAACACGGAAAGGTAAGAAGTTTATATTTTTTTAAATACGGCTGACAACTCTCAGTTGTACGTATGTTGGCTATAATTCTGATACATTTGTTTTGCGCCTTAAATATTATATCTTCACGCATGGTGGAGTTACCCCAGAATATGATACCATAACAAAGAGTGGAGACTACGAAACCATTGTAGGCCATTAACAAACCTTTTTCATTAACCGCTTTTGAGGTAGTATACAGAGCATAAGAAAATTGATTTACTTTTTTACATACATATTCTGAATGTTTTACCCATTTAAGATCTTTTTCGATATATATACCTAGAAATTTTGTAACTCCAATATCTTCAATTTTATCCCCATTATATTGGATATTTAATGTGTTTATTATTGGCTTTCTTTGCTGGAATTTCTTAATTTGTGTTTTCTTTAGATTTATGAGTAAGTTATTAGATTTCAACCAATTTATAATGTCAATTAAACTTTTATTTATGTCATTTTCGTAACTACTAAGATCATAACAGGTAAACACGACAGTACTATCGTCTACAAATAGAGTCATGGGGTACTTTATGCAGCGAGGGAAGTCATTTATGTATATAAGAAATAAAAGAGGCCCCAGGACACTACCCTGGGGAACGCCATATTCTAGTTTTTGAGGTTTTGAGGAGTATGTAAGCTCTGTTTTTGTTTTTGCACATATTCTTGTAATTTGAGTAATTTGGGTCCTATTTGTAAGAAAGGATTTTATCAAATTAATGATACTTCCTCTTACCCCATATATATTCAATTTTTCTATTAGGATATCATGTCTTACGCAGTCAAAGGCTTTAGAGATATCCAATATGTGACGCTAAGGAACGGCAACCCCCCTCTTCAATAACTCAATAACCCACAGAACGCCCTGCAAAGCGCTCGTGTCCCAGCGACTTCGCGCGCGCCATTTTGGAATGACAGATAAATGAAGATTTTTGCTCAAATATTACGATATTTTGTAAATTTTGATGCGTGATCTTTTGGAGTTATGTATTTTTGAAGTGAAAACTTCTTTAGCGGCGTTAAGCACTTTTGTGGGATGGGTAAAAACTGTTAAACTCGCGTCAGATTTTCGTGTTGATCGAAAAACCATAGAAAAAGCGTAAGACGGTTAAAGAGTAGTGTTTTGTCGAACTCGAACTCGAACGAAATGTACAGTCGGGGAAATGAGTTGCTTAGCAGAAATGTACAGTCGGGGAAATGAGTTGTTTAGCTGAAATGTACAGTCGGGGAAAATTGTGCTAAGCAGAAATGTACAGTCGGGGAAATGAGTTGTTTAGCAGAAATGTACAGTCGGGGAAATGAGTTGCTTAGCAGAAATGTACAGTCGGGGAAAATTGTGCTAAGCAGAAATGTACAGTCGGGAAAATGAGTTGCTTAGCAGAAATGTACAGTCGGGGAAAATTGTGCTAAGCAGAAATAAAAAAAATAAAAAATAAAAATAGCCTTTATTTTCCTACCACCAATTTACAGAAATTTACTAGAGAATAAACACAATTTTTACTAACTAAACATAACAAAATAATATAAAATTTCTCTTACAGTAGAATTTTCAACTATAAATCTAAGTATATATTTTTAATATTACAATTTTTCTTTTTTTTATGTAACTAAATTTTTGGTAGTAGTCGCCTCTACGGCGTAGGCCTCTCCTAAATCCTTCCAAATAGTTCTTTCTCGGGCTAGTTGCATCCAGTTATTTCTACACCTGTCTCTGAAAATGTCTCTCCATCGTTTGTTGGGTCTGCCTTTTTTCCTTTTTATGTTTCTTGGTGTCCATTCTGTCAACCGTTTTGTCCATCTATTCTTCATTCTACAAACATGTCCAGCCCACTGCCACTTAAGTGTTCGGATTCTTTTAGTAACATCTGTAATTTTAGTTTTGGTTCTGATATCAGTGTTACGAATTCTGTCAGATAATTTAATTCCTAGCATACTTCTCTCCATCTTACGTTGACAGATAGCAATCTTATCTTCTTCCTCTTTTCTTATAGACCACGTCTGACAACCCTACGTAAGACAAGACTGTTGCATCGTAAATTAGTTTTTTAAAATTAAGATTTATACAGCTGTTTTTCATTATTTCTCTTAAACTCCAATATTTTTGCCATGCTAAAGTTATCCTTCTTTGTATTTCTTTCCCACCGTTATTTTCAAATGATATTTGCTGTCCACGCTAAGTGTACTCGTTCACATACTCTATATTTTCATTATTTACTTGAATATCTTGTTGAGGGCCATTTGTTAAGATCTTAGTTTTGGTCGTGTTGAGTGACAATCCTACCTTATAACTTTCCGTCGCCAGCTCACCAATCATATTCTCTAGTTCTATTGGGCTTTCTGCAAATACTACTATGTCGTCCGCAAAACGCAGATGGCTTAGAAATTCTCCGTCTATATTCACACCTTTGGATTCCCAGTCCATAGATCTAAAAACTGACTCTAGCACGGCTGAGAAAATTTTTGGGGAGAGCGGGTCGCCCTGTCTTACTCCTCTTTTAATCGGGAACTCTATCCCTTCCCTTTATAGTCTAACTTTGGCATAGCACTTAGAATAGACGCTCTTGATTATATCTATAAACGTTGGGTCGTCGCCTTGTTGTGCCAATGACTTCCATATTGCTTCAAAATGTAGAGAATCGAAGGCCTTCGTATAGTCGATAAAGCACATATATAATGTCTTTTTATATTCTCTACATTTCTCTATTAGTGGAGTTCCCAGAGCGTAAAAATCGTGCAAACCTCCGATTTTTGCAATAGCGGATGAAAATTGAAAAGAAAAAAAGGAATGTGTAGCTGATAACATAAATATTAAAGTATACCTATTGAAAAGATGTGCTTTTGATTTTTAAATTATTCTCTTCCACTTCAAGTAAACTCATAAACTGTAAAATGTTGAAGAAAATTTGCATATTTCTTTCTTTTAAATATATAGCAAAATAATAAAATATATTATTATTTTTTGATTTGTATCGTTGCTTATATTCCAAAGAAAGAAAATAAGTTGAAAAAATATATAATTAAGATTTAATATTAATATTTTTGTATGTAGACGAGCATACCTCCAAATGTGCTTGTTGTGTGCCTCGCCAGGTAAATGGCGTTCCTATTTTTCTTTGGTTTTAAATAGGAAGTTTAAAATTATTTTTTAGGCTCAACAAAGCCTTCTATTTCTCAATGTGTATAACTTTTTAGCTCTTACTTTATCAAATTTTCTGAAAATGTAGCACAAACTTTTCACGGATATTTCGAAGAAAATCTGTATTTTATTTATTTTGGTTAGGTTTTTACAGAATAAAATTGATTTTTTTTTCATTAATTATATTTGCTAAAACATACTTAAAGGAAAAAAATACAAATTAGGTTAAGAACTGAAATTTTTTGTATTCAGGTAAGCATTTTCCAAACATAGGTCGCAGCATGCGTCTTTAGTATGTACGTGAGATTTGTAGCACCCATTTTTTTTTCTGGCTTTAAATAGGAAGTTTAAATATATTTCAAAGACTAGAAAAAGTCTTTCATTTGTCGATGCATTTAATGTTTTAGCTCTCACTTAAATAAATTCTCAACAAATATAGAAAAATATTTTCGGTCTATTTTACACATTTTTGGAGATATTTAAACGTTTTTAAGTACTTAAAAGTTCTCATTTCTCTAAAAATTAAATACGCACAACAAGTAAGTTTAACACACTTTTCTTTACAACCCTTAAATCCACCCAAACCCTTTAATCTTGGTTACGACGAGCGTTAATCTCTAAAAACTTTGCAAAAACCTTATAGTTGTATTTAGCTTAGCAAAGCAAACTTCCTTTTTTAAAAATTGTGTATTTGGTTAATTTTCAACGTAAACAATCGGATAAGAGTCATTAAATAACAGGAACAAGAAAAAAAAAAAATTCTGGACCGGTTTTATATGGTGAAATATTAATTTTTAATTATGTAACTAAAAAATTAAAAGCACAAAAAAAATTTTGGTAAACTTTGCAAGTTATAGTGTAAAAAAGAAAATGACACCTCAAAAGCAAAAATCCATTCACTATTACAGTTTTCGGAGGTTAAAACCTCTGGCGACTGCACTATATTATTTGTGTTATGACTTGTATATGGTCTATAGTCGAGTAACCTTTACGAAAACCTGCTTGCTCGCGCGGCTGATTTTCATCTAGAGTAGTTGATATTCTACCTAGAATTATTTTGGAGAATATTTTGTACAGGTTCGTCATGAGACTGATTGGTCTGTAATTCGCTAGGTCGTTCCTGTCACCTTTTTTATGGAGTAAAATAATTGTTGACTTTGACCGTTGCTCTGGCGTAGTTCTTGTTTTAATATGTTGTTAAATAGAATCTGTAGGAGTTTCAGAAGCGCGATGGATATTGATTTTAATAATTCATTAGTAATGTTATCATTGCCAGGGGATTTATCATTTTTTTGCATGTTTATAGCCTGTTCAATTTCTGATAGTAAGATATTTGGTGTCATTGTAGAGTAATTGTTTGACAAAGGGAGACGGATAGACTCTGTAACACAAGATTCTGGAAGGTGTGTTTTGACATCTATGTTGTAGAGATCTGCGAAAAACTTAGTTGCTTCCTTAATAATATCTGGACGTCTATACTGCACAACTCCTGCTTTATTTTTCAAATTAGCTGTCCAGGTAATCTTTCCACTTAGCTCCTTGTATGCTTTACGTAGAGCTCCTGATCTACTCATAAATTTTTCAAAAGTTTTTTGGCGTATTATTTTCCTCTCCTGACTAATAGTTCTATTTATTTGTTTGTTTATTTTTGTTATTTCCAATCTTATTTCTCTGGATCTTTTCTTGTTGTATAAATCTTTTCTTTGTTTTAGTAATTCTTCTGTTTCTTCGTTAATATACTTATGCGACTGTTTCTTTTGGAGAGGTAATTGCTTCAGTACATTCTGTAACTCTTTTTCAAATTTATCTTACTGGATTTGTACGTTGCTAGATATATTAACGGCTTGCAAAAATTTGCCCTTCCAGTAGCTGGCATTCTCTTCCGATATCGTTGATAGAGTTCTTGAGTACATAGATGTTTTTATCATTTTTCTTTTAGTTTTGGTGCTCCAGTGAATTGCGCAACGTATCATCCTGTGATCAGTATTGAAATTAGGATTTTTTATAATGTCGAACTTTTTAAAATGTTTTGGTTGGTTTGTCATAATGTAGTCAATTTCGTTAAGATGTTGTCCATCGGGTGATTGCCATGTCCAAATCTTATTTGGTTTGCGTGGAAACATAGAGTTTACGAAGTAACACCGATTTTCGAGAGCAAATTCCATTAATTTATTGCCATTCGAACTTCTTTTTCCGTAAGAGTATTTTCCTAAAATATTTGTTTCATTTTCCTTAGCTTTCCCTATTTTTGCGTTGAAATCACCGAGTAGCATGATATTTTTTGATTGTGTAGAGTCCAGAGCTAGTTGTACTGTTTGATAGAATAACTCTACATCTTCTTTAGCATAAGCCTCCGTAGGAGCGTATATTTGGATCAATGACCAGGTATATTTGTCAATCAGCCTCAATTCCAACAACGCGACTCGATCTGAAAAGCTTTTGACACTTAATATGTTGTTTTTTAAATGTTTTTTAATTAAGAAGCCAACTCCATTCTTCCCATTTGTCCCTGATGTGTGGTATAGGATGAACTCGGGATATTCTTCTATTACTTCGTTTTTTCTTCTAATTTCACATATACCAATAATATCCCATTTTAAATTCTTTATGGCATTTTTTCACTCCTCGATTCTACTATCTGACAAAAGAGTTCTTACGTTGAGGCTTGCAATATGTAGGTGTGAATTTTCTCTTTTATTTTGTGTATAACTATTGATTTTTAGTTGTTCTTTATGATTTAGGAGGTTTTGGTCTGACTCCTCCACGGGGACCAGCCGGCTTGGAGAAGGTAGAGAGGTTGTAGAGGCAGTAACTAGTTTTTTCGAATGTCTTCGTTCGATAGAGAACGGTCATGAACAGAAAGTGGATAAGGACGTAAAAATTAGTTATGTTTTGTTTTTTGTTCTTTTTTGATGTCTGTTTAACCACGTCCGATGTATATATTGTTCTTTCTTTATGCGCCTCTTCAGGTGACATAGACATAAGTCTCTTATCTTTTAGCATTTACATTATGCTCCGACTGACCAGTTTTCATTTCTACAATTTTATCGTAGCGCAAAAATACTTTCCTTCCCGCTTGCCGCTCTCTTTTTAGCTGTTCCTGCAGTTCTTTGCGTTTTTGCAATACACTACGTGGGAAGTCCTCTTTTAAGTACATATTTGTATCTCTGAGTAGATTGCCTTTTTTTAATATTTCTATTTTTCTGCTCATAGTGGTTAGTGTAACAACGACATGTCTTATTTTTCCTGAGAATTTTCCGATTCTATTTACATTTTCGATTTCCCATTTTTCACAGGAAACTCCTAAATTCTTATTTATTATATTTAATATAGTTGAAAGTAGATTTTCGTATCCTTTTTCGTTTTCTTCAAAAAAACACAATATTTTTCCTTTTGGCCTGTTTTTCTAACATATTTATTGTTTTCTGTTGTTGTTCAATTTTCAATTCCAATACTTTAGTTTTTTCTTCTATTAGCGAAAATTTCTCATCTATGTTGTTGTTTATAGATTCCTTAATGTTCCATATCTTTCATGTTCTGCTTTTGTTTTGATAGGTCATCTTGAATAACTTTTAACATTTTTACAATATCATCCATGATGCTGCCCTCTGTTGTTAAGTTGATAGACTAAAATTATGGCTGGTTGGTAACCCTGTATATTCGTTCCACCACTGGACGCTAGATGGCGCTTTACCGATATTGATTGTCTTGTGATTATGAATAAGTTTTTGGATAGGTTTGAGGTTATAATTTACTTTTTTTTTAATGAAACGCTTGTATATCCACTTGCTTTACACATTAATGCATCAATAATTCCAAGACTGACCTTCTCATTCAATCACGTGCTGTTTTTTCCCATATATTTCCAGTATTTTAGGGTTGATTGACCAATAACTTTGTGATGTTTCTTTCAAACTTTTTCCCGTTAATACAGAATTAACACTGATAATAACACTTCCACAGCTAGTTCAGAGTTATTTCCACACACTATTGTGTTTTTGAGTTAGTTTTAATCACTTTACTATTTTTAAGCACGGTTTAATGACGGAGCAGATGTAAACACGAGCACAGTAGCGCCCTCTCTTCTTCTAAGCAGAAATGTACAGTCGGGGAAATGAGTTGTTTAGCAGAAATGTACAGTCTGGAAAATGAGTTGTTTAGCAGAAATGTACAGTCGGGGAAAATTGTGCTAAGCAGAAATGTACAGTCGGGGAAGTGAGATGTTTAGCAGAAATGTACAGTCGGGGAAAATTTTGCTAAACAGAAATGTACAGTCGGGGAAAATTGTGCTAAGCAGAAATGTACAGTCGGGGAAATGAGTTGTTTAGCAGAAATGTACAGTCGGGGAAATGAATTCTTTAGCAGAAATGTACAGTCGGGGAAATGAGTTCCTTAGCAGACGCGCTGATTAAGGCCGCGCAAGACAATTGTCGCGAGAAGTGTCTGACAGTCTGTCTGACAGCAGCTTTTTTTTTTCGATTGTCGATATTTTTTAAACGATTGTAAGGGTTTCGATTAATTAATTAAAACGATCGTTTTTTTAATTTTTTTTTAAATCGATTTTCATAAAAAATGGGTTAAAAAAATAATGCATAACGTTAATAATCAAGTTTTCACTTCTGCCGGCACTCCCGGAGTGCAACCCGTCTTTTTTTTCTAAATAAGCTTTTTGCTATCGAGTGCAACATAATATCAAGTGTTTAGGATATTCTGATGATGCAAGAATTAAGGATATTCGTATAACCCTGTTCCTATGCTTTGGGTTAAGTGAACTTAAGAGTGCGCAGAAGCCTTTTCCCTTATGTGGCGAATAGTATTCTGAACCACCGACTGAAGATTTGATTGAATGAAGCCTTTGTGGAGTCTGGTGGCAAAAACAGTGCACCAGCTCCGCACACGGCACTTTTTTTTTGTATTACAATTTACATGTATGACGAAGTAACTAAATATTTCTAAGAGAAAATTATTGTTCTCATATTTTGATTTAAAGGTGAACGCAGATTTGGCCGCACCGCACGCACCGCAGTCGCCGCATTCGCAATTCTTCATATTATTAAGAAGTTGCGAAGACTGCGGCGCGGGTAGGTAGGTATGCGAGCTTGCCTATAACTTCATATAAAGAATTCGAATGCGGCGACTGCGGTGCGTGCGGTGCTGCCCAAATCTGCTGTCACCTTAAGACGATTTTGTTGATTACTTTAAGTAACTATAAAGGTGAACGCAGATTTGGGCCGCACCGCACGCACCGCAGTCGCCGCATTCGAATTCTTTATATGAAGCCCTTAATGTCACTTAGGGCTGGTTTACACGTATTAAGAAGATAAGTAGTTAACTAAATTTTAACTTAATTTTAAGTTATTTGTTGCATGTAAACACAAAATTTAGTAGCAAGTAGCAAGTTAAAATTTAGTTAAGTACTAAACAAGGCAATTAGAAATTTGACTATTTTCTATTATAGTAGGGGAGGTCGCGCTCAGTTTAGAAAGTCATTTCATACCGAGCGAAAATCGTTACAATAATAGTATTCCACTAATACATAACAGCTTTGATCGTCAGCTGCTTTAGAAGTGGTGGAATAAAAATTGAGAGTATCTCAAAGTTGTTGTTGGGAATTGTATTGAATTGACATTAAGGGCCGATTCACACCGGAATGGCAGCGGCCAGCAGCGGCGCGAAGAGCACTTTTAGTGTGAAATAATTTTAAACTTTATTTACACACTTATAACTACTAGTATCGCTTGAAAACTTCTAAAAGTGCTCGCGGCCGCCAGCGGCGCCTCGAGCCCTTTTAGAAGTTTTCAAGCGATACTAGTAGTTATAAGTATGTAAATATTATGTCTGGGTATGAATGCAAGTTTGTACAAAATGTTTGAAATTCTCCAAAGTGACGTCGTTTCTTCCTTATGTCATGGACCCACATAAATCTCTTTTAATTTTTTTCTTTTCTTTCTTTTTTTCTTCTTTCTTTTTTTCTTCTTCGGCAATAAGTGCAATAATAACCAATTCCATCATGTTGCTGCAAACACACGACACGAGTTTCCTTGCCGAATGTAGAATCTAAACTGAAAGGCACGCATGCTCTGGAGGTGGCGCGCGGCCGCCAGCGGCCACGAGCGTCCACAAGCGGCCGAAAGCGTCCGCCCGCGGCGACGCGAGCCGCCTCTGCCGGCCTCGCCGCGCCTCGCCGCGCCGCTGCCGGCCGCTGCCGATCCGGTGTGAATTGGCCCTAAAAAGATCCCAATTCACACCCAATAAAGGTTCATATCTAGATTATACACGTTTAGGTTCAGTAGGTGTCGTTTTAGTTTTAGTATATAACAACAGATGGCGCTTTTAAAGAAAAATTTATATAATTCTTCTTCACAAATATTGACTATCGAATTAATTACTTAAAATTGCTATGTGAGACAATTTTATGGTTAATTCAAACGAAAATCGCCGTCAGCTGAATGTTTGAAGGTGGAAATGTCGTCTACGCGACGCCCTATGATACATTGAGCGCGAAGTAGGGCTATATTGGTTATAACTTATATCGCTGGCTGACGGGTTTTCCACCGTCGTATTAGTGACTGACGGTTTTCTTTATTACATACAAAGTAGAAACATTCAACTGTATAAATTTTGTACGGTATAAAATGACTTTATATTCAAAAAATTTTACATGTTCAGTAACGCGACTGACGTTGAATCCCCCGTCTGCAATACGGCTGACGGTGATTTTTTGGTTAAACATGACCTCAATAATCATCCATCAAAGTTTCATTCGGTATAAAATCACTTTTCGCGACTATTTTTTTTACAACTTTGAAATACTCTCAGTTAACATTCCACCACGGGTGCGGCGACTGACGCTGATTATATTGATTGATAAATATTAAGCTACCGCTGGACAAAAATTTGATCGGTATGAAATCACTTAGCAAACGATAGCACTACCTCCCCTACTATTATGATGGCAGGCGGGGCTTGTCACTTGACACATTTCGGGCAGGCACTTCAAATTAAGTTAAAATTTAGTTACTACTTATCTACTTAATACGTGTAAACCAGCCATTACTTATCAGTTATCACCAAGATTTGTTGGTCAACTAATCATAACTAGCCGACCGCGCAAGACAACGCACTTCAAACGTTTTGACAACGCACTACAAACATTTTGAATTTTGGAGGGGCGCGCCATTAGTGGAGGTTTTAACCTCCGAAAATTGTAATATGTAGTGAATGGATTTTTGTTTTTGTGGTGTCATTTTCTTTCTTACACTTTATGTTGCAAAGTTTACCAAAAAATTTTTTGTGCTTTTAATTTTTTAGTTATGTACTTAATTAAAAATTAAAATTTAACCATATAAAACCAGTCAAGAAAAAAAATTTTTTTCTTGATCCTGTTATTTAATGACTCTTATCCGATTGTTTACCTTAAAAATAGGAACACCATTTATCAGGTACTTACTGCCGTAGCACACAACAAACATTCGGAGGCATGCTCATCTAGATACAAAAATATTAATTTTTAAATCTAAATGATATATTTTTATCACTTATTTTCTTTTTTCGGAATATAAGCAACGATTTGAATAAAAAAAATTATATTAATATATTTTATTATTTTGCTACATAACTGAACTGAAAGAAATGCACATTTTCTTCAAAATTTTAAAATTTATGAGTGTAACTGAAGTAGTATAGAATAATTTAAAGTTAAAAGCACAACTTTTCAGTAGGTAAACTTTTTTATTTATGTTTTCAATTTTCATCCACTATTACGGAAATCGGAGGTTTGCACGATTTTTACGCTCTAGGCACTCCACTACATGTTATCGTAGTTTAACGTGTAAATCGGTTTAGCGTGTAGAGGTAACAGGCAGATACAGATAGACAGACATACACTTTCGCATTTAAAATATTAGTACCTACTCAAGTAGATATTACTAACTAGCTTTTGCCCGCGGCTTCGCTCGCGTTAAGAAGTATTATTACAAACGATCTTTCATCCCCTATTTTATCCCCTTATGGGTGGAATTTATCAAAATCCTTTCTTAGCGGATGCCTACGTCATAACATCTACCTACATGCTAAATCCGATCCGTCCAGTGGTTTTGGCTGTGCGTTGATAGACTTATACGTCAGTCAGTCGGTCACTCAGTCACCTTTAATATGTTACCGTTAGAATGCGGAATACGTTAACGTGCACATTACCTAGGTAATCTGCAGATTCCCGGATACCATCCGTTAAAGTGTGTAATTTATATGAAAAAAAGTCTTAATTTTTTTTTGTTAAATAAGGGGGCAAACGAGCAAACGGGTCACCTGATGGTAAGCAACTACCGTCGCCCATGGACACTCGCAACATCAGAAGAGCTGCAGGTGCATTGCAGGCCTTTTAAGAGGGAATACGCTCTTTTCTTGAAGGTTTGCAGGTCGTATAGGTCCGGAAATACTGCTGGTGACAGTTCGTTCCAGAGTTTTACCGTGCGCGGCAGAAAGTTACGCGAAAAACGCACTGTGGAAGACTGCCACTCATCAAGGTGATGAGGATGGTATGTTTTTCGCGTGGGACGATGGCGAAAAGTTGCAGGTGGTATGATTCCGAACAATTCCTCAGAGCACTCCCCGTGATACAATCGACAGAGGATGCAGAGTGAAGCTACATCTCGGCGTAATGCCAAGGGGTCCAAGCTGTTTGAAACACTATGGCAGTCAACAATTCGAGCGGCCCTTCGTTGGATACGATCCAGAGGGAGCAGTTGGTATTTTGGCGCCCCTGCCCAAAGATGAGAACAATATTCCATATGAGGCCGAACCTGCGCCTTGTAGAGTTGTAGGCATTGGTCCGGACTGAAGTATTGTCTCGCTCTGTTAAGAACACCAAGCTTCTTCGAGGCTAGTTTGGCCTTACCCTCTAGATGATATCGGAACTGGACTTCGCTCGATATGTTGACGCCAACGCCAACGCCAATTTGCACTTTATACAGGGTGTAACCATAATAAGTGATAATACTTTAGGGTGTAAACGTGTTCCTTGTAGAGAGTTCACTGTGAAAGTAGCAGCGCTGAAAGTCCAAAGTTTTTTTTTCACTTTTGTATGGGGAAACTCGTGACCCTCGGGCCCTTGCCCATACAAAAGTGAAAAAAAAATTTCGTCTTTCAGAGCTGCTACTTTCACAGTGAACTCTCTTCAAGGAACACGTACACACCCTAAAGTATTATCACATATTTTTGTAACACCCTGTATAGGTAGATTGCGTTCTCTATCTGCGTAAAAGTTCAAAAACTTTGACTTAAGCTTGTCAACCTGACTGTTGTTGTTTTGATTATTTTTTTCTAGTTGATATATTTAGGTATGAATTATGACCCGTTATATTTTATTAGTGGAGTAACATTTTACATAAAATTTAATAATTTATTCCTATTTGTTTATGTCCAAAAATTATATTAAATAATTCTCTACAACTAAATAGCAATATTATGTTTTATGCAAACAAGAATCTGTTTTATGTAATTTAATGAGAATAGAGTAAACTTTTTGCACTTTAACTGATTCACCCTGGTAATCTGCAGAATACCTTGTTAATCCGCAGTCTAACTGGTTTACGCACATTAACGGTAACATATAGGTATATTTACATTATTAGTAAGGAAGTAAGGACTATAGTAAAGATAGAATAATTAATCTATAATAGTAAGAAAATAAACAAAACAAATGGTATGTAAAAATTTAATAGATTTATTTGTTACCTAACTAACTTAAAATCTACGTCTCTGCTAATCGAAAGAAAAGTAGCTATTTAACGTATTAAGTACTCAGGTGAACATTAATACTTTTTCTTTTAAATATGTACAGTATTATTCTAAATAAATTAACTTTATAACGACCCTGAGCCATGTAAGGCCATGTTCCTTTGAAGGCCAACTATCAAAAAGTCGCAGTTATCGTCATGTAAAGACATTTTCCTTCTACTACACACTTAGATCCATCACTTATGGCCACAAACGCGGCGGCGAGTCGATCGCGCCGCTATTGTGGCAGTGAGGTCTCACTGTTTTTAGACTTTGGTTGTCGAGGCTACAATTGTAATTTCCGCACCCTGAAAAACTTTAGTTTTTAGTTAAATAACCTATATCTATCTCAAATTTTATTACAGGGCATTATCGTATAGGGATATGTGTATGGTAGTAATAAAAGAAAATCTACTTATGCCTCGATTTACGTTAAAATATTGGTAATGTTCCTAGGAAGGCCGGTGGTTAATAGGCCCAACCAAAGATTTGATAGTTGGCCTTGCTAGGGAACATAAGCTTTACAAGGAACATCTAAACATCATTAACATATAAACAGTTATTTTTAGTTATCGATGCGTACCGTAACAATTAAAATAATGTTGTTTTTTAAAACATCTTTACTTATTAGGATTATTAAACTTATACACGCATATTGAACATTTTGGCCTGATAAAGAACGGGCCCATAAGAAGGCCATTTTAGATTAAAAAATTTTTTGTTTGTAGTATAAAACGCATTGGCAATTAGTTATAAGGTCATGATATTATAAGTTTAAACACTTACGGATTTTGTCGCGGAGCACTTTTATTAATCCCGACGTTTCGGCTACTTTACAGCGGCCGTGGTCACGGGCGGACTGAGGTGACAGGTGTCCAATTTCTTGAAGTTATCCAACTACCCGACGACTCATCAATATTTGTTTGCGTTTCGATCTACGCAGAACGAACTCACAGTGTTTTGAAGCCGAGGTATCATAGATTTGTGCTTTAGTTTGTTTATCACTGGATCCCAACTAGATGGCAGCACCCAACCATCTTCGCGGTTGAAATTAGGGTGTTTTTTAATTTCTATGGCCTCGCGTATCATTCTTGGGCGGTATCGTGCTTCTTTTGCCAGTACTTGTGGCTTATCAAATCTTATGTAATGGCGAGGTTGATCCAGTGTGTGTTCACAAATTGCGGACTTGTTGTTCCTACGGTGTTTGACATCTGCAATGTGTTCCTTGATACGGGTTTTGATGGCCCTTTTGGTTTGCCCTATATAAGAGAGGCCACAATCACAGTCGAGTTTGTAGATTCCTGCATCTTGAAGGAATAAGTTTCAAGATGCAGGAATCTACAAACTCGACTGTGATTGTGGCCTCTCTTATATAGGGCAAACCAAAAGGGCCATCAAAACCCGTATCAAGGAACACATTGCAGATGTCAAACACCGTAGGAACAACAAGTCCGCAATTTGTGAACACACACTGGATCAACCTCGCCATTACATAAGATTTGATAAGCTACAAGTACTGGCAAAAGAAGCACGATACCGCCCAAGAATGATACGCGAGGCCATAGAAATTAAAAAACACCCTAATTTCAACCGCGAAGATGGTTGGGTGCTGCCATCTAGTTGGGATCCAGTGATAAACAAACTAAAGCACAAATCTATGATACCTCGGCTTCAAGACACTGTGTGTTCGTTCTGCGTAGATCGGAACGCAAACAAATATTGATGAGTCGTCAGGTAGTTGGATAACTTCAAGAAATTGGACACCTGTCACCTCAGTCCGCCGGTGACAACGGCCGCTGTAAAGTAGCCGAAACGTCGGGATTAATAAAAGTGCTCCGCGACAAAATCCGTAAGTGTTTAAACTTATAATATCATGAGTGATACTCGCGAAAACTTAAGAAATCATTAGTTATAAGGTGTTAGTTATAATTCGCGACACTCATTGCTACTATTTTTAAAGAATTTCCATTTATATATTCTTAGTTATAAGATGATGTTCAAGCAATGTTCGTCACAGTTTTTTTAGATGATATAAATATATTGAGCATTTAATGTGTTGCTTAATTGAAAGAAATTATAATGTTGTTTTAGTAAAAGCAAATAAATAAATAATTGTGACTCTATTTTCAAGTTAAACGACTGACGTATAATATTGGCCTTGTTTGGAGCTGTGTTCCTTGCAAGGCCATTTGGAAGAGCCTTAACAAAACTTAAGTTTATTGAATGGCTATTGAAGCCAGGTTAAAAAGAGATTTATAATATGATACCTTATGAAACAGAGCATTACTTGATAATTTGTTTTCTTAATTCATTTAGTTAATAAACGAATAACAAGCATTTTCCCGTTAGATTGGCCTTACATGGCTCAGGGTCCTTAATACAAAATTAGAAACTAAGTACAGGATACAAAGTCTAGTCTTCTTTTGAACCACTCTGTGGGTTTTCTCCGAGGTATTTTTTCCTGGCGACTTCAAGGAGGAAGTCGCTCATTTGCTCGCCGGTCTCTTTGACCATGAAGTTGAGGAGGCTGTTGGGGTTGGACAGCAGTATGAACGGATGGTCGAACTCTGCGACGCTGCCTTTGTCCATCACGAGGATCCTGTCGGAATCCATGATGGTGTTCAGTCTGTGCGCAATCGTCAGCACCGTGCAATCCGCAAACTGATCGCGAATTGTCTTTTGAATTAATCCGTCGGTCCTGAAAAAATGTAAGGCCATGTTGTTAAAGTAAGCGAGCATTAAAAAAAGTGTAATATAAAAAAATAATAAAATAAAATAAAAATTGTTTTATTTCTGAATAAATTTGAAACAAATGTTCTCAGAAAGTCTACATAGGTGCCTAGGCCTACCACCGGTGCGGGAACTAATGCTAAAAGATATTGATTTTGTCTTTGGATCTACGGTAAACCGGGCATTTTTACAGCTTCTTTAGGTAAGTACATTTAGAAGAAATCACTAAGCAAAATTGTTATAAATTTTTGGTGTAATCAGCCGTTTTACTACATTGTTTTGCTCTTTTTTCTCTACAATCACGCTTAAAATAGGCATACATTGTGTGCGAGCGCTGATTAGGTAAGGTGGTAATTAAAACTATACAGCAATAATTATACCTACCGGGTGTAACAAAACTAAGAGCTGAAAGAACAAATTTTTAAAACTTTTGTAAGGGAAAATTCATAACGTTCGGACGCTTGTACACACAGCTTGTATGTACATACTACATACAAAACACAAAAAAAAAATTTGCTCTTTCAGCACTGCACTGCAGTGAACTCTATACTTTATGGGGACACATACAAACCCCAAAGTATTATCACTCAGTTTTGTTACACCTTGATGTATTATAAAGATGATCCAATGTAAGGCCCGTATTTTTGGTCAATACTCAAGATGCATCTCGGTCTCAAGACACGGTTCAGGCTCTGTGATTGGTTGGCTGTCAAAATTTGGACCAAACACAGAGCCGAACCGCGTCTTCAGACCGGGTCGCATCTTAAGTACTGACCAAAAATACGGGCCTAATTTATTAGGTACCTAATATTAAGATTGTACACTTACTGAGGATCGACGTTAGCCGTAGCTTCGTCCATGATAAGGATTTTGTTTGATCTGAGAATAGCTCTAGCCAGGCACACGAGCTGCCGCTGTCCCACAGAGAAGTTCGCGCCACCCTCGGACACATTGAAGTCGAGAGCTGGGATTGCATCTTTTAATTCCACCTGGAAAAGAAGATAATAAAATATCATTGTCCTAAAAATAATAAAACTACAATAATTAACGATAATTTATTCTGTTTTGAAACACTTCAAGCCTCAAGCGGCCCCCGGCGGCCGCGTAACAATTGAATATATATTGTGTCTGTCATTCCCACTATCGAGGTAGTGCTATTGCATAGACTTTATCGCCGACTTGGAGCGCGGCGACTAAATTAAGCAATTTCGTAACAAAAGTATAATATTACAATGCCGGTCGGTGCGGCGATTGCCAGACTTCAGCACAGTGTTTGTATGCGTGCGACAAGGCGTATTATGTAAATTATAATTGCGTTGATAAATAATGTTATGCAGTAGCTTTACCGCGGCAGTCTCCTAGTGCCACATGTATTTTATTTAAATTACAGTTGTCTCAGAAAGTTGCTTATATTCAGAAGCATTTTTCTTTTCTAAAATCTTGAAACGGGTTCATCTTGTACATTATTATTTTATACTCGTAAGTTGTAATTGTATTGTCATCATTAGTATCTCTGTGCATTTTGCGTCATAGGTGATAGGACGTGATATACAGTCAGTTAAACAAATATTGTCTTCGTTTATATTAAAAACGAAGTCATCTTTGCCATCTAAATCTTATGTTCCTAAAAAATTACTAAGTCTATATTATAGTCAAAACATTTAAGGTGGCACCAGCGGTCGTTGACCTTTCTAGCCTAGGAGCTAGTGAATAATGCTCACACTGTATTCTGTTAACTTAAGAAAAAAATTGAACCCTTATAAAGACTAAAAAGAATATTACAGATTTATCGGAAAACCTAGTGGTAACTTAGAATTATAATCTAAAACTATTTATGTGTACGCAAAATACGATATCGCCCTTGGACTAGAAACATCTGTTACTTCTTTGTTGATCGCGGTTTGTATAGAACAGCGGTTCTCAAACTTTTTTGGTGGCGGAACCCTTTTGGAAAGCAAAATACTTGATGGAACCCTACAATAAAATAATAGTTTTTAAAAGTATATTCTTTATTAATAAACATAATAAAAGTATAATGTGACAGTTACTAATTATTCCTTACTTTAACATGCCACATGGCAAGTACATTATTACAAGATATTAAAAAATAAAAAATCTAACTAATGGGAGGTATGAAACTGTTTTTTATTTTTCATTAATTGGTTGATGTCAGGTTTGATAGAAGACAGTTGCAGTCTCATATCAGGTTCGGCGTCCAGTCTATTGCGATATTTTGTTTTCGTGGCTGCATACGTTGAGAATCCTGTTTCGCACAAATATGTTGTTGGGAACGGGAGAAGAATATTCAGAGCCATTTTGCCAAGCGGTGGATATTCATTACGAATTCTGCACCAAAAATCGTTGAGAGGCATCGTTTTGAGCAGTGACTCCATACTTGTGTCTGATGACATTTCTAAAAGAGATTCATATATCTCGTTTGACATACTTTCGGGCTTTTGCAAGTTGGGTAAAAAAGGATTATGAATCCATGAATTCAGTTTTATTTTTGTATTCTGTTCTTCGGGAAAATACTTTTCAAAAGATGCGCGCATCGAAGTGAGATATTGGACCAATTCTTCAAACATATCATCTTGAAACATTTCTGAGTCGTTATCGCTAACAAACTCACTGAGTGACGTAAAGCTTTCTATTTCTCTCTTATCAACGCAAACAATCCAAAAATCTAATTTTCTTTTGAAGGCAGTTATTTTGTTATAAGCCTGGAACACTGTTGTCTGTTTACCTTGCAATGATAAATTCAATTCGTTTAGGTTTTGAAAGATATCCGCCATAAAAGACAATCGGAACAACCAAGTTTTATCATACAAACGGTCTTTCAAATTAAAAGAAGTATCAGCTGAAAGAAACATTTGTAACTCCGCTCTAAGTTCAAAAAGCCTTGTTAAAGTTTTACCCCGCGACAGCCATTGCACTTCTGTATGGAGCAGCAGTGTTTTATGTTTGCTGCCATAATCTTCACACAATAATGAGAATAATCGGGATTGTAGTGGTGGTGATTTGATAAAATTAATTATTTTTACCGCTTCATCCATAACTAATTTTAGATTTGACGGCATTTGCTTCATCGCAAGTGCTTGTCTATGCAGAATACAATGACTGGAACTACAATAGGCGCTTTATTTTTTATGCGTGACACTGCTCCTGCTGTTTTACCTGTCATCGCCTTGGCCCCATCTGTACAAGTGTCAATGCAATCGTTCCAACTGAGATTATTTTCTTCAAAAAATATGTTTATTTTATTAACAACACTACTGTTTGTGGGCAGCGGTGAACACATACCTAAGCATATCTTCTTCAAAAGAACTTTCATATGGATATCTCACGATAACCAGCAAGATAGCCAGACCAGCGACATCAGTTGACTCATCCATTTGCAAGGCGAATCGTGTTTTTTGTAGACGTGTAACTAGTCCTTGTTTGATGTAGCTTGCCAGATCATGGATTCGCCGTGACACAGTATCGTTTGATAGCGGCACAGTAGAAAGATGCTTTGCAGATTTTTCATCGAGCATACATTTTGTTATGTCTAACACACATGGCTTTCTTAAATTTTCAGCGATAGTGTGCGCTTCACCTGCTTGTGCAATGCGATAGCTAACTAAATATGATGCCTCCGTGGCCTTTTCATTGATAGTTTGTGTTACATGCATCATATTTTTTTGACTTTCCAATAACTGTTCTTTTCTGCGAACAAAAAATTATTTATTCTTGTCTTTAGACTCGGGGTGTACAGTTTCTAAATGTCGGCGCAATTTGGCAGGTGCCATGGAACTATTAGGAAGCAGTTTACTACATAGCATGCAGAGAGGTGAGCCGTTGGAATCAACAAATCCGAAACTGATATTCCTAATCCGATTCATCATACTTCCTTTTTTTCGTCTTTGAAACCGTGGAGCTTGACGTCGTGGCATCATCGTCTGGATCGGTAATTGCTGCATTCTCCGTGCGTACTGCTTTTGAACATTCAGCGTCATTAGAAAATGATGTTGCAACACGTTTAACGCCTTTAAGCCAACGTTCCATTCTTCTTTATTAATAATGTTACACGTCAGGATGGTGGGTCAAAATAATTCACAATCGTTACTGCTTATAAGAGACTAAGTTAAGTCCAAAGAAGAAATGTACAAATCTGATACAATCAGAAAACAGCAGGCAGTAGAACAATAAACACTAGTTACATATCACGTTTAAACTCCGCAATTCGCTAGCTAGCTTGTAAGTAGATAGGTAGGAACTTATCGCTCCGAACGCTTCAACTGACTGACGAGGTGCGACGCGCGATCGCTGCTTTTATACTTAGTCCTAGACTCAATTTCGAACATTCTCAAAAATACTCGAGTCGGCTCCTTTGATAAACAAAAAGCGGAAATAAAAATACAAAAATGCGTTGTAAACAATCTCGACTTTATGTTTTGAATTTAGAGCCGAAAGTCGCTTGTTCACAACTATAATGTCTAATTCAGAGGCGGCTTTTATCAAAGGACGCGCGCTTACAATTAGTAGGTATGCGCGCGGCGGCGGCGCGGCGGGCGGATTCAAAACGTTCGACCAGAGAGAGTTGTTTTGATATTTTTTCTAAATTCTTACGGAACCCCTACAAGGGGTATCGCGGAAAATTCCGCGGAACACACTTAGAGTATAGCTGGTATAGAAAATTGATAGAAAACGATGAAATATGACAAGTTCTTTGACAGAGGGTCAAAGACCGCTATGAGAATAAACGTACTTGTTCCAAAGCCCTCCAAATGTCAAGGTCGTTGTACTGATCGAAGGGATCCAGGTTGTACCGTAGTGTGGCGTTGAAGAGCACCGGCTCTTGTGGTATGATGGAGATCTTCGATCTTAGTTCCTTGAAAAATATAAACAATGAAATAAATGAATGTGTTAGTATTAGTTGATTAATGGAAGGAATATGGATTCGGATGCAGGTATATCTACTTTTACGTTCAGCTGTTAAACTCAAACTCAAACTCAAATTTTTTTATTCAGAATAAATTTTGCAAATATTTTCTGAAAGTCTACATGATGCCTACCACCGGTTCGGGAACTAACCCGTGTTATCTTAGAACGTTCCAAAACCTTAGACAAAGCCATGACGTAAAAATATATCTTTATGTTTCATGTAACAGACATACAGAGATCAGATCTCTGTCTGTTGTTCACGCCCAAACCGCTGAACCGATTTTGCTGAAATTTGGCATGGAGATACTTTGAGTCCCGAGAAAGGACATACTTTATCCCGGAAGTGTACGGTTTTCACGCGACAAATGAATTTTGGGGCAACAGAGTTTGCGGTCGTCATCTGGTAGGTAAATTATGAAAATATATTTCATTGCTTTAAATAACTTTTTATTTTGTCAGCGTTGAGTATCTGGACAACAAAGAGCTAGATATGAGAACTTGGTCTAAGAAATACAATATTATCATACCTTCTTTCCAATACCTTTAGTGTCGATACCATCAATGGTGATGCTACCATCGATGGTGGAGAGCCTGAACAGAGCTGAGATCAGCGAGGACTTGCCAGCACCAGTCCTACCCACGATACCTACCTGAAAATATTAACATTTCAATAAATTTCATAGCAGAAAGTACCATCGAAGAAATTGATTCATAGGCAGTTGACGAACGTACTTCATTTGGTCACGTTTTGTCAAACCCAGCCGAAGGCTCACAAATCTAATTATCATTGAATTATCATGTTCTGATCAAATGACGTTGGCTAGACGTTGGTCTGTTAAGGTACAATTCCGTGCATCGCGATCGATCGCGGTCGTGCACGACCTACGACTGTCGTCGGACGCTCGCGACCATAGTCAACGTATGAAAATGTATGGCACCGCTTCCGAGGCCCGCGACTGGCGCGCGCGGCCTACAACTGTCGTAAGCCGCGCGCGATCGTGTCTTGAAGTTATGACAGTCGCGCACGACCGACGACAGTCGTAGGCCCCGCGCGACCGTGTCAAAGTTATATGGCACGATCGCGCGCGGCTTACGACAGTCGTAGGCCGCGCGCGTCAGTCGCGGGCCTCGGAAGCGGTGCCATACATTTTCATACGTTGACTATGGTCGCGAGCGTCCGACGACAGTCGTAGGTCGTGCACGACCGCGATCGATCGCGATGCACGGAATTGTACCTTTAACTGCCGATGAATCACGATGAATCAATTTCCTCGATGGTACACAATAGAACAATAGAGATGAATATTGTAAGCAAAAAATTACGCCTCGCGACGCTTCGACTCTGCCCCAGTGTGAATTGAGCCTTAGGGTCAGCGTAGACAGAACGGAGCAGAGAGGATTTTATTAACGCACTTGAAAATAAGCTTTAAAATTATTACACTAAAGTGCGGTAAGGAATTCCCGCGTACTGCGTATCCTCGAGGATGCGGGAGCATTTTATGAAAGTGTAAGTAAGTGTAAGTACCTATTATAATATTATATACTAATATTATACATATGGTATAGTACTTAGGTAGTACTAATATTATAATATGCGAAAGTGTGTCTGTCTGTCTGTCTGTTACCTCTTCACTTCCAAACCGCTGAACCGATTTTAAAGTTTGGTATGGAGATACTTTGAGTCCCGGGAAAGGACATGGGATACTTTTTATCCCGGAAGAATGTACTGTTCCCGGAAAAATGTAATGTACTGAGTTGCGGGCGTCGTCTAAAAATAAACGAACCTTCCATCCACTCTTAATACTGAAATTCAAATCTTTCAACACGGGCGGATCTTCTAGGCCATATCTCAAGTCAACTTTTTTGAACTCCAAATATCCATCCGATGGCCAAGTCTTCGGTGGTTTGGATGCTGAAATAAAAATTCGATTTTGAAACATAGTATACTGTACTCGGCGAAACATGGCGGTAGCGGTCATTGACTCCCTGTCAAAAACTTATTATCTAATACAGGGTGCAATTAAACCTTCCTGCCAAATTTTTCCAGGGCTTATGTATCATTAGGAGAGTCCACTTAACCAAAAAAAAATTGGGTGTTATTTTTTTTTCAATGACATATTTTATCCCATTTAAAATCGTTGCAGAATAGTCACTCGCGGCGCGGGGGAATGAAAGGGGGTGACGCGGGATGAGGCGCGCGCGCGGGGGCACATCACGCGCGGCCGACGCATCGTGTCCATTGATTGTAGTGTTTTTTAGGATAACTTTCGGAAGCTATTTCTCAACATTTTAGTACTGAGTGACTATAAAAGAAAAAATACGTGTATTTTTATTTTTAACAAGGATCAATATATCAAAGTTTGGCAGGAAGGTTTAATTGCACCCTGTATATATAAATCTCCTGTCACGATGTTTGTCCGCGATGGATTCCTAAACCACTAAACCGATTTTAATGTTTTTTTTAAATGTGTGCTTTTTTCCAACTTGAGAGATAGGATAGCTTAGATCTTTAATTATAGTCGCAATTTTATTTTATTGCAAATTATTTGTCTATAAAGAGCGACCATTGTTTATGCGACGCGGGTCACGGGATAGCGATGGACGTTGCCATGGTGACATACTTATTTAGTCATTAATTCAATAAAATAATACGGGCGATATACTTTATATAATAATATGGTAAAGAAACGTTTGCCGGGACAGCTAGTAGCTAGTTTTCTATATAAACCGCGATTGACAATGAAGTGTCAGAATATGTTGTCAATCGCGGCTTTGTACATGTAATCAGTATAGTTATCATTTTAAGGCAAATATTATGTTGCAACTAAAATGCTTAAACAAATAGAGTAATTTCCAGATAAAAGTAGCTTAGAAAAGTAAACTCCAGCATTAAGAGTCCACAGGCGACTCAGCAAAACTACGCGACTGTTGCTGGTCGCCCCGCACCTCCCCCGCGGGCGAATAAAAATGAGGAGATTGAGAGCTGTAAGGCTTCGGAGAGTCGCAAGACTACGGAAGGCTGTAAGGCTACGAAGAGTCGCAAGGCCAAGTCTTCTCGACCTGGCAAGGACGAGAGCAGGGGGTGCGATGAGGAGGGCTTCATACTGGTGGAGAAGAGGAAGAAGAAGCCCGCCGCCCGCAACCATCGCGACACCGCACCCTATGTACCTGAGCTGCGTCTGCGGAGCGAGGTCCCCGCGACGCCCCTGTACATATCCCGCCTGCACTGGTCCACGGAGGTCGAGGACGTCGTGGACTACATCAGTAAGAAGACATCCCTCCGCCTGCGGGTCGAACGTCTGCAGTCTCGCCACAAGGTCAACTTCAGTTCCTTTGTGGTGAGAGTACCGACGCATCTTCGGTCGACCTATGCAGCGAAGGAATTCTGGCCGACTGATGTGGTTTACCGAAGGTTCCGGGGAAGACTCCGGAATGAAGCGCGCGTCACGTCGCCGTTAATTCGTGATAAAGTGTAGTTATTAAGATTATAATTGATATGTATGTTAGACATTAAGGTATATATTATTGTATGGGCCTACGTAGCCTGATTTAAATAAATAAAAAAAAAAAAAAAGTTGTAGACAAATATTGTTTTTCAAAGCGCAGAGCAAATACAAGGTAAGTTGAGGTAAGTATGATAAAGTTTTATTTCCTCAACAGCTAATTCTAAAACTAAAAGTCATGTTGATAAACGTTATATAATTTTTGGAAAGTTTCATAACGTATTCTTATGTTATGAAATTTTGTTTCGATACATTAAGCAATCGTTAACAATAATTAATAATTATTGTGATTTTTTATGAAAAGTTTAATCGCGTGACAGGTGCGTCAATTCAAGGCTGATTTTCATGTATAAAAGTATATAAAGTCCAGGTTTAAATGGCCTTTAAAAATAATCACATCACATTGACTCGGTTAAGTATTAGCCTTTTAGACTCCATCCTTTTTTTTACGCAGGAAATGCCATTATGCATCCCCGACAGCGCTGTGGAGGGCAACCGGGCTATGTGGGACTCGCTGCGGCTGATCTGAAGTCAGTGGCCGTACATTTAATCTGCTCCTCCTCACCACAGTAAACATTAATATACGGACAACTCAAGGTAATTTCCATCAAGCCATTAAGCCGGCCAAACATGCAAAACTAAGCTGGATTTATAATTATGCGTCCACGCGAATAAGCGGCTTAGCCGGTACACAAGCACAAGGTAGATAACATGACGTAGGCATCCGCTAAGAAAAGAATTTGATCAATTCTACCACCAAGGGGATAAAATAGGGGATGAAAGTTTGTATGAAACTTTATCAATTTTAAGCCGATCGGGCTGAGACTTTGATACCTAATTAAAGCTTAATAATATTATGTACCCGAGGATATTGATTCCTAGACTGTTGACAGACCTACGTCATTTGGTAGGCTTATGTCAATTCAATGTTAGCTACGATCGGCAGGATGGTACTAGGAACCAACTTCTCTGATAATACATTCGTTAGGCCTGAGAATAGGTTTTTAACTACTTTTATATTGATACTAGAACGTAGAAATAATTTATATGGCAAAACAAGGTTGCCTGATCAGCTATTAGTTGATAATATACTAACGTCCAGACTCTAAGTTCTCCTCGGCCGGCAGGTTAGTGTACTCCAGCACGCGCTCCACCGACGTCATCTGGGCGAGAAAGTCGGCAGTCACGCGCGCCGCCATCTGCAGGATCATCGTCAGCGACATCGACTGACTGATGGCGAGCCCCACGCTGCCTACGGGGACCACTGAGCCTGAGGATTAAAAGGTTTTATTCCACTACATAATAAGCAACTGTGTTCAATCGATGCATTATATTCATTTACTGACGAGATTCAGAGTGCCTGCTCACGTGTGCACAATTTTAATCGGACACGAATTACTTCGAACTCATAAAAAGTTGGAGATTATCATTCTAAGCGTTAATTGTGGTTTTATAATGAATCTTTAAAAATCTGTGTCTTTGTAAGAGGTCTATTTTTTTCTTAAGTTAACTGAATACAGTGCGAGAATTTTTCATTATAGCTCCTAGACTAAAAAGGTCAATGAGCGCTACCGCCTCGATTACTGGTATATTATAAGTAAAGGGTCTTTCAAATAGAGCGGGTCGATGTTAATAATCTATGGCGGCCATTTTGTTTTGGCGGCATTTGTCAAATCTGTTTTTTCTTATTCAGTTACTGATGCCAAATCACCATGGCAAGTTACACGGTTAAGGCTTCTTACAGACGAACGGCACGTGTCGGCGGCACGTGTCAGCGGCAGTCGACGGCAGTCGGCGGCACGTGTTGGCGGCAGTCGGCGGCAGTCGACGGCAGCCGACGGTAGCCTTTGACAATTTATGACGCTTGTAGGGGGCCTACCACGACCTTTCCTAAAACTATCATGTTTCCAGAACACTTTGTTGTAAGATTACAACAACATTACCGTACTCACTTTTTAAATATAATTTTACTAAAAAACAGTAAAAAATGCAAAACAATGTTAAATCCGCTGGGAAATATCAACTTTTTTAAGATCGCTAGCTTGACGTTAAAGTAATAAATTCTTATCTGTCAAACGATGTCGGTTAGTACTTTAGTAGATGTGGTGGTAGGCCCAGAGTTGTGACGTACACCCGGAAGGTAAGTGTCCACAGGTCGGTATTGTACGCAACGGACATCTCGCATCAAACGGATATTTTTTTCACAGTACGTCCGCTGAATCGGCAGTGTACGGATTACTGTTTAGCCTAGTAAATTTGCTCAAAAGGGGGGTATGGATGGAAAAGTCGAAAGCAGAAATTTTGACTTAGGAACTTTGTTTGGACTAATTTGAAGATAAACATACTAGCTAGTCGGTAATCCGTACGCTGCCGATACAGTGAGACGTACTGTAAAAAAAATATCCGTCTGATGCGAAACATCCGTTGCGTACTATACTGACCTGTGGACACTTACCTTTACGCGTTACGTCACAACTGCAAGCGTTATAAACTGTCGACGGCTGCCGTCAACTGCCGCCGACTGCCGCCGACACGTGCCGCCGACTGCCGTCGACTGCCGCCGATACGAGCCGTCGACTGCCGCCGACGCGTGTCGCCTACACGTGCCGTTCGTCTGTAAGCGCTCTAAGCAGCATGTGCAAAATATGAAAAAACTTTATTATCAAAATGAGTGTTCGTTAGTGCTAACGTTGCGCGCATTGCGCCCATTTTACTTAAAAGTCTACTCTCCAACGATTGGTGACTAAATTTGAGATGACCGGTTCGGTATAAACAACCAACCAACACCTTTACGTCAAAGGAACGCCAGGTCGGCCCAGAACATCGCCGCTACACGTGAGAGTATTCAGAAGACTCCGAGGCAGTCGATTTCTCGCTGTGCACAAGAACTGGACCTTTCGCAGACTTCAAATTGGAGAATTTTGCGTTGGAACTTGGGCTTGCATCCGTACAAGATCCAACTGACTCAAGAGATCAAAGTTAATGACCATAGACAACGCCGTGTGTTCGCTGAATGGACTACGCCCGGAAGTGGACCCCGATTTTGGCCGAAAAATAATCTTTAGCGGTGTGATTTGACTACGCTAGACTTTTTTTCTGGGGTTTTCTGAAGTCGCAGGTCTATACCAATAAGCCACAATCGACTGTTACTCTGAAAGCCAACATAACGCAGGCCATCGCTCAGATTCAGCCGGATCTATACAGTAGAGTCATTAAAAATTGGACCTCTCGGATTCGTGCCACCATACGAAGCCGTGGCGGACATTTAAAGGATTTCATATTCCATCCATAATGGCATAAATGAACCTTTCAAATAAAACATAAATATCGTTAATATCTCACACACATCTTGTTTTATTCAATTTTAACATTGACCCGTCCTTGTTGAATGACCCTTTATAATTTCTGCAGTGTATGTTACAACTTACAATATTATTTACGAATGGTATCATATACTGCAGAAATTATTCTTTCGTAGCACCGACGTAGCGCCGTAGAGGGGTGCGCGTAGATTATCCCGCATCGTAGAGGCTACGAGCTACGCTACGAGGTCTACGGCAGCTACGCCCGCTACGAAAGTGCGTAGCCCGCTACGATACTTTCTTTTATACTGTACTCGGCGAAACATGGCGATAGCGGTCATTGACTCCCTGTCAAAAACTTGTCATTTTCTATATAAACCGCGATTGACAATGAAGTGTCAGATGTTGTCAATCGCGGCTTTGTATTAGTTTAGAAAATGACAAGTTTTTGACAGGGAGTCAATGACCGCCACCGCCATGTTTCGCCGAGTAGAATTTTGAAATAGTACAATTTTTAATTCTCATAGTCACAAAGAATTAAAAAACAATCATGCACTTATTACTGCAATGTAGTGACCCTAGAGTGCAGCACCAGCATAGACAGTAAACAAATTAGTCGGATTATTTAGTCTATGTGCTAGGAGCGCCCCCTGCTCCAACTTTTGCGTAATACCCAAGTAACAAAATTGTCCTATAGTGCACAGTTTAAAGGCTTGCAGCACTAGTAACTCTCGCTTAGTGGTTCCAGGTGCTACTACCAAGCTTATAACAGGTTACACGGAGTTTGTTTGGGTTTGTAGTAAAAATGTTCTTATAAGTTGACTTATAGTCGTGTATAGAACGAGATTATAGGCGCAGTAAAGGCTAAGATGGCCTATACGAGTGTTTCAAAGGTGTAAATACACTTGAGAAAACTTGCTCCAGAAAGTTACATTTGTAATAGACTACAAGAAGTAATTATAAATCCGCTATAAGGTCACACGCCAGTAATAGTAATTTATAGAGCCAATTTAAATTGCATAAGAAAAATAGTTTCATCTTGTTTTCACTAGATGTCGCTGAGGTGCTTCTACATCGCGCTATTGCTTGCACGAATGCCATTTATATAGTTGTAACAGATTTTTGTTATTGTCAGAACAGAAATTTAGCGAGTGTTAACCCTCCAAGTTGACCTCCGCCAGTGAGTAGATTAACTTACCTTTTCTTAGTACTTTTTTTTCATCCACCTCACAACACAATTCACAAAATTAATGTTTGAAGTAGGTAGTAATAGAAGCGCGGAGTACGTAACAGGCCTGCCTGGGGTTCTATAAGATGCTCATAGTTGGCTTCGTGGGAGCAGATAATTCTGCGTAGTCCAACAATAAGTGTATTATTTTTCTAAGTAGTGCTAGGCAAGTCTACTATGAGTGCTTTATTAGCAAAAGTACGCGTATAAAATGGGCCCTTTTCCGTGGTTATAAACGCTTACTAGCCTGTTATAGTCCTGGCCCCGGAACCACTACAAGACCAGATTTTGTTACTTGGGTATTCCTTATTACGCACATTACCCGTAGCCTCTGATATACTTTAGATTTAGTTTCTTTATAGAAAAAGTGACATTTTGTATTTTTAATTTTTATATATATTATTATCAAATTTAATGTAACTCATAGAAGGAATTTTAAATCATCATAATTTCATTGTCATGATAACAGTATAATAATATAAACATTATCACGTTCTCATAACAGGATACTTACCAAAATCTATGAATAAGAAGATGGCGATTACAACAGCGAGGTAGACGAGACACAGGATGTCCATGTACAGACCGAACGCTGAATTCGCACCCAAAAATGTGTAGAAAGCGCTCGAGTTGAGATCCTGCAAAATAAATAGTACAAAATTAAATACAGGTATAAAAAAAGGTACTCAACCTTTTTTTATACGGGCCACAAACACGTTTCGGACTTGATGTCGCGGCCCGCGGGCGACAACCAACATTATTTATGGGTAAACAATAATTACTATACAGCTTTAAGGTGCCGGTTGGCAGCGGGCGACATAAAGCAACCGCAGACGATGTGTCGCAGCGACGCTACTGGTTTCTATGTATTTCTATGAAATACCCTGTGCAGCTAGCGACACGCAGCTAGCGACACGCAGCTAGCGACACGCAGCTAGCGACACGCAGCTAGCGACACTGATGCGACACGTCGTCTGCTGCAACTTCGTGTAGCCGGCTTCTAACTTGTACCTTTACTCACATAAATAATAATCTAAACATATAAAACTCAAAGGTGACTGACTGACATGGTGATCTATCAACGCACAGCCCAAACCACTGGACGGATCGAGCTGAAATTTGGCATGCAGATTATGACGTAGGCATCCGCTAAGAAAGGATTTTGATCAATTTACCCCCAAGGGGTTAAAAAAGGGGATGAAAGTTTGTATATAATAATACTTCTTAGCGCGAGCGAAGCCGCGGGCAATAGCTCGTAATAATTAAACTTTGTATCTATAGTGACTTACTTGGGCGTCATCGAAGGTTTTAATAAGTCTGTCCTGCGAGTTCGAACTCCTGATAGTTGCGATGCCAGATATTGTCGAGTTGAGCATGCTGAACACTGGACTCTTTGCTGTAAAGTTAAATAATATGTCATTATATATTATGTACCTACTATCAAGGAGTCTTGTTCATATGCAGTTAGAGTTTTCTTATAACGTACAGCACTGACCTTTTGAAAAAATCATAATAATTATAAGTAAATACGTAAATATAATATTATATAGTGGTATAATGCAAGAAGATTGTGTTTCGTTAGTGTTTAATATTTTTCACCATAAACCCATAACAGAACAATCAATTGTACACATTGTATAGTAATGAATCAAAAGGCATGTTTAACATGCCTTATATGTACAATATATATATATATATATATATATATATATATATATATATATATATATATATATATATATATATATATATATATATATATATATATATATATATATATATATATATATATATATATATATATATATGAATCTCGGAATGGAATCGGTGGAATCTCGGAATCGGCTCCAACGATTTTCATGAAATTAAGTATATAGGGGGTTTCGGGGGCGATAAATCGATCTAGCTAGGAATCATTTTTAGAAAATGTCATTTTATTCGTGTTTTATCGAATACCGAGCAAAGCTCGGTCAAATAGCTAGTTATCTCTTTAAACGAGGAATTCTTGTATATAATTGGAATCTCGGAAACGGCTCCAACGATTTTCATGAAATTTAGTATATAGGGGTTTCGGGGGCGATAAATCCATCTAGCTAGGAATCATTTTTAGAAAATCTCATTTTATTCGTGTTTTATCGAATACCGAGCAAAGCTCGGTCAAATAGCTAGTATGAATATTATACGTGAATATAGATTATAGATAATAATCTATTTTACTTATTACACATTTTTATAACAAAATCTTCATTTACTAATATGTTGCTAGCTGTAGACGAAGTAATTTTATACTTTTAGCCTGTTTTACGTTCATTGTAAACTTGCAAAAGGTTTTGAATGTTCCATTTTAATATCTAGAATCTAGATAGTAGATGTCAGATACTTACTTGTACTTTCCAATCTCTTTATCGCCTGAGCCGCACTGAGGTACCATTTGAGGACGATCACGAATATCGCCAACAACACTGCTGTCGGTACCAGCGTGAAGGGAAGAGCGAGGGCGTTGAGGACGAGAATACTGAGCACGAACAGGTACATCTGGAATGTCTCCAGAATAGTACGAGGCAGAAGCTCGTCCATAGCACCGGTGTCCTTGGAAAACCTGTTGAGGACTCGACCTGGAATAAAGAATAGTTAACATTTTCGTAAGTAATTAAGTAAGTAAATGTTTGACAGCTAAGAAAATAAGAATTAGCTGAAAATACATTGAACTTAAATAAAAAACAAAATATTATAATAATATTAAGAACATCGTCAAGGACGGACGTTGTTCGTAGAGTACACATCCTGAGGATACTCCGGAGTCCGGTGTTGGGGCGAAACGTGCGTCGAGGTTTTCAACTTGATGGTGGTGAGAGGCCTTGCATGAATTTGCTAACATTATTCCTTGTACGATGGTGATGTTTGCACGTTCTTGCATACGAGGGCAAACATATTTAGTATTTGAAAGCAGAGATGTTGCGAATATCCGCATCCGCATCCGCAAATACGGAGCATCCGCATAGATTTGGACATCTGCATCTGCATTCGCATCCGCAATAAATCGATGCGGATTTTTATGCGGATGCGGATGTCCTACGATTTGCGACTAGAAAAAAATCGGCGGGACTTGTGGATGACACGTGCCGTTTTCGCGTGACAAATGACCAATAGGAGCGAAAAAGCCGGCCAAGTGCGTATTGGCCACGCACAATAGAGGGTTCCGTAGTACCGCCAGTTTTTGATAAGTTTTGTATGGTCAATGAATGTACAGTCAACGTTCAAAAGTCCAGTAGCATCGTAACGACCATATTCGTTTGCCGGTACAGTGCATATTTATGTGTGCGCCATGTTACCGTGTACACACCTTAATGTCGTACAGTATCAATACAAGAAAGTTGCGTGTAGTGGATGAAAGACAAAGATAACATATATGTTTGTCTTCTTCATTCATTCTTCTTCATTCATTCTTCTTCATTTATTGCACTGCACTGTGTCAATAAATGCAAAAATTTCACTAGACACGTAAGATAGTTCGTAGCTCCATCGGTAAATAGTTGGCCTCGCATCATAGCTAGGACGAAAAATGGTCACGGTTCAAATCTCAGTTTATCATATTATTTTAAAGTTTTCATATTGTTTTTATTATCTCAGCATTTTTGAAAACTTAATGAAATGACTATTTTGAAAGTTTTATTTAATAAGAATAATATTAAATTATAACATAGTGATAAGATATTATAAATGTAAAAGTATTTTAGTTAGATAATTATATATTATAATAAAACAACACTTTCAAAAAAAATATTTTTATTTCAATGACATAACAATTATTATTGAACAATTGAATTGATTGACGGATGACGGATACGGATATATCTATTGTGTTATCAATATTTCATATTGTTGAGGTTATAGTTTAATTATTCGTTTTCCGAGTAAAAGAGGATTAAAACTTAACCTCAACCTTAAAATCTTAAACCTACCAATTACTGGCCAGCACGTTCCTTTGTAGAACGCCCAATTGAAACTTACGAAATATAAATACTATAACAATTACTTTACACTTATTATTGCGACATAGAAATACATTTTTAATTTAATAATATAAATAATGATTCTTAATATTTTGTGTAACCTCCATTATTTTCGATACAACTAAGAAGACGTCTGCGCATGGAAGCCACAATATTCTTACAGATATCTGTTCCACGTAAATCCTCCCACAACTGCATGCAATGAGATTTGAGCAGCTCCGGACATCTATCATCGCGTGCTCGCCATCTTTGCACCATTAAACCCCATATATTTTCAATCGGGTTTAAGTCTGGGGATCGTGCTGGCCACGGAATAACTTTAATATTAGAATGTTCACTGAACCAATTGCGAACTATGGAGGCTCGGTGAATTGGACAATTATCATGCACAAAACTTATTTCGCTATCACCATACACATTTCGCACAGTAGGTAACATAATGTCCTCTAACACTTCTACATAATTTGCACTGTTGGCTCGCGTAGGTATAAATTCAAGTTCACCCGGCCCTTGAGCACTAATCCATCCCCACATGTTCACACTTATTCTGCCAGATTCAGTGTTTGACACCACGTTATTTTCACACCAACGGGTGTTATCTTTACGCCATAAATGTAGTCTTCCTTTTTGAGAGGATTTAAAAGTCTTCTCATCGGAAAAAATAGTTGTTTCCCAATCAAAATCTAAATACTCTCGTGCAAAGCGTAGCCGTTCGTCTTTATGCCTTTGAGTCAAAAACGGTGTTTTCGCCGGCTTTCGGTGGTGTAATCCCTCGTCATGAAGTGCACGACGAACGGTGACCAATGACGTGTTAAATTCATCGGCAAAACGACTTGTCGGTATGAAACCACACGTTTCATACTCCGCTGCCATATAACGCCACTGAGTCTGGTTAATAAGAAGTGGCCTTCCACTTCGTTTACGACTCTGCAGGCCACCTTCTTCCTCGAATCTTTTGACCCATCGACTTACAGTATTTCTCTAAAAAAACAAAGAATAAATTGTAAAACACGATTTTACCCAATGAAAAAATACACATCACAATAATAATATAATTAATTACTACTTATTGAGAAGCCAGTTTCGGTAGAAATTTGAGAAATATTCAGGCCATTTGAATATAGGGCCACAATTTTAGCTCTTGGTTCAATAGTAATATTTGCTTGCATATTGGATAAATTGTATCGCAACAGTAAGAACACAAACACTCGTAGCTGAGTTCACCAACCAACAACATTTTAATATTTTGTTATCTTCAAGCAATCGTTCCTTTTTATTTTAAATCTACCCTCACATTCTTTGCTGTGACTAGAATGTTACGTTTCTAACCAAACGTTAAGTGTGCTTTTTAGTTTAGTTAGAAACGTAATTTTTTATTCTACATAGTTGTATCAACATTCATAATCATAATAATTTATAATTAATATTTCTCAAAAATTGTTTTACGTAAAAACGACGCAGACTCAATACGGGTCGGATTCGATCCTGCAACTTACCTGATGCAGATGATCTTAGAATAAACACACGCACTTGCTTAACCATTAGGCCACGGCAGTGCTCACATGTTGAGACGAAATTGACGATATGAATATACAGCCAAACAAAGTGTATGTGTGTGTGTGAATTGTCTTTATAGAAAAAGGTCACAAGTAACGTTAAGTGTTGACGCTATAGCTGCGTACGATTGCTACTGGACTTTTGAACGTAACTGTACAATTATAACATGTTTTACACTACTAACAACATCATCTCAGTAATTTTTTCTCAATAATTTTATAAAGTCTTCTTAGCCGTGATAATTTTCTTTTTAAATTTAGCACATTTCCTACTCCCGTGAACTTTTTCACATAACTTTTTTTCAGAATCAACCGTTTAGCTAATAACTGACTGCTAGAAGGGGGAGTTTTTCCACTTTAAAACTTTATATTTCACAAATAGATCCCTAAATCGGAAAATGATGTGGGAATACTCGTAATATTTTTAAAAACCCTATCTAACGACACCACACACGGTGGAATGGACGCGAAAATAAAATAATTATCCCCGCTTGATGTGTATGTGAGATCCCATGAAATTTTTTAAAGATTTTATATACCTTTTTGTCGACATCGTATATATATGTGCATTCATGCCGAATTTTGGCTGGCTGGCTTGGGAAGAAGGCTGTTCTCTGAGCGAAACCACGGAGAAACAGGCAGATGGACAGATAGACCGAAAATATAAGGGTTCCTTGCTGAATACGGAACCCTCAAAACAGTGACAGGATTCGACGCGTCTTTTGTGGTACATCAATTGTCTTTGTCATTTGTAAATTAAGTTTTTTTGTGCTTCATACTCAATAAAAAGCGCCATTATTACTATTTAATAATTTAAGTAAGTATAATGCTTCATGCTCCTATTCATAACTTCGTGTACTTACTAACAAAAAAGTGGTTGAGGGGAAAGAGTGTAATTTTCATTTACAAATTATTATCTCTTCAATACAAAAGTATTATTATAGTACAGGTTCCCTAGAACATTTTTTATTACTATCAAGGTTATTTTTCGTAAGCAGCGATCAACAACAATTTCGCCTCCGAAAGTGGTAGCTAAAGAGATATTACATGATTTGATATTTCGATTTCATGGTCCTAAAATATGGATTGTTCTAAATTCTAATCAAAATGCTACTCACAAAAAATTTGCTTGATATTAATCAAAAAAATTGTTCTAGGGAACCATGTAAGTACTTACTATTATATTTTGTATTTCTTTATTATAATTCTTTATTTATAAACTATATTTATGTAGGATCCAAAACATCCGCATCCGCATCCGCGGATGTGAACCTCTAAAAATCCGCATCCGCATTCACATCCGCGGATGTGAAAAAATCGGGATCCGCAACATCCCTGTTTGAAAGTCCGAGGGAGGTGCTGTAACGTATGCCTATGTTTACACTCACTCATATATAATTTACAGGTTAAAGTTTATTTCGCGGAATATTACTAAAAATAATAGTATGCTAAATTATAATCTATGGGTTTCCGCAAAGTAACGCCTGATTCTATTAATTTAGCTTTATAAAGTTAAAATGCACCAAGACTATCACAGTGAACCGTGCTGTAAGCAAGTCAACATACCAGAGGGATTTGTATCGAAGAATCTCATGACAGCGCCAAGAAGATTCTTGAACATGTTGTTGTGTAAATTCTCTGACGCTCTCATACTCATGACGACGAACGCCTGGATTCTGACTTGCGTCATGACGATGACGAACAAAACGGCAGATCCGTATATGACGAGGTACAGCGCTGTCGTCAGTGGACCAGTTTCCGTGTCAAAGCTGGGATCTGTTGGAAAATGTAGGTACTTTAAATGTGGTTCATGGCTTCATACAGATTGAGGTCGACTCATTTGCAATCGATTGTTACCGAAAAGTGAAATGTACCATCGAAGAAATTGATTCACAGTCAGTTGACGGACCAACGTCATTTGGTTAGTTTATGTCAATTCGATAGTGGTCGTGGTCTGCCGGCTGGGTTTGATATAACACGACAGAATTAAGTTGGTCCGCCATCTGCCAATGAATCAACTTCTCTGATAGTACATATAAATTACCAAAGGATCCAGTTCATATCAGTCAATTTGCGATGCCTTAAAACGGTCGATTGAAAAAGACTAGCTCCATCCTAAGTTTTCTATTTCGAATTTTTAATTTCTATTTAAATGTCTACATTTTATATAAAGTATCGAAAAAAATACCAGGTTCCACTCCTTCAGGCAATGATTGTTCGTATTCATCTACTTGATTGGTCCTGGAAAAAATATAAAATTCAAATAATTTATAATAGAATAAAATATATTGCAATTTGAAACAAAAGAGATACTTGAATGTTAATATTATGTATGTATGTACTATCAGAGCTAAGTTGATTCCTAGGCAGACGGAGGACCTACGTAGTTGGACTAGTTGGTCGCGTTACGTCAAACCCAGCCGACGGAACATAATTACCATTGAATTGATAAATGACATGATCTGACCAAATGACGTTGGTCTGTCAACTGCCTAGGAATCAATTTCCTCGATGGTACAAAGTTAGAACTTCCTTATTTCTGCATTTTTGTAGGAACCAAATAAATATTTGCCCTATTTATGAATCCCACTTAAACGCTTTAAATAAACCTAACAATAACGATAGCAAACAACACATACCAATAACTAAGCCAGTAGTCACAGAACGTCGCTCCGAATTGCGTGATTAACAACGTCGATAGTGCCATTAGCACAACACACCAAGACTCCACTGAACTAAAATACTGCCAAATCACAGCAAATTTCAGACGACCCGTCGATCTCTCCTCTGCCGCTTGTATTTGTTCCTTCTGTTCCTCCCCTCCATCGCTTTTCACTGATATTTTTGAAACGCCTCGAAGGTACTCTGGCTTTTCTCCGATCTAGGAAAAAATAAATAAATTGGTGATTGCTTAGGACGACTAAATTGTATGCAAGCAGTCAAACTAACGTACAGGCTACAGCCTATAGGCTGTACTGAGACAACTTGCAATTGATAATTTTGACAAAAAAGTTAAAAATTAAAAAATGTTTGGGATTAGAAATCTTATGCTGGCTTCTTACTGCTCGTAAGATCACGAGCCGTGCCGTGCCAGCTCGAGCCACGCGCCGTGTGAAGGGGGTGTCTCGAGGTGGCGCGGGCTGGCTCGAGCAGGCGGATCCGATCTGATTAAAGTCGGTAACTTCAAAGGCGCGGCTCGACGCGGCTCTTATGTTATTACGTTGAACGGGTAGAGCGGACTCGCTTGCGTTGACTCGTGCTCGCTCGTACAAATCGGCTCGGTGCGGCGCGGCTCATGATATTACGCGCCGTTAAAAGCCAGCATTAACGATTTTAGAAATGTAATATATTTTTTACCGACTTCCAAAAAAGAGGAGGTTATTGATTTCCAACTTGTCGAAATTATCAAATGCTACTTGAATGCCCAGGACTTTTGTAAATAATGTAAAACATTTATTTCGGGTTTCTAAGACCCATAAATTTTTTTTATTTTAACCTTACCTTTTCTGACACCTCTTCAGCTTTGCCTTTGGGCTCGTCTGTTGTCCGTAGTGAAGTGAATTCGACCTCGGAATTAACAAGTTCATCGTAGGTACCAATATTTTTTATTTTACCCTGAAAACAACAGTTCAGGCTCAGACAGTTTGTCAGTACGCCAAAAGCAACTAACATTTGCTAACAAATGTATGGTAAATAAATTATTATTATTATCAAGGAGAATTTTATGCAATCCATACTAATGTTAGTGTGTCTGTCTCTTTGTCTGTTACCTCTTTCCGCCCAAACCGCTGAACCGATTGGTATTCAACTGAAATTTGGTATGAACATACTTTGAGTCCCGGGAAAGACATAGCATAGGACATTTTTTATCCCGGAAAATTGCGCGGTTCCCGCGCGATAAACGATTTTTGGCGCAACTCCGTTGCGGGCGTCATCTGAATAGTACCTGAATACATTGCAATATTATGTTGGTATGTAACTGAATAACGTGATATTCTATTATAAATAGGCTTTTTATAAACAAACTAGATAATCATTACCTCACTTAGTACCACTATGACATCCGCGGCTTTCAAGAAGTGTATTTGATGTGTCACTAATATACGTGTGCTGTGTCCGAGGTACCCCTGTATACAGCCTTCGAACAGTTGTCGGCCGACGTTGGCGTCGACGGCTGATAGAGGATCGTCCAACAGGTACACGTCAGCCTACAAAAGTATAGCATTTTATGCAAATGGAAAAAGTATTATCCCGAATTTTGGCTAGCCTACCATTGGTCAACTGAAAAGCATGTAAGTCAATCGCAGAGTTAATAAGTTTGCGATTGAAGCTATACCTACCTAGAATCATTTTCTGACAGTTGATTGATTTTTAAACAGTTAAAATAGTTAATAAAAAAATGCATAGATTAACTAAAAAATATATTTTACGATTAATACATAATATTAGTACATAAATAATATTACACAGGGTTTACCAAAAACCAAAAATAGAGCTTTAAATTTTTGTTGTAACAAGCTTTTTGCAGGTTACTTGGCAGGAGTTTTAATAGTTGATTAATGGATTCTAGCGTTGAACAGTCCTTCTAAACGAGGAGGGGTAGACTTGAAAATATTTTTTTGCTCCCGCAAAAACAATTCAAATATTATATAAATATTTCAAGTTGTTATCGTTAAGACTCACCTCTCTATACACAGCTCTAGCTAAATTAATCCTGGCCCTTTGACCGCCGGATAACGACACTCCTCGCTCCCCCACCAGGGACAGGTCGCCGTAAGGGAACTGCTTGAAATCAGGTAGCAGTGAGCACACCTTTGCCACCTATAATGTCAAATTATCTGTAAAGAATTGAAGCAACCGATAGACCATTGTTACAGATCTAAATGAAATCAAAATTAGGATCAAAATACTAGGTACCACTCGTATTATACATTACTCCAGTGTCTGTCGATCTTTTTTATGACGGGTCGCAACTCGCATGGCATGAATAAATATTTGAGACTCAGTACTCTTTGCTTTTCCATCTCAGGGGGTCGCGACCCACAGGTTCCAGACACGTTGCAATAATAATCCATACTAATAATATGTACTTTAAATCTGAAGGCGTTTGTCTGTTACTTCTTCACTCTCAACCCATCAAACCGACTCAGTGAAATTTCAAATTAGGTATATAGTATAGTGTTACATTGTGTTTCAGCTTTTTTTTTTAAAGTACGGGTCCAGCGACATAAATTTTAAATATCTTGCGGGCAACAAGTGCAACAACAAAAAACTTGTAAACGTTGTAAAGAGTCTTTTACCTCCTTATATTTGTTAGCGTCGTAGGGCAGTCCGAACAGTATATTCTCTCTGACTGTAGCCGGGAACAGCCATGATTCTTGACACGCGTAAGCCATTTTCCCTTGGGTGTTCAAGTTTCCGCCACATATCGGCAGCTCACGAAGTAACACTTGAAGTAGGGACGACTGAAAGTATTTCGATTTTGAATAAAAGGGTTTGTTTACATCCAAACCGGGGGAGATGTGGTACGATGTTGAAGTGAGCCCCTAGAGTCTAGAGTTAGACGATCAATTTTATTGTGTTTTGTTCTCGTTAATTGCGAAAAACTTAAAAAGTTCCAATTCTATATTGCGAGTGTGAACTGACCCTTAGTTGTTAAATAATGAGTTTATCAGTTATAAACCTACTTCACTTCTCGCTTGCACTTACATAATGTATATTATTATGTTGCAACTTCGTTGTTCGTGATACTCGTAAGTAAATATTGCAATCTTACTAAATTATAAAGGTAATAATTATACGCAGTTATAAAACCAGGTGTAAAAAAGTGATTATACTTTAGGGTGTGAAAAAGTAGCAGCGCTGAAAGAGCAATTTTTTCGTGATTTGTATGGGTAAACGCCCCAAACGGCGACACGTCCCCATACAAAAGTGAAAAATGTTTTGCTCTTTCAGCGCTGCTACTTTTACAGTGAACTCTCTACAAGGAACACATACGCACCCTGAAGTATTATCATTTATCACTTAGTTTTGTTACACCCTGTATAAGGCGAACTACCAAATTGTTGACAGGCATCCCATAATATTATTGGCACCCTAGGCTTATGTTTTAAAATACTAAGTACCAATAACAGGGTTGGTGTCAATAATTTGATGTTTATCCATACTAATTAATAAAAAAACTTACTTTTCCCGATCCAACATGGCCAATAACAGCGCACAGTTTTCCTTTCTTCACGCGAAAGCTGATGTTTTTCAGCGTTAGTATTTCTGGATTTTCAGAATTAGTCCACGATGCGTTTACTCCTGATAGTTCTACGGCATATTCCCTGCCTGAAACATCATAATTCATATTTAAAGGGGTGACACACATACAACTTAAAGTACGCGGGTTTTAAGTTCGCGAACATTCTCGGATCGCGTCGGTGACACACGAGAATCGCTCACACTGGATTACCATGCCCCCAGGCTCGCGGCTCGCGGCTCGCGGCTCTTTGCTGACACACAGACGATTAAGATCGTCGAGCCATAAGTCCGCGTACTTACTCGCGTGTCTGTCACCCCCTTGAAGGATCAGTTTAAATTGCGACGTGACGAGACGATGCGATGCATTGTTAAATGGATTTATATGCGGCCTGCTGTATATTATCTTGTAATCTCGCGGTGGTCAATTCAGACCGCAACGCGATGCGAAGATGCATATCATTTGTATGGATTTGACAGATTTGCAAGACGTCTCACGCAATTGCAATCGTCAATTCAGTACAAAAGAAATGCACATTCACGTCGCGTTGCGGTCTGAATTGACCCTTAGGTGTAGCCGCCAAACCGCGGGTTCTGTCCGACGCATATAATTAATCAAGCCTTTAAATAAGCCATTCAAAATTGAACTTTACTCTCTACATTATATTGAGTATCAATAGAAAAACATTCAGTCGCTCCATATAATGCTAAGTAAGTACTCACATACGGTTTTGCTCGATAGTTTTATTCCAAATCGAAGGAAATGACATAATTGACATATTTAATTCCAACGAGCCGGCTCGAAGCGAGCCTTCGAGGTGTCAGTTTTTGCGGTCCACACGGTGGTTATTGCTCGATTTGGAGTAAAACTATCGAGCAAAACCGTATGTCAGTACTTAGCAAACTCACATACGGTTTTGCTCGATAGTTTTACTCCAAATCGAGTAATATTAATAATTACTGTGTGGACCGCAAAACTGACAGCTCGAAGGCTCGCATCGAGCCACTCAAAGGATTGATGGAACAGGATCGAGCCTGATTGATGGAATGAAATATATCGATTTAGAATAAAACTATCGAGCAATGCTGAATGTGTGGACGAAAGCCCGAGCCGCGGGTTTTGTCGACGTTATTGCTCGATTGAGCAAAACCTTATGTGAGTACTTAGCATCAGGCTGCCTTTTCCAATTTTGTAGCATTAAACAATCACTTTATACATATAAAATCGCGGATGTTTAAAGTGTCTTCATTTATCTTTATTAATCAGTTAAGTTTTTTAATTCTAATTATTTTATGTTCGATAAGATTCAATTGTAACTGTGACTGGCACATTTTTTTATAAAGTTTGAGTGAATCAATATCAACATTTTATAGTATGTGAGCAATGCATGAATAAACCATGTCAGCATGAGCCATTAAGATACTTGACTACTTAGATCTAAGATTGTTTTATCTACTTTTTTAACAATATTTTTAATAATGATTAGTGAATCTAGATAACATTTAAAAAAATCCTTAATTTTTTTTACTATTATTCCATTTTATACCCTGAAATATCCTGTTAAGAATTATAATTTTAGGAAAAATCAAAAAATATACCATAAAAAGAATCAACCTACCAGCTGTTGGTGACTTTCGAACTGGTTCTAATTCGGAATATTTCTTGGTCACAATAGCGTCATTAGAAGACATTGTTTTTCCATTGAACGATATGTTTTGCGCTAACTTGCCTTTGGGTAGAATAGCCATGTCAGGTCTTTCCTCTGTAAGGGAAAAGTTTTTTGAAATTATTCTACAGACTCAAGACAATATTGTACTGTTTAAAGTCAATTTTAATATGTGTCTTAAAGACGACTATGATATTTTGTTACATTGTAAGAACCCATCTTAAATTATAGATATTCAAAGTCGTTTCTGGTCATGGCGACCTCTTCAACTCCTATTTTATTAATTACATAAAATGCTACTCACCCATCATTAGTACACTTTGTATACGTTCCAGAGAGACCTTCAGCTCTGAAAGACTTGCGATCACTATAGGCAGGATAAACGTGAGATTCATTTGTATTATACTAAGGAATTGCCTGATGGGATATATCTAGAACAAGTAAGTCAATGGTAAGTACATTATTATTATCATAATTAGTGTAAACTCAAGTTTTTCTATAGGAATCTATAATAACATAGCTACATCGGCTAATCTTATCAATAAAATCCTTGAGTCTTAACAATAATTATTAATATTTTTGTTGTTTTCATGTTTTTTGCAATAATATATCAATATTTTAGAAGTATAATATAAAGATTTGTGCTATACTTGAATATTTTGTATTGTGTTACCCAAGGAGCTTTCCTAGTGCCATTTTTTTTTATCTTTATATCAATGATCAAGTAATGAAACTTGTTTAGCTACTCACCACAGTAGCAGTAACCATATTTCCGGAGATTACGATCATTAGTGATGTAATGAAGAGTGTAGTTCGCTCAGCAAACAACATGAATCCGACGAAAACGCTTCGCACGCAGATAGATCTGCCGAGAACTTTGAGCTCAGACGCTCGAGCCAGTTTTACTACTTGTTGGAATGACTTCTCCCAGGCATACATTTTAATTATCTGAAAGAAAAATATAAATCTCATTAATAATTAAGTTAGAAACGATGCCCGTTGACAACACAAGATTTTAAGCGTAATTTCACCTAAATTAACGGCGAAACTTGATACATGGTCTATGTATTATAGGCTTTATTTTCGTCATTTTCTTTTTTCGACAGCAATAATTTTAGAAGATAGTTTTTTTGAGGTTTATGAGATCAACAGATTAAATCTTCTGAGACTTGGAGTCACTGTAGTCTATAACATGTTTCTTACCTGTATACCGTTTATAATTTCACCCATCAACTTAATCCTTTTATCAGTCCTGGTTGCCACTTTTCTTCTGATAACAGCCGTATATTTTGTAAGAGCAGCTGAAATGGTTATATGTTAAGTTAATTATAATAAGTAGGACACGATTCCATTTTTTTCAATAAAGAGACCTATATAAAAAAATTTCACTGGGTATGTTTTGTTCTATTCAGATTCATTTTAAAAGTGGCTTGACAGAAAAAGATTTATAACTAATATTATATTTTATAGTGTGCTTAGATTATGTGTAGATCTTTTATCAGTAAGGTGGAAAGTTAGATCTTCATCGAAACTTACCTTGTACAGGCAAAATTAAAACTACAACTCCGAATAGACCAACGAACGGGGCGTAACCAGCAGCTTCGTACAAGAAGTACGCTACAATAGCCACTTGTACCGGCACCAGCCATATGTAGTGCAGGAACATAAACGCCATGTCGAACCTGGCCACATCGTTAGATAGCAGGTTCACGAGTTTACCGGCAGCAACATTACTCAATGAAGTTTGGTTCATGCGAAGCACCTATAAATAAAAAAAAACATTAGGGTAAAACTACACGAGCATTCGCAAAATTTTGGTTGGCAGTAATTCTGCTTCAGTCGGTTTCAAAAGATAGGATTCCTATTTCGTTTGTGCGAGTGTGATCTTCTTTCAATCATGATGAATGAAAAAATTGATGCGAAAGAAAATCTGTGGCTCGAGATACAAAATTCGTCTTCGCTCTTACTTCGAACGTGCAAAAAGTAAGATTTACTGACTCGTGTTAAAAGTAGTCCATATCCTTGCCCGTGGCCTGTAATTACATTATGACGTGTTTGTTAACTTTCTTTTACACGAACAGTAGGTACAGAATACAGATACATGTAGATTATTTGATTTTCCAATTTTCGGAAATCCTATTCATAGAACCATGACTCATGTTGTTACACTTCACGCTATAGGGCTTTTGAGATCGATTTCATATTACGTAGGTTGTGTATTTTTTTGCAGTTTTGGGCTAGTATTATAATTAAATACGATTATATTATATGATTTATGATTATATTATAGTACTTATATCACTTTTTTATTTTTAGTTTCTGAATACTCTACAGTCTACAGCATTGCTTTTTCATTTCATACTGGGGCTGCATCGTTCATTTTTTTTAAGTGTTATTGTGAACAAGTCTTCGTTTTCCGAATTATTACAATCTTTAATAATATTATTACCTGGAAGTGACAAGATAAAAGTATTTTATATCGATAATGTGCGCTGTCACGCGACCTTCGTTTAGCTTAATTTGGAGGTCATGCTCATCATCATTACTACGTACATTTTTTTATCAAAAATAAAATATTTTATTACTTATGTCATTTTACGGGGAAACAAAATTGAAAATATTTTTCGAGTTACAGCCACAAGTCACGATTTTTTTTAAACTCGCACATATATAATATTTGGTATTAGATAGTTTGGTAGCCAAAACAAAGAGTTATATAATGTTTTTATCAGGCTATGAAAGAATAGCTTACATAGCCTAATAAAAATATGGGCTTACCCCGCAGCCCACGCACACGCAAACTTTTTATGACAACGAAAACAAAAGTTAAACGTAACACAGATATCAGGACATGTATAGCAGATCCCGTTCATTTGTTTGCTTTTGATAACGTTATAATATATTATAACTATTTTTATTTATATCTGTTGTTCCACTCCGACCAACTAAACGGATCAACTAGAAACTATACAACTATTTATCTTCCGAACGGCTCAATTATTTAGTTGGTCGGCTTGGAAACCAAATGATCGAATCACCTCTCCGTAAATTAACTAACCTTTCTATAAATAATCGAGGAGCAGGCGATCTTGACCCTCAAACTGAACCGATTGACGAACAAGCTGTTGTGGTGTTGAGTCAGCGCCGATACGAAGTTCAGCCCCATCATCCCAATGGCGTAGTACCCGGCCTCCAGCTGCGATATCTCCGAGTTTACCGACCAGAACGACAGCAGCTCAGCGAAGAGAAGAGGTTGGACGGTTCTGGAAGGTAGCATTTTGTTAAACTATCGTAGCTAGTGAAATTTTCAACATCAAATTTTTGACATAAGGAGTAAATGGGTCGACACCCTTAACTTAACTTATTCGGCAGCGAATATCGTTTATATTCGCTTCCGAATGTACCTAATAATGACTAAGATGCACTATGGTATGGACAACATAACAAACACTATTGTTGTTATCCCAGTTGTGATGAATGACATTTTTGATATTAACACAGCATACACGCGACATTGGCCTCTGGCATTTGTACCTACGCATGATCCACTGGTTCTGTTGAAGTTCTGGGATTGACTTACCTGGCAGCAGTGTTGATGAGAAGCAGTATGGCGCCAGGCATGTACGCCACCCAGTAGGTTCTGAACAGCGCTTTGGAGAGGGACGGTTCCCGGTTCTCGCGAGATGCTCTGTCGAATTCATCTAGCCAATAGCTGCAAAATTAAATACATTATTCACAAGTGGTTGATAAAAGATTTTACCTTGTCTTTTTATCCCTTAAATTACAAAGTATAATAGCTTATTTATTTAAAGTATTTTTTATTGAAGTACATAAATATAATTGAGGATAGTGTGTTTAGTTCAAGTGCCCACCCTTTGCCATTATTGATTTTGAGCAAAAAAATCACGTTTGTTGTATGAGAGTCCCCATAATATTTTGTTTTTAGTATTTGTTGTTATAGCTATTACGTTAAGCTATAACGTTTCTTGAGATACAGCCTTTTTTTTTTTTTTTTTGAGGAGGTGAAATACGTTACGTATCCCCCACCCCTTCGGGGGAAGGGGCGGGGGTATGTGGGACTCCCTACTAGAGGTCTACCCACTAAAACCCCCCCAGCCCTCCGTCATGCGCCTAGTGCGGGAGGGACGGGTACCGCAGAGCAATTCAACTCCGCCCCTTCCCGCGCGCAGCCACAACCGGCACTATCTTCCAGCGGCTATAGGCCGCTTACCTCACCGAGAGCCCCCCGGGCTGTAGGGGGGCTGCCTTCTCGGGACCCATACTGTGGGCGGGATCCCCCGATCACCGCCCACGAGTCTAGGCGTCAATCTCCATGTCGGCGGAGACGGGCGGAGCCCGCGCGCCTTTAGGTCTCGACTTTTTGTGTCGAGCCTTTTTGGTCGGCGCCTTGTCTTCTCCGGGGGCCGGCTTATACGCAGATGGACATCTGCCCAGCTCGTGCCCCCTTTCTACTCTGCCAGCGGCCTCACACAGGGAGCAGTTAGGCTCTGCTGCCCCGCACTCCGCCGCCTTGTGCCCCGGTTTCCCGCACCGGAAACAAGTCCGGCTACGGTCCACCGGGCACTGGCACTTGGCAGCCACGTGGCCAGTGTCCTGGCAGCGGAAGCAACGCGTTGGCCTCGCAGCCAACAACGCCGCCCTCGCCAACACCCAACCAACACGCAGCCGCCCAGAGCTTGAAAGCTTCTTGGCGGCCGCGACTGGGAGGCGGACCCAACACGATCCGTCCCCCCGTGGCCCCTCTCTGATTGGTCCCGCCCGGACATCTCCGGCCTGGCATCCACCTTCCAGTGCGACCGCCTCCACTACTTCTGCGGTCGTCACGGAGTCATCGAGGCCGGCGATGCGCATCTCCGCGCTTGCAACCGGCCGTCCGACCTTCACTCCCGAGGGCAGGACGGTCCTCAGCCTTGCGGCAAAGGCGTCCGCCTTCTTCTCTGCGCCCTCCCCGGATATCATGAGGAGGCGCCCTCCCGTTCGGGCCCGGCGAAAGCGGACTTCAGGAATATCAAATTCCTCGATGTTCATCGCCCGCCGGGCCTTCTCAATTGCCTCAGCGTACGTGAGGCCCGCTTTAATGGCCGACTCTTCTACAGTAAGAGCGACGGCCGCAGTAGCGGGAACACGTAGCCTGGTTTTCTTCTTCTTTCTCGGGGCGGTTGTAGATGTTGTAACCGCCCCTTTCTTCTTTTTGCCCTTTGGACCCACCGTGGTCCACGGGGCCTCAATACGAGGGGAGCCGGTGTTCGCTCCCCCTTGTGCCGCTTCCTGAGCGGCCATCGACGGCCGCTTCTTCTTTCGGCCCTTCTTGGCCTTTGGCGCCTCGGGCGCGGCAGTGGCCTCTTGCGAGGCCGCTGCGGCGGCTGGCTGCCGCGTCTTCTTTGGGGCCGGTTTCCCCTTGGCCTTCTGCTTCGAGGGCCCCGGCGTCTCGTCCGGTGGTGCCTCAACGCTTACGACGGCGGCCGGTGTAATCCTCCGGGCTCTGTCCGCCGCAAGCGGAGGTTGCAGTCGAGGCTCTGGGAGGAGCCGACTCTCCAGACCAGCCAGCCGAGCGTTCAGCATGTTGCTGAAGGTCTCTACGGTAGAGCGAGAGACCTCAGACAACAGCTGGCGTATGTCCTGCTCGGCCGGCTTCATCACCTGACGGCGTAGCTCCTCTAGCTCTTTACGCAAAGACTCCACTTGATTCTGGAGCCGCGCATTCTGAGCCTCGAGGGCCTTTACCTCTTCGGTTGCTCCGTGACTTCTCATTTCGGAGACGGTGGCGCGTATGTCGCTGACCGCCTCCTTGAGGAGCCCCCGGAACGTCCCCTTAAGGTTTTTCGACTTCGCTGCGACCATGGATATCGTTTCCAGCGAAGTCTCAACACATTGGGCCAGAGCGTAGTTGGTCTGCTCTGACCTGTCTTCTTCCATGGCGGCGGGGCTTGCAAGGAGCGAAGAACGCGTCTCTCGCGCCACCCTGACCGCCTCGGCTACCTCCTCCTCGGCCTTGAGTCGAAGGGCCACCTCCTTCTCACGGTCCAGATCGGCCTGAGCCTTTGCCAAACCGACATATCCGGCTGTAGGCGGGCGGCCGCGTCCTCTCTTGGCTTTGGGCACCGCTCCTTTACTGAGGGGCGGTGCCATGTCGTCATCAGATCGCCTTTTACAGCGAGTCAATGCGGGCAAGCTCTCGGAGTCCAGCGATATGCCAGACATTTCGCTGGAGTCCGAAAGCCAGTCCTCGCTGTCATGTCCGGGTAAGTCACGTCCACGTTGGGAGACTCGACCGCGAGGGGAGTCTCTACCAATCGGGACCTTTCCAGTGCTTGGAGGCGGCATATTCACGTCGCGTGTCAGAAAGACACGCGGCACATCCTTGTCGCCTCTCAGCTTCTTCTTTTGCATCAACTTCAGCAACCGCTCAGTGCCGTTGGGCTGCAGCTGACTGAAGTCAACGTCCTCGTCCGTTAAAAGCTCCGCCGCCGGCGCGGTTATGGGCGCCGGCTTCGGGCTGTCGCTCTTCTTCCCGCCATCGCCACTCAAAGCGGCTAAAATGGCCCTCTGCCTCGCCGCCTTAGCGGCCTCCTCGTCCTTCCTCGCAGTAGTTGGCCCCATGGGCGTGCACACCTTGAAGGCATAAAAGCAGTGCATACCTAATGATAAATACTTGCCATACACATATATTTTAATTTTACTTTCGTACGTTTTAGATGACGTTAATTATTATTTAAAGTAAAAAATGAATGCACTTAAAACGCCTAAATTTATAAAATAGCAAAAACTAATTTGCAAAACTTCATAAAAACATTATTATTTAATCGTAACGGCGCGCCGAGCGGAGGTAGGCACTTTACGTCTCGCAGACCTCGGGCATATGTGTGCGATGAGATTTTTGTGTCGGTGCACAGATTACAAACGCACACAGACATGAATATCTCATTTGCCTAGTACGGGCAAGTAGCTTCAAGAACTGCGGCAGATCTTCGACCGAACTTAGCCGAGCGCCGCCGGCGCGGCGTTCGGTTCGGACTTCGGGAGTAATCGGATATTGTTCGTTGCACTTCACACTTCGTTGCCTATTATAATCCGAGTAAAAATAATGGACGGAAATCTAATTAATCGCGTATGCACATAATGCATTTTTGTTTAGTAAGGGTTATGTTTGTTCACATTACAATGTTTAATATTTTTGGAACGCCATTTTCTGTTTTCATGTGATGAGCACTGTTACGATTATTTTTGTTTGCGCAAGTTTATAGTTTTCTAAGACGACTTTTTGTTTTAACAGTTTAATAGTTATTACTGAGTTTCTAAATTAAGTGCGTTTTTGATTTCTTAAAAATGTTATTTGACTGTGAGGTCTGTGTTGAGAATTTGTGTTTATTAAAAATTAAAAATAACAAGTTTTCACAATGGGGATTGTCCATTTTTTTTTAATTTTGCTCATTACAAAAACATTTCGAGGAATAAGGTCAGTGATTGTTTTTCTGTATATAAACGAAAAAAATACCCATTCGTTACTTATATTTTTAAACAAATATGTTTAACCTTAGTTTGACCTTCAATGGCGTTAAATTAGCAATAAATTCGACCAACATTACGTTTCGAACTTTTGGTAAGCTTCTCGTGTCAGCTTTCACATAATAAGAACTTGCATTTGACAAACCAGCCATTATAAATAAGATTGAAAGGAAATTTAAAACATACTGCAGAGGTCAATCGGCCGCCGATGATGACGTCAGAGCGAAACTTTAAAAATTTATTGAGAAAAAACTAGCCAATGAATTTCAAAATTATTTAATTAATATTCTTAAAATACCCTATTTTAACGGAAAAAAAAATATAAAAAGTACATGTGATTTTTTTTGGACAATGCCCATTGTCATTCAGTGAAAAGATTCAAATTGTGTCTAAAGGTAGGTGTGTACCCGAGTTACAACAATTAAACCAGCAAAAAGGAAATGTAACTCGGAAGTTTCATGTTAAAAGTTATGAATCATATAACTGGCAGTGTGGTTGTGAGCACACGATTAAATTATATTGTTTTCCTTGCATATTGTTTAATAATTGTAGTTCAGTGTGGACTGATTCAGGATATTCAGATTTAAATAATTTCTATAACGCGGCAAAGAAGCATGACCATACAGAAAAACATCTGGAGGCCTACTTAAAATTAAATACTTTGGTAAATCTCGTCCGGAACCATGAATATGTGAAAATTGAAGCCGATTAGGTGAGTACTTAAAATAGTTCTCGATGTTCTCGATAGATGGCACTAGCAATATTGCTGTCGCTGGCTACATTGCGCTATTAAGATTTTTTCCGACCATAATATAATATAGGCCATCCGACTACTCCGCTGGGCCCCGCAGACCCTGAGTCATATTGCTGTGCACGCCACTGGTTGGCCCCTCCGTATACATGGACCTCGCACCCCCTTGCGGAGGTGCACGGGATTCTCCGGCCCCAGAGGAGCCGGTACCCGCCCGGAGATTATTTGGACTAATGCGACCTTCCATCATAACTAACTCCGACACCCCGGGTCGCGGGCCCTTTCGTCACACTGTGGGCGCAGCCAAGCACACACCCCCCCCCCCCCCCCCGTGTCCCCGTGAAAAAGCTCATGATGGCACGGGGGAGGTGCCCAGGGACACGAACGTGGACGGACCGGCATCGCCCCCTTCTTGAGATACAGCCTGGAGACAGACAGACGGACAGACAACGAAGTCTTAGTAGGTAATAGGGTCCCGTTTTTAATCCTTTGGGTACGGAACTTTAAAAAAGGAAAGCTCAAACGTATTCTACTAACGGCAGACTGATTTCAGAGCCTACATCATTATTGACCAAGAAAATTGATTTGATCTTGTACAGCATACCATGCGCTCTCTTAAAATATATTTTAGTTTATTTTTAGTTTCTAAGTGTTTATTCTAATTGCGTAATGTTACGAATTGTAAATATTATAGAGATTAAAAATTGTGGGGCTAACGCCTTACAATAAGTGATTACTATTATGTATTTTTACGGTTAGCGATTTTGCTAGCAACGAGGACATAGTTTTGATCAATTTGTGAGTTCGTCAGTTAGAGACCTTGACTATAATTACTGGGAAGCTGCAAATTGTTATGAGAATGACAACAATCAAGTCGACAAACGGTTTTGTTATCATACGATTATTTAGTTTTTGTACTCTGGTATTTTGATTATGGGAGACGTATGAGATTATAAATGAAATACGGATTTTATGACACATATTTGGAAGATTTTACGTTTTTAGGAATTTATTTATTTTCTTTTAATATTAAGGTACAGTTACACTTGCTTATTTCAAGCACAAGAGCATGTTTCAACCGAGTAGTTAATTGCTGCTTACGCGCACCTGTGCGGTATGTCCAGGCATTGCTCAAAATAAGCATGCTTATGTCGAACATACTCAAAAATCGACAGGCGTGCGATTTTTGAACATGCTACCTGCAGCGCGGGTGGCTTGCCTATTGAGCATGCTAACATACTAGTAGTATCGATCAGTTTTTGACCGACTTCCAAAAAAGGAGGAGGTAATACGTTCGGCTGTATGTATCTTTTTTTTTTCGCTTATAATAAGCATGCAAATGTATCGAATTCAAACAGCACGCTTGTTATTTTTTAGCAAGTGTTGAAGTTGCGGGCAAGATCGAGTACCTACTTACCTATCTCTTTAAAGCAAAATGACCTAATCACCTACCTGTGGCTGATATGATATTTGTTTCGACGTTACAAATAGATAAACTGTGAATTAAAAACAGCAATTGAAGAATAATATTGTATGTCCTGATAAGGATAGGTTTATACGCACCTAGTGTTAAATATTAGCACGCACGCTGCGCCGGCGCTGCTTGTGGTTAAAATCCATAAGTACTAACATTATAAATGAGAAAGTGTGTCTGTCTGTCTGTCTGTTACCATTTTACACATAAACCGTTGAACCGATTTTACTAATATTATAAATGAGACAGTGTGTCTATCTACCTGTCTGTCTGTCTATTACCTTTTTACACCCAAATCGCTGAATCGATTTTGCTAGAATTTGTTGTGGAGATACTTTGAGTCCCAGGAAAGGACATAAAATACTTTTTATTCCGATTAAATGTACGGTTCCCGCGCGATAAACGAATTTTGACTTTTTTTGACGTAACGGAGTTGCGGGCGTACGCGTCATCAAGTAGCTTATAATAATTATTTGGATAGTGAAAATAATTTTCTAGCGTTTATACATAAATTTAAAAGCGTAGAAAATAGAACAAGTCCGTATCAATTAATTTAAACTCTTTAATTAATTTGCTATTCTATTTTTGCTATTCTGTTATAGATAATTATACTTATTCAAATTAGTAGATAACATAATAATTGTAGTCGTACCTACAGAATTTTCTTTATATCAAAATTAACTAAATGGAGCGTATAATAACTATGCTAGAGTAGTACTCAACCAAAAATTCGGAATAACTCAGAAATTAAGTAATGCAAAACGCCTGTTTAGGTTTATTCTGTTTAACTTAAACTTCATAATGCATCCCGCCTTGTTTAGCAATTTAATTGTTGTCAAGATACACTATCCTTTGTAGTCATAAGTTGAGTAGAAATTAGATTTTATAAATGGGAATACAAAATTCATACGAGAGGACCAATAACACACACTTTCACCTTTCACCGAAAACCGAAAAACTGACTATTAGCGCTTTAGCTTTATTATCAGAGCCCGTATCAAATTATACGTGAATTTGATATTCGTATCAAACTCATTCAATTTTGTAATTTGGACTAGATCGAAAAAAAATGTATGTACTTAATAAGTACTTATTAGCGTTACAAAAGTTGTGGAATTGGTGTAAGATATTATGAGATATATTGTTATGATTTTATAAATCCTATTTTTTATAAATACTTACGCTACTTCAAATGTAATTTTTTTACCACATTATCTTTATCTTTGTTGTCAAGACAATTAAAACTACTCGTTATAGGTATTGAGAGTGAATCAGAGATAAGAATTAAGATAAGTATAAATCGAACTAAAAAAACATGCAAGCATGAGAATAAAGGTTTTTAAACTAATATTATGTAACGTTAATTTCCCAACCAATTGAACCAAAACAATCAAAGTGGGCCACTGTGTTTTTGCACATGCCACTGTGTTTTCAATCACGTTGTTTATTGGTTATTTTTAGCCTGTTAAAAAACGCAAGTAAAAAGATAAACTCCAATCAAAAAATCTCTGTGTAATCATTGCACTTTCACACGTAATGTCCAATAAAAAAAAAAAACTCACTGTTCGAGCTTCTCGCCGAGTCTATCGGAGTCGTATCTCCGGCTGGGCACCACCAAGTCTGTCTCCTCAACATCCCTCTTGTTCCCCGTATACAGCACCGGACAGACCCAACATATAAAAAACCTAGCGAATATATTCGATTCAGTCCTCTGTCTTTCACTGTGTGCGTTTTTCGCGGGTTCCTCCATAGTCGGCGGCTGACGGTGGACTGTCCTGCTGGCGCTATGTCGTCTACGTAATTAACACTAGCCGCTACGTCGAACCGACAACAACTGATAATTCCGTACAATCATTTGTGATATATTCGCGTTATTATCGTACCCTAATTGATACCATCGAAGCTATGACCATACTGTAGTAATCTAACTGTGCTACGGCTCGCGAATTCAGATGTGTTGCGTTGTGTATAACTCGTTCTATAGTCCAAGGTCGATGGAGGCTTCGCGGAGAATTATGTCCGCTCTCGAGATGATCTATGGTTACGATTTACATTACACTGTACTATTGGAAACTTTTGCTGTTCCCAATTGTGAATTTTTAACCATACTTATGTTATTGTGGTTGATACTTTGCGTCAAGTATTATATATTTCCTGGTCTAGAATCAGGCAGTTGCTACGCGGAAACGTATACCATGTTTGCAATAAGGTAACATATTACAATAATAGAAGAAATATTTTAGATAGTTATATAAAATATGGCTATCTTTTTTTCGCACCCAAAATTCCCTGAAAAGTAAATACGTACTAAATATCGTGAAAATAATAGGCAGTTTTCAAAATACATACTAATGATTAAGTAAGTACCATCGAGGAAATTGATTCCAGCTATAGGCTTATGTCAATTCAATGAGCTGTAATCGGTCGGATGGGTTTGACGTAACGCGACCAATTACTTAGGTCTGCCATCTGTCTAGGATTCAACTTCTAAGTACACAAATAAGTGGGTTCTGTTTAGTTACAATAATATGGTCGTCTCGTTTAAAGTATTAGAGATTACGCTCGAAACCACGAGGCTAGTCACAAAATAAAGCCATGATAAGTAGACTAGTCACAAACAAAACGCAACGTTACGTACCAACATATCAGAATATCAATTATTTAATACATTTATCATTTTATCAAAGTCAAATAATAATTAATGTTTTTGGATTCTTGCATCAACTTTAGGTCAATATCATGTAGACCAAAAAGTTGACTTCGAACCACAAAACAAGTCAAGAAAACCTGCACAATACTTAGTTGTTAAACTAATATGTTTTTTGTGACAATAGACAATTTGTGAAAAAGGCTAGTACTTACCGAATATATAATATTTCATCTAATAATAATTTAACTGCATACAGAATAATTATAATGTCTGTTCCTTAACAATAACTAAGTTTAAAAATTGGAGAGTTCAATCTCTATAGAACCGCTATCATATTATTAAGTCGTATACCAATTTCTAAATTACATCATAATGATGGGGAGCAATTAGGTCTTCTCAAGGGTGCGGGGGTGTATGTAGCTTGCTGCTTGCCCGATTTCTTATTTTAAAGGCCCCACTACACACTGCACAGTACACAGTGGCCGACGATGGCCCTACCCACTGCAGGCCATCGTGAACTGTAAGACCACGCGATCACTTAATGTAAAACACAATGGCGCATGTCTCATTACTGCCTGGTAATCCACTGGCCATCGTCCGCCATCTTACACCATTTCCCCGTCTACACAATGGCGATGACTCGTAGTGGGCCAGCATGGACCATTGTGAAGAGGCACCTTTGGAAAGCGCAGGAACGGCTATATGAATTAAAATTTTATTATGACATCTATCTATGCTTAATGTAGATGTGCCATCGAGGAAATTGATTCATATTAGGCAGTTGACAGACCCACATCATTTGGTCCAATCATGTCAATTCAATGTTAATTGTGATCTGTCTGCAGGGTTTGACAATTGACATAACGCGTCCAAATCACGTAGGTCCCTCAACTGCCTATGAATCAACTTCTTGATAGTAGATACTTACCTACACTACAATATTATTATGTTGCGGGTAAGTAGTTTAGGGCCTGAATGGTGACAAAGATTTAACAAATCCCATGAGATCTCACTATTTCACTACTAGTATTTTTAAGCATTACACGGAAATATATGTTTAGAGATCTTTGCACGGAAATAGCCTTAGCTTATTTAATCCCTCAAGCCCCGTAAATATGGGCCGTGACAACAAAAGATTTCGAATTGGTGATCGAGGGATTAATTACTTAACAGTTTGTTTAAAATTTGTTTACAACACTAAAGTATAGTTTACACAGAGCCAATAATCTTGGCGCCAGTCCTGCAGAAGCCAGTACTGGCCTGGCCACTTTTGTTTTAAGTAAAAAAGAAATATTTTAAGGAACATCTGCGAACTGTTTACAGAAGTCGAGTCGATTGAAATATTAGAAAAAAAGAAAACGAAACTATTCATTCCGGCACGAAGTTGTTCTAGTGCTTAAGCGGGCATATTTTGTTTATTTTTGTATGAATCACAACGCTTATCCCACAAGCATTCGAGCTCCCTATAAAGTTTTGCATTTTGTCCTAGTAATTCCAAACACATGTATACCGTACAGACGTTCGCCATTGACTGGCGAGATGCGTCTACACACGTCCGCAACGCTGGCGTGGGGGTTGAGGGTATGCGGGCGGAGGTCACTGGCTAGAAAAATAGACGGGCGCTCTATTCTCGCCAATACCAACTAATATATATTCTGTGCCAATACTGGCAGCCAGCGTTGGCCTGGCTTGAAAAACTGTTCACACGCGGCATATACCAAGCCAATACTGGCTGCCAGTCTTATTGGCAGCCAGTATTGGCTGTGTATAAACTATACTCGCACTCAGAGTGGAATTTTTACTTTTTTCATTCTATTGAATAAAGTACACTTTGTTTATTAGAAATAGTATATATTTAAAACTTTATCAACATTTATCTTTTTAATTTTCATTAACATTCATGACAAGAAATTTTTCAGTCTCCCAAGGCGGTATGAAGGAAAAAAATTCACAAACAAAAATGTTTTCAAAAAGAAAACTTAGATATGTGGGAAGTAATAATCTTCATTATATTTCCGAGCTTTACACATATCAGAAGATGTATGACTTTGCTCGGTACATATAGTGGAGGCATTGAAGGTTTTCACCTCCGATTTCGTTGAACCTCCATTGATTTTCATGAAAATTGGTAAGCAGGTGGGGGATACCCCAAGAAACAAAAGTGACACAGTGTCAATTTGCGCTTTTGCCCTGGGGGTGGATGCCAACCCTTCTCGGGGGATGATTTTTTTTAAATAAAAACAACACCAGGAATCAATAGACACACAAATTTTAAGCAAAATTTGTGATTTAAAGTTTTTTGATTAAATCAATACTTTCGGAGTTATTAAAGATCAAAAATCATGTTTTTGCGTGAGAAAAATACATGTCTTAAAGCGGTTTTTCATAATTAAATAAGAAACTATAGGTTTTTACGAATAATGTCTAATTACCAAAATTAAAGCCAATAAAAAAAACAAACTAATTTTTACTCTGAAATATCTTCCTTTATTAATTCAAAGTGAACTATAGGTGATTGTATATATATTTTCTTTCGGCGAGTACCTAAGTCTAAGCATTCAAACTTAAATAACGGCAAACCGATGCATTTTATGACATGTACTTCCTTAAGATTTTTTAAAGTGCTTAAAAGTGCCTTTCTAATGAGAATTTTAAAAAGTTAATAGCTTCAAAATTGAACAAGTTATGATAAAAATAAGATGACCCTTTCAAATTTTTTTGCAAAAATCGAAAAATAAAACATTGACCATTTCTACAATAATTCAAATTTATGGTTATCCCCGAAGATTTTTCTTTATTTTAGCATAAGTAATGACCTCAAAAATTTTTCTTGGTTTAGAATGCTTAGTTTTGAAAAAAAGAATGATTTAGTAAAACCGAATTTATTCAAATTTTCGTAAATATCATTTTGTTTTGAACATAACTTCAAAAATATCGAACCTTCGTAAAAATTATAAATAACGAAATTTGAGTCCATTTTTTAAGAAATCTTTTGATTTTCTTTTGATTTTTATAGGATGAAAAATAACGAAGATAGAGACGTTTAAAGCCTAACTTTAACTGCGAGAACCATGAAACCGGGACCTTTTAACCCTAATTTTTTTTTTATTATAATATTGTGATATTAACGAACATTTTTTTTTTGAAAACAATTTTGAAGCAGAGATTTGGGATGCAAATATTGTAGGAAACCCTGTCAATAGGTACATATTACTAATATTATAAATGCTAAAGTGTTTTTGTCTACCTGTTACCTGTTAACACCTAAACGGTTCAACAGATTTTGCTGAAATTTAGTATGAAAATACTTTGAATCTCGGGAATGGATATGGACAAAGGATACTTTTTATAACGAAAAAATGTACGGTTCCAGCGCGATTACAGGCGTCGTATAATCCATACTAAATATACATTAATCTTTTCAAGTCTTTCAATATTCAGAAAGGAAACGAAAAGGTAAATGTCTATTAGATAAGAGAGGGGCTTCTTATAATGATGTAAGTCTATGAAATATTTCAGTCTAGCAGATTCAGCCTTTGCGTAAATTTTTGCACAGAGGGTAGTTTGAAATCGTTGTTTGAATATTTTGGACTAAATAATATTAATGTTTGAAATATATTAACATATAAAATTTATCTTAACTATGAAAAAATATTCGAACTCATTAAAGCTGATAAAAAACTTACAATAAAAACTTAAAGCAATTATTATTCAGACATTGGGTAGTTTACAGGCAGGGGTGAAAATTTTTCGCAAAAAAAACTTTAAAATAAGAAATTAATACTAAGTAAATTAACTGAAAATATTGGGTTCAAAAACTTAAACCTATTAAGTTTTTGAACACAATTTTGACCGTTATTTCGCAAGAAAGGTGTACTTTTAGGGGTTAATATTTCAGTCTTATCCAAAAAATATATCTTAAATATTAAACAAACTCTTTATGTAATGTAAATATACGATTTTAAAGCAAAGATATACAAAACATGTTTTTTTTCACGATTAAAGGGATGGTTGCTAAAAGGAATGAAAAATTAATTATAATATAATCATAAATCATGAATAAAACATTAAAAACATTTACTTTATCAAATGAAACACAATTAGTTAAGCCAGAATGGTTAAATCTGCATTTTTTCTATTTTCAACAAAAGGGGTGGATTTCACCCCTAAAATAAAAAAGCGCGATACGAGCGTATGTCACTTTTAAAGTAGAGGGCTTAACGTACTTAATCCCAAATTTTCATCCAAATCGATGGAGGTTCAACGAAATCGGAGGTTACACCTGATTTTTGCCTTCATTTACTGTACTAATAAAAAATTTTGGCAGTAAATGCAGGCCTTTATTGGTCTTCCGGTTTTTGCGTCTTGGGCAAACCACTCAGATTCTATTTGGTTTTTCTTGTCCTGGTAACTCAGATTCTAGTAATAAACATTTAATCACGTTAAAATACGATGTTTCTGTAGAGGATATACAAGGTTTGCAAGGTGCTCTACTTTGGATATGACCACACCAAAATGCATTCATCTTTTCGATCCCGATCCAACTTTAATAGAAATACGTAATAGTCTTCCGTAACAGTAATTTAAAACCATTATATTACATAAAAGTAGCATTAAAACTGTCGATATAATGAAAAATAATTTATTCATTTGGAAAAAAAAGTACTTACGCCGATACCCGCGCGATGAGCAAAATGCCACATGATGGTATACGGCGTAACAAACCTCCTCGTACGTGCGAATAGTGCACCCTGGCACAGTATAGCAATATATTGCTATACTGTGACCCTGGCGAGAAGTTATCTGTATTCAGGGGTGGGAGACGAAACAAAACTCAGCTACTGAAGAAACGATGGCCATAAACATAATTTTGACAAAATGACACGCGTTTTAAATTTACTGTGAGCAAAATGCTCATAGCGCGAGTGCTCGCGGGTTAAGTATTTCTTTTTAAAATTTGTGTATCGACGGCACTGGAACCTAGCCTTTTATGCATTATCACCGGTTCCCATTTTGAGTGCCGACGCCGGCAGTCGTTGTTTTAAATCTCGGCTGCCGACAGTATACTTACCGCCGGTTCCCATTACTGATATTTTTGGGAGCCGGCGCCGGTAGCGGAGGCACTTCCTTACTTAAATGTCATTAATTCAAAACTTTGACATATTAAGCTCCATACTCCATACTCCATACATTATCTGTCCAAGTTCCAACTCTTTATTAAATTGAAGGTTGATCATAATTGAATCTCTCTGAGGACGGCGGTTGGTAAAATATAACCCTAAACAATTAAAACCCTTCTACATTTCAAGAAAATATAAACATTTAAGTAAAACATTCTTGAAAAACAGAAGAGTTTCCATGGAATCATAAAAAAAACTTTTCTTCTGTCTTTTTTAATTTTAAATGGAATAAAAGAAGAAGGCCTTTGCCCAGCAGTGGGACACAGTGGGCCAATAATATTAACAGGAATTAATTAGGTACTTTAATTTATATTTTTTAACCGACTTCCAAAAACGAGGAGGTTCTATGATCGGCCGTATTTTTTTTTATTTCTGTTAATAAGACATTATTTTATAATAAGACAGGCATATGCCCATATGGGCTATATAAATGTGAAAGTGTGTTGTCGTTCTGTCTGTCTGTCTGTTACCTCTTCACGCCAAAACCGCTGAATTCTTTTTGCTGATTTTGGTATGGGGATACTTTGAGTCTCGGGAAAGTACCCAGAAAATGTACGGTTTCCACGCGATAAACGATTTTTGGCACAATAAGTAATAAATAGAAATTATATAAATAATTATTATTGTTGTGTTAAACATGCGTCACGTTTAAACATGCTTTGTCATGGTGACTAGTGATTCACTGATTAGTGATTACTATGGAGTAATAGCAACTGAACGCGTTTGTTCACATTTCTATCACTTTACCGTTTGTTTATTAGAATTTTTATTAAAATATTCATATGTTTTCATAAGCTTTTGTTCTAATGAATAACTCATCCTAAGTTAGCTTTACTTAAAGGAGAAAAAATTTGGGAATTTTTCAACTTTCTGACTAATGCTGTTCTTGAGATACAGTCTGATGATCTTACACGTACAAACGGATGGACAGCCGGACAGACAGTGAAGTCTTAGTAATAGGTTTCACTGTTTTATTCTTTGACTACGAAACCTAAAAATTAAGCAACAATAATAATTATATTATGCCTTTTTTTTTTTTTTTTTTTTTTTTTTTTTTTTTTTTTTTTTTTTTTTTTTTTTTTTTTTTTTTAGGAGGGGAAATGCATTACGCATCCCCCGCCCCCTCGGGGGAAAGGGGCAGGGGTATGTCGGACTCCCTCCGCAGAGGTTTACCGACTAAAACCCCCCCATGCCCTCGTCAACGCTACACGCGGAGGAACGCGGGATCGAAAACGCGCCGCGTCCTCCGCAGCGCTTGCCGCTTCCGGCACCGCATCACTGCAGCAGCCTATGCCGCCGCCAGCCTTCACCGAGAGGCTCCCCGGGCATCGGGGGAGCCTTTCTCCTCGGGACCTATATTGTGGGCGGTGATCCCCCGATCAGCCGCCCACAGGCTTAGGCTTCTACCTCCATAGCGGGGGCGACTTCACTCGCCCCGGCCTTATCAGCTCCAGGCCGCTTACGCGGCCGAGCCTTAGAGGGAGCCTTGCGCTTCTTTCTCGTGCCGGGCGGCTTGCTGGCTGCTGTGACACAGCCGTTAGACCCCAGCACGTGGTTGCTCTCTTTGCCGAGCTCGGCGCAGAAAAAGCAGCTGGGCTCCTCCGCGCAGTCGGCGGCCTTGTGCCCCGGCTTACCGCAGCGGAAGCAATTCCTGCTACGATCTACCGGGGACTGGCAGTTCGACGCCAAGTGGCCGACGTCAAGACATCGGTAGCACCGCGTTGGCCTCGCGGCCAGCAGCACCACCTTCGTCATGACCCAGCCTACCTGCAGCCGCCCAGAAGCCACCAGCTTCTTGGCAGCAGCCGTGGGGACGTGGAGCCACAAACTCCGAGCGCCCCTAGGACCCACCGTAATTCTGCCCGACCGGATGTCGGTGGCCGGGCAACCGCCTTCTTTTGCCGCCGCCTTGGTGACATCGGCGGCGGTCGCTGCGTCGTCCATGCCGGAGACTAGCAATTCGGCTCTATTGACAGGGCGGTCGATTCTAACGACGTCCCTGTCAAGGACGTCCCTCATCCTGGTGGCGAGGGCGTCCGCCTTCTTCTGGGCGTCCTCTCCGGTTATCTCGAGTATTCGGGCACCCGTCCTCGCTAGCCGGAATCGAACCTTGTTTCCCTGGCAGATTCCTACCTCTGCAAGGTCGATCCGGCTCTTCGCATCTTCTAAGATAGAAGCGTACGTCACGCTCTGGTCCACCCCCTTCTCCAACGTGAGAGTGATGGCGGCTGACTTGAGCGGACGTAGCTTCCTCTTCTTCTTTTTCTTTTTCTTCGGGACGGCTGTAGATGGTGTAGCCGCCCCCTTCTTCTTCTTACCCTTCGGACCCACCGTGGTCCAAGGGGTCTCTGTACGGGGGGAGCTGGTGTTCGCTCCCTCTTGCGCCGCCTCCTGAGCGGCCATTGACAGCCGCTTCTTCTTTTTTTTTTGGGCCTTTTTGCCCTTGGGCGCCGTCGACGCGGCAGGGGCCTCTTGCGGGGCAGCTGCTGCCACAGGCGGCTGAGCCTTCTTTGCCTTCGCCTTCCCGTCCGACGCCAGCGGTGGCCTCCGCTTCGGCTCCGGCAGAAGTCGGTCCTCCAGTCCGGCGAGCCTGGCGTTGAGCATATTGCCGAAGGTCTCCACGTTCGCACGGGAGACCTCGGCCAATAGCTCGCGCAGGTTTCCATCTCCGGCAGTCTGCGAGCCCTGTTTGCGCATCTCGTCCAGCTCCTGGCGTAGAACCGCCACTTGCTTTTCGAGACGCGCGTTCCGGGCCTCGAGCCTCTGTATCTCCTCTGATGAGGAGCGACTCCTCATCTCGGCGAAGACCATTGCGATGGTCGACACCGACTCCCTCAGGTACTTCTGGAAGGTTCCCTTAAGGTTGGCGGAATTCTTGCCGACCATCTCAATGGTCTCCAACGCCTGCTCCACAGTTTTGGCCAAGTCAGCGCCCGCCGTCTCCAACGCCTCTTCTCGCGCAGGAGATGAAGCGGGGAGCGCGGCGAGGGTGGAGCTCGTGTCCTTCCACGTCCTCCTAGCCCTTCGCGCTGCTTCGGCAACCTCTTCTTCGGCTTCTAGCCTGAGGGCTTCCTCCTTCTGCCTGTACTTGGCCTGCGCCTTAGCGTAGCCGACGTACTGGCCGGTTGTTGGTGGCCGGCCACGTCCCCTTTTAGGTTTAGGTGCCGTCTCTTTACTAGTAGACGGCCCTGCTTCGTCTTCAGCCAGTAATCGCCTCTTGATAGGCGTCCTCCGTCCGGTAGGTGCGGGCCGTCCCACGTCGTCCAGCGACATATTGCTACCGGACGAGTAGGAGACCTCTCTGTCATAGTCGGTGCGGCGGAAGCGGGATGGAAGGCCGGCAAGCACCTCATCCAGCCGACGCGCCGATTCCCTTAATGCATGATCCGTATCCTCTGTGGACAACGTCACTTCCTCAGATGAACAATCCCTAGCCGGCGCGGTTAGGTGCGCCGGCTTGGGATCAACGCGCTTTTTAGCGCCACCCTTCTTCTTCACCGCCTTAGCGGCCCCCTCGTCCTTCCTCGCAGAAAGTGGCCCCTCCGTATACGCGGACCGCCCGTCACTCGAAGGCGACGTATGGGATTCTCCGGTCCCATCGGGACCGGGACCCACCCGGAGATTATTTTCTTTGCTGCGACCTTCCATCATACAAAACTCCGACACCCCGGGTCGCGGGCCCTTTCGTCACACTGTGGGCGCAGCCAAGCACACACACACTCACACACGCATACCGGCGTTCAGCCACCCCCCCCGTGTCCCCGTGAAAAGCTCACGATGGCACAGGGGAGGTGCCCAGGGACACGAGCGTGGACGGACCGGCATCGCCCCCAATTATATTATGCCTAGTGCCTACTCAGTGATTATAGCAATTTTAATATAAAAATATTAATAATTTAAATAAAGAAGGAATAAATACCTACCTATTATGCAAGAATATTGCAAGAAAAATCACCAATCGTATTTTGATACTGTATATTTTACAGGCATTTAATTTACAGGCACAAAATTAAATTGATAATACCATTTTTGTTTATTATCAAAACGTTCTTCGAAATAATTGCTATTCACGTTTTATTAAAATAAAGTTAAAAATGAATTTCGTCATTACTCATAGCTCAAAAATCAAAAGATATTCTAAAGAGTAAAGACTAAATCCCACCAAAAACATTTCATGTAAATTGTTACCTCGATGACCACAAAAGGTTTGCCCTGTGAAAAAGACATCAGATTTAATGTGGAGCCAAGCTTGTGAATATACGCGGCCTAACTCTATCGACCCTAACTCCAACAAATTCTACATATCAGAAAGTATGTATGGCTTCGCTGTTTCACTACCGTCGCGTCGTGGAGGTGACGCGAATATTAATTAGTTTCTGATCTGAAGTAGGTAAGTAACGAAACAGCCAAGCCGTCTATCTCGAAGAGACAGACTGTCTGTCTGTCTGAAAAATGTGCGGTTCCCGCCCGATAAACGGAATGGAACTGCGGCCGTCATCTAGTAAGGGAAATACGTACAAAATGACAAATACGGACAAAATGACATAGTGCCCTTATTTCAAAATTGGGGGGTTTTTGATACGTTTCCGCAATTGTATCATGTGACGGCAGTCACATTAACAATCCTGCCAGACTTTGAGCGCCATTCTTACAGTTGCGCCGGACTAAGCAGATCAAACGTGTTTCTCGCCTTCAGAAGTTTATTTAACAGATGATTTTCTCCTGTTTACTGGCGAAGTTATTCGCTGTCATCTGTTATTATCTGTATTAAAATCGATGAACTATGCTACCAGCCAGTGATTTCTATGAACTTTATTGCAATAATTAGATTATTTGATGGAATTTTAATATTTATTTGTTTTTGGTTACATTTGGACAAAATGACATACACATAAAATGGACAAAATGACATACCATGTACAGTGTTTCTGATAGTTAACATTTATTAACCCCCGACAAAAAGAGGGGTGTTATAAAGTTTGACGTGTCTGTCTGTCTGTCTGTGTGTCTGTCTGTGGCATCGTAGCATCCAAACGGGTGGACCGATTTTGATCTAGTTTTTTTTGTTTGAAAGCTGACATGATCGAGAGTGTTCTTAGCTATAGTTTATCATCATCAGCCTGCTCAGTGCTGGAAAATCGCGGTTCATCTAGTTCGTGAAGGGCTGATTAGCAACTTGCAGTCGTTTGGTAGGCTTTAATATTTTGCATTCTAGTTCGTGACATATTTTATGAATATATACACATTAATGGAAAGTTGACCTGGTGCTGCAGCATCACCTGGTAATCAATAGGAATTAGGATACCCAACTCCTCACCAACTTAGAGCAATGGCTTCGTGTTTGGGCTCATTTTAATTGCAACAACTAGTAAGACGCATTACTTTTTAAAGTTGTTTGGCGGGGGTTTTTTTTAATTTCTTAATTTAATTTTATTATTTTGTTAAGGGGATATGCCGCGAAACTACGAAAGAAAAACTAATCGGCAGTCTTGGAGCCAAGAATCCATGAGTATGGCCATAGTATGGCTATTGAATCACGGAAGGGAAAAAATGGGATGGGAATTGGCAGCAAAATCATTTGGTTTCTCAGGCGACGCGTAGAAGACATGCACTCAATATGAACAAAACCTTGAATTCTAACTCGTAGTCTATCTCTAAACTCTAAAGGATTAGGAAGAATCTCAAACGATTTAATTATTGTGAACTTTGTTCTTAAAGATACGTGTATCTCATATTGTCCATACTATATGGACAAAATGGTTTTTGTGATTAGTCATATTTTTTCTTTTTGTATGTTTTATTATAGTTCCTACTTAATTAAAAGACTGTATTACTGATAGTCAATGAACCTAAAGATACCTTTAAACGGTTGAGACTAATTATAATGTCTTTAAATAAAAAAATATGATGGAAAAACAAAACACCCTGTCATTTTGTTCGTATTTCCCCTATACCCTAAAATCTAATGAGGCTTGAGCGTCTAGACTCTAGTCTCTCAACCCAAGATAGATTTTCTTGGCGCAAATGTACTAGGAGAGCCGACCCTGCGTAAAGTGGGAATGAGCTAAGAAGAAGTAAAAGTAATTGATTGAGCGTCTAACTCTAGTCTCTCATAGTTATTTATTTCGTTTTGCCGTTTTTGACGTGATAACGTCTTGTAATTCGATATGGGGTGCGCGCCCGAAAAAAATGATAGTTCATGCGGCGTTACCTCGCTGACAGCTCTGAGGCGTTCCATTTACACTCTCAAGTCTCTCAACAACCGTAAGGCCCACCTGGGCCGCGCTCTTTGTTTCGATTATATTACTTATTTCGATGACTTAGACTTTAGAGAATACTTTTGTATGAAGAAGTTTGGTTAGTTACCTTTGATACATTGACCACACTCTGAATGAAAAATAAATAAACAATCTGTGAGCTATTAGAATTATTTCGGCTATTCAAAATTGTGCTCTATTTCCTACGTGTCAAGGTATGACTTAATATATGAAGAATAAAGTATTCGTTTATTTCTTCTGAACAAGTCACTAATTATAGTTTCGAAAGTTTATAATTGAGAAACTAATATCACATCGGACTATATTTAGTATTCTATATTATGATGGCTTGATAGATAGAAAATTTAACATATATTATAATGTAGTTCACACAAACATAAAATATGTATTGTATGTAAGGATATTACATTAATTTTACAAAGAGGGTAGGCCGGGCGCCATTTTTTTTGCACATTGACCTGCCAACTTTTTTGCATAGATTTTTCCCGGAACTGAGGGGTTAAGGCTATGGCGTTGTCACGTTCAACTATCGTCAGTAAACCGACTTTACAGACAACCGATTTTTTTTTCAATTTTATCGCTAGTTTGGTAGTAATGCTTTATTATATTGCCACTCATACTTGTATTTTATATTTTGATTTTTGATACTAAGTACTCGAGTTAACACAATAAAATCTATACCATCGTATACCAAAAAAAAATGCCTACTAGATAAATGTCATGAGTCATGACTCACGATAAACTTTTTTTAATTCGGCATAATTTATATGCCAATTTTGGGTGATTATTGGGTATTGGAAAACGCATTTATTCCAAAAACGTTAAATCGTTTTCAGTTTTATTTAGTGCGACCGCACATTGGGGACACGACAGTTTTTAGACAGTCTTGTTTCACATAGACGAGTCAGTTTTACGATTAAAGAGAAACAGTTGTGTCTACCACATGGCGCATATCAAGACGAAATGTGGCTCGGATCAGACTGTTCACCGCTAGACAGTTTTGTCGTTGATGTGCGCGCTCGCATACACTTCAAAGGGAAGCCGACAGTCGTTAGTCAGACTTGTCACCTGGCAGTTCTTACTTCCTGTACGCAGACAACTTTGTCTATGAGACGTTTTGTTTCAAATGTGCGCATCTAGTACTTTTATTATGCGATAGTCTGTCTTAAAGCAGTCGTGTCTCAGGTGTGCGGTGGCCCTTACGGCGTAACGAACACATAATATTAGGTATATGTGATATCGTAGATATCATTCGAATGTCATTAGCTTTGTCCACACTGTGCCTTTTTCTGTTCGTCAAGGGCATGCGTTATAGCGCAGTCAACAGCGAACGTTAGGCGTGCCCGCGACGCATGCCCTCTGACCGTCCAAAACTTTCGCTTTGTTATTAAAAAAGACAGTTGGCGTTGCGTGCTTTGACTAGGGAATGCAATACCGGGATACCGGGATCCCGAAATACCGGGATCCCGCATGCATTTTGCGGGACTAATCCCGGTCGAAAATTTTGCGGGATCCCGCGGGACTGGCGGGATTACAAAGAAATGTGATTCATACGTGTAACTTTGCGCGCGGGGGTGCGTGAACTGGCTACAGACAGCCCGCTAAACAATGTACCTTCAATTCACCTATAATTCGCTTTAAATGACAATTGAACCAACCAGCGTGGATGCTGAGCGAGCTTTTCCAGCTGCTGACTACCTTGTGTCGAATATCAGGAACCGTTTCGGAATCTTTGGATACAATTTTTACCTATACATATTTCGAAAAAAAAATTGATAAAAGATGAAAATAAATCAGCTAGTTTTTTTAGTTACCTTTAATTATTATTATTACGAAGCCATTTCCAAAAAAATGATTAGTTTTTCTTTAATTTTTTATAAAGCCTGAAGTATGGAGGTGTTAATAAACCCTCGAAAAAAGTGTCCGACAAAGTTTGTTTTATTTGAGATTCTAAAAATAAAACGGGGTCTATCAAGTAAAGTCATTGTAACGATTTATTTTAAAAGTTTATGTCCACCCAGCGGGATCCCGCAAATACCGGGATTCAGCGGGATTGTGATGGTTCAATCCCGCAAATACCGGGATTGAAATTCTCTTGCGGGATTGCATTCCCTAGCTTTGACGTATTCAATTATTGAATGCGCCAAAGCGAAAGTTGAATGAAAGAAGATGACGAAAATTGAAGACGAAAGCGCATAATGTGGACATAGCTATTGGTCATCAATCATCATCAACATTGTTTAAAATACATTTAGTAGGTACTTGATGACGCCCGCAATTCTGTTGCGCGGGTTTTTCACGCGGGAACGGTAAATTTTGCCGGGAAAAAGTATCCTATGTCCCGGGACTCAAAGTATCACCATACCAAATTTCAACAAAATCGGTTCAGCGGTTTGAGTGTAAAGAGGTGGTATCCGTTCAAACTTTCTACTAAAATTGACATTCATTCTAGTGAAGTAGATAAATTCTTATCAACTTCTAGTAGCAAATAGATAAAATTCGTATAATATATCTAGCATTTTCTCGCGGATCTTTTTAATACTACCGAGGCCTCGTCAAAGGCAAGTAGTATAGTAGCGCCGAGTTTTAGTGAGTTCTACATATCCGCGACCTTTGACCTATCCGACTTAAAAAAGGTATTTGATTTTTTTAAATTCGTTTTAGTCACTTATGGAGTTTTTAGCGGAGCACCTTTCCTGTTCCTGGCGTTTCGACTACTAATTTGCAGTGGTCGTGGTTCCGGGCGAGGCGAGAGCTTGCTGATGTCATTATAAACCCAAAGATATATTTTATCAAATATCAATTATTAAAGATCGATTCTTCTTAGATCGATTCTACCTATAATACCGCTACTGGAAAGAAGCAGAAACGTCGGTTAGAAAACTGCTCCGCGCCAAAACTCGTAAGTGCATTATGTTACATGTTTATATTCGTGTAAACATAAGAAATAATTTTGTAAGCTTGTGTAATATATTAATCAATATGCATATTGCATATACGCAAAATATATTGCAAATTTTTAAGATAATGTGAGAGATTGCCGGTTACATAAAAAGGCTTTAGTGGCACGTCATCTCTATGCAATGTTATCACTGTTATCGGCAAAGGTGAATGATCGAGGATTCAAAGTTCAGACAATGCGTGCAGCAAAGTAGATCGTATCGCGTGATAAATTCGCTCTTTTCATGCGATAAAGCCTTTACTGTGGCTCGATTTGTATACCTCAAATGTCACTTCGACGGGTTTATTCTGAATTCAGATGCATCGAATGCCGCTAAGAGGGCAGGCGACAGCCTTTGCTTTTATCGTAAGCACGATGCGAGACATTCACATCTCACATCGCATGCGATCGTGCTTACGAATTACGATAAAAGCACAAGAATAGGGCCCCAGGATGTGTCACATGCGTCTACCAGGTACACGACATGAAAGAGTAATGCCAGCAGGGGCCCGATTCTCAAGCGTCAAATGGGGAGTTTTAAAAAAAATAATACAACAGACAAAAATCGGCCAAAAATAATAACTTTCAGATAAGGCGGTTTTAAGATTTTAGTTATAATAGTATATTACTTAATTTTTTAAATAGCATATTTTTTCGTGACTAATAGACTATTTACTAGTATAAAATTCAAAAATATGTGAGTTAGTATCTTTGTGTCCGTTTTGTTACCATAATCAAAGAATAATAGAAATAAAACTGTAATATATTTTGAGACTCTGGCGTACCTATGTATTGAAATAATACAGTTCTTTAACGTCATGTACATAAAAAATTAAGACACTGCACATTTTAAAATAGATTAGACAATCCAATTTTTATTTCGGGTTCCAAAACTACATCTGTTTTTTATAGTACTTTCTCAAACATTGAGCTGTTTAAAATCTAAATGCAATTAAAAACGCAAAATATTAATTGTTTTAACTAACACACGAGACATATCTCATAAGATAGAAATTTACGTCAAAATCTTAAAAATACCTTTAAAAAATTCAGGGACAGTAACAAAACCGACAGTAACAAAATTTTAAGGCATAGTGTACAAGACCTTAGAATTCAATATTATATTAAAATTAGCAATTATTTTTTCTTAACTCCTTTCGTATATTCTAGCTTCTGCCTCGGCTGGATTCAGTTCCTATAAGTTTTTCTTTTTTTATTTAATCTTCGTAAAATTTTCCTTAATGTACTCTGGATTTTAATTTTTTAACCTCTCCCTATACCTATTTGTAAAATAAAAATTTTAAACAAACTATCAGCTATCTTTAACTTTAGAAAAAATGTATTTAATCGAAACTTCTTAGATAATTTATCACCATGCAAATTGTGGATTGTGACTAGCGTGTATGACTAGCTTTGTGCTTTCGGTTTTGTTACTTTGCCGGTCCGTCTATATGTTACCCTGTACGCAGTAACAAAACCGAAGTAACATAATGCGTCTACCTAAGGCTTCTTACAGACGAACGGCATGTGTCGGCGGCACGTGTCGGCGGCAGTCGGCGGCAGTCGGCGGCAGTCGACGGCAGCCGACGGCAGCCATTGACAGTTTATGACGCTTGCAGAGGGCCTACCACGACCTTTCCTAAAACTATCATGTTTCCAGAACACTTTGTTGTAAGATTACAACAACATTACCGTACTCACTTTTTAAATATAATTTTACTAAAAAACAGTAAAAAATGCAAAACAATGTTAAATCCGCTGTGAAATATCAACTTTTTTAAGATCGCTAGCTTGACGATGAAGTAATAAATTCTTATCTGTCAAACGATGTCGGTTAGTAGAGGTGGTGGTAGGCCCCCAGTTGTGATGTACCCCCGCAAGGTAAGCGTCCACAGGTCGGTATCGTACGCAACGGACATCTCGCATCAAACGGATATTTTTTTCACAGTACGTCCGCTGAATCGGCAGTGTACGGATTTTTAGTCTAGTAAATGAATGCTCAAAAGGGGGGTATGGATGGAAAAGTCAAAAGCAGAAATGTTGACTTAAGAACTTTGTTTGGACTAATTTGAAGATACAGTGAGACGTACTGTAAAAAAAATATCCGTCTGATGCGAAACGTCCGTTGCGTACTATACCGACCTGTGGACGCTTACCTTTACGCGTTACGTCACAACTGCAAGCGTTATAAACTGTCGACGGCTGCCGTCAACTGCCGCCGACTGCCGCCGACACGTGCCGCCGACTGCCGTCGACTGCCGCCGACACGTGCCGTCGTCTGCCGTCGACTGCCGCCGACGCGTGCCGCCGACACGTGCCGTTCGTCTGTAAGCGCTCTTACATTTAAAGACATGTAAAACTTTTTCTGTTTTACGCTGATTCAAACTACACACACTTACTTTTAGTTCAAGAATCAGTCTATCTTTACAAACTACATATTATGTTACAAATAAAGATAGTAAAAAGTATCAAACAGTCGTAACAAACCTGACCATCAATTTTGGTCCATTCCAACTGGTTGCACATTTCTTTGCACCACCGAAAAAATTACTCAGCCAAGCCGTATTAAAATGGCCCATCGTACTGAATATTAGTTTCGCCATAAACAGAACACAAAAAAAAATTATGGTAACAAAACTGAAATGTCCGGAAATAGCATATTCCGGGGACAACAGATAACTGCAAATTTAAATGGATTAAAGTAGACTTACGCTTTAAATTGAGCCTTAGGGCCGGTTGTTTGATCACTAGTAAAAAATAACTAATAGTATCTGTAACCATTAGTTGACTGTAGTTAAAGCTTGACCAGTCGTTAAAATAGAAATACGTTGTTTCAACTGATTTTTGACTTTAGTTAAAAGTAACAATCGTCAATTGTGTTGCTATTTGAAGGAACATGGGAAACCCAAAATTCTGCCGGGAGATTTTTTTTTTACTACTGGTAACATCTGGTAATATTGAAACGTCGGCTGTAGTCTGTAGAGAAACTTTTGCGCTCACGCACAACCATTGTTCAAAGAACAATAGCTCTTAAAGTATTTGACATACGGACGTAATTAAAATGTTGTGTTGAAGCTTAACTCAAATTCTTTGAATATAATATTGACCAATAAAGATAGGTTATGGCACTGAGGTAGTAAGTAGTACGTAGTACATACTCTTTTTGAGGTAGTAAGTAGTACGTAGTACGGCTCTTTTTGTGCAAAAATACAATAGTTTTAATATTGCACGTGTTTTCTCTATTTTTTAGAAACTTTATTACTTATTCAAACTTTTTGCATAAAAATACCCTTTTTGTGTTTTTTTCAGTGTAGGCTATTTAATTAGCTTTTACTTATTAAGGTTATTTTACGACAATAAGACGAAACCTCGCAAAGAAAGAATTATGCAAGCCAAACAGATCTCCAGAACACTGCCAAATATTTCCAATCGCATAAGACCTTAAAGTTAGCAGTCTACGAGTAGTCTACTGCGCTCACTGCATAATTTCTGAAATATAAATATAGGGCAAGTTTTATATTTATAGTAGGTAATGAATTGGCAGCTTTTTGATATGATTAATGGGTTTCAATATATTTTATGTAATACAGCACTGTTGTTGTTGGTACCTACTTACCCATTTAGTAAATAGTACACAGTAATACAATATTCCTAGTAGTTGGTCTCTCCAATGTAGACTTTAATTTCAGTAAATATCCAAAGTACTGTTTCTTTGGACATTCTAAACCTTTCGAAAAATTCGACTTCATCCCAATAGTCTACGAGTATAGCAGCTAGCTGCAAATGTTTTCGGGCAGCATGTTAAAACGTATTCTAGAATAATCTCTTCATCAACGCGACTAGATATTATCCGCTACAACAAACAAATCAAACTAATGGTCAATGTTAACTACGCAGTCCGAGCGTATATCTTATTTAACAATTTGTCAAAAACTTTAACTACAGTTAGCTTAACTATCGATTGAAAAACAACATTTTGTATTTTTTAACCAATAGTTAGTTTAACTAACAGTTTTAACTATTAGTAACCTTAACTAGCGATCAAACAACCGGCCCTTAAAAGTAAAGAACATGGTTCATTTAACAAAAAAAGACGGGTTGCACTCCGGGAGTGCCGGCAGAAGTGAAAACTTGATTATTAACGTTGTGCATTTTTTAACCCATTTTTTATGAAAATCGATTTAAAAAAAACGATCATTTTAATTGATTAATCGAAACCCTTACAATCGATTAAATTTTAACCCATTTTTTATGAAAATCGATTTTAAAAAAATCGATTTTTTTAATTAATCGAAATCCTTATAGTTGCGTGTGTACGGTGTAATTATACGGCTATTATTGAACCAAAGATTTCCTTTGGTAGGATTGGTCCTTATGGTCCAAGGATGGATTTAAGATGTGGAGCGACCGCGATTTTTGATGTTAGTTTTTTTTAATTTTAGCAGCTTCTGCTCTGGAGGAAAATAGAGTCTCAATCTGTATAGAGGCATTAATTATGGTACTATTCCAAGTTCGGTACCATATTCGGATGACTTAAGAATGCTAAATTCATTTTAGGACTCATATTTGCACGATAAAGATGTTAAACAACGTAAAAAGAAGAAGAAGAAGCACTATTTAAACGCGCTAATCTTAGTATGAGTCAGTAATTACCAGTCCGATTTAAAAATTCTTTCAGTGTTAGATAGCCCATTTATTGAGGATAGGCTAAATTTTATTACGCTAAGACTAATATAAGCGAAGAAATAGAGGAAAAATATGAAAAAAAACGGAGGAAATTATTTGAAAGGGCTTATTTCACGATTTTTTCAGCATTTTTTATGTTATTTGGCACAGATAAAAAGTAGGAACGTGAAGAATCATAGGCTATTTATTGTGGACTAATTTGTCTGTGAAATATCTAATTTACGCGGGCAAAGCAGCACGGAACGTCTAGTAATATTATAAAGCTGAAGAGTTTGTTTGTTTGAACGCGTTAATCTCAGGAGCTACTCATCCGATTTAAAAAAGTCTTTCAGTCTTTGATAGCCTATTTATCGAGGAAGGCTGTAGCCTATATTTATCACGCTAAGACCAATAGAAGCAAAGATACAGAGAAATATGTGAAAATAAAGCTGAAGAGTTTGTTTGTTTGTTTGAACGCGCTAATCTCAAGAACTACTGGTCCGATTTTAAAAAATCTTTCAGTGTTTGATAGCCTATTTATCGAGGAAGGTTATAAGCTATATTTTATCACGCTAAGACCAATAAAAGCAAAGATACAGAGGAAAATGTAAAAAAAACGGGGAAAATTATTTGAAAGAGCTAATATCTCACAGACTACTGGAGCAATTTTTATGTTATTTGACACGAATATATAGTAGACTACGTGAGATATGGGTTATTAATTTGTGAAAAATATACGGTTTCCGTGAAATTTCAGATTTACGCGGACGAAGCCGCGCGGTACGTCTAGTAATATTAATATGTTTATTGCTCCATTCATCACCATGTCTTTGGCATGCAGAATAATGCGGCTATCAGCCTCCTTATATTAATTAAGCCCTGTCAACAGCGTTTTCGTTGGTTGAAAATCATAATATAAGTATTCTATATATTTTTTTTACTATATTTTATCTAAATATTATTCAAAAACTGGCATTTAAACATTCGATTCAATCGAAAATGATACCAAACTCGCCTATATACCTAAATCCCACGCAGTTATTGACCTCATACCTTGTTAAAGCTAACCCCCCCGCCCCCCCTCCCCCACCTGCATGAAATATTCAGGTGGCTCCACATCGTAAACCCATCTTAGGGATATAAAGATCAATCCTACCAAAGGAAATCTTTGGTTCAGCAAAAGCCGTATTCCTCGTTTTTTTGTCTTGTACGCACACGACTATTACAATCGATTAAAAAATATGGACAATAAAAAAAAATAACAATCGATTGTTCGATTAATCGATTTCGATGTTACAACACTACTCTCCAACCGTCCTACGTTTTTTCCTTGGTTTTTCGATCAGCATGAGAATCTGACGCGAGTTTCACAGTTTTTACCCATCCCACAAAAGTGATCAACGCCGCTAAAGAAGTTTTCACTTCAAAAACAATAGAATATGTCAAGTAGTTCCAGAAAATTTTAATTTGAGTACTTAATTCAGTTGGAAGTTTGAGATTGTAAATTATATCAAATGTAAATTATATCACCATAATTTCTTTTTTCTTTCTATTTGAATTAAGTTTTTCATAAACCAAAATAAAGTACAAATAGGTAGACACTCTTTCAGTTACTTTATAAATAAATACCAATAATGGTTAAAGTTTTTAATAAAGTAAATATTAAAATGAAGGACATGGCAAAATGGCTGTTGTATTATTTTTTTGAAACTCCCCAAATATCGTTTCTATCGCAGGGTATCAAAGATGCAGTGGTAAGATAAAAGTGCAGATTTGTTTCACGAGCAAGCAAGACGGCCTGCAAAACTACATTCGAAACTTGAGAATTGAGCCTCCGATTAGAAAACTAAATGAGAAATCTGTCAAGAAAGTCATGACAGGCGGGAAAATTTTTAAATGAAATAAAAAATATGAGAACTTTATTAATTCGTGATAAAAATGTGCAAGGTGACAATATTTAAAATGTAATTAGCGTTCTCTGTGAAAATACAAAGAAAAAAATACACCATAAAAGCGTGATTACGTTTAGAAAATTTTCCCGCCTGTCATGACTTTCTTGACGGACTATAGAACACGCATATTTAGAATTTGGTTTGTAAATCAATGTTGTAAGCGCACCGTGCGACTATATAATATTATATCACCACTTTTTAAACATATGATTAGATAAGTACAGTATTGATAACAGATTATTAAGATAATATATATTATAGTATTGATAGAGAAGTGGATACTGTATCTGCAGTTGTATTTAAAATATTATTATTACGAGTATTAACAATATAAATTATTATTTTAGAGCTTATAACACAATTTGTTTCAAATTTTTTAGGGTTGGCAGGTTTTGCATGATATAACTGCCAACCTTGGAACCATTGTTAATAACTGAAAATAAACTGTTTAATTTATTAAGTCCTGAGTACCTTCCACTTTTCTGCTACATATAAACAAGGAAAATGATAAGACACGAACAATGATACAATCTTTAGTTAGCTTACTAAGTATCTCTTTTACGACCGTACTCAGAGACATATTATATTTTAATGATTACTTGTTGAGTATAGAAAAAACACCAAAAACTTATATTGCGAGAAGTTTCCTGCGATAAAAATTAGGCAATGTGTTTAAAATCAACATGATCATCAATCAAACCAACCTGTCGGAAGTCTGTTTAATGCTTACAAACAAATAAATCGGCCAAGTGCGAGTCGGACTCGCGCACGAAGGGTTCCGCACCGTTATAAAACGAAAATAAATAAAAAATTGTGTTTTTTGTATGGGAGCCCCCCTTAATTATTTATGTTATTATTTAATATTAAAGTACATAGGCTGCTATTTATGTATCCGGAACTGGCCACTTACAAGAACAATATTTAAAAAGTAATTACAACATTTGAAAATAGAACTCTTTTGTTGAAGAATACATTTTGTTTCATGTGACTGTCAATTATTTTTCCATTGTGGCGTCATTTTGAAAATTGCGTGTCTTCATTTGCCATGGATTTAACGCGTGAACATTTTCGTGCAATGATTTACTACGATTTTCGGCGTGGGCTAAATCAACAACAGTGCTTTATTCAACTCACCGCAACTTTTGGAGATGAAGCACCATCAAAAACCACTGTTTATCACTGGTACAGTGAGTTTAATCGTGGGCGGTCTATGCTCACGGATGAAAATAAAGAAGGTCGCCCAAAAACAGCTGTTGTCCCACAAAATATAGATGCTGTGCGGGAACTAATAAAGCGTGATCGTCATGTTACATATCGCGAGATAGAGGCGTCCTTAGGCATAAGTATGACGAGCATACATAAGATATTACACGAACATTTGGCTGTAAAAAAATATGTTCGCGTTGGATTCCGCACAACTTGACAATCGATCAAAAACGGGCTCGTGTCGATTGGTGCAAAAAAATGATAAAAAAATACAACCGTGGTACGTCAAAAGCCGTTTATAATATCTACACAGGTGATGAATCTTGGATCTATGCATATGACCCCGAAACTAAACAACAGTCAACGGTGTGGGTGTTCCAAGATGAGCCGAAACCAACAAAAGTTACTCGTGCAAAAAGTACTTTGAAGCAAATGGTCGCCTGTTTTTTTGGAATTAATGGACATGGCTACAGTGCCATTAGAGAATCGTAAAACGGTTAATTCTGAATGGTATACGACCATTTGTTTACCAGAAGTCTTTGAAGAAATAAGAAAGGACAACCGACAACGCAGAATCATATTACATACAATGCTAGCTGTCACACCTCAGCTGAAACAACTCAGTTTTTGGAGGGTCAAAAGATCGAATTGACTGGTCATCCGCCGTACAGCCCTGATTTGACACCTAACGATTTCTTTTTATTTCCATACGCGAAGAACAAATTACGTGGTCAACGTTTTTCGAGCCGCGAAGAGGCTGTTGATGCGTTCAAAATGCACGTTTTGGAGATACCTCAATCAGAATGGAAAAAGTGCTATGAAAATTGGTTCCAGCGTATGCAAAAGTGTGTCGATCATCGCGGCGAATATTTTGAAAAGCAATAAAACCATATTAAATGATATATGTTTGTTTCTTTTTTTAATTCCGGATACATAAATAGCAGCCCTCGTACACATATACTTGAGGATTTTGTGAAAATTACAAATGTCGACTACATTATGTTGCCATTATGGATAAGATAAAAAAATAACGTTTGTTGTAATGGGAGCCCCCCTTAAATATTAACTTTATTTTGTTTTTAGTATTTGTTGTTATAGCGGCACCAGAAATACATAATCTGTGAAAATTTCAGAAGTCTAGCTATAGCGGTTCTTGAGTTACAGCCTGGAGACAGACAGACAGACGGACAGACATCGAAGTCTCAGTAATAGGGTCCCGTTTTTACCCTTTGTGTACGGAACCCTAAAAAGCAACCCTTACCTTTTAATATAAAATATATTATTTGTTAGTCAAAAATCTCTATGTAACGCCGAAACTCTACAATATATCGTATAAGGCTCGATTTATAACTATTGAATATGCGTCCGGGCAAACGAGCAGTTTGGCCGCTACGCCGCGATATCATAAGCAATTATTGTAATAAATAATAATTAAACTTCAAAGACGTGAGTGGAAGAACCGGAATTGAATTTGAAATTGAAGAGGGAATACGCTCTCTTCTTGAAGGTTTGCAGGTCGTTTGGGTCCGGCGTATGCAAAAAAAACGGCAGTTTTTTAACTGTTACTTATCTGTTTCTTCCACTCACATCTTCATTATGATGTTACGATTTATTTAAATAACGGACGCATATAAATCAAGCCTTAGGTTAGGTTAGGATAGGAACGCTTCAAGCGTTTGTCAAACAAACTACTTACAAAGCTGTACACTATCAAACTTTGACAAACACGCAAAATTTGACAAACAATTTGATCCTATCCTAACCTAACCTAAGGCTTGATTTATATGCGTCCGTTATTTAAATAAATCGTAACATCATAATGAAGATGTGAGTGGAAGAAACAGATAAGTAACAGTTAAAAAACTGCCGTTTTTTTTTGCATACGCCGGACCCAAACGACCTGCAAACCTTCAAGAAGAGAGCGTATTCCCTCTTCAATTTCAAATTCAATTCCGGTTCTTCCACTCACGTCTTTGAAGTTTAATTATTATTTATTACAATAATTGCTTATGATATCGCGGCGTAGCGGCCAAACTGCTCGTTTGCCCGGACGCATATTCAATAGTTATAAATCGAGCCTTATACGATATATTGTAGAGTTTCGGCGTTACATAGAGATTTTTGACTAACAAATAATATATTTTATATTAAAAGGTAAGGGTTGCTTTTTAGGGTTCCGTACACAAAGGGTAAAAACGGGACCCTATTACTGAGACTTCGATGTCTGTCCGTCTGTCTGTCTCCAGGCTGTAACTCAAGAACCGCTATAGCTAGACTTCTGAAATTTTCACAGATAATGTATTTCTGGTGCCGCTATAACAACAAATACTAAAAACAAAATAAAGTTAATATTTAAGGGGGGCTCCCATTACAACAAACGTTATTTTTTTATCTTATCCATAATGGCAACATAATGTAGTCGACATTTGTAATTTTCACAAAATCCTCAAGTATATGTGTACGAGGGCTGCTATTTATGTATCCGGAATTAAAAAAAGAAACAAACATATATCATTTAATATGGTTTTATTGCTTTTCAAAATATTCGCCGCGATAATCGACACACTTTTGCATACGCTGGAACCAATTTTCATAGCACTTTTTCCATTCTGATTGAGGTATCTCCAAAACGTGCATTTTGAACGCATCAACAGCCTCTTCGCGGCTCGAAAAACGTTGACCACGCAATTTGTTCTTCGCGTATGGAAATAAAAAGAAATCGTTAGGTGTCAAATCAGGGCTGTACGGCGGATGACCAGTCAATTCGATCTTTTGACCCTCCAAAAACTGAGTTGTTTCAGCTGAGGTGTGACAGCTAGCATTGTATGTAATATGATTCTGCGTTGTCGGTTGTCCTTTCTTATTTCTTCAAAGACTTCTGGTAAACAAATGGTCGTATACCATTCAGAATTAACCGTTTTACGATTCTCTAATGGCACTGTAGCCATGTCCATTAATTCCAAAAAAACAGGCGACCATTTGCTTCAAAGTACTTTTTGCACGAGTAACTTTTGTTGGTTTCGGCTCATCTTGGAACACCCACACCGTTGACTGTTGTTTAGTTTCGGGGTCATATGCATAGATCCAAGATTCATCACCTGTGTAGATATTATAAACGGCTTTTGACGTACCACGGTTGTATTTTTTTATCATTTTTTTGCACCAATCGACACGAGCCCGTTTTTGATCGATTGTCAAGTTGTGCGGAATCCAACGCGAACATATTTTTTTTACAGCCAAATGTTCGTGTAATATCTTATGTATGCTCGTCATACTTATGCCTAAGGACGCCTCTATCTCACGATATGTAACATGACGATCACGCATTATTAGTTCCCGCACAGCATCTATCTATTGGCGTAGCGTTTGACAAACGTGTTTGAATGTGTTCCGCTGTATCTGTTATGTAAACAAGATCTCATGATCTCAAACCGATTCTAGCTAATTGTTTGACAAACTTGTTTGATGCACGTTTGTACGTCTGCGCTGCTGTTTGATGAAAACGTAAATTACATTAAACATGTTTGTCAAACAAATTTGATCGCTTGCGGGGTACTTAACATAACGAACTCATAGCGTAGTTTACGTAGGTGCCGCGCCGTGGGCTTGGCCATATTATTATTATATTTCATTCTACTTTACCTGTAAGATTTTCAGTTTACAGTTAGTAAGTTAAAAAATATATTATTTAAAAATTAATATTATGAGTAGACCCGGTAAAAGTGTTTTCATACATAGTGTTCTCCACGTCTATCTCGCCTAATTTAAACCACTAATTGCTAAATATTTGCCCTTGACTTCGCTGCTCAGGCATTTCTGTATGTCCATGACTCAGTCTGAAGCTCCTTTAGTCCTTGAATATTTTTTTATCTCTCGCAGCCGGTTCAAGGTCAGTGACCACGCGAGTTGGCGGCTCGCCAGGCGATATTATACTAGCAAGTTCAAGACTCGCTTTCAATACGGTATAACACTATCATTACCATTTACTAGAATAATAATAATAATAAAACTAGGAAACCGCGAGGTTTGCTTGGAGTGTAATTGTAAATAAGTCAATGAAGCGCGATTTATAAGGCTAAGACTTAGCTATAAGATTTTTTATTTGACATTCAAATTGTAGGGCGGATCTATGTAGAGGGTAAAGCAATTAGCAAATTAAGCAATCACGGGAGTGTTTGTATATAAAACAATCTAGTGTAAATCTTTTGTAATAGTACTTTTTTTTAATCTAACCTAAGTATATTTCTTAAGGTCTGGCACCTTTAGAAATCTAGTTAATACTAAGTGTCTAAACACACTAGGCCGAGGTTCCGCGGCGGAAATTCCGCATTATTACGTCAGCAATGTCAAACGCATACAATAAAACGCGACGGAATTTCGGCATGGTGTGTTATCGGTTATTTAAAATACATAGCAATTTTCAGGCGGAATCATGCGGAAATTCCGCCGCGGAACTTCGGCATAGTGTGCTTAGACACTAAAAGGTAGAGCTAAAAAAATGTTAAAGTAGGACTACTTAATTAGGTAGATAGGTAGTTGGTTAGTGGTTACTGAGGTTTAGGTACAGGTGGAACAGAAATAAGATACCTATTTACTTATAATTACCAAAAATCTAAATGTTTGTAGGTTAAATTAGTCAAGCGGAAATTTTTATTTTTTAGATTTTGCTTGGATTAGAAAATACAATCAGGATACATATAATTCCCGACTCTATTTTCTTTGGCTCTTACTCTATATTATTGTTAATAATCGGCCAAGTGCATGTCGGACTCGCGCACGAAGGGTTCCGTAACGTAGAGCAAAAATAGGCCAAAAATTGTGTTTTTTGTATGGGAGCCCCCCTTAAATTTTTATTTTATTTAAATATTATTATTAATTATTAAAGTACACAGCCTACCTGTTGTCATCATTGATACCGAGCAAGAAATGTTGGAAAAATCACGTTTGTTGTATGAGAGCCCCCCTTAAATATTTAATTTATTTTGTTTTTAGTATTTGTTGTTATAGCGGCAACAGAAATACATTATTTGTGAAAATTTCAACTCTCTAGCTATTACGTGAATTTATTCTTGCGTTACAGCCTGAAGACAGACGGACAGACATCGAAGTCTCAGTTATAAGGGTCCCGTTTTTACCCTTTGGGTACGGAACCCTAAAAATTATTGAAAACCCATTTATTTATACGAAAAAAAAACGCATATTATCAAGCGGCAGTCGGCACTCGGCACGGAGCTATCGCGTAACGGTTATCTTGTAAGATATTTTTGCCGCATAAAACTAAACTTAGTACAACAGAAGTTGTTCCTGAATGCGAACGTGCTAACGTTACTTATACTCCGTTTACATGTTCGTTGTTTATCCATAGTTCATTGTACAGTGATTTTTTTATGGACAGTTAAGTTAAAAAGTTGTTTTTAAAATGGATTGCAAAGTTAGTTTAACACAGAAAAATCCTCAAGAAAATGCGAATATACTGTCGAAAATATTTTTATGGTGAGTTTGAATCTGTTTTAGGCACTAAGTTATATCAGAGACCAGACACACAGTTATATGAATACTGTTGTAATAAATTATTACGTGTGTGTTAGCGAGGTCACGACCATGGCCAAAATAATTTAATAATGAGTAATGACACTCGCCGTTCAATAACTAACTGCCGCACAACATTTAATGATGATTTTACATCAATTTAATGAAAAGTTTGAAAGACATAATATGGGGCTTATGTTATGTCAAAATCTTCTTTTAATTACAGTTAAGTAATTAAAATTCGTCTCTGAGTGCGGCAGTAAGTGTTTATTAACTGTCGTATTATACTGTTAAAGTAGCTACTAGCTTCCATATTAATTATTTTAATAATTGTCGTATAAATACACAGTCCAATTATTCTATTAAACTTAATGTAATGAAGCTCTCTCAGGCTATAATGCTACAATTTAAAATATCTTTCATATTTATCGCGAAATAAAGAATATCTCATCATACTAAAGCACATTAATATTGTATCGAGTTCAAATTTTTGTTTACTTACATTTAGATTTTAGATTATAATGAATGAAATAAAGTACTGTATATACTTTCTTTAAGATATTATTATGATCAAATATTTAATTAATTCTTTCCGTAAACAATAGATTTGTATTTTCTATATCTCATAGGTTTAATAAAACTATAATATTATCGAGAATGGACATTTAACAGCGTCGCGGGGGAGAATATAACTTCATAACATTTTGAAAATATATAATACATATTTTTAATTTGTGTTTTAGTACTATGTATTATATTCCAATGGGTACTCTTATACCTTTTTTTTACATGGGGAAATGCTTTGCGCATCCCCGGTGGATTGGGCCTTGGGGACATCGGCCGGGGTATGGTATGTGGGACTCCCCGTAGGCTATCCACGAAGGGAGCGAACTCACGGCGCGGTAATTTCCCGCGCCCGCCGCGGTTGCGGGCCCGCAACCTTCAACCCCATGGTGCTCCAGTCTCCACTCTCCGCTTAGGCATAGGTACGGGCACCATCAACCCACGACAACTCTACCAGCGGTTGTCCACGTCTCGCAGACCCATCACAGTGTGCATGGTATACATACTCATATACCTGCTTACAATAATGTAACATTGCAGTTGTAACAAAGATAAAGATTTGGCTACCTGAAGGCAAAGACACAGGATCCCCCTGGTTCATGAGGAAGTGTTCCTTTTAATATTATTACCTTCCTAAATTGTTTTTTATGTAAATGGAATTCATTGGAAGTGGGTCAAAAATCAAAATATTTTTTGAACACAAAAAATAATTGGAGGAAAAGCGAAGATGGATAATTTTAACGTCACTCGTGTCGATTCGTCGAAAAATTCGAAAGAATATTAATTCATTAATTATTTTCTTTGCACTTGTAAATGCAATGTACTGTCGAGACTGTAATGACGTCACTAATGTCAGTACCTACTACGAATAATTTAACGGATGCAATCAGAGACACTTAATGATGATTAAACTTTAATTTAATGGAGGGTTTGACAGATCATTATCTGGGCTTATGTCAAAATCTTCATTTTACAACATTATAACATAATCATAGATTTGTGCGTGACTTTTACATTGTGTGTTTTGATTCCAGGCGGTGTTTTCACTTATTTCATAGAGGTCGCAAGCAAGGTCTGACTATAGAGGACCTATGGCAGGCACAGAAGAAAGACATATCTGCCGACTTGGGAGATCGCTTAGAGAAGGAATGGCAGAAAGAAGTAGAAAAGGCAAAGAAAAATGACGTCCAGCCATCCCTAGCCAAAGCAATAGTCAGCTGCTTTTGGGTTGATTACATGATATGCGGTATTGGAATCGGCCTGCTTTTTTTGATCATATGGTGAATAATGTTTTTTATGTTATATTAAACAAATGATAGATCGACTTCGAAAAACCGAGCTGGGTTTTTCGTGATGATGATTTAGTTGAATTTGTATTTTATAATGTTGACATTTTACAAAAGCTGCTCACACACTGATGATACCTGGCTTGTTTTATGAATAGCAAATAATAGAACTAGGGATAAAGATTTAAAGTATTTTTAATTTTATACTATTGGACCCTAAGGACATTTTATGAAGTTTTACAATTTGCGGTTAAAAAGCAATAGCCGTTGGTAAAAAATTTGGCGGAAGCGAAAACCTTCCATACAATTTGGCATTGCCCTTTTTGCATAAAATAAAAGTCAGTAACCCGAGTCTGATTGGTGGACTAAATTATGGCCCTACTTTTTGAAACCTGTCCTCCCGAACCTTATTATCGAAGTATCGAAGGCATAACTAAACAAATATCGAATTTGATTCACCTTTTCCTGAATATATGTATTAGATAAACTAGATGACGCCCTGAATTTATTAAATCGATGAATTCGCTTATCACGCGGTAACCGTATATTTTTCAGGGATGAAAAGTATCCTATGTTCTTTCAGGGTATCTCCATACAAAATTTCATTAAAATCGGTTCATCGGTTGTGCGTGAAGAGGTAACGTAACAGACAAGACAGACAGACCAGCCCCCCTAGACAAGTGGCAGAACGCTAACGCCAACGCTACAAAATGTATGCGATTTGACGTAAGTCATCGCTTCGCTAGCGAATACTAATGTCAAATCCATACATTTCGTAGCGTTAGCGTTATCGTTAGCGTTTTGCCACTTGTCTACGGGGGCTGTTCGATACTGGTCGAATATTATAATATCATAATGCCTTGATTACACGTACTCGTTACACGATAGCCATGGGCTGAGGGCACTGTCTCGCCACTCTACTCGGTAACACCTACCGAGTAGAGTATCTTGCCCTTAGGCATGGGCGTACCCAGGTAGGGGCAGGGGGGGCAGCTTCCCCCCCCTGGAAGATGGAATAAACGTCAATTTTCCTGGAAAGTGGAAATAATGCCCGTAGGTGGTATCAATGATTATTATGTTGTATATTTCAGGCCAATGGTGACTTACTCTCTAGCCTTATTCATGGAATATTTCTCAAAGGAGAAGACAGCAGAGTCGTACAAGTATGCGCACATATACAATATTGTTTTGAACCTGTGTATTGCTGCCACACCTCTGCTGCTGGTCCAGTCGGAGTTCTACCTGGGATGCATTGGCATGAGAGTCAGGATAGCTTGCTGCTCATTGATGTATAGAAAGGTAAGGTTAATAAAACATTTTGAGAAAATAACGCAATGCACGTTGTCGAATTTGTGATGAGAGTCTGGTCAGCTTGCTCCTCATTGCTGTACAGAAAACGCAATGTACGTTGTACCTTATGTAACTAAATATTCCCCTAATTTCGTATGCGCAGAAATTCTATCACACACACTTATACAGTAAAAGCTATCCTATGTCCTTTTCAACTCAAAGCATTTAAAGCATGTATGTATGTAACATTGAGTCAGTGGGACAGAGGCTGGCGTCAGTGTACTGTGCTGACTTATAATCAATTAACACTATGGCAGTGCACTGACACGGCAGTGGACTAACGTCAGTTACTGACTCAATATAAATCTGCCTTTGTCCTTCCTATCGCTTTAATTTGAAATAGAGATCGCCCAATATTCGAAATAAATAATAAATTAAATAAGTTTTGACGATATTAAGATACTATTGTCAAAATATTGTCTTTATCCAATCTTTATCATATACCTACTCATAATTAAATTACAACTATATCTTAAAGGCATTATTAACTATGCTATAAATTAATAAATTAAGTTGGAAGTAAAGTTATAAAAATAAATTCTAATTAGTAATTACATATTGATTATTAATGTTCCAATGGATGTTGCTAAAACGAATTTAATTTTGTTTACTGTCTAATATTTGAATTAGGAAAAACCATTCGTCATGCATCATTAGAATCCGTCGAAGATCTATTTTCCTTAATAAATTGGCAAATCCAAACTATTGGTCCTTACATATGAAATTGGCGTTTTGTATGGGAGGAATATAAAGTCGATTTTTTTCTGTATAATATTATATTTAATTGATCAAAGTATGTACCATTGTTATCGATGCATTTTTGCCATCTTAAGGGTAGTTCGTTGATCCCTTTACTAAAAAAAACGGAAGGACGCGAGTCAATAAATTCTTTGAATGCGGTTTGGACTGCCACGTCAGTTTAATTTTTTTCCTTGTTATCCAAATTCCGAAAAAAAATGGTAATCTGTTGGAGCAAGGCCTGGGGAGTACGGTGGATGTCACAGACATTCCAATTGCAGCTCCTCCAGTTTTTCGGCCGTTTGTTGTGCAGTGTGTGGTCTAGCGTTGTCCTGAAGCAGCAGTGGCCTAGAGCGATTGACCAGCCTTGGTTGTTTAGCAGCTAGTTCTTCCATCATGGTGTACAGTTGCTGACAATAGATATCTGCCGTAACCGTTTGGCCAGAGTTTAGAAAGCTGTAGTGAACGACACCGGTACTAGTCCACCAAACACACACAAGTAACTTTTTCCGAGTAAATTTTCGGTTAGGGCAGGATTTGGCTGATTCTCCAGGGGACAGCTATTGCGACGAACGCTTCCTATTATCGTAAAGGATCCATTTTTCATCACAAATAATGATCCGATTTAAAATCCTTCATTATTGTCTCGGTTGAACAATGTATTATGTAACACAGCAGTCGACGCGTGTTTTCTGGTTTGCTTCACACAATTGATAAGGTACCCACCTTTCAAGTTTTTTTATCTTCCCAATTTGCAACAAGTGGATTAAAGCAGTTTTATCACTTACACCGAAGCCTGCTGCTAACTCTACAAAGTGGTTTGCGATGAATCCGCTTCCACAATAGCCTTTAATTCTTCATTATTCATTTTGGTCTCGGGTCGTCCACGGGGCTTGTTCTGAAGGTCGAAATTTCCAAAACGAAAACGTTGGAACCAAAACCGTACCGTGTTTTCTTTTGCGACACCAGCGCCATACACATTGTTAATTCTTCGTTGATTCTTCGAGCTGTTTCTGCAGCACTCGTGCCACGGTAGAACTCATATTCGTAAATAAAGCGATATTTCAATTTTTGCCCCGTGTATTATTTTCCTCTATGATGTGCGATATGAACGACTCCAAAGAAAAAAACATCAAGAAAAAAACAAATGAATGACTAAAACAATCATTCATTTGTTTTTTTCTTGATGTTTTTTTCTTTGGAGTCGTTCATAACCGTTTGGCCAGAGTTTAGAAAGCTGTAGTGAACGACACCGGTACTAGTCCACCAAACACTCACAAGTAACTTTTTCCGAGTAAATTTTCGGTTAGGGCAGGATTTGGCTGATTCTCCAGGGGACAGCTATTGCGACGAACGCTTCCTATTATCGTAAAGGATCCATTTTTCATCACAAATAATGATCCGATTTAAAATCCTTCATTATTGTCTCGGTTGAACAATGTATTATGTAACACAGCAGTCGACGCGTGTTTTCTGGTTTGCTTCACTCAATTGATAAGGTACCCACCTTTCAAGTTTTTTTATCTTCCCAATTTGCTACAAGTGGATTAAAGCAGTTTTATCACTTACACCGAAGCCTGCTGCTAACTCTACAAAGTGGTTTGCGATGAATCCGCTTCCACAATAGCCTTTAATTCTTCATTATTCATTTTGGTCTCGGGTCGTCCACGGGGCTTGTTCTGAAGGTCGAAATTTCCAAAACGAAAACGTTGGAACCAAAACCGTACCGTGTTTTCTTTTGCGACACCAGCGCCATACACATTGTTAATTCTTCGTTGATTCTTCGAGCTGTTTCTGCAGCACTCGTGCCACGGTAGATCTCATATTCGTAAATAAAGCGATATTTCAATTTTTGCCCCGTGTATTATTTTCCTCTATGATGTGCGATATGAACGACTCCAAAGAAAAAAACATCAAGAAAAAAACAAATGAATGACTGTTTTCGAAACTTAAATGTACCTTAATAAATGAATAAGGGAAGAGCACTAATGGCAGACACTTTAAGGAAACATAAAACATTTGAATGTTATAAAATATATAATTTATGAAAATAAAAGATTGATAACTTCTTCCATGTCTTCAGTAACTCTTACAAAATAAAACCATTATAATTATTCTCTAACAAATCAACAAAAAATTATATTATTGGTCTTTTTGTAAACTTAGTCATAAGAGCTAATAGATGACATCACAATAAACGAACATCACTAATAGTAGACACCAATATGAACTAATAGTTGACATAGAACATTACATTACATTTTACATTTTTCCTATTTATTAGGTCTTTATTTGCCGTTTTTCAAAAGATTTCATTTAGGTACTTCATCATAGTTACTACATGCATCAGAAATATTATCCACGTTGTCTCCAGATTCTATCCATTGTTCTTCCATGCTGAAACTATCTTTCCTTTTATTTTTATTTTTCATATTTTTTTCCTAGCAAATTTATTTTCAGTCTTTAGTCTCCATGCTTCTCTTGCTTCTTCTTTTTTCTTCTTTCTTTTCTCAGCTCTCCTTTTTCTTCTTTTTACTGCTAAAAAACTAAAGCAATCGATTTTTAGATCAGTACAAGGTGTAATATTAGACACCATGTAAATTTTTCGGTACAGTAGTTCTAATTTGTTAGTTTGTTAATAGAATTATATTTTCAGAGAATAGTGATGATATTTGCAGTAGAATAAACTACAAAATAACTTTAGTATGTATTGCAAAACTAAAAGATGAGATCCATGTAATCTATTAGGTTTTTTACATTTTCAAGAACTAATAGTAGACACCCTTTATATTGTTAGGGAAAATGGATAAAAAAATCATAAATAAACATTAATTAGTGTTTACAACATGACCATTAATCCAATGAAGTCAATAGAAATTACAAAAAATCTAATAAATGTATTCAAAACTTACGTGCAAAATTTCGCCTTCCATAACCTATTTGCTAAGAAATTGCTGAGCGCGTATCGACGCGGTCACATAGCTTACGAAAACGAATCCCATTTTAAAATTTTGTTCCCGAAGGCGTCCCTAATATATTGTCACATCAACAGATAGCTTGAAAAGCTTATAAAATTTACAGTATTGAGAAATATGTAGAGTACCTAATTCTTATTTTTATGGCATTTTTTTCGTAAGTGTCATCTATTAGTTCCGTGTCTAGAATTAGGTCTTTTCCCTTAAGTATATAAATTTGAATTTGGAATTCCTAACCAAAGAGGAGATATTTGAGATCAAAGTGGCCTGTACAACAAAACGCCAATTCCATATTATGTAAGGACCTAATATTATTATAATCCGCCCCCGTATCACGCATCTTGCGAGAGCAATGCGATAGCAATTATTGCGCGATAATTGCTCCAAAATCGCAATTTCGTTTCACGCTACAGCCAAAACAATACGATTGCAATCGAGCGCTATACATGACACCATTGTTTTTATACCCAGCAATCGCTCACGCGATTATTGCTAGTGGATTGTTGATCGCCATTTTTACGTGATAACCCTGGAAAGTATGTCTGTCTGTCTATATATAACTTGAAATAGTTTATTTTTAAGACAACTTTTTATTGAGGCAGATCTCAGGACAGGATTTTCTACAAATTCCCGATAAAGATTTATTTTTTATTTTATTAGATTTTGAAATTGAATCGTCAAGGACTGAACAAAACGGAAACCGGTCAAGTGATTAATTTGATGTCAAATGACGTGGGCCGTTTCGACTTGGCTGCCCTGTACCTGCACCACATCTGGGTGATGCCAATTTTGGTGGTCCTCGTGTCCTACCTAATATGGCAGCAAATCGGTTTGGCCACCTTTGCTGGTCTCGCAGTCATATTCCTGCAGACTATTCTCGTACAGAGTAAGTTGGACCGAACCAATATATTTTAATATAAAAAATGACATTGAGCAATTTTGGACGTGTTTTTAACGTTATCTTGACAATTCATCTGATAAAAACATACACACATATATAATATCTTCTAATAGCTACATTATAGCCTGAGCCATACAATTTTGTTATTTTTCTTAACATCGTGACTGTGATGGCTTAAACGGCTTACCATAATTTTCATTACTAAATACTTCTCAATTTACCGACGTTTATCAAAAATTACATCCTGTATGATAAGCTAATGAACCGTAAATATGTTACAGCTTATCTTAGTAACTGGCAAGCAAAGCTCAGAGGGAAGATAGCTAAACGTACAGACGAGAGAGTGAAGGTCATGAGCGAACTAGTCAATGGAGTGCAAGTTATCAAAATGTACGCCTGGGAAAAACCTTTTGAAAAGCTTGTGGAAAAATTAAGAAAGTAAGTTGAAAAAATCAAAAATAAAAACCGGTAATAAACCAATGCAACAGTTTCCTTACATTTGACCAGCGTGCTGGTCAGCACTCTCTAGACTAGCATGACTATATTATATAACGCGTTGTAGAGTTCACTACAATGAGTCTTAAAGGTGCCTCTTCTCAATCATCAAATCTCATCTACACTTGCCACCGACTGATTTGAATTGAGAAAATCAGCAGATGCATTCGCCGACGTATATAGAGGCTTTTTACATTTTGTAGAGCTATGCTTACCTGACATTCATAAATAAACGTTTCTTTATGAAAAACCAATAAAATCAATAACCCCATCTATATTTCAGATACGAAATCAAGTTTATATCTCAAACGGCGATGATCAAAGGCTTTTGTACAAGCCTCATCGTATTCTCGGAGAGACTGGTTTTATTTGCTGCTATAGTAACGTTTACCGCTACAGGAGGACAAATCTGTTCTGAAATTACATTCTCCCTGGCACAATATTATTATTTGCTGCAAATGGCCAGCAATATATTCTTGCCACTTGCTTTGACGTTCCTTGGCGAATCAAAAATATCTTTGAGACGATTAGAAGTAAGTACGTATTGCATTAACATAATATTGTGATTAATTTTAGAACTAACATTTTAGAATTCACTAACTTCTTTTGAAAATCAGGACCTTCTGTTTAAATTCTTATGCAGCTCTTTTTTATAAACAGGAATTTCTCTTACTTGAAGAAATAGAATCAAAAAATCACATACTGAACAACAACGTTGAACCTGATATTACAAATGGAAAACACGCTAACGGTGACGGAACTAAAAGAGGATTTGTTGAAGTTCTGAACGTTACTGCAAGTTGGCAGATCCAACCTATCTTTCCGACGCTAAGGAATATAACTATCAAAGTGTACCCAGGACAATTTGTTGGGATCGTGGGCTCTGTTGGATCTGGTAAGGTTAGTCCTTAGTCTATAGGTACGAAACTGCCGCAAATTGTAAAGATTGATACGTGTTAATACCGTCTTTCCTTATTACAGACTTCTTTGCTGCAAGTTCTTCTAGGGGAATTACAACCAACCTCTGGAAAAGTGCAATTTGGAAATGCGAGGATTTCCTACGCCAGCCAAGAACCGTGGCTTTTTGCAGCAACTGTCAGACAAAATATTCTATTTGGATTACCCTATGATAAAGAGAGATACAATAAGGTATTTGTACATCTATTTTATTCTGAATTTTTCTTATAGTACTGTCTGCTGTAAAATGAAAATTGACAGCAAATTTTTTCAATAGTCTATATTTGTTATTGGTAATAAGAATTAATAATATCAGTTCTCCCGATGTTTGATGAGAGGGAAAGTAAATACTTTCTAACAACTCTAGTCTCTAACTACAGGTAGTGGAGGCATGTGCACTTCTCCGTGACTTCGAGCAGCTGCCGGGGGGAGACGGCACCATGGTGGGGGAGAGGGGAGCCAGCCTCAGCGGTGGACAGAGAGCTCGTGTGGGTCTCGCCCGCGCCTGCTACAGACAAGTATGTTATTTGAGCTACATAATTGATATTATTACAAAAACAATTAGTGATCATTTGCGCTCTAACATCCATTAAATTTAATTATATTATTGAAATGTAACCATTATAGTGCGTACGCTAAAAATAAATAAAGCGTATTGTGACTTGTGAGTGATAAATCTTATCGTTTTAATAGTTGTGTTGACTCTTCATCAGACAGAGATAGGCGAAAGCAAATATCGACTTAATCCAACCCAAATACTCTTTACCAAACAATAACACTTCAATATCACTGACTTTTAGGCTGATATTTATCTTCTGGATGATCCTCTATCCGCCGTAGATGCTCACGTGGGGAAGCTTCTCGTCTCAGAATGTGTGATGGGTCTGCTGCGTCATTCGACTCGCATTCTCGTCACACATCAATGGCATCATCTCAAGTCAGCCGACAAAGTAGTGCTTCTACAAAATGTAAGTATAGAAACATTGTCATGCACTTAAATACATTAAACAACGCAATTTATCACTGACAACTGATTTATATTGTAGTAACTTCATTAATGTGTATATTTAATAATATGTAAATTTTTAATGCATAAATAACGATTACAGGGTGAAATCGAAACACGAGGCACTTATGAAGAAGTAATAAAAAGACCATTCTTCAAACAAATAGATGATATCGAAGATGGTGGATCTATAATTGCTACTGATCTTACTAAGAAATCTGAAGTAGAAATCTTGGAGCAGGTAATTTTATTTTAGTTCAATTCCACGTTTGCCAAACCATTTTGTAATTAAGATATCATTTGATTTTAGCCTCACGAAACTCCTTACGTGAAGTCAGAAGAAGATAAAGATGAAGATGAAGCACAGGAGACTGATGAACTAATGGGAAAAGGTACTAAAATCACACATACTGGAATGAACACAATAGATTTTAAATTAACCTAATGTATGGTAACTGAAATTAATTTTTTAACTCCTAGGTCGTGTTTCTGGCTCCGTCTACCTTAACTATTTCCGTGCTGGAGGTAGTTGGATGCTGCTAACGGTGACTGTCCTATCAATTCTGTCGGCACAAGTTATCACATCAGCAGGAGACCTTTGGCTTACACATTGGTATTTAAAATATTTCTTAACTAAATGCGCAAGCAATTTAATGATTTGTAATAATGATTATCACTACTTATTATAAAACAAAGTCGCTTTTTTTCCCTCATGTCCCTTTGTTCCCTTTAATCTTTAAAACTACGCAACGGATTTTGATGTGGTTTTCTTTAATAGATAGAGTGATTCAAGAGGAAGGTTTATAAGTATAATAACATTCATTGAATAGTGGAAAAATACTGTTATTGTTGAGATTTCTAATGTGATGTCGTAAATAATTATAATGACATATTTTATTCCGCTTACATTGCAAACGTAGGCTGAACCCTACGAGATTTATCAAAATTATGTTGTACACATTGAAAAGGTCTACAGAAAACTCCGCGATGGTATATATGTCTATCTCTTATGGATATCCCACAATAACAGTTTTTTGTCATTTACTTTTAACGACAAAAGATAATGGCTAATTTTCGTAGCGATTTTAATCAATACGGCATTTAATCCTTATGCAATTAAACACTTTAAAATATACATTGTTGATTTAATATCTAAATAATATATAAAACTCAAAGGTGACTGACTGACATGGTGATCCATGGTGATCTATTAACGCACAGCCCAAACCACTGGACGGATCGGGCTGAAATTTGGCATGCAGATAGATGTTATGACGTAGGCATCCGCTAAGAAAGGATTTTGATCAATTCTGCCCCCAAGGGGTTAAATAGGGGATGAAAGTTTGTATATAATAATACTTCTTAACGCGAGCGAAGCCGCGGGCAATAGTTCGTAGATCTATATGGCCCTTTACAGCAAATGATTTTTAAATGAATATTTTCGAAGATATTACATATTTAAAAGTTGCGAGACGTAGCTTTTGCGGTGGTACCGACCAATGCGGGCCACGGGTAGTAATAATGAATATAAATCAAAACTGCTGAATTGATTTTAATTATTTTTTCAGTGGCTGTATATTTTATACTCGTGCGAAGCCGGGGCGGGTTAACTAGTTAGTAATATGCATTATTTTTATTAATTAATTAATGTATTCTTTTCAGGATGAACGATGTACAGATTTATTCAAAAGAATTTAACACTAGTCAAACATTGAACAACACAAATCCTATATTGATGAGCCCTGATAACACCACAGTAATTGGTTTAGATTCTGATCGCTCCAACACGAACATAGGACTAAATCTTACTGTAATAGGACTTGACACTGATATTACTTCTACGAATGGTGTCGATCACACGTACTATATTTATGTTTGGAGTGTGGCTTTATTGGCATGTGTTTTAATGACCTCTGAAAGGTATTTTTTTTTTACTTTTTTTTCAATATTTTCACAAGCAATAATTTAAAAAAAAAGTTCGTAGATTATGTGGATTTTGCGGTGTGGTTTACGATTTGATCTTCTGTTTCAGATCTTTCATATTCATGTGGGTGTGCATGCGAAGTTCCATTAAACTACACAACCGAATGTTCAGTAACATCCTCACTGCAACAATGAGATTCTTTGATACGAACCCCTCTGGAAGAATATTGAATAGATTCTCAAAGGACATGGGTGCTGTTGATGAAATTTTGCCGAAAATGTACATCGACTGCATTCACGTAATAACAAGTAGAATTTTAATTGTTTATTTTGTCGTTCGCCTTAAAAATGTCTTTAACATTATCATTTGTTTTCCAGATAACTATGCTAATGTGTGGTATTTTGACATTGGTAGCCATTGTTAATCCCTTTATGGTACTCACCACCTTTTTCTGCGGTGTGATCATGTACTTCTGGACGTCTGTGTATTTGAAAAGTGCGCAAATGATCAAACGGTGAGTTACTTGAAGTTATAATACTCTCAAGATCGGTTCATACAGAAACAAGATTTAATTTACTTAGTCACTATTTAGTAATTTGTGATATAACGAGACGCGATGCAATAAAGCAACATAATGATAAAAATGTACGTGTAAACTGTAAAGCTATGTTAGGCCGTGTTTCCACCTGCAAGACAACTGTCGTGAGAAGTGTGTCTGACATCAGCTTACAAGTGTAAACCCCGTAGCAAGTGCTGTCGCGACAATTTTTCAAACATGTCTGCGAGGACTCGCGACAGATCTCACTGCGGGTCACCGCAGATGTAAGGTCTAGTTTCATATAGTATTATCCGCGAGCTTCTCGGACGACATTTATTGCAGTAATAAATTGCAATTAGTATGAAATGTAAACAATATTGCAAGAAACTCACGCAAAACTTCCGCGAGTTTGCTTGCAGGTGGAAACACGGCCTAACATTGTTTGACAATGCAAAGCGCGATTGTTTGCATCTATCTCATTTCGGTGTGAAATTGATAATGGAAAATATCTGTTTTCGATGTGTCTAAGTAATTCTGCTTCTCTGATTTCAGGTTGGAGGGTATAACTCGTAGTCCGGTGTTCTCTCACGTGTCCGCGAGTATGTCGGGATTGGCAACGGTACGCGCGTGCCAGGCGCAGACCATGCTCTGCCAGCAGTTCGATGCCAAACAAGACGTCCACACTGCGGCATGGTATAATATTTACATTGTAGTCTTAAGCTTTAATAATAGTTCTTAGAGCTCCTTCTTCTATAGCCGTTTCTTGTTTCAGGTACATGTCATTACTAATTAACGCCTCATTTGCAATTTGGCTGAGTTTTATGGCGGCATTTTATGTTGCGATAGTGACATACACGTTTTTATTGCTCGATGATGGTACAATTTTTTCCCTTTATTTTTTTAATAATAATTAAACTTAGAAATCAAAGCCTATACAGTATATCTACAGTATGATCTTCAATAAACATTACATTTTTGTTTTAGGTACAACCAAATCTGGAAATGTTGGCTTAGCTGTGAGCCAAGCTATCATACTTGTTAATATGTTGCAGTATGGTATCAAACAATTGACCCAAGTAGTATCGCAAATGATCAGCGTTGAACGTGTTCTTGACTATACTAATCTCCCACAAGAATCCTCACCTGATACTGTTCCTCCTAAAAATTGGCCGCAGCAATCTAAAATTGTATTCAAAGATCTTTACTTAAGATATGATAAAGATGGTGAACCGGTACTCAAAAATTTAAATGTTGTTATCGAAAGTGGATGGAAGGTAAGTCACGGAGCTGAACAATATTGCATGGGTAATGAATATGACATGAATATGATTAAAACAATATTTGCAGGTTGGAGTAGTGGGACGCACCGGTGCAGGAAAATCATCTCTGATATCGGCCTTATTCCGTTTGGTTCCTCTTGATGGACACGTTTACATAGACGACATTGACACCGGAACAATTTCATTGAAAGTAAGGTTCAGCCTTCAATATAATTCTTATTTCTTGTGAATACTGTAGTGCATTCCTATTCATTTTAACTTATTTGCTGTGAAATATATTATTAAAGTCTTAGAGCCTACTGTACTCTGTACTGTAGTAAAAGTTAATTTGTAATTACTAATTACATAAAATTATGATTATTATTAATTTTTAATTACGTTTTTTATTCAGGAGCTGCGCTCAAAAATCTCCATTATACCTCAAGAACCAGTGCTATTTTCAGCAAGCCTGCGCTACAATTTGGATCCCTTTGATAAATATTCAGATGCAGACATATGGAAAGCTTTGGACCAGGTACTAACAGATATTTTGTGAGCAACGTTTTCTTTTTTAAATAAAACTTCTTTAGCTGCTACTACAGTAGTGAATAGCGTCGCGATAAATTCGTCATAACAGAAGCGTATAACATCTTTTGGGGTTTGCAGGTGGAATTGAAGAAGAGTGTCCATTCACTTTCATCGATGGTAGAATCAGGCGGCTCCAACTTCAGCGCTGGTGAGCGCCAGCTGTTGTGTTTGGCGCGCGCCGCCCTCGCCTCCAACAGACTGCTCATCCTCGACGAAGCCACTGCTAATGTTGATCCTAAGTAAGAGCAAAACGGTATTGACTAGTTAGATAGCGTGACGTCGCTATCATCGGCAGTAGAATCAGGCGGCTCCAACTTCAGCGCTGGTGAGCGTCAGCTGTTGTGTTTGGCGCGCGCCGCCCTCGCCTCCAACAGACTGCTCATCCTCGACGAAGCCACTGCTAATGTTGATCCTAAGTAAGAGCAAAACGGTATTGACTAGTTAGATAGCGTGACGTCGCTATCATCGGCAGTAGAATCAGGCGGCTCCAACTTCAGCGCTGGTGAGCGTCAGCTGTTGTGTTTGGCGCGCGCCGCCCTCGCCTCCAACAGACTGCTCATCCTCGACGAAGCCACTGCTAATGTTGATCCTAAGTAAGAGCAAAACGGTATTGACTAGTTAGATAGCGTGACGTCGCTATCATCGGCAGTAGAATCAGGCGGCTCCAACTTCAGCGCTGGTGAGCGTCAGCTGTTGTGTTTGGCGCGCGCCGCCCTCGCCTCCAACAGACTGCTCATCCTCGACGAAGCCACTGCTAATGTTGATCCTAAGTAAGAGCAAAACGGTATTGACTAGTTAGATAGCGTGACGTCGCTATCATCGGCAGTAGAATCAGGCGGCTCCAACTTCAGCGCTGGTGAGCGTCAGCTGTTGTGTTTGGCGCGCGCCGCCCTCGCCTCCAACAGACTGCTCATCCTCGACGAAGCCACTGCTAATGTTGATCCTAAGTAAGAGCAAAACGGTATTGACTAGTTAGATAGCGTGACGTCGCTATCATCGGCAGTAGAATCAGGCGGCTCCAACTTCAGCGCTGGTGAGCGTCAGCTGTTGTGTTTGGCGCGCGCCGCCCTCGCCTCCAACAGACTGCTCATCCTCGACGAAGCCACTGCTAATGTTGATCCTAAGTAAGAGCAAAACGGTATTGACTAGTTAGATAGCGTGACGTCGCTATCATCGGCAGTAGAATCAGGCGGCTCCAACTTCAGCGCTGGTGAGCGTCAGCTGTTGTGTTTGGCGCGCGCCGCCCTCGCCTCCAACAGACTGCTCATCCTCGACGAAGCCACTGCTCATGTTGATCCTAAGTAAGAGCAGAACGGTATTGACTAGTTAGATAGCGTGACGTCGCTATCATCGGCAGTAGAATCAGGCGGCTCCAACTTCAGCGCTGGTGAGCGTCAGCTGTTGTGTTTGGCGCGCGCCGCCCTCGCCTCCAACAGACTGCTCATCCTCGACGAAGCCACTGCTAATGTTGATCCTAAGTAAGAGCAGAACGGTATTGACTAGTTAGATAGCGTGACGTCGCTATCATCGGCAGTAGAATCAGGCGGCTCCAACTTCAGCGCTGGTGAGCGTCAGCTGTTGTGTTTGGCGCGCGCCGCCCTCGCCTCCAACAGACTGCTCATCCTCGACGAAGCCACTGCTAATGTTGATCCTAAGTAAGAGCAAAACGGTATTGACTAGTTAGATAGCGTGACGTCGCTATCATCGGCAGTAGAATCAGGCGGCTCCAACTTCAGCGCTGGTGAGCGTCAGCTGTTGTGTTTGGCGCGCGCCGCCCTCGCCTCCAACAGACTGCTCATCCTCGACGAAGCCACTGCTAATGTTGATCCTAAGTAAGAGCAAAACGGTATTGACTAGTTAGATAGCGTGACGTCGCTATCATCGGCAGTAAGTAGAATCAGGCGGCCCCAACTGCAGCGCTGGTGAGCGTCAGCTGTTGTGTTTGGCGCGCGCCGCCCTCGCCTCCAACAGACTGCTCATCCTCGACGAAGCCACTGCTAATGTTGATCCTAAGTAAGAGCAAAACGGTATTGACTAGTTAGATAGCGTGACGTCGCTATCATCGGCAGTAGAATCAGGCGGCCCCAACTTCAGCGCTGGTAAGCGTCAGCTGTTGTGTTTGGCGCGCGCCGCCCTCGCCTCCAACAGACTGCTCATCCTCGACGAAGCCACTGCTAATGTTGATCCTAAGTAAGAGCAAAACGGTATTGACTAGTTAGATAGCGTGACGTCGCTATCATCGGCAGTAGAATCAGGCGGCTCCAACTTCAGCGCTGGTGAGCGTCAGCTGTTGTGTTTGGCGCGCGCCGCCCTCGCCTCCAACAGACTGCTCATCCTCGACGAAGCCACTGCTCATGTTGATCCTAAGTAAGAGCAGAACGGTATTGACTAGTTAGATAGCGTGACGTCGCTATCATCGGCAGTAGAATCAGGCGGCTCCAACTTCAGCGCTGGTGAGCGTCAGCTGTTGTGTTTGGCGCGCGCCGCCCTCGCCTCCAACAGACTGCTCATCCTCGACGAAGCCACTGCTAATGTTGATCCTAAGTAAGAGCAAAACGGTATTGACTAGTTAGATAGCGTGACGTCGCTATCATCGGCAGTAGAATCAGGCGGCTCCAACTTCAGCGCTGGTGAGCGTCAGCTGTTGTGTTTGGCGCGCGCCGCCCTCGCCTCCAACAGACTGATTCTCGACGAAGCCACTGCTAATGTTGATTCTAAGTTAGTTGTGTTCTTACTTTTTATATTACCACTATTTTAATTCTAACCTAAATGTGAAGCTTTGTTAATGTTTAGACTTCTAAATGTGGAAACATGTTAATAGTGCATAGAAATTAATCAGCTTTAATCTTAATTCTAATTTATCACTGTATGTTTTCCGTGCAAATAAAAAATAAAACAAAATAAATTTTTATGCTTAGATGTTGCTTGCACTCTGCTTGCACAGACACCTAGTAGGTACTTGTATCTTCAGATGTATTGATTTAAGATTGTTATGACTATAGTTTATTAACGCAATGATATTATGTTATTTTGCAGTACGGATGCGATGATACAGAAGTCGATTCGAAAGTATTTCTCCAAATGCACTGTGGTGACGGTAGCGCACCGGCTGCACACTGTTGCAGACTCTGATCGTATCATCGTAAGTACTCAAAGTTCCACCTCAAGAAAATCGGAAGTTGTACTTAAACAAATCTAATACGGTATCTATGTTTAATTTAATAAATGCGAAAGCGTGTGTTTGGCCGTGCAAAATTTATGTCCTTGACGCAACAGAAAGGCGCAACGAAGTTGCAGACAGAGTAATATTAGTAGTTAAATATATAATGCGAAAGTCTGTATATCTGCTACCTCGTCACGCGCAAACTGCTGAACCAATTTGCTGAAATTTGGTGTGGTACTGGTGGTACTTTGAGTCCCGGGAAAGGACATAGGAAAAATGTAGGATAGACTGGGTACGTTTGTGCCAGGGTACGGTTGTGACAGTCGTCATAACAGGGAAACTATACGGAATATGGGGATGGGTGCTTAGAGAGAAAGACGCGTCTTGCAAGTATGAATGCTTCTCCTAGCATTGCTTTTGCCAGCACTTGACGATAACGTTATCAGGGGCCTACATTGCTTTTTAACAGTCAAAAGTTGGTTTCCTCGCTTGATTTATTTTCATGTTTACTATTTTTTGTATACAAATAACCTATGTCGCTTATTTTCTTGTGATAAGTTGATCATTAGTATTACAGAAGGCCAAACGAGCGCAGAATATTATCAGTCAATACGAAAATACTTACGAAAAAGTCAAATGTAGGACTTATTTACAGAGAACGGCGAAATTCATCAAATTAATCGGATGTCGTTGTTTTGGTCGATAAATATGTTTCAAAATAGAATATGTTTTGATACGCTAGATGAATTTGTTTAGAATAATGTTTATGGTGTTTTATGGTACAATTTTATTGAAATAAAAATTATATCAACAATTTTTTGTAGATGTCACTACTGACCCCAACCACTGTCACAACTGACCTTGGGTTGTGGTCGGTTGTGACAATTTCCCTCTTTCTTTAAAATTTGATTCCATGACTAATACATCGTTTTTTGGTATGACATAATGGTATTTTTATGTAGCCAAATAAATAAACTATGGTTTGTGACAAAATTTTCCCAGCTAGCTGTAAAACTAACAAAATTATTGGCCTCCAAACCAAAATTGTCACATCCGTACCCAGTCTACCCTACGATTTCTGCATGATAAAGCAATTTTAGCGCAACGAAGTTGAGAACGTCATCTAGTAGCTAATGAAATAAAAACATTTCAGGTAATGGAAGCTGGACAAATAGTCGAATTCGGACATCCTCATGAACTATTACAACAAGACAAGGGACATTTTATTGACTTGGTCCAAGAATTGGGCCCAGCGGCAGAACAGAGCGTTAGAGATTTAGCACGAGTGGCGTATTTGGAAAGTACTGCTAAATAAAATAATTTGTAACTTAGTGTAAGGTGTTAATATGAAACGGAGACTTTGTAAATAACGCGTCATATAAAAAGATTGTTGTAAAATGTAAGGTAAAGATTTGAATACTCTTTTAAATCTACAAGCCTACCTCCACTTATTATCGATAAAAAAATATTATTTCCAATGTGATGTTAAGGAATAAGGACTGCTTTATTACCGACTGAGGTATATGAATTTATTAAATCTGGATAACCAATACGTTTGTTTGTTATTTCTAATTTTTAGATTTCTTATAACAGTTATAAGTGTTATAACTGATGAAACCTTAACGTTACGATGATAAAATACCGTGAAACATGCCAACTTTGTCAGCTTTTTTCGAATAATTTTAATTCTTGTAAAAAAATGTATGGAAGTGTAAGTTTTTTTTGCCCTCTGCAACTACAAGGCTACATGTGCAGGTGTAGGAATGTCCCCCGGGTAGGCCACGAGGCGCTAGGTGTTCCAGCGCATCGTCGCGGAGTAATGTGGAATGTTGTCCACGAGTAAGCCTGAAGAGGCAGAGGTGGTGGGGCTGCGGTCGTGTATCACGCGTTTCCCGTAGTCCCACCTTCAGGAGCAGGAACACCGTTGGGGTTTTAGTGGGTAGTCCCGGGTGCGTCTCGTCCGCCCCGGGGAGTCCCACATACCCCGGTGGTCCTCCCCAGGCCCCGGGGATGCGTAAATGCATTCCCCCAACGCAAAAAAAAAGGTGTAGGAATGTCCAAAACATTAAGTACTTTTGTTTATTTAATTTAATTTATGATTGATTTTCATGCCGGGTAAAGTTACCTGGACTTGTAGCCAACATTGCCCACCTTGATTTTTCACGCAAATATGAACTTTGCGCAGGTGGCATCAAAATCCAGTAAAAAAATTTTGGAAAAGATGGCGTTTACTTTAGACATTTAAACGATATCGCGAATAATATCCTATTAAATTGACTGGGCAATGTTACCCTTACATTTTTTTCCTTTTCCATACAGTTTGCATTTTGGTCTGTAAGAGTACTAGGGCTGCCACATATTATATCTATAAAATTACTTAATTATCTTTTACATTAATATCAGGAATATATTATAAATATTAAATTGCTTCTGTTTGTTTATAAACCCATTTTTATCGTTATATTATTTGGCGTCTCTATCTCTTGTGTAACTTACTCGTGGTATACCTATAATATATAAATAATATTATAAATAATTTAGCATTTAACAATACAAGAAGTAATGTTTCTATTTAAATCAGATTTAAATAAACAAATGGTATGTTTAGTAATAACTACATTACGCAGTGCCTTATTAGTTATTGCTGAGCAGGGCATACAGTAATAAAAAACCGGCCAAGTTCGAGTTGGACTCGCCCATGAAGGGTTCCGCAGCAGCAATAAGGTTTATTTCTATGAAATTAAAAGGTTTTTGATTAACTTTTATATTTCAGTGGATTTAATGAGAGTTAAATTAAGGTTTACTATTTATGACGTATAAAAAAACTATTTGCTAGATCTCGTTCAAACCAATTTTCGTTGGTAGTTTTATAGTAATGTACATCATATATTTTATTTAGAATTATAATGCCCCTACTAATGGGACACACATTTTACCACTTTGGAAGAGTCTCTCTCTCAAACTATTTAGGTTAGAAAAAAATGATATCAGAAACCCCAATATGATTTTTGAAGACCTATTCATAGATACCCCACACCCATAGGTTAGATGAAAAAAATATTTTTTTCTTTCAGTTGCACCTATGGGGACCCCTAAAATGTTTAATAATTTTCCCATTTTTTATCAAAATCTTAATGCGGTTCACAGACTACATCTACTTACCAAGTTTCAATAGTATAGCTCTAATAGTTTCGGAGAAAAGTGGCTGTGACAAACGGACGGACGGACAGACAGACAGACATGACGAATCTATAAGGGTTCCGTTTTTTGCTATTTGGCTACGGAACCCTAAAAATGACATCGATTTTTAGTAAAGTATTTAAAAATGTCCGATTTGACAACCCTAAGGATTTTTTGATACCGGGCAATGTTGTCAATCGATGATCGGAATACTGCTGGGTTAGTTTGCCCACCATCATTAGTTTTATTATACAATTCCCTGATTAATTACATTATTACTATAATACTCTATAGATATATATTTTTTTTTTATTTATTTATAAAATTGGAGCCGTCTATGGGCTGTTCGCCCACATCCTTTTATTGTTATTTTATTATTTATATTTTTCGCACCAAGGATATTTGATATAATATTATTAATTTTAATTAATTGCAGTCCATCACGCCATTGACTTTTTTTTTTAGTATATATAATAGAATAGATTATATATAATATAATATAAACATAATAAATAAATATAATAAATTACATAATTATAATATTATAATATTCTCTATAGATATTATATCTATACATATAATAAATCTGTAGAAATGTCAATTCTGTACATTAAAGATATTCAAAAAATAATAAGCGGAGGGTGTCACAATATCGCTATAGAAGCTGAAAAGTTAGTTAGTTTTTTTGTCTGTCTGTCTGTCTGTCTGTTTGTCTGTCTGTCTGTCTGTCTGTCTGTCTGTCTGTCTGTCTGTATGTTTGTTCCAGCATCACACGAAAACTACTGATCCGATTTGAACGCGGTTTTCGCAGATATATTTGTCTTCTTCCAACTTAACATCTGGTGTATAAAAAAATTTCTCCCCACCCCTCTAAAGGGATGAAAGAGGGGGTCAGATTTTGTATAAGAATTTTGCTTTAACACGAAAACTACTGATCCGATTTGAATGCGGTTTTCACAGATATATTTGTCTTCTTCCAACTTAATATCTGGTGCATAAAATTTTTCCCCCCACCCCTCTAAAGGGACGAAAGAGGGGGTCAGATTTTGTATAAGACTTTTGCTTTAACACGAAAACTACTGATCCGATTTGCATACGGTTTTCGCAGATATATTTGCCTCCTTTCAACTCAACATCTGGTGTATAAAAATTATCCCCCCCCCCCCACCTCTAAGGGGACTAAAGAGGGGGTCAGATTTTGTATCAAACTTTTTTCTTTAATGGACTTACTTCATATTATTAACTGTTTTTCCAACTTAACATCTGGTGTATAAAATTTTGGCAAAACAACGTTTGCCGGGACAGCTAGTTTTATAATATATCAAAAGCAAACTAACCTGTGGTTTCACCATCACGTACAATTTACTCACAAATCTGCACCACAATTTGCCCGCAAAAATACGTACCGTTTTTCAGAAGTTCCAACAACTTACTGAATAAAGTTAGCACTACGGGGTGTTGTCAATGTTATCAGTCATATATAACCTATTTTCTGTCCAATTAAACAAATATTGCCATAATATTAAAATACCTCCGTACATCAAAGATTTGCTTAAGAATGGATCTTAGGGCAAAGTTATCCTATGTGGCAAAGTTGGCATGTTTTACCGGTATTATTTGGTAAGCATTAAAAATACCAACTTTTTAACCGTAAGACAAATGTATCTATAAAGATACTTCTCAAGTCTCAAGCTCAAATCCAACAAGTTATTTAGGAAGATGATCTGATGTTGTTCATCGTGTTAAATTCTTTACCATGTTGTGATGAGCATGACAAAATTTAAATTAACATACACTCCAAAAACATACTCGTAATCCTCCTATCCTAGGGGGATCAGGTAACAACAACAAACAGCATCGTATACCTATAACCAAATTTTAGGCGTTAAAAATTTTTATAAAATCATTAGACTTTAGAGCAACAGCTCATGGTTAAAATTGCTTATTTATACTTCAAGTAGAAAGTAATAAAATATACAAACTTTTCATGTACTCATTCCACTTTATTAATTTAGTTTATTACAATTTAATGTTTTAAACGACCGTTTCACATTAAAATGGTTATAAACTTAATAAATAAAGTGGAATAAGTGCATGAAAAGTGTATATTTATTACTGTGAAAATGCTGTGAAACATGAATTTCCACCAAGAAGTTACAGTCCATTCAATATCATATTTTCAAGGGTTGAAGAAGAATCTGCACACATTTTAAGCACTTTTCCTAGAATGGCTGATAATATTTCAGAATAGAAGGTCATGTTTGGTTATTGACTATTATATTGTTGATATCGTCTGATAACAAAGCATTCTAATATTTGTACACAAATCAAAGAATACTGTATGATCATGTCATTAATAGTTCTTGACACACATATTAAACAAATATAAAACAAGATATGAAATTATATTCAGCGAGGATTTCGCACTATTTAATAGTAGGCAAGTAAACATTGATAAACAGGATTGTAAAGTTCTGTTGTTAATCTTATTTTAGTAAATCAGCTAACATAAAAGAGTATGACTAATAGAGGTTTCCCAATTCTCAATCTACTCATTAAACTAATGTTTGAAGATTAAAGTAACATTTTGGTAAGGTTAAAATATTATTAGCATGGAATTTCTATAAACATTAAACATGACATGTATCCGAATGCACTAAAATTTCCATTAGTACTACCAAAGAAATTTATTCATAGACAGATGGCGGACCTACATAATTTGGTCGCGTTATTTGAAACCCAGCTCGCGACTAAAATTGAATTAATATAACTCGACAAATTGCCGTAGGACTGCTATCTGCTTATGAATCAATTTCTTCGATACTTGGTGCATATAGTGATAGTAAATACAACCCATACAAACACACCTTCAATATCGGTTATCTCAAAGTTATCTGCTTTGGCACCGTAATTCCACGCTGCACGCTACACTTTGCTGTATATGTATATTGAATATTCTTATTTACTTCACATCTGCTAATATATTCAGTATAGTACCGGTTGTAGCTTTATGATCACGCTTCTAGCCGACTCTACATAGTACCCGGTACCTATTATGTGAATAAGTGACGCCAAAATAGTTTGAGAAGATGATAAATAATTTGTAAATACTAAAAGTGTTAAATATATAACATCTATTTTGAATAAGTTTAAACATAAAATAGTGAATAAAAATGGATTGCAAAATTAATTTAACACAAAAAAACCCCCAGGAAAATGCTGGATTATTCTCCAAATTGCTTCTGTGGTAAGTTTGTATGCAATTATTATAATAATGAGAATCTGTAGTACCTACTGGGCGGGACGTTTTAATCCTTCAATTTGTTCCTCCTTTTTTAATATGTTTCGTTCTGTAATTAGTATCTATATTATGTATTAATAAAGAGTAGATTGAGCATAATCTATTAAAATATCTTTATCTCTAATATCTTTTTCTCTAAAATTAAATAGAATAAAATAATAAACAAATATGACCAGAAAGTGCATCCCTGTGGTACTCCAACAAAAAATCAAATACATCGCCGATCCAAAAAGTATCTATGACAATTATATATTAAAAATAAAGTAATAATAATAAACGATAATAAAAACTGCTTGTCTGTAACAATTAAAACCCAAATTAGTATAGACATAAAAATATGTTAAAATAAACTAAATATAAACTGTGCAGCATTCTGAAACCTTAGTTTCTTAAACAGGTTCTTTAGTTCTTAGTTTTGATAACGGGCACAAGTCGCAAATATAATCTTGCATAAAATTAATTTACATGTTATAAGGAAACCAGGCACAAAATTGTTTAAACTGTCGCTAAAATATTTTGTTTATCGCTAAAATTTTGTAACGAGAAAGAAATTGATGTTTCATAGATACATTTTTATCATATTCCACAGGCACTGTTTTCATCTCTTCCACAAGGGTAAAAAATACGGTCTGAATATCGAAGATCTGTGGAGAACACGGAAATGCGATATGTCTGGTGATTTGGGAACCCGTTTAGAAGAAGCGTGGTATAAGGAACTTCAAAAAGCTAAAAGAAGTGACACAAAACCGTCACTAGCAAGAGCCATCGTTAGATGCTTTTGGCTGGAGTACATGATTCTAGGAACTGTTTTAGGAATACTTTTCATCGTAATATGGTAAAGAAGTTTTATGTTAATTTGCCAAAATGAACCGACTAAATAGTTGATTGCTTAATTTTTTTTTTGTGTTCATTCACTGATTGCACTTACTACGCTTATATGGTGAAATAAAAATAACATTAAACAATTAAACATCCGTAATTTAAATAATTTCCCTTTCCAGGCCAATCATACCGTATTCTCTAGCTCTGTTTATAAATTACTTTACTAATGAAAGAAACTCTGAGTCTTACAAGTACGCGCACATACATAATATGATTTTAAATTTATGCATTATTTCTACACCTTTTCTCGTTAATCTAACAGAATTTGGGCTAAGTATCGTTGGAATGAAAGTAAGAATAGCCTGCTGCTCCTTGATGTATAGGAAGGTAATTTATAAGCATAATCTTCTTCAGATTTTGAATCTAAGCATCTTTTATTCGATTCAGTCATAAAGCTTAAATAATAATTTTTGAAAATAATTTTTAATTGGACCAAAAAATACTTACTGCTAACAATGCTTCTTGAAATATTTTGATAAAACTTAATGGTAATAATAATTATTTTTAGATGATGAGGCTTAGTCGAAGTGGTCTAAGTAAAACAGAAACAGGGCAGGTAATAAACTTAATGTCCAACGACGTGGGTCGCTTTGATATAGCCTGTTTATATTTGCATTACATTTGGGTGATGCCAGTGGTGATCATATTCGTTTCTTACCTGGTGTGGCAGCGAATTGCTTGGGCTGCGCTGGCCGGACTGGGTGTGATTATCCTGCAGACTTTGTTGGTACAAAGTAAGTACAAAATGGATAAAAAGGTTGTACCGTTTTACGTGACCATCTCTTTACTGTCAAAGAATATCAGTCCTCGAAATACTTTTAACTTAATTCCGAACATAGGAGATTTTGTGACTTAGTTTGAACAAAATAGCTACTACCTATTTGAATTACTTAACTCTTTAAGTTATAAATGTTATAATATTTACTAACTTTTATGAAATTTTGATTTGATGAAAGCTTATTTAAGTAGCTGGCTAGCCAAACTCAGAGGAAAAATAGCTAAACGCACAGACGAGAGAGTCAAGGTCATGAGCGAACTAGTCAATGGAGTGCAAGTTATCAAAATGTACGCCTGGGAAAAACCCTTTGAAAAGCTTGTGGAAAATCTCAGAAAGTAAGTTACCAATACCTTAAAGTGACAAGTAAAACGCGCCAAACACTAGACAAGAAATATATGGAGAAAATATTGATAATTTGTAGTATCAATATTTTCTCCATATATTTCTTGATAGTGACTATCATAGTAATGTGATGTATCCATCTATTATCATAACATTCAACATTGATATTGTGCACAATTAATATTAGTATGTCAAGAGCTCCTTAGATAATAATAATTATTATGGGAGCTCTTGACAACCTGTTATTTGTTTACTGATGTTATAAATTATAATAAATGTTTCCTTTAGATTGGAAGTAAGATTCATAACACACACTATGATGATCAAGGGATTCTCTACAAGTATCATTGTGTTTACGGAGCGGCTAGTTCTGTACGCTGCGTTGGTGACATTTATTGCAATGGGCGGGGAAATCAATTCGGAGATCACATTCTCTTTGGCACAATACTACAACTTGTTACAAATAGCATGTAACATTTATTTTCCGTGGGCCCTCGCATTCCTTGGAGAGTCAAAAATTTCGGTGCGACGTCTTGAAGTAAGTAAATATTTTGTATTTTTAAATATTTGCAAAATGAGATTCTCAAGATCCCACCAATCCATTACCCAATTAATTAACTGGTATTGAATATATTATATATTGGATAACTATTATATATTGGATAAGTATTATATATTGGATAAGATATTATATGAGTATGCACTCATAATAATTATATGCGTTGTCATAATATTGTCACGATATCTGACGACAAATATCGTCTGATAAGATAGTACATACTCCATTTTATAGTACCTTTTTATTTAGCATACCTTCAGAGTAGAGGTAGATTTTCTATAATGGTTAACATTTTCAAAAATATATATTTTGTCGTTGCAGTAGATATGCAGAACATTTACTTATTAAAATAGAGCATAGAGTCTATATTTCTAATTAATAGGTTAAAATTGTATTGCATGAGCAATTTTAATTTACAGGAATTCTTACTACTCAATGAAGTTGAACCGGTTGGATACAAAGTAAACAATATCGAATCTTTCACCAATAATTTTAACGATGATCACGTTAAGAAATCAATGAAATTGGAACTTTCTAATGTTACTGCTAGTTGGCAGATTAACCCCATCGTACAAACTTTGAGAAGTATTACGCTTGAAGTAAGCCCCGGAGAATTTGTTGGCATAGTTGGCTCTGTTGGATCTGGTAAGGTATGACGAAATGATATTAATCAAAAAAAATCTCTTTGAATCTATAATAAAATGTTAATTATATTTGATACTTTTTCTACAGTCTTCGTTACTTCAATTAATTCTGGGAGAGCTGCAACCAAATTCCGGAAGAGTGTCATTGGGAGGTGCAACTGTTTCGTATGCTAGTCAGGATCCTTGGCTATTTGTGGCTACTGTCCGACAGAATATACTTTTCGGTTTACCATACGACAAGGCAAGATACAATAAGGTAATATTAAAAATAATATCATTTTCTGTTGTGACTTTAATATCTAATATCACTTTTTATCCTTGAAGACACTTCTTCACCTTCAGCAGTTATCAGGACAGCACAAAGTCGTGAATCAAAACTCGTACTTAATACAAACTACAGTTTCATGACTGTCATTATGAAAGAACTTTTGTGTTGTGGTTTTAAGTAATGTTTTTAACGTTAAGTTTTACTGGTAGTCAGCACGTATCGTATTAAGAAAGTATTTTATGACACTCATATAAAAAGTAATTGGATACATTATCGTTTTTATTGATTGTTCGTTCAGGTGGTGGAGGCATGTGCACTTCTCCGCGACTTCGAGCAGCTGCCGGGGGGAGACGGCACAATGGTGGGGGAGAGGGGAGCCAGCCTCAGCGGTGGACAGAGAGCTCGGGTGGGCCTAGCCCGCGCCTGCTACAGAGAAGTATGTTAAGAGCCAGCAGGCTCTTGGCAGCAGCCAAAAATTTCAAAGCACGCTAGCGTCGCCTACACACCCCGCTATCCTCCAATCGTGATATAATGATTCCATGAATCGTGCTGCCGAGCAATGTGCTTTATGCTGCAGCTAATATTGAACAATATCGCGAAACAACGGTTCCCACAATTATAGCACTTTCTAAAGTTTAGTTTTAAGTAATCATCAAAACTGTTTTTGATGATTACTTAAAAATTTAATACAATACTAATATTTCCTTTAGCCATTATTTTATAAAGTGTGTGATTGTAGTAGTGCAAGTTATTTAATGAGCTCTCTTTGAAATCTCAATTTAAAGTGTAACAGATATATTTTGTTGAAAAGTCCAGAAAGATTGATAATTTCGAAAAATATAACTATCGAGTCAAACTTAATGAATCGTGTTTTCCGTTATAATTCCGTAATAAAATATCAGATAAATATACAATGATTAAATAAATCTTAATTTCATTTATGTCAATCGCCTTCCGGGGTCGTAAATTCGTAATACTTATTAGAAATATTAAAGGCCCCTAAAAGATATTATGAAGATTGAATATCTATATCCTCTTTTATTACTTTTATATAATAACGAGCTTTTGCCCGGGGCTTCGCTCGCGTTAAGAAGTATTATTATATAAAAACTTTCATCCCCTATTTTAACCCCTTGGGGTTGGAATTTATCAAAATCCTTTCTTAGCGGATGCCTACGTCATAACATCTACCTGCATGCCAAATTTCAGCCCAATCCGTCCAGTGGTTTGGGCTGTGCGTTGATAGATCAACATGTCAGTCAGTCACCTTTGAGTTTTTACCGACTTCCAAAAAGGAGGAGGTAATATGTTCGGCTGTATGTATCTTTTTTTTTTATATATGTTCCACGATTACTCAGCCGTTTGTGGTCCGATTTTCAAAATTATTTTTGTGTTGTATAGGGTTTAACTCGAATTTGGTACCATGTTCACAAAAGTGGTGATCTGATGATGGGATCCTTGAGGAATCGAGGGGACTCCTTGAAATTTGTATGGAAACATATTGTAATTTCAAATTTTTCTGAAGCATTCGAGGTAAATGTTACCAAAAAGTAAGACTTCGCATCAGGTTATATCCTGGATCCGAAGGTACCGAACAGAACTTTTGAATGCTTATAGGTACAGGTTCGGGGATTTCGGCGTTGTTTAAACTACTGAATGCATAAGCCAACACATCAATTTGATTGATCCTCATCATCATCATCATGGGTCATCACACCATGACCCAATCATTGGTACTTTTCGTGATATTTTGCATTGAAGCTGATGTTTTTGCTGATTGTTTCGCTGTTAATGGACCGATTTTCAAAATTCTTGTGTTCTTGTATGGGATGTAATCTTAATTTGGTATAATGATTACGAAAGTGGTGATCTGATGATGGGATCTATGAAAAATTGAGAGAAACTCTTGAAATTTATTAAAACAAACATGGTGGTAAAGAAGTTGTTTATAATAAATTAAACATATTCGTACAAATAACTGAAATTTCATACGAAGGTGTATCTTGATCCAAAGGCACTGAACAGAACTCCTGAACCTTTAAAGATAAAAGTTTGGAAATTGCAGCATCGCTTAGATAACTGCAAGCATTTATCACAACTTCGCTTACAGTAACATAATGTGAATAGTTAACATTCGTAGTGGTTATATACGCATATAGCTTTATCTTGTAGATAACTAAAAACAATGAAATTATTATTTTTAACAAAAAATTAAAACCGACTTCCAAGGTAAAAACAATAGTAATATGAACTAAAAAGTATTAAATAACTCTTACTCTTTATTAGTGCCTTTTTCAGAATTCGTCTAAATCTCAACTATTTCTGAACACACTACAGTCTTCATTACTTTGAAGTCGGTACCAGTCTTGGATATTCTGACACTGACTGAACTCATGATTAAATTAGCTGGTACCGACTTCAAAATAATGAAGACTGTAGTGTGTTCAGAAATAGTTGAGATTTAGACGAATTCTGAAAAAGGCACTAATAAAGAGTAAGAGTTATTTAATACTTTTTAGTTCATATTACTATTGTTTTTACCTTGGAAGTCGGCTTTAATTTTTTGTTAAAAATAATAATATATATATATATATATATATATATATATATATATATATATATATATATATATATATATATATATATATATATATATATATATATATATATATATATTATTATATAGTATATATATATATATATATATATATATATATATATATATATAGATTTCGATGACTTACAGAATACTTTTGTATGAAGAAGTTTTGTTAGTTATGACCTTTGATACATTGACCACACTCTGAATGAAAAATAAATAAACAATCTGTGAGCTATTAGTATTATTTCGGCTATTCAAAATTGTGCTCTATTTCCTACGTGTCAAGGTAAAACTTAATATATGAAGAATAAAGTATTCGTTTATTTCTTCTGAACAAGTCACTAATTATAGTTTCGAAAGTTTATAATTGAGAAACTAATATCACATCGGACTAAATACTATAATATTATGATGGCTTGATAGATAGAAAATTTAACATATATTATAATGTAGTTCACACAAACATAAAATATGGATTGTATGTAAGAATATTACATTAATTTTACAAAGAGGGTAGGCCGGGCGCCATTTTTTTTGCACATTGACCTGCCGACTTTTTGCATAGATTTTTCCCGGAACTGAGGGGTTAAGGCTATGACGTTGTCACGTTCAACTATCGTCAGTAAACCGACTTTACAGACAACCGATTTTTTTTTAATTTGAAATTTACGTACATAAACATTTAAATCACAAAACAAGTTTCAGAAGATGTACCGGATATGTTAAGTCGTAATAATTGCAATGCTTCTTTTTCCTTTTCTTGATAAGCGAATACATCTTATATGAAGTTAACAGTAGACAAACATGTTTAAATAGTTTTGCTATTTGCTAATTCTTATATTATACCATCAGTTTCAGTTTTTTATTTGGTAACAGGCCGACATATACCTCCTGGACGACCCGCTGTCGGCGGTGGACACGCACGTCGGCAAGCACCTGGTGTCGGAGTGCGTCAACGGCCTGCTGCGGCACTCCACGCGCGTGCTGGTCACACACCAGCTGCACCACCTCAAGACCGCTGACAAAGTTGTTATACTCAGAAATGTAAGTTACCAGTCACCAGAAACACAGCCAGAATTTTTAAAAATGTTCCTAACAGAATTCATCTACCTTTTATAGCAACATTTTAAGTTTATTCTGATATGAAACATTTCAAACAGGGTGAAATTGAAGCTCAGGGGACTTTTGAAGAAGTATCACGTTCCCCGCACTTCGATCAGCTTCACAAATTTGAAGAACATGAAAAGGAGGAACTCACTGGTGACTCACTTGAAACTGTTCAGGTAAACTCTTTGTAATTAAGCTTTGAAAAATAATTATTAAAATTACACATTTAAACTATAATTTCAATAACTTGTCCAGGATGAAACAAAACTGAATCCGATGGCAGAAGATGCTAACGAGGATGAGGACGATTCACAAGAAACAGATGAACTACTTCGTAAAGGTATGATAATAATAAGAAGTTTATTGCATGTAATCAATAAACAAAAAATGTCTTATATTATACGAAAATTTCAGATAGTGTTTCTGGCTCAGTATATCTGAAATACTTCAGAGCTGGAGGAAGTTGGATGCTGCTAATATTTACTATCCTCTCAATATTGATTGCTCAAGTAGTGACTTCGGCTGGTGATCTTTGGTTAAGTCATTGGTAAGTATTTATTTCTAATTACTAAATTCTATATTTTAAAAGAGTTATTTCATGTTACATTGTTTTGGCTTATTTTCAGGATGAATAATGTGGAAACAAATTTGCAAGAAATGAATAGCAGTAAATTAGAAAACTTAGAAACACTTTTACCAACGACAACAACTGACTTTTCTACTGATGCAGAAAACAATTCTATTGCAAACCTTACAGTTATTGGGACAATAGTTAAAACTGCAATAACTCTGGAAGACATAAGCAATGTAAATAAATTTGATCATTTTTACTACATCTATATTTGGAGCGCAGCATTGCTAGGGTGCATAATATTGACGTCTGAAAGGTAGGTGTCTATTACACATCCAATTTTCTAAGAAAGATTAATTCTAAGTTATTTATAAGTACACACTACAACCTAATTCTAATTCTTGACACATCTATTGTTTATATTAATTGACTCTCAATTTTGCATGAATTTCTGGCGACTTTGTTTCGAATTCTCATTACATTTTACAGATCTCTAATTTTCATGTGGGTCTGTATGCGTAGTTCAATAAAGCTCCACAATGAAATGTTTAGTAACATTCTAACTGCTACAATGAGATTTTTTAATACGAACCCATCTGGAAGGATTTTAAACAGATTTTCAAAGGACATGGGTGCTGTTGATGAAATGCTGCCTAAAATGTACATCGAAAGTATTCAGGTATTTATTATTAAAAATATTGGTAAGATTGTATTATCGTTATTGAATATTGTTTTGATCAGCAGTTATTTTGTGTATGAATATTGTTACAGATAACGATGGTGATGTTTGGTATAATAGCTATGGTGGCTATAGTTAATCCTTACATGTTGCTTACAACGCTGATTTGTGGTGCCATTATGTACTTGTGGTCATCTGTTTACTTGAGTACTGCTCAAATTATAAGAAGGTAAAATGGTAAATTGAATTATGTATCTGTTTCGGAATTAATCTAGTTTCACATTCTTTATAATAGGATCTTTAAACTGTTGTCACAAAATATGTTCCTGATTTCAGGTTGGAGGGTATAACTCGTAGTCCGGTGTTCTCTCACGTGTCCGCGAGTATGTCGGGATTGGCAACGGTACGCGCGTGCCAGGCGCAGACCATGCTGTGCCAGCAGTTTGATGCCAAACAAGACGTCCACACTGCGGCATGGTATAACTCATCGTCTCCATAGCTTATATAAAAATATAATACTTTTAAAGCATTAATAATGTTCTTTCTTTCTTCAGGTACTTGTCTCTCATCACGAATGCTTCGTTCTCTATATGGTTAAGCGTCGTTGCAGCATTATACGTCCTAGTCGTAACATACAGCTTGTTGCTGCTAGACAAAGGTAAGAATAAAGTGGATCAAATTTCTAACTATAAGTATTAGCTCTGTATTCTCGGTATTTATTGATAAACTATATTTTAGGTGACACAAAGTCAGGTGACGTTGGATTAGCTGTAAGTCAAGCGATAGTACTAGTCAATATGTTGCAATATGGAATCAAACAAGTAACCCAAGTTGTATCTCAAATGACGAGTGTAGAAAGAATCCTAGAATACACAAATCTGCCGCAAGAAATGTCGCCAAACACCACACCGCCCAAAAACTGGCCACAGCAAGCTCGGATCGTTTTCAAGGACCTTTACCTAAGATATGAAAAAGATTCCGACCCCGTGCTTAAAAACTTGAACATAGTCATAGAAAGTTGTTGGAAGGTATATTATATGCTCTTATTATTGTATGTTGTGAGCTTAGTTGGAAGTATATAAATAATATAATTTGTATCAAAACATGGTTATACTTAATTTAGTTCTTAAATAAATTGAAATTCGTTTGTCGAATGTCGCCTTAAAGTGCCGATTTTACTACGAGAATAGAATAAAGACCGGTTAAAATATGGTTGTATAATTCTTAAGTCAACCTAAATAATATTATAATTTATAACTAATCAATATTACAATTTACAACTTACATCACGAGACGTATATACTGAATATTTATCAGCTTAATGAATATGAATAGGTTGTTCATTTCTTTTTGTAATTCTTAAAACTAATATTAGTAATTCTATGGAATTCCCAAGATACATATTGTTATGTACGATAAAATACTACAATAATTAATGTAAATGATTCTTTTTGGCAGGTAGGAGTAGTAGGACGCACCGGAGCAGGGAAATCTTCGCTAATATCCGCTTTGTTTCGTCTGGCTCCTATTGATGGACATGTTTATATAGATGACATAGACACGGGAGAAATAACGCTAAAAGTATATAAACTTCACTAAGAACATAATATAATTATTGCGCTTAATTGTAAGCATACCCGTGAGATTGGCTTTATTATTGGTAAATTTTCAGGACCTCCGTTCGAAAATATCCATAATACCACAGGAGCCGGTATTGTTCTCTGCGAGCTTACGTTACAACCTGGATCCATTTGATAAATATTCTGATGCCGATATATGGAAAGCTTTGGAGCAGGTTTGTGAACAAAATAATAAAGACATGTTTCCTGAAATAAACTTGTTTGCTATATATTAAACAATTTTCCAGGTAAAATTGAAAGATAGCGTGACGTCGCTATCATCGGCAGTAGAATCAGGCGGCTCCAACTTCAGCGCTGGTGAGCGTCAGCTGTTGTGTTTGGCGCGCGCCGCCCTCGCCTCCAACAGACTGCTCATCCTCGACGAAGCCACTGCTAATGTTGATCCTAAGTAAGAGCAAAACGGTATTGACTAGTTAGATAGCGTGACGTCGCTATCATCGGCAGTAGAATCAGGCGGCTCCAACTTCAGCGCTGGTGAGCGTCAGCTGTTGTGTTTGGCGCGCGCCGCCCTCGCCTCCAACAGACTGCTCATCCTCGACGAAGCCACTGCTAATGTTGATCCTAAGTAAGAGCAAAACGGTATTGACTAGTTAGATAGCGTGACGTCGCTATCATCGGCAGTAGAATCAGGCGGCTCCAACTTCAGCGCTGGTGAGCGTCAGCTGTTGTGTTTGGCGCGCGCCGCCCTCGCCTCCAACAGACTGCTCATCCTCGACGAAGCCACTGCTAATGTTGATCCTAAGTAAGAGCAAAACGGTATTGACTAGTTAGATAGCGTGACGTCGCTATCATCGGCAGTAGAATCAGGCGGCTCCAACTTCAGCGCTGGTGAGCGTCAGCTGTTGTGTTTGGCGCGCGCCGCCCTCGCCTCCAACAGACTGCTCATCCTCGACGAAGCCACTGCTAATGTTGATCCTAAGTAAGAGCATAACGGTATTGACTAGTTAGATAGCGTGACGTCGCTATCATCGGCAGTAGAATCAGGCGGCTCCAACTTCAGCGCTGGTGAGCGTCAGCTGTTGTGTTTGGCGCGCGCCGCCCTCGCCTCCAACAGACTGCTCATCCTCGACGAAGCCACTGCTAATGTTGATCCTAAGTAAGAGCAAAACGGTATTGACTAGTTAGATAGCGTGGCGTCGCTATCATCGGCAGTAGAATCAGGCGGCTCCAACTTCAGCGCTGGTGAGCGTCAGCTGTTGTGTTTGGCGCGCGCCGCCCTCGCCTCCAACAGACTGCTCATCTTCGACGAAGCCACTGCTAATGTTGATCCTAAGTAAGAGCAAAACGGTATTGACTAGTTAGTTATAAGATACATCATACATTGTTGATAGAATCCATGGTCCTAGGAATATGTTCAATCCATGATACCATGTGCAATAAGAAGGATAAGAAGGATAAGAAGGATAAATAAGACAAAAAACTTTGTTGCCAATCAGAGACACGTATCAGTCACATCATTGATTTAATTTTTTTCTTCCTTACAGCACCGATGCGTTAATACAAAAGTCTATCCGGGAACACTTTGCGGAGTGCACAGTGGTGACTGTGGCTCATCGACTGCATACCGTCGCAGACTCTGATCGGATAATTGTGAGTTACTGTATTATAGTTCCTTTGAAGAAGCTTATGTCTAACGACATTATGTGTGGCGTTAATGATTTGGTCAGGTTATTACCGTCTGAGCCTAAACAATCACAACTAATATTGGCTTTACATACCTGATACCCTTAACAAATAGGTCCACTGTTTTTATGATGGCACCTATCATAGAAAAAAGTGATTAAAAATGATTAACTTAATTACTGTGTTTTTACAGGTAATGGAAGCTGGCCAAATAGTTGAATTCGGCGATCCCCATAAATTACTACAGAAAGAGGATGGTCATTTCATCAGGATGGTAAACGAGCTAGGTCCAGCATCTGAACAAAGCCTACGCGATTTAGCTAAGGCCGCGTTTTTAGAAAGAAATAAAGATAATTCTAATTGATATCAAAATCAGAAATAGATGATAATAATTTTTATTTCTCTCCTGCTAGTAACGCCTTCTTCCTCCCACACATATTACATAATGATACTACTGTACTATAGTACAGTAAATGAAGGCAAAAATCAGGTGCAACCTCCGATTTCGTTGAACCTCCATCGATTTGGATGAAAATTTTGGATTAAGTAAAGTTAAGCCCTCTACTTTAAAAGTGACATACGCTCGTATCGCGCTTTTTTATTTTAGGGGTAAAATCCACCCCTTTTGTTGAAAATAGAAAAAATGCAGATTTAACTATTCTGGCTTAACTAATTGTGTTTAATTTGATAAAGTAAATGTTTTTAATGTTTTATTCATGATTTATGATTATATTATAATGAATTTTGCAATCCTTTTAGCAACCATCCCTTTAATCGTGAAGAAAACATTTTATAACAAACAGAAGAACACATTACATAAAGAGTTTGTTTAGTATTTATGATATAATTTTTGGATAAGACTGAAATATAAACCCCTAAAAGTGCCCCTTTATTGCGGAATAACGGTAAAACTTAGGTTCAAAAACTTATTAGGTTTAAGTTTTTGAACCCAATTTTCTCAGTTTATTTACTTAGTAAGTAAGTACTTATTAATTTCTTATTATGTTTTTTTGCGGAATTTTTTCACCCCTGTAAACTACCCAATGTCTGAATAATAAGCTTTAAGTTTTTATTTTAAGTTTTTTATCAGCTTTAATGAGTTCGAAAATTTTTTCATAGTTAAGATAAATTTTATTAATATATTTCAAACATTGATATTATTTAGTCCAAAATATTCAAACAACGATTTCAAACTACCCTCTGTGCAAAAAATTGACGCAAAGGCTGAATCTGCTAGACTGAAATATTTAATAGACGCACATCATTATAAAAAGCCCCTCTCTTATCTAATAGACATATTTACTGTTTCGTTTACTTTCTGAATATTGAAAGACTTGAAAAGATTAATGTATATTTAGTATGGATTAGATGACGCCTGCAATCGCGCTGGAACTGTACATTTTTTCGGGATAAAAAGTATCCTATGCCCATATCCATTCCCGAGATTTAGTATTTTCATACTAAATTTCAGCAAAATCGGTTAAACCTTTTGGGTGTTAAGAGGTAACAGGTAGACTAAAACACTTTGGCATTTATAATATTAGTATAGATGTACCTATTGACAGGGTTTCCTACAATATTTGCATCCCAAATCTCTGCTTCAAAATTGTTTCAAAAATTTTTTTTCGTTAATATTACAATAGCGCTGTTAATTTTTAAGTTATTGGGTTCATTTATGGACCATTTTAAAGGTAATTTAAAGAGCTTTAAGATCATTTTGAAAAATACTTTTTGAAGCCCTTGGTTTAAATAAAATAGGGTTAAAAGGTCCCGGTCTCATGATTCTCGCGGTAAAAGTTAGGCTTTAAACGTCGCTATCTTCGTTATTTTTCATCTTATAAAAATCAAAAGAAAATCAAAAGATTTCTTAAAAAATGGACACAAATTTCGTTGTTTACAATTGTTTACAATTACTCGCCGAAAGAAAATATATATACAATCACCTATAGCTCATTTTGAATGAATATAGGAAGGTATTTCAGGGTAGAAATTAGTTTGTTTTTTTATTGGCTTTAATTTTGATAATTACACATTTTTCGTAAAAACCTATAGTTTCTTATTATATGAAAAACCGCTTTAAGACATATTGTATTTTTCTCATGCAAAAACATGGTCTTTGATCTTTAATAATTCCGAAAGTATTGATTTATTCAAAAAACTTTATATAACAAATTTTGCTTAGAATTTGTGTATCTATTGATTCCTGGGGTTATTTTTATTTTAAAAAATTCTGATCCGATTTGAATGCGGTTTTCGCAGATATATTTGTCTTCTTCCAACTTAACATCTGGTGTATAAAAAATTTCCCCCACCCCTCTAAAGGGACGAAAGAGGGGGTCAGATTTTGTATAAGACTTTTGCTTTAACACGAAAACTACTGATCCGATTTGCATACGGTTTTCGCAGATATATTTTCCTTCTTCCAACTCAACATCTGGTGTATAAAAATCAACCCTCCCCCCCCCCCCCCCTCACCAAAGAGGGGGTCAGATTTTGTATTAAGTAAACTTTTTTCTTTAATGGACTTACTTTATATTATTAACTGTTTTTCCAACTTAACATCTGGTGTTACATAACATTTTTCCCCCCACCCCTCTTAGGGGACAAAAGAGGGGGATTTTGTATGCTGATGAAGTAGAAATACTTTAAATGTCAAAACAACGTTTGCCGGGACAGCTAGTACTAAATAAGGGGATTATACTGTTCCTTTATAACCGACACGACTAGTGAGATATCGGGTATCTTAGGGCCCGTATTTTTGGTCAGTACTTAAAGATGCGACCCGGTCTCAAGACGCGGTTTGGTTCTGTGATTGGTCCAAATTTTGACAGCCAACCAATCACAGAGCCTGAACCATGTCTTGAGACCGAGATTCATCTTGAGTACTGACCAAAAATACGGGCCCTAGAGTCAGGACCGCCTTTTTGCCCATCCGAAGCATGGATCATCTCCTGTCAGACAGGTGATCATCATACTAGTATCTTCATTTTATTGCCTACGATGGCAATCAAGACTGAACTATTGGACCACGAGGCGGCTTTAATCTTAATACCTATTTTCTTTATAAATATTTTATTACATAGCTCTTTTAAAACGCAGTTGGCATCTTCTAAAGCTCCGTTTAGACCAAACGAGCGAATGCTCATTCTAGTAAAGCACTTTTGATGTAAACAAACAACGAGCATTCTTTCGTTGTTCTAGTGTGTTCGCCACGTGTTCGGCGGTAAATAGGTAGAATGCTCTAAGAATCTCGCTCGTTTGGTGTAACCGACGCAAGAGCGCTTGAGCAGTTGCCTAGAGCATTCTTTCGTGTTCGGGCGTGCTCGCTCTTCGAGGCGGTCTCTTCAAAGGGATTCTAGCGTTCTTGAAATATTTTACTTTTTGGCGGGTTTTTTAAATCGAGTATTCTTCTTTGTATTAAATTCGTCACCCACCAACGTCTTTTCCTTCTTTTCTTTTTCATTATTGCGTTAAAACAATAAATGCAGCACTTGAAATCACATATCGCTATCACAGTCAGACATAGTGTAGTTGTTACGTAGTTTATATACTCTTTGAGTGTAGTGTGAACCCTACTACTTATCGTTGACGAATGAGCAATGAGCATTCGCTCGTTTGGTCTAAATGATTCTCATCTATAGAGCAAAAATTCTTATTCTTGATGTTCTTGTTGGTTCGATTGGTGTAAACGATCTAAAGTATGTTGTAACGAATTATAGTTTACACTAAACGAATACGAAAGAATGTTCTTGTGCAGTTCTTGCTCTATGTTCTTTTGGTTTAAACCCACCTTAATGTGGAGCTCTTAAATCCAAACCCATTACGTAAGAAAAAAATTGGAATGTGGCGACTAGAGCCAACCTATATAAAATTTTCATGACTTGCATTGTACCTAAGGTTTGAGTAGGTTTTCGAATTATTAAAATGTAGATACCATAATCTAGGTACTTTGCTTATTTCCTGCCTACGATCGACTGCTAAAGTAAAAGTAAATTGATTAAGTAACTTAATAATGTTATTGTAATAATAGAATTCATTGTTATCATATAAGTCCTCGTTTTGATTGTTGATCCCCTAAGTGACATGTTTAAAATCAAATAGGTATAATAATTATGAATTTATGTTTTGTCTATTGGATAATATTTAATCTTTGCACGGTTAATACATTCAGTCGTTGTTCTTATCTAGACCAGTCATCCACGTTTAATGCAATAGGTACTCTTCAAGAGTTACAATATCACATTTAAAATATTATTTTGGTAAGTTACGTTATTCTCTACATAATTTTTATCGTGTTACGTTTGTCTATAGCCAAATAAGTAGGTGAATGTTAAATGTTTATGCTAATTTTCAATACTATAAAAACACCTACATAATATTAAGATTCTACCAGTCCAAGGCTCAAACGACCTCATTTTCTTATCATTTCGTGACAGTATTAAAATATTTATACTTAACATAGAACATAAAAATGTATTTTCTATCGTTATAATAAGAATGTCGACTTTTTAAAAGTCCGTATCAATTATTTTAATACTTGCAATTACAATATTTATAAATTGCTGTAGGATTTTGGTTTTAAATACCTTCTCATCAACTCTTTATAATATTTTCGCCTTAGCACTAACTAGTATCCCGCCCTGAACCTTAGCTTCAGGCAATCAATGTATTATTTCACAATTTTTAACATATTATTTCTTTCTCTTATGCCTTAAACATAGGTGGTGTTTTCGGCTCTTTCATGAAGGTCACAAGCATGGTATTACTTTAGAAGATCTATGGAGACCTCCAAAGAAAGACAGATCGGAATACTTGGGAGATCGCTTAGAAAAAGCATGGCTTTCAGAAGTGCAAGCAGCCCAAGTCAGTAACACACAACCTTCGCTTGGCAAAGCTATCATAAAATGTTTCTGGTTCGAATACATGCTGTATGGCATTGGAGTTGGAATACTTTTTATAGCCGTATGGTAAATAATTAGTATCGCTTTAAATGACCAAAAATCTCAACATAGATACAAAGTGATAAAATTTACCTCCTCCAGTCGTGTTCCTCATGTCTGAGGGTCATGACTTCCCCTTCCATGACATTCCTTCTAATGGTCTTACGCCAGCTGTTCCTATCCTCGGCCACTCGAAGAGCGTCGTAGATGGTGGACCCAAAATTTACAATAGTATCTAAAAATTTGCTTCATAGGCAGATGGCGGGCCTACAAAATTCGGTCGGATTAAGTCCGTAACACGATTCACGACTAACATTCACTTGTTAGACAACCAAATTACGTAAGTGCTTCATCTGCCTCTGTATTAATTTTCTGGTGGAAAATATAAACATTTTTATTATTTCAGGCCGATGGTACCGTACACTCTGGCTCTATTTGTAGGCTACTTCTCGGGAGAAAAAACTTCGCATAATTATTTCTATGCACATGTAAACAATTTAATAATGAACCTATGTATCATTGGCATACCTTTGTTGATCAACCACTTGGAACTCCTACAAGGTGCTGTCGGTATGAGAGTGAGGGTTGCTTGTTGTTCCCTAATGTATAGAAAGGTATTCGCATTTGTCAATAGTTTACTCTAAAATGAACCTATGTATTGTATTGTCTATCAATATTACTTTGTCTATCAATATTAATTTTCTTAGATAAGTATAAAGTACTAATATTATAAATGCATAGGTGTATTTCCTCTATGCGCTTAAACAACTAAATTTGATGGATATAGAGATGTATAGAGTCTATACTTCATACGCGGTAACGTAGTAACGTTGAAATCCAAGAAAGGACATAATGCACAATAGTTCTATGTCCCGAAAAAAAATTGCAACATTTTCACATAAATATTCTGTATTTGTCGTAGGTTCTGAAATTGAACCATCGAGGAATAAAAAAGACTGACGCTGGTCAAGTGATAAACATTATGTCTAACGACGTGAATCGTTTTGATTTAGCGTCTTTATATCTACACTACATTTGGGTGATGCCAATCCTGATTGTTTATGTGTCTTACCTAGTATGGCAGTGTATCGGATGGGCGACCCTTGCTGGCCTTGTTGTGATACTTCTTCAAACTTTATTAATGCAGTGTAAGTACCTACATTATTTCACTACTTAGAAGGAAACAAAGTAGGTGTATTAAGAACTCTAACAAAATTTAAATTATTAATAAATGATGTTGGAGTTCTTAATACAACTAATCTTCATAAACTAGTCTAGTTTCCATAATCTAAATTTCAAATGCATAACGTGCCTAATGTGAATGCAGAAAACGAAATGGTACGTTTAAACAAAAGCTTTATTTCAGCTTATTTAAGTGTTCTACAAACTGACCTTAGAAGGAAAATAGCTAAACGAACCGATGAACGTATAAAAGTTATGAATGAATTAGTAAACGGAGTCCAAGTGATCAAAATGTACGCTTGGGAGAATTATTTCGAAAAAAATGTAGATAAATTACGAAAGTAAGTTGAAACAATTAAGTTTAAAGTCGAGCAAGGGTAAAAAGTTGTTACTCTTTACTTATTAACACGTTTTTTTTTGTCTTAGGTTGGAAATTAGATTTATCACAAAAACATCCATGATCAAAGGTTTTTCAACAGCAATAATGATATTTACTGAGAGGATGGTTCTTTTTGCTGCTGTAGTAAGTTATACTGTTAGTGGTGGTCTCATTCGATCAGGAATAGCTGATGAAAACTAGGGAGAACCCTAGTCCAATATTATAATCTATTACAAAGAGCCTGCAGCATACTTTTTCCGTGGGCTTTAACATATCTTGGTGAATCGAAAATTTCCGTTAAACGAATAGAAGTAAGTTTATCTTTAAATTTTTCGAAATTATTACTTTTAGAAATTCTGTTATTAAAATTTTTGCTTGAAATGGGACATTTGGCCTTTAGGAATTTCTATTCCTTGATGAAGGTAACAAGAAAGCTTCTAACGAAAAGCATATCTTACCAAACCTAAAAGATGAAAATCAAGGAGAACAAATTGCTGACTTGGATTTAAAAGCAGCACATGCCTTATGGGATTCAAGCTCTACTGTCCCTACATTAAATAATGTATCACTATCGATAAATCCTGGAGAATTTATTGGCATTATTGGTCCTGTAGGATCCGGAAAGGTAATTTGAAATATTTTAATATAATTTTGCAATCATATGTTGTTATTACTCCCGCTATTAATTCTTTCTCCTTTCTTATAGTCCTCGTTACTGCAAGTTATTTTAGGCGAGCTGGAATTGTCTGATGGAAAATTGTCATTGGGAAATTCAAAAATATCATATGCCTGTCAGGAACCGTGGCTATTTGCAGGAACAATTCGTCAAAATATACTTTTTGGTTTACCTTACAATCAAACACTGTACGATAAGGTAAACATAATATATTAAATAAGGAATATCACTTGTTTCTTGAATTCACGTTCTATTGTTTGATGAAACATTACTCTATTTGAAGGTTATTCAGGCCTGTGCACTTTTTCAAGACCTAGAACTGCTGCCAAATGGGGACGCAACTGTAGTAGGAGACAGAGGAGTTACTCTAAGCGGTGGTCAAAAAGCTCGAGTCAGTTTGGCACGAGCCTGTTACCGGAAGGTTAGTACAGTATTATAGAGGATTATAACTTTAGAAAACTAATTACTACGTCTTGGTGAGCAAGAGCCTAACGACTTCAAATATTCCCAGGCCGACATATACCTCCTGGACGACCCGCTGTCGGCGGTGGACACGCACGTGGGCAAGCACCTGGTGTTGGAGTGCGTCAACGGCCTGCTGCGGTTCTCCACGCGCGTGCTGGTCACGCACCAGCTGCACCACCTCAAGACCGCAGACAAAGTCGTCATACTCAGAAATGTGAGTATACATATACCTCCTGGACGACCCGATGTCGGCGGTGGACACGCACGTGGGCAAGCACCTGGTGTCGGAGTGCGTCAACGACCTGCTGCGGCACTCCACGCGCGTGCTGGTCACGCACCAGCTGCACCACCTCAAGACCGTTGACAAAGTCGTCATACTCAGAAATGTGAGTATACATAAATTATACCTCCTGGACGACCCGCTGTCGGCGGTGGACACGCACGTGGGCAAGCGCCTTTTTTTTATTAAATAAGGGGGCAAACGAGCAAACGGGTCACCTGATGGTAAGCAACTACCGTCGCCCATGATGGACACTCGCAACATCAGAAGATCTGCAGGTGCGTTGCCGGCCTTTTAAGAGGGAATACGCTCTTTTCTAGAAGGTTTGCAGGTCGTATAGGTCCGGAAATACTGCTGGTGACAGTTCGTTCCAGAGTTTTACAGTGCGTGGCAGAAAGTTACGCGAAAAACGCACTGTGGAAGACTGCCACTCATCAAGGTGATGAGGATGGTATGTTTTTCGCGTGGGACGATGGCGAAAAGTTGCAGGTGGTATGATTCCGAACAATTCCTCAGAGCACTCCCCGTGATACAACCGATAGAGGATGCAGAGTGCAGCTACATCTCGGCGTAATTCCAAGGGGTCCAAGCTGTTTGAAACAACAACAACTCGACTTGGCAGTCAACAACTCGAGCGGCCCCTCGTTGGATACGATCCAGAGGGAGCAGTTGGTATTTTGGCGCCCTTGCCCAGAGATGACAACAATATTCCATATGAGGCCGAACCTGCGCCTTGTAGTAGTAGAAGTACTGTCTCGCTCTGTTAAGAACACCAAGCTTGTTCGAGGCTAATTTGGCCTTACCCTCTAGATGATATCGGAACTGGACTTCGCTCGATATGTTGACGCCAAGTATCTCAATGCCAGGGGAGATGGTAAAGATGTGCCCTCGAAACGAGGATATACGACTATTGGTGACTTTTTAGTGGTGAACGCGCAGACTTGTGTCTTGGCGGGGTTAAATTGGACTAAGTTACGTCTACCCCATTCAGAGACCTTCTCTAATGAATTCTCCACCTTAGACACAAGTTCGTTTCGACTCTCAGTGACATTTTGCCGAGAAATATTGGGGGAGCCGGTATATACAGCATCACCTGTACTATCATCCGCATAGCAATGAATGCCGCTGGTCTGCAACATGTCATTGATATGCAGTATGAATAGAGTAGGCGATAGCACACAGCCCTGACACTGGACACCAGCATCAACAGACTGAGTTTCCGAGCATTCGCCGTCAACTACGACCTTAATGCTTCTGTCTGCTAAGAAACCAGTGACCCACTTACATAATTTCTCGGGCAGCCCGTATGATGGAAGCTTTGATAGCAGCGCTTTATGCCAAACCCGATCAAAGGCCTTCGCAATGTCCAAACTAACAGCCAATGCCTCTCTCTTCGACTCAATTGCCTGAGCCCAACGATGAGTCAGGTACGCCAAGAGATCACCAGCCGAGCGACCCTTACGGAACCCGTATTGTTTGTCGCCACCTGGTGTCGGAGTGCGTCAAAGGCCTGCTGTGGCACTCCACGCGCGTGCTGGTCACGCACCTGCACCACCTCAAGACCGCTGACAAAGTCGTCATACTCAGAAATGTGAGTATACATATACCTCCTGCCAGGAGGCTCTTAGAGTAAACCCAAAAAACATTTGTAGAAATGGCTCTAAATGCTTTGCACTTCCATATTCAGTTTACTTAGGTGCATCAGCTGTTTTGAGCATAAAAATGTTTTAACAAAAAAATAATTTTGCCTGTGCTCTTCATAAATTTTAGGGGGAAATTGAAGCGCAAGGTACCTATAAAGAGATTTCAGAAACAGAGTTTATGAAAGAGACCCTTGAAAGAAACGATTGTATAGACCAAAATATAAAAAAGACAAATATGAAGAAGGAAAATAAATCAAAAGTAAGTAGATACGCTTTCTGTTCAAATCATAAAAGTTTCTTGACTGAACTGCTCCATGATTTAATTAATCAAAGTCATAAGAACCTTGCAAAACTCTTTCACAGTCTCTACCTTTTTCTTACTAGTCCAGTATTCTTGATGTGGAAACACGACCCGAAAAGGATGAAAATGGGGAACCTCAAGAAACCGATGAATTTATTAAAAAGGGTACGCATAAAACTCTTTTTTTACGAATGCCTTTTAGTTTTTTTTTTTCATATCATGGAACATCTTAATTCTAGGAAGGGTAACAAATGATGTGTATAAAAAATATTTCTTCAGCGGAGGCAAGAGCATGTTGATTTGTACTGTTGTTATGATTGTGATTGCACAAATCATTACATTTTCAAGTGATCTTTGGTTCACTTATTGGTACGTATTGAAATTATTTTAACCCCTTTTAATGTCAAAATTTAACATGACTGCAAAGTCACACATTTTGTTCAATTAAATTTGGTATCAACTTTCTTAATTGAGGTTGTTAATTTTATTGTTTAATTAAAACTATGATGGATGAACCCTTGGATGATTTCAAATCTTTTTATTTATCTTGCAGGATTAACAGCATTGAAACGCGTTTAAAACCAAACAATGCTAACAATCTTGATTCCAATAATTTTAATTTTACATCGGTCGCTACGAAAAACTTAAATGGTTCTACATCGTCTGAAAGTTCATTAACAAATAACCAAGAAAACATTGATAATTCGTATTTTATATACATTTGGAGTGCAACATTACTAGGGTGTATATTGTTTACAACTGGCAGGTAACGATACAATTTCCTCCAAGTATCCTGCCTATTCTACCTCGTGAGCTAGCGAATTTAAAACTTCATTATTTTTACAGATCCTTCTTGTTCATGGCAATATGTTTTTAACATTCTTACGGCTACAATGAGATTTTTCACAGTTAATCCCTCTGGCAGAATTCTGAACAGATTTTCCAAAGACATGGGAGTTGTAGACGAAATCTTGCCGCAAATGTTTCTTGAAAGTATTCAGGTAGGTATAATGTACCTAAAGACATCGTTAACCAAACCCAGGCTGTTCTAATACTTAAGCATTGACATAATTTTAGATAGCTTTGGTAACCTGCGGTATAATAACAGTGGTCACTATTATGAATCCGTACATGGTATTGGCTGCAGCATTTTGTGGTGTTTTCATGTACTTATGGTCGATGGTCTACGTGAGTACTGCTCAAAGTATTAAAAGGTAAGTTATACAAAAGATTAAGTTTCAGACACCAGATTGTTAACATGAAATGGGTTCTTATTTAATGTTTTTAGACTCGAAGGTGTGACACGTAGTCCTGTGTTCTCCCATGTAGCCGCAACGATGGCGGGTCTTACAACAGTGCGGGCTTGTGATGCCCAAACCATGTTATTGGCGCAGTTTGATGAGAAGCAAGACGTTCACACTTCGGCCTGGTATATTTTTATTATTCCCACGAAAATAATAATTTTTATAGTTAAAAAGTAGCTATTATTTTACGACGATGTTTTAAAATGTTTATTCAGTTTAGTCATTGAATGTAATCAGATTTTATTTGATTCATTTTTTCTGCAATTAACATTGAAGAGTCATTTTAGGCACTACAAAATCTGGCAATGTTGGTCTTGCTGTGAGCCAAGCTCTTGTGTTGATTAACATGTTACAGTATGGAATAAAACAAATAACTCAGGTGGTATCTCAAATGACCAGCGTGGAGAGAGTCCTAGAATACACGAATCTTCCTCAAGAAGTATCGCCCAAAACTCCTCCGCCAAATTATTGGCCAGAAGAAGGTCGTATAGTAATTAAAGATCTGTATCTAAGATACGATGAGGGCTTGGAACCTGTTCTTCGAAATTTAAATATTGTCATCGAAGGCGGCTGGAAGGTATAATCTATTTTGGTGCAATTTTTTTCTGGGATGTCTTCTAATTATTCTAATTACTAAATATTGTCCCCTTTATTCAGGTTGGAATAGTAGGGCGCACTGGTGCTGGAAAAACGTCGTTAGTATCTGCTATATTTCGTCTGGCTCAAGTTGATGGACAAATTTTAATAGACGATGTTGATACTGGTACAATCAACTTAAAAGTAAGTTTGGAAATGAGTACCTATTGAATAGTTAAAAAATATTATTAATTTTTAGTGATTACTCTTTCATCCGTGTCTTGGCCTATATACGTAGGTAATTTGCTTCAAAGCTTCTATTTTCGTAACCTCTTCCTAGTTTCTTTTCTTTTATTTTTCCTCCGAAAATATATAATAATTCTGCCGTGTCAGGAAATGCTGGAATTGTAGGAGCGGAAGTTGCTCCTTGTTTCAAAGACAGTTACCTACTACCACGAATACAAATAAAATTAGGAACCTTCACAATTACCTGAGATTGTATACTTTTCGTTTAGGGTCTACGTTCGAGAACTTCCATTATACCTCAAGAGCCGGTGCTGTTCTCGGCGAGTTTGCGGTACAATCTAGATCCGTTTGATCTGTATTCGGATGAACAGATATGGAGAGCTTTAGAGCAGGTAAGTAACTACTTGTTTTTTTCCACAGGAAAATTTACAATCTATTATTTTTAAGAAATGTTAAGACCATACTTTAATTAATACATGAATAATATTATTGTAGGTTGGATTAAAGGACAATATAAAGTTGTCTTTAACAGTAGAATCAGACGGCTCCAACTTCAGCGCTGGTGAGCGTCAGCTGTTGTGTTTGGCGCGCGCCGCCCTCGCCTCCAACAGACTGCTCATCCTCGACGAAGCCACTGCTCATGTTAATCCTAAGTAAGAGCATAACGGTATTGACTAGTTAGATAGCGTGACGTCGCTATCATCGGCAGTAGAATCAGACGGCCCCAACTTCAGCGCTGGTGAGCGTCAGCTGTTGTGTTTGGCGCGCGCCGCCCTCGCCTCCAACAGACTGCTCATCCTCGACGAAGCCACTGCTCATGTTGATCCTAAGTAAGAGCATAACGGTATTGACTAGTTAGATAGCGTGACGTCGCTATCATCGGCAGTAGAATCAGGCGGCTCCAACTTCAGCGCTGGTGAGCGTCAGCTGTTGTGTTTGGCGCGCGCCGCCCTCGCCTCCAACAGACTGCTCATCCTCGACGAAGCCACTGCTCATGTTAATCCTAAGTAAGAGCATAACGGTATTGACTAGTTAGATAGCGTGACGTCGCTATCATCGGCAGTAGAATCAGACGGCCCCAACTTCAGCGCTGGTGAGCGTCAGCTGTTGTGTTTGGCGCGCGCCGCCCTCGCCTCCAACAGACTGCTCATCCTCGACGAAGCCACTGCTCATGTTGATCCTAAGTAAGAGCATAACGGTATTGACTAGTTAGATAGCGTGACGTCGCTATCATCGGCAGTAGAATCAGGCGGCTCCAACTTCAGCGCTGGTGAGCGTCAGCTGTTGTGTTTGGCGCGCGCCGCCCTCGCCTCCAACAGACTGCTCATCCTCGACGAAGCCACTGCTCATGTTGATCCTAAGTAAGAGCATAACGGTATTGACTAGTTAGATAGCGTGACGTCGCTATCATCGGCAGTAGAATCAGGCGGCTCCAACTTCAGCGCTGGTGAGCGTCAGCTGTTGTGTTTGGCGCGCGCCGCCCTCGCCTCCAACAGACTGCTCATCCTCGACGAAGCCACTGCTAATGTGGATCCTAAGTGAGAGAGATAATGCTTTGAAACTAAAATGTATGATTAGCGAGTAGACACTTCTAACTAAGCTTACGCAAATAAGACATTAGACATAGAAGGCACTTAGCTTACTGCAAATAACTATGATAGTCATAACATCTACGTCAATGAATCAAGGCTACTACTAAATAATTTTTATTCCGATATGAGAGATGAGCTACTTAGCACTTACTACTGTTAGCTCCTCTCATATAACACCTCATTTTATAACACCTCCATGGTCCAGTGGCTTAGAGCGTGGCTCTTGACTCAGAGGCCGTGGGTTCGATTCCCGCGTTGGGAACATGTTATTTCCAAGATTGATTAGGACAAAGCAGGCTGATCACCTGTTTTTCTGACAAGTAAAGATGATCCATGCGTCGGAGGGGCATGTGAAAAGTCGGTCCTGCACTCTCACCAGTCGTGAGTCGTGCCGCGGGCCTTCCCTCCCACTGGGCTATGAATTATGATAGTATAGGAATAGAGAACGCACTTGTGTACTGCGCACATACTTGGGCACTATAAAATTACTGTAACTGGCATGGTTTCAATGAAACCGGCCGCCGTCATCGAAACCGATGTGGAAGTTATTATTCTTATATATAACAATAACATTAGGTATGTTAATTTTCCAATTCATTTTCTAGGACAGACGAACTAATCCACAAATCGATTCGTGAAAACTTTTCTGACTGCACTGTGCTGACAGTCGCTCATCGTCTACATACTATAGCCGACGCTGAGAGGATCATTGTAAGATATTTGAGTATTTCTCTATGTTAACTTAAGCCAGCACTTAAAAGCTGGTAGGTATACCTATATAAAACAATCAAATTCTTACTCACCAGTGCCGTAAATAGCCTTTTTTGCGCCCTGTGCGAGCTTCTATAACTGCGCCCTTGTTTTTTAGGGTTCCGTAGTCAACAAGGAACCCTTATACCCATATAGCCATTTTTGGGATCCCGACGTAACGGTTTCGACACCTTGTGCTAACACTTATTTGTTCTCGATACTTAATCGCGTCGCCGTTTCATATTAAAGAAGTCGCTGCAACTAAAATTGGGGACAAGTCGACACAGTAACTAACATTCGGTTTCTAATTTACGTCGCCGTGTCGCAACATTGTTATGATATTTTAACTAGATTTCACAAATCATTCGTTCAATCGTTCATTCGTTGACATTGACTAGTGAAAGAATTAAAAATAAGAAACTGCCATCGTATCACCAAGGTAAGAAAACAAAGATTTTGTTTTTATTCAATATTCTGGTTTTTTATGCCTGAATCTTAATGGGAAATTAAATTCATCGTGTATTTAGTGGGATAGTTCGAAATTTACCAACGCGCCGCATTATTATAATAATTTAACCATTCCTACGAAAATACATATTGTTGGTTTATAGCAATAATTTTATTTTGTATTCTCAAAAGCATATCCAATACAATAATAAACTTGAATATTGAATAGCATACATTTTAGCAGCAATAAACCGTACAATCAATAAATAATGAAAAAAAAATATTTCGTTATGTGAAAAATTTTCTCGGCACAACTAGTTACAAAGTTACGATAACTATCGACATTGTGTGGGAATGTTACCTAAAGTAGTCAAAAAGTTACTGTATTTTTAAAATGGTGTCTCCCTGATTATCTGTTCACAGTTTCTCAAACTTTGCCTGACAAAATGCTATATTGAATTCTTTTGACAAAAGAAAGCTCTTCCGAGTTAATATATCTCGTACCAAGTACCTTATTTAAACGAAATAAATATTACATAAATTAATATTAATTATTCTTTTTCATATGATGATGCACCAGACACAAAAAAATTGAATATCAGTTCTGATATTAGTTACTTACATAACGTACTTTGCAGCAAAAGTACAAACGGTGATTAACTACGAAGATTCTGACAAGTAATCTTGATTCATGTCAAGTAGATAATGCTAGTAAAATTATATAATAATGCAAGTGTCATTAATGATGATTCTGTGACTTTAAAATCGTGAAATAAAAACAGTTTTTTTGATTATTTTTATTTTATTATTACCCCTAACGTTATATCAATAAAGGAATAAATACCATTTGGGAGATGCAGAGCATACGTCGTAGCACAAACTACAATCAAACAGACTAAGAAATCTAGCCAGAAATAACTAAGTAATCGGCCAAGTGCCAGTTGGACTCACGCACATAGGGTTCCGTACTGTTATAGGGCAAAAATAGGCAACATTTTAGAGTGTTTAATTAAAATCTTCATTTCAAAAAGTTTTGTGATTTTAATTTATTTTATTTTAATTAAACTATAAACTGGCAGTTATCACAACACACAGTTTTAGAATGACTGGGATTTGGTGACATACATTTATCAAAGTTAGTGTTTAATTATTACGTAACTTTACTACACATGTTACAACCCAGTTACTACAATTTGTGGAAAACATGTGTACACATTTTTTTCTGTAACAAGCGGACACGGTTACAACACGTAGAAGCAAACCCCCACACAGTCGCAAGGTGTCGTATTAACTACGAAACTGTTACGACTTGTTACAGATTCACAAATCTGCGACCGAAAATGGCTATATGGGTAGTTTCGTTCTGTCCGTCCGTCTGTCCGTCTGTCTGTCTATTCGCGGTTTTGCTCAGAGACTATAGGACCTGCAAAGCTGTAATTTGGCATGAATGCATATTAGTGATGCCGACAAAATAGTACATGAAATCTTTAAAAAAATATTCCCTACACATCAAGCGGGGATGAATTTTTTTTTCGCGTCCACCCAATCGTGTGGGGTGTCGTTGGATAGGTTTTTAGAAATATTACGAGTATTCATAGATCATTTTCCGATTTATGGATCCGTTTGTGAAATATTAAGTTTAATATTAAAGTAGAAATAATCGTTAGAGTCCAGTGTTAAGTCCCCCTTTACCAGCTAAACGGTTGTATCTGGAAATGTGAAAAAATTCACGGCAGTAGGGAATCTGCTGAATTTAAAAGGAAAACTATCACTGCTAAGAAAACTTCATAAGTTATTGAGTAATAGTCGATCAACTAAAAAGAAAATGTTTCGGCGAAGTATAAGGGAACTTTTCGTTCAAATTCCTTTGAAAGTAACTGAGATGATGTTGTTAGTAGTGTAAAACACGTTATGTACATTCATTGACCATACAAAAATTTAAAAAAAAACTAGCGGTAATACGGAACCCTATATTGCGCGTGGCCCGACACGCATTTGCCGGTTTTTTTAGATATTATAGGTAATGCTTCCAGGGCCACAGGCCTCCCCGGTCTGGCCATTCTTGCGCCCCCCAAGAGTCTGCGCCCTGTGCCTGGCCTTAAAAAGTAATTTCATACCGAGCGAAAATCGTTACAATAATAGTATTCCACTAATACATAACAGCTTTGATCGTCAGCCACTTCATAATGGGTGGAATAAAAATTGAGAGCATCTCAAAGTTGTTGTTGGGAATCGTATTGAATTGACATTAAAAAGATCCCAATTCGCACCCAATAAAGGTTCATATCTAGATTATACACGTTTAGGTTCGGTAGGTGTTATTTTAGTTTTAGTATATAACAACAGATGGCGCTTTTAAAGTAAAATGTATATAATTCTTCTTCACAAATATTGACTATCGAATTAATTACTTAAAATTGCTATGTGAGATAATTTTATGGTTAATTCAAACGAAAATCGCCGTCAGCTGAATGTTTGCAGGTGGAAATGTCATCTATGCGACGCCCTAGGATACATTGAGCACGAAGTAGGGCTATATTGGTCATAACTTATATCGCTGGCTGACGGTTTTTCCACCATCGTATTAGCGACTGACGGTTTTCTTTATTATTTACAAAGTAGAAACATTCACCTGTATAAATTTTGTACGGTATAAAATGACTCTATATTCAAAAATTTTTTACATGTTCAGTAACGCGACTGACGTTGAATCCCCCGTCTGCAATACGGCTGACAGTGATTTTTTGGTTAAACATGACCTCAATAATCATCCATCAAAGTTTCATTCGGTATAAAATCACTTTTCGCAACTATTTTTTTTACAACTTTGAAATACTCTCAGTTAACATTCCACCACGGGTGCGGCGACTGACGCTGATTATATTGATTGATAAATATTAAGCTACCGCTGGACAAAAATTTGGTCGGTATGAAATGACTTAGCAAACGCTAGCATTACCTCCCCTACTATTAATGTCACATTTGGGACCTGCCACAAAACCGTTTCAAATATGTTCTATTGATACAATTGGAGGCTTTGGAGGTACATGGTCGACGAAGAAGTATTTACATCTGCTAGTGGACCATTTTACTAGGTTACATATTTTAACTTCAAGTACACAAAACTCAAATGACTTCATCAAACTCATAAAAAACTGTGGAGAAATTCATAATATTGAATTGATTCTATCGGATCAGTATCCAGGTATTAATTCTAAAGAATTTAAAGGATTTTTGGACCAGGAAAATATCTGTATAATCTTTACAGCAGTTAACTCGCCTTACTCAAATGGTCTAAATGAAAGACTTAATCAGACATTAGTCAACAAAATCCGATGCAAAGCAAATGAAAATGTTAAAATTGCTCAAAACTGTGTAAAAAACTATAATGAGACGAAACACTCGGTTACTGGATATGCTCCAAAGTACCTACTATATGGCACAGATGTATCTCTTTTGCCGAATGAGATGAAGCTGAAAAAGACTGAGAATTATTTAATAAAAGACAGGCAAAAAGCTTTAGTGATGGTTTTGGCGGGCATGTTGTGTTTTTGTATTATTTTCCTAAAATTGTGTTAGCTGGGTTTTTAATGTGTAATATTGGTAGAATATTAACCATTAGATATTCGTGTTCATTCACAAGTGTAGGAAAGTGATGTAATATCCAGAAACGTGCTATTTTGTGTTCCCTCCAAAACTCCATCGAAAGTTTCGGTAAAGCGTCTACCACTTTACTGAATCGACCGACTTGACTCCTGTGACTGTATTGACTTTTACTTAGACTTTGACTAGACTTTAGACCTGACGATACATGAAAACGATGATGAAAATTATAATAGGAGGAATATGGTTTTCCCGCCATATTCCTTACCTTTTTACCTTGTCTGTGGCACAACATACACATCCTTTGTGTCAAGTTGCCAAAAAAGAAGAAAAAGAAAAGAAAAAAGCTTTAGAAAACACAATAAAATCACATAATTACAACAAAGAAATCTATGATAAGAATCGAATATGCATAGACTTTAAAGTTGGTGATATTGTCTTTGTGGAGAATGGGAACAAACTTAATAGAAAAAAACTGGATGAATTGAAACTCGGACCTTATCAAATTATAGAAAAAATATCAAATACAATCTACAAGATAAATACTGATCATAAGAAGTCGGAGTCAAATTTTTTTCACATCTCAAAACTAACCCCAGCTCCTGATGGCATCTAGTCTGAGAGTTTGCGTGACTAAACACCAGTATATTTTCTTTTGGGGGGGAGATGTAAAGAAAGATGTATTTTTCTTTATTTGCATTTGCATTATTTGACAGATCCTTCTGCTCTACGACTTCTTTGTAATCTATGAAAAGAAAAGATGGCCGAATGGACTAAAAACTAGAAAGTATTGTCATTGATTTCGGCGATTGTTAATTTAATAACACTAAATGTCGTTTCTTTGTTTTTTCCAGAAACCCAATTGTGTTATTATTTACTACTATACGTAATCGTCGAAAATCCTAAGAAATAACCTTAAATTCATATTATAATTTTATTTTATAATATTTGTGGTTACGGATAATGATGGAGGATCGACTCACGGCGCCCCTCTTGCCTTTCCACGGCGCCCCAGGGCGCCGCAGCGCACAGTTTGGGAACCCCTGGATTAAAGTCTAAAATCCCGTGGTCGTCAAATTGCGGCCCGCTGCCGTTATTTGTGCGGCCCGCGACAAAGTAAATTATGGCACTGATTTAAATGGACAGTTGTAAATAGCAGTTTTGGTAAGTTAAAAATTATAAATGGCACGTTTAATAACTAGTTTAGCAGTTAAAACTAAGCAGTAAAGTAAACAAAAACGGGTAGTAAAAAATAATGAAATAGATCAATGAAAACATTATTATTTATTGAACAGTAAAATAATTAAATGAGCGGTAAAAATTAATGAATGAGCGGTTACGGGTAACAAATCGGAATTTGTCAGTAAGATATCTCATTTTAAGCAGTTCTTTAAATGATGAGGTGGTAAAATAAAATAAAATCGGCCAAGTACGAGTCGAACTCGCCCATGGAGGGTTCCGTACCGTTATAAAGCGAAAGTATGACGGTCGCCGGCTGCTGCCGCAGCACGCTCGCTACGCTCGCTCGGCTCCCTCTGTGTTGTGGACTAAGTTCTAACCTAACCTAACCTACTTTTGGACTTTCTGGATTGTGTTTGCTTTTGTTTCGGTATCCGAGGTTAAGTAGGCCTTCTGTTAAGTCTTTCCATTAATAATGAAATGAAATAAAAATGAAATATACATAGAAATATTTATTTACACTTAATAATTATACAATTCTACTTAAAAACACTCTCCCTTCCACTGCTCGCTATGATCTGCCGTGGATCTGCCGAACTATTTATATCGAACCGCTCATTCCATCATTTTTACCGCTCAATTATTTATCGAACCGCTCATTCCATATCATTTTACCGCTTATTCAGTAATATTGGACTGCTCAATTATTTTTTTATTACTGTCCATATTTTACTGTCGCAATAATTAATCAACCGCCATAAAATTAAATAACTGCTCAATATTTTTTTCAACTGATCTAACATCTCAAATATATAAATAACTGCTCCAAGAATTAGTTTCCGTAAATTATTTGAATGGTCAAGTTACATGTTTGGTATGAAGCAATTCACTCATAACGCCTGATTACACCTACCGAGTAGAGTGGCGAGACGCTGTTCTCAATTTTCTGTCTCGCCACTTTACTCGGTAGGTGTTAAATAAAAATCGGCCAAGTGCGAGTTGGACTCGCGCACGAAGGGTTCCGCACCGTTATAGAGCGAAAGTTGTCAAAAAATTGTATTTTTTGTATGGGAGCCCCCCTATTTATTTTATTTAGATTTTATTATTGATTATGTAATTGTAATGTAATTAGGGATGTTGTGAGTATTTCAAATCACGTTGTATGGGAATAAATATTAATTTTATTTTGTTTTTAGTATTTGTTGTTATAGCGGCAACAAATAAAGGTATATAATCTGTGAAAATTTCAGAAGTCTAGCTATAGCGGTTCTTGAGATAGCCTGGAGACAGACAGGCGGACAGACGGACAGACATCGAAGTCTCAGAATAGTGTCCCGTTTTACCCTTTGGGAACGGAACCCTAAAAAGGCATTAGTGTAGGGTTCCAGTTTCCACACTAATGCCTTTTTATTTTAGGGTTACGTTCCGCAGCGCTCCAAGAGCGGTTGCTCTTGGAGCGCCCTTCACATACTCTGCGGCCCGGTGCTGGCACTCAAATTCTGATGTGTGGCTCTTGGCCAGTAAAGTGTGACGACCGCAGCTGAACTCTAAGTCTACTTGGGTCAGATAGTCTCCTTTAACAATAGACTAGGAAATGAAGTCAATCGTCAAATTGAAAACGCCTGGAAGAGCTACTGGCCCATGAAGACGCTGATGAAGGGAGATTTGCCAATCTCCCAGAAACGAAGAATAGTCGACATATTGCGTATTCTGCGGTTTCTGCCCATCCTAACCTACGGTGCTCAGGCCTTAGACCTAATCATTCATATTTTGACCAAGTCGCAAAGCTCGTAGTTTGGAGCAATGGAGCGCAGCATGTTAAAGTGTAAGAATCGGTGACCGAATAAAATATAGCACGCTGCGCTCCAAAACAGGTGTTAAAGACGTTGGCATAAAAGCTGCAAAGTTAAAGTGGGACTGGGCGGGTCATTCCAACTGCATGCATATTGTATCCTGACCATTGGGCAAAAATTACCACAGCCGTGACGATGACGCCGCCGTGGACGGCCTCGAAAAAGATGGCGAGATGAAATGGATGCCTATAACAAGCCAGATAGTATACCTCCATCAGACCTCCATGTAATATTATACCCTTTGAAATGACAGCTGTACGAGCAGCGCCACCACCCACGTTAATTTAAAACCTTGTCGCACTGTAAACAAAATCAAGTAAAAGTTTGGTATTTGACGTCCATGTGTGGAAGGCCGTATTTGCCTTTATTTGCTTGTTTGCGTATTCGTCAATAATGTTGCCAAATACAACAAATAGCCAATAGCAAATATATTAAACAAATAGCCATATGAGGTGCCTCCATGACGTTTAAGTCGCCATATTGACGCTGATAGCAGTAGTGGGAGTACTTGGAACTATAACTAGTTTCTACCACCGTAGTGATTGAGCGGCCATTTGCAAGTTACGTCATATTTAGTTCTCTTCCCCCGATTTTGGGGGCGCTGATTCCGCTTCAAATAGGCACGAAAAACAGCTCGGTATGGAAAAACAGCTGGATAGATATCCAGCGTACTTGTATAATTGAGGTCAGTGCCGAGAATCCAGTTTGGAAAAAAAAAACAGTGCCAACATAGCACAGTTAGTTTGACGTTTGACAGTTGTCAAAAATTCGTTTGACAGGTCGTTCTTTAGTTCACCACTTTTATTTTTCGTGGTAAAATTTATAAAATATTAATTTATTTTCTGAGTTATGAATAAGATAGATCTATTTACAACATGGCTTTAAAAAAGGTTAAAGGAAATATAGAGAGAATGTTTGATAAAAATCTAACGGATCTCGTTCGTGGTATCCGAAACAACAAAGATAATGAGGTAAAATGTTTCTATGAAAATAAAATGTATCTTTGTATTATTAAGTAGAAGATTATTCCAAATTTGTCTCTATTTTAGGCTAAATATATAGCCCAGTGCATGGAAGAAATTAAAGTGGAACTGCGACAAGATAATATAGCAGTGAAAGCTAATGCCGTCGCGAAGTTGACATATGTAAGTAAATAGTAATTTAGCGGCTGTAGAAAATCAATATAAGCAACAATAATATATAAATAACAATATTATCTTACAATGATTCGACAGATACCATTCTTGTTTACTATTATGATACTTCACATGTAAATGTTTGCCAATTCATAACAGTTTCGTATTAGATATTTCAAACTGAAACTTTCTATTGAAAATCCAGAATTATTACACTACTTCGACATGAAAAATATACATCAAATATTGTACTGCTAAGGCTATCAAAACTTACTAACATAAAACATAATCTTCTAATCAATTGTGTGCATTTCAGCTACAAATGTTAGGATATGATATATCATGGGCTATATTTAACGTGATAGAGGTGATGAGTTCGAACAAGTTTACATATAAGCGTATTGGATACTTAGCTGCCAGTCAATCTTTCCATGCTGACTCGGAATTGCTTATGCTTACAACAAATATGATAAGAAAAGATTTGAATGCCCAAAATCAGTATGAAGCCGGGCTTGCTTTGAGTGGCCTTAGCTGCTTTATTTCTCATGACCTAGCCAGAGACTTGGCTAACGACATCATGACGTTGGTAAGTCAAATTAAATAGTCACACTATGAAACTTTAATGCCATCGCAAATCATAACTATTTACACAATTGTTAATCTTATGATATTGAAAAGGTTTAATACAAATTGTAATTCCCTATTATGAAATTTTTACACACACTTATATCATTACTTCTTTCCTCGAGGTTTCCTACCCTCAAGTCAAACTCAATCCTTAAACTGGTGTTGAACTAATGACAATTCTTGAGGATTTAGGTCGGGTGGAGAATATCTTCAAGGAAACAACTAGTGTTTTGGTGTAAATGTTTCCAAAACACTTAAGTATGTTGTAACTTGTACTTATTATATAAACTGTTGTCGTTGGTGTTATAATATGTTGGATGTTGGTATTATGGATTTATTGTTTGATATTACATTCCAGATGAGCTCTACTAAGCCCTATCTTAGAATGAAGGCTGTATTGATGATGTATAAAGTGTTTCTGAGATACCCAGAGGCTCTAAGGCCAGCTTTTCCTAAACTGAAAGAAAAATTAGAGGACCCCGATCCAGGTATTTTTAAATAATAAATGTTGTAGATTTTTTTGCTAATGGTGCACTTATACGGGCAACTAAAATTGCTCAACTCCAGTCAATTCTCGTCAACTTTGACGGCACGACTACATCAAGCAATGTGCGGCTACAAGCAGCAATATTGCGCAATACAATATTGAGTGATGTGGCCATCAAATATTTGAGCGATTTGACATTGAGCAATATGAAATAAATTGCTCCATGTTGCTCCACTAATTGCTCCAGATCACGTGTCACCAAGCAATTATTGCCGTAATAACTAATAATTTCCCGTGTAAGAGCTTCTTAACAGTTATTTATTAGAATTTTGTGTTTAAAAGCAGTTATTACAGCTTTTTTTTTTGTATTAGTTTTTTTCTTTTTTGATTAGCTTGTTTCTTCGTATATAAAGTTGTCACTGTACTTTATTTAAAATGTTATAGGAAAGAACGCTATTTTAATACTTTCTTTTTCATTTCAGGTGTTCAATCTGCTGCTGTGAATGTAGTTTGTGAGTTAGCTAGAAAAAATCCTAAAAATTACCTTTCTTTAGCACCAGTTTTCTTCAAATTGATGACAACCTCCACTAACAATTGGATGCTTATCAAAATTATTAAGCTTGTGAGTATTTCTTACTTTACTTTATTTCTTCTTATTTCTTATGTCACCAGAAGAATAAAAAAAAAATATTAGAAAAAGCAACAAAAATTGTTATAAATAGAACAATTGTATACACAATATAATCTTATTGTTTACATAATATTTTTGTAATGTTGTAAACCATTATGTTTATGAATATGAATTCTTCGCAGTTTGGTTTAATGACTCAGTATGAACCCGATATTGGAAGAAAGATAACCCAAAGCCTCATAGACCTTATTTGCAGGTATCCATAGACAAGAAGCAGAACTAGTGGCTAGCGCTATTCACTACACACATTTTTATTTAAATCACGAATAAAAGCTTTATCATTATTTGCCGTGCAAATCGTTGCATAGAGGTATAAAAGTGTAATAAAACTAGGAAGCCGCTAAAATTTTTCATTACACAATTTATACATTGAATATTAACTAGTGTGTACATGAAATTTTTTTACACAACACTTACAATATGATTGGCATGTCACTCTTTATTTTTGTTGCTAATTGCAATAAGGGAAAATTATTACACAGACCAGATTAAACTAAATAAAAGAAAAAATTGCCTGCTTAAAAATATAAATTATTTCAAATGCTGGCAACACTTTTAAGTCTCCCCAGATGTTATGTGCGCGTTCATCAGGCGATACATCTGATCGTTCCTCCTATTAACATCAGAAAGAACCATGTCAAGGGCCCTGATTCACAACATTCATAAGCTAGTTTTATGTAGAATCATTGTATTTGTTCCAGTTTGGTGCCTTAACCCCATTAGAGCCCCGACTTGGGAAGAAACTGATAGAACCATTAACTAATTTAATACATAGGTGAGTTAGTTATAATGGCCCATTAGTGTAATTGGTTGTTTCTCTATGGGGTGAAGGGATGTGCTAACGCGACGCTGGTTCTAAGAAAAGTTGTCCGAACAAAAGTTGCGTAACTCACATTTTCCCTAATAAAAGTATTTACCATGCTGCTCCATGTAGCTGTCCTTGTTTGACACATTGGAAAAATCACTCGACAGACAGTGACAGCATCATAGGTTAGCGTGAAGTAAATGTTTTCATTAATATAGGAGTATAGGACTAAGCAAACTCAGCGCGGATTGTGTTCCGTCATAAAATGAAGATGACCTAGTTTTAACTTTTAATCTAGACTTGGTCTAGACTTAGACCTAGTCTAGATAAAATTATGAGGAATTCTAGTGCAAGGTCATTTTTACTGTATTGAATTATAACGAGACAATAAAGCCGATTAAATATTTTCTTCATATTCTTTGACATAATAGGTTTACGCACACATTACGATGAGACTCAACGGGGCAAATAGTAATTTCCATACATTTATGATAAATTACTATTCGCGTCTCAAAAATTGGGATCATAATGTGCGCATATCGTAAGTGAGTTACGCTCTTTTTAAAAAGACAGCCGTAGGCTAAGTTACAAAGCCTTCACAGCTTTTTTCATTTGTTGGTCAGGCATGAATAGTTTGTGTAGCTTTAGAGTCACTTTACACTGCTTGTTGTGTCACATATCAGTATAGATAACCTTTGGTGTGTATTCGAGTGGGAGTGTAGCATTAAAGTTTTTATCAACTCTAGCTGTTTTCGGCTTATGAATTATTCACGAGTTTGATTTGCATGAAGTAGATTATTACATAAGAATATAATCTTATAAAACATCTCATTTGCATTTGTATGAAATTGTCTAAAACACGAAAATATGTATTACAAATCATTTAATTACCTACTTACGTTTTACTTTTGTTAAATATTTTCTAATCGTTGAGAATGTAAATATTATTATAGTCAATTGTAGTGATTATTATCTTTTAATTTGGTACTGTAAATACTATTTTCTTTTAAATCGATCTTTGTATGAACATGCAAGAGTAGTCTTTAAAAATTTGTCGTAACATTCAGTCTCCTTTCTGTTATTAGTTATTACAGACTGTATTTTAGCGACATAATAGTTTAAATTATTTTTGGTTAAAGTATCAATTAATTATATTATACTGTCCTTATGAATGTAAAAAAGGCACGAACAAATAGGTCGTCTACAGCAGCTATTGTATGAATATTGTATGTACCTAATCCCGCATAACGAAATCTTAAACGATATTTTAAGAAGGCTCTCATAAGTACTTAAGTGCCTCTTTATTGATTGGCTTCGGAGACGATCAAGCGGTTTAACAGCAATCATAAATTGTAGTTTTGGCACTTTGACAATTTACAATGGGGGCTACCGTTTTTTTGCTCACTAGGTGGCGCAACTGTCGACTAAGGTCTGAAGTATAGTTATTAAAATATTATTTAAATTTAATTTAATTAATTAAATATAAATAATATCTCCTTTACTTTTGCTAATTTTCTTTAATAACTGAATATTTTTTAATACGATTATTATTTCTTTTCTTAATTTCGCTCTCAGAGCATTTACATTGATCGCTAAAGCCTAAATAATACTTTTGGGGATAATTTTACGAAGGAGATCGCTTTTCAACAGGTAAATTGGATAAATAATAATTTTTGCCATAAAAACCGCTGAAACTAGTACAAAATAGACGTTTTTGGACCTCGCGCGACACTAGTGCCTCTAGCGGAAAATTCACACGTGGTAGCCCCCATTCCAATCGTGGTTTTTAAGTTAAGGTCAGACCGCATTACGCGGCACTATGTGGCAGCGACGCGATGCGACACGGCGTGGAACTACCAAATATTCTTCGGATGGAACCGTATGATAAAAGCCGCACTACGCGGCAGCTTAGCTACGCGACACAAAACGTCAATTCTATGGGAATATGGGTGTCGCGTCGCTGCCGCATAGTGTCGTTTTAGGGACCCATAGGACAGAGAGCGGTGAGGCGTTCAAGCGGTCAGTTTTGCGTTCTTTGTGTTGTATTTGTATAGAGATACACAGGGGCCGTTCTGACCGCGACAGAATTTCTCCTGTGTGACTGACAGCTCGAACGCAGAACGCTTGAACGCGTCACCGCTCTCTGTCTGATAGGTCCCTGATTGGTACCTTAGTGCGGTCTCGCCTTTATACATAAATTCTTGACTGAAGCAGATGTGCTAAACCGTCTCCATAGCTCTTTATGTTAGGCCGTCTGTAAACTACATCTAGATTCTAGATACTAACTGTCTGGTCTTTTGTCAGTACATCAGCGATGTCGTTGCTGTACGAGTGTATAAACACGGTGATAGCGGTGCTCATCAGCATCAGCAGTGGTATGCCCGGCCACGCCGCCTCCGTGCAGCTCTGCGTCCAGAAACTTAGGATACTCATTGAGGATACTGACCAAAACTGTGAGTATTAACACTATAATATGCTCATACTCTGGTATCCATTTCTCCTTGAGGATGTATAATTTCACGGAATCGCGCAAATGGAAATATGCCTAAGTTGCTATCCTGTCTATATGGGTACGTATATTTTGTGCGCTAGTAAGAGACTTGTAGCGATGGTCTAAACTCTAAAGCCCGCTGTACACATTGGGCCAACGCATGGAGCCTACTATGAAACGGTTTTGAGACTCAAACAATCGGACGAGTATGCCGCGTCCTGCTCTAACAACGTCATATTTTCACGTTTGTTAGAGTAGGATGCGGTATTCTGGTTCGATTGTTTGAGTCTCAAAACGCTTTCGTGGTACAAGCCCAGCTCATTGGGCCAACGTGTGCCTACTTGGCCATATTTTGGGATTGACATTCCGTTCTCTACAGGTTGGCTGAATGCGCTGGCTCAAGGCATTGGCCCAATGTGCACAGCGGGTTTAATATTATATCGAGTTTATGCGTGTAACGAATTATATTAATATTAAGTGCTCCACAACTGCACTACAGAGCAAACATAATAACTATTTAGTAGTTTCATTACATCAAAAGACTTACATTCTTTATGGGTAAAATAAATCTAAAGACAGGTAAAAAATTCCTGAACTCAATTGAGTCAACAATATGACTCGCGCGCTTATCGAAAACAAATTGTGCGTTTCTAACCGATTAATTATATTGTTCCAGTGAAATACTTGGGATTGCTAGCGATGTCTCGCATACTGAAATCCCATCCCAAATCCGTGCAAGCGCACAAGGACCTCGTGCTGGCGTGCTTGGACGATAAGGACGAATCTATTAGACTCAGAGCTCTAGGGCTGCTCTATGGAATGGTAAGACATCATAATATTATCTTTACTAATATTACAAGAACGGCTTACAAGATTAATTTTTCTTAACGTTCAAGAGGCTTTAAAAACTATCTTGTTTCTTAAAAAAAAGGGCTATAATATAAACACTAACAGAGAAATTAATCTAAGGTAGATAGAGCGAACCGTCATTTGGTCGGGCAAATCAAACACTTCATAATATTATATTGTATTAAATTTTAATATTATATTTAATATCTAAACTTGTAGGTATCAAAGAAGAACCTGATGGAGATAGTTAAGAAGCTGATGCTGCATATGGAGCGGGCGGAGGGCACGTTATACCGGGATGAGCTGCTCACGCGCATCATCGAGATATGCTCGCAGAACAACTACCAGCACGTAGTAGACTTCGAGTGGTACATCACTGTGCTGACTGAGCTCACGGAGATGGAGACTAGCGCTAAACATGGTATGTATGGTCACGGTTGACCGGCAATGTGGTTTTGTATTTTGCGACAAACTGGCAATAGGCGGCAGCAGCAGATATTGATTATTGTGCCATATCTATTATCTATGCTATAATTAAATAACGATTTCCAAATGGGTCTGGGGTGGGCCTGCGAAAAAAAAATGACAAATAACCGATCAGTGGTGTATTATTACAGACCGAAAGATTATGCACGCACAACACAATACGATTGTGTAGATATCTGATTTCGTAATCCTTTAGGGAACATCCCATAGGCAATGCATATTTGATTATAAGTTAGAAACTTAGTTTGTATTGTACTGTATATTTTTGGATTCGTAAATTTTTATCACAGAAAAATGTTAATTGCCTAGAATCTACCTTGCCTACTACTCAGAACTTGATAATAGTGTACTAGGCTACTTTTCCTAAGACTTGTAAATTATCATTTCTTCATTCCTCTGTTTAATACGTCAACATCATTTCTTCATTCATCTGTTTAATACGTCATTTCCCACACAGGTGTAGCTATAGCGGCGCAGCTGACGGAGGTGGGTGCGCGCGTGGCGGAGACGCGGGCGTTCGCGGCGCGCGAGTGTGCGGCGCTGGTGGCGCGCGCCGCCCACACCGCGCCGCGCCCCGCCCACCGCGAGGTGCTGTACGCCGCCGCCTTCGTGCTGTCCGAGTACTGCACGTGAGTATATAACCCAGGTGTAGCTATGACGGAGGTGGGCGCGCGCGTGGCGGAGACGCGGGCGTTCGCGGCGCGCGAGTGTGCGGCGCTGGTGGCGCGTGCCGCCCACACCGCGCCGCGCCCCGCCCACCGCGAGGTGCTGTACGCCGCCGCCTTCGTGCTGTCCGAGTACTGCACGTGAGTATATAACCCAGGTGTAGCTATATCGGAGGTGGGCGCGCGCGTGGCGGAGACGCGGGCGTTCGCGGCGCGCGAGTGTGCGGCGCTGGTGGCGCGTGCCGCCCACACCGCGCCGCGCCCCGCCCACCGCGAGGTGCTGTACGCCGCCGCCTTCGTGCTGTCCGAGTACTGCACGTGAGTATTGTGATCGATGACGATATTTTTTTTTCTATTTTTACACTTTGACTTGCCTCAATCAACGAGACAGTCTCGACGTACAGAAAAATCAATTTTCAGACTCTTTCGGTTTTTTAATGCCACCAGACGGAGCAATAGAAATCTTTTATGTAAACATAAACTTGGTAATAATTAGTGTTCCACAGATTCCCATTAAGATATGCAGTCACCTTGTGTTGTCCGGTCATCATCATCAATATTATCTTCCAGTGTTTAGTGAAGATCGTTACGTGTTAATATTTTTGTATATTTTTAACAAAATATGCAACTCCTTTCCTTACTAAACTATTTAGATGATATTAACAATTCTGTTTATTACAGCGAGGAGACAGTGATGCGCGAAAGTCTGTCGCCGCTGCTGGCGTGCGCGGCGCTAGCGGGCGGCGCGGTGCGGGCGCGGGCGGTGTGCGCGCACGCCGCGCTCAAGCTTGCGGCGCGACTCATGCGGGCGCATGAACTGCGGGGGGAAAAGGAGCAGGCGTTGGCTGTGAGTGTGGCTGTTATTCTTTTTTTATATTATGTAATAATATCTGCTGGCGTGCGCGTTGTTGGCGGGTGGCGCGGGCGGTGTTACGGGAGAAGAAATAAAAAGGCGTTGGCTGTTAGTGTTTATTATTTTTTTTTTTATATTAAGCAATAATTTACAGCATCTACTACGATAGAGCTGTCTTTGAATGTTTCTCAATATTTTTGTCCACCATTAGTAGACTATTTTTCCAAGCAATCCCAAAAAGGCATGTAATTGATTTTATACAATATAGTCAAGTAAATTTCCTACTTAAACTCGTGACTGAGTCTGAAAAAAGAATCGTATAGATCCTTTACATATACTATCGAGGAAACTGATTCCTAGGCACTTGACAGACCGTCATTTGGTCGGTTCATGTCAATTCAATGTTAATTATTGTGATGTTGTGTTTGATGTATCGCGACTAAACTACGTAGGTCTCCCGTCTGCCTAGGAATCAATTTCTCTGATATTTCACTGTTCCTGTCCATGAATTTTGATCATCTACCCAGGTGCTACACGAAGCTCTCGCCGGGTTCAAGTCCCTCCTCTGCAGCGAGGACATGGAGGTTCAGGAGCGAGCGCACAACGCGACCACGTTACTGGCGCTGGTACTCCAGAAGATTGACCCCACGGACCCAGCACTCGACTTCCTCCCAGAGCTGGCCAGTGTCGACGATCAGAACCTTATTGCGCATCAGAAGTGAGTTTGAGTTGTTTGAGTATTTAATAAAATAAAAATAAAAAATTAAGGATGTTTCTACCGGAGCTGAGCTAAGCTGCGTTGCGAGGAATGTGTTTTTAAGTGTCTAAACACACTAGGCCGAAAATACACGGCCGAAGCTCGGCATGATTACGCCTGCAATGTATTTTAAATTACCGATGGGCGATGACACACCATGCCGAAATTACGTCGCTTTATATTGTATGCGTAGCGCATTGCTGACGTAATCATGCCGAACTTCGGCCGCGTATTTTCGGCCTAGTGTGTTTAGACACTAAGAACTAATAGAAGCGCTTCATTTGCCTGGTCTCGTTCAGCGCAACAATTCTATTGTTTCTCCCAACGCAGCTTAGGTTAGCTCCGGTGGAAAGGCAGCCTAAAGTGAACTCATGTTGATGTTATGGAGTGATAGGACAAGTTATATGACGGAACGACGGAGAGATCAAAGCTGATCGCAAATTTGTCAGCACCGTACGCGCCATACGTGTCGAACGCACCGGATAGTACACGAAATGCGGCGCGTACGGTGCGGACGAATGTACGAGGTTTCACATCATTTCATACAACGATGAACGAATTATAAAATGCGGCGCGTTCGACGCGTGCGTGCTGATAAATGTGCGATCACCTTAAAAAAAGGAGGAGGGTAGACTACACATTATTATTTATCTCTATTAAGCTTGCAAGAATTTTTCCTTTTCTTTATACATAATATTAACCAAGGAAATTTTATTTTCAGCAACGGTTTGGAAGGTGATGAAGAGTCGCTGGAAGTGAAGACGGACTTCAGCGGCGGTCTGATAGAGGAGTTGTACCTGATGTTTGACGGCGAGCTCAAGCCGGTCGCACCGAAGGCACAGAAGAAAGTGCCCATGCCGGCCGAGTGAGTGTACTTTAAGTTTTGGAATGAAGTTCCTTATGGCGCGTTCGGCGTTGCGAAAGGAGGCTAGACGGAACGATACTTGACCTGGACACTTTTTTATTAAGTACCTGCCTATTAATGGCAGAGGGCGTTGATAGTATTTCTGTGCGTCAACTAGATGGCGTTTTTGAGAATAAACAGCGGCATCTACTGGACGTTTAAATAAATTTTATTACAATTCCACAAAAGTGTCGTTGTTAGTATTTCTGGGCGTCAATAGACGACGTTTTTATACGATATCGCCCTTAGACTAGGAACATCTTACACTTCATTGTCAATCGCGGTTTGTATGGTCGCTGTTTTAAGCATTTGTGTATTACCCGCAAAACATTTTTTTGTGTTATGAATGCAGTCTTGTTCTAAATGATCTAAAGAATTTCAACTGCATTCGTAACTGAATACGTTTTTTTTGTGGGATGATACACAAATGCTTAACAGCATCCATATAGAAAATGAAATTTTTTGACAGGGAGTCAATGACCACTACTGTCTCGATTCCCCGAGTACACCTTAGCTACGTAAATATTTTTTTATTAAGTTGTAAAGTTTTGTGTTGTAAAATGTAGTGAAAATTAAAGTTTTTTAATATTTCGCTGATAATGTCGATAATTTTAACAAAAAAAAACCGACTCCAAATTGCATTTTCTTAACATCGGACCACCTGTAAAGTATCATCACCTTTCCAACAAAAGACTACATTTCTGTCATTTGTTCATTAGCCTGGACTTGTCTGTGTGGCTGTCTGAGGACCGGTGGTCGTCGGAGAGCTCGAGCTCTGACGGCGGGGAGGAGTTCACGCCGCAGGAGGAGGTCAAATACACGCCCACACTCACGCAGGAGGAACTCGATATGGTAAGACCACAGAACAAGTAATACAATACATAGGGATAACAAATTATTATACTAAATGACTGCCGCAACTCCAAAATTCGTACATGTTTCCGGGATAAAAAGTATCCTATGTCCTTTCCCGGGACTCAATTATCAAAGTATCTCCATACCAAATATCAACAAAATCGGTTTAGCTGTTTGGGCGTAAAGAGGTAACAGACAGACACACTTTCGCATTTATAATATTAGTATGGATTACATTGTACGTGTGTACTGTGTACGGACTACGGTACAACAATGAGTAACACGCCTCAGCAGCTGTGGTCCAGTATAATACAATCATTTGGTGCTCAAAAAGAGGGTTAGCTGGAAAGTTTACCGGGAGTTTTGAAAATTGGTGGTTTTATAGATTTCGACGTGCTCTTTTCGAATTTTCACTTTGCCGCCTCGTATCTTTGCCACTCGCGCCGCCATATTGGAAAAATGGCGCTCAAAGACAGTTTTTTGAGAATAACTCCGTTCCAACTCATTTTACGATGAAAATAGTTATATAATACATTAAACTAGAGAAAATTTCCTACACTTTATGTATTAACCGTTTTTTGTAAAATCAATAGTTTCAGCGTACGAGAGCCGCAAAGTTCACTCCAACACGCGTTTTGGCTAAATAACTCATTTCCACACCACCATGAGGCGGAGTAAGTGGCGCGGTTTTTTTTTTTTTGTGGTATCCCCAGTAGGCCTAATCTGGGTGCACGGCAGTGCACCCGCCGAGACGAGCCAAGCGAAGCGCAAGGGCACTACCTACCTTTTCTCGAAGTGTTTCGCCGTTTTTTTTGCACCTTCATAGAATTGGTTTCCGTTGTAGCAGATAGTTCATATTTTCAGGGTATGATGTTATCAATAAACTTATTAAGCATACAAAGTCTCAATTGAATAGCTCTTATAATTTAGATTTTATTGATATCTAAAATCACTGACACACTGATGATCATCAAAATGATGCTACTTCCTGAAGTGCTAGAAAGCTAAAATTTGGTATGTAATCTATGTTTAGTATACAACCAACAAAAAAATTTAAAAACTTGTAATTTTCCTTCCCCATTCCCTAAAATGGGGGGGTGGGAGTTGACCCTAATAGAGTTGGTTTCCGATGTGCCAGATAGTTTATATTCTCAGGATATTATGTCAATAATAGACTTATTAAACATACAAAGTCTCAATTGAATAGAACTAATACTTTGTATTTTATTGATATCTAAAGTACGCCGAAATTTGGTTATACGCCGTAAAATAAGTTTAGTAGGTAATGGAAGTTTAAATGAGACTTTCGCCAATTTCATGAATAAGGACATTAAGGTTTACACGGGATGGACATTAACTAAAAACCTCTTAATAAAAAAAATAAAAAAATTACTAAAGACTGCCTAGCAAGTAGCAACTTACAAAAAGGAGTGAAATCCCACCAAAAACATTGCATGTAAAATGTAACCTCGACGACCACGAAAGGTTTGCCCTGTGAAAAAGACATCACATCTAATGTAGAGTCAAGCTTCTGAATCGACGCGGCCTAACTCTGTCGACCCTAACTCCTACAAATTCTGCATATCAGTAAGTATGTATGGCTTCGCTGTTTCGCTACCGTCGTGGAGGTGAGGCGAATATTTATTTTCTGATCAGAAGTAACGTAACAGCCAAGCCAACTGATAATAATATGTAGGTGTAGGTGGGTTTTTACTCCTTCTTGTAAGTTGCTACTTGCTAGGCAGTCTTTTTTGGCTTCGTTGTTTCGCTACCGTCGTGGAGGTGAGGCGAATATTTATTTTCTGATCAGAAGTAACGTAACAGCCAAGCCAACTGATAATAATGTGTAGGTGGGTTTTCACTCCTTTTTGTAAGTTGCTACTTGCTAGGCAGTCTTTTTAGTCATTTTTTTTATTTTTTTTATTAAGAGGTTTTTAGTTAATGTCCATCCCATGTAAACCTTAATGTCCTTATTCATAAAATTGGCGAAAGTCTCATTTAAACTTCCATTACCCCCTACTAAACTTATTTTACGGCGTATAACCAAATTTCGGCGTACTTTAGATATCAATAAAATACAAAGTATTAGATCTATTCAATTGAGACTTTGTATGTTTAATAAGTCTATTATTGACATCATATCCTGAGAATATAAACTATCTGGCACATCGGAAATCAACTCTATGAGGGTCAACTTCCACCCTCCCCCCCCCCCCCCCCCCCTTGTAATGTATACTAAATTTAGATTACATACCAAAGGAGAAAGATCATAATTCATAACTCTATGGTACCCAGTACCATTTTGCGTCATTATGAAACTTGGTTTTTTAAAGTCTATGATAATCATTTTAGCTCCTATAAAAATTTCTTTGTAAACAAAACCGGGGTTTCAGAGTAATTTGATAAAATCGAAAATAACCTCAAAATCTTCAAAGCACCTATTTTATTGACAAGTCATACACGAGCGAACGTTATTGCTCTAAAAAATTGAGTAAGGCGCTTATATTAGTAATAAATCATCACCGAAATCTTCCGCATACTGTGTTGTGACTAAAAACCGCCGCTATAATATCTACTATATAGATTCTATGGGTATTTACTATTATTGAATACATTCTCATAAGCAATTTAAGCAAAAATGTAAGTAACATTTTGCCATGCAGAATGTATGTGTGCCGCAGACTCGATCACACAAAAAGTGTGCCGTCTGCGATCTCCCTACTTTTCACAATGGACACATTAGCCCAATAGGTAATAGCGCACTAGCGGCCATCGCTGTGGCCGCCTGGCCGGCAGCCGCTTGGTTGCCAGGTGCGCGCGTGGTCTATGGCGGTTTCATACTATCTATCTCGATGGCCGCCGCGACCTGGCCGCTATTGGGCTATGCTCATGCTGTTGACTGGAGTGAAAAATAAAACAAACAATGTATTTTTATTTTATCCAAACAGTGTCACAACAATAACAAATATATATTATACATCGAACTTCCAGCGGCTCGGTTTCATTTATAACATGAACATTAACTTGATTCAATAAACTATTTCATTTCATTATCAAAGAAAAGAGTTGTATTATAAACTAAAAAAAAGGGCAAACACAAAGGGCTTAATTCTACTCTTACTTAGGTACTCTAATATTACATGTAAATTAAGCCTCATATAGTGTATGAATTAATACACATAATTCAGTAAGTAATTCACATATTGCAGTACATATTATGGAACATGTTGTGTACTGCAAAATGTGAACATGATCATACAAACATTTAAATAGGATTCATTTTTATTTACATAAAAGAAAAAAATCTATTTAAATCATTCATCATACTCCTGCAAAACTCATCTAAATCATACAACATGGTGGTACATAGAACTTATAATTAAGTACATAATATATATAACTGTTCCTTTAGGCTGGTTTTATTGTCACGCGGACCGTCGGTACGGATCGCTCCGTATAGACCGATCTAAGCGGAGCGATCCGTACCAACGGTCCGTATGACATGACCAGTCTCATACATAAAAGTACCAGTAAACATCCGTTTCAAAACAATTAACAAATATACAGTGATTAGATGTACTTGCAGCTCGTTTGTACACAGAAGAAATCATTTTTTGGTTTGTATAGTTTGAAGGTATATCACTTGATCCAGCATCTGTCAGAATACCTCTTAACAAACCAGGGCGATTGGAGTCTTGCTCATCATAACGTCGCACTTCTCTTTCAGTTGTCCTCCAGCAAGCAGCACAAACTCTTTTCAATCTTAAGATCTAAAAAGTGATATGTAATATAGCTTAATACATTCATTGTATTGTTAAATCTTACAAATAATAGTGACAAGAAATAAAAATGTTTCATGAAATTATTTGTGAAAACATGTTTATTAGGACACAAAGCACTACCAACAGTATCCAATATTGGAAAATGAAAAATATTAATAGAATATAACTTAAAATAAACAAAAATTATTACCCAGTGCAACGGAAATTATAGTCTATAATTATGTTTCTCTCATGTCGATCTTGTCTTAAGCTCCGTTTAGACCAAACGAGCGAATGCTCATTCTAGTAAAGCTCTTTTGATGTAAACAAACAACGAGCATTCTTTCGTTGTTCTAGTGTGTTCGCCACGTGTTCGGCGGTAAATAGGTAGAATGCTCTAAGAATCTCGCTCGTTTGGTGTAACCGACGCAAGAGCGCTTGAACAGTTGCCTAGAGCATTCTTTCGTGTTCGGGCGCGCTCGCTCTTCGAGGCGGTCTCTTCAAAGGGATTCTAGTGTTCTTGAAATATTTAACTTTTTGGCGGGTTTTTTAAATTATCGAGTATTCTTTGTATTAAATTCGTCACCCACCAACGTCTTTTCCTTCTTTTCTTTTTCATTATTGCGTTATAACAATAAATGCAGCACTTGAAATCACAATAGTCAATATCGCTATCACAGTCAGACATAGTGTAGTGTGAACCCTACTACTTATCGTTGAGGAATGAGCAATGAGCATTCGCTCGTTTGGTCTAAATGATTCTCATCTATAGAGCAAAAATTCTTATTCTTGATGTTCTTGTGGGTTCGATTGGTGTAAACGATCTAAAGTATGTTGTAACGAATTATAGTTTACACTAAACGAATACGAAAGAATGTTCTTGTGCAGTTCTTGCTCTATGTTCTTTTGGTTTAAACCCACCTTTACAGTATATTTTGTTTTTGTAGTAGGTAGAATAGACTACTCTTCTATAACCAAAAGCAGGTTAAAAGAGCCTTCACTGTATCTGTTTACTCTGTACAGAATCTGAAGTCAGCTATAATAAAACAATGAATTAAATAGTGTTTGTAATATGTATATTCATAGAAATATCTATACTCTAAAGTCTAAATGGTAATTGTGAAATCAAAAACTAAATGATTAGAATCGACATTACGACGACAATTAGATTTACATACTCAGAATATAAATTAAGGTGTGCTTACTGGACTGGGAGTTATCCAAGATTGTAATTAATTAAACATTGAAGTAGACACTCTTGTTCTAAAGTATTTATTTATATTAATTTGTGAAATTCATCTGAAAAATAAAAGACAATAATTATAATGTTATATAGACGTATTCGCAAATGTCACAATGACAGATCACAGATGTTAGAAAAAATGCGTCGGCTAGGGAGTAGGGACGCGATCGAGAAATCGAAGTCTATGAAAAAAATCGATTTTATGTCTAATAGCAGCACTGAATCGATTAGGTGTAATGGATTAGCTTAATTTTACTGTTATTTAACGTACATAATATGGAATTCATTAGCATATGAAAAGCTAATGCATGATATCAATAAATAATATTATCATTCAGAAATTGTTATTAAAGCAATTAATATTTATGAAAATTGGAATAACGATTGCAATTACTGCTTTAGTCGAATTAATCGATATTGTTACAATATATTGTTTGGTGTATTTCTAATAATGCACTACATTACTAACCGAATGTGGAGGGAGTTATTTAGTAACTTTTATTCTTTAATTTAAATTCCGGGTTTAAAAATTGGATTCCGGGCGTGTAATTACGTAAAAAATTCAAAAAATAATTACTGTATTATTTTCATCAAAGCGCATGAGAATTAATGGTACCGACTATGGGCATTCTCCTTTCAGCTTTCTAGCACTTCAGGAAGTAGCATCATTTTGATGATCATCCGTGTGTCAGTGATTTTAGATATCAATAAAATCTATATTATAAGAGCTATTCAATTGAGATTTTGTATGCTTAATAAGTTTATTGATAACATCATACCCTGAAAATATGAACTATCTGCTACAACGGAAACCAATTCTATGAAGGTGCAAAAAAACGGCGAAACACTTCGAGAAAAGGTAGGTAGTGCCCTTGCGCTTCGCTTGGCTCGTCTCGGCGGGTGCACTGCCGTGCACCCAGATTAGGCCTACTGGGGATACCACAAAAAAAAACCGCGCCACTTACTCTGCCTCATGGTGGTGTGGAAATGAGTTATTTGGCCAAAACGCGTGTTGGAGTGAACTTTGCGGCTCTCGTACGCTGAAACTATTGATTTAAAAAAAAACGGTTAGTACATAAAGTGTAGGAAATTTTCTCTAGCTAAATGTATTATATAACTATTTTCATCGTAAAATGATTTGGAACGGAGTTATTCTCAAAAAACTGTATTCGAGCGCCATTTTTCCAATATGGCGGCGCGAGCGGCAAAGATACGAGGTGGCAAAGTGAAAATTCGAAAAGAGCACGTCGAAATCTATAAAACCACAAATTTTCAAAACTCCCGGAAAACTTTCCAGGTAAAACTACCAAATTACTGTAGTAGTAGTTGTTTCCAAGTTTGGCTAAGACAATGCAGAAAGATCGCATCAGTCATCCGTCTCACTGTATAAAGCTATGATTTATATTACTAGGGTTCTGTAAAGTAAAGTATAAAGCTATGATTTATATTACTAGAGTTCTGTAGAAAAATATATAAAAACGCTTGATCTTAACAATAAATTGTGTATGTTACAGTTGCGCGAAGCGCGTCGCCTGGAGCAGGCGAACAACCCGCACTATCTGAAGGGCGAGTCGCGCTCCTACCACGAGGACGTGCCCGTCGCCGAGATCGCGCTCGAGGTGCCGCTGCAGATACAGAGTGAGTGATATATTTGACAGTAGCGCGAGGCGCGTCGCGTGGAGCAGGCGAACAACCCGCACTATCTGAAGGGCGAGTCGCGCTCCTACCACGAGGACGTGCCCGTCGCCGAGATCGCGCTCGAGGTGCCGCTGCAGATACAGAGTGAGTGATATATTTGACAGTAGCGCGAGGCGCGTCGCGTGGAGCAGGCGAACAACCCGCACTATCTGAAGGGCGAGTCGCGCTCCTACCACAGGACGTGCCCGTCGCCGAGATCGCGCTCGAGGTGCCGCTGCAGATACAGAGTGAGTGATATATTTGACAGTAGCGCGAGGCGCGTCGCGTGGAGCAGGCGAACAACCCGCACTATCTGAAGGGCGAGTCGCGCTCCTACCACGAGGACGTGCCCGTCGCCGAGATCGCGCTCGAGGTGCCGCTGCAGATACAGAGTGAGTGATATATTTGACAGTAGCGCGAGGCGCGTCGCGTGGAGCAGGCGAACAACCTGCACTATCTGAAGGGCGAGTCGCGCTCCTACCACGAGGACGTGCCCGTCGCCGAGATCGCGCTCGAGGTGCCGCTGCAGATACAGAGTGAGTGATATATTTGACAGTAGCGCGAGGCGCGTCGCGTGGAGCAGGCGAACAACCCGCACTATCTGAAGGGCGAGTCGCGCTCCTACCACGAGGACGTGCCCGTCGCCGAGATCGCGCTCGAGGTGCCGCTGCAGATACAGAGTGAGTGATATATTTGACAGTAGCGCGAGGCGCGTCGCGTGGAGCAGGCGAACAACCCGCACTATCTGAAGGGCGAGTCGCGCTCCTACCACGAGGACGTGCCCGTCGCCGAGATCGCGCTCGAGGTGCCGCTGCAGATACAGAGTGAGTGATATATTTGACAGTAGCGCGAGGCGCGTCGCGTGGAGCAGGCGAACAACCCGCACTATCTGAAGGGCGAGTCGCGCTCCTACCACGAGGACGTGCCCGTCGCCGAGATCGCGCTCGAGGTGCCGCTGCAGATACAGAGTGAGTGATATATTTGACAGTAGCGCGAGGCGCGTCGCGTGGAGCAGGCGAACAACCCGCACTATCTGAAGGGCGAGTCGCGCTCCTACCACGAGGACGTGCCCGTCGCCGAGATCGCGCTCGAGGTGCCGCTGCAGATACAGAGTGAGTGATATATTTGACAGTAGCGCGAGGCGCGTCGCGTGGAGCAGGCGAACAACCCGCACTATCTGAAGGGCGAGTCGCGCTCCTACCACGAGGACGATGTGACAGTAGCGCGAGGCGCGTCGCGTGGAGCAGGCGAACAACCCGCACTATCTGAAGGGCGAGTCCCGCTCCTACCACGAGGACGTGCCCGTCGCCGAGATCGCGCTCGAGGTGCCGCTGCAGATACAGAGTGAGTGATATATGTGACAGTAGCGCGAGGCGCGTCGCGTGGAGCAGGCGAACAACCCGCACTATCTGAAGGGCGAGCCGCGCTCCTACCACGAGGACGTGCCCGTCGCCGAGATCGCGCTCGAGGTGCCGCTGCAGATACAGAGTGAGTGATATATTACAGTTCTACAAGGATGCAGGGCGGGATTTATATGAGTATAGGCCACTTTAATTTCGCCGCCCCTATGTACGAACTCTGCCGCCATCCTAGGATGCTGCCTCGCCTATACTCCCTATACATAAATCCAGGGCAGCAAGGATGTGACGCGGGGAAACACAGTCCTACAAGAATATGAGGCGTGAACATTTTGTGAGATGCATATTGAAAGAGGTGTTTCATATATTACGCTCTTTTGGCTGGACTATATCCAGGTAATTTTTAATGTGGCCGAAATAAGAAGCATCCTATGATCTAATGTCATTTTGAGTGACCGATTTCGCGTGCCTACTGATTTCACGTTCCCACCTCATGGTAATTGTGAACTAAGGTCCATGTAGCTAGGATAGCAATATGTTTCGTTATGACAGTAAATGTTAATAAAATATTGTTTATTTTGCAGCCAAGAGATCTGACAAGTACTTAATCTCAAGAGAGTCGTCGAGGAAAGCCAAGAAACATAAGCGGACGTCGAAGAAGCAAAAGAACAAACACGACAAACATTCCAGCGAGTCGGAGAGCGAAGAAGGTAAGACATACTTACATACTATCCCAATACTAATTAGAATTACTTAAGGTACAATTCCGTGCATCGCGACAGTCGTAAGCCGCGCGCGGCTGACGACTGTCGTAGGCCCCGCGCGACCGTGTCAAAGTTATATGACACGGTCGCGCGCGGCTTACGACAGTCGTCGGCCGCGCGCGTCTGTCGCGGGCCTCGGAAGCGGTGCCATACATTTTCATACAATGACTATTGTCGCGAGCGGCCGACGACAGTCGTCAGCCGCGCGCGGCTTACGACTGTCGCGATGCACGGAATTGTACCTTTAACGTTAGGTATAGTCCATTGTAATAGAAATCTGTCTTTCCCAGAAACTTTCTCTTTTTCGCTGTTCATGGCTACATCTTAAAAAAGAAGAGGAACCTTAACGATGCAATATGATGCCGTTAACATTTCCTATTTCTCTGGGGTATTTCTATTACACGGTTCAGTGTAGACTAAAGATAATGAAAGGTGATCGCACATTTATCAGCACGCATCTATCAGATCGCGCCGCACTTTAGAATTCGTTGTATGTCCACGCCGCATTGCGTGTACTATGCGGTGCGTTCAACGCGTACGGCGCGTAGGGTGCTGACAAATGTGCGATCAGCTTTAAACTTACGACAGGAAAAGTTGCCTAGCAACATATTGCCGACATTTTATTGTGTGTGGTTATAACAAAGTGTATATTTCAGAGGCATGCGTGTCGCGACCGAGCGTGGCTGTGGGCGGTGAGCTGCCGGAGGGCGCGCGGTCCAGCGACGACGAGCCGCCGCCGCCCGCCCCGCACCAACACCTAGACCTAGACCTGCATCTGTGAGTATCCGTACTATAAGTGTCTAAACACACTATGCCGAATTTCCGCGACGGAAGTTCGGCATGATTAATGTCAAACGCATACAATATAACGCGACGGAATTTCGACATGGTATGTCATCGGTAATTTAAAATTAACGACTGGCGTCTTTACGTCGCCGCAAAGCGCTGTTTTTCTTAAAGTTAAGTTTAAAAACACCGCTTTACGGCGACGTAGAGGTCAAGGAAAAGTGTAGGTACTCTATCTGGTGTGGTTCTCGCGCGATAAATTGCGCGCTTTGAAAACTTCAGAGACAACTTTATAAATAAAATATAGCCTTGTGCTAAATTTTCACCGCTAATATTAAGGTGGGTTTACACCAAAAGAACATAGAGCAAGAACAGCACAAGAACATTCTTTCGTATTCGTTTAGTGTAAACTATAATTCGTTACAACATACTTTTGATCGTTTACACCAATCGAATCAACAAGAACATCAAGAATAAGAATTTTTGCTCTACAGATGAGAATCATATTATAGCTCCGTTTAGACCAAACGAGCGAATGCTCATTGCTCATTCGTCAACGATAAGTAGTTAATTTATTTTTATAGTCATCAAAGGTTGGATCCCATAAACATTTTTGTTATGGTATAATTCTATCATTTGTAAACATTTTTCATTACTCCAATCCATATTTACGAAATAACCTTTGATAAACTACCTAAAACCAGCCGCCAAAAAGTAAAAAATCGGTTGTCTGTAAAGTCGGTTTACTGACGATAGTTGAACGTGACAACGTCATAGCCTTAACCCCTCAGTTCCGGGAAAAATCTATGCAAAAATGTTGGCAGGTCAATGTGCAAAAAAAAAATGGCGCCCGGCCTACCCTCTTTGTAAAATTAATGTAATATCCTTACATACAATCCATATTTTATGATTGTGTGAACTACATTATAATATATGTTAAATTTTCTATCTATCAAGCCATCATAATATAGTATTTAGTCCGATGTTATATTAGTTTCTCAATTATAAACTTTCGAAACTATAATTAGTGACTTCTTCAGAAGAAATAAACGAATACTTTATTCTTCATATATTAAGTCATACCTTGACACGTAGGAAATAGAGCACAATTTTGAATAGCCGAAATAATACTAATAGCTCACAGATTGTTTATTTATTTTTCACTAGCTGTTGCCCGCGACTTCGTCCGCGTGGACTATATATTTTATAGTTGTTCCCGTACATCGATTGAATAGTTAACGCGCAAATCATAAAACTTATTAAAAGTATAGTGTTCCACGAGACAATAATATACTGTTACGGATACGGACACGTGGTGCCATCTAGCGTCGGACCAGCGAACTGACCAAGGGAACACAGGCAACATAAATCCCCTACTCGATACTAGATGGCGCTAGGAGTAAGTACCTACGAGTAATTTCTAGAGATATCTCATACTTGTTTACGCATATCGGGTTTACTCTGGGATGTTCCGGAATTTTCTGAGATTCGATCCGGCCCGTATAAATAGTCGCAGACTGCAGCCGGCAATTCAGTTTCGTCTGAGCGATCTTCGAGGCGACTTCGAAGCGAAAACAAGTGATCAATAGTGAATGATTGTGATTGTGATAGTGACTCGGCTACGACCTAGGACAGTGATAGTGCTCAGTGATTTGGATCTAGTGCTTAGTGTTTGGACTTAGTGATTTGTGTGAGCTAGTGTTTGTGAATAAAGTCTTCAAGAGAGTCACCAGGTCTTTCTCTCCGAATCATCGAACCCTAGCACGTAACAATACTTTTATGGTATGATAGATGTTCCGCGCGGCTTCGCCCGCGTAATTTAGGAATGTCATGGAAACCGTACATTTTTCCGAAAAAAAAAGAAACCTATGTCCTTTCACGTGGTCTATTCTTTATGTGTGCCAAATAACAAGAATTGCTCCAGTAGTTTCTTAAGATAATAAGCATTTTAAATAATTTCCTCCGTTTTTTTCCACATTTTCCTGTATTTCTTTGCTCCTATAAGTTTTAGCGTGATAAAATATAGCCTATAGCCTTTCTCGATAAATGGGCTATCTAACACTGAAAGAATTTTTCAAATCGGACCAGTAGTTCCTGAGATTAGCGCGTTCAAATAAGCCCTTTCAAATAATTTCCCCCATTTTTTCCACACTTTCCTCTATTTCTTCGTTCCTATTAGTTTTAGCGTGATAAAATGCCTATAGCCTTTATCGATAAATGGGCTATCTAACACTGAAAGAATTTTTCAAATCGGACCAGTAGTTCCTGAGATTAGCGCGTTCAAACTATTACTAAATAAGCATTTCATATAATTTTCCCCGTTTTTTCCACATTTTCCTCTATTTATTCGCTCCTATTAGTCTTAGCGTGATAAAATATAGCCTATAGCCTTCCTCGATAAATGGGCTATCTAACACTGAAAGAATTTTTCAAATCGGACCAGTAGTTCCTGAGATTAGCGCGTTCAAACAAACAAACAAACTCTTCCGCTTTATAATATTAGTATAGATTCAGAGTGTGGTCAATGTATCAAAGGTCATAACTAACCAAACTTCTTCATGCAAAAGTATTCTCTAAGTCATCGAAATACGTAATGTAATCGAAACAAAGAGCGCGGCCCAGGTGGGCCTTACGGTTGTTGAGAGACTTGAGAGTGTAAATGGAACGCCTCAGAGCTGTCAGCGAGGTAACGCCGCATGAACTGTCATGTTTTTCGGGCGCGCACCCCATATCGAATTATAAGACGTTATCACGTCAAAAATATCAAGAACACTAGAATCCCTTTGAAGAGACCGCCTCGAAGAGCGAGCACGTCCGAACACGAAAGAACGCTCTAGGCAATTGCTCGAGTTGTTAGTTTACATCAAAAGAGCTTTACTAGAATGAGCATTCGCTCGTTTGGTCTAAACGGAGCTTTAGTAGTTTGTTTTATCTATTGTCGCGATCTCGACTCGCTTATGTCACGTCGATGCAGACGCAGCAAATTTAAAGTCAACGAGCACTTGTTTTAGATATAAGTTCTGAAATAAAACGAGCCAACATTATTTATAAAGATAAATATTTTTTTAGGTACACAAGCTTTCTGTATCATGTCTGAATAAATTATAAAATACTGACCTAGTACGAATATAATATATCTATTATTTATTCTTCATGTACGCCAAAAAACATAAAAATTGCTCCAGTAGTTCGTCAGAGAATATAAATTTCACATAATTTTCCCCCTTTTTCCAGTTTTTCCTGTTTCTTCGCTCCAATTGAACTTAAGAGGCCGGGTACCCTTGGAATTTCTCATACAAACGTAATTCCAAAATCATTTTCTCATACGAAAATATTTAACATTTTGAGTTATTTTTCAGTTTAAGATAGTAATTACCTAGGTTCCTACACAAAAATTTACTTCAAAATATTTAAACTCTAAAAAATATTTTTTAGTATTCTCTAAAAAATATTTTTTAGTATTTAAATATTTTGTAGAAAATTTACTATTTATTTATATATTTTTTAGTGTTTTACTCTATTTTTTAGTGTTTAAATATTAAGTAGTAAATTTACTAAAAAAAATTTACAACAAAAAAAAATTTTTGTTTAAATATTTTGAAGTAAATTTTTGTGTAGGAACCTAGGTAATTACTATCTTAAACTGAAAAATAACTCAAATATGTTAAATATTTTCGTATGAGAAAATGATTTTGGAATTACGTTTGTATGAGAAATTCCAAGGGTACCCGGCCCCTTAACCTTAGTTACTTAATATATAGCCTATAGCCTTCCTCGATAAATAGGCTATCTAACACTGAAAGAATTTTTCAAATCGGACCAGCGCGTTCAAACAAACTCTTCAGCTTTATAATATTAGTATAGATTACAGCTCCCCTCATTGTTTTACTGTACTACTGCACTTTTTCGGGATAAAATGTAGTCTGTGTCAATCCAGAACCTAAACTATTGCAATGCCTATAAAAAAATATTTTTATTTTTACAGGCCTCTCCGAGACGATGAGCTGTTGACGTCCAGAATACAACAGTACCCGTCACCGGAGATTGCCACGCTCAAGAAAAAGAAGGAGACGAAGAAAACGTCCTCAGAGAAGAAAGAGAAATCTTCTAGCAAGAAGTCGAAAAGCTCCAAGAGCAAACCCATAGTAGATCTTATGTTACCAGAAGACAAGAGCAATATAGAAGATAGTTTACTTCTTGAAGCGGGCGACGCTCCCGTCAAGAACGGTACGGAAGAAACTCCCAAACCAGAAAAACCCAAGACTGAGAAACACAAAAAGTCAAAGAAGGAGACCAAGGACAAGGACTCGAAGAAAAAGAAGTCGTCTAAGAAAGGTGAGAATCGAGCAGTAATATGAATATAAACACAAATTATTACCCTCTTGCGTTATACGTTGATGTTTAAAAATACATACCTATGGGTATGAGTGTCTAAACACACTATGCCGAAGTTACGTGGCGTAAATTACGTCCGCAATGTCAGACGCATACAAAATACGTCGAAACGCGACGGAATAGTGTGTCGTCGGCAATTTAAAATACATTGCGGGCGTAATCATGCGGAATTTACGCCGCGTAACTTCGGCCTAGTGTGTTTAGACACTAGTTGCACAATGTTTACGCATTATCCCTATTGTAGTTACACCAGTGACTTAACCGAAAAAATATTGTATAACCACATACATCAAGATAGATACCGCATGTCGCTCCATTTGTATGAAAACGAGCGTGTCACTTTTTTGTTACCACTGTGACGTACCAATGATAAGAAACGTGTCCTTTATCAAGGCCAACGTTTCTATTTGAATTTCTTCAGCTCAATACGGCACTTTTAGGCATTTAGGCATTTTTGAAATTCCGATTGACGTACAATTCCGATAGCAGACTAAAGAACAGACTTTCGAAAGACGAGCGTTGCTCATCGTTTAGGAACGCGATATGGCACGCGAAGTATCAGAGAAGTTGATTCCTATGCAGATGGGGGACCTACGTAGTTTGGTCACATTACGTCAAACTCAGCCGACAGATCACAATTAACATTGAATTGACATGATCGACCAAATGACGTTGGTCTCTCAACTGCATAGGAATCGATTTCCTCGATGGTACATACACATGCGGTATCTATCTTGATCTATGTCTGTGTGTATAACTATAAACTATAAAGCCTTATACGAGCTTAGATGGATCTTTTTAAAAATCTTGGGTGTCGTTAAGAGCTATATTTATTTTCTGAAAAAAAAAATACTTCACCATTAATATAACCCTGAGAGGGTTATATTAATGGTGAAGTGTTTTTAATTTATCAATGAGAACATCATAAAATCCATTGTGTTATTCGAGTTCATAATATTCACTTATAATAATTATATTTTTCAGATAAACATGAAACTAAATTGGGGTACGAGGAAGCGCTAGGTATATCGACACCGAGCAAGGAAGTTGTATAGTGTATAGCTTAGACCCGAGTACGGATAACGGATCACTCACCTGCTGACTCAGTGCAATTGATTCTTTGAACAATTATTTTATAGTTAGTTTCGTATAAACCGACTATGTTTTCATTCGTATTCTAAAGTGAAACATGTCCATTTATATATAAAAAACATAAATTTCTATCGATGTAGACTAATAAATATGTATAATCGTGTAAAGTTTTATTGAAACATGTTAACCCTCTGCAATGCCCATAATGTTGCTTTATAAGATTTTATTATTTAAGAAAAATATTAAAGTTCATTTTCTCTGTTTAAAACAATTTTTCTCAACACCTTTTCCTTTCGGTGATGTCGGTCCTGCCCTAGAAATAGATCAAAAGTAAGTTAAATGTTTTTTTCTTTTCTCTATCTATTGTACTAGAGTTAGGGTCTACACAGTCGGACCGCATTTCAACTGCAATCCAACCGCAAATTGCAGTTCAAGTGCAGTTTGAATGCAGTTGACACGACTGCAATACGCCTGCAATAGAACTGCAAACCAAACAGCAACTGCAACTGAACTGCAATCCGACTGCGCGTTTGGTTTGCAGTTCTATTGCAGTCGTGTCAACTGCATTCAAACTGCACTTGAACTGCAATTTGCGGTTGGATTGCAGTTGAAATGCGGTCCGTTTGTGTAGACCCTTAGACTCTAGCATACTCTAGTAACTAGAGCTTTTGATTAGCTGACGATAGAAAATTACAAGAACTCTGTACAATAGATGAACTTGTCAAAAAACCTCAGATATTTCATTTGTTATTTTTAAAAAGTCTAACGCTACGAATAATAAAAAACTAAGGAAGAGTAACTCCGTCAAAAAACATGCTCCAAAATACTTGTCAAAAAAGGGTGTACCTTAGGTTCACTTTTCATACATTTGCAATATTTAGGTGACCTTGAGCGGTACAAAGGCTGACGTTACATGACAGTTCGAATGGAACCAAATTTAAAACTGTATTAGTATGGGAGTTACGTTTCCTGGTTTTATTATTCGTAGGTCTAACGCCTCTATAGTCCGCGCGGAACTAGTTGGCCGCGCCTTAGGTAGGGACGGGGTTGCTTGCTGCTCGCAATGCACATGAGATTAGACAGTGACGACCAATCTCGCGATATCGTGAACAATAATATTATTTAATTATTGGAAAGAATAAATTAGAGACATTAGACAATTGATCAGTTTTATATTCTAAACCCGCTATCCCCAACCCGCGGCCCGCCGGGACTTTATTTGTGGCCCGCGTGATGTTAAACAATTATTTTGAAATTCACGCCCACCGGCAAAATAACGTCAAGTCTAAATATCATTAATAATATTATTAAATATAATAATAAGACCTAATTTCACCAACCTCTGTTTGTTAAATCCTAACAAGGCATTACTTAACGGACCTTAGAAAATTAAACAGACTGTTAAAATACTTATGTCCCACAGTAAACATTTAACAGAGGATTAGTAAATGCAATGTTATGTGAACAACTATCAATTCGTTCATTCTTGTTATAAGGCGACGAAATTGCAATGTACAAGTTTAATACGACATGTTTGCTGCAATGTCTCCTTTCTTCCTTATTCGTATAATAGTAGATAATGCGACCAAATTAAAATATCACTGATCGCATACATTTGTTACGCTATAATAGTTCTTCTTAATTTACCAGGATGATAATTATTATCTGTCAAAGCTGAAAACATGAATCATATTACAAACTTTTATTTACATATTTCGGTTTGGTAATTTTGATACAAGTTATTATATTTGAAATGTCAAGGAAAATCCGAGGGCTGAATTTTTGACAAAGTGAAAATAAATAATTATTCATAAGTATGAAAATGGAAAAATAATTAATAATAAGGACGTAGCGGAAACATGGCGGAAACACTCAAAAGTCAAAAGAGATTATTTTATTTATATTGCATTTTATTGTCTTTGAAAGTTGTTGTATTGACTCATATAACAGCCTGTTTACTGTTATAATATATTTAACGGACCTCCACAGCAGGAATTAAATTTAACACCATGTTAGGTGATTTAACATGACATTAGGGCATGGTGGAACGCTCGAAAGCTCTAATAGGCCATTAACTGATTCAACAAGGCATTATTTATTTAACATTGCTTGATGAAACTAGGTCTAAATCTTTAATTTTGAAGAAAGTTATTTTTTAACCCTAAAAAATTTTTGTTGCGGCCCGCGAGTCGCGACACCAAGACCAAAACATGTTTGTGGTCCGCATGAAAAAAAGGTTGGGGACCACTGTTCTTAACTATTGACATCGGCTTTCCGTTTTTTGTTTTTTAAAAAACGTATGCACGTTAAATATTATTTCCTTAGATTGTCTTTTTATCGGCGGACTCATCTTGCTATTGCAATCTCTTGTGCGAAGCGCCCTTGCCTCTCCGTCCCACCGCTCACATACCTCAGGCGCGGCCAACTAGTTCCGCGCGGACTATAGTCCACCGACGCTGCGAACTGCGAAATATCTGGGAAACCAATGCGATACGGGAATAGAGCGAGATGCAATATAAAGCGTTGTCGTGTGGCGGATGAGACAGTAAATCGGTTCGCCGCTGTTTCGCAGTTCGCAGCGTAGCGTTTGGTATATTTTATAACCTAAATAAAAAGGATATATTATACAAAAACTACTGATAAGTTGTTAATATAATTTATTACTGAATACTCCAAATTATCACAAATCTGATACTATATCCCACCAATACTATAACTTTGTACTGTAACAGAATAAATATACTATACAAAAATAAATATTCATTTAAGTTGACTATTTGGCTTTTCTTACTGCCTTATACATCAAAATAACATATACATCAAAATAAATAATATCATAGATAAATGATACTTTTATTAAAATCGCCCATATATGCAAAAAATACACAGCTTATTTCGGCCCATATTTAAATATTAAGAGGCCGAAATTCTCATACATACGTAATACCAAAATCATTTTCTCATACGAAAATATTTTACATGTTTGAGTTATTTTTCACCTTAAAATAGTAATTACCTAGGTTCCTGCACAAAAATTTACTTCAAAGTATTTAAACACTAAAAAATTTTTTTTGTGTATAAAATCTTTTTAGTAAATTTACTACTAAATATTTAAACACTAAAAATAGAGTAAAACACCATAAAATATAGGTATAAATAAATAGTAAATTTACTACAAAATATTTAAACTCTAAAAAATATTTTTTAGTATTTAAATATTTTGTAGTAAATTTACTGTTTATTTTTTTTTTTAGTGTTTTACTCTATTTTTTAGTGTTTAAATATTTAGTAGTAAATTTACTAAAAAAAATTTATACACAAAAAAAAAATTTTTAGTGTTTAAATATTTTGAAGTAAATTTTTGTGCAGGAACCTAGGTAATTACTATTTTAAGCTGAAAAATAACTCAAACATGTTAAATATTTTCGTATGAGAAAATGATTTTGGTATTACGTATGTATGAGAATTTCGAGGGTACCCGGCCCCTTAAACCTGCAAAATCTAGTAAATCTGTTTCAATTCAACATGAGGTTAACAGGGCAGTGACAGTAAATCAAATAGGCGAAGGTATAGGATTAATACTAAGTGAGTGTAGTTTGCATGTTTAATTAGCAACATATTACATAAATAATTTAAACATTGGACGAAAGATCTTCGATTATCTAAGCTAACAAATATTTAACACTAATGAATGAAATAAATAAGTTAATGAGAGAATTTTACCTGGGAACGCCGTCCATACCTAAAGTGGTACGTTACAAATAACAATTATAAAAGGAACATCACTACGAGTGTGAAAATATACAGTAACGATATCATAATGAACAAATTACATACATTTGTCAAAAATTGCATAACACTTGTTCTTATAACAACATACGCTAACGTAACAATGAAGCGATTGATTCGTACAGTTCGGTCCACAAGCAGTACACGATCTGAATTAGTTCAAATTACTTAGTCCTTCAACAATCCAAGTCAAAAACTAGACAAACAACATAAACGTAAAACAGTTTTAAGTTTAGTAATAATAATTATGAAGCATATCAAATCCTTTAGATTTTCATTCCTTTTCTATTCATTTATATTTATGTCCATCTAGTAGACAAGCTATTATGATCTTGCAGGCACTTACAAATACGTGATAACGGCCAAATAAAAGTAACGTAACCCTAAAGTTATTATTTAAGCTACGTTTATTCGGCTGCTACAATAACAACTGCATACATGTGCATAACGAGTGTCGTGCGTGCTGTTAAATCGAATTAAATCTATGCGTGTCCCAATAATATTCGAAAGTCAACATGAGATTAATACAGAACATAGCGATCTAGGCTAAATACAGCAATTTTTGTGGCTAAGTGAACGTTTTTTTCTTTAAAAAGAATAGCAAGTAGGTTTACATTATTTCCAGAGAAAATTTGTTAATTAAAAGTGACACAAATACGCTGTATCTAATACTGAGTTGAACTTAACCCGACGTTATTACACAACCGGGTTTCGTATCTCACATGTCGATATCACGAACAGTGCCACGGTCAAAGTACAGGTGATCTATTATAGCTTGTTAATGTTGACAAGGACATAGTCCACATACCGTTTGACATAACTCGTTTATATAGAGATATTAACCTCTATATAAACAAGTGATATTACTCGCTTAAAAAATTTTATTCTTCACTTACTTGCTCTTAACTTACTGGTCTAATGTAAACCCACCGTAGCCACACATTGCTACATTATTACATACAGTAGACTCCTAGACCACTCGAGTCTAGAACACTTTCAGATATAATTTAGTAGCAAATTCTGCTCCGTGTTGAGGAAGTTTGATTTGAAGTCTGTAGGCCTACTACGAAACCGTTTTGAAACTCAAACAATCGGCTGAGAATGCCGCGTCCTGCTCTAACAACGTAATTTCTCGTTTGTTAGAGTAGGACGCGGCATTCTCGTACGATTGTTTGAATCTCAAAACGGTTTCGTGGTACGGCCCCCGAGTACTACTGTATGATATACTACGATGGAATACTGTTTACTTCTCGAGCATGTACTTGGGTATGTCGAATTTGACGTCGACTTCGGCCTTCTTGGCGAGTGCGACGATCTCGGACAGTTGCACGACGAGTTTAGCGGCGTCGTCGAGGTCGTCGCGCGGCACGATGCGCAGGCCGGAGTCCGCGATCAACTTGCGCGCCTCGTTCACTTTGGTGCCCTGAAAACGTCACGATGAAGGATTGTAAGTAAATCACACACAGTTGTACAAAGCTACATAAAATTATCAATTTTGCCTGATCTAGAACACCCTTGATATAATAGTATTTGTTGACAGTTCATCATCACTGCACTCGTGACAAAATATTATGTCAAAATTTATGGACACTGCTATAAGTCACAGGACTCACAGGTTACACGGTCAAATTTTCATAAATCTGATCCATCAATCTGATTGACGGAATATTGATGGGTTTAAAAAGTTCATATTAAAAATACGATCAATCCATCAATCCGTGGCGTACACGATCAAATTTTCGTCAATCCGTACCGGATTGATGGTTCAGATTGATGAAAATTTGACCATGTAACCAGCGCCTAAGGGTTAGTTTTGTGGCCACAATTTCTAGTAGCAAGTATTTACTTTTGCCTGAAAATAATTTATAGACATTAATGATTAAATGAAGGTGCTCTTGCTCGCTCGCTAGACTCGCTTCTTTTTTTTTTTTTTTTTTCACGCTTCACGGCAAAACAGATTGATTTAAATACCTGATATTGTTGTTTCATATTTAGTTTGGCCGTTCGTTCATTTTTGCCGTAGAGAGCATTAACCTATGCAATTATTTGCGGACTTTTTGCGCGTCGTGTGCGTTACTGCATATAATTGCAATATACTTCCTACTCCTCCTATCTTCTTCTGATTAAATTCGTTGCGGGTCCCAAGACAGCTTTAGCATGTCGCTCGGGCTCCCTGAGATCATATCAAAGGGTTTTCGTGGTTGGATACCGCTGTCGATCCTGGCGACACAGAAGATACAGTGGTGGGAATATGTGGTGGGCCAAAGCCCGTTTAAAAAAAAATTGGTTCTATTTCCCACAGACTAAAAAGTGCGTCACGGATAGTCTGTCGTAGCGCTGCGCCTAAATGTTTTAGATCAATGTTTCACTCAGTAAAAAAAATAAGAAATTACCTGTAATCTGACAATGACGGGTATCTGTATGTTGAGGTTTTTGGCGGCGTTGATGATGCCCTCCGCGATGACGTCACACCGCATGATGCCACCGAATATGTTCACCAGAATCGCCGTCACTTTCGGGTCCGACAGGATGATTTTAAATGCCTCCTATAATAAAAATAATAATCATAATATAAATAAATAAATAAATAAAATTCATGCATTTATTTCAGCAAAAACACTGTCATTTTTTGCTGTTTAAATTACTAAAATGATTAGCTGTAGCTCTCACACTAGGATAACCTATGTCGTGAGTCCTCCTTTTTGGAATTCGGTTAAAAATTATATTTAGATGACGCCGGACGCCGTGCACTTTTCCGGGATAAAAAGTACGGTTCCTGCTTTCCCGGCACTCAAAGTATCTCCATACCAAATTTTAAAATAAATAAAAAATAAAATAAAATTTATTAGACACTACATAGAAATCAAGTGAGGTGAAGCGCCTGCTACCCTATATAGGTTAGGAAACCTGTGGTTAGGGCTAGCAGTCTCTTTTCCCCTAAAGTACAGAACATACAATTTTTATACAATACTGTTTGTAATTTTATCAAAATCAGTTAAGCGTGAAGAGGTAACATTTTCGCATTTATGAAGTAACAGTAGTGACGGTTCTTTTGTATACGAGCTAAATAGTGTTCCGTCGCGGAATCGACAGCGTCTCGACACGGATGAAATTTTGACATTCGACGACGATTCGATACAGACGAAGAGTATTTAACCGTTTGTTATAAAAAACTACTGCAATAAAAATGTAAGTATCAGTAAAATACAAAATGTTGTCTAGGTATTGCCAATCGGGTTATCAAAATATCATGCTTTCTCTTTCATTAATATAAATAACATGAGAGATAACATCATATCTCCCAGATCTCCGCAAGTGGGTTCTCTGCCTCTTGACCTGACCTAAAAATGTTCGTTAGCTTAATCTTTTGTGTCGAGCATGCAAGATAATATTATAACACAGATAGAAGTGTACACTTCCGCATTTAAAAATCATAATATAGCGCAAATATAGACAATGAAGTTATTGGCATAATTTTTACAGGCATAAAGTAAGGTTAAAAGGCGCGGAAGACACTTGAAAAAAGTATCTAAAGATTAAAGAAACGTCTGATAGAATATAGATGAACGGTCTCGGACACAGAAAAAAATTAAACTCGAGAGGTGTCAAAAACCTAAACAAAAAAATATCGTCGCTACACCACACTGTTCAATGCGAGAGAGAGAGAGAGAAACAGGCGACAAACACTTTCGTGTGTGTGTCGCGTCACACACGAAAGTGTGTGTCGCGACACACGACACTTTTGTGTCGTTACAACTTTTCGTCTAACGCCCTTTCGCAACTCGCGATATTGGAACTTCGTTCCAAAAACATACCGATACGGCCTGCGCGGTGGCGCCGCCGCCGACGTCGAGGAAGTTGGCGGGGTCACCGCCGTACAACTTGATGATGTCCATCGTCGCCATCGCCAGGCCCGCACCGTTCACCATGCAACCGATGTTACCTACAACAACAGGGATGTTGCCAAGGTCAAAGACCAGTAGATTTTTTAAATAAAATAAAGATATAACGGTAAAAAAATTGCATTTCCTAAAGGACAAGGTCCAAATTGGGCTAATTTTAAAAGTTCCGGCCAACGCAAATAAACCCATTATTTAAATAGAACATAATCTAAGGAATATTTTTTATTATTACACCAAAGTTCTAAGTCATGTCTCCGAGATGTTGAATAACATCTCGGAGACTTGACTTAGAACTTTGGACGGACGGACGGAAGGTAAATAAACCTTCCCCCAAGACGAGCCTGCTATACCCCAAACAGCAGGCGACCGCCGATGGAGTCGCGGATGTAATCTTGTGGCTCCTGTGGCTCCATCCGTCAATTTTTCCAAATCATTTGTAGGTATTTGGCCTCTAATCTGTTCTATGACTCGGATAGGGACGTTGGGATCGATTACTTATTACTTTTAATTAATAAAATAAGTTTTATTATATGTTATAAAAAAGTTTGACCTTGAATAACAACTCGGAGACTTGACTTAGAACTTTGGTGTAATAATAAAAATTATTCCTTAGATTATGTTCTATTTAAATAATAGGTTTATTTGCGTTGGCCGGCACTATTAAAATTAGCCCAAAATTGTATGGACGTTGGATCTTGTCCTTTCAGGTTCATAACTTAAGTTTTTTTTTGTTATGAGCCTTCAAAGTTAGATAGTTAAGTCAAATATTTTTTTTAAAATTTCCAAATATGTGTATACCATTCGATTAGTCAATAAATAATCAATTTATAACAATTTTCCTATTCAAACCACTTTCATAAACGCAATATTTAACATAGGTATCGAACAAACTAGCCAGCGTGTGACGTTATAAAGTGCTGACATTTTGTATGGAGCGTTTTGGGAAGCTTGGCGTTTATTTTATGTGATTTTCGAATCGTTATATCTTGAAGGGTTCTTAAGGGGCCGGGTACCCTCGAAATTCTCATACATACGTAATTCCAAAATCATTTTCTCATACGAAAATATTTAACATGTTTGAGTTGTTTTTCAGTTTAAAATAGTAATTATCTAGGTTCCTGCACAAAAATTTACTTCAAAATATTTAAACGTTAAATATTTTTTTTTTGTTTTTAATTTTTTTTTAGTAAATTTAGTACTTAATATTTAAACACTAAAAATTAGAGTAAAACACTAAAAAATATATAAATAAATAGTAAATTTACTACAAAATATTTAAATACTAAAAAATATTTTTTAGAGTTTAAATATTTTGTAGTAAATTAACTATTTATTTATATATTTTTTAGTGTTTTACTCTATTTTTTAGTGTTTAAATATTTAGTAGTAAATTTACTAAAAAAATTTTTAAAGCAAAAAAAAATGTGTTTAAATATTTTGAAGTAAATTTTTGTGCAGGAACCTAGGTAATTACTATTTTAAACTGAAAAACAACTCAAACATGTTAAATATTTTCGTATGAGAAAATGATTTTGGAATTACGTATGTATGAGAAATTCCAAGTGTACCCGGCCTCTTAAGATATTAGAGTCATTCTTTCACCGAAGTTTATATTTTTGAGAGTTCTTTTAATCACCAAAAAGAAAAAATTAGGCAACTATAGTCTGTCAAGAAAGTCATGACAGGCGGGAAAATTTTTAAATGAAATAAATAATCGGCCAAGTGCGAGTCGAACTCGCGCACGAAGGGTGCCGTACCGTTATAAAATGTGTTTTTTGTAAGGTCAAAAAATTAAAACACATTTAATTTTTTGACCGACTTCCAAAAATGTAATATGTTCGGCTGTATGTATCTTTTTTTTTGTATGTTCAACGATTACTCAGCCGTTTGTGGTACGATTTTCAAAATTCTTTTTGTGTTGTATAGGGTTTAGCTCGAATTTGGTACCATGTTCACAAAAGTGGTGATCTGATGATGGGATCCTTGAGGAATCGAGAGGACTCCTTGAAATTTCTATGGAAACATATAGTGATTTTGATTTTTTCTGAAGCATTTGAGGTAAATACTACCAAAAAGTAAGACTTCGCACCAGGTTTATACCCTGGATCCTAAGGTACCGATCAGAACTTTTGAATGCTTATAGGTAGAGGTTCGGGGATTTCGGCGTTGTTTAAACAACTGAAAGCATAAGCCAACACATCAATTTGATTGATTATCATCATCACAACCATAATTATACCATGGGTCATCACACTATGACCCAATTATTGGTACTTTTCGTGATATTTTGCATAGAAGCAGATGTTTTTGATGATGATTTCGCTGTTTGTGGACCGATTTTCAAAATTATCGTGTTGTTGTATAGGATATAATTTTAATTTTGTATAACAATTACGAAAGTGGTGAGCTGATGATGGGATCTATGAGCAATCGAGGGAAATCCTTTAAATTTATCAAAACACATCATAGCGGTTAAAATTATGTTTCTAGTGAGTTAAACATATGTTACGAATGAGAGAAATTTCATACGAGGGTGTCTCTTGGTCCAAAGGCACTGGACAGAACTCCTAAACCTTTAAAGATAAAAGTTTGGAAATTGCAGCATCGCTTAGATAACTGCAAGCATTTACCACAATTTCGCTTACAGTAATATATTGTGAATAGTTAACATTCGTATTGGTTATTTAAGCGTTAAAGCCTTATTTTGTAGATAACTAAAAAGAGTGAAATTATTATTTTTAAGAAAAAAATTAAAACCGACTTCCAAGGTAAAAACGGTAGTAATATGAACTAAAAAGTATTAAATAACTCTTACTCTTTAATAGTGCCTTGTTCAGAATTCGTCTAAATCTCAATTATTTCTGTACATACTACAGTCTCTATTACTTTGAAGTCGGTACCAGTCCCAAAAGTTTCAGATATTTTGACTTTACTGAACTCACAATTAAATTAGCTGGTACCGACTTCAAAATAATGAAGACTGTAGTATGTACAGAAATAGTTGAGATTTAGACGAATTCTGAAAAAGGCACTATTAAAGAGTAAGAGTAAATTACTTTTTAGTTCATATTACTATCGTTTTTACCTTGTTATTAAATGTGTTTTTTTGTATGTCCCGTTTTTACCCTTGGGGTACGGAACCCTAAAAATATGAGAACTTTACTAATTCGAGATAAAAATGTGCAAGGTGACAATATTTGAAATATAATAAGCGTTCTCTGTGAAAATACAAAAAAAAAACACCATAATATATAAGCGTGATTACGTTTAGAAAATGTTCCCGCCTGTCATGACTTTCTTGACAGACTATATATTTATTATTTTTACTAGCTGATCCGGCATAAAAAATTGTTTTGCCATAAGCTATGGAAATACCGTTATGGAGACATTCTCAACAATCACGCTTATCTTAGAAAATTCGATATGCGCGATTCAGAACTGTGGCAATACGATAAATATATCTTGTATATTTAAAAGGTAGCTAGTTTTTTTTAATGCAGTTACTAGTTACTACTAAACTGATTTTGATAGTTTTGGTCTAACTAAAATAATGTTCAGGAGGCCTACTAAGAAACCGTTTTGAGACTCAAACAATCGGACGAGAATGCCGCGTCCTGCTCTAACAACGTCATTTCACGTTTGTTAAGAGTAGGATTCTCGTTCGATTGTTTGAGTCTCAAAACGGTTTCGTGGTATGGCCCCAGGCTCTGGACAGACTGCCAATTTACGGCAAAATATAATATGAGCGTTTATGGCAAAATATATAATAACATTTCGGCGCGATTTACGTTAGGTTTAAAGACTCTTTATAATCACTGGTTTCTTAGCAGACAGAAGCATAAAGGTCGTAGTTGACGGCGAATGCTCGGAAACTCAGTCTGTTGATGCTGGTGTCCCTCAGGGCTGTGTGCTATCGCCTATTCTATTCTTACTGCATATCAATGACATGTTGCAGACCAGCGGCATTCATTGCTATGCGGATGATAGTACAGGTGATGCTGTATATACCGGCTCCCCCAATATTTCTCGGCAAAATGTCACTGAGAGTCGAAACGAACTTGTGTCTAAGGTGGAGAATTCATTGGAGAAGGTCTCTGAATGGGGTGGACGTAACTTGGTCCAATTCAACCCCGCCAAGACACAAGTCTGCGCGTTCACCACTAAAAAGTCACCAATGGTCGTATATCCTCGTTTCGAGGGCACATCTTTAACCATCTCCCCTAGCATTGAGATACTTGGCGTCAACATATCGAGCGAAGTCCAGTTCCGATATCATCTAGAGGGTAAGGCCAAATTAGCCTCGAAAAAGCTTGGTGTTCTTAACAGAGCGAGACAGTACTTCAGTCCGGACCAACGCCTACAACTCTACAAGGCGCAGGTTCGGCCTCATATGGAATATTGTTCTCATCTCTGGGCAGGGGCGCCAAAATACCAACTGCTCCCTCTGGATCGTATCCAACGAAGGGCCGCTCGAATTGTTGACTGCCATAGTGTTTTAAACAGCTTGGACCCCTTGGAAATACGCCGAGATGTAGCTTCACTCTGCATCCTCTATCGGTTGTATCACGGGTAGTGCTCTGAGGAATTGTTCAGAATCATATCACCTGCAACTTTTACCATCCTCGTCACCTTGATGAGTGGCAGTCTTCCACAGTGCGTTTTTCGCGTAACTTTCTGCCGCGCACTGTAATACTCTGGAACGAACTGTCACCAGCAGTATTTCCGGACCTATACGACCTGCAAACCTTCAAGAAAAGAGCGTATTCCCTCTTAAAAGGCCGGCAACGCACCTGCAGCTCTTCTGATGTTGCGAGTGTCCATGGGCGACGGTAGTTGCTTACCATCAGGTGACCCGTTTGCTCGTTTGCCCCCTTATTTAATAAATAAATAAAAAAATCAAAAGTCAAGCTGCCACTAACGTGATAACATTGTTTACTGACACTGACTTCCACCAGTTTAAGAAATTTGGACAGTGATCTTTAGACTGACACGTGCGCGTCATAGCATTCCGATAACGATAATTTGCCGCCGGTCAACGCCACTATATTTAGTATAAGAAGGTTATACTAATAATATATTATGTATGATAGCCGATAGGAACTGGTAAGCGACGAACTTTTTGAATGATATATAATAACAATTGATAAGTAAATTGACTGAACTCAGATGATTATTTACTACTATTTTGAGATTAATCTTACTTAGTACTTAGTAGTAAAGAAGTGATAGAACATTATTTATGTCAACATTATGAGAAAAATTTCATTGTTATAAATTATAATATTGTTTGTTTTAACACTTTGGTATTTTATTTAGGAATATAAGACAGCTAAAGGGTAATTTTCATTTTAAGTGTAAAAATGACTGATTTTAAATTTTATATGTTTTATGGTTAAAATATATTAAGGGGTTAATTTGAAGTATTTAAGTATGAGTGGTCAAGCTTAGAAGTGCATATTTTGCTAGAAAACTTAATTTAAAAAATGTAGTACCCACGTATGGGATAATTATATCCATGTTTGTGACATTTCTACAAAACTACTGTAGTGAATGTAGATAAAATTAAACAAATTTCTGATTATGAAACTTTTATTTAAAAAATCGGCCAAGTACGAGTCGGACTCGCGCACAAAGGGTTCCACAATTTTTAGCTTATTTTTGCTCTATTATGGTAATAATAGTGGTGTTTTTTGTATGAGAGCCCCCTTAAAATCTTATTTTATTTTAATAATATTATTAATTATTAAAGTGCACATATAATTGAGGACTTTGTGAAAATTTCATGTGCCTACCTGTTGCCATTTTTGATATCGAACAAAAAAGGCCAAAAAAATCACGTTTGTTGTATTGGAGCCCCACTTAAATCATAATTTTATTTTGTTTTTAGTATTTGTTGATAAAGCGGCAACAGAAATACATAATCTGTAAAAAATTCAGAAGTCTAGCTACAGCAGTTCTTGAGATAAAGCCTGGAGACAGACAGACCGAGCCACGTTTAGGAACGTCTGTGACGTTATTTGAACATGTCTAGCAAAACATTACCTAAAATGACTTGTTGATATCTCTAAAGAGGCATATTGATTACTATACCAAACTTTATATTAAAAATCGAGATCGATATCGTACACCGTCACTTCATGATTATAAACACGTCGTTGACGCGTTATGCTTTACAAAGTTGAAGCAGACACAGAAATTAAATAATCTTAGCTTCATGCAAAAACGTTAGCTCCAACGAAAAAGGCCGATTATAAATAGCAGTAAAGTGACCTTCAGAGAAGTGCTGCTAATAGAAAAAAAAATTACTAAAGTTATGGGGAAAACAAAAACGGCCACGTTTGTGACCCCAAAAGTCAATCACAAAATTTGCAAGTCCATCATAAAAAAAAATTGTTTTGAAATTGATATGATACTTTAAAGACAAAATAAGTATCTAAGAAGATGAAAAAAGTAACAAAAGTATCCGTAAACCGTATGTTACAAAGATACAGGGTCGAAAATGCGTAAATCTGGGTTTTGCACACACCACGTTGCGTGACATTTGGTTACTTACCTTAAAAAAATTGTGCTGATTAAATAATAATGTAAAAGATGCTTGTTCGGGTAAATTTAGTCGATTACCATCGTATAATAATATTTTTTGACATTCAATTATAACAAAAAAAAAATATCATACTATCACACTTTTACATGTGTAAATGAATATGACCCTAAAGTTAGATTAAAAATCTAACTTAGCTTAATATTAAAAGTCAAAATGTGTATTTTTGATAGGATCTTTGAAAGTCGAATCTCGAAGTGTGTAATTAAAAAAAAAGTGTTAAAATAATTTACCGTCAAGAGCGATGTAGTTCAAGTCGAATTTGGCGGCTTCAATCTCCTTGGGATCCTCCTGCGATATGTCTCGGAGTTCGAACAGCTCCTTCTGTCTGAACTGGGCGTTGTCGTCGAAACGGAATTTCGCGTCCAAACAGAAGACTGCAAAAAATCAATAATAAGGTTACTATTTAGTATTTTTGAAAGACTTTTCTCCATGTAGAGCAGCTTTTCCTAAAGTGGGCGATAATGCCCCCTTGTGGGCGCTGAAGGTCTAAAGGAGACCCAGAAAAAAATGGGGGCGTTGTGTGGAAGCTTAGGGGGTGATTAATTTCATCTGGATGCATTTTAAATTGAAACAAAGGGGGCGCCGCTTAAGCATATTTTTTTCTTAAAGTGGGCAGTAGACAAAATAAGTTTGGGAGCTATATTATAGCCCCCTAAATTAAAGACATGAGTGGATGAAGCCGGTAATTATTCTAACATTTTACGACATAGATACTTATTCTTCAAAAACTTCATCATAATATAGGTATTATATCTAGCTAAACGTAAAATTTACATTTTTTGGATTTCAAATCCTTTTCCTGGTCCTAAGGCTGCACTTCCACCAGAGATGTGTTGCGAGGAATGTGTTTTTAAGATTCAATAGAATCGCCGCGCTGAGCGATGTCACGGCTAGGTCACGTCAATGAAGCGATTCTATTGGTTCTCAAAAACACATTCCTCGCAACATATCTCTGGTGGAAACGCAGCCAAAAGGCTCTATTTATGCAAAAAACGTCAGTTTTCAAATTGTTAGTTATCCATTTTATCCACTCATGTCTTCAATTGCGAAGCCATTTGCATGCAAAATCGACGTAGATGCAATCACAGACGAATAATATGCCGCTCTACAACTTCGTATTATCTTGTGTTGATCAAAGGGCCAATATGGAAACCCGTTACTTTTAATAATTACATATTTAATGTTATATCTCGTAATTTTTCTATTGCATAAAGCAGAAATGTTTCAATACATAAAGTTATTTCATTCGTAACATTTTATAACGATGATTTCTAGGAGTTAAATCATCGGTATGATCATAGCGAGTTTCTTACGCTGATTCTTCTCGCCGGGCTAGTTTCCGAATCGGTGGTAGGCATCGTAGTCCCGTGTCCCGACGTTCAAAAAGTGTATTTATAATACCTATTTTAAATTAAAAAAAGCCTTTTATTTCTATGTCGCCGGTTAAACGGTAAAATTTTCATCAATCTGTTATCTGATCCATCAATCTGATTGACGGAATATTGATGGTTATAAAAAGTTCGTATTAAAAATATGATCAATCCGTGGGTTAGACGATCAAATTTTCGTCAATCTTTACCGGATTGATGGATCAGATTGATGAAAATTTGACCGTCAAACCGGCGACTATAGGTTATGGTACATAATATCTTACATTGGCCGGTAAGAGCGTCCTCGGCATAAGGGTTGACCTCAATAAGTAGGGCATCCTTCTTCTTAAATAGGTCATACATTTGCTTGATCATTCCCGATGCTTCTTCAGCGTGTGCGTCAAGTCCGATCTGAAATATGTTGACTGTTTACGTCTAAACACAATAGGTCGAAAATACGCGGCCGAAGTTCGGCATGATTACGCCAGTTTTTTCGGCCTAGTGTGTTTAGACACACATTACCTCTTTTGTTTTTCATATGAATGAAAGAGAAGACATAGCATTTTAAACAAGCTGTTAACACTAACAGGCGTTGGTGAAATTGGGCCTAAGACGAATGGTCATTAAAGACTCAGAAAACAAATTGCCATACCTTCTTGATGACCCTGCAGACTTGGTCGTCTGTGATGCCGGTGACGATGTCGATGGGCTCGTATGTGATCGCGTCCGGGTTCTCTGCGGCCACATCCTCGATGTTCACACCGCCCTGGGATGACGCGATTATCACTGGACCCTGGAAATTAATATGGGTTAAGTCTGCGGAAACAGGGAACAGTTAAAACTATATGAAATCGTTTAAATTTACACAAATAAAGCTAAAATGCAGACAAAATCGTAGATAGAAGCTCGAGTGATAAACATTGTGATACGATCAAAGAAACTGATTCATACACCGACTGACTTAATTTAGTAATGAGAGAGGCCTATGTCCAGCAGTGGACGAATATAGGCTGATTTGAAGTTGATTGATTCACATTTCGTTTTGCGTTACCCGATCAATTTATAATGTAGGTCTGTCATGTGCTTAAGAATTAGTTTTTCAGATGGTACTATCAGATAATCAGAGTAATAATGAATTCATAGGCAGATGGGAGGACCTACATAATTTCCACTGGTCATATCAAGTCAATGTAAGGCGTAATTTATCGGCTGGGCTTGACAACCCAATCAATATTACGTAGGTCCACCATCTGCTTATGAAGTATGAACCAATTACTCCGATGGTACATAAACAAATAAATTAAGACAATGAGCAGCCTGGTATCAGCATAATTAATGATTTTCGTCGTCGAAACAAAGATGTTGATTGACATAATATCAGTACTACATTTGATTTATTGCTTATCAATATTTGCAGTTTATTAGTACTATAAGAACGAACTTCCACAGTTCAAGGATAAATATAATAATAATGGTAATGTTTTATCGTTAAGCGTTTTGGCAGCGCCGTTGGAGCGCCGCGCGTTCGAAGATGTATGGGGGTAGCTGTACTTTGCGTCTCAGTCGCGCGCTTGAGCAGCGCCGTTCGTCCGTTCGTTTTCTTCGTCTTGGAACGCGCGCGCTCCAACGGCCCTGCCAAACGCTTAACAATAAAAGCCTTAATGATATAATTTTACTAAATGATAGAATTATGCTAAATGGTAAAATTTTAAAGTTGTTCATAATATTATAATAAAAGCATAATTATAGAACGGTCATGGAGCAGAATTTCATATAATTTATCCTGTTATTATAGCAGTATATTTGTGAGTGTAAGATATTATGGAGGCACTTCACATGGCTATTTGTATTTGCTATTGGCTATTTGTTGCATTTGGCAAAATTATTGACATATACACAAACAAGCAAATAAAGGCAAATACGGCGTTCCACACATGGATGTCAAATACCAAACTTTTACTTGATTTTCTTTACTTGCCTATTTGACTCCTTTGATGTGCGTCAAAAACCGACAAAGGTATGGATACGTGTATTTGGTATTGGTCATATTTGTCAAATAGGCAAATAAGGCCAATATGTATTTGTCAAACATACCGTCTACACATGGTGATTGTTTGGCGAATACATCAAGTACACAAATACAAATAGCCATGTGAAGTGTCTGCATTAAATAATACACAATACAATAATGCTCCGCGGCCATTCCATACTAGAGTTAATACAATCATTGTATCTACCACACAAACTAGGTCTCAATAGTAAATGACCTCATTCTTAAATGAACTCATCAATCAATACTTACGTTGAAACTGCGTTCCATCATGATGGCGATGTAGTATTCTCTACGGGGGAATTTCCTTTCCGTGACCATGACCATGTTACAGATACGACCAGCGGCACCAGTCTGTTTCGTTACCAGGTATTGCTTCAGCATCTTGCCGACTATCTCACCAGCAACTTCAGGGCTAAAAATATCATTCTATTAGCTGCTAATAAATAATATGTTTCGTTCTTAACCCATCAGTCGTGGCAAAACGAGACACAATAGCTTTTTCATTGTTATCGCGGCCGGATGTGGCCGCTTGGGGCTTCATGAATTAAGCCAGGTTTATTGAATAGCCTTGATTACATTGCATCTGTAATGAATTGCATGTAGCCTAAATTTGGTAGCAATTAAAAGTAAGAACTCAATTCTTATCTATGCAATGAGGGTTGTGTGATATTAATTAGGTATTATACTTTGCATAAATACATTACAAGACAAAGTATCAAAAACATAGTCACTAGTCACAATAGATCCTCATGGGTCGCAGTAACGTCAGGGCTACAGTGACCTGCCTTCTTAAAAAAAAAACAAAAACATACACAAATAAAAAGTATTCTAAAACAATCACTTCAAATTTTTAATATTATGTAAGTTCATTCCTCTGGAGGTTCTTATGAATATTAATTATATCTCAAACAATAGAAATGAATTAAAAGTTTTTGTTACTTACGTATCAACCATGCGGACTCCACCTTTGAGTCCATTTTTGAATGCACCTTTGCCCCTGCCACCAGCAAGTACCTAAACATAAAAAATGGTAATGGTAAATTAAGGTCAATAAAAGTAAGGTCATTGACTACAGATTGCCAAAAAAAACTTACCTGAGCCTTGAGGACTATGTCTTGAGTATTAAGTTCCTTGGCAAACTTGACTGCCTCGTCCTGGGTCTTAGCAACATGGAACTTTGGCACCGGGATACCATGGTCCCTGAGCAGTGTATAACTGACATACTCGTGCACATTTAGGTGACGAACTTGCTGTTTATTTGGTGAATTGTTGTATGGTGACACTGCCAGTGCCTACAAAAAAAAAAGAGACTGTTACATCTGAATGATATTTCACTATTGCTAGATATACATTAGAGTTAGTGTAATAAAATAGATATTGTATAACAATTAAAATCTTTTGCCCACAGCCCCACCCGCGTAAAACATTGAACTTTTTAGAAAAAAACAACCTACATAATAATTTCTAAATAATGAAAGAAAAATTCATTTAAGTAAATTATGGAAGGTATGTGTTAATGTTACATCTAGTACACTCTAATATAATTTTAATTCATGAAGCCCCAAGCGGCCACATCCGGCCGCGATAACAATGAAAAAGCTATTGTCTCATTTTGCCACGACTGATGGGTTAAATAATGCTTGAATTCGGGAGCCTTGTTTTTTGGCAATACAATGTAATTACATAACATGGTCAAATGCTCATGATAGTTAACATTGAACTTCAATTATTGGTTAAATAGTGAATACTATATGTTATAAGATTTATTATATATGTACATGGAGATAAGCAGTTGGCAAGGAAAAAACGTCGAAACATTATGTAAGCTACAAAGAATAACGATTCAAACAAATAATACGTTTTATAATCTAATAAAAATAAACACGGCCCTTTGTTGGTGACGTAAGGAATGCTAAGATTGACCTTGTCAATTCGTGATATTAATAAATATAATGTTACGTTCAATCTTCACGTGCTAAAGGTATCAGTATTAGAAAATAATTTAAAATTAGCGCTATTTCAGGGCAATTGATTAATATGCAGTCATCACTAACCCGCAACTTAACCTGATTTGACTTAAAATATACATAATTGGAGAGTAATATTAACTTATACAAAACAACATTAAAAAACAAAGGATTCTAATAAATTTACCTTTGAACCATTTTTAAAAATGGCTTTTTCCACAAGACCAAAAGAACGAGGTAGTAAGTTCGCCATTTTACAGCTTTGACAACTGACAGTTGCAACTTGCAAGATGACAGATGACTGATGATGGCCGATGGATGACAGCGATGGATGACAGCTTCCGATTTTTTTTTAAAGAAATAAATGCATGAGAATCGTTTCTTGTCCCGCTGAGGTTTATATTGAAATAAAATACATGTGTTAGGGTAACAAGTAACAACTAGGTAACAACAAAAAACTAACAACTAACAGGACGTCTGTCCTTGCCCCTTGGCTTGTGGTTCACAAGTCGTGCAAGTAATGAACAGAACATTCTTCAAGCCGTACGGGCTACGGCCCACGGAAGTCTGAAATCAGGTCAAGGGGCCACAAGTCCTGAATATAATATGTACTTAGTCCTTCCTGAGTCCTAACTCAGGACCCAAGAGTCAAGAGATAATAACTATTACACTTTTTAGTTTTTATTAAAATAATAATTAAATTGTTAAGTATCATATGATTTTCATCTGGACAAAAGCAACAGTCCACAGTCCACACGTACCAGAAACAGTCTTAATAATATTTTTAGAAGTTTTTTCAAGGATACTGGCTAACAATAAAACACTTTATTATTTATGTAAAATCTTTTATTATTTTACTTTAGTCAATATCTCATATTATGATACTGATTTATCTATACTATTATAATAACAAATCATAAATTAAACCTTTTTCACATCAATATTAAAACTATTGAAATCTAAGTTTTTTTGTTGATGATCTGTCCAGATGCCATTTCCACTGAAATAATGATTTCTTTCTAGCAAATACAGAATTAAACTGAGTTTCTGTTTGCTGCTTATTCTTTTCAAATCTACATCTTCGTGTAAGACTTTGAGAGCATGAGTTGTTGTTTTAGTTGCCCCAATCAGTAAATTTGTAGTTTCTCTAATTTTGCTCCAGGGATAGAGAAGAATGGGACAGTTTTCATAAATATCATCGGTAGAATAATCAACACTTAACTGATCATAAACATATTTAACTTGAACAAGGGGGACGTTGATCCAAAATGGGTGTCTCTTTATCATGTTACGTATTCTGCTAGCACTATACTTTTTACCCATAGCTTGACTAATACAAAAGATTAAGTCCTTTCCTTTACCGAGGCGATCACCAGGAGCTTTTTCGAAGACCTCATAATGAGCATTACTGCCTGATATAATGTTGAGACTCAAACACTTCTTGTCCATTTTATATAGCTTCATAATTCTGTTTAGTGCTGTATTGTTGTAATGAATAACTTTTAAAAATCTTGGGTGATTATAGAATGCATTAAACTCAGGTATTTCTTTGGCTTTTTGCAATCTTTCTCTAATGGTAGCGGGACTCAGTGTGAATAGTTGAAGACATCTTATCTGTGCTTCAGGGCTAACTCCAAACTCATCTAGCAATTGTCTGATCTCTCTCAACGTATTAACATTCTTCATAGCAATCTTTGGATGCATTCTTATGATTTCTTTAATACTTATTCCACCTATAGACTTGAAGCTGTAAATTATTTCTTTCAAATTATCAGGATTTGCATGTATCAAATAAAAATTACTTTTAATTTTCTCTATAGACATAGCGATGTCTCTCTGTAATATTATTAATGTTTCGTTTATAGCTTTTAAAGGTCGATGTTTAAGTGTTGGATATGTCTCTAATCCTCGAACAAATTCTTCTTGTGTGACATCTAACATAAGCTCCAAGTATCTCTGGATAATCTTCAGTCTCAATGAAAATAATGTATATTCATTAAAATCACCCAGTACCAAAGTAGTGAGTGATGTTGGCCACTGTGTCAAACAGCTGGCAAGTTTGTTCTCCACATTTAGTGATGGTACAATTAACCCCTCTCTCTTTAAATCTCCAACTTTTTTATGCCTGATTATTTTTAAATATGAGATTAAGTTATTCGTACTTACTTCGGTTATTCCACATTCTTTGAGAACCTCGTATCGAAACTTTAATGTAATAGGAAGTATACTAAAAAGTGACGGCTCCCTTACAAGGACTTTCGTAGGATATCCTAAGTCGTATACTGTCTGTACTATACTCTGAAGTTTATTATCATCTAATTTTCTTATTACAGGATATTTCATTTGGAGAAGTTTGCCCCTGCTCTCACTTATTCTAAGAAGCTTGCATAGACTTTTTAGGTTATCATTGCTAGTACAATAACTTGAACGAATGTATCCCCATCTCCATCCGCACAGCTTTATTTTATAGAAACTACGTAGAAACATATAAAATTCGTAAAAATTAATAAATTGACAATAATGTTTTTGGTTTTTAGTACCTATCACCGACACTAGTATTTTTGTAAACAATATCTTCTTATCCTTCTTTTCACAGATTAAAAAATAATATCATTGACTTGATAATTATTTCACTTTGAATATTTTAAAATGGCTACACTGGGATTTGGGTGTGTTTCAAACCATAGAAAATTGACGTTTCTATTGTCATAAAATTTTTGTTTACAAATTTTATTAATTCGGTTTTTATTTTATTTCTGTGTTAAAACTAAAGAACCAAGCTTGCTGAAAATTGATATTGAATTATGGCATTCAAATCGAAAACAGGGCTCTTTGCTCTGGGATTTTTTATATTTGCATCGTTGTTTGTTCTCGTAGCTTTCGTTAGTCCGTATTGGTTAGTAACTGACGGAAAACTCAAAAATCCTAAGTTCTTAAAAATTGGTAAGTGATAAGCATTCATTTTATAACTTTTATTAAATGAAACTATAATACCGATTAGCACATGGCAGTTTGTTGCCTGTTTCGCGTTATCATGTCGCTACCCTAAGCAACATTTGTGGAGGCGGTGTTTTATGTGCTTTTAAAGTATACTGTTTCACTGTTCACAGTTATATGATGTAGGATGTACTTAATATTCAGAGAGCTACATTTAATATCAAACGTTTATTTGTTTGCAGGATTATGGGAGGTTTGCTTCAATGGCTTTGAGGAAGTCCACCATTGGTATGACACAATATTCAAAGGCTGTTGGTGGATCTTTGAAGAAGAATACTATATAATACATGATATACTACTACCAGGATTCTTCATAGCCACCCAGTTTTTCTTCACTGTGTCCTTCTGCTGTGTCCTCATATCACTATACTTATCATATTTGTATTTAAAAATGGACAATGACGATGATAACTATGTTACATTATTAGTTACGTTTGGAACAGTTTTGGTTATTGGTGGTAAGTTAATCTTATTGTGAATATTTTAATATCTAAGGATAGGAACAATAATAAAAATACAAGCCAAAAATTTATTCAAATTATTTCTATGCATACATTTTAGAAAATCATAATTTTTTAATATAATACTTATTGCAAAACTTAATGTAACAAACAGCCAAAATCATTGTTTTCTTTTTTGTTAATATTAATTAACTGATCTCTTTTTCCAGGGTTTTCAGGCCTAATATCAGTTGTGACATTTGGTGCTAGAGGAGATGGACGTGACTGGATGCCCAATTGGGAGCACAATGATCTGGGCTGGGCCTTTGCTCTGGGAGTCATTGGCATCATTTTACTGTTTCCCGCCGGCATCTTATTCTTGGTGGAAGCGAGAGTACGCAAATATAAAACATTACACAACATGCAAAGCAGGGAACCATCCTCCTACACCATGCAAGAGAGGAAAAATGTGTACCCAGGGCACACTGATATTTAATACTTTATTTTTAATGTTTTTTTTTTTTTACTTAATTTTGACATGAGTTTATTTTACTAACATAGTGATGTATTAAAAAAACAAAATGTTAAGAAAAATGAGATAAATTGAATCACTTAATTATTTACATGACAAAATAAAATCTTATGATATTAGAAAAAGTTAAGCCCTAAAAGGTTGTCACTTTGATAAAATTCCGTCCTTATTATAAGAATCTCTAGTTGTTATGTAATGAATCTCTGTCCAAGACTTGTGTTACATTTTTACATTTTGTATAATACTTAATTTAAGTAGTCATAACTTTTAAATAAGGTTTTTATTTGCATACTTTATAGTATTTTTGCAGTATTTATGACTTATTCAGAGTGGTTTTTACTTATTATTACAATGCAATGTAAGAATATTAATGACACATTTTAATTTTAATTGTAAAGTTTTGCCAATATTGCATTTTTTAATAAAATTGATAAAATAAGAACATTACACACTTGTTTATTTTTTGACCTAATTATGAATATAAACTTGTAATGTGCATTGTGCACAATACATATTATACATCATTTTTAGCATTATAAAGTTTTTCAATTTAATCAGTGTAGGTATTTACACATCAAAATGTGTTGGCACATTATTTTTCGACACAAGTGAGGCTCTTGCAGTCTTGAAACCAGTGGAAATGCATGAACTTTCTGACATTCCTTGAAGAATACCATGAATGAAACCACTGGCGAAACAATCTCCTGCTCCAGATACATTTTCTACATTATTCAAAACATCAGGGATGTTATATACTTGGACATTTGGTTCACAATTTTTCACTTTTCTAATTGTTACTACACCCTTTTCTCCTAATGTTACTAAAAGGAAGTCTACAAATTGTGCTATAATTTTGTATAATTGTACAATTTCTTCGATCGTAGTGTCAACCTTAATAAAGTGTGTAGGTTCAATGAACTTAGCCATTGCCCTTAGTTCTGCTATGTTTGGTGATGAGTATGAAACTTGAGATTCAATTGAGATTACCTTTACCGCTTTTCTTCTATCGGTGGGCTCGAAAAATGCTGTAAAACATAAATAGTATTTAATTACTACAAGATTGTCGAATCCTTATTATTTTAAAGCAGGAATCAGGATGTTTGTGCTAAGCATCAGATTATAAAATATTTTGGGAACGAAAAAGCTGGGTAGAATAGGAAAAACTGAAAATAAAATATTGGAACTAAAAATAAGAGTCTTGACTGCATCAAGACCACGGCCTCGCAGAAAACCGGCATAAAACAAGGCATTAGTTTTGTAATGTGATTCACAGTGACTACTGACTAGTGCAACGAATACTATAAGTGAGAGGCAATCGCATGTCATCTGTTAATCCCTTTGGTCGTATCCTAGCTTATATTAAATATAATATTCTATCTATATATACAATATACAATATATATACAGGGTGCAATTAAACCTTCCTGCCAAATTTTCATATATAATGTTCCTTGTTAAAAATAAAAATGCACGTATTTATTCTTTTATAATCACTCAGTACTAAAATGTTGAGAAATAGATTCCGAAAGTTATCCTAAAAAACACTACAATTAATGGACACGACGCGTCGCCCACGCGTGATGTGACCCCGCGCGCGCGCCTCCCCCCGCGCTACCCCCGATCACTACCCCGCGCCACGAGTGACCCTTCTGCAACGATTTTAAATGGGATAAAATATGTCAATAAAAAAAATATAACACCCATTTTTTTTGGTTAAATGGTCTCTCCTATAGTCCGCGCGGAACTAGTTGGCCGCGCCTTAGGTAGGGACGGGGGTGAGGGTTCCTAGCTGCTCGCAACGCACATGAGATTAGACAGTGACGACCAATCTCACGATATCGTGAACAATAATATTATTTAATTATTGAAAAGAATAAATTAAAGACAATTGATCAGTTTTATATTCTAAAATCTAAATTATTGACATCGGTTTTCCGTTTTTTAAAAACCTATGCACCTTAAATATTATTTCCATAGAAAGCGTTTTGTCCACAGAATACAAATTACTCGTTTTGTCTAAACAAGCCAGAACTGTCAAAATCAAGCGCCCCCGCCTCCGTCCCACCGCTCACATACCTAAGGCGCGGCCAACTAGTTCCGCGCGGACTTTATTGATACCTAAGCCCTGGAAAAAAATTGACAGGAAGGTTTAATTGCACCCTGTATACAATAATTTTCTATCTATAAAATTTTTATAGATATAAAATTATTGTACAAATAAAAATAAAGTATTACCTACATTGTCTCGCCTGTACAATATTATATCGTACCGTACCGTATGCTCCGTGTATTATTTTCCACTATGGTACCCGGTATCGAACAAAGTACCTACCTACCATGTACCTACCCTTACAATGCCCTTAGAGCCGCTATCCCCCAACCCGCGGCCCGCCGGGACTTTATTAATTTGTGGCCCGCGTGATGTTAAACAATTTTGAAATTCACGCCCACCGGCAAAATAACGTAGTCTACGTGATAGTTGTTAATTTTTTTCCACTTTTAAATCGTTAATTTTGAAGAATGTTATTTTTTAACCCTAAAAATTTTTTGTTGCGGCCCGCCCGACCAAAACATGTTTGTGGCCCGCTTGAAAAAAAGGTTGGGGACCACTGCCTTAGAGTATACATTAGCATTGCTTGGACTTGCTATGTGCTTGCTATAATAATTACTCTATGAACCTACCGAATACCGATTAGGCGGGTCCACACCAAGCGAGCCGCCTCGGGCGCGGCCCGCCTCGCGCGGCATGCGCCGCCGCACACGTGGCGTAAGGAGTTTGTTCACAAACTGTGTTCACACTTGCAGGCATGTAGTACCACGGAAAAATCTTTACATACAGCTCTGCTATTTCCCTAGAATAATTTAGAAAGTGATCTATATTGATAAGCTTCCCAGAAGAAATTGTCTGCAATACAACGTATAATCTCTTTATTAATTCTAAATCTCTCTCTTTTCAGGACTTTAGGACAACATCTGAAATAACGAAAATAGATTTAGAATTAATAAAGGGGATTATAAGTTGTATTGCAGACAGTTTCTTCTGGGAAGCTTATCAATATAGATCACTTTCTAAATTATTCTAGGGAAACAGCAGAGCTGTATGTAAAGATTTTTCCGTGGTACTACATGCCTGCAAGTGTTCACAAACTCCTTATACATGGTGCTGATATTTGTAAGCATTTTGGCTTTATTCCAATTGGCTATTTGAGTGATGAAGCTTCAAAGGCAAGGAATAAAGAATTTAGAAATACTAGAGAGAGAGAGAATTTAGAAATAGCAGAAACTAATGAAGATTTGTTGCACAACTTCTTAATAAGCTCTGATCCATATGTGTCTCACATTCGTCCAAAGTTGTCTAAAAATAAACACCAAGAATTTCATCCAGACACAGTCGACCTGTTGCTTGAAAGACCTCTTTTATCAGAAGATTACGAAGAAAGTGAAGTTGTGTCATTACAAGGCGATGATAGCATTGGAGATCCACTATGTTTGTAAAGCGCGTTGGTTTAATTGATTATTATTTATTGTTGTTTATTTATAAGTTTCATTTGAAATTGTTTGAGTTATTAGTGTGTGTAACAATTTTTATTTTATTATAATTACAATAGTTTAGTCAGTAAGTAGTTAGTTTTAGTTTAATTTTGTTTTTGCTGTCCATGTTTGTAATCGTATTGTTGCTTTTTAAGGACTCGTTTTATATAATATATTATACCCATACAATTTTCGTAATTATTTTTTTTCGCCTTAAAAATTAATTTTTGTACAAAACTTATGAAGGATTTATTGTTACTCTTTAGGAAATCTATCGAATAGTATTTTTTTCCACACCTAAAATGTTAGTAAAATTATTTCAAAATTTTGAACCCCTCTACTGCAAAAGGCTGCACGTAAATTTTCGTATTTTTCTTCTGAACCTTATATACTATTAGAACTTTACTTCTTTCAAAAATGAACCAGAATGCCTTAGTTGTTTTTGCAAAAAATCTATTTATAGATTCTTTCCCATACAACATCTTAGTACTTATTTTTTTCACCTAAAAAAATAATTTTTTATAAAAAACTTAGTAAGGATTTATTGTAACTCTTTAGGAAATCTTTCGAAAAGTATTTATTCCACACCTAAAAAGTTAGTAAAATTATTTCAAAATTTTGAACCCCTCAACTGCAAAAGGCTGCACGTAAATTTTCGTAATTTTTTTTCTAAACCTTAAATACCCCTAGAACTTTACTTGTTTCAAAGATGAACCAGAATGACTTAGTAGTTTTTGGAAAAAATCTATTTATAGATTCTTTCCCATACAACATTTTCGTAATTATTTTTTTTCACCTTAAATATACATTTTTATAAAAAACTTAATAAGGATTTATTGTTACTCCTCTTAAAATCTATCGGATGGTATTTTTTTCCACACCGAAATCGAACTTTTTTGCGAATGTCCACTATTTAGCGATTTCAGACCACTGTGCGAGGGTGAGGCGCCAGGCGGACGGGCGTACACAGCGACGTTGCCTCGCTCGAACAGCCCGAGCCATGCTCACAAAGACACGATGGCACCGCACGTACGCACAGCCGTGGCAGCTTATGCTTTTATTTTGCTATACACAACTATCAAAAATAGGAGAATCTCATCTGTATGTTTTTTTTTTAATCCTTATCAGAAATATTCATTTTGCGGCTGATTTTTCTCCAAGAATCTTCCCTAATCCCCCTGTTAGTGTGATTGGGATCCCTGGCATCCCAGAGCCATCAATCATTATAATATACCTACATATTTTGCGGCCATAGATAATTTGCGGCGTATAAACTTATTAGTTGACAGTTGTCGACACTGTTCGTTCATTTCTGACCGCGGCACAAATATGGAGTGTAGATAGAGGAGAACTATCTTTGTATGTAAAAAGTGTCCGCGGAAATGCGTTAAATTAGGGTGAAACTAATTCACCCTAAGGTGGCGAAATTATTCTAGGGAAACAGTAGAGCTGTAAAATGTAAAGATTTTTCCGTGGTACTGCATGCCTGCAAGTGTTCACAAACTCCTTATACATGGTGCTGATATTTGTAAGCATTTTGGCTTTATTCCAATTGGCTATTTGAGTGAAGAAGCTTCAGAGGCAAGGAATAAAGAATTTAGAAATACTAGAGAGATGCATACTAGAAAGACGAGTTGAGCAGAAACTAATGAAGATTTGTTGCACAACTTCTTAATAAGCTCTGATCCATGTGTGTCTCACATTCGTCCAAAGTTGTCTAAAAATAAACACCAAGAATTTCATCCAGACACAGTCGACCTGTTGCTTGAAAGACCTCTTTTATCAGAAGATTACGAAGAAAGTGAAGTTGTGTCATTACAAGGCGATGATAGCATTGGAGATCCACTATGTTTGTAAAGCGCGTTGGTTTAATTGATTATTATTTATTATTGTTTATCTATAAGTTTCATTTGAAATTGTTTAAGTTATTAGTGTATGTAACAATTTTTATTTTATTATAATTACAATAGTTTAGTCAGCAAGTAGTTAGTTTTAGTTTAATTTGGTTTTGCTGTCCATGTTTGTAAATATAAGTATTGTTGCTTTTTAAGGACTCGTTTTATATAATATATGATACCTATACAATTTTCGTAATAATTTTTTTTTTCGCCTTAAAAAATTCATTTTTGTTCAAAACTTATAAACGATTTATTGTTACTCTTTAGGAAATCTATCGAATAGTATTTTTTTCCACACCTAAAAATTTAGTAAAATTATTTCAAAATTTTGAACCCCTCTACTGCAAAAGGCTGCACGTAAATTTTCGTAATTTTTTTTCTAAACCTTAAATACCCCTAGAACTTTACTTGTTTCAAAGATGAACCAGAATGACTTAGTGGTTTTTGCAAAAAATCTATTTATAGATTCTTTCCCATACAACATTTTCGTAATTATTTTTTTTTCACCTTAAATATACATTTTTATAAAAAACTTAATAAGGATTTATTGTTACTCCTTTTAAAATCTATCGGATGGTATTTTTTTCTACACCAAAATCGAACTTTTTTGCGAATGTCCACTATTTAGCGATTTCGGACCACTGTGCCTCGGTGAGCATGCCTTGCCCGTGGCTGCTCGCTTGCCGCGCGAGGCGGGCCTCGCCCGAGGTGGCTGGCTTGATGTAGATTGTGATTTGTGGACCCGCCTATTCATGTTTCGGACTTTCGGACCCAGTGTTTGTTCCGTCCATATACGATAAACACATTTGTCTATGGCAATGCATCCTCTGACAACTGACAAGTGACAAGTGACAATCGAGTTTTGGCGGGCACGTGAAAGAGTGCTGTTGTGTTTTTGTATTATTTTCCTAAAATTGTGTTAGCTGGGTTTTTAATGTGTTATATTGGTAGAATATTAACCATTAGATATTCGTGTTCATGCACAAGTGTAGGAAAGTGATGTAATATCCAGAAACGTGCTATTTTGTGTTCCCTCCAAAACTCCATCGAAAGTTTCAGTAAAGCGTCTACCACTTTACTGAATCGACCGACTTGACTCCTGTGACTGTATTGACTTTTACTTAGACTTTGACTAGACTTTAGACCTGACGATACATGAAAACGATGATGAAAATTATAATAGGAGGAATATGGTTTTCCCGCCATATTCCTTACCTTTTTACCTTGTCTGTGGCACAACATACACATCCTTTGTGTCAAGTTGCCAAAAAAGAAGAAAAAAAAATAATAATTAACAAATTTGACATTTATTCAAGTGACTCCACCCTGCGCCAACGCTATTCAAAACTTTTTAAATATTTTTAACAATCTTAAATTAGATATCGATATCAAAAGTTGTGTGAGTGAAGACTGTGTATTTGTTTATTATTACACTTGATTTGTAGAAACGAGTCGGATAGTAAAGTTATTCTTCACACTAAAGTTCAGTTATGTTTTGAACATATTTTACTGAGAATATAGCAGGCATCAGGTAAGTGTTAAACTGCTAACTACATCTTCACTTTCATAAACAGTAGATTTGATTTTAGTACACATTCATTACTTTTACTTCTAAAGTCTGTGTCTTTATAGATAAAGAAGTTGAATGTTTTATTAAACTACAATTCAAAAAAAATTCATTGTCCGAAAAGACTTGTATAACTCGTAGGTGTACCAGAATCTGATGGCAAAAAGTGAGAAAATAAATTGACTCTAGCAATACCGGGGTAATATGAATAAAACATTTTCATCCTTTTTTATTCCTTTAGCGGCTAATTTTGTGTGTGAAACATGCTAATATAAAAAATTATCCAATGATCAAGGATGTTTTTTGAAAATTTGCTGTCAAAAATTGCCATCAGATTCTGGTAGACCTATAAATTGTTTTATAGTAGCTTGCCCCGTGTATTATTTTCCTCTATGAGTAGCTTCTTGTAGCTAGAATCTTTATTGCATATTTTATAACTTTGCTCTGATTGAAAAGATTGTAAATATATACTACAGTACGGCCTTGTTAATCCGGAGAGGCAAAAACAAGACCGCTTACGAATTATCGAGGTATCCGGATTATAGTATGCAATATTTAATTCCCATATTTAATGCTAATAAAACACATGTTTAACCTTAGTTTCTTTAATATATTTTTAAATTAAAGCATAAAGACAAAATGTACGTACATGTTCATAATTACAACCATGTAAGAAATCAGTAAGTTAAAATAAAACATTAGTTAATTTCTTTTTGAAAAAGTCTGTAATACTCTTCTGTTTATGATTTTCGCACATCATTTCGAAAGCCCGGTCTCTAAGTCGACGGAGAAACATAACTTCGTGGCTATCAAATTCGTTATCTTCAGCCCATTTTAAAGCAGTACTTAAAGCTCTGGCCGGCCGGATTACAGCGATCACCGAACAAGCGCGAGTCCGGATTACCGAGGCCCTACTGTATATTAATTTACTTCCTATGCAGCTTTAGCATTGTGTAGATTTTATAAGGTAGATAATATAGATATAGTTATTTCACTGTTGGAGATCACTCTGTTACTCTACTATTTTTTAAGTAAATTGTATATTTTGTAATCTTTTTAGGAATCTAAGATTAGGTAATCTTCATAAAAAATTACCGGTAATAAGTCACTTAAATGTAATATTTACTATCTGAACCATGCTCTACATGTTGCACACTTTATTTCCTCCTGCCCGCCTTAGGTCCCCACGAAACAGTCCATGGGAGATAATATTTGTAGTCTTATTTGTGTAGAAAGCGCTTGTAATAAAAACTTGGATACCTTAAAATTTCAATGCTGCAGCTGTTAAAACGCTTTAAGTTTGAATATATGGTATTTGTTAGATTATTATCTATTTTCAAACGAAAAAAAGATCTCCCAAACCTAGACTAAAAATGCTCGCAACTCCGTTGTGAAGAAATTTATCGTGCAGAAACTGTACATTTTCCTTGATAAAAAGTATCCCATGTCCTTTCCTGGGACTCAAAGTATCTCCATACCAAATTTGAAATTTGGTAAAAATCGGTACAGCGTAAAATATTAACAGACAGACAGACACGCTTTCACATTTATTATATATTGAAATTTGTTATGGAAATACTTTGAGTCCCGGGAAAGGACATAGGCAGGAAAGGAAGACAGGGGTGGCCCCAACTTGATTAGACCTAAGTTCTACTGTTTACTAACGAAACCCTGTGCGATCTAACAAGTTTTCTCGAAATCTTAAATGAAACAGCATAGTTTTACTTATTGGTCTGGTAGTCTGGTCTAATTATTTATATATTTTTCGCCTGGCCACGATCGACTGGACTAACAGACGCGATCGACAGGTTTGCCACCCCTGACATAGGATAATTATCCCCGAAAAATCTACGCTTCTCGAATTTTAGCGCAACGGAGTTGGGGGCGTCACCTAGTTCTAGAGTCTAGAGTCTAGAATCTAGATAATTGGAAACATTTCGAAAATGCAGACCCATCATTGAAATCGCGTATCCTTATAAAAATATCCTTCGGTACAACCGTTCCCACAGTAAAGCGTGTGAACTGTATTGTTCAAGTACAATTCAGTTAGTGTTGCGAAACACTTCATTCATCTCGGTGACGGTGGTCTCACAACCTTGTCGCGTTGTAAGGGTCAGGTCACATCGCTGCGTTGCGGCGACACACCGCACAGCAGTGCGATTAGATAAATAAGCCTTTTATTTCCACATCCTTTTTACATTTCAAATGTTTGTTAGTATTTAACTTAGTTTAATCCTGCGATCGCGGATTCTTGGAAATTTATTGTTATTCTATTGTTGTCGCGGTCGCCGGTGCCGGATATGGGGGTTGATAGATTAATGTTAGTACTTAGTACGTATTAGTTTCCATCTGTAGACGTGGTGAATTTTGGTATAAGCCTCCCCTTTCTTTTTCCAAAGTTCTGTCGCAGATTTTTACGATGCGAGTTGCGACGCCGCAACGCGATGTTGTGGCCTGACCCTAACACGTAGCACCTTCGAACCCTACAATAGGCTCTGTTTTAGCACATTAGCACTTGAAACAAAGAAGTATGTCCGAATTTGTACAGTCAAGGGCATGAATCATAATGTGCCTACCAAAGAACCTTAGCATTCAAAATTTTACGTATCAAGACTCAAGAGACAAGATTTTGTTTACTAGACCCTGGGCTAGGTCAAGTTAAGTTAAAAAGCTGCCTAAACCGAAAGGATTCCGTATATTTATAGAACAACATTTTTATGATACAAAAGCCAAAACCAATCTTTATTACTTGCAATTTCTTTGATGTTCGGATGTTATCAAGACCAAGAGGTGTTACGCCAGCTCGTTAAACGATTTTTAAAAATATACTTGTTATTTTTCAAACGTAAATAGGTAGTCCAGTATAATCGTTTGTAAAAATTTTCACATGAAAATTTTTCCACATAATAATATGATATTAATTATCACATTTTCATGGTCTAATGATCACAATTGTATACCTAAGTGGTCTGTCGACCTTTATTTTATAAAGTAGGTACTGGGTACAAACTACAAACATTATTAAGGTTAAGAACTACAAGTTACAACTAAGCTACAAAGTACAAACCTAGTTAAGGTTTAATTTGAGAGATGAATTAAAAAAATACAATTTCCTTAAGGCGCTGACAACTGCCAATGACCTTGATCTCGCATCACTCTCGCACCACTGTCGATTTTCATGCCAGAGAGACAGAGATGTGAAGTGTTCACTCGGTAGCGTGGATACATTTTTCGTTTGTTAGAGGAAAAAATAAATATTATGGGAAATCTAGATGTCAGAACCGAAAATTAAATCCGACAATCTTTGGATTTTTGTAAAAGGTATCAAATAAACAAAGAAGACTGGTCACGGACCATACAAATTTTACCCATGGCCGACACGAACGAAACGTATTCCATTGTTTTCGTTATATTATGGGTATCCAAGATATGTAATTTTTATATTCAATATCAGTGGCTAACATGTTATTTTATTGCTTTCTCTTTTTCTTCAGGCGCAGTATGAAAAGTGCAAATATTAAGCAATTTTATTCAATATCATTGCTTAACATGTAAATGCACTTATTAGATGTAAAATGCAATCACGACATGTTTCTTCAAAAACGTAGTATTATAGTCAGAGAGCCCTAGAACAATTTTTTTTGATTACTAACAAGCTAATAATTTTTGTGAGTAACTTTATTTTGATAAGACAAGCAATATTTGTATCTGCGAAAAATCTTGGAAGTGGTAGATATAAAAAGGATTTCATACTTTGATTTGTTGGTCCTAAAATATGGATTGTTCTATTTGTAGGATAATGTAACTCTTAAATTATATAACTATTAACCTACCAACACACAAAAAGCTGGTTAGGGTTCCGTTTTAGGGTTCTGTAATCAACAAAACTTGGTTGACTACGGTACCTACCCTAAAACGGTTCACATAAATCACACTAACCAGCTGATTTTCTGTATATTGGTAGGTTAATAGTTACTAGCTATTTGACCGAGCTTTGCTCGGTATTCGATAAAACACGAATAAAATGACATTTTCTTAAAATGCTTCCTAGCTAGATCCATTTATCGCCCCCGAAACCCCTTATATACAAAATTACATGAAAATCGGTCGAGCCGATTCCGAGATTCCAATTATATATATACAAGAATTGCTCGTTTAAAGATATAAGATATGTATAATCCATATTTTAGGACCATCAAATCAATGTATAAAATCCTTTCTATCTTTGTTAGCTACCACTTTCAAGATTTTTCGCAAATACAAATGTTTTTTGTCTTATCAAAATGAAGCTAGGTACTCAAAGAAAATTAGCTTGTTAGTAATAAAAAAAATTGTTCTAGGGCTCCCTGACACTTATGTAATGTACAATCCCACCATTGATGAAAGATATTCTAATAATGAATATTACTGTACATACTATGTTATCATGGAAAGCGAACATTAAGAAGTTGTGCACACGTGATAAGTATTATTATAACCTAGGATAGGCTAGACATCTCGTTTTCATGTTCATTAGCTAAAGAAAAACTCATATAGGTATCTATAGGTTTATCTCGCCCTCGGTGTTATAATTATCACGCGTGATAAAATATAACATGCTGCAGAGACACGACGTTTCTAATTGTTTGAAACATAATATAGTAGAAGTTAGTGAAAAAAATCTTTTTTTTAATTGTACCTACTTAGGTAAACAAAATAATATTTATTATGGTTTTGTGTTTTTGTTTAGGCACGGTATAAAAATAATATATTTCTAAGTGTAAGTCACAGATATTGAATATAATTACATGCAAATAACGATTTTTATTCTTCGTATTAGCACTTTTCATACTGCACCTGCAGAAAAAAACAAAGCAATAAAATAACATGTTAGCCACTGATTTTGAATATCGAGGGTATAGTGCTAAAACCCAATAAGTGAGAAATTGTTACTTTCAAGATATTCAATGTTAAAGGTTCAAGAACAAAAATACATATTTAATTAAAATAAAAACATTAAAATTAATATTTGTCATAAAAGCGTATACATTCTTTTAAAATAAAAACATATTTTAAAGTGTCTAAAGTGGTTAATTTTTTTGTAAAAAATATATAACTTAGGTAGGGTACCGACTTATTGGGTTTTAGCCTAATCAAATAGGACATATTTTGTATTTTAATCAATTTATTTAGAAGAAATTTAACAAAAAAACAGAATTTATTACTCCTCCTCACTCTCAAAAGCCGGTTGTTGGCTGTGTGTCTTCATATCTCGTATCCACGCATGGAGTTCTTCGGGTATAATAAGTTTTTCGCACATTTTCATAAGATCCTTCTTTTTTGCGATACTTATAGGAATACGAGTAGAATATAAAAGCTCTAGTTCAGGTAATTCTTGTAAATTGACTGAAGGCGGGTTCGAATATCGTTTTGCTCTGGTTTTTGGTGTATTGATATAATTCTTCGAAATATCAATACTTCGAAAATTATTAGACATGTCATAATTATAATAAAGTTTTAAATCTCCTTTCATGTATTTAATTCTTTTTATTTTTAGCCAGTTTACAGTTTCATTCATATTATCCTTATTTTTGTTTTTTATAATAGCAGCGCTTAGACTTTTCAAGTCTAACATCTCATTGAATTTAAATTCTCGGACTTTATAATTATTAATCTCTATTGTCTGCTTTACCCCTTCTTTTGTGACAATTTTCGACCTCTTCTTCCTAGCGGCTGTAAAAATGTTCTTCCATTCACTCACGCTATTAATGGTTTTATTTTTAGACGCTGCTTCAATAGCTGCATGCATAGAGTCGACCTCCATATGAGTATGACCACTTTCCAAAAATTTCTGTTCAATTATATTCAAGTGATCAATTTTTTGAACAGCCCAGAGCAAAAGTGCTGAAATGTTTTGATTCCTGTTTTGCCCACTGCAGGTATCAGAAAAAATGCTTATTTCTTTGACGGATTGAGGCAATTCTTTTGATAAAAAGTAATAAAGGCACGTACCTATCTCACAACTACCCTTTTTACCATTTACTTCGCTCCAACACAGACAATATGCATTGTTAGGTAATTTTGCTTCATAAATAGTGAAATTATACAGCACTAACTTCCTCATGTAATATAATATGCTTTCCCCTCCACTTGGTATCTGTAATACTGCCTGTAAGTCCATAGTTATAGACATAAACGACTCGTCTGTATTGGCGCGAACTTTGTCAGCATCTTTTTCTGCTTGACATATTTTTTTACGTTGTAAATGCTCCCGGTATTCTTCTTCAAAACCTTCTTTTGACTCAGCTTTATCATATTTTACGCAAATATTGCAAAGATCTTTTTTAGGTTGGAAAAAGCTAAAATTGTACGACTTATTAAATACGTTACGATACATAAACGATGAAACTGCTACTCTACCTGAATCTTTGCATAATTCTTGGTATAATCTGTACATGTTATTTATAGATTTTACATCAGGAGCCAAATATCTTTTTTTGGTATCTTTACGACAGTAATGAGACTCCATTACAGGAAAAGATTCTATATGTTGTTGGACAAATGCAATGTCTTCCGGGTTAGTTTTATTAGGCGGTTCTTTTTTTCCACGTTGATCAGCACTATTATAAACTCCAAGTGAATCTGATTTGTTTACAGCGTCAGTAATAACATCTACACTAATACATAAGGTTGCTTTGAAAAAATTCAGACAGACTTGAATATTTTCATGATTCTTTCTAAAAAAGTATTTTTTGCTGGTCATACGATCTTTTTTATTGGAGGTTTTCTGCAATTTTCTGGTCTTTACTGGCTGAATTTTTAGGCATGAAAGAATAAAGTTTTTCTTAGAAATAAAGTCTAAACTGTAATAATGACGACACAAATTATTTCGTTCTTCAAAAGAAAACTTTTCAGTACATTTAAATGAGCATTTAGCACATTCTATGGACTTAGGCACTTTGGCAGGTCTAGTAACACCGTTTGTAGTATACGATAACCCCTCAGCCTTCCTAAGCTTATTTATATTACGTTTCCACTCTTTAGGCTGAGCTCTCTTTCGTCGCGTTAAGGGTTTGACGGATAACCAAACTCTGTCCAAAAGATTCTCAAGAATTAGCATAACGCATTCCTTATCAGCTTCATTGCCAGAATTTTCCATATCTGGAGACTCAGGAATGATCACATTGCCTTCAGATGCGGAATCATTTTGAATGTGTTCGTCCGAATCCGGCACGTAAGTGGGATCTATATCTGAATAGTCGCTGCCAAATAAACAGTTTTTGCTATTAAAAACCATATCTAGTTGCGCAAGATCCAGATCTGATGAGCTATTTGAAATGATATCAACATCATTTAAGGACGTCGAGGGCCCAGCTATGTCTGAAATTAAAAATAAAAAAATAATAAAAAATATTTATATAACTACCTACAAACTTGCAAAAAATAAATTACTTGAAGATAACTTACCAATAACATCTTGTATACTATTATTTCGACATAAAATCTCCGTAGACAGTTCCATTTTATCATTCCAGTCAGTATCTAAAAAAAGAAGTTTTAATAAATAATTAAATAAAACAAAACAGTAAAAAGACACTGATATCCAATTCAATTCAAAACTGTTGAGTAAATCTTAAAAAATAATAAAAAAAGTTGATATTTCATACTACAAACTTACAAAAAAATGCTTGTTAACTTACCAGTAACATCTTGCATGCTACTATTTTGACGTAAGTTCTCCGGAGGCAGTTCCATTACATTATCATCAGCGCCAATATCTAAAAATAGATTTTTTAATAAATTATTAAATAAGAAAATCCAATTCAATTAAAACTGTTGACTATATCTTTAAAAAATAGTAAAAAGTGGATACTTCATACTACTAACTTACAAAAAAAATGCTTGAATAACTTACCAGTAACATCTGGCATGCTACAATTTTGACGTAAATTCTCCGGAGGCAGTTCCATTACATTATCATCAGCGCCAATATCTAAAAATAGATTTTTTAATAAATTATTAAATAAGAAAATCCAATTCAATTAAAACTGTTGACTATATCTTTAAAAAATAGTAAAAAAGTGGATACTTCATACTACTAACTTACAAAAAAATGCTTGAATAACTTACCAGTAACATCTGGCATGCTACTATTTTGACGTAAGTTCTCCGGAGGCAGTTCCATTACATTATCATCATCGCCAATATCTAAAAATCATAAAAATATATTTTTTAATAAATTATTTAATAAGAAAATCCAATTCAATTTAAACTGTTGTCTGCATCTTAAAAAAATAAAGAAGTGGATACTTCATACTACAAACTTATCTACAAAAAATGCTTTTACTTATCTTACCAGTAACATCTTGCATGCTACTATTTTCACGTAATTTCTCCGGAGGCAGTTCCATTACATTATCATCAGCGCCAATATCTAAAAATAGATTTTTTAATTAATTATCATTCATTAAGAAAATCCTATTCAATTAATACAGTTGATTTTAAATCTTAAAATGTAAATAAGTGTTTGTAGTAAAAACCATTATAAGTCAGGCCAAACCGCGATACTCGTCTTGCTATCTCGCTTCTTTGATAGCGCAAAGAATGAAACAGCGGCGAGACTCGCTCACAGTAATTATTGTCGGAACTTTTAGGTACATAATATTAATATCAAACCAAAACTATTTATAAATTATACTACAATTATTTTGCGATATTGATTACATTACATTCATTACTGTTTTGCAAGTATGATTCGTAAAAGAGCTAAACAATTAAAACTTAGGTTAGTTTCATTTCATTACAAACGAAAATTAAATGAAAGTACTAAATAAAGTGTAAATTTACCTGTTATTAGTTGTGTATTGCAGGCTAGCTGCACTAGTCTTCTTCCTCGATCACCCATCTTATGTTTGAAACAAATAAATCAGCACTAAGCACAATACTTTTAAGAAATATTCGCGCGTAACGTGCCCGCCGTGTACGATGCTCGTTGCAAACTGTCAAGTGTCAACACACGCTGCGCGTGTATACGTACTTGAAGTTGTAGATCAAACCGATTTATTGGGTTCTTCCTCAAACAAGATTTAAAGAAAGTCGATTGACGAAGCGAGCATAAACCGTATAACTAAATATTAACTGTTAATTTCGTAATATAATTAAACAGTAAAAGTCGACAAATATTTTTATTTAGTTTTAGTATTTTTGGTTTGTGTGTTGTCCTATTTATTTAACTAAAACTAAAATCCAATAAATACGAATAATGGTTATTATCATATGCCTTTAAGTAATTGTAATTGAAAAATATAAATACTAAATACAGATAAATCATTATTTGCGGTTTTAGCTTCAATTAAAAAAAGGACTTAGAAAGTTAATAGGCTATATAGTGTTTTAGTTTTTCAGTCATGGCTAAACAAGCGCAATTTATTGGGTTTTTACCTCGACTAACTTTCTTTTCACTGTGAATTCTGCTTATTTGATTACACCACTAGAAAGAGCGCAAAAAAGTGATCAAGATGGATTAAAAAAGCATTTTTCGATTTTTTTACACTTATTGGGTTTTAGCACTATACCCTCGATATAAGAATTACATATCTTGGATATCCATAATATAACGAAAATTATTATTTTTAACAAAAAAAAATTAAACCGACTTCCAAGGTAAAAACAATAACAATATCCGTATAATATGAACTAAAAAGTATTAAATAATTTTTCCTGTCTAATAGTGCCTTTTTTCCGAATTCGGCTAAACCTCAACAGCTATTTCTGTACTCAATCTTCATCATTTTGAAGTCGGTACCAGATAGCTGAATCTTCCTCTGCCAAATATTTGAAACTTGGAACTGGCACCGACTTCAAAATGATGAAGATTGAGTACAGAAATAGCTGTTGAGGTTTAGCCGAATTCGGAAAAAGGCACTATTAGACAGGAAAAATTATTTAATACTTTTTAGTTCATATTATACGGATATTGTTATTGTTTTTACCTTGGAAGTCGGTTTAAATTTTTTGTTAAAAATAATAATTTCACTCTTTTTAGTTACATGCATGCTAGGTAATTTAAGGGAGAAGCCACACGGGTGCGGTGAGGTGGCGGCGCGGCGATTGGTGACCCTGACGTGGTAATGATGATGATGATGATGAATGTAATTTGCATAGTAGCATATGCTTTCTGTTCTTAAAACAGCGCCTAACCCCCAAACTTGTATCTATAAGGAATCCGGAGTTCTCTTAGTATATTCGGAACCATAGAATACCTGGTGCAAAATCTTGCGTTTTGGTAGCATATGCTTAGGATACTTCTCATAAAACTAAAATCACCATATGTTTCCATATAAATTTTGAGGAGTTCCCTCGATTCCTCATGGATCCCATCATCAGGTCACTATGTTTGGGAACATGGTACCAAATTCAGACTATATCCTATACAACAAAAATAATTTTGAAAATCGGCCCACAAACGGCGGAGTTATCCGCGAACAAACATAAAAAAAAAGAACATATATACGGTCGAATTGAGAAACCTCCTCCTTTTTGGAAGTCGGTTAAAAATGGGATATGTCTCTTTTGTGTCGGGCCTGGGTCACAAATGACCCGTCGCCTTTTTAAAGCATAGATTGTATCATTACTTTAGTTAGAACTGTTTAAATTTCCTGAAAGATGTGACTTTGGTATTTTTTTACATCCAGTAGGAGTACATTATTTTATTATTTAAATTCGACAAGCTTTTCCAAATATAATCAAAAATCACATATATTTTTTTTGTGCCAATCAATGAAATACATACGTCTAGAAAACTGCACAAAGATGTCGAATTGGTAGCTGTCTTCGCCTTAACAAGAAATAAGAATAGAATAGGTAAGTAGGAAATGCTTAAAATAAAGTATGAAAATCACGTACTAATCATATTATCATCGCGATAAACTGCATCGTGGTGAATGTATTATGATTTATGGCTTAAGAGCTAACGACAGCGAGACTTTCCTTTTTAAAAAAGCTGAAAATTTTTCTGTTTTTGACCCTTAGGTAAGAACGACCAGCAACTATGGAGTTTCGGTCGCGGTTACTTTAGGATGCATCCAGTTCTGAAGGTCTATTTTAAACCTAAATGACGAAAGTCTGCCTGTCGCTGGATCTTACACTATTAAGAATCCTTCAAAAACGGAATATTATGTAGATGTCCGCAACCTCTATTCTAGTTCTTAACCTACTTTGTCCATGTGAATTGGGTATGTTATGTGAACTTATGTGTATGGTATGCTAATTATAGTGCGGCCTTTACTAAAACAAATGGAACGTATTTTCGGCCGTGGAACAATACGTTTTTTGTGAATGGATCTAATGAATGAAACGACACTTTTCACAGACGAAAATGTTTTTGTTTAGACCGTGTAGTTATTTTACTCTTGTGCAACACTGAGTTAGGCACCTAGATAAAATAATTCATAAGAAAGCAATATGTTCTGGAGTTCTAAATTAAAATTGATTTGGACTTCACGTCCATATCATAATATCTGAGGACATGAAATCGCTTTATATTATGCGCTATGCCCCAGTCCGCTCATTCGTAAGGCTGTGGACTACGAACATGACGCACGGACATTCCGATACCCCTTCAGGCGGCCTAAGCATATCTTAGCCGACCCTGTAGACCCCATCACAGAATACGTAACGTACTGTGTACAGTTACGTAAACACAAATCACACTCACCCGCGTGGTTAGTACTGCACCGGGGACGACGCCGGCGCCTTCCCCGAGGACTTAACACGACCCGAACGACAAACAGACAGACCGACCGAAATCCGGTGCCGAGCTCGATCCCGGGGTCGAGTTCGCATGCGGATAGCATAGGAACACACCTAAATCATGACCGCGACCGCGACATTGTCGTAGAGAGCTCTACCGATTACTTTGACATTAGAACATACACGCGTATATCACCCCAACCGGACTCGGAAGGGGAGAGGGACGGCTCTCTTTTATGCAATAACATTATTAACTTGAGCTCATCTACCGCCATAACTCGTACGCAGCTAGTTTGTGCTACCGCGCGCGAGCAGCCTCACTCGTCCGAGAGTAAGATGTCGGACTCCTTAAGAGCAGGACCCGTGTCCCCACGTCAGATGAAAATAGCTTATTTTCGTAGCTCTCCCCAATATTGCCCGATTAGAATGTCACACGTGTGACTTAAGGGGAGGGGGCCAGGCCCCCTCATTGTTTATCTCCAAACCAACTAGCAACAGACTAGTTATAGCCACGATTAAACTACCACGGTCTTAACCAGACCAGTAGCTTAAACCCTTTCGAAAAAAAAAAAAAAATATGGGCTATGCTTTAACTTATAAGTTGTAACTTATAAGTCACGGAATAAGAAAAACTCAATAAGGAGTATAACCTTACCGAGTTTTATTCTTACGGAATAAAAAGAAAACTCAATAAGGGAGTAATCCTTACTGAGTTTTATTCTTATTCTTTGACCAGGCATAATATAAATTAATTGAGAATAATAACTTTTTTTTTTCAGAGCAACAATGAAGACTCGGAGTTTGGCCGGCAACTGCGGCATCGGCGTGTTCGTGATCGCTCTTGTGACGGTGGCCGTGGCGTTCGGCACGCCCAACTGGCTCGTCAGCGACTACAGGATACGGGGCGCTAGATTGGACAGGTCAGTTGTTCCACTTGCCCTAATGACACACTTGCGATGACATTGTCTTACGCCGTCTCTCCACATAGCAAGCGCATTCGCCAACGCGCTGGCGCGGGCGGTGCACTTGCCACCGCACTTGTGAGTTGTGAGTAATCCACACGCTTGCGACAAGTGTGTGTGCTTCATGCTACCGACACCGCGCGGCAAGCTCGAAAGCGCGCCGGCCAGCGTCCAAGCTCGAAAGCGCGCCGGCCAGCGTCCAAATACCTACAGCCAATGCGCCAACGCCCGTTCTACACATTGGGCCAGTGGCTGGGCCAGTGCGCCCGCCAACGCGCTTGCCTATGTAAAGTGCCGGCATTACGCATTGTCCAACTAGGAGCAGTTTATTACGGAAATCTTCATGTGCTCTATAGCCCACTTGAAATGAACAGTTTATCTCGTTGTAACTAAATAATCGGCCAAGTGCAAGCCGGACTCGCGCACGAAGGGTTCGTCGCGACTACAGGATACGGGGCGCTAGATTGGACAGGTCAGTTGTTCCACTTGCCCTAATGACACACTTGCAACTAGGCAGTTTATGTTGGAAATCTTATTGTATTTTCAACAACAGCCTGTATTTCTATGAAGAGTTTATCTCATTACGACTATGTAATGTAGGTACTATTGTCCAAACCGCAAGGCGAGGTTCAAATATCATATTATATGACGTGAAGTAATAAATGAAATGTAATATGTAATTATATTAATCATCAAGCATTTCACGCAAATTGAGCAGCGCGGTTGCTTGGCCGCTAAATTCAAGGAAACAATGTGTCACACGTGACACGGCACACCACAGGCCAAAAATGAATGGATTAGGCAGGATTAGGGTATTAATCACTATTAGCATGAACTGTCTGAGCTAATATATCAAATAATTTTCTGTAAAGAGTAAACTATACCTTATTCTAATATTGTCTGGATAGGGCTATTGCTATAACACAAAACCTTTTTCTTAGAATGATTTTCCGACAATATTAAACCAAATTATATTTCAGGCTTGGACTATGGAGTCACTGCTTCAGATCACTACCTGATCCTCTGGACCAGTACCAGAGACGGTTCTTCGTTGGCTGCCGTTGGGTGTATGATCCCTTCACAACCGGATATGATAGAATTCGGGGTTACCTTCTTCCAGGTATTTTGATTTTAACTCCATTAAGCTATTTTTGACCGACTTCCAAAAAGGAGGAGGTAATACGTTCGGCTGTATGTATCTTTTTTTTTTGTATGTTCCTCGATTACTCAGCCGTTTGTGGTCTGATTTTCAAAATTCTTTTTGTGTTGTATAGGGTTTAACTCGAATTTGGTACCATGTTCACAAAAGTGGTGATCTGATGATGGGATCCTTGAGGAATCGAGGGGACTCCTTGAAATTTGTATAGAAACATATAGTGATTTCGATTTTTTCTGAAGCATTCGAGGTAAATGCTACCAAAAAGTAAGACTTCCCTCCAGGTTATACCCTGGATCCGAAGGTACCGAACAGAACTTTTGAATGCTTATAGGTACAGGTTCGGGGATTTCGGCGTTGTTTAAACAACTGAAAGCATAAGCCAACACATCATCATCATCACAACTATAATTATACCATGGTCATCACACTATGACCCAATTATTGGTACATTTCGTGATATTTTGCATCGAAGCAGATGTTTTTGACGATGATTTCACTGTTTGTGGACCGATTTTCGAAATTTTCGTGTTGTTGTATAGGATATAATCTTAATTTTGTATAACAATTACGAAAGTGGTGAGCTGACGATGGGATCTATGAGCAATCGAGGAAAATCCTTGAATTTTATCAAAACACTCATAGTGGTAAAAATGTTGTTTCTAGTAAGTTAAACATATATTACGAATAAGAGAAATTTCATACAAAGGTGTCTCTTGGTCCAAATGCACTGAACAGAACTCCTGAACCTTTAAAGATAAAAGTTTGGAAATTGCAGCATTGCTTAGATAACTGCAAGCATTTGCCACAATTCTGCTTACAGTAACATAATGTACTGAATAGTTAACATTCGTATTGGTTATTTACGCATAAAGCCTTATTTTGTAGACATCACTAAAAAGAGTGAAATTATTATTTTTAACAAAAAAATGAAAACCGACTTCCAAGGTAAAAACAATCGTAATATGAACTAAAAAGTATTAAATAACTCTTACTCTTTAATAGTGCCTTTTTCAGAATTTGTCTAAATCTCAACTATTTCTGTACATACTACAGTCTTCATTACTTTGAAGTCGGTACCAGTCCCAAAAGTTTCAGATATTCTGACATTACTGAACTCACGATTAAATTAGCTGGTACCGACTTCAAAATAATGAAGACTGTAAGTATGTACAGAAATAGTTGAGATTTAGACAAATTCTGAAAAAGGCACTATTAAAGAGTAAGAGTTATTTAATACTTTTTAGTTCATATTACGATTGTTTTTACCTTGGAAGTCGGTTTTCATTTTTTTGTTAAAAATAATAATATCCCTTGCTTTACCAATTTTGACTTAAGGTACAGTTACACATGCTTATTTCAAGCACGCATGCTTAAACAGAGCAAATGCTGATTACGAGCATGTGTGTCAAATGTCTATGCATTGCTCAAAATAAGCATGCTTATTTCGAGCATGCTTAAAAATCGGCCGGCGTGCGATTTTCGAGCATGCTACCTGCGGCGCAGGTGGCGGGGGCATGGACAGCATAGATATATTTTCTGATATCTATGGCGGACAGGTTTGTGGTAGTATCGATCAGTTTTTCTCTTATAATAAGCATGCTTAATAGAAGCAAGTGTATCGAGTACAAACAACATGCTTGTTTTAATCATGCTAATAAGCATGCTGTTTTTGAGCATGTGTAACTGTAGTCCACACGTGTGCGATGCGACCGATCGCTGACGATTTATCGTTAGATTGTTGTTGGCATTGCATCTGATTATTACTTGGACGTTTCGCATCGATGATTTTCATAGCATTTGCGAATATAAAAAAAAAGCTTGTACGAATACAATTAACGTTCTTATTTTAAATTGTTTTCTAGGTTTCATGATCGCAACGCAGTTCTTCTTCACGATATGTCTGATCGGCGTTTTAATATCGACGGTGCTGGTGCTAATATTCTTCCTGTGCTCGGGGCCGGAACAGCGCCGTTTTATTTTGCTCATCAAGAGTATAGGATACACTATGCTTATAGCTGGTAAGATTTTGAAAAACCTCATCTATTTATTACTACTACATTATTAAAGAAGACCATTCTTGATTTATTTCAGCATGTCTTTTTCGATTTCAACGTGTTCGTTGACTGGCTTATAGACTTAAATAATGTAAAATGTTAGTAATGCTATTAGATACAGAATTAATCTTGCCTAATAAAATGTTATGTTTAGTGGCCGGGTATTAACTTAGTAGTAACCGGGTAGTAACTTTTCTGTAGCTTACCAATTATTTTTTCAGGAATAAGTGGATGTATAGCAGTTATAGTATTCGCGTGCTTCGGCAACTCGGATGGCTGGATGCCAGACCATGCTAACAATTACCTAGGTAATTATCATTATACTATTTCTGTTTTATCATAAAACGCATACTATTACATAGAACAAGCATAATATTCATTACATTAAGGGCCTGTTTTTGTGTTTCACCACTTTGTGATAAAGTTCCGAATAGGCTATTCACAGCTTTTTTGACAGATTCTCCATACTTCATCTGTCAAGTTAAGTGGTGGATAGCCTATTCGGCACTTATAAGGAAGTGGTGAAACAGGCCCTAATTGTTAGCAGTAAAAATACAATTAGAATCTTATTACATACATGCAGGAAACTTTAATTGTTGTAATGGACATTTTGGCGAAAATTAGTTAAACTACCTACTACATCTATACTTATTATAAAACAAAGTCACTTTTTTTCCCTCATGTCCCTTTGTTCCCTTTAATCTTTAAAACTACGCAACGGATTTTGATGATTTTTTCAGTGTTAGATAGCCCATTTATCGAGGAAGGTTATAGGCTATATTTTATCACGCTAAGATTAATAGAAGCGAAGAAATAGAGGAAAATGTGGAAAAAACGGGGAAAATTATTTGAAAGGGCTAACTTGAACGCGCTAATCTCAGGAACTACTGGTCCGATTTGAAAAATTCTTTTAGTGTTAGATAGTCCATTTATTGAGGAAGGCTATAGGCTATATTTTATCACGCTAAGACTAATAGGAGAATGTGGAAAAAACGGGGGTTATTTGAAAGGGTTTATCTCGCGAACTACTGGAGCAATTTTTATGTTATTTGGCACAGATAAGAAGTAGACCACATTAAGGATCGTGATACGCTATCGATTTTAATCATTTTTTCAGTGGCTATATATTTTATACCCGTGCGACGCCGGGGCGGGTCGCTAGTAATATTATAAATCTATGAAATTTCCGGTAGCGATAATAATATATATTTTTTAATAATTTGGCATATATAGTTGCGTGTATACGGTGAATTATACGGCTATTAATGAACCAAAGATTTCCTTTGGTAGGATTGGTCCTTATGGTCCAAGGATGGATTTAAGATGTGGAGCCACCGCGATTTTTGATGTTATTTTTTTTTAATTTTAGCAGCTTCTGCTCTGGAGGAAAATAGAGTCTCAATCTGTATAGAGGCATTAATTATGGTATTATTCCAAGTTCGGTACCATATTCGGATGACTTAAGAATGCTAAATTCATTTTAGGACTCATATTTGCACGATAAAGATGTTAAACAACGTAAAAAGAAGAAGAAGCATTATTTAAACGCGCTAATCTTAGTATGAGTCAGTAATTACTGTTCCGATTTGAAAAACTTTTTAAGTGTTAGATAGCCCATTTATTGAGGAAGGCTATAGGCTAAATTTTATTACGCTAAGACTAATATAAGCGAATAAATAGAGGAAAATGTGAAAAAAACGGAGAAAATTATTTGAAAGGGTTTATTTCACGATTTTTTCAGCAATTTTTCTGTTATTTGGCGTAGGCGTAGTGTTTGTAGGAACGTGAAGAATCATAGGCTATTTATTGTGGACTAATTTGTCTGTGAAATATCTAATTTACGCGGGCGAAGCAGCACGGAACGTCTAGTAATATTATATAGATGAAGAGTTTGTTTGTTTGAACGCGCTAATCTCAGGAGCTACTCATCCGATTTAAAAGAATCTTTCAGTGTTTGATAGCATATTTATCAAGGAAGGCTATAGTCTATATTTATCACGCTCAGACCAATAGGATCAAAGATACAGAGGAATATGTGAAAATAAAGCTGAAGAGTTTGTTTGTTTGAACGCGCTAATCTCAAGAACTACAGGTCCGATTTGAAAAAAATCTTTCAGTGTTTGATAGCCTATTTATCGAGGAAGGCTATAAGCTATATTTTATCACGCTAAGACCAATAAGAGCAAGATACAGAGGAAAATGTAAAAAAACGGGGAAAATTATTTGAAAGGGCTAATATCTCACAGACTACTGGAGCAATTTTTATGTTATTTGACACGAATATATAGTAGACTACGTGAGATATGGGTTATTAATTTGTGAAAAATATACGGTTTCCGTGAAATTTCAGATTTACGCGGACGAAGCCGCGCGGTACGTCTAGTAATATTAATATGTTTATTGCTCCATTCATCACCATGTCTTTGGCATGCAGAATAATGCGGCTATCAGCCTCCTTATATTAATTAAGCCCTGTCAACAGCGTTTTCGTTGGTTGAAAATCATATATTCTAATTTTTTATTTTATTTTATTTTTACTATATTTTATCTAAATATTATTCAAAAACTCGCATTTAAACATTCGATTCAATCGAAAATGATACCAAACTCGCCTATATACCTAAATCCCACGCAGTTATTGACCTCATACCTAGTCAAAGCTAACCCCCCCCCTCCCCCACCTGCATGAAATATTAAGGTGGCTCGACATCGTAAACCCATCTTAGGGATATAAAGATCAATCCTACCAAAGGAAATCTTTGGTTCAGCAATAGCCGTATTCCTCGTTTTTTTGTCTTGTACGCACACGACTAATAGACCAGGACCAATAAATAATTTTTTAAAACAAAAAAAAAAAAAAATACAGTAGGATGAAACCCATTATAAAAGAAGGAGAATATTATAAAAATTAAGGGAAAAATAATTTACGGGCGATCTGAGTTAGGGAAAAGTGTGGGCGGAGGTTTTAAGGGGGAAAAACGGCTTATCTCGATTTCTGGCAAAACTAATATTACTATGAAAAAAAGTAAAATGGCAAAGTTGTAGATAAGAAAAAGATCTAAAACTTTTATATTTACACTTTTTCTCCATAACCTCATAATTTATGTGAAAAATTAAAAAAAACATGTTTTTGGTTTTTTATTTATATCTTTTACAAATTTTTTCTCTCGAAATTTGGTGAAAACTTACATTTTTATGTCCCAGATACGCTGTCATCTATTTGATTAGAAATATTTATTTTTTCACCTTATTTTCAATTTATATCGAAAAAATACCCTAATTTTCAATCAAAAATTCGACCGTCAAAATATCAGCTTTTTTCAAAAAGATGGTATGCTTTCTGTTCGTGAAAATCTCTACTTTCCGATGGAAAAAAACATATATATTTCACCATAGTAAATCTTCTCAGAAAATGCAAAAAATCGAAAAAAACTCGAATTTGAAAAAATTTTTTTAATCATTATGAATAATTTCATCAAAAAAATGTGATTGCTGCAATTTGTTACAGTTAAAAAGTTGATTTATTTAATTCTTATTAAAATTCTGTCATAGAAAATCTCATTATATATAAATTCCACAGTGCGTTTTTCGCGTAACTTTCTGCCGCGCACTGTAAAACTCTGGAACGAACTGTCACCAGCAGTATTTCCGGACCTATACGACCTGCAAACCTTCAAGAAAAGAGCGTATTCCCTCTTAAAAGGCCGGCAACGCACCTGCAGCTCTTCTGATGTTGCGAGTGTCCATGGGCGACGGTAGTTGCTTACCATCAGGTGACCCGTTTGCTCGTTTGCCCCCTTATTTATAAATAAATAAATAAATAAATAAATAAATATATATATATATATTAATTTACTTACTTTTACTTAATTTATATATATATATAGTATATATATATATATATATATATATATATATATATATATATATATATATATATATATATATATATATATATATATATATATATATATATATATATATATATATATATATATATATATATACTATATATATATAAATTAAGAAATGACGGACTTTCATTCAAACTTTCAACCCCTATTTCACCCCCTTGGGGGTAAAATTTCCAAAAACGTTTAAATACGTATCCATTCACTTTTAATCAGTAGCCCAAAAATAAACTTTCACGTCTCTAACTTGAGAAATGACGGACTTTCATTCAAACTTTCAACCCCTATTTCACCCCCTTCAGGGTAAAATTTCCGAAATTCCTTCTTTAGTGGGTTTCTACTTAATAAAACAATCCTACTCACCAAATCTTTTGGCTGTAATTTTAACAGATTTTGCTCAGCGATGATGAATCATTCAGTCAGTCGGTCAGGACATGTTATTTGATAAGTATAGATCTACATATTATATATTTATATATAATGAGATGTTCTATGACAGAAATGTAATAAGAATTAAATAAATCAACTTTTCAACTTTTAAACTAATTTACTATGGTGAAATATGTTTTATTTCCATCGGAAAGTAGAAATTTCAACGAACAGAAAGCATACCAACTTTTTGAAAAAAGCTGATATTTTGAAGGTCGAATTTTCGATTGAAAATTAGGGTATTTTTTCGATATAAATTGAAAATAAGGTGAAAAATAAATATTTCTAATCAAATAGATGACAGCGTATCTGGGACATAAAAATGTAAGTTTTCACCAAATTTCGTAAAAAAAAGATTTTGTAAAAGATATAAATAAAAAACCAAAAACATGGTTTTTTGAATTTTTCACAAAAATTTTGAGGTTATGGAGAAAAAGTGTAAATATAAAAGTTTTAGATCTTTTTCTTACCTACAACTTGGCCATTTGACTTTTTTTCATAGGAATATTAGTTTTGCTAGAAATCGAGATAAACCGTTTTTCCCCCTTAAAACCTCCCCCCACACTTTTCCCTAACTCAGATCACCCGTAAATTATTTTTCCCTTAATTTTTATAATATTCTCTTCCTTTTGTAATGGGTTTCATCCTACTGTTATTTTTTTCACTTTTCATTATTTTTGAAGGTATTGGTCCTCCAGGGCAATCGCGTTATTTTTAAACGTTTCAATTCAGGTTCACATATGCTTTGGTTGTGGTTCAGTTACGGTTTGGTTCCGCTGCGTCTGAACAAATTTCAGTATCGTGCTATCGTTTCAACCGTAACTCAACCTTAGATGGAACTCGAACGAAGCGCAACGTTTGACCTTTAGACAGACATTGCAGCGGACCAATCAGCGCCATTCTGATTTAGTTTTGATTGGCTTAAATATGAAAAAAAAATCCGATGTGTTAATTGGTCAATTGACAAATTGTTTATTTACATATGGATGAATATGACACGGGTGAAGTTGTGTTGGTAGAACTTATGAATGTGAATGATTATTACTTGGAGTTTTTAATTTACGTAGTTGAATTCATAATATTATTTTACTTTAATATGTATTTTACAAACGCCATAATATAAGTGTTGAATAGTGACTTGTGAGTTGTGACTTGTGACAAAAGTAGAAAACATTTACGTAAAGAAGTAATTAGTACATAATGTCAAAATACAATTCACTTTTTAACAAACTAAAATAGTCCGTAGTCCGTTATTTTACAGCTTTGAAGTAAAACATAAGCTTTTATTATAATTTGGTTATGTTATATTTTTTCATCGATTTTCGTCAATTTAACACACCAAAATTAGAAACGTTTCAGAAACGTGCCAGTAGAAGTTGCATTGTATCAACTTTTTGTTTTGACAGCGTTTGCGCTCGGGCTGAGGTTCAGTAACGTCTCAACTAGCTGTCAAAACGTTAGCGCGATACCGAATCGTTCCAAAAGTCGATCAACGTCCGAGTTTCATTTGCGGTTCAGTTGAAAAAATTTAGCGCGATTGCCCTGCTGGTCTAATATGCCTAAAATCATTTTCATTTTCGTATCAGTAGCGGATATGATAAGCAGAGCACACAGCGCAATAAACGCGCTCAAAATTAAAGCTATCCAACAAGCGCGCACACACAGATTACTTTTGCGATTTTTAAACGTTTACGGCGTGCTTTTTTTACTCTAATACTTTTTTTTCAGGATGGTCATTCGGCCTTGGAGTTGTCGGTTCAGTGGCGTGCATCGTGTGCTCAGCTCTGTTCCTCACGGAGGCCAACATTCAGGCCAAGAAACGTAAGAGACTAAAAGAATCACAAGCCCGTTTTGAATTAGAATACGAGTCGAAAGCTTAAACGTCACACTGATTGTCTATGGGAGTTAAAAACCTTGCCACGTTAAAAAAGTTATATTTAAGGGTTTATTTTTTTGAGTATGGAACCCTGAAGAGTTAAAAATACATATAACACAATGTATATTCAAAGGTTTTTGTCTTCTTTAATCCAGCTAAAGATTTTGCCTTAAACAATACAATCATTAACGTCTTTTCTAGTTTTACGAAATAAATTGTATTTGTGCTCTGTGGCAAGGTTTAAGATATTGCATTTTTAGTTTAAGTTTATTCACGAATGTGCCACTTTCATATTCATTTTTTAAGACTAACAATATATTTATAGCTTAATTATTGTTTTTAGTTAGAAGCGACTCACATCACATTCCAATGCGAGTATCCAAATAGTCTTCACGACACCACCGAGTTCACTGTATCGAGGATATCTAAGTACCTATAGTATGTATATTTGTATAATACATATCAATAGTTCCCCACACAACTGTTATGCACATAGTATAAGATGATATAGTTAAGTGCTAAGACAAGTTTTTTAACTTGTAAATAAAATGGTTTTTGAAAATTTGTAATTAAATTAAACTCAATTATATCTTTATAGTCCGCGCGGAACTAGTTGGCCGCGCCTTAGGTATGTGAGCGGTGGGACGGAGAGGCGGGGCGCTTGATTTTGACAGTTCTGGCTAGTTTAGACAAAAAGCACAAGAGATTGCAATAGCAAGATGAGTCCGCCGATAAAAAGATAATCTAAGGAAATAATATTTAAAGTGCATACGTTTTTAAAAAACGGAAAGCCGATGTCAATAGTTTAGAATATAAAACTGATCAATTGTCTTTTATTCATTCTTTTCAATAATTAAATAATATTATTGTTCACGATATCTTGAGATTGGTCGTCACCGTCTAATCTCATGTGCGTTGCGAGCAGCAAGCAACCCGCCCCCTCACCCCCGTCCCTACCTAAGGCGCGGCCAACTAGTTCCGCACGGACTATAGTAGCAATAATATAATCGATTGTCTTAATAAAAATAAATTATGATAAATTATAAAGTTGTTTGGTAGGTCCACTTTTATGATTTAAATACATTTTATAGATATTTGCATACATTTGAAAAGAGTTGTACGAATATTGTATGTTTTACTACTTTCGTTATCATAACGAAAAACAAACTATATCTTTTGAGATATATTAATTATTTGTAATTACGAGGTTAATAAAGTCAAGATCTGGTTATACAATAATTATAATTGTAGTATTGGTTATATCTTAAACAATAATTTAAAAAAAGCGCGCGGCCTTATTAATAAAATAAGAATGTTTTATGACAACTAATACGTAATATTATGTGTAACTATTATTATTGTGTAACGGTTGTACTCAGAGACATTTAATGATAACTAATATACTTTAATTTAATGAATACTTTAACAAAAAACATAAGGAGCTTATGCCAAAACTTAGTTAAGTTAAAGTTAAGTAATTATTAAATGTCTCTAAGGGCCTGTTTCACCACTTCCTGATAAGTGCCGGATAGGATATCCACAACTTAACTTGAAAGATAGAGTATGGAGTATCTGTCAAATAAGTTGTGGATAGCCTATCCGACACCTTATCCGGAATTGGTGAAACAGGCCCTAAGTGTAATCATAAGAAAAAGAGCTATCTGGATTAGTTAGTATTGTCAGAATTTTTGTTTATTATAAAGCCGTGAAAGATAGAGACTAGCGAAAAGACTATCACTACTAGATGTTGTCATAATTTTTGTTTGTTATAAAGCCGTGCAAGATAGACTAGTAAAAAGACAATCACAACTAGTAAATGTAATGTAGCTTAAGTAATGACATAATGTGTTCAGTATTGAATCTTAAAAACTTTAATATAATTTAATTAAATGTATGTTTTAATCACAAAGTTAAATCTAATAGGATTTAAGGTTGAACTAGCTGTCCCGGCAAACGTTGTTTTGCCATTCAAAGTATTTCTACTTCATCAGTTGATACAAAATCTTACCCCCTCTTTTGTCCCCTAAGAGGGGTGGGGGGAAAATTTTATGCACCAGATGTTGAAAAAAACAGTTAATAATATGAAGTAAGTCCATTAAAGAAAAAAGTTTGATACAAAATCTGACCCGCTCTTTGCTCCCCTTAGAGGGTGGGGGGGGGGGGGGGTGATTTTTATAGACCAGATGTTAAGTTGGAAGAAGACAAATATATCTGCGAAAACCGCATTCAAATCGGATCAGTAGTTTTCGTGTGATAGTGGAACAAACATACAGACAGACAGACAGACAAAAAAACTAACCACATTTTTGGCTTCTATAGCTATGTACTAACACCCCCCGCTTATTATTTTTTGAATATATCTTTAATGTACAGAATTTTCATTTCTACAGTTTTATTATATGTATAGATGTCTGTCGGCAGGGCTGTAACCGACTTCTTGGTGACTCTTTGAACGTCTTGTTTCAAGCTAGATTTATACGCGTCCGCACGAACGAGCGGTTTGGCCGCTACACGCCGAGATCACAAGCAATAGCACATGGACGTATAAAAAAAGGCGGACGAAGTCCCGTCATACACAGCACTGTGTCCTCAGAGTCGGCCAGGCTGACTGAAGTACACGGTCCGCACGCACACATTCTTACGCTAGTCCGGCCATTTGACAGGCGTAAGAATGTGTGCGTGGCCGACTCTGAAGACACAGTGCTGTGAATAATAAGACTTCGTCCGCCTTTTTTTACGTCCAAGCAATAGCATGTAACAATTTATATAAATAGTAGACTGAATTAAATTTTCTAATCGTAATCAGTATCGAATGGTGGTTTTTTCGCCTCGTAATCTCACTGACAACGTTTGTACATTTGAAATATTATGATTCTGGTACATTTTATAAAGTTTTTCAATATTTTATGTTATTTAAAATTTGTGTTCGGCGGCTACTCTTTTTTGACAAGCTATAAATTGAGCCTTACGCCAAAAATCGCCTTGTATTCCGCATACATTTTTCTTTAAGCCGAAATTGCCTCGAATGACACATGTGCCTTTTATAAGAATTATTAAAATCATTAAAGTTGCCTTTTTTTACGTCAATTTTTATAGGAGGTACCATTAGTGTGAATATGTCTCCATAGGCTAATTGGCTTGTTATTATTTTGCAAATGTAAAATTTGCAGACAAAGTAATTAGATGTATTGACATTTGAAATATACATAAAGGCTGGTTTACATGTATTAAGTAGATAAGTAGTTAACTAAATTTTTAATTAATTTTAAGTTGTTAATTGCATGTAAACACAAAATTTAGTAGCAAGTAGCAACTAGCAAGTTAAAATTTAGAAAGTACTAAACTAGATGACAATTAGAATTTAGTTACTACTTATCTACTTAATATGTGTAAACCGGCCGTTAGTGTTAAAGCAATTTTTTTCTCTATTTCTTATTCACTTATTCAAATGTTAACATGTTATTGACTGATGATGAGTATAAGTATAATAATAAATAACTTAAGTGTCAAATCCGTCCATCTTTTATATAAGCTTTAATGCAGCTATCTAATTTATATACTTATTGACTGTTTCCGTCCATGTTGCAGTACTATAATTAATGCTTTTTATAAATAAATCTTCGACCTAAGGCTTTTTTTTTACTTTAATGACATTAGTCTTATTAATTTTATATTTACGATTGTATCATTGTAATGTAAATCACAAATAAACTTACTTTTATAGTAAAGTAATTTTTTTATTTTTCCTTTTTTCCTACTATTTATGATAAAATCATGTAGTTAAAACCTGTTACATTTAAATATTTAGAAAAAAAAGCCTATAATTGTATAATAATACTACACTAAAACATAAATCGTTTTTATAACGGAGATTTGTAATTAATTAATTATTATGAAACGATAATAGATGCACTCTAATTTCTAATGATAAAGTACTGCATTCTAATTTATAACGATTCAGCTGCAAAATAACAAATAAAAATAAATAAAAAAAGACGAATTGCACTCCGGGAGTGCCTGCAGAAGTGAAAACTTGAATATTAACGTTGTGCATTTTTTAACCCATTTTTTATGAAAATCGATTATTAAAAAATCGATTTTTTTTAATTAATCGAAACCCTTACAATCGATTAAATTTTTAACCCATTTTTTATGAAAATCGATTTTTAAAAAATCGTTTTTTTTAATTAATCGAAACCCTTATACAATTCGAGTTTGAGTTCGAGTTCGACACAAAACACTACTCTCCAACCGTCTTACGGTTTTTCCAAGGTTTTTCGATCAGCACGAGAATCTGACGCGAGTTTCACAGTTTTTACCCATCCCACAAAAGTGCTTAACGCCGCTATTGAAGTGATAGCAATATTAACTTCCCTTTAGCCATGTTCGCTCTGGGTTTTTTAGATCCTTTGATTTTTTAAGAATCAATCCGCGTGTTCTGACCATTTCTGACTCCCGAGTATCGCAGCCATTGAGTTAATATACACTAGGAGAGAGCCTTATATCGGTGTATAAGCGTCAAAAGCGTGTAATCTTTTGTCCTACTTACTCGGACATAACAAAGGAGTCGGTCTGCATATTTCATGTAATAAAAGTGACAATAAAGGTTTTTAGTGAACATTTCATGTTAGATGTTGTTGAGTTTTGTGGTTCCGCTAAATAATAAACCATAAGAATGGCCAAAGAATGCCTGAAACACGTGGATTTAACATTAAATACGTAAGTTTTGAACAACGTTTCTTGGGCTTTTCAATCGGTATTTTTGTAAGCTAAAAAGATAATTTATAAGTTTAATAATCCCATAATCGTGCTATATAAGGCATTAGTGCTAAAAATGTCACATCAATTAATAATTTGTCTACAAAAATTGCATAGCTTTTTACGTGTGTTTACGGATTCTCATTACTTGAACTATAGTTTATCGATATCATGAACTAAATGACTTTCTTTTCTGTATAATAATGTGCTTCGAAATGATCGACAAATAGAAATATTCAAGAAAATAAACGCACACTACTTGTATAAAAATAAGCACAAAATGGCCACGCGATGACGGGCTAAGGCTACTTTTTATTTTTCCTTTTTTCCTACTATTTATGATAAAATCATGTAGTTAAAACCTGTTACATTTAAATATTTAGAAAAAAAAGCCTATAATTGTATAATAATACTACACTAAAACATAAATCGTTTTTATAACGGAGATTTGTAATTAATTAATTATTATGAAACGATAATAGATGCACTCTAATTTCTAATGATAAAGTACTGCATTCTAATTTATAACGATTCAGCTGCAAAATAACAAATAAAAATAAATAAAAAAAGACGAATTGCACTCCGGGAGTGCCTGCAGAAGTGAAAACTTGAATATTAACGTTGTGCATTTTTTAACCCATTTTTTATGAAAATCGATTATTAAAAAATCGATTTTTTTTAATTAATCGAAACCCTTACAATCGATTAAATTTTTAACCCATTTTTTATGAAAATCGATTTTTAAAAAATCGTTTTTTTTAATTAATCGAAACCCTTATACAATTCGAGTTTGAGTTCGAGTTCGACACAAAACACTACTCTCCAACCGTCTTACGGTTTTTCCAAGGTTTTTCGATCAGCACGAGAATCTGACGCGAGTTTCACAGTTTTTACCCATCCCACAAAAGTGCTTAACGCTGCTATTGAAGTGATAGCAATATTAACTTCCCTTTAGCCATGTTCGCTCTGGGTTTTTTAGATCCTTTGATTTTTTAAGAATCAATCCGCGTGTTCTGACCATTTCTGACTCCCGAGTATCGCAGCCATTGAGTTAATATACACTAGGAGAGAGCCTTATATCGGTGTATAAGCGTCAAAAGCGTGTAATCTTTTGTCCTACTTACTCGGACATAACAAAGGAGTCGGTCTGCATATTTCATGTAATAAAAGTGACAATAAAGGTTTTTAGTGAACATTTCATGTTAGATATTGTTGAGTTTTGTGGTTCCGCTAAATAATAAACCATAAGAATGGCCAAAGAATGCCTGAAACACGTGGATTTAACATTAAATACGTAAGTTTTGAACAACGTTTCTTGGGCTTTTCAATCGGTATTTTTGTAAGCTAAAAAGATAATTTATAAGTTTAATAATCCCATAATCGTGCTATATAAGGCATTAGTGCTAAAAATGTCACATCAATTAATAATTTGTCTACAAAAATTGCATAGCTTTTTACGTGTGTTTACGGATTCTCATTACTTGAACTATAGTTTATCGATATCATGAACTAAATGACTTTCTTTTCTGTATAATAATGTGCTTCGAAATGATCGACAAATAGAAATATTCAAGAAAATAAACGCACACTACTTGTATGAAAATAAGCACAAAATGGCCACGCGATGACGGGCTAAGGCTACATCTATATATATATATATATATATATATATATATATATATATATATATATATATATCCTTAATCTGTGATCGCAGCCTGCATATGTTTGTCCCATAGAGGAAAATAATACACGGGGCATAGAGAGCCCGCTCGCAGAATTTGTCAAAACTCTAATGTAAATTGATGGCTACATTGCGCCATCTGATATTAACTTCCGCAAACTTTTGGATATATAAATATATATATAAAATATAAATATATACCTATGCAGTTTCAGCTTCTTACTATTTTACTTGTATTAAAGTTGATAAAGTTTACAAATCGTTGACTTATCAACTTGAATACAAGTAAAATAGTAAGTAGCTGAAATTTTATAACTCTATTAATAACTTTATCAACTTGAACAGAATTATAAATTAATAGTAAGGAAGCATGAAGTCAGAAAGTTTTGTAATGAAACATACATAAATTAAAACAAATTTCAGTTTACAGTTTTTTTATTCATAAGTAATTAAACGGTACATAATATGCTTACTTACTTATTACATGAACACAGAATGTTGACAATTATTATTGTATGGAATTATAGAAAACACCAAATCCTAATGATATATTAGAATTTAACTTCAAAAAATTCGTACACTGCACTCAACTCAACGTGGATCAGCGGAATAATTTCGCAAAAATCATTACGAAATCCGTTTCTAGAAACAAAACTACAATAATTAACAAGCACAAACGAGGACATTTGCCATATTTGTCAAATATTTATGACAATATTATGACAAAACATTGATTTAAATATTCATATTAAATACTCTTTGGACATTACCAAAGAGGATGTATTATACAAACCCTTTAATACCGCATTAAGACCCATAGTACACGGCGTATTTTAAGCGCGCAGATGACGCGCAGATTACGCGCGTATACGCGATTCAAACGAGATTCGATCGCAACTTTATAACTTAAGCACACGGGGCGATCGTGAAACGCGCCTCTATTGCGCGTATACGTGCAGATACAGCGATACAGATGCGTTGTAGTCGCTCGTCTCTTTCGGTTTGATCAGAGACTTCTCTTGTTCAGTTGTATAATGGTTGGGTTGAGACAACATTGCGGCATGCGGTATAAAAAAGACATGGCTTAAAGGTTTTGTTTCTAGGCCATAAAATCTTATTTAAAAAAAAGAGGATGTATAGTCTACGACAATACTTAATCTGTGGTCTACGATGTTACGATGCCATCTGTGATACCACAAAGCAACTAACTAGTTGGCAACTAATTTCGGAATAAGATCACAGATGTCGATTAAAAACTACAGATTAAAACCTAAATTCACAGATTATGCTACCTAAATTTGCCATTGTATGGAAATGTCCTACCCCTGGTTTGTCCTCGCGGTGCACAGCTGCACAGATTACAGAACCAAAGAACAAGCAAAGAACACATAAGTGTGTGTACTCAGAAGGGAAGAATAGTTTTCTCTTTAGGCTGTTGCTCTATAAAACAAAAAACTAAAACTGTTTGTCAAAGTCAAGTGACATTGGTCACGGACGATAGATGTCAAATTTGAAAAATTGTTGTGCTTTATTTAAATTGTCAACAAAAGGTTAATTAAACTAAAACTACTAAATTATTACATAAAATAGAGAGAAAAGTGCACCGACTTATAGTTGTTGGAATATAACAACCGAAAATATGACTTCTGATGCGAATAATGAATATCCCAAAGCATCGAGTAAGTAATGGGGGGGGTCACGCCCTACCGCTGGAAACTTACATTTTTATTAATTATTGTATTACAAAATATAATTTATTCCTGTTCTAACATAGTGCACATTGTTCTTTGTCCGTAGATGCTACATTAATAGGGTCTACAATAACATACATTGCTGGCCTGTTCCTGCTACTGTCGTTTGCTGGTCCCTATTGGATAGAGTCCTATCCCGAAATGTTTTCGCCGTTTAAGCACATGGGCTTGTGGGAATACTGCTTTGATCGTTTTCGGTTCCCGGAGTATCAATATGACAAATATTTTGACGGATGCCACTACATTTTTGGTGAGGTAAGTACTGAGAAAAAATGTGTCTGTCTTTCTGTTTAGGTTGATAACAATTACAATGATTTCATGTATGTATTACTATTGCTATTTGTACATTCTATCTTTAAAAGTGTTCCTGTTTAGTAAGTAATTTGTATATTTTTATGTATATTATAGGAACTGCACAAGATTCGTGAATGGTTGTTGCCATCCTGGCTGATGGCTGTGCAGACTTTTGTGACTTTAGCACTGATGCTTTCTTTTACTGCACAAATACTTTTGGCCTGTGTGATCATTCGACTACCTCTGCGAATGGTGTTAAGATATGAGTGGATATTTGTGAGCATTTCGTTTACACTAGTGGCAATATCAAGTAAGTAATTTTTTTAGAAAATTTTAGTTATAAATCATGACAAAAGAAATCTTTGTGAAGTACAGGCTTTTAAAATTTTTGTCTATGATTATTTCTTTTGGGTATGTATAGGTCTACCAGAATCTGATGGCAATTTTTGGCAGCAAATTTTCAAAAAATATCCTTGATCATTGGATAAATTTTTATATGTTTCACACACAAGCCGCTAAAGGAATAAAAAAGGATGAAAATGTTTTGTTCCTATTACCCCGGTATTGCTAGAGTCAATTTATTTTCTCACTTTTTGCCATCAGATTCTGGTACACCTATAGTATGATTTTGGTGGGTCTAAGTATAGAGATCTACACTGATTTATTATAATATCGAATGAATTAAACTATATGGAAGTAAACATATTAATTAATTTTTATTATATAATTTAATTGACTTTTTTCCAGGTTTCTTTTTGTTTTTGGCTGTGGCAGTGTTTGGCGGCAACTGTTACCGCCGGGACTTTCTCATGTATCCGTCTTTCAATGTTGTATCATGGTCCTATGTCTTTTCTGTTATTGCCTTTATTTTGTTTGGTAAGTGAAAGTATTGAAAATTGTGATTAAACTGAAGTTTTTTTGCCTAGCTTGAAAAAATATATATTTATTTTTCTCACACAACATAACAATATATTAAATTGGAGTGTGAACTGGAGCCTAATAGGATACCATGTGTTTCAGGTCTCCAGTTGATTACAATTATTCAAATTACACTTGTAAACTAACTTAAAAACCAAACTGTCAGTAACATGATTGTCAGTAAGTTAATTTTTTTTTCAATTTTAGGTATTGCCGCAATCCTCCTGTTCTTTGAGTCTCGTAAGCTGTATGAGCTGCGTGCGGAGGCTAAGAACTTGGTGGCACAAATGCAGCACACCCAGCCCGAACATGCCCTGCACCAACTGAGGGACCAGCTCCACTCACAACAGCAGATAGGCTACTTTAGAAACTAAGACTTAGTTACCACTAACTACAGCAACTTTATATTCACTTGATGTCTGCTGTAAAACGTTTCTTTAAATTGCCAGTAGACAAATAGTAAAGATAATAATAATTTAAATTGACACAATATGCTGTATTTTGCTTTCAATGCAAATAACTGTAAAATAAATTTTATTTAATGGAGAAAGCTGTCATAATGTCATGAAATATAATAGAATAACTTTAACAGATTAAAATTGAATTGAATATTTGATTTACTTACATCTTGCAAGTCAAGAAATATGTATTTTAGTGATCTGGACTTTTGTCCGTCCATATACATGTATTATGACATTTTCTTAGTAGTAAGAAGTTTTAGAAGTATACTCATTCCTTATATTCACTTGACATCTGCTATAAATTATTATATTATAAAAGTATTTTTTATGACACAGTGTAGACAAATAGTAAAAAATAATTGATACTACATAATAATTTATTATATTATGCTGTATGTCGCTTTTTAAAGCAAATAAATCCTAATTTCATTATGAGTTAAGTAGGCCTAATATCATGAATGTATTTGATATTACTAAAATGCTGTATATCAAGAAATATGTTTTTTAATTATCTGTATTTTTGTCCGTCCATTTATGACTTACTGCAATTTATAAAATATTTAACTGGGTTTTATTTTAAGATACTGTAATTAATTCATGCCATGTATTTTATTTTTATGGAAAATGTAATCCAATGCATAGGCATAACAATTATAGGTTAAAATAATTTTAATTTTGATATAACTTAATATTTTTTAATTGAAAAAAAAATGTCACACTTAGTTTAGGTAAGAGATGCATTTATCTTTTTTATGTTTGGAAGAATGAGAGTGTGTGCAAAAATTTTGCGTTAAAATTTGTAATTAGCACAAGTTTTAGGTAATAAAGTTAATAATAATTTACCGAAATTAATAGATTGTAAAGATGTCGCATCTTTTCAAGGCAATGTATAAAATAGACATGTTTTAGCTTAGCCACAAGAATGAATATTTTTTGGCTTTTTGTTATAGAAAATATATCCGTCCACACTTCATGTGATAAAAGATCTATGACTAAGAATTATGCGAATAAAAGAATATTTTTCAATAAGTATTTGATTTTGATTTTATGACATTTTTTTCTCATATTAAAAAATGCTACTTATGGCTGGTTTATATGTATTAAGTTGATAAGTAGTTAACTAGATTTTAAGTTGCTAATTGCATGTATTAACACAAAATTTAGTAGCGAGTAGCAAGTTAAAATTTAGTAAGTACTAAACTAGATGACAATTAGAATTAAGTTACTACTTATCTACATAATACGTGTAAACCAGCCATTAATCTATACCCTATGGCTAGTAATTTCGAAGAAAGAAGGATTAAGTTGATTTAAAAAAGACGCCCCCATAAACTATAGGATTATGTAACTGCTAATTTGAAAGGCCGTCTGATAAGAATCGTGATGTAAAATCAGACCCTCGTCAAAGATGACGCTGTATTGCGTTTAACTGGAAAACGAGCACAATATCGCCTGATGGCAAGAACATTCGCAATCCTATACGAGTAACATTTATTATTATGTGTCTTTCGAGTAATTGAAAGACCAGACAAAATACAAAATACCTCACCTACACGACACAACGCAAGCAAAGTTTTACATCGGCTTTCTGCGAATTTACTGAACCAAATAATGAACATAAAAAATATTTGCAGTCGAACATCGAACCTCCTTTTGAAATCGGTTGAAATAAAATGAACTTACTTGGTTTCTTCAACTCGGAGCAGAGTTGTAATACATAGTCCATGGTAGCTTGAGGGATGTTCCCGTCCAGCACCACTAGTTGAGCGTTCCTGATTTTGTCTACGTGTTTCTTCACCTGAAATACAAGATTCAAGTCAATTATTGTAAAAAATTAAGAGTATGTATGTAGGTAATAGTAGGTAATTGGTAGGTAATGTTTTCAAATAGGGCTAAGGACCGATCGCATTTTGAGACGTCATGGCTGGTACAAATAGTAAGATGCGACGTCTCAAGACGCGGTTCGACTCTGTGATTCGTCCAAATTTTGACAGCCAACCAATCACAGAGCCTGAACCGTGTCTTGAGACCGAGATGCATCTTGAGTACTGTAAATGCTTTAGTTAAGTATTAGTACTTAGCTCAGCTTAGCTATCAACTTAAGTTACACTTTTAATTTGATGTACCCTTAAAACCGAAAACGATATTAAGCACTATAAGAAAGAAATTTATTCGTAGGCTGATAGCGCTCCCACGCTACTTGAACGATTTAACTATTTCATATTTGACTAACATTGATTATTGACGTAACCCGACCGAAAAACGTAGGTTCTCCAACTGCCTATAAATAAATTTCCCCGATCGTACCTACATAAAGGTATGTAAATCTACACTTTATTAAAACTAGCTTATAAAGCTGGCGCAGACTTTATTCAGCGAAATTTAACTTCGAGACCTTCGCTATCGGAGATATCACGATAAATCATTCATAAGTACTGCGGCCACAATATATATATAAAAGTATATTATCTATCTCCATTTTATGGAGTATGGGTTAGGTAATAAACGTCATACTTTTCGGTCCGAGACCGCATTTGGGCTGGAAATCTTTTCACGAATATCACAGTCCTTAGATTATAAATTATAATGATTGCAGGTGTCCGCGCGCTACGACGTAGCGTAGCGCGTAGTCGTCGTAGTACGTCGTAGCGTATCGCGTAGTCGTCGTAGTACGTCGTAGCGTAGCGCGTAGTCGTCGTAGTACGTCGTAGCGTAGCGCGTAGTCGTCGTAGTACGTCGTAGCGTAGCGCTTAGTCGTCGTAGTACGTCGTAGCGTAGCGCGTAGTCGTCGTAGTACGTCGTAGCGTAGCGCGTAGTCGTTGTAGTACGTCGTAGCGCGCGGAGACCAATCATTAAGGCCGTCCCCCGAGCAAACGACCTTGGCCATACATTTGCCGCGTTGCCGAGATCGCACCAAAACCCTATTTTTTCTACTTATCTTAGTTCAAAATTGACCTAAAAAAATTTAAAACGGGGAATATGTAGTTTATGATATTGTCGGTCTATTGGCGTGTGTTTCAAATAAAAGTAATTTGTAAATCCTAAGGAGATGGTGAATGTATGCTTGAATTTTAATAAATTGGTTTTACTTTGGAAGCTGATATCATAAGTATAATAAACAAAAATAGAACATTTAAAACGGGGAAAGGAATGTCGATATAGTAAAGATTATTGTTGTATTTTTATTATAACTTTGTAGCTTTCAAATTATATAGGGCTTGAAATACGGTAAATTACGGTATATCCGGAAGGAACGCCCTTAAGGGTTTGTATGTACTACAGGCGCGAAGGCTTTCAGTCGCGCTCAGGCGCTCATGCAATTTTATAGTTTTTTGATCGTCGTTATTTTATACATAATTCAATCGAGTCAAAAAAACACAGTTCCCTGGACATTTTCTTTGTCTTTCGTTCAGTGCAAAAAATTTCTGAAAATTCCAAATAATTTGGACATAGTATGGCAATTTCGTGAAGAGAAGGGGTAACTTTGGGATTTTTTTCTATCGAGTGAAGTTCATGATATTGTGTAAAGGAATATGAACTCCACTGTGTTAGATCCTTAACTAACACAAAATAATATTTTTTCCAGAATTAAAATTACTATATTTTTATGTCTCCTGTCACTTTAAAATCGTGAAAATCATCTGTTTCTGGAAATACAGGCTCTTAATCTAAGATCACAGTCCTAAATTTACTGTAGGACCAGTAGCGGCGTTAGCGCCGGATAAAAAGGGGCGCTGAATGCAAACAAAAGGGCGCCAAATTTTTTCATCACTATCAGCACCCTGGGCGCCGAAGAAATCTCGCCCAGGGCGTTGGTAGTACTTAAACCAGCCCTGTGTAGGACCCAGGATTCTAAGAGTGCCTGCTGCAAAGGAAATACGATAGAGGTGCATAATTTGAAGCGGCGCGGCGTCACGATATCTCGATTTGTTTTGCATCGCCAAGTCGTGTCTCGTTAAGTTTCGGTTCAGTGTAAACTGTTTTTCTGGAAGTTACCAAAAAAAAAGGTACCGAAAAATATTGAGATCCCATGCCCGAAACCTTGTGTGAACAAACTTGAATTTCCGTTAACTAAAAACCAATTCGATAAACTCGTGCTAACACACAACATTATATGAATTTAAAAATACACGCAAGCGGCAAAGGTATCGTTGGAAAGTTTTTCCATTCCAGCTAATAGAATACAGAGTATCGATGAGTTTATTATTAAGACGGGCGAAGTTGTAATGCAATTCCCCAACTTTCCTACTCAGTCACATGATGACGTAAATGAATAAGTTGAGTAACTTTTTGTTATTCCCGTAGGACTTTATTCGGTGTGATAATGAGTGTGTCGAGTTATCTTGTTACTCAATAATAAGTTTCCGTTGCTTTCAAGGTCAAATATCTAAATAGGTACCGAATTCGCTCAAGAGGAAAACTTTGAACCCCTTTTAAAAACATTTACCTACTACACTCAGTGGCGTAACTATAACATCCGAGACGAGCAAATTGATGAGGCCCTATCAGTAAAAATCGTCACGTTCATAATAAAACAATGTATAAAAAATTCTGACCTCACGGCCTCTGGGGTCGGGGCCCATTCGGGTCGGGGGCCCGTGGTTTGCCAGCCCTGCCAGCCTATAGTTACGCCACTGACTCTTATGATAATTCATGTGGCAGCCTTTTTTTCGAAAACTAATTTCTAACGTTTCAGGCACAGACTGCAAACATCGACATGGATTAGTTATATGAAGTACGAAGAGCGTAAAAGTTTGTGTTGTCAATAGAGCTCTATCGAAAAAAGAATGGACTTGTTAACGAAAGAAACAACATCAAAGAATCGATTTTATATGTTATTAGATGATGCCCGCAACTCCGTTGCCCCAAAAGTATCCTTATGTCCTTTCCCGGGACACAAAGTATCTCCATACCGAATTTCAGCAAAATCGGCTTAGTGGTTTGGACGTGAAGAGGTAGCAGATAGACAGACTGGCAGACAGACTTTCGCATTTATCGAGACGGTCGGAAACGGACGGTTTCACATGTTGTAATATCACACTTGACACTTACCAAATCAATCGATATCAGATTATGAACTTCCATGTCCCCGAGGCCGAGCAGACATTCTCCTTTCTTGTCGAATACAGCAGCATATGAAGCTGTACGGGCCCCGTCTATAACACAACCTGCGAAAAAAAGATAAAATTACTCTCATAATATAATACGTAAGCACGAGCTGATAATGATGCTAAGAACTACTGCTGGTACGTAGTAGGTATCTACTATACTTATGTAGTACCTATTTAGGCCGGTATAAATAGTACTCAAGATGCATCTCGGTCTCAAGACACGGTCCAGGCTCTGTGATTGGTTAGCTGTCAAAATTTGGACCAATCATAGAGCCAAACCGCGTCTTGAGACCGAGATACATTTTGAGTACTGACTATTTATACGGGCCTTAGTAACCTGTGCTATTAGGGTTAATTCAGACCGCAACGCGACGCGTAGATGCATTTCTAAAGTATGGCTTTGACAGACTTCAATTGCATGGGGCGACATGCCAATCTGTCAATTCAATACAAAGGACACTGGGCAGATTGGGATCACCCTCCAATAGCAAAAAGGTACATATCACTGGACAGGTCCCCTCAATAGGAACAACAATCACTATGACCACCTTGCTGTAACAACTGTCCGATTGGAGTAATGAGACTTTTTATCGCTTAAGAAAAATATATTCTAAACTTAAGAAACACACTTGCTGACATGAAAACTGACACGCAAATAATTCAAGACATCATGAATGACCATGAAAACACATTGCATGTTTTAATTCAAGAATATGACGCGTTTTTCTTGGACCGTGGGTTTGGGGATGGGTTGGAGTCTACCGAAGCTTGCGCTTATGAATGGTTCGTACCACCGTACGTGGTTCGAAGCTTCCGTTTTACGTGGGAGAGCCATGGCTCGACCAGAGAAATACCACGGGGTCACAGAAAACCGGCGTAAAACAGCGCTTCCGCTGTGTTTCGCCGAGTGAGTGAGTTTACCGGAGGCCCAATCGCCTACCCTTACATTACCAGGGAATACCCTTCCTATCCCTCCCCTATTCCCTTCCTTACCCTCCCTTACCCTATTCTCTCTTAAAAGTCCGGCAACGCACACATGAACACTCGCAACATCAGAAGGTGCTGCAACCTTCTGATGTTGCGAGTGTCCATGGGTGACGGAAGTTGCTTTCCATCAGGTGATCCACTTGCTCATTTGCCCCCTTATTTATAAAAAAAAACACCATCTAAAGACCGTGGAGAGATACAGCTTGCTACAGAATAGGGCCAGGCAAGTGAAGCTTGAGCTGTAACAGTATGTCGCTAGGTAGTAGAAGTGTTAAACGGCCGCTTTAAACGAGATTTAAAGCTGCTGCGGCAAAAATATTTCAATAGAGTGCTGCTTTACATGTTCGTCAATTTTTAAATAGCTGCTGCTACTATAAATCACTTTCACATACGCACAAGATCATATACGCCACAAAGTGGATGCAACAAATATCCTCTACAATTATGTAAAAAGCAAGTGCTTAAACAACAGAAGGGTAGAATTTCAGTTTTCAAGTAGCTTGGCTAGCCGTGGGTAAATGTAACCTTTATATCTGAACTTACAAGTCTTATAACTCGGAACGGACAGCTCTAATAGCAAATGTGTCTTAGCAATTGTTGTTCCAATTCAAGAGACCTATCCGATGACACATATTTCAATGCCATTGGTGATGGTCCCAGGTTCCATACATTTTTGCCCATTGTCTTTTAGAAATGCATCGTAGCGGTGTGAGTTGTCTCGATATAGTGCTAGTTTTCGTTAAAACGCAGACTATATCGATGTATGTTTATTTTTCTCTATGCTATATCAATCATAAGCGGATTATCCATTTAGGAGTAATGATGCTATGAACACTAGTTCACGTTCATACCAGCATTTGCGATGGATGGATCGCAAACGAGTGGCCGTCCTTAAGATGAGGATGGCGAAGGAATATGAAAATTTGGGCACGTTCTGCAGCTTACTACTTCTTAAATATTCGCGTTTAAAATACTCGCAAGTCTGCACTAAAACGGTTTGGAATCGATTAGGAAATTGAACGTTCGGAATGGACGCCGCTTAGAACTTATTTAAATGCAATGCATTGTTCACATTAATAGAATTATGTTCAGTAATGCTGGAAGCGAATGGATTTGTATTCAAATGTTCCTACTTATATTTCTCGGAATAAAATTGTTTTTAAGTTGGAATGATTTTCACGGAATCGTGTAGGGAAATTTCGCTCTTTTGGATTCAGCAAAAACATCCATCCAACCTTTGATATCTATAATTTGGAATAATTGATTATTTTATGCGATGTAACACCACAGAATACATAATAGTGGTAACACATTTGTTTTAATAGCACCTAATATTTTTGTAATAATGAAGTTTCTTTTTAGTTCTGAAAAGAACAACTCAAAAACATTCAAAATATACTGTAGAGTCAAAGGATTTCGACGCCCGTATTTGAGCTCGTTAGTGAGAAAGGAGAGAATTGCTCGGTCAGGAGTTTGTTCAAATTGAAGTTGTTCTAGTTATACATAGAGTTGGAAGGATAAAATATAAATATGTATTGAGGTTTGTTATGGCAAAAACATTATAGTTATTATCGGTAAAATATAAGACAAAATGCAAGAGCAAAGTGCCAAATATTGAACTTTTGCCTGTTGCTTTACCTGCTTGAAATAGTATTGTTGGCATACAAACTTTGATTAACTGTTTTTCCTCACGGCTGCACTCAAAGTTCTTTAATGATTACTTAATATTAATTAATGAAAAGTTAGTCAGAAAAATTAAATTGATAAGTTTAATCTCTACGAGTGCGGCCGTAAAGTATAATTTACACAGAGCCAGTACTGGCTGCCAATAAGACTGGCAGCCAGTATTGACTTGGTATATGCCGCGTGTGAACAGTTTTTCAAGCCAGGCCAAACTGTTCACACGCGGCATATGTCAAGCCAATACTGGCTGCCAGTCTTATTGGCAGCCAGTACTGGCTCTGTGTAAATTATACTTTAGAGGTGGTTTTTTGAAAGTTCTTATTTAGCGGATGAGCTTTCATCTTAAGAGTTAACGTGTGCGCGAAATGTTAAGTTTCTAATTATAAAGGTACAATTCCGTGCATCGCGATCGATCGCGGCCGCGCACGACCTACGACTGTCGTCGGCCGCTCGCGACAATAGTCATTGTATGAAAATGTATGGCACCGCTTCCGAGGCCCGCGACAGACGCGCGCGGCCGACGACTGTCGTAAGCCGCGCGCGTCTGTCGTAGGCCCCGCGCGACCGTGTCAAAGTTATATGACACGGTCGCGCGCGGCTTACGACAGTCGTCGGCCGCGCGCGTCTGTCGCGGGCCTCGGAAGCGGTGCCATACATTTTCATACAATGACTATTGTCGCGAGCGGCCAACGACAGTCGTCAGCCGCGCGCGGCTTACGACTGTCGCGATGCACGGAATTGTACCTTAAGGGCTCTCCGTTGATCTATCTGCTTAGATTTAAAATTATAGTTAGCAGTTGCTAAGAGTGTCTTTCTTTAAGTTCTTCGTTCGTTCTTTAAGTTCTGGGCCCGAATTATATTTTTTTTGAGTAAAGGCCACTGTACGAAATCTGCCGCCATCCTAGGACGTTGCCGAACTCTAGGACGCCTTTTTCATTTGACTTGGTATATGCCGCGTGTGAACAGTTTTTCAAGCCAGGCCAAACTGTTCACACGCGGCATATGTCAAGCCAATACTGGCTGCCAGTCTTATTGGCAGCCAGTACTGGCTCTGTGTAAATTATACTTTAGAGGTGGTTTTTTGAAAGTTCTTATTTAGCGGATGAGCTTTCATCTTAAGAGTCAACGTGTGCGCGAAATGTTAAGTTTCTAATTATAAAGGTACAATTACGTGCATCGCGATCTATCGCGGCCGCGCACGACCTACGACTGTCGTCGGCCGCTCGCGACAATAGTCATTGTATGAAAATGTATGGCACCGCTTCCGAGGCCCGCGACAGACGCGCGCGGCCGACGACTGTCGTAAGCCGCGCGCGTCTGTCGTAGGCCCCGCGCGACCGTGTCAAAGTTATATGACACGGTCGCGCGCGGCTTACGACAGTCGTCGGCCGCGCGCGTCTGTCGCGGGCCTCGGAAGCGGCGCCATACATTTTCATACAATGACTATTGTCGCCTGCGGCCGACGACAGTCGTCAGCCGCGCGCGGCTTACGACTGTCGCGATGCACGGAATTGTACCTTAAGGGCTCTCCGTTGATCTATCTGCTTAGATTTAAAATTATAGTTAGCAGTTGCTAAGAGTGTCTTTCTTTAAGTTCTTCGTTCGTTCTTTAAGTTCTGGGCCCAAATTATATTTTTTTTGAGTAAAGGCCACTGTACGAAATCTGCCGCCTAGGACGTTGCCGCACTCTAGGACGCCATAGGACGCTGCCGCCCATAGGCCACGGCATATCAAGGGTGTAACAAAAATAAGTCATAATACTTTAGGGTGTGTTCGTGTTCCTTGAAGAGAGTTCACTGTGAAAGTAGCAGCGCTGAAAGACCAAAATTTTTTTTCACTTTTGTATGGGGAAACTCGTGACGCTCGGGCCCTTTCCCATACAAAAGTGTAAAAAAAATTCGTCTTTCAGAGCTGCCACTTTCACAGTGAACTCTCCACAAGGAACACGTACACACCCTAAAGTATTATCACTTATTTTTGTTACACACTGCAGTACTGCCTATACATAAAAGAGCTGTTTAAGTTTAATCAGTTATCACAATATAAAATACGTAGCCTGATTGAAATAAATAAATAAAAAAAAAATAACAATAATTAAAAATTAGTAACGTTACCGTCAACAATCAGTCCCGGGGCGATGTCCTGTAGGTAAGCACCGTCAGCGTCGTTGCCAACAGCAGTCAGCAGGCGCGCCCGCCCGCGCCGCAGCCGCCACAGAGCCTCTGCCATGTTCCTGCCCACTCCACCACCACACTGCGATATCTTGCACGGGTGAGTGCTGCCGTCCAGCTGAAGAGAGAAAGAAAAAACACTTCAAAATATTGTTCATAATAATAAGTATCATTATTTACTTCAACTTTTGACTATTAAGGTCATACTCATCCATACTAATATTATAAATGCGAAAGTGTGTCTGTCTGTTACCTCTTCACGCCCAAACCGCTGAACCAATTTTGCTCAAATTTGGCATGGAGACACTTTGGGTCCCGGGAAAGGACATAGGATATTTTTTGTCCCAGAAAAATGTACGGTTCCCGCGCGATTAACGAGTTTTAGCGCAATGGAGTTGCGGGCGTCATCTAGTATGTCATAAACTTTTAACCTATCTACCTACATCTGTGCAGTCTGTAACTAACTTTAAATATAGTAGAACTTAAAATAGGCTTGATGACTAATTTTTTGACCGACTTCCAAAAAGGAGGAGGTAATATGTTCGGCTGTATGTATCTATTTTTTTTTGTATGTTCCACGATTACTCAGCCGTTTGTGGTACGATTTTCAAAATTCTTTTTGTGTTGTATAGGGTTTAGCTCGAATTTGGTACCATGTTCACAAAAGTGGGTATCTGATGATGGTATCCTTGAGGAATCGAGGGGACTCCTTGAAATTTCTATGGAAACATATAGTGATTTTGATTCTTTCTGAAGCATTCGAGGTAAATGCTACCCAAAAGTAAGATTTTGCACCAGGTAATACCCTGGATCCGAAGGTACCGAACAGAACTTTTGAATGCTTATAGGTAGAGGTTCGGGGATTTCGGCGTTGTTTAAACAACTGAAAGCATAAGCCAACACATCAATTTGATTGATTATCATCATCACAACTATAATTATACCATGGGTCATCACACTATGACACATTTATTGGTACTTTTCGTGATATTTTGCATCGAAGCTGATATTTTTGATGATGATTTCGCTGTTTGTGGACCGATTTTCAAAATTCTCGTGTTATTGTATAGGATATAATCTTAATTTTGTATAACAATTACGAAAGTGGTGAGCTGATGATGGGATCTATGAGCAATCGAGGGAAATCCTTTAAATTTATCAAAACAATCATAGTGGTTAAAATGATGTTTCTAGTAACTTAAACATATGTTAAGAATAAGAGAAATTTCATACGAGGGTGTCTCTTGGTCCAAAGGCACTGAACAGAACTCCTAAACCTTTGAAGATAAAAGTTTGGAAATTGCAGCATCGCTTAGACAACTGCAAGCATTTACCACAATTTCGCTTACAGTAACATAATGTGAATAGTTAACATTCATATTGGTTATTTACGCATAAAGCCTTATTTTGTAGATAACTAAAAAGAGTGAAATTATTATTTTTAAGAAAAAAATTAAAACTGACTTCCAAGGTAAAAACAATAGTAATATGAACTAAAAAGTATTAAATAACTCTTACTCTTTAATAGTGGCTTTTCAGAATTCGTCTAAATCTCAACTATTTTTGTACATACCTACTACAGTCTTCATTACTTTGAAGTCGGTACCAGTCCCAAAAGTTTCAGATATTTAGACTTTACTGAACTCACGATTAAATTAGCTGGTACCGACTTCAAAATAATGAAGACTGTAGTATGTACAGAAATAGTTGAGATTTAGACGAATTCTGAAAAAGGCACTATTAAAGAGTAAGAGTTATTTAATACTTTTTAGTTCATATTACTATTGTTTTTACCTTGGAAGTCGGTTTTAATTTTTTTCTTAAAAATAATAATTTTCTTATTGGTAATTGAAAGACCCTAAAAAATAGAAACATCGCTGAAAGAATTACTCTGATAGCTTAAAAATTCACCAAGATATGACAATTCAAACATCTCATAAAATAGACCTGCCCGAAACGCTCCATACAAAGTGCTACGAGTACGAAAGACTGACGTCACTCTTTCGTAGTTTGTACAGCTCGGGAGAGAACTTTGTTCGATAGGTATATTAAATATTGCGTTTATGAAAGTGGTTTCATAACAAAAGCTGCTTTTAATTGCATGAGTTATCAAATGGTATACAAATATTATGAAATTTAATTGAAAAAAAAATCGACTTGATTATCCAACTTTGAAGGCGCATAACAAAAAAAAAAATACAAATGCTATCGAGCTGAAATCTTGGGAACACTTATTTTTTACCGTGCTTTCTTTATTTTATTAACAAAATTCGCTAATCTTTGACCTCGTCATCATCCCTATTCTATTACAGAAATGTTTTAACTGAATATCAATTTTGGCCATATTATGGCCGAATTAGCGAGGTCTTGATACCAACCGATCACGGCAAGGGCCAAGGGGTGCAAAGAATCATATCGATCTATAAACATTATTATAATTTATAATTAATCAATAACGGTGTTGGAGCTTCAACTGGTTGTGACTTATGACTTGTTCAATGTACATGTGTGGTAAATGATCCAAAAATTTTATCGCAAATGATTCAAAAAATTCACACTTTACTTACAGGCCATGGTTCATGTTACACAGGCTGCTATGTAAAATTATTATAAAAAATTTAAATAAGCGTATTTAAACTGAATCTTGATATTTTTATCCTTATCAGGATAATAATATCCTTACTGGAAAAAGGTAAGAGAAATTATATCCTATGAATTTGAAATGATTTTCCTAAAATGTTTGAAATGCAATTCCATAAAAGCGGCGATGAGATTGTGAGATTGTGGAGCTTTTACTGTCGGATAAATCTGCATTTATGCTGTCACTATCATAATTCCACAGAATATTTTCTAGGAACTTCAAGTAAATGGTTTCTGATGATGTCATCAAGCTCCACAGAATATTTCAGAGTTTGATTGCAGCTCACGAAAAGATTTTATTCTCTCAGACCAAAATAGTAGTTTTATATGACCTGAGTTTGTGGTAAGTAATATTATTTTGAGTACCGTATACACCCTTTATAATAAAATTAGTCCCTTTATAATAAAAAAAATAATAATAAAAAAACACTTCATTGCACGTTCGTTGTCTGATACACTCAATAAGTCGCAAGACAGATAAAAATAATTATTCTGTACCTAGAAAGATTGCAGCTACGAGCGTACTTAAAAATTCACAAGTTTATTATTGACTTACATAAACTGGTAATTGTGTACATCTAGGGTTCCCAAAATTTGGACCCTTTAAGGTAGCGGGTGGTAGCGGTCATTGTCTTCCGGTCAAAAACTTGTCATTTTCTATATAAACCGCGATTGACAATGAAGTGTCAGTTGTTGTCAATCGCGGCTTTGTATAGAAAATTACAAGTTTTTGACAGTTCCGACCAACTTTGTAACTTGCACCTCTCTAATAAAATTATGGGTTAGCTTTCACAAGTACTAGCTTGTTATCTAATTCTGACTTTGAATCCAGTACATTCCGGTTTCAATTCTGTTTGGAATACAGAAATACAGCAAGAATTTACAACGTTTCCCTTTACAGTACTCGCGCACGTTAATTTCAATTTCTAGGAACGGCAAATGCGAAATCTAGCTTTGCCTCGATACTATCGAGAATCGTGTTTGCCGATTTTACAAAGTCAATTTGCTAACATTATAAATCTTCGCTTTACATATTTGTTTGGCTTTTTTCTTTTCTATGTCCTTATATTGTTCAGAGTTAAGTCGGTATTCATCTGCTCTGGATATGAGGTTCAAATACGACGATCTTTTAGGTAGCTGCAATATTTTTTCTAAGTGCTGATTTGAATTGATACAGTAGTAGCCCGAGCCAATATAACTGGCACACGATCAGCAATGTTGATATGTAAGCATGTCCAGTGTCCACTGTCTAGTCAGAGTATGTTAACATTCAATCCAGCACAGTCAGTATTAATTAGCACTTAGAATTAAAAAATATGCTCTACATATTATATTGCTGTAATTTGAGTATCTAAACTAAATCTCTCATAAGTACCTAAAGCATAATAGTTAAAATAATATTATGATAGATATAAAACAAGATATTAAAATAGAGATAACATTCAAAATGAATCTGGAAAACGATTTTAAAAAGAAAAGCAGGGTAAATTAAAATGCCAATAAAGTTAGAATAAACTATGCAGGCAGGCATAACCAACCCTACCGTCACTGTGTTACTCTATGGTCACTGTACAGTTTCATAATGTTGTTGTAAAAGGTGGTATTAAGGTATTATTCTAAAGTGCCTAGTTTGTGAGGTTTTAAAAATAGAATATTATAATTCAGGCCTTAGCGGGATATAAGTACCGCTTAGATACTTTAAAACAATCCAATTTGAAACAATTTATGAAAAAACTCTTATCGTATGGTTTGTGTAGCTCTTTAATTGCCATAACTAAAACACTATAGTGTTATGAGAAGATTTCGTGTAATTCAAGTGACTAGATTACTTTCTTAACTATTATAGTAAGCAGAAAGAATAGAACTGATAAAAGTGTTAGTCGCGCTAAAACTCGAAAACGGCTGAACGGATTGGGCTGATTTTAGTTTTCAAATATTCGTAGAAGTCCAGGGAAGGATTTAAAGTGACACGAAGTTCACCGGGACAGCTAGTAGAATATAGTTTTAATCAGCGGACTTTTTGACAGCTCCCATATATTATTTAACTGCATCGAATGTATTTTATGACAATTTACTTAAACAATAGTGTTTGCCACTATGGGGTATTATGATCCCATACAAATGAGTTTATTTCTGCAAGTTGAGAAGTGACAAATACCGACACCAAGTCCTAGAATCTTGCAGGTACGCAGCTACTCGTTTCATTATTACTAAAGTCCAAAAGGTGAATTAAAACTTCACATAAAAATTGTATGAAATAAAGTCCAAACAGCGAATCGAGGCACAAACTTCAACTCACCAAAATGTTTATGAAATTCTGTCCCCAGTCTCGTCATCTATACTTATTATAAAACAAAGTTGCTTTTTTTCCCTCATGTCCCTTTGTTCCCTTTAATCTTTAAAACTACGCAACGGATTTTGATGATTCTTTCAGTGTTAGATAGCCCATTTATCGAGGAAGGTTATAGGCTATATTTTATCACGCTAAGATTAATAGGAGCGAAGAAATAGAGGAAAAAGTGGAAAAAACGGAGAAAATTATTTGAAAGGGCTAACTTGAACGCGCTAATCTCAGGAACTACTGGTCTGATTTGAAAAATTCTTTCAGTGTTAGATAGCCTACTTATTGAGTAAGGCTATAGGCTATATTTTATCACGCTAAGACTAATAGGAGAATGTGGAAAAAACGGGGGAAATTATTTGAAAGGGTTTATCTCGCGAGCTACTGGAGCAATTTTTATATTATATGGCACAGATAAGAAGTAGACCACATGAAGATCGTGATAGACTATCGATTTCAATCATTTTTTCAGTGGCTTTATATTTTATACCCGTGCGACGCCGGGGCGGGTCGCTAGTTTTGATTATAACTAATTTTCATCAAACCGTAGCATGCCCGTCGTTTACAGGTTATAAGGATCACGCGTCGGAACATGAGGCTGGGTGTCGTCAGGCGTTGGCGGGTGTCGTCAGGTGTTGGGGGTGTCGTCAGGTGGGGTGGGGTGTCACGTGTGCCAACTGCTCATTATACAACAGATGCACGGATGAATTACTCTCATAATCCGTTCTCATATCGTCATTAGATATAATACCTACTTAATTATCTTTTGCGGGGTAAAACACCTAAAGTCACCCAAGACTCAAGAGTAAAGTTAAGAGCACCTAAAGTCTATGTTAATTCTGCAGTGTATCATCAATACAAAATGTGATTACAAAATATTCTTCATTACTATTTCAGACAGTTTTTGTTGTTGATAAAGATGACTATGGCGACCATTATTATTACGAATGTGATAAAAGCAGTCTAATGTTACTACATATAACATAAATAGAATCTACAGCTACCTACATAGTAATTTAGCTGCCAATGAAAGTCCCGTTAAAATTGGTTTTCGCCGTTTTAGAGATATATACATAAGACTTAGCTATGTAGTCCTGTTCCTTCAATTTTACAAGATACAAGGTAATATATTTTTAATTTGATAACATGGTAAATATGCAACTGATTTTATAAACAAAGATATTAATTTAAAATAAGGGCAGGAATATTCAAATAGAGTAAATAAAATCAAGTATTCATAAGGCGGTTAGCACGATTTGTGGTGTAACTGTGTCTGAACATGCATGTGGCCCGCGGCATGACGTTTCCTTTGCAGATTATGTGGTTTCTGTCTATCTAAGGGTCGACTTACACAGAACCAGCGTAAAATTCACAATAAAATTGCTTTTAGTATTCAAGCAGGGTCATTCACAAATCCCATTCGAATGGCATTCCCAAATACAGGATTAATTGCTGGAGTCAGATTTTTTTGAGGCGAAGAACTGCGTAGCGTGTGCTATATACTCTAGGAAAAAATGATTAACTTACGATTAGATATTTAAGCCAACAAAGTTTCTGAAAAGGGTTGGTGCCAACATAATTTTATATTAGCAGCTCACTAACTTTATCCATGGCCGGTTTCATTGAATCGAGCACAAACACAACACAGTTGTCTGAGTCATTTTCACAAACCGCAACCGCCGCTACGAGGCACGACTCACGAGTCAAGCTTTATGACGAACCGATTAACTTTAGAGAGCTTTAAGAGAAATACCTTGTGATAATAATTGATTAGGTATTTCTCTTATTTATAGGCCCCGGATTTATAAATAGGCCGTTATAGGCCACTGCCTAGGGGCGGCAGCGTCCATAGAGGTCCTACAGATTACGTACATGGGGCGGTGGAAATAACGTAGCCTACTACCTCTCATAAAAAATTTAAAGTCGGCACTATAGATATTTCTCTTATTTATATTAAAAACTGCCTCTAACTTTGCTGTACAAATGAGTTTTATATACAGTTTTAACCTCCTTTTAATCAAGCTATTTCATATTTGTTCAGTTGATTGTATTTGTAATGGAGCTACAAACAGTCCATCAGAATCCACAAAAAGCAGAACGATTTAGTTCATTTCGTGCGGTCGGCGCAGTACAATATCTGAACGAATCCCATTCGGATATGGATTTATATTTCAACGCTCTACACTGTTGCAAAAAGTAGAGTTGTAGTGTTTGTTTCGACGCGACGAAAATGGATACTTTTCTGTCTTATATTGTGAAACTCGCATCAGAGGAATTGATTTATAGGCAGCTAGCGAACCCACGCTATTTGGTCGGGTTATGTTAAGCCTTTTGACTTGGCATTATTCGACCAAATAACATAGGTCCCCCTTCAGCATATAAATTTATTTCTTTGACGGTACCTAACGCCCTTAATGCCTATTACGCTTTCTGTAAATAATCTTTTTGTACTTTAAACCACATGGCAAAATCGGTTCACCTAATGAACTTTCATCCCTTTAAAACTCAATTTTATTATAACAATTAATACAGTACAAAATTTCCTTAGTCTTTAAGTGACACTAAAACTCTAATAAATCAAAGTTTATAATAATTATTATGTAGCCTATCTAAGTTCTAAACTTTAGTAACAGTAATTTATAACCTAAATATAAGAACTTTATTGTACAAAGTTACAAGTATCTAAATATAAAGCACGGTATTTTAAGGAACACAAACGGCACGCTCCAAATGAAACTGAATAAATAGCCTGCTATAAATATCACTGCAATCTCAGGTATAAATTTTAAGGTGGTAAATCACTTGTATTTATAGTAGGCCTGTATCAAGATCAAACCGTCGCGTGCGATACCGCGGTCAACACTCTCATATTTATATGTAAAACTATGTTGCACGAAGCGTGACAAAGCCTACATAATTCTTCTTGGCAAAGCTTAAGTTTTTCTTGCAGTTGAGTTGGAAATTATGTTAGTTGAAGAAGCCAGCAATGCGCTAGAATTTATTGCTATGAAAGAGGGTTTATACAATACTACCGTGACAATACTATGTTCTTAAAAGAATTCAATTATTGCTTTTGTAATTATTTCTTCTTGCCTAGGTCGCAAAAAAGATTAAATAAGCACGTTATAGTTAGATTAAGTTTGGTCTTTAACTGCTTTGGAGTTTGGAGATTTGTAATGGTAAAAATGATTGCAAATAATTATTTTTAACATTATAAACATTTATGTAGAGAATGAAATGTAATATAGCCGTCTGCTGCACACAGTGTCTCTTTATTAGTAAGGGAGTGTGTAAGCCAAATCACAACACAGCAGCCACTTCATGTCCATTCAAATTCAAGAGACATGTCCATTTTGGTTCATTAGCTGACCCCAAGTGGCTGTATCGGGGAGCTCGCTGACAGGACGCGGCTCTCGACGCATGATTAGATTCGATAGCTTCGTTTATCCCAATCAGTGTGATGATTAAGAATAGAATATTGGTGTCACCAGGACTATTTACTAAAAGTATTTGTGTTGGGCGACTGAGTTTTGTACGAAGTGAGTGTAATGACCATGTAAGACATAAGTGCTACAAAAATGTGGTTCCCCCGCGATAGTACCTACACTGATGTTATCCGATAACTCTGTTTATAATAAATTTTATGAAAACACACATAGCCGTTTTAGAAATATTCATAATCTATACTAATATTATAAAGCGGAAGAGTTTGTTTGTTTGTTTGAACGCGCTAATCTCAGGAACTTCTGATCCGATTTGAAAAATATACTTAATATAATATTATAAAGCGGAAGAGTTTGTTTGTTTGTTTGAACGCGCTAATCTCAGGAACTACTGGTCCGATTTGAAAAATTCTTTCAGTCTTAGATAGCCCATTTATCGAGGAAGGCTTTAGGCTATATTTTATTACGCTAAGACTAATAGGAGCGAAGAAATAGAGGAAAATGTGGAAAACTCTATACTAATCTATACTAATATTATAAAGCGGAAGAGTTTGTTTGTTTGAATGCGCTAATCTCAGGAACTACTGGTCCGATTTGAAAAGTTCTTTCAGTGTTAGAAAGCCCATTTATCGAGAAAGGCTAAATGCTATATTTTATCACGCTAAGACTAATAGGAGCGAAGAAATAGAGGAAAATGTGGAAAACTCTATACTAATCTATACTAATATTATAAAGCGGAAGAGTTTGTTTGTTTGAATGCGCTAATCTCAGGAACTACTGGTCCGATTTGAAAAGTTCTTTCAGTGTTAGAAAGCCCATTTATCGAGAAAGGCTAAATGCTATATTTTATCACGCTAAGACTAATAGGAGCGAAGAAATAGAGGAAAATGTGGAAAAAACGGGGAGAAATTATTTGTAAGGGCTTATTTGAATGCGCTAATCTCAGGAACTACGGGTCCGATTTAAAAAATTTATCAGTGTTAGATAGTCCATTTATCAAGGAAGGCTATATTTTACTACGCTTATACTAATAAGAGCGAAGAAATAGAGAAAAGTGTGGAAAAAACGGGGGAAATTATTTGAACGCGCTAATCTCAGGAACTTTGGTCCCATTTGAAAAATTCTTTCAGTGTTAGATAGCCCATTTATCGAGAAAGGCTATAGGCTATTATTTATCACGCTAAAACTAATAAGAGCGAAGAAATAGAGGAAAATGTGGAAAAAACGGGGGAAATTATATGAAATTGCTTATTATCTTAAGAACTACTGGAGCGATTTTTACGTTATTTGGCAAACATGAAGAATAGACCAAAGAATACACGTGAAGGGACATAGGCTATTTTTTGCGGAAAAATGCATGGTTGCGTGAAATTCCTAAATTACGCGGGCGAAGCCAAACAAAACAAACATATAATAAAATCGTAGGAAGGTCAATTCTGTATACTTGGGACGTGATCTAATATGCTAACGCGGACGAAGTCGCGGGCAACGCGCTAGTATTATATAAAAATATACTAGATTGTCTTGTTAAAAATATTAAAGAATGAGATAAATTATTTTTATAACTAATTTTACTCGTTTTCGATCACTCCGCTTAATCATAAGATTTTAATCAGCACGCATCAAAATGAAGGCAATAAACATACTCAATTAAAGTCTCAACTCTTATCCAACCTGAAAACTTTTAAAAGATAAATTCCACGTAAAGGAGATTCTAATGAAAAGATAATCGGCGCAGGCTGGAGGCCAGTCAAAGGCTTTGGCAAACGTACAACGACTTGTTTGCATAAAAAACACATTAAAGTTTTCACTTGACATGCACAGAGGGCTGATTGCGCGCCGGCCGCCGGAACGTCAAACGACGTACTTTGTTTTTCTAATCGAAATTTCTTAAGGTGGCTTTCCGATCTTTGCCGCGTGCAACCGCAACCCACAACTTTATGAGCTAGGCTACGAATAATAAAAACTAAGGAAACGTAACTCCCATACTTTAACCGTTTTGAATTTGGTTCTTTTTCGCACACAAAAAATATGACAATCTGTCATGTAACGTCAGCCTGATACCGCTCAAGGCCACCTAAATATTGCAAATGTATTGAAAATGTGTACCTAGGTACACATTTTTCTCAAGTATTGTAGAACATGTTTTTTGACGGAGTTACTTTTCCTTAATTATTCGTATGTATTCGGGCCTCATTTTGTAGACTCGTGGAACAAATTTTTTGACACAGTTACTTTTCCTTAGTTTTTACTTTTTATTATTCGTAGTCGAGCTAGTTTCCACCGACATTAGAGAAAAATAAAATATTTAGCTTAGTGCATTTTATTTGAATTTCTGTCGGGTGCGGTCGCTTGAGGCAAAGATCGGAGAGTCACCTTTACGTTTGCGTTTTATGCGGATAAAGTGAACCAGTTGTTGACATGTTTATGTAGTTAGATTTAAAGCAAACACTTTTAAAATTTAAAGATTTAAAGACCGCATTGAGAGACATATTATCTGAATGATTACTTTAACTAGCTAATGTCAAGATCTTCATTAAATTAAAGTTAAATAATCATTATCTGAGAGCGGCAGTCACTGACATATTTATTTTCAATTCTTTTAAGCCTATTGATTAGTGAATGGTCGACTTTTATCCGAGAAGTAGGTGACGTAGGTGTTTTTAATCTTTGACTAAATTAAAATAATTATCGTCATTATCATCGCGCTAATTGGCAATTAGTGTGTCAAAAAATTTCTGTGAATGTTAAAAGTTCATTGACTTCTTGAGTTCTTGACCTTGGGTCATATTTCAGCAACCGCAATTACGTGATGGATATAATATTATCCAGTTGTCCTTTGAGGGTTAAGCCATTAGTAGATTATCATCAGTTCAGATAGCCATTAGTAGAATATCCGAAAAATCATAATTTTATTGTTTATCATTTTTAGAGTTCTGTTGCCAAATGGTAAAAAACGGAACCCAGCTTCGTTATGTCAGTCCTTCCTTAAGGCCGTCCCACGAGCAAACGACTGGTGCCGTGTTTTTCAAATAAAAGTAATTTGTAAATCCTAAGGAGATGCTGAATGTATGCTTGAATTTTAATAAATTGGCTTTACTTTGGAAGCTGATGTCATGAGTATAATAAACAAAAATAGAAAATTTAAAACGTGAAAAGGAATGTTGATATTCTGAAGATTATTGCTGTATTTTTATTATAGCTTTGTAGCTTTCAAATTATGAGTTTATAAAGCTTGAAATACGGTAAATTACGGTATCTCCGTAAGGAACGCCCTTAAGTCACATCCACTTTATTATTCAAATCCATTAAATTAAATGTTTAATAAAGGGAACTAATTTTTTGAGCAGTAATTTAAATATTTGAGATGTTATTATGATCAGTTGAAAAAAATATAGAGCAGTTATTTAATTTTATAGCGGTTGATTAATTACTGTGACTGTAAAACATGGACAGTAATAAAAAAACAATCGAGCGGTAAAAATGATGGAATGAGCGGTTCGATAAATGAATGAGCGGTAAAAAAGATGGAATGAGCGGTTCGATAACGACTTAACAGAAGGCCTACTTGACCACGGATACGGAAGCAGGGGGACGGGGTGGGGGGGCAAAGCCCTCCCCGAAAGGGGGCTCGGGGGGCGAAGCCCCCGCGCCAAAAAAAAAAATCAAACACAATCCAGAAAGTCCAAGAGTGGGTTAGGTTAGGTTAGAACTTAGACCACAACACAGAGGGAGCCGAGCGAGCGCAGCGAGCGTGCTGCGGCAGCAGCCAGCGACCGTCTTATACTTTCGCTTTATAACGGTACGGAACCCTTCATGGGTGAGTTCGACTCGCACTTGGCCGATTTTATTATATTTAACCACCTCATTATTTAAAGAACTGCTTAGAATTAGATTTCTTACTGATAAATTCCGATTTGTTACTGCCCACACGTTACCGCTCATTCATTAATTTTTACCGCTCATTTAATTATTTTACTGTTCAATAATGTTTTCAATTATCCATTTGATTATTTTTTACTACTCATTTTTGTTTATTTTACTGCTTAGTTTTAACTGCTAGACTAGTTATTGAACATGTCATTTATAATTTTTAACTTACCAAAACTGCAATTTACAACTGCCCCTTTAAATCAGTGCCTTTAATAAATAATAACATAAGTTAAATACCTAATAAAATTTTATTTTTAAGTGAGTGAGATCAATTCTCATTAAATACGAGTATAATGTAGCAACCTAAAAAAAGTTTCATTGCCTAAAAACGAATAGATTATAGTGCAGGGGCTTTTAAGTAAAGTAATTTAGTTTAAGTGGTCAAGATTAGATATAGATCAAGATAAAAGTTGCAGATTAAGATTTATTATCTAGTTTTTATTATTCGTAGTCTACAGTTTTATGTTGCCAAAATATAATACCTATTAGGTTAGAATTTAATGAAAATTGCAAGTTAATTATTATCTAAAATGATTTATTTATGTTAAAAATTAAAATTAATGATATGTTTTCTGTACGCTAAAATCGAATCGATACTTTCTTCTTATGGAAACACCCTAGTATTAGGGAGTCCTAAAGGACATAGTTTTATTATTACTAATGTACGGTTATCGTGCGATATGCGAGTTTTCGCTAGCTAGTCCAGGCAACAACATGTATTGAGTAATAAAATCCTTAAGAATATTATAATATCACCGTTGGAATGGAATTAAAGTGGTCAATATAATTAAAAATTTATGTTGTAGAGTTAATTATTCTGATGCATACTTTGCTTATGCATTTCAGGTCGTGCAAAACTTGCATACGTTCTTAAGGTGTGTTTACATTATACGATTCATTGCCTCATCATATTATATTATCATTCTATTAAGCTATTGTAATAGCTTTTATCGCGTGCTTTGAGCGCGGCGACCAAATCTAGGAATTCCGTAACGAAAATAAACCTAACACCCCCCACTGGCACCATCGACCGGCAGACTTTGGCACGGTGTTTGTTTGCTTGCGTTGCTAAAAATACTATGCAATTGCATAGCATATCATTTTTTCGCATTCCCTGTGTGCCACACGTATTTCTTTTACAAATTTATTATTTCAAGCACATACTAATATTATGAATGAGAAAGATAGAAGATACTGTGTATCCCGGGAAGAGGCAGGATAGTTTTGTTAGAGTTTGATAGGAAATATTCGGTTCTCGTCCAAACAACCGTGCAGCGTATGAAGTTGTACGACTACACTGTGGTAAATAAAATTGGAAGTGACTTAATAATAATTATTGTCTGTACATCTTAAAATATTCACAGTACAAGTTCGACCAGATAAACAAAAAACCTCCCAAAAAACTAAAAGTATTTCGTCGTTTATCGAAGGTCCATTGTGGTTTTCAAAACCTAGAATGTACGTGCTCATTTCTGATGCGCAGGCCCAAGTTTTTACACATACCATGTGTAAAGAGCACTTATAGGCAAAACAGCTATCTGATACGAGCCAGCAGAAGCTTTCATGAAATTTGGTACGAGTATCCAAACATAGACTTATTTAATACCAGCGTTTCTTCATTAAAAAAATGTATTACTAAAAAAATCTTTAGTGCGTGGTTTATTTATTTAGTGGATATTTTGTTATGTTTGTTAATCTCTGTATATAATTAACTGCCGACTTCATGTTTCTTGTTAGATTTTTTGTCTATTTATTTATTTATTTATTTAATGATTTATTGTGCACAAGAAATATTAACAAAACAATAATTTACATAGTAAGACGACACAAAGGGTCTGCTTATTTCTAATAGAAATCTCTTCCAGCAGCCCTACGGAGAGAGATTGGATAAGGATAGCAGATAGGACGTGCACAATCATGAATGTAATATTAAATAAACATGTACTTCTTACAATAAAACTAATAATAAAATAATAATAATAATAACAATGACCAGATAAGTTAATATTATATGATAACAAAATAAATAAATTATACATTTACCAAATGCTATAGCTACAACATACAATAAATAATAAATAGTAATATAAGAATAATGAATAAATACTATATGTATATATAATAACGGTATTTAAATGGATGGAGATTCGAGGTAGTGCTCTTTCAAGCGTCTTTTAAAAACAGTAATGGTGGGACTATCACGGATGGTGTGAGGGAGCGAGTTCCACAATCTGACAGCATGAACAGTGAACGAGTAGGAGTAGAAGTTGGAACGATGGGAGGGGAGGGAGAGATTAGACCGGACATTGGACCTACAAGGGACATCAGGAGATCGAGAGAAGTTGAATCTGTCGAGGAGGTATGGAGGAGAGCGAGGATTGTACAGGATGTTGTAAAGTAGGCAGAGGATGTGGGAGTTACGGCGGAGACGGATAGGGAGCCATTTAAGTTTTGTACGGTAGGCCGAGATATGGTCGAACTTTCTCAAGTCGAACACGAAACGTATACACAGATTCTGTAGACGTTCTAGCCTAGTTAACTGCTCCTCAGTGGCGTCTAGGTAGCAGGAATCGGCGTAGTCTAGGATGGGAAAGATGAGTGTCTGGACAAGGAAAATTTTGGTATGTATAGGTAGGAAGTTTTGGAGGCGCCTCAGCGTGTGTAGTGAATAGTGGACTTTCCTGCTTACTTCGGTCACTTGCGGGTTCCATGACAGGTTACGGTCAAGAATTATGCCAAGGTTTTTGGCCGAGTCTGTGTATTCGATAACAGTGCCATCATAAATTACGCTTGGAACGTTGCATAACCGTTGAGACTTGCGATTTGCTGGGATTTACCAACAGACCGAAAGATTTTGCCCAGTTAGCTATTCGCTCAAGATCAGAGTTGATGTCATTGACTGCAGAGACGATGTCGAGGATATGACAATGGCGGTAGATTTGCAAGTCGTCTGCGTAGAGATGGAAGTAGGATCTGATTATTAGAGTGATGTTATTTATAAACATTGAAAACAGGAGAGGAGAAAGAACGCCACCCTGGGGTACCCCTGCATCAAGAACACACCAGTCTGAGGTAGCCTCGCCGGAGCGAACTCGCTGCAAGCGTCCCCGAAGATACGAATCTATCCAAGTAATAACTGACGGGGAGAAGTTAAGGGAGCGCAGCACGGAAAGGAGGATGTCAAAGTCAACAGAATTGAACGCACTGCTGAAGTCAAGCAACACTAGTATGGAGATACATTTGTTTTCCAAGGCAAGGCGCAGATCATCAGTTACCTTCAGCAGTGCAGTTACAGTACTGTGACCAGATCGGAAGCCGGACTGAAAAGGAGAAAGCAAATGGTTGGATGATATGAATTGGGACAGCTGCTGGTGGGCTATGTGTTCGAGGACTTTGGAGAGGTAAGGTAATATAGAGATAGGTCTGTAATGGGACAGAGAGGAGGGATTAGGGGTTTTAGGTAAAGGAATTACATCAGCACGTTTCCATGCCGAAGGGAAGCAACTCGTTGCCAAGGAGAAATTAAAGATGTGTGTGAGAACTGGCAAGAGTTCAGGGAGGGAGAGGGATATCATACGGGAACTGAGACTGTCATTGCCTACAGCAGTAGATTTAATAGCCGCTATATGCTTAGCGACATCGTCCTCAGTAACAGGTGTAAAGGAGAAAGCGGTACAGGAAGGGAGAGGAGAGGAAGAGAGATGGGCTAGTGTGCGCGCTTTTGTGCCTTGGTCAACGATAACAGGAGGCTGAGAGAAATGAGTATTGAGCGAATTTAAGTCTGGGGTGCTGTTTGTACTTGGTGAGGACTTACCAATGCCAAGTGTAGAGAAAAATTTCCAAATTTGAGAAGGGCTATATGCGATAACAGCTTTTAATTGGCCTTCATTTGTGTGTTCTTTTGATTATAATTGTATGTAGCCGTAAGTTTTTGAAATTTAGTAAAATAAAATAAAAATAGAAGAGTTACAAATGTAACCTTGCCTGTGCGAATATCTACGGTCGGCAGTGATTAATTACTATGAACGCTTCACACCACGTCAGTCTGGCTCCGTGCTAAGTACCTGAAGGACTTGTGTTATGAGCACCAACAGAAATATGTATTTAATACTTTTATATTATACAGGTACATATATTTCAGATTTTTATCATACGATATACCTATATACGAGGGCTGCTATTTATGTATCCGGAACTGGCCACTTACAAGAACAATATTTAAAAAGTAATTACAACATTTGAAAATAGAACTCTTTGGTTGAAGAATACATTTTGTTTCATGTGACTGTCAATTATTTTTCCATAGTGGCGTCATTTTGAAAATTGCGTGTCTTCATTTGCCATGGATTTAACGCGTGAACATTTTCGTGCAATGATTTACTACGATTTTCGGCGTGGGCTAAATCAACAACAGTGCTTTATTCAACTCACCGCAACTTTTGGAGATGAAGCACCATCAAAAACCACTGTTTATCATTGGTACAGTGAGTTTAATCGTGGGCGGTCTATGCTCACGGATGAAAATAAAGAAGGTCGCCCAAAAACAGCTGTTGTCCCACAAAATATAGATGCTGTGCGGAAACTAATAATGCGTGATCGTCATGTTACATATCGCGAGATAGAGGCGTCCTTAGGCATAAGTATGATGAGCATACATAAGATATTACACGAACATTTGGCTGTAAAAAAAATATGTTCGCGTTGGATTCCGCACAACTTGACAATCGATCAAAAACGGGCTCGTGTCGATTGGTGCAAAAAAATGATAAAAAAATACAACCGTGGTACGTCAAAAGCCGTTTATAATATCTACACAGGTGATGAATCTTGGATCTATGCATATGACCCCGAAACTAAACAACAGTCAACGGTGTGGGTGTTTCAAGATGAGCCGAAACCAACAAAAGTTACTCGTGCAAAAAGTACTTTGAAGCAAATGGGCGCCTGTTTTTTTGGAATTAATGGACATGTGGCTACAGTGCCATTAGAGAATCGTAAAACGGTTAATTCTGAATGGTATATGACCATTTGTTTACCAGAAGTCTTTGAAGAAATAAGAAAGGACAACCGACAACGCAGAATCATATTACATCACGACAATGCTAGCTGTCACACCTCAGCTGAAACAACTCAGTTTTTGGAGGGTCAAAAGATCGAATTGACTGGTCATCCGCCGTACAGCCCTGATTTGGCACCTAACGATTTCTTTTTATTTCCATACGCGAAGAACAAATTACGTGGTCAACGTTTTTCGAGCCGCGAAGAGGCTGTTGATGCGTTCAAAATGCACGTTTTGGAGATACCTCAATCAGAATGGAAAAAGTGCTATGAAAATTGGTTCCAGCGTATGCAAAAGTGTGTCGATCATCGAATATTTTGAAAAGCAATAAAACCATATTAAATGATATATGTTTGTTTCTTTTTTTAATTCCGGATACACATAAATAGCAGCCCGAGGGCTGCTATTTATGTATCCGGAACTGGCCACTTACAAGAACAATATTTAAAAAGTAATTACAACATTTGAAAATAGAACTCTTTGGTTGAAGAATACATTTTGTTTCATGTGACTGTCAATTATTTTTCCATAGTGGCGTCATTTTGAAAATTGCGTGTCTTCATTTGCCATGGATTTAACGCGTGAACATTTTCGTGTAATGATTTACTACGATTTTCGGCGTGGGCTAAATCAACAACAGTGCTTTATTCAACTCACCGCAACTTTTGGAGATGAAGCACCATCAAAAACCACTGTTTATCACTGGTACAGTGAGTTTAATCGTGGGCGGTCTATGCTCACGGATGAAATAAAGAAGGTCGCCCAAAAACAGCTGTTGTCCCACAAAATATAGATGCTGTGCGGGAACTAATAATGCGTGATCGTCATGTTACATATCGCGAGATAGAGGCGTCCTTAGGAATAAGTATGACGAGCACACATAAGATATTACACGAACATTTGGCTGTAAAAAAAATATGTTCGCGTTGGATTCCGCACAACTTGACAATCGATCAAAAACGGGCTCGTGTCGATTGGTGCAAAAAATGATAAAAAAATACAGCCGTGGTACGTCAAAAGCCGTTTATAATATCTACATAGGTGATGAATCTTGGATCTATGCATATGACCCCGAAACTAAACAACAGTCAACGGTGTGGGTGTTCCAAGATGAGCCGAAACCAACAAAAGTTACTCGTGCAAAAAGTACTTTGAAGCAAATGGTCGCCTGTTTTTTTGGAATTAATGGACATGTGGCTACGGTGCCATTAGAGAATCGTAAAACGGTTAATTCTGAATGGTATACGACCATTTGTTTACCAGAAGTCTTTGAAGAAATAAGAAAGGACAACCGACAACGCAGAATCATATTACATCACGACAATGCTAGCTGTCACACCTCAGCTGAAACAACTCAGTTTTTGGAGGGTCAAAAGATCGAATTGACTGGTCATCCGCCGTACAGCCCTGATTTGGCACCTAACGATTTCTTTTTATTTCCATACTTCTTACCATACTATTCTTTTTTTAATTCCGGATACATAAATAGCAGCCCTCGTATAATACTCGTATTTAACGTCTTACGTCCATGATCCAGGAACATTGGCCTAATCTGAGCCACCACACTCTCATCCATTGAGCCTCTGAAGTTCAGCATCAACCAATCTATCGCCTTACTTGTCTATTAAAAATCTACTTGCACGCATTACTTGCATAATGTTAAGGCGGCCTTAATTAGTAGCATTAAAACAAAACGCTGTATTCAAGTCTGGTACGAAGTAATTAGATACCTTATGCCAGTTGACGTGGACCGAGCGAGTGGGGACTGAATGTTTAATGCCACGCTCCCAGCTTAGAGGGGACTTTTGTAAGTATATAGCTTATTAATCCTTCGATCGCGGATTCTTGGAAATGCTATTGTATTCTATTGTTGTCGCGGTCACCGGTTTCCTTACGGGGCTTGATGGGTTAATATTTAAGAAATTATCATGAAGATCCATACATACTTACTAATATTATAAACGGGAAAGTGTGACTGTCTGTCTGTTACCTCTTCACGTCCAAACCGCTGAACCGATTTTGCTGAACAGGTCAAAACAGGAACAAAGGTCAAGCCATCGAGTATCGAAGTATAAACAGCTATCTTCATAATAATTTCTTGGATTATAATAAGCTACAAGATGACGCTTGCAACTCCGTTGCGCGAAAATGCGATCACGCGGGAACCGTACATTTTTACGGGACAAAAAGTATCCTATGTCCTTTCCCGGGACTCAAAGTATCTCCATCCCAGCTGATGGAGATACTTTGAGTCCCGGGAAAGGACATAGGATACTTTTTGTCCCGTAAAAATGTACGGTTCCCGCGTGATCGCATTTTCGCGCAACGGAGTTGCAAGCGTCATCTTGTAGCTTATTATAATCCAAGAAATTATTATGAAGATAGCTGTTTATACTTCGATACTCGATGGCTTGACCTTTGTGGCTCAGTGGTTGAGCGCGTGGTGGCTAAAGCCGGGGGTTGCGGATTCGATTAAGCGGTTTTATCGTGAAGAGGTAATAGACAAATATAATTTTGAATTTCTAATGATATTATGGATTAAAGTCTAATTAGAAATATGAAAATTAATAAACATTACACCAATTTATGTTATAAGAAATACTTCATTTTAAAATGTAAGTCAAGTTTATTTAGACGTAATAACTAATAACGCTTTCAAAGTTTTGAACTGTTCAGTCCTAAATCGTCTCGGAGCCAGGCCTTAAGTCAACTGTAATTTATTTTTATTAAGGTTAAAGCCTCCAGCATAAACCATTCTTTGTTTCTCGCAAAATCAATGTTTCTTTGTTGCTTCGGATCCTAAACATTCGTTTATTTGATTTGGATAAACTGTTGCTGTGTAATATACTTATAGTTAAGTATATTATTTATTAGTAAAATAATAAATATTGTAATTTTATCATTATGTGTAATCATTAAAAATATAACTACAAGGAACGCTAGCCTTATTAATTTAAGCAGTTTTATTGAATCACTGAGCTGAAAAATTATGCGAACCAGTAAAAAAAGTATAACACCCTGTTTTGTCGCCAGAAATGCCGTCGCGAATGAAACAGCCTTCGTTGCGCTACTGCGGCGCTACACTGGCCTACGTGCCTCTACGGCGTAGCAGAATCGTAGTTTGCTACGCCCGCGCCGTAGTAGCAGAATCGTAGTTTGCTACGCCCGCGCCGTAGTAGCAGAATCGTAGTTTGCTACGCCCGCGCCGTAGTAGCAGAATCGTAGTTTGCTACGCCCGCGCCGTAGTAGCAGAATCTCGCCCCGCCGCGCGCCGCGCCCGGAGCCAGCCCACACGGCGCGTTGCGTCGACGCAGCGCTGCCGCTGCGTTGTTTTATATACAACCACGTTTATAATAATAATAATAATACTCCCCACACCGGTTTCGGTGCCGGTGGCCTGTTTCATTGAAACCAGGCCAGGTGTGCAGGAGTAATTTTATAGTGTCCAGGTGTGTCCGCAGTACACAAGTGTACTTGCTATTCCATAACCCAGTGGGACGGAAAACTGACACGACTGGCGAGAGATCAGGCGCAGGACCGATTTTTTACATGCCCATCATTTTTACAGGAAGCATGGATCATCTTACTAGTCACTTGTCAGACAATCAGGTGATCAGCCTGCATTGTCCTAACCAAACTAGGAAAATAACATGTTTCTAACGCGGGAATCGAACCCTCCGAGTCAAGAACGACGCTCTAGAGTCTAGACCACTGGACCTCGCCTCCGTGCGTTAACGTGGCGTTAACGAGGCGTTAACGTTCATAATATAGCATTGACGTGCTATAAACAACAATAATAATATTATGCTGCTAGAAATTGTTTTATATATTTTATGTTGGAAGTTAATTTTGTGATTTTTTGTATTATTCCTAGGATTGTAATATATTTTCACGATAATTAGTGTGCTAGTCGAATCAGTGGCCATATTCCATTATTGAGTCATTGGGAGCGTCAATTAGCGTGTGACGGAGGCGTCGGTCGTCGGGTGACGGGTGACGGGCGTCGAATAACATATTAACGAGTGTGACGGATCGGATCGGGATGATTAATGTAATGTCGTTGTCCTGTTGTTTATACAACTCGTATTTCTTTTTATGACGTTTAATGAGCTAATTATTGTAGTACTAGATGACGACCGTAACTCCGTTGCGACAATAATCGTTTACCACGCCAGAACCGTACATTTTCCCGGAATAAAAAGTATCCTATGTCCTTTCCCGGGGCTCAAAGTATATCCATACCAAATTTCAGCAAAATTGGTTCAGCGGTTTGGGCGTGAATTGGTAACAGACAGACAGACACACTTTCGCATGTATCAAATTAATTAGTATGGATTCTGAGTGTGTCTAAAGTGATAGATATATATCACATACATAACAATATATGAATGGCAGCTTGTATTAAGGGCTGGTTTACACGTATTAAGTAGATAAGTAGTTAACTAAATTTTAACTTAATTTTAAGTTACTTATTGCATGTAAACACAAAATTTAGTAGCAAGTAGCAAGTTAAAATTTAGTTAAGTACTAAACAAGGAAATTAGAATTTTGACTATTTTCTGTTAAGTTGGCAGGCGGGGCTTGTCACTTGACAAATTTCGGGCAGGCACTTCAAATTAAGTTAAAATTTAGTTACTACTTATCTACTTAATACGTGTAAACCAGCCATAAGTGATTGCCTGTCGTTAAACTTAATCTAAATTTCATAAAATTAAAATTTTTTTAAGCAATCAGTAAATGTAACTGAGTGCAGGTGTTAGTAGAATAAAATGTGACAGGGCCTTCGGATCCGCACTGGAACATTGCACGTTATTTATTTAAATGATCTATTTTACAATTTCTCGTTTGTTCACAAATCAAAGATGGCCGCGGCTTATGCCGGAGCCCGAGTCGCGGATTAAAACTTTGAATACCCACCGAAATCACGGAAACATGAATATTTATCTCCCGACCGCCCCGGGCTACTACCAAATTAATTATAATTGCAACATTAATTTACTAATACTTATACTACGTTCAAAATGTATATTTGCGGTGGCATTATACCTCTCGTTAATTGGTTTGCTAATTAGTGGACGTAAAGGATTTGCTAAAGTTGGGAAGTATTTGTTAAACATTGTATGTTTATAACATTTGTATACACAGTACTTACTACTTACACTTCTTTTCACTTTTTTAGTATCGTGTCGGGACTGATTAAAATAACCGAGGAGTATTACTTAAAAAAAATCATTCTAGATGACGTCCACAACTCTGTTGCGCCAAAATTTCTAGACACGGGAATCATTTTTTTTCCGGGATAAAAACTATCCTATGTTCTTTCACGGAGAATTCAAAGTATCTACATACCAAATTTCATCAAAATCAGTTCAGCGGTTTAAGCATGAAGAGGTAACAGACAGACATACAGACAAACTTTCGCATTTATAATATTAGTATGGATGGGTATGACCAATGGGTTCATACCCAATTGGTCATCCAATTCGTGGAAGTTCTGCTGATTTTTATTCCGTTGCTCTTTATTGGATATCGGCAATACTCATAGTAACCCCGTTTCCCAATATCCAATTATATGAATCAGACCTGGACGAGAAAGTCGTTGACCTGGCATTAAATCCAATAAGATAGAGAGCTTCTAGTGTATAGCTCTTGGACAATATACATTATACATACATTACGTGGCAGTATCATCATCATAGATCTTTTCCTAGATGCAAGTTTAGCTCTTGATGTAAAGGGGGCCATGGTGCTCCTACAGTGTTGGAGTGATAACAATTCATTGAAAGATTTTATTTAATTTCTTCGGTAAACTTACAGTTATAAACATAAAATTAATTAGATAGTTACTACAACAATCCCCAAATATATAATTTTAAATTAAGAAATTTAAAAACATCTATTCGAAACTCTCATACTGTCAGGCATCAGATTGGAAAATTTTTAACCAATCCACCGCAATCAACACTACTGGATGTAGCTTCCTTTCATGAAGTAGATAAACTCAAACTTTTCAACACTGAACCAACAGTGATGATGAACTATGATGATAATACTGATATACTGATGATGATGAACTATGGCTACAAACACTCTCGATCATGTCAGTTTTCAAACAAATCACTAGATCATAACACCCCTCTTTTTGTCGGGAGTTAAAAATCGGCCCACCCGTTTGGATTCTACGATGTCACGGACAGACAGGACAGACACACATACAAAACAGGCAGACAGACACGTCAAAATCACTCCCCACTTTCTGGTCGAAGGTTAAAACAATTACAATATATTGGTATTGTGATTATCACGTGCATGAACAAAAGAGTACCTAAATATCTCTACAAATCAGTTTTTAAACGATAAAGTCCTTTTTTGTCTAGATTAAAAAAATATATATATGTACAAATCATGATCTAAGAAAGGATCTTGGTTGTGGTGTGTGCTGAAGACAATAGTTAAAAATCATCTTTTTTGTCGAGCTCAATAATTAAATCGGTATAAAAATGAAAGACATTTTAGTCACCCGTGCGCACTAGTCCCGGGTACTTTTATAAATAGTTTGGTTGATCGAGTATTTACGAGTTTACGAATATCGCACTTACTGAATGCTGATCAGCAATCCAATACATTTCAGATACGCAGCTGAGAGTGAGTTCTATATTCATAGCGATATTGGAAACTAATTAATATTACATAAGACGTTATCCAATGCGCGTTTTGAAGAGATTTTCAATTATTATAAGAGTCTATTTGGAAAAAAGTTTTAATTTTGCATGACTTATTATTTGACTGTTTTAATGATTCTCATTTCACAAAATAACAAAAACGTCTTCTAAATTTTACGAAATTTATATTTTAAAGAAACTACAATATGTTAATGAAATTATGGTCAAATAAAATTGCCTAATACAATATTGGCTTAAGAAAACAACAATGTATCATTGGAATATATGACCACAAATAACATGGCAAACAAAATATAAAACAAATGAGGATACATATAAAACAACAAGAAAAGGGAAAAGTCCAAGCGGGAAACGTCAACACGACATGTCTGGGAGGCGCATAAAATTTTATGGCCCTTGAAATAATTTGCAGCGAAGTACGCAATGAAAAAATTTTCAGGAACCATATTATGTAGGGTGGTTTCGAAACAGAAATAGCCGAAATGGTGATTATTAATTCTGTTTCAACTATTATAAGTTGAGATGTTGCTTTATAGCAGCCTTTAATTTTTGTCTATTGACATGATTTGAAAAATTATTTTGTCTTAAAAGAAGAACGCAAATATACAACATGCATCCATGCATCCTATACAAGAGTTGAGTCCTGCTTTTAAAGGCTCATGTACGCAGATGCTGATCGTTCCGGTCAGACTGAATGCAGGCTGTCCTGACTACGACGTTACGTACATCGCCTTAATCCTTCGATCGCGGATTCTTGGAAATCTTTTGTTATTCTATTGTTGTCGCGATCACCGGTCCTCTTATGGGGCTTGAAGGATTAAATTCGACGCGGAGTTAATCGACGTGTTTATAGAGTTTTCACAGTGTTAACTGTTATAAATTTTAAGATCTAAGCTGATATGTCACCTATTATGTTATTAGTTTTTACTCATTTACATAATTATTCTTATATATAATGATGGGCTAAGTATAAGTAGTTAATTTGGATAAAAATGCATTGTATGGCGTCAGTTATAACCTAACGCCTAATTACTGCATAATTTTGCATATTTTTCCATATTTTGCATATTCCAAAGGTTGTACAAAAAACAAATAGATGTTCAATCCATTTATACAACGTTCAACGTATAGGTTAATTTTAATTATATGCTCTGTAAAAACGTACGTAACTGCGCTTACAACCAAACATAACATCACAAAAAATCTTAGTAGGTGCTAATTATTTATTGTAGTCTTGAAGTAAGTTAGAGAGAGCTTAGCCACGAAATCGTAAATACAATTCTTTCCGAGAGAAACGTCAGAATTGTCACTCAGTAATCAATTACGAAGCGGAAAAATCCTCCGTAACCTTAATTATCCAAAATGGACCAATTAGATTTGAGCGATAATGAAAGCCCTTTGTAGCTATCGGACAGACACAACAAGCGGTAATTGTATACAATTATACGTGTGATCGACAGCTTAAATGTCCAGTGTCCACTGAAATGTAGTAAATTATTATTTTCGTAACCATTTTTTGTTATAATATTGGTTCTACCTATTTTTATCTTTCCAGGAACCTTTATCACAGTAGAATTTCATAACTTATTTATTCGTAATATGCAGGGTGTAACAAAAGTAAGTGATAATACTTTAGGCATTGTATGGATCCCCTTTATAGAGTTCTATGTGAAAGTAGCAGCGTTGAAAGAGTAACTTTTTTAACTTTGTCATACAAAACACAAAAAAAATTGGTCTTTCAGCGCTGCTTCTTTCACAGTGAACTCTATAATGATGGACCCATACACACCCTAACGTATTACCACTTAGTTTTGTTACACCCTGTATAAAATTATTAAAATTTGCGATCTTGTCTTCGAAGCCATTAGACAAAATATGCTGATTTATGAAGCATTAGCTAAATATAAGATTATGGAAAAATGCGAAACATGATAAATATAAAAAGTATAAATGGATACTGAAAAATCGAATTTCCAACTTTTTCAGTTACAACCTTTCGGCAAAAATAACCGAAGTGAAATGTCTCATTAATAACACGTATTGTAATGTATAACGATTATAATATTGTGGAAAAAAACAAAACTCAAATGCATATTTTTAGATATAAGTAAAAATAGATACTGAAAAATCGATTTTCAAATAATTAAGTAATTGAAGTGTGAGTTTCAGTAATAATAATCGAATTGAATCGGTTCATTAGTAACACGTATATCGGTCATTGTAATGACAATTTTGTAGCAAACAGTTGGTTTTTCAATGGATTTGCAAAATGGGAGGGCGCACGCCGGTATCGAGCGTGGGCGCGGACCGCGGTCCGCCGGCGGAGGCCGACTCAGTCCGTCGCGACGCCCCGAGCGCGCCCCTCGCCCCGACTCTAAACACGAGTGCATACAATACAACTTTCAGGTGCAACTTTTCCACCTGGGCCGACCTTGGTTCTATTTATGTGACTCTGTGGTAATTAAAATGATCAGTGCTGTGTTTACGGAGTAACGCCCTACGTCATGATACGAGGTACGTTTCATACAGTAATATGCCGGTTACTTAAAATACTAAGCCGGTGGAGGATAATTTCGAGAATGCTAAGTATATAGAGATAATAGATATTGTACTAGTTATTAGAAATGATTTTTAATGGACGCAATCTTCTATCTTCTTTGAATCTCTATGTATCTTTATGTTGACTAATTAGAGATAATGAAAATTAAGTGTACCTAATGGTCGTTTTTAACAACACGTGTTACGAAAAAACGAACGGTTTTCTTTAAAAATAACATGAATAATGATATTAAAAAATGTCTACGCACGTTGTCTAATTTCAAAATGGCTTCAAATAATTAAATGCGCGTAACGTGTCAACACAGTGTTGTTAAATATTTAAATTGATAGAAATTAACTAATTATTTTATAATTATTTATTGATGTTTATATTGGAAGTTAAGAAGTACATAGCAAGTCAAATAATAATAATTATTTTTATATTATTTTGGTATAGGCTTGAATTCTTAATACCTATAAGCAAATACAGTTTAAAGAGTTTTTATTTAGACATAGATTATACTATTTATATGCCATAGAATATTTAATAGAAATAATACAAAACAGTAGGATAGAATATTATACGAGTACTAATACCACAGCGTAATAAAGATAGCTATAGTCCGTGCAAAATATTTGTGCTCAGTGTGCTGGGGGCAATTTAATATTGTTGGTATAGAAATAAATTATGAGAATATATTATGAACTGAAGGCATATTAGTTACCATTTTTGCATTAAAACGGCAGTTTTATTTTATACACTGAAGCGCTGTAGGCGTTTATTACTTTAGTATAAAACGACAGTTTTTTAAGGAAATAATGACATGTACCTGCTTGCCGATAACCTACATTTGACATAGTAATAATATTGCTGTAAGACAAAAGTCATAGAAAACATCTATGACAAAAAAAAAAAATACAGAAAAGTAACTCAGCTTTTTCCTTAATCAAACTTGCTAAGCAAAGACTACGTGCGTTTATCCCCTGTTTTGCTACTTCGGGCATCTCGGGCACATCTTGTCTAGTTCTACTGTGTATCATTTACATTGTGCTTCTTCTGTAATATTCCCATATCGAGTCTTTGGCATTTTTAATTACGACCGAAATATTTGTTATACATTTTTAACATCTCTGGAATTTCTTTTCCACATTATCTTATCTTATCTCTGGAATTGCTTTTCCACGGGCAAAATTCTATTTTCCAGTTCTAGGTATCCTATAAAATCAGGTATTTGCAGACTGTGCCCTGGCCCCTGATTTCGCTATTTTAATCTATACTTTTAATTTAATCTATACTTATATACTTATAATATTATAAAGCGGAAGAGTTTGTTAGTTTGTTTGTTTGAACGCGCTAATCTCAGGAACTACTGGTCCGATTTGAAAAATTCTTTCAGTAGTCCATTTATCGATGAAGGCATATATAACATTACGCGGTGACTTTTAGGAGCGAAGAAACAGAGGAAAATGTGGAAAAAACGGGGGAAATTATTTGAAAGGGCTTATCTCACGAACTACTGGTCCGATTTGAAAATTTTTTTCAGTGTTAGGTAGTCCATTTGTAAAGAAAAGCTATATGCTATATTTTATCACGCTTAGACTAATAGGAGCGAATAAATAGAGGAAAATGTGGAAAAAACGGGGGAAATTATTTGAAAGGGCTTATCTCACGAACTACTGGAGCAATTTTTCTGTTATTTGGCACAGATAAGAAGAAGACCGCGTGAAGGATCATAGGCAATTTTTTGTGGACTAATTTGTCTGTGAAATATCAAATGCTAATGCAATGCAAATGCAAAAGCCGCGCGGAACGTCTAGTCTAACCATAGACTTATAATATATCTAACAATAATAGCTTTGATCAAGTCTGCATCCTATCAAATAGAAAAAAAATATTCTCAAACACGCCAAACAACCGTCAGACGACAGATATTTTAAGTTATGACCAATCACAGCGCGTTCGACGTGGGTTTAAAATTTTATGACAATACTATTTTGTACTAATATTATAAAGAGGTAAACTTTGTTTGTTTGTTTGTTTAATTGTAATGAATAGGCTCAAAAACTACTGGACCGATTTAAAAAATTCTTTCACCATTCGAAAGCTACATTATTTACAAGTAACATAGGCTACATTTTATTTCAGAAAAAGTAGGGTTCCGTAAGATATTTGGGTTTTTCTGACACAAGGTGAAAAAAATCAAGCAGAAAATTTACTTATTTTGCGTACGCTGCCTAAACTATAAAAGATAGAACCATACAATGTCGTAAGTAAATGTAGATCTTTTAAATATCTACAAAAAAGTCCGCGACACACTATACCTATCTATGTCAAGTGAGGTACAACAACCATTATTTTATTTAAAAATTTTGATTTTTTTGGACTATATTTAAACGCATTTATTTTACTCATGCTATTAATCTTTATCAAAATGAATTATTTCATCACTAAGTACAGTTTATGTAGATAATATTTGGTCTTTGAATGATTAAAATTGGATGTTTGGTTTAGAAGTTATGGCGAAATTAAAAATTGCGATTTACGCCCGTTTCGAAGTGGGCGCTACCAAGGCGGGGGTGCACAGTAGCGAAGATTATGACCGGCCCTGCAGCTGGTGAATTGGCTCATATACCAAGAATACCAATGATCCCTACAGCTGATTTGCCTATACCCTTCAAAAAGCTCCAATTTCCTGTAAAAAATTATTTTGCACTAACGATAAATATTATGTAAATACCAGGGCCAAACATTCAAATTATATGTATATAGGAATAGATTTATGAAAAGAATGTTTTGCTCTATCAGGAGTCGGGGATCCCGACCATCAGTATATTTTGTTACCTGAAAATAACTTAACGTCAATTATTGTTGTTTATAGAAAAGCTCTACAATAATCGCTTTAGTTAACTATCCTAAAACAACGGGTTGCACATCGGGACTACCGTCAGAGGTGAAAACTTATTATTAATTACATTTAAATATTCTCATCATTAACAACTTTAACATCCACAGAAAGACAATCTGTGCAGCCTGCGGAAAATGACTGCGTCGTCGATGTTTCTGTGAATTGACCTGGGAATCATTTTGCTGACCTTTGTCTTTCCTGGGTAGGCTTTTTGCAGCGGTAACCGACATCCACGCGGGCGGAGCCGCGGGCGACCGCTATCTATACATTATAATAAAACTGTAGAAATGAAAATTCTGTACATTAAAGATATTCAAAAAATAATAAGCGGGGGGTGTCACTACATCGCTATAGAAGCCAAAAATGTAATTAGTTTTTTGTCTGTCTGTCTGTCTGTATCTTTGTTCCACTATCACACGAAAACTACTGATCCGAGCTGAATGCGGTTATATATTATTAACTGGTTTTTCCAACTTAACATCTGGTGTATACAATTTTTCGCCCCACCCCTCTTAGGGGACAAAAGAGGGGGTAAGAATTTGTATCAACTGATGAAGTAGAAATATTTTAAATGGCAAAATAACGTTTGCCGGGACAGCTAGTTTTGTATATAGAAACTGCATCAAAAGCACATCGAAACTAAAAAGTTTTATTTAACGATTTGTGTAGTTTAAATTAAGATTATGACATCTGCAGCTCCAAACATTTTCAAAATGAATGGATTCTTCGTTAGTTAGTCAAGTAAAGTAACTGCCGCACTCACAGACGAATATTAATTAACTGTAGTTAAATGAAGATATTGACACAATTGTAATACATTTTGTGTCAAACTCTTCATTAAGTTGAAGTAAGAAGAAGGTCTCTGACTGCCGCATTTAGAGACCAACATAAATTACTTAACTGTAGATAGTGTGTGTTTTTGTGAAAGTAAATAAATAAAAAAATTAAAATAATCGGCCAAGTGCGAGTCGGACTCGCGCACGAAGGGTTCCGTACCGTTAAAGTGCAAAAATGGGCAAAAAATTGTGTGATTTGTATGGAAGCCCCCCCTTAATTTATATTTTATTTAAATATTATTATTAATTATTAAAGTAGACATATAACTAAGACTTTTGTGAGAATTTCAAGTGCCTACTTGTTGTCATCATTGATACCGAGCAAAAAATGTTTGAAAAATCACGTTTGTTGTATGGGAGCCCCCCTTAAATATTTAATTTATTTTGTTTTTAGTATTTGTTGTTATAGCGGCAACAGAAATACATAATCTGTGAAAATTTCAACTCTCTAGCTATTACCGTTCTTGAGTTACAGCCTGGAGACAGACGGAGAGACATCGAAGTCTCAGTAATAGGGTCCCGTTTTTACCCTTTGGGTACGACTAAAAATGAAATTTTGACATAAGACCCATACATTTTCTGTCAAACTCTTCATTAAATTGAGGTTTAATCATAATTAAATGTCTCTGAGAACGGCAGTAAGTCTCTGAGTGCCATAAGATTATTTAACAGTTCAGCTTCGAAAAAGTGGGCTACTTCGTACAAAGTTATACTTTCGTGTGCGCTAGTTTTAAGGGCTCGAGGCACGCGTGCATCTGCCACTTAAGCTCGGTTATAGCAGAGTTCATAACTCGAAGTGGAATAAAGACACTGCATTGCATTTCGTATTTAATCAGAGAAAGGCACGCGATATGGAGCTTTCGTTCGACCATAAAATTCTTGATGGATATTAAAATTGTTGGAAGTTTCTAGCGAGTTTAAATGCCTTCTTATTTGTGTTATTAATATATGGAATGGAAAATCAATGAATATTTTAGGGATTTGGTCTACTATTTATGTTGTTGACAGTTGATGTTTTGGCAGAAAATAATTATTCTAAGTGTCTAAACACACTAGGCTGAATTACGCCGGCGTAAATTCCGCCGCGTTTCAAACTCATACAAAATACGGGCGGAACGCGAGAGACGACACACTATTCCGTCGCGTATTTGTATGCGTTTGACATTTGCGGCGGAATTTACGCCGGCGTAATTCAGCCTAGTGTGTTTGGGCGTGAATACTTAAAAGAATCAAATAAGGACCGCTCTCTCTGCTAAACGCAAATTCACCCATATAATTATATATAGTCCTTTTTAGCGATGATCTGTTACTTTCTGCTAAAGAAAGTCACTTTAATGTAATAGAAAAGTGGAAAGCTAAGATACTGGTTTTGTACAACATACATTAGCATTCGTAAAACAAACGCGAAGCAATGAGTTATTTCATAGCAGGCCTACGAAAACAATATGGCGTTCTCATGGGATAGTCATGAATCAAACTTGAATACGTTCCATACAACAATAACGACTTGTACAATGCAGCAAAATTATACATTTTTTTATACCCTCAGAAAATTCTGCTAAGACCAACCTTGCATTTTCGTCTTATGCTGCCTCCCCATATAGACGAACGCACTGCCAACGCGTTGGCCCACGCGTTGGCGGTGCGCTTGCAACGGTGCTTGCGAGTAATCCACACATTGGAAGGTCATTCAGTATGCTTTGGATCGCGCCAATGTGCGGACGGATTCAAAATGGATGTTGAGTCGCTAACGGCTGCAGCTGTATATTTATTTACAGCTTATACTAATATTATAAAATGCGAAAGTGTGTCTGTCTATCTGTCTGTCTGTCTGTCTGTTACCTCTTCACGCCCAAACCACTGAACCGATTTTGCTGAAATTTGGCATGGAGATATTTTGAGTCCCGGGAAAGGACATAGGACACTTTTAATCCTGGAAACATGTACGGTTCCCGCGCGATAAATAAATTGTTATTAGCGACAACAGATATAAGTACACAATCTGTGAAAATTTCAGAAATCTAGCTATAGCGGTTCTTGAGATATAGCTTGGAGACAGACAGACAGATAGACAAACAGACAGACAGACGGACGGACAAAAATGCAGACAGAAAGGCAGACAGACATTGAAGTCTTAGTGATAGGGTCCCGTTTTTACCCTTTGGGTACAGAACCCTAAAAAACATCGTGAGGGAAATAGCATGTCCAAGAACCTTAATTTTTTAGCACTTTTGATATGATTTTTTTGTTACACAGGCAGATTTACTCTGATAGTTAACTCAATAAATTAAAATGTTTCGTTTGTTCGCTATTTCGTCAAGTAAGATGTTAATTCGCCACAAGAAGGAAACGTGCACTCTTTAGCGCTGCTCCGGGCGAACTGATCGCGCGGCCTATGTGTGGATGGAACGCAAGCCTTGCGACAAGCCTTGCGACAAATTTCCTTTGATCATTCCGACACCGCGCGGCAAGCTCGCAAACGCGTTGGCCAACGTCTAAATACCTACCGCGAACGCGCGAACGCCTGTTCTACACATTGGGCCAACGCGTTGGCCAACGCGTTCGCCTATTTGTAGTGCCGACATTACAAAACAAGTTCCTTTCCAAGGAATTAGTTTGGATCCTATGTAAGTTAACGTTTTGAAACCAGATTCGGGGTATAAGTTTGTAAATTACGAAAGCGAGCCAACCCATGGCAAAAACTAATATAAAATAGAATAGAAATATTATAGAAGTTTAAAATACAATAATTATTAATGTCTCTTTGTGAATTGTATAATAATTAAACAAGTCTATGCGATAGGGCGGGACGTGCTTAAATAATAATGGTGCCAATTAAAATTGAAAACCAGGGTTTTTAGTCTGCTTGTATTGGCTAATTTTGACAGTGACTTAAGATATGAAATGTAATTTGTCATTTGACATAAAGCATTGTAAGCGCCATGTCGCTTGTGACGCGTTATATCTAATCCCATTCATTTGATTTCTGACTCCAGCGTCGAAATTATCGAATTCAAGTTGTCTCAATACCCAGTACCTTTATTTTAATCGAGCGATCTTGCAATCGTAAATCGTCGTTTATGATCAGTTAATCAACTCTTTTATGACCATTCATTAGATCTCATTCTGTGATTTTTAACGATTGATTACTCAACAACTCTGATTAATGGTTTAGCTGTCCATTAATCAAAGCTTTTCAGTCTTCAGTTTTTTTCAGCCCCTTTCTTAAAGCAGCGATTTACAAAATTATCAAAATGTTACATTTTTAAAGTTAAACTAGTCTAAAGGTGGCTTTCGGATCTTTACCACGAGCGACCGCGACCGACGAAAATTCAAACGAAATGCCATTTTATGACTACTCTGCCTCTAGCTTTTACGCCGCCGCCGGCGGCAGCGTGGGTCGCCACGCAAATGTCTGTAGAGAATGATACCTATATTCGATGTCATAAAGTAGCATTTTATTTGAATTTTCGGCGGTCGCGGTCCCTCGCGGCAAAGATCCGAAAGCCACTTTTAAGGTATGATTCGGATCAAGGCAGCATGTAGCGGGTCGCCGCGACCCGCGACCCAAACAGCCACTGCTCACTATGAAGTTGTATGGAGGACTAAACAATCACGGCGACCCGCGTCGCGAGACAGAGAGACCGGTCGCCGCGTAAAATAGCATACCGATGTCCGCGACCCGCGACCCGAGACTGTCGCCAAGCCACTGCTTTGTATGCGTTTATATGGACGACATTCCGATTACCGCGACGCGCGACACGAGACCGGTGGGCGTGGCGCGGCAAATTTCGATGAGCGCGACCCTGTCGCGTCGATAGCAGTACCGCGACAGCCGCAGGGCAGCTGTGGTAGATATTCTATCTAGAAACACGCCGATAGCACAGAATATATATTAGTTGTACCAACAGAATTCCCACTAACGAAACCCGTTTAAAGAATTAACGTCTCATGCTACGATACTATAAAGTTCAAATTCCGACCGCGCAGTGCTAGGTGCCTACAATTATATTTGCCTACATCTCCGCTCTCTTTCTATCGCATAACTCGTACCTTTTCTGAAGAAATCAGGGTTGTCTCTTTTTAAAAATAATATTATAATCTTTATATTTAATTAACTACATTTTATTTAACTCGAAATAATCTAAGATATTATATGACGTAGATTTAATTATCATAAATTCGCGTGTAACTAGTAACGCGTACTTAGATTCGATAGGTACCGTATCTTAATTATTGAAACCGGTCTTATATTACGAGTACCTACTTAAAGTGTTTGTATAACTTAGTTATTTTTGTAAACAAATGAGGTTTCGAATAGTACGCATGAACTGAAGAAACTGAAAAAATAAGCCTATAATAATAACTTCTCACACAAGACCTTTAACGATTGCAGTGGTACAAAAAGTAACTTTTCTAACATAATACACAATAAAGTTAAGTAAATCTTAGATACTTTATCAAATGTCGCTGGTGATAAAAAATTAGAAATAATAAACAATAAACATTACAGACCTCTGGAAGTTGTAACAATAATTGGTCTGCATTTTACTTTTAAATCTACTAGTAAATATGGAACTTCCACTTCAATCGATTTTAATGTTATTTTGTATCTACATATAGATCTGTGATCATCTGGTATTTCCAGAAAAACTAACACAATATTATCTATAGAACTTCAAATAGTAATCATCTGATATTCCCAGAAAAACTAATGCTTATACATAATATAATATATATCGCGTGACAACGATTTCTGCATTATAGCACGAAAGCAAAGGTCGTAAGTCCCAAAAATGCTTTTGATGATTAGGTACTTAAAAATTAAATACAATACTAATATTTCCTTTAGTTATTATTTTATAAAGTGATTGTAGTAGTGCAAGTTATTTAATGATAGTAACTCAATAAGTGTAACATGTATTTGTTGAAAAGCCCAGAAATATTCATAATTTCGAAAAATATAACTATCGAGTCAAAATAAGTGAATCGTATTTTCCGTTAGCCAAATATCAGATAAATATACAATGATTAAATAAATCTCAATTTCATTTGAGTCAATCGTCTTCCGGGATCGTAATACTTATTAGAAAAGAGCAAAATTTGGCAGCCCGCTCTTAACATAAACTTATCGCCGCCCTAGTGCTTGAATGGCCAATTGACCAATTTTAAGAAAATAGACTTTTTATTTCAAACTAATAGTAACCCTGATTACGCACTTTACCATATGATAATGCATATGAGTAATACTTTATTTTGTTAAACAGTTGCCTTTATATATATATATCCCGCCATGGCTATTTTGTTGTTTCATTACACTGTGACTGCATCGAAAAGAAGAAAATCGACGAAATTGACGAAAAGTTCGATTTGTCGTTTGATTCGTCGTTCGAGCGAATTAGCCGTTCCAGCGAATTCGCCGTTCGAGCGAATTCGCCGTTTGAGCGAATTTGAGCGAATTCGCCGTTCGAGCGAATTTGAGCGAATTCGCCGTTCGAGTGAATTCGCTCGAATTCGCCGTTCGAGCGAATTCGCCGTTCGAGCGAATTCGAGCGAATTCGCCGTTCGAGCGAATTTGAGCGAATTCGCCATTCGAGCGAATTTGAGCGAATTCGCCGTTCGAGCGAATTTGAGCGAATTCGCCGTTCGAGCGAATTTGAGCGAATTCGCCGTTCGAGCGAATTCGAGCGAATTCGCCGTTCGAGCGAATTCGCCGTTCGAGCGAATTCGCCGTTCGAGCGAATTTGAGCGAATTCGCCGTTCGAGCGAATTCGCCGTTCGAGCGAATTCGCCGTTCGAGCGAATTTGAGCGAATTCGCTGTTCTAGCGAATTCACGCAATGGAACGTTTAAAATTATTGTATTAAAACGGCTATTGTAATCTATGGATATTACTTGCCATTCCGCGAGTCCTTTTTCCTCAGTTTCTGTACAGCACCTTCGGAACCAGCTTTTTGGTAGTACATAATATAATATTATGTTTGGAATCCTTCAGAAAACTGGCCAAGTGCGTATCGGGCCACGCACAATATTCCGTTGTAACACTAGTTTTTGATCATTTTTGTACGGTCAATGAATTTACATTTATAAAACGAATTTTACACTACTAACAAGTAACAACATCATATTAGTAGCATTCAAAGGAATCTTATCGAAAAATTCCTTTATATAGTTACTTTTCCGAATACATTTTGTTTGGGTGACCGACTATTACTAAAAAAATAACTTATTAAGTCTTCTTAGCCGTGATAGTTTTCCTTTTAAATTCAGCATATTTCCTATTCCCGTAAATTTTTTCACATTAACAGAAGCAAATCCTTTTAAATTCAGCATATTTCCTACTCCCGTGAATTTTTTCACATTTACAGAAGCAACCGTTTAGGTGGTAGAATGGGATGGACTCGTTGTTCAACTCGTTGTTCTAAGTAGAACAACAAAAAGAGTTAAAACGGCAATCTAACCCGTGCCTGGGCCCTTACTCGCACAATGATCTTGGCTTTTCGAACATTAAATAACATATTTATGCAGTTCATATTACTTTACTGTAGTGATAATTTAACGTAGTTTCGTTTAACTAAACTCTACCACTAATAGAACGTTCTATATTTTATAAATAATGACGAAAACTAGTACCGTCCGATTAGAGCCCCGAAAGGGTTTCGTCACAGACAGGTGACAACCCGTATCGGGCGGCCCCACAGACGCCTCCTCTGAGTTTTAATGGCCGATATTAGAATGTTCGCATAACATGGAATAGCCGGAATCATTTTGTTGTTGGATTACAAGAAAGGAGGCATTGAGACAAAGAGACTTAAAAATAATTTATTACTTTTGTATAAAAAAAAAATATATATATATATATATATATTTTTTTATAATATATATATATATATATATATATATATATATATATATATATATATATATATATATATATATATATATATATTTATGGATGGAAAAAAAAATAAATAAATATATATATATATATATATATATTTTTTTTTTTCCATCCATAAATATATATATTCGTCGAGTGAGTGAGTTTACCGGAGGCCCAATCAAAAAAAAAAATCCATATATATATATATATATATATATATATATGGATTTTTTTTTTGATTGGGCCTCCGGTAAACTCACTCACTCGACGAAACACATCGCAAGCGCTGTTTCACGCCGGTTTTCTGTGAGAGCGTGGTATTTCTCCGGTCGAGCCGGCCCATTCGTGCCGAAGCATGGCTCTCCCGCGTGCGTGATATTTGTGACTGAAATAGAAGTAGTTGGCTGTGCAATAAAAGAGGCATTGATTTTGGGTTACATTTTGGGTTACAAACGCTTGCACAACGCATCCAAGTACTAGATGAAAAAGGTCTTATCCATACTAATCTTACACTCACTTAAGAAAATTTTCGCATTTTTGCAAGTTTTCTTTTCATGTTTCTACTCAGTTTTCCTTTAATTCATGTAATTTGGAGGATTTTATTTTGTACTTTGTTTATTATAATTATAAGAAAATCAAACTTCTGTGGATAAAAGTTACTACTTATTTCGTAAATTACATTAGTATCAAGGTAGGATTTTTCATGAACAAAAGAGATATCTTTTTGTGTAAAGTCCTACATATCATTTACTGAACCTACAATATTGATACTCTTGTACCACCCAGATAATAACCTTAATTTATTGTTTATATAATATTGTAATGCCTAGAGTATGAAATGACTTTAAGATATCATGTAATACACAGCCTACTTGAAGCTGTTTGAGAGGCAGCCTCCATTTTTGTCCTGTACTTAAATCGTTGATTTTATAAAATATTTGTATGACAGTCATGACTTGAGTGATATTATTTTGTAAATAGTACTATAAAGTTATAAATAAATACTCTTAGCTCGCTAAATAGTGGTTTATTATTAAAATATGACCCAAAATCTACTGAACATTTTGGTACCCAGTAATTATACCAGCTGTATAACATTATTACTGACAAATATATTATAAAAGTACTATTTTCAGGGTAGAAAATTTAATTTAAAAAAGATTTAGATCCTTTTATGGGCTCCTGCAAGACCAAGGAACAAGAAATTGCAGTTTTAGTGTATGCTGGTCGTGTAGAAACGTCGGTATGTGGCGAAACCCCTTCAGGGCGCCACAGACATGACAAATCTGCCATTTTGCATGCCACTGTCGAGTGGATAAGTTACGCAATACGCAGGTATGCAACGAACAACTCGTGCGCGTGCGTCACCGCTCGCTTGTGAGTCCCTACTGATTTGCCACCCGCGGGTGGTACATACAGTTCAATGCCTATTCGCGCGGGTGGGACAGGCCTGCCGATAGGTTATTAATCATATCGAAACCAAAAATAAAATTTTTCGTATAAAATATAAGCCATGGAGGTATCAAAGTATGTAGGTATGAACTATAATATTATTATAACAGCTACTTCTCTCATAGTAATCTATACTTCCATACTAATATTATAAAATGCGAAAGTATCTGTCTGTCTGTCTGTCACGCTTTCACGCCAAAACAACTGAGCCGATTGTAATGAAATTTTGTACACAGATAGTCTAGAGCCTGAGAAAGGACATAATCTACTTTTTAACTGGAAAAGGGGGTTGGAAGGGGGGTAACGGGGGACAGGTCAAAGGTTATACAAAGCTTTGGGAATTGTGTTTATTAGATGGATTCTGAGGAAAATTTGCAGTAATGTAGGCTTCATTTTATCCCGATTCCCGGCATTGCCACGGAAACGGGAAACACCATGCGAAACTGAAGTCCACGGCGGACGGAGTCACGGGCAACAGCTAGTATTTTATATGTGTATATTGTGTTAATTTGCTTCCTTACTCGGGGTTCCCTACGCAAATGGCAATAAAATCGGCCGACGTTTGTTGTTGCTGTAGCGCACTGCGCAACAGAAATGCACAATTTGTGTGTGAAAGCCTATCTTCCCCTAGACTTTTAGAACAGTCGGGCATGATCAATTCCCAAGAATCCCAATCCTTAGGAGTCCCTTACCTAAGAAACTCGAGTCCAATTCAGGATAGTTCAAATTTAAACTCTCAATGTTACAATTTTATGTACGAGTACATACCTTAAACAAATAAAAAGCTTTTCGGAACTGCTAATGATTGATGTGCCTTTTCTTTTTGGTTTAATGTCGTTATCTATTAAACTTAGAACAAAATAAAATTGCTAGTGGCTTAATCTGCAATACATTCTAAATGTTTCCTCATTACACATTAAGTGACGTGCAATGAGTATATTGTAGCATCCCTCTTCGACCCGCGACGTAAAAATAGGGTCAACCTTTCTCCTCTTTTCCGGAAATGATAAAAAATATAAAATAATTTCGTCATCCTCTTCATCTGCCAACAGTTTTTGGATCATTTCTTCCCTTAATACTAAATTCCCTGCAATAATATTGTAAAATAATTCACAATTATTGTTTTGTTTACACTCGTAGTTATGGTGGAAAAAAGGGCAAAGCTTCTGTCTGCGCACAATATCACAAAATTGTAGATCGCAACATAGTTTGAAATGCTACCTAGTTACGTAGTTAATAATGTTGCATTTTGTTCAAATGTACTTATTTACGCGGCGCACTTGCATGCCGCGGGTCTCTGCGGCAAGCGACGCTGGCCACGTGGTTATTATAATACTACTTAGTGACTTGGACAAAAATGATAGCTATAATCATGTTAATAAAGTATCATTTTAATTAAATTTTTGTCGGTCGCGGCTACGCGGTCGCGGACATTGGTAAGCTATTTGCTGCTCCGCAGCAAGCGACCGGTCGCTTACGCGTGACGCTATACGCTTGCCTCGCAGATCCGAATGGTACCTTTAGACATAATTTGATATATGGATCAGTTCACTGCATTGCAACGTGACGAGGTATTGCGGTTCGATCACTTTTAAAAGGAACTACGGTACCTATTCAATCTTCAATTCCACATATATTCAAATTTTGAATGTCCTCTTTAAAAATGTATTGCATCACCACGAGGCGGACGACCGCTGTTAATTTAACCTAACTTAAAATAATTAAGATGTTAATTTTTGAAGTTAAACTGTAGGTCTAATAATCTTAATTTACTATCGACACTAATATTATAAGTGCGAAAGTGTGTCTGTTGCCCGTCTGACTGTCTGCCTGTTACCTCTTCACGCCTAAACCGCACAACTGAGTTGGCTGGGTATGGATATACTTCGAGTCCCGGGAAAGGACAAAGGATACTTTTCATCCCGGAAAAATGTACGGTTTCTGCGTGATAAACGGATTCTGGCGCAACGGAGTTGCGGGTACTAACTATTAATTTAATATTTATAAATACCTTTGCTCTCAACTTTACCTGTATATATACTGTGTCTTAGTCATGAGAGCCGCGCTCTAAGGGCTCCTACACAAAATCGCATCGCAAATATCCGCGACAAAATTCATTAAAAAATTATATTACGATGCGATGCGATGTGAATTCGCAGTTATGTGTGGGAGCCCTAAACCACTGGACCACGGACGCGCTAGTGTGTTTAGTGTGCGGTGTGCGTGCTATTTCAGTCGACCTTTAACTGGAACAATAATAACTCGATAAACATACTTTATTAGAAACACAGGTAAAGTATCGCTGACCTACAAATATTATCATAACATATGTATATGGTAAGTATTACAATGTGGACTTTTGTAATACATAATAGAGTATGGTTGCAAGACCGAGAAATTCATCCAAGAATTTAAATCACGAAATCTCATTTCCAGGCACAGGTATTGTGAGACCATCACTTTAAAAGAAACAAACGCTTAATCAGGGTGTAACACAACAAAGTGAGAATACTTTTTTCCATTTTTTTAGGGTTCCGTACCCAAAGGGTAAAAACGGGACCCTATTCATGAGACTTCGATGTCTGTTTGTCCGTCTGTCTGTCTCCAGGCTGTATCTCAAGAACCGCTATAGCTAGAGTTCTGAAATTTTCACAGATTGTGTATTCCCGGTGCCGCTATAACAACAAATACTAAAATAAAAATAAAACTATAACAACAAATACTAAAATTTAAGGGGGGCTCCCATACAGCAAACGCGATTTTTTTGGCCTTTTTTCTCGTAATCAATAATGATAAGAGGTAGGCACTTGGAACTTTCACGAAGGCCTTAAATGTAATTGTACTTTAATAATTAATAATAATATTTAAATAATATAAAAAATTAAGGGGAGCTCCCGTACAAAAAACACAATTTTTGGCCTATTTTTGCTCTATAATGGTACGGAACCCTTCGTGCGCGAGTTCGACTCGCACTTGGCCGATTGTTATTATCACATTTACAATTCATTTAAGAACAATTGAGCATATTACCTAAAAACAAATCATTTCATTAGCTGTACACTTTATAGGAACATTGGCAGCCGTACTAGTAATAACTGTGTCACAGGTATAATTTACTACACAGTCCACAAAACGACGAATGCCAATATGGTCTTTAGAGTGTGAATGTGTACCTTATGAGTTATATAGAGTTCACTATGAAAGTAGCAGCGCTGAAAGAGCATATTTTTAGGATTTGAATGGGCAAATACCTCAGCGTCATGAGTTTACCCATACAAACGTTAAAAAAAAAAAATGGGTGCGTGTACTTATGTACGCGCGTGAGAAGTTATACTTAATATTAAAAATTAATATTATAATTTGATGTTCAATTTTAATTTTTATCACAAACTTTTTATTAAATGTTTTATTAAATTTATTTCTTTATTTTGTGAATATTAAATAACCAATAATAAGTATTTAACATTAATAATTTAATAATATTTAGTGTTAATTATATTAAATAAAAGTATTTTAATTTATATCAATAAATAATACATACGGATAGTTAACCTCAATTATATTGGAGCACTTGAAAAAGTATATAAGCACAATTTTTTTCACTAATATTCACAAATAGTAAGTAATATCAATCAAAATATTCAATTTAAATCACTACTGAATATAATTTATTAGCACATATATAATTCGCACTTGTATGAAACTCAAACACGTGTTGTGAATGTATAAACTAGAGACATGTTGATAAATATTATAAATATGAAAACAGTGATCAGAGGTGACGAGCGTACCAACATGCGCGACTAATATCGAGGTTCAATTCCTATTTTGTTGGTAGCTTTTTTTTCGAGACTTAATGAGCGGTTAAGCAGACGGCTTCATACTGTTAATTTTGTGTCACAGGTGCGCGCGCATCTTAAAATTTCACTCTCATCATTTTTTCATAACGCGCCTAAAGAAGTATAACTTCAAAAGGTTACTTTTTCAGTGTTGCTACTTTCATAGTTAACTCTATACTCATACATGCCCTAAAGTATCACTTTGTGTTGTTACAACTTGTATAACTAATAATTGGTCAATGCTCAAACTCTCAATTTTGTGACAAACGTTCATACTTTTAATAACTTGTGGCCTATTGATTTAATTTTATGATGAATAATTAATAATTGTACAGTTGTGCATAGCACATAATATCAGTGACAACTTCGGTCACAGATTAGATACTAAATAGTTACTACGTAATAGCTACGGTTCTTCACTTTCCTGTATATGGAAAGTAAATGTATGCTGTGTGCTCTACGAATAATAAAAACTATATGTGCTGGAATAAAAGCTTTTTGACAAATTAACATACTTAAAATAGCAATTCATATAATATTGTATACTTACTGCAATTATTTTACTGTTGTGGTTAAGTATTAATTATTTCCCCCAACTCTGTTAATTTGATTTGATATTAAATAATTATAAGTTATAACTCCCAGACAGGTTTCGGTAACGGTGGCCGGTTTCATTCAAAACCAGGCCAGTTACGCAGGAGTAATTTTATAGTGCCTAAGTGTGTGCGCAGTACACAAGAGCACTCACTATTCCTTTACTCTCATAACCCAGTGGGACGGAAGACCGACACGACTGGCGAGAGATCAGGCGCAGGACCGAATTTTTACATGCCCATCCGACGCATGGATCATCTTACTTGTCAGACAATCAGGTGATCAGCCTGCATTGTTCTAGCCAAACTTGGAAATAACTTGTTTCCAACGCGGGAATCGAACCCATGACCTCCGAGTCAAGAGCTGCGCTCTAAACCACTGGACCACGGAGGCGTTCATTCGATATTAATACAGTTTCGGTTCCTGTTCGTTCCAGTTGACCAGTTGTCTATTTCGTATCAAACTAATATCGTCATGAATTGTTTTTTTAAGTATATAAGAATACTTCTTAACGTTTGATCCAAGGAAAGTGGAATCAGAATGGATCAAACCAGGACCGAAACTGCTTTAATGTCGCATTAACACAGTAGAATAAGGGAGCATGTGTAATCTGCTCTGTGATTGCGGAGCAGCCACAGCTAATGTGTCCATTAGATGGTGTAATTAAATATGGGCATGCATTCGTCGTTTAGTGGAGTGTGTATAGTAAATTATACCTATGTAATGTCTAAATATAATCTAAATGACGCCCGCAACTCCGATGCGCCGGAATTCGATTATCGCGCGGAAGTATCTTAAGTCCTTTCCCTGAACTCAAAATATCTTTATACCAAATTTCAGCAAAATCGGTTCAGCCGTGGAAGTGATACGAAGTTCACTTGGTCATCTTGTTAATAAAGCACTTTAAAATTCTCAATTCTCATCTATTTATAGTATGATTATTATGACTAGACGTTCCGCGCGGCTTCGCGTAAATTAGATATTTCACAGACAAATATTAGTTCACATAAAATAGCCTATGATCCTTCAAGTGGTCTTCTTCTTATCTGTGCCAAATAACATAAAAATTGCTCCAGTAGTTCGTGAGATAAGCCCTTTCAAATAATTTCCCCCGTTTTTCCACATTTTCCTAAAATATACCCTATAGGCTACAGCCTTCCTCGATAAATGGACTATCTAACACTGAAATAATTTTTCAAATTGGACCAGTAGTTGTTGTTCCAGAAGTTAGCGCGTTCAAACAAACAAACTCTTCCGCTTTATAATATTATAATAGTATAGATTACAAGAATTATCCTCCTCCAGTCAGGTACTCCACTATACAGAGTTTGACGAGAATTTAATCAAATGAAGTGATTTGAAACACCGCATGTGGGAAATTCGGCCGCTTATCGATTTCGTTGGAAGAACAAAGTGGTGCCTAGTAGGTAATTAACTAATTACATAAGTGATTCCATTATTTAGATGTAAAAGAGCTTCTCAGCACGAAATTCTAGTAATTATAGTCCGTGCAATCCACGAAGACGCGTAACACCATTTTTTGGGTGAGCATCTTTCCCTTTGACTGTGTCGCTTTTTCTTAATTGGTCTATTTATTGTAGTGTGCGCGTGCACTCTTATGTAAATAGTGTGTACCGATAACACTCAAACATTGGCGAAAGCTTGCACACATATACTATAAAAGATTAGGAGGAATAGTAAGGCGCATCTTCGTGGATTGCATGGACTATAAAATCTGGTGTAAACACAAGTAAGGCAAATACATTTTGTAAAGAAAACAAGTACATGTATTATAACAACCTTGCCCTATAACTATCTAAATAGTTTAGTAAGGAAAGGAGTTGCATATTTTGTTAAAAATATACAAAAATATTAACACGTAACGATCTTCCCTAATAGTTGCGTGTGTACGGTGAATTATACGGCTATTGCTGAACCAAAGATTTCCTTTGGTAGGATTGGTCCTTATGGCTCAAGGATGGATTTAAGATGTGGAGCCACCGCGATTTTTGATGTTAATTTTTTTTATTTTAGCAGCTTCTGCTCTGGAGGAAAATAGAGTCTCAATCTGTATAGAGGCATTAATTATGGTACTATTCCAAGTTCGGTACCATATTCGGATGACTTAAGAATGCTTAATTCATTTTGAGGGCTCATATTTGCACGATAAAGATGTTAAACAACGTAAAAAGAAGAAGAAGAAGCATTATTTAAACGCGCTAATCTTAGTATGAGTCAGTAATTACTGGTCTGATTTGAAAAATTCTTTCAGCGTTAGATAGCCCATTTATCAAGGAAGGCTATAGGCTATATTTTATTATGCTAAGACTAATATAAGCGAAGAAATAGAGGAAAATGTGGAAAAAACGGGGGAAATTATTTGAAAGGGCTTATTTCATGAACTACTGGAGTATTTTTTCTGTTATTTAGCACAGATAAAAAGTAGGAACGTGAAGGATCATAGGCTAGTTATTGTGGACTAATTTGTCTATGAAATATCTAATTTACGCGGGCGAAGCAGCGCGGAACGTATAGTAATATTATAAAGCTGAAGAGTTTGTTTGTTTGAACGCGCTAATCTCAGGAGCTACTCATCCGATTTGAAAGAATCTTTCAAAGTTTGATAGCCTATTTATCGAGAAAGGCTATAGCCTATATTTTATCACGCTAAGATTAATAGGAGCAAAGATACAGAGGAAAATGTGAAAATAAAGCTGAAGAGTTTGTTTGTTAGTTTGTTTATTTGAACGCGCTAATCTCAAGAACTACTGGCCCGATTTGAAAAAATCTTTCAGTGTTTAATAGCCTATTTATCGAGGAAGGCTATAAGCTATATTTTATCACGCTAAGACTAATAAGAGCAAAGATACAGAGGAAAATGTAAAAAAACGGGGAAAATTATTTGAAAGGGCTTATATCTCACAGACTACTGGAACAATTTTTATGTTATTTGACACGAATATATAGTAGACTACGTGAGACATGGTTTATTAATTTGTGAAAAATATACGGTTTCCGTGAAATTTCAGATTTACGCAGACGAAGCCGCGCGGAACGTCTAGTATTATTAATATGTTTATTGCTCCATTCATTACCATGTCTTTGGAATGCAGAATGATGCGGCTATCAGCCTCCATATATTAATTAAGCCCTGTCAACAGCGTTTTCGTTGGTTCATCAATATTCATATTCAAAAAAATTCATATATTCTAAATTTTTTATTTTATTTTTACTTGCTTTTATGTAAATATTATTCCAAAATTGGCATTTAAACATTCGATTCAATCGAAAATGATACCAAACTCGACTATATACCTAAATCCCACGCAGTTGTTGACCTCATACCTTGTAAAAGCTATATAATATTCCAAAGAAAGAAAATAAGTTGAAAAAATATATAATTTAGATTTAAAATAATTAATATTTTTGTATGTAGATGAGCATACCTCCAAATGTGCTTGTTGTGTGCCTCGCCAGGTAAATGGCGTTCCTATTTTTCTTTGGTTTTGAATAGGAAGTTTAAAATTACTTTTTTGGCTTAACAAAGCCTTCTATTTCTTAATGCGTATAACTTTTTAGCTCTTACTTTATTAAATTTTCTGAAAATGTAGCACAAACTTTTCACTGATATTTCGAAGAAAAATCTGTATTTTATTTCTTTTGTAATCTGTATTTTAATTATATTTGCTAAAACATACTTAAAGGAAAAAAATACAAATTAGTTTAAGAACTGATATTTTTGTATTCAGGTAAGCATTTTCCAAACATAGGTCGCAGCATGCGTCTTTAGTATGTACGTGAGATTTGTAGCACCCAAATTTTTTCTGGCTTTAAGTAGGAAGTTTAAATATATTTCAAAGACTAGAAAAAGTCTTTCATTTGTCGATGCATTTAATGTTTTAGCTCTCACTTAAATATATTCTTAACAAATATAGAAAAATGTTTTCGGTCTATTTTACACATTTTTGGAGATATTTAAACGTTTTTAAGTACTTAAAAGTTATCATTTCTCTAAAAATTAAATACACACAACAAGTAAGTTTAACACACTTTTCGTTACAACCCTTAATTCCACCCAAACCCCATGATCTTTCTTGGTTACGACGAGCGTTAATCTCTAGAAACTTTGCAAGAACCTTATAGCTGTATTAGCTTAGCAAACCAAACTTTCTTTTTTAAAAATTGTGTATTTTGTTAATTTTCAACGAAAACAATCAGATAAGAGTCATTAAATAACAGGAACAAGAAAAAATTTTTTTGCTGGACCGGTTTTATATGGTGAAATATTAATTTTTAAGTAAGTAACTAAAAAATTAAAAGCACAAAAAATTTTTTGGTAAACTTTGCAAGTTATAGTGTAAAAAAGAAAATGACACCTCAAAAACAAAAATCCATTCACTATTACAATTTTCGGAGGTTAAAACCTCTGGCGACTGCACTAAAAGGAAATCTTTGGTTCAGCAAAAGCCGTATTCCTCGTTTTTTTGTCTTGTACGCACACGACTACTATGATAACAATACGAATTGTATTTCGAACACGCTTGGCACTTTAAAAATTTCCCGCGTAATTAATTTTAACGAAACCGGCCAGAGGCCACCAACTCTGAAATCGCCGAGCTACATGCACATATAAAATTCTGAATTCAGTATGTACCTACTACATAAATTATAGTCATCGAAAGTCATAAACTCATAACTTAATCTACGTTCTATAATAGCACCTATCGCTATTTGTACCTATATAGCTTGTTATTTTTGGCTGCAAAATATCTAGCAATAAATCAAAACTAGCCAAATATACGTCTGCTTTTGGACAATATCCTGCTTATATGTACTTCCTGTGTTGGGAAGATGAATCGAGATAATCTAACGCTTGCCTTATACGTGTCACGTGTGTATACAACGAAGATATTATCATCGCTAAATTATTATTAACTACGAATTGCGTATTGATGCTTTAAAATAAATCGAGTGACAAAAAAAAAAAGAGTTGATGCATAAAAAATAGAGACAAACGTCACCTTTAGCGCTATATTATGTCACTTAGCGTTATGTAGACCCTGTATCTAATTTTTGATAATGTATAATGTTTGATTTAAAAATTATTGAATGCTATTTCATTTCATTGACGACAATTACATGCCTTGGGAAAAGGGTGGCCCCATACAGTACTATAAGTCATAATATTATTGTTATATTTTTTTGGAAAAGAGAAAGGAGGACGGGCAAAAAATTGCTAAAACACGGTTAGCTGTAAATACGTACGAGTACTGCAGTTGCAGTCTTAGGAATAGCAGCTTATAATGCAAGAAGTCCGCCAAAAGCCACAGAATAGTTTTGATTGATGTACGTTGGCTTATTATTGAACTTTGAAATGCTAATCTAAGCATAGTCCTAAAGTAGCACCATATGAGACTCTAGCTCTATGTCAAGTACATAAGTATAAATAAAATCTTATCCAAGACTAACACATCTCTACAAAAATGCGTTGTGAGGATGCGTACAAGCCTTGTAGTCTTGGGTACGCTATTTATTGTACAAGCGATGCTAGAATTACTGAAGTAGCAAGTATCGTGGCTGTTACAGCATTTAAAACATTCAATTGGTCCCATACTCTCATAAATGATAATTAATCCTGATAAAGTCTTGTATGTTGCGTTTTTAAAATCTTGAATAAACGCATTATGGATTTAAAAAAAATGGAGACAACTAAAGCGATGTGGTGGATTCAGAAAAAAAGTTACGGCTAAATATAAAAATTTGCACAAAACGACAAGTACAAACATTATAAACCAAGAAAAATGCAGTGAATAATCTAGTGGTTCCGTACATTTTCTAGAACAGTAGGAATGTCTCTCATACTGTTAATGAATATTTTTAAATTTACTGTAGATAGAAGTAATGCTGCAATGTTACTTAAGGTTTATTAATCAAATATTAATAAAGTATTAATTGTATATTATTTTTAAAGTTTTTTTTATAATATGGCAACAACAATAATTTTAAGCATAAGTAGTGTTCGCAAGGTCTTCATTGTCTATCTGAAACAAATAATCCATTAAAATTATGAACTTATGACAAAGTCAGACTAGTAACCTAAGGTAATATTTATTTTAATCTTAAACGGTTTTTTGATAACCTTTGCAAGGAACCCCAATTTAACATGGTTTCAAACTGTCAAACTCTAAATCGGAGCATAAGTCTTACAATAGCATAATGTCGGACTTTACATCTTATAATAGTTTTGTATCAGTTTGTTTATAAAAAAATATATTTAATTAAAATTAAAAGTAAAAATAACAAGGGGGCATTGAAAATACACCATATAAACACATATATATCAACGAAAAACTTAGCTTCGCACATAAAGCTGGTCGCATGAGGTCGCAGTCAGTCCAAATCATATTTTATTTTAATGGCGTGATGCCATGTTTGTATTAGTCTATTAGATATTTATAATTTATTGGAAATTGATAAACACACTGAGTTTTGATTAGCAAATGTTTTTTAGTCTCATAACGATTCTAGTTTAGCAGTACTGAAGATATGTAGCACGTTACAGTGCGTTTTGAAGATCAAATTAAGAGTAATTAACATTTTCCCTGACCAGTACAAAAAAATTCAAAACCAAAGATCCTGAATTTTGTGCCCAAACGCGGTATTAAAGTAGTCTATGTGACTGTTCTAAGTCTATTCATCAATCTTCAAGTCTTCACGAAAACGCAAATATGACTTAATCAGAACCAAATTTTGCTAGTTGGGTGCTGTTCCGTAAGTTTAGCAGCGGCGCTGGGCACACTGCTGGGCCACTCCTGTGTTAGGTTAGGATAGCTCTTTTTTATATCTGGAATAAACGATTTTACATTGATTTCTTTTTTCCCACAGTGATATGAGGCTGGCCCCGAGTTTTGACATTCAGAAAGGATTTCGTAACTCTGAAAAAAATACTTGATTTGATTTGAATGCAATTTGACTAAGTACCCTGAGACCTACGAATAATAAAAACTAGTTTTTATTATTCGTAGCCTGAGACGCTATATTTACGAGACGGTATAACTCGAACACTTATAGTATAATAAATACAGTTGTTTCGGTTTCCGAACTTTGTATGAGGTAATTAAAGGAAACTTCATTGCGCGAATGCAGTGTAAATTGGAAGCTATGCTTAAACTAACCCGGTTAGAGAACCGCAACTAGGTTGATTTGTTGCTAACGTAACTTAGCTTTGGTAACGTTGCACACGAAATAAGGTGAGCAGTATAATTATTGTGGCTCGTACTACACCATTATTATTCGGGGAGAATAATAAAGAAGAAGAAGAATAAAACGCATGATACTTAGGATAGGATACAACACGTGTGTTTGGCTTTGGAAGAAGCTTTGTCTTCCTACAACGTAAAGGTTGTATTTTATGAAAATTGTTGAGAATAAACACAATATATAATAATTATTCTTATTTATTTCAGGTTCAAAACCAATATTACATTCAGACACGTCGTTTCTCACACATTTTTCTTGTGTTTCCCATTTTGTTCTAATAGTAACTTTTTCGGCAATTGACATTAATAAATAAATCCTCTAAAATATCTATTGTGCCAATTTGTAACAAAAATACTAGACGACCCGATGAACTTCGTATCACTTTATACTATCAAATAAAAGACAATAATATAATTAATTTGCAATCAAATCATACCTAATATTGTGATAAATTGAGATGTAAGCTATACTATCTTTCAAGTTGAATCAAATTGCACACGGTGCACAAATCAAATTTTGAATCTGAGTTTATAAAAGGTGGATGGGCTGCCTAACATAAGTTGGTAGGGTTAGGTCAAGTCATTTATATTTTATCGTCATTTTTTGGTTGAGAGATTGACATGACCCGACCGAACAATGAACTGAAACAATTTCTCTGATAGTGTGTACTGTACCTAAGTAATAAGTACGTGTATATATTTTTCAATTAGCTGATGAATCCATGAAAAAGTAAGTGCGTCGAAAATTAAAATTCTTAGATTAGAAAATTTTAAGAGTTAAGTATAAACATTCTATTTTTAAAACCATTCATATGCAGAAGTATTTGAAGGTCAGCCGCAGTGTCTTGAAGTACAGTCGGTCTTGTTTATGAGGTGTTTTCACGTGGATATAAAAATTCTGTCATATTTAAATGTGCCAGTTTAAATATCAGGAAATTATATTATTGCCTGCTTAAAGTAGTATTGTATGGTTAAATAGTAGATTACGGTATTAACGAACATCTATTTTTTTGTTTATTTTGAACTAAAAAGTTTCAATGAATAGTACCCTGATTGTACTATTTTAATTCACGATAGTGCAGCCATATTTCTAGTTCGATTTAATCGGTTTCTCATAAAAAATCAAACGAAGAACATCCACAATTTGAGTGATTAAGCGTTTTGCAGTTCGAAAGGAAACTTTATACCGCGTCAATGTTGTAAGTATTATACTAAAATCTAAATGAATCAGGGTATATTTTCTATTATTTCACGGTCGACACGGAGCAAAAGAGGAAAATTTCTCCTAAACATGTAAATGTAATATGGCGCCTTTTCTACGCATGACAAACAATTTCGCCTCTGTTCTTGCTGTCGCCTCGTCTTTATGTAACACGTAAAATATATAAACACCTCCTAAGAGTTGCTTTTATGTCGAATTTAATCGCGTGAATCCTGTAAAGCTGTAGTAATTAACATTGCAAATGTAAGGCTGGATTATAAGCGTCCGCGCGAACTAGCGGTTTGGCCTCTACTTTGCGAGATCTGCACTACACATGTACAAATAGCATGTTACGATTTATTTAAATAGCGGTGCGGTCGCGCTGTTATTTACATACAATTGCTTGTGATCTCGCGGTATAGCCGCGCGTTTGAGCGGACGCATATTATAAAACGAGCCTAAGTTGTGTCCAGATGATTATGAAAATGTTTTTTTTTTTAATTATTATGCCCAAATCTTTATTAAATTAGGTAATCATTAATGTCTCCGTGTGCGGATTTGTCACAGAAATACGGACTAATCGAGCTATCTCTGATTCTAATCTTCGATTAAAGGCTATGTCACATGCTGACTCAAGCGAAAGTAACTGCCGCATTCAGAGACGAATATTAATTACTAATCATCATCATCATCATCATATCAGCCTATATTCGTCCACTGCTGGACATAGGCCTCTCTCAATGAACGCCAAGATGACCGATCTCCTGCTACTCCTAATACCTGTAATTAAGTGAAGATTTTGATGTAAGCCTCATACATTATCTGTCGAATTCTTCATTAAATTGAAGGTATTAGTCATCAAATGTCTCAGAGTACGGTCGAATGGCGGCTTGTGATCGAAGCAACATTCGAAGTATGAGAATCAGTCCCCTGGTATTTGAACGTAAATCGTCCGTCCGTGTCTTAGATAATTCCATCGTGATGTAGTCATGCTCAAGAGCGAGTTTATATATGTCGCAGGGAAAAGAGGATATCAGGGATTTCATGATATCCCTAGGGATATCACGAACTCCCGGTAGATGCGAATATTCTTGTTTGTTACGTCTTCTTACTGAAAATATCTAGTGATATGTCATTTCACAAAACTAAATCTAGTGAAACATCAGAAAAGCGGACAACGCCGAATAAAAATCAAGCCACGCATTTCTCTCGCTTGCTCTAGTATACACACGGGTACTTTGATAGGATCATCTAACATCTGAATCTGACAAGTAAGATGTTAGATGATCCATGCGTCGGATGGGCATGTAAAAAGTCGGTCCTGCGCCTGATCTCTCGCCGGTCATGTCAGTCTTCCGTCCCACCGGGTTATGCGAGTAAAGGAATATATAGATTGCTCTTGTGTACTGCGCACACACTTGGGCATTATAAAATTACTCTTGGCCTGGTTTCAATGAAACCGGCCACCGTCACCAAAACCAGAGTGGGAGTTATTATTATTACTTATTATCACACGTGTAATGCAACTATAGCAGATCTGAGGGGGCATCACCATATCTCTGAATCATACAGTTGAAAACAGCTGAGGGTTCTTCATCAGATACTTCAGACCTTTGATTTTTGTCGTCAAATGAAGCGGTTAGGCTCTTGTACAGGCACAGGTACTACAGGTACTCCAGCTCTTCGATTATCCTAGTTTTTACGGTTCCGTACCGAAAAAGTTAGTCTGTCTGTCTGTCTCCAGGCTAGACGAGCCACGCTCGAGCTCGAGCGACGCATTTGTTTCACTCCCACTAGTGCCCGTGTCACGTGTGGGAACTAGAGCGAGCGAGAGAAATGAGTGGCTCGATTTTTATTCGGCGGTATCCGCGTTTCTGACATTTCACTAGATTTAGTTTAATGAAATGACATATCACTAGATATTTTTAGCAAGAAGACATAACAAACAAGAATATTCGGCATCTACCGGGAGTTCGTGATATCCCTAGGGATATCGTGAAATCCCTGATATCCTCTTTTCCCTGCGACATATATATCGTGGACCATTGTCACGACAATACTCGTATTGTTCACATTCAACATTGTGTCCATAATGAAACTTTTTCTAGACTTTGTGATATCTTAGGATAGATCTTTTGTACAAGTAAGATAATTAGTTCAGTTTTTACTTTAATTTTGTGGTCGTCGTATGTAAATTAAAACTGCTCCATTTACCAATAATAAAATATGCATAAGATTTTAAAGTAATTTTTAATTTGTAATGAATTTGTAATGAATAAATAAATTTGTAATTTAAAGTAATGTTTAATTAAAATTTGTAGAAACAAAAAATAATACATGTTTACTTATATTAATATTAAACTCAATATTAATTTTATATAAGACATTTATTGTATATTTTTAGCCTAATTTTAAGCTCGTGATTATTCCTTTTAAGAAAATATTGATATTAGAAAAATACATTCTAATATCAAATTATAATGTATTCAAAAACAAAAGAATACAGTTTCTCGAACGTAGCTGCATGTTAACCTGGTTCTGTTATTGCACACGAGGCAAATGTCTTGTCTAGGGTTGCTAGATCGCGAAACTAAAATCCCGACAGACAATTTCTTCTTGTCGGACATTTGGGTAAATATTGTAAAACATTTAACCCCATATTATTTTGTGTTTTTGTTTTTTTCTGTAAATTTGTGTTTAGTTTAGTAGCGTTGTGAAGCCACTCATTGGCCTCTGTAGAATATCAGTGCAGCGGGCTTGCTTGCTGCGTTTGCTGAGCTGGGGCCAATTTTTGGCGTCACACAGCATTGTAGAAAATTAATTTTAATATTATAGTCGAACTGTACCGCTGACTTATATTACGACGTGTTGTGTGATGCTAAAAATAAATCCATTCTTATTCTTAAATTGTAGCAAGCCACCGTTTATTTCTTCCTGCAAAGTAAGTAATATGCTGACAACCCTGCTTGTGTAGCTTTACACAACTCCCTAAGGCTTCACGAGGTTTGCTATGAAGACGGTATTTGATTTCAAAGAACGTCTTTTGCATACAGTTGACAAATACGTTTGAGATAAATTACTACACATAAACTATATAAAACGTTTTTTCATATAGGTATAGTATCGACATTTTTCGTAATAAATTAATATTAGTCAATCCCCTATAGTAATGTGATCATAGGAGAAAATATCAGATATGATAGGCATCTCAACCCTTTAAAGACCAAAAACACATTTTAATAGATAATGACATAATAGTATAATAATTAATAACCTGATTGTTTTAAAAATGCCCAGAAAACAAAAATTAAAACCCTTTCAATTTTGAATCCAATGAAACCATTCTAGATTCGCCAGTAATACTACTCGTAGCTAGTAAAATCGCGATACTTTTTTCAGAAAGCTTTTCAACAAAGCCGTCAATTGCGAGCAGAAATCCGTTGCAGAGAGAAGGCCTGTAATTGCTTAGGAAATATTTACTTTGTTACAATTATTTGCAGAATGAGAGAATTTAAGGCCGTTTGTTCAAGCTCAATTGAATGTAACAAGTATTTACATTCAGAACTAGATTTCTTTATTTCTTATCTTACATTTAAATTAGTAAGTTTGGAAACCTATCCCCTGCAAATTATCTTAGAACTCTTAAAAACGTTGGTGTATTAATTATATTAATGTTAATTAATGTAAGGTAGAACTGACGTTTTACAAATGTGATTCTGACGCTTTACAAACGTCAGTTTTAAGGAAATTCTAGCTAATTTATAGAATGTTTTAATTCACTCATATCAGATGGGGAGATAGTTCTTTGGGGAAGGCCTAAGTTCAGCAAGTTGGCTACAAGTGTATACACAAAATATACACAAAAATACAAATAACAACATCTTTGGTCCATTTTATTCGTGCAAATCGTACAACAGGGGACTGAGCAATGTGCATTAGTAAAGTTTCAAACGTCCGTACGGTTATGCCGTAGAGACTAACCCGAGCCGCATTCAAAGTTTAATTACCGCTTGCACTTACTATATGCAAGGATTAATGTAAGCAGAGGTTTAATGCAACTATTTATATTAATAATTAATACATTTTTTTTGATTGAAATGATCATAACAATTAATAATAATTATGATCATTTCAATCAGCGGTTCTTAAACTTTTTTGGTGGCGGAACCCCTTTAAGAAGATACATTTTTGACGGACTCCCATAAGAAGAATGACGTGTTGTCTTTGAATGAATTCTCACAATGTTGGTGTAATGCAATGATATATTATATAAAAAACTCAAAGCAGATATGTTACTACCGCGCGCGTTGTGAAGCTTCAAATACGACCCAATTGGGTCGTCTTTTATTTAGTCTGTCTCTTTTAATGTAAATGGCATTTCGTATCTTTTGTTTCACTTATCTGTCAAATTTGTCGATGTTGTTCGGAACAGATTTAAACCGGAAAATAGTATGAACGTAACAGATCTGTATAAGTAGAATATCATTGGTGTAATGATTATTTCTAAAAACCATTTATGTATCGCTCGCGGAGCCCCTACAAGTATTTTTTTAATATAAAAGACATATTAACAAACACATTTTGATCTGAAAGGGCTCCCGCACGCAGGCCACCGGCCACAACCACAAAACGCCGCTACCAGCATATTTCCTGTAGTTTTCATACATTTTTGACGCCGGTGGCCACCTCACGCTACAACAATTCACTTTACGACCAATAGACTAGCTTGAAACGGCGTTTGTGGTTGTCGCGTGTGGCCCGTGCGCGGCGACACTAAGAGTAGTGTAAGAGGTATTTTTAAGCGGTGGGGAGTGGTTATGTTTTTCGAGTATATGTTTGCACAAAATACGTACTCGCTCTAGACTTTAGCTCTACATAAGTTATAAAACAAGGTGATAAGGTGATAATACTATAGGACGTGTACGAGTCCCATGTATAGAGTTCATTGTAGAAGTAGCAGCGCTGAAAGAGTAACTTTTTAGGGTTCCGTACCCAAAGGGTAAAAACGGGACCCTATTACTAAGACGATGTCTGTCTGTCCGTCTGTCTGTCAGCAGGCTGTAACTCGAGAATGGTAATAGCTAGAGAGTTGAAATTTTCACAGACTGTGTATATCTGTTGCCGCTATAACAACAAATACTAAAAACAAAATAAAATTAATATTTAAGGGTGGCTCCCATGCAACAAACGTCATTTTTTTGGCCTTTTTTGCTCTATATCACTAATTAATTTGCAGTAATTTGCAGTAATTAAGTAATTTGCAGTTGTCACTTTTTGTGATAGCTTATTTTCATACGTGACACATATAACTCCAGTATTACGTTACTACATAAATATATTTGTGAAGAAAATAAAAGCTTTCACATCACATTTAAACACTTGTTCTCGTGACTGTAGCGACACCTTTATGAAAGCCCGTTGATAAAGCTCTATTGAAAGCTTTAATCCAGTTCGTTCGTGAGTTGCATGCGCTTTTGCAATTATTGTGATTGTCGCACGATTGTACCATTAAAAGTCGTTTATAATTCAATAGTTGTAGTTGGCATCGTTAACAGTTGTGTGCTTTAGTAAATATTAGATGACACCCGCAACTTCGTAGGGCCAAAATTCGTTTATCGCGCGGGAACCGTACATTTTTCCTGGATAAAAAGTATCTTATGACCTTCCCCGGGACTCAAACTACCTTCATACCTCATCAAAATCTTTTCAGCGGTTTGGGCGTGATAAGGGAACAGGCAGACATACACTCTTTCGTATTTAAAATTGATACAACTGCAGCGACGGTAAACGGTGTTCATCAGATGCTGATGCTGTGCTCCTTTGCTTCCATTTTTTTTGTACAAAATATTTTTGTAATTTATTGTAGTCTCATAAAAAATCTGGAAAATGCTTTTGAAATAATATACTTTTCAGGTGCAGCTTTTGCACAGTTGAGCTTTGTAAAAGGCCACGAGCCAGCTTGAATCAAGCTTTTGTTTAAAGGCGTTGGTTGCGATTACAATGGGATAAAGGTTGCTTTGCTGTTAAAAATATTGTCAAATCAGAAACGTACCAGTTTTTGTACTATTAAAATATTTTAAAATTTCATTAGATTGGATATTATAACAAAACTAGCTGTCCCGGCAAACGTTGCTTTGCCATTATATAAAGTATTTCGCCCATATTATTTTATTGAAGTGACTAAATAAGTATGTCGCCATAGCAACGTCGATCGCTATCTCGTCGCACAAACAATGGTCGCCGTCAGTCTCAGGTTGTAATAATTTACTATTATGTAATCAACAAATGCACTTATCTATACTTATAAAATTACATGTCCTGACTGACTGACTGACTGACTGACTGACTGACTGATTCATCATCGCTGAGCAAAAACTGTTAAAGTTACAGCCACGAAATTTGGTGAGTAGGGTTGTTTTATTAAGTAGACACCCACTAAGGAAGGAATTTCGAAAAATTTACCCCGAAGGGGGTGAAATAGGGGTTGAAAGTTTGAATGAAAATCCGTCATTTCTTGAGTTAGAAACATGAAACTTTATTTTTGGGTTACTGATTAAAAATGAATGGATAAGTATTTAAGCGTTTTTGGAAATTCTACCCCCAAGGGGGTGAAATCGGGGTTGAAAGTTTGAATGAAAGTCCGTAATTTCTTGAGTAAGAAACAAGAAACTTTATTTTTGGGTTACTGATTAAAAATGAATGGATACGTATTTAAGCGTTTTTGGAAATTCTAACCCAAGGGGGTGAAATTGGGGTTGAAAGTTTGAATGAAATTCCGTTATTTCTTAAGTTAGAAACTTGAAATTTTATGTTAAGGCTACTGATTAAAATTGATTGGATACGTGCTTAAGCGTTTTTGGAAATTCTACCCCCAAAGGGGTGAAATAGGGGTTGAAAGTTTAAATGAAAGTCCGTCATTTCTTAAGTTAGGAACATGAAAGTTTATTTTTGGACTGCTGAATAAAAATGAATGGATAGGTATTTAAGCGTTTTTGGAAATTCTACCCCCAAGGGGGTGAAATCGGGGTTGAAAGTTTGAATGAAAGTCCGTCATTTCTTGAGTTAGAAACATGAAACTTTATTTTTGGGTTACTGATTAAAAATGAATGTATACGTATTTAAGCGTTTTTGGAAATTCTACCTCCAAAGGGGTGAAATTGGGGTTGAAAGTTTGAATGAAATTCCGTTATTTCTTAAGTTAGAAACTTGAAATTTTAGGTTTGGGCTACTGATTGAAAATGATTGAATACATGCTTAAGCGTTTTTGGAAATTCTACCTCCAAGGGGGTGAAATAGGGGTTGAAAGTTTAAATGAAAGTCCGTCATTTCTCAAGTTAGGAACATGAAAGTTTATTTTTGGACTGCTGATTAAAAATGAATGGATAGGTATTTAAGCGTTTTTGGAAATTCTACCCCCAAGGGGGTGAAATTAGGGTTGAAAGTTTGAATGAAAGTCCGTCATTTCTTGAGTTAGAAACATGAAACTTTATTTTTGTGCTACTGATTAAAAATGAATGGATACCTATTTAAGCGTTTCTGGTAATTCTACCCCCAAGGGGGTGAAATTGGGGTAGAAAGATTCAATGAAAGTCCATCATTTCTTGAGTTAGAAACATGAAAGTTTTTTGACGTTTGCGTTTGACGTTTGCTCAAATAGGGTCCCGTTTTTACCCTTTGTATAAGGAACCACAAAAAGGGGAAAGCTATCCATCTTTGTTATTATACTAGGTTAACGCGTACGAAGTCGCGGGCAACAGCTAGTCAATATATAAAGTACCCAGTAGCCGATTCTCAGACCTACTGAATATGCATATAAAATTTGGTAAAAATCAGTAAAGCCGTTTCGGAGGAGTTCGCGAACTAACATTGTGACACGAGAATTTTATATATAAGATTAACAAAAATGTAAAGAATGTATCTTTCAGCGATGCTACTTTCACAGTAAATTCTATACGAGGTAAACAAATATATTTAAAATTATCATACATGTACACTGTTATACAGGTACTTAATATTGTGTCAACATATTCTTTCACATAATTTTACATAAAATATGTATTATGCATATTATGTATAAAACAACAATGTTTTATGTTATCTTCTACAATCTACAATATACTTCAATCATAAATCAAAGCCACTCAACTCTGGTTAATTACAAGTTAATAATGAAAAATGCATGTGCACTTATTGTGTAGCTTGTTGAAGTTGATCATCCCTCAAAGTCAGTGCCGAGTACAGAATCACTTATGGCAGGGGTTCCCAATCTTTTCCAGCCTGCGGCGCAGTCACAATATAACAAGTCACGGCGCCCTACTTTACCTCAAAGACTTCTATTTAAACTGAGGTGTAAATAGAAGTCTTTGCTTTACCTATTACAAAAATATACACAAGTAAACATCTCTAATGATTGTAGTCATATATCATAGTTAGGTTAAGCAGGTAAATGGGGTAAATATTAAAAACAAATATTAAATCACCTGCCTTCTTTACATTTAAATAATAATATTATAATTTTATTTTTATTATATTTTATAATATTTGTGGACTTGGATAGGGATAGAGGATCGACTCACGGCGCGGTGCCCCTCTTGCATTTCCACGGCGCACCAGGGCGCTGCGGCACACAGCTTGGGAACCCCTGACCTATGGGACGATTTATGATGTCTCGAGTACTCAAGTAGCGAGCGCGGCTGTCCTTCGCAAGAAGTCAAGTTGCAGGAAGAAAAAGTTATATTTGTGTTTGCGTAGCATTTTTCTGCTATTTTAATCAAATACGGCTTAGGGATTCCGGTTTTGCTGTTTGATGGGACCCGGACTGAAAAAGGAAAAGGCCAGGTACTTTTAAGATATCCATATTAATATTATAAATGCGAAAGTGTGTCTGTCTGTCTGAATGTCTGTCTGTCAGCTGTCTGTTACTTCTTCACGCCCAAACCTCACCGACTTTGCTGTTTGGTATGAAGTCCCGGTAAAAGACATAAGATACCTTTTATCACGAAAAATGTTCGGTTCCCGGGCGATAAACGAATTTTGGCGCAAAGGAGTTGCGGGTGTCATCTACTAAGGTGTAAACGTTTTGTATAAACTACTTTGTACTTATGTTACTTAAAACATGACTCTTCTTTCGAATGGTAAAGAGATTATGGAAACCATGATGATAATATTATGTAAGCGGACGTACACAAGAAACTCAACTTGCGTATTAATTAGATCGCTACAATATAATCCGACCGCTTTGTCAACAGTCTCAACCAAGATTGCCTTCGTTTGTTGTTTCAAACCCTACCTATATTATGTAGCCGGAAGAATCGAATGCCGGAGGGCACAATTCTTGTAATTCGAATATTAATTTCCACTTTTCGAATTGAAGCATGATAGACTGAGAATTGTACCGAAATCTCTGATTACTCGCTACTAACAATTGAAATCACTTACTGATCAGTAAAGTTTTAAGAAAGAAATAACATATATATATATATATATATATATATATATATATATATATATATATATATATATATATATATATATATATATGTTATTTCTTTCTTAAAACTTTACTGATCAGTAAGTGATTTCAATAGTATAGTCAAATGTGTATTTTGTATTGACGCTCCCGCTTCGCAGTCGCGTGGTCGCGTAGGTTTGTTCAAACCTTAATAGGTATCTGGGTTATGGATATTATGAGGATCTGATTTTTTCCTGAAACTATCATTTTCATTATTTTCATCAAAAATATCATGCCAAACTTCTGCCATATCGGCCAATATTCTCGGCTCCAGCGAGCTGATGTTGGTGTAGCGTTGGCATCCAGTTTCTAACAGAAAGCAAATAAGAAGGTATATGTTATGGTAGTATATATAACTAAAATCTTATTACTTACAAAAAATTTTACTATTTTACTAAAAAAAAATATTAAATAAAATACTTTTGTGTAAAACAAACACGCATGTTAAAAAAGTTTACAGAGAACAAAATTGTTTATTTATATACGACTAATTTTTTTATTAATAATTTGTAGAACTAAATCGTATCTGCTCAAGCGATAAATGATTTGAAATTGTTTTTTACCGAACAGCGACTTATGTTAAAATAATAAGCTAGAAAATAAATATGTCTAATAACAGTCTCATTGTATAGTCTATGAATATAAAAGTAAAATAGGTTTTACATGAATTTATTTATAAGTTACTGATGGACTTATTTATATTTTTAAAGAACAATATCGTATGCGTTGCGTCGCTGCGCGCTCGGTGCGAGTTGCAAAGAACAAGCGCCTACATGTCATTACATGTTTGTTCGTGGGTATATATTTCTAATAAGATAGTGTTCGATTGATTATTCCAATAAATAAAAGAATATAAAATAAAAAAAAATATGGTGCCATATAGTTTTTAGTATGTAGAATCCAAAAACACAATAAAATACATTTCGTCTTATTTTTCCATAAGAATTTGTTCTTGGGACCCGTCGATATATACAGTTTTAAGAAAGAAATAACATAAATAACGCTTTACAATATACGAGTATATGTGTATATATACTTGTATATATATATATATATATATATATATATATATATATATATATATATATATACATACATACAAGTTTATAAATAAATTCATGTAAAACCTATTTTACTTTTATATTCATAGACTATACAATGAGACTGTTATTAGACATATTTATTTTCTAGCTTATTATTTTAACATAAGTCGCTGTTCGGTAAAAAACAATTTCAAATCATTTATCGCTTGAGCAGATACGATTTGGTTCTACAAATTATTAATAAAAAAATTAGTCGTATATAAATAAACAATTTTGTTCTCTGTAAACTTTTTTAACATGCGTGTTTGTTTTACACAAAAGTATTTTATTTAATATTTTTTTTAGTAAAATAGTAACATTTTTTGTAAGTAATAAGATTTTAGTTATATATACTACCATAACATATACCTTCTTATTTGCTTTCTGTTAGAAACTGGATGCCAACGCTACACCAACATCAGCTCGCTGGAGCCGAGAATATTGGCCGATATGGCAGAAGTTTGGCATGATATTTTTGATGAAAATAATGAAAATGATAGTTTCAGGAAAAAATCAGATCCTCATAATATCCATAACCCAGATACCTATTAAGGTTTGAACAAACCTACGCGACCACGCGACTGCGAAGCGGGAGCGTCAATACAAAATACACATTTGACAACTTGTCAAATGTGTGTTTTGTATTGACGCTTCCGCTTCGCAGTCGCGTGGTCGCGTAGGTTTGGCCTAAGCCTTATGATACCTGCGATTAAATTACTTCACCACCTATGTATTAGCCACCAGCACCGCCTAGCGCCTACAGATGAAGTATTTACTCCATTGAACATTGAGGTAACTCACCAGCAATATAATATATTATATTATTGAAGAGTTTGAAGAACCTGCGATTTCTACAACACCATCATCATCACATATTGGTATTAGGTCTACCACACATTCCCACCACTGCAACTCCTGTGTCACCAGGATCAACAGTAGTAACCACGAAAACTCTTTGATATGATCTCAGGGGTGCCCGAGGGATAAGCTAAATCTGTCTTGGGACCCGCAACGAAATTAATCAGAAGAAAGGTAGGAGAAGTAGGAGATAAGGCCCATCACACATTCACATAATATGGTATTATAGCTACACTTATGCCTTCCCCAGTTAATGTACATAATAAATGTAAATATATTTTTTGTGCCGATCATAGTGGTTGGATTGATTCAGTCCAATCCCTAAATAATAGCACATCAAACTTAGCGCCTGAAACTGCCCCGAAGCGAAAGTCAAAGAAACGTTTGGTACGTCGACAAGACTGGTCGAACGCGAAACGAAAAGCCCGGAAAAATCTTGGAAAGAGTTACGTTTCAAGAAGAGGTAGATTTGTTAGTGACAAAATGATGGAAAAACCGTGTAGTTGTAAGTATAAGACGTGTGGAGACAAAATCCAGACAGAAGAACAAAGACTTGAATATTTTAATTGATTTTGGAAGCTAGGAAATAGAGACTGCAGTACCTGTATCAGAAAATGCTTTTTTGGCACTATTGAAACTAACAAAAATAAAGATTTAATAAATATGTGCGATTCTGGTGTCACAAATTCAAGCAATGCAATGCCAAATATCAGCTGGCCGATTTTGTATCGTACATTTTGTGAGTTAATCACTGAGTTAGTAACGAAACGAAGGAGTGAGTAACGGAAAGTCTCACTAGCATACAAAAGTGAGACTTTCCGTTACTCACTCCTCCGTTTCGTTACAATGTACGATACAGAATCGGCCAGCTGGTAGATAATTCGAATAAAAACTGATTTGATTTAAATTTAGGCATAGCATGGTCACCATAGAAACTGTTTCTTTACGGAAGAATAGATAAAGTGACAGTAAGACAATGGAAAATTGGAAATCCGCCATTTTTCGATAAAATCTATCAGTATGTCGATTCTTTTCCATGTCTACTGTTGTTATGCTAGGTGAGAAAAAGAGTAAAATTTATTTTTGTTAAATATATAGCTCACTATTTTTTTTAATTACTTTTTCTATAGGTGCACTTACCAAAATAAATACAGCTTATTATTACTTACACGTTACGAAATAGAACCTATGTAACATACACGTTGACATTGGTGTTAATTCAAAAACAAGGTTAAAAACTACTTTTTAATATTATTTTTGAGATAAAAATGTTCTGAATTTATTTATTTAATTAAAGTTTTGATAATTACATTGTTATTTTCAATATCAATTCGAACATTAGGGCTTAATTTTCTTTTAAGACATGAAACCGAAACATCATTTGACCAAAACAAAGTCTTAAATAAAGAACAACGTCGTATATTAACATATGCACTAGATCGTTCCGGAAAACAAAACCTTATTGTATTATAAGAATTCATTTTATTCGAAAATAACAATTTAAATCTATAAAAAAATAGGAAAATTAAAGGAATTAAGCTCTTCAATAGCTTTTGCTAATTTTTTTCCCAAAAAATGTTTATTCGCTTCAACAATTTATAATTATATTTACACAGAACTTGAAAACCTCATACCGTAAACCAATATTTTCATACATACTATTTTGTTCTTGGGACCCGTCGATATATATAAATATATATATATATTAGCCCAGCCGACGGTAGAGCTAGGTGTCCTATCTAGTATCTTTTATTTTAAACTAGCTGACCCGACAGACGTTGTCCTGTCTTAACGATGATTATTTAATTCGAATTGGTATAATTTAGAAAACAATCGATTAAAATTAGTATCTTCTTGCCAAATTTCATCAAAATAGATTAAATAATTTAAGCGAAAATCATAAAAGTTTATTGTGCAGGAACCGTACATTTTCCGGGACAAAAAGTATCCCTTGTCCTTTCCCGAGACTCAAAGTATCTCCATACTAAATTTCATCAAAATAGATTGAATAGTTTAGGCAACAATTATAAAAGTTTATTGTGCAGGAACCGTACATTTTCCGGGACAAAAAGTATCCCTTGTCCTTTCCCGAGACTCAAAGTAGGTATCTCCATACCAAATTTCATAAAAATAGACTGAATAGCTTAGGCGAAACTCATAAAAGTTTATTGTGCGGGAACCGTACATTTTCCGGGACAAAAAGTGTCCCTTGTCCTTTCCCGAGACTCAAATTATCTCCATACCAAATTTCATAAAAATAGACTCAAAGTAGGTATCTCCATACCAAATTTCATAAAAATAGACTGAATAGTTTAGGCGAAACTCATAAAAGCTTATTGTGCGGGAACCGTATATTTTCCGGGACAAAAAGTGTCCCTTGTCCTTTCCCGAGACTCAAATTATCTCCATACCAAATTTCATAAAAATTGACTGAACAGTTTAGGCGAAAACATAAAAGTTTATTGTGCGGTAACCGTACATTTTCCGGGACAAAAAGTATCCCTTGTCCTTTCCCGAGACTCAAAGTATCTCCATACCAAAATTCATCAAAATCGATTGAATAGTTTAGGCGAAAATCATAAAAGTTTATTGTGCGGGAACCGTACATTTTCCGGGACCAAAAGTATCCCTTGTCCTTTCCCGAGACTCAAAGCATCTCCATACCAAAATTCATCAAAATCGATAGAATAGTTTACGCGCAAATCATAAAAGTATATTGTGCAGTAACCGTACATTTTTCCGGGACAAAATATATCCTATGTCCTATTCCTTGTTCTGAGCTACCTCTCCACCAATTTTCAGCCAAATCGGTTCATCCGTTCTTAAGTTATAAGTGGCGTAACTAACACAACTTTCTTTTATATATATAGATAAATAAATCTTTATTTCTCAAATTACAGAAACAATCTTGAGGCATCCCCGTTAAGTAAGGAATTACTTGTGTCGGGGAATCAGTTTCACAGATAGAACATTGTATATTTCATCATCAATTATTTATGTTCCAAAACAGCTATTAAAAATCCAAAAGTACCATACGGAAGACTGTAAAAATATATTGTCTTTAGGATGTTTTGCCGTAAAATATCAAATGTGTGTTACGGCCATAATGTTATTATACGCAGACAGTCTAATCCTCAATGTAGGATTATAAACCACCGGAATATGGCAACGTAAAATTTAAGTACAAAACAATTGAAAATAACTGGTACTTTTACTTCAGTGGGCTAAGCAAAAACAATAGACGACATAACTAATAATAGTAGTTTTAGTTTGCTTGTAAAGGCAGTGCTAAAATTATAGCATTATTATAGCTTATTATTATAGCATTCGATAAGTTAAGAGTACGAAGTTGCTAATTGTTATTGCTAATTGCTGCATATATATTATAGCTAATTTACCCAATAATAATAAAAATACCAAAAAAAAAACGAAAGACTAATAAATCTTACGGTCGCACCCAAAGATATTCAATGATGATTAAACTTCTATTTAATGAAGAGTTTGACAGATAATGCATAGGGCTTATGCAAAAATGTTCATTTAATTACAGTTAAGCAATTAATATTCGTCTCTGAGTGCGGTAGTTAAAGTATGATTATGATATGAGATTTCAAAAAGTAAACTAAGATCCATACTAATATTTTAAATGCGAAAGGGTGTGTCTGTCTGCCTGTCTGTCCGTCTGTCTATCGGCCTGTTTGTCTGTCCGTTTGTTACCTCTTCACTCCCAAACAGCTGAACCGATTTTGCTTTCCCGGGAAAGGACTTGCTATTCCTGGAAAAATGTACGGTTCCCACACAATAAACGAATTTTGGCGCAACGGTATTGCGGGCGACATCTAGTTAATTGATAAAATCAGGAAATGTCGCATGAAATTCAGGAGGAGATATCATATCAGGAATTCTAATAGGGTAGTAACCGCGTGCCGCACCCATACGGCATACCTAATTTAATTAAAATCTGGTCAGCTACGGCGCGGCTACGTGCGTGCAGCCGTTAACATTTATCGCCTCATTACATGCATTGCTTGTCCTCGGTACATAAGCAATCGATATTCCAAGCTTAAAATTTAAAATACTACCCTGTAATTACATAATAATTTCACAGCTTTTGATGACAGTGGCGATAATCAAACTCGGTCAACAGGAAAAACATAAGCGTCTAATTTTTACCGAAGCTATTTTTATTTAGTTAGTACTAGGTAGGTGCTAATTAAATAAAATTAGCTTAAATAGTTTCTACAGAGTGTAACAAAATTAAGAGGGTGTGTATGAGTCCCCTATACAGAGTTCGCTGTGAAAGTATTAGCGCTGAAAGAGTAACTTTTTTCACTTTTGTATGGGAAAATGCATGATGCTATTGCCCATACAAATCACAAAAAAATGCTCTTTTAGCGCTGTTTCTTTCACAGTGAACTCTTTACAAGGGACTCATACACCCCAAGTATTATCATGTTTTGTCACACCCTGTATAGTTTTCTTTAGTTTATGGTCAATGCACATTATACGCTGGGAAGCTAAAGTAGATCAGACACTTCAGCGGGCCGCGCCGCTTCGAACAGTTCACAATACTATCTCTGAGATTAGTTCACTCGAACACCCCCGAGATTATGTCACTGTTAAGGCTGTACTTGTATTGTGTCTCATCACTCATCAGATATTATTAATATAGTCTAGATTACTCTACCCGTAGTTATAATATACGAGTAGGTATATTAGGCGAGCAAGGCACTGTAATTAATTATTATCTTTGGAGTTTTGCCGGGAATGTAAAAGGGTGCTGTTGTGTTTTTATATTATTTTCCTAAAATTGTGTTAACTGGGTTTTTAATGTGTTATATTGGTAGAATATTAACCATTAGATATTCGTGTTTATGCACAAGTGTAGGAAAGTGATGTAATATCCAGAAACGTGCTATTTTGTGTTCCCTCCAAAACTCCATCAAAAGTTTCAGTAAAGCGTCTACCACTTTAGTGAATCGACCGACTTGACTCCTTGACTGTATTGACTTTTACTTAGACTTTGACTAGACTTTAGACCTGACGATACATGAAAACGATGATGAAAATTATAATAGGAGGAATATGGTTTTCCCGCCATATTCCTTACCTTTTTACCTTGTCTGTGGCACAACATACACATCCTTTGTGTCAAGTTGCCAAAAAAGAAGAAAAAGAAAGAAAAAGAATTATTATCTAAGTTCTAATTATTATCTATATTATAAAGTTTATTAACAGGATATATATTACTGCAACTAGATGACGCCTGCAACTCCGGTACGCAAAAATTCATATATCGCGCGGGAGCCGTACATTATACCTAATTTCAGCAAAATCGGTTCAGTTCGGGCGTGGAAAGGTAACTCACAAACGGGCTTTCGTATTAATAATAAAATAAAATGTTTTCAAAAGTTTTTTCGACGTTTGACAACGTTTCTGTCCACCATGTCGAATTATTTAGATTATTTACAGTACATAATGTGTACAGTACAAATCGTGTGTGCTAGTAGCGCACTCTGCCCCGACCTTGGTGTAATATTCTCTGTTGTGTGCGTAATCTGCCTGTAAAAAATAAGTCTGCAACTTCGTTCACGCAGACATTTGTCTATCTCGTAGTAAACATTACTTATTTCGTGACAAACACTATCATTATTTAATATTTAGCCCTTTTTAACGGGTTCTTGTAAGTCAAACGGAGTTTCACCAAAACCGGCTCAGTGGTTAAAGGGTGGGTTGCACCAGAGGCGTGGTTAAAGTTAAAGTTATGGTTATAGTTAAGGCTAAATTAACTTTAACCTTAACACATTTATTTTGACAGATGTCCGTAGCGTTTATTTTTTTAATAAAGCTACAGGTAATGAGATTGAGAGTATAAAAAATTCAATTATCCCTAAAGAATCGACAGGAAAAATATTTCTTATAACACAATAAATCATGAAAAAATTTCGATATAAGTAGATATGAGCGGTTATGGCCGGTTATCGTTAAATATGGCGTCCTTAACTATAGATTTGACATTTAGCACTGTAGTTATAGTTAAAGTTACCTGTTACAGTTATAGTTAAAGTAAGTTGGTGCAACCCACCCTAAGTGAATTGGAGATCTACACTCACATTTTCACATTTTATAAAATTAGTATATAAAACAGTCACAATTATAAAACAATTATAAAATATTATAAAACAATTTAGCCCTTTGCGATAGCAAATGAACATTTAAAATAAATACATGGCATACATAAATAATAGCCAATTTTTCTTATTAGTTTTCTAATATCCATTTGGCAGTCCCCAAAGTTCACACTAGGTCTTGGCCAGCGTCCATAGCGAGTTCATTGGAAGAAGTCGAATATACTCGGAGCCATTCCTCCTTGGACGGGAATATATTGACAGATTTATACAATATATTGACAGCAATTTATACAAGTGTACAATTTGAAAGCAATCAAGTGTTTTCTACTCTCTTGATATTCTAGAGTTCTATTTTTCAGTGCCTTAAATTTTCTCTTCAGATCTTTCAGATGTTTCTTTAAATGTTTTCACCAGTCTTCCAGAATAAGATATTATAGTCCCAGCCTTAAAGTATTTTCTTCGACTTTCTATTATACATGTATTATATACAGGAGTACAATTTGAAAGTAATCAAGCGTTTTCCACTTTCTTGATTTTCGAAAGTTCTATTTTCAAACTTTAGGGCTCCCACACAAAAGTGTGAATTCGCATCACATCGCAAAAATCTGCAACAAAACTCATACTAAAAATGACATTGCGATGCGATACGAATTCGCAGTTTTGTGCAGGAGGCCTTAATCTCCTCTTCCATCTTTCAGATGTTTTAAATGTTATCTCCAGTCTTCCAGAATAAGATATTATAGTCCCAGCCTTAAAGTCTGCGTGCGGAGGCTGGATCGATCGCGCTCCTAACAACATCGAAGTTCCAACTCGTTTTGCGAATATTTTACGAACCTTACATAATATCACTCTTTTTGGGTCAGTGTTACTAAAATAAACGTCTCCTACTTGAAAGTAATACGGATAAAGATGGACCCTCACTTTTATAGAGGTTTCATGAAATATTTCTGGAAAAATTATGCGATGATTCTTTAATATTCTTGGGGTATCGCACTTAAAGTGTTAAAATTGGTACCTCTTTATTATTCGCTGTATGTCCATCTGTTTATCTGATTGATTTGTTACTGAAAGATATAACAAACTTTTTGTAGGACGGGAATCTTCACCGGTGCTACTTACACCTAAGCACTGTTTTCAAACATCATACAATCAAAAATATAATCTAGAAGACGTTGCATTATTTATATTCGTATGTTGAGACAAAACGAAGACATCTATGATTGTCTATGATACTAATATTATAAATGAGAAAGTGTGTCTGTTTGTCTGTCTATCTGTCACCTCTTCAAGCCAAGCCGCTGAACAGGTTTGCTGAAATTTGGTATGGAGATACATTGAGTCTCGGTAGAAGACATAGCCCATAGGATACTTTCATCTCGGGAAAATGTACGGTTCCCGCGCGATAAACGAATTTTGGTACAACAACGTGCTATCTAGTCTTATATTTCTGTCTATCAAATACCAATCTGGAGTAGCCACATAAGTGTATCAAAGGTCTCTCGTAGTTGAACGCTTTGGGAAACAAAAGACTCCTAACCCTGTTAGAGCAGCTAATCGCCGCCTTACCCTATTAACTTGAACAACTCTGTAGAGCTCTTAAAAACTTACAAACAGAGTGCTCCTAACCAGGAAACTTCGTACTTTGTGCCCTAAGTACTGTTAAATCTTTAAGTTAGCGATAAAGTTGGTTGCGATAAAGAAGTACTCGACCGGATATGCGCTGATCGACAGATATTAAAATAAAGCTTGAAATACTTACATAAGTAGATGATAAAATAAAATATTCTATAATCTAAAAGTTACCCGAAAGATCGTACGACGAAATCGATTTTGAAGGATAACAATTACTATTCTTTGATGTCCTTTCCCAATAATAATTAGTGAAGAGCTTTCCTACAGACAGACATTCTTTTGCAATTTTTAATATTAATAGTTTTTACTACTTTAAGAATATTGAATACAAAAATTTCGAAAATCGGTTCACAAACGGCGGAGTAATCGTTGAACATACAAAAATAAAAAAATAAAAAATATCCACAGCCGAACATATTACAACCTCCTCGTTTTTTGGAAGTCGGTTAAAAATCTCAGACAACACGAATTTGCACGAAGCATCAATTTTACTGAAACATTAACGTGCTATTTAATTTTGTTTAATCTCAATAACAATTACGAGTTTAAATTGAAAACGTTACACAACAACATTTTATTTCAAGCTCCTATGTAACTGGGGACAATAATAATTATTTTTTATTGTAATTTTTACGGTTCCCATTAAATATTAAAATACTTATTTGGCACCGAATATTTTGGGGAAACTCCCAAGCTTTCCGTTGGAACAATAAAAGTTGTGAGTATTCGTAAATAAGGTTTTATGTCCGAGATAGGAGCCAGTTGGAACTCCCAAGGCTTAAATGATTTACAACACATTGTATGCTGCCCGCGACTTCACTTGGGTAAAATTTAAAAGACGGAAGTTAAAAGACGATATCTTTTAAAGTGGTATACAAACTGCCCCAATTTTTAAGGTTGTCTGGGGCACTTTAGGTTTCATATAGAAGGTTAAGGGTTAAGCTCGATATAACCTATCTAACTCGGTAAAATCTATGTCACCGTAAGATTGTAAACACCGTGAGATTGTAATATGACGAAGTGATGGATTGTAAGCAAACAGTTTTCCGGTGATTTTATATTAATTATTTCGTATTTAAAATAACTTCAATGCCAAAAGGTATGAGATGTATAACATAAAATAAAATTTAGATATATTTAAAGTGCTGTTTGAATGTTCAGTTATTAAAATTAACCTAATTTATAGTTAAAACTGCACTTTAAATATATCTAAATTTTATTCAATGTTATACATCAAATATTCCGGCAATTGAAGTTATTTTAAATACGAAATAATTAATTTAAAATCACCGGAAAACTGTTTGTTTACAATCCATTACTTCGTCATATTACAATCTCGCGGTGTTTACAATCTTACGGTGACATCTATAAATCAATTTCCCAAGAAAAAAAAACCCGTTATGTCAGAGTGAGTATTATCGCATTAACCTATCAACCCCCATAAGGGCACCGGCGACCGCGACAACAATAGAATAACAATAGATTTCCAAGAGTCCGCAATCGAAAGATTAACGCGAAAAGTATTTGGCCCAGGAACCCAGGAATGCTGGCCTCACAACCATGAAATTACTTTTATGAAATAAGGGGGCAAACGAGCAAACGGGTCACCTGATGGAAAGCAACTTCCGTCGCCCATGGACACTCGCAGCATCAGAAGAGCTGCAGGTGCGTTGCCGGCCTTTTAAGAGGGAATAGGGTAATAGGGGAGGGTAGGGGAGGGAAGGGAAGGGAATAGGGGAGGGTAGGGAAGGGAATAGGGTAGGGGATTGGGCCTCCGGTAAACTCACTCACTCAGCGAAACAGAGCGCAAGCGCTGTTTCACGCCGGTTTTTTTGTGAGAACGTGGTATTTCTCCGGTCGAGCCGGCCCATTCGTGCCGAAGCATGGCTCTCCCACGTATAAAATTACTGCAGTCATTCGACATGGCAAGGATGTCGGTGTAGGCGTAGCGATATTCATTATAATGTAACACGTCTACCGCATCGCTGTACGACGGAGCCCTGGCATTCGGCCAGAATCCAGCCGCGCTAAACCCTAGCGGTTTTGCCTCTTTACACACCAATTACGAGAAAAAAACTTAACCACTCGCTTGTTTTGCTTCTCTCCATTTGTTTATTGAAGCTGTTGTTACTTTTTTTGCGACCAATGTTGAGTGCGTTTAGGTAAGATTACATTTTAGTCTTTGCAAAGTGGTTTATAAACCTGTACCATCCAGTTTTTTAATGCCTGCAGTTAACCACAGAGTGAAAACAATTGAAGATACTGTTGATAGAACAAAATATTTGAGTTTAAACTGTTTTGACACACGTTGTTCAATTACAAGTGTAAATATTCACAATTCTTTGCGCGTTTTTCCTACTCCACGTTTTTATCACAACTCGAATGTGCCCTGAACTTGTTAAACTAATATGTATTCGGTGCCTGAACCGAGATAAATATCTATTCAAATCGGTCCAGCTATTGTCGAGTTTAGGCACTCAAATTGCAATCCGTTGAAATTATTGTATGTGAAATTTAAATATTATATCAAATAATCGATAATATTAAGAGAACATTTATTTTATTTGATCTATTTTTGGAATAAATCAAAGCTAATTAGCACTGCATCAATGTTTGTTCTCTGCATGATAATATTTCCACCATTCAATAAATACAATAATTAATATTATGAAGTGTATTAATTTGATTTATTAAGTCAACACAAACGTAGTGTAGGTAATATATATAAGCCGTAAGCGAAGGAACTGTACAATGTCCGAATAACCCGGCAACCATACTTTGGTTGCCGGGAAAAGGTGTGTGTCTCAGATATGATCCTCCACTATATATACCATACCGAGCAAATACTGCCATTTGCCAATAATTTTTTCTGGTAGTACATTGTCCCAATGCTGTCCTTACTAAATATTTGATGAAATGAAAATATCTTGTTTGATTACACCTTAAATCCTTCAAGCCCCATAAGAGCACCGGTGATCGCGACAACAATAGAATACAAATTACAATAGCATTTCCAAGAATCCACGATCGAAGGATTAAATTAAAGAACATAATATATAGTACTTAAAATTTAAATCAAAGACATATTAATAAGGTCGAATTGAAAAAACTCCTCATTTTTTATGTTCGTTTAATATTATCTTGTTCGATCACACCTTTAAATTATTATAATATCAGTTTTATTTGTAATAAGATTGAATCAGGGCTGATTTGTTGGTCGTTAGTTATTCCGGGACCATCTGGCTCTCCGACAGTCGGACCCACTCTCCTGATTACGCACCGCACTCCAATTTTTCGAATAACTTCTGTTTTTTCCTTATACCCTTGTTTTCCACCGCTATATTTGCTACCAGAAGGCTTTCCACGTAAATAATAATAACACTTTTAAAAATTAAAGCATAATAGGTATTTTAATGGTGACATGCTTATGTTTTAAATTGTATTTATCGTTAGCTCGTCTAAATGCTATCATATCATCCAAACGAATGTATCAATTCATAAAATATAGTCTTGTTTAAAAGCTGTTTGTTATGTAGTTTTTTTAACTTCATCGAAAATGACAAACTATTCACAACTTAACCAAAATATATGACTATGAAATATACATGTTGTTAGTCAAATGAGCTCGTCAAAATGAACAACTTTTTCTATAAGATGAAGACGGTATTTTTTTGAGTTCCCAGCATTGTTCACATAGAAAAAGTTGTTTATTTTGACGGGCTCATTTGATGGTTTTAAGGATAACGGTGTTAACCCTAACACCCTGCATACATTAATAAGATTAAATATCTCAAATTTGTATTATGTAATTCTCAGCCCATAATGGGTACACATACAAAAATCAGTAAATCTCAGCAATCATAATGGGTACACATACTCTGCTTTATTAAAGGACGTAAAGGTCTAAAGATGTAACGTTTTATTTCCCAAAGGAATAAATTATGCTGTACAAATACTTATATATTATTATGAGTGAGCTCACTATACATATGTAATGCGACCAAAATAAATAAAAGAAGATCATGAAAAAGTTACGCAAGAGCTGCTGTATGCGCAAGTATTTTACGGCCGCAATAAAAACTTACAATTTCTTACAATTTGGATAAAGTCCCGAATTCTCTTTGAAATTGTACAGATGAAGATTTTTGGAAGTAAGTAGATAGAAATAAATAACAATCTATTATCTCACTTTCCTACTATCTCAAACAAAATTATGACTCTAAAGTCTAACGAAAATATAGATTATTATATCTATGACTTTACAAACACTAAGACGTGTCTAATGCCCAGTTTTTGACGATAAAAAAAGCCTCAGAAGCTGGGCAAAATCACTTCCAACACGGGGGGTAATACAACTTTGTAGCGTGGTTTGATTTGTGTGTGCGTTAGTGCGTGAAAAGAATATACAATAATAATAATTATTATATTAATCCGAGTCTTAAAAATATTATATAATGTAACTAAAAGTTTAAAAAATAACAGTCGACTGGAATAAACTGCAGCTTGCTAATAATAAAATACACTATTTTATATTTTAAAAGTACAAATTTATTCAGTTTTTTCTAGAAATGCAGTCACGAAATGAATAGTATTTTATAACTGAAAGTTGTCGCATTTTTAAAAAACTAAAACCCATTTTGCATTTTTCATTGGTACCAAAGTACAAAAATAAAAGTTCATTTTCCGAACCGATATAATTGCCAGTTGGAAAAAGTCATATCGGTGAATTTTTCAGGAATGTAAACCTGCATTTAAAATGAAAAGTATATGAATACGTTTTAGAGCTTTTATGAAATAAGCGCGTGAAAAGTTAAGTGGTCGCTCAGTGTAGTACCATTACATGGAGCTTTAAGCTCTAGGTGGCATAATATAGTGTTGACTTTGATAATGTGATTTTAAATTTCTCAAATAAAGTACCTAATTAAATAAGTGACTTTTAAAATTATTTAAAAATAGAATTATACAGCACTCTGAAAACGTAATTGTGGTATAGTCGTCTATTTTAGTTTTAGTCAAAAAGTTACGGTTTTCGTACGATGCGTCATTGCAAAAATCAAAAGCCAGATTCATTGAAAGTTGAAACTAATAAATAACAGTAAAATAATGTTTGTCCTGTTATCGAATATCGAGAATATCTTTGTGTGTAAAAATGGGGTTCGAGTTCAATTTAAACTTCGATATACTTTTGCTAGCATCAAGGTAAACTTTATCTTTTAATAATTTTATGTGAAATTCAGTACTAAACACGTATTTTTTTACATAAAATTAGGGGGTAAACGAGCAAACGGATCACCGGATGGAAAGCAACTATCGTCACCCATGGAAACCGCCACCCTCGAAACATCAGATTTCAGAAGTACGTTGCTGGCCAAGAGGGAATACGCTCTCTTCTTGAAGGTTTGCAGGTCGTATAGGTCCGGAAATACTGTTGGTGATAGTTCGTTCTAGAGTTTTACTGTGCGTGGCAGAAAGAGTGTCTAATTCAGTTCTAGAATTTTCATTACGATTTCATAATCGAGACACAGAAAACATAAGTGTGTCTCATAATAATATTATATTTTGAGGACAGTAACGAAATGAGATTATTGAGGTTAATCTCATGTCTCCGAAATAATCGCGAGTTTTCTACGCGATAATAGTATATAGTAACAGTATATATTTCACATTGCTTTGATGTTAGCAATTTGCTGCTATATTTTATGACTCTGGATTAGACATTTCAGTTATTTAATCGTTAATTTATTCTTGGAATTATAGGAAAATTAAAGTACTTATTTTAATAGTAAGAATAGCAACAAACAGAAAGTTTCAATTTATTTTGATGATTAAAATACGTTAGTTTATTAACATTTAACTGTCTAACTGCACTCAGAGACAAATATGTATCAATTACTTAACCTTAATTAAAATATGAAGAGAGCCAAAAGCATAAGAGCCAAATCTCTATTTATTTTATTTATTTCTCTTAGTACTTCGATGACCTCAAAGTATCGTCCAGTTAGTTGGCCAATTAGTTAAGTAATTAGAACATATTGAGTCGATTGGGTCATCATTCGATTACGTTATTAAAGTAATCGTCAAACAGGTCGTTCAACTAATCGATGGACGAGTCTGAAGATTTGAGAAGGTTTTAGTACTGAAATGTGTTTCGTTCGAACTTTTAGCAAAGAAAATTTTAAATCAGTGGTAATGTAAATAATATTTTCTTAATACTAGACCACCGGAATCAGATACATGCATAGTTAAACTTGTTTTTTTAAGCATGTCACACCAAGTTTGCGCACTTGTCTGCTGTGTAAAAATATGAGCGTTGTGAAAATTTAATGACATGACATTTAATAAAAGTAAATAATTAAAAGCTAATAGCATTGTTTTGTATTGAGGTACGCCGTAAGAACTGGCCATAATATATTTACAGCCAAACCTGGATAAGCTAGAGTTCAAGGGAACACGATTTCATTCTCGCTCATAGGGGTCTCACTAACCCGAGTTTCTCGCTTATTCAGGTACAAGGTTAGCGTTTCTCTCTTATAGAGGTACGCAGAAATGACAATTCAAAAATTCATGCACTATGTAATTTTATCTTATTTAGAACTTATTTACATTTTAAAAAATCCGTCAATTTCTTATGATTTTTTTATAATTTTATAATAGGTGGATTCTGGTAAATTAATCCATCAAGCCCCGCGGGAACACCGGTGCTCGTGATAACAATTGAAAGGCTATTGTATCTCGTTTTTCCACGATCGAAGGATTAATCCGTCGATCGCGGATTCTTGGAAATGCTATTGTATTCTATTGTTGTCGCGATCACCGGTGCTCGTATTGGGCTTGATGGGTTAATCCCTCTGAATTTCATTTTGCGATTTTCCGGATTCAAACGCATTCACTATTTTAAGTTTATCTTATCACTCAATGACAGTACCTACTTTAATTTTCCGTTTTGACATGATACAGAACAGAACTTTCCTTCGCAATTGGTTTACTACTTATAAACTGACTAAGTCCGTTCGAAAAAATGCGATAAAAAAACAAAGTTCAAAAAAAAAAACAAAGCTCAACAAGATAGAATGGGTACAATATTGACGAGAAAACAATAAAAAAGTAAAAACAATGGTAGGAAGTTTAAAACGAAAGTTAAGAATAAGTCATAAAATAGCAGATGTTAAATTGTAGCAGATGTTCAATTTGTGATTTGTTTTCTCATTTGTTACTGTGTATGTAAATAAAAAAATTAACCTCGACTGTCGCTTATAGAGGTATAGAAACGAAGCAGTCTCGCTCACAGAGGTCCATGAGAGAAAAACGACTCTCTCTAACAGAGGTTTCTGTTTCTCGCTCATAGAGGTTTTGGGAGCTTAAAATGACGGGTCCTAGCTATTACTCTCACATATACAGTTTTCTCACTAATCCAGTTGTCACTTACCCAGGTTTAGCTATACAAGTTTTGTGACCCTGCACTATGTAGTCATAAAATTTAACTTGTTTGAAAAATGTGTCCCGTTTTGCTGACCCCGTCAAAATGTGCGCGTACCCTTAAGCTACTAATCATTTACCTTGCCCTGAAATCCTTACAATAAATACCGGTATTTTAGTCAATAACGGATGCGAGGGGAAGTATTTGATAATACAAAATAATATGAAGATCGCTCGCCCTTTCGTAAAGTAAGAAAATGAAAAGGAGAAAAACTAATAAATCATAATATTGATTTCTTATCTTTACGAGAATCTACGATACACATATATACGATATTATTACGTTGTGGTTTATATCATGATTCATGATATTTTTCTCCGACATTTTAGATTATAATGGTTTCTCCAGACAGTTTCGGTGTCCCAACTCCCGTGTTGTTATCTTCGGTGTTTTTCTTTCCATGAGTAGGTAAAAAGTAAAAGCCAAATCTTAACAGTAAAAAATGGTTTTTGTGGTTGGTTACCACTGTTGATCCTCCAACACAGGAGGTGCAATGTGTGGTGGGCCATTTGCCCGTTAAAAACGTAATAACAGTAAAAATCCTATACGACCTGCAAACCTTCAAGAAGAGAGCGTATTCCCTCTTAAAAGGCCGGCAACGCACCTGTAGCTCTTCTGATGTAGCGAGTGTCCTTAGGCGTCGGTAGTTGCTTTCCTTCAGGTGACCCGTTTTCTCGTTTGCCCCCTTATTTTATAAAAAAATCATTATTCGGCACCTAGTAACGAACAATAAACTAATCTGTTCCTACTTTAATTTTTAATTTCTGAAAAAAAATACATCAACAAAATTAATAAGGACTATTTATAATTACGATTTACGACATTATGAAGTTGATACTGTTGTATTCTATTTATAAACGTAGATATAAATCTATAAAAAGCTAAATTAATAAATCAGTCCACAAGGCGAAATGTTTGGAGGACATTTGCGTACGTCACCGCGATCCCTGTCCACGCTTCCCGACCTGTCGACCCGCCGCCCGTCAAGGTTACGCGGTCTATAAATAGATTTCATAGTCCTAAGGGCTGCTACACACCGAAACGTGACGAGACGAGACGCGACACATTATGGCGATATGAAAAGGTTAAGCGCTCCTGCTTTAATTAAATTAGGTACATGACATTATAAGTATTTTGTAGTCTTTGTTGGTATAGCAATATGCTGTTTGATACACATCTATATCTATACATATTATAAAACAAAGTCGCTTTTTTTTCCCTCATGTCCCTTTGTTCCTTTTAATCTTTAAAACTACGCAAGGGATTTTGATGATTCTTTCAGTGTTAGATAGCCCATTTATCGAGGAAGGCTATATAATAGGCTACATTTTATCACGCTAAGACTAATAGAACCGAAGAAATAAAGGAAAATGTGGAAAAAACGGGAAAAAATATTTGAAAGGGCTAACTTGAACGCGCTAATCTCAGGAACTACTGGTCCGATTTGAAAAATTCTTTCAGTGTTAGATAGCCCATTTATTGAGAAAGGCTATAGGCTATATTATATCATGCTAAGACTAATATGAGAATGTGGAAAAAACGGGAGAAATTATTTAAAAGGGCTTATCTCGCGAACTACTGGAGCAATTTTCATGTTATTTGGCACAGATAAGAAGTAGACCACGTGAAGGATCATAGGCTATAGATTTTAATCATTTTTTCAGTGGCTATATATTTTATACCCGTGCGACGCCGGGGCGGGTCGTTTGTAAATAATATCTATGAATAAATGTTTAAGTATGTGTCACATTACACATACTAAAATTAAGTTTGGTTTTGGTCTTGTCAAACTATTTCTGTAACTTAATAACGAATATATACGAGAATTTACCTATATTCATACATAAAATATTGATAACTCAAACGTTGAAGCAATCACGCCCATTGAATAGGTCGTCACCGCGCCAGAGTTTGAGAACCCCAAACGATCGAAGCAGGAAACTTGAAAAATAAGATCGTAATCGACATTGACCCGGTGTCAGGAAGTGGGTTAGGGGAGCGCTGTAGACGCCGACACCTTCGCCGCTAATATCGCATTACCATAAGCAGGCATTTGAAATGAAACTTCTATCAGCGCGATCATGAAAAATAGGGTGGAAATAATAGTAATATCGCGTCATGACGCCACGATTTTGGATTGAAGTTTCACTTCTAACAGCGTGACGCGTCGATGAAAATATGTATTTTTAAATTACCCATTAAAAACTAAACTTTATGTACTGCACAAGAAGATGCATAATTGACAGACTTGCCACTTGCAGGGTTGCAACTGTCTGTCCCATATTTGTATGGCTCATTTAAAAATGCAGCGCGAATCACCGCGACATTGCCATGTGAATGGACCTTAATTCTCAAAAGTCCACTTTTTCAACCTTCTTCTTTTCTCTTTTCGTAATTTTTCGATACTTTCAAAGTTATGGCACATAAAACCCTGGAATTTCTTTTTTTAGGATATACGCTCTGCTATTCGAAGGTTAACGTGTTGCATTTAATTTTCTAATGGACAGGCCATTAGATTATTATTTTTAACAAAAAATTAAAACTGACTTCCAAGGTAAAAACAATAATAACATTAATTATGAACTAAAAAGTATTAAATAATTTTTCCTATCTAATAGTGCCTTAATTAGTGCCTTTTTCCGAATTCGGCTAAACCTCAACTATTTCTGTACTCAATCTTCATTATTTTGAAGTCGGTACCAGATAGCTGAATCTTCAGTTCTCTGACAGAATATTTCAAATTTTTGGAACTGGCACCGACTTCAAAATTATGAAGATTGAGTACAGAAATAGTTGAGGTTTAGCCGAATTCGGAAAAAGGCACTATTAGATAGGAAAAATTATTTAATACTTTTTAGTTCATAATTAATGTTATTATTGTTTTTACCTTGGAAGTCAGTTTTAATTTTTTGTTAAAAATAATAATTTCACTCTTTTTAGTTACCTAGTAAGTAAACCATCGCGTATATTTTACGTATCTTATTACAATTTGTTAAGAGTCACAACTCACACTCACAAAATATATGTATTACCAGTGAAGTGAACATGTGCTAGATAATTTAACAATTTTAATGCTTCAAGCCCCAAGCGGTCACCGGCGACTGCGATAACAACGCACGCGAAGCGCGGCGCGCGGCGGCGACGCCGTCACCTCTGCGGCGCCGAACGCCGTGTATAAACAGCCTATGGGTCTAAACACACTAGGCTGAATTACGCCGGCGTAATTTACGTGGCCGAAATTACTTTCAGCCGCTTACGTCTGATGCGACACACTATAAATTACGCGAAGAGCCGAAATTTCGCGGCGTAATTTCCGTTGCGGAACGCGCGCGTAAGTTAGTATTTAAAATTCTCAGATGTAATGTGTGCGTTAACGCTTTGGATTTGCTATGTTCGGTTTTGATAATACGTCGCGTATAGTGTGTTGCTATACAAAACATTACCGCCGAATCACTGCCGAACTTTACGCTCGACTCGGCTCGACGGAAATTCGGCTCGCGGCGGAATTTCGGCATAGTCTGTCGCGTTCCGTCCGTATTTTGTATGCGTTGGATACGCGGCGTAAACGCAGCGGAATTTACGTCGGCGTAATTTTAGCCTAGTGTGTTTAGTCACTATTGGTGTTGTTATACAGTACATAATTATTATTATTGTATCCATACCTATGCCTTGTACACTATTATCTATTCTGTGCCATGAGACATTCATTGGTGACCTTAACACGTCGTGGTATTGATGATGACGATGATGACGATGATGATGAATATGAATTGCATAGAAGCATATGCTTTCTGTTCTTATAACAACGCCGAAACTCCCAAACGTGTATCTATAAGGAGTCAGGAGTCAGGAGAAACCATGGTATACCTTGACCACCCAATATTTGACTTTTTGGTAGTACTTATTCTTAGTACACTTCACATAAAACCAAAATCACTATATGTTTCCATATAAATTTTGAGGAGTTCCCTCGATTACTCATGGATCCCATCATCAGGTCACCACTTTGTGAACATGGTACCAAATTGGAGTGAAACCTAATACAACAAAACTAAAATTTCGAAAATCAGTTCACAAACGGCGGAGTGATCGTTGAACATACAAAAAAAAAATATCCACAGCCGAACATATAACCTCCTCGTTTTTTGGAAGTCGGTTAAAAATTTAATTCGCCACTTCCTGATAAAGTGCCGGATAGGCTATTCACAACTTTTTTGACAGATTCTCCATACTTGATCTGTCAATTTAAGTGGTGAATAGCCTATTCCGCACTTATCAGGAAGTGGTGAAAAAGGCCCTAAGCCTCAAAAATTCACGACAACGTGGAAAATCTATAAAAAAGCTCACCCTTTCTATCATTTTATTTTATTTTATTTATTTTTTTTATTTTATTTTATTAGGAAAACAAACAAGTATACTAAGAAATTACATACTAAACTTAAAAAAAACAATAGTATACTCCACTAAGTTTTCACATATTACAAGGGAGAAAAACAGTGTACTTAATTTTAAATATACTTAATTGATACAGTGCGTTAAAGCTTTCTTAATTTCTTTTCTAAATACATTTTTACCTTTTGCAAATATATCTTTGTTGGTAAAGTGATCATTATATATATTTTTAACTAATCTATGTAGAGGCGCGCGTTCACCAGCATTTGTACGACATGGTAGACGTTGCAAATAGTGGGTAAGCGCGCGTCTCTCGTCTTATTACTGTCCTAGGGACAATATAGAAAATATTTTGTACTATAAACGTGCCAAGATTATTCCTCTTAGACCCTTTTAGGATCTATAAGCTATTTTTTCTACTAGTATTCAATCTCTAAAAGATATAACAGCCAAGTTCATGATGAGCAAAGTTAGTCAATTTATTATCATGTCTGAGGAATCGTCTAACTTGTGACATAATCCCAACTACGGTCTTTACAAACACCACGCGGGAGGTTTTATTAGTTCGACGATGAGATGTATTGACCAAAGCTAATTAAGGACTTGCGGCTTATGGATTTATTCGTAATAGGTACGTGTGTCATCTTTATTTATTGTTAACGTGTGTCAAACTTTTGGTGATTTTTTCTAAAAATAAAATGTATTTTTTGTGTCACTTTTATTACTGGCAAGTGGCACGTGACGCAGAAATGCAAAATTAAACTTTATTAAGTACACAAGAAAATATCATATTGAATTGACGAACGAGTGCTAGGAAATGCAAAATTAAATTTTATTAAAGGTACAAGTTGGAACCGAGCGACACGCGACAACTGCAGACGACGTGTCGTCGCGACACTACTGGTTTTATGTATTTCTATGAAATACCCTCCGCAGCTAGCGACGCGAAGCTAGCGACACTTATTCATAGAAACCAGTAGTGTCACACGTCGTCGGCTGCCGCTTCATGTAGCTGGCTTCCAACTTGTACCTTTACTACACAAGAAAATACACATTGAATTGATAAACATGTGCCCGCAGGGTTTGGATAATTATATTCCAATGTTGAATGGCTTATGAAATCTATACCTAGCGCTCTAGCGGCGCTTCGCCGCGTCGCGTTGCAATGTAATCTGATATTCGTTAACGAAAATCAAACATGAGCGCGTAACTTGATAACCTTACTTTTGTTTAAAAAAACTTTCGGTCCGTAAATGAATGGATGCAAAAAAACGTTTAATACATTCTAATTGGTCGTTCGTTAGCTGTAAGCGCTCGCATCAGTATTGCAGGATTAAGCCCAATATATTCACTTTGCAAACTGTTGTCGCTATTTATGGACTTTTAAGCTTTTAGCACGTATTTTGCTGTAGACTATCAGGCAGCAGTTTTTATACCGTATCGCTAAAATTCAGCTTTTTTAAGTTTTTTCACAGAACCTTATACAGTCACAAAAAGTAAAAAAATAAAGCCACCAACGATGCTGTAAAATAGACAAGCTCCCGCTAGAAACAACGTCAGATACCACAAACATAATATTATATCAAGATCTTGATCTATTTCTGTGTCAGATACCGACCATTGATGGTTCTAAACTATATTGTAAAACAGTTGGAACATATCAACACACTACAATTTTTTACTCGAAACTCATAACTACACAATAATTTAAGACCTAAGTGGATGAAGCGGGTAACTAACAATTTGAACATTTTCTTTTTAAGCTATTGCATAGCTTTTATTGCGGGCTCCGACCACTTCGATGGGCACAGTGCGGCGGTGCGGCGTTGCACGTTGCCAGACTTCGGCACGGTGTTTGTGTGCGTGCGACAAGACGATGATGCGAATTTTAATTGCATAAGTTGATAAAAATGCTATGCAAAGCTTTAGCGGCAGTCCCCAAGTGTCATGCGTATTTTTATTTCTACCTACATAAATGTAGGCTTTACGAACAGGAAAATGTGTAGGTATTTTATGTATAGCCAGTAGGTATATAAGCCAGATGATAAGGTAGGTAAGTTACAAGGCTTGTTCAAATTATTAGGGGAAAAATTAGTGTTTTGCAAATGTTTCTATATAAACATCATCCACTTATGTTTTTAATTTTACTCGGCCCGATTTTAAATAGAGTTCAGATCACAAAGTTTCGAAAGAATCAAAAATATTATTTAATGCGATTGTTACTTCATACAACACCAATTAATACCAAGCTAATGGTTGCGAAATATAAGATGGCCGCCAGTAAAACTAAAGTTAACTACTGTCATAATTCATCAAGTTTGACAATTAATTCTGCGATAACTCACAAATAACGCCACCGTGCCTCTTGTTGGCGGTTTCCGAAAGCCTTTACTTCTATATCCTACGATTATTATCGAAGAAAATTTAACCAAACATAAGTATGGTAAAGCCATATTTTCTTAATTGGTATAGTTTAAAAATCTTATGTCCGCACTCATATATTTAACGGTAGAGCTTGTCTAATTTGAATTGACGCGCCCCACCACTTCACTAGTTGATAATAATATAATAAATGAAAAATTTTCTACTGTGAATACGAGGGAGAGGCGCGTCATTTTAAGTTAGACAAGCTCTCCGAACTGAATCAAGATTTTGACATTAACTACTTACATTTTCTGTCAAACTCTTTATTAAATCCAAAGAGGCTAACGCTGGATTTACTTATATGCGCTCGTTAGCAAATGCGAAAGTGTGTCTGTCTGTCTGTCTCTTACCTCTTCACGCCCAAACCGGTGAACCGATTTTGCTGAAATTTGGCATGGACATACTTTGAGTCCCGAGTAAGGGCATAGGATACTTTTTGTTCCGAAAAAATGTACGGTCCCCGCGCGATAAACAAGTTTTGGCGCAACGGAGTTGCGGGCATCATCAGTATTCTAGTCTTTAATAAAGTTAATAAATCGTTACATACAATTGCTTTTGATCTCGCGTCGTAGCGGTTAAACCGCTCGTTTGCGCGGACTCATATAAATTGAACCCAACACAATGTTACAATATCCCTGAGGTTCCATTTCCCATAGAATAGTTTTGTGGTTGCCTGCCGAAGCTCCACTCTTAGTAAAACTTTATTCTATCAGCACTGAATTGAACTGAAACTCGGATTTGTCAACAAAATGAGTGTTCGTCCTTGAGAGTCCCTGATTTCGACGGTACGTTTGGAGAATCAATACAATTTGGTTAAGTAATTTCAGTGACAGGTCTCGGTGACTTTGCTTCGGGTGAGGACAGTGCTCTGTCGTATTGAAATTGAATGCAATTTCAATTACTCAATGGGGTCCACGTGTCCATACTAATATTGTAAATGCGAAAGTTTTTTTTTTTTTTCTTCTTTTTTGGCAACTTGACACAAAGGATATGTATGTTGTGCCACAGACAAGGTAAAAAGGTAAGGAATATGGCGGGAAAACCATATTCCTCCTATTATAACTTTCATCATCGTTTTCATGTATCGTCAGATCTAAAGTCTAGTCAAAGTCTAAGTAAAAGTCAATACAGTCACAGGAGTCAAGTCGGTCGATTCAGTAAAGTGGTAGACGCTTTACTGAAACTTTCGATGGAGTTTTGGAGGGAACACAAAATAGCACGTTTCTGGATATTACATCACTTTCCTACACTTGTGCATGAACACGAATATCTAATGGTTAATATTCTACCAATATTACACATTAAAAACCCAGCTAACACAATTTTAGGAAAATAATACAAAAACACAACAGCACTCTTTCACATGCCCGCCAAAACTCCATGCGAAAGTTTATACGTCTGTTGACACGTCGTGAAACATTATGTAAATAAATACGTTTTATACCTTTATACCTCATGTAAGTCTGCATTAGCAAAAACTTTCAGTTATTTTAGTGACACAAATAATAATTTATTAATAATAATCTATACTAATATTATAAAGCGGAAGAGTTTGTTTGTTTGTTTGAACGTGCTAATCTCAGGAACAACTGGTCCGATTTTTTCACGCTAAAACTAATAGGAGCGAAGAAATAGAGGAAAATGTGGAAAAAACGGGGGAAATTATATGAAAGGGCTTATTTGAACGCGCTAATCTCTGGAACTACTGGTCCGATTTGAAAAATTCTTTCAGTGTTAGATTTTCCATTTATCGAGGAAGGCGCCGCTTTAGGCTATATTTTATCACGCTAAGAGTAATAGGAGCGAAGAAATAGACGAAAATGTGGAAAAAAAACGCGGAAAATTATATGAAATAGCATAGCTTAAGAACTACTGGAGCGATTTTTATGTTATTTGGCAAACATGAAGAATAGACCACGTGAAGGGACAAAGGCTATTTTTTGTGGAAAAATGTACGGTTGCGTGAAATTCCTAAATTACGCGGGCGAAGCCGCGGGGAACATCTAGTTATTAACACCTTCACTGCGGCAAGTAAAATCTTAAACCAGCGGTTCCCAACCTGGGGGTAATTACCCCCACAGGGGTAAAACGGCAATTCTAGGGGGGTAACAGAGTTGGCACGAAAAAGTATTATAATAATAATAAACAAAATATTAGTACGGTAGAGAAACCGAACCTAATATTCATAAGCTTGCGAATGCAAAGCAATATCAACTTTCGCACTAGCTGTTAAGTCCAAGATTTATATATTACTAGTTACTTAAACGTGCAATTTCTTACTTAATAAAGATATTTTTGACGTGATAACGTCTTATAATTCGATATGGGCTGCGCGCCCGAAAAACAAGACAGTTCATGCGGCGTTACCTCGCTGACAGCTCTGAGGCGTTCCATTTACACTCTCAAGTCTCTCAACAACCGTAAGGCCCACCTGGGCCGCGCTCTTTGTTTCGATTATATTACGTATTTCGATGACTTAGAGAATACTTTTGTATGAAGAAGTTTTGTTAGTTATGGCCTTTAATACATTGACCACACTCTGAATGAAAAATATTAAATAAATAAACAACCTGTGAGCTATTAGTATTATTTCGGCTATTCAAAATTGTGCTCTATTTCCTACGTGTCAAGGTATAGTTTCGAAAGTTTATAATTGAGAAACTAAAATCACATCGGACTAAATACTATATTATGATGGCTTGATAGATAGAAAATTTAACATATATTATAATGTAGTTCACACAAACATAAAATATGGATTATATGTAAGGATATTTCATATTACATTAATTTTACAAAGAGGGTAGGCAGGGCGCCATTTTTTTTGCACATTGACCTGCCAACTTTTTTGCATAGATTTTTCCCGGAACTGAGGGGTTAAGGCTATGACGTTGTCACGTTCAACTATCGTCAGTAAGCCGACTTTACAAACAACCGATTTTTTGTTCCAATTTGTGTGGTTGAATTATTTTAAATTAGCTAGGGGTAAACTTAATTCCCATACTTGTTCACAGGGACATTGAAAAGGTTGGGAACCGCTGTCTTAAACCTTCGTCTGGTGCGGCGGCGGGCCAAAGTGTGCCCCCAATGATTTTTCCGCCAGTGCGGGGTAGGCCTTTCTCGACCCACCAGCACAAGGTTAGATTAAATTACTATAACTTTGCGAAAACATAATGTAGGTGTACAGTTTTTGGACAGTTGGAATAACCTTGAACCAAACTTCTTTAGATTTGATTCGCCCCGGGATCTGCCAAACAGGAAATGAGAAATAAACCAGAGAAAGTCGCGGGCCGATATCGATCTGAACCGCACTAGAAAGTATTTTTAGTAGTGATGGGAAAGACAAAAATAAGGGGATATCGAAAATATATATTTTTATTCATATACTTAAATTCCTGTCTTTAACACAAAGCCCGATTTCATTTGCACATTCTGCAGTATGTTTTAGTTTTTTTTTAATTTCTTTTTTGATTCGACACTGCTCATGGTTTCTCGCAGTTTTTCATATCACCCTGCACAATTTCGCCGTTTAACGCTCATATCAAGGACATGATCTTTTGTTTCCTGCTATCGTGCGTTGTTAATTTTATAAAATGAATAATTGTATTTTAAAAAGATAAAACCGACTTCAAAATCGTACGTAATTGAAAATCAAAATTACCTATTTTAAACACTTGCAGTATTCCCCAAGTTAAACAGTACCCAGTATAAAAAAAGAATTACTTTAATCGGACTAGTAGTTCCGAAGATGTGCGAACACAAACATAAAAACATACATGAATATGTATTATGTATGTCACTTTAGAAATTTGACACATTTGTTCAGATGCTGATATAGACTAAAACATATAAAAACTAGGCAGTTCTGAAAATAATACATACAATATACAGGTCGAATTGATAACCTTTTTTTGAAGTCGGTTAAAAAACGCGACGTACGTCAGCTACGACTTACGATAGATTGCACATCACTAACTGGCGAGGCGGACGCTCGGTGCGGTATCGGGTCGCCAGCCGCCTGCTTGTACGGCGGGCCGCAATAGGCCCACTGCCGCACTGAGTTGATTTTTGATACCTCCAGTGCGTGGTAGGCCGATAACGACCTGCCGTAATTTTTTTATAGGAGAGACCTATAATTTTGAACACAATCTCAAATATATATTTGCCTCTGTCGTACCTTTACAAACACCTGAGAAAATCGTTCCGCACCGAGTGAGAGAACATAGTTTTCTTCGTCCGCACCAGCTGAAACTCCGCGGCAGGCCGATTTCGGCTCGCCCCGCAGTAAAGGTGTTAATATTATGTTAACACAAAGTTTTCATCATTCAAATATTAAAACAAATCGATCTTATTAAAGACAAGTACCCATCACATAAAGCAGAAACTAATTAAATTAATTATTCAATAATATGTTAATCCACGCTATACAGTTTTGGATTGACAAGTTTAAGTGCTGGACCTAATTCGGCTAGGGTTTCCGTCGCGTGAAGACTTCCAACGGCTTCGTCACTATAACCTGAATACCTGGCTTTGTGTTCGTTTGCTAAGAGGATCGAGTATTATCAGCTTCCATTTCAGTTATATAAATGATTAAATGAAAACCATATAAACGATAACATATTTCTATTGAAGCCTCAATATCTCAAAGAAACGGGAACGATGTAGAATACCTAGAGAAACTATATTATATTCTAGAATTGTTTAAATATCGTTTTCAAGACTACACAAAATCCATATTTATTTTAGTACTATCACTTTATAAATGCTAATCTGTATTTCTGTTTATCTACTTTCACCCCAAAATGACATAATAGGATAGTTTTCATCCCGAAACAATAATAATATTTTAATAATAATATCTATGGATGCTTCACACCACGTCAGTCTGGCCCCGTGCTAAGTACCTGAAGGACTTGTGTTACAGGTACCAGACAACGGAAATATATTTAATACTTTTATACTATACTAGCGACCCGCCCTGGCATCGCACGGATATAAAATATATAGCCACTGCAAAAATGATTAAAATCGATACCCTATCACGATCCTTCATGTGGTCTACTTCTTGTCTGTGCCAAATAACATAAAAATTGCTCCAGTAGTTCGCGAGATAAACCCTTTCAAATAATTTCCCCCGTTTTTTCCACATTCTCCTATTAGTCTTAGCGTGATAAAATATAGCCTATAGCCTTCCTCAATAAATGGGCTATCTAACACTTAAATAATTTTTCAAGTCGGACCAGTAGTTCCTGAGATTAGCGCGTTCAAGTTTGCCCTTTCAAATAATCTCCCCCGTTTTTTCCACATTTTCCTCTATTTCTTCGCTTCTATTAATCTTAGCGTGATAAAATATAGCCTATAACCTTCCTCGATAAATGGGCTATCTAACACTGAAAGAATTATCAAAATCCGTTGCGTAGTTTTAAAGATTAAAGGGAACAAAGGGACATGAGGGAAAAAAAGCGACTTTGTTTTATAATAAGTATAGAAGTACATATGTTTAAGATTTTTATTATATCATACACATCCAGACCCGGGAACATTGAAAACTTTTTGTTCCGTCGGCGACGATCCGCGACCCCCGGCTTGAGCTGCCACACACTTAAGGCCGTCCCCCGAAAACGACCTTGGCCATACATTTGTCGCGTTGCCGGGATCGCACCAAAACCCTATTTTTTTTACTTATCTTAGTTCAAAATTGTCCTAAAAAAAATTTAAACGGGGAATATGTAGTTTATGATATTGTCGATCTATTTGGCGTGTGTTTCAAATAAAAGTAATTTGTAAATCCAAAGGAGATGCTGAATGTATGCTTGAATTTTAATAAATTGGTTTTACTTTGGAAGCTGATATCATGAGTACCTATAATAAACAAAAATAGAAAATTTAAAACGGGGAAAGGAATGTTGATATACTGAAGATTATTGCTGTATTTTTATTATAACTTTGTAGCTTTCAAATTATGAGGTTATAAGGCTTGAAATACGGTAAATTACGGAATTACGGTATCTCCGTAAGGAACGCCCTTAACCAATTGAGCCACAGAGGTCGTCAAAATGTACGGTTTCCGCACAATAAACGAAATTCGGCGCAACAAATAGGGTAACATCCAACGTATTAATTCTGATAGAAAGTCGATAGTAATATTCACTTTGCGTGGATTTTATCGATGATTTCAGCGGCATTGGATTTCGCATAAAATGCTTTCCGGAATTAATATTCGCGTGGGTTAATCCGGTAATCATTGGACTGGTTTCACAATTATAGATTGGAAAATTAAAACCGCGGTCGAATCACGCCAGAAAATATTCAATACAGAATATTGAAGGAAATATTTTTGTATTTCATGCTTTAATAATTCAGTATCAAATTGGCATTTATCATGGACGTAAAAAAAATTTATACGTCCATGATTAATTAATTATGTTCTATCTCTAAGAGAAGAGGAGAGAGAGATGTTCTGTTATAAAATGTTTACATTTTAAAAAGCAATTAAAGATAAATATGACACTATATGCGGTCATATTTGCTTGTTTTGGGCCAACACGGAGAGACAGCTTTACATTTTATGTGCTGGCCTTTCTACACAGTACACAACTATATGATAATCGAATACAAGCGAATACGATCGTCTAGAGGAATATTTATCTGTCCATGAACATGACCTAAGTAAATCGGATACGACATTGTACGATAAGACGCTACACTCTTTACGATGCGCTGTGTCATCAGAAACTTCCACGATGCGTTCTGTGGCGTAGATTGTAACGATGCCACGCCGCATCCGTTGTGGCCCGGCCCGTAGAATCCGGCTTCGCCTGACAGCGCGTATTACCGCTCCGACCGTGCTTCGTAAAAGAAAACTGTCACAATAAATTCTCGTAAGCAACTGAAAGCGGTATTTATAAGGCTGCAATATTGCGTATAGAAAATGCGTAAAGTATTTACCGTAATAAAACTACTTTAATGGATTTTATAGCCGTGCTACGGTAGGATTTCACGTTTAGTGCTATATTATTATAATATAAACGTTAAAAATGTTCATTCAAACGTGATTTAGACCAGCAAACATCGTAAAAAAGTACCTTAAATATTAAACCTAAATAAATAGAAATGAATTTTCAGTTTTCTTACTCTTGCCAAAAAGTAGAGAGCTAAAATAAAACTAGAGAAGATTTGGCCAATTTTTGTCTTGAAATAATCGTGGAAGTCCAAGGAAGGTTTATGTATTACTAAGAAGAGATTGATACAAAGTCCACCGGGTCGCCTTGTATACTATCATAATATTATATTAATATTATAATTAAGTATACGAAAGTTTGAGAATGTGTGTGTTTGTTACTTCTTCACGTCTAAATGGCTAAAGTGATTATGGTGAAATTAGGTATGGAGTTAGATGACATCCTGGATTAACACGTAGTCCAGATTTTAATGCGGAAAAATATCATATCGTAAATCTTACATTTTTACTTTTAGCGGGTAGCACCGCGGGGCACAGCTAGTATAAAATATAAAGAAACAGAGGAAGAATTTCTAGACAAGTAGTTGATATAAATCTTAGTGACCTCCCCGTAATAGTTTCGTAAGTATTTCCACGTGTAATCCTACATGGGCTACAATTTCCCTCAGGTCCATTAAGAAATTGACACTTGTCTCAACTTGTCACCAGGGAACCTTTGCCCACTTAGTACTTACAGTTAGTTTGAGTGAGTGAGTGAGAGTGAGTAAAGTCAAGTTAAACATTATAATATAACTAGATGACGCACCCAACTCCATTGCGCTAAAATTCGTTTATCGCGCGGAAACCGTAAGCTTTTCCAAGATGAAAAGTATGTCCATACAAAATTTCACCAAGTCGGTTCAGCGGTTTAGGCGTGAAGAGGTGACAGACAGACAGACACACTTTCGAATTTATAATATTAGTACGGAAGTATAGGGTATATAGAAGTATGGATAGGCCTCGTAATGAATTCGTGAATACAAATTATGTAAGTATTATTAGCTATCTCCCTTGTAAAAAAAGTATTCCTAGTACTTACAACAATTTTGTTCCCCTATTTATCATCCATTCATTTTTATACACTTTCTTCGGGATGGAACCATCATACAAGAAACATGTTTGCGAATTTCACAGTTTCTAGCTGTAAGCAGTTGCGTTGAGTCAGTCAATAGCTTTGAGTTATTTGCTTTTGTTTGACCGTAAAATAACAAAAACAACTGCGCACAAACACGCGTCCCTAATAAAGTAATCGTAATATTTACGAAGATAATAAATGCAAAAGGCGTCGTAAATTTTTCGTCCTGTCACCACCAAGGCGGTAGGAAAGCTCCATTTCGGCGTAGTTAATGTTTTAACACGCTATGGTTTTTTCATTGTAGGGGGAAACTATTCATAACAAGCGTTACTTCCGTGCAGCATGACATGCCAAAACGATCTATAATTACATGTACGGCCTAAGAAAGTTCTTATTTCCTAAAATTCCATAACTGTAAGAAACTTGCTATTAAATATTGCAATTTACTGCAGTCGGATTTTTGTTTTTGAGGTGTCATTTTCTTTTTTACACTATAACTTGCAAAGTTTACCAAAATTTTTTTTGTGCTTTTAATTTTTTAGTTACTTAATTAAAAATCAATATTTCACCATATAAAACCGGTCCCGAAAAAATTTTTTTTTCTTGTTCCTGTTATTTAATGACTCTTAACCGATTGCTTACGTTGAAAATTAACCAAATACACCATTTTTAAAAGAGAAAGTTTGCTTTGCTAAGCTAAATACAACTATAAGGTTTTTGCAAAGTTTTTAGAGATTAACGCTCGTCGTAACCAAGATAAAAGAGTTTGGGTGGATTTAAGGGTTGTAACGAAGTGTGTTAAACTTACTTGTTGTGCGTATTTAATTTTTAGAGAAATGATAACTTTAAAGTACTTAAAAACGTTTAAATATCTCCAAAAATGTGTAAAATAGACCGAAAATATTTTTCTATATTTGTTGAGAATTTATTTAAGTGAGAGCTAAAACATTAAATGCATCGACAAATCAAAGACTTTTTCTAGTCTTTGAAATATATTTAAGCTTCCTACTTAAAGCCAGAAAAAAAATTGGGTGCTACAAATCTCACGTACATACTAAAGACGCATGCTGCGACCTATGTTTGGAAAATGCTTACCTGAATGCAAAAAATATCAGTTCTTAACCTAATTTGTATTTTTTTCCTTTAAGTATGTTTTAGCAAATATAATTAATGAAAAAAATAAATAAAAAATAAATTTTATTCTGTAAAAACCAAACCAAAAGAAATAAAATACAGATTTTCTTCGAAATATCCGTGAAAAGTTTGTGCTTATATATTCAGAAAATTTAATAAAATAGGAGCTAAAAAGTTATACACATTAAGAAATAGAAGGCTTTGTTAAGCCTAAAAAATAATTTTAAACTTCCTATTTATAACCAAAGAAAAATTGGAACGCCATTTACCTGGCGAGGCACACAACAAGCACATTTTGGAGGTATGCTCATCTACATACAAAAATATTAATTTGAAATATAAATTATATATTTTTTCAACTTATTTTCTTTCTTTGGAATCTTTGGAAAACAAAAAAATAATGATATATTTTATTATTTTGCTATATATTTAAAAGAAAGAAATATGCAAATTTTCTTCAAAATTTTACAGCTTATGAGTTTACTTGAAGTGGAAGAGAATAATTTAAAAATCAAAAGCACAACTTTTCAATAGGTAAACTTTATTATTTATGTTATCAGCTACACATTCCTTTTTTTCTTTTCAATTTTCATCCACTATTGCAAAAATCGGAGGTTTGCACGATTTTTACGCTCTGGGAACTCCACTAATTTAATTGTTGAAAGATCAACAGTATAATCATCAAAAATTACATGGAATATATTTTTTTGATAATTCTTGACATTTGGTTTTCGTAAAAATCGTAAAGAAAGAGTTTGTTTGAATAGGCTCTGTAACTACTTGGTCGATTTTAAGGAAATTTTGCAAAGAAATAATAAAACACGAAGAAGGATGACTGTGTATCGCGAAAAAATATTATACTATAACTGCCGCGGGATACTGTTTTAACGCGGACGGAGCCGTGCGCATCATCTAGTCAACCTTAGGCTCCAAATTGTTCCCCACAGAGAAGAGCCTGCAGCAGCAGGCACTCGCCGGCGTAGCCGGTGTAAGTTCACGCGATCCCGCGGTCCGCCTAGGGCAAATATTGGAGTGCCGCCGAGTTTTTATTAGTACTACCATCTTTTGGGCGCAGCAGAGACCCACATACTTGCGGGCAAGACCCCCATCCCCCGCAAGATACTTAAAAGCATTTTCTCAGCGAAAAAAAGGCCCCAAATTGTCAAACTTCATTGGGGAAAAGAACCTCCCTTTATAATTACTTGATAAGTTTTAATTGTCTGTGTCATTAACACGAAATTTCAGGACGATAATATAGATAGGAATGTAATTTATAACACGGTCCGCAAATCGCAATAAAACGTTGCGTGCGACCTAATTTTCAGTTGGGTTTGAAAATAACATGACACTGACCCATTTACATTGATTGGGTCATTTGAATTTATACCGAACTCGGAAGCTTCCAATGTCTGTCTGGAGAATTTGTTTTGTTTTCACATTATATTTACCCCAGGAAAATTAAACATTCGACCTCGGAATAATAAGCATAGAGCTGAAAATTGGTAGAGACGTTAAATACATCATTACAAATAAAACCTCAAAAGTCCCCGGCGATCCTCCTTGTGCAAAAATTTTTATTCAAGGTCAAAGGTATGAAAATGAGGTTTTTCCTGTTTTTTTTTCCAAACTGTACATTTTATCACAAAAATAGGTAGGACAAGAGTGTAGATCATAAAATTCTCTGCAAAAAATATTCAGACACTTTTTTCATACGACTATATACCATTCCTTATAAATGGTGGGCTTAAAGTTTGGGAAAATCATATCTATAGCTTATATTATAAAGCTAAAGAATTTGTGGAACTACTGCTTTGAATTGAAGAATTCGTTTTTTGTTGGATAGTCATATTTATCGAGGAAGACTTGAGCTATATAACATCACGTTGCCACTAATAGGAGCAAAGAAACAGAGGAAAATGGGGAAAAACGGGGAAAATTATTTGAAGGAGCTTATCTCACAAACGGCTGAAGCAATTTTTATTTTATTTGGCACAGATATAGAATAGGCCACGTGGAGGGACATAGGCTATTTTGTTTTTCAGGAAAATTTACGGTTTCCGTGAAATTTATAATTAACGCGGGTGGAGCCACGCTTAACATCTAGTACTACATACTAGGGTTGTTTGAAAAAATATAAATGTTCTCGTCCTGACACACTTCTGAGTGACTTGCAAACGTACTGTTGCTCTTCGAGACTCGAAAAAAATAGATTTGGTAACGGTAATAAGTCACACAGAAGTATGTTTGGCTGTGAACAGCCCTCGTATGCTGTAGTACAAGAAGTTCCGCTCCGCCCTGTTAATTACGTATTTCACGGAAACCGTACATTTTTCCGAGAAACAAAATAGCCTATGTCCTTCCTCGTGGTCTACTTTATATTTGTGCCAAATAACATAAAAAATGCTTCAGCCGTTTGTGAGATAAGCTCTTTCAAATAATTTTCCCCGTTTTTTTCTCATTTTCCTCTGTTTCTTTGCTCCTATTGGTGGCAACATGATGTTATATAGCTCAAGTCTTCCTCGATAAATAAGACTATCCAACAAAAAACGAATTCTTTAATTCAAAGCAGTAGTTCCAGAAATTCTTTAGCTTTGTAGTATAAGCATAGATATGATTTTCCCAAACTTTAAGCCCGCCATTTATAAGGAAGGTAAGTCGTATGAAAAAAGTGTCTGAATATTTTTTGTAGAGAATTTTATGATCTACACTCTTGCCCTACCTATTTTTGAAATAAAATGTACAGTTTGGAAAAAAAACAGGAAAAACCTCATTTTCATACCTTTGACCTTGAATAAAATTTTTTGCACAAGGAGGATCACCGGGGACTTTTGAGGTTTTATTTGTAATGGTGTATTTAACGTCTCTACCAATTTTCAGCTCTATGCGAATTATTCCGAGGTTATGATTTTTTTTGCGTCTAATTAGACCGGGCTAATTCTAATTCTAATGTCGTTACTCGTTACTGATAAAACATCTACTTTTGTGTGTAAATCCATATTAATATTATAAATGCGAAAGAGTGTCTGTCTGTCTGTCCGTCTGTCTGTCTGTCTATCTGTCTGTTACCTCTTCACGCTCAAACCGCTGAACCGATTTTGCTGAAATTTGGCATGAAGATACTTTGAGTCCCGGGAAAGAATAGGATACTTTTTGTCCCGGAAAAATGTACGGTTCCCGCGCAATAAACGGCTTTTGGCGCAACGGAGTTGCGGGAGTCATCTAGTATTAAATATACTATATTTATCTATATATATAAAAATGGATTTTCAATTGTGTTAGTAACGCTATGGCTCGATAATGGCTGAACGGATTGGGCTGATTTTAGTCTTAAAATATTCGTACAAGTCCAGGGAAGATTTTAAAGTGACACGAAGTTCAATGAGACAGCTAGTCTTATATATAAAAATGGATTTTCAAATGTGTTAGTCGCGCTAAAACTCGAAAACGGCTGAACGGATTGGACTGATTTTAGTCTTAAAATATTCGTATAAGTCCAGGGAAGGTTTCAAAGTGTTACGAAGTTCACCGGGACAGCTCTAGTGTTGTATATTTATCGAGTTATTGAGAAAAAACTAATTTGGCGATGAATCAGTGTCGTCCTTTTTCACCTGGCATATGAAAGACGGGCGTGAGTGTGAAGAGAGAAGGAAGATGTTTGATTTTTTGGGCTAGTCGCTCTCTTAAGATTAAATCGTAAGCGTAATCGTTATACGATTAAGGTTATTCACAAATTCGTTCGAAAGAAAATCTACTGACTGTCAAACCAAACGTTTACTTAAGAAACCCACATTTTGAAAAAGGGGGGGAGGGGAGGGTTGAATAAAATCTCACGAAATCTCACCAGGGGGGGAGGGGGGGTCAACAAATTCAAAAAAACACCTCACGTAATTTGTGGACGCCCCCTTATCATAATAACGTCATAACGTAGCAAAGTTTAAACGAATATCTGTATACATTTAAAAAGTACCCGCAAAAAGGTCTGTTTATGAAAAGGGCAGAAGAGTGATTGACAGGTTAAATTTCAATATGGCATTTGATATTCAATGCTCGAAGCGGCTGTAAAATTTCTAAACAGCTCGCAATTAAATATTAACGATCTTTTTATGGGCCCTTTCCGCGATACGAGATGCATTCAATTTTTAGTGTTATTAAAATTATTATTTAAGTATCTATTTGAATAGTCAATAGCTATGTCCACATTATGCAATTTCATCTTTAATTTTCGTCATCTTCTTTTTATTCAACTTTCATTTGGCATTTTCAATAATTGAATGCGTCTAAATCCACCCGCGTTGAAAGAAAAGTGTCATAGCGAGCGCTACGACTTCAACGCGCGTCACGGGCATGCCTCACGTTCGCTGTTGACTGCGCTATAACGCATGCCCTTGATGATCAAATAATGCATATTCTGTTGAAAATTTATATTCTATTTTTTATTTTTTATAATCTGTCTTAAGAATGTAGAAAAGAAAAAGTACGGTTTTATTACATGAAATCTTATTCTCTTGTTTATTATTAAACATCTCCCTAAAAATTTATGATTAGAACAGATATCTACAAGTCCTTTTAGTATTGCTATGCTTTATCATTACTAAATGAGGAGCTGGGGAACAAAACCGGATTAGTCCGCAAAAATAAATTTTACACACTGGCTAAAAAACTAATATCAATATATGCAGGTGATAAACAACATAACATTGTATTATTATAGGTAGGTGAATTAGATCTATTGTTGCATGATTAATAATAATTTTATAAACTTTTAAAGTCTAGAAGTTATTCAAGAATTTAAAATGGACTTATCTGGTTTTGTTTGAAAATAATGGACTAATCCGGTTGTGAATGCAAACGTGTGACAAGTCCGGTTTTATTAATATCGGACAAAACCGGTTTTGTATAAAAGAGGAACTTAAAATCAAAGCAAAAAAAAAAGATATTTACATTTTATTATCTACATTTCTACATTTAAACACCCTGCATTTGTGGTCACAGGCGATTGAAAATCCAAAACAAGTAGATCCTTGTCAGAGTACCTACAACAAGTTATTAAAACATACGTTATACGAAAGCTATTCATCAAATTTGAATTTTGAGAAATTTGTAGGTTATTTTTGTTTCGTACTTACTTTAAATGTTTATTGTTTTCTGAAGAACGTCCTCGTTTCTTTCTTTTGCGACAACCATCGTTAATACTTTTCACCAATGAGTTTCTAAAATACTAGAGTGGCAACGTCTTACAAACGATTCTCAGAAATGCGTAACCACTTGATAGCCCAAAAGACAATGTCACTTCATAATGTTATTATGTCATTATGTATGGCAGATATGCCTGCAGGCATCTTCAAAGTGGTGACGCGTTGCTGTCGTAAACTGCCAATCTAGTTACGTTAGTAACATACAATATCATTGCTTTCCACGGTAACATTCTCGTCCATTTTTAACACTTGAAATGAGATTCATTTTAAGTTAAGGCTGCGTTGCACCAGAGGCGTGGTTAAAGTTAAAGTTAAATATGGCGTCCAAACACCCCATATGCTCATACGACATCTGTCAATTTTTCCGGTTAAAGTTAAAGTCAAAGTTAGTTCGTGCAACCCACTCTTAGTGTACGCCGACAAAACGCCGACAATGATTAAAAATAACAGCTGATTTATTTTTTTAAACATATTGTAAGTTGCTAGATTAATGCCAGTGTTGCCGTCCAAAAAATTCAGATATTTTCTACTTCGTGTTTATTTTTACTATCTATATCCGGTATTGATAGAAAATGTCTTAAAGAAATTAATATTTTAAAAGGACAAGTCCGCTTCAGAATGAAAATAGATGAAATTTATTAAATCTTTATTTTGGATATCGGACTAATCCGGTTTCGTTTGAAAATGCACTTTTTAAAGCCTTATTTGGCCTACTTCGAGCCAGTTTTGATTGAAAATATTAACAGGGATCGACGCAACAAGTCTTGGATATCACGATTCGAAAAAAAAAGGTTTTGAAATTATAGTGGACTTCTCCGGTTTTGTTTGCCAGCTCCTCAGATATCATCTGTATGTATCTTATTAAATTAATCAAAAAAGTTTTAGCGGCTATGCATGAAGAGGTAACATTCAGACAGACTTTCACATTTATGGTATCTGGTATGCGGTATGCCGTGGGTATGCCGTATGACTAAATTACGCCTGCAACTCCGTTGCGCCAAAATCCTTTTATAACACGGGAACCGTACATTTTTGCCTAAGTTTTCATAAAAGTACCCTATGTCCTTTCCCGGGACTCAAAGTAATTCTATACCAAATTTCAATAAAATCAATTTCTTAAATTGTCAGTGGTTTGGGCGTGAAGAGGTAACAGACAGACATGCAGACTTTAGCATTTTTAATATTGCTTCAATATTAGTATGGTTTAATGGTAGTAGCATCGTGCATCGGATCGACATACCATTTCTCGTAAAATTTTTACGTGCGCTTAAGGCGAGGATCAACCCCAATTTGTTATTCCGTGACTCCCGGTTTACCTAGTTCCAATATATTAACGAAATGTAAAAAAATATGAGATATAAAGCACAATATTTAAAAGACTTTAAACCATAAACATTTTTATAAAACGTAATACTTTGGCTGTAATTAATTTACAAACTCACCTCCGACAAAAATCTAATTCATCGAAATATAAGTATTAACTAGGATAATTATACATTTTATTTGAATAAATTGTTAGTAAATCTATATTAAAATATTCTGAACCGAACAATTTTGTTTCTTAATATTTATTTCCAAAGATATTTTAAAAAAACATGAAAAATAGAGAAGATCCGCCCCTAGTAACTACAGTTTTATGCTAAGCTAAAATGAACCTTATTGCGATGCGTATACGCTTGGTATTTGGTTGTGTGCAAGGTTATCGTTTTGGATTGAGATTAATCCCTGCCTAAAGGGCATTCCCTACGGAGAATCCGTAATTTACCGCATTTAGAGCCTTATAAACTCATAATTTGAAAGCTACAGAGTTATAATTAAAATACAGCAATAATCTTCAGTATCTCAACAATCCTTTCCACGTTTTAAATTTTCTATTTTCGTTTATTATACTCATGATATCAGCTTAAAAGTAAAGCCAATTTATTAAAATTCAAGCATACATTCAGCATCTCCTTAGTATTTACAAATTACTTTTATTTGAAACACACGCCAATAGATCGACAATATCATAAACTACATATTCCCCGTTTTAAATTTTTTTTAGGTCAATTTTGAACTAAGATAAGTAAAAAATAGGGTTTTGGTGCGATCTCAGCAACGCGGCAAATGTATGGCCAAGGTCGTTTGCTCGGGGGACGGCCTTAATGTGAAACTATTTGGACGACAAGTTGCACAAAAATCGTGATCAATTTTATGCTCACGGAAACGTCTGTAATAAACTTTGATGTCTTTCTGCACATACTTCCGATAGTTTAATATAGTTTTTCCTCTATTTTGATGTGGAAAAGTTAGTAAAGAAGTAGTTGGTACAAAAGAAAAAATTAAAAAGATTTTATTGTTGATTGTTTATCTGCAAATTTCTACATTAATGATGATGATGAATGGTGATAGTGCTGACTAAGTGTATAAAATCTATATTTAAACTAGCTGTCCCGGCAAACGTTGCTTTGACATAATATAAAGTATTTCGCCCATATTATCTTATTGAAGTGACTAAATATTTAAGTATGTCGCCATGGCAACGTCGATCGCTATCTCGTCGCACAAACAATGGTCGCCGTCAGTCTCAGGTTGTAATAATTTACTACTATTTATTCAACAAATGCACTCATCAATATATAAAGTACCTAGTAGCCGATTCTTAGACCTACTGAATATGCATATAAAATTTGGTAAAAATCAGTAAAGCTGTTTCGGAGGAGTTCGCGGACTAACACTGTGACACGAGAATTTTATATATAAGATAACTTATAAGATAATAAATGCGAAAGTACCTGTCTTCTCTAATCTATACCGTTAACACTCGACTAAACTCATTCGGATGAAATTTTATTTGGGTACTTTTACTCAAAGTAGGTCTATATAGTTTGTACTGCAGCAAAAATTAACTTGCAATAAACTAATTATCCCTCTTCCAACGAAGTTGCTGACAACTTAATCATAAAGAACTGTCAGATATTTTCTTTGTTTTTAGATTAACTAAATTTTAAATGCTGTGTCTTATTTTTTAAAACGAAAGGCCTTTAATAAAACCGCTATAACTGATCGTATGCCAAGGCAACATGCAATGCATCAGACCCATTAATCTTCCTATGACAACTAGGTCGTTTTATGACGTTATCGGTCTAGCTAAACGTATTAAAAAGCTAGTATTTAAGATACATAATCTTAATTTTGGTAGTATTTCAGTTTTTGTATAAAAGGTTGGATTACCAATTAAAAATTTAAAGTCGTATTTAGAATTTTGAGATTAGATTGAAGTGATATTATAATTATTAGACTTTAGAAATTTAGCAAAGCATTGCATTGATCTTTTAGAAATAGAAATTATTTTCTTTTTCAATCTCGAATCGACACCGACTTCTATCATTTGAAAATAGATCGTTAAAATTGTAGGATTGAAATATTAATGGTTTTTCATAGGAAAAAGCAATCAAATGTGAAATCGCACTCTGACCAAAATAAAACCAGTGCAGTGAGTGCAGTACATTTTAATCTGAGCTGTCAGCAGTCGGTGACAGCGCCGAGACTCGCAGTGAACTAGCACTTTTGTTCTTTCATTGTAGTTTAAAATACCTAGTACTTTTTCAGGTGAAAACCACTGTGAAAAGAAAAACTAAATTTTGAGGTTATAAAACTTTATATCCTATGGACAGACTAACAATTTTGATCGACAACTGACTAGTATTTTTATAAAATAATTAGTATTCAATATTCATAATATTATAATGAGTACTTATTTAAATTATGTCTAATAATAAAATTATTGTGTTGACAGTGTTCACATAGAGTACACGCTTTGTCGTTTCGTATTATTATTATTCTTCAGTGCGTTTTTTTTTTCAACTCAAGACCTCGACACATACTACCTTTTTTTCTGCAAACGAGTATTTTCTCTTAAAAGATTCTCAGAATATCAATCTATTATGCAACTGGATCAACATGTAATGTGTATGGATGAATAAAATATTCTAATTCTGCAATTGTCTGTAAGTTGTTTTGGCGTTTTGCCAAGATTAAAAATTCTTCTTTGACATTGATGTAAGATATTATGAGTACTTTGGAGACGAATAAGTATAGAAACGTGGATGAACTGCAAAAGTTTTGATTTGTAACTGAGTAGACATCGTTGCTAGTCTTTGGAATAAAAGTTTAAATCTTTAATGATGAAAATGAACATTGTGATTTGTAATCCTTACAGTAAAAAAATAGATTTTTATGTAAAGCTATTAGGTGCTCTCTCATTGGGAGCAATTGTGTGCAATGTGACATTAATGAATATGTAACACTATATTTTGTTAGTACTACATAAACTTTGTCAATATTGATCAAGCCGTCTTTTGTTTCAGATTTAAATGTTCATCACAGCAAAGTTTCAGCATGAAGCTAGATAACTCACACGAGAGAGCGTCACTAGCACGAGGTACGATATTATTATTACAATAATTATTATTGTAATTCAAGTTTCATAGTTATACATGTTTTATCCTTATACGTTAAGTAACTTTTCTAACGAATAAGACGAGAAACATAAATTCAACTAGTATTATAACCACAGCCGACATAGTTTTTTTATCACAGTAAACTTATTTCTAATAAATTAAATAATAGTTAAAAAAACTAAAAACACGCTTTTTATAGAAAACCAAACTAACAAATTGAAAAATTCTTTATTTTATCAAATTAGTGTATTGTCATCGGTCCTCGATAAATCTACAAAGTTTGAACGAAATCTGGCCGTTTCAAGTGGGTCAAAATCGCGCCCAAAGAAGTCGGTTACAAACATACAAATTGAAAAATTGAATAATTATATCAAATTAGTGTATTGTCATCGGTCCTCGATAAATCTACAAAGTTTGAACGAAATCTGGCCGTTTAAAGTGGGTCAAAATCGCGCCCAAAGAAGTTGGTTACAAACAAACATACAAACATACAAATTGAAAAATGGAATAATTATATCAAATTAGTATATTGTCATCGGTCCTCGATAAATCTACAAAGTTTGAACGAAATCTGGCCGTTTAAAGTGGGTCAAAATCGCGCCCAAAGAAGTCGGTTACAAACAAACATACAAACATACAAATTGAAAAATGGAATAATTATATCAAATTAGTATATTGTCATCGGTCCTCGATAAATCTACAAAGTTTGAACGAAATCTGGCCGTTTAAAGTGGGTCAAAATCGCGCCCAGAGAAGTCGGTTACAAACAAACATACAAACATACAAATAAAAAAATGGAATAATTATATCAAATTAGTGTATTGTCATCGGTCCTCGATAAATCTACAAAATTTGAACTAAATCTGGCCGTTTAAAGTGGGTCAAAATCGCGCCCAAAGAAGTCGGTTACAAACAATTAACATACAAACATACAAATTGAAAAATGGAATAATTATATCAAATTAGTGTATTGTCATCGGTCCTCGATAAATCTACAAAGTTTGAACGAAATCTGGCCGTTTAAAGTGGGTCAAAATCGCGCCCAAAGAAGTCGGTTACAAACAATTAACATACAAACATACAAATTGAAAAATGGAATAATTATATCAAATTAGTGTATTGTCATCGGTCCTCGATAAATCTACAAAGTTTGATCGAAATCTGGCCGTTTAAAGTGGGTCTAAATCGCGCCCAAAGAAGTCGGCTACAAACAAACATACAGGTGAAGCTAATAAAAAGCGTATAAAAAATAATAATATGACTGCGTGGATTTACCTAATATAACGCCGTCAACGGCTAAGTTAAATGGAATGTTATAATATTTAATATTATAACATCCCATTATACGACTTTACTATATGAGTGGCGTTAAATATCACAGTATACGTCTTGACGAGTTGACCTTTAGTCATTCAATTAAATGGTGTCATTCAATGTTCAATCGAACCTCAGTTTAAATTAGATAACTGCGACATATTATACATTAGGTATACATATTTAGGTTGTTTTTCAAAGCTATGTATACATAATGTCATACAAATATAGACACTTGTCTGAATATTATTATTTGAACTTTTAATCATTGTTTCATTTATTTTAAGGAATGAGGCGGCCCTTTGACCCTAATTCCTATACAGGCGGTTACTTTTATTGTTTTTTTTTGTGTCGCACACTATATTTCCCTTGGGAAGTGGAGGACGAAAGAAATAACTAACAATTTAGTTCAATAGTGTTTAGTTCCTTAAAAATAACGTTTTTGATGGATTTATAAAATTAAGACACTTTTGTAAAGTTTCACCACTTTCTGATAAAGTGCCGAATAGGCTATTCACAACTTTTTTGACAGATTCTCCATACTTCATCTGTCAAGTTAAGTGGTGGATAGCCTATTCGGCACTTATCAGTAAGTGGTGAAACAGGCCCTTAATGTACCTTATTTCCTTTTTATAAATATAAAAGAAAAGAAAAGTACAAAAACTACTGCAAACGATAACTTGATATGAAATAATGAAGCCTACTTATGAAACGTTCGATTGTAAACGATTTATGAGCTACGAGCTATTTATAACTGCCATTTCCTGCAAGTTGTCATTGAAATAGGTATATAATATTATAATGATTTGCCTATTTCCTATGTTTAACATCTTAAGTAGGTTAAAGTGTACAAGATGATCCGCAACTCAGTCGCGCCAAAATTCGTTTATCCTAATATGTCCTTTCCCGGGACTCAAAGTATCTCCATAGCAATTTCAGCAAAATCGTTTAAGTCGTTTGGGCGTGAAGAGGTAACAGACAGACAGACAGACACACTTTCTCCTTTATACTCGTAATATTGGTATTGATAGTGATGAGTGAAATAAAATTCAGTACTTACTCAAGTCTCGTGTGTAAAAAATTCTATTCAACTTGATTAAATAAAAAGATTTTTTTATTCAATAATTATTGGTCAATGTTGACATAGCCAACATAATATATTTTAATTAGCCTGAAATCATTATAGCTAGACGATCGCTGAAGATAGTTAGACTGACAAAAAGCGAAGCGTTTTCCAACGAGGTCGAGACTCGAGATAGAGATGATGAAGTGTAGATGTGAGTGTGTGCCGTGCCTTATCTCGAAATACTTTACAGCCGATGGCCATATATATTCTTATCTATGCTTTATAATAGCCTATTATTTGAAGACTGTTATTGCCAATTATTATTTTAAGTCTCCTTATACAACGTGTGAGATAAGTTAGTGATAATATCTAAGGGTGTGTACTATTATTGCACAATACGCTCTTGTATTAATCATTCATTTAGCGTGTTTAGTTAAGTATTGCAAATTCATAATGTTTTTTTTCATACACGCATAGAAAGTAACGCTAATACTACTTTCACAGTGAACATAGAAAATTGGGATCATAATAAATTAGTTCTGTTACATACGTTTCAAGATATTGTCATTCATACTTTTAATTTTTTTTACCAAGGCTTTTTTTAAAACTGTAGTATGGAGAAAAAAACGTGGGCAAAGCCGCAAACAAAAGAAAATTTCAAATTGTTGTTCCCATAATATAGCTGTTCAGGAAAACGTGATGAAAATTCTCGTACATTTCATGATTTATTTTAACAGCGTGTCTTATTACTTACATGTTTACTCTTGCGGACTCATAACAGCGAGTAAATAATGAACAGAGTTTTCAGCCTTTATAAGTTAACTAGAATTAATGTTCCAGCAAGATTGCACGAAAATCAGTATCCATACAAAAAAATACCCATTTTCGAACCTTACTCTTAAATTTGAGTGTAGTTTTTTTTTAACTGATTAATACTTTTTTTAAACTGATTTACCTTAGCTAACCTTAGCATCAGGAGCATCAGCAACAACCCTAAGTTTCTATTCGTAGTTGTACTAAAACCTTATTAACATTTCTGTAAAAAACACTGAACAGCAGTTAAAACTTATGGCGTAATATAAAGTATACGATTCCTCCCTCAATACACGCAAGAACTGTCGGCAAGAATATACAAATTGTCATTCCCATCGGATATCTGCTCGCGTACGGCGGGAAAATACAATTATTTATCAGCGAGAGTCAAAACAAACCGATGTTTTCGTACGCCCAAAATAACCTGCTACCGAGTACCGAATAAACACAAAATCATTCTATACTGTTCATTAAATTACGTTCCCTTACACAAGGGCTTCTCAGTTCGTTCCTTTGTTCTTTTAAATTAAAGGCCATGTTTAAATTGCGGATAGCGATTTTCGGAACCGCTGTTTATTGAAATTTTTAATTTCTTTCTATGTCTACGAAATATTATTATTGGTTAAGTAACTCTGCTTCGAGTAATTGTCGGATAATAATGTATGGGGCTTATGTCAAAATCTTCACTTGATTACAGTTAAGAAATTAATGATATATTCGTCTCTGCAGCATATTCAGTAGTAAAGTAGACATTTAGTATAACAACATTTTAGTATTTTCTATCAGGATACGTTCAAACGTCTGTCAAGTTTATATTAAGCGGTACGAGTACATTAACAAAAAGCTATGTCTTACTACTTTCGTCTACTTTCGTCTACTTTCGTCTTAAATTTTCGTTATCTTCTTTTATTCAACTTTCGTATTCGCGCATTCAATAATTGAATGCGTCAACGAACGCAACGCCAACATTGTCATTTTTGTTCAGTTGCAGTGTCTGTCAGCTTATTGTAACATGTGCGACGTGAACATTTTACTAGGTGAAATATATGTGTGTCTTATTTAGTCATAAGAAATTTCAGAAAAAAAAGAACAAAGCGAAAGTTTTGGATACGGTCAGAGGGCATGCGTCGCGGGAATGCCTCACGTGCGCCGTTGACTGCGTATGATGCATGGCCCTTAATGAACAAAAAAAGGCACAGTGTGGACATAGCTAAACAGTTGCATAGTCCGCTAATAAATCAAAGACTAATTTCGTAGCACCTCGTAGCACCCCGTGGCACGTAGCCGTCGACCGTCTACGCCGTAGCGACGTATTGAGACAAATTAATCAAAACCAAATAACACGCTCGTCTGCCTTCTGCTCGGGTTGATTATTCTGTGCAAATGTAATATACCTTCTGTCTGCTCTTTATAAAATGTCACTGTTGAAACTGCTAATTAAAGTTTGCTTTGCACGTTTAAATATTGAGATTTCTTTGATTTGTTAGGAATAGATTTTGAAGCCAGTTTTGTGCATGTTGAAAAGCAATTTTATATCGACGTCGTATTCCATGTGATTCAAATATTAGAAACACCCTATCCTACGGAACCAATAAATTACCAATACTTTACGGTCTGTATGAGTCCCCTGTATCACTTTCACTGTGAAATTAGCAGCGCAAAAAATTTGAATGGGAAAATCCATGATGAGAAATTAGCAGCGCTGAAATAGTAACTTTTTTTTTTAATTTTGAATGGGCAAATCCATGATGCTGGGGCGCTTACCTGGCTTACCCATACAAATAACAAAAAAGTGTCTTTCAGGGCTGCTACTTTTCAGTAGAATCTATATAATTTTAAACTTTCGCATTGCATTACAATTAAAACTTATTAATCGGGAGTTAATACTAGAATAAGGGCCTGTTTCACCACTTTCTGATAAAGTGTCGAATAGGCTCTTCACAGCTTTTTTGACAGATTCTCCATACTTCATCTATCAAGTTAAGTGGCGGATAGTCTATTCGGCACTTATCAGGAAGTGGTGAAACAGGCCCTAAGTCGCATTAAGTCCTGATTAATAAGTTTTAACTATATAAGGGCACATACACACCCTGCAGTATTATCACTTTGTTTCGTTACTCCCTGTATATCCTTTTTTTTTTCGTTGGGGAAATGCCTTTACGCATCCCCGACAGTCTGGGGAGGGCTACCGGGGTATGTGGGACTCCCTGGGGGCGGAAGGCCGCGCCCGGGCATACCCACTGCTAAAACTCCAACGCTGTTCCTGCTCTTCCGCTAAATGTGATCAGCCGAAAGCCACGGGATACGCGGAACACACAACCGCGACCCTGCCAGCAGATGCCCCTAAAGGCTTCAGTGCAAGCTGTTAGGCTCACACTGTCACTACGACGCGATGCGCGGAACACTAGTCCCTGTATAGCCTGATGTCACAGGCCATACAGGGTCTCGTTAAGTGCAGACAGCTGAATGTGTATATTGTGAACTGCAGCTCACGTATGTTATTTGAGCATGCAGCTTTGCATTACTGACAGACTCAGAAATTAGAATCAGTAGCAACTTATATGGCAGTATGTACAAGTCCCGTCAAATTTCGTACACGTACCACAAGAAGCGCTGAGTATGGGCTGCACGTACTTCGATTACAATTATATTACCTCCAACATCATCTTTATGCCAACGACGTAAGGCTCAATTTTGTATAGACGAGGTAATGTTACATACTAAGTGAAATCGGCGTGGGAAGTGACGTATGAACCACGTTAAAAGCATCGATGCAAGAGATTTCTAGTTAAAAGTATAATTTGGAAAGCGATCGTTTTAAGAACATCGATTTCAGATTCGAATGGGTATGCTAATGCATACCAAAATCGTTGTTGCTGATATAAATATCGTGGGCACATAATAATTTTTCTCACAGAACTTTCTTCTTCTCGGTCGGTCACCCGTGAACTGAGGTGACAGGAGTAGCACTGTCGCCGAAAACTTAGAAATTTGCTCAATGTCTCTACTAATTGACCCACACTACGACGCTGGGAGACTGCCCAGAGCGCCGGATAAAACGGAGGCCGAAGGCAAACAAACTGGGCGCCATTTTTTTCAGCACTATTAGCACCCTTTAGCGCCGAAGAATTCTCGCCCAGGGCTGTAGTGCTAAAACCAGCACTGCAAATATATAGTTAATATTTTTCGTGGGCATAATGCCAGCCCATACCTGTACTATTTCCAGATAATATATCCTTAGGGACACAATAATAAAACGCAAAATGCAAAAGAATGCCCACAAAGCTATAATACACAAATATTCGTTCAAGCATAACCCATATGAGGGGTCCTTGAGGAATTCGAATATCGGCGGCCTTGGCACGGTTACTGGATGGGGCAGGTAAGTTCTGACAAGTACGGGAATGTGGGCCGACGTTACAGAGGACCGCAATTACAGGATATTGTTTAGACTTTAGGCTAGGCTAGTATATTACTAGCTGGTCGTATTTCGTAAACGTTGTCTTGCCATGTCAGTTGTAGGATGCTTGAGAGCCTCAACGGGAAGTGTTATATAGGCGTGATTCGCAACTATGCTACATATGTTACGACGTTATTTCCTAATTGCTACGTAAATAAGCGCACAAAATCGAACAAAAGTGGTCCAGCCGTTTCAGAGGAGTCTGTAAACAAACACTGCGATGCAAAAATATCATATAATATATAACACAGACAGTCGTGCCTGGCAAGTGTTTTGTATCATTTTAGGCCTGCTAGGAAGCACTATAATATGTTGGTGCAACTTGCTTCGAAATTTGTTTGCGCTCTTTAACTCTTCATATTTAAGGGGAAAAAACTGTGTCCTTTCAAATTGCATCGACCCCTGTTTAGAGGTTTAAGCATGATGAAGTAACTAGGGCTAACGCATTTTCGCGTTTACTGTATTATGCATAAGTACAATTATTAATAACTCGCACATAATTAAACTTCTCGCAGACAGTTTGTAAGAATTTGGTACAGGAGATAAATGATACTCGACTGTAGGTTCAGAAGTGAGTGATTTATTTATGGCGCATTTTCACTGGTCGATAGGGCCCGCATGCCTCGACCAATCAAAATGCGCCATTAGTTGTCATAGACTCCCCGTATGCTGTGTACCGCACGAGTTAACGACTAATGAAAATGCGCCCTTACAAATCTTACGGCTATATATACAAAATTTGATTAGTTAGAGTGAGACAATATAATACACAAAGATAGAGACAAAATATGACACATATGAAAGAGACAAAAATTGAGAGGGAAGATATAACACAGTGTGAAAGAGATAAAAACTGAGAGGGGAGATCTTGAGAGGGACATGTGTGAGCGAGATGAAATCCGCGAGGGAGGACATGTGAGTGCCTAAACCTCAGCAGATTTGAACCCGAAGAAAATATATTACCACAGTACCCCCCCTCAAGTGAAACGTACGGATGGCTTGCTGATGCGGCCGGATCTCGTTACTCGAACTTGCGGTGATGACGGCAGGTCGGGCGCGGGCGCGCGGTCTCTCTCGCGGCGCAGCGGGCTGGCAGGCACGTCGGGCGCGGGCGCGCGGTCTCTCTCGCGGCGCAGCGGGCTGGCAGGCACGTCGGGCGCAGGATTTGGCTCCTCCTCTTCATTTTCTTCTTCGAGACAGATGTATGCTGGTTTTAGTCTGTCCAGCGATACAACTGTGACTCGGTTAGGTAGCTGGATCTTGTAGTACTTGTCGTGTCGTTGTAGTACCGGATACGGTCCGTTGTAGGGCGGCGTGAGCGGCGGCCGGACGGTGTCGTTTCTCACGAACACATGCGTACACTTTTGTAAGTTTTTGTGTACGAAGGTTCGACACGACGATCGCACAGTATTCTGTGCCGGAGATAGCGGTTTCGGTTAGGCAACGCTGCACGTAGTCAGCTTCTTGAATTTTCGGCTTCGACGGCACGAAGAAGTCTGCAGGTACTCGCAGCGGTGCGCCGTAGGTGAGCAGTGCGGGACTAGTGTTGCTGTCCCCGCGCAAAGCGGTGCGGAGTCCCAGTAGTACTGTCGGTAGTTCCTCGCTCCACCGCGTGGCGGCGCCACGTGCAACTAGCGCGGCTTTTGGAGTGCGATGCCAGCGCTCGATTTTTCCATTTGCTTGCGGATGAAATGCGGTAGTGTGGATGCGTTTTATTCCCAGTTTCTTCATTAACTCGTTAAATAGTGAGGATTCGAACTGTCTGCCTTGATCTGTAGATATTCGCAGGGGGCAGCCGAATCTCGATATCCACGCTTCGTAGAGAGCTTTTGCGACGGTCTCCGCTGTAATTTCGTACACTGGAACGGCTTCCGGCCACTTTGTAAATCTGTCGATCATCGTTACTATGTAACGGTAGTCTTGCGATGGTCGGAGAGGGCCGACTATGTCGATATGTAGGTGGTCAAAGCGTTCCGACGGCGGGAAACTCGCTAGTGGCGTCACTGTGTGTCTCTGAATTTTCGCTCGTTGACAATCGATGCAGCTTCTACTCCACGTAGTTACATCTTTGTTCATCGAGGGCCAAAAGTACTTCGATGTAACTCGTTTTCTCGTCGCTCGTACCCCTGGGTGACACAAGTTGTGTTGCGATTTGAAAGCTTCGTGTCGATGCGCAGGCGGCAGGTAAAGACGAGGCGATGATGATGAATACTCGCAGGTGATCGGTCGATTGCCGTTGGGGGCGGCGATATCGACGAATTTGAGATTAGTTTGCTGTCTTAGCTTTTTAAGTTCTTCGTCGTGCTGCTAGTCGCTCGCTATTTGATTGTAGTCGAGGTTCGACGGCACGTCGATCTTTTCTATGCGGGAGAGAGCGTCGGCCACAGGGTTGTTCTCGCCTTGGACGTAGATAATCTTCGTGCAGAACTGACTGATAAAATTGAGTTGTCTTTCTCTTCTAGGTGTGTCGCTGCTGCTGGCCGGTCTCGACAGGGCGAAAGATAGCGGCTTGTGATCGGTGTACACGGTGACGTCGCAGCCTTCTATGAGTCGATGGAAGTGTTTAACAGCTGTGTAGATCGCTAGTAATTCACAATCGTACACACTGTATCGGCGTTGAGTGTCGCTGAGCGCTCGCGAGAAGAATGCGAGCGGCTTCCACACATTGGTGACCCTCGACAGAACACGCCTCCTTCATCATCATCACTCCCTGCCCCTCCGCGCCGCGCCAGCCAGCATCGCCTCATCGGGGTACATCGTCCGCTAGCCGCAATGTACCGCGGCCTGGGCGACTCCGCATCGGCATCATCGGGCTTTCTCACTACACCGACCGGTCAGCAAGCAGAGCACATCTCTCCTGGTCAGCACGTAGCATCGCCCCGCACGGCAGCTATCTGACTCACTGGATCCCGTGTAGCAGCATCACAGTTCCGACTCACTGGGACTTGACTGCAACAGTTCCGACTCACTGGAACACTTATAATCACACTAACAACTTCTTGGATCTCAAACTTTTGCAAAAAGTAAATTCTTCGAATAACCTATTTTATTTTAGGAACTTTAAAAATTACTCTGCTCGAAACAATCTTAATAGAACAAGGGAAAATTATAAATTACCATTTAAAGAGTCTATTTATTTTAATCAAAAGATGATGAGCGATTACGGACCTTTGAAAATAAAAAAGCGGGAAAGTGTTAGTTGAGGGCGCCATTTTGTGGTAAAATAAAATGTATTTTCGCCGCAATACAAAATTACATTGTCAAAATCCCCGTCTATTTTGCTTTTTTACCTTTATCCCCGAGGAAAGGCTTAAACACTAATTTGGGACGAGTGGAGAATGCCTTTTGTAATTCCGTGTTTAAAAAATTCTACTACGATTGAGGTACTTAGTCACATTTTTTGTTTACTTATAAGCGTTATAATTACTCAAAATACGGAGACAGTATGAAATAAATGCTTTGCTGTTGTAATTTAATAGTTAATTGTTTTAAATATTATGAATATTAAATAAGTGTCTTGTTATACTATACTTTCGTAATTTACATAATATTCAAAATGTTTTTGTATGTCACCAAGCTAGATGCTTGGTGACATACAAAAACACTACCTATATTATCTTTAACAAAAAATTAAAACCGGCTTCCAAGGTAAAAACAATAATAACATTAATATGAACTAAAAAGTATTAAATAATTTTTCCTATCTAATAGTGCCTTTTTCCGAATTCGGCTAAACCTCAACTATTTCTGTACTCAATTTTCATCATTTTGAAGTTGGTGCCAGTTCCGAAAGTTTAAAATATTCTGTTCCTTCTGTCCTTCTGTCCAAACGTGTATCTATAAGGAGTCAGGAGTTCTCTCAGCATCTTCGAAACCATGGTATACCTTGACCCAATATTTGACTTTTTGGTAGTATATTCTTAGTACACTTCACTTAAAACCAAAATCACCATATGTTTCCATATAAATTTTGAGGAGTTCCCTCGATTACTCATGGATCCCATCATCAGGTCACCACTTTTGGGAACATGGTACCAAATTGGAGTGAAACCTAATACAACGAAATAAAAATTTCGAAAATCGGTTCACAAACGGCGGAGTAATCGTTGATCATACAAAAATAAAAAATAAAAAAATATCCACAGCCGAACATATAACCTCCTCGTTTTTTTGGAAGACGGTTAAAAATAAGAGTTTTTTTTGTGTATATTAGATAGAGATAGATCCGAAAATAGGCCATGAATATATTATTTGTATATTTACATGATAATAATATAGTAAACTTAAGCATGGATAATAACAAGTGTACTTTAAATCTAGTAGGTTAACATAAACACTTTACAACTCCTCCTTTACTAGGAAGTAACTCCTCCTATACTTTCCTCCTCTTAATTAGGGAGGAAGAACTCCTCCTATTTTCTTCAGATTAATTTCGTTGCGGCTTCCAAGATGGTTTAGCATGTCCCTCGGGCTCCCTGAGATCATATCAAAGGGTTTTCATGGTTGAAAATCGCTGTCGATCCTGGCAACACAAGACATACAGTGGTAGGAATATATTGTGGTGGACCAAAGCCTTTAAAAACCGTTTACAAAAAGATACGCCATTAAAATCGATTTTGAAAAGGGAACACAACAAAGCTACGTGTAAAACCCTAGAGTTCTAAAAAAGGTGTAATAAAAATACTTAAAATGTGACTGAATTATTATCCCCGGATCAAAAAGGTGGGATGAAGCTGAGCGTGTAATAAACATCACTCCCCCGAGATGATTTGACAAAAATAGGGTTTGATCACAGACATAGATCAAGATAGATACCGCATGTGGTTGTACTCTGCGTGCCATATCGCGTTCCCAAACGACGAGCAATCGTCTTTAGAAAGTCTGTTCTTTAGTCTGCTATCGGAATTTTAAAAATGCCTAAATGCCTAAAAGAGCCGTATTGAGCTGTAGAAATTCAAATAGAAACATTGGCCTTGATAATGGACACGTTTCTTATCATCGGTACGTCACAGTAGGTAGGAAAAATGTGACAAGCTTGTTTTCATACAAATGGAGCGACATGCGGTATCTATCTTCATCTATATCTGTGGGTTTGATGTACACTCGCGAAGAGAATAGGTTGATGTAGGAGTACCGTTACGAAGAGAATAGCTATTGACTTTTATCGGCAACTGTCTACTAGCAATCGTTTTACAGTCTTTTATCGACTTGTCGACCTCTAGGCCTCTGTATATCAATTGGTAATCCCGTCCAAGGCAGAGGTCGCGGGATCGAATCCTGCCAAAGTGACAATGAGGTTTTTATGTTCCTTGGTTATAGTACAGGTTCCAAACATTTTTTTTTCATTTGATTACTATCAAGCTAATTTTTCGTGAGTAGGGTTAAAAATTTCGATTTGATGATCCTAAAATATGGATTGTTCTATTTGCAGGACAATGTTACTGTTATGGTGGCACTTCACATGACTATTGGTATTTGCTATTGGCTAATTGTTGCATTTGGAAAAATTATTGGCGTATACACAAACAAGCAAATAAAGGCAAATACGGCCTTTCACACATGGACGTCAAATACCAAACTTTTACTTGATTTTGTTTACTTTTGACTCTTTTGATGTGAGTCAAAAACTGACAAAATACGGATACGTGTATTTGGTATTGGTCATGTTTGTCAAATAGGCAAATAAGGCCAATACTTTTCAAATATACCGTCTACACATGGTGATTGTTTGGCGAATACATCAAATACGCAAATACAAATAGCCATGTAAAGTGCCACCATTAAATAATTATTTTAACCTATCAATGTACAAAAAATCAGCTGGTTGGGGTTCCTTTTTTGGGTTCAGTAGTCAACAAGGACTTGTTGATTACAGAAACCTAAAACGGAATTTATTTCATCCGTTCTATCTCTGTTAGCTACCACTTTCGAGAATTTTCACAGAGGAAATTGTTGTTTGTCTTATCGAAATGTAGCTAATTTTGATTCTGTGTAAAGGAGGTGTATAGTGTAATATACTTTACAGTGAGTGTTTTGAGTATACACCTCTTGATGTAGAGTGGCGTGCTTTAAGTCAATATCCCTTATTGATTTCTAACTTCACTGTCGATATTGTCGACTGCACGTTGTCTAAGTAACCATTTGCGAAGAGTTAGTTAATAGTTATTGACTTATCAGCGACTGTCTGTGGATATTGTCGAATGCACGTTGTCTAAGTACCCATTTACGAAGAGTTAGTTAATAGTTATTAACTTTTACCGGCGACTGTCTTTTACTTGCAATCGTTTTTCACAGTTCTCTTTTACTGAGCTGTCGATTTTTATTGGCGTGTAGTTAAAAGTAATATTGAACTTTCGATATTTTAAAAGAATAAACTGTTCCATTCTTCTACTATTTTTAAGCAAAGTAAATGGAGGTTCATTCCTTGTTTAATACAGTCCGCTTTCAATTATACCACAAAATGGTATTCTTATGAAATGTTAAACCAATTCATAATTATTGAAGAGTGCATGAAGAAAAACATTTTACACCACAGGGGCAATTTTTTTACTTAACTCTTACTCAAATTAACTCAATTTTAACTCAATTTTTTCCTTATAATTTGAACAAACCTTGTAACTCACCTACGTCATCATCTAGCAAAGTCTAGTCAAAGAAGTCTATACAAGCTTAATCTGACACGCTCGAGCTACTCCCGAAATCCCCTCTTCCCCTCCCCAACTATTACGAGTATGTTGGTTTGAGATTTTATACGTCAAAGTTTGAGAGCGGACTGAATCGGACAAGGAACAAAACAACAATAGCAGAAATAGGGCACAAATCATAAAGAATATAGCGTACAATTTGCTCGTGTTTATTGCACATGGTACTATAATATTATACCTTAGTATTGCTATAAACCTAATGTGCTAATGATTCTCGGAAGTTTTTGCTGAAATGCTTTCTAAGGTCATTGACATGGTGGCTAGGTTAGCTTAGGTTTATTTCAGGTTTTAGCGTTGCAAGCGTCCCTGGGATATTGCTTACTATCAGGTGAGCCATTAGCACATTTATTAGTAATTTGATGACATCCGCAACTCCGTTGCGCCAAAATCCATTTATTATGTGGGAACCGTACATTTTCCGGGATAAAAAGTATCCTAAGTCCGTTCTCGGGACTCAAAGTATCTTCACACAAAGCAAAATCGGTTCAGTGGTTTGGGCGTGAAGAGGACAGACAGACACACTTTTACCCGTGGTGTAAGTGAAATAAATTGTGATAAGTATATTTTTCTCACAGTAAAAGTAGCGTATGTGTTAATCTAGATTCTAGGGTATCAACTAATTCAATACCAAATTTTATTAAAAATTTTCCTGCAGTATAGACGTGAAGAAGTAACAAACATAACATAAACTCACAAACTTTCGTATTTATAATATTAGTGTGATTACTGATTAGTGTATGAATTTCAAGTACAAGTATATACATATGTATAATGCTTGTTTGTACTAGAAACCTCATTATTGATACAAAGTTTAATTATAAGCTCGGAGTTTGACGAAGTTCGTCCAGACCTGAGGTCTGTACATAAACGTGGTGTGCCCAACTCTACGTTTGACTATAAGGCTTAGAGCACACCGAGACGTGGCGCATCAACGCAAAAAGAATTGATAATTTAACGTTGTTTAAAAAAATTTAAATACGCAATACTTTGTAAAAACGACGAACTCTTGCTAATTCGTCCATTTTTAGTGTACTTAACTTAAATTATTATAATTTGTAAGATTTCTATAGATATGTAATAATTCTATAGATATGTAAGATATAATTTGTAAGAATTCTACGTCGACGTCGGCGTTTTGTGTGCCATGACCCTAAAATATAAACTTAAACGTGTTTAAATCCGTTCAGATCGAGCTGAACTTGTAAACTTGTCAGAACACTTCCAAACTTCAGTTAGATAGTTTGAATTATTGATTCTCTATCGGTGTGAAAAATGTTTTGATACTTTCAGCTTAAACTGTACGAGTATTGAGTTACTTTGTTAAAAATATATTAAAATCTGTTTAAACTCCGCCCACATATACATGACACTATAGCTATGTCCACACTGTGCCTTTTTTTGTTCATCAAGGGCATGCGTTATAGCGCAGTCAACAGCGAACGTGAGGCATGCCCGTGACGCGCGTTGAAGTCGTAGCGCTCGCTATGACACTTTTCTTTCAACGCGGGTGGATTGAATATGCCAAACGAAAGTTGAATAAAAAGAAGATGACGAAAATTGAAGATGAAATTGCATAATGTGGACATAATGGAAGAGTGTACTTATTATTTTGATATTTTTTAGTTAGAATGTAACTGGGGGGCTAAAATAGTCGCTTTGGAGAATCATATTAGCAATCATAATATGATTAATTTTTTAAAAATCACAAAATGGTCACTCTGCTTGCTATTCATGTCTAGTAGTTCGTACTAATTTGACATTCATCTGTTTGACTGTTTTGACGATTCAGTTTCTGAATTGATTTTAGAGGAATGCGACCATTTTATATTATTTTACTTAATACACATATATATTTAATTTAATATATATGAGTATAATAACTCGTGTAACATAGCTCTTACTTTAACATTACTACTATACTATAATAATCGATTAGATTCTCTATTCTATTCAAGCTTTTAGCCAATCTTTTGAAGTGTCCTGAACGGCTTGGGATTGGAGCCCAGGCCGTTCATGAAACGGCTGAAACACGTTATATACCTAGTGGGCGGATAACCACATGCCTGCAATCGCCCTGGTATATTCGCTCGGAGCGACCGCTCATTAGCTGCACTCGGCCCGCACAAAGCGAACTAATTACACCCATCATGGGCTCGGGAATTAACATACCGCCAGGGTCAATTTTATACTTAAATGTAAGAAAAAAGTTTTCAAAGTTGGCACTTCTTTAGCGGCGGTTTTTAATTTTTTGATTAGAATTTTGGGGTAAAAATGTAAAATTCAAAATTACTTGATCAAATTCGTAGTAAGAGAGCAACTACTCTTTCTCTTTTCTGTTTGAAGTGAAACTTTACCGACGTATTAGAGTTTTAAAGCAGTAAGTATGTTAAAAAATCGTCACCGCACAAAGCGAGCTAAGTAATTACACCCCTCATGGGCTCAGGAATTAACATACTGCCAGGGTCAATTTTATACTAAATGTAAGAAAGAAATTTTCGAAGTTGGCACTTCTTCAGCGGCGTTGAACAGTTTTTTGGGGTGTAGTGGGTAAAAATTATTAAATCATGTCAAAATACGGAAACGGCGCCGGAAAAGATCTAACGTCTCTCTCTATTTCGGTAGGCGGTTTCGTTAGCAATGTTTGTAGTAATACTTTTTGTGAAGTTCCATGCTTGCGACTAAAACCCACTCCTTCACCGTTACCCTCGATGGAATCATTACAAACATTGAACGCATAATATTTGTGATCCTCGCGATCGACATTATTGTACATGACCCAAAGAATCTTTAGTCCTTACTAATATTATAAATGTGAAGGCGTTGATATTTGTTACGCTTTCACCCAAAAACTACTCGACGAATCATCATGAAACTTTATACACATACTCTTGGAGGTATCAGAAATAATATAGGATACTCTTTTGACGTGACAACGTCTTATAATTCGATATCGGCTGCGTGCACGAAAAAACATGACGCAATATGCGGCGTTACCTCGCTCTGAGGCGTTCCATTTGAGTTGCTTAGCAGAAATGTACAGTCGGGGAAATGAGTTGTTTAGCAGAAATGTACAGTCGGGGAAAATTGTGCTAAGCAGAAATGTACAGTCGGGGAAATGAGTTGTTTAGCAGAAATATACAGTCGGGGAAATGAGTTGTTTAGCAGAAATGTACAGTCGGGAAAAATTGTGCTAAGCAGAAATGTACAGTCGGGGAAATAAGTTTTGAGCCGGCTGCACGCACGAAAAAACATGACTCATGCGGCGTTACCTCGCTCTGAGGCGTTCCATTTAAGGCTTGAAGTGCAAGCGAGAGCGCGGAACGAGCGACAAAGAGGCACGTTGTCACGTTCAACTATCGTCAGTAAACCGACTTTACAGACAACCGTTTTTTATTTAAAAAAAAAATTGACGTGCACGCGGACGAAGTCGCGGGAAACAGCTAGTTACTCTATAAATGAATGTAGGCGCAACTGCAACTTATTGCTATTTAAACAGTGCAGCTAGCGCATTATAACCGCAATAATCTAGATTAAGTTGATCGACAGGCGCAGTTATTATCGCTGTAGGAAGTGTGGCGTGCGGCGCGGCGGTGGCGTGCGCAGTTCACTGCACCTGTACGGTGCCTTATCGCGCTTCCTGACTATAGCTGCAATTTCATATTCCCACAAAACTTCCATTACATGAACTATAGACAGAAATGAGGAATTTCGATCTTATTACGAGTGCCATACGTCGGCAATTTTACGAGATGTATATTGCATAATGAGGAATGAGGATCTGTTGCGCTTGAGAGTGTGGAAGACGCGTTCATTCGCGAAGGCACGTCCTTACATTACCACGAATAATTGCTAAGCTATCTATAACATGCACAGTCGATCAGAGATAAAAATAATTATAATAGACAAATTGTTCGTCATCGTTTGTAGTCCAACATAGGCCAACATAGAAAGACAACATTAGTCAGTCATCAGACCAGCGCATGTGTAAAATTTTTCAGTTTTACATTTTTTGATTTATTAATCTATATTAATTTTAATACATATTTATAATTTTTTGGCCTTAAAGTCATTTAGGTATCTAATATCAATCCTTCAAGCCCCAATAGATTTCTAAGAATCCGCGATCGACGGATTATGCACTACAGTGCAGAAATGTCAGTTGACAGATAAGGACAAAACACGGCATATCATATATTTAAAAAATCTCTCCCTCATTATAAAGGTTTTATAGGAGGGAGGAATTTTAATTTATAAGAGGCTGTTATAAAATATTACTACATAAAATTATTTCTTAAATTAATTAGATAACTGTAATGTTTAACGAGTGTAGTTTTTACGGCTACGATAAACATTTTGTTACTTATTGTACTTGACTTGTTTTATGACTCGTAATTAATATTTTAAATGTTTAAAAGTATATCTTAATTAAAAATAATGATTGCTACGTTTAGAAACATTGTTAAAATAATTTTAAATAAGTATTGAAAAGTTTAACTGTATATCTTAATTAAAAATACTTAATGAATTTCATCATTCATCATCATCATCATAATATCAGCAGTGGACGAATATAGGCTGATATTATCAGCCTATATTCGTCCACTGCTGGACATATACCTCTCTCAATGAACGCCAAGATGACCGATCTGCTACTGGCATCCAACATGGACCCGCATCTAAACGGAGATCATCGTCCCACCTAGTTGGAGGTAACTGCATAATCCCTACTAATATTATAAATGCTTAAGTATGTCTGTCTGTAATTACCTCTTCACGCTTAAACCGCTGAACTGATTTTTAGGAAATTTGGTATGTTATGTGCATACATGTTTGAGACCCGAGAAAGGACATAATATAATAGTTATTATTCCGGATAAATGTACGGTTCCCGCACGATAAATATGATAATATACCACTAGATGACGCCCGGCTGCAACTCCTCGCACCGAAATATTTCGGTGCGAGGAGTTGCAGCCGGGCGCCATCTAGTGGTATATTTTAGGTATTGTCAACAAACAAGCATGATGTTACTATTTTTAATTACGTAAGCAAATACATTCATCATAGTATATTCGCGGAGAAAAATAAGTTCTCTGCCAGCGAGTATAATTTATGTTTACCAATTAGATTATCTTAAACGAAACTTTCTTTTGTTTTTACGTCGAGGTTAATATTATTTCAAAGCCGACATGTTTATAGTATTTTTGTTTAAACTTTAATTTTAGTTGGAGTATACATTGTATTATAATTTACTAAATATAATTCGTTGTTATGATAAAATTATTGTTTTGTACTAGAGATAATTTACAACAAAGTAGCTTTTTCAGCCTTGCTACTTTCACAGTCAGTTCCACAGTAAAATATATAGGCCTGGAGATAGTGACACAAAATTCTTGGTGATTTATTCCAGTATGGCGGTTTTACAGGGGTATAATTACGTAAAGGCAAAAAGGAAAATGATGGTCATAGCGCTCGCACTGGCAGCCCAAAAGCGTTTGCGTTAATCGAACGTGTCGGATAAATAACGAGTGTCGAACGATTTGTTCCACAAAAATGCTTGAATTTTCAGATAGTCGAAAAAATATAAGTAGGCGAAAGCGTAATGCCATACTTGTCGGGTGCGGCTTACAGCCCGCCATACCGACGCGAATACGTTAATTTTAATAAAAAAATTGAACCATTTGTACCAGGCTAATTTTTGCATAGCTAATCATCGTCGAGTAGCCATTCACGAAAATCACCTTGCCATACTTTTCCGACAGCGCCCAATGGCCGCCATACCACTGCAAAGGTGCAAGTTTTTTTTTTCGCCAAACGATATATAAAACTTTTTTTAACAGTTCCTTGTATGATCATAAATAGGAGTCTGATAATGCCATACCTGTGGGGGCCAGCGAATGTGAATAATATTTTTTTCAAAATCCTAAGATTTCATACGTAATTCAAACAGTTTTTCAAGTATGGCGCCACTTTTTCCGTCTACTACAAGTATGGCAAATATAATAATGGTCATATTGTATCGTATAATCTCCAAAAATCCAAATGCCATACTGGTACAAATCGTCCAATTTTTATCACTTTTTTGCTCAAGTCCGATAATCATCCCGCCCCATAGTTACAATCTGTAACAATTTTTTTTGGTACAATTGTCAAATGACGAGACTTTAATGATGTCATGATGTAAAAAATGATTTTACGTATCTTATAGTCGTATTTTTAAAACGTGTCAAATAAATAAGTGTTTCAAGAATGGCAGCACTTTTTCCCCCTACTAGAAGTATGGGAAAAATAATAACGGTCATATTTTGTCAAATACTTTCCAAAAATTTAAATGCCATACTGGCACAAATCGTTTGGCGAAAAAGAAAATCTAAAGTAATGTCACTCAATTATGTTACACGTTGCATTACTTGCACAAGAAAAAAAAAGTAATCTGAATTTTTTTAAGCCTAAGCCTAGGTATATATTATTATATTTTATTAAAACATAAAATCAAAAGGAAAGCAAAAATTTTATATTTTCTCATACGTTTTAATGTGGTACAGAAGTGAATAAGTAAAAGGCACTAACTCCCTAATTGCAGTAACACACTTTTACTCTATATGAAAATATTTTTGCCAGTACTCAGTGGATTTTTATGTCGAGATTGTCCATTTTAAAATACACAAATTATAAAACTTGTGAAGAGTCGATATACCGTCGTGATGATTTTCAAAATAAATACTACATTTTTTAAATATTTTCCATCATATTCAGGTAGCTCTTTTTTTGGTAACAATAGGCGGTGACATGAAAGTTAGTTATCAATTAACCTATCAAGCCCCATAAGAGCACCAGTGATCGCGGCAACAATATAATACAATGGCATTTCCAAGAATCTGCGATCGAAGGATTAAAGAAAAGATAAAGTGTTGCTGGCTGTTGATTGTTTAATATTTTGACGTAATGTCAACACAGTAAATAAATAAACTCCTGTCAATAAACCTCTAAAACCAAACTAGGCATAACTCACAAAAGTTGCTTTTAAACGTCCACAACAATTGCAATTTTATTTTTAAGAAGCACGTTTCAAGAAATAAGCACCACCTATTAAACTCGGAAACAACGTAAGGAATACGTTGTATGTCATAATAAACGCCATTTTCCTTATAAAATACTAGATGACCCTTGCAACTCCGTTCACAGCTTGGTCGTTCTAGTCTTTTTTAAAACTTTGACAAGTCAGTGCAGTGAATAAACAACAGTGCCGGAGTAGTCTGCCGCGAAAATTAATTACATTGTTCATTATTACTACACTTCCTGAAAGCATCTTGTACTTGTTAACTTCCACTTTACTGAAACATGTTAATTTTGAATTTAGGTGTTAACGAAACTTTGAATTATTTGATAACTAGGTGACGCCCGCCGCAACTGCGTTGTGCCAAAATTTGTTTATCGCGCGGGAACAGTACCTTTTTCCGGGATAAAAGTATCCTATGTCCTATCCCGGGCCTACAAAGTATCTTCATGCTAAATTTCAGCAAACTCGGTCCAGCGGTTTGGGTGTGAAGAGGTAACAGACAGACACACGTTCGCATTTATAATCATTATTATATTAGTATAGATATCTCTGTGCAAACACATGCAAGCATGTAAAAATGTAAACAACATGTAGATAAACCTAATCACCAACTAATCTGATATGCAATTCACGTAATTTCATTAGTATGTGAAGCAACCGGAACAATCTATTGTTATTAGTCCGGTTGCGAATAATTAATAGCAATATCGTACTAATATCGCACCAATATCGCAATCACTAGTCCTAGAATTGTTATCATAATCCAATATGTTATGGTCTGTCCTGAATAATTAACGATTAGCATTATCTGTGGTAAAACGCCTCATTCTATATACATCTATACTTATTATAAAACAAAGTCGCTTTTTTTTCCCTCATGTCCCTTTGTTCCCTTTAATCTTTAAAACTACGCAACAGATTTTGATGATTCTTTCGGTGTTAGATAGCCCATTTATAGAGGAAGGCTATAGGCTATATTTTATCACGCTAACACTAATAGGAGCGAATAAATAGAGGAAAATGTGGAAAAAACGGGGAAAATTATTTGAAAGGGCTAACTTGAACGCGCTCATCTCAGGAACTACTATTATTTCAGTGTTAGATAGCCCATTTATTGAGGAAGGCTATAGGCTATATTTTATCACGCTAAGACTAATAGAAGAATGTGGAAAAACGGGGGAAATTATTTAAAAGGGCTTATCTCGCGAACTACTGGAGCAATTTTTATGTTATTTGGCACAGATAAGAAGTAGACCACGTGAAGGATCATAGGCTATCGATTTTAATAATTTTTTCAGTAAGTAGCTAGGTATATATTTTATACTCGTGCGACGCCGGGGCGTCTAATATATAAAAATGGATTTTCAAATGTGTTAGTCGCGCTAAAACTCGAAAACGGCTTAACGGATTGGGCTGATTTTAGCCCAATGTGATTTAGTTGTATGTCTACGTCAATAATTAATGATAATAATAAAATAAAATAAAAATTTAAGAGGGGCTCCCGTACAAAAAACACAATTTTGGCCTATTTTTGCTCTCTAACGGTACGGAACCCTTCGTGCGCGAGTCCAACTCGCACTTGGCCGATTATTTCGTTTTTCCGAAACGAATTCGGAAAACTTATGTTTGCGGTTGGCCTTAATAATTAATATATTCTGTATAATAATAATATGATCAGCATATTATTTTACGCTTCCAATTAATTGAAAATTTTAATATCATCAGCACCATATAACCATTAAATGTAAAAAGCCATCTCAACGGCTGAGCGCGTCCCATTTATATGGGAAGTCTGAATATTACTGGCAAATGTGTAAAATATTTTGTCGAGGGAATATTAAATGGGCTTTTAATTTCGGCAGCCAAAAAATATTAAACAAATGAGATCCCAGAATACCCGCTGTGGTAACTTTATAAGATTAAACTAAAATTATATTATTATTAATTATAAATAAGTGTTCTATTATCCTAACAATAAAATTCAAAAGATTCTTTAAGTATGTATTCCTTGAAAAATCAAATAATATTATTGGCGGTGCACCTACGTAATTTAGTAGAGTTTCAAGCTCACATGACTGATGACTAACATCTTGGCTTAACACTAGATACAGGCGCAGACGGATCACGAAGTCAATGGAAATTTGTCATACCTGCAACAAAAAAAACTCTTTTAAAACTGCTTCAAACAATACTAACATAAGCTATAAATTACATAGGGTAAGATAAGAATAGTAAAATGAAGCTCGACGTGATAGACTAAAATTAGATACTTATTATTATCAAATTAATAATTTGTCCTTGGAACAAAAATGTTACAAAAGAGATAAGAAAAAATAGGCGAAAAATTAAGCCTGTAGGCGGCCTAAAGTAGTAATAAAAACACTCCCTCAAAATATTTTCGTAGCAGTTCAACTTTGAAAATCAAAATATATTTTTGAGCTACTTAATGTTGGTAACTTTTAAATATTGTAGTGCACTCAACACGGCCAGCGGAAATTGAGTGTCCCAGCAATCATTGTGTAGAAGTGGTAACTTATTTTTAGGGTTCCATATTCAAAGCGTAACATAAAATTTTAAATACAACATGCAACAAAACTAAGTGATAATACTTTAAAGTGTGTATGTGTCCCATGTATAGAGTTCACATAGAAATTAGTGTATCAACGCTGAAAAAGCAAATTTTTTTGCCATGTGTATGGGTAAGCGCCCCAGCGCTAGGAATTTCCCCATACAAAAGGTAAAAAAAGTTACTCTTTCAGCGCTGCAACTTTCACAGTGAACTCTATAGGTATACATAATGGACACGTAACTCCCTAAGTGTTATCATAATGTTTTTATACCCTATAATCTATATACATACTTCACTGTTTTTAGGTTTGTCTGTCACCAGCAACATAATATTATTTATTTATTTATTTCTTTATTAGACTCGCCAACAGCAAAACACAGAAATACATTTAAACTTAAAACTTAAACTAATGCTAAACTAAGTATGCATTAATGTAACTAAGCATGCATTTATGTGTAGGTAAGCCAATTATAGGCGTGTACAGCTTTCATTAAGAACAGTAGATATATTATTTCTTAAATCTAATAATGATTACATCTAATTAATATGATTTTAATTAATATGATTACTGTTTAACAGTATAATACAGAACATAACATTATCTAGAAACACAGATTATGTCTATTGCAGTTGTGTATAGGTAGCTAAATATGTTTTGTGTTAAGTAAATTATTTAGGTCTCAAACATAAAACTTAATTTTCACAGTTTGTACAGAATTCTTGATGTAGAGTTCCAACTCGCACTTGAGTGATAAAAGAAAATTACATAATTAATTAGAGAGAACTCGGGTTTTCAACAAGATGAAATCTGTATACAATATTATTTTGTTAGTAAATGACGCTTACAACTCCGTTGCGCCAACATTTGTTTTGCGCCAAAATCGCGCGGGAACCGTACATACTACATAGTGTTTCCGGGTAAAAAGTATCCAATGTCCTTTCCCGGGACTCAAATTACCTCTATGCTAATGCGGGATGTGAAAAAGTAACAGACAAACAGACAGACAGACAGACGAACACACTTTCGCAATTTTAATCCTTCGATCGCGGATTCTTGGAAATATATTGTTATTCTATTGTTGTCGCGGTCACCGGTGTCCTTATGGGGCTAGAAGGATTAATACGTAATATATTGTCTTTTTTACGCAACGCAAACATTTTTTTTACCAATCTACCTTAGATGTATAGCGAGAGAAACCACTATTAAGTTTTAGCAGTTTATTAAGGCTATTACAATATACTATTATGTACATGAAAGGAAATAAGTTATTTCGGCGGGTTAGTATTTTTGCATCAAAATTCGCAAGCGAACTCAGGAGCCGGCCGGGCCGCGCAGCGCGTACGGCCTAGCGATAACACACCTACCATAGGCAACTGCAGCTAGCGAAACCGGTTCGCTATCCGCAGCGCGCGGCGCGTGTACGTAATAACTAAATGAGCAGACCGCGCACCTGATGCTTGGTCGTAACTCGTAGTTATAAAATTTTACTTGTATATATTTTATTGTTTTTAATATAGTAATAGATATAAGATTGTAAATAGCTGTATGTATAAATAAAATACGTGTAAAAATAAAATGTGTATACATAGATGTAGGAGATCCCTACATTACTCCCCCCCAGAAACCGAGTCTACGGGCGATAGTAGTCAGGGAATCTTACAACACGTCCTGACCTAGTTTTTTTAATGTTGTAACCCTGTGTAGTATCGGGAACGGTACTAGAAATGGGCACAGGATTAGGAATAGGGAAAGGAAATGGATTAGGATTCCTAGGAAGGTTAGGGATTAGATTAAGGGAGGGCTCGGACAATACGTAGGCTGGTTTTAGGCGGTCTACAGATACTGTCATTGGCTTCCCTTTGACAAGAATTTTAAAAGTCTTGTCGCTGCGATCGAGAACCTCGTGGGGACCGGAGTAGGGAGGCTGTAAAGCGCCTCGTACAGTATCGTCCCTTAAGAAAACGTGGCTCGATTTAGGTAAATCCCTATAAACAAATATTTTATTATTATTGTGACGCGCTGCAGGCGAAGGTTGCAGCTTAGCGACAAAATGACGTAAGCGAGTAGTAAAATCGCTAATGTCACTCGAACCAGGGGTTGTCGCGTGGAAAAATTCACCGGGCAGGCGCAGGGGTTCGCCGTATACCAATTCGGCAGACGAAGACTGTAGGTCTTCCTTGAAGGCGCTTCGGATACCGAGAAGTACAAGGGGCAATGTGTCGACCCAGTTACTATCGGCATGACACATTATTGCCGCCTTTAACTGTCGGTGGAATCGTTCCACAAGACCGTTACACGCGGGGTGATACGCGGTCGTGCGGCGATGTTTGAATCCGATCATTTTTCCAAGGTATTGGAAAAGTGACGATTCAAACTGCCGACCGCGATCAGTGACAATATCAGATGGACATCCAAATCTGGATATCCACGATATTAATGCCTTACCCACGGTTTCGGCGGTCATGTCGGCCATCGGAATGACTTCGGGCCAACGCGTGAAACGATCCACCACAGTTGTACAGTACCGAAAGCCTTGTGACGGGGGAAGAGGACCTATAATGTCCACATGGACAAAAGTGAAACGTGCCCGAGGCAAGTTGAACGTGCCTAGAGGGGACGACACGTGACGACTTACCTTCGCACGTTGGCATGATAGGCACTTACGTGACCACTCTCGACAGTCTTTGCGCACCCCGGGCCATACGAAACGCTCGGCTACTAGCCTGGCGGTAGCATTGGCACCTGGGTGGCTGAGATTATGAAGGCTGTCAAAGAGTTGTTTCCGTAACCGTTTCGTCACGAAAGGCCTAGGGGACGGGGTACTGACGTCACAAAATATTTGGACGTTGGAATTTGGGAGAGGCAACTTCTCGATGCGGAGAGATGAGTCACCGCCGAGTAGTTGTGCTAACTCCTCGTCTTCAGCCTGTGAGGAAGCCAACTTATCATAATCGATACCTATCGACAGTTCATCGACACGTGACAGTGTATCGGCAACGACATTGTCTTTGCCGGAAATATGCCTAATGTCGGTTGTGAACTGCGATATGTAATCGAGGTGGCGAAACTGACGAGGCGAGCAGTTGGCTTTTCGCTCGTGAAAAGCGTAACTGATCGGCTTGTGATCAGTGTAAACCACAAAGTGTCGGGCTTCCAACATATGGCGAAAATACTTTATACTCTCGTAAATGGCTAGCAACTCACGGTCGTACGGTGAGTACTTCTGCTGTGATGGGCTCAATTTACGAGAGAAGAAAGCAAGTGGTTGCCATTGGTTGTCTTTCCACTGCTGCAGTACTGCTCCCAAGGCCAAGTCAGACGCGTCTGTTACCAGAGCGAGCTTGGCTTCGCTGTCGGGATGTGCAAGTAGTGCAGCATTGGATAGACTGTCCTTACACTGCTCAAAAGCCGTCAGAGTGTCACCAGTCAAATTGACGGGAGTAGACGCTTTCGCGGAGCCTATAAGGAGAGAATTCAGCGGTGCCTGGGTTCGTGCGGCCTTGAGGAGAAACCGCCGGTAAAAATTTACCATACCCAGGAACCTACGTAGTTGTTGGACGTTGGTCGGCGCAGGAAAGTCCTTGATGGCCTGGACCTTGGAGTCCAGGGGCTTGGTACCAGCTTCGGATATGCTGTAGCCTAGAAAGGTTACCTGGTCTACACCGAAGACACACTTGGAGGTGTTCACTAGGATGCCGTAATCCTTCATACGGCTGAACAGCTGTTCCAGGTGTGACTCATGTTCTTCTGGAGTTCTGGAGAAGACAAGAAAATCGTCCAGAAAAGCATAGCAGAAATCCAAGCCTCTGGTCATCTCGTCGACAAAACGCTGAAAGGTTTGGCCAGCGTTCCTCAACCCGAAGGTCATAAAAGGAAATTCATACAAACCGAATGGTGTTGTGATGGCCGTCTTCTGTATATCACCTTCGTAGACCGGAATCTGGTTAAAGGCCTTCACTAAGTCGATGGTCGAGAAGACCTTACAACCTGCTAGAGAATGAGCAAAGTCATGTATGTGCCGTATTGGATAACGGTCTGGAATAGTGCGAGCGTTAAGTAACCTGTAGTCGCCGCAAGGACGCCAGCCATTATCCTTTTTAGGGGCAAGGTGGAGGGGTGAAGCCCAGGGACTGTCAGATGGACGAGCTGTCCCATTATTAAGCATAAGTTGGAATTCCTGCTTAGCAATTTTTAACTTATCTGGGGCTAGTCTACGTGGGGTGCAATAAATAGGTGGGCCGGGTGTAGTGCGTATATAATGAACAGTATTATGCCTAGGTATGCGCAAAATACCGGAAGGGTGAGTTATCTCGGGGTAATTAGCGAGAATCGCGTGATACCTAGTGTTGCCTGTCGAAACCTTAATTGAAAAGTTACAATTTAAATTATTAGCAACACAATATGCACTAGTACTTAAATTAGTTGTACAATCTAAAAGTTTCTGATTTTTACAATCAATAATTAAATTAAAATGACTAAGAAAGTCAACACCAATAATAGGTTTACTTACATTAGCTACAGTAAATCGCCAAGGAAAACTGCGTCTTAAACCTAAGTCTAAACTAAGATCTATAAAACCAAAAGTTTCTATTACACTACCGTTAGCAGCACTTAAATTAAAGTTTGTCTTTGCACGGCGTTGGCGAAGCGCGGAACAGGGGTAAACACTAAGGTCACTGCCGGTGTCCACTAGAAATTGTAGACTGGAGATGCGGTCCGTGACGAAGAGACGACCTGAAGCAGCGCAGCAGTCACCAGTCGTCATCAATGACTGCTTCCGGGGTTTCCCGACTTCATGTGGAAGTCGCACGGTTTGATGCAGCTTCGGGCCAGGGTTCCGTACTTCTTGTGGTACCAGCACAGTGGGTGCCGGCGGTAGCTGGACTCGGACCTGGAGCGAGGGCGCGAAGATGAACGGCGCCGGGGTCTGGATCTGATGCTGGAACATTGGGCTGAGCGAGTGTGCATCTCAAGCTGCAGCGTGAGCCGTTCCACCATCTTCTTCAGCTCCGCTATCTCACTGGTCTGCTGGGGTGAGTTCGAGGAAACTTCAGCGACGTGGGGACTGGTTATCTCCTGAATCCTGTCGGCGAGATCGGCAAGCTGTTCCAGGGTCTGGCCTATCTGAGAGGCTAGCACTGTCTGCAGGTGTTGAGGCAGACGGCTGGTCCAGATAGACTGGATTAAGTCTTCGGGAACAGTAGGGCCGGCCAGGTCTTGAAGATGCCGGAGGAATTGCGAAGGTTTCCTGTCGCCTAGCTGTTCATGGGTTAGGAGCTGGCGAACCTTAGTTTCTTTTGATGCGGAGAGTCGCTTTACGAGCTCGGCCTTTATATAGTCGTACTTATTAGAAGCCGGAGGGTTTAATATTATGTCCTTTACGGCCTTTGAGTGCGTAATATCAAGGTTATTGATAACACTTGTATACCTTTTGGCATCACTGGATATTTCTAGAAGATCGAACTGGCCTTCCAGGAGCGCGAACCATAGCTCCGGTTCTTCCGGCGAAAATGGTTGCACCTTTAACACGCTGTTGATGGAAGTAGTCGCGGCGCAAGGTGTCGCCGCCACGTGCTTCTTACGGCGGAAGGTAACGCCGCCCTTTTGCGAGCACTCGGTAGCCGCCGAGTCCTTATCACTTTCACTCATTGTTCACGGGGTCACCACTTATAGCGAGAGAAACCACTATTAAGTTTTAGCAGTTTATTAAGGCTATTACAATATACTATTATGTACATGAAAGGAAATAAGTTATTTCGGCGGGTTAGTATTTTTGCATCAAAATTCGCAAGCGAACTGAGGAGCCGGCCGGGCCGCGCAGCGCGTACGGCCTAGCGATAACACACCTACCATAGGCAACTGCAGCTAGCGAAACCGGTTCGCTATCCGCAGCGCGCGGCGCGTGTACGTAATAACTAAATGAGCAGACCGCGCACCTGATGCTTGGTCGTAACTCGTAGTTATAAAATTTTACTTGTATATATTTTATTGTTTTTAATATAGTAATAGATATAAGATTGTAAATAGCTGTATGTATAAATAAAATACGTGTAAAAATAAAATGTGTATACATAGATGTAGGAGATCCCTACAGATGTAACAACACACTGTGTTTCTTTCTTATTCTTGGTTGATTCATATAAAACCTGTATAGAAGTGAATACCCTTCTTTAGCGAGTACCTATATTACACGTTCAAGTAGAGTACTTACTATCAAGTCTTCAAGACGCGCTTCAAACCATTTCGAGCTTTCTCGTTCAATCAACTAAATTGTACGTGAAATCGTATTGATTTCGTTCAATGAACCTCCGTTATGAAGTATTTTACATTCAGTTATTTCGATAACCGATATTGCTTTTAAATAATGTAGCCCAGTGGTCGAGTTTGCCAAATGCCACCATATAAATTTTATGCGATGCCAACTTCGTCTAAATGGTGTACTGGAAACATTTTTATACTGTGCCCGTTCGTATTGATGGTTGACCATTATTTTATTTATGTTCTTTTCTAAATATGAATAAGCAACTCGAGCTCAGCAGCTTCTTACTTATTATTATTAATTTCATTATTCTTCATGCTTTTATTATAATTTTATGCCTATCAAGAATAGAAGAAAAAACAATGAGGCTGACGATAGACGAAAGAAAGCTAAAAACAAAAATCATAAGGCTTACAATCAGTAACATAAACTACTTGTGCACTCAAAATGTAGGTATCACCACTTGATCAGAATGTCACATGTATAATGTAAAGGAAAGGCGAAAGCAAACAAAACGAAAAGCTTGGAGACGAGGGAGTAAGCTCGTAACTAAGCTCTACGTGCTTTCGAGTGGAATTGAACATTTAACTGCTTCATTTCTTCAAGAGTAATTGAATATTTTAATTAAGTGAGATAACTACGGAGTAAAGACACGTCACGAACTTCATATAGCAATAAGTCCAAACGTTTATATTTATTTATTATTTTGGCACATCAACATCTTGTAGGAATTTACGTATATTATATACTCTAGCTTAAAACTATTTAACAAAAACTGTTATATTCTGTCATATCTGATAATAATAGATGTGATGTCTGTTTAATGTTTATGTGTTATTTGTTAATAACAATAATCGGCCAAGTGCGAGTCGGACTCGCGCACGAAGAGTTCCGTACCGTTATAGAGAAAAAATAGACAAAAATTGTGTTTTTTCTATGGGGGCCCCCTTAATTTTTTATATTATTTTAATATTATTATTCATAATTAAAGTACACATAAAATTATTAAGGACTTTATGAAAATTTCAAGGGCGTGCCTATTGCCATTATTGATGATTGAGTGAGCAAAAAAGACCAAAAAAATCAAGTTTGTTGTATGGGAGCCCCCTTAAATATTTATTGTATTTTTAGTATTTGATGTTATATCGGCAACAGAAATACACAACCTGAAAAAAATTCAGAAGGCTAGCTATAACCTTTCTTGAGATACAGCCTGGAGACAGACAGACAGACGGACAGACAGACGGACAGACATCGAAGTCTCAGTAATAGGGTCCCGTTTTTACCCTTTGGATACGGAACCCTAAAATTGTTTTCATTTTGTAACGATCTTACTAAATTCAGGTAACATTTAACCCATATTTAACCCACAACAATATACGTTTTATCCGTATCTCCTAAGATAATAACAAGGTATCCTATTTTATAAAGTAATTAAAATGCAAAACTTTGTATTGTGCAAATTATATTTGACGAGCTCCAGCGCCTCAGACGTTTAACAAGGTGGCTGGCTCCACAGTAACTAATTTACCTGCAAGCAAATGAAGGTGCATTTTAAATTGTTGTCATAAATTACAGGCTTTGTTTATAATTAAAATCTTCTGGTGCAAATTGTAGTTAAGCATGTAATTAATAATGCAACGTAAAAAGAATCAATGTTAAAACATGAATTATACATAACAATATAATAGATACAAGTTGTAGTCGTAACTCGACCAAATAATATAAGTATTTAATGGTACAAAATATTATGTAATTATATTTCAACTTAAAAAAAGTCCTAATAAGAGTAAGGGTGCGTTCAGACATGCGCGTTTTCGGCGCGCGCGGAATCAGCTCTTGTTTTTTTCATACGCTACAGCGGAAAACGCGCAGATCACAGATGACTCGCACTTCTGAACGCGCCGTGAGATATTCAGACAGTCTAGAACAGGGGTCATTTCATTTCTTAATAAGTTAATATGGACCCCGAGCAAAACTAATTGGTGACCCCTGGTCTAGAATTTTCAACACAAAAATGGTCTTCCAACTTCTTAACCTCTAACTTTAAACCGCTTTACGAAACCGCTAAGACGTATATTATCACGAAAATCATAATTGAGTGTTCTAATTTCAAAAGCTTATAAGGACTTGCCCCATTTGAAATTTTGAATCTCCAACTTTGAAAACTTTACCTACGGGGCAAAGTTCTTTGATTTCATTACGAAATGAATTCAAACTTTGCCTCAATAATGACATTCGAATTTCGAACTCACACGCCTTTAACGATAACAAAATAAAACGTCGACTAAGTTTGAAATAATAATTAGAAACGAGACACTATTACCTTGAGCATATCAAATTGATTTGACTTGACAATGTTAACTATTGGGATTTGGGAGACGATTAATGGCATTATTTGATTATCGCCTCCGTGGTCCAGTGGTTTAGAGCATGGCTCTTGACCGGAGGTCGTGGGTTTGATTCCCGCGTTGGAAACATGTTATTTCCAAGTTTGGTTTGGACAATGCAGGCTAATCACCTGATTGTCTGATAAGAAAGATGATCCATGCGTCGGATGGGCATGTAAAAAGTCGGTCCTGCGCCTGATCTCTCGCCAGTCGTGTCGATAGTCCGTACTACTGGGTTATGAGAGTAAGGGCCGATTCACACCGGATCGGCAGCGGCCGCCAGCGGCGCCTCGAGCCCTTTTAGAAGTTTTCAAGCGATACTAGTAGTTATAAGTATGTAAATAAAGTTTAAAATTATTTCACACTAAAAGTGCTCTTCGCGCCGCTGCCGGCCGCTGCCGGCCGCTGCCGATCCGGTGTGAATCGGCCCTAATGGAATAGTGAGTGCTCTTGTGTACTGCGCACACACCTGGGCACAATAAAATTACTCCTGCGTACCTGGCCTAGTTTCAATGAAACCGGCCACCGTCACCGAAACCGGTGTGGGAGTTATTATTATTATTTGATTGGTCAATATTTTGACGTTACCCAATCAAAAGCGTTAAGTGAATAGATAAACTTCAATAAAAAATTCTCGGCATGAGGGACGGGCAAGACGATCTGTTTTAGGGTTCCGTATCCAAAGGATAAAAACGGCACCCTATTAAGAATTCAATGTCTGTCCGTCTGTCTGTCTGTGTATCTCCAGGCTGTAACTCAAGAACCGCTATAGCTAGACTTCTGAAATTTTCACAGATTGTGTATATCTGTTGCCGCTATAAGAAGAAATACCTACTAAAAAAATTAAATATTTAAGGGTCTCCCATACAACAAACGTGTTTTTTTTAAATATTTTTTGCTCGCTATCATTAACGGCAATACATTGGCACTTGAAATATTCACGAAACACTCAGTTTTATTTGTACTTTCTTAATTAATAATAAAATTTAAATAAATAAAATAATTAAGGGGGCTCCCATACAAAAAACACAATTTTCAGCCTATTTTGCTCTATTTTGGTACGGAACCCTTCGTTCGCGAGTAAAACTCGCACTTGGCCGATTTTATTTCTGAGGTGTTTTGACAAGATTTTCCGTTTTCAGTAGCGTCGTTGATTCGCCAACTTTTTGATGTAGGTTAATCGAAAGCGCTATTCAATATAGTGATTGATAAACTGGGCATTCAAATAAAGTTTTGTATATAAAGTATTGTTTCTTGAGCATAATTGCTATAAATTGCCATTTAAAAATATAATGCAAGTTATGTCTGCCAAAAATAGAAGAAAAGTTTTTTTCTAAAACATCATTCGATTCGTTGCTAGAGATTTAAAATTCGTACTCGAGTATATTGATTGTGTCTAAAAAAAGATAACCTTAAACTTAATATAACTCGAAGCAAAATATATCGGTGGCATTGCAAACCAATTTGAAATTCATATTTTATGGCAATACTGCAAACTGTAATAACTAACAATGTATTCCTATTACAGTAAGTTCGATATTTTATACATTTTTAATCATAAGGATGTAAAAAATTATAAACAAAGAATACTTCACTTTTAAATTGTCTAGATCAGCGGTCGGCAACCTTTTGGCTGGCAAGGGCCACAAGGTGGCAAAACAAACTAAAGGCGGGCCACAGACCTCATACGTTTTTATTAAAAATGGCACAAACAGTACACTACGTACTTAAGTGGCGATATCGATTATCGATAACTACTGGCAGTATTAGAAAACGTTGTTTTTGATACACATAACTTATTCACAAAACATTCACGGCCCACGGGCCGCAAGTAAGGGTCTAAACAGACGGACCGCATTTCAACTGCAATCCAACCGCAAATTGCAGTTCAAGTGCAGTTTGAATGCAGTTGACACGACTGCAATACGACTGCAATAGAACTGCAAACCAAACAGTTCACACGACTGCACGCCAATTGCAACTGAACTGCAATCCGACTGCGCGTTTGGTTTGCAGTTCTATTGCAGTCGTATTGCAGTCGTGTCAACTGCATTCAAACTGCAATTTGCGGTTGGATTGCAGTTGAAATGCGGTCCGTCTGTGTAGACCCTAAGACGTTCGCGGGCCGCATGTTGCCGACCGCGGCTGATCTAGAGCTAGAAAACATCATAGTAGCCTACTATTACGTAATACTTTATTCGGGTATTTCCTATTCTACATTAACTTTCATTATAAATATTCAATTGCTTCAGTCGTAACAATCTTTACTTTTTAAGTAAAAACACTGTACAACGACAAAATTGTTGTCGTCACATTTTTGTGACAACGGTTTTTCATGTGTGAGTCAAAGTACGCAATTGTGCGAACTGCGGTCTGCGACGTAGCGTAGTTTTATGCATGTGTGTGTAAGCGCGTATTTAACCTTCATAAGGTCTTTAATATTACTAACGTTGCCGTGCCTTGGGTCAGATTTAACCCAAGTTGTAAAATTATTATAAAAAATTAACAAAAATAAATATAAATTAGTGAAAGGAATTAATTGTCATTTTTTAAATTTATTTCTATAGAAGTACTTTAAATTTTTGTAAAAAATATAATTTATTATATCTAGACTTGATATTATAAAGCTGAAAAGTATGTTTCTTTGGACACGGTAATCTCACAAAGCGCTAGACGGATTTTTATATAATTTTGTGAAGCTATAGAGTAGACTATGGGGAACGATAATATTAACAATTTTTTGTTAGAAAATGTACGGTTCCCGTTTCCCAGTTCCTGCAAAGTTACTGAGTAACGTGGACGGAGCCACGCGAAATATCTAGTCTAATATAAAAAGAAAATAGGCAATTTTGATAAATATTTTTATATAATGTGGCAAAGCAGTAATAGAAAAGAAATGTAAATTAGGTAATATCTTGTTGAGGTCATATTACTACCTACTGTATTAGATTTTTTTTACGTATGAATGTCTTACAATCTCACACCAAAAGTTTTATTGACAGTTTCAGCACATTGTTGGCAACAACTTCTTTTAGGAATCTTCTTAGCTGTAATTGTTAGGAGTAAGTTGATGGAATTTTCCAAGTAGTATCGTCGTTTTGCTAAGCACCCTTTCTTTAGCCGCAAAAAGTGTGAAAACTTTGTAGGCTCTATCTACCATGTGAGGCCACTTGAAGCCAAAGTTTTGTTTTTCTTTTGGAGCTTTTTCCAGGGCATCTAGGCCATCTTTATATTCGATGAAGTCAAACTAATAATCACAGATTTTTTGTCAGATATATAACTCACTTCTGATGCAAAGTAATAAATAAAATTATTCACCGACTTATTTTTTTATGTGTCCAAACAAGTGTTAGTATCTATGCATGGTAAGAACAAAACATAATAAATATACAGGTCGTTTATTTGTTGTTACGATTTCTGAAGGTAATTCAGGTTTATTCTAACGTATAGCTGATCCAACTACAGTGATTTGTTTTTTGTTCATGCCGATTTGATGTAAAAAAATAATTATCCATCGTATGATGGAACTCTCAGGCTGCGAGTCAAATCAAGGACTACATACAAGCCTAGGTATTTGTCAACACCTGATTTTTTGCCCTTTTTTTTTTTTTCTTCTTTTTTGGCAACTTGACAAAAAGGATGTGTATGTCGTGCCACAGACAGGGTAAAAAGGTAAGGAATATGGCGGGAAAACCATATTCCTCCTATTATAATTTTCATCATCGTTTTCATGTATCGTCAGGTCTCAAGTCTAGTCAAAGTCTAAGTAAAAGTCAATACAGTCACAGGAGTCAAGTCGGTCGATTCAGTAAAGTGGTAGACGCTTTACTGAAACTTTCGATGGAGTTTTGGAGGGAACACAAAATAGCACGTTTCTGGTTATTACATCACTTTCCTACACTTGTGCATGAACACGAATATCTAATGGTTAATATTCTACCAATATTACACATTAAAAACCCAGCTAACACAATTTTAGGAAAATAATACAAAAACACAACAGCACTCTTTCACATGCCCGCCAAAACTCCATTTTTTTCAACCACAGATGTCATATTGTTATTTAGTTGGTTTTGATGGCATGTATTGTCGAAACGGGAATCTTTTTTTGAATACGACAAGCTGCTCATCTATTGTAAAATATTTTATGTTTATTGGTCTTAGTGCTATAAATTATGATTCTTAGACTTGTATGGGTAGAACAAAAGAACGCCTCATTCAAAAGTTATACGATACCTAAACAATTAGGACAATAACAGATGCGCTGTGCGTTTGCTATGAGTTGTGGTCAATTCTGACCCAAAGACCGTTAGAGTAAAAAAAGTTGTACGCGAAATATTTTAATTATTTTTTTAAATCTTATTCCACTAATAAGTAAATTGAAACGAATAAGTAAAAGTCATAAAATATCATACTTCTTGAGCGCTTATTTTCTGAGAAAATTTCATTTCTAACTCAAAATGGGTCAAAATTGACCCGAAGACCGTATGAAGGTTAACAAAGGCCGTACGCTATTTTGGTTAATATTTCATCTGAGATCACGGCTGCTTGACTGATTAATTCAAAACATTGTTTTACGCGAAAACTTGAGCTGGGATACTCCATTAAGGTTTATGGGGGCTCGTCTATGGAGATAGCATGTTAATTGCGCCTAACCTGACAATAAAAGTTAAGATAAACCCCTATAAAATTAACTTCGTTATAAACAAGTAATTTGGGTCGTAATTTAGGCACTGGAGACTTATGCGTTGGCACGAATGCGCCAGCTTGATCTATTAATAATAATCTATCCATTACCACGGTGTCTTACTTTTAACTTTTAAAATACAGAACCTTTAACAATGCTTAACCATCTACTACAAAATTCTGAGATCTTCCTTACTATCTAGCTTTATTTTTCAAAGTAACTCTGAGTTGAGTTCCTAGTATATTTTTAAGTCGAGTGGTTTAGGTCTTAGAGCTAAGCCTTTATTGCAATTTAGGCTTTGTATCCTTTGCCACCTTAGAGCGTACTTTGTGATTTCGGTTCGGCAGAATTCTGCTGCATTTAGTTTCATACAAAAGTCCTGTTTGATTCACACGAGCGTAATTTTGTTAGTCATGATTTGTATGAAAAGATATTTACGTGGCAGAAATTCTGCGACTCACAACTCACAAATTACGCTCGTTTGGCTTACTCTACAAGAGCTGTGTCCAGAGCAACAATAATACCCTGTTTCAGCTATCAAAGTACAAACATTTTTCTTGTGATAATAATTGTGATGAAATAGTCTAGTACATGTAATAATCATAAAATAGTAACTTTAATGGTGTAAAATTTACCAAAATCGATGCAGTAGTTCTTGCGTGATGTGGGATGGAGATAAAAAAATTTAACTGGTCCTCTTAATACAATAAAAAAAGGCTTTTGGTCACTTTGTTTTTGGATATAATATAAAAATTAGAAAGCAAGTTTACTGAGACAACAAAAAAAAATCACTTACGTAAACATCTATAATTGCGATCAATATTTTACCAAACGGTATCTTGATTAATCTCAGTTGTTTGGGAGTTCGGCGTTCAATGTAAGAGAGGGACAGATAATGCGGCTGTCCTTATCTTTAGTACACGTGTCGTACAGTCGCTGCCTTAATATCGCTGGCCCCGCGCAATAAAGGCCTAATATCAAAAATAGTTTTGTTCAGGAGAGACAAAATAAGCTAATTTGTTTATAGTGCAGCATACAGTGGTCCAATACAAGCATTTGAAGTGTTATATGAAAGCTATTTTTTTTTACCTATTTAACCATATCTAAATAATTGTAATAGTGTAAAAAAGTATTGAAATAATTGAAAAAATGTATAATACAACTAATAAGCTTTCAATTGCAAGATTGTTTATTGACTATAAAAACACCAAACCGCTTGAGATTTACGACTGTAAGAACGAAATACGACGTATTTTTCGCTTAGGATTTCGAGCGTACCAGCCGATTACTCCCTTCTTCTGGGGAATCTTACAGCGAAAGCTTAGCTGTATCATATCTTCACTGGTTTTTTTAGTTATGTTTCATAGAGTAATGCAAGAATACAGTTTTAGTTAAAAGAGAATTTTCCATTCCATAAAGCTGTTGTCATTTATTATACCTAAAACGTTCATAAAACGTTATTGAAAAAAAATGAAAAAAATAGGGGTGATAGACTAATACTCAGAGTAGCCAAAAATCAAATAACATTAAAAAGGGCGTAACCGGCGTTTACCGCTTTATTGCCCGGGGCCAGCGATATTCTGAATACGTATCCTCCCATAAAGATCAAGACTTGACCACCGGCACCGACTGTGCTGCGCGACCTTCGTAGCTTACAAACTTAAGAAACTAATAGTATGTTTTTGTTGTTTCACCCATTTATTATGTTTACCAGCTTTTACATCATCTTATTAACATTTACAATAATTGTATTTTTAAAAAGAAGTACCTACTTGACTATTAATTCATTTCAAGTCAATTATTGTAATTAAACTTACAATCGAAATAATCCTGATGATGATGAACAATGATCATAATGACTAAAATAATAAAATATGTGAAAGTGTGTCTGTCTGTTACCTTTTTATTACCAAACCGATTTTGCTGAAACTTGGTATGGAGACACATTGATTCCTGAGAAAGTAATAGGATACTTTTTATCCCGGGAAAAAATACAGTTCCCGCGCAATGAACTCATCTTGGCGCAAAGGAGTTGCTGGCGTCAACTAGTACAGTATTATAGAGATAAACTACGATAACATGGCGCGCCCCTCCAAAATTCAAAACGTTTGAAGTGCGTTGTCTTGCGCGGTCGGCTAGTTATGATTAGTTGACAATGACATAAGAAACAGTGGAATATTACGAGTACTGGTTGATTGGTACAACTACATACAAACTCTTTCATAAGGATGTGACTACACACATTGATACAGTAATTTGGAGGGGCGCGCCATGTTATCGTAGTTTATCTCTACCTACTGTCATAAGAGTTCCTACTATACTTATTTACTATATTTTTTTTTACTCAGCAACACCTCCGTAGTATTTTTATTCGTAGTTTAATCTTTATAAATAATTTCATACAAAATTGATCAAAGGAAATTTCGGTTTATAAACTAAATACGTTTTTCATTACAGGAAAATTCCAGGGTGTAAGGCATCTCTCCTCAATATGCCTCCTAAGTAAGCTCATTCTTTCTTAATACGCAATTTTTTTTTGCCTTTCTTCCTTATTTTTTTAAATACTTTATTAATATGCTTTCGATGTTTTCTGTTTATAGACGTTAAAAACTGAAATTACTTTTTAAGCAAATGTTTAACTTGGGTTCACAGACATAATGTTCTAAAGAAAGTCAAAATATAAAATGTTTTAATTTTGCAGAGCATTTTGTCTACCGAATACTGTATAGTAGATACTGCTTTCACTGTAAGCTTTTTGTATTGGCTACTGATTATACAAAATATACAATTCAAATAAAATATTAAAACCTTTATAGGTTTTAATATTTTATTTGAATTGTATAATAATAATTAATAATACCGAGATTATTCTCGGTGAAATCGATTCATGGGCAGACCTCCGTAACTTTGTCGAGATAAGTCAAGAACAGCCGACGTGACGACTAACATTGAGTTGATATAATAATATCGCAGTGGTACCCTACCTTTTTTACACATATTAGTGTTTGTGGCTACAAACACGTTTTTGTGTCGCGGGCCTCAACCAAAATTATTTAGGATGAAAAAATAACGTTCTTGAAATATAAGCATAAGACGTTAAACCACCACTGTTAAACTCCTTGCGGGCCGCAGGTTGGGTATAGCTGACATAACGCTACAAAATAACGATGGCTGCAGTCGCTTTATACAGTTGTCGATGATACAGTATTATGCGATGCTACTGCTGATAAATCGAAGTTAATACAATTTAAAAAGTTAAATACATTTGTTTCATAACATTCATTTCAAACGACCGTCTATAAAAGGAACTAATAAAGTAGAAGCTATTAAGAGAAGCGATACACATATTCGTTTCTTCTTTTTAATAATAAGTTAGCTAAGCCGTACTTGACCTAATTAAGTAACTTCGATGGAGGCGCTAATTCTATAAGGAGCTTAACTTTTATGATATAACGACTGTATTTATGGCAGATGTTTTCATGTATGGAACGAATCAATATTGACTCTATGTTCTAGGGTTCCGTACCCAAAGGGTAAAAACGGGACCCTATTACTAAGACTTCGTTGTCTGTCCGTCTGTCCGTCTGTCTGTCACCAGGCTGTAACTCGAGAACGGTAATATCTAGAGAGTTGAAATTTTCACAGAATGTGTATATCTGTTGCCGCTATAACAACAAATACTAAAAACAAAATAAAATAAATATTTAAGGGGGGCTCCCATACAACAAACGTGATTTTTTTGGCCTTTTTTGCTCTATATCAATAATGGCAACAGGTAGGTACTTAACTTTTTTACAAAAGCCTTAGTTATATGTGTACTTTAATATTTAATAATAATATTAAAATAAAATAAAAAATTAAGGGGGGCTCCCATACAAAAAACACAATTTTTGGCCTAATTTTGCTCTATAGGTATTGGTACGGAGCCCTTCGTGCGCGAGTCCGACTCGCACTTGGCCGATTATTATTATTCGTAGCTCTATCCATACTCATATTACAGTATATTACCTAAAAACGTGAAGGTGTGTCTGTTTGTCTGTAATCTCGCCGCCAAAACTGCACCGATTTTGATGTTTGGTATGGAGATACTTTGAATCCCGAGAAAGGACAAAGGATACTTTTTATTCCGAAAAATGTACGGTCCCCGCGCGATAAACAAATTTCGGCGCAACGGAGTTGCGGGCATCATCTAGTTTGCTATAATCACAGTGTCGTTCTCAATTTTGATAAAATACTGGCACTGAAGTTCAGATTTGTTGTCATCTCTAAACTTTTTTATTACATTCGAAGTCTGCCCAGACTTTTCAACGGGAAAGTTTTTAACAAAGGCGAACTCGAGATGAAGTGTCCCTTTTATTTGGATAATTATTCTTCAATCTTCTGCCGACTGTCTTTGCCATCTATCTATATAAAAGGCAAACCCGATTAACTGTTAATTCAATGCATAGAAAACACTTTTCTTGAAATGTATAATACACACAATATATTCCACTTTAATGCAGGTATTATGAAAGATATCTTGAAATTCCACCCAAAAATAAGTTAAATACAGGACAAAAAGTTTAAAGCAAGTTTTTTTTTTCATTTTTAATATCCAAGCTAAGCCAACTTGGCTAGTAAGTAAAATTCTATTCCACTGTGGAATCGGAAATACGATCTTATAAAATTGGCATAGTTTCTTTTACAAAACTTTGCCAAATAATATCGTTCCTCGAAGTAGAGTAAACTTTTTTACTCTAGCTGCTGTTTTGCTGCTTGAAGTACATAGAGAACGAAATAATAAGGGGATTTGGTTGCTACAAGTAATGTTATTTCTAAGTATATTACTGTTTATTTGTGTAGGTAAGAATATTTTCCATCAAAATTGTTCCAGACGTTCTAGAATCTAGATATTAGTTAGAACAAATAGGCAGAAAGAAAACTATTCAATATTGCATTACTATAATAAATTCTTATTTGCATTAAAATTATTTAGTAAAGAATCGAAACATTGTCATGAAAAATAATCGAAGTTAGAAGGTAGTAGCAGAGTAGACAGAATGATAGAGTATGCCGACCATAAAGTTAATATACCTATCGGAATAGAGAAACAAAGGCCTGAGTAAGCGAGATGTCACTATCAGTAACACTGCGTGGTAGAAAGAGAAGCGTGATTTGAGGTTGCATAGCTTTTTTTTCATCTGTTTGACAGTCTGTCTGCCCCTGAGCCAATCGTTGTCAATTTGGGCTCTCAGAAAAATTGTGATTTTAAGTTAAATAATGAATAATTTTTAAAAATACTGCTCTAGAAACATGGTTAAATGTTTGTGGAATAATTGTGGATCCACACATCGAAAAAACCCGGACAAATATTCATTTCACAGGTGAATTATTCTACATCGACAGGACCTAGTTTTAAGTTTATTTTTGCCAATTCCCTACGAGTTTTGGTATTGATTTTCATAATTCACTTCTTTAAATATTTATTTATATGGAAAACATAACTTGTCTAGCCATGGTGCACAATTTAAGGATATTTTGTGTAAACAATTTTCATATATTTTACACTAGGGCTGCATCAAGTTATCGATAAGTAGTATCGATATGAAAATATTTTTTAGTTAAGTATACTAATTATCTACGAATGTTGAAATGATAACATACTCATCCGTAGTAAAATAATTAGTTTAAGTATATTAATATACTATCATACATAATTTATCGTTTTTAAGGGTCCGCACCCAAAGGGTAAAACGTCCTAGTAGTCGGGTCCCGTTCTACTACTAAGACTTCGTCGCCTGTCCGTCTGTCCATCCGTCCGTCTGTCTGTCTCCAGGCTGTATAACAAGAACCGCTATAGTAATAGACTTCTGAAATTTCCACATATGTAATGTCATTCTACATCCAATATGGCTGCTCATCCAAGATAGGGGAATAGTTTTAAAAAGCACTTCTGCAAGATGGGCATCAAATAAAAAGGCTCATTGAGAGTGAATTGAAAATTAATAGGGTCTAGTGAAGTCGTGTCGTGTCGTGTACTGATGTGACGTGACGTGACGTAACCTGTCGTGTCGAATCGTGTCATGACATGTCGTGTCGTATCGTGCCGGGTTTTAGAAAATGCCCGGTTGCAACCGGTCACCCTTCATGCGCGAGTCCGACTCACACTTGGCCAATTTTTCAGATTTCCTGCTGACCTGGATACCAGAAATTCATGGCTTAAAATAATTAACCGTCCAAACTGGACTCCGAAGAAAAATTCATGCATATACTTAATTATGCAGCAAGCATTTTGAAGAAAAGTCATATTTTACTTCAAAATTACAATTTTTATTATACCTATCTATGCAGTTTTATTTTATCCCATTCTGTTTTTACAATCTTACAATTATTATTCCATGATCGATATTTTGTCGAATTACAAGATGTTTGTACATCACTGACACGCACACGTAAACATATTCGTATACACTGATGTAAATCAAATTTTGGTTAAGCTTGACAGCTCGGGATTGTTTCTCTATTCCGATAGGTATATTACCTTTATGATGCCGACTTAGAACTGATGTAAAAAAATTTAAGTTTTACGTATTATGACAAAAGTCGTCGTTAGGGTCGTTACCTACAAATTTAGTTGTTGTTTATATTTTGGCACATGCAAAGAAAACTGTGAGAATTCAATTTCAAAATCTTATTTTTAAAAATAAATTATACCAGCCAGCGCGCCAGCCTTTAACTTATCCTAGTGAAACCCGACGAATTTGACAGATATTGAAACCTGTCCATTTCTTTGCAGTCGAACTACTGGTAGTTATGTCTATTGTGGTAGTAGGTAGTATAGGTAGGTAAAAGACATTTTATTGCTACGCGATGGATAAAGAATTAGAATCATTTTCCACGTCTTCTACGCGGGCGAAGTCGCGGGAAAAAGGTAGTACATAATATTATGGGAAAGGCAAACCGGCAAAAGATTTAATCATTATAATTTTGTAGATCTCATGATTACTTAATGCATAAATAGTTAATTTAAACTAAAACCTATAATATAATATGTGAGAGTACGTGTATAAAACACATAAAACTAATATTAACTATAAAGGCGAAAGTTTGTGAGTTTGTATGTTTGTTACTTCTTCACGTCTAAACGACTAGAGCGATTTTAATAAAATTTGGCATGGAGTTAGTTAATAGCGGTTACTTTTTACGTAGCTTTTTACTGTGGGAAAATATCACAATTTATTTTCTCTAATAAGCCGCAGGTAGCACCGCGGGGCACAGCTAGTAATCTTTATATCTAATTTCGCAATAGCAATATACTGTACATAACATAACATACAGTACAGGCTTGACGCCTCCGTGGTCCAGTGGTTCTGAGCTCGGCTCTTGACTCGGAGGTCGTGGGTTCGATTCCCACGTTGGAAACATGTTATTTCCAAGTTTGGTTAGGACAATAATGCAGGCTGATCACCTGATTGTCTGACAAGTAAGATGATCCATGCGTCGGATGGGCATGTAAAAAGTTGGTCCTGCGCCTGATCTCTCACCAGTCGTGTCGGTCGTCCGTCCCACTGGGTTATGAGAGTAAAAGAAGTAGAGAGTGCTCTTGTGTACTTCGCACACACTTGGGCACTATAAATTTACTCCTGCGTGACTGGCCTTGGTTTCAATAAAATCGGCCACCGTCACCGAAACCGGTGTGGGAGTTATTATTATTAGGCTCTATAGTCTATACTATACCTAAGAGTGAGACCACGTAGTAATTTGCTGCAGTAATAAGAAAGCTTAATGAAAAACTAAGAAGCCTTCAACTGAAGCAAGTGACAGGTAAAGACTTCGAGAATGAGCTGGTGATGCAAATTACGAACACGAAGTCGCATTAAAAAGGTTTTACAATCCTTTTATAACTTTAAGTGAGTTTTGATGTCTTATTTGTTCGCGTTTATTTTGGAAAAGGTGACATTTTCAGGTTTGCTATGTTTCAAACAGCGAATCGAGTCACAAAACTTAATATATATTGTATGAAAATCTGTGCCTCATCGTTATCTTGTTTTGTACTCCTAAATCCATACTTCCATACTAATATTATAAATGTGAACACACTTTCACTGTTGTCTGTCTGTCTGTCTGTTACCCGTTATCCCGGAAATTACGATTCCCGCGCGATAAACAAATTTTGGCGCAACGAAGTTGCGGGTGTCAAATAGTATGTAATATTTCAATATCCAATTTAACGAAAATCATGTAAGGCGCTATACCAACAAAGGACGCCAAAAAATTGCACACAATAAATTCCAATAAGACGAAAATACCATAACTTAGGAAACAATTATGAAATTCCACAAAATTTCTAAGCGTTCTTTAGGGGCATTGTTAACGATGTGGTCGAGGGTACACAACGTGAGGGACTTAATTAAATTTGGTAAAGGTCAGGCCCTTCAATGAGAAAAGAAATTGTAATGACTAATGAGCTTAAGATTGTACGCAGGTATGTAAAATATGTATGGTTTTCCGTTTTCGGGAATTAACGGTTTTTATACACAATCAGTGAAATCAACAATTAACTTTTTAGAGTTTTTTTTTAATTAAACTTTAATATCTACTAATTTTTGGGGTTCCGGTTCCGGCTGTGAAAACGTCAATACATACTGTTATTGTGCTCCGACTTTTAAATCATATTCTGTAAACTTACCGTGAAATGCTGTGCAAAAACATTCGAAGTAAAGACTTTTCGTGTCAAGTTATGTGGTGAAGTAAAGAACCAAGTGAAAACAGTGATATTAAAATAGTTATTCAGTGGCAAAACCGAAAACTTTAGAGGTTATCACTTTTAGCTGCCATCCGTCAGCTGAGTATAGACCATAGACACAGAAGTTGACAATTAGTGACAACCACAGATAAAATAATCGGCTTATTTTTCTGCTACCAACACAACGACTTTATAAGCTAACACAAGATCTCACTCCATTTCACGCACATATAAATTAATTTAAAATGGAGAACCTTCAATCCTTTTTCGACCAAATGAAAATAGAAATGTCGAAACAAACTGATGACATAATGACACGAATTGATGAGAAATTAATTCCTTTTAGACTAGAAATGCAGGAATTAAGGTCAGAAAATGAGAAATTAAAAGAAAAAATATATAATCTTGAAAAACATAAAAGAATAAATAACTTAATTATATATGGAGTAAAAGAAACGGAAAAATCCACCACCAGTCTAATTGAAATAATTAAAAAGAAATTTAAAGAAGACTTAAACATTATATTAGAAGAGAGGGACGTGAACATGATTTACAGGATTGGCAAAAACAACACAGAGAATGGCAAGGAAAGACCAATCTTCCTAGCATTCGTTAACTTCTGGAAGAAAAATGAGATAATGATAAATAAAAAGAAATTGAAAAACATATATGTGTCAGACGACTACCCAAAAGAAGTCATCGAGACGAGAAAAAAATTACAGCCAAAATTGGAAGAAGAACGTAAGAAAGGCAATTTTGCATACATTAAATACGACAAGCTAGTTATCAAACAAGGAAAACCTGACAATATTGGACCCAAAAGGAAAATGTCAACTTCGCCAAATGCAGGAGAAAACTCCAACAAACAACAATTGATAAATAAAAAGCACCGTTTAAATGCATTTGATGTTATGAGGAATAGAGGTAACTCTCTGCTTTCTGCCAACTCACCAACTGTCCAGAATTCATAGGATATTGCCACCAGCCACCGGAACGAAACACTATATATTATACAAGAACCCAAAAATGAAATAAACAAAACATTCCCCAACCCGATTTGTCCCCGTGGGGAATTAGACTACAACCCTCCGCCACGGAAAAATATAGACCAAAACACCAAACCAACCCTAAAGATTTGCACTTATAATGTTAGATCACTTGCATCTACAGAACGATTTCTCGAGTTAACTAATGCTCTAAAATTTATTAATTGGGACATCCTGGGTCTCGCAGAAGTCCGTAGAATCGGTTGTAATATCGAAGAGTACTGTGACTTTATTTTTAGCTACATAGGTGAAACTAAAGAACTACATGGAGTGGGATTTCTCATGAAGAAAAAATATAAGAACAACATTACAAACTTTACAGGAATCTCTGAAAGGGTAGCTCTTTTACAATTAAAATTTAAATGCTTCACCTTATCTATAATCCAAGTATATTCGCCTACTGAAAGTTCAACAGAAGAAGAAATTGACAAATTCTACAAGAACATTGAAGATGCTCACACTATGGCTAAAGGAAAGATCATAGTAATGGGAGATTTCAATGCCAAATTAGGCTGCCCAAAAACAGACTACTATCCAGTAATGGGAAAATATGGGTATGGAATGTGCAATGAAAGAGGCGAACGTCTGTTAAGCTTTGCTTATCAACATAAATTGTCGATAATGAACTCCTTCTTCAAAAAGAAGGAGAGTCGCAGATGGACATGGTTATCACCCGATCAAAATACTAAAAATGAAATAGACTATATAATGATAAATAACCACAAACTTATAACTAATATAGAGGTAATTAACAAATTCAAATTTCCTTCTGACCATAGATTAATGAGAGAGACACTCCTTTTAGGTCGTCCAATAAAGAGCAGAAAAACCTTTAGAGCACCATCTTATGTCCCAAAGACAGAAACAGAAATCAAAACCTACATCAATAACCTACAAGCACATATAGAAAATATAGAAACAGATAGAATTGACATTCAAACATATTATAGTGTTCTAGAAAAAGGAATAACCGAGAGCTTAAAATGCAAAAATAAAGAACACCCTCACCAACATAATATTCTCACTAAAGAAACTGTCCAACTTATAGAAAGACGCACGGAACTACTACTGGCAAAAAATAAAACAAAGGAAATGAAAACAGAACTTAGTAAACTATATAAAGAGACTAATAGATCAATCCGAAAAGACTATAACAAGCACAGACATGAGACTATTTCAAGAAACATAAACAATTTTAGAAGCGCAAAAAGAGCCTCTAAAGAATTTACTACGCACAAATCATGGATACAAAAACTCGAACATAATACACAGGAAACAAAATCAAGAAAAGATGTAATAAATAATGCAACAAACTTCTACAAAAATCTATACAAGAAACAAAATAATACTGACATTATATATTTTGAAACAACTAACACAAACACAACCGACAACATAAGACCAATTGACAACTCCGAGGTTAACGAACATATAAAAAAGTTAAAAACTGAGAAGAGTCCTGGACCAGACGGAATATGTAACGAAGCCCTCAAAATAGGAGCACCTATCTTAACCTACCATTTCACACAATTATTTAATAAGATACTAGACGAGGAAAAAGTACCAAAGGAATGGTGTACATCGGACATTATTCTGCTCTTCAAAAAAGGAAACCCCTTAGATATAGGAAATTATAGACCCATAAGCCTGCTAGCAAGTACATATAAATTATTTTCATCTATTATTCTAAAGAGGATAGCTGACGATATAGACAAACAACAACCTAATGAACAAGCGGGTTTCAGATCAGGTTTTAGCACAATGGACCACATACAGACACTTCAACAAATCATAGAAAAATACAGAGAACACAATAGACCCCTGTATGTGGCCTTCATTGAATACAGTAAAGCTTTCGACACTATTAGTCACTGCTCAATTTGAAACGCACTGCTAGAATCAAATATCCATTATAAATACATTAACATCTTAAAATATATGTATACACAAAGTACAAGCAGAGTAAAATTAGAAACAAGAGGTGACGAAATAAATATAGAACGAGGAGTTAGGCAGGGTGATCCCCTATCCCCAAAACTGTTTATATCAGTACTTGAAAACATTTTTAAAAAACTAGACTGGAAAAATAAAGGAGTATACATAAATGGACGATACTTAAACCATCTAAGGTTCGCTGACGATATTGTCATAATAGCTGAAACTGCAAAAGATTTAGAGGATATGATGAGATCACTCGACTACGAAAGCTCAAAAATTGGCCTAGAAATGAATGCAAACAAAACTAAAATTTTAACTAACTATCGTGACCGCCCAATTGTGATTAAAAATAACAACATAGAATACGTCAATGACTACATCTACTTGGAGAAGCAAATTTCATTTAAAACAGCGAGTAACGAAGAAGAAGTAATAAGAAGAATTAACACAACTTGGAGAAAATTCTGGGCATTAAAAGAAATCCTAAAAGGGAACTACAGCTTACACATGAAAAAGACGATATACGATACATGTTTGTTACCCTGTTTGCTGTATGGTTGCCAAACTTGGGTATTCACCAGCAAAGTTAAACAAAAAATTAAATGCAGCCAATCATCAATGGAAAGAAGCATGTTGAAAATTAGAAAAATACAAAAAATTAAAAGTGAAAGTATTCGTCAAAAAACTAAACTCACCGATGCTCTAAAGCACGCACTTCTACTAAAATGGAGATGGGCCGGACATATCTCACGGTACACAGACAAGCGGTGGACTATCGAAGCTGCAAGATGGAAAGGACCGGAGGGGAAAAGGAATGTTGGTAGACAAATAAAACGGTGGTCTGATGAGATAACATGCATAGCAGGAAAGGACTGGATAAAGACAGGCAAGGACAGGGAGATGTGGAAGAGGATGGAGGAGGCCTATACCCAAACAGGGGTCCATATTAAATAGTAATTCATACTAACACTAATTATAAGTAATAATATTAGAAAATAAATACTAACACTAAACTAGAACATTTAAACATTGTAAAATATGGAATAAAAGGGCTTTTTATTATTTATTTTTATTATCTACTAATTTTACGGATTAGAAATGTATTTATCTAAAAGTAAAGGATAAGCATCCAAAATACCTAAAGAAAAAAATCGGAATTACAGGTTTTCAAATCTTTCCTGAAATTAAAAGATCGGTTTTACGGATAGAAAAAAATATTCTCTTAGAAATCACAGCGTAAGCATCCACCTAAAGAAAACATACATTGTAGCACAAAGTAAAGGAAAGGGCAATAAAAAATCTCTAACGACCTTAACAAGTCGTTTCGTGTAATTTCTTACAGGAAAGCAACAGGAAATTATCCCAGGCCGGACTTGCCTGACTTATCAAAACCCGATTCCATATTGATGTCTATTGTAAACGTACGTTTTTGCTTTGGTCCGCTATGTAACATCTAACGTTTTGTCGTAACGATTTATCGTTTCTAAGCTATGCTGTTTGTCGACCGGTGTAGTAAATTGTAGTGAACTATAGACTAAAGTAACGATTTCCAACAAAAAAGAATTGCAACGATTCTATTATATGTTGATATTAATAACAATGGGATGTTAGATAATTTCATTAGGCTGTATTTCCACCGGAGCTGAGCTAAGCTGCGTTGCGAGGAATGTGTTTTTCAGAACCAATAGAAACGCTTCATTTGCCTGACCACGTTCAGTGCAACGATTCTATTGGTTCTCGTAAAATACAGTCCTCGCAACGCAGCTTAGGTCAGCTCCGATGGAAACGCAGCCGAGTGCAAGGTCACGTCACGACCGCGACTCGAGCTATATATTTTGATATAAATAAAGAAAAACAGTTTTGTTTTTGTCGTTTAAGTGACGTTTTTAATTAAAAATAAATTAAATTGGTCAACGAGAAAATATCAGAACATTAATTGATCTGAAGCGCGAAATTAATGGGCGATTACTCAGCGGGTGTCACGACTCACGACTCGCGCTGACGAATGTCGTATCGGAGTATTTCAGTGGACCACTTTCATATTACATGTTTTTTTAAATTAGTTAAAATGCTACAATAATAATAACCTAAATGCCACTTTTTTTGAAAGTTAATGTGTTTAACTAAACGAGTGATCATCGTTAAAGCATTTTGCTCCGATTAGGTACTGCTGATAATAATGATTTTACTGAGACAAGTAGTAAGATTGATGGGATAGCAAAGGGCTCATTCCAAATTTTCCACTTCAATTCTCACAAAGAAAAGTCTCTAAATTTCACGATTCTTTGAACCGCAGCCATTACAACCCGAGTTAATATTGGACGGATATATTTCTTTATATTTTGAAACGTTCCTAGCGAACCTAAAAGCTTGGCAAACTTTGAAAGACCAGCGTTTATGTAAATATTTTATGCGTATCCATTCAAGTGCTTTTAGTCTGCCTACTGGCTATAAAATATAGTAATGGATATTTATTTACTTACTAGATGACGTCCGCAACTCAATTGCGCCAAAATTTCGGTTATAGCGCAGGAACCGTACATTTTTCCGGGACCGGGGAAAGTATCTTATGTCATTTCCCGGGACTCAAAGTATCTCCATACCAAATTCAGAAAAATCAGCGGTTTGGGCGTGAAAAGGTAACAAATAGACTGATAGACAGATAGACACACTTTCGCACTGACAGAGAGATTTTTTCTCTCTGTTTACCTTTACCTCTTTTAGAAAACTTTCCCATAATATTATTATGGACGTATTTTAAAAATAATTGTTTTAAACACAACAATATATTGTGCTACTTATAGTTAGGTATTATATAAACTAAAATTAACGCATTTGAATTTTAGCGCCACACGACACAATTTATCGTGCAGGTGTTGCATAGTTGTTGCAAACTATGCGACTCAGCTAACGATGTTAAAGCGTTAGCATTCGAACATTTTGAAACTTTATAACAACCCAACACTATACACAAAACTTCTTGCACCTATTTTACTGTAATAGGAATTTAATAGAAGCTACGCTTATAACGAGGCCAGACAAATGAAGTGATTTTATTGGCTCTCAAAAACAGAGGCGGCGCAAGGCGTGGGCGATGTGGGCGACCGCCCACGGCCTCGCGGTCCAAGGGGCCTCGCGCCTCTTGGACCCCGAGGTTTTTTTTTGGGAATTTACGCGTTTTGATACTCAAATTTTATTAAAATAAATGATTGTCTAAAAATAATCCGTTCGGGCCTAGCAAAATGTATCTCGCCCACATAAAATTTTGGTCTTGCCCCGCCACTGCTCAAAAACACATTCCCCGCAACGCAGCTCCTGAGGAAACACACCCTTAAGCCCTCTGTACATATTGGACTAACTCTAACAACGGATTAAGCCAGCGCATTTGGCCCACGTATAGAGTACGAATGGTCGCTCCCAGCATACGCCCAAGTAGGCATATACACTATACAGTGGTTCCCAACCTTTTTGGAGCTGTTACCCCTATGGCCTGTTAGAGAAACTGACCCCCCCCCAATTAAAAACAACTTTATTCGCAAGTTTTTTAATATTATTAGGTTTAGACTTCAGATACACTTAATGCGCATTTCATATCATGCTCCACGTTCAGGCCGCTCTCGCATTTACAACTAACGGTACCAAAATTTTCAGATCTCTGTCTGCAATGATAGGGTATTCTGTAGCTGTGTTTCTCCAAAATGTACAGAGTTTATAATTTTTTTCTGCTAATTCATCTATTTTAGGTACCACCTCTGTTACCCCTTTAGAATAGCTACTTTACCCGCGTGGGGGTAATTACCCCCAGGTTGGGAACCACTCCAAACAGTATAGACGTTGGCCCTATGCGTTGGCTCAATGCGTGGCCCAATGTGTTCAACGCACTTTACACGTCCGGCTTTGACAAAGTCATCTTCAGTATATGAAAACACCAACCAAAACTACAACAACCGACAACAAACCGTGCAATCAATAACTTTATAAAAGATTTTATCACACAACAAAACTGCTAAGCGCGTCATAACGTTTTCATGTTTATTTAAAATCCGGCTTAGACTCAAAAATATCTGTTGTATGCGGAGCTCTTATGGACTTTTAAAACATCATATTTTTCATTTATGTGTCCGAGTGTACCGTTCTGGAGCCGTTACAGTATATAACGGGGACATCGGGTTCGTGTGTTTTGCTGAAATGTCTATATACCATAAGTCAAGTGTATTCCCCGTATAAAAGTTAAATGCATACTAAAATGTTAAAATTTTTCCTTTGTGTCGAATTTTTGTTTTTGTATTCCGAACGCTTTGTGCACGGAACTTTACGAACAGTAAATATTATGTCCGTTATATGGAAATATTAAGGCCGTTACAATGGTCGTGGAATGCGTAGAATTTCGGACACCGACCATTGGTAGTAATAATAAGCTGATATTTGACTGCGCTAAACGAATGCTTACATAGTGGTAGTATTTTATCAAAAAACAATAAATACGTGAAAGTTGTTCTTGTACTTATTATACTGGAGAGGCAACTGATTTTCCTAAAAATTGAGCTTTAAGACCATCCCCCGAGCAAACGACCTTGGCCATACATTTGCCGCGTTAACGAGATCGCACCAAAACCCTATTTTTTTACTTATCTTAGTTCAAAATTGACCTAAAAAAATTTAAAACGGGGAATGTGTAGTTTATGATATTGTCGATCTATTGGCGTGTGTTTCAAATAAAAGTAATTTGTAAATACTAAGGAGATGCTGAATGTATGCTTGAATTTTAATAAATTGGCTTTACTTTGGAAGCTGATATCATGAGTATAATATACAAAAATAGACAATTTAAAACGTGGAAAGGAATGTTGAAATACTGAAGATTATTGCTGTTTTTTTTTATTGTAACTCTGTAGCTTTCAAATTATGAGTTTATAAGGCTCTAAGTACGGTAAATTATGGATTCTCCGTAGGGAAGGCCCTTAATACCGTGTGAATCCCTAGTGGTAGAAAAGAACAAATACTCACCTGGAGAGGAACTGAAGAAACAATAATATTATACCAATGGGGAATCGTTAGCCGGCTATCAGAACTCTTTCTAAGCATATCACATTAATATATTGCGCACAATTCTGTCACTAAACCTCTAGCAAGGTTATTAGATTTATAGATGTGAATTATTCTTTCAGAGACGATAACACGTAAAACGATTTAGGAGGACATTTTTCTTCTTGTGCGCCCGCGCTATGATTGGTTGGCGGGTAGTAAACACGCAATGGCGCCATTATTTGAAGGTTTGGGAAAGAAAGTTAGGCTCATACCTATACAATTTTAATTAAAAACATGGCCTCAAAGTCAATTAATTCATGAAGCCCCAAGCGGCCACATCCGGCCGCGATAACAATGAAAAAGCTATTGTGTCTCGTTTTGCCACGACTGATGGGTTAAATATTGTCTTCGTAGCATTAGAGTTCAATTCATTCAGTAAGACCATGTGAACAATTGAACATTATTTTTATAACCAAAAACAATAAAACTATTGTCCAATCCTGAAAATAATGTTACACCTTAAAACATGAAAATTAAAGCGCAATAAAACACTTTAACATCATAAAAATCAGCGAAAAGGCTTACAAAAGGCAATTTATCAACACTGTAACAGTTAAACTGAGTTTAAAATATCGGTGCAGTGTCCGCTGTGATAAATGAGCCGCCATTAAACACCCCTGACACTCAATCCCAACCATCAACGGATGGACGGAATGAAAAATGTTGTTTGCCGTTTATTACCTGGGGCGTATAATATGTAAAGTTCACTGTTGAACCACAGGTTACTTGATACATAGAAACTTTATAAGGCTGGATTTATACACGTCCGCGCGAACTAACGGTTTGGCCGCTACGCCGCGAGACCACAAGCAAAATTGTATGTAACGATTTAGGCTGTCTTCACACTAGCGTTTGTCCAGCGTAGGCGTTCGATGAACGTATGCGCAGCGCAGACGCCGCTACAACGCGGCGCGTACGTCGCGTTGTCGCCGCTTCGGAACAATCAGTACGCTGAGCTAGCGCCGCGTGTGCGCGACGTATACGCCGCGTTACTGCGGTGTCATGTTACATGTATGATGTACTAATCATTTCGATGTCAAAAATACTTTCTGTTGTTGAACTCATTTTACGTCGTATTACTTCGGGCGCTTGTCTACGAATGAAATAATCAACGCGTGCACAGGAGTACATTACTTACATAAAACCGCAGTAACGCGGCGTATACGTCGCGCACACGCGGCGCTAGCGCAGCGTACTGATTGTTCCAGTACAGAAGCGGCGACAACGCGACATACTGCTGCGCATACGTTAATCGAACGCCTACGCTGGCGGCTGGACACGGGACAAACGCTAGTGTGAAGGCAGCCTTAGGGCGAAGCCAAACGAGCGTAATTTGTGAGTTGTGAGTCGCAGAATTTCGGTTCGGAAGAATTCTGCTGCATTCAGTTTCATACATAAAAGTCTTGTTTGATTGAACACGAGCGTAATTTTGTGAGTCATGATTTGTATGAAAAGATATTTACGCGGCAGATATTCTGCGACTAACAACTCACAAATTACCCTCGTTTGGCTTAACCCTTATGTGCGATTTATTTACTTCATTTGAATGTTATAAATAAACCGCCTTTAGAGGATAAACAAATACACTAACTATCGCATCTAAATTAAAATTTATAAGTTGCAAAAATATAAGTCTGTATTTTCGCTTCACCGGTAGGTAGATACATCGATTTCTGAAATCTTTTTCTATAAACATCCTATAAATATCAATGTACACAACATAATATTATTTAGTTCAGGTACGTGGGTGTTATTCAAATGTAATGGTATAAAAATTATTTATTTACTTGTTTTCAGTGTCCCAAGGCCCCGGGCCTGTCACGGACGAACAATAATAGCTTTGTATTACGAAGATATGAATCACGAAGTTGGGATGGCGTTAAATACGCACAACTTCCTCGACTCGAGACCGTCCTTCGAAACGTACAACTATACAGAGTGTAACAAAACTAAGTGATTATAATTTATGGTGTGTAATATTATGCGTCCCTAGCATACAGTTGAATGTGTAAATAGTAGCGCTGAAAGACTAACTTTTTTAAGTTTTGTATGGGAAAATTCATGACGCTGGGGCGCTTGTCCATACAAATTACAAAAATAATTGCTCTATTCAGCGCTGCTACTTTCACAATTAACTCTATAATATTATGTATAAGGGGCACATACACACCCTAAAGTACGTCACCTAGTTTTGTTACCCTCTGTATAGAGGCCTCTTAACATCCTTAATGAAATCTTTGGCATATCACTTAATTTATAATACACACATATAATTTATAATACAGCACATACGGTAAATAATCTGACCAAAATCCGACATGTTGCACATGTCATATCAGAATATTGACAGAAACGTTGTGAAAAGTCGAACAAAACTTTTTGTTTACTATCTGTGCTGGTGCTCCCGTCTAGCCCGAATACATTGCAGAAACACGCGGGAATTTATTTGTCAATTGCAAATACACTACTCGTAATATTAAAAGCTGACTACTTTAATAACTGATGATAATAATAAAAATAATATACTAATATACACAATATTATAAACACACTCATTCCATAGCCAAAGGATGTAGTTATTTACAATGGAAGCTGCTGATAAAAAACCGAGCTACATTTTCACAATTGAACACTTTTTGAAACAGCTGGCCGGGCACTACCAAAATCGAGTATTAAAAGATCCGTCTTTGTGAGCTGGACATACAGAGGAATACGGAACTCCCGAGTTAGGAACTAATTTCCTGCACAAAGCAATCGGCTCTGGCCACCACTGGCACGTCTCTTTGATTGTAGTTAGGGAGCCCAAGAATGGATTTTATGTCATTAGCGAGCGCATCAGATTTAGCTATTAGGTATCCCATAATATGTATCTAGTTATCAATGCTTTAAAAGTATTTCCTGGTTGGTTGTTTCGGTTTTTTAAGGCATAAATACCTTTGGATCTGTCAAATAAAAATAGGGGACGTTATAGGTAGACTTCAAACAAACACTAACTTGTCGTAGATTATTTATTTTCTTTAGTCTTTAGATTTATTTTCTTAAGAACCGGAAGGAATTTTTAATTAATTTTTACCGGATGTTAATTCGTATTTGATTTGAGTTCCGGATGTTAATTAATTTTAATATTCACCGGAAGGAAGTTAGTTTAAGGTGACGCAGCGTTAAAGTAAGAAACCGTGTTGGATATGTTTTAGATTGCTTGTTTTCTATGAAAGGCCGGCCCGGCCTCTCATAGAAAACAAGCAATGGAACAGCAAAAAATGGAAAGGGCGTGAGCGACAAAATGGTTTTTGTCGCATAATTTAAAAACCATAAATACATTTCATATAAGCTATGCACAAATTAAAGTGCATGCTTGAACCAATTTATGTACAAATTTTGGAACCTTAAATCACTCTCCTCTGTTGGAAAAATAGGAATCCCTTTTTTTACAGAGGTCTTTTCGATTGATTATTCTGTGCTATAAAAGTTGTCCAATCGTGTTATGCTATGGGCAATTCAAAGACAAAGACATGATGAATACTGACAATGAACTTCAATTTCTTAGCTTTAGTCATTGCTGAGAAAAATCGGCATCGCTACAGCCAAATTATCAAGGCGTCGCCTTAAGCGAGCACCGTGACGTCACATCTTCTGGTGGTGGCGGCATGTGGACAGAGTCGGAGTGGGAGTGGTGAGACTTCTCATTTTGTTGAGCAGAATTATCGTGACCGTCGAGAAGTGAACACTACTTTGCTCCAAAACTGTCGGTTCGCATATTTTAAATTAAATTAAGTGATTTGTGCACCAAATAATAAATCAGTGTTAAAACAAGTGTTGGAGTTTGGAATTTTCAAAATGGATCCTGATTTTCCTGCTGTCGATCACGACGAGAATACGGATCCGCCACCCCTGACTCCGTCATCAGAAGTGGGATCTGATACCCAGTGGCGCGCCCTCTTCAAAATGCAGCAGAAAAACATGATGCTACTTATTGAAGCCATCAAATCGCCGACGACTCCTGTGATTATCCTTCCTAAAATCGACCCGGACCAACCAGACGTGGACGTACCGGCTTGGTGTAACACGGCTGAAATCTGTTTTGGTGACCAACCACCACAAGGTTCATCCCTGGTTATAGCGCTAAATAAGGCCCTGAAGGGCAGCGCTTCAATATGGCTATCACAAATTTCACATGCAGGTATGACTTGGCAACATTTTCTATTACATTTCTATTAATTATATTAATAAGCGTTGCCGCTAACGTCTCTGGCGTTAGCGGCAACGCTTATCAATTTAAACAGCGGCCGACCAAAAGAAAACGAATGTCTTGCTGCATACGCTAGCCGACTTATGACGTCATTGACAACGAGATGGAAAAATCTGGACATTGAAGAAATAGTGACGTCATATGTTTTGGCCCACATTGCCCAGTATGGTCCCCGTGTTTACCGTTTGGCGTGGTGAAGGTGAAGGCGTGTTCGAATTTGAAATGGCGACTTGGCCTTGAAAACACATCAGATGCAAAACGTTTGAAGATGGAACCCAGTACCCAATTCAAATGCCATAATTGCGGTAAGCTAGGTCATAAAGCAGTCAACTGTCGTTCTGGAGTCTGCAAGACTGCCTCGAATATCGGGTCAGCAGTACAGACACAGACGGCAATCAACAAAGAAAAGCAAGTAATCTGCTACCGCTGCGGTGAAAACGGACACATTGCATCGAAATATCGCCGTGGCGTTACCAGCAAGCCGAGTGAGCTTCCCATGTCGAGTAGCAGAGCAGGCGTAGCTCATCCGACGGTCCAGCAGCGCGTGGATAGTTGTGAAGTGTCAAGTGTAGTTGGACAATTAGAACAGTCAGGTCAGTCGTATGATTTTTATTTTGATTCTGGTGCCGAATGCTCTCTCGTTAAGCAATGTGTTGCTAAAAAATTAATGGGTACGCATTCCTACGTGCCGGTGTGTATAAAAGGGATAGGTAATTGGTTTACAGAATGTAGAGAACAGATTTTATGCGACGTAATTATTAATGGTCACTCTTTGCAAATTTTATTTCATGTTACATCATGATTGGCCGCGAAATATTAAAATTAGGTTTTCAACTCTGTTTAACTAGTTCTTCCCTTACTATAACGAAGCCAAAGTCAGTTAATTTTTGTAAACAAGTAAGCAATACTTATGCAAATTTTGATGGCATCGATTGTGATATTGAAAATAAAAGCAAGTTGATTTCTTTGCTATCTGAATTCTCTTACGCTTTTATTAATGGTTTGCCAAAAACCCGAGTTACATCTGGTGAACTTAAGGTCACACTTAAAGATCCAAATAAAACCGTTTATCGTCGACCCTATAGACTTAGCCAGAGTGAAAAAGAAGTAGTACGTTCTAAAGTAAAGGAACTTCTTGAAGCCAATATTATTCGTCCAAGCCACTCCCCATTCGCGAGCCCTATTCTTCTTGTGAAGAAACGAGACGGTACCGATCGTATGGTTGTAGACTATCGTGAATTAAATTCAAACACAGTGCCCGATAGGTTTCCGCTTCCTCTTATAGGTGATCAAATTGCTAGGCTATCGGGGGCATCCTTCTACACCTGTCTAGATTGTGCTAGTGGCTTCAACCAAATTAAAATCGAGCCTGCTAGCATTGAACGTACAGCCTTTATAACACCAGACGGGCAGTTCGAATACCTCGCCATGCCGTTTGGTCTTCGAAACGCTCCAAGCGTTTTCCAAAGAGCTGTTAGTAATGCCTTAGGTGAATTACTCCATTCGTACGTAGTGCTTTATATTGATGACATTTTAATACCATCTGTGTCTGAAGACCAAGGCATCAATAGACTTCGTGAGGTATTATTAGCTCTCACAAAACCTGGGTTCTCATTGAACATTTCTAAATGTTCCTTTAAGGTGAACGCAGATTTGGCCGCACCGCACGCACTGCAGTCGCCGCATTCGCAATTATTCATATTATTATGAAGTTGCGAAGACTGTGGCGCGGGTAGGTAGGTATGCGAGCTTGCCTATAACTTCATATAAAGAATTGCGAATGCAGCGACTGCGCTGCGTGCGGTGCGGCCAAATCTGCGTTCACCTTTATGAAGCGCCGCGTAGAATTTTTAGGCTATGAGATAACAGCTGGTGAACTAAGACCGAACCCTAGAAAAATTGAAGCTTTAACTAAACTTCCTCCTCCTGATAATGTCCACCAACTTAGACAGTTTATAGGACTTGCTTCATATTTCCGTAAATTTGTTAAAGATTTTTCCATAATTATGGCTCCATTGTTTTTATTAACTTCTAATAAACGATTTGATTGGAAACCGGAGCACGAATGTATTAGACAGAAAATCGTTTCAATTTTAACAACGAAGCCTGTATTGATAATTTTTAATCAAAATCTCCCCGTTGAATTGCATACTGATGCGAGTGCTGACGGTTACGGTGCTATTCTTTTCCAAAAAGTTGACGACAGGCTTCATGTGGTAGAATATTTCAGTAAACGCACTTCAAAGGCCGAATCTAAATACCACTCTTACGAGTTAGAGACTCTGGCTGTAGTGAATGCTGTAAAGCACTTTCGTCATTATTTGCAAGGAATTAATTTTAGTGTTGTCACGATTGCAATTCGTTAAGTGCTTCCAAAAATAAAATCGATATTACACCCCGGGTTCACCGCTGGTGGGCTTTCCTTCAGGCCTTCGACTTCCAAATTTTATACCGCGAGGGTCGCCGTATGGCCCATGTCGATTTTCTTTCCCGAAACCCTATAGAACAGGTACCTGACTCTACGAAAATTTTTGAAAAAGTAACGCAAAAACGTGTCGATCTTGCTTCTTTGTCTGATAATTGGTTATTAGCTGAACAATTAAATGATCAAGAAATACAGTCGATTGTCACTAACCTTAAAAATCATAGTATACCTTCAGATGTTTCAAAAACTTACGAGATTCACTCAGGTATTTTATATCGCAAGGTACAAAGAAATAATCGCACGCGTTGTCTTCCTATTGTCCCGCGCGCATTTCGTTGGTCCGTAATAAATAACGTCCACGAATCTATCATGCACCTCGGTTAGGAAAAGACCTTGGAAAAGGTATATGAGCACTATTGGTTTGAACATATGGCCAAGTATGTACGTAAGTTTGTTGACAACTGTATTACATGCAAAATATCAAAATCGCACTCGGGTCGAATTCAAGCTGAACTCCACCCTATTCCAAAAATCAATGTACCATAGCACACGGTTCATGTTGATATAACCGAAAAACTTAGTGGTAAAAACGACCTTAAAGAATACGTCGTTGTGTTAATTGATGCTTTCACTAAATTCGTCCTACTTTACCACACAATAAGAATTGATACTGCTAGTGTAATAAAATCTCTCAAGTCTAGTATATCTCTATTCGGAGCCCCCACTCGTATCATTGCAGACCAGGGACGATGTTTTGTCAGTAAAGATTTTAAAGATTTTTGCGAAACCCATAAAATGTCTTTACATTTAATAGCTACAGGCTCGAGTCGTGCTAATGGACAGGTAGAGCGGGTGATGAGTACTTTGAAAGGCTTGTTATCGTGCGTTGAATCTTCGAATAGATCGTGGCAAGAGGCTTTAGAGGAAGTACAGTTGGCTTTAAATTGCACTGTCCACCGTGTCGTAGGAGCGAGTGCCCTAGAGCTTCTAATAGGTCGCGTAGCTAGACCTCTAAATCTGTTAACGTATGACGAAACTGAAACTGAAGTTAACATTGCCGAAGTGAGAGAGCATGCGGTAGCAAATATTTTAAAATCAGCTAGTCATGATAAAGCTAGGTTCGATAAAAATAAAGCAAAGCTTATTAAATTAAAGGTAGGAGATTTAGTTTTACTTCAAAACGAAGAGAGAAATCAGACTAAGCTAGATCCAAAGTATAAAGGGCCTTTTAAAGTTGTTGAAGTGTTAGATAATGATCGTTATCTCTTAAAATCCTTAACTGGAAATAGAACTTATAAGTATCCACATGATCGTCTCAGAAAGATGCCTTTATTTAGTGTTGATGACAATGATGTGCCCGATACCGGAGATGTCGAAGCGAGTGTTTCATTACAGAGTGAGACACATATTCTGGCTACATGGTCATACTTACCGGTTTGTCTATAGTCGTAACTGTGATTCACTTGTGAGTCATTCAGGGGGCGATGGACAGCAAACGGTATAGTGAAAGACCTTGGTTTGTATAGAAACTATCGTTAAAGAGTCATGAACTCGATATTTTGGATAGTTGGTATTATTGTATAAAGATGTCGGGCCTTAATATGTGATGTTATTAATGTTAAACAAAAATTGGAATGAGTTAGTGTTGTAATAAAACTAAGTTAAAGTTGTAAGTTTGTGGTAAAAAACAATTCCTTTTCCTTTCTTTGATGAATTCATGGCATAACAATTGTTAAACTCGGTCAGGCTGGCCGAGGTTTCATGTCCTACATTAACTCCAGATAGTTCTTTGTTTCTTTTCAGATAATCACGAGGACGTGTGACTCGTCAGGCTGGCCGTGTCGTAGATTATTTATTTTCTTTAGTCTTTAGATTTATTTTCTTAAGAACCAGAAGGAATTTTTAATTAATTTTTACCGGATATTAATTATTATTTGATTTGAGTTCCGGATGCTAATTAATTTTAATATTCACCGGAAGGAAGTTAGTTTAAGCGAGCACCGTGACGTCACATCTTGTGGTGGTGGCGGCATGTGGACAGAGTCGGAGTGGGAGTGGTGAGACTTCTCATTTTGTTGAGCAGAATTATCGTGACCGTCGAGAAGTGAACACTACTTTGCTCCGAAACTGTCGGTTCGCATATTTTAAATTAAATTAAGTGATTTGTGCACCAAATAATAAATCAGTGTTAAAGCAAGTGTTGGAGCTTGGAATTTTCAAAATGAATCCTGATTTTCCTGCTGTCGATCACGACGAGAATACGGATCCGCCATCCCTGACTCCGTCAAACTTATTTAAAGCAGTGACGATAAAATGTTTAGCCTTAATGGACATTAAAAAATATAGCTCCTTCTATCTTTAGGTTTGTATATTTTTGTATTAATTTTTAGTCCTTGTCATTGTTGGAAACCTGAATGATAAATAACCTATAATTTATAATATAGCTATTATTGATATTTTTTTCCTGTAACTTTAAAATGGCTGTGCAGTGTGCTTACACCATAAAAAACACTTTTATTGTCTTATTTTCTAGCTAATCTCCTGCAGGGATCACAATGCTAAAGCATAAGTAGACAAAATAGCATTCTGGGCTCCCCTACTATTGATAATTAATTAATTGCTACCACTTTCATCCCATTTCAATAATTTGCTAGTTTATTAAGCTCCGCGCTTGCAAATTGGACTTTTCTGCTCTGTGTGTCGCTTGAGTTCTCGAAATTTCGAAACAATTTTCTAACAATTCTGTTGCAATTCAAACATTATTCAGATTAAGCGGTTGGTTGTATTTTGAATTGCTACGTTGGTGAAATATTTGTTTATAGTTCGTATTATATTTCTAACATTAAATTTACGATCATAGCATCTGACTCAAAGTCTTTAACATTTAACCACAAACTGTAACAAGAAACTTCTATTCCTTATTATTTTCCCGTCACGTTTAAATCACTTGATAATAATTAAAATTGAAATAAAATCGCTATAAAGTTAGTGTAAAACCTTTTTATAAGCAATGAGCTGGCTAAACTTTAAAGTGAATTCAAACTTCACGGTAATGAACTAATGAAACTACATCTTAATTTGGTTGAACTGGTGAAGCGACGAGTTATCGCCCTCTGCTTTTAATGAGGAGATAATAAAAGAAATACACTTTTTAGATGTTTCACTTCAATTTTAAAATGATGTAGAGCTAGGATTTTCAATATTTTTACATCCAGTTCCTTGTCATCCATAATTCATACTAATCTGTATATACAAAACTCAAATGTGACTGACTGACATGGTGATCTATCAACGCATAGCCCAAACAACTGGACGGATCGGGCTGAAATTTGGCATGCAGGTAGATGTTATGACGTAGGCATCCGCTAAGAAAGGATTTTGATAAATTCCAACCCCAAGGGGTTAAAATAGGGGATGAAAGTTTGTATATAATAATACTTCTTAACGCGAGCGAAGCCGCGGGCAAAAGCTCGTTTCCGGGCGGCAAAAATGAAATTTGGCTTAGCAGAGTTGTGGGCGTCATCTATTAAAAAAGTAAAGCGTTACATCTTCAAAATATCTCTTTTTGGTTCGCTATTATATGTCCACTAGCTGTTGCCCGCGACTTCGTCCGCGTTAACATAGTATAATATACAAAGATGGATAGTTTTCCCCTTTTTGTGGTTCCTTATACAAAGGGTAAAAACGGGACACTATTAAAGCAAACGTCAAACGCAAACGTCAATAAACTTTCATGTTTCTAACTCAAGAAATGACGGACTTTCATTGAAACTTTCAACCCCAATTTCACCCCCTTAGGGGTAGAATTTCCAAAAACGCTTAAATACCTATCCATTCATTTTTAATCAGCAGTCCAAAAATAAACTTTCATGTTTCTAACTTAAGAAATGACGGACTTTCATTTAAACTTTCAACCCCTATTTCACCCCCTTGGGGGTAGAATTTCCAAAAACGCTTAAACACATATCCAATCATTTTTAATCAGTAGCCCAAACATAAAATTTCATGTTTCTAACTCAAGAAATAACGGACTTTCATTGAAACTTTCAACCCCAATTTCACCCCCTTGGGGGTAGAATTTCCAAAAACGCTTAAATACGTATCCATTCATTTTTAATCAGTAACCCAAAAATAAAGTTTCATGTTTCTAACTCATGAAATGACGAACTTTCATACAAACTTTCAACCCCTATTTCACGCCCTTCGGGGTATTTTTTTTTTAATTCCTTCCTTAGTGGGTGTCTACTTAATAAAACAACCCTACTCACCAAATTTCGTGGCTGTAACTTTAACAGTTTTTGCTCAGCGATGATGAATCAGTCAGTCAGTCAATCAGGACATGTAATTTTATAAGTATAGATAGTTTTGTCATGTTTTTTCCGTTTATTACCTTTCATTTCGGTGTGAAAATGAAACAACTCGTAGTAAAATCTACTGAGCGAGTGGTTAAGTTTAAAAGTTTGTACGGAAGTCTCAGTTTAACATTTGGTCTATAATTGCCCTCTCCAGTATCTGGAGAGGGCAATTATAGACCAAATGTTAGTTGAGAACATTACATACCTACTTAAACATTCTTACTCTTGCAAAAACAGCATATAGAGCATACATTAAGAGGCCGGGTACCCTTGGAATTTCTCATACAAACGTAATTCCAAAATTATTTTCTCATACGAAAATATTTAACATGTTTGAGTTATTTTTCAGTTTAAGATAGTAATTACCTAGGTTCCTACACAAAAATTTACTTCAAAATATTTAAACACTAAAAAATAGAGTAAAACACTAAAAAATATATAAATAAATAGTAAATTTACTACAAAATATTTAAACTCTAAAAAATGTTTTTTAGTATTTAAATATTTTTTGTTTAAATATTTTGAAGTAAATTTTTGTGTAGGAACCTAGGTAATTACTATCTTAAACTGAAAAATAACTCAAACATGTTAAATATTTTCGTATGAGAAAGTGATTACGCCGCGTTTCAAACACAAACAAAACTACGGGCGGAACGCGATGGTGGCACACTATTCCGTCGCGTTCCGTCCGTATTTTGTATGAAATTTTGAAACGCGGCGTAAACGCGGCGGAATTTACGCCGGCGTAATTCAGCCTAGTGTGTTTCGACTCATAGTCTTGAAATATTCGTGGAAGTCCAGGGAAGGTAAGTTATCCAAAGTTCAACTGGACACCACGTTACAAAATAATTTAAACACTATGTGCGCAAAAAATCGTCCAAAGTTTCTGTAGTTGTGTGAATAAATTATGCAAAATCATACTCCTTACTCGAGGACCCTAAGTAAACCCGCCCCAAATATTTTAAAAAGCGCTGAGTGAACTGCTTGGACCTAATATGGAATCAGCATTCGTAGGTTTATCACATTTTTCCAGACATCCCACTTTATTTGTGGTAAAGACAAACTAACTTGAAATTGGAAACTCCAAAATGTAGCCAAAAAATAATAAAAATTCTAGAAAATACTGCAGTAATACGTCGTGTTTATTATAAGTATTATTTATTAGTTTAACCAAACCAAAACACCATAAAAAGGCTAATAATGGTTATTGCCTTAAAATAAACTCCCAGTATACCTTACTTAGTTCGTAGCTTGTTTGTTAAATAATAAAATATAAAAGTTTATAATAAAATGAAATACTTTTATATACGTAATGACTTGTGACAAGTGAAAAGACTTTGATACTGGGATTTAACGGTCGGCCGTGCGCGGTGCGGCCCCGGGGAAATACGAGCGTGGAGGTGTTCTGCATAATATTGTGTTAGAACTTAGAGCCGTTTGTATTTCGAATGCATCGAGTTTTTTTAGGGTTCCGTACCCAAAGGGTAAAAACGGGACCCTATTACTGAGACTTCGATGTCTGTCCGTCTGTCTGTTCGTCTGTCTGTCCGTCTGTCTGTCTGTCTGTCTGTCTCCAGGCTGTAACTCAAGAACGGTAATAGCTAGAGAGTTGAAATTTTCACATATTGTGTATATCTGTTGCCGCTATAACAACAAATAATAAAAACAAAATAAAATTAATATTTAAGGGGGGCTCCCATACAACAAACGTGATTTTTTTGGCCTTTTTGGCTCTATATCAATAATGGCAACAGGTAGGTACTTGAATTTTTCTCAAGGTCCTTAGTTTAATGTGCACTTTAATATTTAATAATAATATTAAAATAAAATAAAATATTAAGGGGCGCTCCCATACAAAAACACAAAATTTTTGGGCTAATTTTACTCTATAATGGTACGGAACCCTTAGTGCGCGAGTCCGACTCGCACTTGGCCGATTATTTAAATAAGTAATATGCACTAAAATATAGTGGCGTATAAATATAATGTAAAATTTATAAAAGACTTTATCAACTTTTTAGAACTTATAGGTTTTTTCATCCCCTGACGAAAAAACAGGGTGTTGTGATTTTGATTTATCCTTCTGTGTGTGTGTGTTTCTGTCTATAGCATGGTAGATACGAAGCGGGTCGACGATTTGGTCTAGTTTTTTTTTTTTTTTTGTAGAAAGCTGATACGATCTATAGTGTTGTTGAAACCATAATTATCATATTGTGAATTATGGTTAAGTATTATTTGCTGTAAAATATCAAGGGATTTCTAATTTTATTTTTATGCTTATGCTGAAAAAACATACCAACAACAGCTATAGGTCTACCAGAATCTGATGGCAAAAAGTGAGAAAATAAATTGACTCTAGCAATACCGGGGTAATAGGAATAAAACATTTTCATCCTTTTTTATTCCTTAAGCGGCTTATTTTGTGTGTGAAACATGCAAATATAAAAAATTATCAAATGATCAAGAATATTTTTGGAAAATCTGCTGTCAAAAATTGCCATCAGATTCTGGTAGACCTATAAAATCATAATAATATTATCATATTTTTTTGCTTTAAATTATTACTATCAGCTGACTGCTTTAAAAGGTCTTCAAACAATGTTCTCGTTGAATGATCCGGGCAAAGTTTTAACGAGTAGCGACCCAGCTCTTTATGTTCGGTCACTGACAAACTAAACACGTCTTGTCGACCTTATTCTCTTAGCAATAGAGTTCACTTTACGTCCGTTAGCCGTACATGCCGTCAATACATAGACTACATTCCTTTTATTTAATTTCTGTATTAAATGAACCTTTTTAAAAACAGTACTTTGACTCTATTTTCAATAGCTTTCTTTTGAGATAAAAAGGTTTTATCAAACGCGAGAGATGAAGCAGGGATTTTGTTGAAAATAAATTACGTAATGTCGAATTGATAATTTCAGCTTTGCGTAGTATAATTACTTAGTACTCGTATTATCAATTATGACTCTTCCTAACAATTCTCAATGGTGATGAAGCAATCTTTGCACATCGTTTTTTTTTCTGTGAGAAGTAAATAAGTACACGTAATGCTAATATGTTTCAACGTAATTTTTTTTTAATTTAATAAACACAAAATATTTATATGTATCCTCTCGAGCGTCCTGTGCCCAAATAAAAGTAACCCCTTCTAGCGTCGAGCGGCACCAGGTGCCGCGGTAGGCACGAGATTTTATTTTTTCTTCTCATTTAAAAAGTTTAAGCTTGTGCACAAGTGTTAGGTGTTCTATACACGGTCAAAGACCGGCCTAAGCGGTCTATGGCTGTTTCATACTGTATCTATGACAAGTGAATTTATAAAAAAATATAATCTGAGAGGTGCCATTTTAATGTCATTGTGACTGCAGTTTTTGTTATTGTTGTGAAAAGTTATTGTGAGTGTAATTTAATCGGGAAAAAGATAATAACGCAAGTAAATCGTATATTTAACTAAATAAACAGTAAGTTTCTTGCGTATGTATTAAGTTTTTTCCATAAATAGTCAAAGCGTCTCGCCTGCCCACAGGTGCCAGGCGACACTTGACGATGTTTTGTGTTTGCACCAAGATTATTACAAGATTATTAGTATTAGTAAAATTACAGTTACGTCATCATATAGGAAATTTATTTTAGATTGTAAACATATATAATAAATCTTGAGAAACCCAAGCGCGGAAAAACCGCGCGAACAGTTTCCGCGAATTTCCCATGTAATACGACACCTCACGGCGTTTGACATTTTGACAGCCCGACGCTTGAGACATTATTTAAGGAGGGGAAGTAAGTTATCTTCATACAAAGGCACCGCGCGCGGCTTGTATGTGTTCGCCATAGTATCAATGCGTCGCCGCACGCACACTTATTAAAATCTCGGACCGTTTTCGGACCATACCAGGCGGGGCTAACACTTTACGCTGCACGCCCGCGTCGCGCCACGCCGCGCCAAACGAATCAAAAATGTCCGAACATAATCGCAGGAGTAATAAATATTGCTGTGTGTTTGGGAGTTTTAATAGTAATGCAACAATTCCAGAATTGTCTTTGTTTAAATTACCAGTTGAACAGGAAAGGTAAACTGTACTACTCACTTATTCTAGCATAATATAATTTTTACTTGATGTTCAGACACCTACTTCTTTTTTTATTGTATTAGTTTTCTATCACACAAACTTTTCCGCTAGAACATAGTATAAAATATAAGAGAATGTTTTAGGTAAGTACTTTTATCAGTCAACTAATTTGCCGCTATTGCTTTGTTTACGTTTAGTAATGCCGATTTCTCTGTATTGTAGTTATATTATACCATTAACTAAATACTTACAGTCAATTACTTATTTTAAATCGTAATTAAAAATAAGTACTTAATTGACTAATTGTAAATCAGATATTAATAATTATACACATAAAGCAAAGTTCTAATCATAACAACAGATTTGTTTATAGTAGGTACCTATAAGAGACAGGCGTTAGTTTTTAATGTTGTTTTAAAGGGTATATTTATAATTTTATTTAGACATCGGATTATATGCACGATCCAAGTGCCGAAATATGCATGCAAATATGCACGAAAATTGGCCGAAATATGGATAATCAAGAGTCACTTATTATTATTAAAAGTCGGAAGGCCGCGACGTTGCCGCTGTTCATGCGGTTGCGAACGAAGCGCGGCCAGCCGTCCCCACATCACTGATCACCATTCAACACGCCGCGCCGCCGCCGCCGCGTCGCCTAAAATTGACAACCCTATGGCAGTAGGTAATTAGAAGTAAATTACTGTCATGCAATTGTTCAATTATGTGCTAATGATGTTTTTATTTCAATACATATAATATAAAAGACATGATTTTAACGGATACAAGGTGAGAGCAAAGTGTCAGTAGTTAGTTTTGTCCACACTGTGCCTTTTTCTGTTCGTCAAGGGCATGCGTTATAGCGCAGTCAACAGCGAACGTGAGGCATGCTTGCGACGCATGCCCTCTGACCGCATCCAAAAAACAAAAATGACAATTTTTGCCGTTGCGTAACTTTTGTTTTGGCGCATTTAATAATTGAATGCGTCAAAGAACGCAACGCCAACTGTCATTTTTAATACTTAACAAAGCGAAAGTTATGGACGGTCAGAAGGCATGCATCGCGGGCATGCCTCACGTTCGCTGTTGACTGCGCTATAACACATGCCCTTGACGAACAGAAAAAGGCACAGTGTAGACAAAGCTATTGATCAACTTGATTTTGACAACCTAATGCCTTATCAGTTGGTAAGTCCACGCTTTAAAGTTAGATTCGAACCCGCTGAGGAGACAAAAATGCTCCTGAATCAACATAACATTTAATCACGATTCACGTGTAATGATCTCACGTTCTAAAGTCAAATATCCCTTGATTTAAATTCAGTATATTACGCCTGGACGTTCAATATCCTGGGGCTGTAATCTCCTCCGAAGTTGACATAGAGTGACCCGTGTCAGTATTTAGTACACAGATTCAACTATTTTAACTTATTCTCTTCGTTCCTTTAACCTTTTCCTATTAACTCGCAAAATAGTAGGCATTTTATGTTTTATGTATTACTAGATGATGCCCGCAACTCCGTTGTGCCAAAACTCGTTTATCGCGCGGGGACCGTACATTTTTCGGAACAAATAGTATCCTATGCCCTTTCCCGGGATTCAAAGTATCTTCATGCCAAATTTCAGCAAAATCGGTTCAGCGGCTTGGGCGTGAAGAGGTAACAGACTGACACACTTTCGCATTTATAATATTAGTATGGAATTATTATGGACTACGACGTTAAAATTTCATGGGATTTTGTAGTTCGATAAGAATTGAACAAGAGAAGAAGCTGCCATTCATGTTGCAATAAAATATTGGAAAGGTTTTAAGTTTAACGAGTTATCGCAAGTGCGAACTATCGCGTTTCCTACCGTAGATTTTGACCTGTAAGAACTAAGAAGTCGGTTAAAAAGGCGCTTATTATTCCTCTGATTAAATCCTGGAAGCTCAGTTATATTTTGTATGGTCTAAACGACGACGTGAGACATAAACTTTAATATTGTATATCCAATATCCATACTAATAATATAAATGGCAAAGTGTGTCTGTCTGTCTGTTACGTCTTCACACCCAAACCGCTGAACCGCAATATTGCTGGGTATCGAGATACTTTGAGTCCCGGGAAAGGACATAGCATACTTTTCATCTCGGAAAAATGTACGGTTCCCGCGCGATAAACTAATTTTGGCATAACGGAGTTGACATAAAGTTCTGTGACTTGCCCTCCTCGTCTTGGGGCCAAAAAATCGGAATTCAGAATCCGAAGCATGATCTTATATCTATACATATTATAAAACAAAGTCGCTTTTTTCCCTCATGTCCCTTTGTTCCCTTTAATCTTTAAAACTACGCAACGGATTTTGATGATTCTTTCAGTGTTAGATAGCCCATTTATCGAGGAAGGCTATAGGCTATATTATATCACGCTAAGACTAATAGGAACGAAGAAGTAGAGGAAAATGTGGAAAAAACGGGGAAAATTATTTGAAAGGGCTAACTTGTACGCGCTAATCTCAGGAACTACTGGTCCGATTTTAAAAATTCTTTCAGTGTTAGATAGCTCATTTATTGAGGAAGGCTATACGCTATATTTTATCACGCTAAGACTAATAGGAGAATGTGGAAAAAACGGGGAAAGTTTCTGAAAGGGCTTATCTCGCGAACTACTGGAGAAATTTTTATGTTATTTGGCACAGATAAGAAGTAGACCACGTGAAGGATCATAGCCTATCGATTTTAATCATTTTTTCAGTGGCTATATATTTTATACCCGTGCGACGCCAGGGCGGGTCGCAAGTTATTATATAAAAATGGATTTTCAAATGTGTTAGTCGCGCTAAAACTCGAAAACGGCTGAACGGATTGGGCTGATTTTAGTCTTAAAATATTCGTAGCTGAAGTCCAGGGAAGGTTTTAAAGTGACACGAAGTTCATCGGGACAGCTAGTTTGTGATATTTCTGTTATAACTGGATTTTGCTTTCAATTATCAAGTTAAAAATTGCCTTGGCGTCGGGTATACAATAATATTGTTCATAAAAGTAGGTAAATATAAGTTAGTACCTACTAAGAGTTATTTATTGTGGAGTCAGCAGTTCGGCCGTGATTACGATCCCTCATATTTCACCATGGGTCTTACGATTGTGAACAAAAGGGATTCGGGAAAGATTGAAACGAAATACTATAATGCCGACATCGATTTGCTTTTATGGCTTCTACTTTTGTATTTAAATTGAGGCCTTAACATTTGGACATAAGCTCTAAAAATTCAGGAAGATAATTGCTACCTGGTATAATCCATACTTCTATAAATGATCCATACTTATAATAATATTATAAATCAGAAAGTATGTCTATCTATCACCTCTTCATGCCCAAACTGCTGAAGCAATTTTGCTGAAATTTGGTATGTATGTATTCTATTACATAGTTATTATGTACTAAGTAGTTGTTTTTCGTACTCTATTCTACACATTTTTACATTTAATACTACAAAAACATGGTATTAAATTGGTATCGTTGAGTGCAGCTATGGAACGAAATAAAATTCGCATTAACAGCGTAGTATAATAATCAAACAGTAGAGTAACTCTGCCGAATTCTTCAAATTGAACTCGTACTACGCAGAAACGCGCGTACGACGCTATACTTTTTCAGTTTTAACAAAAAAGTTGGACATTTAAGAATAAAGAAACAATGAATGTCCTCCCTTTTTTGGATATTTTTTGCTACTTTAGGTAAAGCTGCTTTGCTACTTTTCTGCGAGGCTAAAATGGTCACATTTAGCAATTCCTCTCAATCAACTCAGCAAATGAATTGTCAAAACTGTCAAGCTGATGAATGTCAAATTAGTACAAATTACTAGACATGAAATGCAAGCATAGTGACCATTTTGCGATTTAAAAAAAATTAATCATAATATAATGATTCAAAATATTATGATTCTCCAAAGTGACCATTTTAGACCCGCTGAAATCCGTCTAATATGTATACCCGATCTGCAATTTCAGTTGTCGAGAATGATGGTCTACTGTATATTAAATATTGTATTACAGCCAGGTTAATGGTTTGGCAGGCTGCCCACACACTCTTCAATGTTTTCTTCAGCGCTGACTTATTAATTACTCTAACATAAACGATTTGCAATTTAATACACAAAATTATATATTTTAATCCTTCGATCGGAGGTTCTAGGAATTCCCATTGTATTCTTTTGTTCTCGCGATCACCGGTGCTCGCGCGGGGCCTGAAAGATTAAACAACACATATTTTTGGGATTACTTATGTTGATCCTATAAAATATTTGAGGTGAAAATAGCTGTACTATAGGCGAATTGATTTAATATCTAAGGTTTTATTATTTTTATCGAATATACATTATATTCGATAAAAATAAATGTCCAGATTTTTTTTAATCTTAAGGTGCACCCACACAGCAGAACTTATCTACTTATACTTTTAATATTATAAAGTGGAACAGTTTGTTAGTTTGTTTGAACGCGCTAATCTCAGGAACTCCTGGTCCGATTTGAAAAATTCTTTCAGTGTCAGATAGCCCATTTATCGAGGAAGGCTATAGGCTATATTTTATCACGCTAAGACTAATAGGAGCGAAGAAGTAGAGGAAAATGTGGAAAAAACGGGGAAAATTATTTGAAAGGGCTTATTTGAATGCGGTAATCTCAGGAACTAATGGTCTGATTTGAAAAATTCTTTCAGTGTTAGATAGCCCATTTATAAAGGAAGGCTATAGACTATTTTTATCACGCTAAGACTAATAGAAGCGAAGAAATAGAGGAAAATGTGGAAAAAACGGGGAAAATTATAGGAAATGCTTATTTAGTAATAGTTTGAACGCGCTAATCTCAGGAATTACTGGTCCGATTTGAAAAATTCTTTCAGTGTTAGATAGCCCATTTATCTAGAAAGGCTATAGGCTATATTTTATCACGCTAAGATAAATAGGAGCAAAGAAATAGAGGAAAATTGCCGCGCGGAACATCTAAGTATTATAATAAAATCGTAGGAAGGTCAATTCCGTACATTGAATATTTTTGTACAATAATACTTGGGACGTGATCTAATATGCTAATGCGGACGAAGTCGCGGACAACAGCTAGTATAACGTTATAAAACAATGTGTAACATGTTAAAACTGTCAATGTTAAAAATTTTAATATGTATGAAAGTATATAAATGTAAACATTACTGTATTCTCTAATGACCTTAGCTGTTAAAAAGCGACTTAAAATAAAGAAATAAAAAAAAATGTGTAACATGATACCATTTTATAACAGCGTGTAACATACAACTTGTCAAGAATTAAACGTGTCTTTTGTTATAATTTGTGAAAAATAAGTTAGACATCAAAAATCAAAATATGTTTTAAATACTTTAACGTTATATAACTGCTATGTGGGAGCACCTTTAGTTAATTTTCAAATAGGTATAGTTTTAATAAAAAAATAATTGATTTTCGTTTTTAGCCGATTAATTGATTGATTGATTGTGTACATGATATACATATTTTGCTGGTAACAACAGTATTGTTGTACACTATAGCTTTCAGGATAAAAAGCAGCCTGTGTTAATCCAGGATATTTTTTGCTCCTAAATTAAAGAATTCATGCCGATTTATATCTAAAGGCAATTTACACTTTGAATAACAAACTAATGAGTTAAGACTTAAGAGTTAGTTTAGAGTTAGTTTCCAAACTGGTGGTAGGTCAACGTAGTAGCTAGGTATGTAGACATTCTAAAAATAATATTTGTTTCAAATTTACTCATAAATAAAACAATTTTTATATTTTTCCATTACAATTTTTGACTTATAGAGGTAATTATTAAAGTTTAATCTAATTAGTGATTGTTAACATTATGCAATTCAGATATTCATAGGACTTTGCCGGTATACATAGACAAGTGTTAGGGCTATTTCACTATCTCTAGTTATATTGTGTACATGAGCAGTCAACTGTTAACCTTTTTCGGTTCATAAACCGTGACCTTATTCATTCGGTGCAAATTCTAGAATACTCGACATTAAGCCGAGTCTTGAGAAAAATAGGGGACGGTGAGCCTAGAATCTAGATGTACTATCAGAGAAGTTGATTCATACGCAGATGACCTACGTAGTTTGGTCGGGTTACGACAGATTGCAACTTACGTGAATTAACATAATTCTACCAAATGACTTAGATCCGTCAACTGCCTAGGGATCGATTTCTTTGATGGTACATAAGGTTATAGTAAGCTCTTGTAGAGGGAGATTATGATATTCTTAGGTACGTCACCTTGACCGGCCATCCCATAATATGATATTATGATTACTGTAGCTGCTTATGTAAGTCTATTGTCAAGATGGTCTACGTGCAAAAGTTTCTATCAGAAGGTATTGTCCTTACGGAAAAACATGTATCGTAATGTGTATTATGTCAAAACAGAGTATGCTGGGTCAGCAAGTATCTATACTAATATTATAAAGCGGAAGAGTTTGATAGTTTGTTTGTTTGAACGCGCTAATCTCAGGAACTATTGGTCCGATTTGAAAAATTCTTTCAGTGTTAGATAGCACATTTATCGAGAAAGGCTATAGGCTATATTTAATCACGCTAAAACTAATAGGAGCGAATAAATAGAGGAAAATGTGGAAAAAACGGGGAAAATTATATGAAATGCTTATTTAGTAATAGTTTGAACGCGCTAATCTCAGGAACTACTGGTCCGATTTGAAAAATTCTTTCAGTGTTAGATAGCCCATATATGGAGGAAGGCTATAGGCTATATTTTATCACGCTAAGACTTATATGAGCGAAGAAATAGGGGAAAATGTTAAAAAACGGGGGAAATTATGTAAAAGGGCTTATTTGAACGCGCTAATCTCAGGAACTACTGGTCCGATTTGAAAAAATCTTTCAGTGTTAGATAGCCCATTTATTGAGGAAGGTTATAGGCTATATTTTATCACGCTAATACTAATAGTAGCAAAGAAATAGAGGAAAGTGTGGAAAAAACGGGGGGAAATTATTTGAAAGGGCTTATTTAAACGCGCTAATCTCAGGAACTACTGATCCGATTAAAAAAAATCTTTCAATGTTAGATAGCCCATTTATTGACGAAGGCTATAAGCTATATTTTATCACGCTAATAGGAGCGAAGAAATAGAGGAAAGTTTGGAAAAAACGGGGGAAATTATTTGAAAGGGCTTATTTGAACGCGCTAATCTCGGGAACTACTAAAATGTGGAAAAAACGTAGGAAATTATTTAAAATTGCTTATTAATTATTATCTTAAGAAACTACTGGAGCAATTCTTATGTTATTTGGCACATATGAAGAATAGAAAGGACCGTGAAAGGACATAGGTTTCTTTTTTTGCGGAAAAATGTACGGTTTCCGTGACATTCCTAAATTACGCGGGCGAAGCCGCGCGGAACATCTATCATAGCATAAAAGTATATTGTCTCACACTATATACTTTTAAGATCGATGTACGGGAACAACTATAAACTATAGTCCACGCGGACGAAGTCGCGGGCAACAGCTAGTTTTATATAATTCTCTTTGCATATTGCGATGTTGAAAGTAAACTAAGTGATTAACGATTATATTATTATAGCCCAAAATTTATAGCCTAGGATCCCTTCATAGAAGGACCTTCACCGAGCTGTTTACTGGATGAAAAGTATTTTATATTCAATTACGTATGTCAACAAATTCATTGCAAGTGGGTTGCCTAAAAAATTTCAGTCCAGAATAAAAAAAATAAAAAAAAAAACAAAAAAAAAGTTTTTTTTTTTACATTTTTCTGGTTTGGTTAATAGACAAATTCCATACCAATCGAAAGTATGAAGCCCATAGAATATGCATTAAGCATTACCAGACCGGTACCGATTAGTAGTAGAATCGATTTACCTGCCTACTCGTACCCAAGAGTTGTGACAGGAAAAAAAATAGACAACCTAATGTTTTCATACTCTACGGGCTCCATACTTTCGATTGGTATAGAATTTGTCTATTAACCAAACCAGCAAAATGTAAAAAAAAAGTTTTTATTTTTTTTTCAATTTTTTTTTATTCTGGACTGAAATTTTTTAGGCAACCCACCTGCAATTAATTTGTTGACATACGAAATTGAATATAAAATACTTTTCATCCAGTAAACAGCTCGGTGAAGGTCCTTCTATGAAGGGATCCTAGGCTATTACGTCTTCTAGAAAATCGCATTTACTCGTAATCCAAAACGGCGATTCAATTCGAATTTAAACTGTTCAATTACGGATCCCTTTATTCGCAAACATTTAATATATTGTACCCGACACAAATAGCTACAAATGATTGCTCCAACTTGCTCTTTTGAACTTGCGAAATCTGTTGGAGTTTAATATAAAGTTGGGACAAACTTATGCAGTGTTGAAATGTCCCCAAATAAGTTTTTAATGCAATAGTTTTGAAACTGATACACTATACAATAGTAAACATCGAAGTGTATTATGTTCAGGATATACTTTGACATTTTTTGAAAAATACATTTACGCAGTGTTTAGTGTGTATGTAGGTATATAAACAAGGGATATAAATAGGATAGTGTCTATTACCTCCTTACGCACGAATAACTACACCGCTCATTTACAATGTAGAATCTACGAATAATAAATAGTTTTTATTATTCGTAGCGTAGAATAGTTTTCATCCAGGAAAAATAAGAGACTCCGGGCGATAAACGAATATCTGCGCGACGAAAGTGGTTACTTACGCTTACGCTCACTGTAGGTAAGGTCACACCAACACCAAACATTTTTATAAAGCAAAAACTATTCGCAGCAAAACATTAATGACTCTTTTTATAGTTCGTAGGCCGAGCTAGTCTTTTGTTAAATACGTAGCACCTCGTAGCACCACGTTGCCCTACGTAGCGCAACGTAGCACAACGTAGCGCCATTATAAACTGCGTAAATAATCAAACAATCAAAATTCAAGGCAACGTCTGTACGTCCGTTGAAATAGAATATGCTCATTGTTACAACTTTTCACATGTACCAAAGCTCGAAGGACAGAACTACATTTAACATTGTATTTAACTTTAAAAGTTAGTACGGAAAACGCGGGCAAAGTCGAGATATTCCCGGGAACTTTCGGAATACTTGCAATGGATATGGCAGATGTTGGGATAAAGTTTATTAACAATTTCGTGACAATTTTAATTATGTTTTACGCTCTGTGGCTCAGCCCGTGACGAGCGAAAGTTTGTAAAAGAACTTATGTGAGCGAAAATTACTGCCGTGTTTGGAGTTTAGATGAATACGGGTGTATGTTTCCGTATTTTTAAACGACTTCCAAAAAGGAGGAGGTTATACGTTCGGCTGTGGATATTTTTTTTATTTTTTTATTTTTATTTGTGTATGTTGAACGATTACTCCGCCGTTTGTGAACCGATTTTCAAAATTTTTCTTTTGTTGTATAGGGTTCAACTCCAATTTGGTATCATGTTCACAAAAGTGGTGACCTGATGGTGGGATCCATGAGTAATCGAGGGAACTCCTCAAAATTTATATGGAAACATATAGTGATTTTGGTTTTATATGAAGGATCCTAGGCATATGCTACCAAAAAATAAGATTTTACACCAAGGCATGCCATGGTTCCGAAGATACTAAGAGAACTCCGGATTCCTTATAGATACAAGTTTGGGACTTTCGGCGATGTTTTAAGAACTGAAAGCATATGCTACTATGCAAATTACATTCATCGTCATCATCATTATCATCATCATAATCATCATCATCATAATCATCACTACCATCACACGATGCATCGTTATGAGTTATGACCCTATTATTGGTACTTTTCATAGTCTTTTCGATCGAGACTCGAGTTTGTCGAGTAATTTTGAAAATTATATTAATGTTGTTACAAAGTAAATGATTTAAACTTGGTGTTGCGGTTACCAAGTTGGCAATTTGATCATGGGATCTATGAGGTACGTAGGAAAAAACTTTTTTGAAAACTGCCTGAGTTTAGTAGTTGTGATAGTTTCATACCTAAATCCTATATATCTACAACTGACAGCTTATATGTTTACCGGTAAATAACTAAAAAGAGTGAAATTATTATTTTTAACAAAAAATTAAAACCGACTTTCAAGGTAAAAACGATAAGTAATAATATGAACTAAAAAGTATTAAATAATTCTTACTCTTTAATAGTGTCTCTTTCAGAATTCGTCTAAATCTCAACTATTTCTATACATACTATAGTCTTCATTACTTTGAAGTCGGTGCCAGTCCCAAAAGTTTCATATTATATTCTGACATTGACTGATTAACTCACGATTAAATTAGCTGGTACCGACTTCAAAATAATGAAGACTATAGTATGTACAGAAATAGTTGAGATTTAGACGAATTCTGAAAGAGACACTATTAAAGAGTAAGAATTATTTAATACTTTTTAGTTCATATGTTACCCACACTTATTGTTTTTACCTTCGAAGTCGGTTTTAATTTTTTGTTAAAAATAATTCGTCAACAGGGATCCAAAGTTTTTCGTTCGCGTTATAATAATATATAGATTATACTGTAATCTCAAATACACACTATACGTAAATACCATGAGTACATGAATACCACACGACACTGCAATTCGCAAAGATTTCAAAATTAAGAATGTAAGATGTACTTTCAAAGAAATTAATTCATAGCCAGGACCGATGGCCGATACGTAATTTGGCAGAGTTAAGTATAGTTTTCACAGAGCCAGTACCGGCTGCCAATAAGACTGGCAGCCAGTATTGGCTTTTTCAAGCACAAAAACAGTTTTTCAAGCCAGGCCAAACTGTTCACACGCGGCATATACCAAGCCAATACTGCCAGTCTTATTGGCAGCCAATACTGCCAGTCTTATTGGCAGCCAGTACTGGCTCTGTGAAAATTGTACTTTGTAATGCCTGTCGACTGAGCTTGAAATAACCCGACCAAATTGTGTAGGTCCACCATCTGGCAATTTTACATCTAAGAATTAAAACCATCTCAATATATTTTAAAATTTCGCTATTTAATTTATTAAATCTACTAGCGACCCGCCCCGGCATCGCACGGCTATAAAATAAATATATAGCCACTGAAAAAATGATTAAAATCGATAGCTACTTCTTATCTGTGCCAAATAACATAAAAATTGCTCCAGTAGTTCGCGAGATAAGCCCTTTCAAATAATTTTCCCCGTTTTTTCCACATTTACCTCTATTTCTTCGCTCCTATTAGTCTTAGCGTGATAAAATATAGCCTATAGCCTTCCTCGATAAATTTGCTATCTAACACTGAAAGAATCATCAAAATCCGTTGCGTAGTTTTAAAGAGTAAAGGGAACAAAGGGACATGAGGGAAAAAAAGCGACTTTGTTTTATAATATGTATCTAAAATGTGATGTCACAAAACTTAGGACCCCCCTCTCCTTGTCACACCATGTCACACTTCGTTGGCCCCCTCTTTTCTCCTTTAGGTGTGACATTGTGACATATTTTATGGATGAACCCCAACCAATCCGTTACAGGGCGACAATGTCAAGTTGTCTCTCCTTCTCTCTGTTCAGCGTTATTTTTAGATGGCCCTTAGGTCGAGTGGTCTTGTGGGTCAGCAGTTAAGTGTTCGTGTACACCGTTATCTGTAAAGTTGCTTACACAAACAAAGCGCGGTAAAAGTGACAGCTATTTTTTTAAATTTTTTATCTTGATGGCGCAAGATTAAAAGTTTTGACACATATTTTTTTAAGTCTGACTACGAGTAATAGTTTGGGTAATTTATAATGTTGTTAGATTTGAAAATATGATAAGATTTAAACATTCGGCTTTTTCTTGCAGCTTTTATTTTAATCTTGGTGGGGCCAGATTAAAAGTTTTTGACGCATAATTTTTAAGTCTGACAAATAGCTTGGTTAATTATACGTCATTTTAATTTTAAATTTAAATTAGATTTAAACTTTCAGAGTTTCGAAGCTTAGAATAAGTTGTTTAAGTAGATTTTTGATTTCACAATAGGTTTAAGCATGTTGCCCTTGACATTTATCGCTTATGCAAATTCGACTATAGCATTTGCGTCTTACTGGATTAGTATTAATTATGCACCAGCATTCCACGTAAAGTGGTCTGGGATTTAATTAATACCTTTTTGAATTGCTATTGTTTTTATGGTATCGAGTCACGATACAATAAGGTGAACGTTACGTTTTCTTTTGTTTCGGATAAGTCGTTTAACAGCCGGCCTTGTTATGAATTATTGTCTTGTTAGGTTAGGTTCGATTGGTAAAAAGTTGAGCCTACAAAAATTATAAAGTACGAAATATAAAAAAAGAAATTTCAAATTGTATCTTTAGTAGGAAGATTAGTCAACTGACTGGAATATTATTTATAGAACTAAGAACATTTTGATGTACTTAAATATAAATAATAATAATTATCAATATTATGGCTATGTTTTACAAGCAGAAAGAGAATGTCTTGATCGGTCCCTACGAGGCTACGCGCAGTATAGGGATTTGTTAGAGACTAAAAATAATAATATTATTATGTAATTTTTCGAAAACATAAATTATTATTATTTTTGTTTTAATGTACGTACAAGTTTAAGCCTAAAATATTGTAATATTCGTATAAAACGGGCGCTTAATTTGTATTATTTAAAATTGTTTTTTTTTGTTGGTTGTTAATAAAAAATAGAAAGTGACATATTATAATTGGAGCTGTAAATAAACGTTACTTATTTTAACAGCGAACGCCATAGAAACTTGTTTATGTTATATTGAAAAAGCTTGTTACAAAACCAATTAAATATTTTTAATCCGTCGATCGCAGATTCCTGGAAATCTATTGTAAATGTATTGTTATCGCGGCCCACTTGGGCCGTACGGGGCTTGACGAGTTAAACCCAAAAATATATACTAATATTATAAATACGAAGGTGTGTATGTCTCTCTGAAGAGGTAACAGCCTCTTCACGCCCAAACCGCTGAACCGATTTTGCTGAAATTTGATATGAAGATAAATGAGTCCTGGGAAAGGACATAGAATTCTTTTTATTCCGAAAAAAAAAACACGGATCCCGCGCAATAACCGAATTTTGACGCAACGGAGTTGAGGGCGTCATCTAGTATGAAATATGAAATATTAAAAGGAAAAATAATACATTAAAAGGAAAAGGAAAGAAAGCTTCTCGGTGTCAGGTATGCCGTAGCTTAAAAAGTTAGATCCAGTATCCATCAATATTGAAACACCTTATCTGAGGGTTTTCTCCTATTGTCAGAAGTAGGGTAACAGATTACGCAAGTATTTTCTTGAGGGAAGGAATTTCCGTTTCCTGTAATCCACCGATAAGAGCGCGTAAGCCAACTTTAAGCCGATACTCTATTTGCGGGAATAATAACGTATTACTAGGTAATGTATATTTATGAGTCTATTTTTATATCTGGTTTACGATATAAAGTTATAAATTCATATTATTTTGAAATAAAAACGTAAACCTCGAAGATATAATTCAAGACGTGAGTGCAAGAGCACGATAACTAACATTTTGGAACATACGGACATTTACTAATTTTTTTCCTTATAATTTGAATAAACCTTGTAACTTATCTACTTCATCACTTGGCTACACATATAATGCACAGTTTTTTAATTTTAAATCATTTTTCCGGCCCTGAATTCTCCATTTATGCAAAAAACGGCAATTTTTTTACTGTTAGTTATCGTGTTCATCCACTCACGTCTTCAATTTATTATGCTCTCATATGGCCAGAGGAATTATAAACCAACACGACTGGTCAAACGCGGGACTGGATACATGTTCGACGCATGAATAGTATTAGCCGCGTACTGACCAAGCGAGCCGCCTCGCTGCCTCGCCTGAGCGTGCCGCGGCCGAGCCAAAAGTTGTCGGTTTTTGGTCGATGCTCAAAGGCGCCTCGGACGTTTTCCTCGCACTAACACGTACTGACCGACCGAGCAAATGTGCGCGAGGATGCCGCGGCGAGGCGGCTCGCTTGGTCAGTATGCGGCTATTGGATAGTCGTTCTTGTTAGACAATCATGGTCCTAAGCCAAACTTAAAAATACGTATGGCTCTCGGGGACTGCCGCGGTAAAACAATTGCATAGCATCTAGTCTACACGCATACAAACACCGCGCCGAAGTCTGCCGAACTGAAACGACGTGCATGGCTTTCAACGCCGCACCCCTGTGCCGGTCGGAGTTGGGGGTGTTAGGTTTATTTTCGTTACGGAATTTCTTGATTCGGTCGCCGCGCTCAAAGCCCGCGATGAAAGCTATGCAATAGCTTAAAAACACAGTTAAATAATAAGATGTCGATTATACTAAATACATGTACATTGTACAATGTAGTGTCTAACAATAGTTTTATTTGTTGCAGGCCAAGAAGCGGTCTGTTAGGCGTGTTGCAGAGACTCGCGCGCCCCCTTCTGTGACTAGCCAGGCACGCACGAGGCACGGGCGGTGGACTGTAAGTACTAAGTTCTAATCGTTGTAGTAAAAGTTAAGATCAGAATAGCTGATTTTTTTTTGTAAAATGATAGAACTTTTCCTTTGCGTAGCTCACAAAGTTGCTCGAATTTTGTTTTTGGTAAAATAACTATGATGGGCGGACGGATAGAAGGGCGCGTCTAGTTACGGAGTGGCTACCGAACGGTCGGCGAAACAGGGGCAGACCCAAGAAAAGGTGGCGCGACGAGCTAGACGCTGCAGACAAGGAGTGGCCAAATACAGCGAAGAATAGAGACACGTGGAAAGAGGCAGGGGAGGCCTTTGCCCAGCAGTGGGACACTAACGGCTGTTAATAATAATAATAATAAAATAACTAATTGTGTAATTAAAATAAAAACGTACCATAGCAAAACGACTACATAATACGTATCAGATAAATGTTTGCGAATGTAATTTTACAGCTCATATATTCTGGAATTCCAGTTTAATAATGGCATTCGAGCTCCTTTTTAAACCTTTACACAAGCTTTGCCTAATATACCATTCAAAGTATTAAGGTATATTACAGCATTGTAACGTTATTGCGAGTGGCTTCATTGTGGGCACTTGAACGTTCTCGTTGAAGATCTCTCTGGTCAATGTTGCAGACCGCACGTTAATGTTTTGTTTGGCGTTGTTGCAGAGGCGTGGGGCGCGGCGCGTGGCGGCGGCGCGGGCGCGGGCGGCGCCATGACGCGGCGCCCGCCACCATGACGCTGCCGCCGCCCGCGCGCCCCGCGCATGACTACCCCGCCGCGCACCGCGCAATGCGCTACTACCGCATCTGGATCTACGCGTGCAACGGGGCTCTGCTGCTAGGGGCGCTGGCGTTCTGTGCCGCCGCCGGCCGCGCCCTCGTCGACTACCGGCGCGCGCTCGTGCCCGGCCTCGGCGCCGCCCAGCCCGGCTTCCTCTACGGCTACGCGGCGCTGCCCGCGCAGGCCGGCCTCCTGCAGCTGCTCGGCTGCCTGGCCGCCCTCCGCCTCTCCGAGAAGATGCTCAACGCCTACTGGCTGGCCCTGCTGGCGCTCCTCGTCGGCGACGCGGCGATCGGCGTGTACTGGGCGTTCAGGTTCGAGCGGGTGTGCCGCGAGCTGCGGCCGCAGCTGCGCATTCGCCTGGCCCGCGAGTACGACCTCGACTCGCACTTCTCCGAGGCGTGGGACCGCCTCCAGCGGGAGCAGCGGTGCTGCGGCGTGACGGGGCCGGCGGACTTCGCCGCCTTCAACCGGACGGCGCTGCCGCCGAGCTGCTGCCGTATCCCGGCGCACTCGCCCGCCGTCACGCCCACCTCGCTCGCCGCCACCTCGCCGGCGATGCTGCCCTACACGCCGGTGCACTGCGTCCCGCACACGGCCGCCTGCGCCGAGCGCCTGCTCACCTGGCTCCGCCGCACCGCCGACGCGCTGTTCGTCCTCGGGTACTGCGTCATAGCGTTTCTCAAGTTGTGCTTCCTCGGTATCCTCCGATACGAGATAAAGGAGATGATCCAGAAGATCAAGATCCTGAAGAGCGAGCTCGGAACCGGCGAGCTGTTCGAGGGCAGCCCGCTCCACGGCGGGCCGCTGTCACAGACCGTCGTCGTGAACGCGGTGAACGCCAACGGCGGCGTGCGCGCGCACGGCGGGAGCCCCGAGCTGGCGGGCGAGCGGGACGCGCTGCTGGGCCGGGCGGCGGAGCCCGCGTCCCGGCGGAGCATCCACGAGGAGACGCTCGGCCCGAAGAACGTGAACGGCAACAACAACTGCGAGATGCGGGAGCTGGCCCGCGGCGAGTACCGCCCGCTGGCTATGGACAACGCGGCGACCAGAATCTGACTAAGATGTTACTTGGAGCGACTGTTCGGGCGACGCTGGCGCTCGTTCCCGGCGGACGGGTTCGAGGTGGAGCCGCCGCTGGGGCGCGGCGTGCCCGTGTGCGTGCGGCGCTCGGGCGCGCGCGTGCGCCTCGACCACCGCCGCCACACTCGCTCCGAATTCGAGCTGTAAGCGAACCGCCGCCGCGCCGCCGCGCCGCCGCGCCGCCGTCGTCGGTGTCGTCACCGGTTAATTGTGATTTGTGAGTAACTGAGACTCGGTGGGGGAGTGTATTCGATAATAACGTAGTCTAGCGACGACTGCTTCAGTGAACCGAACGTTAGATACATTATTTATCAGCACGGTGATGTGTGAGGACATATTACGGCATTAGAAGAATCCAAACGATACCACGAGCTAAGCTTGTGTTTAGTTCCTATGCTTGGCATGTATTCTAGAGAATAATTTTACGAGAGCTTTCTGACAGAAAATAAGTTACTTACTAATATGTTTTGCGAACGAAAATAATTCCTTAGTTAATTAGAAAGAAAATAGAGGTGAAAATACATTTATTTTCTGTCAGAAATTATATTCCTTTTGTTTACATAATAATAATTAGAAATAGAAGAATTTATAATTTGCATTTTGTAATATAGTTTCATAAAAAATTTGCGTCGTAACTATTTACATCTTAATTATCGATTTTCAAAGTAATTCTATAGCTTAAGTCATGATTGTTTTGTTTGAATATTATGGTATTGGAAATCATATTGCTACGAAGCATCAAATTGTTGTACCTATTTACCAAACAAAATTGTACCGTGTATCTGACAAAGTTTGAAACGTGTTAGTCTTACAATTTTTTTTCGTTGTTCTCTTAGAATAAAACCATCGGATATATACAAAAATTGTCATGGCTTTACCGTAAAAAATTTTGGTATTGATTACTTACCTTTTGTAAGTGTTATATTTTGAACAAAGACTGATCGTGAATTGGCAAAATTTATTTTAAACGAGCTAACGTCGATTCAAACTTTTAAAGATACATATTTCGTGTTGAATTTTATTGTAAATAAAATAGTTTAAGTAGACTGTTGCAGTAATATCGTAAAACGCCAAAACTCAAATAATAACGAGAGCTATGTGGAGTAAAAGTTAAAAAAACCCTATTTATTACTGGCCGTTCTCTCCTTATTGGCACTTTAAGTTCTTAGTTTATGTAGTCATTAATTGGGTGGATGACCTTAAAAGTCTTTACCTCTTGTGAGTTAATAAAATACCTTTTTAAATTCAGTTTTTAAGACGTGAAAAATTAGTAGTTATACTTTTTTTACAATATTTCTGCAACATACGATGAGTGTGAATGCCAGATCGAAATAGTACTGATGAGCTTAACGACGTAGTGCCTATAACTTTGTGCTTACAGTAACAGCAATCTTTATATTTGTTTATCCCTAAACACCCTTACTACCTAAATACTAGGGCTAACTTTTGTTTAACAAATTGAAAGGTCTATTATCATGTTTGAATACTACTAGGATACGAACATTTGGAGTTGCGTACGTGACAATGATTTTATTCGTCAATTATGTGTCACGTGTTTTTCCGACAACGTTGCTATTGGTTGCTCACACCATTTTGACGTTAACAACCAATAGCAATATATTCAGTGGAGTAGCTAGCTCTGTTCAAAAACATTAATTATAGATTCAAAATGGCATCCTAATAGTATTTAAATCTGAAACGCAATTACAAAACGGGAGCCTGAAACATGATCTACAAATACCTTGTGCACACGAAACTATAATATAAGAAAGCAAATACAATATAATAGTATATCCGACAGTATGCTGGTAGTCCCTTACTTTTGTTATATATTTTTGATGGCTGTGTAAAGTATGAGGGAATGATTTATTTGATTCATTTAAGGCTTGTTATACAATATTAGCGAACGAAGTATACTTAGAAAGAACTAGCATGTTCATAGATTATCATCATTCCGCATTATCGCAAAAGAACCAAAAACATGTTCACACTGTTTTTATACAACATAGAGCTACGTGTCTAGTTCTTTCACTTCAGGCAGAGAGCTCTATTACACTTGTCCGATTTGCAAGATAAGTGCTAGATGTTACCTTAATAAATGAAAATATTGATTTTCCTGAGCAAGTGTAATACTTAAGGTAAGTTTGACACATTGTATGAAATGATTATTATTATATGCAGCTATCAACATTTTTTATTCTGAAAATTGGACGAGTGTAATTATAACTGTAAATCGGCTAAAAACAAGACAGATCTCGAGCCTCAGTGAAAACTATTTACAAAGTGTTTGTAAACCTACCCATTTGTAATATTACAGTTGTAACTTTCTAGAAATATTGTAATTGATAATAATATAACGTAACTTATTATGTTCGCTTAGAGTAGGTGTAAAATTTTGTGAATTTATGCAGAAAAATAGTTTTTTAATATTGTTGTCACTGAATGTACCAATCTTATTAATGTTTGTACCTATACTCGGAAAGTTGGTTACTCGTAGTTAGGATCAAATCTAAATCCTGCATTTCTTCCAAAATGGTAAAATAATATGTGCCTTGGCTAAAATATATAACTCACGTTATGTTTAAAAATACAATTGTTATTTAAAGGAAGCGTCTCTAACGTGCTGCCTACTTTGTTCGATTTAAATTTCAAATCTAAATGTACTCGTAAAGAAATATTAGGTCTGGTATAACAATATTTCACAGGTCATGCAACTAAATGTTTTTACTGGAAGTAATATTATACTGATTTATAGCTTTGAAGTCGTAAACTTTTTAGTAAGCCAACAAAAAATCATGTAAGCATACGGTCTACTATATTTTCATTAAAATAGCGTACCATAATGTTAATATACCTAGCGGAATAGAGCGACAACATAACAGTCTCGATCTGTCAAACGAAACCGAAATTGATTTACATCTGTGTGTAAAATATGTGTACACTTACACAAGCATCTTTCTATGAGATTAAATTGTCAACTGGACAACGATAAGTGCCGACTGGACGTCAAAAAAACAGTTCTGCTGTCATGTATCACACGTCTCTTTTTACCACGCGGTGTGACTGATAGTGACATCTCGCTTGCTCAGGCCTTTGTTTCTTTATTCCGCTAGGTATAATATCAACTTTATGGTTTGTATATGCCATTCTACTTAGACTGGTATAATTTATTTAAGCTGCTGCTCTACAAATATTATGTCGCTTTTCATTGATTGACTGAGTTCCTTTAAAATATGTTAAATTTCTTAGTTCTTTAAAGTAAGTTCTAGTTTCTTTATTTTTAAGTAAAGCAACCATTACTACCGATTTTCTTATACCAGACCATAATATTTATTGAAATCTACATTTTATGTTCTTATTTGTACCTCTGGACTTAGTATTCGGACCCGTTTTGTTTATAGTATAAGAGTATATTGTAATATACCGTTTTATTTCGATGTGTTCTCCGTTGCAACTTTCCGAAGGTACGCACTAGGCGACTGAGAGCTAATATTATCATAATAAATGCATTAATAAAATCTTTGTTAAAAACTTGTACTTCTTTCCATCCCTCCAAAATATGTGCGATCACCTTTAAAGACCCATTATATTAATCTGTTAATATAGCGCCGCAAGCAAGGGTGGGTTGCACCACCTTACTTTAACTATAACTATAAGCACAGTGCAAAATGTCAAATCTTTGGTTAAGGACGCCATATTTAACGATAACCATAACCGCTCAAACTTATATCGAAATTTTTTCGTGAAAATTTACAAATGGATCAGAGTGTTCTTATAACAAATATTTTTCCTGTCGATTTTTACGGATAATTCATATTTTATACTGTAACTGTAGCTTTAACAAAAAAATGAACGCAACAGACATCTGTCAAATTCCATGGTCAAAGATAAGGTTAAAGTTAGTTTAGCCTTAACTATAACCATAATTTTGACCATAACTTTAACTTTAACCACGCCTCTGGTGCAACCCACCCTAAGTAAGCGAGTAAGCGTCCACGCAAGTAGAAGTCCCTCGGGAGTAAAGTATTTTGTTGCTGTTCCCGTATTCTATGTTCACTATAATACAGACCCACGAAAATTGGTAAATAATTTCGGGTTTTCCTAAACAGCATAACAAACGATTTTTTTTAAACAGGCTTTGGACCACCACACATTTTCAATACTGTATTTCCTATGTCATTAAGATCGACAGCGATATCCAACCACGAAAACCTTTTGATATGATCTCTTATCAAACAAATATAATCACAAATCTTTAGCTTATCTGAAAAAAGCTACTATTATTGTTGTGAATTTTATGAATATGTGCAAAAAGTTTTCTAGAGTAATGAGCAAAAAATTGCACAAAAATCTGGTCTCGTGTGGTCTCGTTATCTTGTACAGACAGCTGACATATGACGTCATTATTCAGGCACACTCGGGGAAAACAGCGCGTATCATATTTCAAATGTTAAGTAGTACTGATAGGAAGCGAAAATATATTGAGGCATGGTAGAGTTCTTGAAGGTTTTTTTTTATTTTAATGGCACAGAACCCAATACTATATGTTTTGAGTTATTAGTATTTCAGATAACTCAAAACAAAACATACTTATTGATGAAAAATGTTTTGTTTCTTTTCGAAAATTTTTAACAATTTCTCTATTTATAGGTATGGTTGTTTTAAAACTAGTGTTCTATAGCAGTTTTTTTAGCAATGATTGATTTTTCATAGTAGCTTTTTATATAAATGCCCTATTATTTATGGAACGAACTACCTACTATTCTATTATGTATTCTTTTATAAAAACGGCAGAATTACACGTGCATGCAGGGACGGGTCGGGGTCACCCCCTTTACGGAAAAAAATGCTCCCAAGTGTCTGTCGTTTGGGTATTGTTTTTAAAAGGAACCTTTTAATTAGAGGAGCATTTAGGTTTAAATTATAGTTGACTAATCTCTTATGCAGGGTATCTGTTATAACACATAAAGAAGTGATAATTACTTTTATAGCGTTTACAGCGAAAGTAGCAGCGCTGTTACTTTTTTATTTATTTTTTGAACTTTTGTATGGGAAAACTCGTGACGATGGGGAGTCTTGTCCATACAAATCACAAAAAAAAGATTTGCTCTGTCAGCGCAACTAATTTTACAGTGAACTGTTTTAAAAGGGACAAAAGTGTATCACTTAAAGTAAAGTATTATCACTTTGTTTTTTATACGCTTTAGGCTGCCTTCACACTAGCGTTTGTCCAGCGTAGGCGTTCGATGAACGTATGCGCGGCGCAGACGCCGCGACAACGCGGCGCGTGCGTCGTTCGTCGTCGTCGTAACGTTTCCTCTGCAGAATTAATTAAACGCTGCGCTAACGCGACGCAGACGTTACACAATTTCTTCAGGAACAATCAGTACGCGGCGTTAGCGCGGCGTTAGCGCAGCGTATTGGATCCGATTGTTCCAGTAGAGAAGCGGCGACAACGCGACGCACGAGCCGCGTTGTCGCGGCGTCTGCGCTGCGCATACTTTCATCGAACGCCTACGCTAGACAAACGCTAGTATGAAGGCAGCCTTATATGTAGGTATGACGTGAGAATAGTTTAAACTGTAATCAATTTGTATCGGTGAGAACCTACGAATAATAAAAACTAAGGAAACGTAACTCCCATACTTCAATCGTTTTGAATTTGGTTCTTAAGGTTCTTTTCGCACACTAAAATAATATTATGGCAATAGCTTTGAAACACTACATTCAAATTGACAAAATAAAGCCGATGACAATGATTGTCACTTCTATAATAACACAAAATTCTTGCATGTATTCGGGTTTCTTTTTGCATAAAGTATGCATGTATTCGGGTCACATTTTGTAGAATCGGAACAAATTTTTTGACACAGTTACTCTTCCTTAGTTTTTATTATTCGTAGGTGAGAACGAACGAGTTGCGTTGACAAATGGTTGACAATAACAAATGCTAAACAATTTTGACAGAGATTATTGTGCAGTTGATTTTTTAACAGTCTTCACAACGTGGGTAGACTATTGGAAACGTGCAGGAACTGTAGCACATGCGAAATAAATAACATATCGCAACAGTTTCGGAGTTAATGGAAATCACTCACAAAAGATCGTACAAAAATATAGGTAGCAAGAACCACATCTCATGTTTCATGTGAATAAATAAATAATCGAATAGGTTTTGGATTTGCCAAAACCTACTCGATTATTTATCGAAACCACTTCGCAGCACCGTCGTTACGCAAGTTCTTTGTAACGAATTTCCCTATAGCGAATAAAACTGGCCCCTTATGGTGCTCCCAGACAGAAGTTATATAACGTTATAAAACATTGTGTAACACGATAACATTTTATAACATCGTGTAACATTCGCTACAACATGTCAAAAAATAAACGTGTCTTTTGTTATAATTTGTTAAAAAATGTTAGACAAAAATGTTATCTAACGTTACATAACTTCTGTCTGAGAGCACCTTTAGACAAAGTATCTTTCGTTAAAAACGATGACAAAATTCGTTATCAAAATGTATGCGGTTTGACATAAGTCATCGCTAAATGACATTTCACAGACGAAGACTAATGTCAACAAATCATATATTTTGATAACGAATTTCGTTATCGTTTTTAGCGAAAGGTGCTTTGTTTAAGGGGCCAGCTTCCGTACGTGAGAAACTCTTACATTTTCACATAACAGTCAACTCCGTGATTAATTACATTGTCTAATCTACTCGTGCCTTCCATTCATTATTATCTGCTTCATACATTCATTACGAACTTCGCCCAAACTCTCAGCTTATAAAATATTACGTAGATAATTTTATTTAGAACGTTTCTTGATGAGTGTGCAAATTCTATGAAATGTATTGAAATAAGATTGCATATTTAATACTAGATGACGCCCTCAACTCCGTTGCTCCAAAATTCGTTTATCGCGTGGGAACCATACATTTTTCCGGGATAAAAGCTATCCTATATCCTTTCTCGGGACTCAAAGTATCTCCATGCCAATTTTTAGCAAAATCGGTCCAGCGGTTCGAGCGTGAAGAGGTAACAGATATACAGACAGACAGACGGACAGACAGACAGACACACTTTCGCATTTATAATATTAGTATGGATATTTTAAATGCAATAATAATGTAGCTTTGCTCTTTGTTCTCTCCAATCCGCCTATAAATTAATTTAAATACGCATCATGGTATTTTTATGAAATGTAAGTAAAATCGGTTTCTTACATTAATTAATTTTGTTACTTAGGTGCTGACGTCACTACAATCCCAACGTTAATATATAGACTTTAGTTGAAACAATGAAATCCCAAACAAGCGACTGTCAGCCACACACCTTTAATTAGTCGGGCGAGACTGACAAACACCGTATAATGGGGTCAGACCTTTAGATTACGAGGACTTACGGCCATCGGAAATTCCACTAAACTGTAAAACGATTTAGTTACGTGAAACTCCTAACAAATGTGCCAGTTGCACGCCACCCTGTCCGTGTACCTGTTTTGGGGCTTTATTTATGTTTTCGCGGGAAACTTAGAAAATATTATGTTGATATTTTTTTAGAAATCGTGTTTATCTACAATTATATTGAAGGTTTTAATTTTTATACTTGGGATTATATATACAGGGCGGTAATATAAATAAGTAAGTACGCTTAATTTCTACAATACGTTATATCTTATATCTATACGAAAAAGAATAACTATGTTACAAGGTCTACTTGTCTTTGTCTAACACATTGGATTACACATTGTAACTTATACATTTGTGGTATCTACTATTATTATATAATACGCCGCGTAAACATCTCTATTAAAAGAGGTGACAGACGACGTGCGAGTAAGTACGTCGCGGACTTATGGCTCGACGATCTTCGCCTGAGAGTGTCAGCAAAGAGCCGCGAGCCGCAAGCCTGGGGGCATGGTAATCCAGTGTGAGCGAGTCTCGTGTGTCACCGACGCGAGCCGAGTTCGCGAACTTAAAACCCGCGTGCTTTAAGTTCGTACGTCTGTCAGGCCTTTTAGAAGCCAGCCGTGAAAGGTATACATAAAGTTTAGACAAAAGTTGTACAAGTATAGTATCAAGCATACACAATATTCTTAAGATCGTGCGATACTTACCTGCACATTATCCTCCGTCACCCGGTAAGCTCGATCCACGTTAGCGCCTCCAATAATCAGCACGTCGGCTTCCTCGCCTTTACATTCGGTGTGAAATCTCCTCGTTACGTGATCCAAGTCGTTTTTCCTCGCAATCTTATCGCTTCTTCCACTGCTATTCCTCAATTTATTAAACTGGACCGCTATTTCTGCGCCGACTTTAGCGTTGTTTTTTATGAGCGCGATGTCTGAGAACATTAAGGAAAAGGAATTGCCGCAATTAGTTCTACTAGCATCGTTTTAGGGACACTAACGTTGGTTGATGGTTTTTACAGTGGGTCAAAGGAATTAACTGATTCACAGTTAATTGTCTGTGAATTGGGTTACAAGGATTTGTATATTTTTGTCATTAAATGTTTATGCTTGTGTGTGACAGTATTTAAGTGACTTTAGAGAATGTTTACACAGTAAAATTGCTACAAAAGTGATAAATAATACCTAAATAATCATTGCAAAATTATACTTAGGTGAAATAGAGTCTGTTCGTATTTTACATCTTGAAGACTAAACTGACGAATTTTTGTATAAACTTTGAACCTACCTACCTACGACTATTTTAGATAAAATATAAATCGTATATTTTGCAGGGATCTTCATACGATTACACTTAAAGCGTGGAACAAGTATACAACTTGTTCCACGCACGTTCCATTACGTGCCAAGTTGCGGGTAAAACCGAATCAATCAACATCCGAACAGCAGAAAAAAGAATCTTCATAAAACCTATTGATTAAAACATGAACCAATTAGTAAAAGGATACTTGTGTTTAACGAAGCGCCCCGGGTCGCTTCAGACACGGCGGCTAGAAGGAACGGAGTGACTTCCTTACCCCGAATTCCCCGGGACTTCGCATCTAATAACGCCCGAGATATAGCCGCCTCTATCACGTTACCTGCAACATGAATATCGTTACCCCTTGTACTCTGTATCTATTAGCATAATATTATCTTGACGACGTTAGTTTGCAGTTCCTTCTCTTGGTATTTTCACTGTATTAAAATATATTGTTCTAATAAATGTTTTAAAGCAATCAATATTATAAATGTGAAAGTATATCTATCTATCTGCTAACTCCTAACACATAGGTAAACCGCTCAAACAAATTAAATTTAGTATGGTGAAAGTTATGTAAGATACCTGGAAAAGGGCATAGGATAGTTTGTATATTTGCAAAATAAATAGTCACGCGTTACAGACGAATTTTTGCGCAACGGAGTTGCGGACAACATCTAGTACCATGTAAGAGAATTTTAACTTTATATAAGTGGACGAAGCTCTAGATAGATGTTCTGATTTTCTTTTTAGCATAGAATTAAGGCTTCAATTCCAATAGAGCGTCTGCAAGTTCTCTATTAACCAAGAGATTAATCGAGAGACAAATTAGAAACGACGTATGCAGTCGCCGGCAACACAATAGACTGAAATCGGAACGTAATGTGATTATTATCGGCTCAGACTTTGCGACGACAGGCCGCAAGCCAGATTTCTGAGGTGTTCGCTCTTTGAAATCAATTTTCTGTGCAATCGATTGTAATTAATGTAAAATGTTCGACCTAGTTCTCACATTAGTAAATAACTAGTGGCTGGATGTTTTTAATCATTAACGATTATACTTAAAATTTAAACGTTGCGTTGACTGACTTTATTTACAACTGAATTGACGGATTGCTGCCTTGCGATACCTGTTCCAATTTTGAATGGTTTATTCAAAAATGTGAATTGACCCTAATATTTAAGCAAGCTACTGCCAACAACTTCTTGCGACAAAAACTTGATAAAATATCAAAAGAAATGTAAAAAACATTAAATCTGCATGAAGGCCATTAAAAACAAAAGATTTGCATTATTTACCGTCCATAGCGTGTTGTTCTGGCACGGGCACAGCTATGACGATGCCAGAGCCCAGTTGGAAGGTCTTCGCGGCTAGCAGTATGCGGGCGGCGTGGCTGGCGTCTGCCGCGCGGTTTGGGGCCAAGTGACCTGACTTTCGCGTGTAGAAGGCAGGGAAGTCGTGAGTATCGCCGTACGCGCAAACAGTTACACCTTGAGTCTCCTACAAATAAAAAAATCAATTATCTCATTTTCTAATTTTAAATTATACTGTAACTCAATTAAAAAGATAATAAAACCGACTTCAAAATTGTACGTAATAAGCTTTGTCCACACTGGGCCTTTTTTTGTTCATCAAGGGCATGCGTTATAGCGCAGTCAAATCGTAAACTACATCGTAAAAACGAAATCGTAGCACTCGCTATGACACTTTTCTTTCAACGCGGGTGGATTTTGATGCATTCAATTATATGAATATGCCAAACGAAAGTTGAATAAAAAGAAGATGACGAAAATTGAAGATGAAATTGCATAATGTGGACATAGCTATTGAAAATTAAAATTGCCTTATCTCAAAAACTACTGTACCGATTTTCATAAAACTTATAGTGTTCCCTAAGTTGAACAATAGTACCTAGAACAAAAAAATATATACTAAAATCGGACTTGTAGTTCCGGAGATATGCGAACACAAACATAAAACATACATACATACATACATACATATACACTTTTGAAATTTGGCACATTTGTTCAGACACTGAAATAGACTAACATAATATATTTTACAAAAACTGGACAGTTCTGGAAATATTACATACACACGCGTCGAATCGATAACCTCCTTTTTTAAAGTCGGGTAGTAAAAAAAATACAAGGTGTTATTATAATATTATATTCTCCAGGCGCAAAGTCTATTTAATATATTTTGATCTCTTTACAACAAAACTTTCTTATTATTTCGTAAATTACTGTGGGGGTTATTACTAGCGCTACGTGTAAGAGCCACGCGCGCGTAGCACGTAGTAGTGTACTCAAATACTCAAAAAAAAAACTCCATCAAATGCATGAAAACACATTATTTCCTAACTTCACCAAAAACTTTCCAAGTAAAACGAGAACACAATATAGGGAAAGACAGACATTTTCAACACAAAAGGACCCCCAAAATGTAAACAATATCACAAAATTTCCATTTAGAAGCGAATGTTATTTAATAAAAACAAGTGCTTTCGAGAAACCTCTCCAAAGTAACAGGTGGTATATTAATATTGAACAACAAGGTAAGATTACTTTTCCGCGCGAAAGGAACCCGCTCGGTTCTATTAAATATAAGGGGGCGTCCACAAATTACGTGAGGTGTTTATGGAGGGAGGGGGTCGAGTCAAATCTCATCTAATCTCACGTTGGGGAGAGGGGGGGTCTCGGCAAATCTCACGTTAATTTTTTATCAACAAAATAATACTATTTTGGTCCATTTCATCCAGATTGTACGTATTTGTAAGCGTGATCGTTATACGATTAAGTAACCGTTATACCAGGGGTTCCCAATCTTTTTCACCCTGCGGCGTACTTACACGTCCCAATATTTTGTCAATCTGCCAGAGTAGCGCAGATTAGGGACTCTATACCTTTTTTTTTTTACGCAGTGAAATGCTGTGACGTATTCAACGCAGGGGATGGGGACTCCCGCTGCGGATATGTGGGGCTCGCCGCGGCAAAGATGGTGAGTGCCGCGGCCCTACCCACTAAAACACTGCGATGTTCCTGACTCCTGCAGCTGGCGGATACACGGGTCCCGACGAGCATTACTCCGTTGAGGGACTCTATACCTAGCTACTTATTACAAAAAGATTCATAAATAAATACATTTAATGACTGTAGTTAGGTTAAGCAGGTAAATAATATTAAACAAATATTCAATCATCTGCCTGCTTTACATAAAATTTAATATTATAATTTTATTTTATTTTATAATATTTGTGGTTTCGAATAATGATGGAGGCTCTACTCACGGCGCGGCGCCCCTCTTGCCTTTCCACGGCGCACCAGGGCGCCGCGGCGCACAGTTTGGGAACCCCTGCGTTATACGATTAAAATCATTCACAAACTCGTTCGAAAGAAAACTCTCTGTGGGTTTCTTACGTAAACGTTTTGTTTGACAATCTACTGATTGTCAAACAAAACGTTTACGTAAGAAACCCACATTTTGAAAAATCTCACGTGATATTTGGAGGGAGGGTCAAAAATTCAAAAAAACACCTCACGTAATTTGTGGACGCCCCCTAACGAAGACACGCTACACGATAATTTCTTCATCGAGAATTCTTTTCTGCGCTCACTGGAGTGTATGATGAAAAATTGTTTCGCTCAAACCACTGAGCGAAACAGATCCGCAAAGGATTTAATCAGTGTAGGGTTTAAGCTAGAATAATATCGCGAGTCAAAGACAAAGGGGCACAGATTGTCCTTCGAGACTGATCCGGAATAAGAATCAGCCCGACTGCTGCAAGTTTGTTGGCGTTTAACGTTTTGTTTTTACCCGACTATGGCAAAAGGGAGGAAAATTTTGGCAGTCTATGAAAGTACGTAAACATAATGTATTTTGTTCCGTAGTATACATGCGAAAGTCTATTTGTGTGTTTATTATAATATTAGGTCGAATTTGACAAAAGTTTTTGACGAAAAAACTTTTAGGGCCTGTTTCACCACTTTCTGAAAAAGTGCTGAATAGGCTATTCACAACTTTTTTGATAGATTTTCCATACTTGATCTGTCAAGTTAATTGGTGGATTTGGTGGATAGTCTGTTCGTTACTTATCAGGAAATGGTGAAACAGGCCCAGCTGCCATTAGTGTCGGAAATGGACATTTTACTTTGTGGCAGAAAAATATTCAAACGATGAACAAATTTCTACGCAATGATGTTTCTAATAAGAAATTTTAATTTTTTTTGGGGGTTTCCTAATCAAAGGTTTACCCTCTGATTAGTGATCCTAGTTTAGTTTCGCTTAAATCTGTATATAATAATAATTCATGACATTAGCCTACCAGGTACTCCAGAGTCCTGCCAATATCCAGGATGGACTTGACGCCGCTGCAGACCACCAGGGTCTTGCTCCTTCCCAACTCCGTGAGGTCGGTCGATATGTCCATTGTACTCTCAGCTTCTCTATGGACACCACCTGAAGAACAGAGTTGAGTGAATGAATGAAGTTACTTGAGTGATGAGTCATTGCTACTTGTCTTTTTTACGCACCAATTTAAAATTGCTATAGCGCTCTTATTGCTAACTTGTGTACAAACATAATAGCATTATAATATTATTATAAAAGGTAAAGGGAAATAATGTACATAATATATCAACTACATTTTGTTACTTAAAAAAACAATTCATTAAAAAAAACTCCATTAAGAGGGTTCCTGAAAACAAAACCTTTTTCAACTTTTCCTATTCTCCTGTTTTTAAAAATTCTCTCCAACGTGGCTGGTACAAATATATCAGCGGTAATAAAATGCAACATGTACGGCAAAATAAATGCGGGAAATCTCTGTAAAATGATTTGGTGTTGCCGCAGCTATGAATATGAAATATGCGGAGCGGAGCCCGTGATACCTCGTGATACCTGATTCTAACCGCTTCTATTTCAAAACCTATTTATTTAATCCATTTTCAGAAAGGAAGGGGTTGTATGTTTAACTGTGTGTGTATTCTAGGTGGCTTAAATCTATGAGTAAATTAGACTTGAGCTAGGTTACCGAGGCTATTATAAAATATTCTTATAAGCGACACTTGGGCATAAAATTCTAACATCTACATACATACCGCTTTGATCCTTCAAGCCCCATAAGAGCACCGGTGTCACGACAACAATAGAATACAATAGCATTTCCAAAAATCCGCGATCGAAGGATTATTATACAATGTTTACAGACAACGTTTTATCATCTACACAAAAATGTTGAGGATAAAAGAAAGAAAAAACAATTTTGTTTGTATCGTAAAATGTTATGAAACACGCAAAATACAGGTTTAGATATAAACATTTATGATAAAATTTACTTTACCTATAAGGATGATAAATTATTACTTTGATAGTTTGGTGGCTGTATCGTGTATGGATCAAGTCGGAAAAGATATTATATTACCAAAGATAAAAGAAGGGTAGATATATGACATCTTGCGCGTAGCTGTTTTCCACTTCAGTTTGTTTCAGTTGTAGTAACTTTTATAATAACCAAGTCAAATATACTTGTATTCACATTACAAGTTGTTAATGGTTTTAATCATGATATTTAACAATTAATTTCAAAAAAAAAACACGAAGTAATAGTTTAAAACACGGATAAATTTTCTATGTGAATTTCTTTGTCTTCTGAAAATTGCGTGTTGCCTAAATAAAACGCAACATTTTATTGAAATATATCCATGCTATAATAACCTGCTATTTACTGGCAGTTTTTGCATAGCATAAACAACGTTATACAATAGTTACCAGCTTATTACTACTCCACGCCTGAACCTTTAAACTGAACTGAACCATATAGGTATAAAGATATTTTCATTCTTGGGAAAGGACTAATTTTATCTCAGAATATTATGTGCGATATCAGGTGATAAACAAATTTTAGCGCAACGAACATCAACATCTAGTCCATTTATATAAAAGATTCATCCAATATCGTTTTTCGTATTTATTCCACCGAGCCGCACACAAAATAAACTGAGTAAATAAATTTTAACCGAAAACCATCAATTTTGTTGATATTTAATTTATTCTTTTGACACATCTCGTAATATTTTATCTTTGAACGCCACTCATTGGTTCGGCAGGCGCCGGGCGAACTTTGATTACGTGAAAATACGGAACGAGCCGTGCCAAAATTCATGGCAACTTAATTAAATACCATTCTTTGCATGCCATCGTACTGCACGGGTTATTTTTAATTATTTTTCGTATCGCGTGTTCGATTTAAAGTATTTCAACAGCATTTGTAATTATGTGGTAAGTGCTGATGTAAAAGCGACATCAAAGTTAAAGTTTAGCGAAATGTGGAAAAATGTAATCGAAAAATAACGGTAATAATCCATTAGTATGGAAATATAGTTATAAACGCGAAAAGAAAATAGATAGGATAGTTTTTTGTTTGAAAAATGTACGGTTTCCGCACAATAAGCGAATTTCATCGTCATCTAGTGTTTAATAAAGAGCCCTGTGGCTTGTGATGTAGGCTTTAGTCTATCAACTGACATACGAAGTCTACATTTAGTAACTAACGCACCATCGAAGAAATTGATTCATAGGCAGGTTGCGGACCTACGTTATTAGGTTGGATTATGTCAATTCAATATCAGTTACGAACTGTCGGCTGGGTTTGACGCGTACATCATCGAAGCGTATCAAAATGATACGCGTGTTATGACGCCCCGATCGCTATTAACCGCGTATCTGATACGTGTCGTATCAAATATGCGCATGTTCGGCAGAATGATCTAATAGGCGTCCACACTATGATACGCATAGATACGGCGCGATGATCGCGACGGAGATCTGATCGTGCAAATGATACAAATGTGGACGAGCCTTCACGCGACCAAATTATGCAGGTCTGCAATCTGTCTATGAATCAACTTCCTGATAGTACATTCCAAAACCAAATTGAACCTCACCTATTCCGCCAGTAACAAATATCGGTATGTTCGCCAGTTCAGCGGCGATGATGGTTCCCGCTACCGTGGTGGCACCATCTTGTTTCGCCGCCATGACTGGTGCCAGGTCACGCCGGGACGCCTTCACCACGTCCTTTGCCTGCGCCAAGTACTCCAGCTGGGCTTCAGATAGTCCAACTTGTAGTTGACCCTTGATGATCGCTATAGTAGCTGGCACTGCGCCCTGAAAATGGTGTATGATAAAGATTTTACGAGTAATTTTTAAGAAATACGATGGCTGCGTTCACAAAAAACAGCCGCGGTAGGGTGAGCGTGTGTTACACATTTTCACTCGTAGAAAGGTTTTTTTAATTTAAAAATAAAATTTGCACCCGTTACATTACATGTTTTAACTATGTTTCTATACATATTGACACAGTCAGACATCTCTGATTGTTTTTAACGCAGTTCTGTTTAGTTAGTTGGTATAAACGATTCCTAGTTCTCAGCAACTCTCCATTTTCTATGGCAACAACTGACAATGAAAATCGACCATTATAACCATTTGAAACAACGTTGCGCTTCTTATCCTAAAATAGTACGAACGATAAGCATTAAAAGTCTTAGAATTCCAAATAGATAGTTTCAAATCGTCCTAACAATCATTCTAAAACGACATATGTGCGGAGCTGAACTTTTAGTGCTTTACATTTGTTTTATGAGCGGTGAGTGGTGACCAATCGCTTTATGTTCGAGATGTTCTCAGCTCAAATTGAGCCATGTGTAATACAGCCACACCTGGCAATTTCTTGTTACATATACCATTTTAAAATGGAATACATACTGGTAAACGGTAAAATCAAAATGCTAAACTCACGTCACGACACGTAAACTGATGGGAAATTCGTAAAACGGAGCAAGTTTAGATAGCCAGCGTACTACGTAATATCTTCTTCCTTACATCATGAAGCGAAAATGTTAGCATAAATCTGCTGTTTTGTATATTTTTATAGTGGACATTTTATGAATATTTAGTCGTGCCTTTAACAGGTTAATACCTGTCTACTGTACTATCAGAGCAGATAGTGGTCCTACGTAGTTTGGTCAAGTTATGTCAAGATTAGTCAATAATATGTTAAAAGTTATAACTAACAAGGACTCACATGTTGTCATAAGCCGACCGAAAAACGTAGGTACGCCATGTCTTTGAACGAAATTCTCTGATACTACCAAATATGAAATATTAATTGTCATAGCCTAAAACATAATTCGCAACTAAATGTTCCAATTCCTTAATCCTGATAATGTAAATAAGATTACTGAGGTTTATACACGTAACTAACCTAATCTTATCCGAAACTTTCACATGAAATCACAGGTGTACGGAGACCTAGGTAGCCTAGATACAGGTAATACGATTATGAGTACGTCAGCTCAAACAATGGCCCGGCGTGAGTCATGACACCCATCGGATTAGTGAGGCCAAAGCCGCTTTCACTCAATTAAGGCCATTAAGAGCCCGCCTGAGTCTATTTCGGCCGGGCATAAAATTTAGAACATTTTAGCCGTTTTATGTATGACCACATTAGATATAAATAGGATTTGTGGGCTTTGTTATCCATACCTATTAATATTATTTTTACGAATGTGTGGTAGCATTTCCATCGTAGGTATCGCAGACACAATAGATTTTCAATTGTCATGCGGCAGCCGGCTGCCGCTTGGGGATTGTTAGGTTAAGTGTTCCCTCTTCATACCCAAAGCGTTGAACCGATTTTGCTGAAATTTGGCATTGAGATACTTTGAATCGAGAGAAAGAACATATAGGTAGGATACTTTTTATCCTGGAAAAATTCCATTATAGTCCAACGAGGAGAGGGACCTTAACGCTAAGTCTAGTATCAGGCACTGATTTTCAGAGTTACGACAAAAAAAGTTTCGATAATTTTATAGCGGTTTTATTTTTATTTTAACCATCAATAAAACCCTTTATATAACTTCGTTAAGTCTACATTACATGGTGTAACAAAACAAAGTGATAATAATATGGTGTTTAATTCTTAACTGTAAAAGTAGCAGCACTGAAAGAACAATTTTTTGTGATTTCTATGGGCAAGCGCCTCATCGTCATGAATTTTCTAAAGTAAAAAAGTTACTTTATAGAGCTGCTTATACACAGTAACTCTATACAGGGGCTCTTACACACCAAGTATTATCTTAATGTTTTGTTACACCCTGTATGACAATAATATAAATCGCAAAAAGTCTAAAAATAAAAACGTACCAGCATTAAACATACCAGAAACTCACCCCGTAAAATAAACTTTTAATACTTTTAATCTTTTTGTTAACTCTTTGACGCTACCACATAAAGGTTTCGAGTCTAAAATAAAGCCCGGATTACACTTTTTCATGTGTGTTTTATTTTTCAGCGTAAGACCCCAAACAACGTTTCATTTGCAACGGATTTGGCTTTACTTTATAACATTTAGGACACATTAGGCCAGAAAATATTTTATTTATTTACTCGTCTAATACTGTAAGTTTAAAAATCGAAGTGACGAGGTAACAGACAGACACATTTTCGCATATCATAATATTAGTATGGATTGTATTTACTTATGAATTGTTGATGATTTATTGACTTAGGATAGGATTGATTTATTAATAATAATTGAAGTGGCGAAATAGAATTCGATTCGAAAAGAAGGGATTTTCGTTAATAAATTCCAAAACATGCCTTTGTTACTGAGAGATTATACGCAGAAAATTATTATTCACGGTGAGTAAACCGAGTATGATAGTTGGTGCATAAAATATGCCGTCGATATGGTACCAGCAAAACCTAATTATTATTAGATACTAACCGCCGCACTCAGAGATCAATATTAATTACCTTACTGTAATGGGCATTGTCCAAAAAAAATCACATGTAGGTACTTTTTATATTTTATTTTTTTTCGTTGAAATAGGGTATTTGAAGAATATGAATTAAATATTTTTTTAATTCATTGGCTAGTTTTTTTTAATTAAATTTTTAAAGTTTTCGGATCTATGACGTCATCATCGGCGGCAGGCAGCATTGAATACATAAAAATTAAAAAAAAGAGCATTGTCAAGTATCAAGAAGGTGATAAATGAATGCAAGTTCTCTTATTTATGTGAAAACTGATTCGAGAAGCATACCAAAAGTTCAAAACGTAATGTTGGTCGAGTTTATTGCTAATTTAACGTATGGCTTCCAGTGATGACGTCATTGAAGGTCAAACTAAGGTTAAACATATTTGTTTAAAAATATAAGTAACTAATGGATATTTTTTGAATTTATATACAGAATAACGATCACTGACCTTATTCCTCGAAATGTTTTTGTAATGGGCACAATTTAAAAAAATGGACAATCCCCAATAAATGAAGACTTTGGCATTGTAGTTGAGGAGGGGAAGAGGGGATTTCGGGAGTAGCTCGAGCGTGTCAGATTAAGCTTTTATAGGCTTCTGACATATTGTGTCTAGTTATCATGGTATAGAAATCAGATTTCTCACGTGGTGGGTAAATTTTTTTTTAATATTGAAATGTCACCGAATCTGTCAGATTAAGATAGGGGATGTTTAGTGTACCCCAAAGAAGCTTCCATATAAAGCACTGACGATTCAAAGGTTAGGTAAGCCTGTAGGGACATTTTAAAATATAAAAAATAAAGCTTCATATTTTCCTAAATAAGCTTCGCAGATATTTTATTTTGTACTAAACTAAATGATTTAGTCCTTGTTGTCTAAAATATATTTATTTATAATTTTCTTTTTCAAAACTTTGAAACGGCTGCAGTTTCTGAACCCACCACTGAAGTAAAACACGCTCTTATTATTTTTTTTATCAGTTTTGCCTAATGTAAAAAACCTACTAGGCCTCCATGACGCTCAAGTGACTACAAAAATAGCACCCTCCCCTCCTCTACTATAAGTTCCATGTATAATGTATTATCTGTCAAACTCTTCTTATTGATCATTAAAACATCAAAATATGTCTCTAGCTGCGGCACTTAAACTTATTTTATAGAAAATGTTAGTATCAACTTGATACCAATATTTTCTATAGAACATCTATTAATATTATATGTTTGTCGTTACCCCTTTCCCACGTTTCGATCATAATTTTTATAGCTTGTTCAAAATCCGATTTAAAGGTTGTTCAAAATCGTATAAACGTACGATATGACCTAGAATACATCTGCTATTTGCTGCTGCAATAAAAATAATAATAACACTTACATTTTCTCTTATGATATTCTCCACAGCTAGAGCAGTTTGTACGTTGTGTGGGTACGGCATGCCGTGTGTTATGATCGTGGACTCCAATGCCACAAGCGGTTTATTGTCCATCTTCGCCTGCTGCACCTCCGCCGAATACACAATGGCTTGGCTGGCGTGGCGATTGTGGCAAGCGGGGCTCGCGTGGCGATTATGGCGAACGTGGCTCGTGTGGCACAAGTGGCGAACAGGCCACGAAACTCGTAGAAGGCACGCCATTCTGAAAAATACAATTTGCTGCAGATGATTCTCATATAATGACATGAGCTATGCATTAAAGATTATCTAGTATCTATTTATATAATACTAGCTCTCCTGGCAAACGTTGTTTTGCCATGTAAAGTATTAATTTATTGAAGTGACTAAGTATGTCACCGTGGAAACGTCCATCGCTATCTCGTCGCACAAACAATGGTCGCCGTCGATCTCGTGTTCTAATAATTTGCTATCATTATTTATTCAACAAATGCACGTATCAATATAAAAAGTTAGTACATGAAATTGGTATGTTTTGGTTTGCATCAAATGGGGTAGTTCTGATTTTTTTATTTTATTAAGGGCTCCATTCCACCGCGGCGCACGGAGAGGCTACGCACGTGCGTCAAGCTTCGCTTTGTAAGAAAATATATGTGACTGTGTCCACTGCAACCCACGGACACGCTACGCACGAATTGTGTCAAGTCAAAGAAATAAATCCATGCACGCCCACGCGTGTGCGTGGCCGTGCACAGCGTGCGCAGCGGTGGAATGGAGCCTTAAAGCATAAGGTACTATTATGTATTCTGTGCTTAAAGTGACTAAGTAAGTATGTCACCGTGGCAACGTCCATCGCTATCTCTTCGCACAAACAATGGTCGCCGTCGATCTCGAGTTCTAATAATTTGATATTATTATATTTTATTCAACAAATGCACTTATCAATATAAAAAGTTAGTACATGGAATTGGTATATTTTGGTTTGCATCAAATGGGGTAGTTCTGATTTTTTTATATGTTGTACCTATGTGATGAGGTGGTAATGTCAAATATAATTTTTCCAACTCGAAATCCTTCCGGAACATTGGAAAATTCATGAGAAACCATTAAATTTTTGATCAGTTTTCAGTTTTTGCCATTTTTTACCACCAAGGACCTGTTTAATGGTACAAGTCACCAAAAATTACTTTAAAGTAGACTAAATTTGCAACAAAATGATAATAGTTGGGTCTCGATAAACTGAATAGTTTCAAAGATACAGCTTTTCAAATGTTTACAAAATCTCAAAAAAAAAAAAAATCACTACGTCGTATGTAGAAAACATAATATTGGAAATGGCTGTAGTTACTATTAGTCGGTCAGCATCCTCCTCTGCTTGTAGTGTAAGAATTTTGTTTCTCTCCAGTTGCACCTTCAGCATGTTGATGAATCTAACCTTGTTCCTGTCATTCAATAGGAACTTATCCTGAGCAACTGAAACAATGGTTGTCTCGTCAAAGATAACAGGGAGGACTTTCCTCCAACTCTATGGAGACGTTCAGAGCTTTTGGTGTTTTTTCCTGAAGCGTCATTATGGATACCCGTCGATAACCACGATTATATTATAGGAGCCGTAGTGACTTCTCAAGTATTGGACATTTCTGGCACCATTTTCTCCAAAAGACACATTCCGAGGCCACACAACTTTGTGGAGCAGATGTCCACTATAATAAAATTCCTGTGACGACCTCAACTTCAACCGCCACATACAAAGTTAATACGTATAACACAGACTTTGAATTTTTAAACTCTAATTAGCTGTGCCCGCGACTTCGTTCGCGTGGAATAGTAATTATGGGCATTATATTTATTTTTAACCGACTTCCAAAAAGGAGGAGGTTATATGTTCGTCTGTTTATATTTTTTTTTGTATGTTCAACCATAACTTCGCCGTTTATGGACCGGTTTTCATGATTCTTTTGTTGTTGTACAGGGTTGAATCCGAGGTTGGTACTATGTTCACAAAAGTGGTGATCTGATGATGGGATCCATGAGGAATAGAGGGGACTTCTTGAAATTTATATGGAAACATATGGTGATTTCGATTTTTTCTGAAGTATTTCAGACATATACTACCAAAAAGTAAGATTTTGCACCAGGATGTACCCTGGTTCTGAAGGTACCCAACAAAACTTTTGGATCTTTATAGATACAAGTTTGAGGATTTTGGCTTTATTTAAACTACTCCAAGCAAAAGCTGCATTATTTCTGCTGATCATAGGCTAAATTTTATTTTGGAAAAAATAGGGTTTCGTAAGATATTTGGGTTTTTCAGACGCCAGGTGAAAAAATCAACCAGAAAAGTTACTTATTTTGCGTACGCTGCCGAAACTATAAAAGATAGAACCATAAATGTTCTAAGTAATTATAGATCTTATAAATATCTACAAAAAAGTCCGCGACACACTGTACTTATCTATGTCGAATGTGGCACAATAACCATTTTTTTATTTAAAAATCTTGAATTTTTTTGGACTACATTTAAACGCGTTTATTTTACTCATGCTATTAATCCTTATCAAAATAAATTATTTCATCACTAAGTACAGCTTATGTAGATAAAATTTGGTCTTTGAATGATTAAAACTGGACGTTTGGTTTTGAAATTATGGCGAAATTAAAATATTAAGATAGTGGGCGTCACCAAGCGGGATGCGCGTGCGGGAGCAAGACAATCTGTGCAGTGTGCACTGTGCACCCTTCGGACAATGACTGCGTCCGCGTCGCCGATGTCAGTGTCGGAGTCTGTGAATTGACCTGGGAATCATTTTGCTGACCGAGTCTTTCCTGTGTAGGCTTTTTGCAGCCGTATTGCATATCCACGCGGGCGGAGCCGCGGGCGACCGCTAGTAATATGTACATTGTACAACTGACAACAAGCTATAATATAGCCTTGTCGTCTCATAATTATGATGTAACTAAAAAGGGTAAAATTATTATTTTTTAACAAAAAATTAAAACCGAATTCAAAAGTAATACTTATTCATAATCTAAAAAGAATCAAATAATTCTTATTCCTTATTATAGTGGCGTCTTCAGACTTCGCCTAAACCTCAACTATATTTTCTGTACTCAATCTTCATGCTTTTGAAGTCGGTACCAGCTTACCTTAGCGTAAAATTTGCTATGCCAAGGATCTCAGAACTTTTCCGGGCTGGTACCGACTTCAAAAATACGAAGATTGAGTACAGAAAATATAGTTGAGGCTTAGGCGAAGTCTGAAAACGCCACTATAATAAGGAATAAGAATTATTTGATTCTTTTTAGATTATGAATAAGTATTACTTTTGTTTTTACCTTGGAAGTCGGTTTTAATTTTTTGTTACAAAAATAATAATGGCGAACAACTTCCTCAGCTTTATAAATTATAGCTGTTATCCACGGCTTCGTCTTCGTCTATTTCATTAATCCATTCATTTCGACCAACGATTCTTAGACCATAATAATATAAAAACGATTATTTTGAGTTAATCTTAAAAGATAGACACGTACTATCACGGATATTTTTTAGATCATTAAAGAGGAATAATTCTTTCATGTACATATTTTTGGGCATCTTGGGCCGTTTCTGCAGCGCGCAGCGCACGCAAACGGAAGTTCTCAAAGATTAATAATTTTCCCTAATTTTTCCACATTTTCCTCTGTTTCATCGCTCCTAAAAGTCACAGCGTGATGTTATTATATCCTCCAGCCTTCCTCGATAAACGGGCTATCTAATACTGAAATAATTTTTCAAATCGGACCAGTAGTTCCTGAGGAACTACTGGTTTGTTTGTTTGTTTGAACGCGGTTTTTGCGCATTTTTAGAATTTTTCAAATTGGACCAGTAGTTCCTCAGGAACTACTGGTCCGATTCGAAAAATTCTTTCAGTTTTATATAGCTCATTTATCGAGAAAGGCTATAGGTTATATTTTATCACGCTACGACTAATGAAAGCGAAGAAATAGATGAAAATGTGGAAAAAACGGGGGAAATTATTTGAAAGGGCTTATTTCACGAACTACTAGAGCAATTTTTCTGTTATTTGGCACAGATAAGAAGCAGAGCACGTAAAGGATCATAGGCTATTTTTTGTGGACTGATTTGTATGTGAAATATCTAATTTACGCGGGCGAAGCCGCGCGGAACGTCTAGTAAGTCATTTCATTTTGTTTACTCACCTCAGCAACTTTGAACAGCTGTAGCTAGGGAACTATCAGATTTTAATAGACCAAATTGGTCTCGTTTTATTGAAAAATTTGTCTTCTTTTATAACGTATATTAATTTATGCCGTCAAATAGATCCCACCAAAACATGAAATGTAAAAGGAGCCAAGCAAAATATTGCATAGCTATTCAATACTTCTGTCGTAAAAAGTTTTCAGATCACATTCAAGCCAAGCCTTCAATTTATTTTGTAATTTAAATAAACATTCAGTAAATGTATCAATAGATTTCTTTATTTTATAATTATTATAGTGGCTTGGCAATGAGCACTAGAGAAATAATCAGCGACTAATTGGATTTATTGGGTACCATCGGCCGCATGCGTCGTTACATACGCTTTACGCAACACTTTACGCTTGCCGTCTGTGTACCTAAGTATAAACTCCTCCAAAAATGCAGTTTTATATTTGTTACTATTGTGCTCATTGCCAAGCCACTATAATAATTATAAATTAAGAAATCTATTCATACATTTACTGATTTTTTTTTAATTACAAAATAAGTTGAAGGCTTGGCTTGAATGTGATCTGAAAACTTTTTACGACAGAAGTATTGAATAGCTATGCACTATTTTGCTTGGCTCCTTTTACATTTCATGTTTTGGTGGGATTTCATTTCTTTTTTGAAGGTTTTTTTCTTTTCTTTTCAGGTCACGATATAACTTTTCTGTACTTAGCTTTGCACCCATTCCCTATCTCCTTTATATTTTTTCTTTGAGGCTTCGTTAGTTCTATAGGTGGACAACGTAACGTAAATACTTTTGAGTTCTGAGTCGACTATTATATTCATAATATTATGTAATTGACTCATAAGCTAATACTTGAAGGTGGTTATTTTTAGCATTACCGTTGAATACACATAAGCGTCTCGACGTTCCTCGCAGGAAAGAAGCACCGCTTATTTCATGTGATAACTTAAAACTCCCATATTATTATATCGAGCAAGTATGGAGTGTATATCTCAGTACTGATTAGTGATAACATTTATATTTAATTCATGAAGCCCCAAGCGGCCACATCCGGCCGCGATAACAATGAAAAAGCTATTGTGTCTCGTTTTGCCACGACTGATGGGTTAAATCGAATTTAATTATTGTTTCACTATTGAAGTTGTTAATATTATTTTTTATTTAATTAACACCATTTCATTAAGTTCATAACTAACTTAAAGCCTTTTGTACGTCAAACAAATATGCAGTCGAAACTCATACTGTTCTTGCAAAGTTACAAACATGAAAATCTTTTATTTTATTTAATAAAGTATTATATTATTATTATTATATTATTTTTCAATTTCAGTTTTTAGGTTTCCCTGCCCAAATGATGAAAACAAGGCCCTATTATTGACCGACTTCCAAAAAGGAGGAGGTAATATGTTCGGCTGTATATATATTTTTTTTTTGTATGTTCAACGATTACTCAGCCGTTTGTGGTACGATTTTCAAAATTCTTTTTGTGTTATATAGGGTTTAGCTCGAATTTGGTACCATGTTCACAAAAGTGGTGATCTGATGATAGGATCCTTGAGGAATCCAGGGGACTCCTTGAAATTTCTATGGAAACATATAGTGATTTTGATTTTTTCTGAAGCATTCGAGGTAAATGCTACCAAAAAGTAAGACTTCGCACCAAGTTATATCCTGGATCCGAAGGTACCGAACATAACTTTTGAATGCTTATAGGTAGAGGTTCGGGGATTTCGGCGTTGTTTAAACAACTGAAAGCACAACCAATCAATTTGATTGATTATCACAACCATAATTATACCATGGGTCATCACACTATGACCCAATTATTGGTACTTTTTAACCGACTTCCAAAAAACGAGGAGGTTAATTGTTCGGCTGTGGATAATTTTTTTATTTTTTTTTTATTTTTGTATGTTCAACGATTACTCCGCCGTTTGTGAACCGATTTTCGAAATTTTTATTTTGTTGTATTAGGTTTCACTTCAATTTGGTACCATGTTCACAAAAGTGGTGACTTGATGATGGGATCTATGAGTAATCGAGGGAACTCCTCGAAATTTATATGGAAACATATGGTGATTTTGGTTTTATGTGAAGTGTACTAAGAATATGCTACCAAAAAGTCAAATATTGGGTCAAGGTATACCATGGTTTCGAAGATGCTGAGAGAACTCCTGACTCCTTATGGATACACGTTGGGAGTTTCGGCGTTGTTTTAAGAACAGAAAGCATATACTACTATGCAATTCATATTCATCATCATAATAATTATGTATTGTATAACAACACCTGTTTGTTTAATACACGACGGTCGGCGCCGCAGAGGCGACGGTGTCGCCGCGCCGCCGCGCGTCGCGTGGCGGCAGACGACAGATCGAATACTTTACAAACTACTTTATACACAGATCGACTAACTACTTTATAAAATTTAAATAGACAAATAGAATTAAAATAAAGTTATTTTAAAAAGAGCATTTAAACAAAACAAAGTCAATAAGTGTCTTTTTAGTTAGTTATACTTATTAATCGATAGATGGTGCACTAAGTATCGATTTGAATTTTTGATTACAAGAACAGCTATCAATAATTATGATAATATTAAATATTATGAGTAGCTACGCTACATCCTATGCAATTTTATACAATTTTTTATCTGATAGATCCTTCGATCGTGGAAAAACGAGACACAATAGCCTTTTTATTGTTATCGCAATCGCCGGTGACCGCTTGGGGCTTGAAGCGTTAAAATTGTTAAATTACTTAGCACAATATGTTCACTTCACTGATAATATATTATTTTGTGAGTGTGAGTTATGACTCTTAATAAATTGTAATAAGATACGTAAAATATACCGAAGGTTTACCTACTAGTGTTACTAAAAAGAGTGAAATTATTATTATTTTTAACAAAAAATTAAAACCGACTTCCAAGGTAAAAACAATAATAACATTAATATGAACTAAAAAGTATTAAATAATTTTTACTATCTAATAGTGCCTTTTTCCGAATTCGGCTAAACCTCAACTATTTCTGTACTCAATCTTCATAATTTTGAAGTCGGTGCCAGTTCCAAAAGTTTCAAATATTCTGTCAGAGGACTGAAGATTCAGCTATCTGGTACCGACTTAAAAATAATGAAGATTGAGTACAGAAATAGTTGAGGTTTAGCCGAATTCGGAAAAAGGCACTATTAGATAGTAAAATTTATTTAATACTTTTTAGTTCATATTAATGTTATTATTGTTTTTACCTTGGAAGTCGGTTTTAATTTTTGTTAAAAATAATAATAATTAATAAGTCTGTCTGTCCGTCGTACATCCGCGGTATGTCACCACTCACCAGGCTAGATCTCGAGAACCGCAATAGCTAGATAGTTGCGATTGTCACAAATTATGTATTTCTGGTGTCGTTATAAAAGCTAATAGTCCAATCAAAATAAAATAAATTATTAAAGGGGGGCCTCATACAACAAACACGATTTTTTTCCTTCTTTTGCTCGATATCCATAATGGTAACACTAAGGTTTTTGAAAATTTCAGAAAACGCTCAATTGTATGTTAACTTTAATAATTAATAATAAAAATTAAATAAACTTATTATTTAAGGGGGGCTCCCATACAAATTTACGGTACGGAACCCTATGTACGCCAGTCCGACTCGCACTTGGCCGGTTTCATAATTTTTCCTTTCATTGTGAATAAAGACCTATTCGGGTATCAAATTTTAAGGTTCTAAGTCTGCTAGAAGTATCTTAGAATTTTGATGATCTATCAGTCAGTGAGTGACAAAATGTAGTAACTTTGACCATCCGTAACTACTAAACTATGTATCGAAATTTCATGTAATTTGGAGGTTAAGCTAGTTTTAATACTTGCTCTTAGTGGCCGAAATTTTAAATCCCTAGCTTTGTTAACATCGAAGATAAAGGGGGTGTGAAATAGCCGCGAACTGCTTCGAGAAAAGTATGGTACGGCCGTGCCATTGCTAAAAAGCTTGGCTGGGGCACTGCCGTGCCCCCAGATCAATAATTGACCACATTGACGAGAACTTTTAAAAACTCGAAAAATAAATGTCTTTTTGGAAAATTTACAAACATTTGAACAGCTGTATCTTTGAAACTTTTCAGTTTATCGAGACCTAACTATTCTCATTTTGTTGAAAATTTTGTCTACTTTAAAGTAATTTCTGATAACTTCTACCATTAAACAGGTCCTTGGTGGTAAAAAATGGCAAAAACTGAAAACTGATCAAAAATTTAATGGTTTCTCATGAATTTTACAATATTCCGGAAGGATTCCGAGGTGGAAAAATTATATTTGACATTACCACCTCATCACATACAACATATAAAAAAATCAGAACTACCCCATTTGATGCAAGCGAAGACCACTTTTACTGTACGATTTCCATGGACTAAGTAGCCAGTAGCCGATTCTCAGACCTACTGAATATGCATATAAAATTTGGTAAAAATCAGTAAAGCCGTTTCGGAGGAGTACGGTTACTAACATTGTGACACGAGAATTTTATATATAAGAAGTACATAATATATATTATCTATTCTACTAGAACTTCAACAAGCAATAGGAACTATATGTTGCTCGCAATTTCATTGCGCCGAAATTAGTAAATTAAAATCATAATATTATCATCACAAAAGTCATAATTGAGGCCATGGACGTATAAAAAAAGGCGGACGGAGTCCCATCATACACAAAACTGTGTCGTTCAGAGTCGGCCAGCTGGCTGTATGTACACGGTCCGCACGCACACATTCTTGCGCTAGTCCATACCATTTGACAGGCGTCAGAATGTGTGCATGGCCGACTCTGAAGAAAAGTGAAGGCACAGTTTTGTATATGACAAGACTCCGTCCGCCTTTTTTTCTACGTTCATGATTGAGGCCTTAAAAGTTTAAAATTACAAAAGTTTATGTGATTAACATAACAGTATCTTTATAATATGCCATGAGTATTTTAAAAGCACTTTTAGGCTAATATTATAATATAATTAACCAGAAAAAACTTTCTCAGCTTATAACTAGGTCACGCTCGAGCGAAAATAAATCAATGTCTCCAATAAATATTTTTTGTGGAGTTTGTTTGATTACGAGGTAAATTCTAATCATTAGACGTAATTTTTTTTATTGATTTTAGTGTTCTATTATCACGGGTGTAGATTCAGTAGGAATACTGTACGGATAAATCCGTAGTACGATATGATAAGGAAGCTGTGCTGTTTGCATTTGATTTAATCGATACCTAAACTTAGCAGAGAAATAACAGAGAATTAAGATTTAGAGCCATACCTTACCGGGATGCCACGGCGACTATCTAATATTTCTCTATGCACAGCGACGTGGCCAGTGACGTTACTATTGCATGGCAACGTCTGATGTCTGCGACGTAGAGACGCCAGATGTTGCCATGGTAACGTCACTGGCCAGGTCGCCGTGGCAGGTGGCATCCCGGTGAGGTATGGTCCTTAGTCACACCGAAATGTCAGGCGGCGTCCATCTATTTTGATGTAATGTGATGTGACCCTAAAGGTTTGTAAAGGTACCGTTCGAATAGACGTGGCAAGCGACCACGACCTACAAAAATACAAATAAAATGCAACTTTATGACAAAGGCTATATGTTTCACTTGGCTCTATACTACTACAAAGCAGCGACGCGCGGCGGCATGGGTCGCTAAACCAATGCCGGCAAAAAATGAAAGCTGTAGCCTATGTCATAAAGTGGGATTTTATTTGAATTTTTGTCGGTCGCGGTCGCTTTTGGCGAAGATCGGAAAGTCACCTTTAGGCGTGGCTTCGGTCAGCTCGACTTCGTGAATATTATAATTTTTGTGCAAATCATGAAATTGCCGACAGAATTCCGACGAGAGGCCTCATGTAGGCTGACATGGACCAAAGTGGAGGGCTCTCGGCGTTGGTCGATTAGCTTCAACGGATCAAAGCAACAAGTCAACGCAATTAAGCTTAGTGCCTTTACAAATGCGCCATTTTTCACTACCTTCGAAGTTCGTACAGCAGTGTATTTTCGTTTGTGTTCTAAAAATTAACCTTATTACTTATTTTTAACCCCCGACAAAAAACAGGGGTGTTATAAGTTTGAAGTGTCCGTCTGTCTGTCTGTATATGTGTGTCTGTCCGTGGCATCGTAGCATCCAAACGGGTGGGCCGATTTTGATCTATGTAGTTTTCTTTTTAAAAAAGCTGACACGATCGAGAGTGTTTTTAGCCATAGTTCATTATCATCAGCCCACTCGGTGCTGAAATATTTGGGCTTAACTACTTCATTAAATTGATAAGAGTTTAAAATCCGAGGTTGTTTTTAAATTTCTTAATTTAATATTATAGCGATATGGAATTCTATTAGGGGTAAAATTGAAAGAACGTATACTATGAACGTTTCGTAAGAATCTTGAAGTCTTTTCTTCGGGATGGAAATGAGTGTATTATTTTACATAATATTATTACTGTTTGTAGCGTTATAAAGCGTAACAAGGTGGACCAAACTATAAATTATAATATATTACCCGATCGAGAAAAATATGGAAATCTCTGAATTTGCAGAAATTGAGTTTTTTTTTATGGGACTATTTATTTTGTTTTTAGTATATTTGCTGTTATAGCGGCAACTGAAATACACAATCTCTGACAGAGGTTAGTTGCTATAGCCGTTCTTGAGATACAGCCTAGAGACAGACAGGCAGATGGACAGACGGACAGACGTCTCAGTAATAGGGTCCCGTTTTCACCCTTCGAGTACGGAACCCTAAAAAGTAAGCTCTCTTAAGTCAAAAATCATTTTCTGTAACATTTCGAGCCTTTCCGCCGATGGGCAAAGACCAAAAATGACGCGATAGCCCACATTTGACCGTTTAATTCGTTTGATCTATGAGGGCGCCCTACTTCCGCCCTTTCCAGTTCAAGGTCTGAATTTGCCCTAAAGGGCGAAGTCGTTTCGCTAATACCAGAGTCGCGTTCAGATACCTACCATTTAGTAGAATAATAGCCCAGATTTTTGGAGGCTACAAAAACCAAGATATTAATCCATACTAATATTATAAATGCGAAAGTGTGTCTGTCTGTCTGTCTGTCTGTCTGTCTGTCTGTTAACTCTTCACGCCCAAACCTCTGAACGGATTTCGCTGAAATTTGGTATAGAGATACTTTGAATCCCGGGAAAGGACATAGGATACTTTTTGTCTCGAAAAAATGTACGGTTCCCGCGCGATAAACGAGTTTTGGCGCAACGGAGTTGCGGGCTTCATCTAGTATAATAATACAGGGTGTAACAAAACTAAGTGATAATACTTAAGGGTGTGTACGTGTTCCTAGTTCAGTGTAAAAGTAGCAGCGCTGAAAGACCAAACCTTTTTTTCACTTTTGTATGGGCAAGTGGCCCAGTCATGTCGCGACTTACCCCAGACTTACCCCATATAAAAGTGAAAAAACTTTTCAAACATTAATATCTTGGTTTTGTATTGGCTATAACATGGCCAGACATGGCTATAATTACAATTAAATGGATTTTGGCAATAATTTCGTTTACGTTCCTCTGTCGTCAAAAACTGAATCCTACTTCTTTTTATGAATGGCATGAGTCGCCAATTCCAGAAACTGAAAACTAAAGCACAAATCAAAATAATATTTTTTGTTTGCGTACATTGGATCAATACCATCTTTCAAGTTTGTACAAGGTATGGCGGTATCATAAATTATATTAAAACTAAGATTGGTAAACACTATTAGCATGGTTCTGCTGTAAACATTGATATTTTATTTTAATAATGATAATATAGCAGTATTATCACTATTCCAGCCCTACGTAGCCTAGGGATGAGGGTCTAGGGCGGATCATTTACAATCCCATCCGACACATTAAGGTGAACGCAGATTTGGCCGCACCGCACGCACCGCAGTCGCCGCATTTCGAATTCTTTATATGAAGTTATAGGCAAGCTCGCATACCTACCCGCGCCGCAGTCTTCGCAACTTCTACATTCTTTATATGAAGAATTCGAAATGCGGCGACTGCGGTGCGTGCTTTGCGGCCAAATCTGCGTCCACCTTTAGCGTGTTTTTAATTTTAACACGCATCACGTGTGGTTGAGTTGGGTCGTGTTACGTGTATGACAAATGTTTACCTTTTTGCGCCATGTGTGCGCCATGCTGTACTCATACTTTTTCTTATGTCAATGGATACTTCACTTAGCAACCATTTTGAGTATCCTAGCAACGTGTTGACTGGCGTTAACGTTTGTCATGTTTATTTCAAGACGTGTATTTTATTTTAGTAATTAATTTTTATCCCTAAATAATCACTGCCGAGTATATTTTTATTTACATGTACATAAAGTGAGAGTTGTATCCATTTAACTGAAGTATAATAACAGGTAAGCCCCCACGAGTAGAAGTCAGACTACCGACTAGGGTGAAGGTTTGAACAAGGCTTGAACCTGGTTTGAACCAATGATATTCTTATGTTACCTATCGAACTTTCCTACCTTTTGTCCTACCTTCACTCTGCCAAATAAAACGATAGACGATAGGTAATTTTCGCCCAGTTGAGCCAGCCTATTGAATTGAAATCTTGTGTCGTTAGGTTTATACTTTATGTAGTAACTATTTAATCTATACTAATATTATAAAGAGGTAAACTTTGTTTGTTTGTTTGTTTAATTGTAATGAATAGGCTCAAAAAATACTGGACCGATTTTAAAAATTCTTTCACCATTCGAAAGCTACATTATATACGAGTAACATGGGCTACTTTTTATTTTGGAAAATATAGGGTTCCGTAAGATATTTAGGTTTTTCTGACACAAGGTGAAAAAAATCAACCAGAAAAGTTACTTATTTTGCGTACGCTGCCTAAACTATATAAGATAGAACCATTCAATGTTTTAAGTAAATGTAGATCTTATAAATATCTACAAAAATGTCCGCGACACACTATACCTATCTATGTCAAGTGAGGCACAACAACCATTTTTTTTATTTAAAAATCTTGATTTTTTTTGGCTACATTTAAACGCATTTATTTTACTCATGCTGATAATCCTTATCAAAATAAATTATTTCATCACTAAGTACAGTTTGTGTAGATAATATTTGGTCTTTGAATGATTAAAATTGGACGTTTGGTTTAGAAGTTATGGCGAAATTAAAAATTGCGATTTACGCCCGTTTCGAAGTGGGCGCTACCAAGGCGGGCGGGGGTGCGCAGTAGCGAAGATTATGACCGGCCCTGCAGCTGGTGAATTAGCTCATATACCAAGAATACCAATGATCCCTACTGATTTGCCTATACCCTTCAAAAGGCTCCAATTTCCTGTAAAAATTTCTTTTGCACTAACGTAAATAAATCCCAGGGCCAAACATTCAAATTAGTAGGAATAGATTTACGAAAATAATGTTTTACGCATGGGCAACTTAAAGTTGCCCTATCACGAGTCGGGGCTCCTGACCATCAGTATTTTTTGTTACCTGAAAATAACTTAACGTCAAATGTTTTTTATAGACGAGATCTACAATAAATTTTTTTCAGAATTTAAATAACCATATTTTTATGTCTACTATCACTTTAAAATCTTGAAAATTGTCCGTTTCTGGAAATACAGGGCCTTAACAACTTTAACATACATGGACAGAAAGACAATCTGTGCAGCCTGCGGAAAATGACTGCGGCGTCGATGTTTCTGTGAATTGACCTGGGAATCATTTTGCTGACCGTGTCTTTCCTGGGTAGGCTTTTTGCAGCGGTAACCGACATCCACGCGGGCGGAGCCGCGGGCGACCGCTAGTAATCTATAATTAGGCTTATAAAGTCCTGTGGTTAAAGATACCTGTACTAAGTTGTTAAACTATTTATGGTGCGTTTGATTCTTCAATCAGAATTTAACGATAAGTTATTAATAACTTACTAGTGCTGCACATCCTTGAAGGTCGACACTTCTACTTTAAAATGACTAATAAACACAACTTCAATCTAGTCTCTAGATATTGATATTTACAATTTACTACTGTCGTTATTATTAATTGTGTACCGTCTAGTGACTGTAGTACGTAAAATATAAAATTGGAATCCAATAAGACGCGAGGGAAGGCGGAGCGCGGCTGTCGAGCGCTGGAGAGTGGAGACCCGACGCTAAATGACGGATAAGGAATTATTTAAACCAGAAAACTTCTCCCCTTTTATTCATTTAAAACTTTTAACCCGTTTTCAATTTATTAAGTATACTCATTACATTATAGCACCTAAATATGAAGTTTGTACCCCATGACTACGATGAAGCCCGAAAGAAATAGCAGTTATTTTTTCTTTCGGTACGTTTGTTTTAGCATAGCTTCCTCAACTGCACTTTCCATAATTATTATTATATAATACTAGCTGTCCTGGCAAACGTTGCTTTGCCATAATTTATTATGTATTTGCCATATTATTTATTGAAGTGAATAAATATGCATGTTACCATGGCAACGTCGATCGCTATCCTGTCGCACAAACAATGGCCGCCGTCAGTCTCAGGTTGTAACTATGATATAATATAATAAAAAAAGGTAGATATCGCACTAGCGCCTAGAATCGGGGGCAGGCAAATCAACCTAATTAGTGTCTTTACGAATTAGTTGCATGTTGGCAGCGAGCGAGTGACGACGAGTGACATTTTTGATTGTAATGCCAAACCGTGTATTCAGAAAATGCAAAAATTATAATACATGGTAAAAATGGATGAAGGAGTTCCGTACCAAACGGAATTACATGAAAACATCTAGAAATTTACATTATAAGTGAATATTTTCCAATTTTTTTGAAAAATTGTTTAATGTTTTATGTTATACTGGAAAAGGATAGAGAATACGGACGACAACTGTAGCGAGATAAGGACAGATAGCCGCGTGCCATAGAATAATCAATTGAAGTATTCAGAAGCGATTACGTAGGCATCAACACGTAGGCATAAACTAATAATTGCATAATATTGTAAATTATATGTTTTTGTTTTAATAGTTTTTAATTATTTCAAACATGCGTGCGCCTTTTTAACTTTCTAGCCAAAACCAAAACCATATACTAATTTTTTAAATAAAAAAAATGGATAAGCTGTGTAGTACGCCACGTGCCGCTCGGTTTTCGGGGCCTGTCCACAATATACATAAATCTATACAGTCATAGCCATAAACGTATGATGCTACAGTATATATTATAAGTCTATGATCATAGCCAGGCGCCGCGCCGCTCCCGCCCAGCTGACTGCTAGAAAACTAATTCTAGTTTCAAACTCTAGTCTTAAACCACCTTAAACGTAATTAGAATATTATTTGTATATGAGTATTGGCTTCTTTTCCATTATAACAAAGTATGCCTTTATAAATAAGTAGCCCTGTAAATATTATTAGCTAAAAGCTGAGCTTTGTGAGGGCTCGCGTCGTTTTTCTATGTGGTGTTAATCTATAAGGCACTTTTTTTTTAATATTTAGTAACCAAACCTTGAATGACCGATGATAACACATCTACATATTATATAAATAAAAATTACTGTGTTAAAGTACAAATCATTAGGCGTAATATTTTTTTCGTAAAGTGTACCACAAAAGTGCTCAAGTTGTTGGATATACTAGGGCTCGCTTCGCTCGCACTGATGATTTGCAGGTTTCCGAGTGAAGCGCTCATAAGCCATAAATAGGTCGGCAAAGTATGCGTAGAAAGGGGTGAGCATAACTGGATGCCTACAAAAAGTAGGTGTCCAAAAAACTTTGCGAACGTTTAAAATGTGAAACGTATCGTTCATGTTTGTTCACCGAAGAAAAATTGTGGTTTCACAAACTGGTCACATTGAAAGATAATATATAAGGTTTATGTTTCGCTTCTCCCAATATTTTTTAGTTTCCTTAGAATCGGAAAAAAAGTATCAAAAATTCATTAAAATGGACGGCCCATTTTTCGGTCACTCTCAAGACTTTCATCGATTACAATATACTTACTATTTAAAAAAAATCAATCCATTATATTAAACTTGTTAATGTATTCGAATATTCTATAAATCAAATGCCTACTCTGAATCATAGGCTCAAACTAGTTTAATTTATATCTTTATGCAGGGGTGATTTTTTCATTGAGTTGATTGATTTTTTGATATGATAATGTGACCCGTTTGCTCGTTAACCCCTTATTTTATATTTAAAAAAGGCATGCAGTACTTTACGAGTCTAGCCCGGAAATACATACAGACAAACAGACAAAAATTCTAAAAACTGTATTTTTGGGTTCGATATAGATTGTTGATCACAATATTAGTCAATGTACACTTTTGTCTTTCCTACGATTTTATTATAACATATGTATATTATACAGTATAGATAGTTAAAAAATAATCTAGCAAACAATTAGTTTTATTCAATGTCTCTTCTGTTCAACAATAACATTGATATTCTCTTGATCTTTGTCGCGCATGCGCGCCGATGCACTTGACAAGTGCAACTCAAAACATATGGTTATCCTTTTCTATACCATTCGTTATGTATTATCTGTCGCATTCATTGTTGTAACCTATAGATATGACAAAAGTAAGTACGTATATGTCGTATAGGAACAAAATCTGAGGACCATTTTGTATGAACATACGCCATCTTTATTAAAACATCATTGGGTTGTAATATTTTTCTGCAATAAAATAAAACTGCGACTATAATTAAAGATCTTAGCTATCCTATCTCTGAAGTTGGAAAAAAGCACAAATTTAAAAAAAAACATTAAAATCGGTTGAGTAGTTTAGGAATCCATCGAGGACAAACATCGTGACAGGAGATTTATATAATTATATTAGATGGAATTTGAGGACGATTTTAACGACACCTTATATATGAGGTGTCCCACAACAGGCCACAAGTCACAACTTCTAATAACGCAACGGCCCGAGGCCCTCTAACACAGGCTATTCATACTAATATTATAAATGCGAAATTATACCTGTCTGTCTGTCTGTTACCTCTTCACACCAAAACCGCTGATCTGATTTTGCTGGGTAAGGAGATAATTTGAGTCCCGGGACATAGGATACTTTTTATCCCGGAAAAATGTACGGTTCTTGCGAGATAAATGACTTTTGGCGCAACGGAGTTACGGTCGTCATCTAGTAATAAATAATTTTCGTGGTAAAGTTATATGTAGTTTTTAATTTGTTTATTAGCCATGGCGTGGGGTCTACCGAAGCTCCCGGGCTACACGTTCTCCGACCCGACACGCGGGTCGCACCACATGAGGAGCTCCATGCGCTTCTACCAGGGCTACATGATGCCTGACACTGTGGTGCGCGGCCCCGGTGGTACCGACACCGACGTCGACAGTAATGCCTTCGCGATTGCCGACGACAGCCTCAAGTGAGTTGTGTGTTTGTTCCTCAAAAAAGTTACCTCAGTTCTTACGCATCGAGTGACTTCGGTCACTGTACTTAAAAAGAATCAAGTCTTATCATTTCACCAAGTGCCTCCTAACGCTAAAATATATCCTCTAACAATTTTAGGGGTAAACACAGAGAGGTATTATGTACTAGGGTACGGTAAACAACGTTTTCTCAAACTCCTATATTATAGAATATAGCCCCTATTATACTTAGGTGACCTGTGAGTCGTAACATATAAACTTAAACGAAATCCTCAGAAAAACGTATTCTGAGAGCTAAATTTTGTAAAGGCGATTAGAGAAAACGCACAATCAGTTTAACGTATGTTAGCGGATGTCAATGGCCAAGCTACATGATATTATATTTATGTATTTAAATCGGTATAAGTTAGTCACTTTATATAATTTTGATTAGTGATAATTGTATTTTAAATAGTAATAAGTAAGGTACTTGATTTTGACAAATAGATTATTTACTTCCGTTATAACTTCCTCTTCACATATTTCAGTATATAATTATTTTAGTACATTAATTAATATTTAGAATTATATACTTAACTTAGTTTTTGGCCATTCTTAATTTTTAATGTATTTTATATGATTTTACTATATTTGAATTGTCAACGGAAGTTCGTTTTCCTTTGTGTTCAAATGGTATAAAAGCCAGCCATATTGCATTGATTGATTCATTCTGTAATTAACTTTGAAACGTGTAAGGTGGAACTCTGCTCGAATAAATACTACTCAATGTATAACTCAAGACTTTTCCTACTCTCTAATATTTCAGAAGTGGGATGTTGGGAGAAAGTGATTTTTTTTTTCTTCGAACATAAACAATAGTGATTGTCATAGTGAACCAGTGACAAAACGACGCAGAATTACTCAAGCTGATGCAGAAGTGATACCAAAGTTTGAATCAGAAGACGACGTTTATAAATTAGCTACATGGCTGCATAAAATCGACCAGCTAGGAGAGGTTTACTGATGGAACAGTACCGATCGACAGTTCATCGTGCAATTGCGTTTACGTGGGTCCGCTAGACAATGACTGTTTTGAAGCTATGATGGTTCAAACGAAGACTGAAAGCGAGACGATGACCAAATATTACCACGATAATTAATCTCTTTGCTTAAGAAATGCAACATCCAGGGCGAGCATGCAATATCTTGCGTCGAGGGTGGCCGAATGAACTACAAGCCAATGTCGAAAGTCTACTTGGAGGAAAGGTGCAGGTGATGGAAAATTGACAGCAGCTCTTCAGCCAGGAATAAACGCTGCTACAAGTGTAGAATAGTAGACGATGAAGCTTTTCAACGCCTGGGGTCTTACAACGGCTAACTGCTATTTCGCAAATACAGCAGGAACAACTCGGCAACCGCAGAATTCAACACAAGTGAGTAACACTTTTTATACTTCAACACTATCATAGTGAATAATATTTACACAAAAAAAATGTGTGGGTAGGAGCCAATGAACAAGAATAATGAAATCTGAGTCTGTACAACTACTGCCAAGTGACATAGACTTAATTATTGGACAAACAATGATCCACCAGCTTGTTATTAGTTACTACAGCTAATTCTGCCACTTTTACAGAGACATACAATTTGTTTGACAATTACAAATAGCTGACAAATATAAGTGATAGATACAACTAAAATGTTTTGCTGAAGTGCTTAAGCACTTCATGGTATGATACAATTTTACCTAAAAATAGTTGCTGTAATATTGATGTATAATTTGTAGATATCGATTCAAATGGAAAAATTCAATGGAACAGTTTAAGTGCTATATAATTCTTGTATTTGTGTTATATAATTCCTGGAGGAGCTGTCAGTGTTGAGGGTCATTTATAAAAGTTATAAATATTAGTGAAATTGAAATAACTTGGCCTGCACATACGATACTTGCCCAGGCTGAGGTCTTATATATATAAAAATGGATTTTAAAAATGGGTTAGTCGCGCTAAGGCTCGAAAAACGGCTTAACGGATTGGGCTGATTTTAGTATTAAAATATTCTTAGAAGTCCAGGGAAGGTTTTAAAGTGACACGAAGTTCTTTGGGGCAGCTAGTTGTTAATATTATCGACTGGAATACCTCTATTGAAAATAAGAATTTATCAATTGAATCACAAAATATGGCATTGAATCGGGAATTAGTGTTTAGGTAAGGTAGATATTGGTGAAAGCTTAGATAAAAAAAATTATGATATTAGGTAGATATAAACATATTTTATTTTCTAGGGATACAAAAGATTGAGGCACAGATTTGAGTGGATTTCAATAACTTGCATTTCTTATATAATTTTGGTGGAAAGTGTTTACGGGAAACTGGTACGACAGCCACCTCCTAAACGGGTTAGCGTGTGTCTGAAAAAAGTAAATGGCGTATTTTTTATACTTAAGGGATCAATGGTATTTTATAGATACAACGTTTCGTAAATCCCACCAAAATTTAAAAATTCTCCGCGACAGACCTAAACTGTGTCATAAAAACTAAACTACAGAACTTAGTACAATAAAATTCATATATTATCAAGAGTCAACTATATTAAACGACTACATAAAGATAAAAATCCTATCCAGTGTCAAGTTTTTTTGTAAATCGGTCTAGATATTGAGTCAAATGGGTCGGCGATAAGCCACCAAAATTGGAAATCCCCTATTTATGTTTATTATCTTGGAAAATAATAATTATTTAAAAAAATAACGACGGGGCCAAATTATAAGCATTAAGTAATATGTTTTACTTTTAAAATCAAAAAAGAAAACCTTATCTTAAAAATTGGATAGTTTTCAGCCTTGCCGCGCAAAAAAAAGCGGTTTGGGAAATCCAGTCATTTATTAGAAATGAAAATAAAGACAACTTATAAAGTCATACTTTGTAAGCCCTATAGGATAGGTATGTCTTAAAAAATGCAATAGTTGATGAAAAGGTTAACAATCTTTTGGAAGCTGGTATCATTCGTCACTCTGTCTGAATATACTAGTCAAGTGATTTTAGATAAAAAGAAGGGTGAAGATAACAGTCTGTGCATTGATTACCGAAATTTAAATTCACACACTCAAATATCTACCCTTTGCCTCAAATTGAGGACCAAGTGTCAAAATTATGTGGCTGTGATCCCCAGGTTAATACGGATGCTAGTAAACTTGGTTTAGGGCGTATACTAATACAAAAACAGCAGGACGGCACATTTCAACCTATAGCCTATTTTGGTGGTCACATCCAAAGAACGGTTTTACTACAGTTACGAGTTAAAATCATTAGCCGTTGTGGAATCTTTAAAGCGTTCCCGTATTTATATAATAGGTATCCAAGTAAAAGTTATAACGGATTATACACCGTTATGCACAACCCTTAGCAAAAAAAAAAGATCTTGTTCCTCATATTGCTCGAATGGTGGCTTAGCATACAATATTATGACCTGCAAATTGAGTACCGTCCAGTTGTATTGTTAAGACTAAGAATGGCAACACATACGTTTTGTCGTTAATGATGATGCGTTCACAATTTGTTTTTGCTAAGCCCGTCAAAATCTCTAGGTCCATAAAAGCCACAAAATACTTAGATATTATTTCCCAGTTTAGAAACCCAGTCCGCATAATAACATAGAGGCAAAGCATTTCCTAGCCGATACCTTAATCAAATTTACAGAAGACATGCAATTAAAACATGACCTTAATGCTATAGCTAATCTCAGATCAAATGGTCCAGAGTGGAAAGAGTAAATGGTACCATTATTGATGGACTGAACACTATGTCTGAAAATGAAACTGTTTCGGATGACAAATTAATGGATATAGTATGGGGATAAATAATACACCTAATTCTACTACTTCCTTCCTTTCATTTAAACTTATGTTTAGCCATGATAACTCTAAATTACCAGCTATTCCATCCAGTGGTCCTAGTGACCGTACTTCGCAACGACAGGCATTAACTGATAGAAGGACAACAGCAAAACTACTAATTGATAGAAATTATATGACTGTTATGAAAAATAGATTTGACAAAACTAACAAGAAATGTAAGAAAATTCAGTCGGCGATCTAGTATTGTGGAAATGGCAAACCCCAATGCCAAAGTGACCCAAAAATTGAAAATAAGAAGTTTTCAGCTGTAGTAAGGGGTGAGATATTAAGGCCTTATAAATCAGTAACTTCTGATACTGACAGTTCATCTAGCGATGCTGAGGTAGACACGGTGATCTAATTGATTGATTAGAAAGTTATTTTTAATATAATTTTTGTATAATATAACTAAAAAGATTAGGGATAATAATTTATACAGTATCATATTGTGTACAGGAACAAATTTTATTGATCGAATAAGCATATACAAATTTAATAACTATTTTCTTCACAATTGATAATATTAATAAGAAACTGGTCCCGAAGCTGCATCTAAAAAAAAATACATTATTAACATAATTCAAGTCTGTGTGACCAAATGCAGTTACAAAAATATTAGAAACATAGTCAAAGCATCAGTTTAGTTCTAAATTAAAATAAAGTATATTATGTGACCTGAAGTAGTCTATGTGGCCTGCATCTTACAAGATATCTTAAGAGTATTATTTGGTCCTGAAGTTGCACCTAAAGAAAAAAATTATTACATAATTCAAGTCTGTGTGACCTACTCAATACTCATTAACAACATAACCACTCAATGTATAATTCAAGACTTTTACTACTCTCTAATAAATATTATCTATAGGATGGCTGTGTGATCAAATCCTTAAATCAATACAATAATATTATCTACAGGATGGTTGTGTGATCAAATCCTTTAATCAACACAATAATATTATTATCTATAGGATGGCTGTGTGATCAAATCCTTAAATCAACACAATAATATTATTTACAAGATGGCTGTGTGATCAAATCCTTAAATCAACACAATAATATAATCTACAGGATGGCTGTGTGATCAAATCCTTAAATCAACACAATAATATTATCTACAGGATGGCTGTGTGATCAAATCCCTAAATCAACACAATAATATTATTATCTACAGGATGGCTGTGTGTTCAAATCCTTAACTCAACAGTAATATTATCTATAGGATGGCTGTGTGATCAAATCCTAAAATCAACATAGTAATATTATTATCTATAATACTCGTCTGTGTGACCAAAGTCTGTGTGACCAAAGTCTGTGTGGCCAAAGTCTGTGTGACCAAAGTCTGTGTGACCAAAGTCTGTGTGACCAGTCTGTGTGACCAAAGTCTGTGTGACCAAAGTCTATGTGACCAAAGTCTGTGTGACCAAAGTCCGTGTGACCAAAGTCTGTGTGATCAAAAAGTCTGTGTGACCTCTCATTAACAATACAAGTCTGTGTGACTGGTGTCTGTGTGACTGGTGTCTGTGTGACTGGTGTCTGTGTGACTGGTGTCTGTGTGACTGGTGTCTGTGTGACTGGTGTCTGTGTGACTGGTGTCTGTGTGACTGGTGTCTGTGTGACTGGTGTCTGTGTGACCGGCGTCTGCGTGACCGATGTCTACGTGACCTTACAAATATTCTAAAGATTGAGCTAAATTTAATTACTACCTACAATAGTAAAGTTGTCTGCGTGACAAAATATTAAGTTACTGATAACTGCAATACAACAAACATAAAAATGCATTAATTACCTTTAGGCTTCAGAAATGCCATGTTGGCTTGGATATTTTACTGTTTCAGTCTCTTCCTCTGTTTCAGACCACTGGCAGTTCTGGCACTGGTACAGCACAGGGGAGCAAACCATGGGAACGTCGTGAGGACACGCCTAATGCAGGATGGCCGAGTGTTAGCGGATGTCAATGGCCAAGCTACATGATATTATATTTATGTATTTAAATCGGTATAATATTATGTTAGTCACTTTATATAATTTTGATTAGTGATAATTGTATTTTAAATAGTAATAAGTAAGGTACTTGATTTTGACAAATAGATTATTTACTTCCGTTATAACTTCCTCTTCACATATTTCAGTATATAATTATCTTAGTACATTAATTAATATTTAGAATTATATACTTAACTTAGTTTTTGGCCATTCTTAATTTTTAATGTATTTTATATGATTTTACTATATTTGAATTATCAACGGAAGTTCGTTTTCCTTTGTGTTCAAATGGTATAAAAGCCAGCCATATTGCATTGATTGATTCATTCTGTAATTAACTTTGAAACGTGTAAGGTGGAACTCTGCTCGAATAAATACTACTCAATGTATACTCAAGACTTTTCCTACTCTCTAATACGTATGACTGAGCTAAGTCGCTTCTTAAGCTATAGCATAAACGTATGAACAGCAGTGAGTTAAGCTATGATAAACATAACAATACCTACTGTAAAAACATAACCTACTGTAAAATCTATCTTAAGATAATATTATAGCTTGTTTCTATCATATTATTTCTCTTTTTTAGCTATGACCCTTCCCTGACCTACGGGCGAGTGAAGCAGAGCGCCCTACCCGCGGTGATCCCGCACTGGGCCCACTACGACAAGCGGTGTCTCAAATTCACCGCGTTTTTCAAGCAGCCAGTCTTCGATGACCCCGTCGAGAGCTACAGAGTTAGGGTTGTCAATATCATCTACTTCCTGGAGGACGACACGCTGACTGTTATTGAACCGAAGATAAGGGTACGTTTTTTGGTTTAATTAATTTAGAGCTTACTGCCGCACTCAGAGACTTGAATTACTTAGATGTAATAATTATGTAAAGATTTTGATTTTTGACATAAGCCACATACCATAGTACATTACCTGCCGAACTCTTCATTAAATTAAAGTTTAATCGTCATAAAATATTTCTAAACGCGGCAGTTAGACAACAATCGTTAAGGTTTTAGGGTTCATCCTGCCTATAAGCCATCCACCACATCCACGGTCTATATATCTGAAGCATTTGAGGAGAACAGTATTAAATCTTATATCTTTAAACGAGTAATTCTTGTATATAATTGGAATCTCGGAATCAGCTCCAACGATTTTCATGAAATTTAGTATATAGGGGGTTTCGGGGGCGATAAATCGATCTAGCTAGGAATCATTTTTAGAAAATGTCTTTTTATTCGTGTTCAAATAGCTAGTTAATTTCTAAAGTACAGTAACAAAAGACAATAATGTAATAAAATGAACTGTATAAAAAAGGCAAAGAAATAAGAATTGTAGTAAGTAAGAAAAACCTTAAAAACCCAAGTTGGTTGTAAATTAAGTTTTATGGCCAATTAAAGACTTACAAGACCTGATAAATTGTGACGTACAAAACCTACGCTCACTTTTAAAACGCCATTAACAGTTTTAGACCAGAATTCGTCGAAAGATCGGAAAGGAAATAGTCGGAAGTGGTTGGAACATTGTCGAGATGACCTTAGCGATTACATTGTAGAGTATTCGGCGTCGAATGGTCGCCATCGGAAATACCTTTTGCAACTATTCGGATAAATTACAAAGTCAAATTCAAATGCTAAAAAAGACAGTTATGTGATCGAGGTGAAGATAGGACGCATGAAAATGAAGTGTCTATTCAAAATAATTATATTAAAAGAATACTGGTATTTTTCGCACAGTTTGTATAAATTTTGCCTGAGAAACTATATAACATTTTAGTACCTAAATAAAATCGTTACTATTGCTCTTTATTTATTTATTTTTTTCTATCCTTTCGTTAACGTCATATTAAGATGATTTTAAATGCTAATTACCCAATTTTATAAGAAGTTATGCTAAAAATTGTACGTGACCTCTTTTCAACCTAGAACAAAACTACACACGACTATGCATGCAAATGCATCCTATTCCTAACACAAAACGGAAGAAGCGCTAAAAAGTCGAATACGCCTACAATTTACTTTCACGTTAACAGTTAATAAAATAAGAATTTGAACTTGTTAAAATAAAAGAACGGGCTAAGATTGAGTCGTTGCAATGAAAATAAGAAAGATTTTCATAGTGGGGAGGACAGAGGAGTTTGTTTTCAAAGTTCTAAGACTTCCAAGTTCCAAGTCGCAGCTAAGATAAATTGCAGTGCGCCCACCTGCACAACGCTGTAATAAATATACTGCCCATCGCATTATAATAAATGATCACTGGTTTTTATTTTTTATATAGCCAAGGGTGAATATTAATTTCTTTTCGAGACTTTGCAAAATGTATATACTCCTGAATATAAGATATTTGCTATGTCATAGAGCTAAGGCGCTGCTGAAGCATGAAGCAGCAGTATTTGCAAGCCTCCTCTTTTTTGCTAGTTGTTGCCATAAAAAATTCCTTGGAGCGTGCCTATGATTGTACCTATGTAATGTATGAGTATTTGCTAGAATCTACTACTTATCTAGATAAACAATAATCATTGTATCCAGCAAATATCTAAGTAACCCCGAATAATTTACGCCATTTTCCTTATCTTCTCTTATATATAAAAATGGATTTTCAAATGTGTTAGTCGCGCTAAAGCTCGAAAACGGCTGAACGGATTGGGCTGATTTTAGTCTAGAAGTCCAGGGAAGGTTTTAAAGTAACACGAAGTTCACCGGGACAGCTAGTTGAAAATATTTTACATAATAAAGGTGTGTAAAGTAGCTTATCGTATCAGTTTTGGCGTCACAATTAATACAATTAACTTTTGCAGAACTCTGGTCTCTGGCAAGGTAAGCTGGTAAAGCGGGGAAGGATACCCAAGAACGACCTGGGCGACCCCTGGCACTGGAAAGACCTGGACATAGGCAAAGACATCTGTATCTACGGCAAAGTCTTCCACACCGTCTCCTGCGACTTGTATACTAGGGTGAGTGACTTGATTATGAGGTAATATTGTTTTTTTTTTGTCCTGAAGGCAGGTCATATAGTAGCCCTGATGTCACTGCGACCCTTGAGGATCTATTTTATAGAGTACCGTCCTATTATATAGGTATAATAATATTATGGTACACGTTTTTGTAGATGTGTTTTAACCACAATGTGGATGCGTCGTAATAATTTTCATTTGACGTCATCAAATGAGGTCTACAGATTTTTAACCGAGTTCTTGTCATTTAAAATCATAGAAGTCAAACTACAAAATGATATTCTCATAAAATGTGAACCAACGTCTAACCGCTAACGCCTTTTCATTGGTGAAAACTCAAAGAGACATATGTTTTGTGTTTGAACATGAAAGAGAGAATATTATTCTAGTCTCTACTCTCTACTGTTTGATAGGATCCTGACAGTATTACACCTAAACAATAGTTGAATTTGAATACCAGAATAAGGACACAGGTAGCTATAACAGTCATGCAGCCTCATGCAGGTAATTAAATTAATATTAGCATACCTTACCCTCCATGAATGCTATAAAAATTACTCAGCTACCATAACATAATATTACTTATAATTTATATGCTTAATTATTACGATAATTAGCATGAAGTTATAATTTGTCATGTAAATAATATACCTGTATATCTTGAAATCTTATGAATATCATGCTGTTTAACACAGTGTTATTATTTATGTCATCTCGTTATTCTCGTATGGAGGTATCGAAGTCAAACGCTATTCAAAATATATTAGATCGTCTCTATAGCGTTTGACTAACAAAAGGCAAACAAAGAAGTCGATTGTTTTCCTGAAGTTTATAAATATCTACTATCTAGTTATCTCCTATATTAACATGACCGGGCAGAGTATTTTTGGTCTAGACACATAAAGGGACGTCATATCTCGTGTAAAAGACTTTATCTTTCATCCTAGACGGTGGCGTTCTGTATGCTGCACTTGTTTTAAACTCCAATCTGCAAGATTTTGTCGGTAGACGACAGTTCTTAATACACTTAGGATAATATACGTGGGATGCTTATCTCACAAGGCATGTACCGTTTTCACGTGCGAATAAGCTTCTGTCTGTATTTATTTTAGATTTCAATAAGTATGATATTTTAGTGTTTATCATACTCACAAACTCAGTTACCTATCATCTTAATCATAAACTTAATTCTTTTCCTAGATTTTCATCGATTTTACTATATCACATATTATATAACATTATGCCTTTAATTTGATAAAAACAAAATGAAAGAAACAAACATTTTGTTTGCCTGTATTTAACCTTGACATCCTCGTTCGACTCGCTAATCACATTCCTTTTCGTTTTCGAAGCAGGAATCACATTGAGAGTGAAAGAGACAGATTTATCAATACTAGATACGAATAAAGCATGGCCGCCTGCCGACAACGATTCATGAGTTGGTTTTGTTTACAAATATAGCACCGATTTGTGTTAACGCGATTATGAATCGATTCTTCTAGGTAATAAAGTTTAATTTAAACGAGCACAATGCCTCGATTAAAGCGCTTACTATAACCTCAAAATTTTAAAACCAATGAAATATACCGTTACATACACAAGTGATGTTACAAACGAGTTAGTATTTTGTTAAAAAAGTAAACTACTTACCTTAATTTGCTGATATTCGACGTAAATCGGTTGAAAAAGCGATGAAGCTATCCTTCGAAGTTAGAACACACGTCACAAAACAGACTCATACATTAAACATGTCCGCTATAATAAAAAAAATATTTCTGCCCGCACCGTTTACGTCATTTCACGTGTCCATCGCAGTTTTAGTTGACGACCGGGCTCGGATATTTGCTATCATTTCATGTGGTTACTAGAATATGTTATTCTATTACCGTCCGTAATATAATGCCTCAACTCTCAAGCATATTTCCTTCATATGAGGACCCACTACTTACCTAAAATTTTATTTTAGTGTCTTTCTAACTCTTGAGATCACTTAACATGAAATATCTCATCTGCACGCCCCTATACTTGGTTTATGATTTGTTAATCATTAATTGATGACTTGACAAGAAATTAGATCGGTACTTAAAAATATCATAATCAAAGAGAATATAATAACTACGTTTTAGATCATAATAATTATCCGTAGGTCTGAAATGTCTCGTATTATTGAACATCTACTATTCAATTTCAACAGTGCCAGATTTTCCTGACTGAGGTCTGTAGCTCTACCATCGAAAAAGTATACGATTTTACCGTACTCGATAGCGAGCAATCGTGCGTCGAATAGTTTTCAATAAAAACCGTACCATGAGTCATACAGACTCGCTAGCGACAACTCGATTGTTTATGTAGTTCTCGTGTGTTTAAAATAGTATTAAATCATAATGTAGCTAACTTCACAACTGAATTTGCTCTCTCTTTCTAGCTCGAGTATAAGGCAGAGACGGCATATGGCCTTAAAACCCCACCAATTTGAAAGAGCGACTTGTTATTTGTAAATGTAAGAAACAAATATGTTCGTAAACTTGTACGCATTATAGCAGGCATAGTGAATGTAAATAAAGACGTATAACTTGATGAATAACAACACTCGTTGCTTTTTAGGAAAAATTATGACCTTGATGAAGACATAAGACCTAAAAATTGTATTATTTTTTATTAAGAATTGTGTCTACAAAATATATAAGTTCATAAATAATATCCATACTAATATAATAAATGCGAAAGTGTGTCTGTCTGTATCTTTGTTACCTTTTTATGCCTAAACCGCTGAATTGATTTTGCTGAAATTTGGTTTGGACATACGTCGCTGGAAAGGTACGTACGGTTCCCGCGCAATAAACGAAGTAGAAATAGTATATGACCTAAGTACTAACTTACCTTCGTTTGAAGGGAAACTCTTTGTGAAGATTTCAAATCCATGTGAGCTCTTAGGACACCACACAAATGCTCGAAAACCACTTTATTTACCCTATATTCTTTAATACAATTAGTATCACTTTTAAAATCTTCAAGTGGATGACCGAAGTCCGAAACACTTTCGTACACGTCATACACTAGCTTGAAAACTTCCTTGTTCACGTCGTTCGTCTCCTTATGCAGCCAACGCTAACAATAATAAATATTCCTAATTCCACACTAAATATGCTTTACCGGATATATTAATGCACCGTATTAAACGCAAATTAATAAATATTGCTTTGCGTGAAACTCTTTCACCCTACAATTGGCTAGTGAGTTACTTTACTACTGTAGTAACGGTATTTTACGATACCACCTGTCAAATTGTTTACTCATGGTGCCGATTGTGTATCATAAACAGCTAAAAACTATAGTCGCTAGCGAGTTTTTATTCGATACGTATTTATCGTAAACTCATGGTAGCGATTTTAGTTAGTTCCACAAGTGACCGCTAGAGGCGCTGTACAATTTTCCATACTAAAAATTTACGTTAGTCGATATCGAGTATCGATAAATATTATAGCTTTAAACTCATGGTAGAGCTACTGACCTACAAATTACAATACTACTGATTGGTGATAATGCTGATTACTGATTTAAAAGTGAATAGAATAAGATAAATAGTTGAAAGACATAATTTTTATCATTAGCAAAGGCTTATTATGTCTTTTAATTATAATAAGTCTGATTCTATTCTATCTAAGTAAGAATAATATAATAAATAATAATTACTGTCTTGTACGACAGAATATATAATTAGTAGTACCAACTTATACTAAATATTGTGTCAATTGTATTGGATTATCTCCTATGCATCGGCCAATAAAAATCCAAAAAGTTTTCAGGTTCTAAAATAATCACTTTACACGGATCCATCGGTAGCAGTTGATAAATGAATCGGATAGGAATTACTGAGTAGCGAGACCGTGACGACTCATCCATCACGCTGAGCAGGTGTCCTCAACTGACGGATTGGTGCCCATCGATATTTGGATGTTTGTAATTTCATACCGATCCATCAATAACCGCACGACATCGGCAGAACTGATTTGAGGTTAATGAGTGACCTCTAACGCTTAAACCTAAGCCGCTTAGGGGTTAATCTTCATGATACTGCTTTATGATATTCTAAGAAATAATTAACGTACTTCTTAAATAAGGTGTTGACCTTTGTAATAATAGAATTACTAAGCTACTGGCTTTTCAGCGGCTCTACCCTAGAAAAACCTGCTTAGAATATGTCCAGTGCTGTAAAATTGTCAAGATAAATAGTAGCATATTATGCTAAAGGAGCCTAAAGTACTGCCACGTCTTTCATTGAAATCCGTTCAGTAGTTTTTGCGTGAAGATGTAACAAATATTAACTCTGCCTTTTTTAAATAATAACTTTCATTTCAAGGAGTTTTGGGCTATAGGCAATGATATTATAAAGTAGAATATCATTGGGTATATACCCCTGGAAAATTAAACATTCGACCTCGGAATAATTCGCATAGAGCTGAAAATTGGTAGGGACGTTAAATACACCATTACAGATAAAACCTCAAAAGTCCCCGGCGATTCTCCTTGTGCAAAAAATTTTATTCAATGTCAAAGGTATGAATATGAGGTTTTTCCTGTTTTTTTTCCAAACTGTACATTTTATCGCAAAAATAGGTAGGACAAGAGGGTAGATCATAGAATTTTCTATAAAAAATATTCAGACACTTTTTTCATATGACTTACCATTCCTTATAAATGGCGGACTTAAAGTTTGGGAAAATCATATCTATGATTAAATAGGGATGATGACAAGGTCAAAGATAAGCGAATTTTGTTAATAAAATAAAGAAAGCACGGTAAAAAATAAGCGTTACCAAAATTTCAGCTCGATAGCATTTGTAGTTTTTTTTTGTTAGGCGCCTTCAAAGTTGGATAATCAAGTCGAATTTTTTTTCAATTAAATTTCTTAATATTTGTATACCATTCGATAACTTATGCAATAAAAAGCAACTTTTGGTATGAAACCACTTTCATAAACGCAATATTTAATATACCTATCGAACAAACTTCTCTCCCGATCCGTACAAACTACGAAAGACTGACGTCAGTCTTTCGTAGCACTTTGTATGGAGCGTTTCGGGCAGGTCTATTTTATGAGATGTTTGAATTGTTCATATCTTGGTGAATTTTTAAGCTATGAGAGTCATTCTTTCAGCGATGTTTCTATTTTTTTAAGGCTCTTTCAATTACCAATAAGAAAAAAAATTAGTCATCAAGCCTATTATAAAGCTAAAGAATTTGTGGAACTACAGCTTTGAATTGAAGAATTCGTTTTTTGTTAGATAGTCTTATTTATCGAGGAAGACTTGAGCTATATAACATCACGTTGCCACCAATAGGAGCAAAGAAACAAAGGAAAATGGGGAAAAACGGGGAAAATTATTTGAAGGAGCTTATCTCTCAAACGGCTGAAGCAATTTTTATGTTATTTGGCACAGATATAGAAAAGGCCACGTGGAGAAACATAGGCTATTTTGTTTTTCAGGAAAATTTACGGTTTTCGTGAAATTTATAATTAACGCGGGTGGAGCCACGCTTAACATCTAGTACCACATACTAGGGTTGTTTGAAAAAATTCAAATGTTCTCGGCCTGACATACTTCTGAGTGACTTGCAAGCGTACTGTTGCTCTTCGCGATTTGAAAAGTTTAGATTTGGTAAGTCACGCAGAAGTATTTTTGGCTGAGAACAGCCCTCGTGTGCTGTAGTACAAGAAGTTCCGCTCCGCCCTGTTAATTATGTATTTCACGGAAACCGTAAATTTTCCCGAGAAACAAAATAGCCTATGTCCTTCCTCGTGTTCTACTTTATATAACATAAAAAATGCTTCAGCCGTTTGTGAGATAAGCTCTTTCAAATAATTTTCCCCGTTTTTCCCCATTTTCCTCTATTTCTTTGCTCCTATTGGTGCCAACGTGATATTATATAGCTCAAGTCTTCCTCGATAAATAAGACTATCCAACAAAAAACGAATTTTTTAATTCAAAGCAGTTAGCTCCACAAATTCTTTAGCTTTATAATATTATAAGTATAGATATGATTTTCCCAAACTTTAAGCCCGCCATTTATAAGGAATGTTAAGTCGTATGAAAAAAGTATTTGAATATTTTTTGTAGAGAATTCTATGATCTACACTCTTGTCCTACCTATTTTTGTGATAAAATGTACAGTTTGGGTAAAAAACGGGGAAAACCTCATTTTCATATCTTTGACCTTGAATAAATTTTTTAGCACAAGGAGGATCGCCGGGGACTTCTGAGGTTTTATTTATAATGGTGTATTTAACATCTCTACCAATTTTCAGCTCTATGCGAATTATTCCGAGGTTACGATTTTTTTGCGTCTAATTAGACCGGGCTAATAGGGCAATACTCGCATTAGAAATTACAAATAAGTTACAGGGATTATAAATGACACAATAATATGTAAATCATGTAATTATTAAGGGTCCCTTGACGCTCAGTGGTCATGACTTATGAATAACAATTGTGTCTCCGGGGATTCAACTCGTGTAGCTGTTACAATAATATTATTCGCATATTTGCTTATTTGTAACTATGACTAGATATTTACCTTTTAGAATAATGCAATGACTTCAATGTGTTAATGTTACATACATAGGTACCTACTACCTACCATACTTCTAATGCTATATAATATAACGTATACTACAGTCCATAACGTTGCTTCATAGTTGCATGATGATTGATGCACCTATTTATTACTCGAGTCTGCTAGACTTTGGAGCTGTTCCATGAGAAAAATGTTCCATGAGACTAAAATTATTTCATTTCTAATAGTTGAGGTACTTAATTATTATAAACACTATCAGAACGATAGTAATTAATTGAGTAGGTGACAACTGATATTGATAACATTAAGCTGATAGTCAGCATTTTGCAGTTTATCAAATTTAAAATTATTAATTTAGTAATTCTTTTTGATTAAAATTAGACAGTTTTATCCCAATCTCTTGATATAAAACATGACTGGGGAATAAAAATACATAACGTAAATAAATAAATATAATTTATTTAACACCAACAAACAACCACTAGTAATAATGGCAATAATAAAAAGGTTCACTTATCCCAGCCTACAATAGATGCACATCAGTCTATCACATTTATAGAGCACTCGCGTAATGCATAATCACCGTGACGCCCATGTACCACATAATACCCATTGGGAACATGAAGGCCAGGGCCCTAGCCGGTTGCGGCAGGGGCTTCACCGCGTAAACTATCGTGTGTACGATACGGCTGGCTGTGAACACTCTGAACAGCGTCGTCGCCAGCCACGGCGAAGGGGAAGTGGTCACGTACAGCGCTCCAAGGATCCAGAAAGCGGGGATGTTCTCCAAATCGTTCAAATGCGCCCGGCGGACTCGCTCCACGTCTGGATCGTTTAGCTTCACTACGCCCTTGGCTGACTTTGCGTCCTCCTCGTTGGCAAACACCTTCTTCTTGTACCGCTGTTTGGCTGTCAGAAAGGCCATAGCCAGCACCTTCAAGGACAGCACGCCGGAGTACACCAGGTACGAGCGTACCGCCGGATCGGATAAAGATATGGAGGCCATTTTTATTGTGTTTTAACGAAGCGTGCGTCTGTGCGCTGAGGTCACCGGACTGTTACTACTTACTACTCGTTCCGCTTGTTTAATGTTATGTTTAGTCTTTAGTGCCGGCGTCGACTGCCGGCAAATATTTATCAAAACTCGTTTGCAAGTCATGTTGATACCACCTAGTTGCGTTGGTTTTCCTACTCATAGAAGAAATTCCAAAGTGACCATTATAATATAAATTATTGTTTTTCTTCTATGTATGATGATGAAATTCTAGAAAACTAGAATTTCATCATCATACGCCGATGTATTTTCTGGAAAACAAAGGTTTTCCTCTACAAATAGGTGAAATAATTAATCAATAAGGAAAACTGAAGTGATTGGAATTATATAACACTATTAGCAGCGAGTGTGCGGTCCTCGACCTCTCGTAATATGACACCGATTAACCGTATAAAGTTACTGGTGTGGATAACTGTTCTTACTGAACAACTAACATAATCCAACCATTGAGATATAAATACTACAGTGAATCCATTTATTTCAGTAAAGAACATGCGACTTATAATATAAACCGCTGTAACTTTATAAATTATAAGGTACTTACACTTTTAAGATAATTTACGAAGCAAAGACGCACTTTTTGGTATGAGCATGACTATTTTTAGTCTAGCCAAGGCCAGGTGTAAATTTTTTTTTGGTTGTATTTATCGTTTTATATCGAGTACTTATATTATTCTGTAATAATTAATATGATGTTATGGGTATGAAATCAGGTAGTAAAACGCTATTTATTGCAAACATCCGTATATTATGTTTAGTAAATCAAAACCTTCACCTTAGGTACAAAAAAAAAATCAATAGGTACTTTTACGTACTAAAAATACCATCACCAGACGTTGACGAAAAGTATTTTCATCAACTTTTCAAATAGCAGTGATGTAGAACAATGCGATTTTGACGGCCATATACAGCATGATGATGAATGGAATGGCATACGCGATCGCGCGAATAGGTTGAGGCATCGGGCAGATGGCGTACACGAAAGTGTGGACGAGTCTGCTGACCGTGAAGATGCGGAAGAGGAGAATGGCCCAGGTGTCCCAGGGCCCAGTAGTGATGTAGAGCGCCGCCAGCAGCCAAAACGCAGGGATATTCTCCAAGTCGTTCAGATGCGCTCGTCGAACTCTCTCCACCGTCGTGTCGTCGTACTTCACTTCTCCTCTAAACAACTTCGCGTCTTCTGGATTCTGGAACACGCCCTTTGTCATTCGGATCGTCGTCGTCAGTGTTGCCATCAGCAGTAATTTTGCCGTCAATATCGTGACGTGTATAATATAGGACTGTACTATAGGGTTTTGTAGTGTAATTTCGATCATGGTAGAAAGTTTTTGGAATATTTAATATTGAATATTATTAAATATTTAACTATACGCTGCAGGCCTTGAGTGTTGACTGTGGTCTGTGAGTGCAAAATAGAAAGTTTGAGTTCCCATACACTGAAACGTGTTTCTTCGCAGCTCTTTCACCAGCGATTATAAATTTGAATTTACATTATTGTTTTTTATGAAAATGATGATGAGAAAGGATGATGCAATTATTTTCTGTACCTGTAACAGTAAACCAGAGGTTATGAATATATAGCATGCTGCATGATCTAAGCAAATCGACAGACAGGCAATAATAATAAAATATTATAATAAAAGTTTTAGTAATTTAGGACTCCGATTGTAGGGAACCCTGATCTAAAGACATAACAGTCATATTATGATTTACGAGTGTACACTGTACAAAGAATTAAGCTGTAAACACTTTACAGCTTAATAAAAAAAAATCAACAATATAATATAACAGTAGCAAATAAATAAGTAAACAGTGTATTATTTTTTAAAAAATCTTTATTCAGTAAAATGCATTAAATAATTTGTAAGTATATCACAAATTACATTGCTGTCACATAATAAATGGTGACTTGCACGCCCATGTAACAGAGGATCAGTAGAGAGGTTCGAAACGCGATTCTTCTAGCTGGCTGCGGTAGAGGGTATATCGCGTATACCAACGTATGCATTATTCGGCTGAGCGTGAATATGCGGAACAGGAATGTGGCGACTAACTCGTATGGTCCAGTAGTAACGTACAGAGCGCCCAGCACCCAGAACGCCGGGATATTCTCCAAGTCATTGAGATGCGCCCGGCGTATCCTCTCTACGCTAGCGTCGTCGTACTTCACTTTGCCTCCAAAAGTCTTCACGTCTTCGGGATTTGCGAAAATGCCTTTCGCGAGCCGCGTCAATGAAGTCAGCGATGATAGAAATAGTAGTTTCAAAGCCAATATCGCAGAATACACGATATACGACTGTAGTACTGGATTCGATAATGTTAGCGTCATTTTGTTGAGGTCTTCGTTAATTTTGAATATTCGATGCGCTTGTTTCCGAGTCTATGCAAACAGTGGACGGGAATACGTGCTCGCGGTACCAAACCGGTTGTTGGAAACCGTGACTCATCACGCCTTAGTTGTGTGGCTACTGGAGTGTGCTAAAAATATTATGACTTATGACTTATGAGTTAGGAGTATCTTCAGAGTTTTTGTCGAGCTTGTCGTTGACTTTATTGTTGGCACACTAGATGGCGCTCTTATTATGTTATTCTTATAATAACTGTAACACTTTAGTAAACAAGTTATCAAAATATCTACGGACCTTCTGAGCCTTGTAGTCGCACGTACTTGGTAATGCTATGTTGGAGTTTCTATAAAAGAATAATTCTTTCTTTACAAGTTTTTACAGTGTTGTTATTTTCAGCATAGTTACATACTTAATAATTATAATCTGCATACAATGTGTTTATATTTAATACTCATGTATTAAATATAGTCATGATATCGACTCAATAACCCCTGTAACCTAATATTATAACCTTTTGGGTCAAGTGAAGTTATTATATTTGACCTTCAATATGAAACGTTACTGGAGTAGTAATAGCTCTGGACTCAGGAGGATAGGTAAATAGAGGTAATTAATTACAATATTAAGTATACTCAAAGTAATTATTAAATTTAATGACAAAGATTAAATAAATTAGTTGGTAACAGAAATTGGGTGAAATAGAAACAAAACAAATTAGTCTCAAAAAGGTTTATTCAAATACCTTACATTCATCCTTATAATATGTAATTATTGTATTTATTCTACTTGTACTTGTAATAATTATTCTAAGCATTCATCATTCATCGTCATCACGTCATTAGTGTTTATATCGCTGTTATATAATATAGTATGACCTGTGACCCCATGTAGAATAGAGTCAGCATGGGGATTCCGAATGCGAGTCCCCTGGCCGGTTGCGGCAGGGGAATGATCGCGTACACCACCGTATGTACTATTCTGCCCAGGGTGAATATGCGGAAGAGGAGAGTGGCCCATGCGGCCGCCGGGCCAGTAGTCACGTACAGCGCCGCCAGCACCCAGAACGCGGGGATATTCTCCAAGTCGTTGAGATGCGCGCGGCGTATCCTCTCTATTCTAGAGTCGTCGTACTTCACTTTGCCACCTAAAGCCTTTGCGTCCTCGGGGTTCGCGTAAATACCTTTCGTCATTCGAGTAGCTGCCGTCAGTGCCGACATGAATAGTAATTTCAGCGCCAACACCGCCGAATACACGATGTAGGATTGAACCACCGGGCTCGTTAGTGTAAGCTGCATTTTGTATTTTGTAAGGTTATCTTTACACACGAGCGACACGCTCCCCGCCAGTTATCAGACTAATGATAATGTTTACACTGTAGCCGCTTGACGGAGTTGACGATACATAGTGACGCGGCATTTAATTAAAATTGAAAATTTAATTTAAGTGTACAAATAACTCATACATCTTATTAAGACATACTCTACTTCATACACACACACACACACACACACACAATTACACACGCACTTTCATACACACCTATGCACTTTATTATGGTTAATAAACAATATATAATATAATAATTATTTAACCTAAGAATTTTATTTTTTGTTGCTGTATTAAGATTTTATTAAGTATTATTATTATTTTTACTAATTCCCAGAATATTTTTGTTAATTTAAATTTAAATTTAATTTTCTGTTATTTTTTGCTGTAATTCGTTAAGAATTCCCCCATAGCACAGGCTGCGCCTAGTTTGGGGGACTGCCACTTTTTAAAACATTTTGTTAAAATTAAGTTATGACAATAAAGATTTGTATTTGTATTTAATTTGGTTATTACTACTTGATAATCGCATGGAAATAATCAGTTTATATAATTTCGTAAAATAGTATCCTTATTGCCTTATGACTGATCTTAGGATGAACTTGAGAAATATAAGAAGCTTTACTAATTCCTGTTGATCCCGAGATTCCCAAGGGGTGCAAGTGCACCACCTGGCACCCCCCTGCCGGCGCCCATGTCTGCCGATGATAATAAACTAGCTATTTGACCGAGCTTTGCTCGGTATTCGATAAAACACGAATAAAATGACATTTTCTAAAAATGATTCCTAGCTAGATCGATTTATCGCCCCCAAACCCCCTATATAAGTGAATTTCATGAAAATTGTTGGAGCCGATTCCGAGATTCCAATTATGTATATACAAGAATTCCCCATTTAAAGATATAAGATAACTATTAAGTAAAAGTATACAAAAACGACTAGGATATTTCTTGCACAAAAATTGTAAAATGTAACAAAATGTTTACAAAATATGATGAAAACGTAAAAATGAAATGTAATAAAAGGTCAATTAGGTACACCTTTCATTACATTCTACAAAACGATATCACTTAATAAATTAAAATTAATATCAGTAACTTTAAGAATGTTTACAGGAATGGCTGGAATCTCAAGGAATTGAATTGTCCAAAGAGGAGGAACTACCAGAGGACGCGTACACGCAGAAGGAGAGATGGAAGATGGTGAAACCCCCACAGAAGGCCAGAACCCACGACGACCCCGTACGCCGGTTCCTAGAATACGATGGAAAAGTTCTCACGTAAGATTCCATCAAATTATAATAATAACTAGCTGTCCCGGCAAACGTTTCTTTGCCATATTATATAAAGTATATTGCCCGTATTATTTTATTGAATTAGTGACTAAATAAGTATGTCACCATGGCAACGTCCATCGCTATCCCGTGACCCGCGTCGCATAAACAATGGTCGCTCTTTATAGACAAATAATTTGCAATAAAATAAAATTGCGACTACAACTAAAGATCTAAGCTATCCTATCTCTCAAGTTGGAAAAAAGCACACATTTAAAAAAAAACAAACATTAAAATCGGTTAAGTAGTTTAGGAATCCATCGCGGACAAACATCGTGACAGGAGATTTATATAATATACTAGCTGTCCCGGCAAACGTTGCTTTGCCATAATATATTATGTATTTGCCATATTATTTTATTGAAGTGACTAAATATGTATGTTACCATGGCAACGTCGATCGCTATCCCGTCGCACAAACAATGGTCGCCGTCAGTCTCAGGTTGTAATAATTTACTATTATTTATTCAACAAATGTACCTATCAATATAATATGAACTACCCAGTAGCCGTTACTTACTCAATCCAGTCGAAAACTATCGACATCTGTTGGAATCTTTTGGAGTTAACAGATAATTGTGACTGTCAATTAATTATAGACAAATAATTTGCAATAAAATAAAATTGCGACTATAATTAAGGATCTAAGCTATCCTATCTCTCAAGTTGGAAAAAAGCACACATTTTAAAATAAAAAACATTAAAATCGGTTAAGTGGTTTAGGAATCCATCGCGGACAAACATCGTGACAGGAGATTTATATATATTAGATTAGATAGACTAGCTGACCCGGCAAACGTCATATAAATTATTTCTAGTATCAATATAATATAAAGTTGATAAAACCTATTCTCAGGCCTGTGGGTATTGTCATATTTTCATTAAAATCGATCGTTTTGGAGGAGTTCGCGCACAAATATTAGATGTTCTCTTGATCTTTAGAATAAAACTAATAGCAATTACTCAGGCTGGCGCTATTGTGTGTATACAAAGTGCAATATTATAATACTTTAAGATGGGTACAATGTAGTATCAGAGAAGTTGATTCCTATGCAGATGGGGGACCTACATCGTTTGGTCGAGTAAACGTCAAACCCTGCCGACAGAATATCACAATAAACATTGAATTGACATGATCCGACCAAACGTCGTTGGTCTCTCAAATGCATAATAGGAATCAATTTCCTCGATGGTACATATTGTTCCTTAATCCTTGCAGAAGGTTTACTGTGAAACATTTACTTTAGATGAATTTTCTAAATTATAATATAACTTAGGAGAAAAGTAAACATACAATTTTAATGTATCCTCTGTCCAAGTCTACTTTGTTTTGTGTTTGTTAAGACGTAGGAGTTTTGTATTTTAATATTTTCTCTGTGCTCGAGTTATTTTCATTTTCTGAGTGAATTGGCCATCGTCCAGTTATTTAATACATTCTCCTTTCCCTATGTAAAGGATTGTTGAATTTCACAACGCGCCCCGGGCAAACATTTCCCCTAATGAAACAAAAACACTAGCCCCTTCGTATTAGTTTTACATTTTAAAATCTCATTCATTACTCAAGACGGTGTATTTGCTGAACATTTTTATTAAAATTTTATTTGTCAATTTTGAAATGGATTATTTGATTTGGTACCACTGTTTTGTATTTTTATAAATAAAAACAAATTTTCAATTTTGTTAGTCTCGCTAAAATCGAGAATGTCTGAACCGTTTTGGCTAATTTTTGTTTTGAAATACGTGGAAGTCCGGGGAAGGTTTGTATTAAGTACCTAGTTGTTAAATGATACAAAATTCACCAGGTCATCTATTTTTTAATATTATTTGTCTCAAAATTTATTTCCCACGCCTAAGTGTAATAATAATATAATTTAATAAAGTTACACTATTTCTTGTGTGTCCCTGAACTCTTCAATAAGTAAACTCTATGGTCTATATAGGGTAGACTGGGTACGTTTGTGCCGAGGTACGGTTGTGACAGTCGTCATAACAGCGAAACTATACGGAATATGGGGATGGGTGCTTAGAGAGAAAGACGCGTCTTGCAAGTCTGAATGCTTCTCCTAGCATTGCTTTTGCCAGCACTTGACGATAACGTTATCAGGGGCCTACATTGCTTTTTAACAGTCAAAAGTAAGTTTTCTCGCTTGGTTTATTTTTATGTTTACTATTTTTTGTATACAAATACTATGTCGCTTATTTTCTTGTGATAAGTTGATCATTAGTAGTTAACTGCGAGTGATTATTTGTTACGTAAATCGTTTAGCCGATTCGTGGCGATTGTTTAATAATCGAAATTCTGTGTTGGGTACGGTTGTGACAAATCTTATGGGTACGGTTGTGACATACAGTTATCCTATCTTTTTAGGGTTCCGTACCCAAAGGGTAAAAACGGGACCCTATTACAGAGACTTCAATGTCTGTCCGTCTGTCAGTCTGTCTGTCTGTCCGTCTGTCTCCAGGCTGTAACTCAAGAACGATAATAGCTAGAGAGTTGAAATTTTTACAGATTATGTATTTCTGTTGCCGCTATAACAACAAATACTAAAAATAAAATAAATTAAATATTTAAGGGTATCCCATACAACAAACGTGATTTTTCAAACATGTTTTAAAAACGCTTACAGAAAGCCAAACGAGCGCAGAATATTATCAGTCAATACGAAAATACTCACGAAAAGGTCAAATGTAGGACTTATTTACAGAGAACGGCGAAATTCATCAAATTAATCGGATGTCGTTGTTTTGGTCGATAAATATGTTTCAAAATAGAATATGTTTTGATACGCTAGATGAATTTGTTTAGAATAATGTTTATGGTGTTTTATGGTACAATTTTATTGAAATAAAAATTAGTTCAACAATTTTTTGTAAGTAGATGTCACTACTGACCCCAACCACTGTCACAACTGACCTTGGGTTGTGGTCGGTTGTGACAATTTCCCTCTTTCTCTATTCCATGACTAATACATCATTTTTTGGCATGATATAATGGTATTTTTATGTAGCCAAATAAATAAACTATGGTTTGTGACAAAATTTTCCCAGCTAGCTGTAAAACTAACAAAATTATTGGCCTCCAAACCAAAATTGTCACATCCGTACCCAGTCTACCCTACCAGAATCTGATGGCAAATTTGGATTTTTTTTTTAAATCGGGCTTTGGCCCACCACACATTCCCACCACTGTATCTCCTGTGTCGCCAGGATCGACAGCGGCATCCAACCACGAAAACCCTTTGATATGATCTCAGGGAGCCCGAGGGACATGCTAATACTGTCTTGGGACCCGCAACGAAATTAATCAGAAGAAAATAGGAGGAGTAGGAAGATTCCAATTTCCCTCCCCATAAAAGCGGGAGACAGCACAAAGTTGCAATGACCGAAAGTCAAAGAACTTAAGGGGGAGCACCACGGAAATAAGGTTAATAATTGTGACTCCTAAGCTAAAGCTAAGTTAATATTGGAGTTTATTGTGTTTGACTGTTGCCAATAATAATTGTGGCAAAAACGCTTGAAGGCACGGAAGTTCCTAGCGCTGTCCACGAGATCACCGTAGTATGCTACTCCAGATGTACAGAATAGGTTGTTTAGCATAGTAGTTCTTTCGTCCTGCCAGAGACTGCACTCCCAGAGAACATGATGCGCGGTTTGTTCAAACATGTTGCCTTCGGTCGAGCACTCGCACATGGGTGATGCTACTAGTTTAAATCCGTAAAGTTTGGCCTTAAAATTTCCATGACCGGTCAGGAATTGAGAAACGCAGTGATCAATATCCATCCAATGTTTGGATAGCCGTTCACGAATATTAGGGAAAAAATTATAAAGGTGTCGCCCTTTGGTGGAACAGTCCCATCGTGACTGCCATTCGGAGATTAGGCTTTGCACAGAGTTTTCTAAAGGTTCAAACAGTCTTGCTATTTTAATTTTATCGCGAGCGCTTAAAAAGAACGGGTTGTCAATGTTTTTTTTTATGATAGTACATTGTCGCACGACGCTGAATCTCAAGGTCAACGGGTAAAACTCCGGCTAACACAGGTAAGGCTTCGGTGCTTGTGGTCCTGTAAGCTTTGCATAAGAATATAAGAGCAAGACGTTGGCAAATTTGGATGCCACAATTTCAAAAAACATCCCTGATCATTGGATACATCTAATATATATAAATCTCCTGTCACGATGTTTGTCCGCGATGGATTCCTAAACTACTTAACCGATTTTAATATTATTTTTTTTTAAATGTGTGCTTTTATCCAACTTGAGAGATAGGATAGCTTAGATCTTTAATTATAGTCGCAATTTTATTTTATTGCAAATTATTTGTCTATAAAGAGCGGCCATTGTTTATGCGACGCGGGTCACGGGATAGCGATGGACGTTGCCATGGTGACATACTTATTTATGGCCGTTCCCAATATTTGATCTATCTCTGGTTTTGCCCTACTAGAGATAGGAATAGCTCTCATTAGACATTAGCTAGAGACATATTATTATATTTTATGTCAATTCAATGTTAGCTGCGATCGGTCGTATGTCAAACCAGAGATAGATTGAATATTGGGAACGGCCGTTAGTCACTAATTCAATAAAATAATACGGGCGATATACTTTATATAATATGGCAAAGAAACGTTTGCCGGGACAGCTAGTTTTTATATATGTATTTTGAATGTTTTACACACAGAATCAGCCGTTATAAGGAAAAGGATCAAAATTTTTTATTCCTATTACCCCGGTATTGCTAGAGTCAATTTCTTTTCTCACTTTTTGCCATCAGATCCTGGTAGACCTATTATAGGTTCCTACTATATCTAATATATCTTCCTCACTCAATCGTATAAGATGCCATATCACTCTAATGTTAGCTTACATTAGTAATTCCGGTATCAACTCACAATACGAGAATCCTCTTGTGGCGTGTTAGCAAATCTTGAATCTGCTTAATTAACTTACTGACTGCCGTAACTATTAATCTTTACTACAAATAGCAATATGTAGTTTCAAAATTACGTTTTATATCTAAGAAGATATTGAAATAATATATTATAATACTATGACGCCAGCGAGTCTCTTTTGCGTCAAAATTCGTTAATTGCGCGGGAAACGCAAATTGAAAAATCGGCCAAGTGCGAGTTGGACTCGCGCACGAAGGGCTCCGTACCGTTATAGAGCAAAAATAGGCCAAAAATTGTGTTTTTGTATGGGAGCCCCCCTTACAGTTTTATTTTATTTTAATATTATTAATAATTATTAAAGTAGATATACAATAAAGGCCTTCGTGAAAATATTATGTGCCTACATGTTGCCATTACTGATATAGAGCAAAAAAAGCCGAAAAATCAAGTTTGTTGTATGGGAGCCACCCTTAAATATTACTTTTATTTTGTTTTTAGTATTTGTTGTTATAGCGGCAACCGAAATACATAATCTGTGAAAATTTCAGAAGTCTAGCTATAGCGGTTCTTGAGTTACAGCCTGGAGACAGACAGACGGACGGACGGACGGACAAACATCGAAGTCTTAGTAATAGGGTCCCGTTTTTACCCTTTGGGTGCGGAACCCTAATAAAAAGTACCCTATGTCCATTCTCGGGACTCGAAGTATCTCCATACGAAATTTCAGCAAAATCAGTTCAACGGGTAAGGACGCATTTTCAAGTCGTTAACTCGTACGGTATACAGCTTGCGGGGAGTGGGCGTTTTCACACTGCGACGGTAACGACACGACACGATACCACAGAATTGATAAGGACCACCGCACATATTATACAATATTTTCAAGTTGTGCATTCAATACTAAGTGACTGATTAGAATTAGGAAAACATCATTGATCATACCTTGCCTTTTAAACTTCGATATTATCCAGATAAATTTTAATGAAAAAATCCAGATAAAAAGGTGATAATAATCCATATTTCCATACTATTTTTTTTTATTATTATGTGATTCGGGGCCGTCACGACGAAGTTCTCCAATTAAATTGTGACACTACGCAATTTACTTTGTACGATAGTCGGCCAACTTGAAATTGTGTACTATGTGCGGTGGCCCTCTATTCTGTGGTATCGTGTCGTGTCGTTATCGTGCAGTGTGCAAATGCCCAGTGCATGGCATGCATGACAACTAATTGACAACTAATGGCGAATTGTCATTGGTCGTGGCGCATGCGTTTCAGAAATCTCCCGCACCCCGCATGCGGGCCCTATCGACCAGTGAAAATGAGCCAAAGATGATAATAATAATAATAATAATAATATCTTTGGACGCTTCACACCACGTCAGTCTGGCCCCGTGGTTAGTACCTGAAGGACTTGTGTTACGGGTACCAGACAACGGAAATATATTTAATTCATGAAGCCCCAAGCGGCCACATCCGGCCGCGATAACAATGAAAAAGCTATTGTGTCTCGTTTTGCCACGACTGATGGGTTAATACTTTTATAGTATACACAATATATTTAAGATTTTTTTTATTATATGATACACATATTTAATATACATCCATGACCCAGGAACTCTTATAAACTTTTTGTTGTTCCGTCGGCGGGACTCGAACCCGCGACCTCCGGCTTGAGCTACCAACGCGCTCACCACTGCGCCACGGAGGTCGTCGAAAGAGGTAACAGACAGACAGGCAGTCAGACGTACACTTTCGCATTTTTATTATTAAGTATAGATTAGGCATAGGTAAAGTGTCAATTTCAGATTGCAAGCTTAAAAATCCCGTGGATTTCCAATTTGTAAATGAACTATTATACTGAAAGTCTTTTCATCCAAAATAAATATTTGTCGTTATAAACATACACAGAAGTTATTGGTATGCCTTTACTAAACTAATAGCACTGTAGTATATTGATAAATAAAGATGGCCGCACTACCTATGAGTGGTTGCTTGGAGAATATGGCCGCCAGACTGTCAGAGCTGTCGTCCACTTCTTACCGAACGTTCAGTGATACAGTATTCTGTGTTTAATTTACTCCTTCAACGATAATGTACCAATGGTACATATTGGCGACCCGGCCAGACTCAGAACCAACCAAAGGTAATGTGAAAATAATTTTCACACTTTAAATTTTAGAGGTAAATCGACAAAACCAGCCAAAGCTTAGTGATTTCGAAACAAAAAGAAACAAAATTTGGAAAAGGATGAATTAAAAATGTCATTTGTATTTAAATACCTAATATCATCGGCTAATTTTGTTTTCCGTTACAGTTAAATTTAAATTTCCGAGAATAATAACAAAATCAAAATTTACCTCATAATAATTAAAAAATTAGGTAATATAAGTATGGCTAAAAGTTTGGTACAAAACTTGAAATAACATTTAACGAGCACTATTGAAACGGAAGTGCCTTAATACCTGGTTTGCTTAGTACGGGTGCACTGATAAACGCAGCTATAAACTAGTTGTTCCGGCAAACGTTCTATTGCCATATAAAGTAATTGAAGTTGTAATGTAACGTAGTTCTTTATTTGTAAATAATATTATTTTATTGAAGTGACAAAATAATTATATGGCGCCATTCCGGCGTGGCGCCAGTTGCAAAATGCACAAACAGTCGCCGTCAGTCTCGAGTTAAAAAATTCATAATTTATTATTTACTATTACTTATTCAACAAACTCAATATAAAATGTAGACAGTAGCCGATTCTCAGACCTACTGAATAGTGAATATTATGCTGGTTTCGTTGATTGGTACCTACCTACAATAAGCTTGTTTGTTGCTACGCAATTATACATGATATAAGTACAGAAATAAACCACAAACTAAGATTCCTAAGATTCCTATTGTTCATAGGAAACACATACTATTTTTCTGTGTATCAGGAAAATATAGTTATGATTATGGAAAAAGAAATGACAAAACCTGAATATTAATGTAGTAATTACAAAGTGGGTACTTACCTGATAACTAACTGGTGTTGATGAGCATAATTTTCTCATCACACGACACTCATTGTCTGAGTCTATATTAAATTAGCACTTTCACAAGCGCCAAATTCACAGGGATTTAAATAATATACGGTCTTATAAATATAAATTGGTTCGCAAACGTAACACCATAACCAAGGTTGATGGTAGGTGGACGCGGCGACATCCTTTAAATTCTAACGTAGGCGCTACCGCGTGTATACGCTCAGTGTTGCAATTGTCGCACCCTTAAGTTTATTAAAATTAATGAATTTTAATTATTAAAATATTATTGCATAATCCTAAGGAATTTAATCTGCTCAAGTTAGTAAAGGGGCATATAAACTTTGTAATGAAATTATCTTGTCATATTATTGTTGTAAAATTAATAATTTTACTCTTCTTTACCAAATGTCTTGCCATAACAGGAGAACTCATAGTTCGTATGTATTATTGCGTGGTAACAAAGTAAAAATAAAATTGCTTCCTATCGAAAATGAGAAGTTTAGAGGTAATTTGGTGAAAACCAGATGGTACCTACAAATGCCTAATTTATAATATAATTATGATATTTATATGATTATGAAAGGCAGTTTGGGTAAAAGTCCCAACGGTAAATACCCACAAATGGCCGATTATTATAACAGGTAGTTCGGCGAAAGCCAAACGGTACCTACAAATGCTTAATTACTATAAAAGGCAGTTTTGTGAAAGTCCAAACGGTAAATACAAATTGCCCATTATTATAAGATGTAGTTGGTTAAAATAAAGATACCTACAAATGCTTAGAGGTCGTTTGGATAGACAAACGGTACCTGCTGATTATAAGACGAGGTTCAGTTAAAATAAAGATACCAAAAATGTTTAGAGGTCGTTGGATAGACAAACGGTACCTGCTGATTAAATACGTAGTTGGGTAAAATAAAGATACCTACAAATGGTTAGAAACTTTAAAAGTAAAAGAAAATTAAAATGAAGTTTGGTTAAAATTCAAACGGGTACCGTTACTAATAGTTGAAAAGATTGGTCGGTTATAATTCCAATATATAAAGTCTACACTAGTAAAATAAAACGAGGGCTGAAATCGTATGTCACTGCTGCTACTCGTGAGACCCTCGAAAAGTAAATGGACAAAAAGAGGCCTATTGTAATTGACCTGGCATAGCAGTAGATGGCAAAGTTTGAGTGCTGTAGGCTGTAGGGCAATTAGATAAATTTAACGTTTATCCTAAAAAGCCGTGTGATTCAGAATAATCTATTGAATAAAAAGAGGAAAAATACTCTTGGCAACTATGTTACTTTTAATAAAATTATTTCAGAAGCCAATAGTTTAGAAACAATAAATTGCCAGCTTTAAAAAGTTAGCTCCCAAAGAACGTTCAACGGGAGACGGTTAACAAATTATTGTTACCACAAAAACTAACATTCATCCAATATGTTTGAACTTTAAAATATGAATGTATTGGCTATTTCTGCATTGTCAACCAGTAAACATGGTTATTGATACCGGCAGCAAGAATAATAATATTATGATAAAAAATTAAGACTTCTGAATTAGTAGAAAAAGTTTTACCAAATTATTAGTAGTTCTACCAAATTGTATAAAATCCTATGAAGCTGTTAACCCTAATATTTGTTTTGATGATATTTGAAGAGGGAACATGACCTCTAATGGATCCACAATCTTAAAAATTATATATAACTCGATAACGGCTAAACCGATTTGGCTAATTTTAGTCTCAAAATATTCCTGGAAGTCCAGGGAAGGTTTATAAGTGACAAGAAGTTAACCGGGACATCTAAGTTCCGAGTATAGAATTTCTTGAATATAATTTAGCACATGAAGACCTTTGGATAAATATAAAAACTTGAGAGGTGTCAAAGGACACCCAAATGAAACGAAGTTATTTCTTATGTTCAAAAAACCTGTATACATATACACAAAAAAAATATATATACAAAAAAAAAACATCAATAAACGCCCTCTGCCCCTACCATGCAGGTACTAATAAAAAGTGTCGAGGTCAAATATCGTTCTGTCTAGCCTCCTTTACGCCGAAAGCGCGATAAAGAACTTCACTTCAATATAAGAATTTTCGATAAATATATTAATAAAACTACAAGGAAATTTTGGCAGTTTTAAACGTTTGAAGAGCTTAAGAGTTTTTGGGACTGGTGAACTATGTAGGTGAATGAATCACTAGCTTAGCAACATGGATTGAATTGATAAAGCTAAAGCCCAGTAAAACTTCATGTATATATTAGCTCGTCTGTCAAGCGCTCAAAATGGGCGTCTTACTCTGGAACTATTCAAAAGTAGCTATTTCTACTTTGACCACCAATTTAGTATTTTGTTTCAAATATAAAACTGTGTGTTTGCGCCATTTATAGAAAATTCTAATTGTATGAAAGTTGTATATGGCTTTCATGGTAGTTTGTTAAGATAATAATATATTCAGTTTAATGAGAGTAATTATTGAAAATTGAAAAATTTCGAAAATGATTTGACAGCTGTTCGTGACAGATGAACGGATATACACATAACATGCTTTTGGCGTAAAGATCAAGCCGACGCATAGTGGCTTAATACGTACTGGTATTCAAAATAAGAAATTACTTAAACTATAGATGCCACTTAAGTGGCAGACACACTAAAAGAAATGTTTTCTATAATTAAGGATACCATAACAGCTGACAATGGTCCGAAATCTATAAGTGTTTATGGTTTGTAAATTTTACACGTTACACGAAAGTCTCCAGCAGAATTGTTTTACAGGGGTCAGCTGTTTAGAGATAAATTGTCATCAATATAATATATATATAATAATTGATATTAAAGAACTTGCTGAAATGGACTCTGAAATAAAAGATAAGCATATTATTAAATAAGAGAGGAATTGATGGTTTAGAAGCTGTTAACTTGTAATTGATTGCAAATTGCAATGCATATTTTGAGTTTTGATATTTTAGCTCATATAATTTAATTTGTATACGCCTATACAATAAAATCTCAGAAAACGTTTGTGTGCTAAGGCTTATTATAAGGTAACTAATTTTCTCAATGATAGCACATCATGGGAACAATAAGCTGACAAACCATAGGCCGCTTCTAAATAAATGTACCACATTTTTACATACTTAAGTATAATTTAGCTTAAGTTAATTATTGTAATTTTCCACCTTTTTGGTAATAGGAGGCCCCGTGCGAGTTTCTTACGCCGGTTCTTCTCGCCGGGTTAGTTCCCGAACCGGTGGTAGGCCTCACGTAGACAACGTTCTAAAAATGTAAAAAAATACTTTTTTGTAAAAGGTAGATGTAGTATATTGATAAATAAAGATGGCCGCACTACCTATGAGTGGTTGCTTGGAGAATATGGCCGCCAGACTGTCAGAGCTGTCGTCCACTTCTTACCGAGCCACCGCCGAGACTAGAACGTTCAGTGATACAGTATTCTGTGTTTAATTTACTCCTTCAACGATAATGTACCAACTGGTACAAGCACTAACATAAGTTCTTATTTTGCTATAATAAATTGCTAAACTACCTACTTATATTTTTTCATCGCGTAATTAAAGTCTGTCGCGTAAATAAAAAAGTCTGGATAGCTGTTTAGTAGACATTGGAGACAAGAGACCTGAATACCCTATAAGAGACCTACTCTAGGATATTTTATAAGATATGCAATTTTTATAAGATAACCTGTCAGGCAAATCAATTCTATTTTAATTATTACTGGATCTACGTATTAATTTAAATATTTAGTAAAATATTCCGCCCCCGGGTGGGCTCGAACCACCAACCTTTCGGTTAACAGCCGAACGCGCTAGCCAATTGCGCCACGGAGGCCCATACTCTTCTTACCAACAAACAAAGCATTTTTCCCATTTTTCTATATCTATACTTAATATAAAACAAAGTCGCTTTTTTTCCCTCATGTCTCTTTGTTCCCTTTAATCTTTAAAACTACGCAACGGATTTTGATGATTCTTTCAGTGTTAGATAGCCCATTTATCGAGGAAGGTTATAGGCTATATTTTATCACGGTAAGACTAATAGGAGCGAAGAAATAGAGGAAAATGTGGAAAAAACGAGGAAAATTATTTGAAAGGGCTAACTTTAACGCGCTAATCTCAGGAACTACTGGTCCGATTTGAAAAATTCTTTCAGTGTTAGATAGCCCATTTATTGAGGAAGGCTATAGTCTATATTTTATCACGCTAAGACTAATAGGAGAATGTGGAAAAAACGGGGGAAATTATTTGAAAGGGCTTATCTCGCGAACTACTGGAGCAATTTTTATGTCATTTGGCACAGATCAGAAATAGACCACGTGAAGGATCATAGGCTATCGATTTTAATCATTTTTAGTGGCTATATATTTTATACACGTGCGACGCCGGGGCGGGTCGCTAGTAATGAATATTTTATCTGCCGTATCAGATATCTAGATTTGATCGCAGATTTATAAGAAGTTAGAAGGTGTAAATAAGTTTTTTCTCCCTTATTGTTTCTTATTACTTAGTTAACGTATTTTTTATTCCACGGCAATGAGTCAAGCTGCTTTTTCAAATGTTTAGACATAGAGAGGAGCATTGATTAGAGTTGATAATCCTAACCTATTGATGAAAATCCATACTAAAATTATTATATGCAAAAGTGTGTCTGTCTGTCAAATTGTCTGTCTGTTACCTCTTCAAGCTTAAACCAACAAACTAATTTTGATGAAATTAGATAGGTATGGAGATACTTTGAATACGGGAATGTACATAGGATACTTTTATCCCGGAAAAATGTGCGGTTTCCCCACGATAAACGGATTTCTGCAGAACGAAGTTGCGGGCATAAACTAGTAATTTAAAAACGTACTAATAAATTTGTATGTGTCAAATTATTCCCGTCAGTTTAATACTCGAATTTAAGTAAATTGAATATTCGGAAAAATTATAAACAACTGCCCATCTTAAGTCTTATAACTTGTTATACTTACCTACCTAAGTACTCGGGAGTCGGGGGTAATGTTGTTGAAATAATGTGCTATTGTTCAAACAATTCATCGGGTAGCTAATTCAGCTGCAACGAAACACTTTGGAACCTCATTGAAATTCTTGTAAATCAAATTTTATTGTAACTCAAAGTTTCATAATAAAGCAGATAGAATTACGACTGATTAAATAAATTCTAATGTCTATTATAATTTATAATAGCTCCGATAATTTTGTGATGGCTAGAAAAACAGCGCTGAAACAGCTGAAATATTATTGCCAATTAAATTTAGTACAGTTGAATATCAAATACATAAAGAAGGTCAAAATTTACACTTTGTAACATCTGTTTAAGCATCTACCCTAGCAGGTACAGAATTTTACAGGTGAATAACATTTATTTAACTCAAACAATATTCATGTCAACAAAAGTAATATTGTGATAAACAAATTTCATGAAAGTTTGATAGATAAATAGGTCATGTTAAGAATGGAGCCTTCGCACGCCCCATAGCGTTGTGTTGGGGCATTATTTATTCATATGCTGAAGTATTAACTGGGGCCATTACGGCCGAATATTATATCAATAAATCTCAGCTGCTTACCTGCAAAGTGTTCCTTCCGCATTGTTCGTGAATCGTGATGTATCGGCTGAACCAAACAAAATATTACCCGCTGAAAAAGCTGTAATGAAAATTAAATTTCGAATTTTCAAATTTGGAATATATTTTTTTTTATGACTACTTACTTATTTGCTTTTTTAAAGTGGTCAGCTACAATGAATATTCTTTTTTTTAACTGACAGAACAAACATCGTGCACCGTGCACTCTGCAGGGCAAATGTTCAAAATAAAAAAGCTCAAACATATTTTTTTAGAGGATAATAATTCTCGCCCGTTCTTATCATGAAATTAATAATTTAATATGTTATTTAAACAGAGTGTAACAAAACTAAGTGATAATACTTTAGGGTGTGTACTATATTATATCGAGTTCGCTGTGAAAGTATCAGCGCTTGTTCATACAAATCACAAAAAATGTATTTTTCAGCGCCGTTACTTTCACAGTGAACTCTGTATAAGGGACATGCGTCCCCATAAACCCCAAAATATTATCACCTAGTTTAATTACATTTCATATAATAAATAGTAGGTAGTACTAGTCCTTACCTACTTTCAGCAGATGTGCGCTGGAAATGATATTTCCTTCACTTTTTGAAGTTCCTATAGAATTTTAGACGAACGCTGTGATGCCATTATTGATTCATTCGTTTAAAAATTAATCTTCACCGGCTCCCGACCCAACTCGAAATATAATCTAACCTGAAAACTTGTTTTAGGTTTAATGTAGTCTGGGATGATCGCGATTCGGCGTTCGGCGAGCTGGCTGAATACAAGTTGTTTTATTACCTCCAGGATGATACCATCGCTATAAAGGTGAATATTTTTTGTCCTTATGAGTATTACGGCCCATAATTTATTTAGGCACACGCATCAGTGTTCTAATTTAGAACTTCTAAATGTTTTACTGGTAACGTAAAAGTTGAGGAAAGCGATTTTAATCAATATATCACGTACAAAAAGTGTTATTTCGATCGATCTCACCTGTACCTGTGAGTCCTATGAACTCCTATGACATCAAAGTGTTGTACTGATTGAATCGAAAATGATCCAACGCCTACCCCTGTCACAATCAAAGGCAAAGTCGTTTGAGTTGCGACCTACGCGATCATTTTGTAAAACCTTATATTTTGTACCTTATATAAAAAAATTAGGAAGTTGGAACAAATCTTACAATTAATTACTTTTGAAAACCTTTTAGCATTTACCAAGGATTAAAAATGCTAATTTGTGTAAGCTATTAAAATATAATAACTAGCATAAAAATAACAATTGCAAGATCCGAGCCTCCATCCCTCACAGTCGGTTGCCTAGTAACCGTCACCGGACTGTCTTGCCTACTCGCTACATATTTTCATGTTAGAAATTGATAATATTTGTTCTTGCAAAATTAGGAAATATAGGTCTACCAGGACCTGATGGCAAAAAGTGAGAAAAGACATCGAGTCTAGCTATACCGGGGTACCTACAATTGGAATAAAACATTTCGATCCTTTTTTTCCTTATAGCGGCTGATTCTGTTTATGAAACATGCAATTTATATAGTACTTATAAAAAAATATCCAATGATCAAGGATACTCGTATTTTTTGAAAATCTGCCATCCTTTGCCATCAGATCTTGGTTTGCCACTTTAATTGTAAAGGATTTTTTAATTTACTTTTTCATTTTACCTGTAGGTCCTATTAAAGCGAAAAAACATTTTTGTGAAACATACTTTCCTTCCTCAAATAAAAAATGTATCTTTATATTTTTTTTCAGGAGTTGCATGATGGACGAGGAGGCAAGGATCCATTCCCGATGCTTCTTAAAAAAAGAAAAGTGCCCAAGAAGTGGAAGGAAAGACCAGGTTAGTTGCAAAATAAGTTATTTTCAGGGAGTTTTGGCGGGCATATGAAAGGGTGCTATTGTGTTTTTGTATTATTTTCCTAAAATTGTGTTAGCTGGGTTTTTAATGTGTAATATTGGTAGAATATTAACCATTAGATATTCGTGTTCATACACAAGTGTAGGAAAGTGATGTAATATCCAGAAACGTGCTATTTTGTGTTCCCTCCAAAACTCCATCGAAAGTTTCAGTAAAGCGTCTACCACTTTACTGAATCGACCGACTTGACTCCTGTGACTGTATTGACTTTTACTTAGACTTTGACTAGACTTTAGACCTGACGATACATGAAAACGATGATGAAAATTATAATAGGAGGAATATGGTTTTCCCGCCATATTCCTTACCTTTTTACCTTGTCTGTGGCACAACATACACATCCTTTGTGTCAAGTTGCCAAAAAAGAAGAAAAAAAAAAAAAAAAGTTATTTTCAATTTCATAGAGTGCAAACGGCTTCTAAATTGTAAAGCAGCTTGTTTCTGGCTTATCTTAGCTTACTTTATAGAATATACAAACTACATTCTCAAACTGTGGAGATGCTTTCAGCTTCTTATATTGAATCAAGAGATTATATTCACTGTATACTTCACGCAAAGTTTTATATAAAGTCTTGAAAATGCTTTGTGGTAAAGAAGTTCTTAATCCAAGACGTGAGTGGAAGAATAAGGTAAGTAACATGAAAAAACTTCCCGTTTTTTTTGCTTAAATGGAGGCTTTAGGGCCGGAAAAATTATTTGAAATTGAAATACTGTGGATTATATGTGTAGCCAGATATATAAGCTAGGTTTTGAAGTAGATAAGTTACAAGTTTTATGAAAATAATAAGGGAAAAAATGAGCTATTGTCCGTATGTTACGAAATGTTACTTGTTCGATTCTTCCACTCACGTCTTCAACCTTGTCGCAAAGTAAATAGTCAACAGGATTATCCTGTTGACTATTTACTTTGCGACAAGGTTATCGTATATTTTGATAACAAATTATAGCATATGTTTTTCTCGTGTCTGTCCCAAATGTTCTCAAAATCAGTTCAGTAGTTTCGGACCCTATCCGATACAAACAAAATATATACTTACTTACAAATCTTTTTCCTTTATCATAATAGGTAATAGATGGCCCGCTAAGCTTCATATAACTTTTTCCTAATATGAACCTTTCCTGGGCTTTCACGAATATTTCATGACTAAAATTTGGCAAATCGGTTCAGCCGTTCTCGAGTTTTAGCGAGACCAATAAAATTTATAATTCATTTTTATTAAAATACTAGCTGTCCCGGCAAACGTTGCTTTGCCATATTATAAAGTACCTATTTCGCCATTATTTCGCCCATATTATTTTATTGAAGTGACTAAATAAGTATGTCACCATGGCAACGTCGATCGCTATCCCGTCGCTCAAACTTAATGATCGCCGTCAGTCTCAGGTTGTAATAATTTACTATTATTTATTCAACAAATGCACTTTATCAATATATAAAGTACCCAGTAGCTGATTCTCAGACCTACTGAATATGCATATAAAATTTGGTAAAAATCAGTAAAGCCGTTTCGGAGGAGTTCGTGGACTTACATTGTGACACGAGAATTTTATATTATATAAGATAAATAAGGAATGAATTAGTATAGTTTATAGTATATTAAAGATACAAGATTGCATATGCACTAGTAAGATATATCACCACTGTGTGACAAAATATAACATTCAGTTACATACACCAACTAAATACTCCCATATATCTCTAGACTTCCCAACTGCGGTTGTTGTACTGGCTTATAGTCCAATGCCAGGGCATTGTCAGTACATCATGCATATAACAATCGCGTCTAGGAGACATGGCATAACTGTTATTGGGAATATTGGAAGATACTGCAATGTCGTCCAATCCAACAACACGTTTCGTGATCGTGCATATCATGCAATTTAGATTTCGCTGTGGCTTATTGATAAACTGTTTGGTAAATCCAAGACTGCTTCAAATTGATGATAAAGTTTAAGATCGGTCTGTACATTTTTGGTCCACAAATAAAAAAAAAATCACGCTGCTCAAAGATTGCCTTTAAAGCGATTTAAAAATGTACCTAAGGGAGATCGCACACGTCACACTTTTTGTGTGATCGAGTCTGCGGCTTCCATACAGTCTGATGGCGCGCGCCATGCAGATTGTATGTAAGCCGCAGACTCGATCACACAAAAAGTGTGACGTGTGCGATCTCCCTAACCAACACCATAATCCATATTATCGAAACTAATTTTGTAAATGTCGAAAGTGTGTCTGTATGTTTGTAACCTCTTCACGCCCAAACCGCTGAACCAATTTTGTTGATATAGTAAGTACCTATAGAGATACTTTGAATTCCGAAAAAAATTAACGGTTCTCGCACGATAAATTAATTTTGGCGCAACGATGTTGCGGGTGTCATCTTGTACCTACTATATAATTAAACCTTCTTTATTAATATAATTCTGATTCTAAAATATTTATTTAATTTGAACCAGCAATCATAAGCGAAATCGCAGGCAACAGCAACAAATGTTCCTATACTATTACCAATTTAAATATATCCTTGTCTTGGCTTTTTTGTTCTGTGCGCTTTAATAAATTCAAGTTGTACATTATAATATTTACAATAATTAATATTTTTTGTCTACTCTATTATTGTCTTCTTTTGATACATACTTGTATTAATTGATAATTTTAATTTATTCGAGATTAAGATATAGTGTAGGGTACATTATGACGGTAACTCTAACGTAACCAGTCAAAAAACTTGAACTTGAAAAAATTGAAAATAATTATAATCATCGTAAATATCAGTTTACATACTATTAAGTATTATTGGTTTTTATATTAACTAGGAATAGATTTGCTTCTGTATATTCTGTACTTACAGTGTATTTTTGTAGTTCATAAATTATCACTATAGAATATTCCTAATTAGTGTGTATTGAGTAGGTACATAGTTGTATTTTCCATTAAAGTCCGGTCAATTTTAATGCTCGTTAGCAAAATAGAGTGTTTATTCAGTTTATACTCTAATAACTAATAATCCAAGAGCAAGCGACAGCCACACCTTCGTCATTTTACAAAAGCAGAAAGTTTACCTGTTTATGACCTAAGAGCTAAGATTTAAGAATCACACAAACTATGAAGTTTCGGTCATTTACACGGAAACTTTCAGTTATTATAAAATGACAAAATACAAAAGGCTCTTGGGTTATAAGGTTTATTATTAGAATTACTGAAATGATGGGCGATGTTGTCATTCCTGTGGACGTTCCAGTTGACTTCCCCTCCATCCTCCTGGAGACGAGTGACGCGGAGGTGACGGAGTACTACGCGCCGAGGGACCTGATAGTCGGCCAGACGCTGTACATCCTCGGCCGCAGGTTCCTGATCTTTGATTGCGACCAGTTCACCAGGAAGTATTACAAGTGAGTTAGTTTTGGCGTCAAAAAGTTTGACGTTTTTCTTTTTAAATTTTCAGCACTGTAGGGCAGAAGATTAGGTAGTCTATTTGAAGACTTCTGCACGAGAGCGGGCTTAGTAACATTTCAGGCAATTGACAGGACATTGACCATATTTTGACCATTAGCAAAGAAAAATCTAATTGTTTTCAGGCCACACAGATCTAATTAAGTTCTTTCTACCATTTAGACATAGAATAGTATATTATGTTGTGGCAGAATGATAACCGCGTGATAAACTGTGCAATGCATTTGCGATAGCATCTACATACAATAACGCCGACTACAACAAAACTAAGCACATTATCAGTTTGCTAACAAAGCCTCATTGTCCCCCCTCGAGGCTGGGCTGGCGTCATGTCATACAATATGCATCCACCCCGATTACAACGCTTATCTTGAGATTCCGCCTATTCACATAAGATGGTGAATATTCGTGGAGTTTTTAATTTAAAATAATGGACGTTTTTTAAAAAAATCTCCAGAACTGATGACTGGCTGAAGAATGTTGGATAATAAATAATAATAAAACACTATTTTTGTATTATGAATGAAGATACTTAATTTACACTTTATGAATAGTAGACAATATAGTAATAGCTCCCACACCGGTTTTCGGTGACGGTGGCCGGTTTAATTGAAACGAGGCCAGCTACGCAGGAGTAATTTTATAGTGCCCAAGTGTGTGCGCAGTACACAAGAGCACTCTCTATTCCTTTACTCTCATAACCCAGTAGGACGGACGACCGACACGACTGGCGAGAGATCAGGCGCAGGACCGACTTTTACATGCCCATCCGACGCATGGATCATCTTACTTGTCAGACAATCAGGTGATGAGCCTGCATTGTCCTAACCAAACTTGGAAATAACATGTTTCCAACGCGGGAATCGAACCCACGACCTCCGAGTCAAGAGCCGCGCTCTATACCACTAGACCACGGAGGCGTTAGACAATATTAGAGCTTGTCTAACTTAAAATGACGCGCCCCTCCCTCGTATTCACAGTACAAAAATGTTTCATTTATATCAACTTTGAAGTGGTGGGGCGCGTCATTTCAAATTAGACAAGCCCTACCCAGTACCCACTACTAAGTTGGTACTTTTAACTTTTACATGCACATAGTTTCAGATATAGCCCAACAAGACGGTGGTTTATACTATTTAACCATTTAAAGACTACATTTTGCATAAGCGAAGACTTGATTGTTATTTGTGATTTTTTCAGGGCCATGTTAAATATTGAACAGCCTGAGCGCATCGAAGTTAAAACAGAAACAAAGAGGGAAATACCAAAGGTTTGTAAACTTTTCACTCCAAAATTCAAGTATTTCTTTTTTCGATACTTTCCTAATCTTTTCATCTTTTGAAATGACAAGTCACCCTTACGAGTTATTAATATTTCGAATAAGTCATGCAGGATACTAAGCGCCTGTTTTGCCACTTCCTGATAAGTGCCAGATAGGCTATTCCCAACTTATCTGACAGATAGAGTATAGGGATCTGTCAGATAAGTTGTGGACAACCTATAGCACTTGTCAGTAAGTGGTGAAACAGGCCCTAAATATTTTATTCTGTGCAATTTGGTAAAAAAATCACATAAAAATATTTATTTCAGAGTCTGCCACCTCACATTGGTATCGGCACTCCTGAAGACACGCTGCAGTCCTGCTTCGGGCTCATACCCAAACCACCGCAAAAGGACATCATCAAATACAACCTTAATGCTAACAAGGTCAGTAGAATAATTGTAAGATCGTGACATTAAAGGATCGTGTGTGGTGGAGAAAAAAATATCCTATATCCTTCTCCGGGATTCAAAATGTCTTCGTGCCAAATTTCAGAAAAATCGGTTCAGCAGTTTGAGCGTGAAGAGGTGTGGCGGTACCCACAATTCGCCTAACATTCCTGCATCGCGCTATCGAAGTTTTCTGAGCGCGTCAGTATATATTATACGACAGCTGAATTGTATCACGTGGGCTTCGGCCTAACCGAGCATACCACCTCGCTCGGTCGGAAGATCTTCCTTTGGCCTCCACACATTATTCCCACATTGGTGACCCTCGACAGAACACGCCTCCTTCATCATCATCACTCCCCGCCCCTCCGCACCACGCCAGCCAGCATCGCCTCATCGGTTACCTCGTCCACTAGCCGCAACGTACCGCGGCCTGGGTGACTCCGCATTAGATATGAGCACAGCGCCGGCGCGCCGCCGCCGCCGCCAATTCCTCCGCGCCGCCGCGAAAAAGCAGCGCGGCGCGCCGAGCGAGAGGAAAGATTTTTTTTTTCAAATTATATACATTCAAAAGCTTATAAATAAGGCATATTTAAGATAATTTCAATACGAAATAAGTAAATCATTCAATACAAAGTCAAGGTAAGCCTGTGACACAGCTCCCAGAGTCTTCCACTCTGGAATACAAAATAAAATAAAAATGAATCAGTATTTAGTACGAACGAATTCGTTGTTATGGTAATAGCGCCTCCACACGATGGCCCGTCGTAGTGGACCATCACGAAGGTCCAGCGTGTGGAGGACGTAGTGGTGTCGGAGGCCGATGGCGCGAGCGATGCTCGTGGAATGGCGTCGGTGTCAGTTTTTCGGCCGCACATCAAAGGGAATGGCCCAGCGATGGCGGCACGCATCTACACGTGGCATATTGCTATACTGTGACGTGGCCCATATAACACAGTCTGCAGTGCCCGAACGCGGTCGAGTGAGGACGTCGCAGAATATTTCGAATTTCATTCAAAATGACGAGTACGTGGTCTCAACTCTTAAAATGAATGAAGTTTAAATATTTTAATATTATAACGGCGAAAGTTTGTATGGATGTATGGATATTTGTTACTGTTTTACTCAAAAACTACTGAACGGATTTTAATAAAAACTTTACAATGATATAGCTTATACATCAGAATACACATAGGGTAAAATTTACCCGACTTTTAAAATGAAGGCGGTGTTATGACTATTATGTTCGTTTTTAGGGTTCCGTACCCAAAGGGTAAAAACGGGACCTACTGATACTTCTATGTCTGTCTGTTTTGTGTTCAACGATTACTCCGCCGTTTGTGAACCAATTTTCAAAATGTTTCTTTTGGTTTATAGGGTATCATCCTAATTTGGTACCATGTTCACAAAAATCGTGACCTCATGAAGGAATCCATAAGTAATTGAGGGGACTCCTCAAAATTTATATGGAAACATGTGGTGACGTCGATTTCGTGGGAAGTATTCTAAGCATAATAATATGCTAACAACAAGTAAGATTTTGCACTGAGGTGTACCTATCTGGTACTTATACCAATGTTCGGAAGGCATTGAGAGAACTTCTGACTCTTTAAAGATACAAGTTTGGGAGTTTTGGCGTTATTTTAAGAACGAAAAGCATATTATGATGCTATTATTACATTCATAATTATCATCATTAACCATAAATCATTATTCTAATTTAAGTCTCCAAATAATTATTCGTAGAAGTTCAGGGAAGGTTCATATTACGAGAGAAAGTGATACGAAGTTTACTAGGTTATCTGGTGAAGTTATAAAATTTCAAAAATGTGTGTTTTGTATTGCCGCAATGGCTAATGCTTACAATATGTCCATCTTGCGTATTCCCTCTTAAAAGGCCGGCAACGCACCTGCAGCTCTTCTGATGTTGCGAGTGTCCATGGGCGACGGTAGTTGCTTACCATCAGGTGACCCGTTTGCTCGTTTGCCCCCTTATTTAATTAAAAAAAAAAACTTGAAAGACGTTTAGATCACAACTGAACGCGGCCATCGTGTAGATGCATTGGTTGCCCATTGTATAGCCAATTAGCCATCGCATGCGCCATATTTTGAAGGGCTGGCGATGGTCCATTGTGTAGAGGAGCAATATACGCTTGCTTCAAAATGGCGTCTTTGTCGTCGTCATTAGAAGAACAAAATGTTCGCTGTATCACGCACGAAGGATTCCGTACCAATATAGAGAAAAAATATGCTGAAAATTGGGTTTTTGTATAGGAGCCACTCTTAATTGTTTAATTTAGATATCGAAGTCTAAGTAATAGGGTCCTGTTTTTACCCTTTGGGTACGCCGTACGGAACCCTAAAAACAGATGAAAGTCGCATTTGAGGCACGCCGCCGACGGCGCCGCCGCCGCCGCCGCCGACCACAAAAAGTCAGCGCGCCGCCGCCGGCCGTTTACCCATCGGCGCTCATATCTACTCCGCATCGGCATCAACAGGCTTTCTCACTACACCGACCGGTCAGCAAGCAGAGCACATCTCTCCTGGTCAGCACGTAGCAGCGGCCCCGCACGGCAGCTATCCGACTCACTGGATCCCGTGTAGCAGCTTACAGTCCAACTCACTGGGACTCACTGCAACAGTTCCGACTCACTGGAACTCACTGGCACTGGCGATTCCAAGATTCGACCTCCGGTCTTCGGGGGGGAGTGATGTGGCGGTACCCACAATTCGCCTAACATTCCTGCATCGCGCTATCGAAGTTTTCTGAGCGCGTCAGTATAATATATATATACGACAGCTGAATTGTATCACGTGGGCTTCGGCCTGGCCGGGCATACCACCTCGCTCGGTCGGAAGATCTTCCTTTGTGGCGGCCACGCATTATTCCCACAGAGGTAATCGGACAGACAGACAGATAGATATAGACAGACACACATAATATTAGTACTTATCGAAGTATCGATATTATAAAGCAATAATAAGTACCTATTATGTAGATTGTACAGCAAATAAATTACCATACACTAATTTGATTTAAAAAATTACATTCCTAATTATTACAATTCTAGGATTCAAAGATTGACACGGGCCACACGGCGGTCTAAGGCTAGTTATTTGTATTGCATAACGACTAATTTTAATTTATTATTATATTTTATGGCTCAACACGATGTAAGTTGAGCGTTTAATTTATTTTAATGTCTATTTTGTCGGTTTCGCAGTAATTTGAGTTTCAGTAAAATGAATATCGCATAAAATGATAAAACACAATTAATTTATAGACAAGCGGATATTTTGCAAATGATATACTTAGTGAAATTATATTATTGCATAATGTTTTGATGTTAAGAAATAAATCGCAAGAATAATATATTTAATTTTAGAATTTTGACTTTGGTCAATGCATAATAAGTTTTATATTATATTTAGAATATAATTGAAGACGTGAGTGGAAGAATCGAACAAGTAACATTTTGTAACATACGGACAATAACTAAGTTTTTCCCTTATTATTTTGATAAAACTTGTAACTTATCTACTTCATGGCCTAGCTAATATTATATCTGGCTACAAATATACTCCACAGTTTTTCTATTTCAAATAATTTTTCCGACCCTGAAGCCTCCACTTAAGCAAAAAAACGGGAACTTTTTTCATGTTACTTACCTTATTCTTCCACTCACGTCTTGAATTTTTATTACAATAAACTATTCTACTATATCTAGATTCTAGACAAAAACAGTGATTAAAATAAATTCAATTATTATTTTCAATGCTTAAGTCTGTTACCTCTATATTCCGCTTAATAGATTTTGATGTAGAGTATCGTTTATACTTATAGCCCCGGGATAAACATAGGATAGTTTATCTCTAAAAATGTACGGTTTTCGTGGCATAACCATAATTATGAGCAATTTCGACAGGCACACAAAATTTCATCAAAATCGGTCCAGCCGCTTTGAAGGTGTTTGGAAACCAACACCGTGACACGGGAATTTTATGCTTCATTTTAGCTAAGAACTCTAGAATTTACATAGATAAATTCTCCTATTTACTTTGTTATTACACCCACAAAATTTGAATTTTTTATGCTCTTGATTATCAACTAAATGTTTTGTACACCATAATTCCTGACTCCTTTCATGCAGTGGTAGGTTTCTTGCAGAGATAATCATAATGATGATGATAGGGTAACGTCCATTTTCCACGCATGTGGATTGTGGGTGATGTTTCAACGTTGCGATAGAATGCGCCAGGTTCACAGCTTTTCGTGAAATGTGCTGTAAATTGAAATCGTTCCTGAACATGCCTGAGCATTCGGAGCTCAAAAATTCCGCCCGTTCTAAAATCCAAACTGCTTTATGTAGAGTTCCCATTATGTAGAGTTTAGCATCAGGAATAAAACATGCTGTTATTAGCAGACCTCCCATATTTGGACGGATTGTGACGTCAACTTAAGGCACTTCCCCTACGGAGATTTCGTAATTTACCGTATAATTACAGCCCTATAAACTCATAGCGCAATAATCTTCAGTATATCAACATCCCTTTCCCCGTTTTAAATTTTCTACTTTTGTATAATTATACTCATGATATCAGCTTCCAAAGTAATACTAATTTATTTTCAAATAACTCGACCTAATCATGTAGGTCTTCCATCTGCCTATGAATCAATGCATTGACGTACTATCGGAGATATTGATTAAAAAGTGTTAGTATTGCCCCAAACATCTCCAAAGTTAGGAAAGTAATTTGACTAAGTATATTGAATATAATTTACAAAATATGTGTATGAAACACAATGATACCAAATCGTGATAACAAGCATTTGAATAATACACTACCTAATTTCAAAATTAAACTCTTCTTCCCCTTTAAATCCGTAGTAGCAAAACTTATAGTTTACTTGGAACACAATTAAAGTTTTAACTACTGAATGAGTAGAAAATAAATTTATTCTGATGTTGTTGCGATCTTAAACACGACTTCATTACAAAGTTGAGAACATTCATTTTATGTTTCATATTTTCTGTAACGATTCAGAATATTGTGTTACAAGTTTCCCTGCAATTGCGTCTATTTACGACGAGGGTGATTTCGTAATTCGTCGTAATTTATTCCCGTGTATTTTCTCCGCTCGACTCAATTAACTAAGCAATTAAAAAAGTTTTATATAAACGGCAAAGAATTATGACCTATTCATGTTGAATATTAGATATGCACCTTTGTAAATGTAACTACCCAGCATTGTGCAGCAAAACTATGTTTATATTAAAATCTTATTCTAGATAAGATTTTACTTTAAACATAGTTTTGCTACCTGAAAGCTGTGTTTTTTCAGTTCATCAAATCATCTTCATTCTTAGGTAATACTGTTATTTGAGAATATTTTCATGCTAATCAACATTGACCAAGTAGGTGCGATCCAATAAGAAGACTCATTCTAAACATATACCCATTTCAGCACCTCCGCTACCTCTGCGAGCTGGACGTTTTTAAGTCCATCAAATTCTAAACCTCCTTCGCCATTAAACCAACTCACAAACACTTTCAGTACCTGCGCTACCTCTGCGAGCTTGACTGGATTCATCCCGAGGACAAGGACAGGCAGTTCGTACTCAAGTACAGTCTGGCTGACGGCACTGTGAAGATAGGGGAGATACCGCGCCGGAACTCCGGCATACGGGAGGGAACGTTCCTCCAGTCCATGAAGCTGCAGACACCAGAGTCGGACCCCAACTTCCCGACGTATTATACGCCGGATAGATTTTATATTGGTGAGTGAGATGATGGAAAGAGTCTCTCAGTGCTATTGCTATTTCTGTTTTTATGTACTATGTCTCTAATCTTAATCCAATCGTTTGGTTTGAAATCTATATAATATATAAAACTTAAAGGTGACTGACTGACTGATTGACATAGTGATCTATCAACACACAGCCCAAGCCACTGGACGGATCGGGCTGAAATTTGGCATGCAGGTAGATGTTATGACGTAGGCATCCGCTAAGAAAGGATTTTGATCAATTCTACCCCTAAGGGAATAAAATAGGGGATGAAAGTTTGTATATAATAATACTTCTAAACGCGAGCGAAGCCGCGGGCAATAGCTCGTTAACAATAACGCAGCTTCAATCCTTGTTTAATCCACTCTGTTTACTTTAAAATTGCAAAATGGTATTCGCATTTAATGCCAAACCATTAGGATTTGTATTAGAGTTTTAAAACACTATATTCTGTATTCTGTAGTTAAGCTGAGGCTTAACCTACGCGTCAGTGACGGAGCGTCAAGTTGCGTCAACGCGTAGGTTTGTTCTAAGCTTTAGAGGTTTACAGCCACAGTCACCTTCTGTAATCTGTAGCCTATTTTGGAATTGGCCTGCTATTTTTCTGTGCCATAAGATCCGATGGTTAGTTGTGTATATTATGACAGCACCGCAGCAGGTAGCGCAATAGGGGAGTTGACAACTTTTTACAAATATTTTAAGCGCTTCAGTTGTTTACAATAATACCTGTAAATTTATATTTTATTCATTATTATGCCCTAGAATGAGTTAAAAATTATTTTAAATACTGAATTCAAAATATGTCACAAAAACGCGGCATTATGGTCACGTGTCACGTGTGACGTCATCGTTCATGAAACAAAACAAGCGTAGACAGAGCAAAACTGAGTAGGTAAGTGTTTAACCTAACAACTGTCAATTTTGTGTGACACTGAACGATGACGTCACTACTTCAGATTGGCGTTTCCAATCACGTGACTTACAGTTAATAAAATATCCAATTTTTTTCAGTGTAAAATCAAATAAATCAATAATATTTTTTTCGTTATTTGTATTGTTTTAGAGTTTTTATCAATAAATCTATAAAATTTAATAATTATTTAAAAATTTTAAACATACTGTCAACTCCCTTATTATACGAATCTGCCGACCCCGACTCTACGTAGTACAGGCCCCCTAGACAAGCGGCAAGCGATTATCGTAAACGCCAACGCTAACGCCACAAAATGTATGGGATTTGACATTAGTAATCGCTAGCGAAGCAATGACTTAAATATGTCAAATCGCATACATTTTGTTAGCGTTTACGACAATCGCTTGCCACTTGTCTACTAGGGCTGGTCTGTCAAACCCTAGAGTGCAATTCCTAAGCCGGAGCCCGAAGGCTCGCGGGGAGAGCGTCCCCCGCCCGCTGTAACAAAACAGGGAAGAAGGACTCGCCGTGGCGGCGGTGGCGGTGCAAATTATTGTTGCATTAACCCATCGAGCCCCGTGCACCGGTGATCGCGTCAACAATAGAATACAATAGCATTTTCCGAGAATCCCCGATCGAAGGATTAAAATAGCACAATCATGTTACTGATTTACCGCTGTTCCAGGTGCGGTAATCCCAGTGTTCAAGCACCGCTTCAGGATCACGGGGTGCGATCTGTTCGTGTACCGGTACATGAGCGCCAACCCGCACAAGTTCCCGCGTGACGTGATCGACAACGTGCGCAACTACCACGTCAGACAGGGCAACTTGAGAGAGGAGCTGGAGGTATGTCTTGTTTTGGGCAGTTGTCCCCTTGTTTAAACACCTCTTCAGGATCATGGGCTGCCGGCTGCGACATGGTCGTGTATCTGTACATGAGTGCTAACCCGCACAAATTCCCTCGCGACGTGATCGACAACGTGCGCAACTACCACGTCAGACAGGGCAACCTGAGGGAGGAGCTAGAGGTGAGAGATTCCTGTTATTTTTAATCCTTTGGGCAAAGATTTAAAAATAGGGCAAGCTGAGAGGATCCTTCAACTTTGGAAAAGGAAACTGGCGCAACAAAGGTGCTGTGAACTGGTACCGGCAATCCAAAACTTGTAGGGCTTGTCTAACTTAAAATGACGCGCCCTCTCCCTCGTATTCACAGTACAAAATTTTTCATTTATATCAACTAGTGAAGTAGTGGGGCGCGTCATTTCAAATTAGATAAGCTGCTCTACTTGACATGTGCTGCTACCTAAAGTTTCATACAATGAAACTTCCACCTTAATTTACAAGCCTTGGACCACAGTATAGCAATTAGGGATATTGCGATACTGTGCCTTGGACCACATTGCTATACTGTGCCTTGGACTATAATTGGACTACATTTTTTTACAATCAGTAAATAAGTCGCCCGAGTCTTACTAATAATAAGGAAGTTTTCAGGTATCTCATAAATATTAAAGCCAAACGTCTGTAAGAATGAACCTGAAATTGAAAGTTATGAAAGTTTCCGTATCTAGTATTGATAACTGAGCTGGTCTGGCTCGCCTTTTCTTGTTCCCAATTCCCATGGGCACAGAGAAATAATTCAAAACCAGTTCTATTCGCTGCCCCGAGAACAAATATTATACGTTTTGTTTTATTAGATCTCTGTATGTTGTATGGTTTATTTTTTTTTATGCTTCGAAACACGAAGCCAGTAAGTATAATTTAGATTTATTTTTATCGTATTTAAGGTTTTAAGAAAATAAATTCACGATTATATTATGTGTGTACCTATTAGGTCTACGTTCGGCAATACACGGTGTCAGGCTATAATGATGATGAATTGACTTCAGACTTTTCATAGGAACTTACATAAATGTACAACTGCAATAATTTGATTATTGTAAAAAGAATAAAATATGTTTGTCATTGTTCGTTGGTAATTTATCGAAGTCCAACCCTGGGACTTGTAACATCGCTCTTGGGTTCAATAAACATGACGACTCCGTATTTTTTCGACTGTAACTTTAAATCGTAGGAAGCTGCACGTGAATTGCGTTTGAAATGTATTTTTTGTTCAAAAATATCTACTTTATTACCAAAACTTTAGTCAGCGGAAGATGAAAAAATGTTTTTAAAATGTTTATAGCTGTTTTTATTGCGGAAGCTTCTATTTATTTACTTACATGTACAAATTTATTGATTAGCAACAAGCTAATAGGAATAAAATTAAGGTTAATCTTGATGTCCGTATGGTTGCAAAAACGACACGGCATTCTCACAACAAAGTCCAGTCAGGAATGAACAGGTAAATATTATGTCAGGGACTTACAATGTCTGGGTTAAGGATAATATTATGTTGGTTCCTTTTATGAATGTTTCCTTTTCCTCAAGAGCGTCATATACTTAGCATGTCTGGTATAGCACCTGCACGTGAATCCTACATAATAGGTATAACTTTATATTTTAAGAATAAAATAACAACGAGAGTTTCTCAACCCATTAAAGGAGTTAGTATTAAGGGCCCTCTCTCCCTAAATTAGCAGGTCGATTGTCTGTCAGTGCGAATATCGACGTAAATGACATTAAAATTACATTCATAACAGCGCGCCTTGTACGGTGGCGGTTACGACGCTCGCCGCGTCCATGATAGTTTGAAATAGGAGAAAAAACCTTTAAAGGCTTAATATAATACATATTTCAAAAAAGTAACCAAACCAAATTATTAACTTATGTATTGCAAAGCAGTAGATATTTTTGACGTAATAACGTCTTATAATTCGATATGGGGTGCGCGCCCGAAAAACATGACAGTTCATGCGGCGTTGCCTCGCTGACAGCTCTGAGCCATTTACACTTTCAAGTCTTTCAACAACCGTCCACCTGGGCCGCGCTCTTTGTTTCGATTATATTACGTATTTCGATGACCCAGAGAATACTTTTGTATGAAGAAGTTTGGTTAGTTATGACCTTTGATACATTGACCACACTCTGAATGAAAAATAAATAAACAATCTGTGAGCTATTAGTATTATTTCGGCTATTTAAAACTGTGCTCTATTTCCTACTTGTCAAGGTATGACTTGTGCTTTGTTCGAAGATTTTACTGGATTTCACGAATGTATGTAGCGTTTTGTATTGCGAATAGTTTATTTTACTCATTATAAATATTTTTAGACAATCATTTGAAAGAAATACATCGAAATAACTTTAGGTTACAGTCGAAAATTTTGTTTCTATTTATAGAGATTCGGAAGCGAGGGTTAAGGGGTTAAGGATAGTTGTATCATAGCATATTTTTTCTATCGGTATCACATAATAAAGAAATAAAAAACCAAATCACCTCCAAATCGTTGAATGAAACCACTTTACTCCTTCATTATTTATCAAAAGAATATATAAAAAAAGTCGGTTGTCAGTAAAGTCGGTTTACTGACGATAGTTGAACGTGACAACGTCATACGTTGTCACGTTCAAGTTTTTTATTTCTTTATTATGTGATACCGATAGAAAAAATATGGCAAAACCAAATTACGTATCATATCATGTAGATTACTAATTATTTTTTTCAGATATAATTTCTCTGTTAATGCCGATGAAAAGTTGTTTCATCTGCACCCTTTTTTCGAGAGAGCAGCCTTAAGTACATATACTCAAAATAATTATCTCTGTCCAATGTTCATAGGAAGCGACTCGTGATGAGATCGCTCGGGAGACGCGCGCGCAGCTGGCCAAGATCGGCCAATCGGCGGTGGCGGATCCGGACTCGGTGCAGCGCTGCCTCACCGAGCTCAACGTGGTCGAGGGCGAGGCAGCGCCACCGCGCACGCCCACGCCACCTACGACCACCGACCAGATCACGTACGATGATGCGTTGAGGGTGGCGAGAGCGGGGTGAGTTGCTTGTGTTTGTCGAATTATTTTGAATTTAATTTTAAGATTTTCTTACTACTTGTTGCCTCTAGAATTCGTTGCGGCAAAATTTGTTTATAGCGCTAGAATTGTACATTTTCCGAGGTAAAATCTATCAAATGCCCTACTTATGTATCCATATTCTGTTTGATAACGTTACATATAAATAGGCAGACAAACTGACAGATAGATTTAATTTCGCATAAGTATGTATTAAGCGCAATACACACTGAGCCCGCCGCGCCAGTGCGCCAGCGCGCCGGCTCAGTGTGTATTGCGCTTTAATGGTGGAGAAAATATGATTTTTCTTTTTCTTTTGGGCTTCAATTACCTGGATACTATTCCAGCACAACAACGCCTTTTGTTCTTTCAGAAAACTCGGCAACGACGAAGTCATCCCACTCAAGGGTATACTCAAATCGGGCACAGCGACCGACGAGCACCAGAAGGTGGTGTGCTTCACCGCGCCCGCGCCGCGTGACCACGACGACGCGCCGCTCGACGCGCGACCACGATACGACGAGGCCAAGGACTTTTGCGACAGATATAGGGACCCGGTAAGTTGATCAAGAAATGGTATAAAAAGAGATATTAATGGCCGAACATAGATCCTCCTCCTTTTTTAGAGGTCGGTTAAAATTGATATTTTTTATGGGATGTGACGGCGTGATATCCACATTAAATTACATTACATTATAAAGTCACGCGGAACTGTCCTTTTGACGCTATAAAAGCAACCAATTTGCCAGTGGTCTACTCTACAGCCGCGCTAAAAATGAAAATCGGTTTAGCAGTTTAAGGTGAGACTGAAAAGGTAACAAACACATACTAACTTGTTTGTTTGCTATGGATAAGGACATTACGGTTTTTTTGTGTTTATTTATCGACACTAACTGGATGCTTTTGCGATAGATATAGGGACCCGGTAAGTTGATCATGAAATGGTATAAAAAGATATATTTATAGCCGAACATAGAACCTCTTTATTTGGAGGTCGGTTAAAATAGATATTTTTTATGGGATGTGGCGGCGTGATGTCCACCAGAAGTATAATATAGTATACGTATAGTACGTATTGCTAAAATGGGAGGGTACGGTATGGCCTAATGAAGGCTCGAGGACGAGGCTGCGTTCGCACGCGCAGGCTCATGATGAGGCTTAGCTGAGGTTCGATTACATTTTATCATGTAACACTATGGAGTACTATTACTACTATCATGGTGTACCTACAACCAAAACAGACGAGTAACCAGCTATAGTACAGGTGGATCCCAATACCCTTCGACCTTCCCCAATTTGAAAAACATTGTTTAAACTTAAATTTCATTTACATTGTCGAAATATTAAAATATCTAACAAACTAAATTGCCTGACACAATGTCAAATATTGAAATATCACGTCCATAAATTGGCTTCATTGTATCGACAAGCGACGGATTGACTTTTTAGTTTTGTATTTTTATTTTTCGGAAAATTCCCAACATTTATTTTGTTTAAATTTCCGACAATTTGACATGAAAACCCTAGTGATTTTCGACTGGATATTCTGCGAACAACTCGTTTATAAATTTTAAAACCTTTGACCTCTGCAATTTCCTGGCTGTTCGAAGATACGTTATTTAAATTATTTTATGACGTTATGTCCTTGTACAATAGTAATTTTGAGGAGGTCAAAAATTGTTTTTCCATAAACAATAGTAAAATATTCCTTAAAAATTTGTAGTAACGGCGAAGAATAAACTTTAGTCAAATCAAGGAACAAAATATCTTTATCAATAGTCCTTTTGTATAGGTATACTTAGTACTAGCTGTTGCCCGCGACTTTGTCCTCGTTAACATAGTATAATAGTTAAAGATGGATAGTTTTCCCCTTTTTGTGGTACCTTATACAAAGGGTAAAAATGGGACCCTATTTAAGCAAACGTCCATAAACTTTCATGTTTGTAACTCAAGAAATGACGGACTTTCATTGAAACTTTCTACCCCAATTTCACCCCCTTGGGGGTAGAATTCCCAGAAACGCTTAAATTTACGTATCCATTCATTTTTAATCAGTAGCACAAAAATAAAGTTTCATGATTCTAACTCAAGAAATGACGGACTTTCATTCAAACTTTCAACCCCTATTTCACCAAAATTTTCAAAATTCCTTCCTTAGTGGGTGTCTACTCAATAAAACAACCCTACTCACCAAATTTCGTGGCTGTAACTTTAACAGTTTTTGCTCAGCGATGATGAATCAGTCAGTCAGTCAGTCAGTCAGTCAGTCAGAACATGTAATTTTATAAGTATAGATAGTATAGCTTCGAAATGACCACATAAATAGCATTATACCTTTGTTCTTTTCAAATTCGCTTATCTGTCTCCAATAAAAGTGTCATTAAAAACTTTATTGCGTGGTTGTCTCGTGGAAAGTTTACACGACCCGGAAATGTTCAGGGAGACACAAAATGTAAGCAATTCCTGCACTCAGCTTGCTACCGTATTTAACTTGTCAGATTTAACTCTGCATGGGAACGACGACTAGAAAATGTATAATGTAGTAACTACTAAGACTCTTTTTTACCAACGGCTATTAAAGCTAACGCTCGAATTAGTATCACGTTACCTCTTTCGCTTTTCATATATGAATGAAAGAGAAGACATGATATTTCAACAAGCTGTTAACACTAATGGACGTTGGTGAAATAATTGGGCCTAAAGTCCAAACGATGAAATGAGCCAAAGAACTTCACATAAAATGTCATAATTTGTATGTAATTCTGTGCCTCGTTATTTTGGTTATTTATGGTAGTATATCTCTAGGATTATAATACCGACATTACTCGTATAGATCTATCACGGCAAAGTATTTCTGTCTATGAATCAGCTGTAGTTTGCATCTGACCATCAATCATGGATGTTCCCGATACACGGAGTGCGTGTGGGCGTATCAGTTACAGTTAGTTCTTTGTGAAATATCGCTCAATAATTCCTATCCTGATGTATTCTTACGTAAGGACTAAGGAGCTACGCGACGTGGGTTTTTTAATTTTTATCAGTCGATATAATATGTGAGAAATTACTTATGAAAAACTGAAATGCCTTCTGATAGTGTGGTTGTCCTAGGACTGCCTTCACATTAAGTCGCGCGGCTGCCGCCCTACTCGCGACTTAATGTGAAGGCAGCCTTAGGCGGAAAATCCGCTATGGGACTTTCACTCGTTTCCCATTTTTCTGCCATGTGAGGGATGTTTGGTCAGGTTGAAGCATCTGTAACAATATGTAATGTGCTGATAATAATATGCTGATCACATATTTGTCAGCACCGTAAGCGCCGTACGCGTCGAACTGCGAACACACCGACTTTTTCAAGAGTAATTTAAGTATACGAAATGCGGCGTACGAATGTCCAAGGTTTCACATCATTTCTTACAAAGAATTTTAAAATGCGGCGCGTTCGTCGCGTGCGTGCTGATAAATGTGCGATACGTTAGCATTTCGCTTTCCAGAATTGATACTGATAATACCGCCAAAAGGTAGATTTGTATGTTATCCCACTGTATCGCTAAATTAATGTACCCCTTTTCACGCTTAAACAGCTGCTAATTCGCCAAAAAGTAGTCCCTGACTAAGAAAAGGTTGAGTACCTACCACTTATCTAGACTCTGGTATGTTATATTTTCAGGGGGCTGAGCAACGTGCGGAGAGGCGAGCTAAAGACATCTGCGCCTACGACATCATACCCGCGGATAGAACTGAGCATGGTGATGATGACGTTGGGGAGAAGAACACGCTGCCAGGATACTTGGGGACGTACAATGTGGACTGCAAACAGGTACGATAATATTATAAATGCGAAAGTCTCTGTCTGTCTGTTACCTCTTTAAGCCGAAACCGCTGAACCGATTTTACTGTCATTCGGTATGGAGATACTTTGAGTCTCGGGAAAGGACATAGGATACTTCTAATTATCCCGGAAAAATGTACGGTTCCCGCGTTATAAACGAACTTTGGCGCAAGTCGGCACGGAGGTGCGGGCATCGTCTAGTGTGGAAATAAAAATCCTTTCTGCTATACTTGAATAGTAAAGCTTCAGCCAAAAAGAAAGAAGTTTTTCGATTCTTAAAACACTGACATTTGTTTTTCTTGCCAGAATAGAAATAAAGCTTGCGTTGCATAATTTCATACAGGTACTAATTTAGGCACTAATTCGTTATGGGCAATATTACGTCTACTTGTGAAATCAAGCATTATAAATCCAAACTTTTGACGTCCGGTCCTTAAATACGTCTTAGCCTGTAATTATCGAGAATTAAACTTCAAAATGACTGTAATTCAAATTTCAAGCGCTTGCTAACGACCTCATGATATTAGAGCGTATTTTTTTTTTCTTTTAAGGATCAGCTCATGTTCATTGTCGTGTGGTAGCTAAAGAACAGATTATCACTTATCTGTTCTGTGTATTGGAGAATTCGATTGATAGGTCATAGACCTATGTCATTTAGTCGGATTGTTATTTGTCGTTGTTAATCGTAATAAAAAAATTGCTTAGGTGCCAGAGTACATGCGTTTGAACCCCGACGACTACGACAAAGTGAAGGCGATGAGACGGGACGTACCAGAGATATCCCCGGCCGCCGCGCGCCGAGCACACTTGCCCCGCGCGGACTTACCCCTGGATGATTGCCAGCAACCTGACGCTAAGAACCAAGAAGATGTGACCTTCGGTTGCCATCGAGTTGCACCCAAATTGCCGGAAGGTTGCGAGTAATTTTGGACTGTTTATTTAATAAATGTTTTGTATTTGAACCCAATTTTATTCTTATTTTTAGGTTATGTTTGGCAGCTCTTCGACCAGTAGGTACCTGAATTTTACTATTTTAATGCAATTTGTTTCTTGTTCAATTCAGTGTCAATTGTGTTTTATTTCAAATTACGAAATCGTATTTTCATGTCAAACCAGCGCGACACTTTCTGATTACTTCCTGATAAAGGAAATATCCTGGGTAGGCTATCGACCACTTAACTTGACAGATACAGTATGGAGAATCCTGAATCTGTCAAAAAAGTTGTGGTTAGCCCATCCGGCACTTTATCAGGAATTGTTATTGGTGAAACAGGCCCTTAATCGAACAAGAAAGGAAGCTGTAAGTATTAGTGTTAGATTATTATTATCAAACAAAAGATACAAATCGGTGTACTTTTTGGTATCTAAGGTAAGATAATAAGATTATTATGAAGTCAATAAACCGGTGGTACTAGCTACCAGGTAGGCGGTTCTAATGACTAAAGGATTCTTTGACCTTGTGTCCTAGTATTATTGATGCCATTCTCGCATTGTTCAGACCAATTATTTATTTCTATTATGACTTACGGCTATTATAAAACACTGGAAACCAGGAAACACAATCGACGCATAATAAGACACCTATCTGACACGTGGCTAAGTTAATTTTATTCTTACAGCGGTGTTATTCCAATTCAGTAATCCAATCCAGCGCCGGAATGCTACTGGAATAATAGCGGGTTTACATTATTCCAATCCAGAATCCAATCTAGGTTTCCAATAATTGTAAACCGGCCATGAGTCTTCAGCTGAGATCAGAGTTACGAAGTTTTCCAGCAACAAACTTTGCCAGAAAGCCAACTAAAGGCTGCGACTGCGCCTGACTGAGGCAGAGAGGCAATCTAACCCCACTGGGTTAGATTCAACATTGCCTCTAAGCATGTGCTTTAATTCATGAAGCCCCAAGCGGCCACATCCGGCCGCGATAACAATGAAAAAGCTATTGTGTCTCGTTTTGCCACGACTGATGGGTTAAGATATTATATTTAATGATTGCTTAAGTATAATAATTAATTTGACAGAAATATCTTGACCTAATGTTACACACTTCACGTATTATTAAAATATGTCTATAACTTGGGCCGTTAAAGTTTTATAGCTAACTATTGCTAAAATAATAATTATATTAGTACAATATAATAATTAATTGTATGACGCAAAAAAATAATTTGAATGGATTACATAATTCAAACTAATTTGACTGACTGGTTATGCAAAGGTCGTGGCTCATAGGATCTTACTTAATTGACTAACAGTACTTTAAAAGTCTAAAAACGTGGCAATAAAAAACATTAGTGAGATAGACCATGGTCAACCTACTACCAATTCTAGCCATCCATTAAAACTTATTAATCGGGACTTAAGGGCCTTCCCTACGGAGATTTACAGATACTTACTCCTCAGTATTTACAAATTACTTTAAATAAACCAATAAATCGACATCGACGACATAGACATATAAACGCCAATAGATCGACATTTACATAAGCTACATAATTATTAGTCCCCATTATTTTTTTTAGGTCAATTTTGAAGTAAGATAAGTAAAAAAATAGGGTTTTGGTGCGATCTCGGCAACAACGCGGCAAATGTATGGTCAAGGTCGTTTGCTCGGGAGACGGCCTTAAAGCGACTTATTTAAATAGTAACGCTACTACGAGTACATACTTTTTCGTAACTTTCGCGTTAAGTCAGATTAATAGGTTTTAATTATAATGCAACGCGAAAGTTTAAAATGTTATCTAGCCATCCATACTATACTAATAATATATCTCGATTTTTGAAGTGAAAACTCCTTAAGCGGCGTTGAGCACTTTTGTGGGATGGGTAAAAACTGTGAAACTCGCGTCAGATTTTCGTGCTGATCGAAAAACCTTGGAAAAATCGTAAGACGGTTGGAGAGTAGTGTTTTGTGTCGAACTCGAACTCAAACTCGAAATCGAACTCGAACTCGAACTCGAATTGATTGTACTAGGGTTTCGATTAATTAAAAAAATCGATTTTTTAAAAATTGATTTTCACAGAAAATGGGTTAAAAATTTAATCGATTGTAAGGGTTTCGATTAATTAAAAAAATCGATTTTTTTAATAATCGATTTTCATAAAATTGGGTTTTAAAAAAATGCACAACGTTAATAATCAAGTTTTCACTTCTGCCGGCACTCCCGGAGTGCAACCCGTCTTTTTTGTATGCTACACAGGCTGAACGGCAATTGAAATAGGAATTTCGCGACAATTGTTGTTATTCTCTTATCTGGGTATCCCCAGTAGGCCTAATCTGGGTGCACGGTAGTGTCCCCGCCGAGACGAGCCAAGCGAAGCGCAAGGGCACTACCTACCTTTTCTCGAAGTGTTTCGCCGTTTTTTTAACCTTCGTAGAACTTGCTTTCCGTTGTAGCAAATAGTTCATATTTTCAGAATATGATGTCATCAATGAGGAGTTCCCTCGATTACTCATGGATCCCATCATCAGATCACCACTTTTGTGAACATGGTACCAAATTGGAGTGAAACCTAATATAACAAAACAAAAATTTAGAAAATCGGTTCACAATTAACGGCAGAGTAATCGTTGAACATACAAAAAATAAATAAAAAAATATCCACAGCCGAACATATAATCTCCTCCTTTTTGGAAGTCGGTTAAAAAGGCCAAATCACGTATGTTGTATGAGAGCCCTTCTTAAAGTTTTTTATTTGTCTTTAACCGATTTCAAAAAAAGGAGGTTAGCAATTCGACGCGTACTTCTGTATGTAATATTTCCAGAACTGTCCAGTTTTTTACTTTTGTACATGTTAGTCTAGTGTCTGAACAAATGTGCCAAATTTCAAAAGTGTATGTAGGACAGTTGTATGTATGTATGCGTGTTGTCGATTTATAATATACAGTGGAGTCCAGAGATATCAGAAACAACATGTAGAGTCACAGTATAAGTTCAGTACTACAATATTTTAGAAACGTGCCGCAATCGTTTTGAACGAGCGCGTAAGCATCTTTAGGCGCAGCCAGGCACACATCTTGGCCGGACGTTTCGTCTCTTTCTTGTGTTTTGCGTTGAGACTTGAGAGTATTCGCGTCCAATCATTTTGTCAATATCGTCATTTACTACTACTAGCATAATTTTGTTGACCAATCAACCATTTTAATACTATTACTATTTCAGTAAAACTGCAACGACAATAATATGCCACCAAAAACATTTCATGTAAAAGTTACCTCGACAACCACAAAAGGTTTGCCCTGTGAAAAAGACATCAGATCTATAAATGTAGAGCCAAGCTTCTGAATCGACGCGGCCTAACTCTATCGATCCTAACTCCAACAAATTCTACATATCAGTAAGTACGTATGGCTTCGCTATTTCGCTACCGTCGCGTCGTCGTGGTGATGAGGCGAATATTTAGTTTCTGATCTGAAGTAAGTAACGAAACAGCCAAGGCATACATATACTAATTACTGATATCTATTATGTAAAATTTGTTGGAGTTAGGATCGATAGAGTTAGGCCGCGTCGATTCAGAAGCTTGGCTCTACATTAACAGATAGGTCTTTTTTACAGGGCAAACCTTTTGTGGTCGTCGAGGTAACTTTTACATGAAATGTTTTTGGTGGGTTTTCTCTTATTCAACTAATATGATTTTGAAAGCAATTTTTAAGGAGGAAATCTATCTTTAGATATTTAAATTAAATAAAAGAATAGTGGCATTAATATGTTTATACTGTTCATACTAATTAATCACAAAAAAATAATAATCTCTTGCTTAATTAATAACACCAAACGAGTTTTGACAGACTACTGCTAATATGCAATCTAAAACCGTAACTATCTATGAGATATCGAAAACCTTGAAGTACTATCATGATTTATTACATAATGGCCTTGCATTGCGGATAAATTGCAATTTTTAAATTTCCATTAACCAATGCGAATCATAATCGAGAGGGTTTGAAAGTTTGGTGGTGGCGAGTACCATTGAGACATTTCAGATCTCATAGTGTCGCCGCACACGGGCCACACGCGACAGCCACAAACGCCGTTTTAAGCTAGTCTATTGGTCGTGAAGTGAATCGTTGTAGCGTGTGGCGGCCACCGGCGTCAAAAATGTATGAAAGCTACAGAAAATATGCCGGTAGCGGCGTTTTGTGGTTGTGGTTGTGGCCGGTGGCCCTCGACGAAATTCAGCCACTGCCGCTGCTCCTCGCGCTGCCATCAATATTGCCCTAATAAATAATTTATTGGCAGTAACGACGCAAGAGTGTTAACACTCAGCAGCTTGCCGCGTTGGGAGGCGGCGGCAGCGGTATGACGAGTGCGGAGTGACAGCGCGACTCGCGAGTGACATTTACATTTTCGCACTGCACAACGGGGGTTGGTGACCATTAGGGGTGCAGGGATGAAAGTAAACGGCTCATAAGATGAAGGAAAGTATCCAAAGGAAAGCGGGATATGGTTGGTCCCAGAACCAATGTATTGACCTGTTTCTTCCTTTGGACTAGGCCGTGTTGCGAGTTTGCCGTATTTGCTTGATCAACTAGCTATTAACTGCAAGGTGGTTACTTCTCTCCGAGTTTGGTGTATAAATCATTCAAAACGGATGTTCCCTCCATTTAATTAAATACTTATTTATGTTCTCTTGTCACATCTTATGTTTTTGCCTTATCCTTTGTCCTGAAACCGGTGTGACGAGTTAGCTGTTAGAGCATTACCAATATTACACAGGTCATAAGACCTGTTTTATTTTGAGATATACGAAAACTTCCAATCATGCGTCCATCTAATGATCTTTTGGGTGGCATCAGAATTCAACCGGTAAGACAAAAGAAGTAGGAACTACTCGTTAAAGAAGAAAGAAGTTACGGACGCTAAGTTCCTTCAGTGAAGAAGTGTATTAGACTACAGGCCCACGTCGAAAATGGATGGGTCAAATGAACCACCTGGGGACGTATATAGGACGATATTAGAGCATAAAATAATAAGATTTAGCACTATGCCGACACTTGTAAGCTGTCCAACTGAGTGCTGGTGAGAATTCAAAAGTGCATGTAGGGTGAGTACATTTTGGGCATATGATCCTGTACGGCATTTTTACCATCGATAGACGCATGAAAAATAATAAGAAAGCCCGCAATGCCGTACAAAAATAATGCGCCAACAAGTCGGTATTTTTATTTTATTTTCAGCCAATTTCCATGGTAAATTTGGTCATTTGATTCAATACGGCATACGTTTCATACTGTTTGGATACAGCTTGGAATCAATTATTCCGCAACGCCGTACAAAAATAATGCGACAATAGAAAAAAATCGAGGGTTACAAACCCCTGTTTTTCAGGGGTCCAGGGGGTCATCTGAAACAGTACGGCTTCGGTTCCAAACATTATTTTAGCACTCAAAAGTACTATTAAAAATAATACCGTCAAAAATTTTTTGTCCATTTTAATAATAATCTTAATTGCATGGTATACTTGATTTTTTAAGCTGTAAAATTATTTGATTCTGTACGGCGACTTTATTTTTAGTATGATATTGTAAAATACAATTGATATAGATTATAGAGTATTGCCGTTCAAAAGAAACTGTTCTAAAAAAAAACAGAAACACAAAATCTGAAATTTTAAATATTCATAGATTAATAAAATAAAGCAATTTTCTACATGCTTGAGTTTTTTTTTCTCTATATAAATAATGATCTATGCATAACATACTTTCAAAATGAATTAATTTTATGTTGGTTCAAATGACCCCCGGACCCCTGAAAAACGGGGATTTGTAACCCTCGATTTTTTTCTATTGTCGCATTATTTTTGTACGGCGTTGCGGAATAATTGATTCCAAGCTGTATCCGAACAGTATGAAATGTTGGAATGGAACTTGGCTGAAAATAAAATAAAAATACCGACTTGTTGGCGCATTATTTTTGTACGGCACTGCGGGCTTTCTTATTATTTTTCATGTGTCTATCGATGGTAAAAATGCCGTACAGGATCATATGACCAAAATGTACTCACCCTACATGCACTTTTGAATTCTCACCAGCACTCAGTTGGACAGCTTACAAGTGACGGCATAGTGCTAAATCTTATTATTTTATGCTCTAATACCGTCCTTTATACGTCCCCAGGTGGTTCATTTGACCCATCCATTTTCGACGTGGGCCTGTAGTCTATGTGGTCTTTGAACTAGTAATGCCTATAACTCATAAGCCGCAACTATCATGGAAACTCCAGGAGGGTGTAAAAATATATATTCCACGCTTAATAATCCTTATTATTTTTTGTCTAGTATGTTGGAAAAGCTGTAAATATTTTTATCAATAATAGGGTCATAAAATATTTTTAGTAATAAAGGGGTCAAAAACACCAAATATAAGCAGTTCAGAAGTCAAGGAGTTGCATATGAGGTAATTGTGATCACCTTTAAACAACCGTCCTAGTGTGATACCGGTGACCTCGCGAACTGAACGATAACTATTCCAATTGTGAAAACATTCCACATTCGACTTAGCTAAGGTTGAAATGGACAGGTAAAGACGAACTGGGTGGGCCGAAAAACGTAATTTGATCACCCGAAAGAACCAAAACGTACTGTGTTTAACCCATCAGTCGTGGCAAAACGAGACACAATAGCTTTTTCATTGTTATCGCGGCCGGATGTGGCCGCTTGGGGCTTCATGAATTAAGGGCCCTCTCTTCCTAAATTAGCAGGTCGATTGTCAGTGCGAATATCGACGTAAATGACATTAAAATAACATTCATAACAGCGCCCCTTGTACGGTGGCGGTTACGACGCTCGCCGCGTCCATGATAGGGCGAAATAGGAGAAAAAACCTTTTTAAGGCATTTTTGAAATATAATACATATTTCAAAAAAGTAACCAAACCAAATTATTAACTTATCTATTGCAAAGCAGTAGATATTTTTTATATATTATTTTGATAAATAATGAAGGAGTAAAGTGGTTTCATACAACGATTTGGAGGTGATTTGGTTTTTTATTTCTTTATTATGTGATACCGATAGAAAAAATATGTCAAAACCAAATTACGTATCATAATATCATGTAGATTACTAATTATTTTTTTCAGATATCATTTCTCTGTTAATGCCGATGAAAAGTTGTTTCATCTGCACGCTTTTTTCGAGAGAGCAGCCTTAACTATAATTACTAAAAATATAGTATAATTAAGAAAGGAAATCATGTCCCAAAAGTGTATCCAAAGTCATTGATAGCTTTTTCCTTTCCATTTTGCTATAATAACCATCATATTAAAATAAATTCCTGGTTTCTCGTATTCTAACTAAGCAGTTAAAATAAAAGTTGTCATAGGTAAAAATACTATATTTATAAATAACAAAATACAAATGCTGTGATAACTTTACACCAGGTAGATTATGACAAGGACAATCACGGTAAGAGTGACCAACATGCCCCCAAAGAGGACGTACTTGTCCTGGGCGACCCTCCTCTCTATGAGGGAGATTGTTGCGTTAGACAGGCCAAGAGTGTTGGCCAGGTCGATCATACGACGATGAGCACCCTTCAGTGTTTCTCTGTTGTACTTCAGCGTCTCAAGGATGTTGCTACCTGGAAAGATATAGAAAGATTTGGTGAATAGTTTGATAAGACAATAAATTCTTGGTGACTGGTGCCAATATTTTTATATTTTTCCTTAAACGCTATTGGCAATATTACTTTTTCTTAAACGGCAGTACTTACTACAATATTATACCAACAGTAATTTCGCTAAACAATAAAATTAGCTACCTATGTATAGTTTTTTTAGAGTAACGGTGGGTTGATCATGCCCGGAATAGTTCCGGTTAGGCATAGGCCTAAGCGGGGAGTGGAGCACCATGGGGTTTTAGTGGGTATTTCCTCGGAGAGTCCCACATACACCGGCCGACGTCCCCAATCCGCCGTGAATGCGCAAAAATACGCATTATCTTGGAGAATATTTGCCTCTAAACTGCCAAGCTGGCCTTAACATAGCCTTGGCCTTTACAATTTTGATATAATATTATGGTCGTACAGTGATATTCTTAGTAAATGATGCCTAAGAAAACCCGTGGTGTGTTCCTATTATTTTTCCTGCTTTATTAATAATTTATTTTTATAATTAATTGCCGGCATAGACAATGCGAATATTAAAATCTTATCGTAATTATAATATTAGGTTATATGTTAATTTTATTATTATATTGGTACTAATTTTATGATTCTGCAAATACCTGAAGCTTTAAGGGATATCAACAGTAGGTTTCTTATGGTTTTAATATTAATGGTGAATATAATATATTCAAAATAGCAAAATATTATATAAGATCACAGAAAACTTGGTTGAAAGATCTATCCAGTAGTTACGTATCAACACAATATTATGATTAAACATTACCATAACTAGTTTCAAACTGTTCCTACTCAAGTTATTGTTGTTAGATATTATAATGTTAAAAAACTGCTTGTTTACGGCATTCGTACAAGTTCTTGATATTGTATACCTTTGTTTTAACCGACTTAAAAATGTTTGTAAGCGGATATTACTTGGTCGTTTATGAACTAATGTTTTATGTTGATATTCATATTTTTTTGGTGAAATAAGACATTTCAACGGTGGTCCTATGGTAAGAAAATAATGGCTAAAGTCAGGATTTTTTGCTCAAATTTTGTTCAAAATAGGTATTATGAACACACGTTTTGAACGTCAAAACTACGATCCTGTCACCAGTTCGGGTACTAGCCCTGCGAGAGAAACTAAAGAAGAAAATTATAATATTATAATGAATACTTTGACCATTGCCTTGATATAGTATATACTATGGTCTATGACCATGCGTGGGCGCAGGCTGACCACGTGTGAGTCACGCGACAAAGGTTCTATCAAAGTTCAAATACTAGACACTACTTGTGCCACTTCCGCGTACCTTTAAATGTCAAATATTTTCCACTGCTCTCATAAATAGTTCATGAAGGTGTAAGAAAAACTATATATTTGATTTACGTATACCTGGTTAAAAAAGAATAAATGAATTATTGTAAGTTATGTAGATAAAATTAAAATGTCAAATTAATGTACTGTATATTGTATAACTCATAAATTGTAATCCTTCTTGGGCTTAAGGATAGTCTGTCATCTGTGTAAGTCTGTATCAGTCTAAAAAAACCTCAATCGAAATTTAAATCTTCGGCCAAAAATAGCAAAATGTATGTAAATGTTAAAGGCATTAAAATTTAATTTTTGCGTTCCTTTTTTTGCCGGTTAAACTATAAAACTTGTAAATTTCTGTCGCAAAAACATTTCCTTAAATAATACGAATAAATTTGAATCCTCAGCGTAATATTTTTAATCTCGTTTCATCATTTAATCATAAGGCGCCTATCGAAGAACAAGTAACTCCTCGGACTCGCAATAATAAATAGAAATTACTCGTAATTGTTGTGGAAACCTGAACAATTAGCACAATATAAATATCATACAGTACGCCATCTATAAACCGCAAGAATCAGGCGCACGTACACATAAGCTCGTGCTTGCTCATTCTGAAATCATTTTTAGGGTTCCGTACCCAAAGGGTAAAAACGGGACCCTATTACTAAGACTTCGTTGTCTGTCCGTCTGTCTATCCGTCTGTCTGTCTCAAGGTTGTATCTCAAGAACCGCTATAGCTAGACTTCTGAAATTTTCACAGATTGTGTATATCTGTTGCCGCTATAACAACAAATACTGAAAACAAAATAAAATTAATATTTAAGGGAGGCTCCCATACAACAAACGTAATTTTTTCGGCCTTTTTCGCTCTATATCAATAATGGCAAGAGGTAGGCACTTGAATTTTTCACACATTCTTTTGTTTTATGTGTACTTTAATATTTTATAATAATATTTTAATAAAAAAAAATTAAGGGGGGCTCCCATACAAAAAATACAATTTTTAGCCTATTTTTGCTCTGTATTGGTACGGAACCCTTCGTGCGCGAGTCCGACTCGCACTTGGCCGATTTTTATTAGATAATAACTTAAAATTAAATATGCATAAAGTATGACGTCGCGCGTGCGTAAAACTTATCTGAGTCAACCGAGTACGATTTCAAGAACACGGTTACTCTACTGAATGATATTTACACTGTGTTAGTTTAGCTCGGCCCAGGGGCAACACGCGCTAGTACAACTCAAAATATATTCGAATTAGACGTGCAGTGAGAAAAAACATTTACAATTACAATATTCAAGGTGGCGTATGTATAAAATGTACATTTCTCAACATATCCGATTGTACCTGCCGGACTAATTAACTACTCCAGTCGAGGATCTTGTTTAGAACTGATGTCAACAAACATCTGGCGTCTCGCGCGAAAAACATTCAATAAAATCGTCCCAACTGTGAACCAGTGAACTGTGTGTTGTGGACTTGTGGTGCCAGTGCTCTCGGATTGTTAAAAATGTGGTAAGTGTTTAATGCAATAATTAATAGTGTTTTGATAAAAAGTGACAAGTCGACCTTGCCGGTAGTTTATGGCTGTTTTGAGTTAGTATCTTAGAACGTGACTGCTGTGGGTAATAACGCCGTAAACATGATAATAAAATGTTCAAAACGTAATTACGGGTATTTTAAAACATTTGAGGTAGCTGCCGAATAATTTTCGTGGTAAAATCAGGCATTACGACATTTTTGTTTTTGTTAGAAATCAAATACCTCCAAATAAAAGTCAAAGTAATAACTGGCTAAGATTTAGTCACTGAATCATAGTTTTTACACGTTAATATTGTGTACATCGAAACAAGTGGAGTCTTTAACCTTTGCAATGACGTATTATTAGCATGTATTCTAGTCCTTATTCTATGAAACACTGTCTTTAAATGTGAAGTTAAAACGCCTCTGTGGTCCAGTGGTTTAAAGTGTAAATATTGACTGAGAAGTGGGCCCATAATCTACCGAGTTGTAAAGACGTTTAGTTTGGAAAATAACAGCTGATCAATGATTCTGGCGGATAGAGGTCTTGTTGATCTCTCGTCAGTCGCGTCGGTCATCCGTATGGATACAAAAGTAAAGGAAAAAATCCTGTGCACTAATTACTCCTTTGTACCTGGCCTAGTTTCAATGAAACCGACCACCGTCACGGGTCACAGAAACCGCTGCGGAGGAATTATCACTAACTGGAGTTACACAAATGTTTGTTTACAAATAATTCTAATTGTTACACCAAAACTAACCTTCCTTCGGCGGCACGAAGGTTGAAAACATTTTACACTCAGTTTCACCTCCACTTGAAATCTACATCAATTTAATGCTAGTTTTTTGCGATTTGCCTAGAAACTGAGGCAAAAACATTGTAATTCTTTGTAGTGTACGATCAAAATGTTCTTCAGTTCTCTAAAGTCAAGCAAAGACTTACGAGTCCTGTGAGATTAGGCTTGGTTTTATTGGCAGCCAAAACGGAGAATACAAATACAATAATACCATTCTAATATTATGAATCCGTCTCTCTTTTATCTCTTCATGATTTAAATATTCCGAAAGAAGAAAATACGTATGCAAAGTTTCGAATTAATTAGGCTACTGGAGATAGGTAAAAATCGTGCTCAAAGATTCCGTTAACAGTTAACAGTTAAGAAGTTACATACATACAGCCCAAGCTAATAAAAGCGTGTTAAAAAGGGGAAAAGACATATGATAGTCTGTCTGTTACCTCTACACACTTAATCTTAATTTTGTATGGAGGTACGTACCAAGAGTCGCAGAAAAGAACATAGGATAGTTTTTGTCCTGGAAAAATGTATAATTTCCATGAGATAAAATAATTTCGGGGCAACTTACTTGGAGGCATTATCTAGTTCCCATAGTCTAACAAGAGATTATCAACTTTAATTTAGGAAAAGTTTTGACACAGTAACATACCCGATACATTTTCTGTCTAAATCTTAATTAACTTAAAGTTAACTAAACATTAAACCTCTCTTAGTACAGCCGATAGTCTTGTTTCATTACTCTGTAGAACAGTGGTTCTTAACCGGTGATCCGCGGACCACTGGTCCCTGGAGGCATTCCAAGTGGTCTGCGAAGCCATCCTAATAATATGTAAGAATTCAGAAGTTAGTAAAGTAAAGAATATGCAGTCACAAAAATCACATTAAATTAAAATCTGTAACTTTTAGATTCTTGAAAAATAAAAAAATCTGCCAAGTGCGAGTTGGACTCGCGCACGAAGGGTTCCGTACCGTTAGAGAGCAAAAATAGGCCAAAATTGTGTTTTTTGTATGCCGGAAGCCCCCCTTAAAATTTTATTTTATTTAGGCGTCGCATGGGTATAAAATATATAGCCACTGAAAAAATGATTAAAATCGATAGCCTATGATCCTTCACGTGGTCTACTTCTTATCTGTGCCAAATAACATAAAAATTGCTCCAGTAGTTCGCGATATAAGCCCATTCAAATAATTTCCTCCGTTTTTTCCACATTCTCCTATTAGTCTTAGCGTGATAAAATATAGCCTGTAAGCCTTCCTCAATAAATGGGCTATCTAACACTGAAATAATTTTTCAAATCGGACCAGTAGTTCTTGAGATTACCGCGTTCAAGTTAGCCCTTTGAAATAATTTTCCCCGTTTTTTCCACATTTTCCTCTATTTCTTCGCTCCTATTAGTCTTAGCGTTATAAAATATAGCCTATAGCCATCCTCGATAAATGCGCTATCTAACACTGAAAGAATCATCAAAATCCATTGCGTAGTTTTAAAGATTAAAGGGAACAAAGGGACATGAGGGAAATAAAAGCGACTTTGTTTTATAATATGTATAGATTAATTATTGACGTTGACATACAATAAAGGTCTTCGTGAAAATATCATGTGCCTACCTGTTGCCATTACGTACTGATATAGAGCAAAAAAGGCCGAAAAAATCACGTTTGTTGTATGGGAGCCACCCTTAAATATTAATTTTATTTTGTTTTTAGTATTTGTTGTTATTATGTTGTATTATGTTGAAAATTTCAGAAGCCTAGCTATAGCGGTTCTTGAGTTACAGCCTGGAGACAGACAGACGGACGGACGGACGGACGGACGGACGGACGGACGGACGGACAGACATCGAAGTCTTAGTAATAGGTTCCCGTTTTTACCCTTTAGGTACGGAACCCTAAGAATGAGTGCTAATTATAAAGTTGTCCTTGTTTTCTTTATCAAACAACCTTCTTAACCCACCAAGCTCCATAAGAGCACCGGTGATCGCGACAACAATATAATAAGTAATAACCAAAGCTTTCCAAGAATCTCCGATAGAAGCATTAAGGGCGTTCCTTACGGAGATACCGTAATTTACCGTATTTCAAGCCTTATAAACTCATAATTTGAAAGCTACAAAGTTATAATAAAAATACAGCAATAATCTTCAGTATATTAACATTCCTTTCCCCGTTTCAAATTTTCTATTTTTGTTTATTATACTCATGATATCAGCTTTCAAAGTAAACCCAATTTATTAAAATTCAAGCATACATTCAGCATCTCCTTAGGATTTACAAATTACTTTTATTTGAAACACACGCCAATAGATCGACAATATCATAAACTACATATTCCAAGTTTTAAATTTTTTTTAGGACAATTTTGAACTAAGATAAGTAAAAAAATAGGGTTTTGGTGCGATCTCGGCAACGCGGCAAATGTATGGCCAAGGTCGTTTGCTCGGCGGACGGCCTTAATTTAGGTTAACAAACTGGGTGGTCCCCGGCAAGACAAACATTTGGTAAAATGGTCCCTTATGACTAAAAGGTTAAGAACCACTGCTGTAGATACACAGATGACAGATCTAATGAGATATGAAATGAATAGTGAGTCTGCTAGTAGAACAATAGATAATATCGTATGTTTTACCTGCTAATTATGCACCAACTACGTCATATTTAATTAAGAACATGACAAGTAACTCCCATTGTATCGGTCCGTAGCTTCGCTTGGCCATATTTTTTGCTCGGCATCTTCAGTATTTAACAATTATTATTGTATTGTTTTGTACAAAAAATAATATGGTGCATGGCTTTGATCAATATTGATAAATTATTAAATAATAATTAATAATATAAGACGTGTCGGGATTTAACAATATATCCATACTAATATGCGAAAGTATGTCTGTTACCTCTTTACGCCTAAACCACTAAACACATTTTGAGTCCCGGGAATGGACATAGGACACTTTTTGTCCCGGAAAATGTACGGTTCCCGATCCCGCGCGATAAATGATTTTGGACGCATCACGCAATGGAGTTGCGAGCGTCACCAGGTAGGTATAAAATAGTATAGGTATAATGATTATAATATACTATTATTATCAGGTATAATCATGATGACTTTCCTCGATGAGCCATTCGCCAAACACTAATTCGGACATCCGGATTCGCTCGTCGTGCGCGACCGATCGGAACGAACACAAGGTCCCCAGCTGTTTCTATTTAGAATAAATTCTAATAAATACGAAGTATTATTATATAGAAACTGAATATTTGGCTGTATGCTACCTCTTCAAGTCCAAACCACTGAACCGATTTTGCTGAAATTTGGCATGGAGATACTTTGAGTCCCGGAAAATGTACGGGTCCCGCACGATAAATGAATTTTAGCGCAACGGGGTTGCAGAGGTTGTCTAGTCTTAAAAAGAATCGGCCAAGTGCAAGTAGGATACACAATCTGTGAAAATTTCCAAAATCTAGTTATTACTGTTCTTCAGATCAGCCTGTAGATAGAAAGACAGCAAAGTCTTAATCATAGGGTTTTTAGGTACATTTTTACATTATTTAAATATACATAATTATATTTAAATGATTCCCGGTTTCTAGAGGTTTTTTTTTTTTTGACAGAAGTTTATGATAAACTTCTTTCTTTTTTTTAAGTTTATGATAAACTTCTGTCTGTTCACCAGCGTCTTTGATTTATTGTGAAAAGATACAAGTCCTGTCAAAAATACTCACAAAATAGGCATTGGACCTTCTTCAGAAAAAAAAAAACCTTTATCTGTAGAACGTCATAATATTGTGTAGATTAATAAGTAATAACACAATATTAATCCCTTAATGCTCAAGGCCCATATGGGCCATATGCTAAATAAGGCCCATATGGGCCGCGACAACAAAAGATTTCCTGGAATTGGTGATCGAGGGATTAATGGCTACATTTAAATTTTATTCCTTTTTTTCATAATTATTTCACACTTCCATAATTATTTTGGAAGACGTATAATTTTTATCTTTCATGTAAAAAAGACAACAAAAACGCAAAAATAAAAACAATATAAAACTACATCAGAAAGACATAATGAATAATTTAAGATTATAATATTTTAGCTCAGAAGAAAACCAAATTTAATTCTCAGATACACGGAAGTTTTGTACGTGTTATTTATTTATTTTTTATTGGATAAACTGGTTTATTTTTAGATTAAACGTAGTTTTCCACTGGAAGTTCAATGTTTTTGCTTAAGCTTAGTGTCAAGCGGAGGTCTGATGAAACCTTAATTTTAGTGTTAGACTTGCCCCGCGTTCCAGTAAGCGTTAAAAATCGGCCAAGTGCGAGCCGGACTCGCGCACGAAGGGTTCCGTACCGGTATAGAGCGAGATTAGGCAAAAATTGTGTTTCTTGTATGGGAGCCCCGCCTTAAATATTTTCCTTATTAAAATTTTATTATTAAGTATTGTACAAATATAATCAAGGATTTTGTGGGGCCTGGCTGTTACCATTATTGATTACGAGCGAAAAAACAAAAAAAAAACACGTTTGTTGTATGGGAACCTCCCTTAAATATTAATTTTATTGCGTTTTCAGTATTTGTTGTTATAGCGGCAACAGAAATACACAATCTGTGAAATTTTCAGAAGCCTAGCTATAGCGGTTCTTGAGTTACAGCCTGGAGCCAGACGGACCTGAGACGGACAGACAGACCGACATCGAAGTAATAGGGTCCCGTTTTTACCCTTTGGGTACGGAACCCTAAAAACGATCAAAATGCTCAAAAGTCAAAATGCCTCCTATTTTGAGCGGATTCAATGGAGCTTAAGAAATTGCTTTACTTATATTTGTTTAGAGTGGGTTGCACCAGAGGCGTGGTTAAAGTTAAAGTTAAGGTTAAAGTTATGGTTAAAGTTAAATATGGCGTCCTTTAGCTTTAACTTTAACCTTAACTTTAACCGGAAAAATTGACAGATGTCGTATGAGCATATGGGGTGTTTGGACGCCATATTTAACTTTAACCAGAGACTTGACATTTTGCATTGGAGTAAAAGTTAAAGTTAAAGTAACAGTTAAAGTTAAAGTTAGTTGGTGCAACCCACTCTTAATGAAAATGTTTGTACGGAACCTTAGACTCGATTTATATTCGTCCGCGCGAACGAGCGGTTTGTCACTACATAACGAGAAATAAATCGTAATTATATACAATTGCCTTTGTTTAAATAATTTATGATTATTATTTGTGGAGCTTTGACCGGGTAGTTTACCCTAATTAAGTTATTTTTAAACATTTTTGGTGCTACGTTATATCTTAAAATACATTATTTAAGATTTTATATTATGACGTTCTACCGTATGAAATTATTATGTTTAATATCTAAATGTCTGGTATAAATAAAAATATTACTTACTAGAGTTTTTGTTTGGAATTAATTTATGATTGCTAAAATTAAAATTCAAGATATGCTAGCTTATGTAACACACTAGCTAAGCTAGACATAAGTAGTCAAAATAAACTTGTTACTAACTAGTCGTTAGTAACAAGTTTATTTTTTACGAGTTGTAAGCAACTACATTAACTTCATAAAGATTGCTCTTTGTGGCTACTGCGTCAATTTGGATGAAAACTCCCACAAACGGATGAAACTCCGTTTCTCTCTTGAAAATGAATGAAAGCTCTTATGATGTTGCGAGTGTCCATGGGCGACGGTAGTTGCTTACCATCAGGTGACCCGTTTGCTCGTTTGCCCCCTTATTTAATAAATTAAAAAAAAACCCTAGCCACGGACATGGACAATAAACATTAACGCATTACCTATAATATTATATATTACCTATGTTTAATCATTGTGCAGATAATATTGTGTACTTCGTTAAAACAAGTTGCTAAACAATTGCAAGTTTTTTGGTCAATTTAAACGTTTACGGTAAAAAAAGTTTCCCATAATTGTACTTAACTCGCGTAATATGACATAATTTATAGTGCATTAAAATTATGATAATAATTATTATGGACTTTATACTATGATCCAAACTACAAGGCAAGACACAAATTTGTATTTAAAAGATGCCGGTTGGCAGCGGGCGACATGAACTATGAAGCAACTGCAGACGACGTGTAGTCGCGACACTACTGGTTTGTATGTCTTTCTATGAAAAGTGTCGCTATCTTCGTGTCGCTAGCTGCGGAGGAGGGTATTTCATAGGAATACATACAAACCAGTAGTGTCGCTGCGACACGTCGTCTGCTGCCGCTTCATGTAGCCGGCTTCCAACTTGTACCTTAATGCACCGCTCTTGGTTACTATTATACCACAGTTACTATTTTTATTATTTGTTTAATTCCTTGACTTGGTACATTTGTACTAACCTAGGTTCTTAGGATACTAACATAGAAGAGTCATAGAACAAGAGATAACAAGAGAAGAAAAATTATTGCATACCGTAGCAGTTCAATATAAGTATATTGCATAGTGGACCACCACCAGTCTGCATTTAAGACACAAACGTGATTTTTTATTTAATGTATTAAAAACGCAGTACAAGCGTAAAACTAGTGTTTGTTAAGCGAAATGATTTCAAGTACTCTGCTGAGTTAGTCTATTAAACCCATCAATCCCCAAGCGTCAGCCGGCTGCCGCATAACAATTAAAAATCTATTGTGTCTGCGATACCCACGATGGAGGTGCTACATGCTTATTATATTTTGGCAGTACTATAATATTAATGTAAGCAAGCCAGCCAATAAAATATAGTTAGTAATAAAATACAAGTTTGAAATCAAGAGTAGGTACCTACAGGAATTCTAATTGGTTTATAGCTTAATCAGAATAAATAGCCGAGAACTAGTAGTTAATAGCTGGTTACTAGATTACTGCAGGACCTACATACGTCCTAGAACCGCGACCCACTAGGTCGAGGTGTTCCACTTAAATTTGATATCTATTACACTTAGGCTGACCGCACACACACGTTTTTCGTGTGCGTTTGCCGTCTTCGGAAATCCGAATGCACGGAATCAGTAGAAAATACATTAACTGCCGCACACGTTTGTATTTCTCCGTACGGAACGAATTCCGCACGTACGTTTCAATTGCAAGCTGGGGAAAACAACGAACGTTCTCACGGAATTCCGAATACGGAAAACGAATTCGGAAATCGAATACAAAAAACGTGCGTGTGCGGCCAGCCGGGCCACCATCTACCGACGCTGAATAAACATGACAAAAATCCCGGACATTAGGCCGAAATATTGTTTTTTCTCCGGACACCTCTTAAGAGGGCGACTAACCCAAAATTTTCGATTTTATAATTCATTTTTAATTTTTATACTTGAAAATAAGCCCCGAATTGTTTCATTTTCTAAAATTAGATACTACATTATATTTCCAAGAATTCAATCTGAGCAAAAATACGATATCTTAAAATTTTCTCGATAAAAAAAATCACAAAGACGCATCTAATTTTCACAAATTTTTCATTTATTGCCATAACTGTGCTGGAACTAAGTTAATATTTTAATACATTGTATAAAATTCTATCATTGAGAAACCGACCTAGCGGATTTTTAAAATGTTGTATATTTATCGAGTTATTGAGAAAAAACTAATTTGGCGATGAATCGGCGTCGTCTTTTTTCACCTGCCTGCCTAGCATACGCCAACGAGATATCTCACTCTCGAGATAATTAAAAACTACTCGTCTCATAATGTCAAAATCTTGACATTATCTCGACAAAACTATATAAAAATGTGTTATTTCGAGAGAGATATCTCGTTGGCGTATGCTAGGCAGGCTGGCATATGAAAGACAGGCGTGAGTGTGAAGAGAGAAGGACGATGTTTGATTTTTTGGGTTAGTCGCCCTCTTAAAAATAAAATTAGTTACACAGTTCAGTTCTCTTTTTCGCTAAAATACATATTTTATTATCCAACAAGAATTTGTAAGTCGGAACAGCTCAGGTCCTTAAAATTATACTGAATTTTGATTAAAGAAAATCCTTTCGTATCATCGTAATAGATTATATAGATTATACTGACACGTTCCGCGTGGCCGCCCGCCTAAATAAGTAGTTTCACTGGAACCGCACATTGTCCCGCGAAATAGTAGCCTACTCTATATTACGTAATATAATATGAACCAACTGCCGAATAACATAAGAATTGCACCAGTAGTTTATGACTAGCGCTTTCGAATAGTTTTTCCCGTTTTTTCCCCATTTTCAACCCCCAACAAAAAAGAGGGTTGTTATAAGTTTGACGTGTCTGTCTGTCTGTTTCATCGTAGCATCCAAACAGGTAGACCGATTTTCATCTAGTTTTTTTTGTTTGAAAGCTGACAAAATCAAGAGTGTTCTTAGCTATAGTTCATCATCATGAGAATGCTCAGTGCTGGAAAATCGCGGTTCATCTGGTTTGTGGAGGGCCGATTAGCGACTTGCAGTCGTTTGGTGGGCTTTATATTTTGCATTCTAGTTCGTGACATTTATGAATATATACACATTAATGGAAAGTTGGCCTGGTGCTGCAGCATCACCTGGTAATCAATAGGATACCCAATTCCTCACCAACTTAGAGCAGAGGTTTCGTGTTTGGGCTCATTTTAATTGCAACAACCAGTAATCGTAGATAAACAGTAAATATTTGCATGCTGCTGCTGCAGTATCACCTGGATTCTATTGGAGCCGAGCTCCATATGAACCCAAAGTGGAGACTTCATCTTTGGACGCATATTGACGGCCTCATCCAAGAGGACATTCATATATGGTATTCATTGAGATAATATCATCCTGTTGATAAGAATTACGAGGGCTGCTATTTATGTATCCGGAATTAAAAAAAGAAACAAACATATATCATTTAATATGGTTTTATTGCTTTTCAAAATATTCGCCGCGATGATCGACACACTTTTGCATACGCTGGAACCAATTTTCATAGCACTTTTTCCATTCTGATTGAGGTATCTCCAAAACGTGCATTTTGAACGCATCAACAGCCTCTTCGCGGCTCGAAAAACGTTGACCACGTAATTTGTTCTTCGCGTATGGAAATAAAAAGAAATCGTTAGGTGCCAAATCAGGGCTGTACGGCGATCGAATTGACCAGTCAATTCGATCTTTTGACCCTCCAAAAACTGAGTTGTTTCAGCTGAGGTGTGACAGCTAGCATTGTCGTGATGTAATATGATTCTGCGTTGTCGGTTGTCCTTTCTTATTTCTTCAAAGACTTCTGGTAAACAAATGGTCGTATACCATTCAGAATTAACCGTTTTACGATTCTCTAATGGCACTGTAGCCACATGTCCATTAATTCCAAAAAAACAGGCGACCATTTGCTTCAAAGTACTTTTTGCACGAGTAACTTTTGTTGGTTTCGGCTCATCTTGGAACACCCACACCGTTGACTGTTGTTTAGTTTCGGGGTCATATGCATAGATCCAAGATTCATCACCTGTGTAGATATTATAAACGGCTTTTGACGTACCACTGTTGTATTTTTTTATCGTTTTTTTGCACCAATCGACACGAGCCCGTTTTTGATCGATTGTCAAGTTGTGCGGAATCCAACGCGAACATATTTTTTTTACAGCCAAATGTTCGTGTAATATCTTATGTATGCTCGTCATACTTATGCCTAAGGACGCCTCTATCTCGCGATATGTAACATGACGATCACGCATTATTAGTTCCCGCACAGCATCTATATTTTGTGGGACAACAGCTGTTTTTGGGCGACCTTCTTTATTTTCATCCGTGAGCATAGACCGCCCACGATTAAACTCACTGTACCAGTGATAAACAGTGGTTTTTGATGGTGCTTCATCTCCAAAAGTTGCGGTGAGTTGAATAAAGCACTGTTGTTGATTTAGCCCACGCCGAAAATCGTAGTAAATCATTGCACGAAAATGTTCACGCGTTAAATCCATGGCAAATGAAGACACGCAATTTTCAAAATGACGCCACAATGGAAAAATAATTGACAGTCACATGAAACAAAATGTATTCTTCAACCAAAGAGTTCTATTTTCAAATGTTGTAATTACTTTTTAAATATTGTTCTTGTAAGTGGCCAGTTCCGGATACATAAATAGCAGCCCTCGTATTCTGCATTATAACCAACACAAGTTTAAAAAGCATGAAATAAAATTAAATTAAGAAATTTTAAAAAACCCCCGCCAAACAACTTTAAAAAGTAATAAAATAATATTTACTGACTTTAAGTTTAAATAATTCCTAAGTGTAAAATGATATTTTAGTCCATAATTGTTATCGAGGTTTGTCGGGGGACTGCTAATGTAGATATTATGTTTGATTTCACGTAACATTATAGTTTAAGGGTCGATACAAAATGCAAAAGTCGCTGTTGGCGGTCCCCCGACACACCTTGACAACAATTATGGACTAAAATATTACTTTACACTTAGGAATTATTCAAATTTAAAGTCAGTAAATATTTTTTCATTACTTTTTAAAGTTGTTTGGCGGGGTTTTTTTTTATTTCTTATTATAATTTTCCTCTGATTCTTGACTCCTATTGGTCGCAGCGCGAGCGTGATGTTAAAGGGGTGACAGAGGTGCGAGTAAGTACGCGGACTTATGGCTCGACGATCTTAATCGCCTGTGTGTCAGCAAAAAGCCGCGAGCCACGAGCCTGGGGGCATGGTAATCCAGTGTGAGCGATTCTCATGTGTCACCGACGCGAGCCGAGTAAGTTCGCGAACTTTAAACCCGCGTGCTTTAAGTTCGTACGTCTATCAGGCTTTTTATAAAGCCTAAAGCCTTCCGCAATAAATGGTCTATCCAACACAAGAATACTTTTCAATTCGAACCAGTAATTCCTGCCACAAACAAATTTTTCAGATTTATAATATAAGTTTAGATAAATAAGTATCATATAGAATAGGTTTAATAAATAAACTAATTTTTGCGCAGCAAAGTTGCGGGCAGCATCTAGTACAAAAATAATTATTATACATAGGTATACACCCACCACAACATTATAATATATCTGCATTAAGTATATAAATAATATATAAATTTTCATTATTACAAATATCATAATCTACCATGCGTGCAATATGTATAAAAAATGCAACATCTTCCTTTGTGTAGGATAGCATTATATTTATATAATGAGTAGTTAATATTATGTTGTTTTCCGTTTTTTTTTTAATCTATAAATTAAGTTGATAAGTACATGAATTTTTCTTATCAATATACTAGGTATTATAGAGATCTGTAGTCGAAAATATCCCGTAAGTAATTATTAATTTTTGCACTGTCTATATGCTGGTGCTGCATTCTAGTGTGAAAACTTTGCGATGATAAATCCTATTAAACTAATCGCATTTTTATGAGTCAAACGGGATCATCTTTAGGATATCATAGTAATAAATATGGCCTTTCAGATGTCTGTTCTGACTTCATACTCAAAAATGGAAATTAAATCAAAATCTGTGTCAAAGTCTATTAAACTCTATTTGTGCTGCCAATTACCTGTTGATATGAATAAATGTTTGATTTAGTAATTAACAAATTTGTTAACAAACCTAATTCCCCTATTAAATTTAATTTTTATCTAACATTCAGTGAAACTCACATACCTACTACTTAAAAAGATCTAGAATCATGGATTTGGATTAATGCGTAACTCTAATTATGTTACAAATATTATTATTGATATTACAGGCGTACCTACATAATTATTATACTAAGCATAAACAATATTATTATGCCTACAATTTTTTCTTTATTACTCAATCAGTTTGGTTACTTTCAAAATTAATTTTTGACTATAGTGTTGTGAATATTTTACAATATTTTATCTATAGTAAGCATAGATCAGCTATCCCCAACCCGCGGGACTTTTTCAGTGGCCCGCCACCAGCTAAATAGTGCAAAGTGGTCGTGAAAGTCGTGGAAATTTTGCCACTTTTGAATCACTAATTTCGTAGAACGTTCTTATTTAACCCTAAAAAATGTTGGTTGCGACCCGCGACGCCAAGACCGAAACGTGTTTGTGGCCCGCGTAAAAAAAGGTTGAGGACCACTGGTATAGATTCTTTACTGAGTGATAAGTGTAGAGTAGTATACTTAATAATAATTTTGTTAAACAATCATACTGTTTTGTCCTTATATCTGGCTAAATAAATTATATAATTTCATCTCTTTTATATAAAATTCTCGTGTCACAATGTTAGTCAGCGAACTCCTCTGAAACGGCTTTACTGATTTTTATCAAATTTTATATGCATTTTTCAGTAGGTCTGAGAATCTGCTACTAGGTACTTTATATATATTAATAAGTGCATTTGTTGAATAAATAATAGTAAATTATTACAACCTGAGACTGACGGTTTGTGCGACGGGATAGCGATCGACGTTGCCATGGTGACATACTTATTTAGTTACTTCAATAAAATAATATGGGCGAAATACTTTATATTATGGCAAAGCAATGTTTGCCGGGACAGCTAGTAATGTATAAAATACTTTATAAAATCCTTAGACATTAAAAGCTTATAAAATACCTCAATAAATAGTATTGATAATACCAATACCAGCTAGCCATAAGAGAGACAATCATTACCTGTTTGTAACATTTCATCGACCCCTCTATGTGAATTCTGTAGCGACATGCTCTCCTGCGCCATGTAGTCAACGTCTATTGATGTGTGGTCGTGGCCGAACCTCCGACTTAGCAGCTGCTCCCTTTCCGCCTTCTCCTGCTCTCGCCTTAGGCGTTTGTTTCGGGAATTTTGTAGTGAAGCCTGGAAAATATTGTTGTGACTTATGAGATATTGAAATAAATTAAAATAATATTTATGAAACACAATTAATGTGAAGTAAAATACCTCTAGTTTGCTTATTTATTTATTTGATAACATTGTGTGTATAGTTATAAATAATATTACTGTGGTTTGCTCTAGACCAGCCTTTCCCAAAGTGGGCGATAATGCCCCCTTGTGGGCGCTGCAGGTTTAAAGGGAGAAAAAAATGGGGGCATTGTATAGATGCTTTGGGGGGTGATTTGTAATTTCATCTATATGCATTTTAAATTGAAGCAACGGGGAGCGCTACAACATAATTTGTTCTCAAAGTGGGCGGTAGGCAAAATAAGTTTGGGAGCCCCTGCTCTAGAGCCTAAAGAGCTTGTCTGATTGTAGCCTAAGAGGGGGTTTATGTTTTTAACAAATGGATATTGGTAGTACAACTAGCTCAACAGATCCACATTGCCTTAATGGACCACCTTGCTCGTTTGAAAGATTTTTCTTTTGCCACCATATTCCCACATATTATATTCCTACATTGGTGACCCCAACGTGATTTTATTAATTATTACTTAAAATGGTAATAAGATAAGGTAACAAACCTGTACATGTTTATTGTCATACTTTAACTGGTCTACTCTCATCTTAGCCATGGATCTCTGGTTGATAGGTGTTTTGAAGACCAGGACATCGAGCTTCTCACAGTTCCTGTAATTATAAAGTTCAAAATTATTTTATGATATTTTTGTTTCTTTTTGGAAATTTTTCATAACACTACTGATAAAGAGTTAGTTCATTTCAAATTGGTAAAGTACCTATAGAATATAAAATAGTATTTTAAAAAGATAAAACGACTTCAAATTTTTGTACATAATTAAGAATTAAAATTCCCTATCTCAAAAACTACTGAACCTATTTTGATGAAACTTGCAGTATTCCCTAGATTGAACATTACCTAGTACAATAAAAAAAGAATCACTAAAATCGGACTTGTGGTTCCAGAGATATATGCATGCACAAACATAAAAACATACATACATACATACACTTTTGAAATTTGGCACATTTGTTCAGAAGCTGTTATAGATTAACATATTATACAAAAACTGGGCAGTTCTGGAAATATTACGTACATATGCGTCGAATTGATTACCTCCTTTTTTTGAAGTCGGTTCATAATAAATTAAGACAGACAGAAAACATTGTTGCATGTTTCACGTAAATTAAATCACTGGAAGAGATTTATTTAAATACACAAAACATACATTTTACTTTTTGTTTTTAGTAACTTATTACCACAGAGGTTAACTAATGAAGCCCTTAGATGCAGGCTGCAGCCAACGGTAGCAGGTGCCAAGTATATTTCTGCGTGTTTTATTACTAACAATGAGCCGCAAGTTTTATTAAAAAAATACAAGTTATATTTATTTTTATGCAACTTTTTAAAAATCTTGCTGTGATGTTTTAGATTTCCTGTAAGGTAAAAACATTAAAAATGGGACTTACGCACTAATAGCATTAATTTTCGACTGGATTTCATTTTCTATTTCAACAGCATCTGGATTCCTTTCAAGTTTATAAAACAAATCAGAAGTCTCTTGTATCAATTGGGTTGTCTGGTGATATAGCGTTTCCATCGTTACTTAGCAAAAATAGTATCCATTTAGTACAAACTTTTATCAAAAGTATAAATATTCCACTCTGATGTATCCTTATATTTAAATTATTGTTGGTATTAACTTGTAAAAACTAGTGTTTTTAAATTTTTTAACACCGATGTATAATTGTCATCTGACGAATGACGTGTGTGAGTGTGACAGTTGACATTGACTGATGACATGGCAAATTGACGTAATTTCCTTTTTAGAAACGTAGCATATAAGCAAAGAAGTATTCTCAGCATAAAATTCGTTTAGAAATAATAATAATTTGTCATTTATGTTTTACGAAAAAAAAACCTAATTTATAAACTTTTTTTAAGTTTTCGCTTTTTGCGTCTCTAGAAAATTTTTTATTTAGAGCGTTTTCACACTATCCAATCCGATATCGGTGTCAGATGCCGTTCCGATATCGGGATAAGTAAAATGTATCGTGAACCGATATCCGATATCGGGCTGGACAGTATGAAAGACAGGTATAATACATGATACAAGCTTGGCAAAAAAGAGTGTGGATTTAATGAGGGCGTTTTTTTATTTAAAGTATCTGATACACGGTCGTCAACGGCGGTTGACGACCACGCAAAATCTATTCAACACTGTGGTTGACAACACGTTAACAGTGTGGCTGGCAACGCGCATACCCGTTTTTGCTGTTGACAACCGCCGTTGACGACCGTGTATCAGATACTTTAGTAACCCTACGCTTCGCTTTTGAGTTTTGACTCAATATTATAATATACTAGCTGTCCCGGCAACGTTGTTTTGCCATTTAAAGTATTTCTACTTCATCAGTTGATATAAAATCTTACCTTTGTCCCCTAAGAAGGGTGGGGGGAAAAAATGTTATACACCTGATGTTAAGTTGGAAAACACAGTTAATAATATTATAAAGTAAGTCCAATGAAAAAAAATTGATACAAAATCTGACCCCCTCTTTGGTCCCCTTAGAGGGGGGGGGGGGGAATTTTTATACACCAGACGTTGAGTTGAAAGAAGACAAATATACCTGCGAAAACCGTATGCAAATCGGATCAGTAGTTTTCGTGTGATAGTGGAACAAACATACAGACAGACAGACAGACAAAAAACTAACCACATTTTTGGCTTCTATAGCGATGTAGTGACACCCCCCGCTTATAATTTTTTGAATATCTTTAATGTACAGAATTTTCATTTCTACAGATTTATTATATTATGTATAGATAAATACTAAAGTTGACAATAAGTAATGTACCTAATTGTGTTGTCATAAATAAAAACTCTTAGTTTTAGCTGCTGTCACCGCATCAGACACTTTTTGCCAAGCTTGTATTTCATACAATATTTTACGTACCTACCCCGATATCGGATTGACATCAAATATCGATATCGGATCGGATAGTGTGAAAACGCTTTTATATGCACACACGTATGACGTAACGCACCAATGCTTTATAGTTTAATACGCTTTGTAATGTTTTATTCTTTGAGAATCATTATTCGCCGCCCTAGTGCTTGAATGGCCAATCGACCAGTGAGCAAATTTTACACGAGACGTTTTTTTTAAATTACTTATGGATATTATTAGAAGTTTATTAAACTTTTGCTGAGTTAGAAAAATGAAGTGTTTCTTTATATGTATCGAAATAGTAATTGAAAATAATAACTATAGCACTCATTATATTTCATATAATTATTGGAGATTGGCCAAAATTCTTCCAACATAATTATCCAACACTATCTTCCAATGACTTGGATATACAGGGACCCATTAGAAAAATCTTTATAAACGAGCATCTGACGAAACAGAAGCGTATTTTATTTCGAGACACTAGGACCCGCACAAGCGAAAATGGATTTCGATTCTGTTGGGTCAACAATGAGAGAGTTCTTGTTCGCCGAGCAGAAGGCAGTCCTGCTATCACGATCAACAGCGCCGCGGACCTTGATCAAATTATCCAAAAATAATCCCCTAATCAATTGGCAGCGACCGCTAGAATTGCACTTTCCTAAAATTATTTTAAAACTATTTAGTGTTAAAATATGTTTTATTAAATATTACTGTATGCTATTGAATACTTTTGTAATCGCTATCCCTACCATAATAAACTTTTCCTTGTCCCAAACAACCTATAATTTTCTATTGATAATAATACATTCTTTAATTATAAAAGTTATAGACAAAACCGCCACATCTATAATAAAAAGTCGTATATCAAGTTTTCCCCCACTTACATTAATTCATAACACAGTATTACACTACACAATTCTCAACTTCTCTACCCACATCTGTTTAAACCTTCCAAATATTATAACAAAAATTACTATTTACAGAAAAATCCTCCTGAAATCGGACCCTAAATATACAAAACCGTTAACTACCATAAATTATCAGATTAAAAACTATCATGGTTACTATTATATTTTATACCCTGCACGACTATTACTATCAAATATTATACACAAAACTTATTCAACTAAAACAATGTATTTACATAATATTCAACACTACGGATACATAATAATGTCTATAAATTTCCTTATTAGAGGACACGTTAATGCAAACACACTTCCTAACAAAAATGAGCTGATCCAACAATCCAATTCTTGTTTTCATTTAAAAACCTTGTTGGCTATGAAGTTACCCCTCGATTATCTATACTAATATTATAAAGCGGAAGAGTTTGTTAGTTTGTTTGTTTGAACGCGCTAATCTCAGGAACTACTGGTCTGATTTGAAAAATTCTTTCAGTGTTACATAGCCCATTTATCAAGAAAGGCTATAGGCTATATATTATCACGCTAAGACTAATAGGAGCGAATAAATAGAGGAAAATGTGGAAAAAACGGGGAAAATTGTATGAAATGCTTATTTAGTAATAGTTTGAACGCGCTAATCTCAGAAACTACTGGTTCGATTTGAAAAATTCTTACAGTGTTAGATAGCCCATTTATCGAGGAAGGTTAAAAGTTATATTTTATTACGCTAAGACTTATAAAAGCGAAGAAATAGAGGAAAAGGTGGAAAAACGGGGGAAATTATGTGAAAGGGCTTATTTGAACGCGCTAATCTCAGGAACTACTGGTCCGATTTGAAAAAATCTTTCAGCGTTAGATAGCCCATTTATTGAGAAAGGCTATAAATTGTATTTTATTATGCTAACACTAATAAAAGCGAAGAAATAGAGGAAAGTGTGGAAAAAACGGGGGGAAATTATTAGTAAGGGCTTATTTGAACGCGCTAATCTCAGGAACTACTGATCCGATTTGAAAAAATCTTTCAATGTTAAATAGCCCATTTATCGAAAAAGGCTATAAGCTATATATTATTACGACAAGACTAATAGGAGCGAAGAAATAGAGGAAAGTGTGGAAAAAACGGGGGAAATTATTTGAAAGGGCTTATTTGAACGCGCTTATCTCAGGAACTACTGGACCGATTTGAAAAATTCTTTAAGTGTTAGATAGCCCATTTATTTAAAAAGGCTATAGGTTATATTTTATTACGCTAAGACTTATAGGAGCAAAGAAATAGGGGAAAATATGGAAAAAACGAAGGAAATTATTTAAAATTGCTTTTTATCTTAAGAAACTACTGGAGCAATTCTTATGTTATTTGGCACACATGAAGAATAGACCACGTGAAAGGAGACACATATTATGTTTCTTTTTTTGCGGAAAGATGTACGGTTTCTATGACATTCCTAAATTACGCGGGCGAAGCCGCGCGGAACATCTATCATACCATAAAAGTATATTGTCCCACACTATATACTTTTAATAAGTTTTATGATTTGCACGTTAACTATTCAATCGACGTACGGGAACAACTACATATAAACTATAGTCCACGCGGACGAAGTCGCGGGCAACAGCTTGTGGATAATATAAACTTAATGAATGACATCGACGACACTCTTTCCGTTAACTGCTGCTCTGTAGATAAACTTGAAGATTGTGGAACAGCTCTCGCAGGGTATAACTTTAGAATTTTATCGTGCAATGTGAGAAGTCTGAGCCACAAGGCCGCCACAGGTCAACTCGATGTTATTCTGAAGCGACTCGATATTTGCTTCGACGCTCTGGTTTTTACAGAATGCTGGTTTAATACTCCGGATCCTCATATCCCCACAATTTATGGATATACTGCTTTCCACACTAAAAAGGTAATAAATAAGTGTGGTGGAGTAGCGATATACGTCAGAAACCGCTGGTCTGCTAACGCACATGAGCCGAATTTAGACGATGCTAATTGCCTTACCGTCAATATCGAAAAACTCGTAAATATTATAGGCATCTACCGATCGCCGTCGACCAAACCCCAGAATTTTATAACTTCCCTAGACCTAATATTAGAATCTAACAAAGAGACAAGTAACGCCGTAATTGCAGGGGACATAAACATTAAACTTGTAGATGATAATTCAGATACTGTAGACTCATACCTTAGCACGTTGACCGAATTTGGCTTCCTCCCTGCTATCTCCATTCCAACTCGTATCAATTCATGCCTCGATCATATCTTTATAAAACCGTACAAAAAAGCGTTAGGTATCGTATGTAACTCCTCTGTAACCGATCACAGCTTAACCATGGCTGGTATAAGTCTTAGAGAAACTGAGCTACAAGCGAATAAGTCCAGGCCCAGGGTTAAGCTGAAAACAAACTTCAACGGAATCCTTGATTCTCTAAAATCAATTGACTGGAGTGATGTACTCAACGCTAACGATGTAAATGACGCAACAATGTCTCTAAATAAAACTCTTACATCACTACTTAACAAATTTTCCACAGAGGTAAAAATCAGCCGAAAGGAACACACTCTAAAGCCATGGATCACACCCGGCCTCATGCGTTGTATGCGGCACAGAGACCTTCTGCATCTAAAGGTAAAAAAAGACCCAAACAACGAAATTGCTAAAACGACGTACACGAGATACCGGAACTTTTGTAACCAGCTACTGCGCAAACTTAAAATAAATTATGAAAACAACATACTAGCGTAGAACCATCGAGACCCAAAAAGACTATGGCGCGCTATAAAAGAATTTAGCGACATACCCCACTCCAAACCGGACTCACAGGTACTAATTAAGAATCACACATGTCCCCAACAAGCAGTAAATTCTTATAACACTTACTTTGCGCAAGCAGCGCCCAAATTAGCTTCAAATATTTTGAAAAAAATGTCCAAAAGCAAAGAAACTCTTCTTAAAACCTTAAAGGTAAGCACTATTTCCCCCGATTCAATCTTCCTGAGTCCGGCAGATCCGACTGAAAATGAAAATCTTCTAGCTGACATAAAACCCGAGGGCGCTCTGGGTTCAGACTTACTATCACCATTCCTGCTGAGGTACATTAAATCTAGCCTCGTATCACCGCTGACACATATCTGCAACGTTAGTATAGAAACTGGCACATTTTCCGACTGCTGGAAAACCGTTATAGTATGCCCAATTCACAAATCTGGCCCAAAAGACAAAATTGAAAATTACCGTCCAATCTCGCTCCTACCTATACTTTCCAAAATTTTAGAAAAGGTGGTAAACAAAAGACTCGTAAGCTACCTGGAAAAAAGGATTAATATCTGACCGACAATTCGGTTTCAGAAAAGGTCGTTGCACGGAGGATGCCGTGGGAATGTTGACTTCCGCTGTAGCCGGAACTCTAGACGAGGGGAACAAGAGTATTGGGGTATTCCTGGACCTCGCGAAGGCCTTTGACACAGTGTCGATCCCACTACTACTTCGCAAACTTGAAGGTTTCGGCATACGAGGTAACGCCCTCTCTTGGCTTAAAAGCTACCTCAGCAATAGACGACAGAGGCTGAAACTTGGGAACTATTTGAGTGAGGAAGAAAATAACACTTTCGGTGTCCCACAAGGCAGCATCCTCTCCCCAACCCTGTTTCTCCTCTATATAAATGGAATCCTAGAACTTAACATTCCTAATGCAGAAATAATCTGCTACGCAGATGACACAGTTGCAATTTTTCGAGGTAAATGTTGGCGTAGTACCATTTGCGCAGCAGAAAGAGGTATGGTTTTAATAAATAAGTGGCTCAACCAAAATCTCCTCTCTCTTAACACAGCGAAATCAAAGGTTCTATTTTTCCACATCACTGAAGCTACCAAACCTATAGAAATGCAAAAGTGCAGCTGTGAGTGCATTGCTCGTGCCACGTCAGTAAAATATCTAGGTGTCGAGGTGGACGAGAAACTCACGTTTAAACCTCATATACTATCCGTAGCAAAGAAAACCCGCAAAATAATATTTATAATGAAATCCCTTAGACCGATTGCCAGCTTACACGTCAAGAAATGGGTTTACTCAGCGCTCTGCCAATCTCTCTTACAGTACTGCATCGGTATTTGGGGCGGTGCTGCTAAATCTCATATGATTACGCTAGAAAGAGCCCAACGCGCTGTAATCAAAGTCACTCTTGGTAAGCCCCGTCGGTATCCAACTGCTTTATTGCTCCAAGAGTTTAACGTCCTTAGCGTAAGACAACTCTTCGTCCTCCGTACGATAACAAAATATGCAGGAATGGGCTCTGAAGCAATTTTGCCAAAATGTCGTACGGTCTTAGCGGCGGAAATAGTTATTTTTAATGCACTTCTGCAATATGGGTATCAGATGAAAGGGCTCATTAAGAGTAACTCGGAAACGAATGTAATGTCATTCTATATCCAATATGGCGGCTCATCTAAGTTAGGGGAATAGTTATTTTGAAAGCACTTCTGCAATATGGGTATCAAATCAAAGAGTTCATTGCTACGAATAATAAAAACTAAGGAAAAGTAACTCCGTCAAAAAACATGTTCTACAATACTTGTCAAAACTGTGTACCTTAGGTACACATTTCAATACATTTGCAATATTTAGGTGGCCTTGAGCGGTATGCCGAGACAAAACAACGAAATAGACTATAGGTAAACAAATAAAAATACATGTTATATTATATTCAAAGGTTTTATTACCTACATATTTATCGTAATTAAATAGCTGCAACAACAAAATATAATTTTAAAATGCTTTAGTCTTAGGGTTATTTCTTTAATAAAATTTTTAAGCTTTTACTTCTTCTTTTTCACGGCTTTCATTGTAGTGTTCTTTTTATTCTGTTTAGGTTTGTTTTTCACAGTTTTTACTTGTTTTGGTTTTCCAGTATTTATATTTTTGCTTGTGGTTGGCATATCTTCGACATCTTTATGCGCTTCAACTTTTTTTACTAATACTTCCATGTATTTTTTGTCTTCTAGAGGCATATATTTGTAAACTGAACGTATATCTTGAATTTTTTTGTCAGCTGTACAGTTTTTCGGTTTTTTGAGCACTATGTCATTCAAAATTTTTACTTTAGTTTTTTTAATATTTGTTGTTAAGGCTGTTTCCGAGAAACTAGTTCTGAACTCTACTATATTTCAATCCGGTTTCTTGTATTTTATGGATTAATTTTTTTTGTATGGTATTTGACCAAATCCAAGCTTAATAGCCTCATCATGAAAAGAGTGAAAGTCCGTGTCTAACATTTGTAGAAAATTAAGCTTAATTTTCGATTTTACTTTCAATAATTCCCGCAGCAACCCAAGAGGGCTATAAATTTCTTTGTGTCTTAAGTTCCGTTCTATAACGCTGTGCACACAGTCTACTTCCTGTACATTTCCATGGCCGGGTTCTGAAAACTTTTGTTCTATTTCTGTAATATTTTTAGCTTTTTCTGACTGCAAAAAATTTAACAAAGCCATGTGCACAACATGCTCATGTGTGAGTTTTTGTTTTGTGGTACACAAGAGTAAGACCAAGGAATATTTTTTGTAATTTTGCTTGGCAAGCACTCAACTACGCGTACTAAATTTATCAATGCGCTGGCTATGTCATCTCCAGCTCGTCCAGACTTTGTTTCATCCCAGATGGCTTTAGTTGCAGAATTGTTAATATTACAGTGTTCCGTCAAGTTATAAGCTGTGAGTTTACTAATATAGTAAAAAGAAGAGATATTTGCTTTGGGTAAACTGAAAATATATGGTTATAACAGCCGTATTTGAGTTTTTAGTATTAATCTGTCTGTCTCTTGCTCTTTCTTTGTCGCCTTCATCTTTACGGATCATATGCTCTTTATATTTCAGTTGTTGATTCTCATCGGGACTTATGATTGCTTTGTATTCACAACATATGTCGCAGGTATCTTTTTTTGGTCTATAAAAACTTAAATTAAAGTTTTCGTTAAAAAATTTCCCATAAATGTTTTCTTTAATCGGTTCCTCATAAAGTGAAGCATAAAGCGAATACATCTTTGTGATACTTAAACTTGATTCTAGGTATTGACACTTTGTGGTGGCTCTACAATAATGTGACTCTTCAATCTTTCCAAGATCAGTTTGTTTTTTGACAAACTTACCTTTTTAGGGAGTCGGCGTTATATTTGCATCCCTGGCGTACTTTTTTTTGTAGAAATGGTATACTCTTTTAACTGAGATATCCAAGGTAGTACAAAAGAATTTTTTGCATACTATTTCTTTGGTTGTCCCATTTGGAAAGTAATAAACATAAGTGTATTTTCTCCTACTGTTTACCTCCTGGGTTCTTTTTATTTCTTTTTTTTTTCTTTCAGTGTATTCACTGTAATATATATATATATATTTTTTCATCACTCATACTATAGAACTGAGTTTTTATTTGTTCTCTTTTACTATTAGAAAATCTTTCTGAACATTGATGGTAACAAGTTACTTCACATCCAGGTTGAACACTCCTTTTCTTCTTGATTTCTCCTTTCATATTTAAATATTCTTCACCTGCTTCTCTTCTCCTTTTCATAATATTTCTTTTCCACTTTTATGGTTGTCTTTTTCGTTTTCGTGTAAGAGTATCAACTGTGTTTTGTTTTTTCTCTTCAAAGGTAACATTATTTTGTCTAACTTCTTAGCTAACTACCTTATCATTTAGTTTATCTGTCTTTTTTTTTCCTTTGCATATCATTAAAATGTTGTACACTTTTTCGCCTTGTTAACTTCTTTTGCACGTATTTATTATAATATCCTCTTTATCACTAGGAAATAACTTTTTCTTCACTGAATCAATCCTGAAAAAAAGGTTACGTATTAATTTTTAAAACAGCAGAACAATTAAATTTAAAGGCAGCTTCAATCACTGTTTACAACTCACATATCATAAAAAATGTGTGCGAAATTAGAAATTTACAACCTATTTTCTCGACTTCACTAGGCTCTGACTTCATTGAAATCTATGGTTTGTATCTATTTCACAATTTATATTACTATATAACACAATCTATACATATTATAAAACAAAGTCTTCTTTTTCTTTGAACATAGCAAAGTAAGATAAACTCCATTTAAACTTAGGTTTACTTAACTGACCAATGTGTGCCGTTTATCGATTTCATAACTTTATTGGACGTTTTGCTTCAAGAAAATTACATAAACTTTTAGGTTTTAGCTTGTTAATTATTAATTTATTAAATTGTCAGTGAAAACTTAATATTAAAATTAACGTGATGAATACGAGCAGCTCATCAGAGTCTGATTTTGAAACTTACGGCCGTTTTCAATAACTTTTATATTTATATTTAAGTACGTACTAAAAATTATTAGTTAAAACCGTAAAAAATAGTCCAAAAGTAAAAATATCCGTTAGCATGTTTTCTGTGATGTAGACCGTGGTTGTATTAAAACTAGTACGTCGCCTGAGTGCTAGATTGTCCTACAGACCATTGACCAAATTTTTCACTAGACAGGTTTTTATGTTTATTTTTGTGATGCATGCGTAAGGCGACCAATTACTTAAATGACTATGTTTATAATGATAAGTGGAATCAAAAACTACTTCTTCAAAATCAAAATATGATGAGATTTCGTTTATTTTTAATTTAAAAAATGGAGGTGGAACAAAATACCACCAACAAAATTACAAATGTGGACGTAGAACAAAACTGCATTGCTTTTAGCACAAATTGCAAAATAATCGGTCAGTGCTTCTTTGTTTCAGCTACCACTTTGTTCTTTGTTCAAGGTACAGGATGTTTAAAAATAATTATGTCATTTCAAATTTTAAAAATTTGTTAAAGTATTCGTACATTCTTATTTTAGCCACAAAATGTGCATGAAATGCATGAAATGTTCAAGAAAGAGTGTTTTGAACGACTAAGTCTTATATTATAAGTCGCTTCCCGAATAGCTTTTAAGATAAGTAATATATTAAATTAAATAAAAAATATAAAAAATAAAAAATGTAAAGAGTAAACTCTATATTATTTCTTCTTGTAACAATTACTAGCCTCATTTATATTTTCTAAATTTTATCGTTTTCGGCAGAGCGAGATTCCCCTAACACAGGTAAACTTTACTTAAAAGGGGGTCTCAAACACTGTTATTATAATATGTATTTTAAGTTTATGAATAAAGATTTTGTATTTTTGTATTTTGTATTTTAAGTATGATGTATTTCGTGTGGGTGTTTGTGAATGCGAGTACGAGTGTAAGTGTGTGGTGATTGTGTTGTAAGTAGAGTGTACTAATTATTGTGAGTATCACTGTTACAGTATGTGTAGTATATTAAAAAAACTTCTTCCTATTTGCTCTGCTCTGTTCATTCTTTTTTAACTGATTTATTTTAATTTTTTGGATGTTTTTTTTTTTCATTTCTTGATCTGTGTTTTTTCTTTGTTACATTTTCCTTTTTATTTTACGTCTTTAGTTTAGCTTCATTTGTTTAGTAGATGTGATTTCTGCGATTGGATTGTCATTTTCTTTTATTTTTTGCTTAGGTGGCGTAATCTCAACATTCTGTAGAAGAAACACGAGCTACATGAGAGATACCTTAAAAGTACTTACAGTTCAATTTCAGCAGGTTCTCGAGTGGCATTTCTTTTATAATATGTTCGGGACATATTAGCAGATTATAATCAGATGCTTATTTGTAAATCAAACACTATACGACAATGTTTTTACGATATTTTTGTGCACTATACGAAGCCACACTGAATCGCAAAACAAAATGGCGGGCGCTTACGTCACGCCTATAGCGAGCTGTGATTGGCTGTATAGCTGGAGGTGGACCAAACAAGCACGCAAAAATCAAAATCGTGGAGATGGGATTATTAAGCAGGGAATTAATATTTTTTCGTTGTGAACAAAAAACTTTAAACTAAAAAAACAGCCCTTTTGTTTGGAAAATTTAACATTATCTTTAGTGTAATAAAACCGATTTTTGTCCGTTAATCATCCTGCATTCATAACTCATTTTTGGTCAAAATGGTCGGTGCAACAATCTAGCACTCAGGCGACGAGTAGGTAAATGATTTGCAGCATTTTTATTCAGTGTGCATCTCATGAAAATCAGTTCAGCGGTGTGGCCGTTAAGAGGTAACAGACAAGTACCGCAGTCTTTAATAATTATATTATCAGAAAAGTCGCTCGAACAATAAAGCCAAAACCTATGATTATCTACCTACAAATCATATTTTACAAATCATTCTTTAATAGCTTAACCCATCAGTCGTGGCAAAACGAGACACAATAGCTTTTTCATTGTTATTGCGGCCGGATGTGGCCGCTTGGGGCTTCATGAATTAATTATAAATTATAATTATTATCATTGTGAAGGGCATGGCATGCCACGTATGGCAAAAGCCCTTTATTTATGATATAGTATAAATAAAGAAAATCATTGTGAAACTTTTTTTGTTATTAAAGAAGAAGACGTCCTCTTAACTTGATTTATTAAAGTGAATCTCTGATTTCAATTCATTCAGCAAGTAAAAAAATCGATTTAACGGTGACAATGGCTTGCTTAGTACCAATTTTTCATATTTGTTTAAAACGTTGTTCATTTATATTTTTTAAATGGCAATATTTTTTACATTTCTGAACGATATAGATATGTCAGATTCATATGACAGCAAAGTGACAAATCAATCAAAACTGACGTATGACGTCGAATTGAGGCATTTTGGTGGAGTGCATTGTGGACGGAAAACGAATTACGAAAATTATAACCGAAACAAATATACCTTTTGGAAATCAACAACCACTGTGAATAAAGTTAAATAAAAGTAGATTCATAGAAAACTACAGAAATGGGTGATGCATGCCAAGCATGTCTCACAAGAATTCCTCATGCAACTGTTATTGCCACAATTATGTGCTGTTTGGGCGTTGGTGTATTTTGTGGAACTATGTACCGTGGATCCGCTCTTTCTATTTTGATGTTTGATGAAGTGTTTCACTTTCGTTTAATATGGATCGAGGCTCTTCAGATGATATTCATAGTGGGCAGTGCGTGCATGGCCGCATTGGGTTTCATGTTACTCTGTCTGGGATGTCTAACAACAGGTGCCACAAGACAAAAAGTTTACCGCGCATGGAGGGCTCGCGTCGGAGGTAGAATTTCCTGCGCCGTTTTCATGATAATAACGTATATTTTAACATTTATATGGCTAATTTTACTCGGGTTCCTAGTGATCACCACCTTCTTATTCACAATCTTCTGGAAGTTGTGTTCAAAGCCGAAAAATATCGATTTATCGACCTGTATTGACTTCACACAGTTCGATTTCATGTTTCCTTCATCTGTGAGGCAGGAGGACATGAGAATATGTGAGGCGCACAAGATTAAACTTTTCTGCAAGGATTACGTAGAGAAGGCGGAGTTCATGTTCATTCTGGCCATGGTGTCGTGCATCCTCGTCATACTGAGCTTGGTTCATTACTTGATGTGTCTATCGGCTAACTACGCTCATATCAGGGACCATGAGAAATTCCAGGAGTTGCAAGAGCTGCAGTACCTCACCAACCCCGATCTTCACGCATCGAAGGATAGATTCTAGTATATGGCTCGTGCGCCACTGCTGCGCTCGCTCGAGGCATCAACGAAGATGTGACACGCTAGACAAAACTAAGTAGAGTCTTAAATTTGTGTTCAGCGAAAACTAAACAAAAGACTGATGCGCAGTGAATTTTCATAGTGACACAATTAGCACATATCTCACTCATTTTGCATGTTCTATTAATGGTTCCATAAGAAATTGCCAACAAAATGTTGGTACTTGCACAAATAATTATACTCTAGACAATCTTAGACATTCCATTATTTTTACCACTTTTTTACTAATTCTTATTTTTATGTAAGAAGAATGTTGTATTTAAACTGAATCTATGTTAATGTGTAGGGGATTGACAATTAACAAACTAAATTGTGTTGGGGTGTGTTATGCAACCAAGCATGGTAAAAATCAATCTATTCAAATCCCCAATTTCTTTATACTCTAAAGTCTAATATAATAAACATTTTTAAATCAATCAAAATATTATCAGATACTATGATTATGCCTGTAATTTTGTTAAATCAGTTTCTAAATTCATTTGGCAGATGCTATTTCTAAAATTAAAAAATCTTATTTAGTAATGTTATCTAAAAGAAAATGGAAATAATCTATTTTGGTAGCTAAATCGTGATTGATATAGTACAATAACCACAATTTTAAGACAGCACAATTTATATTATATTTGTAATTAGGATTATTTTTATGTACACTGTATCTTGAATTATGTAGCCACAATATTAATTAAATTAAGTAAGATTTGAATTTTGATATTCATTGTATAACTGAAATAGGCTTAGCATTCTCTGTTTCTTGTTTTCTAACCCCCTTACCAAACAAAAGATCTACATTATAGTGTGTATCAGTCCCAAATCTCTATCAAACCTATCGGAAGGATAAAACTTTGTTTAACTTTAATTTCTTTGCACATAGTGTAAATCTTTTCATTAGTAAGGAGGTTATTAAAAAAGAATTTTTTTTATATATATTAAGAATATTAAGAAAAAAATTTTCATTGATTTATGCACATTTTATAACTTTTGTAATATTATTTTAGTTTTACAATCTTGCGAGTATTTTGGCAACTATTTACTCTGATATTTTTGTACTAAAAATTTTAAACTTTTTAAAAAGATTTTTCTGGCTTATAAATGCCTGAAAAAGATACTATGAACTAAAAATTATCTTATTTTGTTTATTCTTATCTTAATATTTACTTAACTGAAAATCTGCAATTACTTAGTTGCCAACCCAATCTATGTAAAATTTTGGCAGCACCCAAAATTGCTGTGTGTAAAGTAGGTTCTTGATAAAGGTAACTATTTAAGGCAGCTTTTTAATTTTTATGCTATTGATTAATTAAATTGCATTCTAAAAGCATAAGAACTGAATGGCATAATGTAGACCTCTTTAAAAATGTACTTTTAGAGGTTCATCTAAGAATCCTTGCTTCTCATATTAATTGCAGAGCTCAAACAATTTTTGCATTATTTGTGCAACTTTTCATAAAGAAAATAATATTATATACTTCTATGTACCTAATATTTGTGTATGACTGACCTTTCGGTCAAATTAACAATAATGGTCTGTAAAACTTATTCTTATATGACCAAAATATGTTCCCCTGAACATTTAGAACTGATTTTACACATGCTGACTGCAATTTGTTATTTTGCTGTATTGTATTGATAAGATGAATATTAGTAAGTAGTTAAATTGTTAAGACACTTGTACACGATACTATTTGTACGACTTTTCGGCCTTCGTTAAGTGATAATTTGCATTTTGCCCACCAAAATTTTTATTGTGTAAGTAAAATAAATTTTTAATAATTACAAGGCATTTAATTTTAGATATACTATGTTCTATATGCTTAAATGCTTTAAAAATATAATGGACTAAACCACAACAATGCGCGCATCGCAAAAATCCACATTGCTGTGCAATTAAATTGTATTTGTGGCCTGGCCCCAGCGTTGCCAGATTTTTTTTGTGCCAAGTCGGGACTTTGGAACTTTTTTAGTGTAAAAGCGGGATTCTTCAGTCAAAAGCGGGACAAAGTAAAAAGAGGTATAAAATCAAGTTTTTTTTTTAATTTTTATCTTTTTATTTGCGTTAAAATAACGTTTTCGTGACAACAGATAGCTAAAGTAGCCAAAGAAAATCCACCCCTCTACCTCTCACACTCTTAACTTCATTACGCACCTTTCTTTCTCAGCACGCTGCACGTACGTTCCGGCTTTCCCCAAAAAGCGGGACTGAACCTGTCCCGCGCGGGACATTTAATTTTGATGAAAAAATCGGGACGTCCCGCCAAAATCGGGACGTCTGGCAACGCTGCCTGGCCCATACAGATAGGTAGTTGATAAGTTATCTATAATGTACACTTAAAAATTTTATTTAAATTTTGTTGAGAGAAGGGCTGAATCGATTTGTTAAAGTGTTGAAATGTTTGTGGAAGTTTCAAGTTAGGAAAGGATAGAGATAAACTACGATAACATGGCGCGCCCCTTCAAATAATTCAAAACGTTTGAAGTGCGTTGTCGAAACGTTTGATGTGCGTTCTCTTGCGCGGTCGGCTAGTTATGATTAGTTGACCAACAAATCTTGGTAAGTGACATAAGTGAAATATTACGAGTACTGGTTGATTGGTTGAATACTTACTACATACAAACTCTTTAATAAGGATGTGACTACACACATTGAAACAGTAATTTGGAGGGGCGCGCCACGTTATCGTAGTTTATCTCTACATTATTATTAGGAGGACAGCAACATAATATTATAAATTACTAGCTGTCCCGGCAAACGTTGTTTTGCCATATTATAAATAATTTTTGGTATGAAAAATAGATGTTGGCCGATTCTCAGACCTACTCGATATGCTCACAAAATTTCATGAGAATCGGTCAAGCCGTTTCGGAGGAGTACGGGAACGAACATTGTGACACGAGAATTTTATGATATGATATACCCAATGAATCTAGCACAAGTAATATTATAATCTCCAGAGTCCAGATATCAATTTACATGCGGCCGCACTCAGAGACATTTAAGATTAAACTAAAATGACTAAAAACTTCAATTTAACGAAGAGTTTGACATATTATAAATTTATTATTAATGTATAGGGCTTATATCAAAATCTTCACGTAATTAATGTTCGTCACGGTGTGCGCACAAACTACATAGGGATACTACGTAATATCTGTGTGCGGCAGACTGCAGTTTGATACAAATGGAGAGTCATTTTAAAGTTGCGCCTAAAGTAATTTATTAGCAATTTACAATGTGTGTCAGGTTAACTTAAACATTGAAAATGCTACACATCCGCATACTTAATTTAAGTATTGCTATTTTTATTTTAGCGTATTAAAATGTACAGTACGGTATTTTGTGGTTTAATGAAATTAATACTTTTACTAAAATTAATTTATTGATGTTGTTTTCGAACGATAACGAACGAAGCCAAAACAAATCGTTGATCTACTTACGCTAGCTAAGTACCATCGAGGAAATTGATTCCTATGCAGTTGATAGACCAACGTTATTTGGTCGAATATGTCAATTCAATGTTAATTGTGATCTTACGGCTGGGTTTGACGTAACGCGACCAAACTACGTAGGTACCCCAGGCCCCATCTGCCAAGGAATCAACTTCTCTGTTAGTATCTGCATTCTACTATCAGAGAAGTTGATTCCTTAGGTCCGCCATCTGGCTGGACCTAAGACTAAGAGCACTTTTGAGGGATGGGTAAAAACTGTGAAACTCGCGTCAGATTCTCGTGCCGATCGAAAAACCTTGGAAAAACCGTAAGACGGTTGGAGAGTAGTGTTGTAACATCGAAATTGATTAATCGAACAATCGATTGTTTTTTTTTCGATTGTCGATATATTTTTTTAGGTTTTTTTTTAATCGATTGTAAGGGTTTCGATTAATTAAAAAAAAAGATTTTTTTAAAATTGATTTTCATAAAAAAATGGGTTAAAAAATTGTAAGGGTTTCGATTAATTAAAAAAATCGATTTTTAAAAATCGATTTTCATAAAAAATGGGTTAAAAAATGCACAACGTTAATAATCAAGTTTTCACTTCTGCTGGCACTCCCGGAGTGCAACCCGTCTTTTTATTAATTATTAAAGTATAGAGGTAAGGTAAAAGACCTAATGCTAGACACTGAACTAATAGATGACACTTACGACAAAAATGCCATAAAAATAAGAATTACTCTAATTATTTCTCAACACTGTAAATTTTATAAGCTTCTTATGTTATCTGTTGACGTGAAAAAATATATTAGGGACGCCTTCGGGAACAAAATTATAAAATGGGATGAGTTTTCGTAAATGATGTGACCGCGTCAACACGCGGTCGGCAATTTCTTAGCAAATAGGTTATGGATGGCGAAATTTTGCACGTAAGTTTTGAATACATTTATTAGATTTTTTGTAATTTCTATTAATTTCATTGGATTAATGGTCATGTTGTTTACACTAATTAATGTTTATTTATGATCTTTTCTCCATTTTCCCTAACAATATAAAGGTGTCTACTATTAGTTCTTGAAAATGTAAAAAACCTAATAGATGACATGGATCTCATCTTTTAGTTTTGCAATACATACTAAAGTTATTTTGTACTTTATTCTACTGCAAATATCATCACTATTCTCTAAAAATATAATTCTATTAACAAACTAAGAACTTAGAACTACTGTACCTAAAAATGGACATGGTGTCTAATATTAGACCTTGTACTGATCTAAAAATCGATTGCTTTAGTTTTATAGCAGTAAAAAGAAGAAAAAGGAGAGCTGAGAACAAAAAGAAGAGGCAAAAGAAGCATGGAGACTAAAGACTGAAAATAAATTTGCTAGAAAAAAAATATGAAAAATAAAAATAAAAGGAAAGATAGTTTCAGCATGGTAGAAGAATGAGTAGAATCTAGAGACAACGTGGATAATATTTCTAATGCATGTAGTTACTATGATGAAGTAAATGAAATCTTTTGAAAAACGGCAAATAAAGACCTAATAATAGGAAAAATATAAAATGTAATGTAATGTTCTATGTCAACTATTAGTTCATATTGGTGTCTACTATTAGTGATGTTCGTTTTTTGTGATGTCATCTATTTGTACTTATGACTAAGTTTACAAAAAGACCAATAATATATTTTTTTATTGATTTGTCAGAGAATAATTATAATAGTTTTATTTTGTAAGAGTAACTGAAGACATGGAAGAAGTTATCAATCCTTTATTTTCATAAATTATATATTTTATAACATTCAAATGTTTCATGTTTCCTTAAAGTGTCTGCCATTAGGTCTTTTCCCTTAAATACTTATTGATTGAGTATTTTGTGAATGTCTAGTCACTAGTGCCTATCTGTATAAGCAAATTATGGCGGAATAACCACATTTGTTGAATGGGAGTGCGTTATTTCCAGGCATTACACAGGCATTTCAAACATAAAAATAGTTTTAAATTGTCGTTTGGTCTGTTTGCAAAAGCGGGACAATTTCGGCCTCGCGGGGGACAGCGGGACAGACCGACTGAAAGCGGGACTGTCCCGCCCAAAGCGGGACGTATGGTCACCTTAGGTATGCCCCAGGGCTTCCAAGCTTTGGGGGCCCCTCAATCTCTGACTTACAATTACTAAGTTGTTCATGTTTTGTACCTACTTAGCTGTTATTTTTTCCAAGGTATCCTTGCAAATTCCAATAGAAAGTGAAGAATTTTAATTTGAAATTGCAGAATGTATTTAAATTGTTGTATGTGACATCAAATTTCTTAGTAATTGTACAATATCTCTGTTGAGATAAGAGGGTCTCGCACTGGTTTTAGAAGTGTTTGGGTGCTTTATTTACTACGTCAATCGTCATCCTTGGTAACCTAGCTACGCCACTGGGATAGGTAGGTAGGTACATGAAACAGAGGTTGGATTTCATATTTGTTGCTACTTGCAGCTGCCCACTCCAATTGCGAAATATGTCACCTTAAAATAATTGTTAGTAGACGTTCACAATAGCTAGCAAGGCTGTAATTTGTAAAAATGTAAAATATTTTCGGTTCAACGTCGTCATTTAGATCGAAATTGTGGCAATATGAGTTGTCCGATTGCAATTTTTTTTTGATCTTTTAATGACGCTCATCGGGTAATCCAACGACGTCATAATCAAAACAAGTTCTGATGCAAAAAAGTCGAAAATATCTAGTCTAGTCAATATATATTCTGGTTTCTTGGTTGTATTTGCTGAACTATATATATGTTACTGTAAAAGCTCGAACTGCAGTAAATCCTAAGATTTTGTAGTGAAACCTAAGATCTACCAATCCCTAATGGTCCGAAAAGGTTTGCGATACGAACTTTCACCACCATATAGTTGGTAAATCTTAGAATTTACAGTAATGGCATGGCTTATGTTGAAAAACAACGGCCAAGTGAGAGTCGGACTCGCGCACGAAGGGTTCCGTACTGTTATAGAGCAAAAATATTAGATCTTTATTTTATTTTAATATTATTATAAATTATTAAAGTGGTATAATTAACCATGGGAGAGCCATGCTTCGGCACGAATGGGCCGGCTCGACCAGAGAAATACCACGGACTCACAGAAAACCGGCGTGAAACAGTTGCGCTGTGTTTCGCCGAGTGAGTAAGTTTACCGGAGGCACAGAATATATATTAGTTGTACCAACAGAATTCCCACTGGCGAAACCCGTTTAAAGAATTAACGACTCATACTACGATACTATAAAGTTCAAATTCCGACCGCGCAGTGCTAGGTGCCTACAATTATATTTGCCTACATCTCCGCTCTCTTTCTATCGCATAACTCGTACCGTTTCTGAAGAAATCAGGGTTGTCTGCTTAAAAAAATAATATTATAATCTTTATATTTAATTAACTACATTTTATTTAAATCGAAATAATCTAAGATATTATGTCTTAGTAGTTAGTACTATGTAGATTTAATTATCATAAATTCGCGTGTAACTAGTTACGCGTACTTAGATTCGATAGCGGTAGGATCGAAACCGGTCTTATATTACCTACTAGTGTTTGTATAACTTAGTTAGGTAGGCATGCAACGATCAACTAGGTAACTAAAAACTCGTGCGCGCGCGTCACCGCTCGCTCGCCTGTGAGTCCCTACTGAAGTGCCCCCCTAGAGGGGTACTTACAATTCGATGCCTACAGGCGCGAGTGGGACAGGCCTGCCGGAGGCCCAATCCCCCTACCCTTCCCTACCCTTCCCTACCCTCCCCTACCCCTATTACCCTATTTCCTCTTAAGAGTCCGTATACGAAATTTTGCCGATGAATACGAAATTGCAAAGGTTCGCTACAGATTATTATTATTAGGTTTTTCCCCTTGTTAAACTTAAAAATATATATATTAATTATTAGATTTAAAATATATAAGCGCGGAAAGCCGACTGGAGCCTTGCGGCGCGCGAGTAATATAATATGAGATTTAGGTTGTTTTGAATCGTGTTTTTTGGCACAATTTTTTTTTCTTTTTTCTCGAATTGGATAGAATTTTATCTATAGATTATTTCTGTCGTTTTATTTTTATGAATTACAGCTCCAAGTTGCCGAAATTAACAGCAATTCTTTGCCCATTTTCTCTAAAATTGTGCTGAGTTATATATTTTTTTACTCAACTATTTCATAGTGTTATATGTGTATGTCACTAGTTCAAGTGGTAAAAAGTAATTCCAACATTTTATAGACGACTTTCTCAACAGTACATTGTATTTTTTTCATATCGTTAAAACGTCAATACAATCCATAAACAGGTGATATTCTAAACCTTTACAGCAAAAATCACAAAACTGTCGCGGGTTTGAGTTGGATTATTTAAAAATACTTAAAAAAATGTAGCTCCATCATTAGATTATAATTGAAATGATCTTACATGTTGTGCATTAAAACTTAGAAATACTGTATTTTAACTGTTACCTAAATCACGTCTGTTAAATCAGCGAAATCGGCAAATTTCGTATACGGACTCTTAAAGGCCGACAGACCTGCAGCTCTTCTGAAGTTGCGAGTGTCCATGGGCACCGGAAGTTGCTTTCCATCAATTAGTGAAATATTTTGTTTTAGGTATGTACCATACCTATTAATTAATAACATATTTTGATTGCCTTTTTACTTTTTTAAAACCAAATATAAGAAGAATACTGATTGAATTATAGTAGCTTAGGTAAGCATTATGCTAACTTTAATAATATTATGTACCTACCTGTTTTGTCTTATAGTTTACTAAGGTAAATTTTGAGTGTGAACAAACGGCTGGGTATACCGACTCTGGAACAGGCAACATAAAGTTGGCCATGTGAAAAATTTAAAACAATTATTGAACTAATGCGTTATGCTGATGGAAAAACCATTGTAGCTCACGAATAATTTCTCGTCTTGTATTAGAAATAATTGCACAACGTTGATCCAATTCACGATTTTCATCACCAATAAAATAAATTTGAAAATTGATGATCAGCGTCGGGGTACGATAACGAACCAACTTGATGATAAATCTGGCCCTGAATCTGTAACATGTATGCAATTTTAGGTTGTTGGATAAGAATTTTTAAAGCTATCGAATACTTTATGATTAAGATTTGATATAAACATGGGACAATCCAGTTGAAAAAATAATAATTTCACTCTTTTAAGAAAGTCTTATAAGACTTTCAGTAAAGACTTATGTGTTCTGCTTAGTGACTTGGGATCCAGGATACACCTTCATTATACGAAAACTCATATTCAGCTGACTTCACTACCACTTTAGAATTTCTTAAAAAAACTCCAAGGATATTAAATACTTACTGTATATACTTAGAGTTTATCAAGCAATACTGAAAATGACATGTTCAAACACCTGTTTATTAGGCTCTAGAGTTCTGTTCTCTGACTTTTGTTTTATTATTATAGCACTAATTCCGCATGGAAACACATCATAAAAATAACCATAAAAAACTTAAAACTACATTAATAGAACTATGTTAGTCACAATTTTGAAAGACTTTTCTATACAATATACATTCCTCATAGATACCGTGATCAAATTGCTATCTTAGTAACCGCAACACTAAGGGTCAATTTATAAGTTACTCGTAAGTCGAAGCGCATAAGAGCCACTCACTAATATTGAACATAACAAATTCAACCTTCCAGAGCGTAACGCACACATCACGTGACGTTGGTGACCCTGATGTGGTAGTGATGATGATGGTGATGATGAATGTAATTTGCATAGTAGCATATGCTTTCAGTTCTTAAAACAACGCCCCAACCCCCAAACTTGTATCTATAAGGAGTTCGGAGTTCTGTTCAGCATCTTCGAACCATGGTTTATCTTGGTGCAAAATCTTACTTTTGGTAACATATGCCTGGAACACTTCATACAAAAGCAAAATCGGCATATGTTTCCATTAAAATCTTGAGGAGTTCCCTCGATTACTCCTGGATCCCATCATCAGCTCACCACTTTTATGAACATGGTACCAACCGCGATCATACCCTATACAACAAAACCAACCCCGTCTAAAAATTCTTCAATAACAAAATGACCCGCCATTTATTGAATTAATTTGTTACAAAAAATGTGATAAATGAAGAACCACTCGACCGATTTTGTGCAAACTTCACATAAACCATTTACTAAATAGTCCGAACAAACCCTGAAAATTTGGTTGAGCCCGTTCTGGCGTTATAAGGTGACAACGAAAAATGCCACTTATTTTTATATATTATTAAGATTAAGACAACAAAGACTACATCATTTAAGTTTATTGCAAAATAAAATATCTGCGAAGCTTAGTTAGGAAAATATGAAGCTTTATTTTTTTATATTTTAAAATGTCCCTACAGGCTTACCTAACCTTTGAATCGTCAGTGCTTTATATGGAAGCTTCTTTGGGGTATAATAAACATCCCCTATCTAAATCTGACAAATCCGATGACATTTCAATATTAAAAAAATATATATTTTTAACCCACCACGTGAGAAATATGACTTCTATACCATGATAACTAGACACATGTCGGAAGCCTATAATTATAAGCTTAATCTGACACGCTCGAGCTGTCCCGAAATCCCCTCTTTCCCTCCCCAACTATAACTAACCCTACAAAACTAATATTGTAATCGTTAATGCTATTTCTTTATTTCTTACTTTTCCGTCACTGCTAGCATCCAACAATCCTCTCGTAAATAACATTTTAAATCCTCGTACGAGTCGTACGGCTAAAAACGGTACTTTGAACTTTCATACCGGTTCCACAAAGCAAATCCATTACTGCAACTTGCAAGCTTTGACGGATGAAGTGCAAAAACGCACTCTCCTGTCAATGACCTACTGAGGAAAGGCAAAGGATCTTCGGACTTTAGTTATTTTGAACTGGAAACTTACTAATGGTTATTATTTTTCAGCGTCATGGAGTTTTATGGTAGGGTTATATTATTCCAATCCAGTCCATCCTATACAAGCTGTAACAAAACTAAGGGTGGGTTGCACCAGAGCGCGTGGTTAAAGTTAAAGTTAAGGTTAAAGTTATGGTTATAGTTAAGGCCAACGTAGCTTTAACCTTAACTTTGACCACCGAAATTGACAGATGTCTGTTGCGTTTATTTTTAAAGCTACAGGTAATGTTATTGAGAGTATAAAAAATTGAATTATCCGTAAAAATCGTCAGGAAAAATATAACACTGTGAAATATAGTAAATTTTTACAAATTTTTTTAGATATAGGTAAGTATGAGCGGTTATGGTTAAATACGGCGTCGGCGGTCGGACGCCATATTTAACGGTAGGTAAACAAAGATTTGACATTTTGCACTGTAGTTATAGTTAAAGTTATAGTTAAAGTAAGTTCGTGCAACCCACCCTTAGTGATACTTACTTAATACATTAAGTTTAGGGTATATGGGTATGTGTCCCTTATATATATTGAGTTCACTGTGTAAGTAGCAGCGTTGAAAAAGCAAAACATTTTTCGTGATTTGTATAAGCAAGCGCTCCAGCGCGGCGTAATGAATTTTCCATACAAAGGTGGAAAAATAATTACTCTTTCAGCGCTGCTATTTTCACAAAGACCGAATATATAGGGCATCCATACGTCATAATATCCTAAAGCAGTGTTTCCCAAACTTGTCGGGACCGCGACCCATCTACAAGAAAGTTTAAAGTTCGCGGCCCACCTTGTGTCATGAAGACAAAAAAGCAGCGGTATGTTGCTGCCGCAGCATTTACGTCCAGTCTATTTGGTATTTAGTTTTTATATTAACCAAGGCAGGCTGAAAAACCCACTTCACATAAATATGAGGTAGTGAAGGCGAGAAGGACTTTCATTGCTTCGTCAAACAAGCAAAGATGGCTGTCAGCAATTACTGACGCACCCGCACGCACCCACGACGACGAACGAACGAGTAAAATAACAATCGAACGAGTACGACAATCGTCCTATAGTTTCAGGGCCCACCCAAAATCTACCCGCGACCCACACTTTGGGAAATACTGTCCTAAAATATTATCACTTAGTTTTGTTACACCCTGTATTCCAGAGCATTCTAGTGACCGTTTACATTATTCCAGTAGCAAATAGCAATCCAGCGCTGGATTGGATTAATGTTTAAAGGCCGTTAGTTCTTATGACGTCCAGTTTCATTGTACCTATGTGTTTTTTTTTAAGTTTGTGGATTGTGGATTCTCTTTTTTCCACAAGTGCCACGAAAAACTAGATAAAGTAGAATCCCTTAAGTAGGTATGTAGGTATTCATTATTTTTACCAACTTTATTAAGTAGTTTGAGTATACAGGGTGTAACAAAAATAAGTGATAATACTTTAGGGTGTGTACGTGTTCCTTGTAGAGAGTTCACTGTGAAAGTAGCAGCGCTGAAAGACCTTTTTTTTCACTTTTGTATGGGGAAACTCGTAACGCTCGGGCCCTTGCCCATACAAAAGGGAAAACAAAATTCGCCTTTCAGAGCTGCTACTTTCACAGTGAACTTTCTACAAGGAACACGTACACACCCTAAAGTATTATCACTTATTTTGGTTACACCCTGTATATTATTCTTGTTGCCTATCGGTTGTTTAATGTCTAGTCTTTTGGATAAAATTAAATCTTTGTTTTGCATATTTAGATAATTTATATTAATGTTTATCAAATACTGTAGAATCCGGAAATATTCTGTAAATACATATTTTTAACTAGTCGTTTATTATTCTAGACCAGACGAATATTAAATATTTAAAAATGCAAATTCCTATATTATCACAAAAAACATCTTGTTTTCTAACTTATGCTTAGGTACTGTGAGTTCGCCGCACTTAATCTTTAAAGTTTAACTTGACACACCCGATCACTTTACCTACACAAGTAAGCCCACAAGAAATCTAGTCTCTTCAGACTCTAGGTACTTACTACTTACAATACTATAGAATATAATACAAATATTATGTTAGCTACCATACAAAAAAAAAGAAAAAAAAAAGACTAATCGTAAGTTAAGGACACGGACTCCGATGCTTGGGGAAGAAAAAAACCCTACGTAGGTCTTACCAAATCGCTGGAGTTCCCTTTCTCATTGAAGTTCTCCAGGAGCGGCGTAAGGCGTGGGCGATGTGGGCAACCGCCCACGGCCTCGCGGACCAGGGAGCCTTGCGCCCCCTGGTGCTTACAATATGTATTTTTTTAGGAGTTATGATTTTTGATACCTACTCTTTTGTCATTCATCAAAGAAAGAATTTTTGATACTTAGGTACTCAAATTTTTATGAATAAAGTTTTAATAAGTAAAGTAGGTAGCTGCGCTACAGTTTTACACTTTTGTAGCTACCAATGACATATTCTAACTAAGCCATAATATTTGTAATGCATGTTATTTTGTATGTAAATTTGTTTTGCTTAAGTAAATAAATAAACCGTTAATGGAATCAGGCGTTACTTTGCGGAAATCCATAGCTTAAAATTTAGTTTGTTATTATTTTTAGCAATATTCCGCGAAATAAACTTCCACCTTTAAGTAAATTTTAAGTAATAAATAAACCATTTAAGTAATAAATAAACCATTAAATAAAAAAAAAAAAATTATAGTAGTAAATAAATACTTTCTCCCATAAACATCCGTCCTCTTGCGTCCTCCATCAGAGATGCCTCGAAATATATTTTATGTTTCGCCCACAAGAAATGTAGGTCTTGCCCCACCACTGAAGTTTTCCTAGTGACATGACTTCCTCACGCTGACCTCGTCCCCGCCTTGGCCAGCTCACATCCTATGCATACGCTATTTTAGATGCCGTACATCCGTGTTGTGCATTATAATACACTCGTAAAATGTTACGTCTGAATTAATTATGTTGAATCAATTTTATTGATATTATTTGGTATTTCAGTTTCTGGTAGTACTTACCTTTTATAATATTATACCGGGTATCTTTATCCCTGCCTAAGTATGGCTGAAAGAGAAAGAAAGGCGGAGTTGTCCAGGTGTCTGAACCAGCTGAATTCAAGCGAACGAAAATAGTCAACTACTTTGTAGCGCGATTGTCCTCACAAAGCCAAAACGTACAGCTCTACACAGGGAGAATTTAGTGAACTTTTAAATAATATATTGACGACTTCCTTCAAAGTAAAAAATTCTAGGTTTGGCTGATGTCATTTATTATTCTGCCTTTATGCTGCAGCTGGTATCCTGGTCAAAGGTCTTCGAACCCACCTCTTAGCCCGCTAATTTTAAGATTTTGTTAGATATTAATCACATCTGACTTGCGGTCTGACAATGTATCGAGCTATCGACTATCTAGCCAATAAATAACAAATACTTAGGGCCTGTGTCACCACTTCCTGATAAGTGCCGGATAGGCTATCCACCACTTAACTTGTCAGATAGAATATGGAGAATCTGTCAAAAAAGTTGTGGATAGCCTATGCGGCACTTTATCAGGAAGTGGTGAAACAGGCCCTAAGTCACGAAAATTATTTATTATTCCTTGATATACACAATACACAATATAATCTCAACTAAAATCTTTTACATCAATAATCTTATATAAAATTCTCGTGTCACAATGTTAGTCCGCGAACTCCTCCGAAACGGCTTTACTGATTTTTACCAAATTTTATATGCATATTCAGTAGGTCTGAGAGTCGGCTACTGGGTACTTTATATTATATTGATTATTGATAAGTGCATTTGTTGAATAAATAATAGTAAATTATTACAACCTGAGACTGACGGCGACCATTGTTTGTGCGACGAGATAGCGATCGACGTTGCCATGGCGACATACTTATTTAGTCACTTCAATAAAATAATATGGGTGAAATACTTTATTATTACGGCAAAGAAACGTTTGCCGGGACAGCTAGTATAGTATAGATATTTGACATTTCAACCGACATCCAAAATAGACAATAGGAGAATGTTCTATGTGCGCTTGTAGATATTTTTTAAGCTCGATCCATTTATAAACAAGAGCATTAGCTTACGAGTAAGTGCATTCAGAAATAGCTAGGAAGTTATCTGTATATGGCAAGGCCGGTGGAGGAACGTCCAGCCCTGAACTTTCAACATTCCCTGCAGGTCCGTGGAAACTTTACACATTCTCCTCTCAATGAATTGTAGCGAAATGTCGAGAAAGTCGTCGTCCAGGGTTCCGAAGAATGGACATTCCTCATTAAATATAACCTATAATTATTAAATATGACAATTATGTTCTTAATATTCTCCTTGCCTCCTTACGCGAGTAAAATTTCAGATGTCTAGCTAAAACGGTTCTTGAGATACAGCCTGGACACAGACAGACAGATGGACAGACATCGAAGTTTTAGTAATGGGGTTTTTACCCTTTGGGTACGGAACCCTAAAAACGACATTATTTAGGTTATATTTACGTCAGAGTTAGCTCCCATATAGATATAAATTAGATAATATATATTCTTACTATTATTTAATATTACATATCATCAACTTGTACAGCCAAATTATCGCTTTTTTGTCGTTTGTTTTTGCAGACATTACTTACTTCCAAGTATCATTTGGCTGTCGCTTGTGTTTCTGCATTTTTTCTAAACAATAATTTTAAAATCATTGTGTCTTGATTATACAGTTTTGAATTTCCTGGTATTGTTGCTATTATTGGAGTTACCTACGTTTTAGTTTGACGCAAGGCTTTTGTCTAGATACATAGTTCTCAACTTTTTACAGATATGCGATAATTTTTGCGTAATAATAACAATTGACATGCCATAATATTATACACGTAATTTAATCAAATTAGCGTGTTTGATCAAATTAACCGAATTTACATTTTGTCAGCGACGAGTTTTAAGTAATAGTAGATAGGTGAATTTTGTTTTTAACATCGAAATCAAAACCTAGGTTATACTATTATAACCTAGGTTTTGATTTCGATGTTAAAAACAAAATGTACGTACGTACGTTACGTAAATATTAAAAACAGCTACGTAAGTACTATTACTTACGTAGCTGTTTATGTATCTATACTCTACGCCATACGGCCTACGCGATGAATGTAGATTGTAGAGTCTACATTTTATGGTAAGCGCACATTAAAGGTACAAGTTGGAAGTGGCTCGCCACATGAAGCGGCAGCAGACGACGTGTCGTTGCGACACTACGGGTTTCTATGTATTTCTATGAATAAGTGACGTTAGCTTCGTGTCGCTAGCTGTTCGTGGGCCAGAGGGTATTTCATAGAAATACATAGAAACCGCAGTAATGTCGCGACTCGCGACGACACGTCGTCTGCAGTTGTCGCGTGTCGCTCGGTTCCAACTTGTATCAAGCAGCGGGGCGGGCTGCATAAGTGTGTTCTAACTAGAGTTTTACGGATTTACTTGCAAACACGGGTTTGGAATTACAAAGAACACTTACACAAAATTACCTGAAACTAGAAATATACTAGTAACTACAAGGTAGATGTTAAAGAACCGACCAGCCGAAGCGCATGAAAATTGTCATCGCCCAGATCTTTTTACAAAAGTTTCAGAGCACTGATTGCGTCTCGATGTTCAGCAGAAAATATCTCAAAGAATTTTCCCCGAGCTGCCATAGTTGCGTTTGCAAATCTGCACCTAATTGGAGTGGGGTAGGTCGGATTACAGACTACAGTTGGATTTTTAGATATGGATTCTTAAGAGGGAACGCGGGTGCAGTAGAATTTAAACTATTGCCATCACGCTTCACCCTGCGCCGGCACGTGTATTGTGATACAGATAGATACAGTAAATCGAGGTAACGAAGTCCTCTTATTCCTCCGTCAAAATAGAGCCTATCTTTTTTTTTAATATCTTCAGGAAGAGTGAGTCTATGCCTTTACGATTTTATTTTATCTTAAAGATCTTTCAAATTTGTTTTATGGTCGGTGGGTTGGCGTGGTACGGAGCATTGATTTCTTGCGATTTTTGAAGGGTCATATTTTTTTATTTATAAGTAAATTAAAAAAATCGAACGTAGAGGCATAGCTTTAACAAATCCCAATACTTTAAGAGTGTCAAAATCTACATTTAATTAAGTTAATTAATATTTATTCGTCCCCATTTCGTCCCTGAGTGTAGACTGTAGCAGGTAGAAGAATTTTTACGATTGCGACGATTAAAAAAAAATCTCATGTCAATTCAAAAAAGTGGATCCTTGATCAATTTACGATTGAAACAGCAAATTTACTTACCTTTTGTATTAAAAAAACTATTTTTTTAATACAAAAGATTTTGTTAAAAATACAAGGCTATAATATGGTATATCACGGTATTTCCTTAATGACTGTAGTCGTTACTTTTCACTGTAGGCACATTTCCTCTTCATTGTACCACGTATGGTTGATTGTAATTGGATACAGTTAATATTTAAGTTGATATTTTACACCTTAAGGCGATCAGCAACCATTTCGTCGACAATTTCAGTTTAACTATTTCTGTATGGAAATCGAAAAGAGTCACCAATAACACAAGTTGTGATGAAAAATTACAAAAGGCATACGTATCTGCAGCTCTTCTGATGTTGCGAGTGTCCATGAGCAACGGTAGTTGCTTTCCATCAGGTGACCCGTTTGCTCGTTTGCCCCCTTGTTTCAAAAAAATATGCTATCCATCATAAGCAGCTCGACGGAGTTAGAGATAAACTACGATAACATGGCGCGCCCCTCCAAATTACTGTTTCAATGTGTGTAGTCACATCCTTATGAGAGATCTGTTTGTATGTAGTTGTTATTAGTAGGTATTCAACCAATCAACCTACTCGTAATATTTCACTTAATGGTGGCGCTATACATATTTTCACAAAATATACTTACTTTCAAACGTTTTGAATCTTGGAGGGGCGTGCCATGTTATCGTAGTTTATCTCAGAACGCATTACTGTTTATTCCCAGTTTCTAAGGTACTTTAACAAGAGTTTATCTCTTTATCAGCGTCCTTGATTGGCTAATGTTATGATGTCGGGCGGTTCAAAGCGATAAACTTATGCCAAAAATCCTTAGAACCGCAAAATTGGACAATATTAAATAACCGCTAGTTAGGCTGGGCTTATTGCCGTATTTGATTCAACACCCTGATATCACTCATAGTTCGGTGTTATTTTACCCTGTAGTTTCTAAAATAATCCATAAGTCAATGAAATTAAGGTTTTGTGACGGGTAAAAATTTTCTAAACGAACTGTGAGGCTAACGAACTTATAACCATTATGGAATCCTCATTATACTGTATGTCCGGAAAATCCTCACACTGTTTCTTTCCACATTTATTTTTCCATCCACATGACGGTAAAAATAGAGACCTAGTTTCAAGCCCACCTCGGAATTACAATTTTCCTGCACTTACGAGTACGCATCTGCAGAGTAGAATACAATTATTAGATACGAGCTCTACATAGCTCTACATATACAGGTGTAACAAAACTAAATGATAATACTTTGGGGTGTGTATGTGTTGCTGGTAGAGAGTTAGTTCACTGTGAAAGCAGCAGCACTGAAAGACCAAATTTTTTTCCACTTTGTGAAAAACACACACACACACACAAAAGTGAAAAAAATGTTGGTCATTTAGCGCCGCACTTTCACAGTGAGCTCTCTACATTCTACAAGGAACACGTACACACCTTAAAGTACACACTTAGTTGTGTTACACACTGTATTATACATTGCATACTTAGTGACACAAAATTCTTGGTCATTTGTACCAGTATGGCGGTTTTACAGGGGTATAATTACGTAAAGGCAAAAAGGAAAATGATGGTCATAGCGCTCGCACTGGCAGCCCAAAAGCGTGGGCGTTAATCGAACGTGTCGGATAAATAACGAGTGTCGAACGATTTGTTCCACAAAAATGCTTGTATTTTCAGATAGTCGAAAAAAAATAAGCAGGCGAAAGCGTAATGCCATACTTGTCGGGTGCGGCTTACAGCCCGCCATACCGACGCGAATACGTTAATTTTAATAAAAAAATTTAACCATTTGTACCAGGCTAATTTTTGCATAGCTAATCATCGTCGAGTAGCCATTCACGAAAATAACCTTGCCATACTTTTCCGACAGGTCCCAATGGCCGCCATAGTCCATACCACTGCAAAGGTGTAATTTTTTTTTTTCGCCAAACGATTTGAATATCGTAAAACCACCATACTGGTACAAATGACCAAGAATTTTGTGTCAGTATCTCCAGGCCTACTACGTATATATATTCATTTCTGTTATAACTTGATGACTGCAACTTGGTATGCAAAATTGCTTAAGACTCAAAGTATCTCTACCAGTTTTAACCCAAATCAGTACAGCGTCATAGGCTTAAAAAGACACTTTGCATTTATAATATTATTGGTGTGGATGATACTTAATTGTTTCTAAAAAACCAAACGACTTGACAGGACAAAAAACTAAATACTAGCTGCGGTTAGCAAGAAATCAGGTACTTACTTATGTCAATGCAATAGTATTATGGAATATAGCTTGGATGATAAATTATTATTAATTACTAGCTGTCCCGGCAAACGTTTCTTTGCCATATTTTATAAAGTATATCGCCCGTATTATTTTATTGAATTAGTGACTAAATAAGTATGTCAATAGGAGCCACGCTTAATTGTTTAATTTAGTTAACGAAGTCTAAGTAATAGGTTCCCGTTGCGTACGGAATCCTAAAAACAGATGAAAGTCGCATTTGAGGCACGCCGCCGACCACAAAAAGTCGGCGCGCCGCTGCCGGCCGTTTACCCATCGGCGCTCATATCTAAATTGTCACCATGGCAACGTCCATCGCTAGCCCGTGACCCGCGTCGCATAAACAATGGTCGCTCTTTACATGGACGTATAAAAAAAGGCGGACGGAGTCCCACCATACACAAAACTGTGTCGTTCAGAGTCGGCCAGCTGGCTGTATGTACACGGTCCGCACGCACACATTCTTGCGCTAGTCCATACCATTTGACAGGCGTCAGAATGTGTGCGTGGCCGACTCTGAAGAAAAGTGAAGACACAGTTTTGTATATGACAAGACTCCGTCCGCCTTTTTTTCTACGTTCATGGCTCTTCATAGACAAATAATAATTTGCAATAAAATAAAATTGTGACTATAATTATTAAAGATCTAAGCTATCCTATCTCTCAAGTTGGAAAAAAGCACAGATTAAAAAAAAACATTAAAATCGGTTAAGTAGTTTAGGAATCCATCGCGGACAAACATCGTGACAGGAGATTTATATATATTAGATTATCCAAGCACCCTAAATACTTAAAAAAAAGTTATTTTATAAGCAGGAACGCCAGGGTCCTGATCATTGCTATATGTACCCGATTGCACTTACGATCTAAAAAGTTCTTTTAAGGTCAGCTTAAGGACGGACCCTTGTAGAAGAATTTGACCTCAAACCCCAACGGACGCTTCTAGAAAAATCTTCGGTCTCAAAGGTCGCGTTGAGGACGATTAGACCTTAAATCCCAAAGGCGTAAGGTGGTCTCAGTAGTAGCAACAGCACGTGCGAGCCTCACGTAATATTTTATCTCATCAAAATACGTGTCCAGCATCTGATTGCACCATCGAAGAAATTGATTCATAGGCAGATGGCGGACCAATGATATTTGGTCGAGCTATGGCAAGACAACGTAAGCCCATCTGTCATGATCTTAACACAAAGCGACCAAATTACGTATGAATCAATTATTTATCTGATTGTTTCCCCGAGGAAATTGATTTCTAGGCAGTTGACAGACCTACGTCGTTTGGTCGGCTTGTCAATTCAATGTTAGCTCATAGCTGTGATCGGTCGGATGAGTTCAAAGACCTATAATATTGACTTAACGCGACCAAATTACATAGGTCCGCCATCTGCCTAGGAATCAACTTCTCTGATAGTATATAACCCTTTTGTGTAAAAGATCTAACGAGCACAAGGACGCATTGAGACCAAAATATGGTATCAGTATCATATTAGCTTACAGCCGCAACCTTCGTTCTATCGAGGATTTTTAACTAGCGGTTGGCCTATATCAGTGTTTTTCAAACCCCTAGGGGGTCGCGAAGCCTTACTCGGGAGTCGCCGACAGAAAGAAAAAGTTAACGTATAATAGATAAATATACCAAACTAGAAAAAAATCATTATCTATTACGTAGGTAGCCTCTTTATATAAGTAATTATTTCTTTGGATTTCTATGACACGGGGGGTCGCCAGTATATTTCAATCTGTAAAGGGGTCGCGAAATCAAAAAGATTGAAAAACACTGGCTTATATCGAAGCCAGGCGTATAGAACTAATCAAATCAATAACTTTTATTCAAAGCAGAAATAAACATACACGATTTGAACGCCGAAACGATGGTCCCAACCACCGGTTCGGGAACTAGTACTAACCTGGCAAGAAGAATAAGGGCGAAACTCGCACGGGGCCACCTTTTACCAAAAAGGTGGAAAATTAAAACTATGTAAATCTATGCTTTACCTTCTAATTTATCCAAGAAATTTGCAAATTAAACATTAAGGTACGTATACATATCCAAGGCAGGCACAAGTTTATCAAATTTCTCCAAAATCGATTCGGAAGTGTTTAAGGGAGTACCAATGATATTCTACTTATACAGATCTGTTACGTTCATACTATTTTCCGGTTTAAATCTCTTCCGAACAACATTGACAAATTTGACAGATAAGTGAAACAAAAGACACGAAATGCCATTTACATAAAAGAGACAGACTAAATAAAAGACGACCCAATTGGGTCGTATTTGAAGCTTCACAACTAGGGATTGCAATCCCGCAAAGCGGGATCCCGCAATCCCACGGGATCCCGCGCCAATTTTTAATCTGCTGGATCCCGCACCTACAAAACGCGGATCCGCGGATCCCGCATGACCCATTTGCATAATTTCTCGGGGAGCATATGATCGAATGGAAGTTTTGATAGCAGCGCTTTGTGCCAAACCCGATCAAAGGCCTTCGCAATGTCCAAACTAACAGCAAATGCCTCTCCTTCGACACAATCGCCTGATCCCAACGATGAGTTAGGTACGCCAAGAGATCACCAGCCGAGCGACCCTTACGGAACCCGTACTGTTTGTCCAAATATCAAAAGAACTGGCTATTGATAATAATAATTGATTCCATTATATTATAAATTGGTTATAGCGATTAGTCTGTAATTGGATGGATTTGAGCGGTCACCTTTTTTGGGAATCGGGTACACCATGTCTTCCAGGAAGCTGGTTTAATGCCAGAAGAACAGACGCGTTAAGATCAGAGCCAACTCTGGAGCACACTTTTTTTAACACAATAGGAGGGATTCCGTCAGGCCCACTCGACTTCAATTGGATATCAAGGGAACGGAGGGCTATTTGCACTGAGCGCTGATGAAACCAAATATCCGACATGACGCTCGTGCATCGCGGTATGGTTGGCGGTTTCCGTTCCCCGTCATCTCGGGTCAAGCTTGACGCAAAGAACTTACCCAGAAGATCGGCTTTGTCTTTTGCATCATGTGACAACGATCCATTTTCGACGTGTAGGGATGGTAGGGTTGGCTTCCAGAAATTCCCTTCAATAGCTTTGGCCAGAGACAAGAATGCACGGGTTCTCGAAGGGAGGCGCTCGAGTCTCTCACCAATTCTATTGACGTGCTGTTTCATTGCCCGAGTGATCTTTCTTGAGTACTTCATTTTATATGTGCTGGTATTTAAATCCCGAGCAGACACTGCATTGGCCCAGGATTGGTAAGCCTTCTGCTTTCGGCGAGAAGCTTTTTTGGAGAATGAACCAAACCAGGGACGAAATCTGCCGCAAGTTGGCACTACAGAGGACGGAATGAAAAGCTTCATCCCTTGCATCATCACATTGGCAACGGAGTTGGCAGTGTTGTCGGGATCATCCGGCGAGAAGCACAAGTGCCCCCAAGGATAGGATGCAAAAAACGACCGCATACCATTCCAGTCCGCTAACTTGTAGAGCCATACACGACGGTATTTAACAGCACACTGTCGCAATACCGTCGTAAGTGGCAAGGCAGTGATCCGATGAACCAAGTGGTGCGGTCATGGATGCTTGGTAGCCATCAGGATTTGAAGTCAGCAGATGGTCCAACAGAGAAGGATTCTGACCGTCTACATCTGGGATTCGCGAAGGCGAACCAGTTGTGTTAAGTGGTTCGTAAGATCAAAGTCGCAGATAGATCTTCCCGGATGACCAGTTTTACTGGAATTGTGTCAGTCGGCGCGGTGGGCGTTAAAGTCGCCAAGTATTATGATCTTTGCGGATGGAATCTGCTGCTGCACTAAATCTGAAGCTCCTTGCAGGTGTTCAAAGAGTCAGTACGTCTCGGGGTCACCACTATGGGACCTATATAGGCACGCAAAAACGCGAGGGTGGTCATCGCAATCAATGCGGAGCCATAATGTTGAGAGGTCCCTGACTTCCAGATTGCTGAGGCATTAAAAGCATTTTAATTATAAGATCTAATAAGACTAGAGTGATCACAAAATTTCATTGTTATTTTGTTACAAAACAAATATTATTTTTGTGGCATAATAAATTAGACATTTTCTATTAATAAAGTTGATTTTTAGGGTTCCGTACCCAAAGGGTAAAAACGGGACCCTATTACTGAGACTTCGATGTCTGTCCGTCTGTCTGTCCGTCTGTCTGTCCGTCTGTCTGTCCGTCTGTCTGTCTCCAGGCTGTAACTCAAGAACGGTAATAGCTAGAAAGTTGAAATTTTCACAGATTGTGTATATCTGTTGCCGCTATAACAACAAATTAATATTTAAGGGGGGCTCCCATACAACAAGCGTGATTTTTTTGGCCTTTTTGGCTCTATATCAATAATGGCAACAGGTAGGTACTTGAATTTTACTCAAGGTCCTTTGTTTTATGTGCACTTTAATATTTGATAATAATATTTAAATAAAATAATAAATTAAGGGGGGCTCCCATACAAAAAACACAATTTTTGGGCTAATTTTGCTCTATAATGGTACGGAACCCTTAGTGTGCGAGTCCGACTCGCACTTGGCCGATTATTAATAAAACATAAACCTATAGTTTTAATTTATTGAATTTTATAACATAAATTCAAACATGCGGGATCCCGCGGGATCCCGCGGGATCCCGCGGGATTGGCCAATCCCGCAAATCAATCCCGCGGGATTGAATAAGGTGCGGGATTGCAATCCCTATTCACAATACGCGCGGTAGTAACATATTATCGGCTTTGAGTTTTTTATATAATATATCATTGGGGAGTACAGAAACATTTTATCTTATATTGTAATGGATAAATTCAAAGTCATAATCATAATAGTAACGCGGCACTGGAAGTTATTTCCTTTATGGTCGTGCTGGTGTTTTGGTGAATTTCCTTTCTAGACCTACAAAAACAACGATAATAACGGAAGTAAGGAATAATGTTTTGTTTTATTAAAAAGTGCCAGCCTTCTATTGAAACGAACTTACGACCTTTAAAATAAGTTGTTTTTCTTTGTGTAGATTCAATAAAAACTTTTTAAATTATTCTCCTTGCTATTTACGTTGTGAACATATTATATTTAACCGTTTAGCGCTTTCAAAATTCAAAAGGTTTTTCCTTTTGTATGCAAATCGTGCTCCTTACGGTCCGTCCTCAAAATATCAGCATGACCGACTTAATAAAGATCCACAAAATTAACAAGTTCATTGCATCCTGAAAAGAAAAAAATCCCATCCATCCTGAAAACAAAAAACGTTTATATTTAAGTATGTACATTTTCATGGCATAATTATTATTTCAATATTTAAAATTCGTTGTGATTTCTACACATGTAACTGTAAGTAAGTACTTAGTTTAAATATAAAGAAGACATTTAAACATAAAAAATATTACTGATTTTTTGCAAAACATATTTGAAATGTACTTATATATATTTTGGTATGTACATCAGTTTTTTTAAAAACAACAATAATTTATAAGTTTTAATTAAAGGAAAAGACCTAATGGCAGACACTTTAAGGAAACATGAAACATTTGAATGTTATAAAATATATATTTATGAAAATAAAGTATTGATAACTTCTCCCATGTCTTCAGTAACTCTTAAAAAATAAAACTATTATAATTATTCTCTGACAAATCAATTAAAAAATATATTATTGGTCTTTTTGTAAACTTAGTCATAAGTACTAATAGATGACATCACAAAAAACGAACATCACTAATAGTAGACACCAATACGAACTAATAGTTGACATAGAACATTACATTACATTTTACATTTTTTCTATTATTAGGTCTTTATTTGCCATTTTTCAAAAGATTTCATTTACTTCATCATAGCACAGAATACATATTTGATCATAGTAACTACATGCATCAGAAATATTATCCACGTTGTCTCCAGATTCTATTCATTCTTCTTCCATGCTGAAACTATCTTTCCTTTTATTTTTATTTTTCATATTTTTTTCCTAGCAAATTTATTTTCAGTCTTTAGTCTCCATGCTTCTTTTGCCTCTTCTTTTTTTCTTCTTTCTTTTCTCAGCTTTCCTTTTTCTTCTTTTTACTGCTAAAAAACTAAAGCAATCGATTTTTAGATCAGTACAAGGTCTAATATTAGACACCATGTCCATTTTTAGGTGCAGTAGTTCTAAGTTCTTAGATTGTTAATAGAATTATATTTTCAGAGAATAGTGATGATTTTTGCAGTAAAATAAAGTACAAAATAACTTTAGTATGTATTGCAAGACTCAAAGATGAGATCCATGTCATCTATTAGGTTTTTTACATTTTCAAGAACTAATAGTAGACACCTTTATATTGTTAGGGAAAATGGATAAAAAATCTTAAATAAACATTAATTAGTGTATACAACATGACCATTAATCCAATGAAATCAATAGAAATTACAAAAAATCAAATAAATGTATTCAAAACTTACGTGCAAAATTTCGCCTTCCTTAACCTATTTGCTAAGAAATTGCCGAGCGCGTGTTGACACGGTCATATTATTTACGAAAACTGATCCCATTTTAAAATTTTGTTCCCGAAGACGTCTCTAATATATTTTTTCAATTTAACAGATAGCTTGAGAAGCTTATAAAATTTACAGTGGTGAGAAATAATTAGAGTAATTCTTATTTTTATGGTATTTTTGTCATAAGTGTCATCTATTAGTTCAGTGTCTAGCATTAGGTCTTTTCCCTTAAAACCAAATAAACAATTAAACATACAAACAAATTTTAAAAATCTCGTTTTGAGCAGCTGTCAGTTAAAATGTAAATTTTCGGCTGTGTATGTGTATGGTTTCCACAGACTTCAGGTACCTGCTAAGATTAGTCACCGAAAAGACCCGAATAATAAATATTCATTTTCAACAAAATATTTATTAAAATTTTCTGGAAAATGCAAAATATATTGTGCTGTCAATTGTCATAACAGTTTATTTTCTGCGGCTTAACCCCAGATGTCAAGTAACGGAAAGTCTTAAGCTTAGGGTGGGTTGCACCAACTTACTTTAACCATAACTGTAACGTCTTTAACTATAACCTAAACTATAACAACAGTGCAAAAATATGTCAAATTTTTGGTTAAGGACGCCATATTTAACGATAACCATAACCGCTCAAACATACCTAAACCGATTTTTTTTTCGTGAAAATTTACAATGGATCACAGTGTTGTTATACCTAACAAATAATTTTCCTGTCGATTTTTACGGGAAATTCATATTTTATACTGTAACAGAGCTTTAACAAAAAATTAAACGCAACGGACATTTGTCAAATTCCGTGGTCAAAGTTAAGGTTAAAGTTAAGTTAGCCTTAACTATAACCATAACTTTGACCATAACTTTAACTTTAACCACGCCTCTGGTGCAACCCACCCTTAGGGCTGTTAATTAAAAAAGACAAGATTTTTCAGGACTAAAACTTGTCAAAGAACTAAATAACGCCCGCAACTCGGTTGCGCCAAAATTCGTTTATCGCGCCGAAATCGGGATAAAAAGTATCCTATCCTATGTCCTTTCCTGGGACTAAAATTTCAGTAAAATCAGTTCAGCGGTTTGGGAGCTAAGAAGTACCAGACAGACACACTGTAACATTTATAATTATTTATAAATTACAATATATTAGTATGAATATCCTTATTTCGGGTTTCAAACAATATTTATCAAATTAATATAGGGCCTGTCTCACCACTTTCTGATAAAGTGCCGAATAGGAAATTCACAACTTTTTTGACAGATTCTCCATACTTCATCTGTCAAGTTAAGTGGTGGATAGGCGATAGCCTATTCGGCACTTATCAGGAAGTGGTGAAACAGGCCCTAAATGTGAATCTAGAACAAACACCAGACACACTTTCGCATTTACTTTTAAATAGATATAGATTTCAGACAATAACTCCAATCATGACTCCAAAAAATTTGTTTTTAGAAGATTCGGTAGAAAAAAAATCTATGATTAGCAGCCCTGGAATAACCACTTGTGTTTTTACATCTGTACAATAACTTAAATGGGCAAATAATTTAAATATGAAACAACAATCGTAAAATAGAAATATCTTTATTTTATTACCACCAATTACTCCTTACTATATAACAGGACGGATCGTTATGCCGTAAATATAATAATTGCAAGCAAGACGATAAAAATTATGAGACGAATAATACGGTACCTAACGATTTTTCCTTGTCCTTAGTACTTTAGAACAGAGCTCGATAAAATTATACGTTGTAGAGTGTAATAGTAGAGGAGGGGAGGGTGCTTTTTGTGTAGTCACTCGAGCGTCATGGAGACCTAGTAGGTTTTTTACGTTAGGTAAAACTGATAAAAAAATAATAAGAGCGTTTTTTTATTTTAGCGGTGGGTTCAGAAACTGCAGCCATTTTAAAGTTACGAAAAAGAAAATATATTCAAAAAATTGCTTATTTAGGTAAACTGTAAATATATTTTAGACAACAAGGACTAAATTTATATTTTAAAATGTCCCTACAGGCTTACCTAACCTTTGAATCGTCAGTGCTTTATATGGAAGCTTCTTTGGGGTATACTAAACATCCCCTATCTTAATCTGACAGATCCGGTAACATTTCAATATATATAAAAAAAATTAACCCACCACGTGAGAAAGGGGGCGTCCACAAATTACGTGAGGTGTTTTTTTGAATTTTTTGACCTCCCCTCCACCCCTGGTGAGATTTCGTGAGATTTTATTCACCCCCCCCCCCTCCCCCAGAAATCTCACGTGAGATTTTTTAAATGTGGGTGTCTTGCGTAAACGTTTGGTTTGACAGTCAGTAGATTTTCTTTCGAACGAATTTGTGAATGATCTTAATCGTATAACGATTACGCTTACGATTAAATCTTAAGCATATGTACAATCTGGATGAAATGGACCAAAATAGTATTATTTTGTTAAGAAAAAAAATTACGTGAGATTTGCCGAGATCCCTCTCCCCAATGTGAGATTAAAAATCTGATTTCTATACCATGATAACTAGACACATGTCGGAAGCCTATACAAGCTTAATCTGACACGCTCGAGCTACCTCTTCCCCTCCCCGACTATAATGAGATCGACGTAGTTGCTTCTGGACCAACAAGAAAAGTATTATTTTGTAATTATTACATCTACAAGGTGTAACAAAACTAAGTGATAATACTTTAGGGAGTGTATGAGTCCCCTGTAGTTCACTGTGGAAGTTGCAGCGCTGAAAGAGCAACTTTTTTTGCTTTTGTATGGGAAAATTCCTAAAAGGGTGACGGGCGCTTGATGTCCATACAAATCACAAAAAAAATGCTCTTTCACCGTTGCAATTTTCACAGTGAACTCTATATAAACCCACACACACCCTAAAGTACTAGTACTATCACTCAGTTGTATTAAACCCTTTATAAACAATTATTAAAAATTGTATTATATGAACAAAACTATATAACTATAACTCAAAAACCTTGACATCGCCTGTTTATTTAATGAGTAAATGATCCACTTTTAAAAATAAATAAGTATTACATTTAAAATTACAGATTAAAATCAGATTCTAAACATTATGCATAGGTACTACGTTGATTAGTGTGGTTTGAAATGATGGAGTTTTTTGTTCTAAAAATAATTGCTAGAAACTATTTTTATTGTTAATGCTGAAACTACTTAAAAGTACTATTTCCTGTAATTTATATGAATTCATATTTCGCAAAAAACTTAGGTATGCGATGTAGCTCATTGAAATAATTGTAAATTTTGTATCTATAATATTATAACTTAATTTTATTATCTAATATATATAAATCTCCTGTCACGATGTTTGTCCGCGATGGATTCCTAAACTACTTAACCGATTTTAATGTTTTTTTTTTTAAATGTGTGCTTTTTTCCAACTTGAGAGATAGGCTAGCTTAGATCTTTAATTATAGTCGCAATTTTATTTTATTGCAAATTATTTGTCTATAAAGAGCGACCATTGTTTATGCGACGCGGGTCACGGGATAGCGATGGACGTTGCCATGGTGACATACTTATTAGCCGCGTACTGACCAAGTGAGCCGCCTTACACGGATGCCTCGGACATTTGCCGCGGCGCATGCCGCGCGAGGCGGCCGGCGTACGGCCGAGCCAGCTGACAGTGTTGCCAGATCAGGGGATTTCCCCCTAGATTTAGGGGGTTTTCGACCAAGATAGGGGCAAAATAGAGGCAAAATATCGGGAAAATTGTGCTAAGCAGAAATGTACAGTCGGGGAAATGAGTTGTTTAGCAGAAATGTACAGTCGAGGAAAATTGTGCTAAGCAGAAATGTACAGGCGGGGAAATGAGTTGTTTAGCAGAAATGCACAGTCGGGGAAAATTGTGCTAAGCAGAAATGTACAGTCGGGGAAAATTGTGCTTAGCAGAAATGTACAGTCGGGGAAATGAGTTGTTTAGCAGAAATGTACAGTCGGGGAAATGAGTTGTTTAGCAGAAATGTACAGTCGGGGAAAATTGTGCTTAGCAGAAATGTACAGTCGGGGAAATGAATTGTTTCGCAGAAATGTACAGTCGGGGAAATGAGTTGTTTAGCAGAAATGTCTTCTTCCTAGTCGTATCCTCATGGCTGAGGGACGTGACCACCAAAATTTGCTTTCTGGGATAGGGCTCTCCACTTGTCTCTGTTTTTGGCTTGGTGCAGTGCCTCCTGGAATGTGCAGTCAGCAGCCTTGACAATCGCGTCTGTCCATCGTGTAGCCACTCTGCCTCTGCCTCTTTTCCCCTCTAATTGCCCAGCTAGTATGAGACTCTCCAGATTACTAGGCTCCCGGCGGGCTATGTGGCCAAAAAAGGCGAGTGATCTCTGTAGACAAAGAGTGGACAGGCGGGTGGTAATTTTGAGTTGTTGGAGTATAGACGTGTTTGTTCGATGTGCAGTCCAGGGGATGCCGAGCATTTTGCGCCAGCACCACATTTCGAAAGCGTCGATCTTGGCTCGAGTACGTACTTTTAGTGTCCATGTCTCAGAGGCATATAAAAATATTGAAAAGATTAAGGAACGCATTAGTGCTATTTTCGTGCTGCGGTAGATGTTCTTGTTCTTCCATATCTTTTCTAAGCGCCCAACTGCAGATTTAGCCATTTGGGCCCGTCTGACAACCTCGCTGTCGCAGTTACCATCGCTGTTAATTAACGATCCTAGGTAGACAAACTCCTCTACGGATTGGAGATCTTGGAGTAAGGATGTCTTTCGTATTTGGTTCAGCCTATCGACGTACATTAGCTTGGTCTTTTTGCGATTGAGTTGGAGGCCAAAGTCTCGACTAACCTTTTCGAGCCGTGCCAGAAGTTCAGCAAGTTTCACTTCGCAAGTACTTATAAGGGTGGTGTCATCAGCGAACCTTAGGTTAGCAGAAATGTACAGTCGGGGAAATGAGCTCTTTAGCAGACGCGCTGATTAAGGCCGCGTTTCCACCTGCAAGACAACTGTCGCGAGAAGTGTCTGACAGTCTATCTGACAGCAGATTTTTTTTTCGATTGTCGATATTTTTTTATCGATTGTAAGGGTTTCGATTAATTAATTAAAACGATCGTTTTTTTTTATTTTTTTTTTAAATCGATTTTCATAAAAAATGGGTTAAAAAAATAATGCACAACGTTAATAATCAAGTTTTCATTTCTGCCGGCACTCCCGGAGTGCAACCCGTCTTTTTTTTTTCTCTCGACTTCTCCCTCCTATAAGACCCTAGTAAAGACTCAATTTTTTTCTTTAATTCAGCTATTGGAAGGTTCATTTTCCTGGCTTATTTCTCCATGCATCTTCCCTTAGTCCCCTATTTGTGTAATCAGGACATTGCGCATCCCAAAGTCGTCTAAAATCACCATATAGTTGTATTAGTTTAAAACACTGTTCTTTATCCATGACGCAAAGTCCTAACACGCAACGATTAAGCGAGGCAAAACACTCCCGTCTTGAGTGAGCGCGGCAAACGTACCGAGGCGCCTTTGAGCATCGACAAAAACCGACAACGCTCGGCTCGAGCCGCGGCACGCTCGGGCGAGGCAACGCATGCGTTTGCTTCGGGCGAGCCACGTCCTGACCGACCGAGCAACTGCCGCGCACGACTGCCGCGCGAGACGGCTCGCTTGGTCAGTACGCGGCTAAGTCGATGCTCAAAAGCGCCTCGGTACGTTTGCCGCGCACTAACACGTCCTGACCGACCGAGCAACTGCCGCGCACGACTGCCGCGCGAGACGGCTCGCTTGGTCAGTACGCGGCTATTTAATCACTAATTCAATAAAATAATACGGGCGATATCTATACATATACGAGTAATAAATCTGTAGAAATGTCAATTCTGTACATTAAAGATCTTCAAAAAATAATAAGCGGAGGGTGTCACAATATCGCCATAGAAGCCAAAAAGTTAGTTAGTTTTTTTGTCTGTCTGCCTGTCTGTATGTTTGTTCCAGCATCACACGAAAACTACTGATCCGATTTGAATGCGGTTTTCGCAGATATATTTGTCTTCTTCCAACTTAACATCTGGTGTATAAAAAAATTTCTCCCCACCCCTGTAAAGGGACGAAAGAGGGGGTCAGATTTTGTATAAGACTTTTGCTTTGACACGAAAACTACTGATCCAATTTGAATGCGGTTTTCACAGATATATTTGTCTTCTCCCAATTTAATATCTGGTGTATAAAATTTTTCCCCCCACCCCTCTAAAGGGACGAAAGAGGGGGTCAGATTTTGTATAAGACTTTTGCTTTAACACGAAAACTACTGATCCGATTTGCATACGGTTTTCGCAGATATATTTGCCTCCTTCCAACTCAACATCTGGTGTTTAAAAATTACCCTCCCCCCCCCCTCACCTCTAAGGGGACCATAGAGGGGGTCAGATTTTGTATCAAACTTTTTTCTTTAATGGACTTACTTCATATTATTAACTGTTTTTCCAACTTAACATCTGGTGTATAAAATTTTTCCCCCCACCCCTCTTAGGGGACAAAAGAGGGGGTAAGATTTTGTGTCAACTGATGAAGTAGAAATACTTTAAATGGCAAAACAACGTTTGCCGGGACAGCTAGTACTTTATATAATAATATGGCAAAGAAACGTTTGCCGGGACAGCTAGTTATTTTATAAATAATAATTATATTGTGTAAGACTTAGAGGACAGGATGAAACCAACAAAATTATTATTTTGCAATGGAACTATTTTTAGGGTTCCGTACCCAAAAGGTAAAAACGGGACCCTATTACTAAGACTTTGTTGTCTGTCAGACAGACGTCTGTCACCAGGCTGTAACTCAAGAACGGTTATAGCTAGAGAGTTGAAATTTTCAAAGACAGTGTATATCTGTTGCCGCTATAACAACAAATACTAAAAACAAAATTAAATTGTGGCGGTACCCACAATTCGCCTAACATTCCTGCATCGCGCTATCGAAGTTTTCTGAGCGCGTCGGTATATATACGACAGCTGAAATGTATCAAGTGGGCCTTCGGCCTGACCGGGCATACCACCTCGCTCGGTCGGAAGATATTCCTTTGGCCTCTACGCATTATTCCCACATTGGTGACCCTCGACAGAACACGCCTCCTTCATCATCATCGCTCCCCGCCCCTCCGCACCGCGCCAGCCAGCATCGCCTCATCGGGTACCTCGTCCACTAGCCGCAATGTACCGCGGCCTGGGCGACTCCGCATCTGCATCATCGGGCTTTCTCACTACACCGACCGGTCAGCAAGCAGAGCACATCTCTCCTGGTCAGCACGAAGCATCGGCCCCGCACGGCAGCTATCCGACTCACTGGATCCCGTGCAGCAGCTTACAGTTCCGACTCACTGGGACTCACTGCAACAGTTCCGACTCACTGGAACTCACTGGCACTGGCGACTCAAGCGACAAGACTTCTAGATTCGACCTCCGGTCTTCGGGGGGGAGTGATGTGGCGGTACCCACAATTCGCCTAACATTCCTGCATCGCGCTATCGAAGTTTTCTGAGCGCGTCGGTATATATACGACAGCTGAAATGTATCAAGTGGGCTTCGGCCTGACCGGGCATAACACCTCGCTCGGTCGGAAGATCTTCCTTTGTGGCCACCACGCTTATTCTCACAAAATTAATGTTTAAAGTAGGCTCCCATACAACAAACGTCATTTTATTAAGTGCGCTTGGCCGCTGAAACGAATATAGAAACGAAGCTAAAGTGTTAAAAATACGGGCTGAGAATATAACAATAATTACTTTTAATTAATCATTATATGAACATTAATTTGTTTTTGATACTTGCCAAAATCAGAACCTCAGGAGTTAACCTATTTCAACCCTTGTCATTTTCCCCGTCTCTGCAATATTATAACCGAGTTGATATGGAAACAATAAAGTTTTACATGAATGAATATTGTATAATGTTTTAGTCATTTTCTGATAATAAATAAAAGCTGTTTGATAAATTATGCAGATTAAATATTTTTATTACTTATTAAGGTTGCTTTCACTTGCTTCAATCAAATACTTTACTACATAATACTACAATTTATACGTGGAAGAGCCACACTTCGGCACGAATGGGCCGGCTCGACCGGAGAAATACCACGTTCTCACAGAAAACCGGCGTGAAACAGCGCTTGCGCTGTGTTTCGTCGAGTGAGTGAGTATACCGGAGGCCCAATCCCCTACCCTATTCCCTTCCCTACCCTCCCTTTTCCCTTCCCTTCCCATCCCTACCCTCCCCTATTACCCTATTCCCTCTTAAAAGGCCGGCAACGCACCTGCAGCTCTTCTGATGCTGCGAGTGTCCATGGGCGACGGAAGTTGCTTTCCATCAGGTGACCCGTTTGCACGTTTGCCCCCTTATTACATTAAAAAAAAATAGGTACTCCGTACTGGATTCCAGCGCTAGATCAGCACTGAATACTATATATCTATCTCATTTCACAGAATATAATATATTAGTTGTACCAACAGAATTCCCACTGGCGAAACCCGTTTAAAGAATTAACGACTCATGCCACGATACTATAAGGTTCAAATTCCGACCGCGCAGTGCTAGGTGCCTACAATTATATTTGCCTACATCTCCGCTCTCTTTCTATCGCATAACTCGTACCTTTTCTGAAGAAATCAGGGTTGTCTGTTTTTAAAAATAATATTATAATCTTTATATTTAATTAACTACATTTTATTAACTCGAAATAATCTAAGATATTATGTCTTAGTACTATGTAGATTTACGCGTACTTAGATTCGATAGGTACCGTATCTTAATTATTGAAACCGGTCTTGTATTACCTACTTAAAGTGTTTGTATAACTTAGTTATTTTTGTAAACAAGTGAGGTTTCGAATAGAACGCATCACGAAATATAATAGCAAAGACGCGACACCAACCTACGATGCTTACTATTAGTAGTAATTAATACCTAACCTTATTAATTAATGTGTTTTTTTGACAATGAAATACCTTTATTAATTATACGTCTACGAAGGTAACCCAACTAATATATTCTACTTCAACTATATATCGTAATTTGACTCTATAATAAATTGTACACAATTTAAATCTAAAATAAATAATAATAAAACAATTTAAAAAAGTTCTTAACTCTCATCGTCCTTAGGGGAGCTTAAAGAAAGTTAAATTTGGTTCACATTCCGTGTTAAGACAGTTAAACACTGCGCAATATTTCTTTGCCCTTTTTTTATTGTCCATTGTGATCAGATTAATTTATCAATTCTGTGACAGCGAATGAATAAGTACGCAGGTAGGCATGCAACGATCAACTAGGTAACTAAAAACTCGTGCGCGCGCGTCACCGCTCGCTATCCTGTGAGTCCCTACTGAAGTGCCCCCCTAGAGGGGTACTTACAGTTCGATGCCTACAAGCGCGAGTGGGACAGGCCTGCTCATGTGTAAGTATAAAGTGTTAAATTAAAAAAGAATTGAAAAAAATATGTATCCCGTTCAGCATTCAGTGGTTGATGATTGCTATTATATTAATGTAAATATACCTATTAGTCTAGTTCAATCCATTGGAAACCTAAGTCTAGATTTTAATAGAAGATTCTTTAACACCAAATTACTTCTGAATCTGAAAAGTTAATGAAAACGCGGCATTCATTTGAAATGGTCAAATAATTATTTTTTAACAAAAAATTAAAACCAACTTCCAAGGTAAAAACAAAAGTAATACTTATTCATAATCTAAAAAGAATCAAATAATTCTTATTCCCTATTATAGTGGCGTCTTCAGACTTAGCCTAAACCTCAACTATTTCTGTACTCAATCTTCATGCTTTTGAAGTCGGTACCAGCCTGGAAAAGTTCTGATATCCTTGACATAGCAATTACGCTAAGGTAAGCTGGTACCGACTTCAAAAGCATGAAGATTGAGTACATAAATAGTTGAGGTTTAGGCTAAGTCTGAAGACGCCACTATAATAGGGAGTAAGAATTATTTGATTCTTTTTAGATTATGAATAAGTATTACTTTTGTTTTTACCTTGGAAGTCGGTTTTAATTTTTTGTTAAAAAATAATAATTTTACCCTTTTCAGTTACATATGAGACGACGAGGCTATATTATAGCTTGTTGTCTTGTAGTTGTACATAACGGTCGCCCCGCGCCCGCGTGGATGTCGGTTACGGCTGCAAAAAGCTTACCCAGGAAAGACTCGGTCAGCAAAATGATTCCCAGGTCAATTCACAGACTCCGACACTGACATCGACGACGCGGACGCAGTCATTATCCGAAGGGTGTACGGTGCACACTGCACAGATTGTCTTCCACCCGCACGCGCATCTCGCTTGGTGACGCTCACTATCGTAATATTTTAATTTCGCCATAATTTCAAAACCAAACGTCCAATTTTAATCATTCACAGACCAAATTTTATCTACATAAACTGTACTTAGTGATGAAATAATTTATTTTGATAAGGATTAATAGCATGAGTAAAATAAACGCGTTTAAATGCAGTCCAAAAAAATTCAAGATTTTTAAATAAAAAATAGTTATTGTGCCTCACTCGACATGGATAAGTATAGTGTGTCGCAGACTTTTTTGTAGATATTTATAAGATCTACAATTACTAGAACATTTTATGGTTCTATCTTTTATAGTTTCGGCAGCGTACGCAAAATAAGTAACTTTTCTGGTTGATTTTACACCTGGCGTCCGAAAAACCCAAATATCTTACGAAACCCTATTTTTTCCAAAATAAAATTTAGCCTATGTTCAGCAGAAATAATGTAGGATTCATTGGCTTTTGCTTGGAGTAGCTTAAATAAAGCCAAAATCCTCAAACTTGTATCTATAAGGATTCAAAAGTTCTGTTGGGTACCTTTAGAACCAGGGTATATCCTGGTGCAAAATCTTACTTTTTGGTAGTATTTGCCTGAAATACTTCGGAAAAAATCAAAATCACCATATGTTCCCATATAAATTTCAAGGAGTCCCCTCGATTCCTCATGGATTCCATCATCAGATCACCACTTTTGTGAACATGGTACCAACCTCGGATTCAACCCTGTACATCAACAAAAGAATCATGAAAATCGGTCCATAAATGGCGAAGTTATGGTTGAGCATACAAAAAAAAAATATAAACAGACGAACATATAACCTCCTCCTTTTTGGAAGTCGGTTAAAAATAAGAATCATCTATAATTGTAATACTTAATATTATCATTATAATACTTTACCACATCTTACACGTTTCTATCTTGGCCGGTTTTCCTTATTTAAACCGCAAAGTAACAATATGAGCTAATGACATCACGTTATTAATCACAACAATATGCCCCGGGTTTTTTATCCTGGCTCAATTTACATGCGAGCCTAAGCCAAGGTAAAGTAAATCACATGAACAAAACTTTTAGGTTAGGTTGGCCTATCTAACCTAATGATCCTCTCAGCCCTGAGGTCGGATTAGCGGCTAACCTAATCCAGGATTCATCAATGAGAAGGACCTTTACTTAGAGCCTAGACTGCCTAGAGGTTAGTTCACCAGCCTAAATTTTTTTTAATCTTTATTTAAGGAGTTTCAGTTCTTACAAACTACGCCACTCCGTTATACCATCTGCATAAACTACATAATTAATAAAGTATTATACAATTGGACGACGACGAAAACCAGTAATCACAATTTTATACAGTGCTTTAGCTGTGTCAGAGAGAGGAAATGCCAGAACAATGTTACTCTCTCCAAGTATTAAGAAACATTTTTTTTGAGCTGGCAACTTTCAAAGCTAGAAATGTACTCAGCAAGAAAACTTTTTTTTTATTTCAATAATTTTTATTGATTTAGTGCTCAATTTACTGCCTCACGCCATAGGATAGTAAGCGAGTAAAAGATAAGTAGAGCACGGTCAATGGCCGAATTTCTCTGTCTTCCGCGTCTCGACTATAGTTACGCATCCTCTACAAGTGTGATTCAGTCACGGAACCTAAATATTGAGCAAGCTGCAAGTCACTGCTTCGTCAAGTTTGTGCGCAAATACTTTTTGTGGTTAGGTTTTTTCTGGATTATAAGTCGTGATTGAAACATACTTATTATTAATAAGCATAGGGTCATGGCTGTAATATAATATATCCATACTAATATTATATTAATTCGAAAGTGTGTCTATCTGTCTGTCTGTCTATCAAGAGCAATAAATTTTATCATGCATTGCATGGTTCTTTAAGTTGGCTTGAAGTCCATCAATATAATATTTTGATTTTATCAAAAGAGAAAAGAGTTGTTTTAATTATAATGATTAAGATAAGACAGTTATAATTACTGTCTTATCTACATTATATTCCTTGAAATCATCGACAGTCGACACCTCTCGTAGCAAAGGGCCGTAGACAGTCTACGGCTCTACGCCCTACAGCCTACACTGGGATTGGAAAGTTTATCTAGGCCAATTATTTCTAAAAATAAAAACATTTTAGACATTTTGCTTTGGTCATTTATTTTATTATAGACGACTAGCTGTCCCGACAAACGTTGTATTGCTATATGTAAAGTATTTCGCCCATGTTATAAGTTATTTTATTGAAGTGACAATAAGTATGGCACCATGGCAACGTCCATCGCTATCCCGTCGCACAAACAATGGTCGCGTCAGTCTCGAGTTGAATAACTTTTACTAATATTTATTAATCAATTAATGCACTTATCAATATAAAAAGTAGCCAGTAGCCGATTCTCAGACCTACTGAATATGCATATAAAATTTGGTAAAAATCAGTAAAGCCGTTTCGGAGGAGTACGGTAACTAACATTGTGACACGAGAATTTTACATAATACTAGCTGACCCGGCAAACGTTGTTTTGCCATATAAATAATTTTTGGTATGAAAAATAGATGTTGGCCGATTCTCAGACCTACTCATATGCTCACAAAATTTCATGAGAATCGGTTAAGCCGTTTCGGAGGAGTACGGGAACGAACATTGTGACACGAGAATTTTATATATAAGATAATAACTAAGATTATATTTAATACTATGATAAATGATTTCAAGGAATAAAATGTAGGTATACAATGTGTTAGTGTAAACACCGTTTGTATGGGTATGAAGACGGATTTTTTTGAGTTCCCAGCATTGGTCTCATAAAAAAAGTTGTTCATTTTGACGGGCTCATTTGATGGTTTCAAGGATAACGGTGTTTACACTAACACACTGTATAATCTTGCTGACTACAATACATCATATCGTATTGTTTACATTACAGCTATAAATTTTTTACTTACAAATAAATTTTACTATTAAAAAGTAAAGTATAATAATATGTACCATCGAAGAAATTGATTCATAGGCAGTTTACTTACTTACCTACGTTATTTGTTTCGATATAATAGATAGCTGTGATCTGTCGGCTGGTTTTTTTTTTTATTAAAATAAGGGGGCAAACGAGCCAACGGGTCACCTGATGGTAAGCAACTACCGTCGCCCATGGACACTCGCAACATCAGAAGAGCTGCGTTGCCGGCCTTTTAAGAAGGAATACGCTTTCTTCTGGAAGGTTTCCAGGTCGTATAGGTCCGGAAATACTGCTGGTGACAGTTCGTTCCGGAGTTTTACAGTGCGCGGCAGAAAGTTTCGCGAAAAACGCACGGTGGAAGACTGCCACTCATCAAGGTGAAGAGGATGGTATGTTTTTCGCGTGGGACGATGGCGAAAAGTTGCAGGTGGTATGATTCCAAACAATTCCTCAGAGCACTACCCGTGATACAACCGATAGAGGATGCAGAGTGAAGCTACATCTCGGCGTAATTCCAAGGGGTCCAAGCTGCTTGAAACACTATGGCAGTCAACAATTCGAGCGGGTTTGACATTACGTAGGTCTGCCATCTGCCTATGAATCAATTTCTCTGATAGTACATTTTATGATAAAGACACAGTTAAAACTACGTTCTAGTTATCTTCTGACTTCTACTTGTCTTAGACCAATAACAATAACGTTGGTTAGTGTCAATAAGTACTTTGCCAAAATCCATTCTACAACTTCGGCCTTTTCTAACTAATATGTAACTTTTGCAAAATTGCCCCCAGTATCATTGCCATAACAAATAACGGAATAGAGTAGCTAAAAATTAATCGCAGCAAAGAGATTAGATATATCAGATAAATAGTACTAATATAATATTATAATATTTTCCGGAAAAACAAATTAATGTGTTTTGATTCCTGCAAGGCTTCTGATAAAACCTATTAGAACAGAACGTTATGGTATCTAATTATTTTAATTGTAGTAAATAAACATGTGCATTATTTTATGTCTTTGTTATTACTTAACATAAAATATATTATTAAGATGAAACGTTCATATTTTATGTATCACAAAAATATAGTACGTAACTATAGGCTTAATCTTTTCGCGCTACAGTCTTCATTGTTTTTATTTAATATTGATGTTTTTATTAACCCCCGACAAAAAAGCGGGATGTTATACCTAAGTTTGACGTGTCTGTCTGTCTGTCTGTCTGTTTGTCTGTCTGTGTGTGTATCTGTCCGTGGCATCGATGCATCCAAACGGTTGGACCGATTTTGTTCTAGTTTTTTTTGTTTGTAAGCTGATAATATGATCGAGAGTGTTCTTAGCTATAGTTCATCATCATCAGCCTGCTCATTGCTGGAATATCATGGTTTATCTGGTTCGTGATAGGCCGATTCGTAACTTGCAGAAGTTTGATGGGTTTTATATTTTGCATTCTGGTTTGTGACACTTATGAATATACTAGCTGTTGCCCGCGACTTCGTCCGCGTTAACATAGTATAATAACAAAGATGGATAGTTTTCCTCTTTTTGTGGTTCCATATAAAAAGGGTAAAAACGGGACCCTATTTAAGCAAACGTCAAACGCAAACGTCAATAAACTTTCATGTTTCTAACTCAAGAAATGACGGACTTTCATTGAAACTTTCTACCCCAATTTCACCCCCTTGGGGGTAGAATTACCAGAAACGCTTAAATACGTATCCATCCTTTTTTAATCAGTAGTACAAAAATAAAGTTTCATGTAACTCAAGAAATGACGGACTTTGATTCAAACTTTCAACCCCAATTTCACCCCCTTGGGGGTAGAATTTCCAAAAACGCTTAAATACCTATACATTTATTTTTAATCAGCAGTCCAAAAATAAACTTTCATGTTTCTAACTTAAGAAATGACGGACTTTCATTTAAACTTTCAAAACCTATTTCACCCCCTTGGGGGTAGATTTTCGAAAAATGCTTAAACACGTATCCAATCATTTTTAATCAGTAGCCCAAACATAAAATTTCATGTTTCTAACTCAAGAAATAACAGACTTTCATTCAAATTTTTAACCCCAATTTCACCCCCTTGGGGGTAGAATTTCCAAAAACGCTTAAATATGTATGTATTCATTTTTAATCAGTAACCCAAAAATAAAGTTTCATGTTTCTAACTCAAGAAATGACGGACTTTCATTCAAACTTTCAACCCCTATTGCACCCCCTTCGGGGTAAAATTTTCAAAATTCCTTCCTTAGTGGGTGTCTACTTAATAAAACAACCCTACTCACCAAATTTCGTGGCTGTAACTTTAACAGTTTTTGCTCAGCGATGATGAATCAGTCAGTCAGTCAGTCAGGACATGTAATTTTATAAGTATAGATACACATTAATGGAAAGTTGACCTGGTGCTGCAGCATCACCTGGTAATCAATAGGATACCCAACTCCTCACCAACTTAGAGTAGAGGTATCGTGTTTGGGCTCATTTTAATTGCGATAACCAGTAAGACGTGGATAAATAGTAAATATTTGCATGCTGCTGCTGCAGCATCACCTGGATTCTATAGGAGCCGAGCTCCGTATGAACGTGGAAGTTTCATGTTTGGGCTTATATTGACGGGTTCATCCAAGAGGACATTCATAGACGGTATTCTTTGCATATTATTCTGCACTATAGGTAACCAACAAAAGTTTAAAAAGCATGAAATAAAATAAAATTAAGAAATTTAAAAAAACCCCCGCCAAAAAACTTTAAAAAGTAATGAAATAATATTTACTGACTTTAAGTTTAAATAATTCCTAAGTGTAAAGAAATATTTTAGTCCATAACTGTTGTCAAGGTGTGTCGGGGGACCGCTAATGTACATGTTTGATTTCACATAACATTATAGTTTAAGGGTCAGTTCACAGCGAACCGAATCGTGACAATCAGCGACTTGGCGATACAAAGCAAAAATAAAAAGTCGCTGTTGTCGTAGTTTACTTGGCGGTCCCCCGACACACCGTGACAACAGTTATGGACTAAAATATTACTTTACACTTAGGAATTATTTAAAATTAAAGTCAGTAAAATATAGCCTAGGATCCTTTCATAGAAGGACCTTCACCGAGCTGTTTACTGGATGAAAAGTATTTTATATTCAATTTCGTATGTCAACAAATTAATTGCAGGTGGGTTGCCTAAAAAATTTCAGTCCAGAATAAAAAAAAATAGAAAAAAAAATAAAAACTTTTTTTTTAACATTTCGCTGGTTTGGTTAATAGACAAATTCTATACTTACCAATCGAAAGTATGGAGCCCGTAGAGTATGAAAACGTTAGGTTGTCAATTTTTTCCTGTCACAACTCTTGGGTACTCGTAGGCAGGTAAATCGATACTACTACTAATCGGTACCGGTCTGATGCTTAATGCATATTCTATGGGCTTCATACTTTCGATTGATATGGAATTTGTCCATTAACCAAACAAATTTTTTTTGTTTTGTTTTTTTTTTTTTTTTATTCTGGACTGAATTGTTTTAGGCAACCCACTTGCAATTAATTTGTTGACATACGTAATTGAATATAAAATACTTTTCATCCAGTAAATAGCTCGGTGAAGGTCCTTCTATGAAGGGATCCTAGGCTAAAATATTATTTCATTACTTTTTAAAGTTTTTTGGCGGGGGTTTTTTTAAATTTCTTAATTTAATTTATATTAATATTGATGACGCCCGCAACTCCGTTGCCAAAATTCTTTTATCGTGCGGGGGACCATACATTTTTCCGGGATAAAAAGTATCCTTAGATGTCCTTTCCCGGGACTCAAAGTAACTCCATCCAAATTTTAGCATCAAATCGGCGTGAAGAGGTAATAATAGAAAGGCACACTTCGCATTTTTAATATTAACTTATGGAATATGGATAATGGATAAGTATTATGCTTTCTTTTATTTTTGTTTTTTTTTTTTGTTTGAAAGTAAATATTAACTTGAAATCGTAATGTTCGCGCGAATATAAATGACTCATGTGTTATCAAAAAAACATATTAAAGTAACATTCGATGCAGTTATGCATGTAAAATGTGCATAATTTATAGTACCTATGGCATGAAGATTAAAGGTAGGTTATTTTTAATTATTAATAAAACTAGTAGGTAGGTATTTTTTAATCTTTGCAATATTCCCAGCCTAGATCGGCCATCGGCCAATTATAGACGTTTAAGTTATTCAAATCGAAGACTGACAAATCAAGTTAATTTAGAGTAAGAGATAATAGCATAGCACATAGCACACTTAGGGAGATCGCAGACGACAGACTTTTGTGCGATCAAAGTCTGCGGCTTCCATACATTCCGCATGGCGCGCGCCATCAGATTGTATGGAAGCCGCAGACTTTGATCGCACAAAAATCTGTCGTCTGCGATCTCCCTTATCCTGCTACAGACGGCCAACGGGTAGACAGATTTGCAACGTATTTACCCGTCCTGTCTGTTCTGAACCTGCCTCTGAAATTTTTTACAGTTTATTTACAAACAAAGCGATCGTACTTGCGATAAGCCTAATATAAATACTACGTCACCACATATTACCGAAAGCATTTGAATGCTAATTTATACGAGTACAATATAAAGTTCAGCGGCGGGTGCAGTTCGCGCGTTGTCACGAGCGGGCACGCATGTAGTTCGGTGACGGTGATCGCACACGAGTGTAGATCGGTGACAGTGAACACTTCCGTGAGCCGCGAAAGGAAGATGTCCGTACCTGCCGCGGGCGCCGGTGGAAGTCTCTCGGCCGCTTTATGTGTTTTTAAGCTCAGTCATTAGTGTACCTTCGCAGCGCTCGCGTCCGACAGAGGTATGTCCGCTCCGCATTAACGATCGGTATTTTTCTATTTCGTCATCGTTAATTAAAAAAACAATACCGGGTCGCCGATAAGCGTAGCCTCGGTTAGATAATATTCGGTCATCTTCGTAGTCGTGACAAAAAGTTGCCGGCGCTAGTCCGCGTGTGATGCTCTCGTGGTTCCATCGCGGTTTTTAGTGGACGCGGCGATGGCTCTCAGGAGGGTCTCCCTGATCATACACAAATCGGAGTCGAGTTTTAGATCCCCCTATTTGAATCAAAACGCGGAAGAAGTCGAGCGATCTCCGACCTTACGAGATAATCGATTCGCGGAGAACGTAGAAAAAACTAAAGTCCTTGGGAACGGGGAAGTTAAGGATTTGAATAATTCAAAGAAATCGGACGAAAACGCGAGCGATTATGACTCCATAGCCGGCGACAGCCCTGACCGCGACATAGAAAGTGTGGAGTGAGTACGATGACTTAGAAGCCTTGAACGTAATGTTTTGCAGCCGCGGTGTTACAATTTCTTCGTCGCATTTAAGTTCAAGATTAAAATATTATTATTGGTGTTTTTTGTGGTGTTATTGAAGTCATCGATGAGGTGAAATTCACTCGAAATGAAAGTTTGATTTGAAATATGTGGCATGAAAAGGGAGTATTTTTAAGATTTTTCCTTATTCTTTGCTTTAACCTAGTTTTTCGAAAAATATCGGTGTTTGATAACATTTTTTAATGATTATTATTCGTCTCATAAGTGTAACATTCATTTAGAATGTGAATTTTACAATGATAATACCAAGAAAAGCAACAATTTTTACCGCTATTCCAATTATCAACGATGTGAAAGTTGTTCGTCTTTGGTTTTAGTTGTAACTTTGTTTTTTTTTAATTCCTATACAGTGTGTAACAAAAATAATTGATAATACTTTAGGGTGTGTACGTGTTCCTTGCAGAGAGTTCACTGTGAAAGTAGCAGGTCTGAAAGACGAATTTTTTTTTTCACTTTTGTATGGGCAAGGGCCCGAGCGTCACGAGTTTCCCCATACAAAAGTGAAAAAAAATTTAGGTCTTTCAGCGCTGCTACTATCACAGTGAACTCTCTACAAGGAACACGTACACACCCTAAAGTATTATCACTTATTTTTGTTACACCCTGTATAAGTACGCATTGTTTTAAACATCTGCTGTTTATAGGCAGATGTTTATCTAAATGGATTAATCATTCATTATTTCAGTAAACAAAATGATATCAAAATCATACATCTGAGGCCGTAGCCAAAGACCCTTTCGGTAAAAACGATGACGAAATTCGTTATCAAAATCTATGGGATTTGACATTAGTCTTCGTCTGTGAAATGTCATTTAGCGATGACTTATGTCAAACCGCATACATTTTGATAACGAATTTCGTCATCGTTTTTAACGAAAGATACTTTGTCTAAGGGGCCTGTTCGTGATTGAAGGTCTCTTTGCCAAGTGTCGGCAATAGCAGTAGTGTTCTGACTTCTGACTTCTGTTGCCGGGAAATTCCCGTTTTTTTTATTTGCATCAGTGTGCGATAAAAAGCTCTTCCATGCTTTCTGGTGTTGCCATCATAAAAATATTTAGCAGAACTCGTTCTAGTGAGATCACTCATGCTCATAGATATCAGAAACACAACAGCTCATGCTAATAAGTTACTAGCCCAATTAATTTAACATTTGGTAAAACAGGTTTGTCTCGATAATACCTAAATATTTTTTGCGGCCGCGCAATATTTATTGAATGCTAGTTTTTGCTCACCATAAGCCCCAAAGTTATAAAAAGCTGACATTGTGGTGTGAATTCAGGTAAGTAATTCTTTAAAATTGATTGTATCAATTACCTAGTTATTTATTTTTGCACAAGCAAATACCTGTTTTATGTGAATATAATAATAATTAATAATAGTTTTTTGTTATAATAATATGATGTAAATTTTATACAATAGAAAAGGTTGCTAGGCCGTTTTAATCGCTAGGAAATCATGAAGTTTTATCGCAAAGAATTAGAAGAGAGATTTTTAAATTTCCTGTTTGCTGTTTTATAGATTATTGGAATATGTACTTAATTGTTTTTGCTGAAAATAATAATTTTTTACCAACCTATGATTAAAATATGTAAAAGCTCGTCAAAACTAGTTTTGTCACATTCTTCATTATTGTGTCTTGTATTTAAATATTGTGCCTTGTTTCAAAATAATTTGCGCTTATAACTTCAAATGCATTCACAGTCACATAATATAATTTTACTGTTGATCTCATAATATTGACTTATCTGCGTTTGGAAAATCCATAGGGCACTGGGCGTTTTCATACTGCGACGATAACGATACGACACGATACCACAGAATAGATATGGGCCACCGCACATATTATACAATTTCAAGTTGGCCGACTATCGTACAAACTAAATTGCGTAGTGTCACAATTTAATTAAACAAAATCATTGATCATACCTTGCATTTTAAACTTCGATATTATCCAGATAAATTTTAATGAAAAAATCCAGATAAAAAGGTGATAATAATCCATATTTCCATACTAATATTTTTTTTATTATTATGTGATTCGGGGCCGTCACGATGAAGTTGTCCAATTAAATTGTGACACTACGAAATTTAGTTTGTACGATAGTCGGCCAACTTGAAATTGTATAATATGTGCGGTGGCCCTCTATTCCGTGGTATCGTGTCGTGTCATTATCGTGCAGTGTGCAAACGCCCACTTTAAGCTTTTAGCCTTAAGCTTAAAACAAGCCTACGCGTCAGTGACAGGGGACGCGGTACGCGAATCGGGAGCGTCTGCGACGCGAAACTTGGCTTGCACATCTGCGCGACTACTAATATCATGATCATAGAGAAAAATAATACATCGGGCAATTTGATTCATGACACAATCTATCAAAACGTAAACAAATCAAGAAATCATAAACTAAAGAGTAGTACAAAATAATATAAAAAAGGTTTAAAAAAGAAATCTAGTTATGTAAACTTCAAAACACGCGTCTGACAACTTGACGCGCACGTTCCGCTTGCCGACGCGAACATTTCGCGTCGCGGTCGTGCAGGTGTGCACAGCGCCATAAGATTACATGGGCAGCGTCCGCCGCGCGGTAGACGCTACCGCTTCGCAGTCGCTTTGGTCGCGTAGGTTTGCGCTAAGCTTTAGTCATTTTATTGTTTGTCAACGGCCTTGCCTGTTTTAAAAATGGTGAGACGCAAAATAACACTTCAGAGTTCAGACAAAATTTGTTGAGATTTTGACCACAAACTTAGTATGGATAATATTTATTTGATGGAAATAAAATTTCGCCATACTTGTGTAAAATACATTTTATTATATTTTTAATATTTTATAAGTATTTGAAAAATATATTAAATTACCATAAGAGTATTTAAGAATTTGTAAAAATTAAAATTATATTACACATTTAAGTACACAACACAATAATAAAAGTCAAACAAAATTCAGTAACATAGCTTAAATTTTTATGAACCAGTAACTAAAAAAAAACATACTTACCAAGATAATTACAAATTCTAGAATTACAACAATTTTGTTTTTCCAATTTTGAGTTAAATTTTTATAATTAATATTGCCAGACGGACAGACAGCGCCGTCTTAGTAATAGGGTCCCGTTTTTACCCTTTGGGTACGGAACCCTAAAATATCTTGACAAAGTTTTTAACCCTTCCACTGCAGTCGCGACCATAAAGATACCCGTCCTCAAACGGGTCCATTAAGTCAAGGAGTTGCTCGCCCCGCTCGCGTTTAGTTTATTTTTAAAAGGTAATGCTACCTTTAAAGGACCTTATCAGCCTCCGATATTTATTAATCCATATTTTAGACTATAATATTATGCTTAAAAACAATCTATTTTTGTCTGATTTTTAAATGAAAATAAAATATGTTATTGAAGAGAACTATTGCATATTGACATTGTTTATATCCATCATGAATGTTGTTTTATTTGAATAATTATGGGACCTTTTGAGCTTTTGAAACTTCAGAAATATTATGAACTAAAATAAATTACAAAATATTATGTGTAACTTAACGTATCTTTTATGTATCTCTTGTGCGCTCTATATCTTAAACTACATTATATTTTATTAAAATATTATATAAATAATAATGTAATAAAACTTAGTATTTTTTAACAAAAAATCGACAAATTAATACGTTTTTCAATCAGTAATCATAATATTATTGACTATGTTAAACGGGGTAGCCTGAAGCACGTTAAACCTGTTGTTATTTCGACGTAAATTGGTCTCGTCCTCTTATAACATTTTATACCTGGAACTGGCACTAAAAAATGAGTCAGCCAAGCTTGGCAGATGTAAAAAGTTGTACTCGCGTCTTGCCATGGGAGTAGCCAGTAGCCAGGATTCTATATATGGGGGGGCATAGGTCTTTGGGGGGAGGGGGGGGGGCAGATTAAGAAAATCCTAAACTTCTAATCTCACAATAGTATTGTAGGTGAGGTAAAAATTATGAGCGAGCAAAACTGGGATCGAATGCCTCCCCTCTCACCTCCAATTTTAGGTATGAAACTCGTCAGCATTAGCGACCAATCGCTTTTGGGTGGGGCAGCTACCCCCCCCCCCCCTGCCCGTACCTCGCTACGCCCATGCGTCTTGCTATGCATTAGCCTAACCATGGCATAATTATTGATCTTCTCTCTTCATAATGAAACCTAAATTACAAAGTGACATTTTATTAAAATTTTTATCGGTCGCGTACCCTTGCGGCAAAGATTGAAAAACCACCTTTATTCTACATTGTAAATAATAACTCCCACACCGGTTTTCGGTGACGGTGGCCGGTTTCATTGAAACCATGCCTGTTACACAGGAGTAATTTTATAGTGCCCACGTGTGTGCGCAGTACACAAGAGCACTCTCTATTCCTTTTACTCTCATAACCCAGTGGGACCGAAGACCGACACGACTGGCGAGAGACACGACCTCCGAGTCAAGAGCCAGGATCAAAGCCACTGGACCACGGAGGCGTTGTAAAACACTCAAGTGGACAATTTCACAAGTTTCCTACAACAATGTGTGAATCCGTGAGCGAGAGCCTCGACCTTGTGTTGAAGTTCACCACGAACAAAGGACTAACGGAAAATCTCACCAAGTACATGTATGTGTCACTGGAGTTTCCCTTCTCGTGGTCCGATTTAATCGATCAATTTTCTAACAATCGATTTCAAAGAATGGTAATAGACGTAGGATTTATTGATACAGCCTTAATACAAGAAATACCTAGAATGCCACTGATGTATGGGTACAAGGAAATACAAAGTAATATTGTTAATGCGAAAGTGTGTCGGTCTATCTGTTTTCAAACTTTACACACTTAAACCGCTTAACCGATTTTTGATGTAAATATGTGAATACTCTTAGAATCCTGGACATAGGGTAGTAATCTTAATTATTTAGGTGCAACGAAGTTCCGAAAAGCTTGTATGTATATAATATACAGTTAAGCAGTTGTGTCCGACAGGGCCTTTATGTAGATGAGCAAAGAATTAATTTTATAAAAGTCAGAGGTAAGATAACCCTGAACAATCCACTGCAACTTTTTTTATACAGGATAAAATCATACGAAAGCCAAAGCAAGGTTTTACCACGGTTTTACCCAAGGACATAAAATTATAAACAACATTCTAGTAATCAACAGGTGAAAGTATGACGATTGACGATATCGCGTATCGTTCGGTACTAAAAAGGTTAACCCTGAATTCAAATTGGCATTGAGGTTACGTGGACGGTGTCACTCGGTATTTTTGACCCCGTATCAACCATGAATCATGATGTTTGTCCAATAAGCATTAGATAGGTCATTTTCTATAGAAATGGTATACCACTGTTGCGGGCTTTCTCTTTAGCTTAGATATAATAATTTTTTACTTATTATTTGTTTATCCCTCAGAATACAGAACAAACTCTGTATTATGAGGTTTATCTGTGATCCTTTCTTAAAAATACTAAATATATTTTATGCATTATATAAAAACAATGAATAAATATTTTCTATTCCACGTACTACATAGTTATAAACTTATAACTAATCACGGCGTCGTAATCGCTTCAACAAACTAGGAAACGCTTTTTTATTTGCACTAACTAAAAAACAACAAACCAGCGTGTTTTTTATGTTTCAACTTAAATTACAAGTGACTTTTCCAGTTTCACCGCCGGTTATTTCCCTAACTGTTTTTGTTTGTTTTGATTAACGGTGACAAATATTAAGAGTTAAAACAATTTATAATTAAATATTTTTCTAATAGTTTATTTTAAATGACCTTGTTATTTAAATTAAAGCGAGAAATAATTTAGAGTAGTATCATAGCGTTATTAATCCTTTTAGCTGTACGTATATTTTTCAATGTACGTACAGCTGTCAATGTTATACTCATGTTATTTACAACAATGTAAAAATAATAATAGTCTGCTACTGTACCAAAACAGATTACAGTGGTAATTATGGTCAGGTACTTGACTATTTGACATGTAATTACTATAACTATTAATCAATCCGTTACGATCAAAGTTGACATAAAAAACGTCAAGTTAGTACTGCACATCAGCAGTGGAGGGTTAGGTAGGAGTTGTATTTATTCACCTATTAAATATACCTCTTCAAATAGCAAAACATATTATTACACAATGTTCTTCATAGAAACACTGTTGCAAGAAGATATTATTGTTACAATTATTCACTCATTATGGGAAAAACTTATAACTTAACTTTCATAATCATTTTTAATATCTGGATCAAAACTTTGCTCAATGAATAAATAAACTAGATGACGCCCGCAACTCCGTTGCATCGAAATTCGTTTATTTCGCATCAACAGTGCACTTTTAGGGATAAAAATCACCATAATCCCTTTCTTGGGACTCAAAATATTATTTGGCCGCTAAGAGGTAACAGACAGACAGAAATATTCGCCTTTATAATAATATGAATATCCATATCCATACTAATATAATAAATGCGAAAGTGTGTCTATCTGTCTGTCTGTCCGTTACCTCTTCACGCTCCAACCGCTAAACCGATTTTTCTGAAATTTGGTATGGAAATACTTTGAATCCCGGGAAAGGACATAGGATACTTTTTATCCCGGAAAAATGTACGGTTCCCGCGCGATAAACGAGTTTAGGCGCAACGGAGTTGCGGGCATCATCTAGTAGACTATAGATTCTTCTGTAGATCACAAAACTTACAAGTAACTAGTATATGACGGAACCCTAATAAGTGGAGGATAGTAAACAATACGTTATTGATGAGATCCACCTGACGGCTCATACATATTCAGCTTTTGACTTTGAGCCGTGACCAGGGTGCGGAACGCTGAGGACAGTTGGAATTAAAGCATCCTTTTGATTTCTGAACAATGTCAATATATTAGAAGTACTTAGCTGTTTTGATTTTGAATTGATACATGAAGAAAAATGTCAACATTTAGGGTCGGTTGCACCAGAGGCGTGGTTAAAGTTAAAGTTATGGTTATAGTTAAGGCTAACTTAGCTTTAACCTTAACTTTGACCACGGAAATTGACAGATGTCTGTTGCGTTTATTTTTTATTAAAGCTGGTCATGGGATTGAGAGTATAAAAAATTGAATTATCCGTAAAAATCGACAGGAAAAATATTTCTTATATCACAGCAAATTTTCACGAAAAAAATTCGATATAAGTAGATTTAAGCAGTTATGGTCATCGTTAAATATGGCGTCCTTAACCAAAGATTTGACATTTTGCACTATAGTAATTATAGTTAAAGTTACAGCTATAGTTAAAGTAAGTTGGTGCAACCTACCCTTAGATGTTAGAATTACTTGGCTGTCAGGATTTGATACTATGAATGTGTAACATAGAGAATAGAGATCTCATTTTCACAGTATAACTATAGAGATAAAAAAAATATCTCTAGTTATGCTCGGAATGGTGTAGTTGGATAAGGTATAATCTAGTACTTATTAATATAAATAAAACTTTAATTATTTTTGAAATTAAATGAAAATATTTATTTCTAAGTAGGTTAACAAAGTTAACACTTTTAGAACGTCGCATCTACATGAGGCCTACCATTTATTTGTTACGACATAGTAGCTTCTTTGAAAATATAACCCCTTTAGTTAGCCTTAAGCCATTAAGATTTATGAGATAATTTATGGTGACCTATCAGTACGAAAGTCCATTGACGCATTCTCGTGCTGGCGTCACGGCGTTTTTCATCAGCAGTCGACCATAAAACGTATCACGTTTTAAATAATTGTAGTTCACATCGAAAATTTCCATATATCTGTTGATCAAAATGACCGTTTATTTTAACATACAATATACAATTTGTGCGAATGTTATGTCTCGCCGGGAAAAACAATGATATTATGCGTCTACGTCAGTTTATATGAAACGTCATCGGGTACGTAAAAATAAATTACCGTGTATTGTATTAACGGGTTGATTCCACCTTTGTTGTCTGTCGAGTGAGATCATTAGAACAGTGCTTTACAAACATACGCGTAATTTTGTAGAGATAATGTGAAAAAAAGTTGTTAGATATCTTGTTATGCCGCACTAATGTTTAGTGCAGAGACTTTTAGATTTCTTAGTTTAGTTTCTGTTTCTTTGGGATTTCATTTGGATTTTTTAGCAATGAAAATAATATTGCATAGTATTGCTAGGTAAGAATTTTTCCAATTATTTAATACTACATGACGCCCGCAACTCCGTTGCACCAATGTTCGTTTATCGAGCGGGAACCGTACATTTTTCCGGGATAAAAAGTATCCTATGTCCTTTCCCGGGACTAAAAGCATCCCCATACCAAATTTCAGCAAAATCGGTTCAGCAGTTTGGGTGTGAAGAGGTAACAAACAGACGGACAGACAGACCCACTTTCGCGTTTATAATATTAGTATGGAAGTATGGATATTATGGGCCCTATTAATATTTTCGTTTTTTTATCAGAGGGTCAATGTTCTCTAAATAAATAAATTTTGTTGCCAGAAAACGTTAATTTTGTGTGTAATATAAAAAAGATAAACTTACTTAACTTACTTAACTTTACTTAGTAAAACATCAATCAAGACTTAATAGAGGAGGTCAAAAACGTGCATGTCTATCTAATATCTAATCTTCTTTTATTGCAATTTTTAATAATTTACAATTATTACTAAAATTAAATAAATTAAAAACAGAGAATAGATATCTAAAGTTGCACTTTACTGTGGTAATCGCTGTAAATATTGTTAAATCTTTGATATGGTTATTAAGTTGTCAAAGTCAAATGGTTAATTATTTTAAAAGTGTTTAAATGGTTTTTAAAAGCAAGAAATCGAAATAATTTTATTGTTTAAAACTTTTTTGTACTAGGCAGAAATTATATGGCGATCATCCAACCTCCATTAATAAAATACAAAAACATACTTACTTTTTAGTTTTAACTGACATTGTTAATATGGATAATTGATACAAACCAGTTAAAAATAGAGTTGCACTTTGTACTAAACTATTTTTATTCACAAAGATTAGTTGCCAATAGCGTTCGTCAATAGGTACACGAGTTATAATCGTATATAATATTATATTTATATGTGCCTACACGTGCCCCATACTACATTGTAAATAACCAATTTTCCACGTGTGACTATATTCTTTATAAAAACGCATCAATTCATTTAAGAATGTTTTAAATGTATTTCATTGCGATATTGTTATTCTACCCGAATAAATAAAATAATCAGAGGTCCGATAGATCCATGCTTACTATTAGCGTGCTGCGAATTAATCTTTGCTCGGCAGTCAAAGGGCTAAAATTGCAAAACTTTTTATCAGTCAGAATTTCCTATCGACTAAAAAGTGACGTCGGCGAAGAAGGTCGCAACTGTGGTCGCAACCCTCATTATGAAATGTCATTCACAGATAACCGGGAACATGACAGCAATTATATTAAAAGGTGATAATTCAATTTCAACACCGCGATAAGGATGCATAGTAATGATAATGAACGTATTAATGTCACAACTGTTTTACTGTTATCGCGGCGATAAAAAACCCTATTACTACTGCAGTAGATATCTGCTACGATATTATTTAATATCTATGTTACTTAAAATATCATTGAATATTAGTGTCCGACCGAAGGTCTATTTTTGGCCGAAGCCGAAGCCGATTAATCGGCAATCGCCACAACCTTCGGCCGAAGCCGAAGCCGAAGGTTTATGATCTTAATCGCTCGACTAATGTATGTAATATTTCCAGAACTGCCCAATTTTCGTATAATATGTTAGTCTGTAATCTGTATCAGCGTCTGAACAAATGTGCCAAATTACAAGTGTATGTATGTATGTATGTATGTTTTTAATGTTTGTGTTCGCATATCTCTGGAACTACCATTCCTATTTCAGTAATTCTTTTTTTGTTGTACTAGGTATTGTTCAACTTAGGGAATAGTATAAGTTTCAACAAAATCGGTTCAGTAGTTTTGGAGATACGGAGTTTTAATTCTCAATTACGTATAATTTTGAAGTCGGTTTTATCTTTTTATTAAAATACAGTTATGTTCAATATTGTCTACAAGCTACAATTATTAATATTAAAATTAAGTATTTCAAAACTTCAGTATTGAAGGTTTACCTCTTTATTATTAACTGTCTCATAGAGAAGTTGATTTCGAGATGGTAATAAAAGTTTGTGATTTCGTTATTATTTATTACTTAATAATTTGTGGACTACAAATAATTAATTAAGTTTGTGGAATGACTCAAATGTGTAGTTCGAAAACGGATGAGAATTCGGAAAAAGTGTATAGAACCAAAATTATAGAGAATTTAATAAGTTTTTTTTCATCGTAGTATGTTTTTGCTACAACGCATCGTTTTTTAGTTATTCACCAAAAAACGAAAATTGAGACTTTTTTCACTCTCCCCTTACTCCGGCTCACCTCCTAGATTTCAGGAATTTTAGTATGTGTTATTCCTAAGCACCCCGAATAAGTTCCAGCAGAAATCTCTTAGGTTCCTGCTCACGCATTCTACAACTACTTTATTGACTGAACTATTGTAAAAAAATAATAATTTCTTTATTATTTCACAAATAACAATGATTAGACCAATCAATCAGTCTTTATTTTACTCGACTAGACCGAATTTAGACAAATAAATAAAATAAACAAACACTAACTTCTTAATAAATAATTTAAAAAAAAAGTTAGTGTTTGTTTATTGTATTTGACAGTGACTCCCAGCGGCCTCTGCATACACGATCGGTCCGTCGCATCGCTCTCTCACGACTCACTCAGTCTTTCGTAACAGTTTATCGTTCAATTTCGACGGTTGCTCGGACCTTTGGCAAAGCTGGCCGGGTTTTAGGCCGAACTATTGAATATACGTACAAAGATTATAAATTCATCATCTATGTCTGTGATAGGAATAGTCTTTCATCTTCATATTTGAACTCCTAAAACAATTTTGATGAAAATTCATTAAGGGAGATCGCACACGTCACACTTTTTGTGTGATCGAGTCTGCGGCTTACATACAATCTGATGGCGCGCGCCATGCAGTTTGTATGTAAGCCGCAGACTCGATCACACAAAAAGTGTGACGTGTGCGATCTCCCTAAGTCTTGACTCTTGAGAGATACTTTACTGTACTGTACTCGGCGAAACATGGCGGTAGCGGTCATTGACATTTGATTGGTCATCCCTGTCAAAAACTTGTCATGATCTATATAAGCCGCGACTGACAATGAAGTGTCAGATGTTGTCAATCGCGGCTTTGTATAGAAAATGACAAGTTTTTGACAGGGAGTCAATGACCGCTACCGCCATGTTTCGCCGAGTACAGTATAGTAGCGAATCAAAATGGATGTTTGCGAAGTTCGTTTATGGAGAAAATCGTTGATGGCGATTTCTCTTGTGACAAAAACTATTCAGATTTGATACTTTCATGGGACTCAAAGTATTTTCATATTTATCTAAATCAGACCAGCCTGCCTAGCATACGCCAACGAGATATCTCACTCTCGGGATAATTAAAAACTACTCGTCTCATAATGTCAAAATCTAGACATTATCTCGACAAAACTCTATAAAAATATGTCATTTCGATGATAGATCTACACGAGATAAAATGTTTGTCATGCTAGGGTCAATAGAGATGAAGAGACAAACCATCCAACATCGAGAAAACATGTAGAGTGAGATATCTCGTTGGCGTATGCTAGGTAGGCAGAAGTTTAAGCGTAAAGATAACAAGCAGTCGTACATGTATTTATTTAGTACACTAGCTGTTGCCCGCGACTTCGTCCGCGTTAACATAGTATAATTAATAACAAAGATGGATAGTTTTTCCCTTTTTGTGGTCCTTATACAAAGAGTAAAAACGGGACCCTATTTAAGCAAACGTCAAACGCAAACGTCAATAAACTTTCATGTTTCTAACTCAAGAAATGACGGACTTTCATTGAAACTTTCTACCCCAATTTCACCATTACGTGACGGGGGTAGAATAACCAGAAACGTTTAAATACGTATCCATTAATTTTTAATCAGTAGCACAAAAATAAAGTTTCATGTTTCTAACTCAAGAAATGACGGACTTTCATTCAAACTTTCAACCCTAATTTTAACCCCTTGGGGGTAGAATTAAAAAAAAACGCTTAAATACCTATCCATTCATTTTTAATCAGCAGTCCAAAAATAAACTTTCATGTTTATAACTTAAGATATGACGCACTTTCATTTAAACTTTCAACCCCTATTTCACCCCCTTGGGGGTAGAATTTCCAAAAACACTTAAACACGTATCCAATCATTTTTAATCAGTAGCCCAAACATACAATTTCAAGTTTCTAACTTAAGAAATAACGGACTTTCATTCAAACTTTCAACCCCAATTTCACCCCCTTGGGGGTAGAATTTCGAAAAACGCTTAAATACGTATCCATTCATTTTTAATCAGTAACCCAAAAACAAAGTTTCATGTTTCTAACTCAAGAAATGACGGACTTTCATTCAAACTTTCAACCCCTATTTCACCCCCTTCGGAGTAAAATTTTCAAAATTCCTTCCTTAGTGGGTGTCTACTTAATAAAACAACCCTACTCACCAAATTTCGTGGCTGTAACTTTAACAGTTTTTGCTCAGCGATGATGAATCAGTCAGTCAGTCAGTCAGTCAGTCAATCAGTCAGTCAGTCAGGACATGTAATTTTATAAGTATACATTATGAATCCGTACATCACTTTACCATTATAAATTAACTTAAATACATAAGTAAACCTCCTAACTAAGTCCAGTGCCTAGTTTGCTGTTTATTATTTGTGTCAACATTGTACAGGAGTGCAAGACGCATTATCTTCAACAGAAAAATCAATATTCACAGTTATGATTGTTTGCTTAGGTATAATATTGCAAGATGCAGTTTACTCTATATTGCAGTAAAATAAGTTTATTTTATCATTGCAATTACGTAGTATGTTAACGTTTTTTTTTTTTATTAAAAGAGAACATCACTTCGAAAGGTGACCTTTTTTTTCAATGCCAAAAAAATAAACACTATTCTTCCTTAAAAGAGTATCATGTAGTTAGTCTTTTGCGTCATACTTATCGGCCACTTTTTTTCTTTAGTCGGCGGAAATGACGTTCGAAATGGTCTAACTCTCGTGTTTAAGCAATTACTAACACCGGATGACATTGTTTTCTCAGAGGTTCTAATTTCAATGGTGACTGTTTAAAACTAGTGCAGATTGGGCGTTGGAAAGTACAGATTGCAACATTGTGCCTACTTAAACCTTTGATCGGGGATTCTTGGAAATCTATTGTTGTCGCGGTCACCGGTGTCCTTATTATGGGGCTTGATGGGCTAAATACTAAATTATTCTCGATGGACTCATATTTGGGCACTGTTGGGCTAGCTATGATGACTAAGATGAGATGGGACAAACGATGTCTTAACCCATAATATAAAATTATAAAAACTCGATCATACATCCTATAATATAATACAATCTAAAAATATGTAGTCAAATAATATCGAATCGATAAAATATAAAAGTAATTGGTCCATAATGCTTCGATCGCAGATATTCTTGGAAATCTTTTGTTATTCTATTGTTGTCGCGATCACCGGTGCTCTTATAGGGCTTGATGGGTTAAAGTCGTAACAAACAAGAGCGAAGTCAACACTTCACACGCTGTGCACCGGTACCACACGACACGGTATTGAGCAATATTGTCACAGTATGAATCACCCGTGAGTCGACGGAATATGAATGAATATCCACAGAGATGATAAATAGAGCAGCATCATCCTTGAAATTTATATTCTACAGACACTATCCCTTCGTTCCATTCACATGGTAAAAACGCTATTTTTACTATTTTCATTTTATTATTCGTAGATATTCAATCATTCATCGCGTTTAAAATGAGACAGCAATATGATAATCATATAATAATAAAAAAGGTAAAAGAGGTGTTTAAATCACGGCCCCATAATATCTTAGTCAAAACCGATAGAGCAGCCATAAAACTTCACATTTTTTAACAAACAAATTTTTGCATTTCCATTTTAAGTCGTCTCACGCCTTTGTCTTATAAACCTAAGCCTAAAATAATTATTATAAGCCCGCATTCATATTATGTCTTTTAGATCGTACTGCCTTGTTCGGGCCTGAAAATGCGACAATTTCTTCACCGCGAGGATCACACCCTAACATGATAAAAAATGCAATCTTTTACTATGAGATTGGAATTTTTTTCCATTTCAAACATTGGACATTTAGGTACGCTCATATAGAAATTTTGTCCATCATTAGTAAGTAGATACTTAGTACACATACCAATAGGTAATGTGATGAATATAATAATTACTTAAGTTTAATTTAATGAAGATCTCATAATCAAGTTAAAATTTAGTAATAATTAAATAAGTCAAGTTTAATTTAACGAACGTAAGCTATAGAACTAAGTCAATTAATTTTACTTTAGACTTATCAAGGGATCATAATTAAGTTTTTTTTTTTTTTTTTAAGAGCATTGGCTGTCCCACTGCTGGGCAAAGGCCTCCCCCAAAGTCTTCCAATCCTCTCGATCCAACGCAGCTGTAGGCCAACCTGGCTTGTATTTGTCTAGGTCATCACGCCATCTTTTTCGAGGCCGGCCACGGCGGCGTTGTCCATCGTCTGGTACCCATTGTGTAGTGATATTTGCCCAGCGGTCCGGATGCATTCGGCTTGTAATGGCCCGCCCAGTATGGCCAGCCATAATTAAGTTAAAGTTAAGTAATAATTAAATAAGTCTCTGAGTTCCACCGTAAATAGGAACCTACTTAACTTTTATTTCAACTGCGCCACTGTTTACATCGTGTCCGTACATCCGCCGAATTTCCTCAGAGTTTCCACGCCGCTTCACACGGCAATGAGTTTACAAAATACACCTGATTAATGTACCTCTACATTGTAAACATTAAATACTTAACCAAAAATGTATAAGTTTTGCCGCGACTGTGATTTATACTGAGATGGTATTGCCGGATTTTTCATTGGGACGTATTATATTTAGGCATTAATCAAGATCTACTAGCTTTTGACAATTAATAGGAATACCAACCTTGAATTTTGTTCTATATGAATAAAGAGATAAAACTTATAAGTCCTTCACATACTCCATATTTAGTCAAATGAAAAGATGTGACCATAGAAAAAGCACTCTGCTCCCTACTTCTTATTGCAGACAATATAAATTAATACATAAACGACAGTAAAATATATGAACGCTAAGTCACGGTATTAAGTAGGTTCCTAATAATTACAATAACGAACAAAGACCGGACTTAGTGGAGCATTATTTGTTAATTTATTCATGAATTATTAATTAGTTAGGAGCAAAGGTTGAGGAGACGAAACTGTACCAATTAAGGGCACACTAATGTACACCGATTAGCTTCTATCATCGGGACTTTGGTCTACTATTGTATCAAAATAATGAGGCACAAAACTTCTAACCAAATTGGTGTTTTATGTGAAGGCCAAATCGCCATTTGGGTTTTACTTATTTGTAAACTTTTGATTAGTGCTCTTTTTAAAACATTAGCCTTGTCTTTGTCCCCCTTATGTAATAAAATTTTTAACACAGCGAACAACTAAACAAAATCTACTTGTCTTATATGTGGCATATTGAAAACGTCATATAGAGCGGACCTTAAATACTTAGTTATAAGCTTCGTAAATATTTTTATATATTATGTTAAAGGGTATAATATGTTAAAGTCAGTGGATATCTTTATTTAATGTGATTAATTCGTTTCATTGACCAAAAATTTAACAACAAATTAATAATGCTAATCATTAAACGAAATATAAATAGCCGCCATAGTCATTTAGCAGTAAACAACATAAAGAAAACTTTACAAAACAAAACCTTTTCTAAGAGATGTTTTGTATTCTAACATTGCTGTTGTTTTAGAAACATGGGATTGTCTTTTTCCGTTCCGGGCTAATTATATAACAAGATCGCTGTTTTCAAGTTTGTTGATCTTACAAAACAATATTATGTAGAGTTATTTAAAAAAAAAACATTCTACAAAAGTATATTATGATATCAAATTAAGCCCGACTTAGCCTAGATCCGTCAAAACTAAGGTGTTAGAAAACAAACTCTTAAAATTAAGCTACCTAGGATTAATCACATACCGACTCTACATCCGTCATGCGTCGCAACTTTTTTATCAATTACTAGCTGTATACAGACAGACAGACAAAAAACTAACTACATTTTTGGCTTCTATAGCGATGTAGTGACACCCGCCGCTTACTATTTTTTGAATATCTTTAATGTACAGAATTTTCATTTCTACAGTTTTATTATAATGTATAGATAGCGGTCGCCCGCGGCTCAGCCCGTGTGGACGTCGGTTACCGCTGCAAAAAGCCTACCCAGGAAAGACACGGTCAGCAAAATGATTCCCAGGTCAATTCACAGAATCATCGACGACGCAGTCATTTTCCGCAGGCTGCACAGATTGTCTTTCTGTGGATGTTAAAGTTGTTAATGATGAGAATATTTAAATGTAATTAATAATAAGTTTTCACCTCTGACGGTAGTCCCGGAGTGCAACCCATTGTTTTAGGATAGATAACTAAAGCGATTATTGTAGAGCTTTTCTTTATACAACATTAATTGACGTTAAGTTATTTTCAGGTAACAAAATATACGGTCGGGATCCTCGACTCGTGATAGAGCAAAACATTCTTTTCATAAATCTATTCCTACTAATTTGAATGTTTGGCCCTGGGATTTACATAATATTTATCGTTAGTGTAAAATATTTTTTTACAGGAAATTGGAGCCTTTTGAAGGGTATAGGCAAATCAGTAGGGATCATTGGTATTCTTGGTATATGAGCCAATTCACCAGCTGCAGGGCCGGTCATAATCTTCGCTACTGTGCATCCCCGCCTTGGTAGCGCCCACTTCGAAACGGGCGTAAATCGCAATTTTTAATTTCGCTATAACTTCTAAACCAAACGTCCAATTTTAATCATTCAAAGACCAAATATTATCTACATAAACTGTACTTAGTGATGAAATAATTCATTTTGATAAAGATTATGGTTGTTGTACCTCACTTGACATAGATAGGTATAGTGTGTCGCGGATTTTTTTGTAGATATTTAAAAGATCTACATTTACTTAAAACATTGTATGGTTCTATCTTTTATAGTTTAGGCAGCGTACGCAAAATAAGTAATTTTTCTGGTTGATTTTTTTCACCTTGTGTCAGAAAAACCCAAATATCTTACGGAACCCTACATTTTCCGAAATAAAATGTAGCCTATGTTACTCGTAAATAATGCAGCTTTCGAATGGTGAAAGAATTTTTTAAATCGGTCCAGTAGTTTTTGAGCCTATTCATTACAATTAAACAAACAAACAAACAAACAAAGTTTACCTCTTTTTAATATTAGTATAGATAATGATGTATAATATTTTATGGGTTAGGCATACCTGTCAGGGATTGCCAACTTTTTATGAACCTAACCTTTTTATCCATATTTTAGGTCAATTCCGATTCCGGATGGTCTGGTCATGGACCCGATGGCACCCACCACGCTGGCAGTCAACAATCAGTTCATGGAGCGCATAGGCACCGGCCTCACCCTGTTCAGGGACCATGGGAAGAAAGTTCAAAAGGTATGACACAGATGTTATGGAAAGGGGAGGAATGGTTTAAGCAGAGCATAGTTCATGTAGTTTAGTGGACACGAGCTAGTGTACCCGAGTATACCAGTTCTTACCATACAGTGCTCCCTATAATGGTGCAGTACCCCGTCAGAAAAAAGCACATTTGCTCAGAAATATCTTTGATGGTTTTTCATACCGTGGAGATGGAGAGCTTTTTAAAGCTCATTCAAAAATATTATTATTTATAGAGATTTTTCATAAGTATTTTTTAGCCTAGCATTCTTTACAGTCGAGCATATTATATTCATTATATTTCTCACTCATATATTTTGTATCCCCAATACTCAATAGGGAGAGATGGGCGATAGATCTCCCACTACGGTAATCCCGCTGTTATACGCGTAGTCACGATCAATAGCTCTAAGCGACGAAAAGTACCATCAGAGAAAATAGGCAAATGGTGGATTTGGTCTGGATATGTTAACCAAGATGAAATCGTACAAGGATCCTGTGGAATTTGGATGACATTAACAGAGGAAGCAGTTGTCACTCAAAATAACATGTTTCTTTCATATTTGATATATCATTTATAATCCGGCCAAAATTACGTAGATCCGCCTGTGTATTTAAATCAGTTTCCATATTTTTTTAATTCTGTGACAATACCTTAATTATTAATATATATAAATATAATTTTAATAATATCGGATTATAATGAGCCTACCAATGATTTAAAAGGCAAGCAATAAATTTACCTCTAAACTACACCATAATGAGCCTTATTAAGGCCGTCCCCCGAGCAAACAACCTTGGCCATACATTTGCCACGTTGCCGAGATCGCGCCAAAACCCTATTATTTTTACTTATCTTAGTTCAAAATTGTCCTAAAAAAAATTTAAAACGGGGAATATGTAGTTTATGATATTGTCGATCTATTGGCGTGAGTTTCAAATAAAGGTAATTTGTAAATGCTAAGGAGATGCTGAATGTATGCTTGAATTTTAATAAATTGGTATTACTTTGGAAGCTGATATCATGAGTATAATAAACAAAAATAGAAAATTTAAAACGGGGAAAGGAATGTTGATATACTGAAGATTATTTCTGTATTTTTATTATAACTTTGTAGCTTTCAGATTATGAGTTTATAAGGTTTTAAATACGGTCAATTACGGAATCTTCGGAGGGAACGCCCTTAAGTAGTATAATTACGCAGTATCGATGTTGTTCCACTATTATTTAATGCTTAGCACAAACCTACGCGACCACGCGACTGCGAAGCGGCAGCGTCGATACAAAACACACATTTGACAACTTGTCAAATGTGTGTTTTGTATTGACGCTGCCGCTTCGCAGTCGCGTGGTCGCGTAGGTTTGGCCTGAACCTAAATATGACCTTCGCTTCTTGAAATTTTAGAACAGGGAACCAATTAAGTTCTTGCTAATAATAAATAAGGGGGCGTGTATTTCCAGTTTAGGACAATATATAATGTAGATTAATTCCGTAACAGCCATTTATTTACAGTGATCTATGTTAATCAGAACATAAGGCTTCTAAATAAATAAAAATAAAAAAGTTTATTTTGACCTGGTAGTTTGTTTTGCCAAATTTTGGGTATGAAAAAAAGATTTTGGTTTATTATTATTACACCTACCCACAGACATATATCTTGATCTATTTCTGTGGACCTACCCGATTTACTCACACACATTAAATACAGTCCAGCCGTGGTCCAGCCAATTTGGAGGAATTTTGCTATTAATATAATTATACAGAGCAAGAAATGAAATGAAATGAAAATGAAAATATTTCATTTACAAATATAATAATAAGTAATCCGTCGAGAAGAGCCGGCGTGGCGGAAAACTTTTGAAACAGAATGAAAAAAATATTCTTTTCAAAAATTAAATGAACAATTCAATAACTTCGTTTATATTAGGTTAATTAATAGTATATATATTTGGTTGTTCAGTTCACCTATGTCGTCGATTTAACTGAGCTTTAAAGTAAAATATAAAGATAAAACTTCGTTCGAATTATATCCGGACCGTGTCACGAGTCATGATCAATATTTTTATTTTTTTTATCCGACCTTCAAAACTTGAACCACAAGTAATTTTTATTGGTGTTTATAATAACTAATATACCCAGTTTAGTCTGAACAGGGAACCAACATAATTAAACAAAATTAGAAAATTTAAATTAAGAACTAGTTGGTTGATGGGTGTATGAAAAAAAAAATTAAATATTTGGCCTTGAATTAAAACTAATGTTGATATAATCTTGAGACCTACCCTACCTACCTACAAGCATACTAAGTTACTTTAATATTATAATTATTAGTAAGTAACTTAGTATGCTAGTAGGTACAGTTTGCTCATATTGAGCTGAATAGCAAGGATTACTAATAGGAAATAACCAATCAGAATCATGTCGATGAGTGTCGTTACATCTTCAACACGAGTCGGACATACGAGTATTGTGTGCGTTATCTTTTTTATGTTTTTTTTATTCATTTCAAGCGGTTAATACATTCGATGCGCGATGTGTTATTTTTTAATATTAATCTCTCGAAAAATATAATATTATGCAATGGATGTGTACTGTCCAAAGGTAATTTTTAGGCTTTCTTAGCAAAGTTTTATTTATTTAAACTGAATAGCATAACTTTTTGGGTATATGAGATTTTTGTATTATTAATGTTATGAAGAAAAATCTTGCATACATTACCGGGAAAATTTTGCAATAATGTGTTCCACGTTTTAATTTTTTATTGAGTGTTCAATAACATGAAATTGAATTGATTGGTTTTTGTATTCACGTCTGCGGATCGTGCATGTCGATCTGTCAATCTGTTCTGTGAATATTTGATAACGTCATCTCTTTTTTTGCAGTACTTATTGAAAAATGCGAAGTTTGAAGTTTTGAAGAGGCCGTGGAACTCCGTAGTGAACATAGTGCTGATAGAAGCTAAAGAATTGCCAGACGGACCTGCTAGCGGCAGTGGACTGTACTGCAAGTTCAAGTAAGTATTCTCTCATTTCTTGTTTCAGTCCCTAGGTTTAAGTTTAAAACCGATCTTTACTTATTAGTTATTACACCAGAAGATACACATTGAATTGACAATCTTGTCGTCCGCACGGTACCAGGGTGCTTGTTCCTTTGAATGGCTCATTTAAATTCAAACTTGGAACGTTGCGGTGTGATTTGACCCTTTAACACTCATACTAGAGATCGTGTATTAATGCGCTACATTAAACTAAGCTAGTTTCTAGTAGATGTTGTGCGTTTTGATCGATCCATCCTAAGGGCTCGTATACAAAACTGCGATGCGACGTCACATCGCAAATATTTCCGAATTTTTAAAGTGTTTATTATGAGATAATCACATTTAAACTACCGTTGGGTATTTCCTGCAAAAAATAAAAAAAAAAACATAATTACAATACGTTTTACTGACTTCCAAAAAAGGAGAACGTTTGAATCTGTATGCTTTTTGTTCCAAAATTACGGTAAACTTTTTGTTGGTGCGTTTAAATCTTCTTTTAAAAGGCATTGTCCCGGATATGGACTCTATTATAATGATTAATGAATAATTACTATTGCTAAAAATTTTCCTTATTGCAAATCTGTTTTGAGCTATGACCATTTATCTATCTAGCCTTGACCATGTATACAATGTTATCAGTACGACAAGCAAAATTTTCAAATTGTATCTGGGTATTAATATTCTTAAAGTAACATTATTATACAATATTTCGTCAAACGTAGATTAATCGCTTGGTAAGGATAAAGATAGAAAGAAGTTTGTTATATATTTCTCTTTTTTTAGAAGTCGGTTAAAAAATAATTTAGATTTAAAATAAGTTATTTTACCAGATTAAAGATAAGTTATTTAAGTGTAGTTATTACACGAAATTAATGTACAAATATATAATTAACATAATAATACAAATTGTAGTTATAATAATGAGAGTTATTGAATGAAAAAAGTATTTTATCCTTACGTTCGTATCAATGATTCACAATGGATGTAGTAATCCATTGTGACAATAATTGAATCTTGTACATTATTATTCTCATTGAAACGGATTAACATTTACAATTATTATAATATATAATTTTGTGATATTTTTATAACTACATAATACTATATTACGTTAATATACCTATTACCATTATTGTTAAAGAGATATATCTGAAGAAGTTATTTGAGATACTATTATTGATAACTCGAGATAAAAAATATAATATGTAGCTATGTGAGTAAAATGAAAGTGACTTTTCTAATGTAAGTACCTATCACGTAAAGACTGCAGCAACGTGGTAAGCGGAAACGTGGTTTTCTTGGTAGAAATTATTATCATGCGAACTATAATATAAGGGCGAAGCCAAACGAGTGTAATTTGTGAGTTGTGAGTCGCAGAATTTTCATGACTCACAAAATTACGCTCGTGTGAATCAAACAGGACTTTTGTATGAAACTGAATGCAGCAGAATTCTGCCGAACCGAAATTCTGCGACTCACAACTCACAAATTACGCTCGTTTGGCTTCGCCCTTAAACACTTAAAACATTGTGAAACGGTGAGCTATCGACATATATTTTCTATATAAAAAAAATCTTACTGGTAAAAATACTATTACACAAGTTGTGTTTGTCTCTTTCTGACACATTGATAAAGTCATACGACAGAGAAAGACAGACCTTGAACTGTTGCGTATTTTTATTATAGAGTAGCGACACCCTGACTTTTGTTATTTTGTTAAAGCTGAAAGTTTACCTGTTTATGAACCTAACCTAGCTAAGAACATCCAGCAACTATGGAATTTCGATCTATTATAGGAGACTTAGCGAAAGCCTTTTAAAACGAAACTTTTAATGGCTAAAATTAAAATTACAATTAATTATAAAGAAATAGAATTTGGAAATAGAAATCGGTTAGTTAAAAATTCAACCGATCGATTCGGAGATTGGAATAGAAATGAACTGCGTCCCGCGCTCGAGCAGCGTCTCTCCTATTTTATGCTGACTTAGGAAAAAATAAGTGTAAACACAATGGCTTACATTGTAAGGGTATAAAAAATCGCATGATCGCAGTTACTGTAGTCGCTTTTTTCGCTTCGTAATTTTACAAAAGCTGAAAGCCACCGAGGCTTTCAGCTTATGTAAAATTACGAAAGTCTGTCTATCGCTGGCTCTTGGGCTATTAGTAAAGGGTGTTAAACTTTTCCACGACAGGTCTATTAGGCTTGATTGTTTTCTCAATTATAACTTATACAAGTTTAACCAAAAATAAGCCGGTTTCTTTCGACCAGTGTCGTATTATAAACAACGTTTATCACTAATCGTTCATTTTGTTAATGAGTTTGGTATTTTCCGATAAACTCTAGAAGGTACGGTGTATCTATATTTCTATATCTATACAGTATACATATTATAAAACAAAGTCGCTTTTTTCCCTCATGTCCTTTTGTTCCCTTTAATCTTTAAAACTACGCAACGGATTTTGATGATTCTTTCAGTGTTAGATAGCCCATTTATCGAGGAAGGCTATAGGCTATATTTTATCACGCTAAGACTAACTTAAAGACTTAATAGGAGCGAAGAAATAGAGGAAAATGTAAAAAACGGAGAAAATTATTTGAAAGGGCTAACTTGAACGCGCTAATCTCAGGGACTACTGGTCCGATTTAAAAAAATCTTTCAGTGTTAGATAGCCCATTTATTGAGGAAGGTTATAGGCTATATTTTATCACTCTAAGACTAATAGGAGAATGTGGAAAAAACGGGGGAAATTATTTGAAAGGGCTTATCTCACGAACTACTGGAGCAATTTTTATGTTATTTGGCACAGATAAGAAGTAGACCACTTGAAGGATCATAGGCTATCGATTTTAATAATTTTTTCAGTGGCTATATATTTTATACCCGTGCGACGCCGGGGCGGGTCGCTAGTGTATGATAAAAAATATGTTTTATTGACCTAAAACTGTTTAAAATGATGTATATATTGGTCGGAATGTAAAAAAAAGTATGTGACTGCAGGTAACTTATATATTATTATTTTAATTAAGTAAGAATATTTCTAATTAAAGACATATGATGTCACTTTAAAACATTCCTTCTCTGTAGTAATATACCTTTTATAATATAATATTATACAAGGGTATAAGTGTAACTTACAACATAGAAACTCGTGAGGTGTTACGAGCTACGAAGTCGGCTCTACGCGGCGTAGCGGCTCTACGCCTGAAATTCATGCCAAACGTAAGCTTTAATAAGCTCCTAATACAAGCTCAATTCGTGAAGCCCCCTTCGAGAGTAAACAGCTTCTCTTATGTTTACCCTACTTATAATCATCATACATATTATCATACATATTATAGTTAATATGAATTTTTTGTTAATATACAATAACAGATCTGTTATTGTAGTCTAATATTAACAAAAATCTTATATTAACCACTAGCGACCCGCCCCGGCTTCGCACGGGTATATTATGGTATATTATTTTGATAAATCTCGTAGGGTTCAGCCTGCGTTTGCAATGTAAGTGGAAAAAAATGTAATTATTTACGAGATCACACTAGAAGCCCCAACAATAACAGTATTTCTCCTCTATTTAGTATTTAATGAATGTTATTATACTTGTAAACCTTCCTCTTAAATCACTCTATCTATTAAGAAAACCGCATCAAAACCCGTTGCGTAGTTTTAAAGATTAAAGGGAATAAAGGGACATGAGGGAAAAAAGTAGTGATGATAATATTATGTGAGATTTTGTTTTATTTGCAAAAATAAAAACTAAAAGTCAATTTTTTTATGGATAAAGAGAAAGTTTAAAAGCATTGATGCATTCAAAAAATAAGAAGACCTATGCCCACAAATAAAGATAATATAATATATTATGCTGTAAATATTAGCTACAGATGTTTTACTTACGAGTATATATACAGTATTTTAGCCTAGTTAAAACGTTTGCTAACTATAATATGTAAAATAGGTAGGTTCTTTTTCTTAGAAATAACACTTTTTTTTGTTACAGGCTAGGCAACGATTCTCACAAGTCAAAACAGGTGCACAAAGCGAGGCCGGTTTGGCGAGAGAGATTCAACTTGTATCTGTATGAAGAGAACTCACTTGAAATCAAAGTATGGCACAAAGCGAAACAGAAAACGTTTATGGGAAAGTAAGTAAATTCTTTCATCTAGTTATCTACCTACCATGTTTATTTAGTTTTTAATATATTAAGTTTTAACTACTACAAACACCTCTACTACTCCAAACAGGCAACTTGATTTATTTTTCAATCTGTGTACTTTGCACTGGCATATTTTATGATGTTATGTGTGTGTTACGTTAATAATTAAAATTTTAAATAAAAATATCCCTGATCGAATTGTATAGGCAACTTACGTGAATTTTTTTTATACAAATAAGGGGGCGTCCACAAATTACATGGGGTGTTTTTTTTAATTTGTGAGATTTGCCGAGACCCCCCTCTCCCCAACGTGAGATTAGATGAGATTTGACTCGACCACCCCCCCCCCCTAAACACCTCACGTAATTTGTGGACGCCCCCTAATAGTTGATAAAAAACATATTATTCATGTGGTTATCAGATGGGTGAAGGTCCACACATGGATCTTAGACTAATGTTTTTCATAAGGAGGCTAGTGATTAACAAAACAGTAACGTAGGCGAATCGTCTAAAGTTATGATAATGGTGTGGCAATTATGTAATGGTCTTTGGCCATAATCTAGAATCTACATGTTCTCAATAGTTCTTTTATTATAGTACGTCATATTTAAGTACGACCTACGACCTAGCGTTTTTTCATAGCAGTTATTTCATTGCAAATAGAACCTCCACGTACAATAATAACCTAATGTTTTAAATACTCGAGTAATTATACGATTTAGCATTGCAATTATTTGTTAATGATAGTTATTATAATTGACAAAATTAACAAATTGATTAGGTGTTCGAACAAAGACACAAAAAGATAATTAATTTTACACCTCTTGAATATCACCTCTTAAAATGTTTTATATCTTGAGAAGTTTTACGGCCGCACTTAGAGATTTTTAATAATAAGTTATCTTTATAATGAAGAGTCAGGTATAATGTGTATGTAGCTTAATTATGTCAAAATCATCAAGTTAATGAGTATTAGATTATAGGGTATAGACCATTAATGTTTTAGATGTGGATACTATAATAATAATAGCTCCCACACCGGTTTCGGTGACGGTGGACGGTTTCATTGAAACCAGGCCATCTACGCAGAAGTAGTTTTATATTGCCCAAGTGTGTGCGCAGTACACAAGAACACTCTCTATACCTTTACTCTCATACCCAGTGGGATGGCAGACCGACACGACTGGCGAGAGATCAGGCGCAGGACCAACTTTTTACATGCCCATCCGACGCATGGATTATCTTACTTGTCAGACAATCAGGTGATCAGCCTGCATTGTCCTAACCAAACTTGGAAATAACAAGTTTTCAACGCGGGAATCGAACCCACGACCTCTGAGTCAAGAGCCGCGCTCTATACCACTAGACCACGGAGGCTGATACTAAAAAGTAATTTATGAATTTTTAATGTGAATACGCTTGAACGTCGGTTCAATAGCATTTAACAATTCTCTCACATAAAAATAATGTTGTAGCGCAATTATCTTACATTTTAATTATTTTATCTTGTATCTTTTATGTTATTTTAATTAACTAAGTAAGATAAAGTTATTTTTGTACGTGACCGCAAATAACTTGAGAAATATTAAAATTATTTTGTGTGTGTATTATAGAAGAGAAGAATAAAAATGATATTAATTTATTAGTATACTGCATACATAAAAAAAGTTGAAAAACAGTGGTATACACACCACTGTTTTTCAACTTTTTTTTATGATGGCATAAAAAATGGGTCGCAACCCCCGTTTCCTTTTTTATCGTGTATATTATGTATGTTTGCGAATGCATCCTTTTTTAAAATGAATTCAACCTCTGGCGACCCGCCTACAGAAACTTAGCAACCCCCTGGGATTCGCGAGTCGCGACCCACAGGTTCTTTCTTTTAAAAAAAGTAGTGGGGTAAAATATACCCAGGGTTACCTAAAACGTAACATTTATTCAGATGCATAATCGACCTGTCACAACTGGAGAAGGAGAGGACGCACGACGTGTGGCAGGAGCTGGAGTGCGGGTTCGGGCGCGTGCACCTGCTGCTAACCATCAGCGGCGCGCACCGCGGCCCACCGGACAACATACTCACCACCAACGGCTACCACCACGAGCACCATGTGGATGACAAGTTTGTAAGTGGTAGAATATAATTTAAATGAGCGCTGTTCTCTTCGAAGTTAAAGGTTTGGCAGAAGGCAGCACATAAAAAATAATAAATATGATATAAAAAATGTTACGTAAATAGTAGCGTGGGTCTAATTGACCTTATATAGACGAAATGTGACAGGTAGGGTAATAGTGACACCATATTTGTTGATGCCGGCTAAGTTAATCTACACATTGACAGTGATAACTAAGAGAGTTGTAGTTAATCTATGTTGCAATTAAATGTGTAAAATTAATTAATAGTCAAAAACTTCTGTACTTTTAAGAGGGTTGACCTTTTAATGATATCTGATAAGTAGAGGTTGATTTGGTCGACGATGTTTTCGAATGCGCTTTTTGAATATTTAAACAATTATCACGTACAATTTGCAAATTAAGGAAATCGTAAAAACCTCATTGATTCTCAGATCCTTATCTGCTAAGTACTGACATACGGTTTTGCTGGATAGTTTTACTCCAAACCGAGCAATAACCATTTTTATCAACTTTTTTAGTCTAGTCGCACGCACACAACCACCGTGCCACGCGAGTGAGAGGGGAGTGTTAGGTTTTTTCGTTACGGAACTTCTCGATTCAGCCACCGCCTTCGCCGCCGCGCTCAAAGCCAGCGATAAAATAATATAAGGACGCACAAGCTGTCCTTGTCCGTTTATATTACCCTGGTACAATGGAAGGATTAAACAAGTCACTCTCCGATACGGAGCTAGATGTTTCGATGCAGATGGCGCCACTGGTAACTCCGCCAAATGTATATGTGACTACTAGGTGTAATAAGAAAATGGAACTGGACTTCAGCGCCGAGGTTTCTGGTTTGAGAGAAGAGATGAAAAGCATGTTTGCATCCTTATTATCGTCACAGAATCGGTATTTCCAAAGATTTGAAACTACCTTAAAGAATATTCAAAAAACAAATCAAAATATTGAAAATTCAGTTGCATTCCTAACAACACAAAATAAAGAATTTCAAGATAAGATATTTCAATTGGAACAACAAATCAAGGAGGACAAAAAATACATTACCGTTCTTGAGGACAAAATAGAGGATATGCAAAGGAATAGCCGCAAGATGAACATTGAGCTGAAAAACGTTCCAAAAAGGACTGGAGAAAATAAGGATGATCTCGTCGATATGTTTCGACACCTATCTAAGACTATTGGATGTGATACTAACAAGGCGGACATAAAGGACATTTATAGAGTTGCCACTAAACGAGATGACAAACCCAACTCCCCCATAATAGTAGAAACTTCCTCAACTCTATTAAAAACACAAGTTTTAAAAATGGCAAAGACCTTTAATATTAAAAATAAAAACAAACTCTGCGCTAAACATTTAGGCTGCAACACTGAAATAGATAAGCTGTGATTTTTGTATCAGAACAGCTCACACCAAAAGCTTCTAGGCTCTACTTCTTGGCTCGAGACTTGGTTAAGACACGCTCACATAAATTTTACTGGACTGCATATGGAAAAGTCTATGTCAGAAAGGAAGATCACTCTAAAATTATATTAATAACTAATGAAGCACAAGTGCAACATTTGCTAAATGAAAAATGACTATTTAAGTCTGCATGTTATAATTTAAAGTTTTTTATTGTTTTTAATTGTGTATTGTATAAGTCTAACACTAAAACATGCATCACACTATTATACATAACGCACACTCCACTTACACTAAATCCATATAAAATAACATTAGTAAATAGACATAAAATATATAAAATCATTATTAATACTTTATTAGAAACCAGGAATTTCATTATTAAACTGAACGTTATTATTTTATACAGTAATTGTAACACGTCATGCCACATTCTTTATATTATCATACTTTCAAATGGATAATACACTCAAAACCATAAATGAAATTGACCGTACTGAGTTCGCCCAAATAATTGACTGCAACTTACAAGATTTATCAAATATTATAAAAGGTAATAGTATCTCTATAATAGTTCAAAATATTAGGAGCATCTATCGCAATTTTGATGACAACCAAGTTTCTCTCACTCTGTTAGGGATTGATGTTGATATACTGATACTTACCGAGTGCTGGCTGAATGTTGATAAGCCAATCCCGTCTCTCTCCAACTATATTCATATTTCAACTAAATATAATAGTAATAAAAGTGATGGTGTTGCAGTTTATATAAAAAACAATTTACAATTCCAATTTAAAGAGATCAAAATATCACAAGCTACCTGCATAGAAATATGTCTTTTTGATTACACTATATTGTGCGTTTACAGATCTCCTTCACATTCTAATGCTAGCACTTTTACTGATTCACTTAATCAGTATCTAGACATCATAAGAACGAGCCGTAACACAATAATAACCGGAGACCTAAATATCAACCTCATCCCAGGGCCAAATGAAACCTCCAATGATAGCAACAACAGAACTGACTACTTGAATATGCTTTCGTCTCATGGCATACTTCCTGGTCATTGTATTCCAACGAGGCAAACAAGCTGCCTGGACCATGTCATGCTCAAGATGGCTCCTCAATATCCACCAGCCAAAATCGCGATATTAGAAACGTCTATCACAGATCACTATACAATATTTCTCGGCTTATCTAACAAAAAAGGCAGTAAAAAAACTCCAAATACAACTAAAAAAATTGATTACGAATTAGTAGCTAATATCTTACGTACTAAAAATATTGAACAATTACTTACTCTGAATGACCCAAATATCCTTACTGATCGACTAATTCTGTTACTCAATGAATGTATTGATAAAGGCACCGTAATTAAGAATAAACCTAGAAAACTACGCAATATCAAGCCTTGGATAACCTCAGGGATACTTCGCTGTATAAAAACTCGCAACAAAATGCAATTAAAATTAAAACAAGATCCTACTAATGTAGTGTTAAAAATAACTTTTTTAAGATATCGTAATTTTTGCAACAAATTAATTAAGAAACTGAAAAATAAATATGATAAAAACAAAATTAATGATAATATCAAAAGTACTAAGAAACTTTGGAACATAATAAAAGACGTAACTAATCTAAACCCTAATAAGACACCCAATATAGACCTACTAAATATAAAACACTCGGCTAACGAATCAGTAGACTACGTTAACGAATATTTTGCAAGTATAGGAAGAAAATTAGCAGAAAAGATAGACGTAGCCCATAATTACATGCCACTCTCTTGCTCCCACTCTTCTTCATTTGTGCTGCTCGGTACTGACCCTGATGAAGTTAGACAAACGATACTAAGTTTAAAATCATTACAAATAGAACATAGACAACATTACAACTAAATTATTAAAATAATGTTTACCCACTCTTTCTCCTATTATCAGCCATCTCGCAAATCTATGTTTAAAAGAAGGTGTCTTCCCTCGTCCTCTTAAAAAAGCTCTCATAACTCCAGTGTACAAGAACGGGAAAAGGGATGACGTCGAGAATTATAGGCCTATTTCGGTTCTGCCAAGTATATCTAAGGTAATTGAAAAACTAATAAATAACCGTATACTTAATTACCTTGACGAATTTAACATTATCTCTAGTTCGCAGTTTGGCTTTAGACGTAACAAATCTACAGAGGATGCTGTATTATCTTTAACTTCCTTTATCTCTGAACAACTAGATAACAATTTAAAATGCCTTACAGTATTCTTTGACTTAAAAAAAGCATTTGATACTGTTTCCGTACCTATCCTCGTAAAAAAACTAGAGGCTATCGGCATACGAGGTACTAGTCTTAAATTGCTGGCCAACTACTTACAGGACCGCATACAGATGGTAAAAATTTACAACCATGTTAGTAATGAAGCTGGTATTACGTATGGCGTACCGCAGGGCAGCGTCTCCTAATTTATATTAATTCCCTAACCAACATGAATTTGAGAAATGGGCGTATTGTCTCATATGCGGACGACACAGCACTGGTCTTTACTGGTGCTTCTTGGGAATCTACATTTGAGGCAGCTAGTGTTGGTCTGTCCAGAGTAGCTGATTGGTTGCGTCTCAATCTTCTCACACTAAACATTTCAAAAACAAATTACATATGTTTTAGCATAACTGAAAAATCCCAACCAAAGCTTAACTTATCCCTAGCCATTCATCATTGCGGACAAACTATTTAAATAATTACTGTACTTGCAGTAGAGTAGCGAGAGTCAAGTTTGTAAAATATCTTGGAGTTATGCTGGATTAATCTCTACGATGGAATTCTCATATTGAGTATACCTGTAGTCGTATTAGGAAACTTAATTGGATATTTAAAAAGCTACGATACGTCACAAACAGACAACTATTAAATCAAATTTATCTTTCTTTAGGGCAGTCAATAATTGGATACTGTATTACAGCATGGGGCGGTGCTAGTAACGATAAATTCATAAACATCGAAAGAAGCCAACGTTGCTTGTTAAAAATAATGTATCGTAAGCCGTATCGTTTCCCTACTGAAGAACTCTACTCCTTGTGCAAACTTTTGTCTGTTAGAAAACTCTACGTGCTATCTCTAGTTCTTAGATGTCATAAATACTTACCTCTTGAATCCACAACCAATACCACACGACGAAAAAAAAAGAAAAGTGGCAGCTACGATTAAGACAAACACAACCTTTGCTCAAAGACAGTATAAATCAATCTCGGTCCACATATACAATAAAGTAAATAAAATTCTTGACATCTATTTGGTCTCCTATCAAACCTGTAAAAAATGGTACGGACATGGCTACTTACTAAAACGTATAAAGAAACTGAAGCACTACTCAAATACCTGGTAATCTAATTTTTTCTCATTTAACTCTCTTTTTTTACACAATCACTCACACTCACACACACATGCATACATACACACACACACACACATACACACACACACACACACACACACACAAACACACATAAAATTTAGTATTGTTATAACTTGTTTTTTTTTGTAAATCTATCTCTTTCTTTCCTGAAATGTATTTTACACTAAAATAGTTATGGAAGGGCGAGTTCACCTGACACAAGTGTCTCAAGACACTTACTAGGTGGATCTCATCTCTTTTGTATATGTAACAAAATTGTGAAATAAGGAAATAAATTATTTATTATTAAAAGCAATGCAATAGCATATATGTAACTACAATCTCTTCTAACATTTTCCTACAGTCCTGGTACCGGCTGGACAAGAACTGGAACGAAGTGGGCGAGCTGAGCGTGACGGTCCACGGGGCCAAGGGTCTCAGCGCGCACAACATCAGCGGCAACGTCAGCTCGTACTGCGTGCTCGAGCTGGACAACTCACGCATACAGACGCACACGGTCCGGGGGACCTGTGATCCGAACTGGAGTAAAACGTTTACGTTGTAAGTAGATTTTTGTAGGGTTAAATCCGCCTACAGATAAAAGGTGCCGCAACAGAGTTACAATTATTTTATAAAGGCCGGCAACGCACCTGCAGCTCTTCTGATGTTGCGAGTGTCCATGGCGACGGTAGTTGCTTTCCATCAGGTGACCCGTTTGCTCGTTTACCCCCTTAGTTTATAAAAAAAAATACTTATTATAAAGTATTATATTAAAAATATTATAAGTACCCTTAATACTTTTTGGGTTTTTCCAAAGCTAAAAGGCTAATGATGTAGAATTTAGTGATGTACGAATTGATGATGATGGGAATTGGGATTTAGTATCGGGAATACCGGAGAAAACTCGGAGCATTGAAATAGGACTCCGTGCTGGAAATCGAATATCCGAGTCTCGAATACTAGAGATTCGATTTTCAAATATTTTGTATATCAGCGCAGAATTCTACTTTCGTTACTTTATTTTTTTTAATTCCGTATCTGAAGCACACGAGATAATCCATGCGTTGAAGGAAGTATCTTAGGTACGGTAACTAAGTAAATAACGCAAATTAAATATAGCAAGTGCATGCACATTTACATAAATAGTGCATCTTAAATGCGCATACTGTTACTATTTAAATAATAAAAATGAAAATAAAATAATATTTAAAGGTTATAAATGATCGTTTAATGGCGCTAATTTTGTTAATTACTGTATATCTTCCTATGCGTGAGATTCGCATTGTTCTTTCAAAGTTATTTGTTAAAAATTATTATCATTTAAAGAATTTTATTATGACTTTATAATTTATTAACACCGTCATTGTTGTAAATTGTAATTAGATCAAGATTGTGTATATTCCATGTACGTAGTTAACTCATTTAAATATTTATTACTATAGATACTAAGTACAATAGTAGTACAACATTACCATAAAATTATTGTTATACTTATTATAATTCACAGGATCTGCATTTTAATATGTGATATATTTTATATGCAGCAATATCCATAAATATTAAATACTAATTAATATTATAAATGCGTAAGAGAGTCTATCTGTCCGTCTGTCTGTCTGTCTGTCTGTAATCTCTTCACGCCCAAACCGCAGAACAGATTTTTCTAAAATTTGGCATGGAAATACTTTGAGTCCCGAGTCCACGGAAAAAATGTACATTTATCGCGCGATAAACGATTTTTTGCGCAACGGAGGTGCGGGAATGCGGGTATTGTATAAGCTGATAAAAAATTTTACTAATGAAATGTAATAACTAATAACTAATAACTGAGAAACAAGTCAACAATATATTATTACGAGTTCGAAACATGTTGAACCAATGTCCTGTTATTATTTTTAGACCGGTTAACATTGAGACAACATTAAATCTTAACTCTTGTTTCAGCTCAGTAAATGACGTTACGTCCACGGTAGACATCACGGTGTATGACGAGTCCATTCTCCAGTCCATGAAGGGGGAATGTATAGGGCGAGTCTCCATACCCCTCCTTCGAGTAGTCAACCATGAGAAGAAGTGGTACGCGCTGAAGGACCGCTCAAAGAGGAACAGCGCGAGGGGTCATTGTCCCAGGATTCTTCTGGAAATGTCTCTGACGTGGAACCCGGTAAGTTTTTTTTAGAAGTAATTCTTTCATTTCATCCTTTGTATGCCGCTTTTTTATCATTTATTCACGTCCCAAGTTTACAATTTCTCTTACCCCGGTAAGTTGTAGTCTTCTGCTGCTGCTGCTCAGTTTGGTGGTGGACATTTGGTATAAGCTTTATACAAAAAATCCACTAACCAAGGCTATAAGAATGTAACGCATTTAAGTTGCACCTTTACTCAGGGTTCTTTTTAAAAAAAAAAAGTATGGACGGAGCGACACAGAGTAAACAGTAAGTTTACTGTTTACATAGTAAGCAATATTTCTATGTTGAAAAGGTAGAGACTATTTCACGTATTAGCAGCGACCCTTTATTGTTATTATTTTACCTTGATTCAACCTCGTATGTTTCGGGAATTTCCGATATAAATTTTTTCGAATTCTCCACTTTTTACCCGCTGCATTTGCATTTATGCCCTGGTTACCCAAAGGTACCTCGAATCGAAAACCACTTGAAAACTGGTCTCTAAGGACTTTCAAAACGTGTTACTAACATTGCTGCTTGACGAGATGGCTCCATATAATATTATATATTTATAACTTCTATAAACCCGGCTTGCAACTTTTACAATAATTTACATAATTAATAAAAGAGAAATTTATAATTTTAATATCCTTTTGAGTTAACATTCACCAAACATCGAGAAAAGTATGGTACGGCCGTGCCTTTGCTCTAAGGCTGGTCTGGGGCAGTGCCACCTTCTCGGAAATGCTATTGTATTAAATAATTGTTGTCGCGATCACCGGTGCTCGTACGGGGCTTGATGGGCTAAAATAATCGTGTGGGTAACTGTTACTATGTTAGTTAAAAGTTAACCGCGTTTCAAAAGGTTTTTTTATCATAAAATTCTATTTGTTCATTTACATTTCATGCTGCGTAGCAAGCGTAGTAAAACATGCTTGAAATATTTGAGATGGATCGAAAATTAACTGGTACTTAGCAACTTACAATAAACGGGTTTAGTTCAATTTTTGCGATGAATAATTGCTTTTATTAGCTTTTACTATGATGAAAGATGTCACTTATTTACCTATAACACGGTCAAATTAATTAACTTGACGCATCGCTGGAATGCAATAACCTGGCCCGCTTCATAATGACGTCATCAAACCATGCGTCAGTTATAGGTTAAATAATAATTGGATATCACGTACGTGTTTGTTTCAGATAAAAGCATCACTAAGGGTACTAACTCCTAAGGAACAGAAGTACATAGAGAAGCCACAGAAGTTTGATATTCCACTCATATACAGCAATCTCAATTTCATCAAAATGGTCTTCAAATACATACAGAACGGAAACGAAAGTTTTAAGTAAGTAGCCTTCAAAACTTTTCTATGTAGACGTAGATTTTTATAATATTAGTTTTTATGACAATGTGTGAATCATAATAAAATTGTTATGTGGATAAACAGCAAAACAAAGAAATATACTAAGTATTGGCGGTAGTTAGAAGCCAGTACTTACTTAGTAAGTTACGGAAATTTTCTGTTTTCTTAGAAAGCTAAGGGCCTAAGCCTTATAAGAAAACATTTCTAAGAAATATCCTTAGCCTTGGGACTATTCTTAAATAAATATTTCGTTTTTCAAAGGGGGCTATCCTTAATTAAACATCAATTACTTAGTAGTTAGTACTGTTTGTAAATTTTCTTGTTGTTGTTTAATTAATTAGTCCTAAGTTGCTACGAAACGGATATTCATTTTAACAGCCGAAGTCGTTTTACAGTTCGCAGAATATCTAATTCGAAGTTTGAATTTTTGAATTGGCCTCATAGAATCGTACACATATAAGAAGAGTTCCCAACATTCGGAACTTATTAATTCTAAAGTAAAGTTATAGCTAGTAATTAGTATGCCCTTATTCTTCCTCTGATAGAGAAGAATTACTAATATTGTCTGAACTTACGTACTCCACCCCCCCCCCCTATCATAATAATGTTGAATTTAGAACAATGCTTTTAGCTATTGCATAGCTATTATTGCATCGCGCTTTGAGCGCGGCGACCGTATCAAGAATTTCCTTAACGAAAAAAACCTAACACCAGTCGGTGCGGCATTACCAGACATCGGCTCGTTAGCGAATTATAATTGCATAAATTGATAAAAAATGCTATGCAATAGCTTTACCGTGGGAGTCCCCGACTGCCACACGTATTTTTTTTGTAACGCGCTAAGGTCAGCATAAACTAAAGACTTTATAGGATACGAGCTTTTGCCCACGGCTTCGCTCGCGTTAAGAAGTATTATTATATACAAATTTTTATCCCCTATTTAACCCCTTGGAGGTAGAATTGATCAAAATCCTTTCTTAGCGGATGCCTACGTCATAACATCTACCTGCATGCCAAATTTCAGCCCGATCCGTCCAGTGGTTTGGGCTGTGCGTTGATAGATCACCATGTCAGTCAGTCACCTTTGAGTTTTATATATTTAGATTTTTTAAAATTCCATGCCATTTTTAGGTTATTGTTTGAGTGGGACAACCAGGAGAAGTCAGCGATGGCGCTGACGGGGTGGGTGATGTTCTGGTACTTCTTCCGGATGTGGATGACGCCGCTCCTGCTGGTGCTGCCGTTCGCACATTACTGGCTTATTCTGAGAAGTAAGGTTCTTTATAATCAGCAAAAAGATCAATCATCAAGTAATACAGGGTGTAACAAAACATAGTGATATTTACTCTAGGGTGCTAGTTTTACAGTGAACTCTATATGAGGGACACATATACACACCCTAAAGTATTATTGCGTTGTTTTGTAGCACCATGTATAGACCACTGCCGCAGTTTAATTTGATAAAATGTTATCAAATTTCAAAATCTGTTCAGTTGTTTTGCCGGAAAACGTAACAAATACAAATTACAAACTCTTGTCTTTTTATTATTAGCGAGATTAGTAAAGTAATCGCATGTTTGTTGTAGATGAAAACCAGCAGTTGAACACGTCATGTATAATTGAAGAGATCGACGAGGAAGAGGAAGAAGTACAAAAGGTAAGTTATCTTCTACCTACAAAAAGTATAAGCCACAATCTAGTCTTTTGCTGAAAGACGCTTGTTTTACATTAGCAATTTACATTTATTTTTTTGAATGATAATATTATTTTTGTATTCTTGAATATTCTTCTAAAATTGAATTTATTTATACAGGATGATAAGACGATCAAAACGCGGCTAAACGAGCTCCAAGACCTGACGTTTACGATCAAGAACAGCATCGACTACATCTGCTCGCTTTTAGAGAGAATTAAGAAGTAAGTCAAAAAACGGTTGTCTGTAAAGTCGGTTTACTGACGATAGTTGAACGTGACAACGTGCCTCTTTGTCGCTCGTTCCGCGCTCTCGCTTGCACTTCAAGCCTTAAAAGGAACGCCTCAGAGCGAGGTAACGCCGCATGAGTCATGTTTTTTCGTGCGTGCAGCCGGCTCCATCGAATTATAAGACGTTGTCACGTCAAAACTCATTTCCCCGACTGTACATTTCTGCTTAGCACAATTTTCCCCGACTGTACATTTCTGCTAAACAACTCATTTCCCCGACTGTACATTTCTGCTAAACAACTCATTTCCCCGACTGTACATTTCTGCTTAGCAAAATTTTCCCCGACTGTACATTTCTGCTAAACAACTCATTTCCCCGACTGTACATTTCTGCTTAGCACAATTTTCCCCGACTGTACATTTTTGCTAAACAACTCATTTCCCCGACTGTACATTTCTGCTTAGCACAATTTTCCCCGACTGTACATTTCTGCTAAACAACTCATTTCCCCGACTGTACATTTCTGCTTAGCACAATTTTCCCGACTGTACATTTCTGCTAAACAACTCATTTCCCCGACTGTACATTTCTGCTAAACAACTCATTTCCCCGACTGTACATTTCTGCTTAGCACAATTTTCCCCGACTGTATGTGTACACAACTTGTCAACTTTGTGTTTTGTATTGACGCTGCCGCTTCGTAGTCGCGTGGTCGCGTAGGTTTGTGCTAAGCATTATAGTTCTTATCTTTAGAATTTCAAATTCAGAACATAAAAGGCCAAGTTCCTAATATACAAAACGCGGGCTGGCCAGAGGCCACACACGTTCAGAATTTCAAATTTAGAATAGGCCAGGTATCTGTACAAAACGCGCGTGTGTATGTACACGTGAGACGTGCTGTTACGATCTCAAGGTCTTAAGGCCCTCATGTACGTGGAGGCCGATCGTATTCGGTCGCAGTTCGGACTGTATGCAAGACCTGGCTGACTCACATAGAATGTCTTATGTTTGCGTCCCGGATCGGGCGGATAAGTATTTAGTATTCCTATACTATAGGCCTGTTTTACAATCGCTTAAATACCAGAAGTAATGAATGGCTCAAATAGTTATTACACCCAAAAAGTATCGTCTCTATCGCTAAGTATAAAGTATAAACTAAAATTTCTTGTTGGAAAATTGTAAAACGCCAAACCCTTACTGCACTCAGAAATATTTAATGATGATTAAACTTAAATTTAATGTATAGGACGTATATCAAATACTTCATTAATTATTTACAGTTAATTAATTAAATTTATATTTTGTCTTTGAGTGTGGCACTAAATAAAACAATGAGTTCAAACGAACAACAAAGATAAAATTCGCGCGTTTTCATATTATTATGTTGCGCGTCATCTGTAGAACTCTACTTACACACCGTATAATTCGAAACACGTGCTGCGTTTTTTTTATAAATTCAAATCAGTGACGGAATCCTTTTTTCTTCACCGCTAGTATAGTTTTTACTGTGAAACTATAATTAGTAACGTTTTTATTCTTGTTTGTACCAGAAACACTGAGGCCTTAATAACATAAGGTAATTTGCGTTTCACAGTAGCGGAAATACCTACTAAAAATATTTTTTAATATTTCCTCCGATAGTAAATATTCGAAAATTTAAATATTTTTTCTTTATTAGCATGAAGCAAGTAGATTTTGTAGTAGCAATAGCAGTCAAGATTATACAGTGTACTGTGGGTTGAAATTAAATACAATGTCTACCACACACTATGCCGAAGTTACGCGACTAAAGTTCGGCATGATGATCTTGGAATTATTGATGAAGAGACAAAGCCAGAAAAACGCTACGTTATTTCTGTTGGACCGAAGTTAGGCCATATTCTGTGGTTAGGCTTAGTTTAGCGGCAACTTTTTGTAAGCTTGGTAGTTGGTACGGTTTGTTATGTCCGCCAAATCTTAATTTTCAATTTCGTAATATCTGTCAAATAACTTCAACATATTGTTTGTTGTTGTAACAAAACGTGACAAAACTTAAGTGATAATGCATTTGGGTGTGAGTGTGTTTCTTATTTAATATAGAGTTCACTGTGGAAATGGGAGCGCTGAAAGAGCAAAATTTTTGTTATGATTTACATGGGCAAACTCATGACGCTGGGCATGTACCCTTACAAATCCCAAAAAACATTAACGCTGCTAGTTTCACAGACTCACAGTGAACTCTATATAAGGAACACATTCACACCCTAAACTATTATCACTTAGTTTTGTTACACCCTGTATACTTGCACATCATTTTCTAGATGTATTTAAGGTCACACATATAAATATATACCTTTAGCAAGGATTTTCTTCACACATATCACAATATCACGTCCCTCATTCGTCACGAACACATACAATAAGGAAAAGTTGGGGAAAACACGTTTACATAAACACACGCGCAGGATGAATTCCGGTATCAATCACAAGCTAAAATAACAAACTTCCGACAAAGTTATATCATACATTATTTAATTCTATGCTTACATTACAAATAAGATCAAAGTTTGTTTTTCGGATCATAAAACTTAAAAAATATTTTTAAACTATAAAAAAATATTTCACGAATCGAAGGCCGCATTATTATTTATCAGTGACTAGCTGTTTCCCGCGACTTCGTCCGCGTTAACATAGTATAATACCAAAGATGGATAGTTTTCCCCTTTTTGTGGTTCCATAATACAAAGGGTAAAAACGAGACCCTATTTAAGCAAACGTCAAACGCAAACGTCAATAAACTTTCATGTTTCTAACTAAAGAAATGACGGATTCTCATTGAAACTTTCTACCCCAATTTCATCCCCTTGGGGGTAGAATTACCAGAAACGTTTAAATACGTATCCATTCATTTTTAATCAGTAGAACAAAAATAAAGTGTCATGTTTCTAACTCAAGAAATGACGGACTTTCATTCAAACTTTCGACCCCAATTTCAGCCCCTTGGGGGTAACGCTTAAACACGTATCCAATCATTTTTGATCAGTAGCCCAAACATAAAATTTCAAGTTTCTAACTTAAGAAATAACGGACTTTCATTCAAACTTTCAACCCCGATTTCACCCCCTTGGGGGTAGAATTTCCAAAAACGCTTAAGTACGTATCTATTCATTTTTTATCAGTAACCCAAAAATAAAGTTTCATGTTTCTTACTCAAGAAATGACGGACTTTTTATTCAAACTTTCAACCCCTATTTCACCCCCTTCGGGGTAAAATTTTCTAAATTACTTTCTTAGTGGGTGTCTACTTAATAAAACAACCCTACTCACCAAATTTCGTGGCTGTAACTTTAACAGTTTTTGCTCAGCGATGATGAATCAGTGAGTCAGGACATGTAATTTTGTAAGTATAGATTTGCGCATTCCTAAATAGAAATTCTATTCAAAAAAAGCCTTTCTTAATAATTCGATTTGGGAGTTCAGAGATAAAAGTTTGTAGGCTAGGAATTTTACGTAAGTGAAGCCGTGACTAAAAGCTGTTTAAACGTTTTATCAGTACCTAATACTTATAACATGATGTTTTCCTTAAAAATATTTTAATGAATCTACCGTAGAGATTCACTGAAATATTTTTAAAGGAAAACAAAACATTTCCTGGTTTGTGATTATCTTTGTATCTAAACTCGGTTTCTTTATTTGGAATTTTGGCTTTATTTTAATTAGAAACTCCCTGGAAACAGGTTATTTTGCCAAACGCTTACGCTGCCCTATTTTTGCCGATTAGATCTTCGATATTAAGGGAATCTCGAAAAATATGGAAAAGTATGATTATAGAGATAACAACTTTGTGATAGGACAACGAGATGGCCTTCAGGGATTTAAATATACCAGCAATAACAAGCCTTATTGTGAGGGAAATAACGTTGAGTTTTCTTTCGCAGCCTGGTGAATTTCAGCGTGCCATACTTGAGCTATTTAGCGGTGCTGGCTCTTATAGGGGCCGCTATCGCCTTCTACATAATTCCGGCCAACTATTTATTTATGGCATTTGGTGAGTGTTTTTCATTTATTTTTCTTCTAGTACACAATTTACCAAAACAAGAAAAGAATCCACATAGTTTTTTTTATAAACTTTGGCAAGTTTTCTAATGAAAATACAATCTATAGTACCTACGGCGACGAATAGGCTCTCTGGAATCATAGTTTTTCACAGATCGTCTCTTATTTCTTAGATATGAAATGCCGAGGGTCCTTGGGTTTCGTTATGTAATCCACATATTAACAAAACTCAAATATGTACTACTTCTTCTATTTACTTGTTCTTTAATAATGGAACTACTTAGACCTACTTAAAAAAAATCGGTTGTCTGTAAAGTCGGTTTACTGACGATAGTTGAACGTGACAACGTCATAGCCTTAACCCCTCAGTTCCGGGAAAAATCTATGCAAAAAAGTTGGCAGGTCAATGTGCAAAAAAAAATGGCGCCCGGCCTACCCTCTTTGTAAAATTAATGTAATATCTTTACATACAATCCATATTTTATGTTTGTGTGAACTACATTATAATATATGTTAAATTTTCTATCTATCAAGCCATTATAATATAGTATTTAGTCCGATGTGATATTAGTTTCTCAATTATAAACTTTCGAAACTATAATTAGTGACTCGTTCAGAAGAAATACACGAATACTTTATTCTTCATATATTAAGTCATGCCTTGACACGTAGGAAATAGAGCACAATTTTGAATAGCCGAAATAATACTAATAGCTCACAGATTGTTTATTTATTTTTCATTCAGAGTGTGGTCAATGTATCAAAGGTCATAACTAACCAAACTTCTTCATACAAAAGTATTCTCTAAGTCATCTACATACGTAATATAATCGAAACAAAGAGCGCGGCCCAGGTGGGCCTTACGGTTGTTGAGAGACTTGAGAGTGTAAATGGAACGCCTCAGAGCTGTCAGCGAGGTAACGCCGCATGAACTGTCATGTTTTTCGGGCGCGCACCCCATATCGAATTATAAGACGTTATCACGTCAATAAATCTTTATACTCATCTAATTTACTCTTAGCTTCTCGATCTTAACTACGAGTATTACGCTACGCCTTCAATATAAAATGTGTTGTTACAGGTATATATAAGTTCACTCGTAAGTTCCTCAACCCGGAACGCATCCCCAACAACGACATCCTGGACTTCATATCGAGGGTGCCTGATAATGAGATTTTGGTACGTATTGCAATGTCCATCCACCAGCCCTGGATTTATGTATAGGCAGCATAGGCCTTGGCCTAATGGGCGACAGCGTCCTATAGCGTCCTGGGGGGAGGGAGGGGTGCAGCAGCGTCCTAGGAGGGCGGCAGAGTAAGTGGCCCATACTCATACAAAATATAAATCCGGCCCTGCCATTCACCATTTCAGACAAATATTTTAATGATAACTTATGGAATATCTTATAATTTAAAGAGATTAAATAATCATTGAAGGTTCTACTTAGTAAAACTTATGCTTTTCTGGCCAGTCTTACGGCCACACAAAGCGTCATTTAACGATTACGTAAAAATTTAATGAAGAGTCTGACCGAGAATGTGTAGAGCTTGTGTCAAAAAGTTCATTAAATTAAAGTTAAGTATTTGTTAAATGTGATTGTAGCCGTTAAATAAAAACCTTTTAAAGTAATAATCATTACTCATCAGATCTTCTTATATGTAAAATTCTCGTGTCACAATGTTAGTCCACGAACTCCTCCGAAACGGCTTTACTGATTTTTACCAAATTTTATATGCATATTCAGTAGGTTTGAGAATCGGCTACTGGGTACTTTATATATTGATAAGTGCATTTGTTGAATAAATAATAGTAAATTATTACAAGCTGAGACTGACGGCGACCACTAAGTTTGTGCGACGGGATAGCGATCGACGTTGCCATGGCGACATACTTATTTAGTCACTTCAATAAAATAATATGGGCGAAATACTTTATATTATGGCAAAGCAACGTTTGCCGGGACAGCTAGTAATAATATAATAATAGAGTGCAGACATAAATCCTCATGGTGGCTCTAATTGGGCCTACGCTGGTGCTACGAAAGCGGCATCGTAGCCCGTAGGTGCGCGTAGCACTATTTTTTTTACTTCATGGCTAATGCTCAAGGGCCTGTTTCACCACTTTCTGATAAGTGCCGGATAGGCTATCCACAACTTATCTGACAGATACCCCATACTCTATCTGTCAAGTTAAGTGGTGGATAGCCTATCCGGCACTTATCAGGAAGTGGTGAAACAGGCCCTTAATCTTATAGCCATCCGGTATTTAGATAAATATTTTTTGTTGATAAGTCTGCAAATAATTTCCCGGTATTACTATTTTTAAACAATACTATAATGTAGATTTCTACTGTTATTGGTATGTAGAGTCTACAATTTCTATAACACTTAACAATGTGTATCGCTTTAAATATTTTTTATAATATAAAGCCTACGAACTTCCAGGTCATCTGCATTGCAATATTTAAAACTTTTTGTCGTAAAAAAAACAAAATGGAACCACTGCTAGTCGAGGACATCGTTAGCGCGGCTCGGGGCACAATTACTCCACTGAGTTGTTGCTCTCCTGACATCAATTCTTCGTAAAAAAACAGTCAACTTTTTTAATTAATAAAATATTAGCCTAAAAACATATTTATTGTGGTCTACATGATACTAGGGTTTTATTTGTTATCGTTTTGCATACGGTTTTGGTCGTATTTAAAACAAGATCTGCGTGAAAAATTCTCGGTGTTGTATCATAATTTCGATAAAACAATATGAAAATATTATTTACTTTAATGTACTTACTTAACTAGTTTGGGTTGAATGATATTAGGTAAAGAGTTTATTTAGGTTCAATGATATTAGTTATTAAGTAGCTACTAGACTTTTCTTGAGCTCTAAACCTAGGCAATTTCGGGCTTAAAGTATTTCCCAGTATTCCTTAAAATTTTACTACAGTGATATTTGTTAAAATGTATCTATTTTTATTTTTTTACAGAAAGAGTGGCGGGAATTAAAAGTTCCAGAGCCGAATCTTAGCAGAAGTAACTCGATGAAAAGAAGATAAGCGTCAGCATTTAAATAGAGTGGTTTATGTTCTACGAGGAAATTGTTGCTCAAGTTCGAATTTAAAATAGGAATAGAATGCTATAAGAAGGTCGTCGCTCAAAAAATCATAGACAATGCGGGATTCAAGAAAAGAACGTAAGATTTGGCTTTGCGGACATTTTGTTTTTATTTCGCTGTGCCAAACTATTTTAATATTTAATGTGATAAACGAGACATCTCAATATATTTCAGTATGGTGAAGCTAATATAAGTTACCACGGCTGAAAGGTGTGTGTTTTTTATAATCTAAAACATTCCGTAAAGTAAAATTCTGTGTTATGGGGTATTTAAATAGCTCTAAGTCATTGAAATGTAGTTATTTATTAAGTTTAGTTAATATTTAACAATAATTAGTGAATTGATGCCTCAAATTGAGGTGCTGATGGATCTATTGAGGTTTCTTGCCACGTACACGTCTTGGTTGGGCTCGGGAACGCTTAGCTCTTTCCATTCCTCCTGGAAAGAAAAAAAAAGTGTTAACTCTTCTTTAACAATCACTATGATTGTGCAGTTTTGTAATAAAGTGACAACCTTTGCGAAAAGGAGTTCACAATAATTCATAATATTATTAATTATTATATTATCTCTTCCATTAATAGATAATGTTTAGAAACATCACATTTTATTTGACCTAGGACGCATTGGACTGAAAAAAAAAGACGGGTTGCACTCCGGGAGTGCCGGCAGAAGTGAAAACTTGATTATTAACGTTGTGCATTTTTTTAACCCATTTTTTATGAAAATTGATTATAAAAAAATCGATTTTTTTAATTAATCGAAACCCTTACAATCGATTAAATTTTTAACCCATTTTTTATGAAAATCGATTTTTTAAAAATCGATTTTTTTAATTAATCGAAACCCTTACAATCAATTCGAGTTCGAGTTCGAGTTCGAGTTCAAGTTCGAGTTCGAGTTCGAGTACGACACAAAACACTACTCTCCAACCGTCTTACGGTTTTCCAAGGTTTTTCGATCAGCACGAGAATCTGACGCGAGTTTCACAGTTTTTACCCATCCCACAAAAGTGCTCAACGCCGCTAAAGAAGTTTTCACTTAAAAAATCCGGACATAATTTTTAGGTTTAGAGATCGCTGATTTTTTTCGAAATATCGTCCAAGAAGATACTTGCCGTATCTTCTTGGATTGCGTCAAATGCGTTCTTAATTTTAAATAAATCTGAGTTTTCAAGTCTTTATATTATTATTCTATACATAGGTAGTTTAACTGTGATAACTGATAAGTTAGATGATACATAGCATAGGCTATTTTTATTACTTGATATTTTTTGTAGTTGGAGGTGTTAACTCAATTTGGCCTTTATTATGTAATAAATAAGAATGTAAATATAATGTTGAAATAAGTACTACAAATAAACAGTTCAAAGTTTTGCTATTGCTGCTAGAAGTAAAGGAACCTACAAGTAAATATATAACAAACGTAATTTAACGTAAGTTAATCACAGAGCATTTGCAGACTTTGGCCGAGAAACAAAACTTGTAAAGCTAAAATATCTTTAATGTACCAAGAAAAAGTCAATAGGCAGTTTACATACAGACCTACAATATAATTTTGTGGTGTTCTGTCAAGTCAGTGTTGATAGTAATCTGTCGACTGGGGTTGAATAAACCCGACCAAATTAAATAGGTCCGCCACCTGCCTATTAAATCAATTTCTTTAATATCATTATTGGTACGTTCAAAAATATTTTGGCTACCAAGTGGTACAACATTTTGTAAACATCACATATTCTGTATGTCACAGTTCAACCGAAAAATATTTTGTACAAATAGACGCATTTAAATAAAAGTATTGCATTGAAGACAATGATGTATCAATAGAATTATTGCATAAAGAGACTGAAAAATAACTTACCAATAAGTGATTATCCGGTATTCTCGAGAAGAAATCTAATAAATCATTGTTCAAAATTCTACTTGGGTTTAAATATTTCCTTCCAAACTTGTATACCCCTGAAAATATATGCAAAAGATTACTGACTGACTGAGTACTGACTGAAATGACTGCGAGTTCAATACTTGTGAGGTTATATATTTACATTATAAGTTACATTGAACCTATAGTCCTACTCTTAGCACAAAAAAACGCCTATTTACCAGCTAATTAGATGTATATATCCTTCAATTCGTTAAAAAGGAGGTTGAAATTAAAATTCTAGCTTAGATACACCGAATTTACGCAAGGAAAGACGGGGACTCGCACTAGTTTGTCATTTAAATATCACCAAACTTACCAAGACCCATTAAGATATAATTGAATGGGATCAGATAGACACCCAGAGAACCGACCAACAGGAAAGCTATGGCCACGTAACTGAAGAACGGTACCTTGAATGACACCAGACTAGAAAAAAAATCGTGTTAATTGAGCTGTAAAAAATCGTAAGGATATAATAAATATTTTGAAGAAGTTTAAATTAGTACGGTGTACACTCTAATATTATATTACGAAAGAATAATATAATGTGAGTTTATAAACTCTACACTGTAAAGTTCGTGTGGTTGGGCTCTATATATAATAGTGTTAAGGCGTGTATAGATGCTCAACCCCATCTAAGCCCGACAGAAATGGCTTTTATAATCTAGAGCCTGATTCACAATGCGTAGATGGTTCGCCACAACTTTCATGCGATAGAGCCAATAAAAGCGTGCCACGACACGACAAGCGTGTATCCGAATCGAACGAATATTGTGGTTCATTTTAGGCTGGTTTTAGTGCCTGTAGTAGGCCTACACGAAACCGTTTTGAGACAATCGGCTGAGAATTCCGCGTCCCGCTCTAACAACATAATTTCTCGTTTGTAGGACGCGGTATTCTCGTAGGATTTTTTGAGTCTCAAAACGGTTTCGTGGTACGGCCCCTGGTTTGGCTCTCTCGCATGAAAGTTGTGGCGAACCACCGACGCATTGTGAATCAGGCTCCAGATTATGAAAATATAGTTAATGAGACCAAGATATGGGTGGAGTTTTGCCGGGAATGTAAAAGGGTGCTGTTGTGTTTTTATATTATTTTCCTAAAATTGTGTTAACTGGGTTTTTAGTGTGTAATATTGGTAGAATATTAACCATTAGATATTCGTGTTCATGCACAAGTGTAGGTAAGTGATGTAATATCCAGAAACGTGCTATTTTGTGTTCCCTCCAAAACTCCATCAAAAGTTTCAGTAAAGCGTCTACCACTTTACTGAATCTACCGACTTGACTCCTTGACTGTATTGACTTTTACTTAGACTTTGACTAGACTTTAGACCTGACGATACATGAAAACGATGATGAAAATTATAATAGGAGGAATATGGTTTTCCCGCCATATTCCTTACCTTTTTACCTTGTCTGTGGCACAACATACACATCCTTTGTGTCAAGTTGCCAAAAAAGAAGAAGAAAAAAAAAAAAGCTATGTGTAAGCTAAACTACTAAGTACTAACCACTAGCGTGGATTAGCAAGTCGCAAGTACATTTAATGCAAATAAAAAACAATAAAACCTTATGGCGTAAAGTTTATAAGAAGTCGTAACTTCAACCTATTTCATAACCACTAAAGATTTTATGGCGCCTAATTACAAGCTAATAATTGTCGTAAACATAATAACGCTAATTATAACTAGCTAGGAATTATCATTCCATTGTCATTCTTATATCATTGAAATAAAGTTCCTAATAGATGTAAAATAATTATGTAGCATATTGTATAATACGTCAGTGACTTACTTGTGTATTTTTTCTGCGTGGCTCGAGATGAACTCTATGCTGTTTGTGATGGTAAGGGTCATGGTCTGTAGGTCCTGTAGTTTTCCAGTCACGTAAATGCCTTCCTGAAACAAACAATAATCAGAAAGAGAGAGACAAAAAATGTTTACGACAAAATCGCAGCTAGCTGCAAGCTACGGTAGAAAAAATTTGACAGTTTTTGCTAGATCTATGACATAATAATGGAGTAGTTGAGTCTTTCGTCCCATAAATGCCCGTCCCAGTGGGACGAATCGCTAGAAGCTAATTTTTATTTTTGTACATCCGGCGATTCCTTCGAATACTTATGGGACTCTACTACTTAGAATAAGTAACTAAATAGAGACCAAATAAACTTAAAAACTTACTTTGTTTTTTTTATTCTCTTCATGCTTTGTACTGTTTACGTCGTGAGCATGATCTGAAATTATAAAAGTTTTATTAAACGAAAGATATTGGAATAAGAGAACAATGAAGATACCTACTCGTACAAAATATTATATACAATGAAATACGTTGTAATTTTTTATTCTTAAATTTAGGCTTCCCTAAAAATGGAGGGATAAAAAAGTGAACCGTGCAAATAACCTAATTGAATCCATAAGCATTTAAAAGTTTATTCCAGGGGCCCGATTCTAATACCTCGAACGCCATTAAAAATTTTACAACCTGCAATCAAAGCGAGTAATACGGGAATCGAGCCTATATTATGCTAACAACCAGGTAATGCGTACCTGCTCCCGGCTCCGTATTCCGTAATACCCTTAAAGTTAAGGGCAGTTATACCTTGATGTCGGTTGATCAGCCAGTAGTAGAAGAAGGGCAGAAGCAGCATCAGCACCAGCGACCACAGCGTGATGTAGTGGCAGAACACGATCCAGCACAACACCGCCAGGAGAGATAGCTCCTTGTCGTCCCATTCGAAGAGACGCCTGCAAATAAAACCTACATTATACATACAGCATACTAGTAACATTAAGCTAATGATGTATCATGTACCTAAGTACTTTAAGAGAATTATTGATTCACAGACGGACCTACATTTTTGGTCTGGTTATGATCTATACATATAATAAAACTGTAGAAATGACGATTCTGTACATTAAAGATATTCAAAAAATAATAAGCGGAGGGTGTCACTACATCGCTATACAAGCCAAAAATGTGGTCAGTTTTTTGTCTGTCTGTCTGTCTGTCTGTCTGTCTGTCTGTCTGTCTGTCTGTCTGTCTGTCTGTATGTTTGTTCCAGCATCACACGAAAACTACTGATCCGATTTGAATGCGGTTTTCGCATATATATTTGTCTTCTTTCAACTTAACATCTGGTGTATAAAAATTTTGCCCCCCACCCCTCTAAAGGGACAAAAGAGGGGGTCAGATTTTGTATAAGACTTTTGCTTTAACACGAAAACTACTGATCCGATTTGAATGCGGTTTTCGCAGATATATTTGTCTTCTTCCAACTTAACATCTGGTGTATAAAAAAAATTCCCCCCACCCCTCTAAAAGGACGAAAGAGGGGGTCAGATTTTGTATAAGACTTTTGCTTTAACACGAAAACTACTGATCCGATTTCCATACGGCTTTCGCAGATATATTTGCCTTCTTCCAACTCAACATCTGGTGTATAAAAATCACCCCCCCCCCCCCCCCCCCCCCACCAAAGAGAGGGTTAGATTTTGTATTAAGTAAACTTTTTTCTTTAATGGACTTACTTTATATTATTAACTGTTTTTCCAACTTAACATCTGGTGTTACATAACATATTTCCCCCCACCCCTCTTAGGGGACAAAAGAGGGGGTAAGATTTTGTATACTGATGAAGTAGAACTTTAAATGGCAAAACAACGTTTGCCGGGACAGCTAGTCATTAATAATAATATATTATAATATTATTTAGTCATGATCTGTCGCCTGAGTGTGACATAACTCAACCAAAATATAAAGTATGTCTGCGATTTGCCTATAGGTACGCATATACTTTTCTTTGATAGTTACGCAATGTGTAAAGTTTATTTTGTCCTTGTTTGATCCGTAAAAATAATTTGCGAACGAAAGTAGGTAAGTAGATGGTTTTCACCGGTGTAAGAACCATCTACTAATAAAAGAATTTTACAATGTATAATATTATTCAAATCATATTTTATTAGAGAATACCATAGACGTTGCCAAAAAAGGCCTGTACTAAAAACGTTATTTAATTTAGTTAAATTAATATTTTCGCATCCATTAGCTCCTTGGCAACATGAAAATCTGCAATGATTTGTATCGCAACCCTCGAACTGAGTCAGTATTTCGACCCTAATACTCGAGTGCCCGTGGAACATTCCACTCAGCGCTTAATTTACTTCATACTTAATAGGTAAAGCTTCATAAATCATATTTACTACCTCAGTTTATATAGAAGTCTTTGATTTACTACCCGTGGTACTACGTGGTACTAGTACCGTAGAGTCCGTGTGTTTTGTCACGTGTTTTCGCCATTATTAAATTAATGAGCAAAGCACGTGAGAAAACAGGCAAAAATAGCTACACAAACTAAAGCTAAACTTTCGAATTTTCTGAACGTAGTCAGCACTGGAACCTCATGATTTTGTATATTTTTGACGTGATAACGTCTTATAATTCGATATAGGGTGCGCGCCCGAAAAACATGACAGTTCATGCGGCGTTACCTCGCTGACAGCTCTGAGGCGTTCCATTTACACTCTCAAGTCTCTCAACAACCGTAAGGCCCACCTGGGCCGCGCTCTTTGTTTCGATTATATTACGTATTTCGATGACTTAGAGAATACTTTTGTATGAAGAAGTTTGAATGAAAAATAAATAAACAATCTGTGAGCTATTAGTATTATTTCGGCTATTCAAAATTGTGCTCTATTTCCTACGTGTCAAGGTATGACTTAATATATGAAGAATAAAGTATTCGTTTATTTCTTCTGAACAAGTCACTAATTATAGTTTCTAAAGTTTATAATTGAGAAACTAATATCACATCGGACTAAATACTATATTATGATGGCTTGATAGATAGAAAATTTAACATATATTATAATGTAGTTCCCACAAACATAAAATATGGACTGTATGTAAGGATATTACATTAGTTTTACAAAGAGGGTAGGCCGGGCGCCATTTTTTTTTGGACATTGACCTGCCAACTTTTTTGCATAGATTTTTCCCGGAACTGAGGGGTTAAGGCTATGACGTTGTCACGTTCAACTACCGTCAGTAAACCGACCTTACCGATTTACAATTAGACAACCGATTTTTTTTTTATTACGTAGGTAGGTGTTACAAATAATATTACATACTAATTAATATTCTAAAGTATGTTTGTGTGTCTACTTTTGCTACCTTTAAGCCGCTGAACCGATTGTGATGAAGAAAATTGAATTCTTGAAAAAATTACGGATCCCAATTCCCACCTTCCCGCGCGATAGACTATAACGTCTACAACAGGGGTGGCCATCCGGTCGATCGCGACTGTTAGTCCAGTCGATCGTGGCCAGGTGAAAACTATAAATAACTAGCTGTCCCGGCAAACGTTTCTTTGCCATATTATTTTCCTCTATGGCCATATTATTATATAAAGTATATCGCCCGTATTCTTTTATTAAATTAGTGACTAAATAAGTATGTCACGATGGCAACGTCCATCGCTATCCCGTGACCCGCGTCGCATAAACAATGGTCGCTCTTTATAGACAAATAATTTGCAATAAAATAAAATTGCGACTATAATTAAAGATCTAAGCTATCCTATCTCTCAAGTTGGAAAAAAGCACACATAAAAAAAACATTAAAATCGGTTAAGTAGTTTAGGAATCCATCGCGGACAAACATCGTGACAGGAGATTTATATATATATTAGATTAGACCAGACTACCAAACCAATAAGCTAAACTATGCTGTTTCATTTAAGATTTCGATAAGTATGAACTTGGTAGATCGCACAGGGTTTCGTTAGTAAACAGTAGATCTTAGGTCTAATATAGTTGGGGCCACCCCTGGTCTACAACATCTAGTAACTCAGTCGTCTTACTAGTTACTCACTTGAATACTTCGTGTTTTTGCTCTATGAATATGAAGATATTGGTGACGAACTGGACGTTAGAGTAGATCAGCCCCACGTCGAACTTGGGTGGTTTCTTGATGTGTTTCACCTCCTTCGGTTGGAACAGTCTTAACGTCGCTTTGAGCTGAAAGTATCATTAATTTACGGATTTTGTTGACCTCTAGTGCAGGTAGGATTCGAGATGGTAGAGAATCAATGTAAGATTGAAGTTAGCAGGGACAAGAAAATATCGTATGACTTCATTATAATACAGCTAAATAAAAATTGACTAGGTACCTATTTAGCTCAGAGCAGTGAATATGTTCTATCAACTATAACTTATCAAAATCACATCAGAGTTTTATTTTATTTTATTTTATTTATTTAGGAAAACAAACAGTACAAAATTTTAAATTACATATAAAACTTCTAGGAATATAACAATAGACCATTTACATGTTTTCACTTATAAGATTCTAAGAAAAACAAAAGCTTTTGACAAATGACACAAGATAACGATAAGATTTAAAATAATTATTATGCCGGAAAAAAAAACATTCACAAAGTCTGCATTTATAAAACAATATTGAGTTATTAATACTATGAGATAGCTTGGGCATCGCTAGTAAACCACTGCTTGGAAAGTTTTTGTTTAATACTATTTGGTTTGTCACTGAATAGGTCAATATCTAATATTTCGCTGAGAGTGTTAAGTGGTTTAGAAGTTCTGATAAAGAAAGAATTACTTTTGTAATTTGTTGAAAAAACAGGAATATGGAGGTACTTATGCTTTCTATATGTTCTGGAAGGTACATGTTTAAGTATTTTAGACAATAGAGAAGAAGAATCTACATTGTTCTGTGCAATTTTAGATAAATATACAACATCTGCTATGTTACGTCTCTGATGAAGAGGTAAAATGTGGTGTCTAAGACATCTCATGTTGTAGCTCACGTCGGTAGTTTTAGTTTTAAATTCTAGGAACTTAAGAAATCGTTTTTGAATAGATTCAATTATGTCGGCATATTTGTTATACAACAATAGTTATACAACAAATATGCCGACAGAATTGCTAAAAAGTTAAGAATATTAATTTTATCTATCTGCCTCTTCGTGCTTAAAGCTTAAGCTGCTAAACTGGTTTTAATGAATGTCGAGTCTGGATATAATCAGTGGCGTAACTATAGGGTGGCAGGACTGGCCAAATGCCAGGGGCCCCCGGCCCAAGAGGGCCCCGAGGCCGGTACCTCAGATTTTTTTAACGTTGTATCCACGGAGTAAAAACAAAGAGGAGCTGTGGTACATAAGTAGGTTATTAAAATTAAACTATAGTACAACCTGAAGAATTTACTGATAGGGCCCCATCAAAAGAATTTGCCACGGGCGCCAGACGACATATAGTTATGGCACTGGATATAATTTTGAGTCCCGGAAAATGACATGGAGGATAATAATAATTATAATTTTACCAGAAAATGTCCAGCTCTCGCGAGATACACTAATTTTGGCGCAACAAAGTTGCGTGCAACGTCTGGTACCTTGACATTGAATTTAAAGCCTAGTAGACCTAGTTATTTAAATAATATAATAATAATAATAATATCTATGGACGCTTCACACTACGTCAGTCTGGCCCCGTGGTAAGTACCTGAAGGACTTGTGTTACAGGTACCAGACAACGGAAATATATTTAATACTTTTATACTATACATATATTTAAGATTTTTATTATATGATACACATATATAATACACATCCATGACCCAGGAACTTCATAAACTTTTTGTTCCGTCGGCGGGACTCGAACCCGCGACCTCCGGCTTGAGCTACCAACGCGCTCACCACTGCGCCACGGAGGTCGTCTAAATAATCGGCCAAGTGCGAGTCGGACTCGCGCACGAAGGGTTCCGTACCACTACAGAGCAAAATAGGCTAAAAATTGTATTTTTTGTATGGGAGCCCCCCTTAATTATTTAATTTATATAAATTTTATTATTAATTATTAAAGTAAAAATACAATTAAGTATTTTGTGAACATTTCAATTGCCTATGTGTTGCCGTTTTTGATTAAGAGCAAAAAATAGCAAAAAAATCACGTTTGTTGTATGGGAGCCCCCCTTAAATATTTAATTTATTTTGTTTTTAGTTTTTGTTGTTATAGCGGCAACAGATATACACAATCTGTGAAAATTTCAGAAGTCTAGCTATAGCGGTTCTTGGGTTACAGCCTGGTGACAGACAGGCGGACAGACGGACAGACATCGAAGTCTTAGTAATAGGGTCCCGTTTTTACCCTTTGGGTACGGAACCCTAAAAAGAAAACAACTCACAGGATCCCATACTAAGGACATCTGCAGCAATATCCTGGGACAGTTGCCCTTAGCCTTATGTCTCTTCGACCTGTCCTTGAGCGCGTACCACCGCATCTCGCCGTTCTGTACCCTGAGCAGAGGTATTGATACCTTGCCTATCGAGTCGTTTAACATGTTTAGCGTGCTGTCGTACACCTTGATGTCCAGAGTTGATGATACGTCGTACACGTTGCTGAAATAGCAGTTTTTTATTATGTTTTGAATCCAATATCTGGAAGAAGTTTTTCGCAAAAATCCTACATGATTTTTTGCCGGTCTGGCCGATATGTGAAATTCTGAATGTATCAGACGTCCTTTTGTTCGTGTTCACTCTATTTTCTTTCGATCTATCTAATTTAATATTTGAACATTTATTAATAAGTAATATTAATCTTAATTTTGCGAAACTTTATAATTTTATGTTGACTAAAATAAAATTGATTTTGAAATATATTATTTAAATGAAATTGATTTTTGAATGTACCTATTTATATTTTGTTATTGTTTCATTCCATTTTTACAAACCTATACAACTTTATGTTATTTAGAATTTGATGGATTGTACCTACTTGAAACCTTAAACTGGTCATAATTTAATGAATGATAACAATTTTAATTGAATCATATTATTAATTATAGTTTAATGTATAATACTGCACGAAATATTTTACTACTGTCTTTAGTTATCTTAATATTTATTTTGTTACTACTTGCAAGCGGTTATACTGTTCTTTTTGTGTGGTAACTATAAACTGAGATACCTTGTGCTGTAAACAACTTGATCCGGCTCGAAGGACCATGAAGAAAACAGCAAGCAGACTTATAAATTATTACATTTTATACCAATTCAATAGCTCTGCTCTGAGATCTGAATCTCTACAACACTTCTTTATAAAGTGACATTAATTATCAAAGTACCTACAGGTATAAACTCGATCAAGAGCTAGATAGCTTTTCATAAATTTTCACTAAGAACGAGTCTCAATGAAAATGGAGAGAAATCTTAGCTATCATAATATTTTATTTGACTTACAACATATAGGTTTTATTCCATTTCGGTTCCGCGCTGCTCCCCGCCCTGTGTGTTTGAACTCTTTCGTTGTCAATTTCGAGGACACAGTAGGCGTTTGGTTTACTCGTGAGTCCCTTTGCCTCGATCACCGCAACGTGTAACACACCGACGATCTTCCAGCCGTGTCTAAATCTGTGGATGGGCTGGAAGGTAAATATTAGAAAATTATTATTAGAATTGTATTAAATGTAACTAAAATTATATGTTAAAAATGTTTAATCTACTCGACAACACATGGCGCATTATATTTACATACGAGCTTTTGCCCGCAACTTCGCTCGCTTTAAGAAGTATTATTATATAAAAACTTTCATCCCCTATTTTAACCCCTTGGGGTTGGAATTTATAAATTTCTTAGCGGATACCTACGCCATAACATCTACCTGCATGCCAAATTTCAGCCCGGTCCGTCCAGTGGTTTGGGCTGTGCGTTGATAGATCAACATGTCAGTCCTTTGAGTTTTATATAAATAGATTACGAGAGAATATTATTGAGAGCCAGAACGGTAGCCTGTGGTAACTAGCAGCTGTCTAAAATTTGTTTTAGATTTGTGACGCCAGTTGGCGTCTTTCTTTATATAAAAATGGTATTTTAAATAGAGAACATGCAGAAAATTTGAGAATTGTACAGATGCATGTCAAGTGAAATAAAATCAATAGAAGCGCACGTTCCCTAACATTAGTGATTTCAGTACTTGTATTTTTTTTCTATGCGCATAGCAGATAATTAAAGAAACACATACCCTTTTTTCATAGAGATCAATAGCATTGGTTTCAGGTGTTCCGGGTGCACGGACGACGCACATCGTCACCGTAAAATGTATAGCGCCGAAACCATTATCTAGCTCCTGCCAGATCTCATGGGTGCGCTCCTTCTCGAAACTGGATAGATCTAAAACACAGCTATACGAAAACAACAATTACTTACGAGTAAGAATCTTATTATAAAAAGAAGTGCAACTAAATTAGGTAGTGATAAAAATATGGCATACTGGCTACTCCATACAGAATAATATTCTTTGCTTTATGTGCAAAATAATACAGCTGTTTAGTACAGTAAACATTTTTAGCAACAATTTTTTTTTTCATAAAAATACAAACCTTCCCATGGAGTTTTTCTGCTTCCCTCTATCCCACAAGGAGATGTGAAGTTCGTGATCTTCAGACATGCGGAGTTCAAATCGTTCCCGCCATTCCGGCTGCTTAGAACCAGAGACGCTTTTGGACTTGAATGTTTCTGAACCTAATCTAAAATTTTAATAATAAAAACATCACTTGCTTGCTGAAGCTAAATGTTGGGGTCCAAGGGGAAGTTTTGTAGAGTTCCAAAAGAGTATGTTGTTAGAGCACCTTTATTATGTAAGTTCACAAATGGTAGCGTGTTAACAAGTTCGCGTTGCTAAGTGCACTGTTATACAGGAATATAATAAAATAATTTGACACCACAATGACGACACGGCGCGTCAACGTATTAAGTTAGGTATAATATTGTACAAACCGTACATCTTGACAACCCAAAAACAAGAAAAAAAATCAATTAACAATAAATGAAATAGTTCATAAGCTTAAGTATAAATGTAAAGAAATATAAAAGTTAAAAATATAAAGGTAAAAGTAAAAATAAGTATAAAATGACATTTCATATTTCAATTAATCAAAATTAAAGGCAAAGTTGGTTCTACTGGTGTTTGCGCTTCGTGGTGGCTTCGGTGGTGGCACGACTTGGGCTTGCACACCATCATCTCGACGGTTGTGACGCCGGTGAAATGTTTGAAGTTGGTTCTACTGGTGTTTGCGCTTCGTGGTGGCTTCGGTGGTGGCACGACTTGGGCTTGCACACCATCATCTCGACGGTTGTGACGCCGGTGAAATGTTTGAAGTTGGTTCTACTGGTGTTTGCGCTTCGTGGTGGCTTCGGTGGTGGCACGACTTGGGCTTGCACACCATCATCTCGACGGCTGTGACGCCGGTGAAATGTTTGAAGTTGGTTCTACTGGTGTTTGCGCTTCGTGGTGGCTTCGGTGGTGGCACGACTTGGGCTTGCACACCATCATCTCGACGGTTGTGACGCCGGTGAAATGTTTGAAGTTGGTTCTACTGGTGTTTGCGCTTCGTGGTGGCTTCGGTGGTGGCACGACTTGGGCTTGCACACCATCATCTCGACGGTTGTGACGCCGGTGAAATGTTTGAAGTTGGTTCTACTGGTGTTTGTGCTTCGTGGTGGCTTCGGTGGTGGCACGACTTGGGCTTGCACACCATCATCTCGACGGTTGTGACGCCGGTGAAATGTTTGAAGTTGGTTCTACTGGTGTTTGCGCTTCGTGGTGGCTTCGGTGGTGGCACGACTTGGGCTTGCACACCATCATCTCGACGGTTGTGACGCCGGTGAAATGTTTGAAGTTGGTTCTACTGGTGTTTGCGCTTCGTGGTGGCTTCGGTGGTGGCACGACTTGGGCTTGCACACCATCATCTCGACGGTTGTGACGCCGGTGAAATGTTTGAAGTTCGATATCTTCAGTGGGTGCAAGTGGATGGCTCTTTTTTTTCTTTAGACAGTGGGTATATTTCCTCACAACCCACACAAGGCCAATAACAAGCGCCGCTACCAATAATAAGTGTGTAATGACATACTGGTGTATATCATGCGCTGATATGATAGGCGACGGAAAGTGTTTTTTCCCGCTCCTTTTGCTCGGCGATCTCTTGAGCGATTATTTTTGTTTCACGTGCTGTAGACTGGAACAGATTCGGAGTGTAGTCGTATGTTAAATTCACTATTTTGTTTACTGAATTGTCCAGCGCTGTACTTGCAACTTCATAATCTAACTTCAAACGGCTGTTGTAACGATTATGCCATATATTGTTAAGTCATTCGACTGAAGTACACATCCTTGTGGCAGCGATACTATTCCCGATGACGTCATAGTATGTGAGGTCACGTCACTGTCACATATGGTTCGTAAAGTGCACGTATCGCAGCATATGACGAGCCACTTGTTCGACGAATGCAACTCGAGCCACGCTTCCTTGCATGACGCGCTTTCGACGTCACAGGGCTCGAGGTTTTGATGTGACAGTAATTTCGCTTCGCATGGAGCTCCGTTGCTATGCAAGTCAAAAATAGGTTTATTTGTTTTGCATATAATTGTATCTGATCTTTTTTGGAGACAGCTCTTAAGATCATCTTCTTCTAGCGAAATGTATTTATTTTTCTCTAAGTTCACTGCGATGTATTTCGATGAAATTCGTATATATGCGTAGTTTTCATTGTTTTTCACAGGCAATGGTATCGTCCTGTATAAGTTAAAATCTTCATTTGACACCAGCGGTATACGCATTTCGAAAAGAAAGTAGTTTTCGGTGACTCGCGCCTTCACATATATTAACGTGTAGAGATCCTTTATATCTTCTTTGTAGTTTTCTACAGGTAAAGATAAGTCTTTCGGAATTCTCCCGGATATTTCGTTCAATTGGTGTATAAGATGAGCCGGCGATATCAGGTGCACATCTATATGTCCTTGGTAGACGTTTGTAAGCGAATTGAACAGCATGTTTTGAAAAGTCTTTAAGCTGTTGATGAGAAGATATACAGTCAGTGATGCCGAGTTCAAATAGGTAGTAGCGGAGATAATCTGCATTTCAGTTCTAATTGTTGCCATGTTTATGTTAGTTTGGTTGACAAAGCGGTCCATCATATCGAATTGCCGTTGAATGTTATCTTCACTTTTCTTCAGTACTTTATTTTCTAATTCCACGATACTAGTTTGGTTTTTAACTAGCTCAAGTAAATAGTCCTCGTTACTCTGAATTCTTTCTATGTCATTTTTATATTTTTCAGCAAAACGTTGGTCCAATATTCCAAACAAGCTATTAGCTACGTAGCCCACTCCGTCCACCAAGCCGCGTTTCTTTCTGCTAGTCAAATGTTTGTGCGGATTTATCAAAATCGAGTTGTAATGACCGAGCAGTTCCATCTCGTGACTTAATTGTTCTGCGGTAGTTCTGCAGTTTTGTATGTTCGCACTGTGACACAAATCTTTCACGGTATTAAAATAGTTTTCGACCCGACGAGTTCCTTCCCAGTACGTTGTTACGTTGTAATACATAATTAAAGTCCATTCATTGTGTTCCATCTGCATTTTTCCGATTGCATCATAATAGATAGGGCGCTCATGTTCTAAGCTTGTAATTTGAGTTCTTGACCCATATGATCCAGATATAAATGTAAACATTGTCAGAATCGTAAGTAAAAAACTCGATAATTTGTTTCGGCCTTTTCTGTTTTTGTTTTCAAAATTTGACTTTTGTTCCTCCTCAGTTGTGTCATCAGTGAGATCTCCTTCTTGGTTTTCGATTTCAGAGCCCAACGGTAAAGGTGATAGTTTTGTTACAGGACGTTTGATTACCCCTGTTCGAGTCTTGATGGTCATAACTCGGACATATCCGTCAGCGCCTGGATGAGTTTCGAGCACCCGCCCCAGGGCCCATTTTCCAGGAGGTAAGTTGTTGTCCTTGACCAGTACAATATCGCCGACGCTGATATTTTTCGTAGGTTTGTTCCATTTGCTCCGAGTTTGCAGTTGTGTTAGGTATTCGTTGGACCAATTTTTCCAGTATTGTTGAAACATTTGTTCTACAAGTTGCCATCGACGATGTACGCCAATGTGAACATCAGTGTAATCCGATAATGGTAACGTCATTATTGCGCCGCCTGTGATGAAATGGCCCGGTGTTAAACAGTTATAAAATTCTTCCGGGTCTTCAGTAAGAGGGCACAAGGGCCTCGAGTTCAAGCAGGCTTCTATTTTTGTCAGTAGCGTTGACATCTCCTCGTAGGTGAGTTTCTGGTCACCTAGCACTTGTCGTAAATGTCGTTTCATGGATTTGACGGCGGCTTCCCACAAACCGCCCGCCGTCGGCCAGGCAGGGGCGTTAAAATGCCACTCGACTTCCAGTTTGGCTAATTCATCAAAAAATTCGGGTGTCATGATCTCTTTGAAATTTATGAATTCCTGACGTAGCACCTTTGCAGCGCCGATGAAGTTAGTTCCACAATCTGAGTACATATGTTTAGGGTTGCCACGCCTTGAACATAGTCGTTGAAAAGCTGCTATGAATGTTTCAGTGCCGAGATCGGAAACGAGTTCAATATGTACGGCTTTGGTAGCCATACATATGAATATTGCAATATATCCCTTAGAAGTTTTAACGCCTCTGCCTTTGTTTATTTTCAGTTCGATGTAACCAGAGTAGTCAACCCCTGTAAAGGGTCGACACGGGGTTACTCTCTGTTGCGGAAGATTACTCATCAGTTGATGGTTGTCGGTTTGTGTAAAACGGTGGCAGCGCACACATTTTCGAAGTTGAGTTTTGACAGCCCTGTTGCCGCCGACGATCCAATATCGCTGTCGTATGTGAGTTAGCGTCAGCCGAGCTCCACCATGCAGTGTAATTAAATGGGAATATTTAATCAACAGTTGCGTTAATTGACTTTTATGTGGTATGATAATTGGGTTTTTCATTTCCACAGGTAAGTTTGAGTTTTGGAGGCGGCCGCCCACGCGAATTATCTTATCTTCGTCTAGGTACGGGTTCAGCTTCATAATTGCGCTCCTTTTCGACACATTTTCATTTCTCAAAAGTTGTTTATATTCTTGATTGAAGTTTATCTGTTGTATGTGTTCCATAATAATTTTTCTTGCTGCAGTTAGTTCAGTAGTAGTCAGGTACCGGGAATCAGATTTCTTTTTATCGCTCATATTTGTTATGCAACGTAATATCCAAGCAGTAACTCGGAAAAGTTTTGTTAATGAACTGCATTTATTTATCAAGGTTGTTATCCAATTATCATCATCCTGATTTGACGAAGTCTCTTGATTTTCTTTTTCTTTGCAGCCGATGTTTATATAGTATGTTTTGTAGTTTGCAGTCTCATCAGCTGTTTCAATTTTCTTCAAAAATACAGGGCCTTCAAACCATAGGTCAAAGGTCATTAGTTTGGTAGGTAGCATGCCTCTGCTTGCACTGTCAGCTGGGTTAATCTCTGACTTAATGTAACGCCATTGAGTGGTAGGTATAATGAGTTTTATTTTTGTCACTCGATTAGATATGTAGGCCTCTCTTTTAATAGTGTCCCCTTGGAGCCACGCGAGAACTACTTGCGAGTCACACCATGCTTGAATTTTCAGATTGTATTCCGATAAAGCTTTTTGAGTTTTTTCCATAAGTTTAGCCAACAGTAAGGCACCACACAGTTCAAGTCTCGGCAGGGTGGTTTTTTGTGCTATAGAAGCCACCCGTGTACGAGATACAAGTAGCGTAATTACCGGAGCTCCGTCGGAATTTATCACGCGACTGTAAATAACACAAGCGTAAGCTTTCTCGCTTGCATCACAGAAACCCAGTAATTCTATATCTTGTTTTGTTTCGCCAATCCATCTTTTCAGAGTTATGTTGTGAAGGACTGGCAATTCTATTTTTAGTTTTTGCCATTCTTTCTCAATATTTTGGGGAATTTCATCGTCCCAATTAATGTTTAGAGTCCAAACCCTTTGAAATAGTAATTTTGAAGTTATAGTCACCGGAGACAGCTATCCCAACGGATCATAAAACTTCGAAATTTCGGACAGTAATAGTCGTTTTGTTAATTGTGTTGTACTTTGTTTTACAGGCCATTTCAGGTGAAAGGTGTCGCTGCTGGTGTTCCAGGTAAGTCCCAACGTTTTTGATGTTTCATCAGTTTTGAAGTCGAAGCTGCTTGTTGTTGAAATCTGCTCTTTAGGTAAGTCTTCTAATAAAGTCGGATAGTTGCTGGACCATTTTCGTAAATTCGTCCCCGCACCCTTTAGCAAATCGATTAGGGACCGCTGTAACTCCTTGGCGGTTTCGAATGACCGTTCACCACTCACAAGGTCATCTACGAAGAAGTGGTTTTTCAGGACCTCTGCAGCTGCAGCGGGGAACTTATGACCATCATCCATGGCGAGTTGTTTGAGTGTACGGAAGGCTAGCCAAGGAGCGGGTTTGGTACCGTAAGTTACCGTACAAAGTTTATATTCTTGAAGAGGCTGTTCTGGTGAATCTCGCCAGATAATTTTTGCAGGTGTTGCTGATCTTCATTTATCCACACACATCGATACATTTTTTCGATGTCAGCAGTGAAGGCATATTTGTATGTTCTCCACTTCAAAATAAGCGACTGAATATCTTTTTGAAGGTTTGGGCCCTTTACCAAAAGGCTGTTCAAACTGTGACCGCTCGATGTTTTTTGAGATGCATTGAAGACTACTCTCAATTTGGTCGTTGTAGAGCTCTCTTTCAGAACGCCGTGATGTGGTTAGTAACAGTCGGCGGGTGTTATATGAGACGAAAGTTTCATATGTCCCAGGTCCGCATATTCTTTGTACATAGTTGAAAGTTTTTTATTTTTAGCGAGCCTTTTTTCCAGTTGTAAAAATTGTGAGACCGCGATGGGTCTCGACGAACCTAATTTTTCTTCAAGGTCAGGGCGGAGTGGCATCTTCACAATATATTTTCCGTCGGCAGCTCGTTGTCCTGTTTTCGAATAAAATTGTTCACATTGATCGTCCTTGGAAATATCTTCAGAATTATGTATCTCTTCGCTTTCCCAGTATTTTGTTAATTCATCAAAATTCACCAAGGTCACGTGGCAATTAAAAGTTTTCATTTTCCCACATAGGATCCATCCTAGATGTGTCTGTTGTGCCACAGGGGATTGACAGCTTCCTTTTAAAACTCCATCCAGTATAATTTTTGAGTAAACATCGGCACCCAAAAGTAAGTCGATGGGGCGCGAAATGTTGAAGTCAGGATCAGCCAGCTTTAAATTTTCCAGGTGAGGCCAGTTTGATTTTTCGAAGGTAGCATTCGGTAAGTTATTTGTAAGTTTTTTCATTATAAGTGCTTGTACTTCGAAGTCGTATTCAGAGTGTATTGATTTACAGGATAAGTTTAGTTGACCCCTGCAATCACCAGATACTGAACCAACTCCCGAGATGGTAGCGGCGAACCTCTTCCTCGGCAGGCGTAATATCTGAGCAGCATTTTCTGTTATTAAGTTTACTTGCGAGCCCTGATCCAAGAGGGCCCTAAGTTTTACATAAGTGCCATCATAGGCCTTTATTTTCAGTAGAGTTGTAGTTAGTAAAATTTCAGTTTTATCCGATGATAAGTGATTTGAAGCTTGTTGCTGAGAAGAGGACGCTTGTTGTCCAAGGTTATTTTTACCATTCGCTGGAATTACCCAGTTCACGTTGTGTAACATGGTATGATGTTTCATGTTACAGTCCTTACATGTTTTCGCTGATTTACATTCTTCGTTATTGTGGCGATAGAGACAATTTTTGCAGAGTTTCAACTTCGCGACGGTGTGGTTCCGCTGGGCAATATCCATGTTAATAAATTTAGCACATTGCATTAAAACATGATTTCCATTACAGTTCGGGCATTTTCCATAAGTAGCGTGATAGTTATAAGTTTTCTTAAAATCATATGTAAATTTTTTTACAGGTTGTTTGTTGTTAGCAGGTTTCCAATGAGATGTTTTTTCGGAAGTGATATTTTTTCCAGATTTTGTCGACTTTGCAGTTTCATATGCCATAAACTTGCACTCCAAAAAATATAAAAAATCTTGCAAATTTTGTAATTCTCTGTGATCCCGGATTTCGTTCATATAATCATTTAAAGTTGTTGAATCTAATTTTGGTAACATTAGATGCACGATCATTGGATCCCACGTTGCCGTATCCAGCCCGATGTTAGCTATGCCGTTCATGCATTCCTTAATAGCGTCATGCATTTTCTTGAGATTGTTGGCGTCAGGTTGCTGTATTACAGGAAGACTCATAATTGTGTTGAAAAACGATGAAAATTGCAGGCGGCGATTATCATACCGTTGCACTAAAATATCCCAGCAGGAGTTGTAGTTTTCAGCACAGACGGATAAATGCTGTACCAGACTTTCTGCTTCCCCCTTCAATTTAGTTTTCAGATGTTTCATTTTTTGTGCTTTATTAATTGTTATGAATTGTTTCGAGATCCTCCTTATCTCCTTAAAATCCTCTTTTAACTTAAAATTACGGAAACTACAGTAAGTGGATCCTTAAAAGAAATCCACTTACTGTAGTTTCCGTAAAAATCAGGTATTTCCATTTTCGGTGCCGACTGCTGATAGTGAGCATTCGTCCAAATTTTAGATTGAAGTTGTTTTCGCAAGTCATCATATTTTTTTTCAATATCTGAGTACACCTGGTAGTAGTGATAGTTAGACCCTTTCAGCTGAAAGTCAATTTCCCAGTGCAGTTTGTCGATAGTTGTAGATATTTTGTTCAAATTATCTTCCATCTCCCATTTTTCACTAACTCTAGTGATGTCGATTTTAGCCATTGCACGATAAATCGCATTAAAATTGCATTCTTGTCTATTTAAAAGTTGTTGCAATTCTTCAGATTTTCCGTCCTCGCAGCCTTGAGCGTAGTCAACAGAAATATCACTCAAATCAAAATTCACACTCTGTTTTTGCTGTTGCAAATATTTAAGTCTGTTATTTATGTCTGTTTTTGTAGCTAGATACATTTCTTTAGTTTTGTTGTACACGTCTTCAGAGAAATAATTTATATTTTTGTCTTCCAGTTCCAGTATTAACAAGGCATTTCTCGCCTTGAAGTCTCTCCACTTTTCTTCCAGAGATGACAAACGTATGTTGAGGTACTCTTCAGTTTTTCGAGACGAAGAATCTTTGCGGTAGTTTACACACAAAGACTTGATATTCTCGAAACAAGTTGATTGAAGTTCAAGTTTATCCATGTTGATGTTAAGAAATAATGTGATAGCTCACCAAACTTGGCACGTAGTTGACGGTGACAAGTACAGCTAGGCGTAGTTCACGACACGAAGATCCAATTTCGATGAATTGGTCGTATCCAAATCTCGCTATGAATATGCACTCTTACCCAGTGTGTGCGTCCTTGTCTCAATGCAGCTGGGGATTCTCGCTTGTGAGAGGCCAGCCGCACCGATTCGCCACTGTCGAAAGAAATACACAAAAACACGCGAGAATAACCTCGAAGGACCAAAAAAGATGTTGGGGTCCAAGGGGAAGTTTTGTAGAGTTCCAAAAGAGTATGTTGTTAGAGCACCTTTATTATGTAAGTTCACAAATGGTAGCGTGTTAACAAGTTCGCGTTGCTAAGTGCACTGTTATACAGGAATATAATAAAATAATTTGACACCACAATGACGACACGGCGCGTCAACGTATTAAGTTAGGTATAATATTGTACAAACCGTACACTAAATAAAAAGGGAACGTGCGTAACGATGGTGCTGCGAACTAGTGTCACCAAACCGAAACTTGTTTTTTTTTATATTTATATGTGCTGCTGCTGCCACATAATTTTATTGCTCATGTACGTTTCCTAAAATTCAGTGTAGCATGGTGTAGCTTACCTGAATTTACAATATAAGTTATGAGAGTGTCCATCCTCAGTGATGACCGGTAGATTCTTGGCGTTTACCAGCACAACTGTCACTATGGTGTCCCATCCTCTCGACTTCTTGACCTTAAAAACCAGTATAACATGTAGTAACTTCAAAATAGGCGCTAATTATTAAAAAAAATTACTTACCTTTTCTCTCGTACTCGTAGCAAGCTCCATAACGGCGTAAGAATCACTTCTTGGTAAATTAATTAAAGATCTCGGACGCCATCTGTTATGAAATGACTGGCGTTATTTAAAAATATCTACTTGAGTACTACAAGTTTACAAAAATATTTTAGATTCGAAAATGGAAATAAAATTTATTTAAAACCCCTAATATGAGGCCAGTGTTAATAAATCACATTTACAGCTAAGCCGCTGATTATGCTCAAGATCATTATTGGGATGCTGGTTTAATATACAGTATGTTTATGTACCAGCGTACTTATGTCCAGTCTTGAGACTTGTGACTTGAGTCGATGCTGTTTCGATATGATCAAACCTTGAGTTAAGTGCTGTCAAAAATGATATTATCAAACTAATAATAATCTTAAGACTCCGGAGAATGTATCAGCCAAGATTATTATTAAGAAGGAGATTGAGAGCGGTATGTAAATACAGGGCTTTGTGTGCTTTTATAACTCTGTGCACAATATAATAATTATATTTGAGAACTTACAGGCCTTTCCTTGGTCTAGGATATTCTATATCTCTAAAGTAATTCATACTGCTATTTTTACAACAAGTTAAAATTCACAGCCATTTACATATACACCAAAACAATAATTAGTAGCGACCATAGTATAATTATTCAGATACTGTATTGAATTATTTTATCTTATCGACAAGACATTGATAAATAATCCAAGATTTAATTGATAAAATATTATGTTTACAACTAATAATATACCACCTAGGGAATGTTATTATTCGACAAATTTACTATTCGAATAATTCGAATATTATCTTACAAAAGTTTTCGAATAATTCGAATATTATTCGAATAATTCAAAAATTTTGAAAAATGCTGAAAACTCTGAATAAAAGTAACAAAAAGCTTCGTACAACCATGTACAACCTATTTTGTTAATACTATGAAGTAAGCAATTCTTATTTCAACTTTTATCAGCATAAATCTTTGTAAATGACATAGTTAATTGTTATTGTTAAACACTTTAAAAAATATGTATATTTTAAGGTAACAGCTGGGCAATAAAAGAAAGGCTGTAAAGTGTAAACCGTTTTTGAGCGTAGCACCTTTTAATCTTCTCATGTGATTATGCTTAGTCTTGCTAGGCAGCAGTTGAGATTAAATAATAATATGATATTCGACGTTATGATATCTGTTCATTAATACTAAGCCAGCTCACCCGTCTTTTTTATATTTTCGATCCACGTTCACCTAGTTCACCTATTCACCAAATATTTTTTTTTCACTTTTGTTTGGGGAATCTCGTGACGCTCGGGCCCTTGCCCATACAAAAGTGAAAAAAAGTTTCATCTTTCAGAGCTATGTACTACTCTCTACAAGGAACACGTACACACCCTAAAGTATTATGACTTATTTTTGTTGCACACTGTATATTATTAAAGATGTAGAATATTCATAAATAATGTTATTTTTCTGAAATAAACTTAATTAAGTTCTTATTCCATGTTAATTTTATGTTTGATAGCGTTTTGAACAAAAATAAAAAATATTTTTACTATTCGAATTATTCGAAAAATAATTTGGCGAATATTCGAATAATAAAATCGTCGAATATTCGAATAAAACGAGTATTCGAATATTCGAATGACATACCCTAATATCACCTTGTAACCATAACATAAATGTCACAGTCTTAATAGAAAAATAGTTTTAATCTAATATGTACTATGTCGATTATCGTTATCATTCTATGCTAATCCAGGGTTTTACTAGATCAAGAGTTTCCTTTTACTCCGTTGCTACATCTAGTCTTTGCTAAAGAGATAGACTGAACTGAATATTATACATAATATTACTAGCGACCCGCCCCGGCGTCGCACGGGTATAAAATATACAGCCACTGAAAAAATGATTAAAATCGATAGCCTATGATCCTTCACGTGGTCTACTTCTTGTCTGTGCCAAATAACAAAAATTGCTCCAGTAGTTTGCGAGATAAGCCCTTTCAAATAATTTCCCCCGTTTTTTCCAATGGGCTATCTAGCACTGAAATAATTTTTCAAATCGGACCAGTAATTCCTGAGATTAGCGCGTTCAAGTTAGCCCTTTCAAATAATTTTCCCCGTTTTTTGCACATTTTCCTCTATTTCTTCGCTCCTGTTAGTCTTAGCGTGATAAAATATAGCCATAGCCTTCCTCGATAAATAGGCTATCTAACACTGAAAGAATCATCAAAATCCGTTGCGTAGTTTTAAAGAGTAAAGGGAACAAAGGGACATGAGGGAAAAAAAGCGACTTTGTTTTATAATACTCGGGAGTCGGGGCTGATGTTATTTCAGTGCTCTCGGTCCTACTCCTAGCAGAAATGTAAGCAGTAGAAAACTAATGCTTACAACCCCACCTTGAGTTGTAAGTAATAGAATTACTACAAGGATTGGATAAAAATTGTATTAAAAAAAATAAAAGCGTGTTAAAATATTAAGCACTATGTTGTCAAGGATAGAGCAAATCCATGTAAGTAAGTATAGCGTTGGATAATTCCGCGTATCAGCTAATTTAAGTTTTCGCTGGCAGATACGCGCTAACGCTTGATTGGATGCCACTGTATTTATGTATGTTTAGTTCTACCTATAATAATTCAGAAATCAGAAAGCCTAAATAAAGCCCAAATTAAGTTAAAATTTGAAAGTCAATTTTAACACGGTAAAACCAAATCTATTGTGCCAAATACCTGTACGCATGGTTAATTCGCGGATTTGCGTTATCCCCGACGATAATAATAATTATATTAATGATTGTTGTTATTTTAATATTTTTATTTACGTAATGTACATATATACGATTCACTTTGATTGATTTTCATAGTATACTTTATAATATAAATAATAAATATTAAATAGTAAGTACTTACTACCTAAACGATCTAAGTACCTTCTTAGCTATAGCTAGTCACATGGCTCGCTGACGCTACACTGTAACTAAAATTTAGTTTAATTTTGAGCCTATTAACTAAGTTATTATCTCATTATTTCGAAATCATATTCTATGTCACAACAAATTATTTTGATTGTTGTATTAGTGTTTACTTGATAAAGGATTAGGAGTTGAGCAACCTTTAATTTTCATTTTTATCGATACCAATAGGCAATAACCTATGAGTCATGAGTCATGACTCATGACCTAATTTTAATACTAAAGAAGACTGGTCACGGACCATACAAAATTTACCCATGCCCGACACGAAAGAAACGTACCTATCCCATTGTTTTTGTCATGTTATGGGTATCCAAGATATTATGTAATTTTTATATTCAATATAAGTAGCTAACATGTTAATTTATTGCTTTCTTTTTTCTTCAGGCGCAGTATGAAAAGTGCAAATATTAAGCCACTTTATTCAATATCATTGGCTAACATGTAAATGCACTTATTAGACGTAAAATGCAATCACGACATGTTTCTTCAAAAACGTATAATATATAAATATAAAACATAGTAATGTTCCATCGAGGAAATTGATTCCTAGGCAGTTGTCGGATCAACGTCATTTGGTCGGCTTATGTCAATTCAATGTTAGCTGTGATCTGTCGGCTCGGTTTGACGCAACGCGACCAAACTACGTAGAACCCTCATCTGCCTAGGAATCAACTTCTCTGATAGTACAATCCCAACATTGATGGAAGATTTTTTATTAATGAATATTACTGACATACATGTAATCATGGAAAGCGAACATTAGGAAGTTGTGCACACGTGATAAGTGGCATTATTATAGCCTAGGATGGGCTAGACATCTCGTTTTCATGCTAATTAGCTAAAGAAAAACTTATGTAGGCATCTTTATAGATTTATTTTCCCTCAGTGTTATAGTTATCACGCGTGATAAAATATAACATATTTGAAACATACTAGAAGGTAGTGAAAAAATATTTTTTGAATTTGTACCTATCTAGGTAAACAAAATAATATTTATTATGGTTATATTTTTTTATATAATATATTTCCAAGTGTTCCACTGATATTGAATATAATTACATGCAAATAACGATTCTTATTTTTCGTTTTAGCACTTTTCATACTGCGCCTGAAGAAAAAAAGAAAGCAATAAAATAACATGTTAGCCATTGATTTTGAATATAAAAATTACATATCTTGGATACCCATAATACAACGAAAACAATGGTATATGTCTCGTTTCTGTCGGGCCTGGGTCACAAATGACCCGTCGCCTTTTCATATAAACTTTAAATATTTTTTATCGAAAACCGGCCAGCTATCATGTAGAAGAAATTTTTAATTAGGTATCCAAGTTTGTGCGCAGTAAGTACATGAGACTGTCACAGTACCTATAGTATTATGCAGTGTATAATGTATTGAACACACATTGAATAAGTATTATATTTTACTTGTCAGACAATCAGGTGATTAGCCTGTAATGTCTAGAGTCTAGACTCTAGTGTCCTAACCAAACTGGGAATGAAAAGTTTCCGACGTGGAAATCGAACCCACGACCAAGGTGTCAAGAGCCACGCTCTTAAATCACTACTTACACTGTGGAGGCATTTCATGCTATTAATTACTAATTAAATTCTAAAATAGTGTACCTACTCTACTATTATAGGTGATCTTCGTAACTGCATTATTATTAAAAAAAATAGTTTTTATTTCAAACTGTCGCAGTCACGTCGCAGTCGATGTGACTCGTGGGTCGCGGGGCGCGGGCAACAAACATCTTCCAAATATGTCAAAATTAAGAGCTTGTTTTTAATAGCTAACCCTACAATTGATAAAAATTGTTGTGCGGCATTCTTTAATCACCCGTGTAGGCTGTAGCTTTCTAGATAATCGCTTTTAAATACTTTTTTTAAAGAATTACCTGAAATTATTAATTTTAATGAATTACCTGGAAAACCAAGCTCTGAGTTATCTAGCTAGTAATATATTTATATTTATATTATATAGTAGTAGTATAATTAGTTGTTGCTCGCGACTTCGTCCGCGTGGACTTTAGTTTATCATAGGTACATAATAATTGTTCCCGTACATAGATTAAATAGTTTACGTGCAAATCATAAAAGTATATTGTGTGGGAACCGCACATTTTTCCGGGACAAAAAGCATTCCTTGTCCCGAGATTCGAATAAGTAGGTATCTAGTTTTTATTATTCGTAGGTATTCGTAGGTAAGATAGATTACTTAAAAAGTTTAGGCGAAAATCATAAAAGTTTATTGTGCGGGAACCATACATTTTCCGGGACAAAAAGTATCTCCATACCTACCAAAATTCATCAAAATCGATTGAATAGTTTAAGTGCAAATATATTGTGCAGTAACCGTAGATTTTTTCGGGACTCAAAGTAAGTATCTCTCTACCAAATTTCAGCACAATCGGTTCAGCCGTTTACGCGTGATGTCGTAACCACGGGAAAATTATTATTAAACTCAAAATGTGCCATTTTCCTACACAATACTTATTTTTAGGGCTACGTAGTCAACAAGGAACCCTTATAGCCTCGGTATGTCCGTCCGTCTGTCCGTCCGTCTGTCCATCTGTCTGTCTGTCCGCGGTTTGGCTCAGAGACTATAGGACCTACAAAGCTGTAATTTGACATGAATGCACATAATATTAATGGTGCCGACAAAATGGTACATTAAAAAAATCAATTGTTGTTATGGTACCTTCCCTACACATCAAGCGGGGATGTTTTTTTTTTCGCGTCCACCCCATCGTGTGGGGTGCCGTTGGATAGGTTTTTTTTTTAATATTATTGAGTATTCATAAATCATTTTTCGATTTAGGGATCCGTTTGTGAAATATTAAGTTTTAAATTAGTGGAATAAAGTGGAAAAAATCGTAGAGTCTAATGTCGGCCCTTCTAACAGCTAAACGGTTGCTTCTGGAAATGTGAAAAAATTCACGGGAGTAGGAAATATGCGGAATTTAAAAGGAAAACTATCACGGCTAAGAAAAAAAAACTTCATAAGTTATTGAGCAACAGTCGATGAACTAAAAAAATGTATTTGGCGAAGTATAAAGGAACTTTTCGTTCAAATTCCTTTGAAAGTAACTGAGATGATGTTGTTAGTAGTGTAAAACACGTTATAAATAAAACTAGCGGTACTCTACTACGGAACCCTATATTGTTCGTGGCCCGACACGCACTTGGCCGGTTTTTTTAGGAATAAGATTTGAGTATGTAAGTAAACATAAAGATAATTTTTTGTTTCCCTATTTGTTTTTGTAAACCAATAATAAATAATACAAACTTAACGATAATAATTATTTTATTTTATATTTTTATGGTTCTCTGAAAAACTTTTTCCAACTCAGGTCTATTTTGGCCATCTGTTGAGGAGTAGCGTACCTAATTTGTTTTATTGAGCTTTCTGCATTTACCGCTAGATGGCTATCACGAGACAATGAAAAGCATCTCTTCGACACTGGCGCAGGGCGCCACTGGCGGCTGGCGCTGGTGTCGTTTGAGTTTCTGTCATTTCAGTTAAATTTTGCGGTAGTGTAATTGTAAGGTTATGTGTAAAGTATCTGAAAAATAAAATAGTTTTGTGTTTGTTCTTATATAAGTTTTAAAAATTAATAATGGAGAAAAGAAAAGAGAGTATAAGTGCTCGTAAAATATGCCGTTTTTGTTTGACGGACAGTGATCCATTGGCGAATTTGTATGACAGAATCCAAACATCAAAGGATTCTGTAAATCTTCATTTAAAAATCTTAACATGCATTTCTGTTGAGGTATTTATATTTTTCTTAACAATTGAATTTTTTACTGTTTGTTTCATATCATTATTTATTTATTTGTGCTAAATTATTCAATAGACGCCACCTATATTGACAATCGTTTTGTCTACATGGCGTAATGGCGCCTAGCGTCTTTATTATAAAACTTTTAATTCTCGCGTGTTCTTAGCAAATTCTTGATTATAAAATGGAACCTAACCATCAAATATTATTTTAGCAATAAATAAAAATTCTAAGAATACAATATAGTTTTCTATAGTTATTCATAAAATATTGCATTTTTAGATCAGTGGCTCCACCTACTGGATTTGAACTCTGATTTAAAAATCTTATTTAAAAAAATGGATTTTCAAATGTGTTAGTCGCGCTAAAACTCGAAAACGGCTGAAAGGATTGGGCTGATTTTAGTCTTAAAATATTCGTAGAAGTCCAGGGAAGGTTTTAAAGTGACACGAAGTTCACTGGGACAGCTAGTAATTTATAATAAAGTTCATCGTTGGATTTTTTACAGGTTTTCCCATCAGACAAGATGCCCTGTTATATATGTCAACGCTGCAATACCCTCATGAACTTGTTTTATGAGTATAAACATATTGTCCGACAAGCGGATGAAAATATTTTGCATTTTATCCAAACTGGTACCACACTAGAACCTATCAAGTGGTCATCGTCATTGATAAAAGTGAGTAATATTGAGGAACAAGCTCTCAAACTTGTAATGTTTTATTACAAGTAAGATACAATATGATAATATAAAAAATTATAATTTTAAAAATGAATTACAATTTTAGGCTTCCAAAACATCCAAAGAAGTAATAATGAAGACTGTGGTGGAAGGTGGAGCGACTGTTCAAGTTTCATCTCAAGATGCCTCCGACAGTGAGGAAGAGGAATACTCCGATGTTTATAATGTGAAGGTAAATACTTAAGAAAGGGGTACGAAGATTTTGGCCGACCTACTTGTCCGTGATTTTGATTTCTTTTTAAATCGCGTTCACGAATAATTCTTTGAAAAATGGATAGCTAACATCAATACAAACAAAAAATAATTTGGACAAAACCGCGTAAAGTATCACATTTCGAAGATATGAGCTGCCAAAGTTTTACCATTGGAAATAAATATTTTAGATATTGCAACTCTAAGGGCTGGTTTACACGTATTAAGTAGATAAGTAGTAACTAAATTTTAACTTAATTTGAAGTGCCTGCCCGAAATGTGTCAAGTGACAAGCCCCGCCTGCCAACCTTACAGAAAATTGTCAAAATTCTAATTTCCTTGTTTAGTACATAACTAAATTTTAACTTACTACTTGCTACTAAATTTTGTGTTTACAGGCAATAAATAACTCAAAATTAAGTTAAAATTTAGTTAACTACTTATCTACTTAATACGTGTAAACCAGCCATAAGGCATGGTTAAACCAAGTGGTTTCTCTTCTATGAAACAGCAGCCACTCTGTAACACGCCGTCGCGTGATGACAAGGTGCATCTAGCTCAAACAATAATTTTTATCGACTACATACCTAATGAGAAACTCGCGACGGCGTGTTACAGAGTGGTTACTGTTTCATAGACGAGAAATCACTTGGAATAACCATGCCTTAGAGTTGCAATATCTTAAATATTTATTTCCAATGGCAAAACTTTGGCAGCTCATATCTTCGAAATGTGACACTTTACGCAGTTTTGTCCAAGATTATTTTTTGTTTGTATTGATGTTAGCTATCCATTTTTCAAAGAATTATTCGTGAACGAGATTTAAAAAAAAATCAAAATGGCGGACATGTTGGTCGGCCAGGCTCCATACAAAAATCTTCATACCCCTTTAAGTGACAAAAATTTATTACTGATAGAATTTGAAATATTAATCCTTCCTAATATAAGAATATTAACAGCATTGGCGTTTAGACACATTCATCATCTAAATTCTAATACACCACAACCATCCCGTAGTGAAGAATTTTTAGGGTTCCATATCCCAGAGGATAGAAAGGGGACCATATTACTAAGACTTCCATGTCGGTCTATCCGTCTTTCTGTCTGTCTCCAGGCTGTATCTCAAGAACCGTTATTGCTAGACTTCTGAAATTTTCACAGACTGTGTATATCTGTTGCCGCTATAACAACAAATACTTTCTGCGGTGCAGCAACCTAAATTGAGTCTTGGCCTCTGACACAAGCACACGCCATTGCTTCCGATCCTGTGCGACATCGTGCCATGATTGATAACAACAAATAATAAAAATAAAATAAATTAAATATTTATTTAAGGGGGGCTCCCATACAACAAACTTTTTTGCTCTATAATGGTGCGGAACTCTTCGTGCGCAGGTCCAACTCGCACTTGGCCAATTATTATTTTTATATGGCGTTTATGGCTGGTACACATATTAAGTTGATAAGTAGTTAACTAAATTTTAACTTAATTTTAAGTTGTTAATTGCATGTAAACGCAAAATTTAGTAGCAAGTTAAAATTTAGTAAGTACTAAACTAGATGACAATTAGAATTTAGTTACTACATACTTATCTACTTAATACGTGTAAACCATCTTACATCAAGTTTTGGAACAGGTAGCAGTGTTCACTTTTGCTGCCTGTTCTATAATGGTGTATCTTAAAAATATTCCTTAAAATTCAGAAGATTTTAAACATTAATAATAATATCTATGGACGCTTTACACCACGTCAGTCTGGCCCCTGATGGACTTGTGTTACAGGTACCAGAAAACGGAAATATATTTAATTAATAATTTTATACTATACATAATATATTTAAGATTTTTATTATATGATACACATAATATATTTAATACACATCCATGACCCAGGAACTTTGAAAACTTTTTGTTCCGTTGGCGTGATTCGAACCCCCGCTTGAGCTTCCAATGCCCTCACCCACTGAGCCACAGAGGTTGTTATATTTTTTTTATACATGCATAACACATGTTTGAACTTTTTGTAGATTGGAGATGGAATCGACAGTGAAGAAAAAACAGCTTGTATAAAAGTTGTATCAGCTAAAGCATCCGATACCATAAAGCCTTCCAGACCAAATAAAGGTAGAATTTAATGGTATTTTAGTATTTACGTTTGAAATGTGCGTGTGTTCATAGCTTATTATTTTATGTCAACTACATTGAATTAATTTTCTATTTAAATCTCTAATTAAATATACAGATTTTATGATACAATATTAATATAACTCATAAGCATATATTTTTTTTTGTTATTTTCTTTTCACTTTATTCTAATATTATTGCGAATGACATTTAATTAGAGATTAATTTTTTATAGTAAATATTCAGTGTGGATTGTAGACACTATACATGTAAATTATATTTGCATTGTAATATTAATTTAAATGGGCACTTTACTTGCCCATAATATGGTGTCTTAATTCGCACGTAGTTTTAGAGCTAAACTAGTTAAACTTTAATTTCAGTAGTGCTTTTGTTTCAGTTATTATATATTATTTATTTTCAGTTGTATAATTTTATATTATAGAAATTTGGCATGTCGTTTTATATAGGAGAAGAATGAGGCATGTTTGTGTTGTGGAGATAATAAGGTGAGAATTATTTCTATTTTATTTATTTTTGCTTAGTTTTTAAACAATTTCTGATATATAATACATAAACTTTTCCGTATATAAATGTTGCGTCTGTCTGATACCTCTTCAAATTCAAGAGGTTCATATTACGGGAAAAGACGATGTATCAGGCAAAACTTAGAAGTTAACAGTAGTCAAAATCTGCTTACATTTACTTTGAAGTAGCTTAAAATTTAATTTTAATTCTGAGCACGTGAAAGAATTCTGTCTTTTACAATTCAGAAGCTGTTAGATCTGAGAAGAATTCCATAGAGGGATGCTGGCCGTGTGATGAGTGTGACTGCACATACCCGCTGCAGCAGTTGCTCGACCTGCACAAGACACAAAAACACCGAGCCAGGACAGTACAGTGTGATAAATGTGATGCGTGAGTTTTTTATTTTATTTTAGTGTTTTTTACAATTGTGCACGACCCCATCAATTCTGTGGCTAAACCAACCTCAAACTACTTAAAATATATTGTGTTTTGATAAGTGAGTCAGCCAAAGGCAACTCTCATCACTAGAAGAGTTACATATTGTGTAACTTTAATTTTGCGAGTATCGTCGATGCATCTTGTTTCTCATTAAAAAAAAGCTAGTATACCTATTTATCCCAAATAAGTTGAAATTAATAACTGATAGATTTTTTAAATTACCTTATTTTTTAGGAAATTCTTCAATAAGTATGATTTGTCCACTCATTTGGTACGTCATTCTGATGATATGCCGTTCCAGTGTGTCGCTTGTGGCAAACGATTCAAGAGGAACATATTGCTTAAACGACATGAAAAAGTAAGTTCATAGTCTTTTTGCGTGAAGAATTAAAATAGTACCTATGGTTAAAACAAATAGTGTGTATAGTCAGTGTAGAAAGAGAATATGGCTACCAAAGCCTATGTTTTACTCACAGTGTACTCTACTGAATAATATAAGAGCCAAATTGAATCAAAATTGTTCTACATGTTTTGGAATTTTTGGGAGCTAGTGATATGCTGTTTAATCATCTACATTCTACGGTGTTTGTAAAGCAAAAAATTTACTCAGTTAATGATTGCACTAGCTATATGACCGAGCGAAGCTCGGTATTAAATAAAATTCAAAAAACACACATAAAATGACATTTTATGAAAATGATTCCTAGCTAGATCGATTTATCGCCCCCGAAACCCCCTATATACTAAATTTAATGAAAATCGTTGGAGCCGATTCCGAGATTCCAATTATATATATATACAAGAATTGCTCGTTTAAAGATATAAGATAAAAACATAATATTAGCCTTAATAGGTCAACAATTGTTTTTTTTTCAGTTTATTCATGCCGATTTGCCTCAACATGTATGTTCAAAGTGTCCAGCCTCTTTCCTTTCATTGGAAGAGTTTAAGGCTCACAAGAAGAAGCATATACATGCACCAAGACCATATTCATGCTCCCAGTGTGATAAAACGTACGTACCTTATATTACAGTATATATTTTTCCATATTTTTAGTAAAAAATGGCCCTGTGTGATTTTTTTTGCCGATTTTTTTCGCTGAGTTAGTTGCTGGACCAATGGTAGGTATCTCTAAAAGTCTACCTTATATCTACCATTGGTTGAATCCACAGATGTTGAATCATACTGAATAAAGATTTGACTTTGGGTAAAACACTATTATATCTACAAGAAACCTATTTAAGTATATATTATATGGATACTAGCGACCCGCCCCGGCGTCGCACGGGTATAAAATATATAGCTACTGAAAAAATGATTAAAATCGATAGCCTATGATCCTTCACGTGGTCTACTTCTTATCTGTGCCAAATAACATAACAATTATTGCTCCAGTAGTTCGCGAGATAAGCCCTTTTAAATAATTTCCCCCGTTTTTTCCACATTCTCCTATTAGTCTTAGCGTGATAAAATATAGCCTATAGCCTTCCTCAATTCCAAATCCAAAAATCAACACTGAAAGAATTTTTCAAATCGGACTAGTAGTTCCTGAGATTAGCGCGTTCAAGTTAGCCCTTTCAAATAATTTTCCCCGTTTTTTCCACATTTTCCTCTATTTCTTCGCTCCTATTAGTCTTAGCGTGATAAAATATAGCCTTACTAGCCTTCCTCGATAAATGGGCTATCTAACACTGAAAGAATCATCAAATCCGTTGCGTAGTTTTGAAGATTAAAGGGAACAAAGGGACATGAGGGGAAAAAAGCGACTTTGTTTTATAATATGTATAGATAATACAATATGGAAAATATATAAATGAATAACTAATAGCTGAAAGTCCACTCTAATGAACACACCATAATATTTTGATGTAGTGTTAAAATAAAATGAAATTTTATTGCTTTGTTGATTGGAACAAAGGGACATGAGGGGAAAAAAGCGACTTTGTTTTATAATATGTATAGATAATACAATATGGAAAATATATAAATGAATAACTAATAGCTGAAAGTCCACTCTAATGAACACACCATAATATTTTGATGTAGTGTTAAAATAAAATGAAATTTTATTGCTTTGTTGATTGGAACAAAGGGACATGAGGGGAAAAAAGCGACTTTGTTTTATAATATGTATAGATAATACAATATGGAAAATATATAAATGAATAACTAATAGCTGAAAGTCCACTCTAATGAACACACCATAATATTTTGATGTAGTGTTAAAATAAAATGAAATTTTATTGCTTTGTTGATTTAAAGGGTTCAATTATTGTTTTTTAATCAATTTTTCAGTTCTATATTCTACATCTTTTTTTTTTTAAACAGTTGTTTGTTTTCAGATTCAATGAAAGAGGACTGCTGCAGCGGCATAAAGATGTAGTGCATAATAAATCACTGAGTTTCCACTGCGAGTATTGCCCAGAGCGTGAGTTTGGGAATACTAATCGATTTATTTTTAAGTTTATTTTTAATTATTTTAAGCTATGAACATACGCATTTTAGTTTTATTTTAACGGAAGTGATACAAACTATGTAATTTGTTTTTTTATCATTTCCTTTTTGTTTATCTGCTATATTATTATGTTTTGTAATATAATGTGTAGATTGTAAGGATTCGGTCTTATTGAGGTCGTACGTTCACTGTAAACGCAAACGCGTGACGCTTGTGACCAGACCTTAAAGTTACGCGTACATTACGACGCGGCGCAGCGATGGGTTGTTTTCATGCATATTTTATGGTTGACCGATATACAAGGTGTGTATGTCTCCCTTATAATATAGAGTTCACTGTGAAAGTAGCAGCGCTAAAAGAGCAAATTTTTTGTGAGCGCCCCAAAGCCCTGAATTTTCCAAGTTTTTCAAGTTTAAAAAAAAGTTTCTCTTTCAGCGCTACTACTTTCACAGTGAACTCTATACAGGTGACCCATACACACCAAAAGTATTATCACTTACTTTTGTTACACTATGTATAACATACCGATTACCGATACATAAAGAGTGCATGGAAACGCGCCCCGCCTCGCTACGCCCAGCCGTAAGAGCCAGTCCACACGGCGCGTTGCGTCAGCGTTGCGTCGACGCAGCGCTGCCGTTTGACGCATAGCCGGCCACACGGACGCTGCGTCATCGCAGCGTTATCACGAAGCAGTATTAACGCTTTGTTCAAACCTACGCGACCACGCGACTGCGAAGCGGGAGCGTCAAGTTGCGTGAAGTTGTCAAGTTGTTTTGTATTCAAAACACACATTTGACAACTTGACGCAACTTGACGCTCCCGCTTTGCAGTCGCGTGGTCGCGTAGGTTTGAACAAAGCATTACGTTAACACCCGCTCCCGCTTCGTCTCAAGGGCTGCTGTCCGTCATATTGTGTGCGTAGCGACGACGCAAAGCGCCGTGTGAATATACCTTGGTTATTTGTATGTAAAACAACGCAACGGCAGCGCTGCGTCGACGCAACGCGCCGTGTGGACTGGCTCTAATGTGCACGTATTGAACAGGTTGATGACGTCATCTTATTATATTGTGGAATATTCCAGGGTTCTCATCTGTGACGAAGCTGGCGCGTCACGTGCGCGGCCACGCCGGCGTGCGGCCCTACCCGTGCAAGTTCTGCGACAAGAGCTTCATCAAGTCACATCATTACACGAGGTAACGAAACTATATTATATATTTAGAATGGGGTTTTGGTACAAAAAAATGTAATATGCATGACTTCTTTTGTGTATATAAATAAATCTACAAGTAAAATAATAAAGATAACATGAACCTTACAAGTCAGTTAGACAGAGACTTAGTCCTTACTGAATATTGTTTTTAAGAAGGCGACCTATGACAAAAAAATTGGTTTTCACCCGCGCACTTCATACCCCCCGCACTCGCCCAACGCATTCAAAATGTCACCGCGGCTATAAATTTGTGTAATTACTCTCGTAGCCACTTTTTGTACGAACGTAGTATAACCAAATATATCAGATAAAATTTTGAGAAGTTTGAGTCATATTTTCCATCTGCACTTTGAGAATCAAATTAATACTTTTTGCCTTATACACTAGTAATACTTTATGATATGTTTATTTATCGAAATCGAATAGGCTTTGACGCTACTGGATCGATTCTGGTTAGAATTCCTAAGCTATAGTTGTTAAAAAATATTATAACTTTATTTAATATAATCTACTAGGCACGTCTTCGTCCACGTCCGAATTTGGTTAGTTATTGTGTGTATTTGGGTAAAATATATTAACATTTGTCAGATTAAAATACACAAAATTCTCAAATTTTGCATACATACATTCGTTTGACTTGAGAATAATTTTTATCTGCTTTTTGATATAATATATTGATGCTAGAAATAATTTATATGACAAACTGGCGTTTATATATAAAACTAGCTGTTGCCCGCGACTTCGTCCGCGTTAACATAGTATAATAACAAAGATTTTTTGTGGATCCTTATACAAAGGGTAAAAACGGGACCCTATTTAAGCAAACGTCAATAAACTTTCATGTGTAATGACGGGCTGTCATTAGAATAGAATAGTAGAATTTCCAGAAACGCTTAAATACGTATCCATTCATTTTTAATCAGTAGCCCAAAAATCTGTTGCCCGCGACTTCGTCCGCGTTAGCAGTTAATAACGGAGATGGATAATTTTCTCCTTTATAATTTGTAAAAAACTTTCATCCCCTATTTCATCCCCTTAGGGATGGAATTTATTAAATTCCTTTTGAGGGGATGCCTACGTCATAGTAACTTTATGCATACACAGTCTCAGCCCGAACGGTTTAAAATTGACAAAGCTTCATGCAAAATTCCATCTCCTATTTTACCCCCTTAGGGGGGAAATTTTTTAAAATTCTTTCTTAGGAAAGGCCTACGTTACAGTAGCTTTATGCATACGAAGTTTCAGACCGATCGGTTTAAAATTGACAAAGTTTCATACAAACTTTCAACCCCAATTTCACCCCTTTGGGGGTAGAATTTCCAAAAACGCTTAAAGATGTATCTATTTATTTTTAATCAGTAGCCCAAAAATAAAGTTTCATGTTTCTAACTCAAGAAATGACGGACTTTCATTCAAATTTTCAACCCCAATTTCACCCCCTTGGGGGTAGAATTTCCAAAAACACTTAAATACGTATCTATTTATTTTTAATCAGTAGCCTTAAAATAAAGTTTCATGTTTCTAACTAAAGAAATGACGGACTTTCATACAAACTTTCAACCCCTATTTCACCCCCTTCGGGTTAAAATTTCCAAAATTCCTTCCTTAGTGGGTGTCTACTTAATAAAACAACCCTACTCACCAAATTTCGTGGCTGTAACTTTAACAGTTTTTGCTCAGCGATGATGAATCAGTGAGTCAATCAGTCAGTCAGGACATGTAATTTTATAAGTATAGATTCTCGGGTCACAGTGTTTGTGCGCGAACTCGTCCAAAACGGTTCAACCGATTGTATTGCTATGTACATTCGTTAGGCCTGACAATAGGTTTTTATATACTTTTATATCGATATTTTTTTATATTAAACAATATTTTCCGGGTCAGCTAGTTTTCTCCTTTTAGCTCCCCTCGATTTTTCATGAATTGCACCATCAGATCACCACTTTTGTTAACATGTTACGAAATTCGGACTACATCTTATACAATAACATAAGAATTTTGGAAATCCGTCAACAAACGGCGGGCAACAAATGGCGGAGTTATCCGCCATGGACCATGGTATCACTAAAATCGTCTCTGATGCTGGTGCTGATAAAAACCCCAGCTCATATTTCATCTCGATATACTAAAATCACGTGTTCGAGAAATTCTGCATTGATTAACCATCCTCGACTGGCTCTGGAGAGCCATTATTCGTCCCATTAGGTGTTACCATTATCAATTTATTATCAATCTTCCAAACTCGTGAAAAAACAACACTTCACATTTTCCACATTGCAGTACTGGAATAAATTTCAAAGATTTTCTAGTATTTAAGTTAGAACAAAAGATTACTTGAAATCAGGGCTCGAAAAACGTTATATTTTTCGAAACGTTATCGCCTTGAATACCTAAAGAACGTTTCATTTCGGTTTCGTTCGGAACGGAACGTTATTCGGAACATTTTTTGAGAAAGTAATGATTTTTTCGTTTTTGATCCTAAAAACGGTTTTAAACGGTTTTTCCCGTTTCCTCGATGAAAAGTTAAATATATATAGTCCGCGCGGAACTAGTTGGCTGCGCTTTAGGTAGGGACGGGGGTGAGGGGGCGGGTTGCTTGCTGCTCGCAATGCACATGAGATTAGACAGTGACGACCAATCTCAAGATATCGGGAACAATAATATTATTTAATTATTGGAAAGAATAAATTCTTTAATTTATTCTTTCCAATAATTAAATACAATGTTTAATAAGAAATTTTAATCGAAATAGAGTGAAAAACATTAAAAAAAACATCTAAAATTAAAATAATATAAATATTTGAGGGGGACTCCCATACACAAAACACAATTTTTGGCATATTTTTGCTCTGTACCTAATGGTACGGAACTCGGAACCCTTCGTGCACAAGTTCTGCTTGCACTTTGCCAATTTTTTGTATATTAATGAATGTACATTTTATAAAATGAAGGGTTGCTTATAAAAAAAAATAAAAATTGACCAAAAATAAAAAATAAATGTTAAGGGTGAACACTGAACAACCCTTACCACTAAGGGGTATGAAAAATAGATAATAGCCAATGCTCAGACCAGTAGGCCTAAGAATCGTCTGCTATCTATTTTAAACTGTAACGGCTTTACTGATTTTTACCTTTTAATTAATATGCATATACAAAAATATGTGCACATAGGTAAAAAATCAGTAAAGCCGTTAGGGTTCCCTAGAAGTTAGAACATTTTTTTATTACTATCAAGCTAATTTTTGTGAGCAGCTTCATTTTGATAAGACGAACAACATTTTTGTTTGCGAAAAATCTTGATAATGGTAGCTAACAGAGATAGAAAGGAATTCATACTTTAATTTGATGGTCCTAACTATGGATTGTTCTATTTGTAGGACGATGTTACTCTTAAATTCACTTTCAATTTTTAGCTGCCGTTTATTTTCTCAATTTTAAAAAGACACATACTTACATGACGTGTATTTACTATTTACTAAGGACTAGATGACGCCCGTACATTTTTTCGGGATAAAAAGTATCCTAATATGTTCTTTCCCGAGCCTCAAAAGTATCTTCATACTCAGTAAACCAGTTGAGTTGTTTGGGCGTGAAGAGGTAAGAGATAGACAAAAACACCTTCGCATTTATAATATTATGTTAGAAAACGTATTGACACGTTTTGATACAATATTTGCATCCCAATTCTCTGCTTCAAATTTAAAAAAATCGTTTTATCACAATGGCTCTGATAATTTTTAACTTATTGGGTTCATTTAAAAAGCATTTCAAAGGTTATTTCAAGTGCCAGATTGTTTTAAAAAATATTTTTAAAGCCCTTACTTTATAAAAGAAACGGGTTCAAAAGGTCCCGGTTGCATGGTTCTCGCAGTAAAAGTCAGGCTCTACCTTGGTTTTTTTTATCTTATAGATATAAAAAAGAAACCAAAATATTTTTCAGAAAAAGAACTCAAACTCCCTTAGTAATTTTTTACGAATACCTATTCAATGTTTATGAATTAGTTATTTTCAAAACAAAATGATAATAAGGGAATAATTTCTTTTTTAAACTAAGAGAGAGACTAATTGATGATAACCATAAATTAGAATTATTGTAAGAATAGTAAAGGTTTTATTTTTTGTTTTTGCCAAAAAAATTCCAAGTTATCATCCTATTTTTACCATAACTTGCACAATTTTTATGCTATCAACTTTCTATATTGCTCATTCGAAAGGTATTTCTGAGCACTTTAAAAAGTGTTCAGAAAGTACATGTCATAAAATGCATCGGTTTACCGTTATTTAAGTTTGAATACTTAGATTTAATTACTTGCTTAAAAACAAAATACGTATTCACCTATAGCTTACTAATTTGAAATAATATTAGAAGGTATTTGTATTAGAAGGTATTGTATTAGAAGGTATTAATATAGCTTTTAGCAGGTATATTTCATACAAGTTTTAAATGTTAGAAAACTTATAATACATTAAGATCGTTGCTATATTTTGTAATTAAATATACTTGCTTTTTCGCAGATTTCATGATTGTTTTGGTATTTGGCATTGCTAATACCTACTTTATTATTAGAGCATGTTAAGTTACATTCTTGTTCATTTCCTCTCCTGCTTCTCATCTATGCTTTTTAATGCAGGTAGTATAGAGTATTTTACTGTGCTTTAATTTCTTTTTATCTGTAAACATTTATTAAGGTATTTGCTAAATATTTGTTTGGTTGGCGTAGAGATTATTTTTAGGTTAGACAAAATTGAAGGTTAATAGCTTGACACTTGACAGTTGACAGCTCCGTTGACAGATCAGTGACCACAGATAACATCACGTCATAAACAGTAAACTGTCAAGTTGTGGCAAATGATTAACTGACAAGTGATGTGTTATGAAAGAAGAAGATTTCAATTTTGCATATGTATAAGATTAACATATCATAATAATATTATTATCGTGTTTAGTCATTGTTTAGTATAAATTGATATAGAAAGACATTTGAAGATTTATTACGTAGACTAGTTTACAAATAAAACATAATATAGTTAATTAAGCATTATTAATGCAAAAAGTGTGAAATGTAAACAACTTTAGGTTCATTATTGGGGTGGGCTCTGGTAGCTTTGCACCTTACTAGAAACGTATTTAGAGTTTATTTTAGTGTTATTGTATACTATTTTTATATTATTATTTAGTATTGGTTTATATTTATTTTAATATTATTTAAGTACCTATGGATTTAAATTCAAGTAGTGAAAGTATTGATTTTACATCATGTTCCTCATCAAATTGCTCATTTTATAGCACAGAATCTTTAATCCCGCTTAATGAATCTTTGGCCTTAGAGTTTCAACAAGAATTTAACAAATTAAATGTTGTCCACATTAACGCACAGAGCATTCCAGCCCACTATTCCGATATGTTGGCGTTATTCACACCAAAATTAAATATTCATGCAATACTGGTATCCGAGTCATGGCTTAAACCATGTCTCCCTTCCCAATGTTATGACTTACCCGGTTATCAGCTCATTCGCAATGACAGAACTGGACAAACTGGTGGTGGTGTTGCAATTTATTTACGCTCTGATATTTCCTTTTCCCACATAAGCTCATCCAATCAGCCACCACCAGCAAATGCTCCAGAACATTTGTTTATAGATATATATCTATATAATAATAATAATATCTATGGACGCTTCACACCACGTCAGTCTGGCCCCGTGCTAAGTACCTGAAGGACTTGTGTTACAGGTACCAGACAACGGAAATATATTTAATACTTTTATACTATACATATATTTAAAATTTTTATTATATCATACACATATTTAATACACATCCATGACCCAGGAACATTGAAAAACTTTTTGTTCCGTCGGCGGGATTCGAACCCGCGACCCCCGGCTTGAGCTGCCACACACTCTTAACCATTCAGCCACAGAGGTCGTCAAGACGTCAATAGAAGTAACACTGTGTCACACAAAGGTACTACTTGGTGTCCTGTACTGTCCTTCTTCCCAGATTAATTATTTTACAGCTTTTGAAAGTTTACTTGAAGAACTAACACCGGCATATAAGCATACAGTAATCATGGGAGATCTGAACACATGCTTACTCAAAAATGATACTAGGTGCAACAAGCTAGTTTCTATCGTAAACTCATGTATTATGCAATTACTGCCTTTAAATGCAACCCATTGTGCTCCCAACAGTAAACCATCTCTTCTAGATGTGATAATTGTAGCATCCTCGACAGTTACTTCCAAACATGGTCAGTACAATGCTGACATGTTCTCGTGTCATGATCTCATTTTTGCATCATGTAAGATAAAACCGCCCAAACTGAAACATAAGACGCGTATGGTTCGTAGTTTTATCGGAATCGACTTGAATAAGTTGCGTGCTGATGCACAAAGTCTGGATTGGTCACCGGTTACTTCAGCCGATAACATCGATGATAAGATAGAATCTTTTACATCCATGATTACAAAACTGTACGACACCCATGCACCTCTTAAGCCAGTTAGATTAAAACATTTACCTGCACCTTGGTTATCTAATGAAATTAAAGATTTAATAACTAGCAAACACCGTGCCAAGGCTGCTTACAGACGACATAGAACTGACGAACATCACGAAAAATACATCAAAATTCGCAACCGCTGTAACACCATGTGTCGAGATGCACAGAGGCGCTACATTCATTCGTCGGTAGAAAGTGGTGGGACAGCTAAAACTTGGAAATGTTTAAAGTCGCTGGGCATAGCTAATCGAAGTGGGCAGGTTCCAATCAACACAGGACTTGAGGAACTCAATAAATTTTTCTCATCGCCATCAACAGCACTGAGTGCGACTGACAAGACTAAGACCTTACACCATCTATCTTTGCAGCCTCCTGAAGGTTATTCTCCTTTTTGTTTCAGACCAGTTACTTTCAGTGAGGTTAAGAAAAATATAATGTCGATTTCATCCAGTGCCGTTGGTAGCGATGAACTTGGTCGAAACATGATTGTGCCAATAGTAGACATAATTTGTCCCATTATAACTGATATACTTAATAACTCATTATTAACAGGTACTTTTCCAGAATCATGGAAAAGAGCTAAAATTATCCCTTTACCCAAAAAATCTAACCCACAATCTTGTAAAGACTATCGACCAATCTCTATTTTGCCATTTTTGTCAAAAGTACTGGAGCGTCTAGTCCATCATCAGGTTGAAAGCTTCTTAAACAGGTTAGAATTTTTTAACCCCCTGCAGTCTGGATTCCGTCCTGGCCATAGCACCTCAACAGCACCTCAATCCATAATAACTGATAATAATCGATATATTGTATTATTTCCATTTATTTATGTTTGTATGTATTTATAATGATTTATTTTTTTTATTTTTTTTGGTTTGATTCGTCCCATTCAGGACAGGCAAAGGGAACAAAGCCCATACAGCCATGTCTTTTGTAGTACTATTGTCTTAAATCCTTTTTATTTAACAGGCCGAAGCCTTGTCTTCTTTTATTTTCCCAATATTTTCCTCATAATTATTTTTTATTTTATTTATAAGGCCAAAGCCATGTCTTTTGTTCAAGTATATTTCTTGTCAATTAATCTTGTATTTTTTCTTTTCAATGTCGAATCCTTGATGTAAAGTCATTTTTGGTATGTATGTATAAATTATAATTACATATTGTATATGTTATATGTATGTATATTGTATGTATTTGTAATATACTTATATGTTAGGAAAAATCACTCTTAGCTGTTTATGTAGTCACCTACCATCTATTACTACTGTTACTATAATATTATAATTATATAGGTTGTCTGGAAGAAATCGCTTGTAGCGATAAGACCGCCTTTTGTACTTTTTACTCAATAGTTCATAAGTTCTGTAATATGTCATGGTTGTTTTGGTGCAATAAAGGATTTTCATTCATTCATTATTTCAGAGTAGTAAGTAATTTGTTTTTTTTTATTGACTTCTTTGGTAATACTAATAAGTAATAACTAATAACATATTATTTTTCGTAAAAACTTATAGTTTTTTAGTTAATTATGAAAAACAACTTTAAGACAATAAGTATTTTTCTCACGCAAAATCTTTGATCTATAATTACCTATAACTCATTTAATTATTGAATTATCAAAAAAATTGTACATTAACAAATTATTTTTGTGTGTCTATTGATTTCTGGGGCTTTTTTATTTAAAAAATTCACCCCCGAGACGGGGTTGCATTCACCCCCAGGGCAAAAGCGCAAGTAGGTAGTAAGCCACTTTTATTTCTTAAGTTATCCACTTATACTCACCAAAGAAAATCGATTGAGGTTCAACAAAATCGGTGGTGAAAACCTTTACTGACTGCCCTATGTCCCGCTGTGTGGATTTAACCGTTTTATTTCGGTTTTCAAAACGTTCTCAAATACGTTTTTGTTCCCAAAAACGTTATTGCAATGAACCGTTCCGAACGAATCAAAACCGTTATTTAAAATAACGTTTTCGAGCCCTGCTTGAAATTCCAATATAATTAATATTTATTATAATATATAAGAGCGTCCGTGGCCTAATAGGTAGAGCTTTGGCTCGCACTCTAAGAGGGTGCAGGTTCGATCCCGGGTGGAGGCGTGTACCAATGAGACATTTTCTGATCTCAAGTACATAATACGGACGCTCGTACGGTGAAGGAAAACATCGTAAGGAAACCCGCACATAGTTGGTCCCAGACGTATTGACTCGTTCTTTCCTCTGGACTAGGCCGACTATGTTGCGACTTGCGAGAATGCCGTATGTGCTTGGGCAATAAAAAAGACATGGACATTTAAAAAATCTTGTCCCAACTACTACAGTATTTGAGTAACTTCGCTCTGAAAATACTGTATAAATCATCCACAACGGAATAAAATGCCTAGTATTATTATATGTATATTATACATATGTATATTATACATATGTATATTAAAATGTATAGTTATTATTATATCGGAAATAAAAATATCCGGAAGATTTTTTTTGTTATTAATGACTTTAAAAATAAGCTAATTTTTTTTCATTTACGCTCTTTCAAACAGATTCTTAGATATTTTCAGATATTTCATAAAACACAAATATCCTAAGACCTTCTTGATGTGTATTTGAAAAAATCGGCCACAAGCTCATAGCAAGGCAATGATTGGAGTTAGATACAAAGTTTGGAAGACAAAATCGTAGTAAATTTTAGTAGCTTTCATAAAGTTCTTTACGACTCACTGTTTTCAGTTTTAAAGAGCTAAAAACTTAAAATCAGGAACTTTTGGCCTTAATTAGCCTTAACTCGTAACCAGCTAGATTTTTTTTTCTATATAAAGTGCTTTTATTCATAATTCGTCTAAAATTCATGTTTTTTTCTACTCAATCTTCACACTTTATAGGCGGTACCAGCCAACTTAACAAACCTGCGACGAAAAATGGTATTCGGTTGACACTTGAAAATGCTCAGCAAGTTGGTAAGATCCTGGTTCGACACCAAAGCAATGTGAAAAACGAAAAATCACCCCCAGAAATGTGATGGTCACACTTTGGAGTTTGGTGGTCTAATTGCCGGTGTGATAAGTAACAGCTTTTTACAAAACGGCGAGAGCATTACTGCATATGTGTACATTGAAAACTGCCCACAATGATGGCGATGCTCGTACGTCTGCAACTAGTTTTTGTCAGTCGATCGTCTCCGCTGCTCCTTGATGACAACGCGCGACCCCATTTTGTTTGGAAGCTCTCCCTCATCTGCCATACCGACTATAACCTTTTCCAAAATTGGTAAAACTTTTACCGGGAAGAAAATTCAAATCGCGAGAGGCTGTACAAAATGCCTTAGAAGTGTAGTCTGCCGTCCAGCTGATATTTTCAATAAGGGCATTTATACACTGCCACTGCGTTGGCGAAGGTGTATTGATTCCAGGGGTGATTACTTTGATAAACAGAAATAAGTAAGTTCGAAATAATCAGCCAACAGTGAGTCCGACTCGCGCACGAAGGGTTCAGTACCGCAGAGCTAAAAATAGCCCAAAATTGTAATTTTTGTGTGGGAGCCCCTTTGAATATTTATTTTATTTTAATTTTAGTATCCATAATTAAAGTACAAATATAATTAAGGACTTTGTAAATATTTCAAGTGCCTAGCTATATCCATTATTGATATCGAGGAACAAATAGCAAAAAAATCTGGTTTTTTTGTATGGGAGCCCCCGTTAAATATTAATTTTATTTTGTTTTTAGTATTTGTTGCTATAGCGGCAACAGATATACACATTCTGTGAAAATTTTAGAAGTCTAGCTATAGCCGTTATTGAAATAAAGCCTGGAGACAGACCGACGGATAGACAGACATTGAAGTCTTAGTAATAGGGTCCCGTTTTTACCCTTTGGGAACGGAACCCTAAAAAGAACATTTTTCAAACAAAACGGCAATATCATAAGTATAAAAAGACCTTATAATACATTATGTAGTATATTATTCTGTAGTACTAGCTGTCCCGGCAAACGTTGTTTTGCCATTTAAAGTATTTCTACTTCATGAGCATACAAAATCTTACCCTCTCTTTTGTCCCCTAAGAGGGGTGGGGGGAAAAATGTTATGTAACACCAGATATTAAGTTGGAAAGACAGTTAATAATATAAAGTAAGCCCATTAAAGAAAAAAGTTTACTTAATACAAAATCTGACCCTCTCTTTGGTGGTGGGGGGGAGGGGTGATTTTTATACACCAGATGTTGAGTTGGAAGAAGGCAAATATATCTGCGAAAACCGTATGCAAATCGGATCAGTAGTTTTCGTGTTAAAGCAAAAGTCTTATACAAAATCTGATCCCCTCTTTCGTCCCTTTAGAGGGGTGGGGGGAAATTTTTTTATACACCAGGTGTTAAGTTGGAAGAAGACAAATATATCTGCGAAAACCGCATTCAAATCGGATCAGTAGTTTTCGTGTTAAAGCAAAAGTCTTATACAAAATCTGACCCCCTCTTTTGTCCCTTTAGAGGGGTGGGGAGAAAAATTTTTATACACCAGATGTTAAGTTGGAAGAAGACAAATATATCTGCGAAAACCGTATTCAAATCGGATCAGTAGTTTTCGTGTGATAGTGGAACAAACATACAGACAGACAGACAGACAAAAAAACTGACCACATTTTTGGCTTGTATAGCGATGTAGTGACATCCTCCGCTTATTATTTTTTGAATATCTTTAATGTACAGAATCGTCATTTCTACAGTTTTATTATATGTATAGATTTACTCTTCTAAATCCTTTCATAAATGTGCCGTCACCTTTGTTATTAACCCATCAAGCCTCATACGAGCACCGGTGATCGCGACACTAGAATACAATAGCATTTCCAAGAATCCGCGATCGAAGGATTAATATTTATTATCAAGCGAATGGTCGAAGTAGTGAATTTTGCATATAATATTATAATGTTATCACTGTTTGACAATTTAATCTTATCATTTGAAGACCGTAGCGTTGTACCAAAGAAATTTATTCGATATTTCCATAAACCAAATCGATTTTCAAATCGCTGTCATACACTAGTTTTTGTCAAAACTATATCGATTTAAAGCCGATTTATTTTTTCAATCTCTATTGCCGCGGCCGCTGATTCGTCTATCGTCACGAAGCTGAGATGCTATGAGACGATACCATTGGACGATACACGCAGATCGTCCAATTAAGCACGAAGCACTACGCATGTGCGGTCGCAACATATGGGTTTGACAAATTATTTGCCATGATAATATTATCATATTTGTAAACAAATAATACATATTTTACATTAAATTAAAAAGCCTTCTACAATTGTTCATCGGCTCCCGTTTTCTCCTGTAAATGTTGCTTTTAGTGTGTTTATTTAATTTTTGTTTGTTTCCCATGGTTTCGATTAGATATTTTCTCAATCCGGTGTAAAGGCAAAAGAATTACGTCCTCTCCTCAGGCGCGCGCGAACGCGACTGTTGGCGACTGAGAGGTGAGACAAATCTGGCGGTGAAGCGCCAATGTGGTTTTTCTTAAATATCTTAAAAAATATAGAGAATATTAAAAATCCGCTAGAACGAACACTCGGTGATAGAATTTTATATGATGTGTAAAAATATTAACTCAGTTTACTGCATGGTTTTGGGAATATAGGAAAAAAATCGTCAAAGTTAGATGCATCTTTGTGATTTTTTTCTATCGAGAAAATTTCACGATATCTTGTTTTCGCTCAGATCGAATTCTTGGAAATATAATGTTGTATCTATGTTTAGAAAATTAAACGATTCGGGGCTTATTATCAAGTACAAAAATGATTTATAAAATCGTCGATTTTGGGTTAGTCGCCTTCTTAATAGACAGATTTTAATCGCCCATATTATCTTGATCATTCAACACCAATCAGAGCTTTTTTTAAATTTTATGTTCCAGGAGCTGTATTACCTTATACATAATTATAGTCAAATTGACAGAAAAAAATAAATTTATTTAAATAAAAAAGATAAAAAACTTATTTATTTTCACAGACATTTGCGCGTGCGTCATCGCAACGAACCCCGCGCGGAGGAGTACCGGTGCGAGCAGTGTGACATCACGTTCAGCACGCAGGACGAGCTCATATACCACTCCGCCATACACGCCACACAGAGCCTCACCTGCCCGCTCTGCCAGGAGAAGTTTGAGGATGTCGACGCTGTTACCACACATATCAAGTCCCATGTTACCGGTCAGTGAGATTGTATATATAGAGGCTACGAATAATAAAAACTAAGGAAACGTAACTCCCATGCTTCAATCGTTTCGAATTTGGTTCTCAAGGTTCTTTTCGCACACTAAAATAATATGGCAACAGCTACGAAACACTACATTCAAATTAAACAAAATAAAGCCGTTGACAATGGTCACTTCTATTATTACACAAAATTCTTGCATGTATTCGGGTCTCTTATTGCATAAAGTATGCATGTATTCGGGTTACATTTTGTAGAATCGGAACAAATTTTTTGACACAGTTACTCTTCCTTCGTTTTTATTATTAGTAGTATAGAGGATTGTTTTAGAAGATGCTAGGCATGCAATTGTGATGTTTAGATATGGATAGCACCGTGTAGACTCGCTCTTAGTTTACATGGTTTCTTAGAACATGCAAGCAATATTAATGTTAATACACATAAGAAATAAAAATGAGCCTGCTTGTAATGCTTAATTAATATTAAATGTTTGTTTAATAGAAGTCCCATATCCTTATACACACTATTTTATTACTCAGGGAAGAATAAACTTTAAATAGAAAAGCATAGGGCTCAAAATAAAAGCTTGCGGTCACGATGGTGGTGGTCGTCACTTGGAAATATCTGATTCAAATAAGTTGTAGACCAAAAACAATTCGTAGGTTGTGACATTTTCATCATCACACCAGATACCAGTGCGAGAAACAACAGGACTCGTTGGGCTGCAGCGAATGAAGTTAGAGGGAAAGAAAATAACAATAACATTACAACATGTACGGTTTATTGTTTAATTTCAAAATAATAACACAGATTCGATAAATTAAAAATGGATAAAAAGACATTTATGTTCAATTGCAGTCAAAGTTTTTCAAAATTTGAATTTTGTGCAATGTGCATGCATTACAGGATTTTACTTTATTTTTATTACTATTTTTCCTTTCCTATCCACATTTTGTCTTATTTTTTAATTGTAGATATAACTTATTACTAATAATAATTGTTATTTATTGTAACACATCTTGATATGAAACAGGAGGCCTATATGAAAAGTTGTTGCATGTGAATCAGCGAGAAGCACTTTAAAGGCGTTTCTTAAAAAATTAAATAATTGCACTAAGCATACCAAATATTGTCATTTTAAATCATTGTCACCCTTAGTAATTAATAATATAATTATAATAATTAAATATAAGTAATTAATATTTAAAAGAAATTTAGATTCAAAAGTATCGTAAAAAATCATTAAATTTTATACCAAACAGCTATTTCTTTTGTGTTCGCAGGCGACGAGTTTATGTGTGACTTCTGTGAGTTGGTGTTCACTGCGCGGGAGAAGCTCGACGCTCACATGATATGCGCTCACGAGGAGGAAATGCAACAGGTACTTATACATAATTATTATTACATATCGCATAAAAATCCACACTAATGGTAAGGGCCGCGCCAAACCGGAATGGCAGCGGCGCGGCGAGCTTTCAGTGTCATATGATTTTAAACTTTATCTTCATTAATGTAAATTGTAATACATAGTATCGCTTGAGAAGTCTACGGCCGCCAGTGGCCGCCGGCGGCCGCGATTTCTCAAGCGATACTATGTATTACAATAATGAAGATAAAGTTTAAAATCATATAAGTTTTATAACAAAACAATTTTCTTTTATTGTTTTTCGCAATAATTCAAAAGTTATTTCAAAATAAAAATACCGAAGACACGCCGGCAGCTCCCGCACTACCCTAGCGCGTGTGACGTCACATTGTTAATGTTCACCACAGAACACTAAAAACAGTAGAACTGACATACCACGTATTGTTTAACAAACGAATGTTTTGATTGGACGCGTACTTCTAAACTCAAATAAGCCTTAAATTTATTAAAACTGAAAACCAAAACACACCTTTAATACTTAAAATAGAGATTGTTTTACAGTAAACAAAACGGGCACTAACGACATTCATGTTAGTGTCCGTTTGTGGATTTACTAAAAAGTTTGGCTACGTAGATTGGTGTTATAGTTAGCGCAAACAATTTTGACCTTAAACTTCAACGAAACAAGGTAAATATTGGCCTATACTATTGAAATGTGTTATACATTTTGACGTCACATCTCAATCATGGCGCGCTTATAAGTCACGTGACTTTATTTAAATTTCATGAATTTTTAATTGTTTATAATTAATTGAAAAAACAGTTTTTTAAGGTTCTTGCATCAAATATCAATATTATTAATATTAAGGTTTTAAAATACATTAAAAAAATCAATAATTATTTTTTTTTTTAATACTCAATTTGAATGGCACGTTTATGACTGCTTCAGAAAAGGACACGTTGATACGAAAAGGTTCGCCATATCTGCAATAAAGCAATTAAATCGCACTGACTAGCGTACTGTTAAGAGTTTCGGAACACACCCTTGACTTTATAAATGATTTTTCAGGATGTTCATGATGAGTCAGCAGAGATGGAAGCGGAGGATGAAGACGAAGACAATGCAATTAACGGTATGTTTTTTTGTTGTCTTGGAACTTTTTGTCGTCTGTAATATTTTAGTAAGAGCGTCTGTGGCCTAGTGGGAAGACCCTTGGTCCGCACTCGCAGGGCCGTACCATGAAACTGTTTTGAGCCTCAATCATACGAAAATGCCGCTTCCTACTCTAACAAACGTGAAATGAAGTTGTTAGATTAGGACGCGGCATTCTCGTCCGATTGTTTGAGTCTCAAAATTGTTTCGTAGTAGGCCTACATGTACGATCCCGTGTGGAGGCGTGTACCAATGAGTTATGAGACATTTTCTGATCTCAAGTACATAATACGAATGCTCGTACGGTGAAGGTAAATATCGTGAGGAAACCCGTACATGGTTAGACCCTAACGTATTGACCTGCTCAATCCTCTAGATTAAGCCAACTTGTCGCGAGAATGCCGCATGTGCTTGAGCAACTATACGGACATTTAGAATCTTGTCCCAGGCACTACAGTATTTAAAGAGTGGTTACTTCGCTCTGAAAATACTGTTTAAATCATCCACAATGAATACAAAGGCCTCGTTTTCCAATAATTTACTAGGTTTGTAAAGCAGGTACCTAAAATTATGTTGTTATAGTTAACTTGAAAGCACGTGTTTTCAGATTAAAAGTGCAAATAATAATACATATTAAAATGATGATTGATTTTTACATAAAGCTTATTTTTTACAGTAAAAGAAGAGGATGAGAATAACATGATCATAGAAATAAAAAAACCGGACGAATTTTTGGTATGTTGGTATAATATTTTATTTCTATAATATTATGTTTTGAAGAACAATATTATGTTTAATATTTCGTGTTTCTGTCGTTTCAGATAAAGGGATCCAATGAGAGTAAAAATTTTATAACCGAAAACGCAAATTCTGAAGGTAACATAACAACTTTTACCATACGAATAATAAAAACGAAGGAAACATAACTCCCATACTTCAACCGTATTGAATTTGGTTCCTTCTCGCACACTAAAATATGGCAATAGCAACGAAACAATAACACTCAAATTTACGAAATAAAGCCGTTGACATTAATTGTCACTTGTATGTAATTTACACAAAATTGTGTACCGAATACATGCATAAAGTATGCATGTGTTCGGGTCACATTTTGTAGACTCGTGGACAATTTTTTTGTCACAGTTACTCTTCCTTAGTTTTTATTATTAGTAGCTTTTACCTAAAAAAGTCTTAGCCAAAGGTTAAACTTATTTAAGTGCTTACTTTTTTATTTCTTTTTTTTTCAGAGAGTGAAGCAGAGGCACCGCCAATTGAGACGCCAACTACCACAACAGTAATAAAGAAACCGCCAATCACGATACTGTCGGAGCAAACGATATACAAACCCGCTGCACCTGTTGCTGTGAATGTTGCTGCACCTGTTGCTGCACCTGTTGCTGCACCTGTTGCTGTACCTGTTACCATAGAGAAGAATGAAACACCCAGCGAGTCTCCCAAGCCGCCAGTGAAAAGGAGCAATACTCAGGTATATGAGAATCTATCTAGAATCTAGATTATAGATAAATAAAAAAAATATATATATATATTCTACTCTAATATGGCTGAACCAGCTAATTTTAGTCTTTAAATATTCGCGGAAGTCCAGGAAAGGTTTTAGGGTAATATGAGGAATCAGGGTTCAATTAGCAAATGAAAGCTTGCCGGTTCTGTCTGAAATGTCGGTCATGTTGATATCACCTCGCGCGCTGATTGGCTGCACAGAATTTGCGCCGCCATATTTGATTATTCTGTATTCTGTTCAACCAATCAGCTAATATTAAGCTTTCCGTTCCACAATATTTTTGTCGAGACTTGTATTAAAATTTAACGGTATTTATAATTTTACTAGCTGTCCCGGTGAACTTCGTGTCACTTTAAAACCTTCCCTGGACTTCTACGAATATTGTAAGACTAAAATCAGCCCAATCCGTTCAGCCGTTTTCGAGTTTTAGCGCGACTAACACATTTGAAAATCCATTTTTATATTTAAGAAGATATAGATGGTAACATAATATAGTTTGTGCGTTTTAAGATGATATGGGTGACAGTTCTTATATTCCTTGCTACGGATTTCTTTTACAAGAAAACAAAAAAAAAAATCAAAATGTAATAAATTATATTCCATCTACAAAAATAAATGTTTCCTATGATTGTAAATGAATAAAGATGAAAAGTTGCTAAATGCTAACTTATTAATATAAAATTATAAATATTAACTGAAATAGGAGTATAAAATTATTGTTACGAAAACATTTGAGAAATGTCAGATGCATAAAACGGAACTCATGTCAATAGAGATTGCCACTGCTGAATCGAAATCAAATCGATAATAAGGGCGGCCATCTTAAATCGCCAGCGCCACTCTGATACGTCAGTACGAAATCGATAATTTCGATTGCAATTCCTTTACGAAGTGATTCGATATTTTTAAATTATCTATTAATTTTTTTAGGTAACTTCCTTACTACTGTCAATTATTATGTGTCACGCATATCATCTTAAAACGCACAAGGTATAGTATCTATTTACCTTTTTTTACAGTTACTGGATATAGTTTGGTCTGAAGAAGAGAAGGAACCTAAATCAAAACCTGAATTACAAACAGAAGGTAAATTGTTTTACCAACTTTCATAAAAGTATAATAATGAAATAAATAAACTTGGCCGCCTAATGTGCACACTTCAATACTAATATTGTAATTGTGAAAGTGTGTCTGTCTATCTTTCTGTTGCCTCTCTACGCCAAACCACTAAATTGGTATCTTACTTAAGAGTCAAGGGAGAGGACATAGGATACTTTTAACCCCGGAAAAAGGTACGGTTCCTGAGCGATAAACGAATTTTGCCGCAACGGAATAACGGGTGTGTTCTAGTTTAACTATAAATCTATACTAATATTATAAATGCGAAAGTATCTCTGTCTGTCTCGCTTTCACGCCAAAACTACTGAACCGATTGTGATGAAATTTTGTAGACAGATAGTCTAAAGCCTGAGAAAGGACATAGGCTACTTTTTAACTAGAAAAAGGGGTTGTAAGGGGGTGTTTATGCGTAAATTTGTTTAAATTAAGTTCCAAAAATTCAAATTCATAACAGATGGCGCTAAGAGTCGCCTACATCGCGCTAGCGCTTACTCATATACGTCTTTCTATAAGAGGTGGTACCATGTTGAGTTGCGTTTTTCGATTCTTTCGATTGTTATACACGTTGATAAATAACTCACTACTCAGTACTTTATCTATGCGACTATGCAGTGACGTAACCTTAAACCTACCAATGATAAATAGTTCATGGGTAAAGCTAAAGTTAGGTAATGGGGGCCTAGATAAGCTTTAAAATTTGGTATAAATAAGGTTTAATTGAAAAAAAATGAAATATTATGTGCACACTGCACAGCTATTTTTGGGTATTTTGATTTAAGGGGTACCAGGGTTTTAAAAAGCTTTTAAATTTGACACCAATTTTGTTGACACCGCGTGCTATAAACTGAAGTCCACGCGGACGAAGTCGCGGGCAACAGCTAGTTTATAATATTATTTTATTTTTGCAGCTGTTGTAGTGAAAAAAGAAAAACCAATGGCTAAAGTTGAAAGCAGCACCGGCGTAGGAGATAAGACATTACGACTCTTGGAGAAAGAATTACAAGATCTGAAACGGGTAAGAACTTTGGTCACTTCGGTAATTACAATAATTCATTCCTTTATAAAAACTATAATAAAGTACTTATCAAGTGACAATACATATTTTTTCTGTTATAATATTGTGTTAATATAATGTTTCTATGAATTTCAGACAAACTCTTCAAAGACTCCAGCTAAACCAACCGACGCGAACCTCAAAAACAAAAGACCACTGCACACTTCTACACCGAAATTAAAGTAAATAATATCATAATATTTAATTAACAAAATACTATGTAACACACAGATATAGATCAATAAAGATACCGCTCCATTTGTATGAAAACGAGCGTGTCACTTTTTCCTACCACTGTGACGTACCGATGATAAGAAACGTGTCCATTGTCAAGGCCAACGTTTCTATTTAAATTTCTACAGCTCAATGCGGCACTTTTAGGCATTTAGGCATTTTTAAAATTCCGATTGACGTCCGATTCCGATAGCTGACTAAAGAACAGACTTTCGAAAGACGAGCATTGCTCGTCGTTTGGGAACGCGATATGGCACGCGAAGTACATACATCTGCGGTATCTATCTTGATCTATGTCTGTGATGTAACAGCTTAGTTGCGTACGATAATTTCGGCAGATACATCGAATGAAATTTGAACAAAGGCACGTTAGCATCTAATGGTGCGCTTATACGGGCAACTAAAATTGCCAACTCTCGTCAACTTTAACGTCACGACTACATCAATGTGATGTGGCCATCGAATATTTGAGCGATATGACATTGAGCGACATGAATTAAATTGCTCCAGATCGCTCCATTCGTATCGCCGAGCAATTATTGCCGTAATTATTGCCCGTGTAAGCGCTTCTTAAGCTTAACACGAAACTGTGTTGGTAAATTATTCATTTCGTTTTGTAGATCTAGTGAAGAGAAGAAGTATTTAAAAGGAGTCATATCTAAGAAAGTGCCTACCAAAGAAAATAAAGAGCCCAAGGAAGTTAAAGAGAAAGAACCAAAAACCAACGGCAATGAAAAAGAAGAAAAAGAATCAAAGGTAATAAAATGTTCCTCTCTACAATTTAACCTCAATGCTTTTTGGTGACTGTCGTCGGTCATTAGCCGGGTCCACACCAGACGAACCAACGCGCTCCGATCGCGCGCGGCATGAAGCGCATTGCACGGAGCGTTTGGTGTGGACGTGCCGCGCGCGATCCATGCGCAAGTTTTGGTGCGCGCGCTCCCTGGCGCTCGCGATCCGTTCGCTGTCGGTTTTCTTGCCCGCTTCAAAGGTGTCTCAGTAAACGTGGCGCGCGCGGTGTGGACGGTTTTGTGATTCGAGCGATCAATCACACCATGGATATTTCGCAAAGTCGTCGTCTGATATCGCTTTATAAGGAGTTTAAATGTTTATAGGACCCAAAAGATGTTTATTTTACGAATAGAGGTGCAAGAGACGATGCTCAGGCTCAGATTTCTCGCAAAATGGGGAACAAACCAATAGAAGATCTAAAGAAAAAAATGCGGTCTCTGGCGGGAGGATACACCGTCCTTTTCTTTTTTGTACTTTTTTGCGCAATAATTTAAGCAAAATAAAGGTTACTGCTGCAACGGCAATTCGCCGCCGCTGTACGTGTGACTCCATATCGTGCAAGATACTGACTGACAGTGACTTGAATAACGGATCGCCTTCGGATCGCTTGGAGCGCATATTAGGATCGCAGTTTCCAAGTTCTTGGATCGGTCTAACGCGCTCCACGCTCCACGCTCCTCGATCCTGGATCGCGGATCGCGGGATCGCCGCTCCAAGATGGATCGTTTGGTGTGGACCCGGCTATTAACACAGATAATTGTTATTACTTATTAATTATTACAATTACAATGTAATCCTTAGAAATATGTGTTATTTACAAATTATTATCTTATTCAATGTAGCCGTCCTTGTCGGTCAAATGATTTTGCCAACATCAGGCTGGCAACATTTTATTAAGTATTCATTTCGTAAACATTTAAATGATTGTTACGTTACTATGTTCTCCTTCTGCAAATAGAACTACATATTTTACAATGATTGTGCAAGTTACTTTTTATTTCTCCTTCAAAGTGATGTATATTCAAAATGTGCAATTTTGTTAATTGCTTTATTATTTTACTAGATGACGCCTGCAATTCCTTTGCGCCAAAATCGCGCGGGAACCGTACATTTTTCCAGGATAAATTGTATCCTATGGCCTATCCTGGGACTCAAAGTATCCCCAAACCAAATTTCAGCAAAATCGGTTTGGGCGTGAAGAGTTAACAGACAGACACACACTTTCACATGAATAATATTAGTATGGATTTTCAGTCGCTACTCAAAAATGGCGGCAACTCGAGCGACAAGAGCGCGGACGAGGGCGTCCGTCGGTCGACGCGGCCGTCCAAGATCAGGAACTACGCGAAGATGGTGCGCGACAAACCACAGGCGGAGTCCGACGACGACACCGAGGACGACGATGATGAGGAGTACACGGAAGTCGAGGTGAGATGTTCTCGAGATTACTTATTTTATGACCGTTTTCACTATTTAAAAAAAACTACAAATCAAATTGAGGGCTGATTTTTCAATCGTTAGATAAATTTTATTACTGGAATCTACTAATAATAAATTATTATTCATAGACTGGAATAAATTTGGCTGAAATAAAAAATGTCAAATAGTGGAGGCAGTGAAGGTTTTCACCTCCGATTTCGTTGAACCTCCATCGATTTTCATGAAAATTGGTAAGTAGGTGGAGGATACCCTAAGAAACAAAAGTGATATAGTGCCAACTTGCGCTTTTGCCCTGGGGGTGGATGCCAACCCTTCTCGGGGGGTGATTTTTTTTAAATAAAAATAACCCCAGGAATCAATAGACACACAAATTCTAAGCAAATTTTGTCATTTAAAGTTTTTTGAATAAATCAATACTTTCGGAGTTATTAAAGATCAAAGATCATGTTTTTGCGTGAGAAAAATACTTGTCTGAAAGTGGTTTTTCATAATTAACTAAGAAACTATAGGTTTTTACGAAAAATGTGTAATTACTAATTACCAAAATTAAAGCCAATAAAAAAACAAACTAATATCTATTCTAAAACGTCTTCCTTTATTCATCTAAAGTGAGGTATAGGTGATTGTATATATATTTTCTTTCGGCGAGTACCTAAGTCTAAGCATTCAAACTTAAATAACGGTAAACCGATGCATTTTATGACATGTACTTCCTCAAAACTTTTTAAAGTGCTTAAAAATACCTTTCTAATAAGCATTGTAAAAAGTTAAAAGCATCAAAATTGAACAAGTTATGATAAAAATAAGATGACACTTTCAAATTTTTTTTGGAAAAATCGAAAAATAAAACGTTGACCATTTCTACAATAATTCAAATTTATGGTTATCCCCAAAGGCTTTTCTTTATTTTAGCATAAGTAATGACCTCAAAAAATTTTCTTGGTTTAGAATGCTTAGTTTTGAAAAACAGAATGATTTAGTAAAATCGAAATTATTCAAATTTTCGTAAATATCATTTTGTTTTGAATATTACTTCAAAAATATTGAACCTTCGTAAAAATTATACAGCACGAAATTAGTGTCCACTTTTTAAGAAATCTTTTGATTTTCTTTTGATTTTTATAGGATGAAAAACAACGAAGATAGAGACTTTTAAAGCCTAACTTTTACTGCAAGAACCATGAAATCGGGACCTTTTAACCCTAATTTTTTTTTAAACCAAGGGCTTTAAAAAGTATTGTTCAAGTTGATCGTAAAGCCCTTTAAATTACCTTTAAAATGGTCTGTAAATGAACCCGATAACTTAAAAATTAACAGAGCTATTGTGATAAAACAAAAATATTTTTTTTTAAAACAATTTTGAAGCAGAGATTTGGGATGCAAATATTGTAGGAAAACCTGTCAATAGGTACATCTATAATAATATTATAAATGCTAAAGTGTTTTTGTCTATCTGTTACCTCTTAACACCCAAACGGTTCAACCGATTTTTCTGAAATTTAGTATGAAAATACTTTAGTCTTGGGAATGGATATGGACATAGGATACCTACTTTTTATCCCGAAAAATGTACGGTTCCAGCGCGATTGCAGGCGTTATATAGTCCTTACTAAATATACGTTAATCTTTTCAAGTCTTCCAATATTGAGAAAGTAAACAAAACGGTAAATGTCGACTCGATAAGAGAGGGCTTTTTATAATGCAATGTGCGTCTCATAAATATTTCAGTCTAGCTGCTAGCAGATTCAGCCTTTGCGTCAATTTTTTGCACAGAGGGTAGTTTGAAATCGTTGTTTGAATATTTTGGACTAAATAATATCAATGTTTGAAATATATTTAAAAAATTTATCTTAACTATTGAAAAAATATTCGAACTCATTAATGCTGATGAAAAACTTAAAATAAAAACTTAGAGCTTATTTTTCAGACATTGGGGAGTTTACAGTGGTGAAAAAATTTCGCAAAAAAACTTAATAAGAAATTAATACTAAGTAAATAAACTGAAAAAATTGGGTTCAAAAACATAAACCTATTAAGTTTTTGAATCCAATTTTTACCGTGATTCCGCAATAAAGGGGTACTTTTAGGGGTTTATATTTCAGTCTTATCCATGCAGTAATACAATTACAATGTAAATATGCGATTTTAAGGTTCAGAAATACAAAAAGTGTTTTTCACGATTAAAGGGATGGTTGCCATAAGGGTTGAAAAATTAATTAAATAATCATAAAATATCATGAAAAAAACATTAAACATTAAAACATTTATTTCATCGAATTAAACCCAATTAGTTATTTTTTTCTATTTTCAACTAAAGGGGTCGATTTCACCCCTAAAATAAAAAAAGCGCAATACGAGCGTATGTCACTTTTAAAGTAGAGGGCTTAATGTACTTAATCCCAAATTTTCATCCAAATCGATGGAGGTTCAACGAAATCGGAGGTTGCACCTGATTTTTGCCTTCATTTACTATACTAAAAGTGTCATATTTATTGACTATTCTTTAGGTAAAAGTTATCTGACGATTGAAAAATCGGCCCTAAGTATTTTATATATTCTGCCCTTTTACAGTATATCAATTGAGCAGAACGTCGACACACCGATTATTAAATTACACAAACTACATAATAATATTTTATTTAAATTAATAGTATTACTGCAGTCGCCAGAGGTTTTAACCTCCGAAAATTGTAATAGTGAATGGATTTTTGTTTTTGAGGTGTCATTTTCTTTTTTACACTATAACTTGCAAAGTTTACCAAAAAATTTTTTGTGCTTTTAATTTTTTAGTTATTTAATTAAAAATTAATATTTCACCTTATAAAACCGGTCCAGAAATTTTTTTTTTTTCTTGTTCCTGTTATTTAATGACTCTTATTCGATTGTTTACGTTGAAAATTTACCAAATACACAATTTTTAAAAAAGAAAGTTTGCTTTGCTAAGCTAAATACAACTATAAGGTTTTTGTAAAGTTTTTAGAAATTAACGCTCGTCGTAACCAAGATAAAAGGGTTTGGGTGGATTTAAGGGTTGTAACGAAAAGTGTGTTAAACTTACTTGTTGTGCGTATTTAATTTTTAGAGAAATGATAACTTTTAAGTACTTAAAAACGTTTGAATATCTCCAAAAATGTGTAAAATAGACCGAAAATATTTTTCTATATTTGTTGAAAATTTATTTAAGTGAGAGCTAAAACATTAAATGCATCGACAAATGAAAGACTTTTTCTAGTCTTTGAAATATATTTAAACTTCCTACTTAAATCCAGAAAAATAATTGGGTGCTACAAATCTCACGTACATACTAAAGACGCATGCTGCGACCTATGTTTGGAAAATGCTTACCTGAATACAAAAAATATCAGTTCTTAACCTAATTTGTACTTTTTTCCTTTAAGTATGTTTTAGCAAATATAATTAATGAAAAACATTTAATAAAAAATTAATTTTATTCTGTAAAAACCTAACCAAAAGAAATAAAATACAGATTTTCTTCGAAATATCCGTGAAAAGTTTGTGCTACATTTTCAGAAAATTTAATAAAGTAAGAGCTAAAAAGTTATACACATTAAGAAATAGCTTTGCTTTATTATTTTAAAATTATTTTTTAAGCTTTGTTAAGCCTAAAAAATAATTTTAAACTTCCTATTTAAAACCAAAGAAAAATAGGACGCCATTTACCTGGCGAGGCACACATTTGGAATTTGGAACAACTTGGAATTTGGAACAACAAGAACAATTTGGAAGAAAACACACAAGCACATTTGGAGGTATGCTCATCTACATACAAAAATATTAATTTTAAATCTAAATTATGTATTTTTTCAACTTATTTTCTTTCTTTGGAATATAAGCAACGATACAAATGAAAAAAATAATTATATATTTTATTATTTTGCTATATATTTAAAAGAAAGAAATATGCTAATTTTCTTCAAAATTTTGCAGTTTATGAGTTTACTTGAAGTGGAAGAGAATAATTTAAAATCAAAAGCACAACTTTTCAATAGGTAAACTTTATTATTTATGTTATCAGCTACACATTCCTTTTTTTCTTTTCAATTTTCATCCACTATTGCAAAAATCGGAGGTTAGCACGATTTTTACGCTCTGGGAACTCCACTATACAGGGTGTCAAAAGACCGCTTCCGATAACTTCGTGGGGTTATTATAGGGCATGAGATATATCCATTGGTGCAAGTAATTTTCTTTAAATCGCCAGTTTTTAAAATAGTCAAAATTTTCAACACGCAATGTATAACGCTGATGTAAATGCGCGATAGTATCGCACGCCAGTGGAGCCCCGGGCCGAGTCAGCCCCCACGCGCCGCCCGGCCCGCGCCGAGTCCCGCGCGCGCGGCCCTGCGCTAGACAAAACAGCTGATCGTGGTGTGCCCTAGCCCGTAGGTAGTGAATAAACCACCAATATTGTAATAATTATTTGATAACATAATGTTAGAATTTATTAATTACCGTTTCGTAGGTTATTAGTTTATTACTCAAAAATACTCAGTTTTTGATTCCGACCAAAAAGGAAAAGAAATCATAATTCACATCCGAATCAGGTTGTAAAAATAGAATACACAGTTACTTACACCTATCTATGGAAAAAATACTTGATAACATGTTCACTGACCTGTGATCAGCTGTCTGCTTTTATGAAATGCAGTTCGAGCTGTGCTCCATCTAACTCAATGTAGATTGCAGAGTTTTTCAACACGAAACAAAAGTAAACAGGAGACATTCCAATTCTTTAAACACTTTTTACTGCACTGTTTAAACCGCACTATCGTCTATCGATTATATTATATTTATAGGGTACAACACTTAGATTGTCCTTGAAATGGATTAGCGACACGTGCGTCGTACACCTCCAGAGCGGCCGGCGCGGCGGCGGCGCCTTTGACGTTGCCGCCAAGCGGTCTAGTCGTCCCGTCGGTATCTTTGAATTTACCGAAAGTCGATACATGTTTTTAAAGACGATTTTCGCATAATTAGACTTTAGTTCCAATTTGCATCTTGAGGTTGAAGGTTGTCCGTTGAGTTATGTTTAATTAATAAGCGTATTACGATCTTTTTAAAACGTATTATTGTGATAAGTAAATGTGTAAAATGTAAATTAATTAACTATTATTTCTTATTTGTTTGCGTTAAAAAAATAAGACGTGTCGTGTAAGATATCGTGTAAAAAGAGATGTGTTGTTATTGGTGGTGTTATTGATTGGTGATATGGACTATTTTCAAAATGCATAGAGAGCACATTCAAAAATCAGAATTCGACATTTTTCGCGTAAGTAATTAATTGCTAGTTTTTTCATACTGTATCGTCTGTAGTAGATAAAAAGCGATAATTGCAGATCTAGGTACTGTCCATCCACAATCATCGTTCTGCATAACACGGAAAATGTGTTATTATTTTTTGTTTAAACTTTGTGTTGTGTTAGATTTCGTGTAAGAAACGTGTTGTTGTTGGTGGTATTATTGCTTAGTGCTAAAGAATACTTACAAAATGCATAGAGTCTAGAGAAATAAGAACACTTTAAGAACTTAACATTTTACACGTAAGTTTATTACCATAGTTTTACGTACGGAAGTTTTCATGCATCGTCTGTAATTTCGATAGAAAGCCTGACTCCTGAGATTGCGGAAGACGGTACATCCGCATATCACACAAAATAGGTTTTGTTCCTTACGAATAACTATAAGTTGTTACTCATGCTCAGAAAGTTACTTACAGTTTTGTACGTGAGTTAGAATTAAAGTTTTAACCCATTAAGGCCCATACGAGTACCGGTGATCGAGACAACTCTAGAATACAATAGCATTTCCAAGAATCCGCGATCGAAGGATTAAATTAGCCTAGGTAAGAGATCATAGGTCAAAGTTCTGAGTTACTTGAGAGAGTTGAATGTCATGGTTCTTGATAGGTTGGAAAGAGCATAAGGTTAAAAACTGCCGCGACCGTACAGTATGGTCGTTTACGACCTTATGTTATTAAGCGCGCTACATTTGATATCAATGACTCGCGTCTTTTAGATTACGTATTGGGATAAAAAAAATAAAAGTAAAAAAAATATTTTAAATATTTTTTGTAAATGGTTTATGGTTTTGTCTAAAGGTTATTTATTATAAAAAAATATATTAAATTTTTTTTTTTTTTAAAAAAAAAAACATTTTTGTAATCAGAAAATGTAGTATAATAATACCCCAAAGTTATCGGAAGTGGTCTTTTTACACCCTGTATAGCTAGAAAAAAAATCTCACCTTTCGATACTGAAGGCAGGGATCAATCTCAATCCGAAACGATAACCTTGCACACAACCAAAGACCAAGCGTATACGCATCGTAATAAGATTCATTTTAGCTTAGCATAAAACTGTAGTTACTAGGGGCGGATCTTCTCTATTTTTCATGTTTTTTTAAAATATCTTTGGAAATAAATATTAAGAAACAAAATTGTTCGGTTAAGGATATTTTAATATAGATTTACTAACAATTTATTGAAATAAAATGTATAATTATCCTAGTTAATACTTATATTTCGATGAATTAGATTTTTTTCGGAGGTGAGTTTGTAAATTAATTACAGCCAAAGTATTACGTTTTATAAAAATGTTTATGGTTTAAAGTCTTTTCAATATTGTGCTTTATACGAGGGCTGCTATTTATGTATCCGGAACTGGCCACTTACAAGAACAATATTTAAAAAGTAATTACAACATTTGAAAATAGAACTCTTTGGTTGAAGAATACATTTTGTTTCATGTGACTGTCAATTATTTTTCAATTGTGGCGTCATTTTGAAAATTGCGTGTCTTCATTTGCCATGGATTTAACGCGTGAACATTTTCGTGCAATGATTTACTACGATTTTCGGCGTGGGCTAAATCAACAACAGTGCTTTATTCAACTCACCGCAACTTTTGGAGATGAAGCACCATCAAAAACCACTGTTTATCACTGGTACAGTGAGTTTAATCGTGGGCGGTCTATGCTCACGGATGAAAATAAAGAAGGTCGCCCAAAAACAGCTGTTGTCCCACAAAATATAGATGCTGTGCGGGAACTAATCATGCGTGATCGTCATGTTACATATCGCGAGATAGAGGCGTCCTTAGGCATAAGTATGACGAGCATACATAAGATATTACACGAACATTTGGCTGTAAAAAAAATATGTTCGCGTTGGATTCCGCACAACTTGACAATCGATCAAAAACGGGCTCGTGTCGATTGGTGCAAAAAAAAGATAAAAAAATACAACCGTGGTACGTCAAAAGCCGTTTATAATATCTACACAGGTGATGAATCTTGGATCTATGCATATGACCCCGAAACTAAACAACAGTCAACGGTGTGGGTGTTCCAAGATGAGCCGAAACCAACAAAAGTTACTCGTGCAAAAAGTACTTTGAAGCAAATGGTCGCCTGTTTTTTTGGAATTAATGGACATGTGGGTACAGTTCCATTAGAGAATCGTAAAACGGTTAATTCTGAATGGTATACGACCATTTGTTTACCAAAAGTCTTTGAAGAAATAAGAAAGGACAACCACACAGAATCATATTACATCACGACAATGCTAGCTGTCACACCTCAGCTGAAACAACTCAGTTTTTGGAGGGTCAAAAGATCGAATTGACTGGTCATCCGCCGTACAGCCCTGATTTGGCACCTAACGATTTCTTTTTATTTCCATACGCGAAGAACAAATTACGTGGTCAACGTTTTTCGAGCCGCGAAGAGGCTGTTGATGCGTTCAAAATGCACGTTTTGGAGATACCTCAATCAGAATGGAAAAAGTGCTATGAAAATTGTTTCCAGCGTATGCTAAAGTGTTTCGATCATCGCGGCGAATATTTTGAAAAGCAATAAAACCATATTAAATGATATATGTTTGTTTCTTTTTTTAATTCCGGATACATAAATAGCAGCCCTCGTATCTCATATTTTTTTACATTTCGTTATTATATTGGAACTAGGTAAACCGGGAGTTACGGAATAACAAATTGGGGTTTATGCCCGCCTTAATAATAGTTTTTGTAACAAAACAACGTTTGTTTTAGTCCCGTCCGCGCGGCCGGCGGTCGAGCGTGAAGCAGTCGCCGAAGCCCGCGGCCCCGCCCACCGCCACGCCCACAGCCACTCCCACCGACAAGCCGGTCAGGAAACGCGGACGACCGAGGAAAGACGCCACGCCTGTGTGAGTATGCTACTCATCTAAAGGGCCCCCGAGACGATCAAACGGTTTGATTCAAACCTTACGTGTTTGATGCAACCGTTTGATGTCGGTTTGAACGGTTTGTCAAACGACACTGCGCAGTTTGGTTCTGTACGCGCTGTGGAGTACACGTCTTGTGACGAATAAATATTATTTTTTACAAGATAAAACCGACTTAAAAATTGTACGAAATTGAGAATTAAATTCCCTATCTTAAAAACTCCTAAACCTATTTTGATGAAACTTGCAGAACTCTCCCAAGTTAAACAATCGTTAAATCGGACTTGTAGTTCCGGAGATATGTGAACACAAACATAAAAACATACATACACTTTTGAAATTTTGCACATTTGTTCAGATGCTGATATAGACTAACATATACGAAAAGTGGGCAGTTCTGGAAATAGTACATACATACGCGTCGAATTGATAACCTCCTCTTTTTTAGTCGGTTAAAAATAATGTTCTCCAAAGAATGGTACAGAGTTTGTTCAAACGCATCGGAACACGATCAAACGGCGCGTCAAACACAACAAAAATATGAAATTTCATCAAACGAGCTTCAAACACGTAAATGTTTGACAAACCGTTCAAACTAGCTTTGTAAACGATCAAAATGGTTTGAGTCAAACCAAAATTTACGTGTTTGAGTCAAACCGTTTGACCGTCTCGGGGGCCCTTGATGTTGTTATTGCATCGAAGTTCCTTATCGCGCGTTGCGAAAGGGGCTAGACGGAAAAAATCACACGAAAAGTTGTAAAGACACTTTTTGCCACACGAAGCGGAACATGCGCTATCTATCTTGATCTATGTCTATGCTTTTTGCTATAGTTGTAAGCCGTGCGGTAGCGCGTGTTTCAATCTCTGTCTCTCTCTCTCTTTTTTGTTTTTTATTATAGGTAACAAGAAGGTCCGGTGAACTCCTTATCACTATCATGTCAATATAAACCTTCCCTAGACTTCCAAGAATATTTCGAGACTAAAATTAGTGAAATCGGTACAACAGTTTTTATTTATTTTAACAAAATTCACAATTATTTTTGATTTAAATAGATCATAATCAGGGGTGAGGCAAGATATTTTCTTTATCGCTTCTTTATAGAATCGCCGTTTAAAATGTATGGAATTGACATAAGACGAGTCGAACGTCAACGTCATACGTCCACGCGTCCACGCGTCCACATTTGTATCATTTGCGCGATCAGATCCCCGATCAGATCTCCGTCGCGTATCATCGAAGCGTGTCAAAATGATACGCGTATCATGATACGCCCCGATCGCTATTAACCGCGTATCTAATACATGCCGTATCAAATACTCGCATGATCGGCAGAATGATCTAACAGGCGTCCACACTATGACACGCATACTTGATACGGCGCGATGATCGCGACGGAGATCTGATCGCGCAAATGATACAAATGTGGACGCACCGATTAACGAACGCTTATGCCAATTATATAACGAAGCGAAAACGAAAACAGTTTGGCACACCCCCCAGGTCCAGTGGTTTAGAGCAACACACTTGATTGAGGAAATTGTTGTTCGCCTTATCAAAATGAAGCTACTCACGAAAAATTAGCTTGATAGTCATCAAAAAAAAAAAAGTTCGAGAGAACCTGTACTATTACATTATTGCCCGAGAGCCTGTTTCACAGTCGACAAAATTTAAACTAATATTATTTTTTTCAGACCGGCTAAAGTGAAGAAAGAGTCCGAGGGGTCAGATGAAGAAAAGGCAGAACCAAGCAGTAGTAAGCTGAAAGACATACTGGAAGGAAATAAGGTAAGGTTTTGTGACTTAGATATCTGTTATGAATACGCTTTTATTAGCTTGGGCTGTAAGAATGTAACGAAATCTTTTAGCATGATTTCTACTGTATATTTTTATATAATTGTGACAGGACTTTCTATTCAGGGATTAGCAGTCATTGTTATACTTTTTTTTACAGCCGTCAAACAGTACCCCAGAAGTGAAATCACCACCTATGTTGGTCTATCCAGGTGGACAGACGCTCAAAAAGGTATAAAAAATATAAAGAAAATATTATTACTTCATTACATGTAATTATTACTCAATTACTTATACCTTATTTTTATTATTACTATTACTTATACCTTCTTTTCGTTTTATGTCAGGTGCCCGTGAAAGCTTTACCGCCTGGAGTAAAGCCGCTGCCTTTACCAGCGAATGCTAGACGTGAGTAATGAGTATTTGACATACAATACCAGTAAACCTATAGAGATAAACTACGATAACATGGTGCGCCCCTCCAAATTACTGTTTCAATGTGTGTAGTCACATCCTTATGAAAGAGTTTGTATGTAGTTGTAAGTATTCAACCAATTAACCAGTACTCGTAATATTTCACTTAATGTCACTTATTATTACGAGGGCTGCTATTTATGTATCCGGAACTGGCCACTTACAAGAACAATATTTAAAAAGTAATTACAACATTTGAAAATAGAACTCTTTGGTTGAAGAATACATTTTGTTTCATGTGACTGTCAATTATTTTTCCATTGTGGCGTCATTTTGAAAATTGCGTGTCTTCATTTGCCATGGATTTAACGCGTGAACATTTTCGTGCAATGATTTACTACGATTTTCGGCGTGGGCTAAATCAACAACAGTGCTTTATTCAACTCACCGCAACTTTTGGAGATGAAGCACCATCAAAAACCACTGTTTATCACTGGTACAGTGAGTTTAATCGTGGGCGGTCTATGCTCACGGATGAAAATAAAGAAGGTCGCCCAAAAACAGCTGTTGTCCCACAAAATATAGATGCTGTGCGGGAACTAATAATGCGTGATCGTCATGTTACATATCGCGAGATAGAGGCGTCCTTAGGCATAAGTATGACGAGCATACATAAGATATTACACGAACATTTGGCTGTAAAAAAAATATGTTCGCGTTGGATTCCGCACAACTTGACAATCGATCAAAAACGGGCTCGTGTCGATTGGTGCAAAAAAATGATAAAAAAATACAACCGTGGTACGTCAAAAGCCGTTTATAATATCTACACAGGTGATGAATCTTGGATCTATGCATATGACCCCGAAACTAAACAACAGTCAACGGTGTGGGTGTTCCAAGATGAGCCGAAACCAACAAAAGTTACTCGTGCAAAAAGTACTTTGAAGCAAATGGTCGCCTGTTTTTTTGGAATTAATGGACATGTGGCTACAGTGCCATTAGAGAATCGTAAAACGGTTAATTCTGAATGGTATACGACCATTTGTTTACCAGAAGTCTTTGAAGAAATAAGAAAGGACAACCGACAACGCAGAATCATATTACATCACGACAATGCTAGCTGTCACACCTCAGCTGAAACAACTCAGTTTTTGGAGGGTCAAAAGATCGAATTGACTGGTCATCCGCCGTACAGCCCTGATTTGGCACCTAACGATTTCTTTTTATTTCCATACGCGAAGAACAAATTACGCGGTCAACGTTTTTCGAGCCGCGAAGAGGCTGTTGATGCGTTCAAAATGCACGTTTTGGAGATACCTCAATCAGAATGGAAAAAGTGCTATGAAAATTGGTTCCAGCGTATGCAAAAGTGTGTCGATCATCGCGGCGAATATTTTGAAAAGCAATAAAACCATATTAAATTATATATGTTTGTTTCTTTTTTTAATTCCGGATACATAAATAGCAGCCCTCGTACCCAGATTTGTTGGTCAACTAATCATAACTAGCCGACCGCGATTTCATAGAGTACGACAGTGCAACGCCATACTAAAATAAAAAATACGAGCGATTAATGACGCCACTAGTCGAGCAACAAATCCATGGATTTGTTTGTGTTTGACGGCTGTCTCATTACGCACACATGCGTTGACAACGCATGTGTGCGTAATGAGACAGCGTTGTGAGTCTTGGTGGCGCTATGTACCATCGAGGAAATTGATTCCTAGGCTGTTGACGGACCTACGTCATGTGGTCGGCTTATGTCAATTCACTGCGATCGGTCGGATGGGTTTGACTTAACGCGACCAAATTACTTAGGTCCGCCATCTGCCCAGGAATCAATTTCCTCGATGGTACCTGTAGGGATCCTCCTAATATTTATTATGTTTATTATTTACATATACATATATATACACTTAATAAATTATTATTTACATATTTACATTATGTATACAAAATTATATTTATAACACTAAAATTATAATAGTAACATAAAACCTTATCCTAATTAAATAATATAATACTTACACTAATAACATCATTAATTAAAACCATTCGGATTACGTGCCGTGCCGTTGCTTGTAGAAAATCGTAGTATGGAACCGCGCACGACAAGTGACCGCGGTGACATCAATGAGACGGAGCATACGAGTGCGAGGAGCGTGTCCGAGAACCGGCTAGTCGCTGCGCCGACGCACGCCGCCGGCCGCCCCCACTCGCTTGACCGCCAGTCCGTTTAATACGCTTTCGCGACGTGGATGCTATACATGCTATCTAGTTCTTAGCTCAATCAAAACGCTTGTATTAATCGTTATTGTTTCTTTCTATACTGCTACTTCACTGACTTTCTTCTATCTATTCTGCTTGTGCTTGTGATCCGTATCCTTCTGTGCATATGAACAATATTGTGACGTTTAGTGGTGGTGTGGACAATAAAAAGGATTATTAACCGTACGTGAGTTATTTACATCCTCGTCACACGCAAGTTGCTACAGTACCTACATATTTTCACAAAATATATACTTACAAACGTTTCGAATTTTGGGGGGGCGCGCCATGTTATCGTAGTTTATCACTACCATAGTCAAAGATTTTGTAATCGTAAAACATTTTTACGTCACAAGTAAAAATAAAAATGTAATTTGAATATATTTAAATACGTGCGAGCGTCGTTACGTGTCGCACCCGGATGGACGGCATCACTAGTACACATTTTTTAAGTTTGTGCAGTTTTTAACTACAAATGCAGTTTACTTTCTGTATATTTTTTTGACGTGACAACGTCTAATAAAAAGATGACGTCACTGTCGCGTTTCGCAAGCGAGAGCGCAGCACGAACGAGAGAGGCATGATCGGCAGTTCGTAGTTGTCTGTTCGTAGTGTTAACCGACTTTACAGACAACCAATTTTTTATAAATAAAATTCAATTTCAGCTGTCACCTCCGGCGACCTGTGCGAAATGCAAATTGGCAAGAAAGTTGTGAAGGTCCAGAAAATAGTCATGACTCGAGCAGAAGTAGAAGCTATGGCGAAGAAGGGACTCGTTGAAATGAAGGTGTGTATTATTTAAAGGACCCTTTTATAATGTGTCTGCTGATAAACAGATATCCACTCTTTGTACAGATGTTATTATTTAAATACAATATTTTGTCCTGCCTTGTTTTGTTTGTCAAGCGATGTTTTTAAAGTATCACATAAGGACAAACTATTTGTATAACTATACCGTCGAAACTGGAAATATTATTTTCATTATTTCATCCTTCGATCGCGGATTCTTGGAAATGCTATTGTATTCTATTGTTGTCGCGATCACCGGTGCTCTTATGGGGCCTGAAGGATTAAACAACACCAATATGTAATTTTTGTTTTAGGATGGGACAATGGTGCTGAAGCAGGGTATAAAGTTACCGACCTCAGACCCAGCCAATATTAAGTCTACGTTAGTAGGCGAAACCAGCGGTTAGTAGTTTGAATAAAACCTAATATTTTGTATTCGATATTAGTACAATTATGCCTGCCGAACCTTTTGCATTGCTGTCCCAAAAACACACCGTCTATAATATTTTTTTATTAAAAACGGACGGTGTTTTAAACACCCCATTTTGATTATTATGGACTCGTGTATCTCTTGCTCTATTGCTGTTCTGACATGGGGATAGGTTATTTTTTAATGAATGCAATATTATTATGATAGTATAATTATAATGATATTGAATGTACAGTATTTTCTTGGTTGAAATTCATATTTCACAGTAATACAGGTGATGATTTTATTAGAAGCGTAGCGTGCCTTGACGAGGCCCCGTATAAAAAATTTTTGGAGCCCCTTAGAAAAATTAAAACTTCTCACAAAAGAAAAAACGCACAGGTTGTTGCCAACTTTTGTGCTCACGCTTTATGTGGGTAACAAAGGAATTGCTTTTTTAACTTTGTCATTTGTGAATTCAAAAATAGGAAAGTTTTTATTAATTTTTGCATACTAAAGTTGGGGGCCCCCATGGTCCCGGGGCCCCGTATAATTGATACGGCAGATACGGCGGTATAGACTACAGGCCCATGTCGAAAATGGATGGGTCATATGAACCACTTGGTGACGTATATAGGACGATATTAGAGCATAAAATAATAAGATTTAGCACTATACCGTCACTTGTAAGCTGTCCAACTGAGTGCTGGTGAGAATTCAAAAGTGCATGTAGGGTCATTTGATTCTGTACGGCATTTTTACCATCGATAGATACATGAAAAATAATTACAAAGCCCGCAGTGCCGTACAAAAATGATGCGCCACTAAGTCGGTATTTTTATTTTATTTTCTGACAATTTCCATGGTAAAAGATAAGGTCCAAATTGGGCTAATTTTAAAAGTGCCGGCCAACGCAAATAAATCTATTATTTTAATAGAACATAATCTAAGGAATAATTTATATTATTACACCAAAGTTCTAAGTCAAGTCTCCGAGTTGTTATTCAAGGTCAAGCTTTTTTTTTATAACATGTAATAAAACTTATTTTATTAATTAAAAGCAATAAGTAATCGATTCCAACGTCCCTATCCGAGTCATAGAACAGATTAGAGGCCAAATACCTACAAATCATTTGGAAAAATTCAAAGGAAGAGGGAACCTCTACATACCATTGCTTACTTGGAATACTAGGCAAATACCGTGCGTACCCCAAGCACGTAGAGTATCCCCTTTCCTTTGAGTTTTTTCAAACTATATGTAGGTATTTGACCTCCAATCTGTTCTATGACTCGGATAGGGACGTTGGGATCGATTACTTATTGCTTTTAATTAATAAAATAAGTTTTATTACATGTTATAAAAAAAAGTTTGACCTTGAATAACAACTCGGAGACTTGACTTAGAACTTTGGTGTGATAATAAAAATTATTCCTTAGATTATGTTCTATTTAAATAATGGGTTTATTTCCGTTGGTCGGCACTTTTAAAATTAGCCCAAAATTGTATGGACGTTGGATCTTGTCCTTTGGTCATTTGATTCTATACGGCATAAGTTTCATACTGTTTCAATACAGCTTCGAATCAATAATTCCGCAACGCCGTACAAAAATAATGCGACATTGGAAAAAAATTGAGGGTTACAACCCCCTCTTTTTCAGTGGTCCGGGGGGTGATTTGAAACAGTACGGCTTCGGTTCCAAACATTATTTTAGCACTCAAAAGTACTATTAAAAATAATGCCGTCTAAAAATTTTTGTACATTTGAATAATTATCTTTTCTTATTATAAACCCTATTTTGTATGATAATACAAAAGTAAATGATAATCTTTAAATATATCTATTTTTTCTAAAACTATAGTTGTTTTATTAGGGTTCCGTACCCAAAGGGTGAAAACGAAACCTTTTAGTGACTTCGATGTCTGTCCGTCTGTCTGTCTCCAGGCTGTAACTCAAAAACGCTAATATCTAGAGATTTGAAATTTTTACAGATTATGTATTTCTGTTGCCACTATAATAACAAATACTAAAAATAATATAAATATAAATAATTAAGGGGGGTTCCCATACAACAAACGTGATTTTTTTGCAATTTTTTGCTCGATATCAATGATGGCAACAGGTAGACACCTGAAATGTTCACAAAATACTCAATTTCATTTTTAATTTAAAAATTAATAATAACATTTTAATAAAAGAAATAAGGGGGGCTCCCATACAAAAAACACAATTTTTGCTTATTTTTGCTCTATTACTCTGCTTACTCTGCATTAAAATGTACGGCATAATTTTTTCGTAATTTAATTTATCTTAATACTATTTCAGACAAGGGAAAAATGTAGAAAATTGCTTTATTTTGTTAATCTATGAATATTTCAAATTTCAAATGTTGTATTTCTCTTTAATTTTTTTAGAACAGTTTCTTTTGAACGGCAATACTATATAAAAATTGTATTTTACAATACCATATTAACAATAAAGTTGCCGTACAGAGTCAAATAATTTTACAGCTTAAAAAATTAAGTATACCATGAAATTAAGATAATTATTCAAATGGACAAAAATTTTAGACGGCATTATTTTTAAATGTACTTTTGAGTGCTAAAATAATGTTTGGAACCGAAGCCGTACTGATTCAAATCACCCCCCGGACCACTGAAAAAGAGGGGGTTGTAACCCTCGATTTTTTTCCATTGTCGCATTATTTTTGATGGTAATAATGCCGTACAGAATCATATGACCAAAATGTAGTCACCCTACATGCACTTTTGAATTCTCACCAGCACTCAGTTGGACAGCTTACAAGTGACGGCATAGTGCTAAATCTTATTATTTTATGCTCTAATATCGCCCTATATACGTCACCAGGTGGTTCATATGACCCATCCATTTTCGACATGGGCCTGTAGTCTAGTAGCTACGCCCCTGGTCATTTTATCGAAACCGGTCGTGCGAAACATAATTGTAATAAACATAAATTAATTAAAGCAGAATAAGTGCATGAAAAGTGTAAATTATTACTGTAGCATAATCAACAATATTGATTGTTTTGTTTCCAGAAGCACCCAAAGAAGCGTCGCCCAAGAAGGACATACCTAAAGCGGCCCCGAGTCGGTGCGACCTAGACGAAGTTTAGACATTTATATAGTTATTACACTAATGTTATTTGTAAATATTATCACTGAACATTTAGTGTATAGAGTAAGTGGTGAAATTTTAAATAGATCTGTGTTTCAAAGAGACAGGAATATTAATCCAAATAAGTTTTAAGTATATATGCATTAAGTTTTAGTTCCTTTAAGCTCGCTCAGATTTATGCATGAAATTGGAAGCGTTTTGTGTGGAATATTAGAAAAGATGGTCTTTCTTTTATACAGTTTGCTGATTTGTGAATATACTGTCTTTACTAATAGTAATTATTTTAACTTTTATTATATTTGTAGCTGTGACTATGTTAATTTATATAGTGTACGTTTTCCGTCACAATTATGTTCAATAATATTATTTTATATACATAATACAGACGATCTTCTTCACATTTAAAACTGTCAAATAGGTATGCCTTTTAAATTAAAAGTTACATTTATATTAAGATTTAAGACAATATAATGTAATAAAAAGTTATGACTTATGATAATAATAAGTTTCACATCATTACAGATTTTTTTTTTTTTTTATTTAACCCCTTACTTGGGTACTATGAGTCGTTAAACGAATCATTAATATAAAGTTAAAACTACAACTCGGTCAAGATAACTCCGCACCTCGCTGCCCGCTGGAATGCGATGCCCAACCCGCAACTTCCCTGCGTTAGCACGAACGCCGATGTGACATCATGGCCGCCAGGTGCGGAGTTAATGTCATCTATACTAATATTATAAATGCGGAAGTATCTCTGTCTGTCTGTCTCGCTTTCACGCCAAAACTACCGAACCGATTGTAATGAAAGTAAACGTAAAGTCTAAAGCCTGAGAAAAGACATAGGCTACTTTTGACGTGATAACGTCTTATAATTTAATATGGGGTGCGCGCCCGAAAAACATGACAGTTCATGCGGCGTTACCTCGCTGACAGCTCTGAGGCGTTCCATTTACACTCTCAAGTCTCTCAACAACCGTAAGGCCCACCTGGGCCGCGCTCTTTGTTTCGATTATATTACGTATTTCGATGACTTTCTAATACTTTTGTATGAAGAAGTTTGGTTAGTTTATACAACCTTTGATACATTGACCACACTCTGAATGAAAAATAAATAAACAATCTGTGAGCTATTGGTATTATTTCGGCAATTCAAAATTGTGCTCTATTTCCTACGTGTCAAGGTATGATATGAAGAATAAAGTATTCGTTTTAGACCTGCGGGACTAGCTTGTTTTGAGGTGTTAAGTTTAAAAAATTCTAAAGTTTCTGAATTTTTGCACATGGATGGAGTGATGTCTTATTAGGTTATTTTTAAATTTTGTGTCATTTCTGATAATAGGTTTTTGAGAAAATCAAAATTAAGTAGTCGATTTTTTAAAATTTGTATAAACTAGCTAGCAAAAACTTAACTTAAAAATAACAATAGCATCATATCTAGATTAGTCTTCGGATTGTAGGTACCTAATTTGAACCATTTTAGCCCATTGCAACCCGAAATATTGCCAGTTATTTAAAACACAAAAAAAAATTGAGTTTCTGAAATTACAATAATTGGGCTCAGGTCTATTAAATAAAGCCATAGAATACATTTGTGTCAGATTCATCCACGATATTTCGAGATTTTAATATTTTTTATTTTTGCAAGCTCCAAACACTCCTCCCCCCGCGGCCTCCGTACGGTTAACATCGTCTGACGTGCGCTCCGGGATTAAAAATTATTTTCGGTGGTTTTAAATCGGTAAATTCGTGCTGAGTGTGTGTAATTAGCTAGGTAACGGTGTAATCTACGTGTACTGTAAGTTTTTTAACACATTTGCTCGTATTTTATTGGATTTAACTCGGTAAGTAAATTTCTTTGTTCACTTTTATCAGTAGGGAATTGTAGGTAGGTAAAATATTGTGTGTCGGTACCGCTCGCGCGGCGCCGGCCTGCCTTGCGATCAGCTGACTGTGATTATTAAGCTAAACTTTTGTTTCATTCTAATTTAAATTAAATAAGTGTAATTGGTACATTCAAATTTTATATTAACTCACAATGTCGAGCCAAAATAATATGCCGCCAGATAAAGATACAAACCCGTTTAATAGAAGCGATAAAACTCCTCGTTCTCCGACATTATCGTCCGGTAAACGTTTGCTGTCGGAATTATCTCCTTCCTCCTTGTCACCTGTGGAGAAGCGTCACCAACCCACTAGGGACGAGCCTCTGCTGTCCCCCGTTACGTCATTATTAGACACAAGCCGCGCATCCGACGATGCTTGCAATTATTACGAGCTCGTCCGCGAAGCTAGCTCGTACTTAGCCAAAATAAACGAGTTCGCAAACGACACCGTGTCTCGCCGTAATAATTTTGCCAACAAGTCCGATATTATGAGTATGACTCAAAAAATAACTACGATCGTCTCACTTCTCGCCATAAAGAACTCCTCCTTGGAAACCAAGGTCGCTAATATGGAACGCGAATTGTTAGCTGCCAAAACTAATCCCGTCGTACAAACAGTTGCCGCCGCGCCTTCTACCTCCTACTCGGACGCGCTTAAACTAAGACTTGCGAAGTCAGTGCCGCCAGTCGAGACCCGAAAACCGCTTCCCTGCGTTATTGCCTATCCGACACAAGAAAAATCGGGGGAATTAAAATCATCGTCGGAGACAAAACAAGCTCTGATGAAAGTCATCAACCCGGCCGACGGTTTTCAATTTCACGGCGTCAAAAAAACAGCTAATTCGGGTGTGATCTTGCGACTAACTAGCGAGTCGCAAGTTAATAAACTTAAATCCGTGGAAGCGCTTAAATCGGCCGGTCTGCGACTCGAGTCGCCTAAAGGACGTAACCCACGTATTCTCATAAAAGATGTACCGCAACATATGACGGATGATAATTTCCTTCTCGCACTTTTTAATCAAAATATTAATGGCGAAATGAATATGTCTCAAGAACAATTTTTGCGTTCAACAAAAATAGTAAGACGTCGTAATTTAAATAAAGATTACAACAACAGGAAATGGATAGGTATCGAATTAGACCCCGCTGTGCGTAAACACCTAATCAATTCAAAAGAAAAACTGTTTATCGATTGGGCGATGTGTCGCTTCGTGGACGACGTTGAGCTGGTCCGCTGCGGAAACTGCCAACAGTTTGGGCACGTCGCTAAATTCTGTCGCGATCCTAATCCTTGCTGCTATCACTGTGCCGAAAAACACAGCTCGTTGTCGTGCCCCAACAAAGATAAAGAAAATTTTAAGCCAGTTTGTGGTAGTTGCCAACGTTATAAAAAATCTTCCGACCACCCCACGGGCTCCCCGGACTGTCCAACATATAAAAGCAAAATGGAGCAACTTATTTTAACTACTAGGTATGGATAGTTTAAATATAGGACAGTTAAACCTCCATAATAACAAGCACGCGACTTTAGAATTAGAAAAGTTAGTTTCTGATCACAACTTAGACTTAGTACTTGTTCAAGAACAATATCAACTCGCGTCGTTTCGGTCGAAAATGATACAAATTAATAACTTAGCTCGCGCGGGTATATACACACCTCAGTCTAGATTTTCAGTCACGGCCTTAACTAACCTTTCGACGTCGCATTGTGCGGTAGCCGAGGTATCGTGTCCTCAGTTTAGACTATACGTTGTAAGCTGCTACTTTCAGTACGCGGATACCGTAGGCCCACATTTACATCAACTCCGCCGCGTATTACAATCTCTCGCGGGTGATAAAATTATTATTGGCGCCGACATCAATGCATCCTCGCCCTTATGGCACGGCCAGCTTAGGTACACTGACCGCGACCGTCGTACCGCTGTAGAAGACTTTATTGCGGAGTTTAACCTCCAAATTCACAACACCCCCGATGCACCACCTACCTATAGTAGCCCAACGGGCGAATCGTCGATTGACGTCACGCTATCCAGCGCGTACGTCCAGATTAGGCATTGGCGCGTCCTACCTGATGCGTCATGTAGTGATCACCGCTTATTGGTGTACGAGTTTTCTCGTGCGGTCCCGAGTGATACCGTAGTCAATTCTAATGACTATAAATACAACGTAAAGAACGGCGATTGGAATTTATTCCGCTCCCTCATTACCGCTCATGCCGGAGACTTCACTCGGCCGGATTTAAGCGTCGATGAGTGCGCGGAAATTATGACAAACACATTTGTTTACTGTGCCGATGTAGCCTTGGGTCGTAGACCTCTTAAAAAAGATCACAACTGTAAATGGTGGAACAGTAACCTTCTTAATCTTCGTCGGGAATTTAGAAGGGCCAGGCGCAAAATCAATAATCTTCGTAAATCTGGCCACGATCGTTCGAATTATAATTACATAATTAGTTTGAATAACCTACGCATTTCAAGGTCACGCTATCGCGCCGCCGTTACGTTAGCGAAAAATAATATGTTGAAGAATGCCGCGAATAGACTGGATAAAGAGGGCCCCTGGTCCTCTTTATACCACGAGCTTAAACCCGGTAGTAGTAATGAGCCAAGCTTTTTCTCAAATATTAAAATTAACAACTCTTACACTTGTAGCTTAGACGAAACGGCGAAGGCATATCTAAACGTTCTCATCCCAGACGACGAGCCCTCCTTGGATGATGAACACCACCGCGACATTAGGAGTAGAATGCTAGACCCCATACATACACCGGCCTCAGATTTACCAACTTCGGAGGAGTTTAGTAAAATAGTAAACCTTTTGCCTATAAAAAAATCTGCGGGCGAGGATAAAATATCGAATATTATGATAAAACAAGCGTGCTTAGCGGCCAGTTCATCGATTCTACATGTTTACAACAGATGTATCGCAGAAGGTATATTTCCAAAAATTTGGCGCACCGGTTGCTTAAAATTAATACCTAAAGCGGGAAACAAACCTCCTGACGACCCAAAATCTTACCGTCCGATAACGTTACTGCCTTGCTTAGGTAAATTACTAGAACGTCTCATCGTACCTCGCCTGCTACCCGGTGGCCCTAAATTTCATAGTCATCAGTTCGGTTTCACCGCCGGGAAATCGACTGTTGACGCGGCTATGGAAGTTAGAAAAATAGTAAATCATTCGGAATCTAAATACGTGGTCGCCATTTCATTAGATATCTCCGGCGCGTTCGATCATGCTTGGTGGCCGATGTTATTATTAAAACTAAAAAATCGAGGTTGCTACTCTAATATTTATGCCATAATACGTTCTTATTTTTTTAACGGTCAAACTAAGCTTCGACTTGGCCATTGTACACACGTCAAAGATTTAACATGCGGCTGCCCTCAGGGCTCTGTTATCTCGCCAAAACTATGGAATTTCGGATTTGATGATTTATTAAGTCTTCCCCTACCACCGCTGTGCGTACTAGTTGGCTACGCCGATGACGGTTTTCTCATCGTTCATGCAAATTCACGTTCCGAAATTGAATCTAAAGCCAATGATAGTCTTAATTTAATATCGAGCTGGGGTAAACGTAATCGCCTGAAATTCGCCGCGCATAAAACGTACCAAATTCTTTTAAAAGGGTCCCTTATATCTTCCCCTAGCATTAAACTTGACAATATTAACGTTAAACGCAAACAGTCACTCTGTTATCTTGGTTTTTACTTGGAAAATAAATTTTCATTTTTAGAACATATAATTCAAACCGGTGAGACAGCGAAGCGCAATTTTTACTCCTTTACCAAAATATCTACGTCGACATGGGGCCTCTCCTTCAAAACCCTAAAATTAATTTACACTGCTACTTACCTAGGCAGCATTTGCTACGGGGCCCCCGTGTGGGCTGACAGAGCAACAATCGGCGCGGCTCGTCGCAAGTTGCTACAAAGCCAACGTCTTGCTCTTATATTCTTATGCAAAGCTTACAGGACCACAAGCACCGAAGCCTTACCTGTGTTAGCCGGAGTTTTACCCGTTGACCTTGAGATTCAGCGTCGTGCGACAATTTACTATCATAAAAAAAACATTGATAACCCGTTCTTTTTAAGCGCTCGCGATAAAATTAAAATAGCAAGACTGTTTGAACCTTTAGAAAACTCTGTGCAAAGCCTAATCTCCGAATGGCAGTCACGATGGGACTGTTCCACCAAAGGGCGACACCTTTATAATTTTTTCCCTAATATTCGTGAACGGCTATCCAAACATTGGATGGATATTGATCACTGCGTTTCTCAATTCCTGACCGGTCATGGAAATTTTAAGGCCAAACTTTACGGATTTAAACTAGTAGCATCACCCATGTGCGAGTGCTCGACCGAAGGCAACATGTTTGAACAAACCGCGCATCATGTTCTCTGGGAGTGCAGTCTCTGGCAGGACGAAAGAACTACTATGCTAAACAACCTATTCTGTACATCTGGAGTAGCATACTACGGTGATCTCGTGGACAGCGCTAGGAACTTCCGTGCCTTCAAGCGTTTTTGCCACAATTATTATTGGCAACAGTCAAACACAATAAACTCCAATATTAACTTAGCTTTAGCTTAGGAGTCACAATTATTAACCTTATTTCCGTGGTGCTCCCCCTTAAGTTCTTTGACTTTCGGTCATTGCAACTTTGTGCTGTCTCCCGCTTTTATGGGGAGGGAAATTGGATTCTTCCTACTCCTCCTATTTTCTTCTGATTAATTTCGTTGCGGGTCCCAAGACAGTATTAGCATGTCCCTCGGGCTCCCTGAGATCATATCAAAGGGTTTTCGTGGTTGGATGCCGCTGTCGATCCTGGCGACACAGGAGATACAGTGGTGGGAATGTGTGGTGGGCCAAAGTCCGTTTAAAAAAGCTCCAAACACTACGTAAAAGATATTTTTAATTAAAGGCGTTTACATTTTCAACATCTTAAAGAAGTAAGAAATATATATATTTTCATTTTGAGTCCTTTTCACCAATTGCTTTAAAAATTAGATACAAAAATATGAACAGTATGAAAGAACCGGGTGAGGGCGAGTGTGAGACAGAACTTTGCGCTGTTCTGTCCTACCGTTTTTAGGGTTCCATAACCAGAGGGTAAAACGGGACCCTATTACTGGGACTTCGATGTCTGTCCGTCTGTATGTCTGTCTTCAGGCTGTCTGAGATACAGCCTTTAGATAGACATACAGACCCGCTATGGATAAACTTCTGATTTTTTAAAATTGTGTATTATCCATTTCGCAAAAGCAAAATAATAATGTTTTATCCGCGCGCTACGCTGATAGTGATACTGATAGTTTTCACCCGCGCACTTCACACCCCGGCCCCCGCACTCGCCCAACGCATTCAAAAATGTCAAAATTTTTCAATTTTGTAATAACTCTCGTAATCCCCGTCCCGCCCGAACATAGTATACCGCAAACAAATAGATAAAATTAGGCGAAGTTACAGTCAAATTGTAGGTACATCTGTACCTGTCTGCTGATATCATTTTTTCTTGCGTATGCGTATATGTAAAAAATTTGATTGTGGCAAACGAATGCGCTTTAAAACAATCAGAATTGGTTTGAAACAAATTTTGCAGATAAGGTGGCTGAACTATGTGCTATTGAAATAAGCTACTCTTGCTACTTTCTAGCAGCTTTCCTCACGTAAATTTCGTTGAATACCACAGAACGCCTCACATTTTGTAATAAAAATAGCCTACGTTTTAATGGAATACTTTAATTAAATGTACTGTAGGAATCAAATTATCTCAATCTATTCGGCAGTTTTTGTGTACAAAAGCAATATGAATTTTGAATATAATACAATCTTGAAAAAATTTTACGTGGTCGGTGGTACGAGTATGATAGAGTTCGTCCCTAGGGTTGTTACCTACAAATTAAATAATATTCTTAAGTACAAATAATATTAAGTATAAGACCTATGTTTTTTCACGATTGCAATATTTTAGCATTAAGAATAAAACATGTTTTGATAATATTTATTACACACCCTAACTAGGAAACGCAAAAATTTCATCGACAATACTCATGTGCCCCTACTCCCTAGCGGCGAATTTAGATTATCTTGTCTAAAGGCTTCTACCATAGTAAAAGGAGGGGAAGTAGGGTAACTCCGGCCCAATCCGCGATTTAATTACCTACTGTCTTAGGGTTGTCAATTTTAGGCGGCGGCGGCGCGGCGTGGTGATGTGGGAGCGGCTAGCGGCTGTCCGCGCTGCGTTCGCAACCGCATGAACAGTGGCAACGCGGTCTTCCAACTTTAATTAATAATAATAAGTGACTCTTGATTGTCCATATTTCGTCCAATTTTCGTGCATATTTCGGCACTTGGATCGTGCATATAATCCTTTAATGTCTAAATAAAATTATAAAACAACATTAAAAACTAACGCCTGTCTCTTATAGGTACTAGGTACCTACTATAAACAAATCTGTTGTTATGATTCGAACTTTGCTTTATATGTATAATTAATATCTGATTTACAATTAGTCAATTACTTATTTTTAATTACGATTTAAAATAAGTAATTGACTGTAATTAGTTACTTAATATAATATACCTACAATACAGAGAAATCGGCATTACTAAACGTAAACAAAGCAATAGCGGCAAATTAGTTGACTGATCAAAAGTACTTATAACTTACCTAAAACATTCTCTTATATTTTATACTATGTTCTAGTGGGAAAGTTTGTGTGATAGAAAACTAATGCAATAAAAAAAGAAGTAAGTAGGTATCTGATCATCAAGTAAAAATTATATTATGCTAGCTTGCGGCTTTTGATTTATGACGTATTAAAAAAAAATACCTATCTTTATCAGAGTAGACAGAATTATAGAGTATGCCGACTTGGAACTGATGTTGAAATTTTTAAATTTGACGTATTATGACGAAAATCGTCGCTAGGGTTGTTGACTTGTTACCTTCGAATTTAAAACTTTGACATATTCGCTGGACGTGTTCCTCTTTGGTCGTATTGTTGTTTGTGTTTTGGCACATTCGATTAAAATTGTCAGAATCCAATTTTGAAATCTGTATTTTAAATATTTAAAAATAAATTATATCAGCCAGCGCGAGGCACATTCCGTTCATAATCCTAGTGAAACCCGACGAATTTGACAGATATTGAAACCTGTCCGTTTCTTTGCAGTCGAAATACTGGTAGTTATGTCTATTGTGTCTTTATCCAAACGCCTGATGGCAACCCTACTTGCAAAGGTACTCAAAGCAATTTGTCATTTTCATTTGATAAATAGAATAAAATACAAATCATTGAACAGTGAACACTAAACAGGATTTTATGCGGATTACGTAGCTTATGTAGTTTTTCTTCAACAACTTAAAATAATACATAAACTTTTTAAAATCTGCTAATAAATCATAATGGTAGAATTTTTAGTAACTATTAAAATATTGACTAAGCTTTAAGTTTTGAAATTAAGTTGAATATTTGTGAAAATAAGATGCAAATTTTGATTTTGTTTTCCATCGAAAAAATTATAAAATATCGTGTTTTCTCTTACACAGGCCCTTAAAAATATGATGTTGTATCTATGTTTAAAAATAAAATAGTTTGTGGCCTATTAACAAGTAAAAAATCAATTTCGCTTTACTTGATCGTCAATTTCTCTTAAAATCGGGGCTGAAAAGGAACTAAATTTTGAAATGTGGTTTGCATAGAGCTTTTAATTGTAAATATGTGAACTCTAAAAACTTTAATTACTTTTTGTAGCTTTTACGGAATGTTGAAAGCAAAAATGTAAATTTCTTCAAAACCCGTGGATGAAAATGACACAAAACTTTAGCAGTAGCAGACATCAACAAACTAAACCATATTATACCGTTTTTACAAACTCTAATATTTTTTCGACGCAATTAGGCGACGTTTCTAATATTTTCTAATTACTACCCGTGGATGAATCTGACACAAAACGTGTCTGCACATCAGTTACTGCCCTAGCAATATCCCAAAAGCTAAATTTTAAACTTTAATATTTTTTTCGGCCCGTAGGGACCAAAAATCTAAATCCCTAAATATCTCTGGAAGCTGTCGTCCAAAATGACACAAAATCATTTTTTAGGTTTACCTAGTGGTCCCAAAACTATACGCAAAAAATTAGAAACTTTAGAATTTTTGAAACCAAAAAATCTAGCCCTATCGGTCTATTTATTTCTTCTGAACAAGTCACTAATTATAGTTTCGAAAGTTTATAATTGAGAAACTAATATCACATCGGACTAAATACTATATTATGATGGCTTGATAGATAGAAAATTTAACATATATTATAATGTAGTTCACACAAACATAAAATATGGATTAATTTTACAAAGAGGGTAGGCCGGGCGCCATTTTTTTTGCACATTGACCTGCCAACTTTTTTGCATAGATTTTTCCCGGAACTGAGGGGTTAAGGCTATGACGTTGTCACGTTCAACTATCGTCAGTAAACCGACTTTACAGACAACCGATTTTTTTTTAACTGGAAAAAGGGTTGTAAGGAGGTGAAAATGCGTAAATTTGTTCAAATTAAGTTAGTTCCAAAAATTCATAATAGATGGCGCCGTGCCGTCTCCTACATCGCACGAGCGCTTACTCAAACATGTTTCTATAAGAGGTGGTAAGGATGAAGATTCCTTTTACGTTTTTTTTTTTGAAGTGTTAAGAAGAGTTGATGTTCGACTTCGACCCCACTCCCGAGTTTTAAACCCCCTACGCAAAAATAGGGGCGTTTTATGTGTGACGTGGCTGTCTGTCTGTAAAGTGTAAACATTGAAGTTTGAAGTAAGCGTACCGCGGAAGCACCTCTGTCGTGCAAATTTTACAATTCGCAATAATGTAGCCTACATGTTTCAACGGGAACTACCTACTATATATTATATAAGTTACTCTATGACGGGAAAGTCCACGCGGACGGAGTCGCGGGAAAACAGATTGTCTCGTTCCAATATTAAAACCCGGAAAGGATATAAATGTTGCAGATTCATATTATAGACCTATAACTTTAAGTTCTTGTGTTGGCAAAATATTTGAACAGCTTGAATTTTTATAGAAAGAAATCATATTTTACCTAGTAATCAGTTCGGTTTTCGGCGTGGCCGTTCGGCTAGAGAGAGCTTGACTCATTTTTGTTTGGACATTCACAATGCTCTGTCTTGTAATTCAATATTGGTTGGTATTTTCTTTGATGTTGTTGGTGCATATAATAATGTCAATTTGGAAAAACTTTTAACTAAGTATTTTAACTTCTTTACAATTACCTGAAAAATTGGTAAATTGGGTGTATCATTTTCTTAGTGGTCGTAAATTATTTGTGAAAGGATAATGTCCAAATTGGGCTAATTTTAAAAGTGCCGGCCAACGCAAATAAACGCATTATTTAAATAGAACATAATCTAAGAAATAATTTTTATTATTACACCAAAGTTCTAAGTCAAGTCTCCGAGTTGTTATTCAAGGTCAAACTTTTTTTAAAATGTATGTAATAAAACTTGTTTTTCTAATAGTGGATATAGTAGTGAATAGTGGAAATAGTGGAGTTCCCAGAGTGTAAAAATCGTGAAAACCTCCGATTTTTGCAATAGTGGATGAAAATTGAAAAGAAAAAAAGGAATGTGTAGCTGATAACATAAATAATAAAGTTTACCTATTGAAAAGTTGTGCTTTTGATTTTTATACTATTGTCTTCCACTTCAAGTAAACTCATAAACTGTAAAATTTTGAAGAAAATTTTTGCATATTTCTTTCTTTTAAATATATAGCAAAATAATAAAATATATATATTTTTTTATTTGTATCGTTTCTTATATTCCAAAGAAAGAAAATAAGTTAAAAAAATATATAATTTAGATTTAAAATTAATATTTTTGTATGTAGATACCTGAGCATACCTCCAAATGTGCTTGTTGTGTGCCTCGCCAGGTAAATGGCGTTCCTATTTTTCTTTGGTTTTAAATAGGAAGTTTTAAAATTATTTTTTAGGCTTAACAAAGCCTTCTATTTCTTAATGTGTATAACTTTTTAGCTCTTACTTCAATAATTTTCTGAAAATGTAGCACAAACTTTTCACGGATATTTCGAAGAAAATCTGTATTTTATTTCTTTTGGCTAGGTTTTTACAGACTAAAATTGTTTTTTTTTTCTTTCATTAATTATATTTGCTAAAACTTACATAAATAGTCGTGTGCGTAAAAGACAGAAAAACGAGGAATACGGCTTTTGCTGAACCAAAGATTTCCTTGGTAGGATTGATCTTTATATCCCTAAGATGGGTTTACGATGTGGAGCCACCTGAATATTTCATGCAGGTGGGGGAGGGGGGGGGGGGGTTTAGCTTTAACAAGGTATGAGGTCAATAACTGCGTGGGATTTAGGTATATAGGCGAGTTTGATATCATTTTCGATTGAATCGAATGTTTAAATGCCAGTTTTTCAATAATATTTACATAAAATATAGTAAAAATAAAATAAAATAAAAAAATTAGAATATATGATTTTCAACCAACGAAAACGGTGTTGACAGGGCTTAATTAATATAAGGAGGCTGATAGCCGCATTATTCTGCATGCCAAAGACATGGTGATGAATGGAGCAATAAACATATTAATATTACTAGACGTACCGCGCGGCTTCGTCCGCGTAAATCTGAAATTTCACTGAAACCGTATATTTTTCACAAATTAATAACCCATATCTCACGTAGTCTACTATATATTCGTGTCAAAAAACATAAAAATTGCTCCAGTAGTCTGTGAGATATTAGCCCTTTCAAATAATTTTCCCCGTTTTTTTACATTTTCCTCTGTATCTTCCCAAGCAGCACAAGTATATCTAGTGAAGCACTATTAGTTATTTTATAGAATTAAACTTAGTATTCTTACATAAGAGTCAATAATCCCTGAAGATATCCTGAAGACATCCTATATAGGTACCGAGTTCAGTAAAAATGGGCACCTGTCTACACTATAATGACAAGAGCAGCATAAGAATTCATCATTAGATAACGATAAGAGCAATTTATATTTATCTAAAGGCAATATCTACAAAACTATTATAAGAACTTAATAAGAGGCACAAAAGAAAGGAATTAGGTTTTGTAGCCAACATTAAGATAACACCATTACTCTACTGATGTTCTAGAGGTGAATATTTTTAAAACCACTAATAATCAAAATTAACTAAATAAAAACATCAACAAGAGTTATTTCTTTTAAAAAGCATTTCCTATTTTGTAATGGCACGCCGTAGTTCAAAGTATTTTAAGTTAAAGCTTTAATGGCGAAATGAAATGAAATAAGTATAATATATTTTTTGTTTCGCGCGAACAGAGGGCTCAAATTCCGTGCCGAATTTATTTTATCGTAAAAGTTAATGAAATATTTTTAAAAAACTTATGGGCCTATTATATTCGTAAATTTAAATTATTTTTTTTATAAAAAATGTTATTGATGCACATTTTTTAAATATATTTTTTAAAAATAAATACCTCAACAATGTATTTTGATAATAATTTCATATATTTAAGTATTTTATGTTTACAAATAAGTAAATCGCGTATTTTATTGTAACTATTTTATTTTTATTTTTATCGAAATGGCGATTATCGTCGTATTCTATTAATAAAAATGGCCTCTAGATCAAATTCTCTTTAAGTAAGTATTGATTAGAAGATTTACTCCTAAAATTGAGCTAAAGGTAATTTTAAGAGCATGACAAGTCAACTTGCACTTTCACCAGAAAAATTAATCTTTCAATAGTATAATCGTTCTTAAGACCATCCTATCGTAATCTATAGAAAGAAATGTTTGTAAACTATTTTTTCTCGTAATTATCTACCAGAGTATATTCAGACTGGCATAAGAAGAAGGTGTTTTGTTCGCGTTTTGGTGATTTTTCAGTGCAATACCATAGAGAACCAATATTTCTGGTGGCCTTCCTGTTTTATAATATTACGTCTTATTGTACATATTTTATATTGTCAAATCAAAAATATTCGCAATATTTTATTGTCTGTATAAAATCATTAAGTAGGCAATTGCTTATTACACGTATTTTTAAAGCAATCAAATTATAGGCACCTCTTTATCACTCACTTTCACTATCATTGTCAGTCTGTAGTTCATCATAGTTTTCATCAAGAATCTATTTTCGGGACAGTGTCAATTCTTCTTCTTCGCAGCTTGATGATTCGTTGCTGAAGTGATGACTGAAGACTTTGAGGGCAAAGAAAGTTGATGTGACTGTCTACTAACGGCACCTTTTTTATATCTACTTTTCCACTTTTCTCCGAAAGCCTACTGAGTAATGTCTTCTTATATCTCCTGCTTTCTTCATGCTTGCAAAACGCTGTCCTTTATATACTTAATACTCTTAAAATAAAATGTTTTAAGCCTAAGTTCTCTAATGAAGGAGGAAACTGGACTTTCACTATTGAGTATCTAGTCATTGAGTCTTTAGAGGACCGGTTGGTCTCTCTAAGAGTTCACTAGAGGTCGGAGGAGTAAAGAGTAAAACTCGATTTACTGTGGTGAACTGGAGTGCTTTATTGAACAATCTGTGCTGTTTATATACAAAATTTTACATAATTATTATTATTCTAAATCTGTACAAAAGTTAAAAGATTAATTTCTATTGGCTAATACAAATTAGAGAGAGAAATCTAGAAAGGGATAAAAATATTTACAAAACAAGAAAGAGAAAAAAATCGAATCGGAAATATTTACAAGATTGGATTATCCGTGCGGAAGATTCGGCTGTACCGCGGTTCGTGGCGCTGGTATCGCACGCGTATAAATATAGGCTCGCATGCCGCGGCCCATTCAGTCCGCGCGCGAATTTCATACCGACGTCGTCTCTCTGCCGCTCGACGCCGCGCCGCCGCGAGTAGTTGTGCCGCCATTTTGTGAAGATGTTATGCAGCTCTGCAAACGCCATGAAGACTGTAGCTACGCTGCGAAGATTCCTCTCTTGATGTAGGCTCGATGTGAAGACGCGTAGTGAAGTGTTGCGAAGAATTCTTATTAGAAAAAGTCCTTTTAAGGGCTGCTTCATGTCCGGTGCACAATCACTTAATAGTACACGGACGGTTTCTCTCGTTATTCCGAACGTACGTTCTTGGCAGAACGATTTTCTTCTATGTTTCAATCTTCCACGACGAACGTATACCAAGACGGCATGCGTCCCTTTCGGAGCACGTTGTTTTCTCTGTTTCAATCGGCGAACGAACGTGTAGGTACTTTATAGGTACTGCTACAAGTCTATTAAGTATAGACTTAAAAAAGTACCTAACAAATCCATCTAAAAACCTTTTTGATTACTTTTAGAGTAATTGTTCTACAAATAATTTCAATTCTTAAAAAGTATTTGTGATAATAAGTCTATAGAATAATTGAACTACAGCAGCGCTTTTAACAGAGCAAATATAGTCCATAACAAATCAATTTGCTCTTAACTCAGTGTAATGAACTAGTAAAGGTTTTAAAACAAGGAACACTAGATATTTTTTACTATTAGAAACTTAGTTCTTATTCAAAACCATGTATAGAATGCCAATGTCTATGATGTCTATAAAAAAGCCATGATTAGTACTCCTAAAGCATAAATAGATTTAAGGCATCTGAAGTGTGCTACTTGGGTTTGCTCTTATTGGTCTTAGCGTGATAAAATATAGCTTATAGCCTTCCTTGATAAATAGGCTATCAATCACTGAAATATTGTTTCAAATCGGACCAGTAGTTCTTGAGATAAGCGCGTTCAAACAAACAAACAAACAAACCCTTCAGCTTTATTTTCACATATTCCTCAATATCTTTGCTCCATTGGTCTTAGCGTGATAAATATAGGCTAAAGCCTTCCTCGATAAATAGGCTATCAAACACTGAAAGATTCTTTTAAATCGGATGAGTAGCTCCTGAGATTAGCGCGTTCAAACAAACAAACTCTTCAGCTTTATAATATTACTAGACGTTGCGTGTGCTTCGCCCGCGTAAATTAGATATTTCACAGACAAATTAGTCCACAATAAAAAATAAAATAGCCTATGATTCTTCACGTTCCTACTTTTTATCTGTGCCAAATAACAGAAAAATTGCTGAAAAAATCGTGAAATAAGCCCTTTCAAATAATTTCCTCCGTTTTTTTCACATTTTCCTCTATTTCTTCGCTTATATTAGTCTTAGCGTAATAAAATTTAGCCTATAGCCTTCCTCATTAAATGGGCTATCTAACACTGAAAGAATTTTTCAAATCGGACCAGTAATTACTGACTCATACTAAGATTAGTGCGTTTAAATAATGCTTCTTCTTCTTCTTTTTACGTTGTTTAACATCTTTATCGTGCAAATATGAGTCCTAAAATGAATTTAGCATTCTTAAGTCATCCGAATATGGTACCGAACTTGGAATAGTACCATAATTAATGCCTCTATACAGATTGAGACTCTTTTTCCTCCAGAGCAGAAGCTGCTAAAATAAAAAAAAACTAACATCAAAAATCGCGGTGGCTCCACATCTTAAATCCATCCTTGGACCATAAGGACCAATCCTACGAAAGGAAATCTTTGGTTCATTAATAGCCGTATAATTCACCGTACACACGCAACTAAAAGGAAAAAAATACAAATTAGGTTAAGAACTGATATTTTTTGTATTCAGGTAAGCATTTTCCAAACATAGGTCGCAGCATGCGTCTTTAGTATGTACGTGAGATTTGTAACACCCAATTTTTTTTCTGGCTTTAAGTAGGAAGTTTAAATATATTTCAAAGACTATAAAAAGTCTTTCATTTGTCGGTGCATTAAATGTTTTAGCTCTCACTTAAATAAATTCTCAACAAATATAGAAAAATATTTTCGGTCTATTTTACACATTTTATGAGATACGTTTTTAAGTACTTAAAAGTTATCATTTCTCTAAAAATTAAATACGCACAAGTAAGTTTAACACACTTTTCGTTACAACCACAGACATTTATCAAGTTACAACCCTTAAGCCCACCCAAACCCTTTTATCTTGGTTACGACGAGCGGTAATCTCTAAAAACTTAGCAAAAACCTTATAGTTGTATTTAGCTTAGCAAAGCAAACTTTCTTTTTTAAAAATTGTGTATTTGGTTAATTTTCAACGTAAACAATCGGATAAGAGTCATTAAATAACAGGAACAAGAACTTTTTTTTTTCTGGACCGGTTTTATATGGTGAAATATTAATTTTATATTAAGTAACTAAAAAATTAAAAGCACAAAAAAACGGTTGTCTGTAAAGTCGGTTTACTGACGATAGTTGAACGTGACAACGTGCCTCTTTATCGCTCGTTCCACGCTCTCGCTTGGACTTCAAGCCTTAAATGGAACGCCTCAGAGCGAGGTAACGCCGCATGAGTCATGTTTTTTCGTGCGTGCAGCCGGCTCCATCGAATTATAAGACGTTGTCACGTCAAAACTCATTTCCCCGACTGTACATTTCTGCTTAGCACAATTTTCCCCGACTGTACATTTCTCCTAAACAACTCATTTCCCCGACTGTACATTTCTGCTAAACAATCTGGCGCGTATCTCACCGTAGACTTGGGGTGAATTTTTATAGAGGCTTTCTACCTCGTAGCCCGGGCAGTGAAGCCAAGGCTACCGGTCCTGCGAAACATGACCACAGGGTTACGGCTTGTGGTGGTCATTTCCTACCACCACAGTGCTGACACGTTTCCGTGGAGGCGCATCGGGCTAGTTAACCGCCGCCCGAGCCTCGGCGTTGTTGTCCGTTTAGCACCACCCAGGGGATACGTGTAGGGTGGGCCTAGGAAAGGTGGTAAATCCTACGGACGCGGACAACTCCATCCCCCTGCTTTTAATTAATAAAATAAGTTTTATTACATACATTATAAAAAAAAAGTTTGACTTTGAATAACAACTCGGAGACTTGACTTAGAACTTTGGTGTAATACTAAAAATTATTCCTTAGATTATGTTCTATTTAAATAATGGGTTTATTTGCGTTGGCCGGCACTTTTGAAATTAGCCCAAAATTGTATGGACGTTGGATCTTGTCCTTTGAAAATAAACTGATTGGTCCAAGGTACTCCTACAAAGGAATAAGTCAAGGTGGAATTTTCAGTCCTTTACTATTTATTTTGTATATACATAAGTTAAATATTGTCTTAGGTCAAAACATTACTAACCTACAGTTTGTAGATGACTTAACTATACGAGTATATTGTACTGCAGACAAGTTGCCTGCAGCTATTGAAAATCTCAGAGTTGCTCTCCTCGGCCTTAAGGACTATTATGATGATCTGGGCTTGGACATCAGTTCTAAAAAAAGCAAAGTTTTAGTTTTTTTCAAAAAAAACCTAGCAAAACAACAAACATTGTCCTACAATATAGAGATAGTAAGTTAGCAGTTGACAAAACTGTTAGATTCTTAGGTGTGATTTTTCAGAACTCTTTAAAATTTAATAAATATATTGATTACTTAGTAAACAGGGCTTTAAAGGCTTGCAATATATTAAAGTCTTTAGCAGGCACATATTGGGGAGCTGATCCAAAAATTTTATTAATTCTTTACAAGGCTATTGTAAGAAGCCATTTTGAATATGGTTATGGATGCTTTGCTTCTATTCCACATTTTGTTGATAGACTAGATAAAGTTCAAAATAGGTGCTTACGGATTGTGCTTGGTGCGATGTGTTCCACACCCATAATATCAATGCAGGTTTAATGTAACATCCCTCCTTTGAAAATTCGCTTTAAATATTTAATATACAGGTTTTTGTTGAGAATTTCATCCATTAAAAATCATCCTCTTCTTGTAAAATTGCAGAGTGGCTCTTCTTCCTTTATTTTATTACATTACCTACCTGAAATTGTAAAAATAAAGCAAGACTATAACTTATATGAAAGTGACTTATGGCCTTGCCATATGAGCACATTTAGCTCTAAATATTTTCCACTAAAAATTGTAATTGATAATAGGCTACTTGACCTATATTCAATTTCATTGAACAAATGCATATTTCTAGTAGAACTTGGCCTAGGAAACCGTATTTCACCCTTATCATCAAATAAAAGCTTATGATTGATAAATAAACTCGATTTGAAAATATGATTTTATGAAAATATGATTTGTACTGACGAAAACGCTTTTGCGGTACTTCCGATTTGGATGTGACGTCATCCTTATAGTAATTTAATATCTTTTATTTATCGCGCTCGTTATATGTAAGTTTATCTGTACATAAATAATAAGAATAAGCCTAGAAAGATTTGTAAAATATATTTTATTGAATAATTCACTTCAAACATCAGTTTTATATATTATCTCCATTTATTGTAGACGGGAAATGAAATGGCCAAAACTTTTCTCCAAAAGTTTTTAACATTACAAATGATTTCTAATTTCTTAATTAATTCTTTTATAATTTTTGGGCACTTTTAGACTCGTACATTTAGCACATAAAAAAATGTTCAATAAAGAGAGTTTAAAATACAAAGCGTATGACGTCACACTATGGCGGACAGTGTTTTCGGCGCCATTTAAGAGGCGTATTTTTCAATAAACATTTTTATGGGTTTCTACTGTGTAAAATATTAAAATATTAGTTTTTTTTTGTGAAAATGAATGATAAAGAAGCGATTAGCATGAAGAAAAAAAGTAGGTCAAGTAGCCTATTCTTTGAAGTGCAAAGAAGATGTCTACCTTTTACTAAGTAACCTAGTTGGTTATCAACAAGTCTATACTAATGGTTCAAAGACTTCTGAGGCGGTATCAGCAGCCATATACAGGGTGCAATTAAACCTTCCTGCCAAATTTTTTCCAGGGCTTAGGTATCATTAGGAGAATCAATTTAACCAAAAAAAATTGGGTGTTATTTTTTTGTTAATGACATATTTTATCCCATTTAAAATCGTTGCAGAATGCTCACTCGCGGCGGTGGGTATGATCGGGGGTGACGCGGGGCGAGGCGCGCGCGCGGGGGCACGTCACGCGCGGGCGACGCGTAGTGTCCATTAATTGTAGGGTTTTTTAGGATAACTTTCGGAGGCTATTGAGTATATGTTGAGAACATTTTAGTACTGAGTGATTATAAAAGAAAAAATACGTGTATTTTTATTTTTATCAAGGATCAATATATCAAAATTTGGCAGGAAGGTTTAATTGCACCCTGTATATTAAACAGGATAAGAAAGGATATGGTATTAGGCTTCCAAATTTAACAAGTATTTTTACTGCTGAGTGTTTAGCAGTTCTGTCTGCATTAGAGTATATCGAAACTCAAGTTTATGATAAATGGATTATAGTGTCTGATAGTCTTAGCGTTCTTCAAAACTTAAATAACCCCAAATTCTTACTATATTATCCATGATAAGTATTAGAGAAAAATATACAAAATTAACAACATTAAACAAAAAAAATATAGTTTTAGTCTGGTCACCGTCACATATTGGTGTTAAGGGAAATGAACAGGCTGATTTTCTAGCAAGAGCTATAACCACTTGTTCTCAGGAGCATTGTATTAAAAACATACGCCTTCCAGAATCTGATGTTTTAGTCAAAATAAAAGAAACCTTTAAAATCGAATTTACAAATTTTTGGAAACAGACCATGGAAACCAAAGGAAAATGGTATTCTAAGATTAAACAGGAGTTGTCAGTCCCATGGTTTACTAAAGGTGTTTCATTTCATGACAGGAAATTTTATTCTACTATTTGCCGTCTTAGACTTGGTCACTGTCGATTTAATGCTCATCTTCACAGATTAAATATATTGTCTTCACCCGTTTGTAATTACTGTATCATTCTGAACAAACCTTGGATCACATTTTCTTTACTTGTAACCGTTTTACTCTTCAAAGATTTATTTTTATTAATCACTTGATGGATATCTTTAAAACTGCTGAAGCCATCCCGCACTCCCTTCAGCAGCTTCTGAAAACACCCGATTGTTATAAGCCAATATATGAGTACGTCCTTTCTACCATTGGTATTTGGTGATATATAAATAAATACGGCACTGATTTAAAGGGGCAGTTGTAAATAGCAGTTTTGGTAAGTTAAAAATTATAAGTGGCACGTTCAATAACTACTTTAGCAGTTAAAACTAAGCAGTAAATTAAACAAAAATGAGTAGTAAAAAATAATGAAATGGATAATTGAAAACATTATTGAACAGTAAAATAATTAAATGAGCAGTAAAAATGAATGAATGAGCGGTTACGTCTGGGCAGTAACACATCGTACGACGTCGTACGACGTCGCGTCGTAGAAACTCACGTATAAATTCAACGATGAGTTTCTACGACGTGACGTCGTACGTTGTCGTGTCGTGGTTTTTTACGACGCGCGTCGTAGATTCCCACGACGTCGTGTCGTGTTTTTGTGTCCCGGCCCTAAGACGGCTAAGGGTCTAAACACACTAGGCTGAATTACGCCGACGTAAATTCCGCCGCGTTTACGCCACGTTTCAAATCCATACAAAATATGGGCGGAACGCGACAGATGACACACTATGCCGAAATGCCGTCGTGAGCCGAATTTCCGTCGAGCCGAGTCGAGCGTAAAATTCGGCAGCGATTCGGTGGTAATGTTTTGTATAGCAACGCACTATACGCGACGGAATTATCAAAACCGAACATAGCAAATCCAACCTTATCTCCAAAGCGTTAACGCACACATTACATCTGAGAATTTTAAATACTTACGCGCGCGTTCGGCAACGGAAATTACGCCGCGAAATTTCGGTTCTTCGCGTAATTTATAGTGTGTCGCATCAGACGTAAGCGGCTGAACGTAATTTCGGCCACGTAAATTACGCTGGCGTAATTCAGCATAGAGTGTTTAGACACTTAGACTCTGTGTTGTGGTCTAAGACATAATCTTGAGATACAGCCTGGAGACAGACAGACGGACGGACGGACGGACGAACGGACAGACGGTACTTGGTGATGAAAAATTAAATTACTTTTACTTTCATTGAATGTATCGTATTGAAACTGGATTTAGTTAACTTTGATCCTATTTTGAGGATACTGAATAAAATGCAATTTATACGAACTTTTGTATATTAGTTTTGTAACAATTGAACAGCATTACAATGCAATAAAAGAATGGACGAGACAAGAATATATCGACTACCGCCTACCAATTAGCAAAAATAAAAATTATTAAAACGCCTGTAAAAATTACATTGCAAAACATAATTTTAAGAAACAAAAGAAACTAAATTAACATTAAAAGATTTAGGCGCTGTAACACTGAATGAATTTAAAACTAAATTAAAAATAATAGGAACTTTTATTCGTAATTCGAAACATACTTAGGTTCTGTATCAAAATGACATAATATTATAAAAACAAATAATAACAACCACATAATTTGCTTAGTAGCAGCTAAAATTAACTTATTGTATAATAAGAGCAGGTTTTTATAGTAATAATATAAACTTTTATTAAACATACGTAATTCGAAACATATTACTTAGGTTATCGAACCGCTCATTCCATCTTTTTTACTGACCATTCCATCATTTTTACTGACCATTCCATAATTTTTACCGCTCGTTCAGTAATTGAACTGATCGATTATTTTTAGAATTGACATTGTATGAGAAAATATTCCAATTGATATTTTATTACTGTCCATGTTTTACTGTCGCAATAATTAATCAACCGCTATTAAATTAAATAACTGCTCAATAATTTTTTCAACTGATCATAATAACATCTCGAATATTTAAATAACAGCTCAAAAAATTAGTTCCCTTAAAAAATATAGAATTTAGTCCAATTACGACGATACGCTACCTGTATATTACGAGCATGATAGTGAAGTTGGGGGCAATCTTGTTTGGTTTTTGAAGTAACGTAAATGAAAAGAATATTATTAATATTAAAACTTTAGCTAGTTTTCAAATGTATAAGAAAGGAAAACTACAAAAAAAATAGTTCTTCCGCTGAACAATAGATGGCGTTGTTGCAACGGTCTCGGTTTCCCGCGCTACGACCGGCTCTACGGCCTACGAGCCTACGGCACGGCTCGCTCAAATTATACAATCAAATGATATCAAAAACGCAAACGAGTTGGTCGTGACTCGCCCGCGGTAACCGGCACCGAAACTTTACGAGAGTGCAGTGAATATACTGAAGAGTTTCCAGCTTTGAAGTTAATCCAGGTGAGTGCTTGTTGTAATATTTATTTGCAGACAATATTTTTAAAATAAAAAAAGGTAACTTTTTAGTCAGTATTTGAGGAATCCTCGAAATTGTTATAATTACTTGCGCGGGTTTTTTTTTTCTTGACTTTTTCCTTAAAATATTAAAACCAAATTGTGTATCTCCTTTTTGATCCTGAGGTTTAATTATTAATACCTTCAGATGTTTGTTCCTACAGAATAATTAACTGACAATTTTTAACTATTTTCGTATTCTAGCTAGTAATAATTTCGTTGCAAATGGTGAGTGTCATAAAAACGTTAGACAGTGTTAACAAAGATTAGATAAGGCTACTAATTCACATGTCATGACTGTGCGAAGGGATTTTCGAAGGGCCAAACGTAATGTCTACTTTATTAAAAACTAAATATTTTTATCAGCGTGCGTCTAAAATAAAATCGTGCTTAGCATTTATTCGCAGTTAAAAAGTATAATATATTATGTGCTATATTTCAATTTTCATCAAAATCGGCTCAGCCGGTTTATAAAAATAGTATGGATTTATCCTATCAAAAGAAGGAATCAGAACATTATAATATGGCCGTTAAATTATTTCCAAATTCCAACGCAAACTATAATTTAATTTTACCCAATAAAAATCATTAAAAGTAACAATAATAATTTTTAATTATTTAAATTTTAAGGAAAATTCATTAAATTATTACAAAGTTTTCATCGTAAATTCAGAAAATAATTGTCGGTTCTCGTAATAATTATACGATACCTATAATATGCAAAGTAGAATGCAATAATAAAAGAAAATTCTGATTTTTTTACAATAATGTGGTAGTTCAAAAAGGTGGTTAGTAATTTATTTAAAAATATTACGTTTTTTCTATAGCTAACTAGATTATAATTCTATGTTAGACACCTATAAACTGAGAAGTAAGATAGGTACACTACTAAACTACAAAACGACTAGGTAACTAACTAGATACAAATTATTTTAGATTTATAACTTTAGGCATGCCGCATGATGGATTTATTTCCAAAAAATTAAACAGTAAACACAAAATTAATCTTTTTTTATCCGGTGTTCAATAGTAGTTGAATTTGAATAGTTGAAATTGAATAGTATCAACACATTGTGAAATTTATAGCCAAGCGAAAAAACTAAAGTTACTAAGTACGTCTTGATTTTCGTTGGTCGTATTTTTTTGCTTGCTTGAATCAGATTTAACTCTGAATGTTCATACTACAATTCCAGTGACATTGAGAAACGGAAAATTATTAAAATAAATAATTTCAGCGTGCCTTGTTAGACGTGTTAAGTAAAGTGTCCCAAACGTAACAATTAGCACTTTGCTCCGCGGAATGTTTATATTCAGTTCAGAATTCAGATTTATCATATTTTACATAATACATTATAGTGAATTTTTCAGAGACTTGAAGTGTCCATTGTTTTTTTACAATCCTGAATTTTCAAGAATCCAATCAAGGATCAATTCCTGAAAAATTTCTAAAAACAATCATAGTATTGGCGTTCAACAATAAAGTGGAAAAGGTAGCCCGAGTGGTAAGCTCTAGATTTATGTATAGGCAGTATAGGCCATGACATATGGGCGGCGTCCTTTGGCGTCCTGTGGGGGCGGCAGCGTCCAAGTATGGCGGCAGAGGTCGTACATAGGGGCGGCAAATTTAAAGTGGCCTATATCAAGTACATACTATTATAATATATTCTGTGCCTATGCTCATAAAAAATATAAATCCGGCCCTGCCGAGTCTAGCACAATAGACAGAACGAAGTCTAATGTGGTAATCGCTTTATTGTCACTCTAGACTCAGGGATCTATCACTTATCAGAGAGCGTTCACGCGGTCAAACGTTGTAGCGGTCAGTTTGCGATCTTTGTGTTATATAACGTTACATAGGATTGGTATAGTTGCTCACACAGGAAGCGTTCTGACCACGTCAGAATGACAGAACGCAGATCTGACCGCTTCAACGCTTGACCGCATGAACGCTCTCTGTCTGATAGGTGATAGGTCCCCCAGGCTTCCTTTTCCTTCACCGCCCCCAGGGAGTCCCACATACCCCGGTAGCCCTCCCCAGACCGCCAGGGATGCGTAAACGTTCCCTTTCGTTCTTAAGAAACGCAAATCCTCAACGAAAAAAAGTCTTCCTTTTTCAGAAAAATTAAAAGTATATAGCGTAAATGAAATAAGGGTAACCAGTCCACAGACAATCGCTTAACGCGTGTTCTCATGAACGAGCATTGTCACGAGAGCCGAAACAAAAGCGGTGATCCGTTCGTGTCAACCGGTAGCCGCGACGAATCGGTCCATTCGAGCGCGACTCAAAAGGCAATGACAACTATCAATAATTATCATGCTGCCTCATAGGTATTAGGTAATTTAGGGCTCCTACACAATTAACTGAGGCACATCCCCAACCCGGGGGACCCATGACGGGTTTCCTCAGCGCATCAAAAAAAAAAAGGGGCTCCTACACAAAACTGCGAATTCGCATCGCATCGCAAAAATCTGCAACAGAACTCATGCTAAAAATGACATTGCGATGCGATGCAAATTCAGTTTTGTGTGGGAGCCCTACGATTCAAAATCAAGTGTTCTAGACCAGCTATACTCAACTTGCGGCCCGCCGGGACTTTACTAGTGGCCCGCGAGAAGTAAACCATTTTAAAATTTACGCCTACCGCCTGCAAAATAGTGCAAAGTCGTCGTGAAAGTCGTGAAAATGTTTCCACTTAGAATCGCAAAATTTTGAAGAACGTCATTTTTTAACCCTGAATAATTTGAAGTGACATCAAGACTTAAAGTATTTGTGGCCCTTTTAGAACGATTCATGAGGAACGTGCGCAACGAAGATGCCGCAAAGTGTCGCTAATCTTAAACTTGTACTTGATTTTTTACTTGATATATGATGCTGCTATCTGTAGTTTGGCACGTAGTCTTTCACAATGAAAGTGTTACGTCTTCCGACCTTAGTTTGAGGACCTAGAGAGTTCCTTAGCGTGAGGATCGTATTTGAACATCTAAACGACTACGACTACCCTTGAAGATTTGCTAGTAGGGTTTGAGAGAATATTTTTTAACCTTAGGTAAGCGCTTAAAAACCTCTAATGTATTATGTACTAAATACCAATTGCCTGTAGGTGCTCTATTTTTTCAAACTAAATACCTCAGCTACGGCCTACGTCAAAATGAGGAGACGGTGTCATACATGAAAAATATGTAATAAACTAAACTTTACTATAAAAACACCTTCCTATCTACATTTCAATATTTGACTAAGCCCTGAGATGGACAGCAAACAAAGTCGCGCTACATTAATAGTATATTCGTAGCGATCACCTTGATAACACTGTGTATATTTATTGTCAAATATCGGTTATCTTATCAAAACATTCCGCGCTGAAATTTCACTGTGGCGCTACTGATAACCATTTTATATTAGACGCCAGACGGGTAATGGAACAAATTATTAACCAAAGATACAACATCTGTACAAATATGATGCCTCATGCCCCTAACAATTTCATTGAATTGTAAAACTTTAATTTTAAATTGTTTGTATTTAACTAGTAGACTTTGTAGTACTTACCTAATTGAATTGTAAGAATTGTAAGATATTGTGAGGCGGATAGACGTTGCTATAGCCAGCTGGGCGTTTATAGACCTCTAGGGCCCGTATTTTTGGTCAGTACTTAAGATGCGCCCCGGTCTCAAGACGCGGTTTGGCTCTGTGATTGGTCCTTGACAGCCAACCAATCACAGAGCCTGAACCGTGTCTTGAGACCGAGATGCATCTTGAGTACTGACCAAAAATACGGGCCTTAGACTTCCGTCTGTCTATCTCCAGGCTGTATCTCAAGAACCGCGGCTATAGCTAGATTTCTGAAATTTTTACAGATTATGTGTATCTACTAGGTATACCTAGTTCAGATCCAAAACTTTAATTTTATTGCAATCAATTTTTCGCTGTAGAATTCTAATAGTAAGGTATGTGTTTACAAAATAATAAATATGTATCAAAATATTATGTTAATTTCTACGAATATTAAAAACTTTATTATTCGTAGGTTATTTTTTAAAGAAAAGTAGAGTTGCGAAGGAATTTCACATTCCATTTTCCCGCCTCTAGGAATGCGGAAAAGGACGCATATTTATTTTGTGCTAGCGAAAATGCAATTTTTGAAATAGCTCATTAGCTTGGCGCGGGTGAAATGCGATATGGGACTGCGGGCCGGATATCCGGCGGACTGACAGGGCGTGGCCTTGGCCCTGCATTATGCTATTTTTACGTTTACTAGCGGTTATATCGTAAAACGAACAAAACAGGTATTACGGTTCCATGGCCTATACCAACATAATTCGAAACTTTAAGTTGGTTCTACTAAACTGAACGGGCAAGCCGTATGTACCAACCCATATCCACCAACGTGTCATTGTCTGATCGCGATTAACCAATAGTGAGTGCACCCTCTCCGCACCCCCCCCCCCCCCCCCCACACAGAGACCTAAAAAACTAACATTGCACATTTTCCTACCACGTTTATTGAGCGATCTTAAAATTATGCAGGGCTTTTTACCTATAGGGTACGGTTTCAAAGGGATCCCTTCACGAAGTCACAGGGAACACCTAGTTAATTCTAGTTGATTGTGATACCTAAAGGCTATATTATGTAAACCATTGTATATGAAACACCATAGATACTCATAGCTAATAATAGTATCTCAGCGATAAAGTCAAGGCACTGAGGCTGAGTTGCAGTCACGATTCCGCGAGAATTACTACTTTACTTGTTCACAATACTCACTGAACCTTAATGCGAACGACATAAAGATTAATTTAAAGGTAAAATAGCTAAATATAGTTTAACTAGTAGCTGACAGTTATAACCGTCTATCCATCAACATGATAAGTGCCGACGCCATATAAATGTAATTTAAGGTGAACGCAGATTTGGCCGCACCGCACGCACCGCAGTCGCCGCATTCGCAATTCTTCATATTATTATGAAGTTGCGAAGACTGCGGCGCGGGTAGGTAGGTATGCGAGCTTGCCTATAACTTCATATAAAGAATTCCGAATGCGGCGACTGCGGTGCGTGCGGTGCGGCCAAATCTGCGTTCACCTTTACAAGGTACGTTGCCGAGCAAAATAATTATTTCGTCCGATCTTGACGTAATGGTAAATCTTGTGACGAGAATAATAATTTGGATACGTCAGATAATCCTCCATTAACTAAAATAAAACTAATAAGCTACGTAGCACGTCGTACTTCCGTCTTTGCCAATCGGCAATCCGTCACTTTGACTCTTCTTCCGTTGAAGGGTTAATGTTCTTCAGATTTTCATATTTTCCTTTGGGAAAATATGAAAAGGTTTGCACTATAAGGTTTTGACCTTACAGTGCAAACCCAAAATCATACTAACAGTAGATACTTTAGCATAAAATTCTGATTATAGTTGAAACGTTATGAAGGCTAAAAAATAATAATACCAATTTAATCCTTCGATCGCGGATTCTTGGAAATCTATTGTTATTCTATAATAATTGTTGTCGCGGTCACCGGTGTCCTTATGGGGCTTGATAGGTTTATACGACCAAACATACTAAAGTAATGTTAAGTCAAGGAGCCGACCCAATTTAAAGCTCCGAAAATAAGATGCGTGGCATTTTCTTAACCGCTGTAACATTATACAGTGGTTAGAAAAATATTTGGGACTTAACGTTTTTTGTACGTAACACGATACTTTAAGTATTTAGGCTGTAGTATATCAAGTTCATGAAAAACCCAGCAAAACCCAACCACGACCTCGTAACGATGCGTCATCCAAAGCTCGTTGAAGTCTTTTATAATAACGGCTAGTAAGCGCTTGCGCATATAAGTTTCCTTTTAAGATTTTCAAAGAATATTACAACTATTATAAATTTCCGATTATGAGTAACTTAGTTTTTTCCCCTGATTACAATCTTAGATTTTTTTTTCTTGTAATTAAATTGAAAGTTGTTCTGTGGCCTTTTATGTCATTGGCTTTCCCAGTGTATCAGACAACGACAACATTAAATTATACAGTAGATTTATCATTAACTGATTTATTATTTTTAGTAATACCTGTCTTTAATTATTTTCTGATCAATGTTAATAGATTTCTGTTGGGCTCTCGGGCACTGAGAGCCCAACAGAAATCTATTAACCAACTCCAAAGCCAACTCAGAGCTAACTTAGATGATTGTAAAAGCAATAACAGAGTATAAGGATCTATATTCTATAGTGGCCTTCTAAAAGATATATATTATCTAGATTATAATGTACCTAAACATAGTAAAAAGTATTTTTAATAAGGCCGGAAAATGAATTCCAGAAATGTAAAGTCAGGAACTTAGGAAATTATTGTGAGATTTTATTTATTAATGCAGAGTAAGGATAGTCATAAGGCACCTAAAAGTAAATAAACCTATTTCTAAAAAGCAAAGATACTTTAGTATTTTAGAAATTACTAATGATCTGCAAAACTGCATAAAACTGCAGAAAGGCTAAAGAAATAAGATTGTACCAACGTTCATACAAACTACAAAGTCGATGTAGAATTAAATCCAACCTTGACTTAGGCAGCGGACGAGTCGTGATTATTCGCTGTAAAAACTCACATTCACAATTACTGCCTCATAATTCATTGACGACGATATCAAACCTCTACTTACGAAGAAATTGCCAAGTAAACTGTGCTTTTAATAAGTTGATAAATTTCTTTCAAGTAGATAAACTTTTGTCATATAGACACGAAAACATTTTGTTCCCATTATGTTTTGCGTGTTTTATTTTAGTAGTTATCTTTTTAAAAAATCCAATTGCGATTCCATAAACATTTCAATTTTAAATGTACCTAATAGCCTAATTAGCTGTATAATACTCTATATTTCATTTACCCCCTTTTATTCACTTCATTTACCCCCTTTTATTGTGTAAATGGCTCTACATAAGTATAAGATATTATTATATATTCTAATATCAGTGACAACTGACAGTATACGAGGGCTGCTATTTATGTATCCGGAATTAAAAAAAGAAACAAACATATATCATTTAATATGGTTTTATTGCTTTTCAAAATATTCGCCGCGATGATCGACACACTTTTGCATACGCTGGAACCAATTTTCATAGCACTTTTTCCATTCTGATTGAGGTATCTCCAAAACGTGCATTTTGAACGCATCAACAGCCTCTTCGCGGCTCGAAAAACGTTGACCACGTAATTTGTTCTTCGCGTATGGAAATAAAAAGAAATCGTTAGGTGCCAAATCAGGGCTGTACGGCGGATGACCAGTCAATTCGATCTTTTGACCCTCCAAAAACTGAGTTGTGACAGCTGAGGTGTGACAGCTAGCATTGTCGTGATGTAATATGATTCTGCGTTGTCGGTTGTCCTTTCTTATTTCTTCAAAGACTTCTGGTAAACAAATGGTCGTATACCATTCAGAATTAACCGTTTTACGATTCTCTAATGGCACTGTAGCCACATGTCCATTAATTCCAAAAAAACAGGCGACCATTTGCTTCAAAGTACTTTTTGCACGAGTAACTTTTGTTGGTTTCGGCTCATCTTGGAACACCCACACCGTTGACTGTTGTTTAGTTTCGGGGTCATATGCATAGATCCAAGATTCATCACCTGTGTAGATATTATAAACGGCTTTTGACGTACCACGGTTGTATTTTTTTATCATTTTTTTGCACCAATCGACACGAGCCCGTTTTTGATCGATTGTCAAGTTGTGCGGAATCCAACGCGAACATATTTTCTTTACAGCCAAATGTTCGTGTAATATCTTATGTATGCTCGTCATACTTATGCCTAAGGACGCCTCTATCTCGCGATATGTAACATGACGATCACGCATTATTAGTTCCCGCACAGCATCTATATTTTGTGGGACAACAGCTGTTTTTGGGCGACCTTCTTTATTTTCATCCGTGAGCATAGACCGCCCACGATTAAACTCACTGTACCAGTGATAAACTTGTGAAAAAAAAGTGGTTTTTGATGGTGCTTCATCTCCAAAAGTTGCGGTGAGTTGAATAAAGCACTGTTGTTGATTTAGCCCACGCCGAAAATCGTAGTAAATCATTGCACGAAAATGTTCACGCGTTAAATCCATGGCAAATGAAGACACGCAATTTTCAAAATGACGCCACAATGGAAAAATAATTGACAGTCACATGAAACAAAATGTATTCTTCAACCAAAGAGTTCTATTTTCAAATGTTGTAATTACTTTTTAAATATTGTTCTTGTAAGTGGCCAGTTCCGGATACATAAATAGCAGCCTATGTAAAATAGCTGACTTGAGGCCTGGGCTCTAATTAGCCAACATTAAAGAAATCCCATACCTACATCTATCTGTAAGATTTACTTGACTTGTAAAATTGCCTAGTATGCTTCAAGCCCCAAGCGGTCACCGGCGACCGTGATAACAATAGAAAGGCTATTATGTCTCGTTTTTCCACGATCGAAGGATTAAGTAACTTTTTACAAAATTACCGTTTGTAATGTTTGCTAAATAGGCCCTATTTGCCCTGGACAGCGTGTTAAACTTCGTCAGACATTCAACAGTTGGCCTTGTCACATAACTGTCCTAGTCCTGAAAAAGTGTGTGCACAGTGTACTGCAAACACAGAGATATGCAATTATTTGATTACAAACGTACACACAAGATAAAACTAAACAAATATACATTAGACTACTGAATTACACATGAGGAGCTAATTACAGCTTCTTTATTTTTAAATACTAAAATTGGAAGAATAGTGTAAATACTGGTAAAACTTTATCGTAAGTAGAGCTATTTCATACTTCTATCCTTGAAAACACTTTATTAAATTAGAGAATTTCCTAGCCCGTGCTGAATTTTTGTTAATTTTATTATGCAAAAAAGCACTTCCGCAATCTTACAAAAATACAAAATAAAAATTTGTGGTCTGTTGTTACTTGTTTATACTAAATAGGTAATGTAATTAGTTAATTACCGATACGTCTCAAAAAGATTTTTTAATAAAAATACCGTGAAAATTGTGTATTTAACCGGCTACAAGAAGTCATCAATCATTAACTTTTAAATATTTCATGTAGGAGACGTATAAGAACCCATTAGTGCCTTCCTAGAGGTCAACGTTAAATATATAGATATTTTAATTTCAAAGTTTTTCTGAACGAAGAAAATGATCGTGTGAAAAGTTTTAAATTGTGTTTCAATTTTTCTCCCGGCATTGTACCTATGTAAATTTTAAACGCATGCATGATCTTGTTAACAACTTTTCCTCTTTGAACCTATGATTATTAGGTTTTTCGAAGGCAGATACTATCTCTAGATGATAACATGAACTACGGCTTTCGAATATTTGAATGTGTATTAACTTTACCGTAATATTATGAACTTAAAAAAATTGGTGTTTGGCATGTCAAAAAATATAACTAAGTATGTTTCCCATACAAAAAAACAATCGACATTAATTAGCTAATTTCATACTGTTACTACATAAATTTATATGCACATCTATTTATCTTGCAATACCATTCCCGCGAAATATATTTAAAATACTTTATTTCACACAGAAGTCACATTTTTATTGATTTTTTTTATAAAAAGTGACATTTGTGGCTTATGTCACTTTGTCACCTTAACACAGATTTTAGAGAGAATCTCAATAAATCAATAATCGAGATAGAGATCGATCTTTTTATTAAGGTGGCGCCATATTTTGTTGTGTAGCCGAATACAAAATATTATGGACAAAAATGTCTCACCTCCCGTCCCCATTGTACTTGAACGGTGATCATAATTATTAGAAACAGGTTTTTATTAATTACCAAAACCCCATGTGGAGTTTTTATCTAGATCAATTTGTGCGGAATGTACGTTTCCCCACCGATGCTTTCTAGAATGACTGCACCAAAATACTCGATCGACAAAAAACTCACTCGGTTACTTCGAATGTTTTGTCCCTTTTTTATAAGGGAGATAGAGCGAGATGTAAACGATTTTTTATCAACCAAATTACGAATCATTGGGAACCGCGGAGCGTAACCCTATCGTTTTCCGTCTCGGTTCTCGGTAGACAATTATGCTCGACGTCACGGCATGGTGTGATGAGGCACTGGCCATTATTCAATCCAAAAAAAAAGATAATGATAGAACGCCCGAAGGTTTGGTTATTACAAGTTCAAATTTCGAATACGTAACTGCTATCGGATAAAAAATAAAAACCGGCCAAGTGCGTGTCGGGCCACGCGCAATATAGGGTTCCGTAGTACCGCTAGTTTTTGATAATTTTTGTATGGTCAATGAACGTACATTTATAACGTGTTTTACACTCCTAACAACATCATATTCAGTTATTTTCAAAGGAATTTGAACGAAAAGTTCCTTTATACTGCGCCGAATACATTTTTTTTAGTTGATCGACTATTACTCAAGAAACTTATGAAGTCTTCTTAACCGTGATAGTTTTCCTTTTAAATTCAGCATATTTCCTACTCTCGCGAATTTTTTTCACATTTCCAGAAGCAACCCTTTAGCTGGTAGAAGGTGGGGACACTGGACTCTAACGATTTTTTCCATTTTAAAACTTTATATTTCACAAATGAATCCCTGAATCGGAAAACGATCTATGAATACTCATAATATTTTTAAAAAACCTATCCTACGACACCCCACCAGATGGGGTGGGCGCGAAAAAAAAAATTCATCCCCGCTTGATGTGTAGGGCAGGCACCATAAAAAAAATATTTTTTAAAGATTTTATGTACCATTTTGTCGGCATCACTAATATGTGTATTCATTCCAATTGCAATTACAGCTTTGCAGGTCCTATAGTCTCTGAGCAAAACTGCGGACAGACAGACGGACAGACAGACATTGTTGACTACAGTTATAGTTCCTTGTTGACTACGGAACCCTAAAAACTAAACACCATTTCGTCGTTCGTGTCTGTGTTTATTTTTTGAAGAACGAACCTGTTAAGTCCGTAGGTTCGTGATAGGTTCAGTCGAATACCTTCTTTATATTCGAAAGCAGACCAATGACAAGAGAATAATATGTCAGTAAGTTAGTCTAGAAAATATATTATGGCTTAAGTATCTAAAGACGTATTTAATAAAACACACAATAGAATTATTTAATTTTATAGACGAGAATAATAATTCCCTAGTTATGAAAAATGTAAGGAAATCCTTTTGATTTAAAGTTTATTAAAATTATCGGTATTTTAAGTAGGTTTTATTCAAATAACTATTACTTAAAGCATTAATATATGATTTAATACCTAATTATTTTTGTAATAAGTAATTATTGTAATTTAATTAACATTTTATTTTAATTACTCTCACAACTTTGTATTCATCTCAGTAAATTCTTAGAATTAGAACTAAGGTTTTCTTTTCTTGATAATATTAAGTAGGTAGGTACATATTATTTTAAGCAAATCATTGAGACAATAACGTGTCTCATTTATTTCCTAGACTGAAAAGCAATTAGATGTCTTCGTTCTATTGTGTTCAGACCGTTTTCCTTATATTATTATTATACTCGTAATAATTTATAATAAGTACGTAGTAAATGAACTATTAAGTAATTATTAATAACTAGACGATTTGACGCGGAAATAGATCGAATCTTCACTTCGCCGAAATTCGTATATCGCGCGGGAACCGTACACTTTTCGAGACAAAAGCTAATAATAATTATATAATACGCCCTTCTCCCTGAAAATTCATAAACTTTGGTAGGTCTTTGGTCTTTGAGTCCCGAATTTAGGTATTTCCATCTGAAATTTTCAATCAACTTAGCCAGGGGCGCCGACTCCGTGGGTGCTCGGGTGCTCCAGCACCCACGAGAGTTAAATAGTGGGTGCCGAGCACCCACGATTATGAATATCTGACAAATGTCTTTCTCATCTTTTAACTAAATCTAAATAATACCTATGTAGTGCAGTCGCCAGAGGTTTTAACCTCCGAAAATTGTAATAGTGAATGGATTTTTGTTTTTGAGGCGTCATTTTCTTTTTTACACTATAACTTGCAAAGTTTACCAAAAAATTTTTTGTGCTTTTAATTTTTTAGTTACTTAATTAAAAAATATTAATATTTCGCCATACAAAACCGGTCCAGAAAAAAAAATCTTGTTCGTGTTATTTAATGACTCCCGATTGTTTACGTTGAAAATTAACCAAATACACAATTTTAAAAAAAGAAAGTTTGCTTTGCTAAGCTAAATACAACTATAAGGTTTTTGCAAAGTTTTTAGAGATTAACGCTCGTCGTAATCAAGATAAAAGGGTTTGGGTGGATTTAAGGGTTGTAACGAAAAGTGTGTTAAACTTACTTGTTGTGCGTATTTAATTTTTAGAGAAATGATAACTTTTAAGTACTTAAAAACGTTTAAATATCTCCAAAAATGTGTAAAATAGACCGAAAATATTTTTCTATATTTGTTGAAAATTTATTTAAGTGAGAGCTAAAACATTAAATGCATCGACAAATGAAAGACTTTTTCTAGTCTTTGAAATATATTTAAACTTCCTACTTAAAGCCAGAAAAAAAAATTGGGTGCTACAAATCTCACGTACATACTAAAGACGCATGCTGCGACCTATGTTTGGAAAATGCTTACCTGAATACAAAAAATATCAGTTCTTAACCTAATTTGTATTTTTTTCCTTTAAGTATGTTTTAGCAAATATAATTAATGAAAAAAAAATCAATTTTATTCTGTAAAAACCTAACCAAAAGAAATAAAATACAGATTTTCTTCGAAATATCCGTAAAAAGTTTGTGCTACATTTTCAGAAAATTTAATAAAGTAAGAGCTAAAAAGTTATACACATTAAGAAATAGAAGGCTTTGTTAAGCCTAAAAAATAATTTTAAACTTCCTATTTAAAACCAAAGAAAAATAGGAACGCCATTTACCTGGCGAGGCACACAACAAGCACATTTGGAGGTATTCTCATCTACATACAAAAATATTAATTTTAAATCTAAATTAAGGGAAAAGACCTAATGGCAGACACTTTAAGGAAACATGTAACATTTGAATGTTATAAAATATATATTTATGAAAATAAAGGATTGATAACTTCTTCCACGTCTTCAGTAACTCTTACAAAATAAAACTATTATAATTATTCTCTGACAAATCAATAAAATAAAATATTATTGGTCTTTTTGTAAACTTAGTCAAAAGAACTAATAGATGACATCACAAAAAACGAATATCACTAATAGTAGACACCAATATGAACTAATAGTTGACATAGAACATTAAATTACATTTTACATTTTTCATATTATTAGGTCTTTATTTGCCGTTTTTCAAAAGATTTCATTTACTTCATCATAATAACTACATGCATCAGAAATATTATCCACGTTGTCTCCAGATTCTATCCATTCTTCTTCCATGCTGAAACTATCTTTCCTTTTATTGAAGTGAAAACTTCTTTAGCGGCGTTGAGCACTTTTGTGGGATGGGTAAAAACTGTGAAACTCGCGTCAGATTCTCGTGCTGATCGAAAAACCTTGGAAAAACCGTAAGACGGTTGGAGAGTAGTGTTTTGTGTCGAACTCGAACTCGAATTGATTGATTGTAAGGGATTCGATTAATTAAAAAAATCGATTTTTTTAAAATCGATTTTCATAAAAAATGGGATAAAAATTTAATCGATTGTAAGGGTTTCGATTAATTAAAAAATCGATTTTTTAATGATCGATTTTCATAAAAAATGGGTTAAAAAAATGCACAACGTCATGTTTTCACTTCTGCCGGCACTCCCGGAGTGCAACCCGTCTTTTTTTCATATTTTTTTCCTAGCAAATTTTGTTTTCAGTCTTTAGTCTCTATGCTTCTCTTGCGTCTTCTTTTTTCTTCTTTTTTTTCTCAGCTCTCCTTTTTCTTCTTTTTACTGCTAAAAACTAAAGCAATCGATTTTTAGATCAGTACAAGGTCTAATATTAGACACCATGTCCATTTTTAGGTAAAGTAGTTCTAAGTTGTTAGTTTGGTAATAGAATTATAATTTTTGCAGTAGAATAAACTACAAAATAACTTTAGTATGTATTGCAAAACTAAATGATGAGATCCATGTCATCTATTAGGTTTTTTTACATTTTCAAGAACTAATAGTAGACACCCTTTATATTGTTAGGGAAAATAGATAAAAAATCATAAATAAACATTAATTAGTGTATACAACATGACCATTAATTCAATAAAATCAATAGAAATTACAAAAAATCAAACAAATGTATTCAAAACTTACGTGCAAAATTTCGCCTTCCTTAACTTATTTGCTAAGAAATTGTCGAGCGCGTGTTGACACGGTCACATTATTTACGAAAACTGATCCCATTTTAAAATTTTGCTCCCGAAGGCGTCCCTGATAAATTTTTTCACGTCAACAGATAGCTTAAGAAGCTTATAAAATTTACAGTGTTGAGAAGTAATTAGAGTAATTCTTATTTTTATGGTATTTTTGTTGTAAGTGTCATCTATTAGTTCAGTGTCTAGCATTAGGTCTTTTCCCTTATATATTTTTTCAACTTATTTTCTTTCTTTGGAATATAAGCAACGATACCAATCAAAAAAATAATAATATATTTTATTATTTTGCTATATATTTAAAAGAAAGAAATACGCTAATTTTCTTCAAAATTTTACAGTTTATGAGTTTATTTGAAGTGGAAGAGAATAATTTAAAAATCAAAAGCACAACTTTTCAATAGGTAAACTTTATTGTTTATGTTATCAGCTACACATTCCTTTTCTTCTTTTCAATTTTCATCCACTATTGCAAAAATCGGAGGTTTACGATTTTTACGCTCTGGGAACTCCACTAATGGGAGTTGGACTCGCGCACGAAGGGTTTCGTACCATTATAGAACAAAAATGGGTAAAAAATGTCTTTTCGTTGTATAGGAGCCCCCCTTAATTATTTATTTTATTTAAATTTTATTATTAATTAATAAAGTAGGTATAAATACAACTGATTATTTTTGAACATTTCAAGTGCCTATTGCCATTATTGATATCAAGCAAAAAAAATAGCAAAAAATTACATTTGTTGTATGGGAGCCCCCTTAAATATTTATTTTGTTATTAGTATATTATGTTGTTATAGCGGCAAAAGATACACATAATCTGTAAAAATTTCAGAAATCTAGCTATAGCCGCGGTTCTTGAGATACAGCCTGGAGATAGACAGACGGAAGTCTAAGGCCCGTATTTTTGGTCAGTACTCAAGATGCATCTCGGTCTCAAGACACGGTTCAGGCTCTGTGATTGGTTGGCTGTCAAAATTTGGACCAATCACAGAGCCGAACCGCGTCTTGAGACCGGGTCGCATCTTAAGTACTGACCAAAAATACGGGCCTTAGTAATAGGGTCCCGTTTTTAACCTTTGGGTACGGAACCCTAAAAATAAGTACAATATATAAGTAGCTGGGTACCTATGTCATTAAAAAGCAGGAGCACCCACGGGAATTTTAAAAACTCGGCGCCCCTAAACTTAGCTGTTAGTGCGTAAGATAATAACAGACAGACAGACACCTTTTAATCTTTTTAATATTAGTATAACCAAAGATGAAAGAGGATATAGTAATTTAATTTGTCTATGGTATAACATGGTATAACCTTGATGACGTTTATAAATGTTACGGAAATGTGCGTGCTCTTAGGTCCTGTGCCAGGTGGTAACAGCGCCTAGTAGGAAGTGGATTCCTGAAGGATATTGATGGAATACCCTAATTTTAACCGACTTCCAAATAGGAGGAGGTTCTATGTTAGGCTATGGACATTTTTAGTATACTTTTTGTTAATAAAAACGTTGCAATCTCAAAATATACTTTAGCAATTACAGCGAAACGAATCAAGGTGACTTTACTACCAACAAAGTACGAGCAATTAGATAAGTAAGTAGGTATACTTAGTAGTTGCCAGAATTTACATAACATTATATTGTAGGTAAGTATATTGTAATTTGTTCATACAAAATGTAAGCAACTTAAACAAAAACCTATCTGTGAAAACGTGATACTTGCAATATGTAAATACTATAACAGCTAGTTATGTAGAGGACGCCCGCAACTCCGTTTCGCCAAAATTCGTTTATCACGCTGGAACCGTACATTTTTCCGGAATGAAAAGACGTATCCTATGTCCTTTCCCGGGACTAGGGTCGCCAGGCGTTCGGATAAAGCCGGACACAGCTGTTAGGCTTTTTAATTGCGTGTCCGGCCAAAATTCAAAGGAGTCCGGCTTTTGTAGAGCTTTGAATCAATAATATGATATAAAAATTCTACTAATTTTAAACGGTTTTACACCTAATAAAATGTAAAACTGTATGTTAAATTGTTTTAATAAAACAGAAAATTACGAACGCATTAATTGCTACACTGAGAGTTCAGATTCTAAGTACTCGATAGCAGGACTTTTTTGTACAAATGTCCGGCCAAGCTAGCCAGCTTGGCCGGACATTTGTACAAAAAAGTCCTGCCAGGTCGCTAAACCGAAAAGCCGGACAAAGCAGCCGCTTAGCCGGCCAAGCTGGCTAGCTTGGCAGGCCATTTGTACAAAAACTTTTCTTTCTTTTTCTTTTCGGTTTAGCGACCTGGCAACCCTACCCGGGACTGAAAGGATCTCCTTACCACATTTCAGTAGGTTCGGTTTCACATTTTTAATATTAGTATGGATGAGACCGTTACTGCCGCACTCAGACTTCAGAGACGTTTCATGATGATTCTTCAATTATTTAATGAGAGTTTGATAGATAATATGTTTGCAGGGCTTATATAACAAAATCTTCATGTTTTATTCACATTTCACAGCTAGTGTAATTATAAATACTTGTGTCTGAGTACGGCAGTATGTCTCAATGTTCGAATATTTCACTATGCTCGGCGACTGGACAATACTGCACGGTCTGGAGTCTCGACCTACAGCTATTGTCAGTCCTCAAAGTATCACAATTCACAAACACATTTAAATAAGTGGGACCGTTTGCATATCACAACTACTTCCAACTTTAAACTTCTTTTTTTAATGTTTTAACGGATTTTGTCATTCGTTCCGCAACATCTCTTAAACAGGCTTTAGTAGTAACTACTGACTAATACCTGTATCAACTAATATATATTCTGTGCCTGTATGAGAGATGTGTGAACATGGCTAAAAGAACACAGACATACCTACTTCTCTCTGATACAAGATCACAGTAGAAAAGAGGGCAAGTGGCAATAGTTGCCAGCCCACTTGTTCACTTGCAAAATTTTATCTGCTGTCGTGTGTAATTCTATTAATACATACATCCTCGGCTTCCTTCGTGTGTGGTCTAGGGAAGCCAGCCATTACTTCATCAGAGTGTCGTGTACGACCCGAATTGCCTATTGAAAATTGTACAGAATTGTCTGCGATGATACAATAATAATATAATGACGTCACTGCTCAGTACTCACCGCATCGCGGCATCGTAAATGCTAAGATGGCTTATTTACCGTAGCTGGATTATGACTACTAATAATACATAATATTATGAAATGTATACCCATGGGCGCCGGCAGAAATAATTTCCAATGGATGCAGATTTTAGTTTTCTTTCTTTTCTTTTCTCTTTACTTTTTACGAACAACGGTGACTGTCTATTTGCGTCAACAGAATACATTTAGTGCCGAAACATTACGAACTATCCTTGTACGGCATGGTAATAGGGTTTCAAAATGCTTTTTATTTCAATAATTCCTGTTGATCCCGAGATTCCCAAGGGGTGCAAGTGCGCCCCCTGGCACCCCCCTGGCGGCGCCCATGTGTATACCATCTTATCATATTGGATCTTTAAATATTTATAGGTGGTGCTTGACTGCTAGACTTGTAGCGGACCAACTAGCGCCACAATCCATCGCGCTATCCAAGTTTTGGTAGCACGGTATTGGGTGTATAGGTTGAAGTTTAGGATCTTCTTTTGCCATCACTCATTGCACAGTCTCTACTACTTTCAAGAAGTAATTGCTCGGGAAAAAGAAATATTGAATTATGATGGAATTCAGAAACTAGTGTTTATTATTAGTCAAAATATAATGCCCAGTACGGGCATAACTATCTCTTGTAATCATGCAAAGAAGATAGAGATAAGCATGTAACATACAGTAACGATTAGGGTTTATTTATTCGGCGATTACCGTTGGTAAAATTGAGACAAGCTGTTGGAAATTATAAACTTATCTTGACGATTTATTGAGGATGTTTGATTCGAGTTTTACATTGTAATTATTTAGATCACATCAGTAGAAAAATATTTCAAGCATTTATCATACGCAATAAATCAGGTATTTCTAACGAGTTTTACCTATAAAGGTGTGACTGTTAAGCGGTGACTAGTGTTTGTAAATTGTAATTAATCCAATACATTTGCATGGAAGAACGGCAAAACACTTATTGCGATTCCATTCATGAACAATTAAGTAGCTACCTTCATTATAATTTTTTACTCGATCGCATGCGATCATGGATTTTTCTCATGACGATTATTTATTTGTAATTGGAAAACCGATTAGCAGTCCATAAAAGTAGTTGGCTATGGCCTGTTTATGGTCCGTCGGCTCCGTCCTTTTCTTGTCCTATGGGACACGGTTGTCCCTAGAGGACCTTTGTTTAAACGCCAAGAGATTTCTTTGTTGGAATAAATGATGTGAGACGTGACGAAACTGTTATTCCTTATGATATTAGCATATCAGCTGTTGCCTACGTAGTACATACTTTGTAGATAGGTAAATAGTTAACGGATTCATTCTACCGGGGCATGGGGTGCAGAGACTTTCTTACGTATGTACTCCATTTTTCAGGCTTACTTCGAACCTTGACTTTTATTTCTATTCCTTGTTTTTACGTTTTTTTCTTCGAAACATTACTCTATGGAAATATGTAATTAAAAATTTATTAAAATATTGACTGCGTTCTTTTTGAATTGAAGAAGTTCTTTCTTCTACTTTTATAGAGACTTCAAAGTTCAAACTTTTATACTGAAATATTTATCTAATAAACCATAATCTATACAGCCGACATTTTTCTAATGGATCATTTTGTCAGCTACCTGGAGTTGAGTGTACACACCATGACGCCACCACCATTATAAAAACTTTTACACCAAACAATTTACTTTGTGATAGCGATAACGGCTATGGTGATATCATATTCGTAACACACCATAAAGAGATAATTGAAAAATCTCAAATACGATTAATCTTATAATAGTTCATCTGTTATCACTTATCAGTTACGCCATGATTGTTTACTTTCATAAATAACTTGTCGTAAAATTAAGAGCCATTTAGAATTTTCTAAGTGTTTTATACTACCTATATAGATAACTCCGGAACCGACATGAGGAAATCTGTGAATTCGCGGTGTATCCTTATCTTCTATAATCTATTTCATATTTTCCTTCTAAAAGATCTTCTATTTACATGTTGGATAATTATGATTGCACACATAAGCACAAAGGAGGTCGATCATGAGCAATTATACAAGGTGTAACAAAACTAAGTCATAATACTTTAGAGTGTATATGAGTCCCCGTATAGAGTTCACTGCAAAAGTAGCAGCGCTGAAAGAGTAATACTTTTAAACTTTTGTATGGGAAAATTCCTGACGCTGGGGGCACTCGTAAACTCTATAATATAAGGCCATATACACACCCTAAAGTATTATCACTTCGTTTTGTTACACCCTGTAGACTATAATATTATGCCCCTCTACATGTTCATAGAGACATAATCGTCTGTTTTTGTCCATCGTGGCTCGACATACAGAGGCCAAAATAAACCGTCCGTAGACTTTCTAGGGACGTCCATGACATAATATATTATAACAATTATCAATGACATCACAGTTGATGCAAAACCCTCGAGGGCTGTCACCGATGACATCAGAGATCTTTTGGTACTATTAAAAATAATAATTACGACATACCCAGGCCCTTCCTACATCTGTGATTAATGTAATGTGACGTCTTTTACAGACTTCCCATTAAAAATGTTGGTAGTAGCAGCTGTGTTAAATAAAAATAATTGAATACCCATAGTAATAGGGGAATTGTGCTTAAGATGACATACTTTTTGTTTGAAGGTAAATATTTAAAATAATATAAGTCATATGAGATCAGTAACTTACTTTTATAAATAAATGATTCATAAACAACAAAATCAAACAGTTTTAGAAAAATCAGCTTAATATAGCAGTGAAAAAAAGACATAAATTGCACCCCAGGCCGACGAGTGTAAGATGACATATCGATATGGTAAGACGACATGCTATGATTCCTTAGACTTTGATGGTATGTCGGCTTATACAATACCTAAATGCAAGCTGCATTATCATCCCTCTAGTTATCAGTGGTGTAAGGATTCTTAAGTTCTTCATCATCGTCAAAAAATATACAATGCTTCTGTTACCGATTTAGCGGAAATATAAGTAACTATAGTATGTCATCTTAAGCCGACGTCTAGTATGTCATCTTACCAAATGAGTAATAGTGGATACATTTAAATTTTGTAAAAAAATACTTAACGTTAGAACACGCTTTTATTAATATTTGTGGCCTATAAGAATCCATGTCCATAATAACAATTTGTTATAAGAAAATATTCTGACCTTATACGTTTTTTCAGCACAAAATAAAAGTGTAAGAAAAATTTTCTCTCATCAAAATTAGGAAAACCTTTATTACTTTATAAAGTACGGTCCCTGTCCGGCATACTAAGTTGGGCTACTAGGGGCATACTGAGGTGCTCCATAAAACGTTACAAGTTCACAGAAAGCACAATTATTTCACCGAATTTTGCCGATGTGTCGTCTTACCTGACTATGTCATCTTAAGCACAATTCCCAATATGTATTATGAATTTCAATTCAAATTGTGCTTGTGATGCGAGTTCATACATAATATTATTTTGTCTCAGGAAAGGTCATTACGGAATAAGTCCGGTTCCCGGACGATAAACGAATTCTATAGCAACGACATTGCAAAAAACATATTCTAGTGATCAAAACGTCTTATAACTAACATAAGTAAGTATAGATGACAGCATGCAAACTTATAACTACATATAAAGTATTTTATATTTTAACGTATATTATATTTTATAGCAACCTTAAGAGAAACATAAGTAACATTTTTTCAACAGTTTCAGTAAATCAGTATCAAAAGAAAAGACATAGAGTATCAATATTTGACATCAAACATTTACACTTGAGCGCGATAATCATAGAAAATTATGACGCGATCTACGGTCATCAACGTAAGTGGTTTTTTTGTTGACCATTTCATAGAACACAATCAATAAAATTGCTTAACCCGGACAAGAATTGATTTTCAAGTTCGATATTCGAAATTGATTTAATGGATTCACTAATGCTTTTTTTAAACACGAAAATTATTTTCGTTCCTAGAACACTAGCCTAGCCTAATCTTGACTAGAATCTTATTTATGACATAAATCTCTAGGGTATTTAGTACAGTGTGTTCTAAAATAAACAAGCATCGATTAATATGCAACACCCATATGCTATGCAAATCTTGCGATCGATTACGAGTAATGGTGTGTAACTGTTTTCTATAGAATTTGTATCTACTTACCTCTTACGATTTTTTTAACTGACTTCCAAAAAGGAGGTGGTTTTAATAAAAATACGCAAAGTTTGGAACAGAGGGCGCTACTAGCACATACAGTGAATAATCTGAACAAAATCCGACTGGGCACGTCATGTCATATCATGATATTGACAAAAACATTGTAAAACATCGAACAAAACTTTTTGTTTTCTGTTTGTGCTGGTGTTGCCGTCAAGCGTGAAAGCTTTACAGTAATTCTTATTATAATATCCTATTTGTGCGTCACTGTAATTTTAGCTCCGATTGTAATTTAATTACATTACATCCTTTGAACAAGAAATAAGTGTTGAATGCTATTTAAATTAATTAAAATGTCATTAAAGGTATTCATTGCTGGGCAGTTCCATATGTGACTGACTCTACATTTGATACGACTTGCGTTTTATTTTGTCATATATTATGGTTACTATTATCTGTAAGTTATTTAAAAAAATATTCATTAGCAAAAGAAATTGTGACCGACACTACAGCCCAAAACGTGACCGACACTACACTCACTTTGTGCAGGTAAAAGTCGGTAGTTTTACATGAAACCTTAAAATTCATAAATCTCAGCACGTACATTACGAACTCTAAAATTATATAAAAGCAAATCAGTAATTAGTTAATTCATTAAAATGCTTTTTTTGAAGTTAAACACAACAAAAACGAAACCACTAATAATTTGTCAAAAAATAACTCAACACGAAATTTTCTCAAAAACTATTAACATAATAACCCAAGAGCCAGCGATAGACAGACTTTCGTCATTTTTTAAACTAAAATTTTCCTTTATATGAGCCCTATAGAGGTAAGAACGACCAGACACTATGGAGTTTCGGTCGCTATTACTTTAGAAGGTTTCCAGTTCTGCAGGTCTACCTTACCTTCAATAAAGTTTAAAGATCAATAATTTTATCTTATTTTCTTGCGATATCTGTAAGAATCTCATATTCTACTGCCAGATTTTTGTGACAATTGCTTCCCATTTCCAGACATCGCTATATTTTAGATTTTATTTGACTTTGAGGTGGTTTGGCAGGTTCTTAAAATAATAATTTAGCTTTCTGCTTCTCTCTCTCTCTGCTTTCTATAGCTATTTTCGCCATCTATCAGCAAAAATAACAAACAAAACGCTACTTTCGGGCGTGATTGACTCTATATTGTGACTGACACTTCTAAAATGTTTTTTAGAGTTTAGGTGTTATAAAAAAGATGACAAATTTTTAATGCCGGCATCATTTGAGTAACGCCGTCACGTAGGAAAGTTTCGAATTTTATTGATGTAAAAGTAATTTTACTGTAGTTAAAGACAAAAGTAATGTTTTTTATGTGACCGACACTACAACTCGACACTGTGATCTTACAAGCCTATTATATCTTTATAAAAATGAATTTTCTCGAATCTCAAAAGCTATATTGGTATTTAAATGTTTGAACAATCAGTGTGTAACAAAATATGACAAGAATTTAAAATACATAACGTGAAAACTAAGTCAGAACTTCATCACACAAAACCAAACTCAGCCGAGCTCACGCCATCATCTCATAAATGGCAGATTTGCTAGAAAAGTAATGCTTAGAAATGGTTGCTTCTATAAAATCTTAATAGTACCATAATGTTGTCACTATCATTAAGTATTTTTAATACCAAAATCAGGTATTTATTTTCTTAGTTTATGGTAGACTTTTACATGGAATTGCCCTGCTAACACTAAGGACCCGAGTCTAGACATTTGCAGATAATTACGAGATGTTGGCACGTTGTCAGAGTATTTCCATATTACGATTACGAGCTCGTCAAGGCCCGGGAACTGATACACAAATCATAAACGTGTGCCCTCGTCATGTGCTAGTTCACTTTACTATGTAACTGCTCCTTCAAATTGGAATACTTGGAAGTTTAAAATTGGAATAAAAATGGAACAGTGATAAACGAATTTTGGCGCAATGGAGTGCAGTTTTACCAAAATTACCTGCATTTAAAAATTATTTCTACAATGAGGCTTAATAAAACTGATTAAAATATTTTTGTCATATCGGACATTACCAGCTGTAACCGATTACAAGATTAACATTTATTTTATCAAGTTTTCGGTCTGATAAGAAGCACCTTTGATTATTATCATCGTTTAGGTATTATATGAAACGATTTCAATATTGTGATGTTTTTCTCGCTAAATATTATATTGACGTATCCGGCTTCCGCTATATATTTTTTTCAATGCGGGATTTATTGCAAGAATCGCAAATAAACTTTGATGAGGTATCTAGGGCTAAGGACACGTACGAAATGTTATGATTTCAATTTTTTTTGTTATCATTACGGTTTCTGTTTACCTATACGTAGTACCCATGGACGTACAAAAAAGTCCCAGATAGTAGCTATATCTGGTTTCTGCCCACCACAGACAAGATCTATGTCTGTGCTGCCCTCAGTAAACTCGAAACCTTTCTAATATATTTTTTAAGTGCAATTAAAGCCTTCTTATCTTCAACCCTTCATTATTATGGACGAATTTCGCCTAAAGGCAGAAATAGTACTAACAAAACCTAGTTTTCTTAACCTCAGACTTGTAACAAAGTAAGCAGTAACTACTAGGCAGAGACGATGTACTGTATCATTAATGTTCGATTACAGTACTTTCAATCAATCATAGTCGTCACTCGTCTTTATCGCTACCAGACATATTCCATTAGTTTTTTTATTACTTACTACATTTTTCTAAGTGACCTTAAAATCAGTTTGTTACGGTAAAAAAAATCCGAATTTCTTACAGCCTTTAATATCATGTTGAATTTAAATATGCAAAGTGACCTCTTTCTTAAGTTTGCGTCTCCTATCCTATCTTGCGAATTCGGCTGAATTTCAGCTCTAAATTTATTTTATGAACTGACTGTATTGGTTAACTGGTATAAGTACGAAAGAGACTTGTTTAGTTGTTACACCAGTTAGTAAATATGTAGAGCTGAAATGAGACTGTTTGATACTGAGCAAAGATATGAAAACCCAAAAGCCTTTGAAAATGCAATTATTTTTTTATCAATCAGTGAATAAAGGGAATTATGTTTATGTTTATTTACGCAATAAACAGTGAGGTTAAGTCCTTTAGAATGACTCTACCTTGACAGTTGACACTGGCGCGGTCGGTGCATAATAAAGAAATGGCCAACCGCCAATTTCGATGTTTTCCTTAAACACCTAAACACCAATTCTACATTTTTTGTTATATTAATATAATAAAAAATGTAGAATTAATTAATAATAATAATTAATTCAACATTTTTTGTTTCCATCCAGTTTGGACTTTAGGTCATTGAAGTGAAACAAACGCTATATGAGAGACTTTCAGTTTCTAGATATCAAAACGCACGTTTTACGTTACTTTGAATACCATTTTGTAAATCTTTTATACCAAGGTCCGCAAGACATTGACAACATCATAACCGTATTAGTATTGGATTTAAATAAATGAATCGGAGTTCGGGATACTCTATTTTTTTTAAATTCTACAATTCCCTACATACTCTGTAGTACAAAATTCATCACAAAAAGTGCCTCGTCTCTGCCTAAAGTCTCTGCCTCTATTTTCTAGCAATACGAGTATTTTTAACTCGCATTGATGTTTTTATGGTTTTATTCCTCCATTTCAGCGAACTCTATAAAAATATAGTTAATAAAATATATTTTTTAATTTTTGCCTAAATACCTAGTTGAACATAGTTTATGTTTTGTAGATTAATTACTACTAACTACCAGCTTACTAGCGTTTAGTGTTTACTATGTTGTATTAACTATAGTGTGTTATCTTGTATCACTTAACAAAACAATACGTGAGTGCAAATTACAGTCACATCACAGAATGTGCCGAGAATACAAAATTAAGTACTAAATAACGCCATGACGATAACAACTCGAAATAAGATTTTGACTCATGATAAAAAGCTTTAAAAAACTATAAAACAGTCTTTAAAAGTCATTTTTTGTCGGCATTCTCAGACAAAACGTGACATATAGAGGCAAAAAGCATGGCCAAAAAATGGGGCCACTATATTTTTTTTTTACTTTTGACAAGTATAAGGGAAAAGACCTAATGGCAGACACTTTAAGGAAACATGAAACATTTGAATGTTATAAAATATATATTTATGAAAATAAAGGATTGATAACTTCTTCCATGTCTTCAGTAACTCTTACAAAATAAAACTATTATAATTATTCTCTGACAAATCAATAAAAAAATATATTATTGGTATTTTTGTAAACTTAGTCATAAGTACTAATAGATGACATCACAAAAAACGAACATCACTAATAGTAGACACCAATATGAACTAATAGTTGACATAGAACATTACATTACATTTTAGTTTTTCCTAAGGTTTCCTGAATTCCTCATTAAGTCTTTATTTGCCATTTTTCAAAAGATTTCATTTACTTCATCATAGTAACTACATGCATCAGAAATATTATCCACGTTGTCTCCAGATTCTATTCATTCTTCTTCCATGCTGAAACTATCTTTCCTTTTATTTTTATTTTTCATATTTTTTTCCTAGCAAATTTATTTTTAGTCTTTAGTCTCCATGCTTCTTTTGCCTCTTCTTTTTTCTTCTTTCTTTTCTCAGCTCTCCTTTTTCTTCTTTTTACTGCTAAAAAACTAAAGCAATCGATTTTCAGATTAGTACAAGGTCTAATATTAGCCATGTCCATTTTTAGGTGCAGTAGTTCTAAGTTCTTAGATTGTTAATAGAATTATATTTTCAGAGAATAGTGATGATTTTTGCAGTAGAATAAAGTACAAAATAACTTTAGTATGTATTGCAAAACTCAAAGATGAGATCCATGTCATCTATTAGGTTTTTTACATTTTCAAGAACTAATAGTAGACACCCTTTATATTGTTAGGGAAAATGGATAAAAAATCTTAAATAAACATTAATTAGTGTATACAACATGACCATTAATCCAATGAAATCAATAGAAATTACAAAAAATCAAATAAATGTATTCAAAACTTACGTGCAAAATTTCGCCTTCCTTAACCTATTTGCTAAGAAATTGCCGAGCGCGTGTTGACGCGGTCATATTATTTACGAAAACTGATCCCATTTTAAAATTTTGTTCCCGAAGGCGTCTCTAATATATTTTTTCAATTCAACAGATAGCTTGAGAAGCTTATAAAATTTACAGTGATGAGAAATAATTAGTGTAATTCTTATTGTTATGGTATTTTTGTCATAAGTGTCATCTATTAGTTCAGTGTCTAGCATTAGGTCTTTTCCCTTAATATTATGATTTTGATGCTGAAGGCTTTTTATGTGTTTCTTCCGATCCAACCTAACATTTAGTCCTAACCAAACCTACTATGTGATAATAATGTGACATAATATTATTATTATTATCCTGAGACCTTATCGGCATCTCATAAAATAATAAGAAAATATTAAGTTGTGAGAATATATTATTTTACTCCATTTTACCGCGGTGGAATACTTAAAATTAATTTTAAAATTTAGCACTTGTCACCTTCTAATTTTAAATTATATTTTTAATTCAAGTCATGCATATTACAATCAGGAAGTGGCAGTGAATAGAGATTTTATTATATTATAATGACTAAGTACGTGCTTCGCATTACTATATGCGCGAATTAGGCTTCTTTACGATTATGGTATACAACTGTACCCTCCAAAATTATGTAGGCACAGTCATGAGTCAAAGATTTAGTTTAGCACTTTTGAAACTTATGACCAAAAAATAAGGTAGAAAACTAAATATTAGTAGGCGCGGGTTCAATTTTGGAATGTAAGTAGGTACGTCACTTTCTAAAAGTCTGAAACAATGAAATATAATAATCAATTACCATAGAATTAGAACGTATTTAGTATTTTGATATCGTTGTCCATTACCGCATCAAGCTTTTGATTAAAATTTTATAATAAATTGTAAAACAGTGCAGTCGTTATTCAGTATCCACGTCCTTTTCTGTCAAACCACTTTTCTAAATTGGACAAGGACAGGCCATCATTGGATAAAGAAAATCTAATCTCTAAGATATGTTTTTTTTATTATTTTTTTTTATTTTTATAAACGTTCCTTTAGAGTGCCAACGACGTTTTATTAACGCCCATGTAGGTTTGGAACAACATGATATGTGCATCGCCCTTAACTGTAAGAATATAGACACAGTACGGTCACGGAACAACTAGGAATTCGTCCATTGACCCATTGCCACTTATTTCGATGGTTCAATGCCCGAATTTTTCCGTCATCCGCGTCCAGACTACATACTCGTAAAAGAAATTCGACATATACATTATAAAATTTCTATCATAAGCACTTTTTCACTTCTTGAAAGCATTTTTTTAAATATTCCTGCTTTACATATTTTCTTCTCAGGACTACTATAAGGTTTTTAACAGCAGTTTATTCATTCAATATCGTTATTTATTAGGTAACTCATACTTTAACGACTAGCCAATTATTTATATTTTATTGACTGAATAAACTTCTGTACATCAAACAACATAGAAACCGGGCATAAAAAATATAATATAATATGAAAAACGGACAGTAAAGGTATAGATAGGTATGTGAAGGTATGACCTAATTTCAGTCATTTTTGTAAATGAGGGTATCTCGTAACGCATTGGCAGATATTGAGAAATATCAATTAAAATCTTATCAATGTTTACTAGCAATTGATAAAATGATAAGGTAAAACTATTATAACACTTAAAAGGTATTAGCTAGTTCTTCAAGAGATATTTCGCAACAGTATAATCTGTATGTTGTCATACTACCTACTGTGGTAAGTGTGAAAAGCCTTTTTGAGTGTCAATGGAAAAGTTTTAAAACTGTTAACTATTTTGATTTTTGACACAATCTAAAACGCACCGCCGCGCCCTTTCGAGTTGTTGCATAATAATCTTAATATTATTACAAAATATGCTAAAATGTTGTTTGTCCTCCTCTATACGTTTAAATTTTAATCCGTAGAAATTATGTTGACGGAAATAATAATATTACTGCAAGCACGGCACGGCAGCACCAGAACAGACAGTCAATAAAAAAAATTGTTCGACGTTTGACAACATTTCTGTCTATATTCTGATATGAGTTATGACGTGTGTAACATTCAAATTTTTTATTTAGGCTGCGTTCCACTGAAGTGGAGCGGAGCAGAGCGGAGCTTAGCGGTGCCCAAATTGACCGCGGAATGACAGCGAAGATTTCGAGCATGGTGATTGGTCAATTCGGCACCGCTAAGCTCCGCTCCGCTTCAGTGGATACGCAGCCTTATTGTGTGTGCTAGTAGCACCCTCTGCTCCGACCATTGCGTAATATTACCTATTGGTATGGATTACACTTTAACAGATGGGATACGATTTCTGCGCGATAAACAAATTTCGATGCAATGAAGTTGTATGCAACATCTAGTCAAATAATAATATTATAATGTTGACTTGAAGAACCTCATACATCATAATATTTTCTTAAGGCCGTCCCCCAAGCAAATGACCTTGACCATACATTTGCCGCGTCGCATTGCCGAGATCGCACCAAAACCCTATTTTTTTACTTATCTTAGTTCAAAATTGACGTTAAAAAATTCACAAATATGTAGCAAATGAAATTGTCTATCAATTGCCGTGTGTTTCAAATAAAACTAATTTGTAAATCGCACTGCTATTACAATAGTGTCGTAACTCGAAATGTGTCGAATTTGATTTTCGATCATTAAAAGATACATAATTCCTTCCTCTATGCGTCAATAAGACCGTCGTAAAAACAGCGCAAGAAACGACTCCGAGATGGCATTGTAAGTCACTATAGTCTATAGATGGTTGACCGGGGGGATATCAGCGCCTGCAACACTGCGCTATTTTTAGTTGCATCCCTGACTTGGAAAGCACGGACGTATCGCAGCTATCGTTGGACCGCACTAATTCGACTTATTGCGGTATTTCTGACTCAGGTATGTGAAGAATAAATCAAAACGCACGTGTTATTTTAAGTTACTTCACTATAACTGATTCATACTATCTTAAATTTAAGTCATTAATTAAAATTAGAACATTCTTGTAGGTTTATTTAGTAGTTTTTGACATAATACATTGTTGGTGGATCATAGTTTTTATGAAGTTTTTTGGCGTATAATCTGTAATATATAGGTATTTCATGTTCATAGCTTACTTAGTTAAATATTATGGTTAGATAAATTTACAGTAATAGCAAAATAATCAACGACTTCTTGCATATTTTTTTTTCAGTTAATACGTTATAGGTGATTTTTTATTTACTTTACTTTCTACTCAAAATTCAAATTGTTTTCTTTTTAGATGAATCATGCAGCGAGCTCGATTATTAGTAATGATGGCGAAGAAGTCAGCATCTGTTGTGCAGTCAGATGAGGAGAACGAGACGGCAAGCAAAGAGGCACCTCCATCTTCAACTTGTTCTTTTGAATTTTGATTATTTTGATATTTTTATTTTTGATTAGATTTTGATTTTAATCAATGATTGTGGCTTGATTTTGTATGTGCCATGTGATAAGGTCAAGAAGTTTAGATCTCAAGGAGCGTTTGTTTTAACAATCATGTTTAGATCCGCCTTTATAAGAAGACTGGAAGACTGTGTTTTAAAAGATTTATATTAGTTAACCAAAAACTGTAAGAACAAAGTATTTATATTTATATTATTGTTTGTTGTTTTAAATTACATTTAAGCTGAGTTTTTCTTTTTGAAGTGAAAACTTCTTTAACGACGTTGAGCACTTTTGTGGGATGGGTAAAAACTGTGAAACTCGCGTCAGATTCTCGTGCTGATCGAAAAACCTTGGAAAAACCGTAAGACGGTTGGAGAGTAGTGTTTTGTGTCGAACTCGAACTCGAACTCGAACTCGAACTCGAACCTCGAACTCGAACTCGAACTCCAATTGATAGTAAGGGTTTCGATTAATTAAAAAAATCGATTTTTTAAAAATCGATTTTCATAAAAAATGGGTTAAAAATTTAATCGATTGTAAGGGTTTCGATTAATTAAAAAAATCGATTTTTTAATAATCAATTTTCATAAAAAATGGGATAAAAAATGCACAACGTTAATAATCAAGTTTTCACTTCTGCCGGCACTCCCGGAGTGCAACCCGTCTTTTTTTTTAATAAATGTAAAACAGATGCTATGTGTTTCTTTAATATTTTGTTTTATTTCGTAAGTTCCTACATTATTGATCAATTTAATTGTGTTTATGTAAATTGTAAGCAAATTAAGTTAAATCCATATCGCAACTTCAATTAATTGCATAAAAATTTTATCGGACAAATCATCTAAAATTGTAGCAACTAAAATTTTTTGTTCAATAAGTACTCAACTCTAAATGATGCAGAATTTTAGCATATCTTTTCAGACCAATACTGTATCAACTCAAAAATCGCTAATTGCTTATTAACAGTGACCTATTTTTATCATTTTGTGAGTATAAATGTGCTTTTGATTAAACAAGAATAGGTATTATATTCTTAATTTCTGAAAAACTTGAACAGGAAGTCTAAAATCAGTTTTTTGCTATTTCTGAAAAACTATACATTTCGAGTTACGACACTATTGTAATAGCAGTGCGAAATACTAGGGAGATGCTGAAAGTACGCTTGAATTTTAATAAATCGGTATTAGGGAGCGTACCCATACTACGTGACCTACTTTTTAAGATATTTTGACCCCCTCCCTCCCCCTGGTGAACACGCGTAGTATATGCCAAGACACCCCCCCCCCCCTTCAATTGTTCACGTGGCAAGATTTTTTTTAATCATTTTGTAAGTAGAAAGAGTAGATAGCAAATGAAAATAATTTGACTCATATTTGTGTACATTAAGTTATTTATTACATAATAGTTATTTTAATAAAAAAAATAAAACCGACTTCAAAATTGTACGTAATTGAGAATTAAAATTCCGTATCTCAAAAACTACTGCACCGATTTTGATGAAACTTGCACTATTCCCTAAGTTAAACAATACCTAGTACAAAACAAGAACACACAAAAAAAGAATAACTTAAATCGGACTTGTAGTTCCAGAGAAATGCGAACACAAACATAAAAACATACATACATAGTGTCTAAGCACACTAGGCTGAATTACGCCAGCGTAAATTCCGACGCGTTTACGCCGCGTTTTAAATGCATACAAAATATGGAAGGAACGCGATGGACACACTATGCCGAAATTCCGTCGCGAGCCGAATTTCCGTCGAGCCGAGTCGAGCGTAAAGTTCGGCAGCGATTCGACGGTAATGTTTTTTATAGCAACACACTATACACGACGGAATTATCAAAACCGAACATAGCAAATCCAACCTACAGACAGACCGCATTTCAACTGCAATCCAACCGCAAATTGCAGTTCAAGTGCGGTTTGAATGCAGTTGATAATGGTTTGCAGTTCTATTGCAGTCGTGTCAACTGCATTCAAACTGCACTTGAACTGCAATTTGCGGTTGGGTTGCAGTTCATCTGTATAGACCCAAAGCGTTAACGCACACATTAGGGTCTATACAGACGGACCGCATTTCAACTGCAATCCAACCGCAAATTGCAGTTCAAGTGCAGTTTTAATGCAGTTGACACGACTGCAATAGAACTACAAACCAAACGCGCAGTCAGATTGCAGTTCAGTTGTAGTTGGCGTGCAGTCGTGTGAACTGTTTAGTTTGCAGTTCTATTGCAGTCCTGTCAACTGCATTCAAACTGCACTTGAACTGCAATTTGCGGTTGGATTGCAGTTGAATTGCGGTCCTTCTGTATAGACCCTCACATCTGAGAATTAGAAATACTCACTTACGCGCGCGTTCCGCAACGGAAATTACGCCGCGAAATTTCGGCTCTTCGCGTAATTTATAGTGTGTCGCATCAGACGTAAGCGGCTGAACGTGATTTCGGCCACGTAAATTACGCCGGCGTAATTCAGCCTAGTGTGTTTAGACCCTTACATACACTTTTGAAATTTGGCACATTTGCTCAGATGCCTGACTGATGATAGACTAACATATACGAAAACTGGGCAGTTCTGGGAATATTACATACCATACGCGTCGAATAGATAACCTCCTTTTTTTGAAGTCGGTTCAAAAGACTCTTTGCATGTTTATAATAATTATTACTACTTAATTAAATATGGGAATAAAAATAACGATCACCAAAAATACTTTGATACCCAATAGTTTGCCAAAAAGAAATACTTGACACCAATATTTAAGATATACATATACTATATAAGGTGTAAAAAAACTAAGTGATAATACTTTAGGATGTGTACGTGTTCCTTATAGTGAGTTTATTGTGAAAGTAGCAGCGCTTAATGGGCAAAATTTTTTTCACTTGTATGGGCAAGCGCCCCCCAGTGTAACGAGTTTCTCCATACAAAAGTGAAAAAAAATTGGTCTTTCAGCGCTGCTACTTTCACAGTGAACTCTATGAAAGGAACACATACACACCCTAAAGTATTATCACTTAAATTTATGTTTATTATTCATATATAAATTATAATAGGCTTGATGACAAATTTTTTTTCTTACTGGTAATTGAAAGACCCTTAAAAAACAGAAACATCGCTGAAAGAATGACTCTGATAGCTTAAAAATTCACCAAGATATGAAAAATTCAAACATCTAATAAAATAGACTTGCCCGAAACGCTCCATACAAAGTGCTACGAAAGACTGACGTCACTCTTTCGTAGTTTGTACGGATCGGGAGAGAACTTTGTTCGATAGGTATATTAAATATTGTGTTTATTAAAGTGGTTTCATACCAAAAGTTACTTTTAATTGCATAAGTTATCGAATGGTATACAAATATTAAGAAATTTAATTGAAAAAAAATTCGACTTCATTATCCAACTTTGAAGGCGCAAAACAAAAAAAATACAAATGCTATCGAGCTGAAATTTTAGTAACACTTATTTTTTTACCGTGATTTCTTTATTTTATTAACAAAATTCGGTAATCTTTGACCTTGTCATCATCCCTATAATAATAGTCTTAAATTACAATTAATTTCTAGGCAGATGGCGGACCTTAGTAATTTGGTCGCGTTTAAAGCTATTGGTTTTAAGTTAAGCCCAACCGACAGATCACAATTAACATTGAATTAACATGATCCGACTACATGGCGTTGGTCTGTCAACTACCTAGGAATCAATTTCCTCGATGGTACATACTAGCTAATTTATTCACGACTGTAGTTTAAATTGTAATCGAACACCAAAATACGTAGTAAATGATCACCAAGCTTGACAGCTACACCAAACTTCAAAATGCCTGACAAGTGACAACAGTGCCTGTTATTTTAATGGCTGTTGTATATAAATATAAAATAACCATAATAAATGCCAGTGTCAAGTATTAAATGGCGACAAAAAAAATTCGTATGACGTTTCTCTCAGCGAAATTGACTACGTGACAAAACCCCCCCCCCCCCCTAAAGGGGTCACGTAGTATGGGTATGTTCCCTTACTTTGGAAGCTACTCGTAATATCATGAGTATAATGAACAAAAATAGTAAATTAATAACGATGAAAGGAATGTTAATATGCTGAAGATTATTGCTGTATTTTATTATATTTTTAATAACGGTAAATTAAAGCGGTAAATTACGGCATCTCCGTAGGGGGACGGCCTTAAGAAGAAATAAAAGTGTTCCCTTGTTGTGTAAAGTAAATTTAATAAGCACTTATTTGTATTTGTGTCTTTAACTGGCTTCCAAAATTACACACGTGGGAAGGACAAGTTATATTATGGCATACATTGTACACACATTGTAGATGCTTTTAATGTGTACTTTGACATGAAAGTAATGACTGTGTATATAAGAAATCAATCGTCATTAACCACGATATCGTCAGGAATATCTTTATAATTATAGTGTTTATTTTCCACTTAGTTTTATTTTACGTACATCGAAAACAAAGAAATGGAAGATAGATTTTTAATTGTTATGCAGCAGCCAGGTGCCGCTTGGGGATTGATGGATTAAAAAAGTATAATTCCACTCTTTTAACCCATTACAGGAATTTTAACCTAATGCGATAGACAAGTAACTTAACACTAAAAAGTTCGTCGGGTAAAAATTACCCCAATATTAAAATAATTAGTATATTTAAATAATTCCAATTGACCAAACGTAGCATTATTAAATAATATTCCGCGATACAATAGTTTTGTCCAATTCATATAATTCACAAATAGTTCTGTGCTTCTCAAATACCTCCACGTTTTCCTCTGTCTGCATAAATCGTTAGCAACTTGGAAATGTAAAGCAAAGACTGTGTCGTGTGGCTTATATTTATTTAAATACGTATCCACCCAAGCCAGGCCTTGAACTTTTAAGGAAATACTAGGTCCTCTCACTTCATAAACACACAAAAAAATAAAATACCTGCTTACTTTATAATCAACAAATTGCAATACTTACACAAAAACAAATATCCTGGTGATATTGTTGTCCCCATCATTCAATAACTAATAAGTTTTGTTTTCAATTCTTTCGGTAAAAAACATACACAGGATTTTTATTTCCTTGTTTAGTAGATCTTAAAGAATCATCTTAGTTTTATGGGAAACTACGTAAAACTTTACATATTACGTAGACGCTGTATAGATTTAGGACCTGTTGCACCACTTCCTGATAAGTGACGAATAGGCTATCCACCAATTAACTTGACAGTTCAAGTATGGAGAATCTGTCAAAAAAGTTGTGAATAGCCTATTCGGCACTTAATCAGAAAGTGGTGAAACAGGCCCTTAGACTACAACTTATGACCTGTTTATGATATTTAATGACAGTATAAGTTAATCTATTGCTTTTAATTGACGTCAAAACTTTAGCCAATCAACAACGGTGTTGATTAGATAAACTCCTCTCGAGTACTCTGGTGTTTCGTCCCAACGTTTTATGGCCCACTGGGACCAATGACCAGATATGAATTTTTATCATTTTTTCATCTAGCGATTGGTCCCACTTTTATGATCCATTGTTTTCTGGCAAGAAATTTTGAAGTAGGGTTGGCAAAAAAATAATCAGTAATTTAACCATAATATTGTTTCGTACATTTAAAACATAGAACACTCTCACCTTAAACCTTATATTATTACAATTATTATTATTATCACCTAAACATACTGCTTCGAATTAGGTTTTGAAAAAATACTGCTTTACTATAATACTACACTGTATTGTTATACTGTATTACTATACTGTAAGTAGAAAAGTCAACATAACGTTATAATTTTATAACTTATTAGCTTTAATGAATGTTACTGCACTAAAGACCGATTTTAGGCATTTAATATTTGATTTTTAATTAGATATTATTAATTAATATATAACCATAGAAATTACTTTTAATGTAACATAATAATATGATTGTTTTCATGAAAAAATTATAATATTATTGAAAATTAGAAAAAATAATGAAGGAAAAGACGTACCTATTACTTATATTTCAATAATTTTATGTTTTTTACATAAGTAAGTAATAATATTGAGTGACTAACTGGCAATTCTAATATTATGTTATTTCATAATAAAACCTGTGATTTTAATTGATATAAGATAATTACCTACTTTAGTTTTATTTCAAAGTTTTCAAACAAAAGAAGTACCAAGATTCATATTATGTTATCTATTAGTTTTTATGGCACTTTATTTTATTATTGGCCAAGTATTGATTTATTTCCTATTATTTTTACTAATTGTTTGAAGTTTTAATTTGTCTTGAGCCTTGACCGATGTCAATAAATGTTTTCATACAAAGTAATTATTTGGTTTTTTATTCAAATCTATAACTTTTTTGCTAGCCCTACGGATATAAACCCGACAGTCATAAAAAATAATTATTTGGGACCAATAGCCAGATAAAAAAATGTTAAAAAATCATATCTGGTCATTGGTCCCAGTGGGCCCAAAGATCTTGGGACGAAACACCAGAGTACTCTCAAAAAGGCTCTGATTAAGGTGTAAGATTTAAACTAGATATGTATTATAGATTTATTGTTCCACTGCGACACCCGGCTGTCGCATAACAATTGAAAATATATTGTGTCTGCGATTCCCACGATCGAGGTAATGCAGGTATTAAATTTTACAATAAGCTGTTTTTCCCCTACAATTATATTAAACTAATTGAATCTTTTCTCGGTAATGACAATAAACTGTTATTTTAACATACTGTAAGCCCAAAACATTCTCGAATTATCGCGAGTCGTGCCCTCAAAAACTTATTTACGTTCGCTTACCGCGAATTGTATGTAAAAACCAGAATTTACATATAAGGGTATGTGCGCTTATAATGTCAATGAGAGTCTTGTTAAGGCTCGGTCATGGTAAACTACTGGATTGACGCCAGCAAATATTGCCAAGTTCTTTAGCAGATGGTCACTTTTGCAGACGTAAGATTTTGAGGGTTAGGTCTGAATTGCTTCTGTAGAAGAATAAAGGTTTTAGTTGTAGAAGAATAGAGTATAGTTAATATAGTTCCTATAAAATAAATAGCATATTAATAGGCGCTCTATTATACCAATTTTATCGATTGAATAAACAATGCATCAGTAGCTTCCAAATGAATTAAGTTATGTGGTTCATCCGTGAAGCTTCCATATTTATTCCAATTTCCAGTTGATACAATCTAGCAATTAATTATAGGTAATAGAGCATGCTTTAAGTCATTTGAGTTTACGCATAGATTAATGATCTCGATTTAATTTGCATAGAGTAAACAAAGAACAGAGTCGATACTACCACTACTAACAGGAAGTACCTACAGGCCCTACAGGTGTAGCGAAGCGAAGAGCTTTCCCCTCAATTAGCACATTTGTACATTTCCTTCCTGTCATCACAATGTAGTGAAAATTATAACCTTTCTGTTGGAATAATTAGTTCTGGATGAGAATATTATGGTAATTGGGCTGTGCTTTTCGAAGTTCATTCAGCTTACTATTACATAAAACCTGGATGTACTTAATATCCTCTTTGTTATGTATTTATGAAGCACTGTTCTGTGGAGCAGATTTTAACACAGATCACTACTACGTTAATGTTAGTAGATATCTAAATACATTTTGATAAAAAATACCTTGGATTATCAAATCTAATATCATCCGTTTCCCATGCTAAGACGCAATAAAAATGTTAAAACTATGTGAACCTCCACCACTGTCCACTCCTCCAATATAATATGTAACTATATGTTATACATATAATTATTAATTACCTACTTCTTAGATATTATGCTATGTTATATCTCTGAAGACTTGTGAAAGCTGAACATAAACCTTACCATGCTATCTCCTTCCCTTGAAAACCTTGCCTGGACTAAACAAAAACATTTCAAGACTAAAATTAGCAAATTAGTTTAGCCATTCCTGAGTTTTAGCGAGACTAAAAATATTTAAAATTCTTTTCTATTTACTTAGATTAGTTTAAAAATATCTTGCAAATGATTATTTTTGAACGAATATATTTTTTTGTTACAGAACCATGGGTGAACTCGGCAAAAGACTAGGGTTGGACGAGCTTTCGGGGGGTGCAGCGGGATTCAGCAAGGCCTTGCTAGCTGAATTCATTGGTAAGTAGCAATATAATATATACAGAGCAGGAACAGGCACCTTGGTCGCCACGAATACTCATCCACAGAGGATATTCGTGGCACCATATCGTTCAATTTATGAGCAGTATTGGGTTGGGGATGATACTCTAGTGCGAAGTAGTCACAATAGATCCTCATGGGTCGCAGTGACATCAGGGCTACAACGACCTGCCTTCTTTAAAAAAAAAGTAGCAATATTAATGGTTTCACACCAGGCAATAAAAAAAAACGGATGAGGCACCAAAGAACATGAATGGAATGGAAATTTTCTAATCTCCACTAAGAATGAGGTTTAAGAAATACACCTATAATGTATGTAGTATTATGTACTGACTAGGTAGTAGGTACAAACACAACATTATTCAAAAATATTGCCCTTTGCATTACTTTTATTAAAATTACTTTAAAAGCAAACTTTCACTGAGAGTACAATTATTGCCCGCTATACTTTCGTCTTTCCGGTCTTTCTTAACTGGTTTACTTGATATTTAACGCGTTTTTTTTACTTTGGAAGACTTGACACAATTTTGATCTCCACTTAGGAAAATATTTAAAAATATTTTGAAATAACAAACACATATTTACTTTAAAAATATAATTTATATCTAATTATTTATCTAAATAACTACTTTAACGCTGAATGCAACACTAAAAATGCTTTTTCGCGGTGCCTAACGGCCTCATTCGAGATTAAAATCCTAATACAGTCGGAGCCTACTTTAGAATTTAAAATAAATACACAATAATAATATATTCATTATCTCTTTGCTATCTTAAAACACTCATAAAGTTTGCCTCCATGTAATCGTGTAACTTGATCGCTTGAATGACTATACTCTACCGTCTCTACCGTATATTTTGATGGCATCTTATAGTAAAACTGGTTTTGCAAAAGATTAACACGTTTTACTTCATCATCTCATCATTTAAGATGAGCGAAGGAAATGGTATGATATTATAATTATAAAGGTTTCTTGCTTTGAATAAAAAAAGCAATAAAGATAAGAGCTAAAATTAAATACCACCTTAAAATTATTGCAAAAGATTCATAGAAAAAAGAATGACCAGAATGCGGACTTAGCGCGTCCGTATAACAAAATTATAATACTTTGTATTATGGTGTGTATGTGTCCAGTAACGGCGTTTTGGGGTGGCGACGCTAGGCGACCACCCAAGGCGCCGGATAAAAAGGGGCGCCGAAGGCAGACAAAAAGGGGCGCAACAGACGCTCCTTTTTAGCTCTACCAGCATCCTGGGCGTCGAAGAAATCTCGGCCAGGGCGCTGGTAGCACTTAAACCGGCATTGTATGTGTCCCTTATATGTATAATAGAGTTTACTATGAAAGTAGAAGCGCTGAAGGCATTGTTTTTGACTTATGTTTCTCTATGAGAAATGCCCAAACGATGTTATGAATTTGCCCATGCAAAAATTTCCAATCCAAGTGGATTATGAATGGCCCTGATTCCTCGAAGCTCGCACGCCAAGATTTATGATAAAGATAATTTAACTTCTTTTGTTTATACAGGTAACCTGCTGCTCAACCTGTTCGGTTGCGGCGCCTGCATTAACGTCACCCAGGGCACGGACGCGGCGCCCAATATCGTCCTCATAGCGCTCGCATTCGGTCTAGCTGTCTTCGCTATTGTCTCTGTGAGTAGTACCTATAGCTTAACTTTTTTTCTTAACTTTTTTGGGAGAATCCTATTAGTTATTTATTTATTTATGCTTTTTGCACAATGTTGGTACATAGGCGGACTTAATGCCAGGTGGCATTCTCTACCAGTCAACCTTTAGGTGTCCAGAAACAAAATTGTGTAGGTGCCAATATTGCGAAAGGATAAAAAAAAATAATAATAGATGAATGAAGAGCAATCTAAATACCTATAACTAAACTCACGAGCAAATATTTTACTTAATAGAGCGAGACTACTATACTAATATATTATAAAATATGTATAAATATTATTATAATATATACCTAATTAAAATACAAATTACATAAAATATCATACTTTATATACTTGAGCACATATATATATATATATATATATATATATATATATATATATATATATATATATATATATATATATATATATATATATATATATATATATAATATATGTATATTGTAATAATAATATATATTTTTAAAATAATAATAATACATAGAAACTATCATAGATTATATTTATTTAATACTTTACTGCCAATTGCTTCAAATAAAACTCACGAACTTTGCGCTTAAATGTGTCCCTGGTTTTGGTTAGCCTGATTTATCGAGGAAGAGCATTCCAGAGTTTAATAGCCTGTACGTTGAAAGACGAGTGGATGATGCCTGATCTATGATAAGGACAAGAAAGGAGTGCATTGTTAGAGGACGAGAGACGAGTTGCCGACGCCCTCGTAGATAGGAGGAAATCCATGCTAGTGCTACAGACGAAATCGGTAAACATAAAAGGGCTGCCAGTAATATGTCGTGGTCAATATTATTGAATGCATTTGAGAAGTCTATTAACACAAGGACTGTAATCTTAGAGTTCTCAAAGCCCTCTCTTATGTCACCTGTAACCTTCAACAATGCTGAGGTTGTGCTGTGTCCAGGTCTAAAACCAGATTGATGTGGAGAAAGTAAATCGTTTTGGTAGACAAACCTGGACAACTTTTTGTGAACACAGGCTTCGAGAACTTTAGATAAATAGGGAAGGATGGATATGGGGCGAAAATGTGTGAAATGACTGGGATTGGGGACCTTCGGAAGTGGAAGGACGTGAGCTTTGCGCCACAAGGAGGGAAATTCACATGATTCGAGGGAAAAATTAATAATATGGGTGATCGCAGGTAATATTTGGGTTTGGATAGAAGTAATCATACGACGACTAATGTCGTCACAGCCTGTAGCTTTAGACACTATAGAATTAATTGTCTTGTTGATTTCGTCTGTAGTAACAGGAGAAAACTGAAGTGGCACAAGATTAGGACGAGGTAAGCTATTTAAGTACCTTAATGACTGTAATTTAGCGTTATCATCGAGAGCGTTTGTATTAGAAAAATGACGATTAATAATCATCGAGACTGATGTTGCTGGGCAGTTCGAGATCTGATTGTTTTAAGAAACTTCCAAATATTGGATGGGGATGAAGAAGCAATGTTTTCGAGAATATGGCGGCGTTTAGCATTGCGTATCATCTGATTGCAACGATTTCTAGCTAATTTAAAGTTATTCCAGTTAGCCTCACAACGATCACGTCTAAATTTCGCAAAGGCACGATCCCTGCACTTCATTGCCGTTCTAATTTCAGCAGTAAGCCACTGTGCTGGTTTGTGTTTTATTTTGATTTTTTTAAGCGGTGCATGAATACCAAAAAGTTTATTTAAAGTATCATTAAAAATGTCAGTAGTTATGTCCACACAATGCGCTTTCGTCTTCAATTTCCGTCATCTTCTTTCATTGAACTTTCGTTTTGGCGCATTCATTAATTGAATGCGTCAACGAACGAAACGCCAACATTGTGATTTTTGTTTTTTGGATACGGTCAGAGGGCATGCGTCGCGAGCATGCCTCACGTTCGCTCTTGACTGCGCTATAACGCATGCCCTTGACGAACAGAAAAAGTCACAATGTGGACAAAGCTATTTGGACTGAGGATGTGTGGTATGACATAAGGAACGCGTACGCGTAATATACGGGGTGTAACAAAACTAATTGATAATGCTTTAGGGTGTGTATGGGTCCCCTATATTATAGTGAAAGTACTAAGTAGTACCAGCTTGATCGAACTTTTTTAACTTTTTTATGGGAAAATTCTGGCGCTCAAGCGCTTTGTCTATACAAATCACAACAAAATTGGTCTTTCAACGCTGCTACTTTTTCAGTGCTCTCTAACTAAAGAACTCTATGTAATGAACACACACACACCCTTTTTTTTATTCGCAGGGGAAACACGTCATGGATCCCCGGGTTGGGGATGTGCCTCAGTTAAGCTGAAGATCACTGGGGGTATGTGGGACTCTGACCCACTAAATCCACCTGCGGTTTGCCTTCAGCCGTATACGGAGGGATGTCCTGGATCTGTCTAACGCAGGACTCCCTCCACGACTGGCCGGTCTACCTCAAAAGGGACCGGACTTCCACCAAAGTAAGGGAACGCTCCGGCAAACTAAAGCGTTCCCCTCGGCGCCGGGACTAGCTAAGCCGGGCAGGTTCCCATCCTTGCCTCCGTACTCCCGTCCTACGCCGCGCCGGCGGAGCGAAACAGAGGATGGGTCATCCTCTCTGTTCCGCTCCGCGGCATACACACGTCGCACCCTAAAGTATTATCACTTAGTTTTGTTACACCTTGTTTAATATTATATGCTTAGTTTCTAGGCTTCTCATATTCATCACTCATCAGTTTGAAGATCTTGTTGCAAACAAGTTAAATGTTAATTTTTTTTTTATTATAATGCTTCTCACAATATTAATTCCTATTTCGTCACTAGCCCGAGGAAGTCATTCGTCATAACTTGTTATTTATCTCACAGCTTTGTAAAATAAGACAAGGACACCTTATTCAAAGAATTGTAATAATAATATTATTATGATTATGTTTAATAATAGACTATTGCAACAAAATGTAGAGTTCCGAACCTAGCGACCGCGATCAACGACCGCAACATACCGCGACTAGCGACCCAGAAATTACCTAGTGTTCAGGCCACACACTTATCGTTTGATGTTCTCTTCTCTTTCTCAATTCTTTATTTAAACGCAAAATTAGAAGTTTAAAATATAAAAGTAATAAATTAACATGAAGTTCTTAATTGACGGCTCGCTGCTGTAGTAAATGCAAAGTTATTAATGAATAGAATTAACAGTGCAGTACGGTTAACAACATTAATAAATATTGTAAGAATAGGATGTAATTTTTGTAAAAAAAAGTCGCGCAAATCAGTCGCAACTTTGCGGTCTGGTTCGCTAAGATCGAAACACTAGCTTTATGGCTTCAGCGGATATTGCATTTTTCTTGGGCTTCCTGTGGTTTTCCTCAGAGCACGTGCAGTCTATAATTCTGAGTAAATCATCTCTGACTCAGGTGATTGCAATTTTTCTAAATCTATGAGGAATGAGGATGCCTATGTTATGTTACATTACAATATACTATGTTTAAGCAATGCTTAATATTATATAATTCACAATATTCTTAGTACCCAAATTAAAATATGTACATAAATTTGATAGCAAATTGTAAGGCATATAATCATGTATGTAATTTTCCTTTTTATCTTATGAAACGGGATATTATTTCTGATTCAACGACTACGTTAAAACTCTTTTTATTCCATTTCCTCACATTACACACTTTAGTTCACATGCCAGTGTGGCGGTCATTAATCATTTATTGTTAAAGTTTTAATATAACTCTCACTTAAAAGAGTTTCAGGAGAAGTCTTTAACATAAATAGTAGGTATTAAGTAAGTATATAGTCAGTTGTTTTGAGCTCTCAACATAACCTAGTCTAACTAGTAACTATAGTAACTTGACTTCACAAGATACTGTCCCCAACATCTTGTCTTGAGTTCCCAACATCTTGTCTCAAGCCCCCAACATTTCCACAACATTTCATCTTGACTACGAGTACCCAACACTATGTCTTGACTAGCCAACATTATGTCTTGACTCTTGACGACCCAACACTATGTCTTGACTAGCCAACATGGTGTCTTGACTACCCAACACTAATACCCAATATTATCTTAAATCCTCAACAAAATTCTCTAAATTCTTCATCCTTGCAGGCAATCGGCCACGTTTCCGGCGGTCACGTGAACCCTGCCGTCACGGCCGGCATGGCCGCCACGGGCCGGATCAAGCCGGTGCGCGGCGTCCTCTACGTCGTTGTCCAATGTGCCGGAGCCGCCGCCGGATCCGGCCTGCTGAAGGCGTTCACGCCGGACGCCGTCGCCGGAAAACTCGGCCTGACGTCGCTGGGCACCAACGTGACGCAGCTGCAAGGCTTCGGCATCGAGTTCTTCCTCGGCTTCGTGCTGGTCTTCGTCGTGTGTGGCGTGAGTAACCGCAAGTTATTTACTTCATTAACCCAGGACTTCGTTGAGGGAAACACTTTATCATGTCCGGTGCAAAACCCTCAACAGGCACAACTTGTAGCAAGAGTAAATTTTAATGTACTTACTAATTACTATTCATATAGGCACGAATTTTATAAATTAAAAATACGAAGTTTATAAATTGTCTCTACGCTTGCCTGGATTTTTGTTACTTTTTTACGAAAAAATTAGGAACAAAATCTGAAGTAAGTCCCCGCGGACAACACTATTTACTTTAGTCAGAGACCAGAATGTATCTGGTTTAGTACATAATAATAATATCTCATATAATATGGCGCACAACCGGTCTGTGGAATATCTCCCAGTACTACAAAGCAAGTGCTCGAAGAATAGCGTCGCAAACAAAGCAGAAAGCAAAGGGTTGAGACCCCTGCACCTGGCCTTGAGCACTCCAAGGCACTAATTCCTGGCTTTAACAAAAAACTGTCGGAATTAATACTCAACATGGGTAGGAATCAACTAAGAATCCTGGGCACTGCAAGCTCAATAAACACCTTAACAGAATAGGCGTTAGTAGCATAACGACTTGCAGATTCTGCGAGGAGGAAGACGAAACACCAATATTCACCTTCTCCTTGACTGTCCTGCTCTACTACAGAGCAGGAACAACCTTGGTCGCTACGAATACTCATCCACAGTGAAAATTCGTGGCACCAACCCCAACCACATCGTTCAATTTATGAGCAGCATTGGGCTGGGGACGGTACTCTAACGGGAAGGAGTCACAATAGATCCTTAAGGGTGACATCCAGGGCTATATTAATGACCTGCCTTCAGAATAAAAAAAAACATAATAATAATTTCAAAAGTAGCGATTAGCCTACTTTTCCAAACGAGTGAGTTATGATCAACGATTAGAACGCACAAATATAAATAGTAAATGTATGTCAATTACATATAAATAATAAATTATTATTAAGGCCCATTCCACCGCGGCGCACGCTGTGCACGGCCACGCACACGCGTGGACGTGCACGGATTAATTTCTTTGACTTGAGTCAATTCGTGCGTAGCGTGTCCGTGGGTTGCAGTGGACACAGTCACATATATTTTCTTACAAAGCGAAGCTTGACGCACGTGCGTAGCCTCTCCATGCGCCGCGGTGGAATGGAGCCCTTATGCCGTCCTCATGCACACCGTCTTCATATAATACAAGACATCAAAAGCGGGTGATTCGGGCGGACGCATATAATTAATCGAACCCGTAATTTGAGTTAATAGCAAAGCAGAGGACACGCTACTATACTAGAATAACTCAACTCTGTTACTTTATACGTCTGTGCTAATGTCTAATAGTCTGCAATCATTATTATAATAATTCAAAATGACCTATTGTTTTTTAGCAAAGTCAAGTTATTGTTTATGTGACTTGTCATTAGCTTTGACCTTCCATATAGAAATATGTGAACCATCTTAATTAAGTAGGCTAAGTAGGTAAAAATGTGACCCTGAAATTGTCGCAGGGGCTGCGATTGCCGTATTCTGGGTGCTGAGTGCGAGTTCTATTCTTTTTTCATTGTGAGTACGATTTTGTATAGCATCGACTTAGTAATCATTGTTTACAACTAGAGTCTTCGATCCTATTTTTTTCATAGTTAAACTTCCTTACTATGAGAAGTGACAAACGCTTACACTTAAACCCTGTAGAGTCTGAAAAGTGTATCCGTATTTTAATGTATGTACTTTTAAAAAAATCTTATATGATTTTAACCTACCTACCGTGAGAATTAAGAACGGAAGTTACGAGTACAAAATAATTAAAAATGAATCCGGTTAGCGATAAAGCTGTGATTTTTTCCCTGCTGGTGTGTTTTATTATATTATGATATAAAAATAATGAATATATACTTAATTTAAGTGCATATTAATACAAAGAGTGACAAAATTGAGAGGCTTGTCACCACCGTGGTTATCTTGCAATCGCTCTCTAGAGTCTAGGCGGTAGTGTTAATGCATTAATGCATAGTAAAAGCAGGGGAAGTAGGGTAACTCCGGCCCAATCTGCGATTTAATTACCTACTGTCTTAGGGTTGTCAAAAAGGCGGCGCGGCGCACAGTGGTCCGAAATCGCTAAATAGTGGACATTTGCAAAAAAGTTCGATTTTGGTGTGGAAAAAAATACCATCCGATAGATTTTAAGAGGAGTAACAATAAATCCTTTTTAAGTTTTTTATAAAAATGTATATTTAAGGTGAAAAAAAATAATTACGAAAATGTTGTATGGGAAAGAATCTATAAATAGATTTTTTGCAAAAACTAATAAGTCATTCTGGTTCATCTTTGAAACAAGTAAAGTTCTAGGGGTATTTAAGGTTTAGAAAAAAAATTACGAAAATTTACGTGCAGCCTTTTGCAGTAGAGGGGTTCAAAATTTTGAAATAATTTTACTAACTTTTTAGGTGTGGAAAAAATATTATTCGAAAGATTTCCTAAAGAGTAACAATAAATCCTTACTAAGTTTTTTATAAAAATGTATTTTTTTAGGTGAAAAAAAATAATTACTAAAATGTTGTATGGGAAAGAACCTATAAATAGATTTTTTGCAAAAACTACTAAGTCATTCTGGTTTATTTTTGAAACAAGTAAAGTTCTAGTAGTATATAAGGTTCAGAAGAAAAAATACGAAAATTTACGTGCAGCCTTTTGCAGTCGAGGGGTTCAAAATTTTGAAATAATTTTACTAACTTTTTAGGTGTGGAAAAAAATACTATTCGATAGATTTCCTAAAGAGTAACAATAAATCCTTAATAAGTTTTGTAGAAAAATTATTTTTTAAGGCGAAAAAAAAATAATTACGAAAATTGTATAGGTATAATATATTATATAAAACGAGTCCTTAAAAAGCAACAATACTTATATGTATTTACAAACATGGATAGCAAAAACAAAATTAAACTAAAATTGACTACTAACTGACTATACTATTGTAATTATAATAAAATAAAAATTGTTACACACACTAATAACTCAAACAATTTCAAATGAAACTTATAAATAAACAATAATAAATAATAATCAATTAAACCAACGCGCTTTACAAACATAGTGGATCTCCAATGCTATCATATTGTATATATTGTAATGACACAACTTCATTTTCTTCGTAATCTTCTGATAAAAGAGATCTTTCAAGCAACAGGTCGACTGTGTCTGGATGAAATTCTTGATGTTTATTTTTCGACAACTTTGGACGAATGTGAGACACATATGGATCAGAGGTTATTAAGAAGTTGTGCAACAAATCTTCATTAGTTTCTGCTCGACTCGTCTTTCTAGTATGCATCTCTCTAGTATTTCTAAATTCTTTATTCCTTGCCTCTGAAGCTTCTTCACTCAAATAGCCAATTGGAATAATGCCAAAATGCTTACAAATATCAGCTTCATGTATAAGGAATAAAGCCAAAATGCTTACAAATATCAGCACCATGTATAAGGAGTTTGTCAACACTTGCAGGCATGTAGTACCACGGATAAAGCTTTACATACAGCTCTGCTATTTCCCTAGAATAATTTCGAAAGTGGTCTATATTGATAAGCTTCCCAGAAGAAACTGTCTGCAATACAGCGTATAATCTCTTTATTAATTCTAAATCTCTCTCTTTTCAGGACTTTAGGACAACATTTGAAATAACGAAAATAGATTTAGAATTAATAAAGGGGATTATACGTTGTATTGCAGACAGTTTCTTCTGAGAAGCTTATCAATATAGATCACTTTCGAAATTATTCTAAGGAAATAGCAGAGCTGTATGTAAAGCTTTATCCGTGGTACTACATGCCTGCAAGTGTTCACAAACTCCTTATACATGGTGCTGATATTTGTAAGCATTTTGGCTTTATTCCAATTGGCTATTTGAGTGAAGAAGCTTCAGAGGCAAGGAATAAAGAATTTAGAAATACTAGAGAGATGCGTACTAAAAAGACGAGTCGAGCAGAAACTAATGAAGATTTGTTGCACAACTTCTTAATAAGCTCTGATCCATATGTGTCTCACATTCGTCCAAAGTTGTCGAAAAATAAACATCAAGAATTTCATCCAGACACAGTCGACCTGTTGCTTGAAAGATCTCTTTTATCAGAAGATTACGAAGAAAATGAAGTTGTGTCATTACAATATATACAATATGATAGCATTGGAGATCCACTATGTTTGTAAAGCGCGTTGGTTTAATTGATTATTATTTATTATTGTTTATTTATAAGTTTCATTTGAAATTGTTTGAGTTATTAGTGTGTGTAACAATTTTTATTTTATTATAATTACAATAGTATAGTCAGTTAGTAGTTAATTTTAGTTTAATTTTGTTTTTGCTATCCATGTTTGTAAATACATATAAGTATTGTTGCTTTTTAAGGACTCGTTTTATATAATATATTATACCTATACAATTTTCGTAATTATTTTTTTTTTCGCCTTAAAAAATAATTTTTCTACAAAACTTATTAAGGATTTATTGTTACTCTTTAGGAAATCTATCGAATAGTATTTTTTTCCACACCTAAAAAGTTAGTAAAATTATTTCAAAATTTTGAACCCCTCGACTGCAAAAGGCTGCACGTAAATTTTCGTATTTTTTCTTCTGAACCTTATATACTACTAGAACTTTACTTGTTTCAAAAATGAACCAGAATGACTTAGTAGTTTTTGCAAAAAATCTATTTATAGATTCTTTCCCATACAACATTTTAGTAATTATTTTTTTTCACCTAACAAAATACATTTTTATAAAAAACTTAGTAAGGATTTATTGTTACTCTTTAGGAAATCTTTGGAATAGTATTTTTTCCACACCTAAAAAGTTAGTAAAATTATTTCAAAATTTTGAACCCCTCTACTGCAAAAGGCTGCACGTAAATTTTCTTAATTTTTTTTCTTAACCTTAAATACCCCTAGAACTTTACTTGTTTCAAAGATGAACCAGAACGACTTAGTAGTTTTTGCAAAAAATCTATTTATAGATTCTTTCCCATACAACATTTTCGTAATTATTTTTTTTCACCTTAAATATACATTTTTATAAAAAACTTAAAAAGGATTTATTGTTACTCCTCTTAAAATCTATCGGATGGTATTTTTTTCCACACCAAAATCGAACTTTGTCCACTATTTAGCGATTTCGGACCACTGTGCGGCGGCGCGGCGTTGTGATGTGGGAGCGGCAAGCGGCTGTCCGCGCTTCGTTCGCAACCGCATGAACAGCGGCAACGTCGCGGTCTTCCGACTTTTAATAATAATAATAAGTGACTCTTGATTGTCCATATTTCGGCCAATTTTCGTGCATATTTGCATGCATATTTCGGCACTTGGATCGTGCATAATATAATCCGATGTCTAAATAAAATTATAAATATACCCTTTAAAACAACATTAAAAACTAACGCCTGTCTCTAATAGGTACCTACTATAAACAAATCTGTTGTTATGATTCGAACTTTGCTTTATGTGTATAATTAATATCTGATTTACAATTAGTCAATTACTTATTTTTAATAACGATTTAAAATAAGTAATTGATTGTAAGTAGTTAGTTAATATACCTACAATACAGAGAAATCGGCATTGCTAAACGTAAACAAAGCAATAGCGGCAAATTAGTTGACGGACCAAAAGTACCTAAAATATTCTCTTATACTATGTTCTAGTGGGAAAGTAGACCTACCTACTTCCTCTGTGTGATAGAAAACTAATACAATAAAAAAGAAGTAAGTAGGTCAAGTAGTAATAAAAATTTTATTATGCTAGAATAAGTGAGTAGTACTTACCTTTCCGGTTCAACTGGTAATTTAAACAAAGACAATTCTGGAATTGTTGCATTACTATTAAAACACCCAAACACACAGCAATATTACTCCTGCGATTATGATCGGACATTTTTGATTCGTTTGGCGCGGCGTGGCGCGACGCGGGCGTGCAGCGTAAAGTAGCCCCGACTGGTATGGTCCGAAAACGGTCCGAGATTTTAATAAGTGTGCGTGCGGCGGCGCATTGATACTATGGCGCACACATACAAGCCGCGCGCGGTGCCTTTGTATGAAGATAACTTACTTCCCCTCCTTATACTATGGTTAATGTCTTGAACAATAAACATGTTAGCTCTATATTAATAATGATTTAGTAGAGTTCTTCGTTTAAATTCATTTAAAACTGAATGTAAAGAAGAAAATGAACTCCTCCAAATTAATATCATAGCAATTTTATTATGACATCGTGACATTTTAATTGAAAGCGCTGCTGTATAAATACAAAATATATAACACATAAGAAAAGTTAAAACACTGCGCACATCTAACTTCTATAGGTCTACCAGAATCTGATGGCAATTATTGACAGCAGATTTTTAAAAAATATCCTTGATCATTGGATTTATTTTTATAAGATTTGCATGTTTAACACACAGAATCAGCCCCTATTTAGAAAAAAAAGGATCAAAATGTTAAATTCCAATTACCCCGGTATAGCTAGAGTCAATTTAATTTCTCACTTTTTGCCATCAGATTCTGGTAGACCTATAACTTCTAAGTTCTATTTTTTGATGAGCGATTTTAAAGTTGGTCGCAGCGCAGTCTTTTCTCCAGAATAAGCGTTTTTGACATTTTATCATTTATATTCTAGAGTATCCAACATAGTTCTAAATCTCATTATGTGTGAAATTGACAATTGTGAATACCAATTAAATACTAAATCAATGTTCTAAATGTATATTGTAGGTATTATAGTGACAACTAATTTTCTATAAGCACGTACGTCATTTGTTTGACCTGTCTACAGTCTAGCCTCGACTTTTTTTAAATAAATAGCTATGGTTACAACCATGAGATGAGCAACAAAACATATTTTTACTAACTTTTGTATAAATTAAGTATTTTTAAGAGTCGCGACTCGTGGTACAAATCTTAATAATAAACATAAAGAATCTTATATGTATAATATTAATTATTATGCTATTCATAGATTGAAATGTTTAAGGTAAGACTTGTTTATTATAATATTATATTTAATGACATAATAATTATGATTATGCTCACTGTATTTATAGTAATAGTAACTAGTAACAACCTTCTAAGTCAGGCACCAAGATGACCTAGATCAGCGACTAGTGACAACACTAAAGAGTCATTCAAATTCAATATATTGGAAAGGGGATTGTTTTAAAATTTTGATAAAGTTATAGATTTTTAACACGCTTTTATTAGCTTGGGCTGTATATTGTATGGAACGGAATCTTTGAGCACGATTTTTACCTATCTCCAGTAATTATAATCGAATAGTATTAATTCGAAACTTTGCATACGTATTAAGAGCCAATGGCAACGCAATAAATTGGTATTTTTAAAGCGTGTTTTGTTTTAGTTTTTTTTAAACCAAGTATCTACATATTATCTCATAGATTTTCTTTACAAGTGGCCGACTGGTAAGTTGTAACTTGTAGTAGGTACTATCAGAGAAGTTGATTCATAGTCAGATTAGGGACCTAAATATGTATAATGTACTTAACTAGTTTGGTCGCGTTACGTCAAATTCAGCCGACAGATCACAATTAACATTGAATTGACATGATCCGACCAAATGACGTTGGTCTGTCAACTGCCTAGGAATCAATTTCCTCGGAGGTACACCGCGTCACTTGTCAATCATATCATGCATGACACATGGCAATGTTAAGTGTAGAGTCCACGAAAAACGCAATTTATGCAATAATAATTATAAATTATAATATTATATTTGCAGCCAAGCAGCACCTTTGCGAAATACCGCCAAGATTATTTTTGCACAAAGCAAAATTCCTTTTAACAACAATTAAACAAAAGCAAATTATTACGTGCAACAATAAACCATTCCTGTGCAGTAAATGCAGTAATAAGTTAATATATTAAAAGGTGTGCATGTCGAAAATTGTTTGCTGGTCACGCCATTGCTTTGCTATGGAAATGTGACAGCTATCAAATCATTATGCTCATTAAAAAATATATTATTTAAGTTGCTGTTAAGCATAATCAATTTAAACAGCAATTTTTGAATAACAAGTAGCGATTCTAAAAATCTGAAGCAACAGAAATTAAATTACTTACCTATATATGAAAATAATTTTAAAATAAAGTCTTGACAATAGACCCGCAGGGCTATCACGTAAAAATAGCGATCAACAATCCACTAGCAATAATCGCGCGATCGATTGCTGGTTGTCAAAAAGAATTGTGTCATGTGCGATCGCAATTGCAATCGTATTGTTTTGGCTGTTACGTGATACGAAATTGCGATTTTGGAGCAATTATCGCACAATGATTGCTATCGCATTGCTCTCGCAAGATACGTGATGCGGCGGCCGGACGTGCAGTGTTATTTAATATCTACAATACATTATTAATATTCTCATGTTCTCTACCAATGTTCTTAGTTCTTACGAATAAAAAAAAACAAAATGTATGTTGCGAACAGATAAGATTCTAAATCTAAATTCGCAAGCGGAGTTTAATATGTAAATGGGAGTGAACGGAGCTTTGGCTGGCTAACGACGCGTCGTCACGGAACCTAATATTTTATGACCGTTCGAGTGCTGTCATTAAACCACCTATAAATAATATTGACGTTGGTGAATATTACGTCCCTTTCCACCGCCACCATGATTTTCACCATGATTGCTAAAGTGTCGTCGCTCTATATTATGCACAATTTATACAAACGACGTCCTTTCTCATACTACTAAAGCTAAAAGTTCTGTTAACTAATTTGAAATTTCAAACCGAGTTCAAGTACCTATTTACTAAATAGTAAATAGTATGTTGTATATTATTATAAACTATAAAGTATATTATGGTACGGCCGCGCCGTGTCTTTACTCTAGACTTGGTCGGGGCACTGCCGTGCCCCCAGATTACTTATTTTAAATTATAATATTATATAGGGATTAGGTTAGGTAAAAGAGGACCTTCCACTCTGTCTAAAACGTAAACTTGTCGACATGTGCATCCTGCCCATCCTAACCTACGGTGCTCAGTCTTGGTCTTTGACCGATCTACAAAAGTCCCGGCTCGGAGTTTGCCAAAGAGCTATGGAGCGCAGCATTATAGGTGCCAAAAGGACGGATCGTATCCGAAACACTACTCTGCCCTCCAAAACGAAGCTAATGGACGTGGGCAGAAAAGCGGCTAGTTTAAAGTGGAGCTGGGCAGGGCACGTCGCTCGCATGCACCCGGACAGATGGGCACGTCTAGTTACGGAGTGGCTACCGAACGGTCGGCGAAACAGGGGCAGGCCCAAGAATAGGTGGCGCGATGAACTAGACGCCGCGCTGTCGATAAAGATACGGCAAATACGGCAAAGAATAAAGACATGTGGAAGGAAAGAGGGGAGGCCTTTGCCCAGCAGTGGGACACCATCGGCTATAAATAATAATAATAATACGGATTAGGAATAACGCTACATTTCAATTTCAAGCTACTTTTAAATTTCAGCTAAGCAAAAATATTTACATACATATAATAATTTTGCGTGCTGTTGTTTGTCCTAATAAATAATTTCTGCGAAGCGTCGTCAATTCATCAAGAGCTATGATGTCAGTAATTCCCTAAGAGCTAATCTAATTAGTGTCTATCAGAGTAATTAATTCCGATACGGACCTTGATGGCTGAGGGTGGGTTCGTATTTATTAGCGGACTTCGCGTGCATACCACAACTAATTGGGAATAGCGATACAGCCACATTCATTTTCATGAAACGAGGTTATATTTCATGGCTTTTGCCTTTTGCAGTCAGGTCGCATCAGGATAGAAAAGATGTCTTTGAAACAAAGAAGTGCCGCGTACACCCCAAAACCAAAGTACAAAAGACAAAAACCATGAAATGTAACCTCGTTTCATGAAAATTAATGTGGCTGTACCACCACCACAAGATAAGCTAGATAAGTTACAAAAACCTCATTTAATTATTTTTCTATTAAGATTAATTAATTTCTACATTAATCTCTAATTAATCTAATAATTATTAATCTCTACATTTTTCTATTAAGAAAAATGTAGAGATTAATATGAACTATTATGATAGTGTAGCCGTAGCCCGTAGTAGAGAGAGAGAAAGAAGACATATTATCAAAATAATGAGTTGCATAATCCAGTTTTTGAATTTGAGATAAATAGCCAATAGCTATGTCCACACTATATGCGCTTTCGTCTTCAATTTTCGTCATCTTCTTTCATTCAACTTTCGTTTTGGCGCATTCAATAACTGAATGTGTCAACGAACGCAACGCCAACATTGTCATTTTTGTTTGTTGGATACGGTCAGAGGGCATGCGTCGCGGGCATGCCTCACGTTCGCTGTTGACTGCGATATAACGCATGCAATTGACGAACAGAAAAAGGCACAGTGTGGACAAAGCTATTGGGCCATAAGTCATACGTCATAACTAGGGAATGCAATCCCGCAAGAGAATTTGAATCCCGGTATTTGCGGGATTGAACCATCACAATCCCGCTGGATCCCGGTATTTGCGGGATCCCGCTGGGTGGATTTAAACTTTTAAAATAAATACTTATAATGACTATACTTGATAGACCCCGTTTTATTCTTAGAATCTCAAATAAAACAAACTTTGTCGGACACTTTTTTCAAGGGTTTAATTACTAACACCCCCATACTTCAGACTTTATAAAAAAATGAAAGAAAAACTAATAATTTTTTTGGAAATGGCTTCGTAATAATAATAGTTAAAAAAAAACTAAAAAAAAAATCGCTTATTATTTTATGTCCATCTTTTATCGAAATTAAAAATCCATTTTTTGCAATCCCTAGTCAGAAGACTAAAATAGCATCTAGATTCTAGAAGAATAATATATTTAAAAGGAATGTTTTGTGGTGATTCTGCAAGCAGCATAATATTTATTAGCTTTCATTTAGCACTTGTGATCGAAGATTTAGCATCGATATAATATTTCTATTCTATCATTAAATTGTTTGATTCGTTGTATCCTGTTTACAACGAATCAAACAATGATAACTTACGAGTATGTATTGGCAAATTCGTGATGCTGGGACGCTTGCTCATATAAATAACAAAAAAAGTTGCTCTTTCATCTCTGGTAGTGCCTATACTTTCACAGTGAACTCATACACACCCTAAAGTATTACCACTTTTTTATGAAATAAGGGGGCAAACGAGCAAACGGGTCACCTGATGGAAAGCTACTTCCGTCGCCCATGGACACTCGCAACATCAGAAGAGCTGCAGGTGCGTTGCCGGCCTTTTATGAGGGAATGGGGTAATAGGGTAGGGGAGGGTAAGGAAGGGAATAGGGTAGGGTAGGGAAGGGAATAGGGTAGGGGATTGGGCCTCCGGTAAACTCACTCACTCGGCGAAACACAGCGCAAACGCTGTTCCACGCCGGTTTTCTGTGAGCCCGTGGTATTTCTCCGGTCGAGCCGGCCCATTCGTGCCGAAGCATGGCTCTCCCACGGCATACTTAGTTTTGCTACACCCTGTATAACAGTAATAATTATATTACTGTATTTAGATAAATGTTTGGTTCGTGTCTGTATGTATTTATTCTCAGTAGAATGTAGAGCAGAATCAACATGGAACAATGTACGGCCGTGCGTGTCACATGTGATTCCAACTTCATTTGTATACGGTGAAGTGTCCTCTAATTATAATATGCTATTACTAATATATTATATAATACTACTGTTATAACTTATAGCCTATAGGGAATAGCATACATAGTATTACTTTATTAAAGTCTCTTTGTTTATCTGATCTAGAAAATTAATTATAGGTCCATAAAAGTTAGTCATTCATTGATTTTTAATATTTCATATTCGTAATAGTGACGTAAAATAAGCTTATCGATAAATAATATCAGTATCTTTTTTGAGATTTCTTTCAATTCAAGTTTGGTTTACCTCTAGTTAACCATTTAATTTTAATATTACTTATCATCTGACGAAAAATGCTAAGCCAAATAAAATTAGTTAGACTTTTATCTTATTCACTGTCAATAGAAATATAAAAAAGTGGTGGATCCGCTTGTTTATTTTAACTGTGTGTAACTTGTACCTACTTTATGTAGTTATGTATATTGTAACTTTATAAAAACAATAATTTGACATTTCAGGTGTGCGACCCCAACAAACCGGACAGCAAGGCGGTGGCAGCTCTGGCCATCGGGCTCACGGTGACGCTGGGCCATCTCCTGGCCGTGGACTACACCGGCTCTGCCATGAACCCCGCCAGGTCCTTCGGCTCCGCACTAGTCGCTAACGAGTGGACGGATCATTGGGTAAGTGGACGGACCATCTACCAGCCGTCCTTTTTTGGCAAATGAGCAAACGGGTCACCTGATGGAAAGCAACTACCGTCGCCCATTGACACTCGCAATCACAAAACTTGCAAGTGCGTCGCCGGCCTTTCAAGAGGTTCTTACCAGAGTTTTACGTCCTTGTTACATGGAGGTAAATGGTTGTATAAAACATTATGATAGGGTGTAAATATACTGACAGGAACGTCTTGTTAAAATGCAAAAAAAAAAAAACGATAATGCATATTGGGATTCCGACTAGAATTTGAAGATCCTTATTGTTCCAGTAATTAGTAAATGTTGAGTTTCTGTGGGATACAAATATTTTGATACTTCTCGTATCCATTATTCAGCTTGCTACTAATAAGTTAACAACGACAAATCAGCTGAGCTCAATTCGTGTTATACATCAATCAATTTTGTCCGCCCACTCGATGTGATGTACCCCGACTCAGGAACATGTAGGCAGCAAAATACTAACACAATCATAGTCATAAGGCATTACAATTATATATGATGTCATGAATATATCTCGACTGACTGTATTAGCGGATATGTAAGTCGTAAGTAGGTCGTTACACAATTTAAATAATTCTGAGGTAGTACTCAGAAATCTACGTCGGAATAACTATAAGAAATATTTACGTCATAATTTATTATTGAAAAATGCTAATTCCTCATCCTAAATGGCATCACTTCTAAGAATAGTAGGTAAATTGTGCAATACTAAATCTTGTCTAGTAACTAGTTTAAAATATTCGCATTTCACATAGGTACCTACCAAATCTCGGTTGTAAAGTAGAGACACAGTTTTTGTTGTTAGACAAGTGTGCGTATTTCTAAAGCTGACAGGATCAAGAGTGTTCTTAGCCAAATTTCATCATTATCAGCTCCCTTACTGCTGAAACATTTGGGGGTTTCCATAAAAAGAGGAGGTTCCACAACAACAATTCAACATTCGGTTCATTGTTCAACGACCACTCCTCCGTTTGTGAACGAATTTTCAAAATGTTTTTGCAGGTGTACTGGGCGGGCCCGGTGGCTGGTGGTGTGGCGGCCGCGCTGCTGTACGTGCACGGCTTCTCCGCCCCTCCCCCTGACAGCAACACCCCCCGCTACAGACCCGTCGCCGGTGATGAGAAGGAGGTAACTATAGTTCTTCATTATTAATTTTTTATGTATTAACCCATCAATCCCAGCCGGCTGCGGCATAGCAATTGAAAATCTATTGTGTCTGCGATACCCACGATGGAGGTGTTAATGGGTAAAAGCACTAGCATATTGGGCGTTATATGAACGAAGGGAAAATGTCCGGGAGTTCTGGGCTTCCCAGTGAAACGTCGTCGAACTGTCGAAAAATTATTGGGCGCCGAGCAAACACCTCGCCTGCAAACCGCCAACGTGATAAGAGTGATAAGACTATAAGTTGTATCACATAACGAGTATGCCAGTGTAATATTTTATTATATTATATTTTATTATTTAAATAGTATTTTAAGCGACCGATTTTTTTACAAGCGCACTGGACGCCTTGCACCTACTGCATGGACAGTTGAACAGAGCGTAAGATATCAACTAACTTACTTTGTTCCTAAGTCCTTTTGTGTTTGAGTTACCTCTCTTTCGTTCGTATCATGAGCAAAACACTTTTCAGACGACACTTGTCAGAAAATTCTTATGCTAAGTACTGACATACGGTTTTGCTCGATAGTTTTACTCCAAATCGAGCAATAACCACCGTGTGGACCGCCAAAACTGACAGCTCGAAGGCTCGCTTCGAGCCGGCTCGATGGCATTAAATATTATGTCAAATATGTCATTTCCTTCGATTCGGAGTAAAACTATCGAGCAAAACCGTATGTGAGTACTTATCATCTGTAGGCTTATAAGCTCAGCGCCATATAATCATCAAATATCTTTATAGTTACCTATGATGTATAACAATTTAAATAGATCAAACCCAAATTAGACAAAAAATTTCAATGAAGATTAGCAAAGATGTCAATGGGAATTTTTGTAGCAAAATTGTACTTCAAGGCCCATTCTTAAAATATATTATATTTTTTTTATATTTTTCTAGCTGAAGCGCCTGGACGGCAAGCCGGAGGACATGGCATGAAACCGCCGCCAATGGCGCCCGCGGAGCCCCTCCCCCATCTCCGTGCCCAGTGACACGCGCCATCGATATCGATAAACGACCCACATCACTACAGTACAAAAGTCCTTTTCACGAAAACCTCTGTTAAAAAAATAACGAATAACTTTTGTTAAGTATAATATACACCATCTAAATGTAACATTTTCACTTATAAAAATAATATGTACTATCGAGGAAATTGATTCCTAGGCAGTTGACGGACCTACGTCATGTGGTCGGCTTATGTCAATTCAATGTTAGCTGTGATCGATTGGATGGGTTTGACTTAATGCGACCAAATTACTAAGGTCCGCCTTCTGCCTAGGAATCAACTTCTCTGATAGTACATTGAATGAGAAATAGTATTTCGATACTTTAGAATCGAATATACGACAGCGCCGCCTGGAGAAAATATCTTTTCACGAAAATATCTTTCGTGAAAAGGATTACAACAAAAATCACAATTCCGTATATTTTTACTCTTTCATATAGTGTTGTACTATAAGGAAAGATATTTTTATGACCAAGACTTATAAATAGATATTTCACGTAACAAGCTAGCTTAGTTGTCTTGTTTAGTGAATAAATATGTCCTACAAAATGCCTACAAAACATGATTTTCTGTTCGGAAAATGTACAGTTTTAGTAGTAAAATTCAAATAATCTCACTTTCTCTTATAATAATGAGTGTCAATAATTCTATCTTAGTGTCTAAAACTCTAAACATACTAGGCCGAAGTTACGCGGCGTAAATTCCGCATGATTACGTCCGCAATGTCAAACGCATACAAAATACGAAGGGAACGCGACGGAACAGTGTCTCATCGGTAATTTAAAATACATTGCAGGCGGAATCAAGCGGAATTTACGCCGCGTAACTTCGGCCTAGTGTGTTGAGAATATACTCGTCGTGTACGCGACTATAAACGTTTGATGTAAGTTTCAGATTTTACGCGCGAGACTCACAGAGCTTATTTTTTTACGTTTGTCGTAAGTTTTGTATCCATGTACCTTTTAAATATTGTAAATAGATTTAAGGAGTAGATTTATATCAAGTGTAATGTGAAGGCGTACCTCAGGGACTGTGCCCTATAACAAAATATTTTATTGGAAAATTTTATTTTATGATAAAATTTACATCTATCGAAAATCTCGTTTATAGACAACTTAAACTTAGATATAAATATGTCGCATAAAAATTGAAAATGAGGATGAATGTATGAAAATAACTTTAAAAGTTAAAACAATGCTTAGATAATATTATTAACATTACAAATGTGTATATCAATGAAATACCTAGGTACCTATATATTTTTAAAAGAGCACACATTTGTATAAATAAATAAATTCAGCACACTGCCAACATTATTGACGTATTCTTTTATTTCTTACTTACCGTCCTATTAGGTACCATATACAATAAAAAACTAAATTAATATAATAATTACTCAACATAATTATATTTTCATGCATTGTTTAGGCTTTAATTGAATTTTGAGACAACTAGGGCTTAGGTCTATAAACGTCTTGTTTTAAGTAAGTACCTAGATATTATTTATTTTAATTTTATCATGGTAACTATATAGATATGTATAATGTAGATGTATGTTTTAATAAAAATGTCGTAACTGAAAATGGAATTTCTAAAATATTATAACATGACGACCTCAGGATAAGGGAACGTGCAGATAGCAGCACCAGTTTTCAGCATCTAGATTGCGCCCGTTCCCTTATTTTGATATTTAAATGTTTTTTTAACTAAAAATCCCACGACTTGTCTTTATATTACTGCGCCCTAGTTATTGAATATGCTTTTGAAAAGTAATTAAAGTAATTTATTTAAATAAACATAATAGTGTTGTTTTATTATTCCCGAAACCCGGTAGAACTATCCTCGTTCTGATAGCTTCCACTCTCCTTTCTTATCGCAGAGAGACTGTGTATATTTTCTCTATGCTTTATACCACTTTATAGTAACTATCTTAAATATAAGAAGACAATACGAAAATTTACTTCCCTAAGGCCTAAAACAATAAACATATTAATGGGTGTCGCTGTGAGTCTGGCAAAACGCGCCACCCCGGCAATTAGTGCGCGCTTATTAATCCTAAAAATATTATACGCCTTACGCCACCAATTAAATCCAAATTAGCTCTGGACTTGGTAGGTTGTGGCCTGTGGGCTTGATTCCTGCTATGAGAATTAGGACTACACCAAATTTGGTTTTTCTTGTTTAGTTAGGTCATAGTAATTCCCAAAGTGGTCTAGGTGGACCCCTAGATTGACGGGGGTCTACGATGTGCGTGGCGAAAACTGGGGGTCCACAAATCACAATCGTAAGCTAGGGATGAAAATGTTATTTTATTTCTTTAATAAAGAACTAAAATGTTTGCTTGACTTCTTTAAATAACTAATAGCAATAAATAGGTATATCTAGGCAAATATTACATATTATTAGACATACTTATAGGTACTTACCTAACATTATCTGCCTATATCTATATCTATACTTATTATAAAACAAAGTCGCTTTTTTTCCCTCATGTCCCTTTGTTCCCTTTAATCTTTAAAACTACGCAACGGATTTTGATAATTCTTTCAGTGTTTGATAGCCCATTTATCGAGGATGGTTATAGGCTATATTTAATCACGCTAAGACTAATAGGAGCGAAGAAATAGAGGAAAATGTGGAATAAACGGGGAAAATTATTTGAAAGGGCTAACTTGAACGCGCTAATCTCAGGAACTACTGGTCCGATTTGAAAAATTCTTTCAGTGTTAGATAGCCCATTTATTGAGGAAGGCTATAAGCTATATTTTATCACGCTAAGACTAATAGGAGAATGTGGAAAAAACGGGGGAAATTATTCGAAAGGGCTTATCTCACGAACTACTGGAGCAATTTTTATGTTATTTGGCACAGATAAGAAGTAGACCACGTGAAGGATCATAGGCTATCGATTTTAATAATTTTTTCAGTGCCTATATATTTTATACCCGTGCGACGCCGGGGCGGGTCGCTAGTTGATATAATATATCCTATCTGCTTATTTAATTTTGTAACATAATATTATGTTAAGAAGCTTAGAAACGTTATAGGTACTATTTTTTTGTATAACCAGCCCTATAAAACATATATTGAATTTTATAAAAATCATAATCGTCGGCTAAAGTGCTGTAGCGCCATCTTTGTATCGAAACACAAAGAATAGTTGGTTCCTACTCAACAATAGATGTCACTTCATCAACAGACAAAATTACGAAAACGTGCTAGAATTTAGAAAAAATAAAAATATACTAAAAAGGTCCATTCACTATCCTGCACGGCAGACCGCCGTGCCGTCCGCCGCGCCGGCTTATGCAAAGAGGATGTAAACTGTATACTACGTAACAAGAGGTCGGACTTAGAAGAAAAAAAATAAACATCCGTTATTTTTTTAATTTGAAACTGAAGTTAAAATTTTTAAGTGCAAAACCTTTCACTCTAAACATACCAAAAATTTTAAAAAATAAAAATAAAAAAGAAATGAGCTCAAATAAATGTTTTATTTCAATAAAAAATATTGTACATAACTTAATAAATAGGGTAATAAGGTAAATTAACCAATAAAACAGATTTAATCCACAAGCTTTTGTTAATTTTTATTATTAAATATTATATTACAGTACAGTTTTATGTATTTTATTTATAAATATAATAGAATAGCTGTCTATACTACTCTACTAACTACTTGATTGGCTTATACAGTAAACTCTATATAGGGAGGGGATTAAAGCTGCGTGTCCACCAGGTCGGAATCGGGACGTACGGTGCGGACGGCACGTCGTGTCGTCATATACTTGTCAGGCGCAGAATGACGTTCCAGTACTTCTAGTGCAGTTCATAGTAGTCAGTATCATACATACAAAGCAACAAATCCTTCCACTGCGTACCTACGCTCCGATTCAGATCCAGTGGACCGCACCTTTATACATACACACTTTGTTTTCTTACACCCTGTATATGACAGCTGAAATCGCGAGGGCTCAGGCCAGCTGCATACCACCTCACTTGATCAGAGGATTTTTCCTTGGTGGCCATACCACTCATAATCCCATACCTTCCTTCTCCTAAAATATCCTTGCTTTGAATCTCTTTGCTGCTTTTGTTCCCAAGCGGTCGCATGCATGTGCATGGTCGCGAGAACAAAAGATTTCCTAGAATCCGCGATCGAGGTAACAGCTATTGCTTGCAGACTAAAATGTTGCAAACTAGCTGTATAGGGACCTAAAAATCTGAAATTAATGAAACATTTTTCATTTGCTACATTTCCATACAGTTTACATAAATTATTAAGTATAGCTAATAACCTAATGTATTGTTACAATAAAACAATATACGCATGATACACATTTCATCATTATCCAAATTAACTGCATACTGATATACATTATAATAATTTTTATGAAATAATAATCTATCTTTTTCATATTAATATAGTTTAAGTTGTAAATTATTGTACAATTAAGCAAATAATACTACGACATACTTTGTATTAGAACATGGTATGATATCGTTATGTTTTGCTTCAATTTATCAATTTACGGTTACTTTTACATTTTACAATGGCTTACCTTTCGTTTTTCAATAATTAATCCACATAATTTACAATTTTTTTAATAAATAATTTTCACAGAATGAAATTCGAACTTTGAGTTTTAAACTTCTTCTTCCTCTTTTTTCTCATGTAGTTTATATTCTTTATGGTCTTTTTTATCAGCCAATCACAGTCGACCATGCTTAAAAATTGTACAGATTATGCGATTATATCTAGAGCTACGTTTAAATTTGGAACCCAATTTTTTTTTTTGTTCGGAACTTTCGTCCACCTGGGCTTATGTAGGATAGGAATGGTGTCGCAAGTTGCGACACCATTCACTATCCTCAATCCTGCATTCATGATTCACATTCGAAGCAAAGGCATTAGGATCCCAGTACTATAGCGCATTGGGGAAATAATAAAAAAAAATAGTGTCAATGTCAATGGTATGTCAATAGTCTTGACATTTGACAAATTTCGAATTCCGAATTCCGCTATGTCAAATTGTCAATAGTCAATACATTTTTGTTCTAAAATGACGCGATTTTCTAAGTAAAATATGTTAATATATATTTAAATTTGGTAATAAAACAATATTTATGCAGTGTTGTATTTACAAGTCTGTTGTTATCACCTAAAGATATAACCCAAAATGTATAAGGCATTCATAAAGTGACAAAATTCAGAGTACCTGTGATCAAAACAAATCATACAACTATAAAATTATACTGCAACATGTTTCTTTACGAGCGATTTTGCCTGTGGCTCGGGCATTTAAAGTTATCGCGCGTTATATTATTAGTTTCGATTATTTTATTTATGGTACCTCTAGTAACACATTATTATTTATCTAAGGTAAGTCAATGCTTCAATTACTATTTGCTATTCATGCCTGAACCAGACTCCAACTTTCGCTTGCATGCCTGAAGACTAAGCATGCAAGTAAGCTGATTTCACAATTTTACAATAATATTGACTTTAACACTGGTAACCTTTGCTGTATACCTACCAGGAATAAAATAAGTATGTGTAATACATAACTTAAATATTTATTTTAAGTATGAATCATCAACCTCCTTGGGTTCAAATCACATGCGACACACACTGGAAGCCTTGGGAGATTTATCAACAATGAATGTTGCAGACCTTAAAATAAGAATTGAAGAGATGCTACGGATCAAAGTAAGCAATGTTACCTTAGTCTTCTAATATGTAGATATTATGACATGGGCGTATATAAGGGGGGTATCCTGGGGGTCCGGACCCCTCCCATTACTATCCATCTTACTTGTCCAATTGACAATCTATACTTTATTAATATTATAAAGCGGAAGAGTTTGTTAGTTTGTTTGTTTGAACGCGCTAATCTCCGGAACTACTGGTCCGATTAGAAAAATTCTTTCAGTGTTAGACAGTCCATTTATCGAGGAAGGCTATAGGTTATATTTTATCACGCTAAAACTAATAGGAGCGAAGAAATATAGGAAAATGTGGAAAAAACGAGGGGAAATTATTTGAAAGGACTTATTTGAATGCGCTAATCTCAGGAAGTACTGATCCGATTTGAAAAATTCTTTCTGTGTTAGATAGCCCATTTATCGAGGAAGGCTATAGGCAGTATTTTATCAAGCTAATGCTAAGTACTGACATACGGTTTTGCTCGATAGTTTTACTCCAAATCGAGCAATAACCACCGTGTGAACCGCAAAACTGACAGCTCGAAGGCTCGCTTCGAGCCGGCTCGATGTAATTAAATATGTCATTTCCTTTGATTCGGAGTAAAACTATCGAGCAAAACCGTATGTGAGTACTTAGCATTAGACTAATAGGAGCGAAGAAATAGAGGAAAATGTGGAAAAAATGGGGGAAATTATTTAAAAGGGCTTATCTCACGAACTAGAGCAATTTTTCCTCCAGTACGTTCAAATAAGCCCTTTCAAATTATTTCCCTCGTTTTTTCCACACTTTCCTCTATTTCTTCGCTCCTATAGTGAAATAGGGGTTGAAAGTTTAAATACAGTCCATTATTTCTTGACTTAGAAACATGAAATTTTATGTTTGGGCTACTGATTAAAAATGATTCGATACGTGTTTAAGCATTTTTGGAAATTCTACCCCCAAGGGGGTGAAATTGGGGTTGACAGTTTGAATGAGAGTCCGTCATTTCTTGACGGACATTTTAGAAACATGAAAGTTTATTGACGTTTGCGTTTGACGTTTGCTTAAATAGGGTCCCGTTTTTACTCTTTGTATAAGGAACCACAAAAAGGGGAAAACTATCCATCTTTGTTATTATACTATGTTAACGCGTACGAAGTCGCGGGCAACAGCTAGTAATATTATATACTAGACGTTCCGCGCGGCTTCGCCCACGTAAATTAGATATTTCACAGACAAATTAGTCCACAAAAATAGCCTATGATCCTTCACGTGGTCTACTTCTTATCTGTGCCAAATAACATAAAAATTGCTCCAGTAGTTCGTGAGATAAGCCCTTTCAAATAATTTCCCCCGTTTTTTACACATTTTTCTCTATTTCGTCGCTCCTATTAGTCTTAGCGTGATAAAATAGCCTATAGCCTTTCTCGATAAATGGGCTATATAACACTGAAAGAATTTTTCGAATCGGAGCAGTAGTTCCTGAGATTAGCGCGTTCAAATAAGCCCTTTCAAATAATTTCCCCCCGGTTTTTCCACATTTTCCTCTATTTATTCGCTCCTTTTAGTCTAAGCGTGGTAAAATATAGCTTATAGCCTTTCTCGGTAAATGGGCTATCTAACACAGAAAGAATTTTCCAAATCGGACCAGTAGTTCCTAAGATTAGCGCGTTCAAACAAACAAACTCTTCCGCTTTATAATATTATAAGTATAGAAGTATAGATTTCCTAAATTACACGTTGCCTATTTGCTGCTGCGAAACCCTTCATGGACGATTCCAACTCGTACTTGGCCGCTTTTTTACGTTAGGGACCCCCCCCCTTAACAAAGCTATATATACGCCCGTGTATTATGATATGTATTATATTATATAATGTAATAATATACTTTTGTATCTGTTTATAATATAAAAGCTTAATATCTATTGGTCAGTCTTAGATTCTAATTGTAAATTTTGATTTGCCAAACATAAGTTAGTAATTTTTTTAAATGAAATAAATTTACCAATAAATTTAGTAATTAACTATCTAATTAATATCTGGTATTTTTGAGGATATTATTATTATAAAAACTAAAATTGGTTATGAAGTTGGAATTACAAAACTACTTTTCCTATAACAGTAATCAATCTTATGGTTTAATGCAAAAATTTATGAGACAAAAAGGATTTATCATTTTATAATCTACTAGCTGTTGCCCGCGACTTCGTACGCGTTAACATAGTATAATAACAAAGATGGATAGTTTTCCCCTTTTTGTGGTTCCTTATACAAAGAGTAAAAACGGGACCCTATTTAAGCAAACGTCAAACGCAAACGTCAATAAACTTTCATGTTTCTAACTCAAGAAATGACGGACTCTCATTCAAACTTTCAACCCCAATTTCACCCCCTTGGGGGTAGAATTTCCAAAAATGCTTAAACACGTATCGAATCATTTTTAATCAGTAGCCCAAACATAAAATTTCATGTTTCTAAGTCAAGAAATAATGGACTTTATTTAAACTTTCAACCCCTATTTCACCCCCTTGGGGGTAGAATTTCCAAAAACGCTTAAATACCTATCCATTAATTTTTAATCAGCAGGCCAAAAATAAACTTTCATGTTTCTAACTTAAGAAATGATGGACTTTAATTTAAACTTTCAACCCCTATTTCACCCCCTTGGGGGTAGAATTTCCAAAAATGCTTAAACACGTATCAAATCATTTTTAATCAGTAGCCCAAACATAAAATTTCATGTTTCTGACTCAAGAAATAACGGACTTTCATTGAAACTTTCAACCCCTATGTCACCCCCTTGGGGGTAGAATTTCCAAAAACGCTGAAATACGTATCACTTCATTTTTAATCAGTAACCCAAAAATAAAGTTTCATGTTTCTAACTCAAGAAATGACAGACTCTCATTCAAACTTTCAACCCCAATTTCTCCCCCTTGGGGGTAGAATTTCCAAAAACGCTTAAACACGTATCGAATCATTTTTAATCAGTAGCCCAAACATAAAATTTCATGTTTCTAACTCAAGAAATAACGGACTTTCATTGAAACTTTCAACCCCTTTTTCACCCCCTTGGGGGTAGAATTTCCAAAAACGCTTAAATACGTATCCATTCATTTTTAATTAGTAACCCAAAAATAAAGTTTCATGTTTCTAACTCAAGAAATGACGGACTTTCATTCAAACTTTCAACCCCTATTTCACCCCCTTCGGGGTACAATTTTCGAAATTCCTTCCTTAGTGGGTGTCTACTTAATAAAACAATCCTACTCACCAAATTTCGTGGCTGTAACTTTAACAGTTTTTGCTCAGCGATGATGAATCAGTCAGTCAGTCAGTCAGTCAGGACATGTAATTTTATAAGTCTAGATTTAAAAAATATATCAACCTGGAACTGTACTTTGACTTTCAGGCTTCTGTATCAACAGAACTAAGAGAGTTAGAAGAGAAACGTGGTCGATTGCAGCGTGAAGCGGCTGCAGCAAGTGCTAAAGCTGATAGCGTGAAAGCTGAATACTCACGAGCGACAGCTGAGTTGCAACGACTACGAGTTTCTGCTGATCAAGCACGTCTGGCGCAATTAGAAGCGATTCGGAGAGATTCGCCGGAACTCGCGCCTCCCATACAAATTCTCTCATCCCAACCTCCCAATATTTTACCACCTATTCATCGGTCCGCCGAAATTTACTGCCGCATGCACTCCTGTTTTGACCACTCCCGCTGCTCCATAACATCCGGTTTTCCCATTTACTTCTATGATCCTGACACATACTCCCCTCTAGCGGGTGTTGAAATTGACGGCTTTCTGAAGACAACCCTTCGCCAAACGTTAAATTATAACGCTCATTTAACTACAAATCCCAACGAAGCGTGTCTATATATCGTACTAGTCGGAGAAGCTTTTCCATCAGACAAGACAGTCTCGTAAGATTACTACGTTAATGAATATAATATTTTATATTTTTTTTACTCATAATTTCGGAAATACATGACATGTCGTTTTCAGGTCAACACCAGGAACATTGAAACTGACATTGAACGAGACAGCGATAAAAAATCTGCCGTACTGGGGAGGCGACGGTCGTAATCACGTCCTACTGAACTTGGCGCGACGGGAATTGGACGGGGGAGCCGGCGACGCGCTCCGCAACGCGTCGATAGGGCGAGCCATGGTGGCCCAGTCCACGTTCAGCCTGCGACAGTTCCGCGCCGGCTTCGACGTGGTGACGCCGCCCGCGCTCGGCCCGCCCGGCGGCGACGTGTGGGCCGACTGCGCCCCCATCGCCCCCGCCCGCCGGAAATATATACTTAGGTGATTACACGACTCCGCGAACCCGACATCGCTCACGAGTCGAAGTATGCATCGATAAACGTAATTCAGTTTTCAGGGCTCCCAAACCCCGCCCTCCGAGGTCGACGGCAGGAGCGATACGCTGATCGTCGACGCCATAAAGCGGGCGGCGCAGGCGGCGCCGGCGGCGGACGCGTTCTACCTGCAGTTCGAGTGCGACCCGCCCGTGGAGAAGCGGGCGGAGCCGGCCGTCGGCGACTGGGCGCTCTGCGGGACGGACCGCTCGCGGCGGGCGATCCTGCGGGACTCCACCTTCGTCCTGATCCTGGCGCCGGCCGATCCCGACGTGGCGTCGACGGCGCTGCTCCAGGCGCGGCTGTACGAGGCGCTCCGCTCCGGGGCCATCCCGGTCGTGCTGGGCGGGGACCGCGTGCACCTGCCCTACGCCGAGGTGCTGGACTGGCGGCGGGCGACGCTGGCGCTGCCGAAGGCGCGCGTCACGGAGATGCACTTCCTGCTGCGGGCGCTCCCCGACGCCGACCTGCTGGCGTTGCGGCGGCAGGGGCGCGTGCTGTGGGAGCGCTACCTGAGCTCGGTGCAGGCGAGCGTGGACACGCTGCTGGCGACGATCCGCACGCGGCTGCCCGTGCCGCCGCGGCCGGCCGCGCTGACAGTGGCCGCGCCGGCGTTCAACGACTCGTACTCCCCGCCGCGCGTGGAGCCGCCGGCGGTGGACGCGGACCCGGAGGAGACGCTGGGCCCGCTGGAGGCGCCGTACCCGAGCCCCGCCTACCGCCGCAACTACTCGCTGGCGCTGCTGCACGGGTACGAGATGTGGAACGACTGGGGCGAACCGTTCGCGCTGCACCCGCAGCTGCCGTGGGACGTGCCGGTGACGTCGGAGGCGCGGTTCGTGGGGTCGGCGGCGGGCTTCCGGCCGATCGGCGCGGGCGCGGGCGGCTCCGGCCGGGAGTTCAGCGAGGCGCTGGGCGGGGACCGGCCGCGGGAGCAGTTCACCATCGTCATACTGACGTACGAGCGCGAGGCCGTGCTCGCCGCCGCGCTCGCCCGCCTGCGGGGCCTGCCGTACTTGAATAAGGTAGTAATCGGGTTGCGTTCGGACACTGCAGTTGAACCGTATTTACATTAGGAAACTAGTGTTATGCATGTTGGTATAAGTTTCAGAAAAGAATTTTCAGCACGTTTAAAACTACTTTCATTGAACTACAACTACAACGTTTTGCATTCGTTAAAATATAAAGCTTTGTAGTGACAGAGCCACGTTGGTTGTAATACTGAAGTTATCATGACACGATAATTTTAACGAAAGTAGTTTCAATCGTAATGCAACTTTGTTCATGAAACTTATTGTAACAACACTATTAACATGTATATGTAGGCTATGTTCCGTTATGTACTGCGACCACTGCACAGTGCTATCACTGTAGAAAAAATCGTTCCGTTATGGAGTTGCAGTACACTGCCGCAGTACCCTAGTGAAATATATGACGTCATCAATCGTCGCCATATTGTACTGTGAGCACTGGCGTTTTCGAGGTAAGGCACTCGCAGTACTTTGATCACGTGATCAGTCAACTGTCAAAAGTCAACTGTCAAGTGTCAAAACCACTCGAGTGTCTAACGTTTTAAGAGTATTTATCAAAATAATTGTACATCTGTGTAAAAAGAAGTGTGCCTTGAAACAATCAACTAGTTTTATATGTTTTTATCCTGTAATACAAAGAAAAAAAACATAACTGTAAAGGAAAACTATTCTTCCTCGAAAATTAAAATAAATATAATCGTATTATTTTATAATTTATGTATTAGAAATTTTTTTGTAAAACTATATTTTTACACTCCATATAAAAATTATTTGCCGCCTTACACATCTCATGTTTTATGACTTCATAAAATTTTATAATTCCCATTAAAATTGTTCATTTGTGAATTGTGGGTAATATTTAATATGATTACATGTTGTTTTTATTATAAACATCTTTAAGTGGGGTTCTCTTATAAAAAAAAGTACTTAAACGCAAAAAACAGAGTGAGTCGGATACATAAACTTTTTCGTTATTACTCTTTAGTTACGTTTTATATTAAATTCGATTAAAGTACTGGACGCATTCGTAACATTTTATTAATGGCATTACAAACTTAAAGCTTATTGAATTTTTGTATGACGCCTCCGCCATTTCTTTTTATGTGAAAATCAATGTGGACGTGTTTTGATAGTGGAAGTACTTTTTCGAGACAGAGATTGTATCAGGCTTTTTTGGCAAAACTGTAAGCTAAAATGTATTTTTCTTCTTGTAATGCATTTGCAAAGAATGTATGAAATGCGTATTTATTCTCTGTTCTTGTATATAATAAGCTATTGACAATTGAGAACTTCGCTTAGTTTATTTTACATTACTATTTCGTTACGTTTTTACAAAATTTCGTGACGTTACGAAAAAGTAGGTCATAAAGCTGAGTTTACAATGAGTTGAAACAATAATTCAAATATTCATAGGAATGGATTTTTCGTGAAAATTTGCATTGCGTTACAAAAATTATAGTATATATATATATTAATTAGTTACGAAGCTTCGACTTCGGTTCCGATAGGTCGGAACCTCCGGTTAATATTACACCTTCGGTTCCGACTTCGCCTCCGATGCTTTCAAATCGGAGGTTAATCGGAGGTCGAAGCAGAACAAAGCGGCGCGCGGTGACCCGCTTCAACGAGTATTTAAACAGGTTCATACTATACTATGTATATTATTATGTCGCGCGAGGAACCCTCCCGACCCCCGCTATGTGCGTACTTTCGTCTATTATTTTTTTCACTTGTTAATTCGTGACTTAATCATGTTTTATTGGTTCTTAAAAACAGACCTCTCTCCTGCCACCACTTCTGACTCTACCTCCGACTTCGGTTCCGACTCCGGTTCCGATTCCGATAAGTCAAATTTGAAAACTCCGACTCCGACTTCGGTTCCGATATAGTTACCTCCGTTACATCCCTGCATATAACATACCCCGGGCGCAGCCAAAGCCAGTTTGTCTGGTACACTTTCATGGCTACATCACTGAACGTTGTTTAGTATGGTTATGGACGAATACATATAAAGTAAAACATACAAAAAAAATTCACTACTATGTAACAAGCCTTATGTCCTGTATGTTTTACTATTTTGTTACAATTCAGAACTATTTCGTAACAATATTTCGATACGACATTTTCGTTACGTACAATTATTTTGATAAATACTCTTAAAACAATACCTACAGTTTAATCCCAAAGTTATAAATTTCTGTAATTAATTTGGATTAATAATAATAAAACACTGGAAGAATTGCAAAAATTAACCATATTAGACTGTGTTGAAAATATTCAATACGAGCTGTCAAAAATGCGGCTTCGCAGTATACTAAAATGACGTCACACTCTGCAGTGGTCGCAGTATATATCGGAACATAGCCTTAATGATCATGACTTCATAACTTCATTGCTTATGGTCACAATTTTGACGTTTGAACTTTTTAAAACTCAATTTAAAAAGTATGAACGCCAAAATATTGACATAACTTTTTTGAAAACCATAAACAATGACGATCATGTTCATCAATATAATTGGGGCCGATATCTAGGTGATAGTGGTATGGAACGGTGTGAGCGCTCCGTCGTCTGTATGGGCGGAGTCCGGGGCTCCGGTGGCGGTGGTGCGGGCGGCGCGCAACTCCCTCAACAACCGCTTCCTGCCATACCACCTGATAGAGACCGAGGCGGTGCTGTGTGTTGATGATGATGCGCATCTCAGACACGATGAAATCGTCTTCGCTTTTAGGTAAAATATCTGCTGTAACTATTTTTTTCATTACAACGAAGTTGTCTATGGGCTTTGCGATCGTATTTTTTTTTTATATTCTTTGTAATTACCAAGGAGTATAAATAACATTTTTTGGACGCTCAGGCTAAGAGTAAGAATAAGCCAAAATGCCAGATAAACATGCATTCGAAAAACGTAAACCTCTGGGCTCTGGCGCAGTGGGGTTGTTATTAAATTGTTTTCAATTGTTTTTAACAGAGTATGGCGGGAACATCGTGACAGAATAGTCGGCTTTCCCGGCCGATACCACGCCTGGGACCTCAACTTTAATAACGGATTCCTCTACAATTCTAATTACAGGTAGACACAATAATAATGTTCAATTTATTAAAGTACAGCTATATTTTTCAGATATTGCTGATTTTCATAGACAAGGCTTTCGTATAGTGTTGTCGTTCGCATAAAAGTTGATTTTCTATAAACAAGTCAGATCTATAAAACCATTAACCTTTACCGAGCAACTAACGACGTGGTTGCGTTGTACCTACTCGTAATATACTTACATACAATCATTTTGGCGCGTCGGTGACGTTATAGGCACGTACGTGCTCAGAATACTAACTTAGCGTGGATGCGTAACGATGCGTGGATAGTAGAGGAGGTGAAGGTGCTATTTTTGTAGTCACTCGAGCGTCATGGAGACCTAGTAGGTTTTTTACATTAGGTAAAACTGATTTAAAAAAATAAGAGCGTTTTTTATTTAAGCGGTGGGTTCAGAAACTTTTTTAAAATCTAAAGCAGCCATTTTAAAGTTTTAAAAAAGAAAATATATTCACAAAATTGCTTATTTAGGTATATTATAAATATATTTAAGACAACAAGGACTAAATCATTCAGTTTAGTGCAAAATAAAATATCTGCGAAGCTTAGTTCGGAAAATATGAAGCTTTATTTTTTTATTTTTTTTTTAAATGTCCCTACAGGCTTACCTGACCTTTTATATGGAAGCTTATTTGGGGTAAACTAAACATCCCCTATCTTATTTGTCAGTGCTTTATATGGAAGCTTATTTGGGGTAAACTAAACATCCCCTATCTTAATCTGACAGATCCGATGACATTTCAATATTAATTTTTTTTAACCCACCACGTGAGAAATCTGATTTCTATACCATGATAACTAGACACATGTTGGAACTTGGAAGCCTATACAAGCTCAATCTGACACGCTCGAGCTAATCCCGAAATCCCCTCTTCCCCTCCCCAACTATAAAGGCTGTCACTTCAGTCAAAATAACGCCAGGTAACGCTGACTTAATATTCTCAACCATAATAATTATATAAACCATAAATTATTGACTTAGATTTTTTAACCGACTTCCAAAAAGGAGGAGGTTAAATGTTCGACTGTGCGTATATTATATATATTTTTTTACTTAGACATTTATAGCCGAGCATATTATGTCTCTAAAATAACATTTTACAATATGTCGAGGTTAATTCTAATTTTGGCTCCACGAATCCCAAATGAATATTCAATCGTCAATCTTCACAACCTATTTTCAGCTGCGAGCTAAGCATGGTGCTGACTGGCGCGGCTTTCGTCCACCGCTACTACTTATGGGCGTACTGGCACAGCCTGCCCGCCGCCATACGCGACTACGTAGACCACTATATGAACTGCGAAGACATTGCCATGAACTTTCTGGTTGCCCACATCACGAGGAAACCACCTGTCAAGGTACCAAAGACCCCCTTATTATATAACTTTGACGAACTGGAACTTCATTGCTTATGGTCTCAGTTCTGATGTTTGAACTTTTTAAAAATCAATTTAAAAAGTATAAACGTCAAAATATTGACATTACAACTTTTTAAATTGTGTTGGGTGGCTGTACTCCGGTTCTGCTTTAATCTAATATCAGTATCGAATTATCGATCCAGGCCAGATTCTATCAAACTGATTTATTGTTTTCTCGTATCAAACGACTTCTTTTTGGAGTTAACTCTATATATCGTGTATACAAACGGTAGAGCGCACAACGTTTTGTCCTTGTCAGAAAGGTTATCTTATAGACTAGACCAAGGCTGCTCAACCTTTTTTACAGTGGGGCCAAACGGTGGATTCCGACATTTATAACGGGCCATTAAATATAATACCAATCAAACTTCAATGGGTTATAACTTATAATATAAGCATAAATTTATTTTTTGATATTAATGAGATTTTTGCAGTTGTATGTCTTTTAACAACTTATTTATGTTGGGTGATAAATCTGATGTTGACAGTAGCAACAAGTCAGAAATATGTTGCTCAGTTAATGATGTGCGGTATTTATTTTTAACATAATTAATCTGATAACACTTTTTCACAGACATAATATAACATGTTGATCCAAAACTACATAAAAACTGTAACGCTAGATCAGTTATTGCACGAAAGTCTTCTTTTGGTACCAATTTCCAGAAATCTGCAAAATCTTCTGAAGAATTTTGAGGTTTCGACGACACTTTTTCGACAAAAAGGGTTTTCAATGATTGATGATTTTGCAGTTCCACTTAGTAAAAAAAAAGTTCAGTAAGTATTCAAAACTTCCTTGTGCGGGCCATTTAAAATTCTTTCGCGGGCCATAACGTGGCCCGCGGGCCTGGGGTTGAGCAGCCTTGGACTAGACCATTCTATACAACAATGGACTGTTTTAGTGCCTGATGCGTAAGAGCCAGTCCACATGGCGCGTTACGTCGGCGTTGCATCGACGCAGCGCTGCCGTTGCGTTGTTTTACATACAAATAACCAAGGTGTTCACACGGCGCGCTGCGTCGTCGCAACGCACACATGACGGACAGCAGGCCCCGAGACGAAGCGGGAGCCCCCTCCCGTTGTTGTCCTGTTGACGTTAAGACTGCTTCGTAATAACGCTGCGATGACGCAGCGTCAGCGCTCCGTCGATGCAACGCTGACGCAACGCACCGTGTGGGTTGGCTCTCACAGCAATGGACAAAACATTAAACATTGTATAGTGTAGACCTCCTTTAAAATAATTTAAATTACAGGTAACATCAAGATGGACGTTCCGGTGTCCGGGCTGCCCGGTGACGTTGTCGGCCGACGAGACACACTTTCACGAGCGACACAAGTGCATACAGTTCTTCTCGCAGGTAAAACATTATCATTCATCATTTATTATGTATACTGGCCAGTGACGTTCCTGGCAACGAAATCCGGCCAGAACCGGTCTGTGGAATATCTCCCAGTACCACAAAGCAAGTGCTCGAGGAATGGGGTCCGCAGACGAAGCAATGGGCTGAGACCCCCAGCCTTGAACATTCTCAGGCACTAATTCTTGACTTTAACAAAAAACTATCAGAATTAGTGCTCACCTTGGGTAGAAACGAAATAAAAATCCTTACCAGAAGCCTAACTGGGCACCTCAAGCTGAACAAAACCTCAAAAGAATAGATCAGTAGCACAACGACTTGTAGATTCTGCAAGAAGGACGAGACATCTATCTACCTTCTCCTTGTCTTCTATAGATCAGAAACAGGCGCCTTGCGCCACGTCAGGGCTGCAATGACCTGTCTTCGAAAAAAAAAGCTAGCCAGGGACTCTATGTTCAAGCCTCGAATGTCGCTTCGATTGGAGGCACTCGCGTGGTATGCGCAATAGGACTGCGTTCTTCTTCTTCTTTTTTATTAATGACTCCTTTGTGAGTCGCCAGTATCAGAGTGTTTTGGTAAAGACTCTGCTTTATGAGATGGCTTTACGAAGAACCAAGGTTACGGTATGTTGAGACGCGTACGGTGTTTATGTTGCATACGTGGTGTAGCGCGCGCAAAGGAGTCAGTTTGTGATCGAAGCGACATCGACAGTATCATAATTTAAAATTCTTAATGGCTTAATTAGTTCACAAAATAACCTTAAAAATGGTAATAATCACTAATGTCATACTTGTTTGCACATAAAATCCTACTGATGTTATAGTAATCAAAATCACAAAGTATTGCCGCCATCTTATGGCCAGGTTTTCTGAATCGGGTCCCAGGCACGTCCTGGATATGTCATGTGTTTTTTTAAACATTACATTTCTTTGTCAGGTCATGGGCTACACTCCTTTACTATCGACGCAGTTCCGGGCGGACTCAGTTCTCTTTAAGACCAGAATACCACACGACAAACAAAAGTGCTTCAAGTTTATATAGTGTTTATGTTGGAATGTCAATCATTGTGAGATTAATATGATAGTAAGTCCTTAATTCTTATATAATTAGAAATACTTACAGCTTGGCAAAAAAAGAGTCTGGCGCGGTGACAGCTGGACTTAAGTGTTTGTATTAATGGCAACATTACAAGTACTTGTCAACTCTAGTACAGTACCCGGCGATAAATATTGCACATCGACCTTTGGAAAGTGACAGTCGGCTAATTTCGGTTTTGTAGAGCGTTATCTCTTACGCACGAAATACAAAAAGTCCGGTAAAATATTAGGAGCTGTTAAAAAAACCATAATTATTATGGTTTGCTTCTTTTGACAATTTTATTATTCTTTGTATAAAATACACCAAATTTTCTATAAGTTATGGCTTTAGGTTCGGGTAAAATAAAATAAAAAAGCGTGTTGAAATTATGTTTACGTATTTAATTCTTCTGGAAAATTACAGCTGTAGCAAATTTAGGGGTGTTAACAACTCTATATATATTTTGAACTGGACGCGACTGCACTCTATTGAATTTGAACAACGACTGATTGATAATGTCAAATAGGTGTGGGCTACAAAGATAACGCTCTATGAAACCGAAATTAGGCGATTGTCTCTTTCCAAAGGTCGATGTGCAATATTTATTGCCGGGTATTGTACATAACGTGTCAAAACAGCGTTCAGACGTATTAGCGTAAGGTTTCGTTAATTAATAAAGGAAAACATTTGAAACAATCTTTTTTGCCGAGCTGTAAGAATTAAGGATGACAAAGACGTATGTATAATTATAATCAGGGCTCGGAAACCTGGTTAATCTTCGCGATCCTGTTCGTTCGAAACGCCATACATTTCCAAAAGACCGTTTTCATTACGATTCCGAAATAATTATTCCTGGTTTTGTTTAAAGAACAAAATGAAACTGCTCCTGCTCAAAATACCGGCCCCGCCCACTCGCACTCACCACGACCCTCACCCATATTGTCCACACATAAAAAAAAATAAACAAGTTATGGCCTATTGGCTATTAGATGGTGCACTAGAAAGGGATAGAAGATATCATTGCACTAGTTACTTTCCGCGAGGAATTAACCAGGTTAATTTCAGAAGCAATACCACTCACATCTCGGTTTCGCTCCGAGCGAACACTTATCCAAAAACCTGGTTAAAGAGCGTTTTAACTTTTAACCTGGTTAAAAAATACCGGTTCCGAACCCTGATAATAATATTGTGTATAGAAAGTAAATTCTCAACTCAACACGTAGACGTGTATAAGCTGCGCAAGACATTAAGGGGCCGGGTACCCGTGGAATTTCTCATACAAACGTAATTCCAAAATCATTTTCTCATACGAAAATATTTAACATGTTTGAGTTATTTTTCAGTTTAAGATAGTAATTACCTAGGTTTCCTACACAATAATTTACTTAAAAATATTTAAACATTTTTTTTTATTTTTTTTTTTAGTAAATTTACTACTAAATATTTAAACACTAAAAAATAGAGTAAAACACTAAAAATATATAAATAAATAGTAAATTTACTACAAAATATTTAAATACTAAAAAATATTTTTTAGAGTTTAAATATTTTGTAGTAAATTTACTATTTATTTATATATTTTTTAGTGTTTTACTCTATTTTTTAGTGTTTAAATATTTAGTAGTAAATTTACTAAAAAAATTATATATTTTTTAGTGTTTTACTCTATTTTTTAGTGTTTAAATATTTATTTTATTTATTTTATTTTACAATTTATGTACACACAAAATGAAGTTAACAAACAAGCTTAAAACTAAAAATATTATGTATTGTACAAAGGTACATCTTATTCCAAAAATGGAATATCTTCCAGAAGACCTGAGTGAAAATAGGAATGCGTGATTATAAAACATGCAAAAATTAGTGTGCACGCGTTAATTAATATTAAAGATAAACTTAGTACCTACAGCTATGTAGTAATATAGTAAAGTATAATAAGTAGTAAGTAAAGTATATACAATATATAATAATATGATATATAATTATATGATACACACATATATATACATACATATAAATATATATAACACCTATATATTGAATATAATAAATATTTATAATATACTTACAATAAAAATAACTTATAGATGAACTTAGCATGGAATAACAGTAGTATTATAATTTATAGTATATTTTGCGTGTTCTGTCGCAGATAATGTAACCTGACTCTCTTTTTAAATAGTGCCAAAGTATTACTTTCACGAATGTCTGGTGGTAGGGAGTTCCAAAGCCTAGCGGAGTGAACTGTGAAAGAATAGGAAAGGAAGTCGGTATGGTGAGAAGGAATCTGGAGAAGAGTACGTCTAAAAGTTCTACAAGACTCGTCCTGGAGATGAGGAAAAGAAAAAAGGTCGTGCAGATAGGAGGGGGAAGAAGGACAGAAAAGTACTTTGAACAGCAGACTAAGAGTCCTATAGTTTCGACGCTGGCGAATAGGAAGCCACTGTAATTTATTGCGATAGTCCGAGATGTGATCAAACTTCTTTAGCCCAAATATAAACCGAATGCAGAGGTTTTGTAAGCGTTCTAATTTATTTAAATTTTCCTCGGTAGCATCAGGATAACAGACATCGGCGTAGTCAATAATAGGCATTACAATGCTCTGCATGAGTGTAATTTTGGTAGAGATGGGTAAAAAGTTTTGCAGAGCTTTAAGAGGATGAATAGCACAGTTGACCTTTCGACTGATGTTGTTGATGTTGACATTCCAGGATAGCGTTGAATCCACTGTAACACCCAAGTATTTAGCCGACTCGGAGAAAGGAATGCGTACACCATTTAGTGTGATAGGTGGTAGTGATTGTATGTCAAGATTCCCACGCATTCGTCTACTACCTATGATGAGCGCCTTAGATTTCTCGGGATTAACAAGGATACCAAATGATTTCGCCCACTCACTTATTTGACATAAGTTATTATTAATAAAAGTTACTGCAGACATCGCGTCAGCCAAAGAAAAATGTTGATAAATTTGCAGGTCATCTGCATAAAGATGGTATTAGATGTAATATGTATAGATGTAATTACTTTAGTTATTTCATTAATAAAAATGGAGAAAAGGAGAGGGGACAGCACTCCTCCTTGTGGCACGCCAGCTAAAAGATTGCACCAATTTGAAAATGTAACATTTGTTTGTACACGCTGCGATCGGCCACGAAGGTAGGAATCAAATCAGGCTAATGCCGCAGCAGATAAATTAAGAGATTCTAGGATAGCAAGAAGGATATCAAAATCAATAGAATTAAAAGCATTGCTGAAATCAAGCAGGATGAGGATAGTCAGGGATTTGTTCTCCATGGCGAAACGTATGTCGTCAGTAACTTTTAATAGTGCTGAACATGTGCTGTGTCCTGGACGAAAACCTGATTGTAAAGGACTTATTAATTTATTTTTGTTCAGAAATGCGGATAATTGCTTATGAACAATGTGCTCCAAAACTTTAGAAAGGAAGGGTAAAATTGAAATTGGGCGAAAAGAGGATAAGGATGTAGGATTTGAGATCTTAGGCAAGGGAATAATGTTGGCCTGCTTCCATGCAGAGGGAAAAGAATTTGAGGATAAGGAGAAGTTTAATATGTGTGTTTGGATTGGTAATATAGAGGGAAGTATCATTTTTATCATTTTAGAGCACAACTTATCGCAACCAACAGCTTGAGATGAAATTGCCATGACTGCAGCTTTTACGTCAGATTCAGAAGCACTGGAAAAAGAGAAAGACGGGGCTGTTTTTGGTAGTTTAGATATTTGTTTCAAGGTGTTATCTTTGACAGTCGGACACAGAGAAACAGGTGGCTTAGAGAAAAAGTTATTGAGTGAGTCCAGGTCTAGGTCATTAGGTAAAGTAGCGGAAACTTTCCCTATACCGACTGACCTAAGAAACTTCCAAGCGTCAGCACATGTACGGTTTTCAAGGCGTGAATAAAAGTAACGATGCTTCGCCGCACGACACAAACTGTTGCACTGGTTTCGCAAGGTTTTGTAGTTTGTAATATTCGCATCATTAGGCTGGCGCTTACATTTCCTTTTAGCCTTATCTCTAGCAGCCATTGCCTCCTTGATGGAATCTGAAATCCAGGGAGCAGGGTCGTGTTTTATTTTTACATTTTTTAGTGGAGCGTGTCGGTCATACAGTTCTAAAATAATTTTATTAAATGAATAAATTTTTTCGTCAATAGTTTGACTGCTTATCACCGACGACCAGTTTAAATTTAGAGCATCTCGCTGTAATACTTCCTGATCGATACATCTAAAACTACGCAGCAACATAGATTGAGGTTTTCTTTTTGGGGAGCGGATTTTGTACGAAAGGTAAATAAGATCATGGTACGAGAAAGGGGCAGTAAGTTGACCGTGAGTAGAAATGTTATTGAGCGAGGAAACAACCATGAGGTCTAACTGGGAAGGGATGGAATTTGGAAAATGATGGGTAGTGCTAGTTGGAAGTAAGTGAAGATTATGAGAGGATAAAAGTGACTGAAGCTTAAATGCACGCGAATTATTTTTGACTAAACATGTATTAAAATCACCCATCATTATAAAGTGATTGTATGTTAAGCGATGATCGTGCAAAAATTTATCAAGGCAATCAAAATAGTCAATATTCATATTTGGGCTATACAAAACGACAAGAAGGATTTTATTATGGTGCGATATAATTTCTAAGGCAAGATATTCGGCTGAGTCAGAGTAGTGACAAGGAGACTTGTCAATAATTTTATATTGAAAATCAGCACGAAGATACACAGCAACTCCACCACCGCCTTTGCCAATTCTATCGTTACGCACAAGAACGAAGCCTGGAATAGAAAACTGAGCAGATTTAAGAGAAGGTTTTAGGAAAGATTCCGAAATAAGAATAGCATCAATAAACGATGCACTAAAAGATGCCATGATGTCAGTGTAGTGACTGGGAACACTTTGTGCATTTATATGTACCACATTGAGATTGGATCTGTGGTTGTGAAATACTGATGAAAGTTCGTCATGCAGTGTACGAGGCGTAGAACATGTGCTGTGAGCACTTTTGAAACTACAAGAAGAAGAACACGATTCAAAACTACAATCTAAATCGTTTAGATCATCACTACTGTCCATTACTAAATAAACAAAAGTTATATAAAAATAATAATAATATAATCTATAAAAGTATATAATATTAAATACCTAATGTTATAATATATCTATGTTATCACTAATCAACTAATAAAATGTTTATAATGAATAAAATATAAAAATTTGATACCTATAAAGTTTAGAAGTTTTTTTTTAGAACTTACAACTCATACAATATTATTTACACTAAATACTAAAATAGTTTAACTTACCATTAACAATAATACTTATACAATAAATCAGATGAGGCATTCAAGTGGTAATCAAAGAGAATATAATCACTACGTTGGTAATGTTTAAATCGTTATTACTACTAGGTACATAATATAATGACAGCAGAAACCACAAAGAGAAATTAGAAAACAGTCCAAATAATAAACCAATTATTAGTACAAACAGAAAAACTATTGTGACAATTTGACAACAATCCTAAGTCACACACCAGTAAGAGAAAATATATATATATATATATATATATATATATATATATATATATATATATATATATATATATATATATATATATATATATATATATATATATATATATATAAAAAAGAGTGATATGTCAGTTGTCACTTGTCAACCATCTGTCAAGTGTCATCTCTAAATTAATGTAAAAAGTGATATCGCAATTTTGAATTTGAGTTTACAATTTGTAATTTTGCTATTACCTACATGCTACATGATAAAATATCTTAGAAAAGGATGGTTAATAAAATCGTAAAATTACTATAACCACTAGACGCCTCACACCAAAACAAAGATGACAAAAGCAAAAACCCTGCTGGAAGTTAATGTCGCCTTCTAGTTGGTCTCGTAGTCTTGCTTGATTTTGGATCAGATACCTGAGCTTCGGATTCAGTAGCTTTATCGGGGAATTGCCGTAGAATATCCTCTAAAGCTGCCATGGTTTCTATTTTACGCCGGGACTTGTCAGGAAGAATTAAGACAATTTTACCATCAGCTGACCAGCAGTTTTTAATGCCGTAATGTTTTCGTGCCGCAGTGAAGATACGATGCCTAACTTTTGTCAAAAATTCCGAAACTGTCACACCGGAACCCTTTAGCGACGTCTTAGAATTCCATACAGCTTGTCTATCCTTGAATTCATTAAAACGCACTAAAATAGGTCGCGTTTTGTTTGCTGAGATGGCCCCAAGACGATGACAAACTTTCAAACTCTCCTTACACAAACTGGGTAGCTTCATGTCACTACTAAAAACCTTATGGACCACCTCTGGAAGCTTTTCATTGTGAATTTCTGGCACACCATGAAGAAGCAACACTTTTCGTCTTATTGTCATCTCATGTCTATCAAGCCCAAGAGCTAAATATTGAACTTCAGATTTGAGCTTAGAAAATAATTGCAACATCAACTCTTTAAAATCTGAAAAATCTTTGGACAAAGAAGCAACATCTGGGTGCACATTCGACCCATGAGCAACTTTCTGCAGCTTCATTTCATATTCTTTCATTCGGGATTCAAAAAAGTTGCCCAATGTTTCTAGGTTATGTGCTTCCATTTTCGGTGACTTCAGAAATTTAATGTATTGAGTGCAAAATTAGTAGGAAACAATTGTTGGATAATGAGTACAGGTAAGTTCCAAAAACTTTTAACACATAATATCACTTATTAACTTAATTTACGAATAAAAAAAATACGGAACACACTAAAATTGCTGCTTACAGGGTGACTACCCTCTTATTCAGTAGATTATATATTTTAGTAGTAAATTTACTAAAAAAAAATTTAAAACAAAAAAATTTTTTTTTGTTTAAATATTTTGAAGTAAATTTTTGTGTAGGAACCTAGGTAATTACTATCTTAAACTGAAAAATAACTCAAACATGTTAAGAAAATGATTTTGGAATTACGTTTGTATGAGAAATTCCAAGGCTACCCGGCCTCTTAAGGGTGAAGCCAAACGAGCATAATTTGTGAGTTGTGAGTCGCAGAATTTCTGCCGCGTGTCTTTTCATACAAATCATGACTCACTAAATTACGCTAGTGTGAATCAAACAGGACTTTTGTATGAAACTGAGTGCAGCAGAATTCTGCCGAACCAAAATTCTGCGACTCACAACTCACAAATTACGCTCGTTTTGCTTCGCCCTAAGATAACATAATTATCTAATAGATAACAACACTGACGGGAATAAGGCAATTGGATGCCCGGAAAAAATTTAAGATTTTTAGAAGAGAAACAGGTGATTTAAGTTGATCGCGGCATATAACTCTCGTGCGCGTCTAGAGCCGATATCGATCAATAAGCAGAGTCAAAGTAACAATGAATAAAAATACTCATATTATGGGATTGATTTTTAAAATTCACAATAATATAATGCTTAACCCTCCGTGCACCACGTGGGGTCTGATAAACCCCAGACGTACTAAAACTTTCATAACTTTTTACAAATTCGTGTGATTTTATTGACGCTTTAAGTAGCTGGAGTTAAGACTTGTCCTAGCGTTTGATGGCAGTGGTTTAGCATTTGTGTCGCCGATGCATAGAACAGACATGCACAAAGTGCGCTGGGGTCCCACAAACCCCACGTAGTTCAGGATGTCGTCAAAAAGTTACGTAGACGTAGTATTGTGGAATATGAAAAAATCAATATTTCAGAGATATTTTAATTTGTTTCGACTTAATTAGCATTTCTGGATAGGTTTAAGAACAAATTAAGTATGACTTTGATAGAAGAAGATTTGAAAATCGCAAAGTTATAATCCATGGATACTGAGAGGTTCTCATAAGCGCTTTCACGAATTTCTTGGCAAAACAGCTCCTGGACCACCAAAAATATTATCAAAATCAATGAAGAAGTATTCAAATTGTATCAGGGATATAAATTGAAAACTCAAATACGGTTGTGAGTAGAAAAATGTACCTATTTGCTTACACATACCATACATTGCCTGAATATCTTGTAGACTGATTATATTAAGTTAATATTATTAAATTTGTATTCTTTATAAAGTTGGTTTTAAAATTTTAAGCAGAATGGGAAATAAAAGATAACTTTTTAATTGTAGGAGCTGACCCAAAGAAGTGTGTGTCTATGTTTTACTTGGTAAAAGATTACTAAATTTTCATTTTTGGCTGTAAAAGATAAAAAATGGAAGATATTTAACTTTAATATCGTTTTATATTACAATTAAATAGACAAAAAATAGTTATTTGAAATAAAATAAAATGATAAATACAAATTACGTATTCCTTGCCCAGATAAGTCCGGGGGTTTGACAAACCCCACGTGGTGCGCGGTGTAACTTTTATCCACGTGGTGCACGGAGGGTTAATTCTAAGTGCTCGTAAAAGTACAATATTGCTACGAAACATCCCAGGTTTGTTTATGCCACAGTCATCTGGTTCAATCTGCGATTTGTAGCGAAAAGCGATTTGTAAAATAGCCCTTTGAAGATAGCGAACATGAAACCAGTCAGGTAATTGAATATATTTCATATTTTTCCCGCTGTGGCGCTAGTAGTATAACACATATGGCGTCAAACTTCTCACACAGCTGATAACTTATTTTTTCGATCAAAAGTGCGATATTTGTAATAAAATAATATTACGCTGGATTAACCTATTATTACGCCGCCAAAGGCTACTTAAAAAATTACACAATTACATCCCATTTAACGATTTCACCATATTATGACTTTTTGTCAAGACATTAAACGTTACAGTCAACGTCTTGACGAGTTGTGCTTTAGTCGTTCATTTAAATAGTGTCATTCAATGAACGCGTTCAGTCGACTAGCCGATTAAACAAGATGTCTGCGACATATTTGTTTTTATTACATTTAAGTAACTTTTATGAAAATTATAATTATTATTTACAACCGATATAAGCACCTTGTATGTTATTATTATAACTGAGTATTCTGGTCATGAAATGTTTTTCTAAAATTATGGTAAATTTTTAAGACTGATTGTTTTCTTTTGCTTTAACTGTAATCATATTATAATCGAGAGCTGCCGTGCAGTATTCAGTAAGATGATTACTATCCGCACGAATACGGAATAAATACGATTTATAGAAAATAGGAGTATTATTTTTCTCTATCTGTAAAAAGCCTTATTTTTCAACCTACGAATAATAAAAACTAAGGAAACGTAACTCCCATACTTCAATCGAATGGGGCATTTTCTTATTTTTTTAACCCATCAGTCGTGGCAAAACGAGACACAATAGCTTTTTCATTGTTATCGCGGCCGGATGTGGCCGCTTGGGGCTTCATGAATTAATTTGATTGTCAAACAGCTTCCATTTTAGTAACTAGATGGCGTATGGGTAGACAACTATCAGTAATACCAGGTAATACCACCAATAATTGCTACAAAACTGGGCAAAAGAATGTAAAACTTGATACATTTCAATTTGAAAAAGACAGAATGATATTCCAATGAATAGGATAATAAAGTTATTATAACGATGTTTTAGTTAAAACTCACGGAAGAAATAGCCCTTATTATCGTTATTCACACCAAATGTCACAGGAATTATAAATTTTGGTTTTGACAACATCTTACCTGTACTTGTGCACGATAACGGATATTTAATGGCCAATATTTTACCAATAATGAACATCAAAAACCTAAATAACACAATTTGGGAAAAATTATAAAAACCACACCAACAATAAAAAGTAGAAGAAGTTTCAAAGTAACATGGCCGCCACAAGCACAATCCACAAGGCCGTTAAGTGGAGTTTTGGCGGGCATGTGAAAGAGTGCTGTTGTGTTTTTGTATTATTTTCCTAAAATTGTGTTAGCTGGGTTTTTAATGTGTAATATTGGTAGAATATTAACCATTAGATATTCGTGTTCATGCACAAGTGTAGGAAAGTGATGTAATATCCAGAAACGTGCTATTTTGTGTTCCCTCCAAAACTCCATCGAAAGTTTCAGTAAAACGTCTACCACTTTACTGAATCGACCGACTTGACTCCTGTGACTGTATTGACTTTTACTTAGACTTTGACTAGACTTTAGACCTGACGATACATGAAAACGATGATGAAAATTATAATAGGAGGAATATGGTTTTCCCGCCATATTCCTTACCTTTTTACCTTGTCTGTGGCACAACGTACACATCCTTTGTGTCAAGTTGCCAAAAAAGAAGAAAAAGAAAGAAGGCCGTTAAGTTGTCAGTTTTCAGTTTGACAAGTTTTTATTTTAACAGCGTGTTCCTAAACTATTACCAGTATAATGGCCTAATCGCTTAGGCCAATGATCGCTTAGGTTTAAGATATTTTGATTTATGTCACACTTGACAGTACACTGATATTTTTTAGAAACACAACCAATATGTAGTCAGTGATGCCAACCTGCAGATAATTTCAGATCGGTGGGGAACCAATAGAAAATCTAGAAGTGTCTACCGTCGCGCCGTCTGGTGGAGATTTAAAAAAGAAAACAACCCATTTGGTTCCATTTTCGCAGACTAAAATATGGCAATAGCTACGAAACACTACATTCAAATTATTGACGAAGTAAAGCCGTTGACAATAATTATTGTCACTTGTATAATTACACAAAATTCTTGCATGTATTCGGACCTCTTTTTGCATAAATTAGTATGTGTGTATTCGGGTCACATTTTGTAGAATCGGAACTTTTTTGACACAGTTACTCTCCTTCGTTTTTATTATTTGTAGTCTTCAAAATTTTTACAGATACAAGAGCCAGCGACAGCCAGAATTTCGTCATTTTATAAGAGGAAAACTTTCAGATTTTATAAAATGACGAAAGTCTGGCCATTCTGCTTCGAGATTTAGTATCTGCTGTCAAACACCTGTTTCAATGCTGTCGGCATTGAAACAGGTGTTTGACAGCAGAGATTGTACAAATGTCGCATGCTGCGGCCTGCGTATCTTTCCAGATGGGCTGGTAGGGGCACATATAGCCTGTAGAACGAAGCATTCGTTTTTGATTTATTAATGTTCATTATTTTAAACATTCTGTATTTGAAAGTCAAAGACATTTACCTGGGTACTAAGAGTAAATTAAAACGCGGTAATTCGATATGTAATCATTTACTAAGTATTTTTAACAATAACATGTAAAATACCTAGTCTTAGCTATAGAACATAAAGAAACTATTCAGTATTCACTATTTCATTAGGAAAGTGTAACAAACACTTATTTATAAAATAAATACATACTTAACAATAATATTATCTAATAACAGGGTCACAGGAGCCGAATATTTATATTTCAAATACATGAAGTTCTATCACACACTTACTTCATATAGAACGACAGAGACAAAAAATTACTACAGATGCTGTTCGTCCCGTAATATTAGATACCTAATTTGAAAATAGTTTTATTAGCAAAACTGTTTTCTTACCTAGGTATAATCTACACAATAATGGTATCTTTGTAATGTACTATCAGAGAAGTTGATTCCTAGGCAGATGGGGGACCTACGTAGTTTGATCGCGTTACGTCAAACATAGCCGACAGATCACAATTACAGTTTGACAAGGCTTTAAGGGCGTTCCTTGCGGAGATACCGTAATTTACTGTATTTCAAGCCTTATAAACTCATAATTTGAAAGCTACAAAGTTATAATAAAAATACAGCAATAATCTTCAGTATATCAACATTCCTTTCCCCGTTTTAAATTTTCTATTTTTGTTTATTATACTCATGATATCAGCTTCCAAAGTAAAATTCAGCATCTCCTTGGGATTTAGAAATTACTTTTATTTGAAACACACGCCAATAGATCGACAATATCATAAACTAAATATTCCCCGTTTTAAATTTTTTTTAGGACAATTTTGAACTAAGATAAGTAAAAAAATAGGGTTTTGGCGCGATCTCGGCAAGGCGGCAAATGTATGGCCAAGGTCGTTTGCTCGGTGGACGGCCTTAAATGAACGAGGCGAGAAAAGGAACTAGGAACATTTAATTAAGGCTTGGAGCACTATAACATTGAATTGACATGATCCGACCAGATGACGTTGGTCTGTCAACTGCCTAGGAATCAATTTCCTCGATGGTACTTCAGGCTGTTAGCTCTAAAATGATTATAATAAAATAAAAAACGAAATAAAATGATCAATCTTACCAAAATTAAATTATAATAAAAACGAAAAACGAAACAATTGACTTCTCTGACGTATCATAAATGGTTCTAAAGTTCAAGTTAAGGCTCCATTCCACCGCGGCGCACGATGTGCACGGCCACGCGCACGCGTGAACGTGCACGGATTTATTTCTTTGACTTGAGTCAATTTGTGCGTAGCGTGTCCGTGGGTTGCAGTGGACACAGTCACATATTATATTTTCTTACAAAGCGCAGCTTGACGCACGTGCGTAGCCTCTCCGTGCGCCGCGGTGGAATGGAGCCCTTAAAGTTGTGCCATTAGATATTCTAACTTATTTGGCACCATCGAGAATATTAACGTACATAACGTGTTGATTCATAGGTCAAGCCCAGCCGACATAGCACGACTTACATTAACTTGTCATTAGTTCACCGAATAACGTATGCCCGCACTCTGCCTGTGAATCAATTTCTGTACTTTCGGCTGCGTTCATTATTACTGAATCTTCCTTCTTTATCAAAGGTTGTTCACTCACGGTAATGATGTCAAATGAATACTTAATATATTTCTCAGCGTGATGCTGCAACAAATGTTTGTACAAAATCTCTGGAGTAAAATTTAGATTACACTTCGAACAAGTCTGTAATTTCTTTTTAGAGGGAGCGCCACATTTATTTTTTTGCACGTGTTCTTTTGCATTTTCTTCGGTCAAGTAATGCAGGCCGCAGGGACATCGGTATAGAGTGTCTGTTTTTTCTTCAATACTGACTGTAGCTACACTTTCTTCGGATTCTTTCTCTAGGACCCCATTGCTATGTACACCATTCTTTAGGCGCTTATACGTTTCCTGGGGATCGAAAGGTATAACGCAGATAGCGTCAGTCGTGAACTCCTCGTCCAAATAGTGCAGAGCATGATGGCCCTTCTTTTTACCCTCGTCAAAATATAAATGACATTTCGTGCATTGAAATTTAGCTGCGGTTATCAAACAAAAATGTTTAGAGCTTAGCCTCAAATTCCGAATGCAAACGTTACATTTGACGCATTTATAAAAAATATAATCGGACACGATACCGCTAAAGGAGCAGACTAGTTCGTAATTTTCGTCAGTTTCTTTACTTTCTCGTCGCACTTGACCGAACATGACCACTCTCATATTACTGGCGACGAACGTATCGATAGTTCTGTGTCTAGCGTTGTGTTTGTCGTAAGCTGTGCTGTAAATCAGTAAACCACAGATGGTACATTTTTTCAAATCGTTTAAGTTACAGTGATGACTCTTCACAAAACTCCAATCAACTACGCCGTGACAGTTTCTACACTTGTATAATACGTATTGATTGGTTTTGGTAAGCAACAAATCGTTTAGTGGTTTGTCCTTCTTCAGATTAAAAACAACTATCCTGTAGGACTTGGCGCTTAAGTTGTGTCGCTCGTGTAGTTCTAAATGCCGGGCTCGGAGGGGCGCCGACAAAAAAGCTATTCCACAGAGCTGACAAGGATACTTGTCGTTGGAGCCCTTGCACTTTTCTCTATGATCGACGATATCAGAGGGTTCAATAAAAATACTACATTTCGTGCATTTATATAGCGTGAATTCCGGATCGCCTTGCTGTGATACGTCCAGCTTGATTCTATATTCATCTTTATATATTGCATATTTGAGTATGCTTTCTCTTTTACTTTCTGATACCGATTTAAAAACATTATTCAGCCATTCTGCGTTACTGCATCCGAAATAAAATAGGTCAAAAGTGAACTTTACAAATGATTCACTGCTTATGCCGGACTCGTGCATTTCCGTATGTGAAAATATACAAGAAATATCAAATATTAAGTTACACTGAGTACACTTTTCGGTAGCGACTGTTCTATAACTATTGTTATAATGAGAGTGACAATGTTCTACCAGTTGATCGTAACGAGCTACAGTGACGTTACAAATTTCACAAGTGTATAAGTAATACACATCTTCAATATTTTCTCGCTTATCGTTCGTATCATTTTTTTGTAATAAACTAATATGTTCTTCTTCAGGAACTGCGTGTGGTTCATCGTTTTCAATAAGCTGCTGTGGTTCATCTACATCCATCACATTTTCACATTGGTTTTTACTTGGATCGTCTTTATTATGTCCCATTACCACTGGCTCCTTTAAAACTGAATTATTAAATCTATCATTTTCCTTTGACGCATCTGAACTTACATCATGGAGGCTATTACGTTCCACAGGTGATTTAGATTGTAAATAGTAGCCATGAAATGGTATGTGCAAATTGAGAGCTGTTTCGGAAGCGAACTTCATTTCGCATATATCACAGTACAAATTTGAAATTTCATCGCAAGTGTGATAGCGTATTTCGTGCTGGCTGGCGAAGTGTGCCTCACATATATCGCACTTCGGATATATCGGCAGGGGAGGTAACATTTGTTCGCACGTATGAATATCATAAAACCTAAAATCCTGTAACTTTAAATGGGGATTGAGTTCATGAAATGTTTTGTGGCGCGGTAAAATAGTGGGCGTCGACACAATGCCACAAATTTTACATACTCGTTTAACTGATTGACGACAACGGTTTTCGTCATGTTTGTCGAGACTGAGAAAAAAATGTATAAAACAATCGCAATTTTTACAGTATGTCAAATTTAGTAAAAATGTTGGTCTATCACCCAGTTTGTAAATAAATCTCGAATAATGATCATCGTTTGCTGATAACAGTTTTTTCAACTTCTTTCTTAACTCTTTAGATGAACTTTTTGAACGTATGCTAACATCTGATGTACCGCTATTCAAGCGAATGAATGATTGATTTACTGGAGGAGGATCGGAGTTTTCATCCAATTTTCTTTTTCGGTTCTTTTGTTCACATATGAATCTATCTCCAGTACCCAATGTGTCTTTTACTGGCTGTGATTTTCTCATGTGATTGATGTGTATTTGAGGGTTCATAAGGGACTCATTTATAATTATAAAATCACTTTTTTTACCATTGATGTCACTGTGGATGGCGTTGTGGACTCTTTTATTTTTCAAATTTCCTTCTATGTTGATATTACAAATATGACAGTGCCAGGTGTTAATATTTTCACCGCAAATATTAAGATGGCGTCTGAAGTCACTCTCAGGGATATGGAGGGAGCATTTAGCACATTTTATCATAATTCTACTTGAATCTTTATCTTCTACATTAACGACTGTAAATAAATCGGTATATATATGTTGTTTCAGGTGTAGATCTTCATCGCTCCTTTTAAAAAACATCCTGCACAATGAACATTTCCAATTAACAAGAATTTCACTATGTACATTATGACTGGTGGCTAGCTTCGGGGACAAGAAATGTATTTCACATTTCAGACACTTGAACAAAACACTTTTAAAAATTAATGGTCTATCATTAATTATTAAATCATAACTTGATTCTAAACTTAAAGGTGTAGTATTCTGCTGTTCTAATGCTGTAGAATTATTACTATTATCAGTACTATTTTCTTCATTTTGATTTGGATTATGCTCCTCACAATTATTAGTATCAGATATCAATGTAGAATGTACACGACGCAAATGTAAATTATATTGTTTAAAAGTTGGATTAATTTTTGGACAAAATATACACTTAGGGTTGAACTTAACGACTTTGACTTGTCTTACTTTTGTTTTATGTTTCTTTTCCATATGCATCTCATAAATGCTTAGATGTTGAAAATAATATAAACATACAGTACATTGCAATACTTCATTTTCACTAGTATTAAAAACTTCTGTTTGATTTTCTGATCCGCTGTAGGACTCATTCTCTGACATTGATTCATTTACTGATATAGTTTCAGGTAAACGGTTGGTGTCTGCTTTCGTGCCATACTTTACTGTGCTCTTATCAATAGTTTTTTTGAGAGTCTGCTGAGAATTTTTGTTATCATGAGATTTAACTTCATAGTGTTTATCTACGGCACTTTTTCGCATTTTTGCTTTTTTATCTAAAACTTCATACATATGTTCTATAAGCAATGCTTGAGTTGAAAACACTTCCTTACAATGAAAGCATTTGTTTGTTTCATTTCCTTCACTTATATTTATTTGACCATCTCTGGTATTATTTTCTTGACCTCCAATACTGTCTCTATTATTACTAACATCTGCAGGATTCAATATCTTATGCTCCTCAGCTTTTCTGAATGAATGTTGATGATCCAATATTTTATGTTCCTCAAACATATTTGTTCCTGGAAATAATGTTTTGCAAATCCGGCAATAACTTTTACTTTTCTTCAGGTAATGACTAATGTCTTTAACATTTACTTTTACATGATACTTTAGTTTCTTATCATATGTCTTAGAACATTTACTTCCAAAAACTAGTACATTAGAATGTAAAAGTGATTTTTTTATTTCATCAGGCTCAAATGGATCCTCTGTAAAATTTTCCTCTGTAGCAAGCTCTTTTTTTATGCATGTGAGACTTTCACATGTAATAGTCTTCTTTATGTGACAATTTGATGTATTAGATATATTTTGTTTTTGCAATTCTGAAATCAAATACAATTTTATTATTTACCTATAAATGTCACTGTCGTCTGATTTAATTTTACAAACTAAATACAAATATTATGAACAACGAAATGAAAAGCTATTTGATTTAATGACTAGTCATTTAATCAAAGAGTATATCAGAAGACTGCGACATAAAAGTTGTATAAAATATATTAGGTATAGGTAACTAACGTTTGCCTGCGGCTTTGCTCGCTTAAGGAGTATCCACTTAAGGGTGGAATATAATCCTTTTTTAGGCGATGCCTACGTCTTAGTTGCTTTATGCATGCAAAGTCTCAGCCCTATCGGTATAAAATTGACAGAGTTTCATACAAACTATTTTAACCCCTTGGTCGAATTAAACAATATCCTTTCTTAGCGGATGCCTACGTCATAACATCTACCTGCATTCCAAATTTCAGCCCGATCCGTCCAGTGGTTTGGGCTGTGCGTTGATAGATCACTATGTCAGTCAGTCAGTCACCTTTGAGTTATATAATATATTATTTAGAATTTAGATAGATATGAATGGCATCCTTTATAAATAAGTATCTGTCTATCCTACAAAAATGAATTTTGTAGGATAGACAGATGCTTAGATAAAAAGAATTAATCACAAGGCTGATCAAGGGGGTCAAGTAGGAGATCAAAGCTTGTATGCCAGAAATACTATTCTGTGCAAATAAATATGTGAGTACAAGCTAATTCTGAGGTAAAGTAAGTATTAAAAAAAATAAAGCTTATTGATTTCCATACAGTTTAGAGCTAAACACTATTTGTGTGGACAATTCTGTTTAAATAATTCAGAGATTTGCAGGCATTGTAAGTATCTAAGTAATACCATGTCTGCAAACAGAATTTATGTATTTCCAATTCTTGAGAACAAAACAAATAATTGATAACCCTAAGGCCATGTTCAAACCAAACTGACTGTAAGCCGAATGTGAGCAGGTTCACTGTGAGCCCCAGTGTGAACGTGAAAATAAAGGGCATCGAATGTCCACGCCTACGCCTAGCGTAATAACATATTGTCTGTTAGGTGTGAACGAAAAAGTGAATATGTATGGAAATACAATAAACTGTGTAACATTCACTCATATTCAGCAGCTGACAGTCAGTTTGAAGAATATAGTGTAATCAAACTTTGGATACCCATGTCACTAAATTGATTCAGATAGTCATCACCCCGTCTGCTGTATTGTATAAGATACTAGTGACCCGCCCCGGCGTCGCACGGGTATAAAATATATAGCCGCTGAAAAAATGATTAAAATCGATAGCCTATGATCCTTCACGTGGTCTACTTCTTACCTGTGCCAAATAACATAAAAATTGCTCTAGTAGTTCGCGAGATAAGCCCTTTCAAATAATTTCCCCCTTTTTTTCCACATTCTCCTATTAGTCTTAGCGTGATAAAATATAGCCTATAGCCTTCCTCAATAAATGGGCTATCTAACACTGAAAGAATTTTTCAAATCGGACCAGTAGTTCCTGAGATTAGCGCGTTCAAGTAAGCCCTTTCAAATAATTTTCCCCGTTTTTTCCACATTTTCCTCTATTTCTTCGCTCCTATTAGTCTTAGCGTGATAAAATATAGCCTATAGCCTTCCTCGATAAATGGGCTATCTAACACTGAAAGAATCATCAAAATCCGTTACGTAGTTTTAAAGATTTTAAGGATTAAAGGGGACATGAGGGAAAAAAAAGTGACTTTGTTTTATAATAAGTATAGATAATTTGTTGCTTAAATGATTGGTCCTTTAAGTAACTCTCCAAAGTTACGGAATACGAAACACCAAGCATAATATATTTAACTAGAATCAGGCACATATAAAACAAATCAGTTAAATACCTTCATCATCTGGATCTACAATTTCCTTTTTCAATGCTGTGAGATCTGGAAAAATAGTCCGTACCCTAGGGTTTTCCATTAGATCATGTTCCACAATATCAATGTCTCCAGACATTCTGATGCTAAAAATAACAATTTTATTTAAAGTTACTAACAATAATAATGTAGAAAACAAACATTTTTTTAGCTGACGAAGCTTATATAATTTTGTTTTTCTTAAAAATAGACTTAATTATTAATCTTATTCAAAATAAACAGGGTGTCTACTAACCTTTCTTGTTTTAAGTTTAATCTCGTAAATATAATTTATTTGAATCTAGAATTAAAACAAAATCAGAAAACAAAGGTGAAAAAATATTAGAACCAAACTGTTTTGTTTTTATAGTGCGTTTCATCGAATAGTTTCTTTGCCGTCATGTTGGCATTCCTGTCTGTCAATAATGTAAACAAGGTTGACATGCTCTGCGAGTTTTCATAAGTTTTACTGTGATTTCGTGAGAAAATCATGCCGAAAACATTAAAGAGTGGTGAAACAATGATGGTGCTAAGAGTGAAAGAGTTTTGTGAACGTGAAAAACGTAACTAGGCCCCAATAATACCATTAAACTCGGGTTGCCGCCATTACGGCTTTTTTTTTTAATTTATTGGGAGCAGGAAACGAGTCCTTCGCTCCAAAAAAAATACAATATATATCAAACTTGCTATTTGACCGAGCTTTGCTCGGTATTCGATAAAACACGAATAAAATAACATTTTCTAAAAATGATTCCTAGCTAGATCGATTTATCGCCCCCGAAACCCCCTATAAACTAAATTTCATGAAAATCGTTGGAGCCAATTCCGAGAATCTAATTCAATTATATAATATACAAGAATTGCTCGTTTAAAGATATGAGATAACTAGCGACCCGCCCCGGCTTCGCACGGGTATAAAATATATAGCTACAGAAAAAATGATTAAAATCGATTCGGCAGTTTTGACTTGTATTCATTATTACTACCCGTGGCCCGCATTGGTCGGTACCGCCGCAAAAGCTACGTCTCATAGGGAATTGGAGCCTTTTGCAGGGTATAGGCAAATCAGCTGTAGGGATCATTGGTATTCTTGGTATATATGCAACGGGTATATGAGCTAATTCACCAGCTGCAGGGCCGGTCATAATCTTCGCTACTACGCACCCCCGCCTTGGTAGCGCCCACTTCGAAACGGGCGTAACGCAATTTTTAATTTCGCCATAACTTCAAAACTAAACGTCCAATTTTAATCATTCAAACACCAAATATTATCTACACAAACTGTACTTAGTGATGAAATAATTTATTTTGATAAGGATTATCCTTATATATATATATATATATATATATATATATATATATATATATATATATATATATATATATATATATATATATATATATATATATATATATATATATATTTAAATGATATTTAAATGTAGTCCAAAAAAATCAAGATTTTTAAATAAAAAAATGGTTGTTGTGCCTCACTTGCCATAGATAGGTATAGTGTGTCGCGGACATTTTTGTAGATATTTATAAGATCTACATTTACTTAGAACATTGTATGATTCTATCTTTTATAATTTAGGCAGCGTACGCAAAATAAGTAACTTTTCTGGTTGATTTTTTTCACCTTGTGTCAAAAAAACCCAAATATCTTACGGAACCTTATATTTTCCAAAATAAAAAGTAGCCTATGTTACTCGTAAATAATGTAGCTTTCGAACGGTGAAAGAATTTTTAAAATCGGTCCAGTAGTTTTTGAGCCTATTCATTACAATTAAACAAACAAAGTTTACCTCTTTATAATATTAGTATAGATTAAAATTAAAAAGAAATGTCTTTCTTCTTTCTTCTTACTAACAGTAAGCACTATTTACAAAACAAAACAAAAAAAACCCTATTTACAATTTTTACAGTTTTTCCATAGTTGAACATATGAATCGGTATACAGATTTGAAAAAATCGTAATTAGATAGTAAATCTTCTGGGCGGCGGGGTACACTTATGTCTTTATCTTTACAAATATTATCAATTTCAGAGCATAGTAAAATTCTGTCTAGACCTAGTGCTTTGCAATCAAAGATTATATGTTTGAGGTCAGCGTCATTTTCAAAGCATTTGGGGCATTTTGCATCTTCTAATATTCTTATTTTATGGAGGTGGGAGGGGATCAAGCAGTGTCCGAATCTCATTCTTGTAATTACAGATGTGAATTTTCTTGATTCAAATTTTACAATGTTAAACCATGGCTTTGAGAATTCTTTCCGTATTTCACTGTACCATTTGCCCTTATTATCTTTTAATTTTTTCCATATTATTTTCCATAGCTCAAACATTTCCTCTTTGACTGTCACGAAGAGGTCCGAGAATGGTACTTTTAACTTGTCCTTATGGTCCTCATCTGGTGGTCCTCTACAAGCTGTATCTGCCCTCTCATTACCAGCAATCCCTCTGTGGGAGGGAACCCATACAAGTTCAATATTAATATTTTTACAGACTAATTCATGCAACATGTTTTTAATCTTAAAAATTAAATAATTACATTTGAAACTTAAATTTCTATTATCTAAAGGTGAGCTTACACCAAAAGAACATAGAGCAAGAACAGCACAAGAACATTCATTCATATTCGTTTAGTGTAAACTATAATTCGTTACAACATACTTTAGATCGTTTACACCAATCGAATCAACAAGAACATCAAGAATAAGAATTTTTGCTTTATAGATGAGAATCATATAGCTCCGTTTAGACCAAACGAGCGAATGCTCATAACTCATTCGTCAACGATAACTAGTAGCCCAGTATTATAATACTCTGTGGTAGTAGGGTTCACACATAAAGTTAATATACCTATCGGAATAGAGAAACAATCCCGAGCTGTCAAGCTTAACCAAAATTTGATTTACATCTGTGTATACAATTATGTTTACGTGTGCGTGTCAGTGATGTACAAACATCTTGTGATTCGACAAAATATCGATCATGGAATAATAATTGTAAGATTGTAAAAACAGAATGGGATAAAATAAAACTGCATAGATAGGTATAATAAAAATTGTAATTTTGTAGTAAAATATGACTTTTCTTCAAAATGCTTGCTGCATAATTAAGTATATGCATGAATTTTTCTTCGGAGTCCAGTTTGGACGGTTAATTATTTTAAGCCATGAATTTCTGGTATCCAGGTCAGCAGGAAATCTGAAAAATTGGCCAAGTGTGAGTCGGACTCGCGCATGAAGGGTGACCGGTTTCAACCGGGCATTTTCTAAAACCCTGCACGATACGACACGACATGTCATGACACGATTCGACACGACAGGTTACGTCACGTCACGTCACATCAGTACACGACACGACACGACTTCACTAGACCCTATTAATTTTCAATTCACTCTCAATGAGCCCTTTTATTTGATGCCCATCTTGCAGAAGTGCTTTTTAAAACTATTTCCCTATCTTGGATGAGCAGCCATATTGGATGTAGAATGACATTACATCTGTGGAAATTTCAGAAGTCTATTACTATAGCGGTTCTTGTTATACAGCCTGGAGACAGACAGACGGACGGACGGATGGACAGACGGACAGGCAACGAAGTCTTAATAGTAGAGCGGGACCCGACTACTAGGACGTTTTACCCTTTGGGTGCGGTACCCTTAAAAACGATAAATTATGTATGATAGTATATTAATATACTTAAACTAATTATAAACTACGGATGAGTATGTTATCATTTCAACATTCGTAGATAATTAGTATACTTAACTAAAAAATATTTTCATATTGATACTACTTATCGATAACTTGATGCAGCCCTAGTGTAAAATATTTGAAAATTGTTTACACAAAATCCTTAAATTGTACACCATGGCTAATCAAGTTATGTTTTCCATATAAATAAATATTTAAAGAAGTGAATTATGAAAATCAATACCAATAACTCGTAGGGAATTGGCAAAAATAAACTTAAAACTAGGTCCTGTCGATGTAAAATAATTCACCTGTGAAATGAATATTTGTCCGGGTCTTTTCGATGTGTGGATCCACAATCATTCCACAAACATTTAACCATGTTTCTAGAGCAGTATTTCTAAAAATTATTCATTATTTAACTTAAAATCACAATTTTTCTGAGAGCCCAAATTGACAACGATGGGCTCAGGGGCAGACAGACTGTCAAACAGATGAAAAAAAAGCTATGCAACCTCAAATCACGCTTCTCTTTCTACCACGCAGTGTTACTGATAGTGACATCTCGCTTACTCAGGCCTTTGTTTCTCTATTCCGATAGGTATATTACCTTTATGGGTTCACACTACACTCAAAGAGTATATAAACTACGTAACAACTACACTATGTCTGACTGTAATAACGATATTGTGATTTCAAGTGCTGTATTTATTGTTATAACGCAATTAATGAAAAAGAAAAGAAGGAAAAGACGTTGGTGGGTGACGAATCTAATAAAAGAAGAATACTCGATAATTTAAAAAACCCGCCAAAAAGTAAAATATTTCAAGAACACTAGAATCCCTTTGAAGAGACCGCCTCGAAGAGCGAGCACGTCCGAACACGAAAGAACGCTCTGGGCAATTGCTCGAGCGCTCTTGCGTCGTTTACACCAAACGAGCGAGATTCTTAGAGCATTCTACCTATTTACACTAGAACAACGAAAGAATGCTCGTTGTCAGTTTACATCAAAAGAGCTTTACTAGAATGAGCATTCGCTCGTTTGGTCTAAACGGAGCTTTATGAGAAAATTATTTACATAAGTCAAAGTTTTTACATATTGTAATGCCATATAAATAGCATAGCATTCGGCTGTGTAGATAGAGCACATATTGCTGAGTATAAAACATTTAGCAAAATCCAGAGATTCATCATAATAAGCTGATTTAACCTCATCTATAGTTTTCGAACCATCTGTATAAATTTTGTAAAAGTCTGTTTCCTTTCTAAAAAACTAAGAAAATCAGTCTTATTATAGATGTCTCCAGCTGTCACCAAACATTTTTTCTCTATAGACAGTGTTGCCAGAGTATACTCAGCCCAGGTTGCCATTTGTAGGTTCAAATGTTGCCATCTGAAACCAAATGTTGCCATTAGAAAAAAAAACCTGTAAAAAAACGTTGTGCCTTTTATTATAATAAAAAAATATTTATACCTACCTATTGAGTACTGTTTTATTGCTCTGCATTTTGGTTGATAAAAATTTAAATCGAAAAAATCATGTTTTCAAAAAATGTTAATTCATTTGTTAGATATTAGATATTATTAAAATATAATATAAAAACTGAAGTGCATCTGTTCTCGAACCTACTGTAATGTAGACGTGTACACCGAACACAGATCGCACTTGTTGAGTCTTCAATCAGTAAAATTGGTTTTTCAAATAGGTCTATAGGTAGCTTCTTCGATTATAACAATAAAGAGGACTTACCAATAGATTTAAAAACAAAAGTATTAGAAAACCACGAGAAAAATTCCTTTGCATCGCACTACACAGTCACACACAAAGAATTTATTTAAAACACTACGTATTAATTATCTGCTCTGTGGTCACAAAGTTTCTTCCATTTTTGCCATTTTTGTCATAAAATTACTTTTATCTCTAGCTTCACCAAAATAGACCTTTTGCTGGTAGAAATATGGGTACAATTTGTTTGTCTATTATATATAAGTATTGTTTTCATTTGGGAATAAAAATGCGTTCAAGATTTTTATTTTGTTCAATTCGATGAGTTCAGTTCATCTGCGAAATATTATTCGATATTTTTTTACCGATGATCGCGTGACAAGGCAAGTTGCCAAAAAGTTGCCATTTGAGCTCGGTTGCCATTTGGTTGCCACGAAGGGTCAAATGTTGCCAAAATGGCAACCAAAGTTGCCAAATGGCAACGCTGTCTATAGAACCTTCAAAGTTATCATAAATTGGCCATAGATCACTAGAATAAATGTCATTTGTCATATTATTTAGAGCTGTAAAAGTAACGAAAAAAAGCGTACCCGTATGTATTCGTTACTTTAATTGTTCGTACTCGTTACTATTGTATCGTTACTCGTTACTCGATAGTTTTGAATTTTGATACCTCATACATAACAACCAAGTTTTGTTGATTATTGGGTTCCGTACGCAATGGTTAAAAACGGGACCCTATTACTGAGACGTCGATGTTTGTCCGTCAGTCTGTCTGTCTCCAGGCTGTATCTCAAGGACCGCTATAGCTAGGCCTCTGATTTTTTTACAGATTGTGTGTTTCTGGTGCCACTATAACAACAAATACTAAAAATAAAATAAAGTTAATATATTTTTTTCAGTATTTAGTTATACAACAAACGTATTCTTTTTTTGGCCTTTTAGCTCGTAATCCATAATGGCAACATGTAGACACTTGAAATTTTCACAAAATCCTGAGTTGTATATTATAATATTATATACTTTAATATTTATTTATAAAATTAGAATAAAATAAATAATTAAATACCCCCATACAAAGAACACTATTTTTCCCTACTTTCACTCTATCACAATTCACAGTACGGAACCCTTCGTGCGCGAGTCCAACTCGCACTTGGACGATTTTTTGTATATTTCATAGGTTAATAGTTATTTAATTTAAGAGTAACCTACAAAGAGAACAATCCATATTATATTTTAGGACCATCAAAACGAAATTTTAAATCTTTTCTATCTCTGTTAGCTACCACTTTCGCAGTGGAAATTGTTATTCGTCTAATCAAAATGAAGCCAATCACGAAAAATTTGAAAATTAAAAAAAAATTGTTTGATCGAACCCGGACTATAAAATCTTTTTTGAGTTTTTTCTAAAAAGTTAAATTAAACCTAGAATACTGCAAGCGTTAACGCTTGTCATCAGCTGGTAAACGATATGCTCGTCGCGACATTTTAGTAAAAAAATACATATATTAAATTAAAGAAAATATAGCATATCTCCGAAAAATGCGAGTAACGAAGCGCATTCGTGAGTAACGATTCGTTACTCGGTACTAGGTGGCGTACCCGTTACTCAGTACCGAATACATACGGTTTGCTACAGCTCTAGTCATATTTAAAACCAACTGTAACAAAGTCGGCATCTGAGGCAAAATCCTTGTAGAAATAATTTGTGATGTTATTACAGAAGAATCTAACAGACTAGTTATTTCCTCAGATACTTTCAGTTTTCTTACAGGAAGTGAGGACTTAATTGCAATCATCTTAACAAAGTATTTCTTAGCTAACATGAGTTGTCGCAAGAATAAAGGAGGTATACAGGTTTCAACTTCCATTGAGTTTATGGGGGTGGATCTCATCGCACCAGTTATAATGCGCAGTGCTTGATTTTGAATTATATCCAGCTTTTTTATAAGACTAGCGCTAGCATTAATATATGCTAAGCCAGTGTTTCCCAAAGTGTGGGTCGCGACCCACTGGTGGGTCGCGGGTAGATTTTGGGTGGGCCCCTAAATCTATAGGAACTACAGGAAAGGCAGTGAAAGTCAGTAGGCTGACGATGATGATATGGTGGTGAACTACGATAAGAATTAACGGATAAATGCTGCGGCAGCAACATACCGCTGCTTTTTTGTCTTCATAACACACGGTGGGCCGCGAACTATAAACTTTCTTGTAGATGGGTCGCGGTCTCGACAAGTTTGGGAAACACTGTGCTAAGCAACTATAATCAAAGTGGCTCCTAACCAAACTTTTATACAACATTGAGAGAATTTTTGGATCAGCACCCCAAAAAACTCCTGCTAAACATCTCAATATGTTGAGTCGCTTGTAAGCTTTATTACATATATAATCTATATGTTTATTAAATTTAAGTTTGTTATCTACAACTATACCTAAAAATTTATGTTCATTTACTAGTGAGATGATTTCATCATTACATTTAACTTGAATATTGCATTGACTTTTACCAAAAGTTATAACTGAACTTTTTGAAGAATTAATATTGAGTTTTAGTTTGTTATTATAATAATTTAACAGTTGCTTAAGAGCTAAATTAATATTGCAATTGGCTGAACGTAGTAGACGATTAATACAATAGATAACTATGTCATCAGCATATTGTAGAACATTAACACCTAATACTTTTACATATTTACAAATTTGTGATGTATATAAATTATACAGGATTGGAGACAATATCGCTCCTTGCATTAAGCCTTTATGTGCAAATTTTGGACCATGCAATATATCATTAAATTTCACATAGACAGTACGGTGATTCAAAAATCTAAATATCCAATTTAAAAACCTACCAGGAATGCCCAATTCACTTAAAACCCTAATTAGTACAGACAAATTAACATTATCATACGCACCTTGCACATCTAAAAATACACAAATTGCATTTGAATGAGCCAATATAGAATTCTTAATATCGTTTATAAATGAAACAAAGCCATCAACTGTACTTTTTCCTTTACGGAAACCTAACTGACAATCTGGTAATATTGAATTAGTTTCTGTAAAATAGTCTAATCTAACTTTAATCATATTTTCAAAAACTTTTCCTATGCATGAAGTGAGTGATATTGGACGGTAAGAATTATGATCATGGATTGGCTTATCTTTTTTCAGAATAGGCAAAACACACTGAGTTTTCCACTCATCGGGAATAACTTGTTTGGACCATAAATGATTAGTAGTTCTTCTTAATATTGTAGATATTAAGAAGAACTACTTGTGCATTTTTGTGTAAGTTTTTAATCATTAAATATGGAAAATTATCCAGTCCAGGAGTAGAATCTCTTACTGACATTAAGGAACTATAAAATTCATCCCAGCTAAAATCTTTCATGAAAAAGTTGAAATATTCACTATCATTATTACTTTTAAATATATCTTCTAATGAACTATCACATTCTTCATCATTTGTAAATTTGTCTAAAAATTCTGGTACAAAACTATCACATTTACTATTTATGCTAAGATCTACACGCTTATATTTTTTGATAAAATTCCAAATGTAACTGGAGGTAACTGGGGTGTATCTATTAAATGTCGAGCATAAATTTTGCCAACTTTTTATCTTTTCCTCTTTTATAATCCTTTTTTTAAGTGCATCTAATCTTTTATAATTTATATAATTTTCCATACTTAAATTACTTCTATATTTTCCCAAGGCTTCTCTACAATCCTTTACAGCCTTATCACAATTATCATTCCACCACGGAGCAGGTACCCTTTTTTTAATTTTTTTAGATGGGTTAGTAATTATAATTTTTGGAACACATTCATCTCTTAAAGAGTTTAGAAGATCACAGAAATGATTATAACTTTGTAAAGGATTTTGTAAATTATATTCAAAATCTTGAAATAAATCTTTTGACATGTTAAAGAACTTAACCCAGTTAGCTTTTTTGAATAGATACTTATTAACATTTTTATTCATGTCATATTGCATAGGAGAAGTATTAAGTTTTATAAAAGTTGGGAAGTGATAACTTCCCAACGGATCGTCACCGATATGCCATTCACAATAGGGAGCCAGCTCTGGGCTCACTAGTGTAACATCAATTGCAGAAGTGTTATTGTTTGGTCTGCCTACTGTAGTAGCACAACCTGTATTTAAAATCAAAAAGTCTCGTCCTCTTGTATATTTTATCGGTGGGCGTGAATTTGAAAATGGTTTAACATCACGCGGGCCACAAATAAAGTCCCGGCGGGCCGCATGCGGCCCGCGGGCCGCGGGTTGGGGATAGCGGCATTAGACAATTGATCAGTTTTATATTCTAAACCCAACCCGCGGCCCGCCGGGACTTTATTTGTGGCCCGCGTGATGTTAAACAATTTTGAAATTCACGCCCACCGGCAAAATAACGTAAAGTCTAAATATCATTAATAATATTATTAACTATAATATTAAATCTTTAATTTTGAAGAAAGTTATTTTTTAACCCTAAAAAAATTTTGTTGCGGTCCGCGAGTCGTGACACCAAGACCAAAACATGTTTGTGGCCCGCATGAAAAAAAGGTTGGGGACCACTGTTCTAAACTATTGACAACGGCTTTCCGTTTTTTAAAAAACGTATGCACTTTAAATATTATTTCCTTAGATTGTCTTTTTATCGGCGGACTCATCTTGCTATTGCAATCTCTTGTGCGAAGCGCCCCTGCCTCTCCGTCCCACCGCTCACATACCTCAGGCGCGGCCAACTAGTTCCGCGCGGACTATAGCGTACGCAAGACTACAAGGCTTGTACGCATCCTCACAACGCATTTTTGTAGAGATGTGTTAGTCTTGGATAAGATTTTATTTATACTTATGTACTTGACATAGAGCTAGAGTCTCATATGGTGCTACTTTAGGGCTATGCTTAGATTAGCATTTCAAAGTGCAATAATAAGCCAACATACATCAATCAAAACTATTCTGTGGCTTTTGGCGGACTTCTGGCATTATAAGCTGCTATTCCTAAGACCATTTTGCTAGTTGGGCGTACTCGTCATTTTGAATATACGAATTACGACGTCCTCACTTGACCGCGGTCAGGCACCGACTGTCGTGTCGTCACTGTCGCCAACGTGTAGAGGCGTACCGCCATCGCTGGGCCATCATCCTTTGATGTGCGGCCGAAAAACCGACACCACCGCCATCCCACGGCCATCGCTGGCGCCATCGGCCATCCTACGCCACTACGTCCTCCCCACGCTGGCCCATCTTGTAGAGCCGCAATCAGGGTGATTTTATGTTGACTTTCATTATTACAAGAACTGTCAATTCCAAAAGTTTCAAATATTCTGTCAGAGAACTGAAGATTTCAGCATGATTTCAGCTATGTGCCGACTTTAAAACAACTTCAAAATAATGAAGATTGAGTAGGTACAGAAATAGTTGAGGTTTAAATTAAAGGGTCCACTCACTATCCTGCATTGCAGTCCTGTGTTGCAGTCCGCCGTCCAGGCCTGCAACACCATTCACTATCCTGCATAAGCCGGCGGACTGCACGGCGGCTTATGCAGGATAGTGAATGGTGTTGGCCTGCATGGCGGACTGCAACAGGACTGCAATGCAGGATAGTGAGTGGACCCTAGGCACTATTAGATAGGAAAAATTATTTACTTAATACTTTTTAGTTCATATTATTAATAACGTTACTTATTATTGTTTTTACCTTGGAAGTCGGTTTTAATTTTTTGTTAAAAATAATAATTACCTTCCTTGGAAATCTTTTTATTTTTTGTTAAAAATAATAATTTCAATCTTTTTAGTTATTTGCCGGTTAACATATAAGCTGTCGGTTGTAGATATACCTATAGGATTTAGGTATGAAATTATCACAACTACTATACTCAGACAGTTTTCAAAAAAGTTTTATGCTAGTCTCGACATAGCATAAACCCCCAAACTTTCATATAAAAACTTATTATCTGAGTTCACTACCACTTTAGAATTTCTTAAAGAACTCCAGGCATATAGGTACCCCTATATGTACCTATTAGTACGAGATACGACTGCAAAACTGTGCAGGTATCGAGTACACGCTTAAAACCACATTTTTACAAATATTTATGATAAGGAGAACCTATTTCTACTGGGGTGCCAGTCCAAATGTGGCCGCAACTATTTTTAAATATTTTTTTAAAAATTGAGTTTGTGCGATAAAATGTTTTCATCGGGTATTGAAAGCAAACATGGTTCATTTCACGGCAATGAGTATAGAGATTTAGAAAAATCCGGTGTGCCGTTAGGCACCCGGCCGCAACTCTATCGTAACCAGGTGTGAACAGGTACCATTCCGAAACATTTTTGCATCCATAACGTATATTGATCTTTTATATATCAAATGGAAGCTTATTTTCCTCTTATTATTATAATAAAGGTGTGCCTAATTAAATCTGGCCGCAAATAAGGGGTGCCGGCTGTCAAAGATGGCAAACTATCGATGGTTGAGGGAAAGGGAGCTAGCGCGTAATATTACGGGTTTAACGAGGACCCGGCCGCAACTCTGTCGTAACCAGGTGTGAACAGGTACCATTCCGATACATTTTTGCATCCATAACGTATAATGATCTTTTATATATCAAATGGAAGCTTATTTTCCTCAAGACATTTCGTCACTTACATGAGACCATAATATATTACAACGTTTTAAATTTCGACAGTGCGGGTAGATTAAAAAAAACATAATAATTATTTAAGAAGCGAATGTCTTTGCTATACATCTTGGGTGGTGGTCCAAGTACAAAACGCTATCACTGGTTATATTTGAATAATAATTATTATAATAAGGTTGATGATTTAGCTATCGTTAATGTAATTGCGTAATGATCGTTTAAAAGTATTCAAAGATTTCGCTTCTTTTACAGATTTTGGTAGTTTGTTAAACAGCTGTGCTCCCTTATAAGTAATGTTATTTTTACCGAAATTGGTTCGTATACAAGGTAATACAACGTTACTTGCTCGTCGCGTAATGTGCGTCTTGTTTGTTTGTTTTTTTGTTGTAAATTTAAGGCTGCTCTTTCGAAAAAAGCGTGCAGATGAAACAACTTTTCATCAGCAGTAACAGAGAAATTATATCTGAAAAAATAATTAGTAATCTACATACGATATGATACGTAATTTGGTTTCGCCATATTTTTTCTATCGGTATCACATAATAAAGAAATAAAAAACCAAAAACCAAAAAACCGAATTACTCCTTCATTATTTATCAAAAGAATATATAAAAAATATCTACTGCTTTGCAATACATAAGTTAATAATTTGGTTTTTTTACTTTTTTGAAATATGTATTATATTAAGCCTTAAAAAGGTTTTTTCTCCTATTTCGCCCTATCATGGACGCGGCCAGCGTCGTAACCGCCACCGTACAAGGCGCGCTGTTATGAATGTTATTTTAATGTCATTTACGTCGATATTCGCACTGACAGACAATCGACCTGCTAATTTAGGGAGAGAGGGCCCTTAAGTTGTGTGTGTATTAGTTGGTGTTTTATTTTGTTAACAAGAATACATGTTTGGTATGTGAATAGTTGAGAGATAGTTACAAGTTTAGTTTCTTTATAAATAGTGTCTGATGGAGTTAGGTAATTGTAGTTGTATTTATAAGATTTTTATAATTTTGTTTTGAAGAAATTGAATGGTTTTTATATTTGTCTTAGCAGCGTTTCCCCATATTTCGACTACATAAAGTAAATGTGGTTTCACTAGGGCATTGTAAATTAAGATTCTAGCATTTTTTGGGATTATTTGATGGAGCCGGTAATCTATATGTAACAAACTATTGAACACTTGAATAAACTTTTAAATTCTTTTGGAGTATTAATTTATTTGGTCGTTTTTAGAGTAAAAACGGGACCCTATTACTAAGACTTCGTTGTCTGTCCGTCTGTCCGTCTGTCTTTATGTCTCCAGGCTGTAACTAAAGAATGGTAATAGCTAGAGAGATGAAATTTTCACAGATTATGTATAAAATATGTTGCCGCCATAACAACAAATACTAAAAACAAAATAAAATGTATATTCAAGGGGGAGTCCCATACAATAAACGTGATTTTCTTACCTTTTTCGCTCTATGTCGATAATGGCAACAGAATATAGGCACTTTTAAATTTCACGAAATCTTCAATTAAATGTGCAATTTAATTATCAGTAATACAATCAAAGTAAAATTAAAATATAAGGGCGGCTCCCATACAAAAAACACAAAATGTTAATTTTGCTCTATAATATGTAGTACGGAACCCTTCGTGCGCGAGTCCGACTCGCACTTGGCTGATTATTACTATTGTTTGAACCGATGGTTAAGTACACTTACATGATGTACTATCACTATCCTCGTTAAACCCGTAATGTTACGCGCTAGCTCCCTTTCCCTCAACCATCTATAGTTTTCCATCTTTGACAGCCGGCACCCCTTATTTGCGGCCAGATTTAATTAGGCACACCTTTATTATAATAATAAGAGGAAAATAAGCTTCCATTTGATATATAAAAGATCAATATACGTTATGGATGAAAAAATGTTTCGGAATGGTACCTGTTCACACCTGGTTACGATAGAGTTGCGGCCGGGTGCCTAACGGCACACCGGATTTTTCTAAATCTCTATACTCATTGCCGTGAAATGAACCATGTTTGCTTTCAATACCCGATGAAAACATTTTACCGCGCAAACTCAATTTTTAAAAAAACATTTAAAAATAGTTGCGGCCACATTTGGACTGGCACCCCAGTAGAAATAGGTTCTCCTTATCATAAATATTTGTAAAAATGTGGTTTTAAGCGTGTACTCGATACCTGCACAGTTTTGCAGTGGGATCTTAGACTATATATTATGCTTAGAGTTCATCAAGCAATGCTGAAATGTTCAAACGCCTATCTCTAAAGGCTCTAGAGTTCTGGTTCAGTGACTTTCGTTGTATTATAAAACTTCCGCATGTAAACTCATCAGCTCAACATAATAAAATATGCTTTAACTACTTTAAACTACAATTCAGTGACTTTCGTTGTATTATAAAACTTCCGCATGTAAACTCATCAGCCCAACATAATAAAATATGCTATAACTACTTTAAACTTCAATTATAGAACTATAATATATTTTGTCCCAATCAAGGAGTTTCCTACTTAAAGTGCGTCAAGAACATAGATAAAGTATTATAGTATAGATGTAACCATGGCCCGTCATCGCGTGGCCATTTTGTGCTTATTTTCATACAAGTAGTGTGCGTGTATTTTCTTGAATATTTCTATTTGTCGATCATTTTGAAGCACATTATAATCCAGAAAAGAAAGTCATTGAGTTCATGATATCGATAAACTATAGTTCAAGTATAGAGAATCCGTAACCACACGTAAAACGCTATGCAATTTTTGTAGCCTAATTATTTATTGATGTGACATTTTTAGCACTAATGCCTTTTAAAGCACGAATAAGGGATTATTAAACTTATAAATTATCTTTTTGGCTGACAAAAATTTCGATTGAAAAGCCCAAAAAACGTTGTTTAAAACTTACGTATTTAATGTTAAATCCACATGTTCGAGGCATTGTCTGGCCATTTTTATGGTATATTATTTAGCGAAACCACAAAACTCAACAATATCTAGCATAAAATGTTCACTAAAAACCTTTATTAATACTTTTATTACATGAAATATGCAGACCGACTCCTTTGTTATGTCCGAGTAAGTCGGACATGACATTACACGCTTTTGACGCTTATACACCGATATAAGGCTCTCTCCTAGTGTATATGTCGCAGTCATCTGGTTTAATCTGCGATTCGATTGAATGACTAGCGCATTCATTGAATGACAGCATTCAATCGAATGACTAAAGGACAACTCGTCAAGACGTTGACTGTGACGTTTAACGTCTTGACTAAAGGTCATATTATACCTAGTGAAGTCGTTAAATGGGATGCTATAATTTTTTAAGTAGCCGTTGACGGGGTAGTTATGGGTAAATCCACGCTGTCATAATATTTTATTACAAATAAAGCACTTTAAACTTTAAAGTTAATTTAATCGACAAAATATCATTACAGCGCAGTGCTATCAGCTGTGCGAGCTGTTTGACGCCATATTTGCTTTAGTGACTACTGTAGCCAACGTCTTGACGAGTTGTCCTTTAGTCATTCGATTGAATGCTGTCATTCAATGAATGCGCTAGTCATTCAATCGAATCGCAGATTAAACCAGATGACTGCGACATATATATTATCTCAATGGTCAAGAATGTCTAGGAGGCGAAACTTTTTTTATATGCAATAGCAACACTCTTTTGACATTTAACCCTTTGTTATATCAATACTCTATGACATAAAATCTACAAAACAAACATTTTCAATTAGCTTAAATTTAGTTTTACAATGTGAAACTACATGTTACTGTGATTAATATTAACAATTAAAGTGAAAGACGTGTCAGAGTGCTGAAAATTTGAAGATTTTCATTGAGGAAAAATAGTAAAACGCGAAAATATCACTGAAATTCTCGCGTCCACATTTCCGATTCTAATCGTCCAATCGCCATAGTAGCAGGTAATTAAGCGTTTGTTTTATAAATTCTGTTTGCTAATTTTATTGTATAATGCAATTTTAAGTAGCCTGAGTAAGTATTATGTGGTATAGTATAACAATAATTTTACATAACTTTATGTTTACGTAAACAATGAACTGTCAAAGAAATCTATAATATAACGCGCCTAACAATGATTGATACTTTGACTTAGGTGCTTAGCGTAATTATGTATATAAAATTCTCGTGTCACAGTGTATGTGCTTAACTCCTTTAACACTTTGATGCAGCGTAATATAATATTATAATTAAGTATTATGTTTTATGTTTACAGGTAGCAGAAAAAGCGTTTAACGAAATAACCGAAATGACTGGGAGAATTTATGCTATCATTTTGAAAAAAAAAAAACACTGAAAATAAATACAAGGAGTGGGAATTAACCCTTTATTAGGATATTGAAGAGCTGATTATTGAAGATGAAAGTGCCTCTTCACTGTGACACCACTGCTGTAACTACCTACATGGACCTAGAAAGTGGCGATGATTCTGTTTCCGGCTGCATTGTAGAATATTATTTGGATGATCATATTTTATTAAAATAACAAAACCCTGTTTTTTATTTTTTTATTTTTTGTATTTTTGAAATAAGTAGTTCCTTAATAAAACAGGAGTGAGCGTCTCTCAGCTCTGACTGGTCATCAAAGTAGCTCTGCACCTCTCAGGGAGAGGGTACTTAAATAACAGGTGTTATAAATTCATAATATGTAATACTAGTGACTAGCTGATGTCCCGGTGAACTTCGTGTCACTTATAAACCTTCCCTGGACTTCCAGGAATATTTTAAGACTAAAATTAGCCACATCGGTTCAACCGTTTAATCGAGTTATTGCTTTTTTATATAGTCCGTCAAGAAAGTGAAGAAATTAAAAAGTGGCAACATCGTAGTGTCATCCCTTTTTTCTTAGATTGATTTGATAGGGATGACACTACGATGTTGCCACTTTTTAATTTCTTCACTTTCTTGGCAGACTATGACATATTATATAACCAAACAAATCTTTATTTCCCTCAAAAAAGAATTTTACATGTTAAGTATCTTAAACAAAACACTGCTCCCCACACTAGGATTCCCTGTGTCGTGGAGAGCAGTCTCTTCCATCATGCACATAGATACATACAATTAATTTTAACCAGCTAATGACATATTTGTGATAACTGATAACTAACATAAAGTTACATGTTCTAAGTCTTTTTAACAGAACCAATAATGTATTTGTAAGTAAACAGGCAATATATTTTTTAAAGTAGGTGATGTTTTTATAATATGATACAAAATACACATAATAGCATTACAAGATGATTACCGGAGCCACCGAAACCAGCTACAGTACGTGTAAGTTAGTGATGAGGTGAGTTATACAAAGATTATAATACTTTACATACATTAGATTGTTTCTTGTAATATCGTAAATTAAACACACACTATAACTACATCATAATTATTTCAAATTTTCTTAACTACATAATAATATATATAAACCATAATATTTACAACGTGTTTTTAAAACTGTATTTAATATAAAGTATCAAAATCTTTTATAGTGACTGGATACAGTGTGGCCATAATAGGCCACACCGGAAACAAGTGGCGACTCTATTAATGTCGTGACTTTTTTGACCGACTATACCTCATAGATCCCATGATCAAATTGCGAACTTGCGGTTGCAAAACCAAGTTTAAAGCATTTACTTATTAACAACATTGATATAATTTTCAAAATCACTCGACAAACTCGAGTCTCGATCGAAAAGACTATGAAAAGTACCAATAGGGTCATAACTCATAACGATGCATCGTGTGATGAATGTAATTTGCATAGTAGCATATGCTTTCAGTTCTTAAAACATCGCCGAAAGTCCCAAACTTGTATCTATAAGGAATCCGGAGTTCTCTTAGTATCTTCGGAACCATAGCATGCCTTGGTGTAAATCTTACTTTTTGGTAGCATATGCCTAGGATCAGCGCCGGATCTTCAATTTTTTTTAGGCGGGGCAAAAACTGAAAAATGCCGCCCCGCCTACCTACTTATGTTTATTTTCACTTTTATCATCCATATAATTTCAGCTATCAATATGTAGGATATACTAGCTGTCCCGGCAAACGTTGTTTTGCCATTTAAAGTATTTCTACTTCATCAGTTGATACAAAATCTTACCCCCTCTTTTGTCACCTAAGAGGGGTGGGGGGAAAAATTTTATACACCAGATGTTAAGTTGGAAAAAACAGTTAATAATAATATGAAGTAAGTCCATTGTAGAAAAAAGTTTGATACAAAATCTGACCCCCTCTTTGGTCCCCTTAGAGGGGTGGGGGGGGTGGTGGGGTGGTGATTTTTGTAACCAGATGTTGAGTTGAAAGAAGACAAATATATCTGCGAAAACCGTATGCAAATCGGATCAGTAGTTTTCGTGTTAAATCAAAAGTCTTATACAAAATCTGACCCCCTCTTTCGTCGCTTTGGAGGGGTGGGGGAATTTTTTTCATACACCAGATGTTAAATTGGAAGAAGACAAATATATCTGCGAAAACCGCATTCAAATCGGATCAGTAGTTTTCGTGTGATAGTGGAACAAACATACAGACAGACAGACAGACAAAAAACTAACTACATTTTTGGCTTCTATAGCGATGTAGTGACACCCCCGCTAATTATTTTTTGAATATCTTTAATTTTCAGCAAATAATTTTTGTTCAGCAAATAAATCCAGGTATAGCCTTGTCATAATTTAACTCGTGTGCTATACGATCGCTGATTGTAAGTGCGTTCCTGGCTCATAGAAGATCGCAAATAATTCTTATTCAGTTAATGGAATCAGGTGTTACTTTGCGGAAATCCATAGCTTAAGTTTGTTATTATTTTTAGCAATATTCCGCGAAATAAGCGGAATTTATTTCGCGGAATATTGCTAAAAATAATAACAAACTAAATTTTTTTTAATTCTTAATCAGTTTTAGTTTGCTAAAACGAGCTCTGCGATTCGCGATTCCTGCAGGCGAGCGGGAGCCGGGCGCGTATTTTGAACTAGGTATGCCTACGGGCCTCGCGAATAATAATGTTCGTGCAGCACTTCTCACTCCGCGATCAGGGTATCGGTCAAGTTGATATGGCCATGAAATCGCTGTACTTGTGCTATTATTTATTCCGTGGTCAAAGTTAAATAAATGAGTTGTCCATAGGTCCGTGAAGTGTGAATTTGGCCGCCCCCTGAATTTGCCGCCCGGCTTGCCCTAGATCCGGGGCTGCCTAGGATCCTTCACATAAAACCAAAATCACTATATGTTTCCATATTAATTTTGAGGAGTTCCCTCGATTACTCATGGATCCCATCATCAGGTCACCACTTTTGTGAACATGGTACTAAATTGGAGTTAAACCCCATACAACAAAAGAAAAAATTTGAAAATCGGTTCACAAACGGCGGAGTAATCGATGAACATACACAAATTAAAAAAAAACCACAGCCGAACATAATATAACCTCCTACTTTTTTCGCGTTTTACTATTTTTCCTCAATGAAAATCTTCAAATTTTCAGCACTCTGACACGTCTTTCACTTTAATTGTTAATATTAATCACAGTAACATGTAGTTTCACATTGTAAAACTAAATTTAAGCTAATTGAAAATGTTTGTTTTGTAGATTTTATGTCATAGAGTATTGATATAACAAAGGGTTAAATGTCAAAAGAGTGTTGCTATTGCATATAAAAAAAGTTTCGCCACCTAGACATTCTTGACCATTGAGATAATATATATGTCGCAGTCATCTGGTTTAATCTGCGATTCGATTGAATGACTAGCGCATTCATTGAATGACAGCATTCAATCGAATGACTAAAGGACAACTCGTCAAGACGTTGGCTACAGTAGTCACTAAAGCAAATATGGCGTCAAACAGCTCGCACAGCTGATAGCACTGCGCTGTAATGATATTTTGTCGATTAAATTAACTTTAAAGTTTAAAGTGCTTTATTTGTAATAAAATATTATGACAGCGTGGATTTACCCATAACTACCCCGTCAACGGCTACTTAAAAAATTATAGCATCCCATTTAACGACTTCACTAGGTATATGACCTTTAGTCAAGACGTTAAACGTCACAGTCAATATATATATTATATATATATATATATATTATATATTATAATAACAAGGAAAATATTAGGTAACTATTTGCAACGCCTGATAATAATTTGTATAGAAAATATTAAAAATTAGCGACTTTCATTTAACTTAAAAAATAAATCTTTAGTACTTACCTATTAGATTTACAATAACAAAAATCTACATAAATAAAAAATAATTTAACAATGATAATAATTAGAATAAAAAAAATGAAAAACAAAAGATAACTTAATCAAAAAGGCCACCCCGCAGCGTACCATGCTCAAACGTCCCCATCACACTGGCCGCGTTACCGCGCTGAATGGCTAGGGAGACGTGTTGGGCCAGGTAAGCCCCGGAGCGGGGATCGTTACCCGATTCCCGCAACCGACGTCCGAGCTGGCGAACGAAAGCTTTCGCTTCGTTGCACCACGGACCTCCCGTTTCGACGGCAAAAGGCACAAAGAGGTACTGTTGTTCCAAATCCGTGTACTTGTTGTGCTTTTGCCGAGCAGCGTACTCGGCGGCAGATCCCGCATTTTGGGCAGTGCCGGAAATGTGCGAGGTAGCGTACGTACTAACGCACGTGGCATCCCATATGAGGCACCGACCTTTCTTCCAAGGGATCAGGGAAAGGCCGTCCGGGCGTTTGCCGTCGCTTCGGCTCAAGCCAGGGGGCTCAAGCACGCACGGCACGTCTGCCGACACCAAGGCTCGACGGAGAATGTCGTTGAGGGCGTGGTGTCTAGCAAAACGACCGGCAGCTTTAATGCAGCTGAGCCCATGGTGGCCGTACGCGTCAACCTCAGTACCGCAGGGGCAACGATGAGGCTCGCACACTTCACAGCCTAGTCTCAGGGCCACTGCTATTCTTAGGGTGTTATCGTCAAGAAAGGTGCCGAGATGCGGTGACGGCAACGCTTGGAGCCAGGCACTAGATTCCACGCAGGAAACTGCCTTAATACGGGCCAGTGCTGATTCCGACCGTGAGTTCAACATAAGCGTTAAGGTATATCTGGAGCTCAGGTCATCCCATGCACGCTGGGAGGTGACATCCTCGGGAGGGTTGATGCCAGGATATAATTCTTGCCAGGCAGTTTCTGCGTCGCTCAAAAAGGGGATGCTGCATCTTGCACCTTGGATTTTTTAAATGTTAGTGACAAGATCAGCAACCCCATTCGACGACGCAAGAAAGGCCGGCAAACCGACAGACCCTATGCTCCTGATGCCCAAACCACCGTGTTTTACCGGTAGCGCAGCCTGTTGCCATTGCGGATCATCTAGAGAAATATTGAGTATTTCCTCTAGCGTGGATCGGATAATACTGTCTAACTGACAGACCTCCTTGGGAAATCGGCAGGTGGGGGCCGTCCTTATTACATAAGTGAGCTTGGGCAGAGAGAAACAGCTGCGATACAGTATTAAGGCAATGTGAGAAGATACTTTGGTGAGAAGTTCTCGGACTTGTGTTAGAATTTTGGCCTTACTTTCTAGAGTTGATGGAATGGCATCCGGGAATATTGGCGCGCCTAGCAGAGAAAATGTAGATTTGCTTAGAGTTTTAATTCCAGGAAGCAAAGAGTCAAAAATGGTGATTTTGTGTTCGGCTGTGTCTCCGCAAGCGAATATTTCACATTTGTTTGTATTTATTTCGAGTCCCAGTTCTTTAAGACTGCTGGAGAGAGTGTGTATATCTTCCGGACTACCCCCGATTGTGCCATCGTCAAGGTACCAGACGTTTAGGGGATACTTTATGGAGGATATGGATTGGTGGATGGCTAAGCTAAATATCAGGGGACCTAGGGGGTCACCTTGTTGCGCTCCTACCTGCGAAGGAATTATGTGATTTTTGTATGTTAAATTACTGGGTGAAGCGTAGCATTGATGTAGAAAGGGATATAGCGAAGGAATTAATTCCTTTGCCTCGTTTAGGATGATATCCCTTTCGACGGCGTTGAAGGCGTTTTTTAGATCCACCTTGATGATGACACAGTCGCTGTTATCTGGGTTCAAAGATGTTCAACCATAACTTCGCCGTTTATGGACCGATTTTCATGATTCTTTTGTTGTTGTACAGGGTTGAATCCGAGGTTGGTACCATGTTCACAAAAATAGTGATCTGATGATGGGATCCATGAGGAATCGAGGGGACTCCTTGAAATTTATATGGGAACATATGGTGATTTCGATTTTTCCTGAAGTATTTCAGGCATATACTACCAAAAAGTAAGATTTTGCACCAGGATATACCCTGGTTCTGAAGGTACCCAACAGAACTTTTGAATCCTTATAGATACAAGTTTGAGGATTTTGGCTTTATTTAAACTACTCCAAGCAAATCCTACATTATTTGTGCTGAACGTAGGCTAAATTTTATTTTTGAAAAAATAGGGTTTCGTAAGATATTTGGGTTTTTCGGACGCCAGGTGAAAAAATCAACCAGAAAAGTTACTTATTTTGTGTACGCTGCCGAAACTATAAAAGATAGAACCATAAAATGTTATAAGTATTGTAGATCTTATAAATATCTACAAAAAAGTCCGCGACACACTATACTTATCTATGTCGAGTGAGGCACAATAACCATTTTTTTTATTTAAAAATCGTGAATTTTTTCGGACAACATTTAAACGCATTTATTTTACTCATGCCATTAATCCTTATCAAAATAAATTATTTCGTCACTAAGTACAGTTTATGTAGATAACATTTGGTCTTTGAATAATTAAAATTGGACGTTTGGTTTTGAAATTATGGCGAAATTAAAATATTACGATAGTGGGCGTCACCAAGCGGGATGCGCTTGCGGGAGGAAGACAACTGTGCAGTGTGCGCTGTACAGTGTACACCCTTCGAATAATGACTGCGTCCGCGTCGTCGATGTCAGTGTCGGAGTCTGTGAATCGACCTGGGAATCATTTTGCTGACCGAGTCTTTCCTGGGTAGGCTTTTTGCAGCCGTAACCGACATCCACGCGGGCAGAGCCGCAGGCGACCGCTAGTAATATTATGTACAACTCTAAGACAACAAGCTATAATATTATAGCCTTGTCATCTCATATTATGTAACTAAAAAGGGTAAAATTATTATTTTTTAACAAAAAATTAAAACCGACTTCCAAGGTAAAAACAAAACTAATACTTATTCTTAATCTAAAAAGAATTAAATAATTCTTATTCCTTATTATAGTGGCGTCTTCAGACTTCGCCTAAACCTCAACTATTTCTGTACTCAATCTTCATGCTTTTGAAGTCGGTACCAGCTTACCTTAGCGTAATTGCTATGTCAAGGATCTCAGAACTTTTCCGGGCTGGTACCGACTTCAAAAGTACGAAGATTGAGTACAGAAATAGTTGAGGTTTAGGCGAAGTCTGAAGACGCCACTATAATAAGGAATAAGAATTATTTAATTCTTTAGATTAAGAATAAGTATTAGTTTTGTTTTTACCTTGGAAGTCGGTTTTAATTTTTTGTTAAAAAATAATAATTAGTCAAGTGAAATAGCATTTAAAATTAGAAAGTTAGAAATCGGAAGAAATGAGGCTTCTGATTGGTCAAATTACAAGCTTCTCTTCTTTTTAAGATCCTAATTAGGACGACTAGTAAGGTGGAATAAGCCATTTTGTTTGTATTCGAACTTGGTTTTTTTAGGGTTCCGTAACCAAAGGGTAAAAACGGGACCCTATTACTAAGACTTCGATGTCTGTCCGTCTATCCGTATGTCTGTCTGTCCGTCTGTCTGTCACCAGGCTGTAACTCAAGGACCGCTATAGCTAGACTTCTGAAATTTTCACAGATTGTGTATATCTGTTGCCGCTATAACAACAAATACTAAAAACAAAATAAATTAAAAATTTAAGGGGGGATCCCATACAACAAACGTGATTTTTTTGCTATTTTTTCCTCGATATCAATAAAGGCAACACATAGGCACTTGAAATGTTCACAAAATACTCATTTGTATTTGTATTTTAATAATTAATAATAACATTGTAATCAATTAAATAATTAAATGGGGCTCCCATACAAAAAGAAAAAATACAATTCTTAGCCTATTTTTGCTCTGTAGTGGTACGGAACCCTTCGTGTGCGAGTCCAACTCGCACTTGGCTGATTTTTTTTGTGATTACTAAGTAGAAAATATTATTTGACCATGGGATCCATGAGTTTTCATGCGAAGATAGTTACGAGTTACGATGATTAAAATAAAACGCAATAATCCAAAACATATTCATTTACTATCGTAGTATATTTAATAATATTATTTAATAAGTACATTGAATTTATTAGGGTGCGTTTCTACTGAAGCGGAGCGGAGCTTAGCGGTGCCCGAATTGACCAATCGTGCTATTCCAGCGGAATGACAGCAAAGCGAAGTGATTGGTCAATTCGGCACTGCTAAGCTCCGCTCCGCGTCAGTGGAAACGCGTATAGTCTTAGATACAATATAGGTACAATACAATACAAAGAAACAATTATTCCATTATGAAGAGGTAACAAAGATTTAAATTTTTAATAATAAAAATACAAACATTAAACAATTACTAACAATATGCGTGGAGGTTTAATTTAACATAACTTGAACTTGTTTTCTTACAGTTATAAGCACAATCATACCTAAATCTAAATTATACCTAAATCTATATTTATACCTTAAATGTGATTCAAGAATCAAGATATAAGTTCAGAGTTCTAAAACATTTCTAAAATGATTAAATAGATATAACGAAATAAAAACAAGAACTTATCAATCTTCCCTGAATGAGGCATTTTCTTATTTTTTTTAATTTGATTATCAAACAATTTTCGTTTTAGTAACAAATAATAGCTCCCACACCCAGGGATGGGTAAGCTACTGAGTATTTACTCAGACCAGAGTAAATACTCAGTAAAAATGAATTTAGACACTCAGTAGGTATTTACTTTTAACTGAGTATTTATGTTTTACTAACCAGAATTGAATTATTTAAGGTTTTTCTTTATTTATTATTTATTTGTATGATATTTTTGAGTATAAGCTATGTTCTTTTTAAGTATAACTAGTATAAATGAAAATAAATTTACATATAATATAATATACCTACTGAATGCAAAATTTTCTTTTAGTATTTTTTAGACTCAGTAACGAAAGGTAACGAAATAACGAAACGAGGTACCTCAGCTATGGAATACCTAATTTTGATGATAGACTACCTAATTTTGGTATTTAGGCAGACGATTTTTACAGTGTCGGTGTTATAAAAAAAAGGTATAGGTATATATCCTACTAATATTATAAAGGCGAAAGTTTGGATGTATGTATGGATGTATGGATGTTTGTTACTCTTTCACGCAAAAACTACTGAACGGATTTTAAGGGCGTTCCTTCCGGAGATTCCGTAATTCACCGTATTTAAAGCCTTATAAACTCATAATCTGAAAGCTACAAAGTTAGAATAAAAATACAGCAATAATCTTCAGTATAATATCAACATTCCTTTCGCCGTTTTAAATTTTCTATTTTTGTTTATTATACTCATGATATTAGCTTCCAAAGAAATACCAATTTATTAAAATTCAAGCATACATTCAGCATCTCCTTAGGATTTACAAATTACTTACTTTTATTTGAAAGTCACGCCAATAGATCGACAATATCATAAACTACATTTTCCCCGTTTAAATTTTTTGACGTGACAACGTCTTATAATTCGATGCAGCCGGCTGCACGCACGAAAAAACATGACTCATGCGGCGTTACCTCGCTCTGAGGCGTTCCCTTTAGGGCTTGAAGTGCAAGCGAGAGCGCGGAACAAGCGACAAAGAGGCACGTTGTCACGTTCAACCATAGAGATATGATATAATATGTGCGTTCAACTATCGTCAGTAAACCGACTTTACAGACAACCGTTTTTTTAGGACAATTTTGAACTAAGTTAAGTAAAAATAATAGGGTTTTGGCGCAAGCTCGGCAACGCGGTAAATGTATGGCCAAGGTCGTTTGCTCGGGGGACGGCCTTAATGAAACTTTACAATAATATAGCTTACAATTTTAACCGACTTTCAAAATGGAGGAGGTGTTATGTTCGTTTTTTATGTTCAACGATTACTCCGCCGTTTGTGAACCGATTTTCAAAATTTTTCTTTTGGTGTTAAACAGTAAAGGTTATCATCCCAATTTTGTACCGTATTTATAAAAGTGGTGACCTTATGAAGGAATCCATAAGAAATCGAGGGAATTCCTCAAAATTTATATGGAAACATGTGGTGACTTCGGTTTCGTGAGCAGTATTCTAAGCATAATTTATGCTACCAACAAGTAAGATTTCGCACCGAGTATACTACTCGTATGGTTCGGAAGGTGCTGAGAGACTCTTTATAGATACAAGTTTGGGAGTTTCGACGTTGTTTTAAGAACGGAAAGCATATTATGCTACTACGCAAAGTTAAAGATTCATGTATCGTTCCGTTTTGACCCTATTATTGGTACTTTTCAAAGTTTTTTATTACATATTATCACTTAAACCGCGAGTAACACCGCGGGGCACAGCTAGTAGGTTATAAATTAAACAAGATTATATTATTTAAATGTGGTATAATTATTGTTAACATCAAACATAGGAAAAAATATATACTTAGATAAACATTTTAATCAACTATCCAAAAAAAAAAAAGATTAATCTGAATTAGACCCAGAGTCTGTAAAATCTAGTTCAGATATCAGTGCAATCAGCACTTGTAGAGGGCTCATTGTTATTTAATGGATCTGGTTCGGCGATTTTTTGCAATTAACTTGTCACCGAATCTTTTTGGCGATGAAACTCAATGCCCAGATGATTTACCAGCACATAAAAAAATCAAAGAAACCTCTATAAAAGAAGAGACTCTATTATATAGAGATGACAAGGGTTGCTGAAGAATTTAAATACATAGGTACTGCCATGTGCGCGCACAAGGTGCTATGAAGAAATTTTACGATATTTAAGAGAAGCGAAGGGTCGACATATTGACAACCCTCAACATGAAAATACATTGTCTTAGTAATTTTACTTAAAATTATGAATCTGTTAAATTATGGTCAATTTGGGTAAGACCGGCATACTTTATTTTAAGTTGGCTTTGAGCTGCCCCTATTTCTTTTGTAATGACTAATGACTCTAGAAAGACGGTGTTCACAGCTGTAGATGGCAAAGAAATATTTTATAAGCCTAATACAGACGTTAGATGTCCCCACGCATTAAATGTGTGGAAATTATAGTTGATACTTCAAAGAAACATCTTGTAGACGGACTTTTCCAGTCTTTGGGGCAAGTCCGTCTAAAGACGATTTTCGACATCGTATGTACACTAAACAGACTAAAAACCAGATAGTGACGTTTGTGAGTAGGAGGTATTGAAGAAGAAACTATGCTGTTATAATCTTAAAGCCTCATTTAGTTGTTATTGAGTAAAAAAATAATTGGGGCAAGTGCGGCATGTGTTTGGGTTCAGGGCTATTAAACATTTTTTTGTCATGAGTAATCCGTAATAAAACGTTATAAAAGAACGTATTTACTTATAAAGTTATGAGCCCAAAATTATAATTTTCGGTGGTGTAGGTCAGCCCCCCTACCATGAGCTCTTATAGCAGTATTACTTTAATATTACTTTTGATTTTCGCATAAACAAACATGGTCTCTATTTATATAAACATAGCTATGTTTTTTGTTTGTGCGAAATCTGAAAGTAATACTGCTATAAGAGCTCATGGTAGGGGGGCAGGTTTCGAGAGCACTTGTGACTTGGCCACTTTATGGGCAATGCCATCTAGTAGGTTTGAAAAGGTTGACAATATCTGATTGGAGGTAAGACCAGCATATGACGGCTTTCCCATAAGCAAGCTAGACGGACTTCCCCACTATTGCACTTTTAGGTAAGAAATATTTTGCAGGTGATAATAACCAAATTAAAGCGATATTAACGAATTGAACACCAGTAATAAGTAAAAGGATCACTAAATTACTTACATAATTCAATAAACTCCAAAAAATCCTTCGTATTGCCACTTTTTTAATTTTTTTGGCAGAGACTTACACTCCGAATACGAGTACAAAACGGGAAAAAAATGCCGATCGTTTTTTTGTAACAGGTAGTAGCGACATGCCTGTTTCTTAGATCAAACTAACTCTGCAATACTGTTTTACCCACTGAGCCACATGAATCTTGTCGTTAAAATATGGAAGTTATTGTTTCTAGATGGACTTACCCCCCAGACGGTCTTCCGCAAGTTGATTTATAAGTATTTTTTATTATTCTGTAATGTTGTTGATTTGTTTGAGTGTAATTAGAACCTAAAATATTGAATAAATCGTTTTTACTGTGTCCAGTGAGTAAATACTCATACAATAAAGTAAATACTCAGTATTTACTGAGTTTGAGTTTTTACTCTGACTCAGTTTTTACTGCCTTACCCATCCCTACCCACACCGGTTTCGGTGACGGTGGCCGGTTTCATTGAAAGTTGAAACCAGGCCAGCTACGCAGGAGTAATTTTATAGTGTCCAAGTGTGTGCGCAGTACACAAAAATCCAATTTATAAATTTTACGTAACTTAATGCCATTACAATGATATTCCGTTGGAATTTTTAACAATTCTTAACATTTACAAGAAATTATCTCAATCTCAAATTACGTTTACGTCCTGCAAAACTTACTTCGTCACATGACGTAACTTTTGCAGGACGTAAACGTAAATTCAGATTGAGATAATTTCTTGTAAACGTTAAGAATTGTTAAAAATTCAAACGGAATATCATTGTAATGGCATTAAGTTACGTAAAATTTATAAATTGGATTTTTAGACGCCTCCAATATGATCCTAATTTAATGGTGACGCCACTACAATGTTATATGGTGTAATTAACTGTCAGTGTCATAGGGATCAAGGTTCGCCGCGCCGAGTATAGTTACGTAGCTAATATTCGTCTGAGTCCCAGTTATGCCCTTTATTAGATATCATGTTTCACTTTCGTATTTATAAAGGAGAGGGCATGCGGTTTAACACCGGATAAGCAATGCCTTAAAGTATATTTTGTTATAAGCTCGCCAAAAAATAGTAGACGCCGAACATACATTTTTATATCACATTAAAAGTACAAAAACCTTATAATTGCAATAAAAATGTGCCAGAGCGTTAAAATTTAAAGTGTACAAACGTTCTCTGTGAAAATACAAGGCATAAAAACTACCATTTGATCGTGATTATGTTTAGAAAAAATATTTTAGCGTCTACCCTTTCTTGAAAGACTATACGTTTCCTGGGGATCAAAAGGCATAACGCAGACTTTTACAAGAAATTATCTCAATCTCAAATTACGTTTATGTCCTGCAAAACTTACTTCGTCACATGACGTAACTTTTGCAGGACGTAAACGTAAATTCAGATTGAGATAATTTCTTGTAAACGTTAAGAATTGTTAAAAATTCAAACGGAATATCATTGTAATGGCATTAAGTTACGTAAAATTTATAAATTGGATTTTTAGACGCCTCCAATATGATCCTAATTTAATGGTGACACCACTACAATGTTATATGGTGTAATTAACTGTCAGTGTCATAGGGATCAAGGTTCGCCGCGCCGAGTATAGTTACGTAGCTAATATTCGTCTGAGTCCCAGTTATGCCTTTTATTAGATATCATGTTTCACTTTCGTATTTATAAAGGAGAGGGCATGCGGTTTAACACCGGATAAGCAATGCCTTAAAGTATATTTTGTTATAAGCTCGCCAAAAAACAGTAGACGCCGAACATACATTTTTATATCACATTAAAAGTACAAAAACCTTATAATTGCAATAAAAATGTGCCAGAGCGTTAAAATTTAAAGGGTACAAACGTTCTCTGTGAAAATACAAGGCATAAAAACTACCATTTGATCGTGATTATGTTAAGAAAAAATATTTTAGCGTCTACCCTTTCTTGAAAGACTATACGTTTCCTGGGGATCAAAAGGCATAACGCAGACAGAGTCGGTCGTGACCTCCTTTTCCGAGTAGTGCATAGCCTGATGGTCCTTCTTCTTACCCGCGTCAAAATATAAATTACAATTCGGGCAGTGAAATTTAGCGGCGGTCATCAAACAACAATGTTTCGAGCTATGGCTCAAATTCTCAATGCAAACGTTACATTTGACGCATTTATAAAAAATATAATCGGACACGACACCGCTAAAGGAGCAGACTAGTTCGTAATTTTCGTCAGTTTCTTTACTTTCTCGTCGCACTTGACCGAACATGACCACTCTCATATTACTGGCGACAAACGTATCGATAGTTCTGTGTCGAGCGTTGTGTTTGTCGTAAGCCGTGCTGTAAATCAGTAAACCACAGATGGTACATTTTTTCAAATCGTTTAATTTACAGTGATGACTCTTCACAAAACTCCAATCGACTATGCCATGACAGTTTCTACACTTGTATAATACGTATTGATTGGTTTTGGTAAGCAACAAATCGTTTAGTGGTTTGTCCTTCTTTCGATTAAAAACAACTATCCTGTAGGACTTGGCGCTTAAGTTGTGTCGCTCGTGTAGTTCTAAATGGCGGGCTCGGAGGGGCGCCGACAAAAAAGGTACACCACAGTGATGACAAGGATACACCTTATCGGAGCCTTTGCACTTTTTTCTATGATCGACCATATCAGAGGGTTCAGTAAAAATACTACATTTCGTGCATTGATATAGCGTGAATTCCGGATCGCCTTGCTGTGATACGTCCAGTTTGATTCTACATTCATCTTTATATATTGCATATTTTAGTATGCTTTCTCTTCTACTTTCTGGTACCGATTTAAAAACATGATTTAACCATTCCGCGTTACTGCATCCGAAATAAAATAAGTCACAAGTGAACTTTACAAAGGATTCACTGCTTATGCCGGACTCGTGCATTTCCTTAATATGTGAAAACATACAAGAATGATCAAATATTAAGTTACACTGAGTACACTTTTCGGTAGCGACTTTTCTATAACTATTGTTATAATGAGAGTGACAATGTTCTACCAGTTGATCGTAACGAGCTACAGTGACGTTACAAATTTCACAAGTGTATAAGTAATACACATCTTCAATACTTTCTCGCTTATCGTTCGTATCATTTTCTTGTGAGAAACTAATATTATGTTCTTCAGGAACTGCAAGAATTTCATCATTTTCAATAAGCTGCTGTGGTTCATCTACGTCCATCACATTGTCACATTTGTTTTCACTTCGATCTTCTTTATTACGTCCCTTAACCGCTGGCTTCTTCAAAACTGAATTTTTAAATCTTTTATTTTTCTTTGACACATTTGGACTTACATCATGGAGACTGTTACGTTTTATGGGCGATTTACATGGTAAATAGTAGCCGTGAAATGGTATGTGCAAATTGAGAGCTATTTCGGAAGCGAATTTCATTTCGCATATATCACAGTACAAATTTGGAGTTTCGGCACATGTGTGAAAACGTATTTCGTCCTTACGGACGAAGTGGGCCTCACATATATCGCACTTCGGATATATCGGCAGGGGAGGTAAAATTAGTTCACACGTATGAATATCATAAAACCTAAAATCCTGTAATTTTAAATGAGGATTCAATTCGTGGAATAGTTTGTGGCGCAGTATTGTTTTGGGCGTAAACACAATACCACAAATATTGCATACTCTTTTAGCTAAGTGACGGCAACGGTTTTCGATATGTACTTCGAGCCTGTAATAAAAATTTATAAAACATTCGCAATTTTTGCAGTATGCCAAATTTAGTAAAAATGTAGGTGTATCAGGGCGTTGAAAAATGAATTTCGAATATTGATCATCATTTGCTGAACAAAGTTCTTTCACCTTTCTTAGTAACTTCTTAGATAGATTTATGGTTTCATCTACTTTTCTTTTTCGTTTCTTTATGATGTTTTGTCCAGTAATTGATGTGACTTTTACTTGTTGTGATTTGTTCGTGTAATCGATGTGTATTTCAGGGTTCAGAAGGGAGTCATTTATAATTATAAAATCACTTTTTTTGCTATCAATATCACTGTGGAGGGCATTGTGCGCTCTTTTATTTTTTAAATTTCCGTCTATGTCGATATTACAAACATCACAGTGCCAGGTGTTAATTTTTTCACCGCAAACATTAAGGTGGTGTCTGAAATCACTCTCAGGGATATGCAGGGGGCATTTAGCACATTTTATCATAATTCTAATCGAGTCTTTTTCTTCTACATTTACGACTTTAAATGAATCGGTATATTTATGTTGTTTCAGGTGTAGATCTTCATCACTCCTTTTAAAATACATCTTGCACAATGAACATTTCCAGTTAACAAGAATTTCACTATGTACATTATGACTGGTGGCTAGCTTCGGGGACAAGAAATTTATTTCACATTTCAGACACTTGAACAAAATACTTTTGAAAATTAATGGTCTATCGTTTATTAAATCATAACTTGATTCTAAGCTCAAAGGTGTAGTATTCTGATGTTCTAATGCTATATAATTATTACTATTAACTGTACGATTTTTTTGATTTTGATTTGGATTATGCTTCTCACAGTTAGTATCAGTTATCAATGTAGTATGTACATGACGCAAATGTAAATTATATTGTGTAAAAGTAGGATAACTTTTTGGACAAAATATACACTTAGGATTAAATTTAACGACTTTGAATTGTCTTTCTTTTGTTTTATGTTTCCTTTCCATATGCTTTAAATAAAAATTTAAATGTTGAAAATAACAGAAACATACAGTACACTGCAATATTTCATTTTGACTAGTAGCACAAACAACTTCTGTTTGATTTTGTGATCCGCTATAGGACTCATTCTCTGATAGTGATTCATTTACTAATATCGTTTTAGGTAAACTATTGGTGTCCCCTCTCATGCCTTCATCTTTGCTGTTTTCAGCAGTTTTTTTACCAACCTGGGAATTTTCATTACTATTACTATTATTTTTAGTTTCACAGTGTTTATCTAATTTTTTTTTTTTTATTTTTGCATTTTTATCTAAAACTTCATACATGTGTTCAATGAGCAGTTTTTGAGTTGAAAATATTTCCTTACAATGGTAGCATTTATTTGTTTCATTTTCTTCACTTATATTTATTTCATCGTCTCTTGTATTATTTTCTTGGCCTCCAATACTATCTTTGTTATTATCAACTACAATATCTTCATGATTTAATATCTTGTATTCCCCATTTTTGTTAAATATATCTTGATGACTCAATATTTTATGTTCCTCAAAGATACTTGTTTTTAAAAATAATGTTTTGCAAATCCGGCAATAACTTTTACTTTTTTTCAGGTAATGACTAATGTCTTTAACATTTATTTTCACATGATACTTTAGTTTATTATCACATGTCTTAGAATATTTATTTCCAAAAACTATTACATTAGAATGCAATAGTGATTTTCTTATTTTATTTTCATCTGGCTTAAATGGCTCCAGTGTTAAATTTTTCTCTGTTTCAAACTCTTCTTCAACATTTTCGTCTGTGATAGTCTGCTTTTTGTGACAAAGCTTACCTTGTCTGTTTGATGTTTTGGATTTACTTTCTTTTTGCAGTTCTGAAATCAAATACATTTATTTTATTATACGAGTATTTTACTGAATCAATTACTAACGCACATAAATAATATTTTACATTAAACAATTTGGATATACAAAGGGACGGTCTTAGGGCCAGTCCACATCTTCACGTCTTGGCGTCGTCAACGTGGAACGGTGCGGTATCGTGGCATGGTACGTTGCAACGTAACGTAAAAATATGCACTTCACGATATATCAACATTGTACGTCACCATGCCTTATTCTTCACTACTTATCTAGATGTGGACCGCACAATACGTAGTATTCTGTTTTTGCTATTGTTAAAAACGGAAAAAGAAAAGAAAAATGACGTGCATTTTTACGTTACGTTGACGTTTTGCACGTCACGTCAACGTACCGTGCCACGTTACCGCACCGTTCCACGTTGACGACATCGTGACGTGGAGATGTGTCCAGGCCGTATTGCAGACACAGACGTTGAGTTGATCAGTAATGTTTTAATGCCTAGGAGACGTCGCAGGATGCTCTAGACCAGGGGTCACCAAATGGCGGACCGCGGTCCGCATCCAGACCGCCGACCCATTGTTTGCGGACCAAGCATTTTCGAAGATGAACTTCGTTAAAAATAAATTTCGGTCTAGACTTACTGATGATCATCTCCAGGAATTTAATATCGATAGCTTGCACTCTAAACTTCACAGAGATGGTGGTGGTGGTAGCTACAAAAATTGACACTTTTCTCATAGTACCGTATGTAAATACCTTTGCAATTTTCGTACTTTTTTTATGTAATGTGCGGACCGCGAAGGTAATTTCAGTTCTAAAATGGCCCCCGAGCGAAACTAATTGGTGACCCCTGCTCTAGACCTAGAGTCAAGACTCTAGACCAGCCTTTCCCAAAGTGGGTGATAACGCCCCCTTGTGGCCGCTGAAGCTCTACAGGGGCAAAAAAAAATCGGGGCGTTGTGTAGAGGCTTGAAGGGTGATTTATTTCATCTGGATGCATTTTAAATTGAAACAAGGGGGCGCTGAAACATAGTCTTTTCTCAAAGTGGGCAGTAGACAAAATAAGTTTGGGAACCCATGCTCTAGAGTCTAGACTCTAGGCTTAGAGGACCCAAAAAAAAAGCTAGTAGAAAGTCATGGAGGTTGCATGTTTTTTCACAAACTGATATACCCAAAGGATTCTAGCAGATGGTGATATCTGTTGACTGAATTGAGTAAAAATTCAACAGATGGCGCGATGTTAAAATAAATAAGTAGGGAAGTGATACAAAGTTCACTAGGTCTACTAGTAAGTATATAAAAAAGTTGGACTTTGAATAAAAAACTTTGGATCTTATCATTTTGAAGATTTTAAATGTATGTCTCTCACTGCCACACTCAGGGTGTTTGTGCACTACACGGAATTTTACTATCTAGCGCGTCGCGGTGTCCCTGTCGCAGGGAAAAGAGGATATCAGGGATTTCACGATATCCCTAGGGATATCACGAACTCCCGGTAGGTCTTCTTACTAAAAATATCTAGTGATATGTCATTTCACTAAACTATATCTAGTGAAACGTCAGAAAAGCGGACACCGCCGAATAAAAATCAAGCCACGCATTTCTCTCGCTTGCTCTCTATTTAGTTTAGTGAAATGACATATCACTAGATATTTTTAGTAAGAAGACGTAACAAACAAGAATATTCGGCATCTACCGGGAGTTCGTGATATCCCTAGGGATATCGTGAAATCCCTGATATCCTCTTTTCCCTGCGACATCTCGATTTCTTACGTTTTGATATGGCAAACGTGAAAGTTATGAACACCGGACGGTAACATTCCACGTAGTGCACAAACGCCCTCAAAGTGAAAAATTAATGACTTGGGTAAAAAAAATTTAATCGGATTGCGAATTAATGAATGGGGCGCTTATTTAAATTCAAAATTTTCACATAAGCCCCATAATTATCTGTCAAACTCTTCAATAAATTGAAGATTAATCATAATTAAAATATTATGTCTCTGAGTACGGTGGTAAGTTTCCTAAAGGTGGTAGTGGTACAGAGAGATTTTCTTACTCCCCAAAAAGTATCCATCAGTATACTAAGCTTTTGATTACCCTAAGAACCAGCATTTTTATAAGATAATCAAACTTAAAATTTCCAAGTAGCTAAATTTATTCACAGATAGTCAACACCCCGAGACTCTGCAGAATGTATAAGATAAGTATAATTTGTGGCTTAAAATAAGTCGTTTTAGTAACTATCTGAAGTTATGGAAAATCCCTTACCTCCATGATCTGCACCCATTATAATTTTCCTTCCCAAAACTGTGAGGTCAGAAAAAACATTCCGTACCCTTGGATTTTCCATTATATCATGTTCCTTAAAATCAATGTCTTCAGACATTCTGAATCTAAAAATAAATTTTTTATTTTTAAAACATTTTTATTCTGATGTTATGTTAACACTATAAATATCAACAAATTAATTCAGATTATGATTTCATTTTCCATTTTGTATTTATACTCTGGTCGATTTAGACATTCGAAGTTACAAAAAGTCCCAGCAAGCTGAAAATCGGTGAAATTGTTAAAAACATAATTATAAACAATGTCTAAAAGTTCCCCATCATTCCCAAGTGTGGAAATTTTTTTATTCTAGGTCAAAGGTCAAAAAAATTAGTTTTTCGCGATTTTCAGCAAAACGGTAAGTTTTATCATAAAAGTAGCTCAAACAAAACTTGCAGATCATAAAATTATCTATAAAAATGTATCAATACTTTTTTTCTTACGAGCCACCGTTTCTGAGATATAATGTTTAAAAGGTTATAAAAGTTGTTATCGCCATAATATGCATGGGTACGCCACGTATACAGTGTGTTTGGTCAGCAACTAGCGATATTTTAAGCACTTATGTGTATGTACTTATTATGCAAAAAAACACTAACTACAAAGGTCTAGCCCCCTGCCTCTGTGGGGCAGGCACTTTATTATTTTTTTTATTACCTATTGTCATGCAAATAGCATTAAATGAAAGGTAATTAGATAGTCTACCATTAAAAAACACAAAAAAGAGTATTTTAATTCAAAAAGCTTAAAAAAGTCATAAAGTTTCTAAAAAAATAGAGAAAACACGTGCAAATTTTACAACAATTGCATTTTTTTACAGAAACAGCCCCCATGACATATTTTTTTTTGTTTACTATATCCAAAGAATTTCAGTTAAGCTGTAATACTACGTTTAATTTATGTCTGTATGTCAAATTCCTCTTAAGTTATTATTAGTTGAACATAGCTTATGCGTAAGCACTAAAACATTTATAAGGAAATCATGAAAAAAAAACACTACACATTTTAATAACTATTTTACTGTCTAATTACACTTGAAAATTTACAAATTTGGCTCAAAATGCTCAAAAAGCTCAAAAAAAAAAAACATTTCGTGTTCGCGCACGACCAATGTTCAAAGAACAATAGCTCTTAAAGTATTTGACATACGGACGTAATGAATATGTTGTATTCAAGCTTAACTTAAATTCTTTGGATATAATAATTAATAAAAATGAGTTATGAGGGCTGTTTCTGTAAAAAAATACAATAGTTGTAAAATTTGCACGTGTTTTCTCAGTTTTTTAGAAATTTATGACTTATTTAAACTTGTTGCATAAAAAACCCCTTTTTTTGTTTTTTTAATGGTAGACTATCTAATTCCCTTTCATTTAAGGCTATTTGGATGACAATAGGACAAAACCTCGCAAATTAAGAATGTTTTTTGCTAACCGGGTAGAGTCAATAATAAAGTGCCTGCCCCACAGAGGCGAAGGGGGCTAGACCTTTGTAGTTAGTGTTTTTTTGCATAACAAGTACATACACATAAGTGCTTAAAATATCGCTAGTTGCTGACCAAACACACTGTATACGTGGCGTACTCATGCATATTATGACGATAACAACTTTTATAACCTTTCAAACGTTACATCTCAGAAACGGTGGCTCGTAAGAAAAAAAGTATTGATACATTTTTATAGATAATTTTATGATCTGCAAGTTTTGTCTGAGCTACTTTTATGATAAAACTTGCCGTTTTGCTGAAAATCGCGAAAAACCAATTTTTTTGACCTTTGACCTTGAATAAAAAAATTTCCACACACGGGAATGATGGGGAACTTTTAGACATTGTTTATAATTATGTTTTTAACAATTTCACCGATTTTCAGCTTGCTGGAACTTTTTGTAACTTCACTCTCATTTTTTGGTCATACATATTCAGAGATTACTAGTATTTATTGTACATATTGTTAGAAAATTGAAACAAAACCATTTAACAGACGAAGATCATAAAATAAATATTTTTGGTTTTCTTCGAAATGATAAACACAAACTATATACAATGATAATGATGGTAAAATTGTGAATATTCCGCAGACCGCACGCGCAAGTAGGAACGAAATGATTATTGTTATTAGTCTGTACCCAGTACCCACCTATCATATTTTATGTTACTAATTAAAGTTCATTTATAAAAAATTGACGAATTATACACAAAAAAATTCACCAAGCAAACACCATGAACAAAGAGAATATTATAATCACTATTCACTAGACACTACGTTTAGTTTTAACCAAAGAGGATGTAAACTGTATACCACAGATTATTATTATATATTTGTGTATACTACGTAACAAGAGGTCGGACTTAGAAGAAAAAAAATAAACATCCGTTATTTTTTTAATTTGAAACTGAAGTTAAAATTTTTAAGTGCAAAACCTTTCACTCTAAGCATACCAAAAATTTTAAAAAATAAAAATAAAAAAGAAATGAGCTCAAATAAATGTTTTATTTAAATAAAAAATATTTTACATAACTTAATAAATAGGGTAATAAGGTAAATTAACCAATAAAACAGATTTAATCCACAAGCTTTTGCTAATTTCTACTAACGTTATTGAGTCATTCACAATAGTAAGAAATATGAGACCCTTTTTTGTTGACATTAACTGTGACGAGTTTTTATACCCACTTTGAAAACAAGTGTTGTGAGAAAAAAATGTATGGGGACATCTAGGGTTTAGTTTTTATTTCATGTATATATGTGCAAAGATGATAATAAAAGTTAATTAAAGTAATGAAACCTCTTTTATTTTATTTTAATTCATGAAGCCCCAAGCGGCCACATCCGGCCGCGATAACAATGAAAAAGCTATTGTGTCTCGTTTTGCCACGACTGATGGGTAAGGAAGTCTTGATAAATTCTAGGTACCCTAGATTTAAATTCTTATATTAGATTCAAATCGTTGCTCTAGCAAACATGTTGAAATAAAATGTGAAAAATAGCTTAATATAATTATCATAGTAATTGTAGCAATACATAAATGTTATTAGAATCGTAGAAAATTAAGTTTTAGTTATACCTAACGGCTCGCAACACCGCGTCTGTCGCGGTGTCGCCGGGCGGTTGACATATATCAAGATGATGTCAGATTTAATCGACAGACTAGAGGTTATTAAATATTATAATATTACAGTACAGTTTTGTGTATTTTATTTATAAATATAATAGAATAGCTGTCTATGCTACTCTACTAACTGCTTGATTGGCTTATACAGTAAACTCTATATAGGGAGGGGATTAAAGCTGCGCGTCCACCAGGTCGGAATCGGGACGTACGGTGCGGACGGCACGTCGTGTCGTCATATACTTGTCAGGCGCAGAATGACGTTCCAGTACTTCTAGTGCAGTTCATAGTAGTCAGTACCATACATACAAAGCAACAAATCCGTCCACTGCGTACCTATGCTCCGATTCCGATCCTGTGGACCGCACCTTTATACATACACACTTTGTTTTCTTACGCCCTGTATACGACAGCTGAAATCTATCGCGTGGGCTCAGGCCAGTTGCATACCACCTCACTTGATCAGAGGATTTTTCCTTGGTGGCCGTACCACTCATAATCCCATACCTTCCTTCTCCTAAAATCTCCTTGCTTTGAATCTCTTTGCTGCTTTTGTTCCCAAGCGGTCGCATGCGACCGCGAGAACAAAAGATTTCCTACAATCCGCGATTGAGGTAACAGCTATTGCTTGCAGACTAAAATGTTGCAAACTAGCTGTATAGGGACCTAAAAATCTGAAATTAATGAAACATTTTTCATTTACTACATTTCCATACAGTTTACATAAATTATTCAGTATAGTTAATAACCTAATGTATTGTTACAATAAAACAATATACACATGATACACATTTCATTATTTTCCAAATTAACTGCATACTGATATACATTATAATAATTTCTATGAAATAATAATCTATCTTTTTCATATTAATATAGTTTAAGTTGTAAATTATTGTACAATTAAGCAAATAATACTACGACATACTTTGTATTAGAACATGGTATGATATCGTTATGTTTTGCTTCAATTTATCAATTTACGGTTACATTAACATTTTACAATGGCTTACCTTTCGTTTTTCAATAATTAATCCACTTAATTTACAATTTTTGTATTTTTGTAATAAATAATTTTCACAAAATGAAATTGGAACTTTGAGTTTTAAACTTCTTCTTCCTCTTTTTTCTCATGTAGTTTATATTCTCTATGGTCTTTTTTATCAGCCAATCACAGTCGACCGTGCTTAAAAATTGTACAGATTATGCGATTATATCTAGTAGCTACGTTTAAATTTGGAACCCAATTTTTTTTTGTTCGGAACTTTCGTCTACCTGGTTTTAACCATTTCACCACAGACTACTTAGTGCATTTCACACCATTTCACTGTTCACAGTCCACAGATCAGTGTTGCCAACTCCTAGAAGTTCGAGTCGCTAGACTCAACATCAAAAGTCGCTAGAAAGTAGCTAAAACTAATTCCACCAGAAGCAAACGCAGGATTTTGTATATGGAAATGTATAAATACATACAGTTTTATGTTAAAATTATCCTAATGGAAACTAGGTTTAAGATATTTTGATTTATGTCACACTTGACAGTACACTGATATTTTTTAGAAACACAACTGCAGATAATTTCAGATCGGTGGGGAACCAATTGAAAATCTAGAAGTGTCTATCGTCGCGCCGTCTGGTGGAGATTTTAAAAAGAAAACAACCCATTAAAATCTGATAAAGGTAATAGTAGGTTAATGTAAAACTTAGATTTGGAAGAAAATTTAAATGTTTTGATTTGAATAAAGAGACTTTAATTTAATAAAGTTTGGTGCCATGGGCGTAGCGAGGTACGTAGGGGGGCAGCTGCCCCCCCTAGAAGAGCGATCGGTCGCTAAAAAGCTCAAGAGTTAAGTGGTGAGAGGGGAGGCATTCAGTCCCAGTTTGCTCACTCATATTTTGTTCTATTCGTGGTTCTATTGTGAGATTCTCGTATGTTAAAAATTACGAATTCGAAGTTTATAGTCCGCGCGGAACTAGTTGGCCGCGCCTTAGGTAGGGACAGGGGTGAGGGGTTGCTTGCTGCTCGCAACGCACATGAGATTAGACAGTGACGACCAATCTCGCGATATCGTGAACAATAATATAATTTAATTATTGAAAAGAATAAATTAAAGACAATTGATCAGTTTTATATTCAAAATTATTGACGTCGGCTTTCCGTTTTTTAAAAACCTACGCACTTTAAATATTATTTCCTTGGATTGTCTTTTTTATCGGCAGACTTATCTTGCTATTGCAATCTCTTGTGCGTTTTGTCTAAACTAGCCAGAACTGTCAAAATCAAGCGCCCCCGCCTCTCCGTCCCACCGCTCACATACGTTACCTATGGCGCGGCCAACTAGTTCCGGATTATACGGATAGGATTTTCTCAATCTACACCCCCCCCCCCCCAAGACCTATGGCCCCTCCCTATATCGAATCCTGGCTACGCCCATGTTTGGTGCGTTTGTTTTCCTTAATGTATCTCTTGGCACTGTATCGAGTTGACTAAAAATTTATCCAATAATTACTCTAGAACTGATTTAATTTATACCTACTACAGAAGTTGCTAGATAAGTCGCTAAACTATTTTTGTCGTCAAAACTTTTTTTAGTCGCTAAGACTGATGCAATTTAAGTCGTCATTTCTAGCGACAAAGTCGCTAAATTGGCAACACTGCCACAGATGACAGATTGGTTGACAACTTGACACAATGGTTGACACCACAGATTAAGGATTTATCTCAATGGTTGACACCATTCCACAGATTACATCACACCATAGAAACAAAGGCCGGGCCCACAGATTAAGGAATTGCCGGGCCAGCCACAGACGGACGAATCCGGTACGAAGTGAAGATAGGCGAGTTTGACAGCTGTCAAACTCGTATGCAGCTACTTCACTTCGTACGAATTTGACAGTTTTGACGGTTCGCAGCGAACCGTCAAATTTGACACGTGGGCTTAAATTTGACGGTTCGCTGTCTAAATTTTTTTTTTCGGTTAAATATCTGCCTATACAATATAAGGAAAAATATTTAACGCAAAACTTAACATTACTTACGGCTCCTGTCTTTACTTTTAAAATAATTGGGGTTAATTCTTCTTGAATAGTCAATTAATATTTTTGATCCAGCTCTAATGCGACCAAAATTTTAATTGCAAACTAAGGATATTTTCCACGATAATAATTAAAACCACTTCTAAATACAAGTTACAACCATGTTACAACCGATATAATATTTTCAAAAATAAAATTCAAATAATTAATGGACAGCATCAAAATCCTTTATACTTCTCACAAAAACATTTTTGTCCTTATGAGTCCGTATACGAAATTTGCCGATTTCGCTGATTTAACAGACGTGATTTAACAGTTAAAATACAGTATTTCTATAAGTTTTAATGCACAACATGTAAGATCATTTCAATTATAATCTAATGTTGGAGCTAGATTTTTTTTTCTTAAGTATTTTTAAATAATCCAACTCAAACCCGCGACAGTTTTGTGATTTTTGTTGTAAAAGGTTTAGAATATCACCTGTTTATGGATTGTATTGACGTCTTAACGGTATGAAAAAAATACAATGTACTGTTGAGAAAGTCATCTATACAATGTTGGAATTACTTTTTACCACTTTAATATGAAATAGTTGAGTAAAAAAATAATACTCGGAAAAATTTTAGAGCAAATGGGCAAAGAATTGCTGTGAATTTCGGCCACTTGGAGCTGTAATTCATAAAAAGAAAATGACAGAAATAATCTATAGATAAAATTCTATCCAATTCGAAAAAAAAACAAAAAAAAAAAAAATGTGCCAAAAAACACGATTCAAAACAACCTAAATCTCACATTATAATATTACTCGCCGCAAGGCTCGAGTCGGCAGTCCGCGCTTAAATATATTTTTAAATCTAATAAGGGGAAAAAAACAAATAAAATTTCTGTAGCGAACCTTTGCAATTTCATATTCATCAGCAAAATTTCGTATACGGACTCTTAATCTGTGATTTTTGTATCACGCCAGCGGCCGGAGTTATACAAATACAGTGTGGGGGAAATATTTCTTTCAGAATTGGTAACACTTTACGAAAATGAAGCTTTTGGGCATTTGGAACTCTATTGCAATGTAATAGAGTTTAAAATCTGAAAACAATTTTACAGATGTCATTCCAGTTTGACGGACGAGGTTCGTGTAGTGTGTAGCGGGACGACGAACTGTCAAAACTGTCAAATTTGTCTCTCACGGACGGACCGCGTCCCTCACAGACGCGGTCTGCAGACCGGGTTCGTGCAATCTGTAGAAGCCATACACTCGGAATTCCGTTTCGAAATTCCGAAACAGAATATCGATTCGGAAGCTCCGAACGCAGCAAATCCATACAAATCAATGAATTTGTCACATTGTTTTCCATACGTTTTTTTGTTCCGTATGTGTGTGACAAAGTCATTGATTTGTGAATTGTGTGGATTTGCTGCGTTCGGAATCCCGAATCGATATTCCGTTTCGGAATTTCGAAAAGGAATTCCAATATACATTTAATTTTTAAAAAATTAAAAATAAACGAAAAGGAATTCCAATATAAATTTAATTTTTACAAAATTAAAAATAAATCTTGATATCGGAGTTAGGTAGCGTTGTTGTTTTAAAACTTAAGTTTTCTTGACCGTACAGTGTAGGTAGCGTGCTATCTCGCTCTCGCGCGCGGGATAACTCTTCGTAGTTTATAGCTGACGGCGTGTTGATTGTTTCTATGCGGCTGAATGTGTCTGCGACGATATTATCTTTTCCGCTGATATGACGAATGTCGTGCGTGAACTCGGAGATGAAAAGTAGTTGTCGAGTTCTTCTCGGAGTTTCTGATGTCGATGTTTTCTTCTGTAGGGCTAATGTCAATGGTTTGTGGTCGGAGAAGATAATGAGTTCTCGGCCTTCGAATATTTTTCTGAAGTATTTTACTGACATGTAGATAGCTTGAAGCTCGCGATCGTAGGTGCTGTACTTCGTTTGCGCTGTAGTAAATTTCTTCGAGAAGTAGCCGAGTGGTTGCCATTTTTTATTGTAATATTGTTGTATAACAGCTCCTGCTGCGGTGTCCGAGGCGTCGGAGAAAATAGCAATCGGTGCTTTGTGATTCGGGTGGGCGAGCAAAACAGCGTTTTTAATGCTATTTTTGCAAGCCGTGAATGCTTCTTTCGATGTCTCGTTCCATTCGATCGGTGTCTTGTCTCGCTTTTTCACATTATGTAGGTATGCGTGTAGCGGGGCTTGAATTGTGGCGGCGTTCGGAATGCTGTCTCGGTAGAAGTTTAGCATGCCGACGTAACTCTTCTATATTCTTCGGTAGCGGGAAATCTTCGATGGCTTGTAATTTATCTTGTGGCGGCTTGATTCCGTCGCTGTTTACGTTGAAGCCGAGGAATTTAACTTCTTGCTTGCCGAGTACACATTTAGCTGGGTTTATTGTGATTCCGTTTTCTTCTAGGCGTTGAAGAACACACCGTAGATGTTGGCGATGTTCTTCTTCGCTGCTGGACGCGATTAACAAGTCATCGATGAAGGAAAACACGAAATATTTCGTGTATAAAACGTTGAAATGTCTGACCTGCGTTTCTAAGGCCGGGACACATTCTCGGGAACTCGAATAATCCGAATGGTGTGATGATTGCTGTCTTCTCTCTATCTTCTTTATGGACTGGTAATTGTTGGTAGGCTCGGTTTAAGTCGATCGTCGAGAAGATAGTTTTTCCGGCGAGTTGAAAAGTGAAATCGCGCAGTCGTGGTATAGGGTAGCGGTCGGGCTTCGTTACTGCGTTGAGTCGTCGGTAGTCGCCGCACACCCTTATGTCGCCGTTCTTTTTCGGTACGACGTGAAGCGGAGAAGACCAGGCGCTCTTGCTGGGACGACAGATACCTTGTTGCATCATATTCTCGAATTCTTTCTTGACTTGATTGTAGCGATGCGGTTGTAGTGGTCGGGCGCGACAGTGTAGTGGTGGCCCAGATGTTTCGATGTAATGTTCGACGCTGTGTTTCGGCGTGATGTTCATCGCTGTCAATCGTGTGATGCCGGGGAAGTCAGCCAGTATATCGTGATACGACTGCGTGCTGTCGACACTACGGACAGTAGGTACGTCCGTGTAGCGTCCAGGAGCGTTAATATGTAGACTGGTTCTCCCGTCGACGAGTCTTCTGTTCTTGAAGTCGACTATGAGTTCATGATGTTGCAGGAAGTCGGCACCGAGGATTGGTTTTGATGCTGCTGCGACGATAAATTTCCATTTGTACGGTCGGCGAAGTCCGAGATTAAGTTCTAAAGTCTTCTCGCCGTATGTAGGTATGACGGTGTTGTTGGCGGCGTAGAGTTGAAAAGGTAGCGGCTGGAGATGAAGGCCTTTCTTTTTCGGTATGACGGATATATTGGCACCCGTGTCTACCAAAAAAGTGAGATTCGTAGTCTTGTCCGTGACGAATAGGCGGTATTGTTTGTTGTGAACGCCGGATTCCGCCGCTGCCAACGTTCTGTCTAGTTTTCCGGGTTGTTGAATGTACACGGTTGCGTACATTTTCTCGCTTCCTTGCCGAATCTGTTGTGGTAGTAACAGAATGGCGATGCAGGTGATGCAGACCGCGGACGCGATGTTGATCGTTGCCGGAATCTTGACGATGATCTGTGTCTTGACCTTGAGCGTTGATAGTAATTTTCTCTTCTATAATTATTGTTATTGAACTGTTGTTTTTTCAGTTCGGCGACCTCTAGGGAGAGTTTTCGTATTTCTTCGATGAGAAGGCACTCGATGTTCGATGATGGTGATGAAGGGCTATGTACACGATGAGAAGATGAGATGCTATGTACATTATTTACATGTGACTGCTCCATTATTTTGTCGGCCAGCGCAGCTTGCTCGTCGAGTGTGGTTTTCTTCTGGAACGTTTCACTGACGGCCAGGACGGAGAGGATACTTGTCGGGAGGAGATTGGCCCACATGAGCTGTAGGGTGGAATCGGGGACCTTGTTGCGAGCCAGGTTTCGCATTCTTCTGAGTAACTGTGATGGTTTCTGGTCTCCCAACTCCATATCTGACAGCAGCTGTTGAAATTGCCGGCTGTCAGACACCTCGTATGCGGAGATGAGCCGGTCCTTCAGGGCTTGATATTCATTCGTCTCTGGTGGGTTGTACAGCAGGTCGGCGATCTGTTCGATGTCCTCCTTCTCCAGACGAGCGATGACCATTTGCGAGAGCTGACTTTGGTTCTTCTGCAGACTGCTGGTGGCTGCCTCGAACGTGACAAACCAGAGCCTGGGTTTGTCCCTCCAGAAAGGCGGTATTCGCATCGAAAGTGCGATGCCGGCGATCTCCTGTGATGATGCTGGTGATGGTGCCGGGTTGCTGGTGTGTGCCGAGGTTTCGGGCAGGGATTCGCCTCTGTGTTCCATGATGAAGAGCTGGTGGTGCAGCGATTCGAGGTGCAGCGTCGTCGAGCAGCGTTTCGTGGTGCAGCGTTTCGTCCGGGCAGCGTTTCGTCAATTCATGGTCAAAATTTTCAAATGTTGTTTCTTCCATCATTTTACGTAATTTATCGTAGTTAATAGCTTCATATTGTATTTTTTGTTTTTTAGGTGGTTCAATTTGCTTCATCTCGACATATATATTCTTATGATCTGATATAGAAGACTCAACTAGTGCAAAATGGAATTTGTTATTCCTCAGATTTGTCACTACATGATCTATAATTGTTTTCGTTGTTGATGTTTCTCGAGTGCAATGTGTTGAGTCTTTTTTGTTAATTATATTGAATCCGGATTCCTTAAGCATAGCATTGTAACGCTTGGTTTTAGTATCGTTACAGAGTAAGTCGATGTTGGTATCGCCAAAGATTATAGCTCTATTCTTTTGCTGTAACTGAGCCTCATAGTTGACAAGAAATTCGTTAAAGTTTGAGTGTCCCGGCTTGTAAACAACTCCGACGTCAAGAGCATATTTATTGAGGCGAATCCACAAATAATTATTTCCAACAATAAATAGTGTTGAAGTTAATCCATGTTTTAGGTTATTGTGGACGTAAATGGAAACACCGCCACCAATAGTATTAGGATAACTGATGTTGTAGTAATGTGTGTAGTTTTGCAGTTCAAACTGCTGAGCTTGTAGTTCTGACCTTATCCATGTTTCCGATAGCAAAACAATATGTATGCATTTATTAATGGAATGCAAAATACATTTCAGTTCATCAAACTTTCCTGGCTTGCAGATGCTCCTGATGTTGGCGTAGAAGAAATTAAGGCTCGATTTAGTGGTAAGTATGTTTTGATAGTCATTTAGTACTTGATAGGTATTACTCTCAGAATCAGTAGGTATAGGTTTAGTGTAGGCTAGTTTTTTGTATTTATCGTGGTAATGATTTTCGGCGTTCCTTTTACATATTTTATTGTGATATTATTTTCTCCATTTTTAATTCTAAGTTCTAGTTCTTCGTTTAGTTTTTTCAGATAGTTTTGTTGCAAAGGGGTCAGGTCCGAGAATATTTTGATGTCGCTTGGAAGTTTGTCTTTATTACGTAGTAACATTTTTGCAGTTTGTGGCGATTCGAAACAAACCTTTATTTTACGATGTTTTGTAGGGTTGTATTTCCCGAGTCTAAATATCTTGATAGGATTGGGGCAGTTGTTGATGAGCTTGTTTAAGTGTTTGGTAACATTCATCATATCGGAGGACTGGCTTTCGTCTGAAGTTGTTCCTCGACACTCCTGGATACCTACTATTATAACGTTTTTTTCTCTGTATGTATGTTCCTGTATCTCGTGTATTATGTTTTCGTTATTATTGACGGTAAGTTCATTAGCGGGTACATCCTGTTTTAATTCGGCTAGTTTTGATTCGAGATTTTCGACTTTTTTTTCAGTGGCACTATTCTTGCTCTCCAGATTCGATATTTGATTCTTCATAGAAGCCTGATCGTCACTAAGGGTGTCGATTGAAACCTTGATATCATTTAACTGATTTTTCATTTCAGCGATGTTCTCACGCATGAACTTTAAAGTTGATTCTTGAGTACTTGTGAATTTATCTAATAGGCTGATGATATCTCTGCGGAAGCCTTGCATTTCTTCAGCGCAATTGCAGCAATCTAGGGGTTGCTTACGTTTGCTTTGTTTACGGATAGTGACTTGTTGTTCGATCGACGGCGATAGGGCAATTTGTTGGTCCATCGATGTCGGTAAGTAATGTAATGAGCTACTCCGAGCAGGCTTTTTTAAATAAGTAGTTCCTTAATAAAACAGGAGTGAGCGTCTCTCAGCTCTGACTGGTCATCAAAGTAGCTCTGCACCTCTCAGGGAGAGGGTACTATAACAGGTGTTATAAATTCATAATATGTAATACTAGTGACTAGCTGATGTCCCGGTGAACTTCGTGTCACTTATAAACCTTCCCTGGACTTCCAGGAATATTTTAAGACTAAAATTAGCCACATCGGTTCAACCGTTTAATCGAGTTATTGCATTTTTATATAGTCCGTCAAGAAAGTGAAGAAATTAAAAAGTGGCAACATCGTAGTGTCATCCCTTTTTTCTTAGATTGATTTGAAAGGGATGACACTACGATGTTGCCACTTTTTAATTTCTTTACTTTCTTGACAGACTATGACATATATAAACAAACAAACAAATCTTTATTTCCCTCAAAAAATAATTTTACATGTTAAGTATCTTAAACAAAACACTGCTCTCCACACTAGGATTCCCTGTGTCGTGGAGAGCAGTCTCTTCCATCATGCACAGAGATACATACAATTAATTTTAACCAGCTAATGACATATTTGTGATAACTGATAACTAACATAAAGTTACATGTTCTAAGTCTTTTTAACAGAACCAATAATGTATTTGTAAGTAAACAGGCAATATATTTTTTAAAGTAGGTGATGTTTTTATAATATGATACAAAATACACATAATAGCATTACAAGATGATTACTGGAGCCACCGAAACCAGCTACAGTACGTGTAAGTTAGTGATGAGTTGAGTTATACAAAGATTATAATACTTTACATACATTAGATTGTTTCTTGTAATATCGTAAATTAAACACACAATATAACTACATCATAATTATTTCAAATTTTCATAACTAATAATAATATATATAAATCATAATATTTACAACGTGTTTTTAAAACTGTATGCAATATAAAGTATCAAAATCTTTTATAGTGACTGGATACAGTGTGGCCATAATAGGCCACACCGGAAACAAGTATTATAAAAAACTAGCGACCCGCCCCGGCGTCGCACGGGTATAAAATATATAGCCACTGAAAAAATGATTAAAATTGATAGCCTATGATCCTTCACGTGGTCTACTTCTTATCTGTGCCAAGTAAGTAATAACATAAAAATTGCTTCAGTAGTTCGCGAGAAAAGCCCTTTCAAATAATTTCCCCCTTTTTTCCACATTCTCCTATTAGTCTTAGCGTGATAAAATATAGCCTATTATAGTCTTCCTAAATAAATGGGCTATCTAACACTGAACAATTTTTTCAAGTCGGACCAGTAGTTCCTGAGATTAGTGCGTTCAAGTTATCCCTTTCAAATAATTTTTTTTCCACATTTTCCTCTATTTCTTCGCTCCTATTAGTCTTAGCGTGATAAAATATAGCCTTTCTCGATAAATGGGCTATCTAACACTGAAAGAATCATCAAAATCCGTTGCATAGTTTTAAAGATTAAAGGGAACAAAGGGACATGAGGGAAAAAAGCGACTTTGTTTTATGATATGTATAGATGTATCGCTATTTCCATAGGTCACGGCATCACGACGAGTCACGACACACGTGAGAACGGTTTGACCAATTTTGCTACTATTCTTTTTTTTGTTTTTTTTTTCAGCTGAAAGGTTCTTGTACGAAAAAATAAAGAAAGTAACGTGAAAGTTGACTCAAATAAAATAAAACTTATTGATCATGATAACTGTTTTACTACTTATTATTAATTATACTAATGCGAATTATACTCAGGTAGTAGAATATTGATTCATTTAAAAAAAACATGTGTGGGGAATTTGTGGGGAATCAGCAAATTTTTGTCCCCAATTTGGGGAATTTGACCATGACCTTTGGGGAAATCTGATAATTAGCATTGGCAACCCTAGTCACAGCTGATCAAATGTCAATTGTCAGGAAAATGGAGTTTTGATACGCATCAATTTACGATAAAAGGTGTCAATATGAAATCCTATATTATTTTTCCTATAAATCAGGATTAGAATGGATAGAACATCTCCATATCAATCTTGTGGAAAGGATGACAATTCGAAAAATGTGAAAACTGAACGTGAAACAGTAGATGACGCGAAACTTCATCGGGAAAATGTCAATCACCCAAAACATAGGCAAACTGCGTCTTACGATAAAGAAAGTGTTGTTCCTTCGAGTATCGTTCCAGGACCGTCGAGTGCATCTTGTGCCGGTCCTGTTCCAATTGGTACCAAAGAGTCGAAAATGGACTCCAGTAAAATAGCGTCCATGCAGCAGATAGTGGAAAACACTCTCAGGTACCAACTAACAATCTTGATATCAGTGCTTGATATCTTAGTTTTTACGTACAACCATCAACTTTCCTATACGAATAATTCGTTTCATAGCTTATATGCTTGATAACAATCTTAGTTTTTACGTACAACCATCAACTTTCCTATACGAATAATTCGTTTCATAGCTTATATGCTTGATAACAATCTTCTTCAACATGTAACTCTTCATATAATAATAAAGCTAATAATACTGAAATAACACAAAATTTTGGTCTAAGGAACTTAACATTAACAACAAGTATTAAAATATTATACAAGTACTGTCCAAGACTCAAGACTTGAATATTCTACTAGATACTGCTCAGCTCAAGCTTGTTTCAACAGCTTGCTTGTTAACTACGAAATGAACAATAATATTGTCACTGTCACTAAGGGCTTGTTACTAACTGTAACTTAAAATAAGTTTTAAGTTGTCTATGTCTTTCTATTAACAAGTTTAATTGTATTAGTTTGAGATTGATCCATAGGCAAATGGCAGACCTTAATTGTGTTGTTTGGTTATGTCAAGTCAATTTTGATTATGATCTGTTGGCTCCAGATAACCAGACCAAATTATTTTGGTCCATCACCTGCTTAAGAATCAATTTCTCTGATTGTTCATTTATTATTTATTTATTTCCAATGAGTAAGTTTATTTTTGTCTATAGTCAAGAAGGGCGACAGAGGGTGTCACAGTTGCTGGAGGCTGTGGAGGCGCTGAGCGGTGCTGAGAGGCTGTTGCTGTATCTGCGGCTACCTACTGGAGTGCCTCCTCATGATCCCCTTAAACAACCTGTAAATCCCTTAGGCTCCAGGTAATTGTTGCATGGTTAATGCAAATAAAACTTATATTAAACATAATATTATTATTATTATTTGTGTAACCACACTAGCAGCCATTAAGCTAATGCGTGTGTGTCAAATCGTTTGAAGATTTCATCTCCCAATTGGTCCAGTTTGTTTTTAAAGCAGTTCACAGAGGTTGCCATTACAGCACTTTCAGGAAGTCTGTTCCAGACCACTTCCACACTGTTAGGTAAAAAGTGCCTTCTAGCTGGGATTTTGGCATAATTTTAAAGGATGTCCTCTTAGGTGCTTATTCGCATTCAGGGTGTATAGTTCTCGGAGACGAGGCACATCATAAATTTCGTGCAGTATCTTATAAGTCTCGATGAGACTTCCCCTCTGTCGACGCTGTTCGAGTGAGGTAAGGCCAAGGATTTCGAGTCGCTGTTCGTAAGACTTATTGCGTAATGTGTTTATCATTTTTGTAGCTTTTCTCTGTACGTTTTCAAGTAACTTGACGTCTTTTTTTAAATAAGGGTCCCATATTACATACGCATACTCTAGAAGTGGTCTAACATAAGCCTTGTACAATTGAAGGAATGTTTTAGGTGTCAGACACTTAAACGCTTTACGGATGATATAGAGGATGGAGTTTGTTTTCTTGACAATATTCATTATATGCATTTCCCATTTCAGATCCGAAGTTATTATTACGCCTAGGTCTTTTTGGGACTCCACATGCATCAATTGCTTAGGTCCAAGGTAGTAGTTTCTACGGGGGTTGTTCTTTCCAATGTGTAACACTGTGCATTTTTCAACATTTAGGGTTAAAAGCCATTCTTGGGTCCACTTATATATAGCATTCAGATCGTTTTGGATATAGTGATAATGGCTACATGGATTTCCGAAAAATTTTGTGTCATCAGCGAACAAGGAGAAAGGCTGTACAAGAACGCTTTTCAGGTCAGTTAAGTACAAAATAAAGAGTATTGGTCCAAGAACGGATCCCTGTGGGACACCACTGAGTACTTTCCTAGTTTTAGATAAAGCTTCACCGATCCTAACCCGAAAAGTCCTATTAGTGAGAAAATCTTTTATCCAGGCTAACAGTTTTCCGCGTATACCCAAGTGTTCAATTTTACGAATTAGCCGTTTTATGGGTACACGATCGAATGCCTTCTCGTAATCTAGGTAGATGACGTCGGTAGGATTTCCTTCGTCGAGGTTTTTTGTACACTCATTCAGGCATCTTAGTAGGTTTGTAGATACTGATCGACCTGGTACGAATCCATGCTGTTCTTCCAATATAATGTGCTCCTTTGTTAAGAAATTTCTTATTTCGTTAGCAATCACCTTTTCCATTGTTTTGCACAATACACTTGTTAGACTTATTGGTCTGTAGTTAGATGGATCAAGTTTGCTTCCTTTTTTGTATATGGGAACGACAGTAGCTATTTTCCAGTCTGCTGGTAGAGCTCCATCCTCTAATGATTTTTTCATTAACCTAGTAATGTTCCTTACTAGAGATTTGGAGCACCTTTTTAATACTATTGATGGTAAATATTAAAGCTATAAAATTAATTAAAATATTTAATTTTGCTTCTTAAAACAAATTGAATGATTATTTTGTGTTATAGTATAATAACTTTTAATACCCACAGAATATTTACTATAATAGTTTCAATTTTGTTTTTAGGGCGGAGTTGCAACAGACAGTGACATGGATACAAACCCACTTGGAGGTGGACCCTGATGTATCCCTGCCCAAACAGGATGTTTACGATGAGTACATGTTAGTGTTATTGATTTATTAATAGCTAGATTATTGTCCAACTTAAATGTTAAACAGAAAACACTGAACTTATTTTTCCTATAGTCCGCGTGGAACTAGTTGGCCGCGCCTTAGGTAGGGACGGGGGTGAGGGGCCGGGTTGCTTGCTGCTCGCAACGCACATGAGATTAGACAGTGACAACCAATCTCGCGATATTGTGAACAATAATTTTATTTAATTATTGAAAAGAATAAATTACAGACAATTGATCAGTTTTATATTCTAAACTATTGACATCGGCTTTCCGTTTTTTTTTAAACTTATGCACTTTAAATATAATTTCTTTAGATTGTCTTTTTATCGGCGGACTCATCTTGCTAAATCAATCTCTTGTGCTTTTTGTCTTAACTAGCCAGAACTGTCAAAATCAAGCGCCCCCGCCTCTCCGTCCCACCGCCCACATACCTAAGGCGCGGCCAACTAGTTCCGCGATACTCAAATGTTTGATCGGCTAACAATAACTATCCGCATTTGTGTGTTAGATAAGAAGCATAAAACACAAGAGTAATAGGAAACACAAGAGAATGATAATAACTGCATAAAGTAATTACACAATACAGTCAATTAAACAACAAATTACAATGATGCCATTCAGTCAATGTTATCTATCAACGGGTCACACTATCTCATTTATTACAAAATCAAAAATCTTATATCATTATTAATATAGCTCGGATTATAATTAGTATGATAAGTAATCAGAAACCTCTGTATGTAGGGTAAATGACTAGTACATTGGACATTACTAGTCATTGGAAAAAGCACAAAAACACCATATTTATTAATGTTGCTTTAAAAACTGACTGTTTTGACGTGATAACGTCTTATAATTCGATATGGGCTGCGCGCCCGAAAAACATGACAGTTCATGCGGCGTTACCTCGCTGACAGCTCTGAGGCGTTCCATTTACACTCTCAAGTCTCTCAACAACCGTAAGGCCCACCTGGGCCGCGCTCTTTGTTTCGATTATATTACGTATTTCGATGACTTAGAGAATACTTTTGTATGAAGAAGTTTGGTTAGTTATGACCTTTGATACATTGACCACACTCTGAATGAAAAATAAATAAACAATCTGTGAGCTATTAGTATTATTTCGGCTATTCAAAATTGTGCTCTATTTCCTACGTGTCAAGGTATGACTTAATATATGAAGAATAAAGTATTCGTTTATTTCTTCTGAACAAGTCACTAATTATAGTTTCGAGAGTTTATAATTGAGAATTTAATATCACATCGGACTAAATACTATATTATGATGGCTTAATAGATAGAAAATTTAACATATATTATAATGTAGTTCACACAAACTTAAAATATGGATTATATGTAAGGATATTTCATATTACATTAATTTTACAAAGAGGGTAGGCCGGGCGCCATTTTTTTTGCACATTGACCTGCCAACTTTTTTGCATAGATTTTTCCCGGAACTGAGAGGTTAAGGCTATGACGTTGTCACATTCAACTATCGTCAGTAAACCGACTTCACAGACAACCGATTTTTTTTCTTTAAAAACAGGCGTTCTTTTACTTTGAAAACAGGAAATTTTTAAATTAACATTAATAAATATGGTGTTTTTGTGCTTTTTCCAATGACTGGTACTGTCCAATCTACTAGTCATTTACCTTATGTTATGTTTTTAATTTTTATACTTTTTATTAAAAAGTATAAAACATAACATACAGAATAAAAATTTTAATCTCATATTTTGAAAAGATAATAGGGTAAATTACGAGTCATTAGAATTTTTCAGTAGAGGGACACTTTACACTTTGATCGTAAAAATAAAAGTTTGTGGTTTTTATACGATGTAAATAATAATGGAATTAATCGACGACCTCTGTGGCTCAGTGGTGAGCGCGTTGGTAGCTCAAGCCGGGGGTCGCGGGTTCGAATCCCGCCGACGGAACAAAAAGGTTTCAATGTTCCTGGGTCTGGATGTGTATTAAATATGTGTATGATATAATAAAAATCTTAAATATATGTATAGTATAAAAGTATTAAATATATTTTCGTTGTCTGGTACCTGTAACACAAGTCCTTTAGGTACTTAGCACGGGGCCAGACTGACGTGGTGTGAAGCGTCCATAGATATAAAAAAAAAAAGAAAATATAGAGGGGCATTCACGCTACAATATAAATAGAATATTTTTTATCAGGTTGCGGTGTAACCAAAATAAAATATCTTTTTGTCGCCATAGTCATCACGTGCGCCTTGGTTTTGCAAATGAAAAGAAAAAATTTAGAAACATGCTAAAGTTTTTAATTATATTTTTTAGTAGCTGTCCCGGCAAACGTTGTTTTGCCATTTAAAGTGTTTCTACTTCATCAGTTGATACTAAATCTTACCCCCTCTTTTGTCCCCTAAGAGGGGTGGGGGGAAAAACTTTATACACCAGATGTTAAGTTGGAAAAAACAGTTAATAATATGAAGTAAGTCCATTAAAGAAAAAAGTTTGATACAAAATCTGACCCCCTCTTTGCTCTCCTTAGAGGGGTGGGGGGGGGGGGGGGGGGGGTGATTTTTATACACCAGATTTTGAGTTGGAAGAAGACAAATATATCTGCGAAAACCGTATGCAAATCAGATCAGTAGTTTTCGTGTTAAAGCAAAAGTCTTATACAAAATCTGACCCCCTCTTTCGTCCCTTTAGAAGGGTGGGGGGAATTTTTTTTATAGACCAGATGTTAAGTTGGAAGAAGGCAAATATATCTGCGAAAACCGCATTCAAATCGGATCAGTAGTTTTCGTGTGATAGTGGAACAAACATACAGACAGACAGACAGACAGACAAAAAACTAACCACATTTTTCTTCTATAGCGATGTAGTAATACCCCCCGCTTATTATTTTTTGAATATCTTTAATGTACAGAATTTTCATTTCTACAGTTTTATTATATGTATAGATGATACACATTGTGTATGTTATTATAAACTTGTTATTGTATAAATAACAATCTATTAATTCATGAAGCCCCAAGCGGCCACATCCGGCCGCGATAACAATGAAAAAGCTATTGTGTCTCGTTTTGCCACGACTGATGGGTTAAGTATTTTTGTACATTCTTAATTCATGAAGCCCCAAGCGGCCACATCCGGCCGCGATAACAATGAAAAAGCTATTGTGTCTCGTTTTGCCACGACTGATGGGTTAATAACCTTTTAACTCATTTAAAGATTTTTTTGGCCTGTCCTACTACTGGTATTGTAAAAGTGCTGAAAAACTATTATTGGACGTTATTAGATGAAATGATACTGATCTACTTGATATATAATATTCGAAAGATGAGAGTATTAGGCTGTGTTTCCACTGAAGCGGAGCAGAGCGGAGCGGAGCTTAGCGGTGCCGAATTGACCAATCACCATGCTCGAAATCTTCGCTCCGCTTCGCTGTCATTCCGCTGGAATAGCACGATTGGTCAATTCGGGCACCACTAAGCTCCGCTTCAGTGGAAACGCAGCCTTATTCAATACGAAAGTTAATTTGCAGCTGACTTGTGTCTTCTGAATACTTCAATGAAGTGTGACTTCTGAATACTTCAAAAACATACAATTGTTGCCGTTAATTGTATTGCATGGAATGAATAAGGGAACGTAACGCAATTTGGTTTAGTTTATGTATTTTCATGAAATCCCTCGACTTTGTGTTTACTGAATTAAATTAAACAAATGCCATACAATTTTTGCTACCCATCAGTATAATCCAGACTCAAGAACATGTGCAACCTATGGGATCTATTAAAGACAAGCCCAACTTCCTCCTGAAAGTAGAGTACGGCCACAGCGACAGGCAAATGAGCTGCTATGCATTGTGCTCCATATTTAATTCATGAAGCCCCAAGCGGCCACATCCGGCCGCGATAACAATGAAAAAGCTATTGTGTCTCGTTTTGCCACGACTGATGGGTTAAATATTGTCTGAGTAGCTCTCTCTGAGCCGATTGGCTCGATGAGGACAATCTGAAATCTCTAACTATTTGAGTTACGTTTTACCTGAACAATGTAATATACAGACGTACAGATAAAGAGACGGACATCCTTTCACATCTATAATATTAATAGATGGCGGCCGTAACTCCATTGTGTCAAAGTCCTTTTATCGGGTGGATACCGTACATTTCCCAGGACCAGAAGTACTATTTTTCCTTTCCCGGGACTCAGTGTCTCCATACCAAATTTTTCAAAATCCGTTCAGTGGTTTGAGCGTGAAGAAGTAATTGACAGACAGACGAACAGACTTTCATACTTATAAAATTATAATATTAGTTGTTACAATAGTACTATGTAATATTGGTAAGAATTTTAATTTTTTGAAGTCATTTTTTGTTAAATATTTAATTAAAATACCTTATTTTACAATAACATTATAAGAATATATGTGAAAACAACAATTATTTATAATGTTTCCTACTTACAATAGCAATTTTAACCAAATTTCAATCAGACTTTGCTTGTCCAACTACTGGTTTTGGGTGTCCCAAGTACTGTAATTCCGTCCCATGACTGTGTTTTACCTACCATTCAGTTTTTACCAAAAAATCAATATAAACTGAAAAACCATCGCATTTTTATATTTGCATATCTTAAGTTAGATAATTTATGAACACAAATATGATATTTATTTCTATTTCATGCGAAGTATTTAATGTTTTAGAGCTTTTTCTGTAAAAAAAATCCTTAGCTGTCCAATGACTGCTAGTTTACGGTATCTGTAATCTCTATATCATCACTTTATAATTATAATTAAACTCCTGATGGCTTATAAATAATGACTATATAAGGTAAATGACTAGTAGATTGGACAGTACCAGTCATTGGAAAAAGCACAAAAACACCATATTTATTAATGTTGCTTTAAAAATTTCCTGTTTTTAAAGTAAAAGAACGCCTGTTTTTAAAGAAAAACAGTCAGTTTTTAAAGCAACATTAATAAATATGGTGTTTTTGTGCTTTTTCCAATGACTAGTACTGTCCAATCTACTAGTCATTTACCCTATGTAACAAAAATAACGAAAATTAATGTTCTGCAATTTATTTAGCTGTATTTTTATTTTACATATTTTTTTATCTATACTTTGATAACACAATAAAACAGAATAAAACATAATTTTAATGAAGTTGTATCTATTCCTGGGTAAAAATTCTTTAAGTAGTACAGCAGGAGCCACCATAATCTTTAAAAAATAAAAAAAAATCAATATTTTTAAGTTATTTTTATAAACCTGGGAATCAAAAAATGTGTTACTGAGTGTTATTATTTATTATTAATATAGTGTTGTTGCGTTACACCAAAATCACATGAAAACTACGAAGTTTTTGGTTTTAAAAAGTTACTTTTATTGTGTTTATAAGTATTATAATAATATTTTAACCTGTAAATCGTTTACTTACAGTGCTCACTGTATGAGCTGTAACATGAAGCCACTATCGACGGCTGACTTTGGCAAAGTGATGAAACAAGTGTACCCGACTGTACGGCCGCGCCGCCTTGGTACCCGCGGGAACTCGAGGTAATAACAATATTTAATCATTGTCATAGTGTGGCATAGTCATAATGAGCCTCCCTGACTAAAGAAAAATATACTAAAGTTAATCAGGGCAAGTTCGGATATAGTAAACTGTTTGACTGCATCCGAACTTGCCCTGATTTAGTGTAATCTTGACTTAAAAGTCAAGATTACACTAAATCGGCAAGTTTTTTTCAACTTTCACTAAGTTGCGATACGCCATTTTGTGCGGAATGTGTTTATACAAAAAAGATTTATCGTAACTTACCCTGAATCCGAATTAACTCTGAAAATCTATACTAATATTATAAATGCGAAAGTATCTCTGTCTGTCGGTCTGTCTCGCTTTCACGCCAAAACTTCTGAACCGATTGTAATGTTTGTACACACATAGTCTAAAGCCTGAGAAAGGACATAGGCTACTTTTTAACTGGAAAAAGGGATTGTAAGGGGGTGACATTCCACATTCCTTACTATAATTTAATTAATTCTATGACATACAGTTATCTTAATTATTTCATATGAACTTGATGTGTTTTTTGTTTTTCTTTTCTATAATTATGTAATAAACTTCAATAAACATGATAATTTTAAGCAATAATTGTACTAACATGCCATCTACGATTTAATAGTCCATCACACTACCAATTTGTTATTTTGATTATTACTTAGAGTTTACTGTTTTTGTTGACTTCTAATGATATTAAATGATAACTTTAGAATAATTAGAGATAATTCATATTTTTGTATATTTGAATGCTATTTTATATATAGCTAAAAGTGTTAGACCTTAAGAACCTCATTACCACCTATTGTATTACACTTTTAGAGCAAATAAATTAATTGAATTGAAATTGAATTGAAAATGCGTAAATTTGTTTAAATTAAGTTAGTTCCAAAAATTCATAATAGATGGCGCCGTGCGTCTCCTACATCGCACAAGCGCTAACTTAAACTTGTTTCTTTAAGAGGTGGTAAGGATATAGAATGCTTTCACGTTTTTTTTTTGAAGTACATAATATTATGAAGAGTTGATGTTCGACTTCGACCCCACTCCCCAGATTTTAACCCCCTACGCAAAAATATGGGCGTTTTAATTGTGACGTGTCTGTCTGTTTATAAAGTGTAAACATTGAAGTTTGAAGTAAGCGTACCGCAGAAGCACCTCTGTCGTGCAAATTTTGCAATTTGCAGTAATGTAGCCTACATGGTTCAACGGGAACTACCGACTATATAATGTAAGTTACTCTATGACGGGAACTACCGCGCGCTATAAGCTGAAGTCCACGCGGACGGAGTCGCGGGCAACAGCTAGTTCCTGATAAGCCCTAAATGGTTGTTAGGTTCCTTAAACAGTGAAGATTTATGTATTTTATTATAAATTTATTCAGGTATTGCTATGCTGGTCTTCGCAAGAAAGTCAAACTTGAAGCACCACACTTGCCAGATTTGGGAGAAAGCTCTAAGGTATTTTAAATAATTCTTATTTTAATGATTAAAAAATATTTTGTTACAGTGAGTGTGGCAAAGCGCGCCACCCCGGCAACTGCGCCATATATGTAGCTATTATTCCATTCCATTCCATTGGAAATCTCTAATCAGCAGTATGGAATTATAGCTGTATGCCCTATGAATAATAAAAACTAAGGAAAAGTAACTCCGTCAAAAAACATGTTCTACAATACTTGTCAAAAATGTGTACACATTTTCAATACATTTGCAACATTTAGGTGGACTTCAGCAGTATCAGGCTGACGTTACATGACAGTTCGAAAGGAACCAAATTTAAACGGTAATAATAGTAGGGAGTTACGTTTTCTTAGTTTTTCTTATTCGTAGATGATTCGTAGTATATGCCGCACTTACCGGGTTGGCGCGCTTTACTACACTTACTATATATTTTTTATAATATTGTAAGTTGTAACCTCTGGTATAATTTTACTAAGAATTGTTTTTTTTAGGAATTTAATGCCCCATCTAAAGAGAGTGAAAGAATTGTTTGTGATTGGGCTGAAACTAAGTTTGGTAAGTTTGCTAGCTGTGGTAAATTTTATTACCAATTTATATTCTCATTTTAAAATTTAATGTATGGGCCTTTGTAGCCTGAAATAAATGATAAAAAATAGATACTCCTGATGATGACACTTACGGCTTACCCTATGGCCTATACACTACACGGTAAATTTTTTAAAAGGGCAACCTTTCCATGTTGGTTATAATTGACCATCCAAGCGATTACGAACATGAAATGATCGACGCTAACCGTAAATGCTGTAGAGTTAGACAGCGCTATCTGATTATTCAGCATGCTGCATGACATAATAAATGACGTAAACGGATGAAGTGGCAAAGTAACATTTTATAACATTAGGGCAATTACTTACTTCTTCCCTTATAATTTGAACGAACCTTGCAACTTACCTACTTCATCATCCGGCTAAAGTTAACATAAAATCCACATTCTTTGATTACAAATCATTTTCCCGGTCCTAATGCTTCCATTTTTTGCAAAAAACGAAAATTTCCAAAAATGTTAGTGAGCCAATTCATTCAGTTAAGTCTTTAATTAATTAGAAGCTATTTAGTATTTGACCGAGCTTTGCTCGATATTCGATAAAACACGAATAAAATGACATTTTCTAAAAATGATTCCTAGCTAGACCGATTTATCGCCCCCGAAACCCCCTATATACTCATGAAAATCGTTGGAGCTGATTCCGAGATTGCAATTATATATAAAGATATAAATATACAAGAATTGCTCCTTAAAAGATATAAGATTAATCATGGTCAAAAAATTTGAGACATTTAATTATAATTAAATACCTTCAATATAATGAAGAGTTTTACAGATAATGTATGAGCCTTATGTCAACATTTTAAATTAATTACTTATTTTAAGTAATTAATGTTCCACTCTGAGTGTGGCAGTTAATGTCATTAAAAACAACCTAATAATATGTTGGTTTATCAGGTGTGAAGTTCGCGAGCGTGTTGGAACTGTCGCGCCATCTGACGGCGCTGGGATCGCGCGCGCCGGTCGGGCCCGCCAGCGCCTCGCCGCCGCACGTACCCTTACACGGTACTGTCAGCATTCAATTACTTTAATACATAATTACTATAGTCCGCGCGGAACTAGTTGGCCACGCCTTAGGTAGGGACGGGGGTGAGGGGGCGGGTTCCTTGCTGCTCGCAATCCACATGAGATTAGACAGTGATGACCAATCTCGCGATATCGTGAACAATAATATTATTTAATTATTGGAAAGAATAAATTAAAGACATTAGACAATTGATCAGTTTTATATTCTAAAGTCTAAACTATTGACATCGGCTTTCCGTTTTTTAAAAAACGTATGCACTTTAAATATTATTTCCTTAGATTGTCTTTTTATCGGCGGACTCATCTTGCTATTGCAATCTCTTGTGCGAAGCGCCCCTGCCTCTCGTTCCACCGCTCACATACCTTAGGCGCGGACAACTAGTTCCGCGCGGACTATAGTATGATTTACAATGTTTGTTATACATACAATATATTACTTTTGATTAAATATATAAAATATTAAACTATTTACAGGTCCTACAGAAGATGCGCCAGGACCGCAGTTGATAAAACAATTGAAACGGAAATTACAGGTAATAGTGTAGGAAAGGAACCATGTGGACCCCCACAGTAATTCCTCAGTCGGAAAAAACTTTACAGGATGGTAAAGTATCAATGAATTAAACGTTTTGTGTAAAAATCCAAAGAATAATAATAATAGAAGTTAGGTATTTTTACCTAAATTCGTAATCAATTAATATTTTTTTTTGGAAAGATCCTCCGTTTAATCTTTTTTCACTGGACATATTCATGGAACGTATAGAAACAATGTATGAAATATCCAAAAAAATATCCCAGCAGAAACACCAAATTTTTAATAAAATATGTTTTTTTGGCTTGACTTGGACCGGAAAATTGCTCTATCGAACTTTTTTACGGGAATAACATTTTAATGAAGTTTTATAGCCACAAAATGAAAATCCAAAACATAAACCTTGTAACTATACTATATTTAAAAATTGCCCGTTTACTAGCAGTGGAAAATTTCTCCTATCTGTTTTATTTATTGACTTAAATACACTGTTAACTTTCTTTTCAACTACAAAAATATCCAAAAAAACCATCAAGCGTATTAAAAACTAAAAAGTAAAAACATTTTGATTTGAATATTATAGCAAACGGGACGAGCTGTGAGTAGTGAGCGGGGTGTATGCGCGGGGCGCGGGTGGGAGGTACAGGCCGCCCGACGCGTCGCCCGCCACCCCGCGCGCTATTCATTCGTGTGTCAATAATTAAGCTAGTTGTTGTTTTTAGATTTAGGACTTTTTTAATTTTTCGCTGCGGTTGTTTGTTTGACACTAACTGCACACGTAACTGTCTGGTTGTTACTCGTTATGGAACATTGTATTCTGATTTCTGTGCAACAAAAGCCTCACTCGCTTAGAAACAGTGACAGTGAAGATTAAAGAAGTGGAAAACATAAATAAAACCTGCCAAGTGCGAGCCGGGCCACGCGCAATACGGGGTTCCCACTTCCCTAGTACCGCTAGTTTTTGATCTGGGGGCACGGGAGTGCCCCCGCCAAGATGAGCCAAGCGAAGCGCGCAAGGGCATACCTACCTTTTCTTGAAACGTTTCGTCGTATTTTTGAACCCCCGCTTAAACTTTGGTTTGGATTATGCCAGATAGTTGGAATTTTTAAGCGAAAAATTTAAATATTGTTACTATTATACTTTAGATTTTATAGGTGTCCAAAAACCCACAGTTTTGGCACTGACTCACCGATTATCAAAACTGTTAGGGTACTTCCTGAAGTTTTAGAAAGCTGAAATTTGGTATGTAACATACTATTAGACCAAAAACAACAAAAAAATTATCAAACCCAACCAAACCTATATCTGTACCATTAAAGAGCAAAATTAGGCCAAAAATTGTGTTTTTTGTATGGGAGCCCCCCCAAATTTTTTATTTTAATTTAATATTATTATTAAATATTAAAGTAGACATATTATTTAGGGACTTTGAGAAAAAAGCAAGTACCTACCTGTTGCCATTATTGATATAGAGCAAAAAAGGCCAAAAAATCACATTTGTTGTATGGGAGCCCCCCTTAAATATTAATTTTATTTTGTTTTTAGTATTCTTTGTTATAGCGGCAACAGATATACATAATCTGTGAAAATTTCATTTCTCTAGCTATTATTCTTGAGTTACAGACTGGAGACAGACAGACAGACAGAAGGACAGACGGAAAGACAACGAAGTCTTAGTAATAGGTTCCCGCTTTAACCCTTTGGTTACGGAACCCTAAAAATACGTGTTATTCTCAAGAGACCGCAGACTTACAAAAAACCGGCGTGAAACAGCGCTTGCACTGTGTTTCGCTTTCGTCTAATGAGTGAGTTTAGCGGTGGCCCAACTGCACTCTATACCAATACATTATTTCCTATCCCTATTCTCTTCTGCTTATTCCCTTAGCCTATTCCTTCATAAAAAGGCCGGAAACGCACTTGCAACTCTTCTGATGTTACAGTGTCCATGGGCGATGGCAGTTGCTTTCCGTCAGGTGACCCATCTGCCTGTTTGCCCCCTAATTTCATAAAAAAGGGAAAAAGAACAGGGGAATAGGGATACCCCTTTTCCCTATTCTCTCAATTAAGCCTTTTCTTTCTGATAGGTTGGCATCTCGGCGACGGTAGTACTTTCCATCAGGTGACCTGTTTGCTCGTTTGTCCCCTAATTTTATATATTATAACTGATACCCTCTTAAAGGCTGGCAAAGCACTTGCAACTTTTCTAATAATGCGAGTGCACATGCTCGTATGCCCCTTAATTTTATAAAAACGTGTAAAATGGCCAAGCCACCCATTTTGTTTAATGTGTAGAGTTTTTAGATTCTTCTCGTGCGGCTGACACATTATATCAAGTATTTTGCCGCGACTTATGTGTAAAATTAAGGTTTTTAGATTTAGGGCTGAGTATGTAAGGTTAGAAACTTGGCTCTACATGAGATCTCACTACTCTTTGACACCATGAACTGTATGTTCTCATCTTGTCAGCATTTTTACATGAAAATGTTTTTGGTGGGATATTTTTAGTGATCAATGAATGTTTATTTATCATATAACATGTTAACATGTTTTACACTAGTAACAACATCATCTCAGTTTCGTGTGAATTTGAACGAAAAGTTCCTTTATACTTCTCCGAATACTATTTTTTAGTTGGTCGACTATTACTCATTATATAACTACGAGTATAACTTAAAATATGAAGTTTTCTTAGCTGTGATAGTTTTTCCTTTAAATTCAGCATATTTCTTACTTCTGTGAATTTTTTCACATTTATAGAATCAACCGTTTAGCTGGTAGAAGGGGGGAAAGGAATACTGGACTCTAACGATTTTTTCCACTTTAAAACTTCATATTTCACAAATGGATCCCTAAATCGGAAAATGATCTATATATTAAAAAAAGAGTATATTAAATATACTCTTTTTTTATGGAATTAGGGGGCAAACAAGCAGACGGGTACCTGACGGAAAGCAACTGCCGTCGCCCATGGACATTGGACACTGTAACATCAGAAGAGTTGCAAGTGCGTATCCGGCCTTTTTATGCAGGAATAGACTAAAGGAATAAGCAGAAGAGAATAGGGATAGGGTATGTCCTCAATTGTGCACGGTAGGTCTGAAAGGGTTGGTATAGGGTGCAGTTGGGCCTCCGCTAAACTTACCCACTAGTGACTAGACGAAACACAGGGCAAGCGCTGTTTCAAGCCGGTTTTCTGTGAGTCTGTGGTCTCTCATGGCTAACACGTATTGTTTTATTTGTCACAGAAGTATTTTATACTATTGTATGTATTTTATACTATTTTTAATTTTGTATCTAGCACAAGAAACGGGGGTATCTTGTAGTAACATCTACTAGCTATATCAAGGATATGGGTTGGGTTTGATAATTTTTTTTTTTGATAATATGTTTTAATGTACTAAAGAAGGAGGGGCATTTCGTACCCACCAATGTAGCACGTTGAGACATATACCAAATGATAGGGCTTGAAAAGTTGAACATTTTGTTGTATGACGAAAAATCTCTAAACCATGGGAGAAAAAAGTTAATGAGGGTAGAAGGTAAGAAAAAATCACAAAAAAACACCCTCTATTATTGTATCAATTTATAGTGTTGCTGGTAAGGAATCATTTCTGAAAAGTAATCATATATGACTAACTTAAGGTACGTGTTATATTTTAGTATATTGTTTCATATTTTTAAGAAATGTATGGGAAAACAATAAAACCTTAAAAATCAACCCTTTCCTGGATTTTACTGTATATTGTTACTTTGGAAAAATTGTTTATAAAAAGCAATACTATCTAATGGTGCGATAATACAGGGTGTTTTATTTTTTCTAAGAAATAAAAAAAACATTATTTATTATTGCATCATGCGATAGTATTGCTTATTATAAACAATTTATCCAAAGTGATAATTTACGAAAAAATCAGACAAAGGTTCAATATTCAGCATTTTATTGTTTTTTCATACATTTCTTTGAAATATGAAGCAATACATTGAAATTTACCCTTTCCTTGAGTTTGCCATATTATATATGATTACTTTTGAGAAATTATTCCTTACTAGCAACACTACAAATTAATTCAATAATGCAGGATGTTATTTTTTCATTTTCGGAAAAAATAAAACATCCTGTATTATTGCGCCATTCGCTAGTATTGGGCGTTTTCACACTGCGACGATAACGACATGACACGATACCACAGAATAGAGGGCCACCGCACATATACAATTTCAAGTTGGCCGACTATCGTACAAACTAAATTGCTTAGTGTCACAATTTAATTGGACAACTTCATCGTGTACGTTGCCAGCCGCTGACTTTTAGATTTAGTTGGTAACGGTGTTGCTAGCCTAGCGACGTGCGTGTTAAAATGCGTAAAAAGCACGCTTTTATTGTGGCACTAATAAAAAGCGTGCTTTTTACACATCTTAACACGCACGTCGCCAGGCTAGCAACACCATTACCATCAACTAAATCTAAAAGTCTGCGGCTGGCAGCGTACACGATGAAGTTGTCCAATTAAATTGTGACACTACGCAATTTAGTTTGTACGATAGTCGGCCAACTTGAAATTGTATACATATGTGCGGTGGCCCTTATCTATTCTGTAATACGGGTCCCATACAAAAATGCCCTTTGTTCTTTCTAAGACTTCAGGAAGTACTTTAACAATTTTAATGTTCGGTGAGTCGGTGACAAAATTGTGGGTTTTTGGACACCTATAAAATCTAAAGTATAATAGTTACGATATTCAAACTCAGCGCATTTAATTATTATACTCATGACATTATATCTTAAAAATTTTAACTATCTTAGTCCACCCAAAGAATAGCCCAAAAGCAGGTGTAGAGTGCGTGAGCTGCAACCTAAGCAATTTCTTCAGAAATGTGTTTAGGATGCCTAGAAGATAAACATACCCCTAGGGGGTGAGCCGGGGTGGGGGGAGGGGGTTAAAGTTCCGTTTTTGAGTTTTTGGCTCATATCTTTAAAACGGCACGTCGTAAAGAAAAAGTGTCTTCTACATGATAAAAGCTAATAAAATTTCCTACAACTATGTCATTTACACTATGTATCTATCTCCAATAATTGCCATGCTATGAGCTTCTAAATTGGTCGATTTTCAAAAACACATATCAGCTAAGTCTAGGGACATTTGTATTTTATGAAATCTATCAGGATTTTTGAAGACAGTAAATGAAAGAATTATAGCTAATTTTATAGCATTTCATAAAACATAAAAAACTTTCAGATTTTTTTTGTATTTAAGAAAAAATCATTGGCTTTTCTATGGTCGAGGTCACAGAAAAGTTATATGGCAAAAAATCTTTACTTCGTTTTATAAAACCGAAAATTTTATTCGAATGAGAGAAAATCTTTTACATTTTTATTGCTAATAGTCAAATTAATATTAATGTATTTTATTCGTTACTTAGTATTGAGTATTTTTACCTAAAATACATTTTTAGTCTTTCTTCGGTAAAGGCCCTATGTTCTTTGTGATTTCGTTTATTTCTGGTATCTATCTTATTATAAAATCTCTGAGTATTTAACACTGCATATTCTAGTCGCAGTAGATATATTTCATGTCAGAAGACCCTGGAGACCAGGGCAAAACCAGAAAAATCTGGGCGAATCAACCCAATATTAGGCCGATGCAACTAGTAAAAAGGCTCCAGGAGAGCAACCAGTCTCTAAAAACCGACCAAACCGTGCAGAGGAGTTTCCATTAAGTTGGTCCTTAAACTCCTTAAAACATTTTGTATTCCAGCATTGAAATGTGGAAAATGCGGAAGGTTGCTGTTTCATGAGTTTGGGAGATTAATAATGGTAAAACTTAATGGGACGAATAATGGCTCTCCAGAGCTGGTCGAAGCTTTTTTAAGTGGACTATCTGGCATTATCAAACCAAAGTTACGAGGGTTCAAAAATACGACGAAACGTTTCCAGGTAGGTATAAAGGTAATGAATGCCCTTGCGCTTCGCTTGGCTCGCCTTGGCGGGGCACTACCGTGCCCCCAGATTCCCAGGAAGAATCTTTAGAATTTAATTTCAATCTGAAATGTATTTTAACGATAATAATTATTATAATAATCTTTTGCTATTTTTCGAGGAGCACAGAAGTCAGACTTAATCCGACCCTGACTTAGCCGATAGTTAATTTATTGTGTATTTCAAGCAACTGCAAAATTCGTAATAATTAATACTTAATAATTGATTATTGTTAATTCTACATAATGTTATGTAGTACGGAGTACCTACCACTTACGTGTACCTATAACCTTTAATTTTAAGAGAACATAAAATATATTCTATCTCGATTACTTTTGTGTTGTCTACGTACCTACAAAAAAAATCCGATTTTACCCTATGGGTACGGAACCCTAAAAATGCAATAAATGTAAAATGTAAAGAATCACACTCCGACCCGCGACCCCTAGACCGTGCGGGTCACGCGGTCAAGGCCGTACTATATGCACGATGACGCTAATCTGCACCTAACTAGTAAAGCAAGACGGTACATTATTGCGTAAACGCGGGAAGATATATAGCTTCGCTTCTAAAATTTCGGTGTTCTGGATGGTATTTCTTTTGGATATTTTGGATTTGTGTGTATATTTGAGTACATAACATAGTTTTGAAAAGAAGTAATGCTGAGAAATTTTCCACACTAAGTTTTTTATAGATTTAAATAGTTTTTTATTGGTATGATTTTTTTTTTTGGAATTTCCTACTCGTAACGCCAAATTACATTCTTTAGTCATATGAGAAAAAAAATAAGACAGCAATTTTCCGGTGAAAATGAGGTCAGAAAAAAGAAAAATTATACAAAAGCAATACTTATGTTTGAAAAAAGTTTTGGATTTTTATAAAGTATCACATACAGTACCCGGAGATAAATATTGCACATCGACCTTTGGAAAGTGACAGTCGGCTAATTTCGGTTTTGTAGAGTGTTATCTCTTACGCACGAAATACAAAAAGTTCGGTATATATTAGGAGCTGTTAAAAAAACCATAATTATTATGGTTTGCTTCTTTTGACAATTTTTTATTCTTTGTATAAAATACACCAAATTTTCTATAAGTTATGGCTTTAGGTCAGAGTTGGGCATAATTGAAATACTTGTTAATCTAATTACTAATCTAATTGCAAACTAATTAGAATACATTTTAATCTGAGTACATTGTAATTGAATTACTTCATAATTGTGGTTATAGAGATTACACAAAGCAATCGATTCCTAAGTATTCCAATTTCAAATAAATCTAATTAATTTTTGTACAATTACTTTTGTAATTGGTTTCGACTTTCGACTCATGTAATATTACAGTCTCAGGAGTTAAAAACACATAAATTGATAAAATTTATCGTCGAAAAAAAACAGTGGCGACTTCATAGTAGCATCCTTACTGATTAATGATTATCCATAGCTTACGAAATTTTAATTTCGAAAGTGTGTCTGTCTGTCTTTTATCTATCTGTCTCTTTGTTAACTCTTCACGCCTAAACCACAGAACCGATTACGCTGAATTTTGGTATAGAGATAGATAGATACTTTGAGTCCCGGAAAAGGACATTGCGTAACTAGCCTGGTTTCATTGAAACTAGGCCAGTTAAGCAGGAGTAATGTCATAGTGCCCAAGTGTGTACGCAATACACAAGAGCACTCTGGTTTCAATGAAACCAGGCCAGTTGAGCAGAAGTAATTTCATAGTGCCCAAGTGTGTGCGCAATATACAACAGCACTCTGGGTTTCGATGAAGCCAGGCCAATTACGCAGGAGTAATTTTTTTATAGTGCCCAAGTGTGTGCGCAATACACAAAAGCACTCTGGTTTCAATGAAACCATGCCAATAGAGCAGGAGTCATTTTATAGTGCCCAAGTGTCTGCGCAATACACAAGAGCAACCTGGTTTTACCCCCCCCAATTTACTGTCTCCGATTTAGTCCAGATTCAGGGAGGGGGTAGGCGAGGTATTGCCTTTGATGTTGGAAGAAACCCCGTTCCTCTAGGCCTATTGGGAGGGGAGCTATGGCTACTTTTGTAAGACGTTTGAGCTGTCAATGTCAAAGTTTGAATGCTTGTAACTCGGCAACTATTTGTCCTGGATATGTGGTTCTTCGGCTTGTTCTTCCTGGATTTTTCTCCTCTATTAGATCCTGGCCTCAGAATTGAGAAAAAAAAATTCATGCCTCCGATTTAGTTCAAATTCGGGGAGGGAGTAGCCGAGATGTTGCCTTTGAAGTTAGAAGAAACCCCGTTCCTCTAGGCCTATTAGGAGCGGAGTTATGGCCGCTTTTGTTCGACGTTTGACAGTTGCCGAGCTGTCAATGTCAAAGTTTGAGTGCTTATAACTCGGCAACTGTTTGTCCTGGATATGGGGTTCTTCGGCTTGTTCTTCCTGGATTTTTCCCCTCCATACGACCCTGGCCTCAAAATTGAGAAAAAAAAATCGGAAAATTCTGTTGGGGCCAAGTTGTAGATCTCATCGTATACTATATACGAGGGCTGCTATTTATGTATCCGGAATTAAAAAAAGAAACAAACATATATCATTTAATATGGTTTTATTGCTTTTCAAAATATTCGCCGCGATGATCGACACACTTTTGCATACGCTGGAACCAATTTTCATAGCACTTTTTCCATTCTGATTGAGGTATCTCCAAAACGTGCATTTTGAACGCATCAACAGCCTCTTCGCGGCTCGAAAAACGTTGACCACGTAATTTGTTCTTCGCGTATGGAAATAAAAAGAAATCGTTAGGTGCCAAATCAGGGCTGTACGGCGGATGACCAGTCAATTCGATCTTTTGACCCTCCAAAAACTGATTTGTTTCAGCTGAGGTGTGACAGCTAGCATTGTCGTGATGTAATATGATTCTGCGTTGTCGGTTGTCCTTTCCTATTTCTTCAAAGACTTCTGGTAAACAAATGGTCGTATACCATTCAGAATTAACCGTTTTACGATTCTCTAATGGCACTGTAGCCACATGTCCATTAATTCCAAAAAAACAGGCGACCATTTGCTTCAAAGTACTTTTTGCACGAGTAACTTTTGTTGGTTTCGGCTCATCTTGGAACACCCACACCGTTGACTGTTGTTTAGTTTCGGGGTCATATGCATAGATCCAAGATTCATCACCTGTGTAGATATTATAAACGGCTTTTGACGTACCACGGTTGTATTTTTTTATCATTTTTTTGCACCAATCGACACGAGCCCGTTTTTGATCGATTGTCAAGTTGTGCGGAATCCAACGCGAACATATTTTTTTTACAGCCAAATGTTCGTGTAATATCTTATGTATGCTCGTCATACTTATGCCTAAGGACGCCTCTATCTCGCGATATGTAACATGACGATCACGCATTATTAGTTCCCGCACAGCATCTATATTTTGTGGGACAACAGCTGTTTTTGGGCGACCTTCTTTATTTTCATCCGTGAGCATAGACCGCCCACGATTAAACTCACTGTACCAGTGATAAACAGTGGTTTTTGATGGTGCTTCATCTCCAAAAGTTGCGGTGAGTTGAATAAAGCACTGTTGTTGATTTAGCCCACGCCGAAAATCGTAGTAAATCATTGCACGAAAATGTTCACGCGTTAAATCCATGGCAAATGAAGACACGCAATTTTCAAAATGACGCCACAATGGAAAAATAATTGACAGTCACATGAAACAAAATGTATTCTTCAACCAAAGAGTTCTATTTTCAAATGTTGTAATTACTTTTTAAATATTGTTCTTGTAAGTGGCCAGTTCCGGATACATACATAGCAGCCCTCGTATATACTATAAAATTACTCCTGCGTAATTGTCCTGGCTTCATTGAAACCAGAGTGCTCTTTTGTATTGCGCACACACTTGGGCACTATGAAATTACTTCTGCTCAACTGGCCTGGTTTCATTGAAACCAGAGTGCTCTTGTGTATTGCGCACACACTTGGGCGCCATAAAATTACTGCGTAACTGGCCTGGTTTTATTGAAACCGGCCGCCGCAACCGAAATCGGTGTTGAAGCTTTTTATTTATTATAATTACCAGCATTAGACATTGTAATTGGGCATAATTAAAATACTCGTTAATCTAATTGCAAACTAATTAGAATACATTTGAGTCTAAATACATCCTAATCAACTTACGCGTAATTTCAGGTGCACAATTCTTCATCAATCGGATTAATTTGTAATCTGATTAACAATTACAATGTATTTGTAATTCTGTAAATGCTAATCTAATTACTTTTTGCCCATCTCTGCTTTAGGTTCGGGTAAAATAAAATAAAAAAGCGTGTTCAATATAAAAATAAAAAAGTGTGTAAACATACGTATATTTTAATTCTTTTGGAAAATTACAGCTGTAGAAAATTTAGGGGTGTTAACAACTCTAGATATATATTTTGAACTGGACGCGACTGCACTCTATTGAATTTGAACAACGACTGGCATAATGTCAAATAGGTGCGTGTTACAAAGATAACGCTCTATGAAACCGAAATTAGCCGATTGTCTCTTTCCAAAGGTGGATGTGCAATATTTATTGCCGGGTATTGTACTTGTATAAATAACTCATTTGGTAAAATAAATTTAGACTGAGAAATTACTCCGTTCGATATATAAACAGATTTGTACTTTTAGGTATAAATAACTGACTTCTAAGTGTTTTTTCTTTTGGATTTTATTATGCTAGTATTGGCTCATACTATTCTATAACCCTGCAAAGTTTGATCGACTGAGGAATTAATGCATGGGTCCCCATACAAAGAATCGGTTCATTTCCTACACTATAAAACTATGGTTATATTTATTTAATCGATATAGTTTTTAAGTTTTTTATCATATTATTCTATTATTAGGGTACGGGCACGCCCGGACGTCCAAAGAAGAACAAAGGTCAGGACACGGCGGGCGTGTCGCCGCCGTCCACCTCGTACATGCCGCAGCTGGCCGTCAAACACGAGAGCGAGATGGCCGCCGACCCCGGGTACGGGTACCAGCCCGCCTACGTGCCCGTGTACGACGTGCGCCCGCCCTTCCCCTACGCGGCGCCGCCCCTCGCGCACCCCCCGCACGCGCCCCCCGTCGCCCCGCACGACTACCGCCCCGACCCCTACGCCTTCGACCCCCCGTACGCGGCCCGCGACCTCACCGTGCCCGCCGACGCCGCCCACAACCTCCCAATCAACCTCAGCAGCGACGCCTCCCTCGACCTGTCCACCGAGCGCACCGAGTGGCAGCGCCGGCGGCCCCCCGACCCCCCGGCCGCGCGCCTGCCCCCCCTGCCGGGGAAGAAGCTGATTCTCGAGACCTACCAGAGCGAGACGCAGGCCGGCTCGCCGCGCCCCGCGCCTGCCGAGCGCCCCCCCGCGGAGGAGTTCCCGCGGGCCGAGTACCTGCCCAAGAAGATGCGCGCCGCTGAGATGTCCGGGGGGAAGCTGGCGGCGGCGCGCCAGGCGGCGCTTGCGGCGGAACCCCCGGCCACGGCCGCCGCGCCCGGCGGCGACGCCCCACGGTCGGAGGTTGCTTTTTTAGAGGATCCAAAAAACTTAACGAACCGGTCCACAAGCACCGCCGCGGCGCTGGCCCGGGAGGAACTAGAGGCGGCGAGTCCGACACGGTCGGTGAAGGCTCCGACGCCTAAGAGCGATCGCACCAGAGCGCGCGAGCCCGGCGAACGAGCCGGGAGGCCGTCCCCGGCCGGGTACGACGGGCCCGTCCCGCCCGACGCTTACTGCGGCCTGGACGGCATCAACATCAAGACGGGCGTGATATGCGACGAGAAGCACTCGGAAATTTTTAATCGCGAGCGCGTTATTAGCATCTGCAACATCGACAAGCACGACCTCGACGACTACCTCAACGAGGGCAACAGCCAGGAGCACGAGGAGGAGCTGATGCAGTACTTCCACCGGGGCACCGCCGGCGACGCCTGCGACGACTCGGCGACGAACCACAAAACTTTTTTAGACGCGAGCCGGGACCCACCCGACGACCGCAGCCGAGGGAAAAATGAGAAGTTGTCGCAGCTGCGCGAGCTTCTCGCTAAAAACCTCAAGAATCAGAGTGGGTCCAATTCGATCCCGCAGAGTGTTGCTCTAAACGAGGGGCCAAATTTACCGCTACCTAACGATCATCTGTCGGAGCTCAATAAGGGTGCTGCCGACGGAGCTTTCAAACAGGTAAATAGCTTGTCCGAAGTCGTCAACGGCTCCGCCGACTTGCCCAATGCGCACGAATGTACCAAAAGTACGGTTCCCATGCCCAACGAGAACGGAGTACATATCCCGGGGACGACACAGAGCTTGCTACTCAACACTATAGCGCCGACTCAGCTCTACAACGGCAACATAAACCACGAGCCGCAGAGCCCCACGACTCGAACTCAGCAGTACGACTTTGTGCCCATATCGGAGGGCTGCCACTCCCCCGCCAACGTCAGATCCAAGTCGCCCTCGAGCTCGGGGCCCCGAGGCAGCAGTCCGTCCAAAGCTGCCAAGCTGGTGCTGGGCGGCTCGCTGCAGACGTCGCCCAACTCGCACAGTAAGGCGGCGAGTCCGTTCGTCAGCCCCCGGAACACCCCGGTGCCCCGGTCTCGCCTGTTCCCGCGACCGATACCCAAACACAACGAGAAGAGGAGGCGCAACGCGCTCACCCTCGGCGTCAACGACTCGGCCCCGAAGCCGTTCGCCATACCCAACGACCAGAAATATCTACCCCGCACCGCGCTAAACTCGAACATCAAATACTGTCAGCCGATGTCGGCGCCGCCCTCGCCCAACATACTGACGAACTACAAGAACCAGCTCGTGCACGGCGGGGGAATCACGAACGGGACGAGCCATATGAGCCTCAATTTTGTGCCAAATCTGTTTCGCGAAAATATAAACGGCGACCTCGCTCAGCCCCTGTCGGCCGATCCGCTGTCGAGCGAGGTGAGTCAGTTTTTTCAGGAGCCCGTGGTCGGCTACAGACTGCACGACGACTCGTTCAGGTCGCAGTCCGTGCCGCTGAAACGGGCCACGCTGAACGTCGGCCTGCTGAGCTACAACAACACGCCGGTCGGCTCCGTGCCGCCGACTCCCGTTCCGAACGAGTTCAGCGACTTCGGCTCGCTCGCGGAGACGTGCGATATTTCCAAAGCCGGCCTCAATCCGGAAACGTTGGACAAGATTTACGACGCGATCGACAGCAGCAACGACGTCCTCGACGCCGCCGCGCCGACCGATCTGCTGAACCCCGGGCCGGCGATCGCGAACGGCTGCGACCCCCTGCCCGACCGGCGGATACTGGCAGAGGAGCACATGCACCCGTTCATCGCGACCGGCCCGGACCTGCTCGACAGGAACGCCCAATTCGACGACTCGTTCTCCGGCGACGCGACCGCCGAGGACAACGTGGAGGAGTTCCTCAAACGAACCGACAGCATAGAGTTCGACCTGTCTGATCTCGTCGCCGAGAAGAGCAGGTACTACACCTCGAGATCGGTGCCCAGCACGCCGCTCCCCTACAAGAGAACCGCGCCGAACTTGCAGATCGACTCCAGGCGGTCGAGGGAGCCGTTCGCCGCGGACTTCGACCTCGTCTCGAACGGTATATCGTCGAAGTCCGTGCCGTCCACCCCGCAGCTCCCAGAGGACAGGAGCGTCTTCAGCTACAGCAACCGAGACTACCTGATCAACGGAAACTCGGTCGAGGTGATGTGCGGCCCGAACCAGATGAACGCCGTGGTCGAGAGCGACCAGACGCTCGCATCCCCGCTGGACATGCTGCGCGAGGACATGCTGGAGCCCCTGTCCGGCCCCACTGCCGATCTGCTGGCGGATTTCGACAAGATAGACGGTCCCCCGTACGTCGTCGACCTCTAGTCGCCGGCCGCCGCGCCTCGTGTTAGAAGCTACTATCTAGACAGTTGTACAGCCGACCGGATATTCTTACGGAGTACAATGATTACATATTTTATACCTTCAGTGAAGGCGGACACGATTTTTACGTGTCGTAATTTTGTAATGAATCGCACACTCCCAAAAATCGAGTCAATACAGTGTCAATATGTGATAATAATCGTATATCGTATTAAAATTCGTATACATGTAGCGGTAATAATTGTAGTCACTTGAAATTTTGCTCGTTTGTGCGTCACACGGCACCTCATATTTTGTATAGATATTTGTATGAGCACTTTCTAGGATATGATTATACCGATGTCTATTATGTAATGTAACTATGTAATTAATTATTGTGTTGTTTCGCGGAATTTTGGGTTAACGCCATACGTATACGTGCCTGTAGAATACACGTTATTCATCATAAATTTTAAACATCGAAATTTTGATAATAGTAGTGTCGTGTCGAATTTCCTAACTTTGTATGATTATAAATGCTAGCTAAGAATTTATTTGACATGAATAATAATTATAATATGCTGACCAATATGACGCGCTATCGAGACGGTTAGAGGGGGTTACAACAAATTTTACTAGATATAGTCTCTAAAAATGAATTTATTGTAAGTTAGCACAAAGATTTCATATATTTTATTATCTAACAGAGATATTTACTGACATTTACAAAATAACATTTTGCATGAAATGCATTAAACGATTTTTAACATTCGTTAGTCGAGTTTAACCAGTCGTTAAGCTAGAAGGAGCTTATATTATGAAGTGTAAAAAAAATGTATTGAACGTTATTATTTACACCAGAGGCCAGTCAAAGTGTTAAAGAAAAACAATTGGTACCCAGTCCTAATATTTGAAAGGAGCAAACGAATAAATGCGTTTGCTTACTCAGATTTTGATCATTACTGTTTGCTACCAAAATCTATAGTACCATCTAGTTACAAACAATGGTACTTTTAGTGTTAACACTTTCTAACCTTAAAAGTTACAAGTAGTTTGGGACGGAACTTTTCGCGAAATTTGACTGACCTCCTTTTGACTGGTCAAATCAGACCCATAAATGTATCAAAAACGTAATATAAACATTGTATGTATATTGTATAGTTATAATATTCATTTGTTAAAGCTTCATAGAAGTATTTTATAATTTTTTCATACGGAGCATTGGAAATGCCAATTTTATTGATGGAATTGTGCCTAAAGTTTATTGTGTTAGGTGAAATGAGACCATTTTTCACTATCTATTAGTCGGAATTTAAGTACTAGTACAAATGATACACTGATTCCACAGGGATATATAAATATATTTATGTAAGAGAAAACGAAGACTGTAAAAAAGTTGGTAGATAATATTTTGATCAGCATGTATTATTCAAGGAGTCTCGAAACGAAATTCAACAATTTAGATTATTGCCTCATTTCTGAGTTATTTTGACAGAAGTTAATCTAAATTCTAAAGTACCCCGCAAACGATCAAAGTTTGACAAACATGTTTGATGTAATTTACGTTTTCATCAAACAGCAGCGCAGACGAACAAACGTGCATCAAACAAGTTTGTCAAACAATTAGCTAGAATCGGTATGAGATCATGACATCTTGTTTGACAAATACAGCGGAACACGTTCAAACACGTTTGTCAAACGCTACGCAAATCCAAATTTTCTTCAAACACGTCAAACACGTAGTTAATTGTTTGACAAACGCTTCAAACAAAGCTGTACACTATCAAACTGTTTGACAAACACGTAAAATTTGACAAACAATTTGATCGTTTGCGGGCTACTTAAAACAGCGCTGTTGATTGGCTATCGTCAAAACGAACCAATCAACAAGGCTAATTATTTGATAAATTTCTATCAGAGGAACTTAAAAAGCGGCCATTAAATAATTTATAACTGAAAAATTATAAAAAAGAAACCAAATCATTTTAGTGTCGAAAAGTAGTTTATACGCGCCTATGTATTAATATTATGAAAGACACATTGTAGTTTGTACCATTGGCATTGTTTTTTGAATATATTATTTTGTATACAAGTTGATGGGACCTTAAATGCCATTTACATTTCGTTGGAAGTGTAACACGTATTTATTCTAGCGATCAAGACAGTTATACCTACAGGAATTGGTCCATTGACCTATGATCGCTGCTTGTCTCCTTCACTTGCACAAGAAAATATTGCTATCTCGTTTCCACTCTCCCGTTATGAGGGCCGGACATCAATATTTTTGTACGCGTGCGAAAGGGACAAAAGTCTAGGTCAATGGCCGAATTTCTTTCTATCCAAAGATGTAGCGTGATCGGCCTACTCGAAAATTATAATACAACTCAACCAGATATTTTCATCACTATTAACACTTTTTTGACATTTATAATTTTTTTAATAAAATTCATGATTTTTATTAGTGTGCTGTTGTAATGTTATTGTAAAATTGTGGTTTAAGTGTTATAGATAGAAAAATTATAATGATAATATTATGTTTAAATGAAATTTCAGAAGGATATGTTGTAAATGAAAACCATTAAGTAACTGAATAATATTAAAATATCATCTGAACTGTTTTAAAGAAAGTGATATCATCCGAACATCACAAACACCTTAGATGTTAGCTAAATTATTATGTAAACTTTCACACAGAACAAAAATAAATGTCACGATACACAAATAATACTGTGTCACTCACATAACTCAAACGCTGAACATATATAATTTACTAGAACCACTTGCACCAAACTCAGTTATGGTTTTTTTAATTGACTTCGGCCAGTTTTTGTGTATTAACGACGAGAGAACCAAACGCGTGATTTAACGCAAACAATAAATAGCCAAGACTGAAGCAAGTGGTTCTAAGCATTTCATATACAAAAAGTTAAGTATTACCTAAACACTACCAAATGTCACCGTCTTACTACGTTAATAATTTTGTACATTAAATATAGAAATAGATGTTCCGATATCAATAATATTTTAAACGATTTCAACCACACTGTTACAAGAACTGTTGTCAGTCTTTAGCTGGTCTTTAGTAAGGAGTATTACAATTAAAACTTTTATTTCTTATGTTTCAAAGTTTGTAGACATGTCAAACAAGTTTCAGGGACCAACAAAATGCGAATGACAATCTTGTAATACAAATTACAATATGTACAATCAACGACTATTCTATTAACATCTTGTTGGTTTTTTTTTTTGTGTAGAAATCTGTACCACTCGTTCACAAGTCACCACCTACAAAGTTTCAATATCTTTGCACCTGACGGTGACATCATTTCATATGCTACTAAAGTTTAATTAATGTAAATTTTGATACTTATTAGTCTGTCAAGAAAGTCATGACAGGCGGGAAAATTTTCTAAACGTAATCATGCGTATAAGGCTTCTTACAGACGAACGGCATGTGTCGGCGGCACGTGTCGGCGGCAGTCGACGGCAGCCTTTGACAGTTTATGACGCTTGCAGGGGGCCTACCACGACCTTTCCTAAAACTATCATGTTTCCAGAACACTTTGTTGTAACTTGTAAGATTACAATAACATTACCGTACTCACTTTTTAAATATAATTTTACTAAAAAACAATAAAAAATGCAAAACAATGTTAAATTCGCTGTGAAATATCAACTTTTTTAAGATTGCTAGCTTGACGTCAAAGTAATAAATTCTTATTTGTCAAACGATGTCGGTTAGTAGATGTGGTGGTAGGCCCCCAGTTGTGACGTACCCCCGCAAGGTAAGCATCCACAGGTCGGTATCGTACGCAACGGACATCTCGCATCAAACGGATATTTTTTTTACAGTACGTCCGCTGAATCGGCAGGGTACGGATTACTGTTTAGCCTAGTAACTGAATGCTCAAAAGGGGGGTATGGATGGAAAAGTCGAAAGCAGAAATTTTGCCTTAGGAACTTTGTTTGGACTAATTTGAAGATAAACATACTAGCTAGTTGGTAATCCGTACGCTGCCGATACAGCGAGACGTACTGTAAAAAAAAATATCCGTCTGATGCGAAAAGTCCGTTGCGTACTATACCGACCTGTGGACGCTTACCTTTACGCGTTACGTCACAACATAACATGCCTATACTTGTATCTTTTCTTCACGAACTAGCGACGTAATAGCGTTGAAATCGCGGGTAAAGGGACAAGTAGTATCTATTAGGTCATTAAACTGCTTTCCAGTGGATTTTTTTAAAAAACAGTTGAACTCATATCCCTATTAGGGCTATTAGTTAACTGTTTTTGCTAAAATTGCTTATCCAAGCACGGTGGGCCTATGAGGGGTGTTGCGTGCTAAAATGGTGCAGAGATAATGAAACCGTTTGTAAATAAGTTTGTTTGAATTTTATTAATAATTGTAATGTTGCCGTTTTGTGAAGCCGTTAAGTTAAAGCTACAACACTGCTTTCTGCAGTGTGTAAAGAATTTTACATTATTTTAGAGGGGGAAATAAATTAGGCATACAGTTATCCATCTTGTCCATGTTAGTTTCTTACTTAAGGGTAGAGGGCGCTGTTGTATTTTTTTTTTTTTGTTGTAACTTCTAAGTTTCGTCAACTTTTTGATGAAACCGGAAAACGAGTGTACGAATCTCCTGATGGTAAGCGGTTTCTATGGCCCATAGTTATTCGCAATACCGAAGAGGTGGAGGTTTAAACCATGCAACTATAATACCCCAGCCAAGATTATATTGTTATGTTAAATTGTTAACCCTCCATTATTTAATGGTAAAGGTAAAGGTATTTACCTTACCCAAAAGAATATAACAATGAATAATATTGTTACGTAGTAATTATGTATTATCAAAACACAATTAATAAGTATGTCGGCCACAAGACGGTCACACTACAAGCAGGCCTAAACCATTTTTCGTGTAATTGTTGTCATCGAGTTCTACATACATAATACATGTAGAGACAAACAATATTCATATTTTGTTAAAATAAAACAAATTGTAAATAAACACATTTGTAGATGTATACACATGACATTGTTTATGTTTATAACGATTATGTTGTTTCGTTATTATTGTTTTTAATTCTAAATATTTTTCTAAATGTACAATATTAATTAAGATTTTAATTCTAAGGTAAGAGTATCCATGTTGTTGATTAGTCTTATGGATGTTGATTTACACCATTTACATACAGTGATAATAAATGGTATAGAAGATTTTAAGTTTGTTTTCACTTAATCGCTTTCACTCCTTTTATTGTTAGGGCTACTCAGGGTTAGTTTAGATTCCGGGCAAGTTCGGTTACAGGCAGTAGCGGCTTTAGGGCGGCGCCTTAGGCGACCGTCCAGGGCACTAAACGCAAAAAAACCGGCAAGCCGCAAGGGTTCCTTGTTGACTACGGAACCCTAAAAAGGGGCACCGCAGGAGCCCCTTTTTGTGGTGAAATCTCGGCCATGGCGCTGGTAGTGCTAAAGCCGGCACTAATTATAGGATATCTCCGGATAATTCAAGTTAGCGAGTTCTTTGTTGAAACCACCGTAAATGTCGTTGATATGATATAACAGTGCAAAATCTCACTTTGTTGCAGTTACCGCGCATCGTAGTACCAGGGGCAGTGGCGTAACTATAACATCCGGGGCCCGTGGCAAATTGATAGGGCCCAACTAGGAAAAATCGTCATGCTCATAATAAAACAATGTTACATAAAAAATTTTGGGTCTGGGGGCCGTGGCATTTTATCAGTCCTGCCACCTTATAGTTACGCCACTGGCCAAGGGAATATTTACAGTTTACTAGTGGGTAAATTATCCGCACTTTCCCTATATCAGACTGAACTTAACTGTCTGATTAAATCTTGTCGCTTTTGTTCAAGTAGAATAAAACTCTAATAAAACATTGCTGATTTAATTAATGTAAGAAAATACAAAAATATATTTCCTGGTATAGTTATTGCAAGGGCTGATACAAAATTAACAATATTATTTAATTTAATTATAAATAAAAAATTTAAAATAATATTATTCAAAAATTTAAAATAATATTTTTCAACAACAACCTATTACGATTTAAGTATTAGTAGTTCCCAGAGCGTAAAAATCGTGCAAACCTCCGATTTTTGCAATAGTGGATGAAAATTGAAAAGAAAAAAAGGAATGTGTAGCTGATAACATAAATAATAAAGTTTACCTATTGAAAAGTTGTGCTTTTGATTTTTAAATTATTCTCTTCCACTTCAAGTAAACTCATAAACTGTAAAATTGTGAAGAAAATTTGCATATTTCTTTCTTTTAAATATATAGCAAAATAATAAAATATATCAATATTTTTTTTTATTTGTATCGTTGCTTATATTCCAAAGAAAGAAGATAAGTTGAAAAAATATATAATTTATATTTAAAATTAATATTTTTGTATGTAGATGAGCATACCTCCAAATGTGCTTGTTGTGTGCCTCGCCAGGTAAATGGCGTTCCAATTTTTTTTTTGGTTTTAAATAGGAAGTTTAAAATTATTTATTAGGCTTAACAAAGCCTTCTATTTCTTAATGTGTATAACTTTTTAGCTCTTACTTTATTAAATTTTCTGAAAATGTAGCACAAACTTTTCACGGATATTTCGAAGAAAATCTGTATTTTATTTCTTTTGGTTAGGTTTTTACAGAATGAAATTGATTTTTTTTTCATTAATTATATTTGCTAAAACATACTTAAAGGAAAAAAATCAAATTAGGTTAAGAACTGATATTTTTTGCATTCAGGTAAGCATTTTCCAAACATAGGTCGCAGCATGCGTCTTTAGTATGTACGTGAGATTTGTAGCACCCAATTTTTTTCTGGCTTTAAGTAGGAAGCTTAAATATATTTCAAAGACTAGAAAAAGTCTTTAATTTGTCGATGCATTTAATGTTTTAGCTCTCACTTAAATAAATTCTCAACAAATATAGAAAAATATTTTCGGTCTATTTTACACATTTTTAGAGATATTTAAACGTTTTTAAGTACTTAAAAGTTATCATTCCTCTAAAAATTAAATACGCACAACAAGTAAGTTTAACACACTTTTCGTTACAACCCTTAAATCTACCCAAACCCTTTTATCTTGGTTACGACGAGCGTTAATCTCGAAAAACTTTGCAAAACCCTTATAGTTGTATTTAGCTTAGCAAAGCAAACTTTCTTTTTTAAAAATTGTGTATTTGGTTAATTTTCAACGTAAACAATCGGATAAGAGTCATTAAATAACAGGAACAAGAAAAAAAAAATTTTTTTCTGGACCGGTTTTATATTTTAATTAACTAAAAAATTAAAAGCACAAAAAAATTTTTGGTAAACTTTGCAAGTTATAGTGTAAAAAAGAAAATGACACCTCAAAAATAAAAATCCATTCACTATTACAATTTTCGGAGGTTAAAACCTCTGGCGACTGCAGTATATCGTCACTTTAATAATAATTAATAACTTTTGACCTGTATATTTTCTTGACTATCTTTACGGTCCATCCATAGGTACTGAATCTGGTACCACCAACTATTCAACTTCATTGGCTCGTCCGAAGCTATTAACGAACCAGTCCATGAGTATTGGGTCATCGTCGTGACAGTACTCCGCCACTCGAACTTGACAGCCGGGAGACCATTCAAACATCAAACCCAAAAGAGGCAATTTTCTTATGTCCAGCAGAGCTTTGTCCCCATGCTTTCTTTTTATTTCTTTGGTCAAGCATCTTTTAACGTAGGTGAGAAAATTTTCCAAAAAGTTTAAGCACACATTTGGATCCCAAAATCTCTGAAAATTTTAAAACTTATGAAATACTTTTTGTCCAAATGGAAGAGAGTTGAATATAAATTGAGTTATAAAGTTGTAGAGTAGATGCGCCCGCTACTTAATTTGTGTAGACTGTAGATTATGATTTCTGGCTTAATAGGCCATCAACTATAAAGATTTGTTTCAAAGAGATAATATAATATGAAACAGTGCCCTCGACAGAAAGCTTGCTTTTTGTTTCATATTTTCCATAGGGCCTTACACGGAAAGTTATAGATGCCTTAAATTGTTTTGTATGGAACATTTAAATTCAATAAGGAAAATTTAATTTTTATTCTAGAAGTTTTTATTTCGATATCGTCGAGAAAACGCTACACTACCGCCATCTAGCCTCTACAACGAAAACAGAAGGAAACCAATTGATTCCTCGGGGATTGAAAGGTTAAATTTTTTAGTTACTTATATTATTCATATTCACGACCTCCGTGGCTCATTGGTTAGAGTGTGTGGCAACTCAAGCCGGGGGTCGCGGGTTCGAATCCCGCCGACGAAACAAAAAGTTTTTCAATGTTCCTAGGTCATGGATGTGTATTAAATATGTGTATGATATAATAAAAATCTTAAATCTATACTTATAAAATTACATGTCCTGACTGACTGACTGACTGATTCATCATCGCTGAGCAAAAACTGTTAAAGTTACAGCCACGAAATTTGGTGAGTAGGGTTGTTTTATTAAGTAGACACCCACTAAGGAAGGAATTTCGAAAATTTTACCCCGAAGGGGGTGAAATAGGGGTTGAAAGTTTGAATGAAAGTCCGTCATTTCTTGACTTAGAAACATGAAACTTTATTTTTGGGTAACTGATTAAAAATGAATGGATACGTATTTAAGCGTTTTTGGAAATTCTACCCCCAAGGGGGTGAAATCGGGGTTGAAAGTTTGAATGAAAGTCCGTCATTTCTTGAGTTAGAAACAAGAAACTTTATTTTTGGGTTACTGATTAAAAATGAATGGATACGTATTTAAGCGTTTTTGGAAATTCTACCCCCAAGGGGGTGAAATTGAGGTTGAAAGTTTGAATGAAATTCCGTTATTTCTTAAGTTAGAAACTTGAAATTTTATGTTTGGGCTACTAATTAAAAATGATTGGATACGTGCTTAAGCGTTTTTGGAAATTCTACCCCCAAGGGGGTGAAATAGGTGTTGAAAGTTTAAATGAAAGTCCGTCATTTCTTAAGTTAGGAACACGAAAGTTTATTTTTGGACTGCTGATTAAAAATGAATGGATAGGTATTAAAGCGTTTTTGGAAATTCTACCCCCAAGGGGGTGAAATCGGGGCTGAAAGTTTGAATGAAAGTCCGTCATTTCTTGAGTTAGAAACATGAAACTTTATTTTTGGGTTACTGATTAAAAATGAATGGATACGTATTTAAGCGTTTTTGGAAATTCTACCCCCAAAGGGGTGAAATTGGGGTTGAAAGTTTGAATGAAATTCCGTTATTTCTTAAGTTAGAAACTTGAAATTTTAGGTTTGGGCTACTGATTAAATATGATTGAATACGTGCAAGGGGGTGAAATAGGGGTTGAAAGTTTAAATGAAAGTCCGTCATTTCTCAAGTTAGGAACATGAAAGTTTATTTTTGGACTGCTGATTAAAAATGAATGGATAGGTATTAAAGCGTTTTTGGAAATTCTACCCCCAAGGGGGTGAAATCGGGGCTGAAAGTTTGAATGAAAGTCCGTCATTTCTTGAGTTAGAAACATGAAACTTTATTTTTGGGTTACTGATTAAAAATGAATGGATACGTATTTAAGCGTTTTTGGAAATTCTACCCCCAAAGGGGTGAAATTGGGGTTGAAAGTTTGAATGAAATTCCGTTATTTCTTAAGTTAGAAACTTGAAATTTTAGGTTTGGGCTACTGATTAAATATGATTGAATACGTGCTTAAGCGTTTTTGGAAATTCTACCTCCAAGGGGGTGAAATAGGGGTTGAAAGTTTAAATGAAAGTCCGTCATTTCTCAAGTTAGGAACATGAAAGTTTATTTTTGGACTGCTGATTAAAAATGAATGGATAGGTATTTAAGCGTTTTTGGAAATTCTACCTCCAAAGGGGTGAAATTGGGGTTGAAAGTTTGAATGAGTCCGTCATTTCTTGAGTTAGAAACATGAAACTTTATTTTTGTGCTACTGATTAAAAATGAATGGATACGTATTTAAGCGTTTCTGGTAATTCTACCCCCAAGGGGGTGAAATTGGGGTAAAAAGATTCAATGAAAGTCCATCATTTCTTGAGTTAGAAACATGAAAGTTTTTTGACGTTTGCGTTTGACGTTTGCTTAAATAGGGTCCCGTTTTTACCCTTTGTATAGGGACCATAAAAAGGGGAAAGCTATCCATCTTTGTTATTATACTATGTTAACGCGTACGAAGTTGCGGGCAACAGCTAGTATATGTATATAGTATAAAAGTATTAATCCTTCGATCGTGGATTCTTGGAAATCTATTGTTCTCGCGGCCACATGTCGCCGCTTGGGAGTTGAAGCTTTAAATATATTTCCGTTGTCTCATGTCTGGTACCTGTAACACAAGTCCTTCAGGTACTTAGCACGGGGCCAGACTGACGTGGTGTGAAGCGTCCATAGATATTATTATACTTACTCTGGACATGTGCTCAATTTGGGATAAACTGTACACTTTGAGTTCTTCAACAATCCCATCATCATCACGAAATCCGCATAAGATATTATCTATTCCTACGAAAAATGATTGACACCACCATTTTTTCGTCTTGAAGAATCTGAAATAAGTTTAGTGATTAGGAGCAGACATTCACAACAATAGGTCAGGTCCCTTTTTGGTCAACCACTCACATATTATAAAAGTGGCAAATTCTTTTGATGGTGAATCGTCACGTTAAGGTGACGCCGCGTTAAAGTAAAAAATCGTTTTGGATATGTTTTAGATCGCTTGTTTTCTATGAGAGGCCGGGCCGACCTCTTATAGAAATGGAACAGCAAGGAATGGAAAGGGCGTAAGCGACAACATGGTTTTTGACGCGTAATTTAAAAACCATAAATAATAAATATATTTCATATAAGCTATGGGCAAATTATAGTGTATGCTTGAACTAATCTATGTACTGGAAGCTAATCACTCTCCAATTAGAATCCCTGTTTTTATAGAGGTCTTTTTGATTAATTATTATGTCATATGTGTTATAAAAGTTGGTCAATCTTGTTATAAATGATATGGGTAATTCAAAGATAAAGACATGATGAATACTGACAATGAACTTTAATTTCTTAGCTTTAGTCATTGTTGAGAAAAATCGATATTGCTGCAGCCAAATTATCAAGGCGTCACGAAACAGGTACAGTGTAAACAATATTTTTGAGCTCGCAACTTATGGGCTGGGGCCCGTGATATTTTACCTGCACCCTATTGCTGCGCCACTTTAAATAAATAGAGCAGTTAAAAAATAAAAAGAGTAGTAAGACAGTGAGACCTGCTTTCACCTACACTATTCACTGCTGTGTTAGAAGGAATCTTCTGAGAACTAAATTGGGACCAGTACGGACTAAGCATAAACGGAGAGCTACTATCAAACCTAAGATTCGCTGACGACATCATATTATTTGCCAAGACAAAGGAGCACCTTCAAAGCATGCTCGTAGACCTAGAAAGACAAAGCAATAAGGTAGGCCTCACAATGAATGCTCACAAAACAAAGGCCTTAACAAACGCAACAGAAGAGACCATCATCATAGGTGGAAAAACGATTGAGTTTTTCCACCTATTATGAAAAACACTATCAAACATTGAACAAATTTTTTGTTTACTGTCTGTACTGGTGCTGCAGTCTAGTGTGGAAACCGTGTGGAAACATTATACATATTACTATATCCTATGAAATAAATAATTAATATAAGTACATACTTAAAATTTTTGTCTTGTCTGCCATTTGTGATGTGCCTGTTAGTTTTTAGTTCAATAAATTCCTTGGACTGTAAGTACTTAATTACTTCTTCACGGTCATTGCTCTCCGGAGGACTTTCAACTGGCCCTTTGTCACATCTCACACCATCCATTTCTGCTCCGTAAAGAATTTCGTGTCGCTTTATAGTTGTGTTAAAGACCAAAGAGAACTCTTCCTCTTCATCAACAGGTCGGTCAGGATTAGGATCTGTTAAAGGGTCATCTGAAAATTGAAAATTATGTTAAGGTAAATTAATACCCCGATTGTGGATTCTTGGAAATTTATTGATATAGCGGTCCAAATTCGACCGCTTCGGAGTTGAAGCATTAACACCTCGATCGCGGAATCTTGGAAATCTTTTGTTCTCGTGGTCGCATGGGACCACTTGGGAAGGAAAGCATTAAGAACATATTATGATTTCTATTATTACCTACCATTAAGGTAATTAACTAACTATACTTACTCTGTAATGTATTGACCATTTTGAATAATGGCCTTTTGCCAACTTTCAGGCAGCATCATAATCCCATGTTCATTAAACTTCTGGTTTTTATTAGCAAAAAACTAAATCAGGCATGATTTGATATCATCACTATTGAAATAGGTGGAAAATGTTCCTTTTGATTTGAGCGAAATCTGCAATTCTTTAGTTGCCAACCTAATATCATTTAAAGGTATTTCAATTATTGCTATTTATCATGCAATAATACATTGTTTGTTATGCATACAAATTCAAAAAATGTTTTGCAATTTTGTAAAATTAACATATAAAAAGAATGATAAACCACCACATTGAAATATATTTAGAATTACATTTAATAAGGAGATCATAATCTAAATCAAAATTAATACATACCTGATAATATAAATTGCTCAAATTTATATCCCCATGATGTACACCTTATGTCTCTCTCAGTCATATTTTGTATTTGTCTCAATTTCTCTTCAGTTTTTCTGACACACAAGTAAATGTGGCCTTTGAATAAAATTGCAACAATCTTCCAAGGTTCCTGTTTTTCATAAGGAGTGCAAGCTACACAAGTTAAAAGACCCCTATAGCAAATAAATTTTGCCGATTCCAATTTGCTTTCTGGACATATTGTAAGATGTTTTTCATTATGTAATAAGAACTTTAATAATTCAGTTAATTTTACATCTATTCCTTGTTCTTTACGTTTAGCTTTGTCAATATGCAAATTTAAATTATAGCTTACTTTTTTGTTTTTTACTTCTTTAACAAATTTAAGATTTTCTAGAGCTATGTAGCCGATGATAGTAGGTCTTGCAAATTTTGGTTGTGGATAAGCATAAATATCTGGCTGAGTTTCTAGAGTTGAAAACATTCTAACCTTTACGTTGATAGGAATTTGCAGCTTCAAGCAGGATCTTGTAAACTATTAATTGTAATTTGGTGCAGCTTTTGGAGCCTTTTGAAGCGATAACAATGCAATGAGAAAAATTTAATTTCTTTACTGGCACTATTTTTGCAATTTCTTCAATTATTATTATGTTTAATAAATTAAGATTCTTCTCCTAGCTTTCATAAAATATTAAATAGTATATAAGTAGTACAAATGTTTACTTTGGTAATTAGTGTTGGGTAGGACCACTGACCTCTATTATCATAGTTTATTATGGCCAAATATATAATAATAATCTGTGATTATGGCTAATGACTATGTTTTCTTTCTTTCTTTTTCTTCTTTTTTGACAACTTGACACAAAGGATGTGTATGTTGTGCCACAGACAAGGTAAAAAGGTAAGGAATATGGCGGGAAAACCATATTCCTCGTATTATAATTTTCATCATCGTTTTCATGTATCGTTAGGTCTAAAGTCTAGTCAAAGTCTAAGTAAAAGTCAATACAGTCACAGGAGTCAAGTCGGTCGATTCAGTAAAGTGGTAGACGTTTTACTGAAACTTTCGATGGAGTTTTGGAAGGAACACAAAATAGCACGTTTCTGGATATTACATCACTTTCCTACACTTGTGCATGAACACGAATATCTAATTGTTAATATTCTACCAATATTACACATTAAAAACCCAGCTAACACAATTTTAGGAAAATAATACAAAAACACAACAGCACTCTTTCACATGCCCGCCAAAAACTCCAAAGGCTATGCTATTATACACTGGACCGGCGAATTCAGGGTGACCATATTTAAATTACAGATCCTGCCTTACTTTGGTCAAAAAACTGCCAAATCCTGCCAAAGCCTGTAGTAAAAAATGCCCAAATACTGCCATCTTTATTCACTGTTGTTTTAAAGTAAGAAAAGTAAAAATACACATAATATATTGCATTTTTTATTAGATTAAACTTTCGCATGGTCTTCTTCCATTTCTTCATCTTTATACATAGATTTGTTCATGCGATTCAAAATTTATTTTGTAGGTTTGAAGGAAAATTTGCAATCACTATGCTTACCTATGCCTTGCTAACATGCAACATAGATGCAACATGTTTGTTTATAAAATCGGTCAAGTGCGAGTCGGGCTCGCTCACGAAGGGTTTCGTACCGTTACAGAGAGAAATCAGAAAGTAGGCAAAAAATTGTGTTTTTTTATAGGATTAAATATTTATTTTATTAAAATTTTATTATTAATAATTAAATTACAAATAAAATTAAGGATTTTGTGAAAATTTAAAGCGTCTAGCTGTTGCCATTATTGATTACGATCAAAAAAATCACGTTTGTTGTATGGGAGCCCCCCTTGAATATTAATTTTATTTCGATTTTAGTATTTGTTGCTCCGGTTGCTTGGTTTAGCGGCACCGAAAATACACAATCTGTGAAAATTTCAGAACTCTAGCTATAGCGGTTCTTGAGATACAGCCTGGAAACAGACAGACGGACAGATATACGGACAGACAGGCGGACAGACAGACATCGAAGTCTCATGAATAGGGTCCCGTTTTTACCCTTTGGGTACTGAACCCTAAAAACGGTTCCGAGTTTTTGTATTGATTTGGGAGAACGTTCTTTCGCATAAAGCGTTAGACATTGGTAAGAATAACAATCCCTTTGAAACATTTAAAATTATACTGTCTATTAGAATTTCGAATGTTGCCTATTGCACCCCAAAAATTATCTACACTTAAAACAGAATTTGAATTACTACCACCAGATTCTAATAAATCACTGACTTTTTTGATGCAAAAATAACATTTATTTTTCATACCCCAATCCTGCCAAGTTTTTAAAACGTCAACCTATCATGCCACAGTCCAAAATAAGACGCCAATCCTACCAAAATGGCAGGAACCTGCCACATATGGTCACCCTGCCGGCGATCGATATCAATAAAATGTTCCTTATTCCTATTTGAAAGTCGCCATATTGGCGCTGACAGCAGTGGTGAGTGTACTTGGAACTAATACTAGTGATGTACAACTGTCTTTTCTATTATCGATTAAATGTTTCCAGATTCAGATAATGTCGACCATTAGGACAAAAATATTACGCTATTTGTATTACATACTTCCTCTCTGTAATTTAGATAAGCGTAATAAATTAACAACGATTTCATACGTAGATAACGTGAAGTAGCAGTACCTATCTATAATCCACTTATTTTTACCAGTTAACACTACGAAAAACTAAAAACAAAACTGAAGCTGATGAGCTTCTAACAAAAACTTTGTTGTAAAACTTTTATTGTATTATAGCCTGTCAAGAAAGTCATGACAGGCGGGAAAATTTTCTGAACGTAATCGCGCATAATGTATTTTTTTCTTTGTGTTTTCAGAGAGAACGCTTATTACATTTTAAATATTGTCACCTTACACATTTTTATCTCGAATCAATAAAGTTTGACAGACTATATGTAATTTCATTTCTAATATCAAAGTAGAGCCATAGTGTAAACTGTATCGTATTAAAGCTGAACACTAACTAATAATAATATAAATGTAAGTATTTAGGTGTCGCTGATCTAATTATGCATATGATACTTAATTAATAATAAATAATTTATAATATTAACTCAATAGGAAGGGGTAGGGATTAAAAATGAAATGAAAATGAAAAAAGGGTTTATTCAAAAAAAACAAATACAGCTATACATTCATTTTTGTATCTGCCAAACTGTATAACAGTTTGTATGTACTACTTGTTAGTACCACTTTTTATATCTCCTGTAAAATTGTGTTGCAGTGACATATTACCTTTCTTGATTAATAAAGTTTGACAGACTATATGTAATTTCATTTCTAATATCAAAGTAGAGCCATAGTGTAAACTGTATCGTATTAAAGCTGAACACTAACTAATAATAATATAAATGTAAGTATTTAGGTGTCGCTGATCTAATTATGCATATGATACTTAATTAATAATAAATAATTTATAATATTAACTTAATAGGAAGGGGTAGGGATTAAAAATGAAATGAAAATGAAAAAAGGGTTTATTCAAAAAAAAACAAATACAGCTCTACATTAATTTTTGTATCTGCCAAACTGTATAACAGTTTGTATGTACCACTTGTTAGTACCACTTTTTTATATCTCCTGTAAAATTGTGTTGCAGTGACATATTACCTTTCTTGATTAACCGATTCAATGGGGATTGTCCATTTTTTTTTAAATTTTGCTCATTACAAAAACATTTCGAGGAATGTGATCGTTTTCAAGGGAAAAAAAAGGGAAAAAGTCAGTGATCGTTTTTCTGTATATAAACGAAAAAAAATACCCATTAGTTACTTATATTTTTGAACAAATATGTTTAACCTTAGTTTGACCTTCAATGGCGTTAAATTAGCAATAAATGCGACCAACATTACGTTTCTAACTTTTGGTAAGCTTCTCGTATCAGTTTTCACATATTGAAAACTTGCATTTGACGAACCAGCCATTATAAATAAGATTGAAAGGAATTAAAATACCCTAAATAATAAAAATAATATATAAAATACCCTAAAAAGGAGTTAAAATATACTAAAATACCCTATTTTAACGAAAAAAAAAATAAAAAGTACATGTGATTTTTTTTGGACAATGCCCATTGTTGTTACTCTTATTAAATTCAGAAAGAGTATGTGAGTGTGACTATGTCTGCACGTATGAAAGCAACTTAAACATTATTTATTGAATAACATAATATGCTCGTTTAAGTACAAAAAATAATGTCGCTATAAATGAATATTAATATGATATTATCGATATCAATTTTGACATCCCTCAGAAATGTCATTGATGATGAGAATTTTGCAAATGGCCGCTGCATTTTATGTCACAATTAGTTCACAGTACACTCACCGCGGCGCTTCAAATCGGCACAAAAAATAGCTGTCATTTTGTATGGCATAGCCTATCCAGTGTATAATAGAGATCAGTGGGTAGGACTTACAAGAGGCATTACAATTGTCCGGGACAAGACGGAAAAATGTAAGAGCGGCTCAGCATTTTATCATGTACCGCTTCAAAATGATTGTCACGGTTGAGGCGAGCGAGAGAGCGCAGTACATGTCACACAAGTGTGAGCGGGACGCGCAAGCCGGCACTGCACTCAAGACTCGAGCCGTCGCGCGCACAGAACACTTTTACTTCCTATCGGAGGTACTGACGGTGATAATATTGACCGTATAATAGGGCGCTTCAGTACTCGTGATCCGCGTGGATTTCGCGTGATACTCGAATCATGATAATATTGATGGTGTAATCGCGCCATTTAGGCCATTGGCGTGATTGTCGCTTCAACGCTAGACAGGACTGAGGCAGGGTTGCCAACCGTACGAGGTTCCTCGTACAAATACGAGATTTGTGGTCTTCCGTACAAGGTACGAGGACACTGTCAGCCTCGTACAATTTTGTACGAGATTTTGGCATTAGGGAAGGATACCATACTAATATTTTGCATAACCATTATTAGTAATAGATGGTAATAGGTAATGGCCGTAATGCCATCTATCCAAACTTGTAAATTAGGAACACACCAATAAAAATTGTTTAAGTTTTATTTTAAGTTTAAGACTGAACATTTAACCCTTAATTAGGCGCATCAAAAAAGTCACACAAGTAGTCCCATGGGGTCCCCACTGACCCCAAATAAAAAAATGAAAATAAAGTTGAAGAAATGAATAACATGACGTATTATTTATGCGAATTGTTAGAATGCTTTATCATAATTGATCTTAATAAGCAAAAACCTTTATATTTTGCTTCTATACAACTAAAAAAATCAATCAACTACTGCTCTGTCTCTAAATCTCATAAATATCACTATGGTTAAGATCGAGATTTAAAAAATCTATTATTAACTTTGATGACCAGATTTTTTTTGCAGCACCAAAGGAAGTAGGTCCTGAGCTAATACTGACAAATATATTTTCCTCATTTGTATGATTTGTTACGCACTTCTGGTCATCACCCCCTCATCATCATCATCATCACCATCCAGAGGTCAAGGATTATTTTAGGCATCTCTAGGCTCCTAAATCTTGTCTACCGATTCATGCTCGTCACAAATCGGTGCATAGTTTTGAAGTTCGGAGGCTATAGGCTCGCAAAATCTCTTTTGTCTTCAGAAACCTTCCAGCCGCCAGTGTATTTCACTATCTTGATCTATATTGAAATTTTTACAGTGCAATTATATAAAATAAGGTTGTCAATAGAATGACATACTCATATAATATTTATAAATCATTCTAAATTATATCAAAAATAACCTAACAATTAAACATAATATTACAAAAATTGAAACTTGTCTTGTGACAAAAAAAAGTCACGTAAGTGGTCGCATGGGGTCAGAGCTCAAGAGAGTAGCGACACATGCACCATCGTTAGCTGACCGGCTACCGCTTATTAGGATACCTCAATAGGAGTTAGGAAGCTAAGAAAAGCGTCGTTGCATTCCTGGAACTCTAACACATATTTTTTTCGGTTTGAAAGTGATCTGACCCCATGCGACCAATTAAGGGTTAAGTTTAGACTTTAGACCGAACGTATCCTGACGCGCAATGAAACACTCCTTTTCCTGACATCACATTTGAATTTGAAACATAGGCTTAGGCAAAGTGAAATGGATCGATTTGTGATTACTGATTTTTAACCGACTTCAAAAAAAGGAGGTTATCAATTCGACGCGTATGTATGTAACATTTCCAGAACTGCCCAGTTTTTGTTTATGTTAATCTATGACAGCTTCTGAACAAATGTGCCAAATTTCAAAAGTGTATGTAATATTATGTATGTAATAAATGTATGTATGTATGTATATATGTATGTATGTATGTGTGTATGTATGTATGTATGTATGTATGTATGTATGTATGTATGTATGTATGTATGTATGTATGTATGTATGTATGTTTTTATGTTTGTGCATGCATATCTCCGGAACCACAAGTCCAATTTTAGTGATTCTTTTTTTACTGTACTAGGTATTATTCAACTTAGGGAATACTGCAAGTTTCATCAAAATCGGTTCAGTAGTTTTTGAGATAGGGAATTTTAATTCTTAATTACGAAGTCGGTTTTATCTTTTTAAAATTAAAATACTATTTTTTAATACCTATAAATGATGTTTTATTTAGTAGATAACTTGAAACAGTATACGGTATTTCATTGTTTAAAATGTCCTAAATTCAAATCAGTTCGGTTTTACAACCTTTTATTGAATGTACGAGGTTTGAAAACCAAAATACGAGATTTTGAGCAGGTCGTGTACGAGGAAAAAAATTCTAAGGTTGGCAACCCTGGTAGTGATGGGACTCGAATCAAAATTGAGTATTCGAATCCATTCGAATCACCACGAAAATAATCGAATCGTGATTCGAATCAACCTTTGATTCGAATAGACTGTTGATTCGAATCAAATCTTTAATTCGAATAGATTGTTGATTCAAACCAAATCCTTGATTCGAATCAACAATCTATTCGAATAGAAGTACATAGGTAGTAAGGAGAAGTGTATAAAAAACATGTAGAACTTTTTAAAAATCTTTTATTAAATCAAATACTTAAAAAAACAATACTGAAATTATAAACTTTTCTTCTACTAACCAAATAAAAACAAAAGAGTTAGGTATTTACCTAATCAAAACAAAAAACTAATCAGATACTTTCCGTATTGAAGAATAAAAATATTAGTAATCAAACAAGTAATTAAACTTTACAATACAAACAAGAATTAAAAAGTATTAAATTTTATTAAGTAGGTATTTATTATTTATTACTTTTATTTATTAGTAAAACTATTCAAAAATAGAATTTCATCAACTTTTTCACCACCTCGTCCTTGGCCTTAAGCGCCGTCCAATCACAGGCCTTCGCGCCCGCACCGGCCCAATGAGAGCTCGCGTCTCTATAATCGCACTGAACATTACCTTATATGGTACTAATCTTTCGCGGGGCGTTGCATTGACGTGATTCGAATCAGCTCGTGGAATCGAATCTGCTCGTGAATTCGAATCAGCTCGTGGATTCGAATCAACTCGACAATTCGAATCAAATTATGTTCGAATCAATTTCATGAAGCCCCAAGCGGCCACATCCGGCCGCGATAGCAATGAAAAAGCTATTGTGTCTCGTTTTGCCACGACTGATGGGTTAAAAACTGAGTCGAATCGACATATAAATGTCATGATTCGAATCATTCGAATCAAATGTGATTCGAGTCCCATCACTAAACCCTGGACTGAGGACAGCTTGTACCGTTTGTTTTGAAATAGGTACCTAATTTTATTTACATAAATAATTTATCAATAATTATTATCATAAATAAAATAGTCTTTAATAGCTTCTTTAATTCAATTAAAGTATTTGATTTTTCATAAATTGTAAACAAATGTTGTGTTTTATTTCATTATTGCAAAGCTTCGTTGTGGGTCATGAAAATGGAACCGTTTCATAAATGCAGATTGTGTCTTAAAATTGGAGATTTTTGCTCAATTTTTGAAAAAGATGATACCACGAAACTATCAGAGATGGTTATGTCTTTTGCAAACGTACAAGTGAGTAAATTAATCAACTTTAATATGATTACCAGAATCTTAGTTATTTATTTTATTTATACTTTTATACTATTAACATGGAACACATGAAACCTTCATAATATAACACGGTCAAATTAACTCGACGCATGTATTGATTATTGATGACGTTATTATGGAGCCGGCATGTTAAATAACAATATTATCTACCTGATATTTGTTAGTGTGTCTCTTATCAAATTGTAATAAGATATTATAACACGGTCACATCAACTTAACGCATCGCTGGAATGCATTTTGCATCCCAGCGATGCGTCAAGTTAATGTGACCGGGCTATATAATATAAACACAATGAGATAAATATATAATAAACAGCAGGTTAAAAGGCAAAGCAATCGCTGTTTTACTTTTGATTGCTGATAACTGATAAGATTGCTTAACCCATCAGTCGTGGCAAAACGAGACACAATAGATTTTTCATTGTTATCGCGGCCGGATGTGGCCGCTTGGGGCTTCATGAATTACTACCTCTTGTTATTTTATTCATTACATAGTAATATAATTAATATATTTATTTCTGTTTTTAGATACATGAGGGTGATGGCTTGTCAGACCGTGTGTGCACATCTTGTATTGAAAATTTAAGCACAGCATACTTATTTAAACAGCAATGTGAAAGAATAGACTGCTTATTGAGAAAGTTTCCAGGTACTTACAATAATTTATCATGACATTCATATACCAAATTATTTAATGTAATAAATTTTTAATTTTCAATTTATGTGACTAACTTTGTATTTTGATATGGAGTTAAAACATGCTAAGTGCTTAAATTTATTTAACTTCTTCTGACTATACAATATGTAGGTCATTGTTTCCATGAGCGCCGGCGGAAATAATTCCCAAGGGGTGCAGGTTTTAGTTTTCTTTCTTTTCTTTTTACTATTTACGAAAACAATAGTGACTATCTATTTAAGTACTTACGTCAACAGAATACATTTAGTGCCGAAACATTACGAACTATCTTTGTACGGCATGGTAATAGGATTACAGATGGCTTTTTATTTCAATAATTCTTGTTGATCTCGAGTTTGCCAAGGCGTGCAAGTGCACCACCTTGCACCCCCCTGCTGGCGCCCATGATTGTTTCTGAAAGTCTTCAGAGTTTTTAAAAGACTAGCATCACTTGCACCTTATTATAAAATCAATGTTTATATTCCATTAACCATTTTTTTAGATATTAGTATTGACAAATCTGATACTACTGACTATAATGATTTATATAATAAGGAATTTCAAATGCATACTGAGTATGTTACTGGCGAAAATGATGAGAATTCTGTCAAGGCTGAAAATTTAAATGCTACCTTAAGTACAGTCTGTGAGACGAGTGATGAAACTGACAGTGACATGGATTCTATTAAATGTGTGTATTGCAGTCAGTCCTATGGCCACTACGGCGCTCACACTTGCCATGTCACTTGTACTATTGAACACAACAAGCTACAACAGAGTGATAGCAGCGAGACGTTGGTGGCAGCAGACTTGACGCCGACAAAATCCTTTCAACCATCATCCCCTGCGAGCAATGCTTCAGAAGATTTGAATGTTTCTTGTGTCCTCTGTGATGAGCAGTACAACAACTATGAGGACTATGTTATACACTTGAACAAATGTTTAACCAATGTTAAACTGCATCACTTTGTGTGCCCGGTGTGCCACGACATGTTTTCCGACAAACTGATGTATTTGGAACATTTGAAAGTAGCCCACTTTAAGGTGGAGGACTCCTTCAGTGACCCGGGCCAGGACTGTGTAGATTTTGCTCCAATAATAAGAAAAGAAAGTAAACCCAAAGCCGTGCGACGCATTGGTTGGTCCATTGATGACATATATCAAGAAATTGAATGCACAAAAATTGAGCAAAAACCTCTTCACCAGCCGAGCCCAGTGTCTACAGCGAGTCCTATAAAAAAATTCTTCTCAAAATTGGGGAATGAGTGAGTTGTGAATGGAATGTTGGCATGCTGGGGCTACAAGCTTTCCACTAACATATTGCATAAGTAATTTCTACTTTTTATTAATAACCTATTATTATTTTCAATGCATCGACTTACGACAAATCAATTTTGGGTTACGATGATATTATTGATTATATTGCAAGAAATATTTGAACTTTTCTCTAAATTACTTAATACTCTTTTCTATTCTATATATGCTATACAAAAACATTATTGTAGCTTAATCAAAAACGCTTGGACAGCATTAGGGCATCGAGACCGGGTTTTCCCGAAACCCGAAAACCCGGGAAAACCCGGGTTTTGGGGATCACGAAAAAACCCGGGGTTCAAAAATGGACCCCGGGTTTTTCGAGCTTTTCGGGTTTTTCGTTTTTTTGATAATTATTAAAGACAAGACCTGATTTAAGGTATTTATAACAAACTAACATTCAACTTATTTATTTTTATAACATATTGTATAGGTTTAATAATTCATATTGGTCATAATTAAACAAAATATAATATATTAAAGGAAAAGTTTCATTTTAAGAGCATTAAAAGCTAATTGTCACAAAAATATTTACTTATTAATAATAATACATATTTTGAAAATCCTATCAAAGCTATTCAATGTAAAAAAGCCAAGTCTCTTCAAACAATCTATCCATCGCAAAAATTTTGGAAATTTCATAGAAGCCAAGTCTTGTTAAACTCATTTTATAGTTTTCAATCAACATTTAGTAATTGTCCACAGTTTTCTTTATTATGTGATCAAAGGCTTACAAGTGTGGACAGCTTCAAAGGGTTCTAAGCCTTTTGAAAGTACCGTAGACTTTTGATGATGGGCAAGTCAGCCACTAGTTAGTGACGAAACATTTAAACTTGTATGGACCGTTGCTGATAAAATACACCCATCATCAAATTCAAGTTCAAATTACTATATAGCTAATTTTTTGGGCTTTAATAACACATATTATTAAAAACACATTTCCGAATTTTTCATTTCTAAAATAATCACCAATATCTAAGTACAGTCATAAAAATTCAATGATAAGTCAACAAAATATCATTATTTCGTTTTATGAACTGAAAATATCATTCGAATGAGATATTTTTATTGCTGATTGTCAAATTAATAGTACCTAATTATTTATAGTGGTCGATATTTCGCATACAGTATTTTTACTAAAAAATATTTTTTGTGGCCTGCTGCGGTATGACGCTCATCAGTCTTCTTTGCAATTTAAAGTCATTATTTTCAGTCGTCTAACTTACTAAAAAACCTTAAGAGGTTTTTGTTTGTCGTTATGCTTTTAGTCATTATTTGTTATTTCACAATATAACAAATATTAAGACAATGCAATCAGTAAAAAGGTTCCAGGAGAGCAACCAGCCCCTAGAAACTGACAAAACCACGCAGAGGAGTTTCCATCAATTATGATGTGAAACCATTTTGTATTCTAGTATTGCAGTCTGGCAAATGCGGCAGATTGCTTTTCACATAATAGAACAAACGATGGCTTTCCATAGCTGGCTGTGGATGGCATACTCACTGCGGAATTATCAAAACACGTGATTTTAGTGAACTCAGATGAAAAAAGGGGTTTTTATCAGCACCAGCGCGAGCAACAATTTCTTGTGTGCATTCACAATGACAATGATTAATCTTCCAAACTCATGAAAAGCAACCTTCCGCATTTGCCACGTGGTCTGATCTGGTCAACTAACAACATGGTTATCTGAGATGAATTCTGTCTTTTGTGAGTAGAATAAATAACGACTTTTTGTCGTTGTCGTTTCGTCGTCGCTTTGAGAGATTTTACGGTAAGTTAGACGACAGAGAAAAGTTACCTTAATTTGCACAGATAATTCGATCTTAAACTTAGTAAGCCAGAAAAAAACAATTTTACCTAAAAACTATGGCGCAAAACTTTAATTACAGGGATAAAGTATGCCAAACATAAATTAGGACTAAATAAGTATTAATAATTTGACAATCAGCAATAAAAATGTAAAAGATTAAATAAAGATTTGTTGGCATAGGTTTCATAGTAAAAGTTATTCTTCCATTTACTGTCTTTAAAGATTCCTGATTTATTAATACAATATTATATAATTTGGAGGTGAAGCTTGTGTTAATACTTAGTCTTGGCCCGAAAATCTTAATCCCTACCTTTGATAAGATCCAAAATATAGGAGAGGTAAATAGTCGTTTCGATAAAAGTATGATACGGCCGTACCCGTTCACTCGAGGCTTGGTTGGGCACTGCCGTGTCCCCACACTACGGTATTTAAATAGTATTTTACTGGAATGGTGCTGGCAATCGCTGAAAATCATATTTAAAGTATTTTCGCATTGCTAATCTTTGAATTTTTAGAAAACCCGAAAAACCCGGGTACCCGGGTTTCATTTTACAAAAAACCCGAAAACCCTGGTTTTGAAAATTGCGTCCGGGTTTCGATGCCCTAGACAGCATATTATTGTATTTAATGTCATAAAATTGCTTATTATTATTATGAGTACTATGTTTGTTAGTCTTATTGTATACTGAATTATATCATCTTATCTCTTTTAAGATCTTTCAGTCGACAGAGTACCCCAAAAAAAGTGAGCTTTAGAAAATTTATTGAAAATGGAAAAGCAAAAACTGCAGTGTACATGCCCTTTAAGAAGTATATTCAGAACTACAAACTTAAGAAAAAAGTTGCCACTTACAGCCCTATTAATTCCAAAACACAAGTGACTAGCACAATTCAAGCTACATTCCCGGAATTTGTCTCAGGTAATTAAAGCTGCCATGTATGGCTATGGCTGAAGACAAGCCCCATATACATTTTTGGATCTTATTGTCCTAATCATAAGATTGTAAATCGGTTTGTCGATAATCTAAACGTACACAAGGCACGATTTTCAATAACCTGATCTCTGATTTGGAACGAAAACAGTGCCATTTAGATTTTTATTGCCTAGTGCTGGCCTGCAGCATGTTCGTGTGCAAGTCAGGGGTCACGAGTTCTAAACTCGTGACCCCTGACTTGCAAACTTAAAACTTTTCGTCCCTATAAAGGGACGAAAAGTTTTAAGTATTCCTGAGTCATCAAAACCCTTTAAATGTGTGTTAAGGGCATTCCCTACGGAGAATTCGTAATTTACCGCACTTAGAGCCTTATAAACTCATAATTTGAAAGCTACAGAGTTATAATAAAAATACAGCAATAATATTCAGTATCTCAACAATCCTTTCCCCGTTTTAAATTTTCTATTTTCGTTTATTATACTCATGATATCAGCTTCCAAAGTAAAGCCAATTTATTAAAATTCAAGCATACATTCAGCATCTCCTTAGTATTTACAAATTACTCTTATTTTAAACACACGCCAATAGATCGACAATATCATAAACTACATATTCCCCGTTTTTAATTTTTTTAGGTCAATTTTGAACTAAGATAAGTAAAAAAATAGGGTTTTGGTGCGATCTCGGCAACGCGCCAAATGTATGGCCAAGGTCGTTTGCTCGGGGGACGGCCTTAAATATTGTCCGAAAGTTGGATATTTGCAACTCTTTAAAAACTAAATCTTAAGTTTGTCTCATAATCTAGATAATGTGTATTTTTTATTATACAGATAGTGAATATGGATCACCAAGTGGTACCTCAGAAGAGTCTTGGAAGATGAAGCAGAACTTAATATGTGCTTGCGACAAGAAAGTTTTTATGCTATCTGAGAATATTCAGGTATGTGTAAATGAAAACTGGTTGCTTTAACTATTAATAGATAACCATTTAAATTTACAAAATTTGGTTTTTAATGTTACTTATATGTTGAAAAAGACAATGTCCAATTATTTTATACCAGAAATCAATGTATTAAGGCTGTTTACACACGGCGCCGCAGCGGCAGCGTTTTTCGGCGCCGCAGCCAGCACTGTGGCGCGATCATGGGTCCGACTATAGTCTCGTATGTTTGTTGAAAACTGCGGCAGTCGGCACCGCTCGCTGCCACCGCCGCGGCGGCGCCGTGTGAAAAGGGCCCATAGAAATACAAGTATGGAGTATGCAGCGGCGCCGCTGCGGTGGCGTTGCCGCTGCCGCTGCAGCGCGTGTGTAAACACGCTAATAGTAATTAATAACATTTGGTTAAATATCAATTTTCAGTTTCACGCTTTTGCCATACTTTGCCTGTCTTACTACTTTTTATCACTAAAACGTTGACCAATAAAGAGCATATAAATCACGTCCAAGTTAAGATCGTTAGGCAAGTATGTAAGGGAAAGTCGCGATTTAGGTCTCCTTCCAAGTTGCATGGAATCTTAGGCTGAAGTCATGCAACCAACGGGCAGCAGGGCGGGAGTGACGTATGTGAAGCTAGCATGACAAAGTTAGCAAAATAACTCGGGATTGCGTTATTATTTAGGTGCTAATTGAGTGCTATTTTGGTGCAAAAACCGCAAATTTAGTGCTCCTCAAAATTCGGAATAAAAGCTACCTTCACGTGAAGCTGCAGTGTACATAACCAAAAACCTTTAAAATGATGATATAGCTTCGTAATAAATACTTAGCTAATTAGTGCTCATTAAGTGCTCTTTCAGTGCACAAACTGCGAATTAAGTGCTCTTCAAAATTTGCGATAAATGCGAATACTGCTACCTTCACGTGAAGCTAGCAGTGTACAAAACCAAAAACCTTAATAATGATTATCTGGCTCCTTGATAAGTACTTTACTAATAAGTGCTCATTAAGTGCTGGCAATAAACGTGAAAAAAAAATTAAAATATGCATTTTCTTAATTTTTTATACCATATACTACTCACTACACGGTACCAGCAAGATGTTCCTCTTGATTTGAGTACTTTGACGAATTCCACACTCATAAACGATACATAGGAATTAAGTGCTCATTAAGTGCTAGCGATAGGCGGCGAAAAACAATTAAAATATGCATTTTTTAAATCTTTATACCGTATACTGCTCACTTCACGGTACTAGCGAGATTAGGGATTGCAATCCCGCAAAGCGGGATCCCGCGCCAATTTTTAATCTGCTGGATCCTGCACCTACAAAACGCGGATCCGCGGATCCCGCATGACCCATATGCATAATTTCTCGGGGAGCCCATATGATGGAATGGAAGTTTTGATAGCAGCGTTTTGTGCCAAAACCGATCAAAGGCCTTCGCAATGTCCAAACTAACAGCAAATGCCTCTCCCTTCGACACAATCGCCTGATTCCAACGATGAGTTAGGTATGCCAAGAGATCACCAGCTGAGCGACCCTTACGGAACCCGTACTGTTTGTCCAAGTATCGAAGGAGCTGGCTATTGATAATAATTGATTCCATTATATTATAAATTGGTTATAGCGATTGGTCTGTAATTGGAAGGATTTGAGCGGTCACCTTTTTTGGGGATCGGGTACACCAAGTCTTCCAGGAAGCCGGTACAATGCCAGAAGAATAGAAGAGCCGAAAAAGACGCGTTTAGATCAGAGCCAACTCTGGAGCACACTTTTTTTAACACAATAGGAGGGATTCCATCAGGCCCATTCGACTTTAATTGGGTATCAAGGGAACGGAGGGCTACGAGGGCTGCCTTTTAAGTTTTGTCGTTTGAAATAAATACAGACAATCTAATAGATTATCACCATTTATAGTTTTTTTAAGAATTCTTCGCGATATTTAATATGCTTTTGCATGCGTTCAAACCAGTTTTTAAAACATTTATTCCAGTCCGAAGTTGGGGTAGTCAAAATGGCCGATTTGTACGCATAAACAGCTTCTTCAGGTGAGCTGAAACGTTGACCACGAAGACTTTGCTTAATTTTGTGGAGCGTATTAAAATCCTTAGGGCTCAAGTCAGAGCTGATCTAAAATTTCAACGTTTTGGGTTCACAAATACATCTTTGTTTGACCGGCGATGTGCGAACATGCATTGTCATGGTCAGGACCATACGACGTCTTAAATTGGTTTTTTCGAAATTCGGTGATGACTTGTGGCAAACAAACTGTGGTTTACTAGTCAGCGGTAACCGTTATGCAATCTTCGGGTACAATAGTGGCGATGTAACCACCTTTCCCACAATTTGGAGGCAAAAAATTTTTTAAAGTCCTCTGTTTCTTTGGTTGATTTTGGCTCATTCTAGAAGATCCAGAAAGTAGACTGCTACTTAGAATTTGGATCATAAGCATAATATATTCAAGACTCGTCACCATTGAGCAAATTATAAACGTGCTTTGACTCTTCTCGGTTGAATCGCTGCAGAGTTTTGCGACAAAAACTAACACGGGCTGTTTTTGATCGTCGCTAAGCAAACAAGGAATCTAACGAGAAATTAACATTTTTACTCCAAGTTTTTCGTGCAGGATTTTTTGGACCGTGGTCCCTGAAATGCCCAAGGAATCTTCTATTTCGCGATATATCACATGACGGTCTTCGAGGACTAGCTGCTGCAAAGCTTCAATATTCTCTTGCGTTACGGTGGTTTTTGGACGATCATCATTTAAGCTTCTAAATACCAGCGTTCTATAATCCTAAGACATGGTCCTGCATCACTAAGTACAGAAGTGACGCCGCCGCCGCCTCAAAACGCCGAAGTCGCGATAATCAACTTCGTAATTTGTAAAAAATTATGGCACGGAAATTTTCCTTTAACATTTCCATTTTTACAACCGACTTGTCACATTTGAATAGACGATACAATAAGACCCCCCGCGCATTAGGCGGCCAGGTCGCTGCGGCCAACTAATTCTTCTACGATATATGTAGGTGCGTGCATTACGCGACCAGCGGCCACGCTCTGGTCGCGCGGCCAACGAAAAACATCGCGACACACACGCGGCCACTTGGCCGCCGCGGACAACGAGATACGGGAATTTGTATGAAATTACTCAGTGTGCGTGCACTGGTCGCCGCGGCCACACGTTTTTTGTATACAGAAAACAAAATAATATTCAAAGTTTACTCATCAAATCACTACTCATACGAGTGTGGTCGCAGACGTGGCCGCAAAGTGCGCGGGGTGGTCGCAGCGACCTGGCCGCACGACCGCCGCCTAATGCGCGGGGGCCCTAAGACTATTTGACCAATCTGAAAAATTTCTTTTGTTTTTGAAATCCAAGCTTAAAATCCCACATGGTTTTTTTTTAAATAATCGCGGGAAGTTTACAAACGACAGAACTTAAAAGGCAGCCCTTTTGCACTGAGCGCTGATGAAACCAAATATCCGACATGACGCTCGTGCATCGCGGTATGGTCGGCGGTTTCTGTTCCCCGTTATCTCGGGTCAAGCTTGACGCAAAGAACTTACCCAGAAGATCGGCTTTGTCTTTTGTGTCATGGGACAACGATCCATTTTCGACGTGTATATTTACCATACACGGGTTGGCTTGCGGAAATTCCCTTCAATAGCTTTGGCCAGAGACCAGAATGCACGGGTTCTCGAAGGGAGGCGCTCGAGTCTCTCACCAATTCTATTGAAGTGCTGTTTCTTTGCCCGAGTGATCTCTTTCTTGAGTATTTCATTTTATATGTGCTGGTATTTAAATCCCAAGCAGACACTGCATTGGCCCAGGATTGGTAAGCCTTCTCCTTCCGGCGAGAAGCATTTTTGGGGGATGAACCAAACCAGGGACGAAATCTGCCGCAAGTTGGCACTACAGAGGACGGAATGAAAAGCTTCATCCCTTGCATCACCACATTGGCAACGGAGTTGGCAGTGTTGTTGGGATCATCCGGTGAGAAGCACAAGTGCCCCCAAGTATAGGATGCAAAAAACGACCGCATACCATCCCAGTCCGCTAACTTGTAGAGCCACACACGACGGTATTTTACAACACGCTGTCGCATTGCCGTCGTAAGTAGCAAGGCAATGATCCGATGAACCAAGTGATGCGGTCGTGGATGCTTGGTAGCCATCAGGATTTGAAGTCAGCAGAAGTTCCAACAGGGAAGGATTCTGACAGTCTACATCTGGGATTCGCGAAGACGTAGCAACCAGTTGTATTAAGTCGTTCGCAAGAGCAAATTCGCAGACAGATCTTCCCGCATGATCATTTTTACTGGAATTTAACCAGTCGGCGCGGTGGGCGTTAAAGTCGCCAGGTATTATGATCTCCGCGGATGGGATCTGCTGCTGCACTAAATCTGAAGCTGCTTGCAGGTATTCAAAGAGTCAGCCCGTCTCGGCCCTCGGGTCACCACTATGGGACCTATATAGTCACGCATAGACGCGAGGGTGGTCGTCGCAATCAATGCGAAGCCATAAATCATAATGTTGAGAGGTCCCTGACTTGAAGATTGCTGAGGCATTAAAAGCATTTTAATTTTAAGATCTAACAAGACTAGGGTAATCACATAATTTCATTGTTATTTTGTTACAAAACAAATATTTTTGTGGCATAATACGAGACATTTTCTATTAGTAAAGTTGATTTTTAATAAAACATAAACCTATAGTTTCAATTTATTCAATTTTATAACATAAATTCAAACATGCGGGATCCCGCGGGATCCCGCGGGATTGGCCAATCCCGCAAATCAATCCCGCGGGATTGAATAAGGTGCGGGATTGCAATCCCTAAGCGAGATGCTCCTCTTGATTCGAGTACTTTGACGAATTCCACACTCATAAATGATACATAGAAATTAAGTGCTTATTAAGTGCTAGCGATAGGCAGAGAAAACAAAAGATAATATATGCATATTTTTATTTTTTTATACCGTATACTGCTAGCTTCACGGTAACAGCGAGATGCTCCTCTTGATTTTTTATTTTTTATACCATATACTACTCACTACACGGTACCAGTAAGATGCTCCTCTTGATTTGAGTACTTTGACGAATTCCACACTCATAAACGATACATAGAAATTAAGTGCTCATTAAGTGCTAGCGATAGGCGGCGAAAAACAATTAAAATATGCATTTTTTTAAATCTATGTACCGTATACTGCTCACATCACGGTACCAGCGAGATGCTCCTCTTGATTCGAGTACTTTGACGAATTCCACACTCATAAACGATACATAGGAATTAAGTGCTCATTAAGTGCTAGCGATAGGCGGCGAAAACAGAAGAAAATATGCATTTTTTTATTTTTTATACCGTATACTGCTAACTTCACCGTAACAGCGACATGCTTCTCTTGATTTAAGTACTTTGACGAACCCCACACTCATAAACGATACATAGAAATTAAGTGCTCATAAAGTGCTAGCGATAGGCGGCGAAAACAAAAGAAAATATGCATTTTTTTATTTTTTTTATACCGTATACTGCTAGCTTCACGGTAACAGCGAGATGCTCCTCTTGATTCGAGTACTTTGACGAATTCCACACTCATAAATGATACATAGGAATTAAGTGCTTATTAAGTGCTAGCGATATAGGCAGAGAAAACAAAAGATAATATATGCATATTTTTATTTTTTTATACCGTATACTGCTAGCTTCACGGTAACAGCGAGATGCTCCTCTTGATTTTTTATTTTTTATACCATATACTACTCACTACACGGTACCAGTAAGATGCTCCTCTTGATTTGAGTACTTTGACGAATTCCACACTCATAAACGATACATAGAAATTAAGTGCTCATTAAGTGCTAGCGATAGGCGGCGAAAAACAATTAAAATATGCATTTTTTTAAATCTATGTACCGTATACTGCTCACATCACGGTACCAGCGAGATGCTCCTCTTGATTCGAGTACTTTGACGAATTCCACACTCATAAACGATACATAGGAATTAAGTGCTCATTAAGTGCTAGCGATAGGCGGCGAAAACAGAAGAAAATATGCATTTTTTTATTTTTTATACCGTATACTGCTAACTTCACGGTAACAGCGACATGCTCCTCTTGATTTAAGTACTTTGACGAACCCCATACTCATAAACGATACATAGAAATTAAATGCTCATAAAGTGCTAGCGATAGGCGGCGAAAACAAAAGAAAATATGCATTTTTTTATTTTCTTATACCGTATACTGCTAGCTTCACGGTAACAGCGAGATGCTCCTCTTGATTTAAGTACTTTGACGAATTCCACACTCATAAATGATACACAGGAATTAAGTGCTCATTAAGTGCTAGCGATAGACAGAGAAAAAAATTAAAATATACATTTTTTATACCGTATACTCTCACTTCACGGTACCAGCAAGATGCTCCTCTTGATATTCGAGTACTTTGACGAATTCCACACTCATAAATGATACATAGGAATTAAGTGCTCATTAAGTGCTAGCGATAGGCGCCAAAAACAAATGAAAATATGCAAGAAAAAAAAATAAAAAATGCATATTTTCTTTTGTTTTTGCCGCCTATCGCTATACGGTATAAAGATTTAAAAAATGCATATTATCTTTTGTTTTCTCTATTCACTTAATGAGCACTTAATTCCTATGTATCATTTATGAGTGTGGAATTCTTAAAAGTACTCGAATCAAGAGGAGCATCTCGCTGTTACCGTGAAGCTAGCAGTATACGGTATAAAAAAATAAAAAAATGCATATTTTCTTTTGTTTTCGCCGCCTATTGCTAGCACTTTATGAGTGCTTAATTTCTATGTATCGTTTATGAGTGTGGGATTCGTCAAAGTACTTAAATCAAGAGGAGCATCTCGCTGTTACCGTGAAGTTAGCAGTATACGGTATAAAAAATAAAAAAATGCATATTTTCTTCTGTTTTCGCCGCCTATCGCTAGCACTTAATGAGCACTTAATTCCTATGTATCGTTTATGAGTGTGGAATTCGTCAAAGTACTCGAATCAAGAGGAGCATCTCGCTGGTACCGTGATGTGAGCAGTATACGGTACAAAGATTTAAAAAATGCATATTTTAATTGTTTTTCGCCGCCTATCGCTAGCACTTAATGAGCACTTAATTCCTATGTATCGTTTATGAGTGTGGAATTCGTCAAAGTACTCAAATCAAGAGGAACATCTTGCTGGTACCGTGTAGTGAGTAGTATATGGTATAAAAAAATTAAGAAAATGCATATTTTAATTTTTTTTTTCACGTTTATTGCCAGTACTTAATGAGCACTTATTAGTAAAGTTCTTATCAAGGAGCCAGATAATCATTATTAAGGTTTTTGGTTTTGTACACTGCTAGCTTCACGTGAAGGTAGCAGTATTAGCATTTATCGCAAATTTTGAAGAGCACTAAATTCGCAGTTTGTGCACTGAAAGAGCACTTAATGAGCACTAATTAGCTAAGTATTTATTACGAAGCTATATCATCATTTTAAAGGTTTTTGGTTATGTACACTGCTAGCTTCACGTGAAGGTAGCAGTATTAGCTTTTAATACGAATTTTGAGGAGCACTAAATTTGCGGTTTTTGCACCAAAATAGCACTCAATTAGCACCTAAGTAATAACGCAATCCCGAGTTATTTTGCAAACTTTGTCATGCTAGCTTCACATACGTGCGGGAGTGGCGCGACGTGTGACAATGTATCGATTTATATGGACAGGCCCCGAAATCCGAGCGGCGCGGCGGTCCATGTAAATCTATACATTTGAGTATCCTAAAAAGTATCCTATGTCCTATGCCGTCCCGGCAATCCCGGGAAAATGTACGGTTCCCGCGCGATAAACGAATTTTGGCGCAACGGAGTTGCGGACGTCATCTTGTCGTTTGTACTTTTCAGGATCGGGACCGTATAGTGGCAATGATTAACGAGTTGGGCGGAGTGGTGGCGGAAAACACGAAAATGGAAATGCTGGCCACGCACTTCATATCCGTGCTCCCCGAAGACACGTTCACCGGCATGATGGTGTGCGCCCTCGCCACTGGCAAGTGGCTGCTACATATCACCTTCGTCTACGACAGCTTCCGGTGCAAAAAGTTCCTACAGGTGAGTTCTTGTAATCAGTAATCACCCCGGTGGTTATAGGCATTAGGGAGATCGCAGTCGACAGACTTTTGTGCGATCAAAGTCTGCGGCTTCCATACAATCTGATGGCGCGCGCCATGCGGAATGTATGTAAGCCGCAGACTTTGATCGCACAAAAGTCTGTCGTCTGCGATCTCCCTTACCGTAGATTCTGCATTCAAAAAGTGTATGCATAATGCATTACATATAATGTGTATTCAAAATATTTTAATAGTTACCTAGTTTTAATAGTTAAGTTATCCTAAAAAACACTATAACTAATGGACACGATGCGTCGCCCGCGCGTGACGGCCCCCGCGCGCGCGCCTCCCCCCGAGTCCTCCCGCGCTATCCCCGCTCATTCCCACGCGCCGCGAGTGACCGTTCTGCAACGATTTTAAATGGGATAAAATATGTCATTGAAAAAAAATAACACCCAATTTTTTTGGTTAAATGGACTCTCCTAATGACACCTAAGCTGTGGAAAAAATTTGGCAGGAAGGTTTAATTGCACCCTGTATGCCGCGCCGCATTACCGATTACACTATTTCGAATTTCAAGTCCATTTTAGGCTCACAGCACACATATCAAATCGCAAACGTATTGTAAACGTATCGCCTCGAGTCATTGTTACTTTGATTTGTTTCAGGAAAATATGTATGAATGGATGAGGCATCCTAAACTCGTAGAAATAGATAACACCAGTATCGAAGTGGCGAAAGCGGCTGTGTATTGGCATTCCGAGCTCCAAGACGACGCTCAGTACCCATTCCAAGGGAAACAGGTTGTGCTGATTATGAAGAAAAAGTACAGGCAGTACTATCAGATGATTTTCAAAGCGCTCAAAGCGAAACCGGTTACATACGACCCAAGGTTCGTTAGTGTTTTACATTGTGACTGCCTCTTAAGGCTTCTGGGGCCGTACCACGAAACCGTTTTGAGACTCAAACAATCGTACGAGAATGCCGCGTCCTACTCTAACAAACATGAAATGACGTTGTTAGAGCAGGACGCGGCATTCTCATTCGATTGTTTGAGTCTCAAAACAGTTTCGTAGTAGCCCTACTGTCTCAAAATCAGCAGGCAGCGGGGCAGGAGCGGTGGCGGCGCGAGAGCGGTGGCGGCGCGGGAGTGGCGAATTCCAATATGTATGTCGCAGGGAAATGAGAATATCAGGGATTTCACGAAATCCCTAGGGATATCAAAAAATCCCGATAGACGCCGAATATTCTTGTTTATTACGTCTTCTTACTAAAAATATCTAGTGATATGTCATTTCACTAAACTAAATCTAGTGAAATGTCAGAAAAGCGGATACCGCCGATTTAAAAATCGAGCCACTATCGCTCGCTCTAGTACCCACACGACATCTTAGAGCGCTTACAGATGAACGGCACGTGTCGGCGGCACGCGTCGGCGGCAGTCGACGGCAGACGACGGCACGTGTCGGCGGCAGTCGGCGGCACGTGTCGGCGGCAGTTGACGGCAGCCGTCGACAGTTTATAACGCTTGCAGTTGTGACGTAACGCGTAAAGGTAAGCGTCCACAGGTCGGTATAGTACGCAACGGACGTTTCGCATCAGACGGATATTTTTTTTTTACAGTACGTCTCGCTGTATCGGCAGCGTACGGATTACCGACTAGCTAGTATGTTTATCTTCAAATTAGTCCAAACAAAGTTCCTAAGGCAAAATTTCTGCTTTCGACTTTTCCATCCATACCCCCCTTTTGAGCATTCAGTTACTAGGCTAAACAGTAATCCGTACCCTGCCGATTCAGCGGACGTACCCTAAAAAAAATATCCGTTTGATGCGAGATGTCCGTTGCGTACGATACCGACCTGTGGACGCTTACGTTGCGGGGGTACGTCACACCTGGGGGCCTACCACCACCTCTAGTCGCTAGCTTGACGTTAAAGTAATAAATTCTTATCTGTCAAACGATGTCGGTTAGTAGAGGTCCTCACTCCTCTACTAACCGACATCGTTTGACAGATAAGAATTTATTACTTTAACGTCAAGCTAGCGATCTTTAAAAGTTGATATTTGGCAGCGGATTTAACATTGTTTTGCATGTTTTACTGTTTTTTAGTAAAATTATATTTAAAAAGTGAGTACGGTAATGTTGTTGTAATCTTACAACAAAGTGTTCTGGAAACATGATAGTTTTAGGAAAGGTCGTGGTAGGCCCCCTGTAAGCGTCATAAACTGTCAAAGGCTGCCGTCGGCTGCCGTCGACACGTGCCGCCGACTGCCGCCGACACGTGCCGTTCGTCTGTAAGAAGCCTTGCTCTGACAAGTTGATGTTAGATGATGCATGCGTCGGATGGGCATGTAAAAAGTCGTTCCTGCGCCTGATCTCTCGCCAGTCGTGTCGGTCTTCCGTCCCACTGGGTTATGCGAGTAAACGAATAGAGATTGCTTTTGTGTACTGCGTATATAGATTTACTTGAATCGAAATTCCCTCCCGCCCCGCTGCCCGCTGATTTGGAAACTGAAGCCTAAGCGTTTTCAAGAAGATAATTATTCATCTTAAAAAACCTACAGAAAACAAAAAATATGCGCGTAATTTGGTTTCTGAGTTTTTAAATACGATGCAATGCTCTAAATATATTTATTATCGCTTGAAATTTGCGGAGAGCATGCTATGCGTAATTCTTGCTTTAACAATGCTTTGCCGCTTTGAAGCTGTTAAAAATGATCAAAATCTAGTCTAGAAAGTTCGTGAAAAGTGAAACAGTCATATAATACTAATTATTATTGTCAAGTACATAAACTCTATAAATTATGAAATCGATTAAATATAACAAATCAAGCTTACGCGCTGAAGCATACCTATGCACCATAGTTTCGGATTTGTTACACTAGTTGGCAGCACTTTCTTTGTATTAGAAAATTTGCATAAACTATAGATGGCAGCTAGGTGGCAGCACTCGCCATGTAAATAAGATAGAATAATTCGTTTCGGATTTGCACCACCATTGTTGCATTATATGTTCCGCAACGGATAGCGATGCAGTTTGGCGCCAAATTTGACATTGTTTTTTAAAGACTTCCCAAAAAGGGAGGACGTTCGGGTGTGGTAATTTTTTTTTACTAAGGATATTTTTTTACTTTCAGGACTCCGGGGAGTTGCTGCTCGGCAGATTACTGTTTCGTCGATATGAAGATCATTGAGAGGGTCAAGTTGAGATTCTTCTTCCACCACAAAGTGCCAGTTTTTCCCTACCAGTACATTCTGGTATACCTCTTAAAACGAGGTCGTGTCAACGATGAACACAAATATTTACTACAGGACTTATCCAATATTAACGATAAAAACAATTATTTCAACAACACATATTAATTTTGATGTCTTTATTTTTGTAATTGAATTTTTATATCTAAATTGTTGAGATATTTTTTAATTCTATTGACTGATAAGTGGGCCATATTATGAATATTATAAGGAAATTTAAAATTTATTATTATATTATCTAGTAATGAAATTTTATTGAAACTAGAATTTATCAATTAAAATTTATAATTTTTCAATAGTTGTATTATTATTTAACGCTTTATTTTCTTTGCAATGTAGTACTATCCAACTCTGACCTGATACTCATCGCATTTCTTCCACCGAGACCACCTATTTTGAAGTGTTTCTGAATCTGTAGAAAGAAAAATTGATGATTGAATTGATGATAGTATAGATGTTACGGCGACTGCGTTCGCTCAACAAGTCTATGTTACGGCGACTGCGTTCACTCAACAAGTCTTTAATTGCCCAAGTTCATCTTTCCGCGATAAAAACTATCGGACTGGATTCAAAGTACCTTCATACCAAATTCCATGTGTATCGGAAATGCTCAAAGTTAAAATAAGTACCTAGGTAAAAGATAGATAAAAAGAGACGGACACTTTAAAATATAGCGTTTAATGTGTGGAATGAATATGACAGAATCAATTCTATATCAGAATATGGACATGAAATTTAAATACATAGTGGCAACAGGAAATAGGTGTTTTCTCATGCGGCCTCCACACGATGGACCATCATGGACAATCAAGAATGTGCCATTAATTGTGACAATGATCGCGGATCTGTCCACACGATCGCTGCACCTCCATTTGTTAATTGTCATCGGTTTACAATTGACGTCGAAACAGCTACTATTTACTTATTTAGTGCCTATAACCATTATATAAATGTTTTTTTATCTTGATGATCTTTATCTTTATGATTTTTATTTTAATGATATTTATATTTAGGATTCCAAATTACAGGTTCTTTTTGATACAATTCTATAAATGTAAATATTTCATTATTTGACCACGTCTCCGACATCGTTGAAAACAATACCTACAGCACGCGTCCGCACCGTACCGTTAACAAATACGAATTACTGAGTGATCGGCGATCGTGTGGACACGCTTACAATCATGGCCGAACTTCCTTTGATGATTGTGCGAAAAACCGACACAACGGCGATTACGCACAATCGACGGCCATCATAGCCAATCGCAAACGATTATGCCCTCCACACGATCGTGATCGCCTGTGATTGTTCATGATGGCCCATCGTATGGAGGCCGCATCAGGTTTTAAGCGTTAATGTCGATAAGCACTTATTAATTAAACAGTTCTTCCTCAGCAATTATATTACTTTATTAAGATTATTCGCAGTTATTAATATAAATAGGTAAATAAATGGATAGTTTACTTGGTTGTAAAAAAGCCAGAATGTAATAGTTCCCACTATTGTCCCCGCCATTCCTAAAATACTTCCCAATGTCGGGAAATCATCGCTATTTAGAATAAAGTGTTGCTCTTCGTCATTGCAGCTACAGAAAGCGCTTATAATAAACATTGCAATTACGCGAATTTAAATTTTACATAATAAATAAAAAATAACATGAAACTGTATTTTCGTCTTGCTTGACTCAAATTGACACTCGTGACCAACTCTTGACCAAAGAGAATAATATTATAATCACTACGCTCTTGACGGTCTTTCTCACATTGGAACATGGAAGAAGGATGTTATATCCTTTTTAATTTTGAGTGTAAAATATGAAAATACCGGCTTTATACAGGATGTAACAAAACTTAAGTTAAGAGATCTTTGAGTGACAATAATTTAGGGCAGGGATGGCGAACCAATGGCACGCGTGCCAGTTCAGTGGCACGTGACATAAAAGGAGCACGCTATAATAGGCTTGATGACAAATTTTTTTTCTTATTGGTAATTGAAAGACCCTTAAAAAATAGAAACATCGCTGAAAGAATGACTCTGATAGCTTAAAAATTCACCAAGATATGACAATTCAAACATCTTATAAAATAGACCTGCCCGAAATGCTCCATACAAATTGCTACGAAAGACTGACGTCACTCTTTCGTAGTTTGTATGGATCGGGAGAGAACTTTGTTCGATAGGTATATTAAATATTGCGTTTATGAAAGTGGTTTCATAACAAGTTGCTTTAAATTGCATTTGTGCAATTTAAAGCAACTATATATATATATATATATATATATATATATATATATATATATATATATATATATATATATATCGAATGGTATACAAATATTAAGAAATTTAATTGAAAAAAAAATCGACTTGATTATCAATCTTTGAAGGCGCATAACAAAAAAAAATACAAATGCTATCGAGCTGAAATTTTGAGAACACTTATTTTTTACCGTGATTTCTTTATTTTATTAACAAAATTCGCTAATCTTTGACCTTGTCATCATCCCTATTGGTCACAAAACTAGTATCGAAATAATTATTTTACTAACCAAGGTCCACTTCTACGTAGTGAGCACCAAATTAGGCAAATTTTGAAAATATTTTTTTTTCTTGTATTCGATCTACAATCAGTCGCCAGACTATGATTAGATGCTTTGAATGATTGAATGGCGTTTAAGAGGATCTGAAGCCAGTGCTTCATACTCTAATCAATTAAATAAGTGGTTTCTTTTCAATCTTTTAACCACGTTGCGGGAGTCGAGCAGTTCCTGGGCGAGGGGGTTCACATGATTGGTAAGGCGTATAGCGTGCTGATTTTTATAGCGTTCAATCTCGGTGGCCACAGTAGGTACATTTAGGTACTCATGTACTTCGCTGTTTCTAGTAAACCATGGAGCTTTGGCTATGTTCCTCAAAATATTATTTTGCACTCTTTGGAGGCACATGATATTGCTTTTACAGGCAACTCCCCATAATGGAATTCCATATGTCCAGATAGGCTTTAATGTGGTGTTATAAATTAAGAGTTTGTTCTCTAGGGAAAGTACTGATTTTCTTCCTAACAGCCAGTTCAGGTTGCGGAACTTAAGGTTGATTTGATCTCGCTTTGCTTTAATATGATTTTTCTTATTTTATATTTAATATGTTAGGTTAGGTTAGGTTAGGTTAGGTTAGGGTTAGGTTAGGGTTAGGTTAGGGTTAGGTTAGGGTTAGGTTAGGGTTAGGTTAGGTTAAGTTAGGTTATTTTAGGTTAGGTTAGGTTAGGTTAGGTTTAGGTTAGGTTAGGTTAGGTTAGGTTAATTTGTGGATAGAAATCCGTGAATGGGACTTTAAAAGTTCCTGAAATGTCCACATCATGTTCCCTACGAGTCACTTGGTCAACAATTTCATTGCCTAATATGCCACTGTGGGAGGGAACCCACACTAATTCTATATTCTTTTCAATCAATTTTCTAAAAAAAATCTTATTCTAAATATAATATAATTTTGTTTATAACACAAACTTTGGTTACAAATAGAATTTAGTACACTTTTTGAATCACTAATAATTAAAATATTTACATTATTTACATTAGTATAAACATATGTCAAAGCAGCTAATATTGCCCAAGCCTCTGCTGTGAAAATATTGCAACTTTGTGGCATTTTAAAACATTTGCTCAGTTTAATTTGTGGGCCATAGTATGCAGCTTTAACTTCATCACTTTTGGAACCATCTGTATATATTGTGTAAAAATCTCTTTTATCTTGTAAAAATTGTACAAAGTCAAATTTATTTGTAACGGAGTTTAAATGACACTTAATAGTAAAATAGTTAATTGTAATCTCATAAGGATACTGATAAATTGGCCACTTATTACTCGTATACATATTTTTAGCACATTTTTTTGTTAAAAGCATAATTGTTGGTATTTCAGGTAAAGAAGCAGAAATGAGATCATTATATGTAATAATTGGTGAAGCTGACCCTACAATTTCTACAGGATACAACAATTGGTTCACTATAAAATTGTTATCACAGGATAATTACTGTTTAAGACAAAATCTCTCAGCCAATTGTAAACGGCGCAGAGACAATGGAGGTATACAATTTTCTATTTCCATAGACACAATAGGGGTAGTGCGCATGGCACCACTTATTATTCTTAAACCCATATTCTGTATAACATCTAATTTCCTTAGTAATGTTATATTTGCATTCATATAAGCTAATGAACTATAATCAAAATGACTTCTGACTATGCTTTTGTACAACATGTTAAGAGTTTTTGGGTCTGAACCCCAAAATGTTCCTGCCAAACTTCTCATTACATTTATGCTTCTCATAGCATTCTGGCATACATAGTTTATATGTTTATCAAATTTAAGTTTATTATCAATAATAACTCCTAAAAATCTGTGTTGATTCACAACGGGAATTCTGTCATTATTATAAGTTATATTTACAGACTGTGCAGGTACATCTTCACTAAATATTAACACCGAAATTTTTTCTGAACTAATTTCTAATTTTAAAATATCCTTGTAATAATTTTGTAATTGAGCTAATGCCCTATTTATAAGAATGATAGCTGTATTTAAGTTTTTATTGCAAAAAATTAAATTGCAAAACTTTAACTCCAAGTATATTTACAAATTTAAGTATTTGAGATGTATAAAAGTTATATAGAGATGGTGATGTCGTAGCACCTTGCATTGTGCCTTTATTGGCCTTTTGTGGCCCATGCAATTTATTATTGAATTTGACATAGACTTTTCTGTCATGTAAAAATTTGTATATCCATTTTAAAGTTTTTACCGGAAATCCTAGTTCTTGTAAAACTTTTATTAACACTTCAATGTTAACACTATCAAAAGCAGCTTTTACATCTAAAAATACACACACAGCACTACAGTGACTTAGTTTTGCCTTTTTTAAATCCTCTATAAATGATACAAAGCTTCCAGAACAACTTTTTCCTTTCCTAAATCCGAATTGAATATCCGGTAAAAAGTTTTGTGATTCAGCAAAGTAATCTAATCTTAGTTTTAACATGTTTTCAAAGAGCTTACCTAAACATGATGATAGGGAAATGGGCCTGTTGGAAGTTGGATTACCAGCAGGTTTATTTGGTTTTAAAATAGGAATGACACATTGAGTTTTCCATGACTCTGGTATTACTAAACTATCCCATAATCTATTATAAATATTTAAAAGTATTTCTATGGCATTAGGGTGTAGTTTCTTAATTAAAATATATGGTATACTATCCAAGCCTGGTGTTGTGTCTTTTCTACTTTTTAAAGATATGTACAATTCGCTTAGTGTAAATGGCTTATTAAGAAATGAATTACTTTCATCTTCAACGGCTTGATCAAAAATAGTCTTTAAATTACTTTCATTTATCTGAGACTGATCTGTGATTTTATTCAAAAAGGATGGTACCCAATTATCATTTAAATACCTATTATGGGAGGTACCTATTCTCCTAAATCTTTTAATGTATCCCCATATTCTAGATACTGGTGTCATTCTATTAAAACTACTACACAAGTCATGCCATGATTTAACCCTTTCCTCCCTTAATATTCTTTTCTTTTGAGCATCTAACTTTTTATAAGTAATAAAATTGTCAATACTGGGTGAAGATCGATAATTTATTAAAGCTTCCTTGGACTTTCGAACTGCATCTTCACATTTTTGGTTCCACCAAGGAGCTGGTTTTCTCAATGGCTTTGAAATTGGCTTTATATTTTGTTTTGGTACTGTTACTGATCTTAGATTACTTAAAATACTGACAAAACTATTGTATAACTGAAGTGGTTCTAAATTATTATTATCTACATTTAATTCTGAAAAATATGTCTCTGATAACTTAAAATATTTATTCCAATCTGTTTTACTGTAAATATATTTTTCTTCCACAGGACGAACTTCATATATTGAGGGCTGTACATTGATAGTTACCTGAGTTGGATAGTGGTAGCTGCCCATTGGATCACTGTGGACAAGCCATTCGCAAAGAGGAGCTAAAGAAGGACTAACAAGAGTTAAATCAATTGCAGATGGATTTCTATTTGGTGCCTGAACTGTTGTGACACTGCCATCGTTCAATATACACATGTCAAATTCATCTATGATGTTAAACAAACTGTTACCTCTGTTATTGTTTGAGTGGCATCCGAATAAAATGTGGTGTGCGTTAAAGTCTCCCATGATGAGACATGGCTTAGGAGTTTCAAGTAATACTTTTTTTAATTTATTTGTATCAAACCTGTTATTAGGTGGGCAGTACACACATAAAATGTGTATTGTTCCTATTGTAGTTTCTAATGATATACAAATATTTTGAATACTTTCGTAAAAAGTTGTATTTACAATTTTGTATTTGAGGTTTTGTTTAATGAGTATACCTACTCCATTATGTGAATTTAATGAATCTTTACGTATGAAATTATAAGGTGTAAAATCTGGAATTATACTTGAACTCCTAAGCCATGTCTCATTTAACAGACATATGTCTATATTGTGATCAAAAAGAAATGTTTTTAATAAGGCTCTTTTATTCTGCAAGCTTTGTATATTAAATTGTGCTATATTTAAATATGTATCCATTATGTGATTAAATTAGATAATAGTATATCCTTAATTCTTTTATTCGTGACTGGAGTATTGTTATTACCGAGGATTACAAGAGACTTAACTAAGGCATTCATTATAATGTCATTATTCAAAATTTGTTCTACATCGAAATTTGTTTTAGTGTTACCAGCAGTATTTACATTAATAGGTTTAGAAATAGCTGGAAAAGATTTAGGGTCAGTGAGCAACGGAACACTACTCACCACAGTGGCATAGCTACGGTTAACATTCTGATATTTGGACTTCTTTTCCTGCATTTTCTTCTGTTTCACTGGACAGTCTCGTGAGATGGCCAAATGATTTCCGCTACAGTTGAGGCATACAATTTCTTCTACATCACATTCTTTGTATGAGTGCCGTCCAGCACATGAGGAGCACATTTGCTCTCCTCGGCAAACTTTGGCAGAGTGGTTGAACTTGAGGCATTTGAAGCATTGCAATAATGGTGGTATGTATAAATGTACTGGATACCTGAACATTTGTATGTAGGCGTATTGAGGTAAAATTGTACCAGCGAAGGTAACTGCTATTGTACCCAATGGAGTAAGTTTCCCTTCAACTTTCTTAAAAAATCTTTTAATTGAAATCACTTCTGTGTCGCATGCAATGTTTTTGTATATAACTTCATTGGACAGATCCTTAGGCACATATTTTATAACACCAGTAATTTCCGACTGGTGGGCCGGTACAAAGGCTTTCAGTTTATTTTTTGTTAAAAAATGATCCATTTTTAAGAAGTTATTCGCAGGAGCGGGCTTCTTAAAGGTGACACCAACTTTATGAGCGTTAGCTCTATGAACTCCTATGATGCCCTTAACATTTTCCGTGAATAATTTGGTCAAAGCAATGGGATTTTTGTTTCCCAATTTTTCATTGTTTATCGATTCTACATACACAACGCAATCGCTACTATAGTTCTCCGGGAATTGCCTTTTATAATTTGTTTTTGTAAACATTCTATAATCCACTGTACAGCTATCGATATCATCCAATTTTCTTTTCTTAGAAGTATCTGCGGGGGCCAGACCCCCGTCGCTATCTACACTCATCTTATTTTTAAATTATTTAACACTATTGAAAAAGTACTATTTACAACTATATTACAGTAATATTACTGGAAAATTATTTTTTATAAAGCAGAGAAAATTTTGAACACCCGCTCTTTTCGACTTCCCGCCAGAAGGGATTGCACATTGTCAGTGTGGCCAGATTTAAATATTTAAAACTACCATCTAATTTAGTAAAGATAATTAAATTATGATAATTAAGTATTCTAAAATCAATGAAATATTATGTTCTACATTACGTAAATCATAACAAGTTCGAGTTCGAGTTCGACACAAATCACTACTCTCCAACCGTCTTACGGTTTTTCCAAGGTTTTTCGATCAGCAAGAGAATCTGACGCGAGTTTCACAGTTTTTACCCATCCCACAAAAGTGCTCAACGCCGCTAAAGAAGTTTTCACTTCAATAAACAGCAAAAACGTATATGTAAGGTTCAGAGATGACAACACGGACCCCCAGGAGTCCGCGGACCACAGGATGGAAAACACTGATCTAGCTCATCGATCTTATTCGAGGAATTAATTTAAATTATATTTTAAATTTAATTTAAATGGAGAATGCCCAAGGTCGGTACTATTAATTCTCATGCGCTTTGATGAAAATAATACAGTAATTATTTTTAGATTTTTTTACGTAATTATACGCCCAGAATCCAATTTCTAAACCCGGGATTTAAATTAAAGAATAAAAGTTACTAAATTACTCCCTCCACATTCGGTTAGTGATGTAGTGCATTATTAGAAATACATCAAACAATATATTGTAACAATATCGATTCATTCGACTCAAGCAGTAATTGCAATCGTTATTCCAATTTTTATAAATATTACTTGCTTTAATAACTATTTCCGAATGGTAATATTATTTATTGATATTGTAGCAGTACCTACAAAGTACCTTTTTTTTTTTTTTTTTTTACACGTTCGTCGTGGAAGATTGAAACATAGAAGAAAATCGTTCTGCCAAGAACGTACGTTCGAAATGACGAGAGAAACCGTCCGTGTATATTAAGTGCATTTGCACCGGACATGAAGTAGCCCTGAAAAGGACTTTTTCTAATAAGAGTTCTTCACAACACAACACTACGCATCGAGGCTACGTCGAGCGAGGGATATTCGCAGCATAGCTACGATCTTCATGGCCTTTGCAGAGCTTCACAAAATGGCGGCAAATCTACTCGCGACGGCGCGGCAGCGAGCGACCGGGAAACGATGTCGGTATCCCGAGCGCGAGCTCACTGAACTCGCGGACCGCGGGAGCCCATATTTATACTCGGGCGATAGCAGCGCCACGAACCGCGGTACGGCCGAATCTCCCGCACGGATAATTTCTCAATCTTGTAAATATTTCCTATTCGATTTTTTTCTCTTTCTTGTTTGTAAATATTTTTATCTCACTCATTATGTCTCTTTCTGTTTTGCAATAGCCAATCAAAATTAATCTTTTCAGTTTCTGTACAGTTTGTAATAATAATAATTAACTCATTTTTTTGTATATAAGCAGCGCATTTTTGTAAATAAAGGACTTCAGTTCACCACAGTAAATCGAGTTTTACTCTTTACTCCTCCGACCTCTAGTGAACTCTTAGAGAGACCAACCGGTCCTCTAAACTGGTGACCCCGTGAACAACAAGCAACCTCTGCAAGAAGAAACTCTGCTGGAAGAAACTCTGCCAAGAGGAAACTCTGCCCGAGGAAATTCTGCTCGACGACGCTGCACCACGAAACGCTGCCCGACGAAACGCTGCTCGGAAGAAACGCTGCTCGAAACGCTGCTCGACGAAATTCTGCAAATCTCTCCACACAATGGAATCCAGAGGCGAATCCCTGCCCGAAACCTCGGCAGTCACCAGCAACCCGGCTACGTCACCGTCATCACAAGAAATCGCCGGCATTGCCCTGTCAATGCGAATTCCGCCTTTCTGGAGGGACAAACCCAGGCTCTGGTTTGTCACGTTCGAGGCAGCCACCAGCAGTCTGCAGAAAAACCAAAGCCAGCTGTCCCAGATGGTCATCGCTCGCCTGGAGAAAGAAGACATCGAACAGATCGCCGACCTCCTGTACAACCCGCCAGAGACAAATGAGTACCAAGCCCTGAAGGACCGGCTCATCTCCGCATATGAAGAATCTGACAGTCGGCAATTTCAACAGCTGCTGTCAGATATGGAATTGGGAGACCAAAAACCGTCGCAACTACTCCGACGTATGCGAAACCTGGCTCGCAACAAGGTCCCCGATTCCACCCTACAGCTCATGTGGGCCAATCTCCTCCCGGCAAACATTCGCTCCGTCCTGGCCGTCAGCGAAACATTCCAGTCAAAGACCACACTCGACGAACAAGCAGCGCTAGCCGACAAGATCATCGAGCAGTCAACTGTAAATAATGTACATAGCATCGCACCCAGTCATCGTGTAAATAGCTCCGCATCACCATCATCGAACGTCGAGTGCCTTCTCATCGAAGAAATCCGCAAGCTATCCCTAGAGGTCGCCGAGTTGAAAAAACAACAATACAACAACAATAATTATAGAAGAGAAAATTACTATCAACGGTCAAGGTCAAGACACAGATCATCGTCAAGATTCCGGCAACGTTCAACATCACGGCCACGATCTTCATCACCATCGCCATTCTGTTACTACCACAACAGATTCGGCAAAGAAGCGCGAAAATGTACGCAACCGTGTACATTCAACAACCCGGAAAACTAGACAGAACGTTGGCAGCGGCGGAATCCGGCGTTCACAACAAACAATACCGCCTATTCGTCACGGACAAGACTACGAATCTCACTTTTTTGGTAGACACGGGTGCCAATATATCCGTCATACCAAAAAAGAAAGGCATCCATCTCCAGCCGCTACCTTTTCAACTGTACGCCGCCAACAACACCGTCATACCTACATACGGCGAGAAAACACTAGAACTTAACCTTGGACTTCGCCGACCGTACAAATGGAAGTTTATCGTCGCCGCAGTCTCGAAACCAATCCTCGGTGCCGACTTCCTACAACATCATGAACTCATAGTCGACCTGAAGAACAGAAGACTCATCGACGGGAGAACGAGTCTGCACATCAACGCACCTGGACGCTACACGGACGTACCTACAGTCCGTAGTGTCGACAGCACGCAGTCATATCACGACATCCTGGCAGACTTCCCCGGCATCACGAGATTGACAGCGATGAATATCACGCCGAAACACAGCGTCGAACACTTCATCGAGACGTCTGGGCCACCACTACACTGTCGCGCCCGACCACTGCAACCACATCGCTACAATCAAGTCAAGAAAGAATTCGAAAATATGATGCAACGAGGTCTCTGTCGTCCCAGCAAGAGCGCCTGGTCATCTCCACTTCACGTCGTACCAAAGAAGAACGGCGACATAAGGGTGTGCGGCGACTACCGACGACTCAACGCAGTAACGAAGCCCGACCGCTACCCTATACCACGACTTCGTGATTTCACTTTTCAACTCGCCGGAAAAACTATCTTCTCGACGATCGACTTGAACCGAGCCTTCCAACAATTACCAGTCCATAAAGAAGATATAGAGAAGACAGCAATCATCACACCATTCGGATTATTCGAGTTCCCGAGAATGTGTCCCGGACAGACATTTCAACGTTTCATACACGAAATACTGCAAGGATACGATTTCGTGTTTTCCTTCATCGACGACTTGTTAATTGCATCCAGCAGCGAAGAAGAACATCGCCAACATCTACGGTGTGTTCTTCAACGCCTAGAAGAAAACGGAATCACAATCAACCCAGCTAAATGTGTACTCGGCAAGCAAGAAGTCAAATTCCTCGGCTTCAGCGTAAACAGCAACGGAATCAAGCCGCCACAAGATAAATTACAAGCCATAGAAGAATTTCCATTACCGAAGAACATAGAAGAACTACGTCGTTTCCTCGGCATGCTAAACTTCTACCGAGACAGCATTCCGAACGCCGCCACAATTCAAGCCCCGCTACACGCATACCTACATAATGCGAAAAAGCGAGACAAGACACCGATCGAGTGGAATGAGACATCAAAAGAAGCATTCACGGCTTGCAAAAATAGCATTAAAAACGCTGTTTTGCTCGCCCACCCGAATCACAAAGCACCGATCGCTATTTTCTCCGACGCCTCGGACACCGCAGCGGGAGCTGTAATACAACAATATTACAACAACAAGTGGCAACCACTCGGCTACTTCTCGAAGAAATTTACTACAGCGCAAACGAAGTACAGCACCTACGATCGCGAACTTCAAGCTATCTACATGTCAGTAAAATACTTCCGAAAAATATTCGAAGGCCGAGAACTCATTATATTCACCGACCACAAGCCATTGACATTCGCCCTACAGAAGAAAACATCGACATCAGAAACTCCGAGAAGAACTCGACAACTACTTTTCATCTCCGAGTTCACGCACGACATTCGTCATATCAGCGGAAAAGATAATATCGTCGCAGACACATTCAGCCGCATAGAAACAATCAACACGCCGTCAGCTGTAAACTACGAAGAGTTATCCCGCGCACAAGAGCGAGATAGCACGCTACCTACACTGTACGGTCAAGAAAACTTAAGTTTTAAAACAACAACGCTACCTAACTCCGATATCAAGATTGTATGCGAAACATCAACAAAATACGTTCGCCCGTACATTCCGCAAGACTTTCGACGCGCCATTTTCGACTCTATTCACAACATAAGTCATCCTGGAACAAAAGCATCAAGAAAACTCATCGCGCAAAAATTCTTCTGGCCGTCAATGAACTCCGACATTAGTGAATAGACGAAAACCTGCATACAATGTCAGCGAAGCAAAATACAACGACATACATCGAGCGCCGTGTCGACATTTCCACAAGTCAATAGATTTCAACATACGCACATCGACATAATCGGATCGCTAAGTACAACAGCGAGTGGTCATAGATACCTACTTACTATGATCGATCGCTCGACAAAATGGCCCGAAGCTGTACCGCTCACCGAGATCACCGCCGAAACCGTCGCAAGGGTATTCTACGAACAATGGATAGCAAGATTCGGGTGTCCTACTACAATAACAACCGATCAAGGACGCACTAATAAGATAAGATAAACAAACTCTAACTTCTTAATAATAAAATGTTTTTAATAATATATTAATATATTATTAATAACATTTAATTTATTAATAATCTTCATTAATCCTTCTAGCCCCATACGAGCACCGGTGATCGGGACAACAATAGAATACAATAGCATTTCCAAGAATCCCCGATTGAAGGATGAATAATCTTATATTTATTAGTAATCTTCTTAATTAATAATTTAACCTATCAACCCCCATTAAGATACCGGCGACTGCAACAACAATAGAATAACAATAGATTTCCAAGAATCCGCGATCGAAGGATAAATAATTAAGAAGTTAGTGTTTGTGTATTGTACACAAACACACTAGACACTACACCAGTCCCAGGACTCATGTCTACATGCTAAATTTCAGCAAAATCGGTTCAGCGGTTTGAGCGTGAAGAGGTAACAGACAGATACACTTTCACATTTATAATATTAAGTATTAATGGACAGTTCCAAAAATAGTTCTCACAGAAGACAGACATCAACTCCATTCAGATTAAATGTGATCCAAACATAAACAAGGCTCAGTATAATAGGTGTATGTAATGCTACCAGTTTTACTTATTCAGCACATAAAACTTTAAAGAATCACAAAAGCAAATTAGTTTGGTCGAATTTTATAATAATTTGTTTACACTTTTATCAGATTGAATCAGAACAGAATGTAGGGAAATATGTACAGTGTAAACTCTATAAAATCACTGGAAGGGACTTTGCATTCTATGGCATTAGAGTTGTTGTTGAATGGACAGAAGAAAAATCAAAGCTTTCTTGTCATTATACAGTGATTTTCTTTTACTAACTGTAATTTAGGTAGGAAGTTTATGAGCACCTGATATGATAACTTTTAAATACTTTTTCATCACACACAGTATTTCAAACACAGTATACACATGCAAGCAATCTCAATTTGTAAACAAAAGAATGAATTTCTTAGAAAGTTTGCTATGCATGATGCCGAAAGTTAAGTTCATTGCAAGCTAGGATAGTGAATCCACAAAAAACGTACATTAAAAAGGTACTTTTTATTACTCAATCTTTGTGATTTTGTCGCTATTGATAGTGGCTGTAATGCTATGTAAAGTGTGATGCCAAAAGTCAAGTTCATGGCGGGCTAGGATAGTGAACTCAGTGAAGCCACAAAAAACATACACAGCTGCGCAGTTTTTATTAATATTAGTAAATTAAAAGGTACTTTTTATTACTCATTCGTTGTGATTTTGTCGCTATTGTAAGTGGCTGTAATGCTATGTAAAGGGTATCATTGTATGATAGACAAGCTAAACCAACCAAAGTCAAATTATTGATTGACGTTACATGGAGTTTACACTGTACCTACGTCTAAAGAATATCTATTAAGGATATATGTATATTTAAGGATATATAGGTTTATTTCACTAACCTCCTTCGTCACATCCAAAGTAACAGTGAAATCTCGGGTATTCCGGTATCTTCGCCATAGTTTTGACCACAAAAACAAGCCAAGTCTTCAGAAAAAAACGTGCACGTCCAAGTCCATAAAACGAAGCCAGTGTCGATCGGTATAGATTGGGAATCGGAGTCCATAAGAAATAACCAAGGGTCGAAATCAATAAGCAGGAACTATCAGATACCAGTAAACAAGCCGAAGTCAAAAAGAATGCAGATAAATCCAAAAACCACAACAACAAAACAAAACAAACGCACGCGAAAACTTTTAATGGCCACTTGTACCACGATACGGCTAAAGTTCTCAAGGGGTGTATCAAAAATAATTCTCCACATTTTAAATTTTGGAACGAAATTTTACCACTATTAAAATCTATTTGTTTTGAAAAGATTGTGAAAAATCCAGATGGTACATATACAAAAAAATATGAAAAAGTGCCATCGATCCAGAACTGGGTAGGTACATAATATAAATTCATTTTCAGAAATGTGGTCATATATACATAAAAAATATAAAGTTAGAAATATTTTAACAAGGAATTTTAATCAAGACCCTCTTGAGAATTTCTTTTGTTGCATTAGAAGCAATGGAATACGAAATATCAATCCTACATGTCTACAATTTGTTAATGCCTACAAAACATTATTACTTAATAATTTGAATTCGCCTCATTCAATCAGTGCTAATTGTGAGAAAGATGATTACAAACCATTACAATCAATGAATTTTTTATTGTCACAGAAATGTGACACACAAAATCCTGATTTTGAAATAGTATCCAGTACTTCTATAGTGCATGAAGAATCAAAAAACTATGTTGCGGGATACGTTATAAAAATGTAAAAGTGCTATATTTGAAGGTTGTAAACAGTGCTATAATGATCTGGTTAAAACAGAAATTAATCCTAATTCTTTCAATTATATGATTGATTATACGAAAAAGTCTTTATTTAATGCAAATAATAATTTTGTTCAATTGCTTAATGAAATTTATTATATGATTGTTACATGTTTAAGGGAGTCTCCGGAAATTAATTACTTAAAACAAAAAATCATATTTTGTATAAACTGTAGGTGTGATTTTTCTCTAATTACTTGTACCAATCATAAGTCTGATTTATGCAATTACATCATTAATTTATCCTTAAATTTAATAGTTAATAGCTGGTGCAAGGGAGTAAATAGAATTTTAATTGGGAAAATTATTTCTTTTGATCAGATTGACAAAATAAAGCTACAAGCTCATAATATTACTATAAAAGTCACAGAAAACAGAGGAACAAGTAAAATATTTTAAATACTTAGAGAGCATTTTAGTAATTGTATTTAATTCCTCTCTACTTTATTATGCATAGTTAAAATTTAAATTTCAGGTATACATAATAAAAAGAGTATTTGTCATAAAAAATAAACCCATTTAATGTTGCACTTTTACAGGGGCTTGAGATTTCTAGAATATTTTATTAATATTCCTATTTTGCATATTACTAACATGGCACCTGAAATATTTGCATATTATGTGATTTTATTTTTAGGAAATATACTAATGGATCAAGACCCTGCGACGGCCAGCAGACCTTCCTCAGCTTAGGAAAGCTGAAAGTTTAACTAGTGGTAAAAACGACCAGCAAATATGGAGTTTCGGTCGCGGTTACTTTAGGAGGTATCTGGCAGTGGGAGGCATCTGTAAAAAATGTCCAGCACCGGAAGACGTAATTCCTCTACTTACCACGAATTTCTCGAAGGTCAAGTAGACCTTTAGAACTGGATACCTCCTTAAGTAATCACGACCGAAACTCCATAGTTGCTGGTCGTTCTTACCTCTGTAAAGGTTACAAACAGGTAAACTTTCAGCTTTCTTAAACTGAGGAAGGTATGGCCGTCGCATTATCTTACTCTATAGAGTTCACTGTAAAAGTGCAGTTTTTGACAGAAAAATAGCAAAAACTGCACTTTTATTATGTAGGGAGCCTGGGATTTTTAGAATTATTATTATTATTTTGCATGTCTGTTGTTTGGTGCTTATAGAATTATGGTTTTTTGGATTAAGGCTCAGCTCATATTGGCACAGAGTCGAATCGTCTTTTTATTCCCATTTTCATTCCATATCATATTCATCTGTAGATCCTATTTTTTTAAATAATAAAGGTACAATTAAAAATTAATATCTATGCATAATGTTATGTATAATGTGGAGCGAACGGCGTGCCGCTACTGCGCCAGAATAAGTTGAGGCTAAATAATAAATATACACGGCCGATTTTTTTTAAAAATTAATAAAGGGTTGATTAAACAAAAAAAATCGGCCGTATGCGTGTCGGACTCGCGCATGAAGGGTTCCGTACCGTCATAGACCGAAAGCAGGCAAAAATTATGTTGTTTTGCATGGGAGCCCCTTAAATATTAATTTTACTTTGTTTTTAGTATTTGTTGTTATAGCGGCAACAGAAATACACATTGTGTGAAAATTTTAGAACTCTAGCTAAAGCGGTTTTTGAGATACAACCTGGAGACAGACGGACTGACATCGAAGTCTCAGTAATAGGGTCCCATTTTTTATTCTTTGGGTACGGAACCCTAAAAATACTAATATTATCCTTTGATTACATTACATCAATTAAATTGAATTTTATTTCGTTCTGATTTAATCTATGCTAATATATACCCAACTGATTTGCCGTATAAGTGGTACACAAGTGGTCTTTTTGTTAGTTAAGGCCATATTATAACCATGATGTAACAGAACCAAGTGACTGTTTTAGGGTGTGTATATAGGGTTCGCTGTGAAAGTAGCAGTTAAGGTTTTTTTTCACCCTTTGTACAGAAAAATTCATGGCGCACGGTTGCTTGCCCATATACAAATCACAAAGTTTTGCTTTTTCAGCGCTGATCTTTTCACAGTTAACTCTGTAATTTAAGGTTAGGTTCACACGGCATTGTCCTGCAGTCTGCACGTTTCAGAGGCGCGTACAATGTATAATATAATTATTATAGAACCATTCATACGTCGATTGTACTGCACGATTTGTTGTGTCATTATAATATTGTATGCGCCACTATGACGTATAATGCAAAAAACGTGCAGGATTGTGCCGTATGAACTTAACATACACCGCACGTAATACAATGTATATGCATACACAGCCTCAAGTACAATGGTATTATCACTATGTTTTGTTACACCTTGTATATTTAAATGAAATTGTAAGTGAAGTAAGTTTTTCTTTCCAAACATCTTTGTAAAAACTATACTTTGATGTCGTGCATGTGTACAGTCAACAGTATTATTTTTTAATTTTGATGTCAATAAAAATAATTGAACAAAATAAAGTAATGTTTTATTGCCTATAAATTTGAACCAAAATTAAAATACAATATTCATAAGCGTCCGGTAGATGTCGCTCTTAATTTTCAAAAACGCCACCTAGTAACGCCCAGAAATACTAAGTACCATTCAACTAGATGGCGCTGCTATCGTGTAAAAGCGCCATCTTAAGTCGAGGACCTTAAACTTTGTTATGCTTCTGCCTGTGTCAAATCTATCTCAGTATATATTATACTGTATTGTCTATGATCTTAGCACATTGCAAACGGCAATTGTAGTTAAGTTTATACTATCAATTTTAGAAGTCAGTAATACGATACACGTCCGCAAAGAGTTACCGTCATTTAGATTTAGCAGTATTGTAATTCAGTACTTCTGTAAAACCAATTCAGAGGGCGTTCAAATGATGCTAAATACAATGTAACTTGCTGCCTTCTACTATTGATAGTGCTAAGGGCTTTTTATCATGGTCGCATTGTTTGTGCGACGACTCACACGAATTCTAACATTTTGGTAGATTTGGTAGTAATCAGTCTTACAAACAATTTTGTTTTAATCGCAAATTAAATTTAATAAAAGATTTTTCAGCTGTATATTTAAATATAAAATACAATTGTTAAACTGTTATATAGTTTTTTTCTGTTATTATGACAAAGTAAAGACGTTTGTTAATACTAATATTTCATTTTGGTTTAAAATTATTTTAGATACCTGGCAGCACCAAATTAACATGGCTGACGGGAAAGTTGGCGGGCTTTTTAAAAAGAGAAGTCGTATTTTTTCAACTTTTGCGAAATTAATTATTTAAAATAGTTTATATAAAGCATTTTAATAATAAAACAACGCAAAACGGTGGAATAATAGACGTTGAAATGGAGGATCCTGGGGGGACAGCCCCTGGGAAACCCGGCAGAAAAAGGCCGCGAGGGCCTGATACTGACGAAGACAAGGATGTTCTAGATGAATCATTTTACATCCCGTATAGTAAACCCGGCTACAGACGCTTGTTCCCTGAGAAGTCCCACTCTCAGGAGTATATAGTATATACCGAATCCACCCAAACCGATAGCAATATCGGCAACAAAAATCCGTTAACACTAACATCCGTATTCAAAGAAGAAATCAAAGGAATAACCGGAATAAAAAGAGTAGCAGCCAATAAAATAGCAATAGGATTCTCCCAGGCAAGTTATGCCAATAATTACTTGCTCAATGAAGACTTCCATAGAAAAAATAATTTCAAAGCATTCATCCCAGCTAGGAGCATCGAAAAGATAGGAGTACTACGGTAGGTACCGACTAGGATAAGTAATGAAGACCTATTCAAAAAGTTAACTTCTGCCTATGAAATTATTGGAGTGAGGTTCACCAAAAAAGTTAATGGCAAAGTGAAACCGTTTCAAACGGTTTCTGTGACATTTCTCTCCAATATACTACCACAATCTGTCTCATTAGATATTTTTAATTATAAAGTATATGAATATAACCCTCCTTTGCTGCAATGTTACAAGTACTTTAAATTTAATCACCATGCTAAGATATGTAAATGTGTCCAAAAATGTTCGATTTGTTCAAAGGAACATCATTATTCTAAGTGCCCTGATGATCAGGCACTGCATTGTGCCAACTGTGGTGGACCACATCTTGCTATATCTAGAAACTGTCCGGTTAAGCAAAAGAAAATATTGGAAAAACAAAATAAAATGGCATACGCAAATGTGACTAAAAACACTGACCACACTTACAGTTTGGCACATTACAGTACTGATTTCCCGGCTTTACCACACAAAAAACATGAGATAACTAATGAGGAATTAATACAAGGTATAATAAAAAGCGATAACATTTTAAAGTCTTTAGTAGCTACATTAGTAAATTTAAGTAACAGTAATAAAAAAATGACAACATGGATAGTAATTTTTTGAAAATATGCCAATTTAGTGTTGAAAATCTTAATAGCAAAAAACCTCTTCTTATTACTTTTTTGGACCAAAATGACATTGATATATGTTTGTTAAATGAAACACATTTAAAAGAAAATCATAATTTTAAAATAACAGGCTATAATTTTATTTACCAACATGGCCTTAATGGCCGTGGTGGAGTCGGCATACTCATTAGGAATAATTTCAAATACATTACTGTCAATCTGCCTTTTTATGAAGATTTACAATCTGCAGCTATAGTTCTTAAAACTGATATTGGTAATTTGTCTATCTTATGTAGTTATAGTCCACCAAGACCAGGAAGGTTCAAATCTAGACAACTTAAACAAATTATTAATAGTTTACCAAAACCGATAATACTATCCGGAGATTTAAATGCTCATCATGTTGCTTTTGGATGTCTTCAAACCAAGCCTCGAGGTACAGATGTTTACGATTTATTAGATGAGTGTGACCTATGTATCCTGAACTCGGGAGCTCCAACAACAGTAGGTAGTTTGAGTAATAGCCAATCTTCAATTGACATTACTTGTGTTAGCCCACAAAGCGCTCCTCTATGCCATTGGAGCGTTAGTGATGATCCAATGGGCAGCTATCATTGTCCCACTTTCACATTTATTGAACTCCATCCACAAGATTTTGAAGTTGGTCAACCAACGGAAAGATTTCTGTATGACAAGGCAGATTGGAAGCTCTTTGCATCTGAAACTGAAAAGGCATTCAGGTCATTTACTATTGATTACAACAAACCTTTATCTACTTATAATAAATTTTGTGTTACATTAAATACAGTTAAAGAATCATGTATTCCAAAACTAAATATAACTTCCCCAACCATTAGGAAAAAACCAGTTCCCTGGTGGGATAATGAATGCTTAGAAGCAGTTAAAAAAAGTAAAGCTGCTCTAAATTTTTATAGAACACATTCATCTATAGAAAATTTCATTGAATATAAAAAAATAGATGCAATTAAAAAAAAGTTATTAAGGGAAAAGAAAAAGAATAGTTGGAGAAACCTTTGTGAATCATTCAACAGACAAACACCTGTTACTGTCATCTGGAATTATATCCGCAGATTTAAAAGAGCTTCTTCTGTTAGTAAACCAAAAAACAGTGAATGGATTCCATCTTTTCTTGATAAGTATGCACCCGATGATCCACCTGAAAAATATATAGACAGTAATTTATTAAATTCATATTTTATCCAGGAAGGCAATTCAAGTAGCATATTTTTGAGTAATACTTTTACATGGCAAGAATTCCAATTTGCTTTGAAATCTAGAAAAGACACTACTCCAGGCTTAGACGATATCCCTTACAAAATATTAGGCTACATGCATGAAGATGCCCAAAAAATTTTATTAGATATTTATAATCTATTATGGACAAACAATCTTATACCAGACTCATGGAAAGCACAATGTATTGTACCAATCCTTAAACCAGAAAAACCGGAAAATGACTGTAACTCATATAGACCTATATCTTTGTCATCTTGTGTTGGTAAAATATTTGAATACATGCTTAAGGTGAGACTAGACTGGTATGTTGAATCAAATAATATCTTACCAAAGGAGCAGTATGGCTTTTGTAAAGGTAAAAGTTGTGTAGAAAGCTATGTTGCATTATTAAGGGATATTAAAGATTCATTTCACTCATTTTCTTCCACTGTTTGTGCCTTTCTCGATGTTCAGGGGGCGTTTGATAATGTTGATCCAACTATCCTTGTTGAAGTCTTGATAGATATAGGTGTCCCCGGAAAAGTCTGTGAATGGATTTTTAAATTTTTATTTAAGAGAACAATGTATGTCAAATTTAATAACATTTTACATGGACCTAGACATATATATAAAGGCACAATGCAAGGTGCCACTATTTCGCCACTGTTATATAGCATATACACAAGTCAACTGTGTAAATATCTTTTAGGTTGTAATGTAAAATTTCTACAGTATGCAGATGATATTGTTGTGTATAGTAGTCATAAGGATGTAAATATTGCTGTAAATATATTAAATAAGGCATTAGAACAAGTATATAATTACTATACTAGAAAATTAAAGCTATGGATAAGTTTGGAAAAAAGTACAGCCATGATTTTCTCTAAATCAGATCCAGGAAGTTTATTTAACGTTAAACTTCACAACAACAGTCTCAAATGGGTCTGCGAAAAAAAGTTTTTGGGGATATATCTTGACAATAAGTTAAAATTTGAAAATCATATCCAACAAATTATCAAAAAAGCTTGTGGAGGTCTTAACATAATTAGATCTTTGGCAGGAGTACACTGGGGATCCGACCCTAAAACTTTATCCATGTTATATAAGAGTTTAGTACGTAGTCACTTTGATTACAGCACCTTAGCATATTACAACTGTAATTATAACTTATTAAGAAAATTAGATGTTATTCAAAATAAAGCTCTTAGAGTCATAACAGGTGCAATGTGCTCTACTCCTATACATATCATGGAGGCCGAGACATGTATACCTCCACTAACTATTATAAGGCTAAAAATTGCTGAACGATTTTGCTTAAAGGTATTTGCCTCTAAAAATAATCATCTTTTAAATAGAATTCTTCCTATAGTTCCAACAAATAGTATGAATGTGGGTCCATATACTGATGTTTCTAACATTATTTCTAGAAAATTGCCAGAACTATTAAGGATTATGATAAACATTTACTTAAATATTGGAAATTATATATTTAGAGAAAATCATTGGCCTATGTATAATATTGAATATAATGCATACATGCATGATGTTACAATATGTGAGCAACAAATAAGTAATCAAAATGATCTTCTCAATACTATAGATAATGAGTACAGAATTTATACTGATGGGTCGAAAACCTTAAATATTGTTACATCAGCCTATTATGATCCTCAGAAAAAAATTAAAAAATGTATAAAATTAGCGTATGAATGTAGTATATTTACTGCTGAATGTTATGCTATATATAAAGCATTATTGTATATATCTTCAATTAATGAAAGCAATTGTTTGATTTTAACTGATTCACTTAGTGTTATAACTGCACTTAAAAATAGGGTTTTAAAATTTAATACAAATTATTTAATATTAAAAATTAAGCAAACTTTGTACCATATGTATAATAATAGTAAAAATGTTAAATTCATTTGGGTACCTTCTCACTCTGGAATTACTGGCAACGAAGAAGCTGATGCAGCAACAAGAGGAGATCCAGACGAAGACCACAGTCAACTCCAGCACATACCGTATACAGATATACATGCTCCTGTGAAAGACTGCCTGGGAGAGTTGTTCAAGGCATACTTTACCCAAACGTCGTCTGAAAAAGGAAAATGGTATTACGATATACAAAAGGTCCCGCCCGCCAAACCGTGGTACCATGAATTGAAAGAAATGTCTAGATCATTTATAGTTACTATGAACAGGATGAGATTTGGGCATTGCCAAGTTAAATCTCATCTCTACAGATTGAAGATGGTGAATACCTCATTTTGTGACTGCGGCGTTGAAGAGGAGACTCTTAATCATCTGGTTCTTCGATGTGGAAAACATAATAAGGCACGCTTCTTCTTCTTTTAATAATGGCCGACTCGGTGAGTTGCCAATGTCAGAGTGGCTCGAAAGACTTTGCTCTATGTAGTGAAGGTCTGGTGAGGTAACAAGAGTACGGTTACAAAACATAATTACATATTTACAGGAGTTGATTGACCTAAAACAAACACAAAAGTTAGTAGAAACATCACAATCTAATATTGTTATCACGAATATACGTACACAAAATTTCAATAAAAGGGGTATTTACATACGATAAAACCGATTTAAAATTTATAGGGCGAGGAATGGAATTGGGAAGACAGTCATATAAGGACGATTGGTTTCTAGGACAAGAAAAGAAGATGTGATCTAAGGTACCCTCATCTAGACCACACTCGCAGAGAGAATGATCCTTGACCCTAATTTTGGCAAGGAACACTGGTGAGCAGCAATGACCAAGTCTAACACGGCAGATTGTTGAGCATATTTGCTTGCTACACTGTGAATATCTAAAGAACCATGGTCTTACTGGTACACTACTTTGAATATAATGGTAGTGCTTGCCTTTGATGGTACTTGAGCCGTCCCATAGTGTATTCCATTTGCTAGAAAGCTGAGATTTTGCAAGTGGAATTAAGTCTTGACAATAGAGTTGGTATTGACTGAGTCCACCTGATGTTATGGCGTCTTTAGCAAAGGCATCCACACTCTCATTACCAGTAATTCCACTGTGGCCAGGTATCCATGCTAACACAATCTGTATACTGCGGACACGGCACCTAAGGAGAAGCTGTCTTATCTTAAAGATTAAAGGAAATCCAGACTTAGAGCGGAACTGGTTAGCAGAAATACCCTGCAAAACGCTCCTGGAGTCCGAGAGTATCAGCGATTTATTAAGATCATGAGACTCAATAAATGAGATGGCCTCATATATAGCTAGGGCCTCCCCTGTAAATACAGAGGAGTTAGGAGGCAATTTAAAATTTAGAATCACATTTACTCTCGGAATCCAGACAGCTGCACCCACACAACCATCCACCGAAAGTCTAGATGCATCCGTAAAGATAAGCATCCAATCCCCATAGTGCTCATGTATAATCTGATTAAATTGAGTATTTGCTAGTGGAGAACCTTTAACAATAGGGAAATTAAGGATGATGTTGGGAGTGAATGTGAGTGCTTCGTAAGGGGAGGAAAATAGAGGGTTGAGTCTGCACTGAACAATAGGACAAGGAAGTTGGGTTAACTTATGGTAACTGATCAAGAGACAAGGGAGATCTTTATGTCGCCAATAAGCAGATGTTGATGCCAATTGGGATAATTTGTGAAGTTTGCCTAATAGTGGGTGTGAGGAGTTCTGAAATGCCTTAAACAAAAATCTATCCGCAAGATACTGCCGTCGAATGTTAAGAGGCGGATCAACACATTCAACCTGTAGGGCGTTGATTGGAGAAGATTTCATTGCCCCAACTATGATTCTAAGAGATTTGGCCTGAATTTTGTCCAGATCTTTTAATGGAACCTTATGACAAGGTTCCAATAAAAATGATCCATAATCCAAATGGCTGCGGACAAGGGCATTGTAGAGCAATTTTTGGGTATAAGGGTGAGAGCCCCACCATACACCACTAACTGATCTTAAAACATTAATATTTTTCTCACATTTTTTAACAATATGTCTAATATGGTAAGCGCCAGTTAGCCTGGAATCGAGGTAGACACCAAGAAATTTAACATTATCTCTAACCGGGAAAACTTGTTCATTATGTTGAATGTTAACTACAGGAGTAATTTTAGATCGAGAAAAAACTACCACAGAACTCTTCGGAACTGAAATATTGAGGCCATGTCGGTCCATCCACTCCATGAGGTATCTAATTGCAGTGTTAAGGCGTTCGGAGCATACTGAAATATCCTTAGATGCAATGTACAATGTCAAATCATCAGCATACTGAGAGATCTCACAAAAACTACTGACGGAAAGATCTAAATCAAAGGTATAAATATCGTAAAGGAGAGGACTAAGAGGCTTACCTTGAGGAAGGCCTTTATAAACAATAAGAGGAGGAAGGGTTAAATTTTGGGTGGATACGGTAACAAAACGACAGGACAGGGAATTGATTATGTAATTGATCATCTTCACTGGGACTCTCAGATGATGCAGTTTCTGCCTGAGAACCGGAAGAAGAACATTGTCATATGCCGATGAAATGTCAAGGTACACACCTACCACATGTTCGCCTTTCGAAAAGGCAATGCGTACGTCAGTCACGAAAGACCCGAGACCGTCCATAGTGCTAAAGCCCTTCCGAAAACCGTACTGTGTTTTGGATAAAATGCCCTTGCTCTCCATCAACCACTCCAATCTATTCTTAATTAAATGATCTAAAAGTTTTCCCAATGTAATAGAAAGAGCGATAGGTCTATAATTAGACGCATCACCACTAAGTTTTCCAGGTTTTAGTAAAGGTAAAATAATTTGTGTTCGCCATTCCTCCGGGGGCATCTCAGATTGAAAAATGTCATTCAAAACCTTTAGGCACACTCCTTGGGTAACGGGGCCACTGTTTACTATGAATGAGTATGGTAATCCATCACTGCCTGGACAGGTATCCTTTAATGAACTTAGGACTAATTGAAATTCCTCCGGAGAAAAAGGACCGTCTAAGACACCTGTAGGAGGGTCAGAAGAAATATAATTGTGACACTCGTCAAAAGTTGGGACTGACGGAGGTGCCACCTTCTGAGCAAAAGTATATATCCACTGTGATGGGTCATTGGACGGATGGTAATCACTGATTAAAGAACCGCGGAATCTTTTTATATTTTTCCAAACTAACGAAGGACGAGATGATGGTGAAAGACTCAGGCAAAACTGACGCCAACCATTTTTCTTCTTTTCTGACAGTAAAAGTCTGACCTCAGCTGCAACTTTTTTATAATTTAAATAGTTTTCTAAGGTCATAGCCCTAGAAAACAGTCTTTCTGCGTCCTTACGACGCTTACAAGCCCCAGTACACTCAGAGTCCCACCAGGGGGGAGACAGAGCTCTCTGATCTCCTGTGGATTTGAGTGGAATGGTTCTATGGTCCTATCCGCAGCCAAAAGAAGGACGTTTTTTAAATTTTGATATAAAGCAAGTGTGTCATTATTATCCAAAGGTAATAAATGGCTTATTTCAGAATCCGTAACGTCAGCGAATTGGTCCCAATTCGCATTTGCAGTTTTAAATTTAAGCCTAGGGGAAGGAGATGGTACTGTCTGTCTAGTCTGTCTGTACATGATTGTAATTAGGATAGGGAAATGATCACTACCATAAGAGGTGGGAATGACTGCCCAGGAACACGAAGGGGAAAGAGGAGGAGAGCATAAAGATAAATCCACCACGCTCCTCGGGTTCTGCAGAGGCGAAACCCGACGCGTTGGGGATCCATCATTAAGGACAACTAAGTTATTATTATCAAATAAATCAATAAGGATGGAGGAATTTGGATCATTAGAATGGGAGCCCCAAGAAGTATGATGGGTGTTAAAATCACCCAACACAACCAAGGGGGAAGGAACTGAGGAGAAAATTGAAGAAAGTTCAGAGAATGTCCCGCAATGTCCCGCATCCCAACCCCACCATTTGGTGGGGTTGGGATGCGGGGTGGGACATACACAGACATATAAATAGTACCAAATACACACACAGCTACAATATTAAAAGAACTAGTATGTACAGGGAGGTTATATACAGAATATGTACAATGGCTGGAGACCAAAATGGCTGCTCCAGCCCTTCCATCAGACCTGTCATCCCGGAAACAGGCATAACCCGGGACTCGAAAACGAGACCCTGGCATCAGCCATGTTTCCTGGATGGCAAGAATTGATGGTTTGTATGAATTAATTATATTCAGGATATCCGGTTTTTTATTCCTGATGCTCCGGCTGTTCCACTGAATTACAGTGTGAGCCATTATTGGGCAACAGTTTTGAGATATGGGTCAGGTTGGAAAGAGTTTTGTTCGGTAGGGAGTCGCCAAATCTAGAAATGAGATCAATAAAAAAGTAAGAAAGATTGTCAAGCAGTTGGTCGTTCTGAGAAACAGGGGACTTTTCATTAGGTGAGGGATACGCACATCCATTTGGAGACTGGCACTCTGGCTCTTCAATTATATTTCTATGTGCCTCATGGTCATACCCAGGGGCCATAGGAGTAATGGGACGACGGGGAATATACACAGTCTTCCTATAGGATGTGGTAATGGGAGAATTTGTCAGTCTGTCATTCTGTCTGTCTGTCTGTCTGTAACTCTGTCTTGAAGTGTTGACATTTGCAGAAGGAGAAGTCCTAGCAGAATCGGCAAAGGATCGTCTCACACGGGGGAATCGAGCTGACGCCTCCATGTATGAAATACTTTCCCGGCTCATAACACATTTTATTTCTTTTTGCCTGATATATTCAGGGCAAGAAACATCATTTGCTGCATGTGGACCACCACAGTGCATGCAAGTTAAAGAAGTTGCAGTGCATTTTGCTCCTTCATGCTTATGTGCACACTTAAAGCATCGGGGTTCTGATCTACACTGTGACTTAACGTGACCAAAGCGACAGCATTTATTGCACTGTATTGTGGGTAATTGATATACTTCAACTAGTAAAGAGTTGTAGTAGCAGTAAACATGAGGAGGTAATTTTTGTCCTGTGATTGTAAGAACCACAGATTGGGTAGGTAGCCAAACGGGGGAGTTTTGGTCATTCATAGATTTGCGACTCAACCTACGTGCTCTAACTACTTTGCCATTACCTGATGGAACTTGCATATTTTCAACTAATTCCTCCATAGACCATTCTACAGGGACATTGCGGACAATGCCCATGCGAGATACACTGTATGACGGTATTGTAGCAATGTATCCTGCACTTGATAAGGCAGGCAAGTCAATAAAAGAGTTAGCGTGGTCGGGAGATTTAAATTCAATTGAAACTCGATTACGGCCTATCTTTTTAATACCATCCAATTTAATATTTTGAACATTATTTTTAAAAACGAACTGACCAAACTGGATGGGATTAAGGACAGGAGCCCTTTCGGTCTCAGGCTTAGTAACATGCACAATATAAGGAGCAGCGTCATCGGCATTGTATACTTTTTTATTGGCAAAATCTGGGTTAACGTAGTGCAACTGAATAGAAGGCACTGAATGTGCATTAGTTGTTGCCTTTTTTGCTGAAGGCTCATTAATTTCCACATTATTACGTTTTCTACTATTTACATGACCACCTCCGGGGTCCGGAGGATCAGTATCTAAATCCATATTATTTACAAATAAAACCGGCTTAACCTATAAACAAAACACCTTACAAAATATGCTATGTACTTACGATAAGGACAACACAAACTATAACACAAAACACAAGATAAAGCTAAGATTAATCAACTAATGGTGAAAAAATAAACAAAAAGCTGAAAAAACGCCTTTAAAACTAAAAATAAAAAAGGACGCTTGTTGACAGCACTCAACCAAAGAGCAAAGTCCTCAGGCACGCTTAATGATGTGCACAGACTAATAAGAGATACTACGTATATGATGTGTAGTGAAATCAGTGAATTTTTGGACAAAGATGACAGTGACAGTGATATAAACATAGACAACTTGTCTTTGAAAGATTTACTTCAAAAAAAATACTTTTTATGGTCCGCTTTATAGCTTTTTAAAAAATGTTGGGAGAAACTTTAATTCCGTATGGCCCTGTGTAATGTTAAGTTAAGTTACTTGTTGTTAAAAACAATGAAATGTATTTTAAGGACTGGGCTAAAAGGACTAGAATCCAGGCCCGTAAAATTTTATTAATAAAAAAAAAAAATGACCGTATTGGATCCAATCTCTCAGCAAACGTCAAAAATCTATGATCAAGGAAGAAATGAATCATTTATCTATATTACATTATCCAATATAAATGACTCAATGATCCAATATAAATGATAATCTAATACCCCCCTTAATAAAAAAGTACTCTGTGGATATTCACATTTCCTCTTCTTCTTTTTTGTTTATTTTTTTATTATGGCATTCGGCAATAAAACATAACCATGGCCAGTATCAAGTAAATGGCGGTAATATTTAAAAAACAATATTCTCATAATATTTAGCATTGTTTTACCATAATAATATTAAAGTCAAGTCCAAATTTTAACCAACGTCTACATTAATCAATGTAGTCAAGGATTCAAGTCGATCAATTCAGTAAAGTGATAAACGTTTTACTGAAACTTTCTATTGAATTTTGGAGGGAATACAAAATAGCACCTTTCTGGAAGAAGACATAGTTGCGTATGTACGGTAAATTATACGGCTATTGCTGAACCAAAGATTCCAAGTTACGTTCGGTACCATATTCGGATGACTTAAGAATGCTTAATTCATTTTAGGACTCAGGGCCGGGACACAAAAAAACGGCACGACGTCGTACCGCGTACGGCGCCGTGTCGTGGAAATCCACGACGCGCGTCGTAAAAAACCACGACACGGCGCCGTACTCGTACGACGTCATGCCGTACATAGGCTGCTATTTATGTATCCGGAACTGGCCACTTACAAGAACAATATTTAAAAAGTAATTACAACATTTGAAAATAGAACTCTTTGGTTGAAGAATACATTTTGTTTCATGTGACTGTCAATTATTTTTCCATTGTGGCGTCATTTTGAAAATTGCGTGTCTTCATTTGCCATGGATTTAACGCGTGAACATTTTCGTGCAATGATTTACTACGATTTTCGGCGTGGGCTAAATCAACAACAGTGCTTTATTCAACTCACCGCAACTTTTGGAGATGAAGCACCATCAAAAACCACTGTTTATCACTGGTACAGTGAGTTTAATCGTGGGCGGTCTATGCTCACGGATGAAAATAAAGAAGGTCGCCCAAAAACAGCTGTTGTCCCACAAAATATAGATGCTGTGCGGGAACTAATAATGCGTGATCGTCATGTTACATATCGCGAGATAGAGGCGTCCTTAGGCATAAGTATGACGAGCATACATAAGATATTACACGAACATTTGGCTGTAAAAAAAATGTTCGCGTTGGATTCCGCGCAACTTGACAATCGATCAAAAACGGGCTCGTGTCGATTGGTGCAAAAAAATGATAAAAAAATACAACCGTGGTACGTCAAAAGCCGTTTATAATATCTACACAGGTGATGAATCTTGGATCTATGCATATGACCCCGAAACTAAACAACAGTCAACGGTGTGGGTGTTCCAAGATGAGCCGAAACCAACAAAAGTTACTCGTGCAAAAAGTACTTTGAAGCAAATGGTCGCCTGTTTTTTTGGAATTAATGGACATGTGGCTACAGCGCCATTAGAGAATCGTAAAATGGTTAATTCTGAATGGTATACGACCATTTGTTTACCAGAAGTCTTTGAAGAAATAAGAAAGGACAACCGACAACGCAGAATCATATTACATCACGACAATGCTAGCTGTCACACCTCAGCTGAAACAACTCAGTTTTTGGAGGGTCAAAAGATCGAATTGACTGGTCATCCGCCGTACAGCCCTGATTTGGCACCTAACGATTTCTTTTTATTTCCATACGCAAAGAACAAATTACGTGGTCAACGTTTTTCGAGCCGCGAAGAGGCTGTTGATGCGTTCAAAATGCACGTTTTGGAGATACCTCAATCAGAATGCAAAAAGTGCTATGAAAATTGGTTCCAGCGTATGCAAAAGTGTGTCGATCATCGCGGCGAATATTTTGAAAAGCAATAAAACCATATTAAATGATATATGTTTGTTTCTTTTTTTAATTCCGGATACATAAATAGCAGCCCTCGTAGAAACTCACGTAGAAATTCAAGATGAGTTTCTACGACGCGACGTCGTACGACGCCGTGTCGTGGTTTTTTACGACGCGCGTTGTGGTATTCCACGACACGGCGCCGTACGACGTCGTGCCGTGTTTTTGTGTCCCGGCCCTCATATTTGCACGATAAAGATGTTAAACAACGTAAAAAGAAGAAGAAGAAGAAGCATTATTTAAACGCGCTAATCTTGTAGCCCGGGTCGTGTGTTCGATTTCCGAAATGATTTTTTGAAGTGAAAACTTCTCGGCGTTGAGCACGTTTGTGGGATGGGTAAAAACTGTGAAACTCGCGTCAGATTTTCGTGTTGATCGAAAAACCATAGAAAAGCGTAAGACGGTTGGAGAGTAGTGTTTTGTGTCGAACTCGAACTCGAACGAAATGTACATTCGCGGAAATGAGTTGCTTAGCAGAAATGTACAGTTGGGGAAAATTATGCTCAGCAGAAATGTACAGTCGGGGAAATGAGTTGTTTTGCAGAAATGTACAGTCGGGGAAAATTGTGCTAAGCAGAAATGTACAGTCGGGGAAATTAGTTGTTTAGCAGAAATGTAGTCGGGGAAATGAGTTCTTTAGCAGACGCGCTGATTAAGGCCGTGTTTCCACCTGCAAGACAACTGTCGCGAGAAGTGTCTGGCAGTCTGTCTGACAGCAGCTTTTTTTTTCGATTGTCGATATTTTTTAATTGATTGTAAGGGTTTCGATTAATTAATTAAAACGATCGTTTTTTTTATTATTATTTCGATCGATTTAAATCGATTTTCATAAAAAAATGGGTTAAAAAAATAATGCACAACGTTAATAATCAAGTTTTCACTTCTGCCGGCACTCCCGAGTCCCGGAGTGCAACCCGTCTTTTTTTTTTCAAGTTTACAGTTTTTTTATTTAAATTCATTTATCCAACATGAAAACAATATGACAGTGGTTTCCTATGCTATGCATAAACCTAACATGTTTAACAGCAGTTTGGGAATGACGTTCTGTTTACATTACTATTGTTATGGATACGGACACGTAGTGCCATCTAGCGTCAACTCGTACGACAGCGTGAATCCCCTACTCAATACTAGATGGCGTTAGGTGTACGTTTATCTGCACGTACTTTCTAGAAAAGTCCAACCCTTGTTTACGCGAATTAGGTACGATCCAGAATGGTACTTTCCAGAACTTGTCTTGGACCATATTAAATAGCCGCAGGTAAATGAGCCAGCAATTCAGTTTAGTCTGAGCTATCTTCGAGGCGACTTCGAAGTGAAGTGAAAACAAGTGATCAATAGTGAGTGAACCAGTGAACCTACGACTCGGCTACGACCTAGGACAGTGATAGTGCTTAGTGTTTGGACTTAGTGCTTTGTGTAAGACCTAGTTTTAGTAAATAAAGTCTCCAAGAGAGTCCGCTGGTCTTTCTCTCCAAATCCTTCAAACCCTAGCACGTAACACTATTCTTAAACTACTTTAGTATATTATATTTTATAACTACATACTCTTACATAACATTTTAAGTTTTATTGTAATTTTCCACCTCTTTGGTAAAAGGTGGCCCCGTGCGAGTTTCTTACGCCGGTTCATCTCGCAGGGTTAGTTCCCGAACCGGTGGTAGGCCTCATGTAGACGTTCTAAGTGTTAACTTTGTTAACCTATTTAGAAATACACAAGTCAAGGCACAAGTCTGCGCGTTCACCACAAAAAAGTCACCAATGGTCGTATATCCTCGTTTCGAGGGTACATCTTTAACCATCTCCCCTAGCATTGAGATACTTGGCGCCAACATATCGAGCGAAGTCCAGTTCCGATATCATCTAGAGGATAAGGCCAAATTAGCCTCGAAGAAGCTTGGTGTTCTTAACAGAGCGAGACAGTACTTCAGTCCGGACTCCGGACCAACGCCTACAACTCTACAAGGCGCAGGTTCGGCCTCATATGGAATATTGATCTCATCTCTGGGCAGGGGCGCCAAAATACCAACTGCTCCCTCTGGATCGTATCCAACGAAGGGCCGCTCGAATTGTTGACTGCCATAGTGTTTCAAACAGCTTGGACCCCTTGGAATTACGCCGAGATGTAGCTTCACTCTGCATCCTCTATCGGTTGTATCACGGGGAGTGCTCTGAGGAATTGTTCGGAATCATACCACCTGCAACTTTTCGCCATCGTCCCACGCGAAAAACATACCATCCTCGTCACCTTGATGAGTCGCAGTCTTCCACAGTGCGTTTTTCGCGTAACTTTCTGCCGCGCACTGTAAAACTCTGGAACGAACTGTCACCAGCAGTATTTCCGGACCTATACGACCTGCAAACCTTCAAGAAAAGAGCGTATTCCCTCTTAAAAGGCCGGCAACGCACCTGCAGCTCTTCTGATGTTGCGAGTGTCCATGGGCGACGGTAGTTGCTTACCATCAGGTGACACGTTTGCTCGTTTGCCCCCTTATTAAATTAAAAAAAAATCGATTTTGAGATAACAATTTATTACTCCGTTTTAAGTTTACTTATTTTTTCAGACATTATGGTCATGTGGGTCAAGTTTGCGCAGCGTCTAAGTGTGCGCATCGTCAATATGTCGAAAACTATATGACGCTAAGGAACTGCAACCCCCCTCTTCAATAACCCACAGGACGCCCTGCGAAGCGCTCGTGTCCCAGCGGCTGCACGCGCGCCATTTTGGATTGACAGACAAATGAAGATTTTTGCTCAAATATTTACGATATTTTGTAAATTTTGATGCGTAATCTTTTGAAGTCATGTATTTTATTTCTAAATAAACTTTTTGCTATCGAGTGCAACATAATATCAAGTTTGTTATTTGCCAGTGTTTAGGATATTCTGATGATGCAGGAATTAACGATATTCGTATAACCCTGTTCCTATGCTTTGGGTTAAGTGTGCGCAGAAGCTTTTTCCCTTATGTGGCGAATAGTATTCTGAACCACCGACTGAAGATTGGATTGAAAGAAGCCTTTGTGGAGTCTGGTGGCAAAAACAGTGCACCAGCTCCGCGTACGGCACTTTTTTTTGTATTACAATTTACATGTATTACGAAGTAAGTAAAAAACTAGTGAAAATTATTGTTCTCATATTTTGATTTAAGACGTTTTGCTGATTACTTTAAGTAACTATAAGTAGTTACAAATTAAAATTATAAAAGAATATTCTTTATGTTCTAAAATATATATATATATTTTGTTGTTGCGTACACTTACCCAAAGTGCTGCGTACACATACCCCGATACTGGGGTAAAAGTGCGCAAATGGAAGGGTTATTGTTTTCTAAAGTTTCTTAAAATATAAAATATTAAAAAATACTATTGTTGTGTTTAAGTTGGTGACAATTAAACAGTCTTACAAATGAACACAGTTTTGTTTCATTGTACTAATAATATTTGAGTTGTTTAAAGCATCAAAGTTTAAATGCGCACACTTGACCCACATGACTCTATATTATAAATAAAAAAGCCTTTAATTTCTCACTAATTACATATTTCGTTAGTAACAGTTAAGAGGATTGATGTTTGTGTTAATAAGAACCCCTCCCTTCGAAGGTGAGGGCCTCCTCTAGAGTTTTCCATGCTTCTCTATTTTTCGCTATCTCCATCCATTCTTCGAGAGCTATCTTTATTATGTCGTCCGCGTCAGTCCATCGAGCTATAGGTCTCCCTCTCCCTCTAGAGTCTAGAGTCTAGTGCCTGTGGGCCCTTTCCATGCTGTTATTGCTTGAGTCCACCTATTGTCTGTCAGTCTCGAAAGGTGCCAGGTGGACCCGCCCAGCACCATTTGAGTTTTTTGCAGTAATGAAGAGCGTCTGCTACTTTAGTTCTTTTCCTTATGCTTCTGTGTGCTATTTTGTGTGTTCTTTTGATATTTAGCAGACTTCTCTCCATACACAAACATTATTTACAAAAGTATAAGTTTCTAGCTCAAATGGATTTCTAAGTGTTGGACTAGCTTTTTCTTTAACGTAAATATCTTCGAACAAATGTCACAACTAAATGGTTTCTCGCCTGTATGAACTCTAGTGTGTACAGTCAAATCTTGTTTTGAAGAAAATTTCTTTGGACAAATGTCACAACTAAATGGTTTCTGCCCTGTATGCACTCTTGTGTGTTTATTGAAATTGCTTTTCTGTGAAAATTTCTTTGAACAAATGTCACAACTAAATGGTTTCTCGCCTGTATGAACTCTAGTGTGTGCAGTCAAATTGGCTGTGTGTGAAAATTTCTTTGGACAAATGTCGCAACTAAATGGTTTCTCTCTTGTATGCACTCTTGTGTGTGAATTCAATTGGCTTTTTCTTGAAAATTTCTTAGAACAAATGTCACAACAAAATGGTTTCTCTCCTGTATGAACTCTAGTGTGTAAAGTCAATTCTTGTTTTGTAGAAAATTTTTTTGGACAAATGTCGCAACTAAATGGTTTCTCGCCTATATGGACTCTTAATGTGTGTCTAGTCAAACGGGTTTTACTTAAAAATTTCTTTGGACAAACATCACAGTTAAATAGTTTCTCGCCTGTATGCGCTCTTGTGTGTACAGTCAATCCGTCTTTGGTACAAAAATTCTTTGAACATGTGTCACAGCTAAATGAGCGTGTATGAGTTTCCATGTGCCTCAGTAAATGTCTTCTTGTTGAATAGTTCTTCAAACAAACATCACAGGTGTGGGGTGTCTTGCTGGACTGTGCTGCGCTGGCATGGCCTCGCCCCTCGCAGTCATCTGTGTTGGGTCGCTCCTCGTGTTTGATACCTGAACAAATATTCTGTGATTTATGCATTTGTAAAATATTACGAGAAATAATGATAAGTATGTATATGTCGCAGGGAAAAGAGGATATCAGGGACTTCACGAAATCCCTAGGGATATCACGAAATCCCGATAGATGCCGAATATTCTTGTTTAATACGTCTTCTTACTAAAAATATCTAGTGATATGTCATTTCACTAAACTAAATCTAGTGAAATGTCAGAAAAGCGAATACCGCCACATAAAAATCGAGCCACGCATTTCTCTCGCTTGCTCTAGCCTGGAGACAGACAGACAGACGGAGAGACAGTTTTACCCTTTGGGTACGGAACCGTAAAAACTAGGATAATCGAAGATCTGGAGTACCTGTGATTTCTAATCAGGGTCACCCTGATTAGAAAACACAATGGCCAACCAAACTATTAGAGATCAACATGCCAACTTTACAAAAAATATTCAACTTGGTGGGCAGCTTCATTTGACGTCAACAATCAAAGGTCTGAAGTATCTGATGAAGAACCCTCAGCTGGTTTCAACTGTATGATTCAGAGATAATATGGTGATGCCCCCGTGGGTACTAGAGCGAGCGAGAGAAATGCGTGGCTCGATTTTTATTTGGCGGTATAAGCTTTTCTGATATTTCACTAGATTAAGGGCCTGTTTCACCACTTCCTGATAAGGGTATCCACCACTTAACTTGACAGATAGATTATGGAGAATCTGTCACATAAGCCTATCCAGCACCTTATCAGGAAGTGGTGAAACAGGCCCTTAGTTTAGTGAAATTACATATCACTAGATACTTTTAGTAAGAAGACGTAACAAACAAGAATATTATAATAAATAATCTATATATTATAATTATAAATCTCAAAGGTGACTGACTGACTGACTGACATAGTGATCTATCAACGCATAGCACATGGACAGATAGGGCTGAAATTTGGCATGCAGGTAGATGTCGACGTAGGCATCCGCTAAGAAAGGATTTTGATAAATTCCAAACCCCAAGGGGTTAAAATAGGGGGTGGAAGTTTGTATATAATAACTAGCTGTCCCGGAAAATGTTTCTTTGCCATATTTTATAAAGTATATCGCCCGTATTATTTTATTGAATTAGTGACTAAATAAGTATGTTACCATGGCAACGTCCATCGCTATCCCGTGACCCACGTCGCATAAACAATGGTCGCTCTTTATAGACAAATAATTTGCAAAAAATTAAATTGCGACTATAATTAAAGATCTTAGCTATCCTATCTCTCAAGTTGGAAAAAAGCACACATTTAAAAAAAAGAACATTAAAATCGGTTAAGTAGTTTAGGAATCCATCACGGACAAACATCGTGACAGGAGATTTAAATATATATTAGATTAGTAATACTTCTTAACGCGAGCGAAGCTGCAGGCAAAAGCTCGTAAATAATAAATATATTTTTTTTATTCAAAATCATGATACACTTTTTGAAAGTCGAACGAAGAAACTACGTTGCCTACCACCGGTTCGGGAACTACCCCGCCGCGCGCCGAGATAAACCGGCGTTAAATTCGGCATCTACCGGGATTTCGTGATATCTCTAGGGAGTTCGTGAAATCCCTGATATCCTCATATCCCTGCGACATATATATTTCTCATAATATTTATTTGTCCGCATATATAATACTGTTACAGAATATTTTAAATAACATTACAATTTACACATTTAAATATCTTACTAATCAGGGAAACAGTATTGGTCTAAGGGCCGAATCACACTGGAATGGCAGCGGCGCGGCGAGCATTTTCAGTGTCATGTGATTTTAAGCTTTATCTTCATTATTGCAATACATAATATCGCTTGAGAATCGCGGCGGCGAGACTTTTCAAGTTTCTCAAGCGATGCTATGTATTACAATTAAATACAGATAAAGTTCATGATTTTAAACATTATCTTTATTTAATTGTAATACATGCCACTAAAAATGCTCGTCGCGCTGCTGCCATTCCGGTGTGATTCGGCCCTAAGATCCCACCATAGAACGACCTTCACTGAGCTGGTTAATAGTCAGGGTTCCCTAGAACAATTTTTTTTTATTACTATAGCCCACAGAATATGTATTAAGCATTAACCAGACTGGTACTAGTATCGATCTACCTGTTTATACCTGCATACCCAAGAGTTGCGACTGGAACAAAATAGACAACCTAACATTTGCATACGGGCTTCATACTTTCGATTGGTATGGAATTTGTCTATTAACCAAACCAGTGAAATGTTAAAAAAATTATTATTGTTTCAATATAAAGGTGTTTGTTGAATAAATACTTTACATCCATTATAGTCAGGTTTCCCTAGAACATTTTTTTTATCACTATCAAGCAAATTTTCTGTGAGTAGCTTTATTTTGATAAGACGAACATCATTTTTATCTGCGAAAAAACAGAGATAGAAAGGATTTCATACTTTGATTGAAACCTATCAATATATTATGTGCAAAAAATCAGCTGGTTAGCAATAAACATTATTTATACATACCTTTATTTCTCTTCTGACCCCCACTGTCCCTGGGATCTTCTACGGCCAGGTGTGTTGTTGGGCTTTGTTGGACATATTTGTTAATATCACTTTGACTTTGTTGCACTATGACTCCTCTAGAAACCTTTTGTTTTTGCTGTGTATAGACACTATCCACAACCTGTGAGTCTTGTGTGGTTCCATCAATTGCATTTTTGGATTGAATGGCGGTTTCTTCCTCTTCTTCATAGTCAATACTGTTTTCTACTATTTCAATCTTATCAATACCTAAAAATTTGCCAAAATGTAAGTGAATCAGCAGACTCTACATCCTACTTCTACTTAATGATAAAGTATGTGAAGACAGATGGATGGATGTTTAACTCTCGTGCAAAACTAGAGATTTTGATGATTAAAAAAAATAGGTAATTGATGTAACAAATAAAATATTAAAACGCAATACAAAAGTAAAACATAATTTATGATATAGCATGTTTGATGTTTTACTTCCCTCCCCGCTCGCCCACCTAACAAAGTCAGGTATAAATATACTCACACTCGGAATTCTCAATGTCAGGTTTTATAGTCACATCATCATGTTCCAAGTGTCTCTCCTGAACATCAAATTCCGGAGGTTCCTTTTTTGTTAGCACAACATGGTACGGTATAGTTTCATTTTCAATATTCTGTTTCACTAGACGGACTATAGTTTTTGGTGACTGTAAAAATAATATTCAATATTCAATTTTAAAAGTAAATTTTAAAAAATCTATGTACAACAACTTAAGATAATAAGGTACCTGACTATTGCTTGTTGCTGCGTTCTGAAGGTTGGCAACTTGTCGTAGTCTCGCACAACATATGTAGCATAGAAAACATAACTCAGCTTTCACCTGTTCGGAAAAAATGACAAGATAGATAAAGTCTGATATGAAGTTAGGATTGCTAATAATAATTTTAATCATAAATCTCATGCTACAGGCAATGGTGTATTTAAACAGTAACAGATAATACAAGATGTAGCCCGTGACTTTGTTATATTGTGAGAGCTGTACAAAGTACCTACATATTGCTGCGGTTAAAAGTAACAGTTACAGTAATATACCGTGTATTTAATAGATCGTATTTCGATCATCACAATGAATCAAAACTTCTGGTAAGTAGCCGATATATCGAGCGAAAAAATCCGTAAATGTGGTGTTTGGTGCCTCGTACGGTAGACGAACTTCCGATGATAACTTTTTACTATTTCGGATTGAAACGTATCCGAAATAGTAAAAAGAACACAAGGAGTTTTTATTGATCCGGATTTTACTGTATTTGTCACAATCTACAGTTTTGGAATTGTAAAATAAGTTTTACCTTAAATTCAGCTAGTTTCTCATAAACATTTTGCAGATGTGTACCGTAAATGTTGATAGTTCCTTTATTTATAGATAGGCATATAGAGCAGCAAGTTTTTTGTAACATATTGTGGGAGGTAAACTCTTTCTTTCTTTCTTTTTCTTCTTTTTTGGCAACTTGACACAAAGGATGTGTATGTTGTGCCACAGACAAGGTAAAAAGGTAAGGAATATGGCGGGAAAACCATATTCCTCCTATTATAATTTTCATCATCGTTTTCATGTATCGTCAGGTCTAAAGTCTAGTCAAAGTCTAAGTAAAAGTCAATACAGTCACAGGAGTCAAGTCGGTCGATTCAGTAAAGTGGTAGACGCTTTACCGAAACTTTCGATGGAGTTTTGGAGGGAACACAAAATAGCACGTTTCTGGATATTACATCGCTTTCCTACACTTGTGCATGAACACGAATATCTAATGGTTAATATTCTACCAATATTACACATTAAAAACCCAGTTAACACAATTTTAGGAAAATAATACAAAAACACAACAGCACTCTTTCACATGCCCGCCAAAACTCCGAGGTAAACTCTTTCTTTCTTTCTTTTTCTTCTTTTTTGGCAACTTGACACAAAGGATGTGTATGTTGTGCCACAGACAAGGTAAAAAGGTAAGGAATATGGCGGGAAAACCATATTCCTCCTATTATAATTTTCATCATCGTTTTCATGTATCGTCAGGTCTAAAGTCTAGTCAAAGTCTAAGTAAAAGTCAATACAGTCACAGGAGTCAAGTCGGTCGATTCAGTAAAGTGATAGACGCTTTACTGAAACTTTCGATGGAGTTTTGGAGGGAACACAAAATAGCACGTTTCTGGATATTACATCACTTTCCTACACTTGTGCATGAACACGAATATCTAATGGTTAATATTCTACCAATATTACACATTAAAAACCCAGTTAACACAATTTTAGGAAAATAATACAAAAACACAACAGCACTCTTTCACATGCCCGCCAAAACTCCGAGGTAAACTCTTTCTTTCTTTTTCTTCTTTTTTGGCAACTTGACACAAAGGATGTGTATGTTGTGCCACAGACAAGGTAAAAAGGTAAGGAATATGGCGGGAAAACCATATTCCTCCTATAATAATTTTCATCATCATTTTCATGTATCGTCAGGTCTAAAGTCTAGTCAAAGTCTAAGTAAAAGTCAATACAGTCACAGGAGTCAAGTCGGTCGATTCAGTAAAGTGGTAGACGCTTTACTGAAACTTTCGATGGAGTTTTGGAAGGAACACAAAATAGCACGTTTCTGGATATTACATCACTTTCCTACACTTTTGCATGAACACGAATATCTAATGGTTAATATTCTACCAATATTACACATTAAAAACCCAGCTAACACAATTTTAGGAAAATAATACAAAAACACAACAGCACTCTTTCACATGCCCGCCAAAACTGGAGGTAAGCTCTGGTGAACACAGTTAATTTGTAAATATATCTTCTTCTTCTTTTTCTTTTTCTTCTTTTTTGGCAACTTGACACAAAGGATGTGTATGTTGTGCCACAGACAAGGTAAAAAGGTAAGGAATATGGCGGGAAAACCATATTCCTCCTATTATAATTTTCATCATCGTTTTCATGTATCGTCAGGTCTAAAGTCTAGTCAAAGTCTAAGTAAAAGTCAATACAGTCACAGGAGTCAAGTCGGTCGATTCAGTAAAGTGGTAGACGCTTTACTGGAACTTTCGATGGAGTTTTGGAGGGAACACAAAATAGCACGTTTCTGGATATTACATCACTTTCCTACACTTGTGCATGAACACGAATATCTAATGGTTAATATTCTACCAATATTACACATTAAAAACCCAGCTAACACAATTTTAGGAAAATAATACAAAAACACAACAGCACTCTTTCACATGCCCGCCAAAACTCTGTAAATATATTGTTATTTGCGAAAGCTTTCTTTCTTTCTTTCTTCTTTTTCTTCTTTTTTTGGCAACTTGACACAGAGATGCGTATGTTGTGCCACAGACAAGGTAAAAAGGTAAGGAACGGCGGAAGGAATAAAGAATAACGGAATTTGGAAGAAAGTTAATTAAATCAGTGCGGTAAATTAAATTCTATAAACTAAATAAAATAAACATACTTATTCTAGATATTAATATTATTTAATGTTAAGTAATTAGATATACAACTATATACACATTTATCATTAGAACTAAGAAGTATATTTACAGAAGTAGGAAATGGAATAGGGATTAAAGACAAGTTATGATACAATTGGGAATGATCATGGAGGGAACATGAAAGGATAATGTGGTTCAAGTCACCTACATCTCCACAGTCGCACAAATCATCACCTCTGACGCCAATTCTCCTAAAATGCGTTGGAATGCACATATGACCAAGTCTCATCCGAATAATTGACGTTGTTATATTTTTAGAAAGGAAAATATTAGAAAACCAGGGCTTAGTAGGGATCTCTGGTTGAATTTTACGATACTGTATAGCTTTTGTTTGACTGCTCAAGGCCCATAACTTATTCCAAGATTTCAATAGGGAACGCGTGCCAGAGAAGCCAAATCATGCGCATAATTATTAAAAGGGAACAAATCACCACTAAAAACAGCCTCTTTTGCCAATTTGTCAGCAATTTCATTGCCAACAATGCCGCAATGGCTCGGTATCCATATAAATGTTATTGAAAAGCCTTGAAGTTTACATTGATATAGAAGGTTTCTAACTTGGACAATAATTGGATAACAATTTTTTTATTTAAAAGGAAATTTAATCAGGGATTGTAGAGCGCTTAAAGAATCTGTAAATATTAGTGTCTCTTTAAGCCTGCCAAGTAAAATATACTCAACAGCCTTAAAAAGGCCGTAACACTCTCCTGTAAAAACAGATGTTTCAGGCGGAAACTTTACTTTTTGTACAATATTATACTGTAAATGGTAGACGCCAACTCCAACACAACTATCTGTAGTATTCTTCGATGCACATGGACGTGCGTACCATAAAGGCAAAAAAGCACTGCTTACCTAATGATAAATACTTGCTATACACATATTTTAATTTAACTTTCGTACGTTTTAGATGACTTTAATTATTATTAATAGTAAAAATATGAATACACATTAACGCCTACTTTTATAAAATAGCACCAATTGATTTGCAAAACTACATAAACATAAGTCGGTAAGTGGTAACTAGGCGCGCCGCGCGAAGGTACGCACCAAAATTATACTACATATCTGTGGTTACAGGCACTCGATGTCTCGCAGACCCCGCCTATATGTGTGAGTTAAGATTTTCGTATTCGTACACTGTTCGCAAACGTGTGTGCGTGTGCGATTTACTTGGCCAGGACCTGCCGCATGGTTTCCGAGCTAAGCCGAGCGCCGGCGCGTTCGGAAGTAATCGGATATGTTCGTTGCCTATAATCCGAGTAAAAATAATAGACGGAAATCTAATTAATCACATATGCACATAATGCATTTTTGTTTAGTACGGTTTATATTTGTTTACATTACAGAAGTGTTTTGTATTTTGGGAGGCCATTTTTTCATGTGATGAGCACTGTAACATATTATTTTTGTTTGCGCCAGTATATTTATAGTTTTCTTAGAAGATTTTTATTATTTTAACATTTAAAAGTTTGTACATTTAACAGTTTATTAGATATTAGTTATTACTGAGTTTCTAATTTCTATATTAAGTGCGTTTTTTGATTTCTTAAAAATGTTATTTGACTGTGAGGTTTGTGTTGAAAATGTGTGTTTATTAAAAATTAAAAAAAAAACAAGTTTTCACAATTGTCATTCAGTGAAAAGATTCTAATTGTGATTTGTGTCGAAAGGTAGGTACGTGTACCTGAGTTACAACAATTAAACCAGCAACAAAAATGAAATGTAAGTAACTCGAAAGTTTCATGTAATTCATATTCATGTACTTATTTATTTTATCATTTTATAATATTATATACTTTATATTAAATGCGAAATTATCTCTGTCTGTCTGTCTCGCTTTCACGCCAAAACTAATGAACCGATTGTAATAAAATTTTGTACACAGTTAGTCTAGAGCCTGAGAAAGGACATAGGCTACATTTTTATAAGACAAAAATATACTATGTATCTAATTTCCATGGAAATATCGATGAAAATGAATTCACATTGCATTTCTAATATATAACAATCTATATTACGCCATACGCCATCTATGGCGTTTTTATTTATTTTAGCTTAGCACACATGTGAACGCAAATGAACTATCATTGTAGTTCCAACACGTGACAACAGATGGCGTTTTTTTGTTTCTTCATAACAGAACGTACTCATATATTATAATAGTTTAGAAAACATAGTTTTTAATTTATATCCACACTAATATTACAATTTATGCGAAAATATCTCTTTTTGTCCGTTTGTCTGTCTGTTTTGCTTTACGCCAAAACTACTAAACCGATACCGCTGCTTACCCCATGTCAAAAAGCTCTGCACGCCTCTGTCGATGCATCTGTATATATGTGGTGGTAGCCCTGCCAATTGTTATTCGTGATGTACTTAAATATATTGTTAGCGAAATATGTATCAGTTTTTTTAATGCCAATGTCTAATCTAATATCTGGCACAAGCGTTAGTGCTTCATATGCTGAATCAAATAATGGAAAAGTTTGAGAACGAAAAGTGGAAGCGTCAATGACTAAGAATTTACGATAGCTAGTGAGAAGTAAGGGAAGGGAAGTGAGAAGTATGATGCCAGTATTTATTATTACTATGACATAAATGAAATAAGGTTCTAAGTTTGGGAATTAAGGGGTGATTTTTAAATTGGTAACAACGAACAAAATATTTATCCGCCAGATATTGTCGACGGAGTTGAAGAGGAGGTTTGCAACATTCTAACTGAAGTGCGTTTATGGGAGATGATCTCATAGCTCCGCAGATTATACGCAAGGCTTTCGCTTGTATTTTGTCAAGTTTTTGTAAACCAGTTACGCTACACGGCTCTAAAAGAAAAGTGCCATAATCTAGGACACTTCTAATTATTGCATTGTAAATTAATTTCATAGTAAATGGGTGTGATCCCCACCAAACACCAGATAAACACCTTAACATATTTAGAAGCCGCTCACATTTGGCACAGATGTAATCGATGTGTGCGTTGCCATTTAATTTTCCATCCAAATATAGCCCTAAAAATTTGACTTTGTCTTTAACAGGAATCGGCGCACCATCATAAATAATAGTTATCGGGGGAGGCATACGCATTCGGGTAAATAAGACGACGGAACTTTTGTTGATCGATAAGTCTAAACCATGCTTGTCCATCCAAGATTTTAACTGTTTCAAAGCATTAATAAGATCTCTACAAGCAATATTTATAGAACTATTGATTACATAAATAGCCTTGTCATCTGCATATTGAAGTAATTTTATTATACTTAAATCTAGACAATTTTCTAAGTCGGATGTGTCAATATCGTAAAGTAATGGACTTAAAACTGACCCCTGAGGAATACCTTTCCGAATAGTTTTAATTTCCAAAGAGTTGTTTAAAACTATTATTCTTTCTATCAAAATATTAATAATGAAATTAACTAAAATTAAAGGCAAACCAAATTGTATTAATAGCTTTTCTTTTAAGATACTTATGATAATATTATCATATGCAGAATTTATATCCAAAAAAGACGCAACGACAGATTTATTTTCTGTGAATGCTGTGCGTATATCTGTGGTTAATATGGCAATATTATCTATGGTACCTCTACAAATATATACTAGGTAGTAATCTGTGATGGTACCTCTACCTTTACGGAATCCAAATTGTGTATTCGAAAGGAGGTTATGTTTTTCTATAAACCATTCTAGTCTGTTTTTAGCTAAATGTTCTGCAATCTTTAATAAAACAGAGGAGAGCACAATGGGGCGATATGATGTAGCCAAAGATGGGGATTTGTTGGGTTTTGGAACTGGGATAACTTTTTGTTTTTTCCGTGCAGCAGGTAAATTACCAGTTAATAAAATTTGGTTAATTAACTTGAGGTAGTAGTACTGTAAAATTTCTTCATCAGCATGTTGAAAGAAGGAATATGGAATGCCATCCAATCCGGGAGAAGAATCTTTCAAGTTTTGTACTACCCCTTTTAACTCTTCTATTGTAAAGAGTGAATCTAGTTCTTCAGAATTAACATTTTGTAAAGGAGGAGGTGGTTCGTTAGAAATAGTAGGAGGAGCTAAATTGTCTAGAAACTCAGAAGCTAAAGAATCAGATATAGGGTGAGAAGGAGTAGTGAATGCAGATCTATACCGTCTTATGTTTTTCCATACTATAGTAGGATGAATACCTGGATTTAATGATAAACAAAAATATCTCCAACTTAGTTATCTTTTTCCTAAATAATTTCTTAATATCTTTAAGACAATCAAGATACAGCTGGTAGTTGGCTATGTTTGGATTTAAATTATATTGTTTTTCAATCTCTTTCCTATTCTTAATGGCAACTGTGCATTCTTGATCCCACCAAGGTGGAGATGGTGTATGATGGTGTGAAGTATTTTTTTTTTTGGAAATGATTCATCAGCAGCTTTAATAAATGCTGAAGTCAAAGCCCCAGCATATAGTGATTCATTTTCTGATGATATTTCGGGAAGAAAAGATAACTGATTTCTGAGTAAAGTTTGAAATATATCCCAGTTAGAATTACTGTTAATATGATATTTTATTGATGCAGACTGATTTGATTTACTTTTATCATTACCTGGAAATGATAGAATTATAGGAAAATGATCACTGCCGTGACTTGACTCCAACACGTACCAATGAAAAACAGATGATAGATTAGGTGAACATATTGACAAATCTGGTACACTACAACCTTTATGAGGAGCAGTGCGACGAGTCGGTTGGCCAGAATTAAGAATACACAGTTTATTATAATCTATTAAGTCTAAAACTTCGTAACCCCATTGATTGTCTTTGTGACTCCCCCATGACTGGTGCTGGGCATTGAAGTCTCCTAGTATTATCACTGGTTGTGGTAATTGACTAATAATACTTTTTATTTCAGAGAAAATGCAGTATGAAGGATGAGGTATGTACAGTGAAACAAAACATGTGTTATTTACAGATGCAGCAATGATTGAAAAATCAGAGTTATGTGATGGAAGAGGTATGTGATGAAATGATTGATGGTGTTTGATGAGCATGGCTGTACCACCATACCCATCTGATCTGTCTTCCCTGAGACAAGTGTAGCCAGAAATCCTAAAAAGTGATTCCGGCTTGAGCCATGTCTCTTGTAAGGAAAAGACGATAGGTTTGTATTTATTAATTAAAAAAATTGTTTCGTGTTTTTTACTGACCACACTGCGGCAGTTCCACTGGACTATGTTGTCCATTGTTGGAAGTGGTATTAATTTGTGATTCAGTGGTGAATATGGCAGCGTTGGACGGTGATAAAGATGATAATGATGTAATCAGTTTGTTTAATGCTAAAATTGTTTCATGTATTGAATCCATGTTAATACCGGGAGCTGGATATGCAGATCCATTATCTCTTACTGGAGGATTATAATCTTTTATTAAACTATTATGTGTTTGTCTGTCATACCCATTTTGTTGTTTCTGTGGCAATTTTGGTTGTTTGAAAACAGTTTTTTTTATATGACCGTTGCATTAAATTCAAATTCTGTTTATTATTATTGTTGTTGAAAAATGATTTTTGTGTATTTACAGGTGATGATGATGAAGAAGTAGATGACATTAATACGTCAGAATATAATTTTGAAATGGGAGGATGTAACTTCGAAGCTTCTGAGTAGGATAGACAATTATGAGCCATTGACTCCTTAATTGATTTTTGGCGTTGGAATTCTGGGCATTTTTTATCAGTTGCAATGTGCGAACCGTGGCAAATACAACAATAAATAGACTCCTCTTCAACTGAGCAACTACCACCAGCATGCCTTTGGCCACACCTAAAACATCTAGGTGTTGACCGACATTGGTTTTTGACATGTCCGTATCTACAGCAATTGAAGCACTGTATTGTAGGGAATATATATAAGTCTACAGGAAGTGCATTATAGCACATGAAGACTCTCTTTGGTAATGTCTGTCCGTCAAATGTTATTATTACCACAGATTCGGTGTTATTAAATTGAGCGGTTCCATTCACTGTTGTTTTTTTCTTTAACCTTCTGATTTTTAATATTTCACCACATCCAATTGGTAAAGTAATATTATTAATAACATCATCATCGGACCAATCAGCAGGTATACCTCTAACTAATCCTATTCTACTTACCTGAAAGGTTGGAATAAAGATTTAAATTGTTCTGAGTTAAATTGAGGGTTACTTATAAAACTATTGGCTTCATTATACGAAGAAAAGGCTACAGATAATCGGTTTCTGGCTATTTTCTTAATACTACCATCTACAATATTTTTAATGTTATTTGTTTTCAAGTAATGGCCAAACACTATGGGGTGAAAGTTTATGTTTTCATTAGGTGACTTTGGTACCTTTTGTATATGGACAATATACGGAGAGGAGTATGTATACATTTATATTATACAGCATCCTACCGACCCGTGAAACTAAGCCCTGGGATTTTTCAGTTGTGTTCACATTTGGTTGAGCTTCAAGGATAATGTCTTGTTTAAGAACATTATGGTTTTCGGTATCGCTAAGACACATGCAATTGATATCAGGCTTGGCCTTATTAGGGTCTTTTTTAATTTTTTTCTGGCACTTTTTGCAATGCCTCCTAGGAATCGCTGGACGTTTTCTACTATTTACGAGCATGAGGTGTCAGTGTCCATGCTCGAATCATTCGATACAGTAACATAAAGACCAACGGGGGGACCAGGTCCCCCCGGGTCGGGCTCCTCCATAATATTCTTATGAACTACGATATATAAATAAAAACTTACCAAATAAAATTAATATATACAAGAAGAAAGAAAATTAAAACTAAAACTACACTATTTAATTAACTAATTATAATTTATAGATATAAAAAGAATTTTAAAATTTTCCAAAAAAATACCGCGTCCGCCCTTTGGAAGTTCCCGCGCTTTTCTCCCAAGTCACCTTCACATCTTTTCTTTTTCTTCTTTTTTGGCAACTTGACACAAAGGATGTGTATGTTGTGCCACAGACAAGGTAAAAAAAGTAAGGAATATGTCGGGAAAACCATATTTCTCCTATTATAATTTTCATCATCGTTTTCATGTATCGTCAGGTCTAAAGTCTAGTCAAAGTCTAAGTTAAAGTCAATACAGTCACAGGAGTCAAGTCGGTCGATTCAGTAAAGTGGTAGACGCTTTACTGAAACTTTTGATGGAGTTTTGGTGGGAACACAAAATAGCACGTTTCTGGATATTACATCACTTTCCTACACTTGTGCATGAACACGAATATCTAATGGTTAATATTCTACCAATATTACACATTAAAAACCCAGCTAACACAATTTTAGGAAAATAATACAAAAACACAACAGCACTCTTTCACATGCCCGCCAAAAACTCCTCCCCACCTTCTTTCTTTCTTTTTCTTCTTTTTTGGCAACTTGACACAAAGGATGTGTATGTTGTGCCACAGACAAGATAAAAAGGTAAGGAATATGGCGGAAAAACCATATTCCTCCTATTATAATTTTCATCATCGTTTTCATGTATCGTCAGGTCTAAAGTCTAGTCAAAGTCTAAGTAAAAGTCAATACAGTCACAGGAGTCAAGTCGGTCGATTCAGTAAAGTGGTAGACGCTTTACTGGAACTTTCGATGGAGTTTTGGAGGGAACACAAAATAGCACGTTTCTGGATATTACATCACTTTCCTACACTTGTGCATGAACACGAATATCTAATGGTTAATATTCTACCAATATTACACATTAAAAACCCAGCTAACACAATTTTAGGAAAATAATACAAAAACACAACAGCACTCTTTCACATGCCCGCCAAAACTCCCTCCCCACCTTCTTTCTTTCTTTTTCTTCTTTTTTGGCAACTTGACACAAAGGATGTGTATGTTGTGCCACAGACAAGATAAAAAGGTAAGGAATATGGCGGGAAAACCATATTCCTCCTATTATAATTTTCATCATCGTTTTCATGTATCGTCAGGTCTAAAGTCTAGTCAAAGTCTAAGTAAAAGTCAATACAGTCACAGGAGTCAAGTCGGTCGATTCAGTAAAGTGGTAGACGCTTTACTGGAACTTTCGATGGAGTTTTGGAGGGAACACAAAATAGCACGTTTCTGGATATTACATCACTTTCCTACACTTGTGCATGAACACGAATATCTAATGGTTAATATTCTACCAATATTACACATTAAAAACCCAGCTAACACAATTTTAGGAAAATAATACAAAAACACAACAGCACTCTTTCACATGCCCGCCAAAAACTCCTCCCCACCTTCACATCTTTCTTTCTTTTTCTTCTTTTTTGGCAACTTGACAGAAAGGATGTGTATGTTGTGCCACAGACAAGGTAAAAAGGTAAGGAATATGGCGGGAAAACCATATTCCTCCTATTATAATTTTCATCATCGTTTTCATGTATCGTCAGGTCTAAAGTCTAGTCAAAGTCTAAGTAAAAGTCAATACAGTCAAGGAGTCAAGTCGGTCGATTCAGTAAAGTGGTAGACGCTTTACTGAAACTTTTGATGGAGTTTTGGTGGGAACACAAAATAGCACGTTTCTGGATATTACATCACTTTCCTACACTTGTGCATGAACACGAATATCTAATGGTTAATATTCTACCAATATTACACATTAAAAACCCAGCTAACACAATTTTAGGAAAATAATATAAAAACACAACAGCACCCTTTTACATTCCCGGCAAAACTCCCACCTTCACATCACTGATTAATCAGTTCACATATTTCCTCTTCTTCTTTTTATGTTTTTTTTTTTTATTATGGCACTCGGCTATAAAACTTAACCATGGCCCTTTGAGTATTAATAACAGTAGTACTGTTAACTGTTAATAATACTCTAAGCCAGTGGTCCCCAACCTTTTTTTTTTTCATGCGGGCCACAAACATGTTTTGGTCTTGGTGTCGCGGGCCGCAACAAAAATTTTTTAAGGGTTAAAAAATTGGGAGTGCCTCCGCTGCCGGCGCCGGTTGCCTAAATGGCTGCCGGCGCCGGTTGCTGAAATGGCTGCCGGCACCGTTTTCCGAACTCCGAAGTTTGCCGAAGTCACGCGATGTTCGCCGAATAGGCTGCCGGCGCCTATTCGGCAAACATCGCTTGTCAAATGACAGAATAATGATCAAAAACATCAGTATTGAGCTAAAGGACTATGAAAAGTACAAATAATAAGGTCATAAATAGTCATATTGTAAGGATACATATTTGAATCCTTCGATCGGGGATTCTTGGAAATGCTTTATTCTATTGTGTCGCGCGCGATCGATAAATGTGATCTGCATAGTAGCATAATACAATATCTTTGCTTCTTTAAACAACGCTGAAACTCTATATTCTATAACATGTATAAGGAATCTGAAGTTCTGTTCAGTACCATCGGAAGTATACCTATAGTGCGTCAAGAATGTCTAGGAGGCGAAACTTTTTTTTTAGCAATAGCAACACTCTTTTGACATTTAACCCTTTGTTGTATCAATTCTCTATGACATAAAATTAACAAAACAAACATTTTCAATTTGCTTAAATTTAGTTTTACAATGTGAAAACTATATGTTACTGTGATTAATATTAACAATTAAAGTGAAAGACGTGTCAGAGTGATGAAAATTTGAAGATTTTCATTGAAGAAAAATAGTAAAACGTGAAAATATCACTGAAATTCTCGCGTCCACATTTCCGATTCTGATCGTTCAATCGCCATAGTAGCAGGTAATTAAGCGTTTGTTTTATAAATTCTGTTTGTTAATTTTATTGTATAATGCAATTTTAAGTAGCCTGAGTAAGTATTAAGTGGTATAATAAAACAACAATTTTACATAAACTGTTTACGTAAACAATGAACTGTCAAAGAAATCTATAATATAACGCGCCTAACAATGATTGATACTTTGACTTAGGTGCTTTGCGTAATTATGTATCTTAGATGTATATAAAATTCTCGTGTCACAGTGTATGTGCTTAACTCCTTTAACACTTTGATGCAGCGTAATATAATATTATAATTAAGTATTACGTTTTATGTTTACAGGTAGCAGAAAAAGCGTTTAACGAAATAACCGAAATGACTGGGAGAATTTATGCTATCATTTTGAAAAAAAAAAACACTAGGATATTGAAGTGCTGATTATTGAAGATGAAAGTGCCTCTTCACTGTGACACCACTGCTGTAACTACCTACATGTGGCGATGATTCTGTTTCCGGCTGCATTGTAGAATATTATTAATTGGATGATCATATTTAATTAAAATAACAAAACCCTGTTTTTTATTTTTTGTATTTTTTAAATAAGTAGTTCCTTAATAAAACAGGAGTGAGCTTCTCTCAGCTCTGACTGGTCATCAAAGTAGGTCTGCACCTCTCAGGGAGAGGGTACTTAAATAACAGGTGTTATAAATTCATAATATGTAATACTAGTGACTAGCTGATGTCCCGGTGAACTTCGTGTCACTTATAAACCTTCCCTGGACTTCCAGGAATATTTTAAGACTAAAATTAGCCACATCGGTTCAACCATTTAATCGAGTTATTGCATTTTTATATAGTCCGTCAAGAAAATTAAAAAGTGGCAACATCGTAGTGTCATCCCTTTTTTCTTAGATTGATTTGAAAGGGATGACACTACGATGTTGCCACTTTTTAATTTCTTCACTTTCTTTACAGACTATGACATATACAAACAAACAAACAAATCTTTATTTCCCTCAAAAAAGAATTTTACATGTTATGTATCTTAAACAAAACACTGCTCCCCACACTAGGATTCCCTGTGTCGTGGAGAGCAGTCTCTTGAATCATGAACATATCTATGTGCATGATGGAAGAGACTGCTCAATTTAGTTAAAATATATCTACATACAATTAATTTTAACCAGCTAATGACATATTTGTGATAACTAACATAAAGTTACATGTTCTAAGTCTTTTTAACAGAACTAATAATGTATTTGTAAGTAAACAGGCAATATAATATATTTTTGACGTGATAACGTCTTATAATTCGATATGGGGTGCGCGCCCGAAAAACATGACAGTTCATGCGGCGTTACCTCGCTGACAGCTCTGAGGCGTTCCATTTACACTCTCAAGTCTCTCAACAACCGTAAGGCCCACCTGGGCCGCGCTCTTTGTTTCGATTATATTACGTATTTCGATGACTTAGAGAATACTTTTGTATGAAGAAGTTTGGTTAGTTATGACCTTTGATACATTGACCATACTCTGAATGAAAAATAAATAAACAATCTGTGAGCTATTAGTATTATTTCGGCTATTCAAAATTGTGCTCTATTTCCTACGTGTCAAGGTATGACTTAATATATGAAGAATAAAGTATTCGTTTATTTCTTCTGAACAAGTCACTAATTATAGTTTCGAAAGTTTATAATTGAGAAACTAATATCACATCGGACTTAATACTATATTATGATGGCTTGATAGATAGAAAATTTAACATATATTATAATGTAGTTCACACAAACATAAAATATGGATTGTATGTAAGGATATTACATTAATTTTACAAAGAGGGTAGGCCGGGCGCCATTTTTTTTGCACATTGACCTGCCAACTTTTTTGCAAAGATTTTTCCCGGAACTGAGGGGTTAAGGCTATGACGTTGTCACGTTCAACTATCGTCAGTAAACCGACTTTACAGACAACCGATTTTTTTAAAGTAGGTGATGCTTTTATAATATGATACAAAATACACCTAATAGCATTACAAGATCATTACCAGAGCCACCGAAACCAGCTACAGTACGTGTAAGTTAGTGATGAGGTGAGTTATACAAAGATTATAATGCTTTACATACATTAGATTGTTTCTTGTAATATCGTAAATTAAACACACACTATAACTACATCATAATTATTTCAAATTTTCTTAACTACATAATAATACAAGATGTTTGTGTGAACACCGTTGTCCTTGAAACCATCAAATGAGCCCGTCAAAATGAACACCTTTTTCTATGAGAACAATACTGGGAATTAAAAAAAATCTGTCTTCATATCCATACAAATTGCCGATCCGGGCATCCGTATGGGTATGAAGACGGCATTTTTTTTGAGTTCCCAGCATTGTTCTCATAGAAAAAGTTGTTTTTAATGATAGTCGTTAGGACGTGATAGTCGTTAAATTTTAAAAAATTTAACGACTATCACGTAGACTTTACGTTATTTTGCCGGTGGGCGTGAATTTCAAAATTGTTTAACATCACGCGGGCCACAAATAAAGTCCCGGCGGGCCGCGGGTTGGGGATAGCGGCTCTAAGCCATGGCCAGTGTCAAGTAAATGGCGGGAATATTTAAAAACAATATTATTCTCATAATTATTTTTAGCATTGTTTTTTTTTTTTTTTTTTTTTCTTGGCAACTTGACACAATTTTGCGTATGTTGTGCCACAGACGAGTAAAAAGGTAAGGAACTAGCGGAAGAAAAAACAGGAACGGAATTTGGAAAAGTTAATTATTATAGTTTAAAATTTAACATACATTAAAAAAACAAAGTAATATTTATAATAAAAGTATATAATATTATAATAAACTCAAAAATTAAATATTAATGCTATTTAAAGATAAGTAATTACTTAGACAAATATATACATGTTTATTATCATAACTTAGCAATATATTTACAGAAGTAGGAAATGGGATAGGTATAGATAATAAGCTGTGATATAAATGAGAATGATCATGGAGGGGACAAGATAAAATAATATGGTTTAAATCACCAATTTCACCACATTCGCATAAATTATCACGTCGTATGCCGATTCTCATAAGATGCGTTGGAATGCACAAATGACCCAGTCTCATTCGAATAATGGATGTAGTTACATTTTTTGAAAGATGAATTCTGGAAAACCAAGGCTTAGTTGGGATCACGGGTTGAATTTTTTGGTAATGAATTGCTTTTGTTTGACTGCTCAGTCTCCATGACTCATCCCACGAGTCCATGAGAGAGCTCCTGGCAAGAGCAACCAAATCGTGACTGTAATTTTGAAAGGGGAATACATCCCCACTTAAAATAGCATCTTTTGCCAATTTATCGGCTAATTCATTGCCTATAATACCACAATGGCTAGGTATCCATACAAATGTTACAGAGTAACCTTTACATTTACATTTATATAGAAGATTTCGTATCTGAATGATGATAGGAAAACAATTTTTTAATTTAAAAGGAAACTTACTTAAAGATTGTAAAGCGCTTAGGGAATCTGAAAATATTAGTGCCCTCTCAAGCCTACCGAGTAGAATGTACTCAATAGCCTTGAAAAGACCATAACACTCCCCGGTAAAAACAGAGGATTCAGGTGGAAATTTAACTTTTTGCACAATATTATATTGCAAGTGGTAGATTCCTACTCCTACATGACAGTCTGCAGAATTCTTAGATGCATCAGTGTATAAATGATGCCATCCCTGCCAATTGTTATTAGTAATGTATTTAAATATATTACTAGCAAAATATTTATCGGACTTTTTGATACCGATATCAAAAAGTCCGATATATAATCATAGTTAGAGCTTCGTATGATGATTCAAATAAAGGAAAAGAAGGGGAGCGAAAAGTAGGACCGTCCAAAGTCAAAAATTTACGATAGCTATGAATGAGTGGGGGTTTTGATTTGTGTAGCCAGTATTTACTTTTATTGTAACAAAGTTGAGATAGAGTTTTAAGTTTAGGAATTAAAGGATGATTAAGAAATTGGTAGCAGCGAAGAAAAAATGTATCTGCCAGATATTGTCGACGGAGTTGAAGAGGGGGTTCACAACACTCCAACTGAAGAGCGTTTATCGGAGATGATTTCATAGCCCCACAGATTATGCGTAAAGCTTTAGCTTGTATTTTATCGACTTTTTGTAGTCCACTCAAGTTACATGGTTCTAAAAGAAAAGTCCCATAATCTAATACACTTCTTATCATTGCATTGTACACTAGTTTCATTGTAAAGGGGTGGGATCCCCACCAAACACCAGAAAGACTTTTTAACATATTTAGGTTTCGCTCACATTGTGAATAGATGTAGTCAAAATGTGCGTTACCATTCAATTTTGAATCTAAATATAATCCTAAAAATTTTACATTCTCTTTTACAGGAATTGGAGTTCCATCATAAAGAATAGTTACAGGAGGTGGAATACGCATTCGTGAAAATAAAACTACCGAGCTTTTATTGGCTGACAACTCCAAGCCATTCCTATCCATCCAGGATTTTAGTTTCATTAAAGCAATCGACAGATTTCTACAAGCATCACGTATAGAATGAGAAATTATATAAATAGCTTTATCATCTGCGTATTGTAATAGTTTTATTATATTCAAGTCCAAACATTTTTCCATGTCAGCAGTGTATATGTCGTACAATAAAGGACTTAAAACAAATCCTTGTGGAATTCCGTTACGAACAACTCTTGTTAGTGTATATTCGTCTAAATTTAAAACTATAATCCTTTCTAACAATAGATTTATAATGAAATTTGCTAAAATTATTGGTACACCTAAGAGAATTAACTTCTCCTTTAATAAACTTATATTTACATTATCATAAGCAGAATTTATGTCCAGAAAACATGCAAGAACAAATTTATTCTCTGTAAATGAAATACGAATGTCTGTGGTTAGAATGGCATTGTTGTCTATGGTCCCTCTACCTTTCCGAAATCCAAATTGTGAATTTGTCAGGTTATGTTTTTCAACAAACCATTCTAACCTATTTTTGGCTAAATGTTCAGCAATTTTTAATAATACAGAAGATAATATTATGGGACGATACGATGTAGCCGAAGAAGGTGGTTTATTGGGTTTTAATATGGGAATTACTTTTTGCATCCTCCATGAAGTTGGTATATTCCCTGATAAAAGAATTTGGTTAATTAATTTAAGGTAATATTCTAAAATGTCGTCATTAGCATGCTGAAAAAAACTATAAGGAATGCCATCCAGGCCAGGAGATGAGTCTTTTAAATTTTTTACCACCCCTCTAAGTTCTTCTAGAGTAAAAAGGGAGTTTAAATCCTTGAAACTTACATTTTCTAGCGGAGATGGAGATAGACAGGAAACTGAAGGAGGGGCTATATTATCAAGAAAATTATCAGACAAAGATTCAGGAATGGGATAGAAGGAAGATTTGAATGCTGACCTATATCGCCTAATATTATTCCACACTGTGGTAGGGTGTACGTCTGGACTCAAAGATAAACAAAACTTTTTCCAGCTTTCTGCCTTTTTTCTCTTGAACAATTTTTTTGTTTCACGAGCACAATCAAGATAAAGTTGATAATTAATTATATTTGGGTTTCTATTATATTCTTTTTCACTTTTTTTCCTGTTCCTAATAGCCACTGTGCATTCTTGATCCCACCAAGGTGGAGATGGTATATGGTTAGATGAAATTTTTTTTTAGGAAAACACTCTTCTGCTGCTTTAATAAACGCAGAGGCCAAGGCATCTGCACAAATAGATTCATTTTCAGACTTTATGTCAGGGAGAAATGGCAACTGATCTAAAAGTAAATTTTTAAATTTATCCCAATTCGAATTATTGTTTAGATGGTATTTTATTGATGATTGAATATGATTGGATGGTTTTTTAGATTTTTTACTAGGAAATGATATTAAGATCGGAAAGTGGTCACTTCCGTGACTAGATTCTAAAACATGCCAGTGAAAAATAGATGAAATATGGGGTGAACAGATGGATAAATCTGGAGCACTGCAACCTTCATGAGGAGCAGTATGACGGGTTGGCTGGCCAGAATTAAGGATGCACAGTTGGTGATAATCTACTAGGTCTAGTAACTCACGTCCCCATGGATTGTCTATATGGCTACCCCATGATCGATGTTGTGCATTTAAATCACCCAGTATAACAACCGGTTTGGGTAATTGGCTAATCAAATTATGAATATCAGAAAAAATGCTATATGAAGGATGAGGTATATACAATGAAACAAAACATATGTTATTTACAGATGCAGCAATGATTGAGAAGTCTGAGTGATGTGGAGGGAGAGAAATGTGATGAAATAAATGATGATGTTTGATGAGCAAGGCTGTACCACCATGCCCATCTGATCTATCTTCCCTAAGACAGGTATATCCGGAAATCTTAAAAAGAGATTCCGGTTTTAACCATGTCTCTTGTAAGGCAAGAATAGATGGTTTAAATTTATTAATTAGATATAAGATTTCATGTTTTTTACTAATTGCACTTCGGCAGTTCCACTGTATTATATGGTCCATTATTAGATGTATTATTATTATTTGATTCTGTATTCAATAAAGCTACGTTGGACGGTGAATAAGTAGATAGCGATGTTAATAATTTGTTTAAGGCTAAAATGGTTTCTTGGATAGAGTTTAAATCAAAATTAGGTGTAGGATAGGCTGATCCATTACTTCCTGATGGAGGATTATAATCCTTTACTAAAGTATTATGAGCTTGTCTATCATACCCATACTCCTGTCTAGGAGGAGATTTGGGTTGCTTAAAAACTGTTTTTTTATATGATTTTTGATCTAAACTACTATTACTTCTAATGTTGTTATTAACAGAGCTTGATTTTTGCATATTTACAGGTGCTGACAAAGAATTGGAAGATATAAGTACATCTGAATATAATTTAGATACAGTTGGATGGAGTTTGGAGGCTTCAGAATATGATAAGCAATTATGAGCCATTGACTCTTTTATGGACTTTTGACGTTGATACTCAGGACATTTTTTGTCTGTGGCAATATGAGAACCATGGCAGATACAGCAGTACACAGATTCCTCCTCCACTGAGCAATTTTCTCCAGCATGACCTTGACCACATCTATAACACCTAGGTGTAGATCGACATTGGCTTTTTACATGACCATACCTGCAGCAGTTATAGCATTGTATGGTAGGGAATATATACAAATCTACGGGCAGAGCATTGTAACACATAAATACCCTCTTGGGTAATACTTGTCCATCAAAAGTTATAACAACCGACTCAGTGTTATTAAATTGAGTTGTTCCACTGATAACAGTCTTTTTCTTTAATCTTCTTATTTTTAAAATCTCTCCACAACCAACGGGAACTGTTATATTATTAATTATGTCCTCGTCGGACCAATCAGCGGGAATCCCTCTGACAAGGCCTATTCTGCTGACTTGGAAGGAAGGTATAAAAGCTTTAAATTGATCTGCACTTAATTGTTGACTATTTATAAAGTTGTTTGCATCCGAATAAACAGAAAAGGAAATAGATAGTCTATTTCTTGCTATCTTTTTTATGCTACCATTAATTATATTTTGTATATTATTTTTCTTTAAATAATGCCCAAAAATAATCGGATGAAAATTTACATTTTCATTAGGGGATTTTGTTATTTTTTGAATGTGAACTACATACGGAGTAGAGTCGGTGTCTTTATACATTAATCTACTAACCCTAGAACCACCTAAGCCTTGGTTATTCGCGATATTATCAATTGTCTGTGTTTCAGCTATTGTATCATTTTGTTTACAAGCTACGTTGTTTTCAGAATCGCTAAAACACATACAGTTTACATCTTTTTTAGCTTTTTTTGGGTCACTTTTAATTTTTTTCATGCACTTCCTACAGCGCTTCTTAGATATCGCTGGACGTTTACGTGGGTTTGTTGAGTATGAAGCATCTGTATCCATACTAGAATCGTTTGAAATGGTCACATAACAACCAACGGGGGGACCAGGTCCCCCCGGGTCGGGCTCCTCCATGGTATTCTTATAAAACTACAAAATAAAGAAAACTTACCTAAATAAAACTTAACTACACTACTAAGAAAATAAATTATGACTAAAAATAAACTATATAATTAACTATTTACATATAAAATTAATTTTAAAATTTTATGAAAAAATACCGCGACCGCCTTATTCAAGTTCCCGCGCTTTTTCCATTGTTTTATTATTGGTCAAGCAATGGTCAAGACGTCCAAATTTTAGGCAACGTCTACATTAATCAATGTAGACAAGTATTCAAGTCGATCAATTCAGTAAAGTGGTAAACGTTTAAAATGCTAAGTACTCACAATATATTATGGTTTTGCTCGATAGTTTTACTCCGAATCGAAGAAAATGACATATTATTTGACATAATATTTAATTCCATCGAGCCGGCACGAAGCGAGCCTTCGAGCTGTTAGTTTTGGCTGTCCACACGGTGGTTATTGCTTGATTTTTACCCGACTACGGCGAAGCAAAAAGGAGGGTTATGATTTTGACCTGTATGTATGTATGTATGTATGTGGGTATGGATGTTTGTCTGTTCCCTCGTAACTTTAAAACTACTTATCCTATTTAGACAAATGAGGTGTTATTGGAAGCGTCTTGATTGTCCGCTGGTTATAGGCTACATGACTTTACGTAAAATTGACTATAGCGCCATCTAGGGCACTTAAAGTATAGAACAAAAAAAAAATTTCCTGATTATGTTGTGTGGTGTATCAAATGAAAGAACTTTGTTAGCACATTTCAAATATATAAATTTTATTAGCTATTTCCCACGGGTTTGCTTGCAATCACCTGATTATTGCATGAATTCATGATATCGCTTCAATACAATATGAAACAATAATTAATTATCTGTATAGCAACACTAATTCTCATTATATAACGCGGACGAAGTCGCGGGCAACAGCTAGTGAAACAATAAATAACTAACTATTCATTTGCGCACTAGAATCAAATAAATTGTAAAAAATCTTTATGGTCGTCGATCATTTGAGGAGTAATTGGGAAGGTTAAGAAATTTATCGAGCGAATCTTAGCCCCAAAATAATTGAAATAAAAATAAAGTTTAAAAAACTAAAACCTGACTACTAAAACGCGCTCTAAAAAGTACGAAACAAGAAAACAGTTTATAGGGATATGGAAATGTTTAAAGGATAGCCGTGGTCGTATGCCACCTACTATTATAGCAAAACAGATTCATTATAGATAATAATTGGCATACATACGACCACGGCTATCCTTTAAACATTTCCATATCCCTATAAACTGTTTTCTTGTTTCGTACTTTTTAGAGCGCGTTTTAGTAGTCGGGTTTTAGTTTTTTAAACTTTATTTTTATTATTAGTAAAACTATCGAGCAAAACCGTATGTGAGTACTTAGCATTATTGAAACTTTCTATTGAATTTTGGAGGGAACACAAAATAGCACCTTTCTGGAAGTTGAATCACTCTCCTACACTTGACACTAATTGTGCCACAGAATACATATTTTAAGTAGTACCAGAACCAACTTGTGCATAATAACGAAGATAGTATGGTATGCAATGATATTCTACTTATAATAGTTCTTTGAGTTTTTTATATAATATATAATATATCATTGACGGTATTGTTAATATTCTGCCAATGTTACACATAATATAAACCCAGTCAACAAACTTTTAGGAAAATAATACTATAAAAAATACAACGTTAGTCTTTCACATGGCCTCCAAAAACAAGGATCGTTCATCACTCCCGAGTCCCGATCTCCCGACTCCATCTTCTGTCCAGCAATAATATATTAAAGTTAAAAGTTATGCAACAATAATATATTAAAGTTAAAAGTTATGCAACAATAATATATTAAAGTTAAAAGTTATGCAACAATAATATATTAAAGTTAAAAGGAATCATCGGACATGTACGAAAATAATCTACAAACTTCTTTGCAACAAGTTTTAATGACTACTAGATGTTCCGGTGAACTTCGTGTCACTTTAAAACCTTCCCTGGACTTCTACGAATATTTTCAGACCAAAATCAGCCCAATCCGTTCAGCCGTTTTCGAGTTTTAGCGCGACTAACACGTCATTTGAAAATCCATTTTTATATAATACTAGCTGTCCCGGCAAACGTTGCTTTGCCATAATACATATAAAGTATTTCGCCCATATTATTTTATTGCAGTGACTAAATAAAGTATGTCGCCATGGCAACGTCGATCGCTATCTCGTCGCACAAACAATGATCGCCGTCAGTCTAATGTTGTAATAATTTACTATTATTTATTCAACAAATGCACTTATCAATATATAAAGTACCCAGTAGCCGATTCTCAGACCTACTGAATATGCATATAAAATTTGGTAAAAATCAGTAAAGCCAGTTCGGATTAGTTCGTGGACTAACATTGTGACACGGAATTTTATATATCTATACTTATAAAATTACATGTCCTGACTGACTGACTGACTGACTGACTGACTGACTGACTGACTGACTGACTGACTGACTGACTGACTGACTGACTGATTCATCATCGCTGAGCAAAAACTGTTAAAGTTACAGCCACGAAATTTGGTGAGTAGGGTTGTTTTATTAAGTAGACACCCACTAAGGAAGGAATTTCGAAAATTTTACCCCGAAGGGGGTGAAATAGGGGTTTAAAGTTTGAATGAAAGTCCGTCATTTCTTGAGTTAGAAACATGAAACTTTATTTTTGGGTTACTGATTAAAAATGAATGGATACATATTTAAGCGTTTTTGGAAATTCTACCCCCAAGGGGGTGAAATCAGGGTTGAAAGTTTGAATGAAAGTCCGTCATTTCTTGAGTTAGAAACAAGAAACTTTATTTTTGGGTTACTGATTAAAAATGAATGGATAGGTATTTAAGCGTTATTGGAAATTCTACCCCCAAGGGGGTGAAATCGGGGTTGAAAGTTTGAATGAAAGTCCGTCATTTCTTGAGTTAGAAACATGAAACTTTATTTTTGGGTTACTGATTAAAAATGAATGGATACGTATTTAAGCGTTTTTGGAAATTCTACCCCCAAAGGGGTGAAATTGGGGTTGAATGTTTGAATGATATTCCGTTATTTCTTAAGTTAGAAACTTGAAATTTTAGGTTTGGGCTACTGATTAAAAATGATTGAATACGTGCTTAAGCGTTTTTGGAAATTCTACCTCCAAGAGGGTGAAATAGGGGTTGAAAGTTTAAATGAAAGTCCGTCATTTCTCAAGTTAGGAACATGAAAGTTTATTTTTGGACTGCTGATTAAAAATGAATGGATAGGTATTTAAGCGTTTTTGGAAATTCTACCCCCAAGGGGGTGAAATTGGGGTTGAAAGTTAGAATGAAAGTTCGTCATTTCTTGAGTTAGAAACATGAAACTTTATTTTTGCGCTACTGATTAAAAATGAATGGATACGTATTTAAGCGTTTCTGGTAATTCTACCCCCAAGGGGGTGAAATTGGGGTAGAAAGATTCAATGAAAGTCCATCATTTCTTGAGTTAGAAACATGAAAGTTTTTTGACGTTTGCGTTTGATGTTTGCTTAAATAGGGTCCCGTTTTTACCCTTTGTATAAGGAACCACAAAAGGGGAAAGCTATCCATCATTGTTATTATACTATGTTAACGCGTACGAAGTCGCGGGCAACAGCTAGTAACATATTATATAGATAGTGTTCACCGAATTCACTGGGTTATCTATAAATGTTATAATACAATTCCATGGTCATCAAATTGCGGCCCGCGACATATTTAAAATTATTTGAATGGTCAACTATTCTACACAATGGTTAAATTATTATTTTTAACAAAAAATTAAAACCGACTTCCTAGGTAAAAACAATAAGTAGTAATATGAACTAAAAAGTATTAAATAATTCTTACTCTTTAATAGTGCCTCTTTCAGAATTCGTCTAAATCTATTAAATCTTTACTAATATTATAAATGCGAAAGTATCTCTGTCTGTCTGTCTGTCTGTCTCGCTTTCACGCCAAAACTACTGAACCGATTGTAATGAAATTTTGTACACAGATAGTCTAAAGCCTGAGAAAGGACATAGGCTACTTTTTAACTGGAAAAAGGGGTTGTAAGGGGGTGAAAATGAGTAAATTTGTTCAAATTAAGTTAGTTCCAAAAATTCATAACAGATGGCGCTAAGAGTCGCCTACATCTCGCTATCGCTTGCTCATAACTCTTTCTATAAGAGGTGGCACCATATTGAGTTATGTATTTCGATACTTTCGATTGTTTTACACGTTATTAAATAACTCACTACTCAGTACTTTATCTATGCAGTGATGTAACCTTAAACCTACCAATGATAAAATATAGTTTATGGGTAAAGCTAAAGTTGTGTAATAAGCTTTAAATTTGGTATAAATAAAGTTTACTTAATTAAAAAAATGAAATATTATGTGCACACTGCACAGCTGTTTTTGGGTATTTTGATTTAAGGGGTACCAGGGTTTTAAAAAGCTTTTAAATTTGACACCAATTTTGTTGACACCGCGCGCTATAAACTGAAGTCTACGCGGACGAAGTCGCTGGCAACAGCTAGTAATACTATATGATATTATTACTAGCTGTTGCCTGCGACTTCAAATAATTCTTCATTATTTGAAGTCGGTACCAGCTAATTTAATCGTGAGTTAATCAGTCAATGTGTTCGGTCGAATAAGGCCTCCTTGTAATAATAAAAAACATACCAGTGACAATTTAAGATGACAGTTAAGTTCAGTCTGAAGTAAAAAGTCTGAAAGTATGGCTCATATTGGCAAGATGTAAAAATTAGTAAATAAAGTGATATTGTGAGATAAATAGTTGTGTTATTAAAGTTTAGAATACAAATAATCCAGAAGGCCACAAGAAGTGTTGGTCATTTTTGGCCCTTGGCGAGCCGGATCATTTTGGTCCGTGACGAGGTGGATCATTTTGGTCCGTGACATGACCAGGCGGATCGTTTTGGTGCTTGAATATCCGGATTCCGGTGTTTTTTGTCCAATGCGTGGAAACCAATGCTAGATCGGCATTGAAGCGCATCACGTCGGTACTGAAGTATCAATGTGCAGCAAGGAGAAGCTGCAGTTGGTACCACTGTCACTGTAAGTGTGGCAGTTGTCGCCAAGCCAAGCAGACAAGTTGGTGACAAGAGGCAGTTCCGGTGAACGGCGCCCGGGGGCGCTGCGAGTTGGACGGATCGTCGGAAGGTGTTGCCAGGCTGCACTATTCCAGAGGATTGAAGATAGAGGTCTTCAACAGTGAAACGGATAAGTGTGGTGAAAAGTTGTGAGTATGTACATTTTACAGTCCATTTATAAAGAGAATAATCGAAGCGAAATAAGTATAGACAATTTTGAACCTTAAGTATTAATGAGTTGGAACTTAGAAATAAATTTAGTATTTAGGATAGTTACAGTTAAGAAATTGTGTTCGTACGGGGAACCTATGCCCGATTTTTGATTTTGTATTTTTCAAATACTTGTAAAATTTTTCGGAAATTTTTTTTCTTGTAAAATTTTCAGAATTTTTACTTAGTGAAGTTACTTACAAGGTTAGGACTTGGAATCCATATTTCTTGACATTTGTAAAGTTTTCATAAGATAATGGAGGCGCTATATAAATTGCAAATAAATAAGAAGTCTGTTATAAAGGCTAGAATAAATTTAAGAAAGTCGCCTAAGGAGAGAATTACACATGTGTATATTAGTACTCGTTTAGAGCTACTTGAGCAAACTTGGGACGGATTCTTAAATACGCATAATGAAATAATTCTAAAAAAACGGCTTCTTTAGATAGTCAAACTAAAGATGAATATTTTACTGATGAAATTTATGAATGCGTTGAAGAGATGTACATAGATTATAAAAGTGAATTAAAGGAATATCTGGAAATATTAGGAAGTAGTTCAGTTCAGTCAGTTCAAACCAAGTCTGTTTCTAATGATAGTGTTAAATTACCAAAAATTTATATACCTAAATTTTCTGGTCATTATTCAGAATGGCCAACATTTAAAGATTTGTTTGAATCACTCATTCACAAGAATGAAAGTTTAGATAATGTTCAACGATTGCATTATTTAAAGGGTTTGTTGATAGGTGAAGCTGAACAACTTGTTCGACACATACCAGTCACTTCATCTAATTATGAAGAATGCTGGACTCTGTTAAAAGGCCGATACAATATTAAAAGATTTCTGTCGAACAGTTTGTTGAAGCGCTTAATGACTCAAGGTAATGTGACAGAGAATAATTCTAGGTCTGTTAAGTGTCTGTTAGACACTACGATGGAGTGTTTAAATGGTCTAAAAATCTTGGAATTGACGTTAACTCTTGGGACATTCTAATAATTTATATAATGAGCGCGAAGTTAGACAGTGAGTCCCGCAAGCAATGGGAAACTCAAATTAGCACACTTGACGAACTTCCCAAGCTATCGCAGTTCAAAGATTTTTTAGAGGCTCGATTTCGGGCGCTAGAATTTCTTGATGAAAAGTTAGTCAAGCCGAAACCAAATGTCATTGCAAGTTTATAATGTACTTTAGACTTGCTATAACTTGCAATAAATATTCTACTTGGCGCAGAAGTTTATGGCCAGATTTTGAGAGATGGTTTAATACAAGGCCCACCGGGCTTTCCAGTCGCACAAAACACAGCATTAGGCTGGATTTTGTCAGGCAAGATATCGTCGCCGAGTGATGCAGTCAATTGTCATCATTTAGTAGTTTGTGATTTGGATCAGTTTGATGAAAACGAAATCCTTAAGAAGTTCTGGGAGATAGAATCGGTTACACCTGGAACTAGAAGTATATCCGAAGATGAATTACGGTGTGAAGATATCTATGCTCAAACCACTGCTAGAGATGATAATTGGCGATATATTGTTAAACTTCCATTCCGTGACGATAATCCGCAGTCTCCATATGGAAGTTCTAGACATTTAGCTACTAAGCGGTTTTTGCACTTAGAAAATAAATTCAAGAAAAAACCAGAATTAGCACGGCGTTACGCAGAGGTATTTAAGGAATACAAAGACCTTGGTCATATTGAACGAGTTCCACGTGATGATCCTAAAAGGGATACATCAGATTATATACCACATCACGCAGTTGTGCGAGAAGACAGGTTGACAACCAAAGTGCGTATTGCTTTCGAAGCTTTTATGAAAGGACTAAATAGAGTATCTCTAAACGCTAAACTCTTGGTAGGTCCTACGTTGCAGTCGCCATTGCGGCATATCATTATGAGGTGGCGAATGCATCCCGTCAGTATCTGTTCTGATATTGTAAATATGTACAGGCAGTTTAAAGTTTCTTCTGAAGATACTGATTTCCAGAGAGTGATATGGCGTGATGATCCAGGATCTGAAATAGAAGAATATAAATTAACGGTAACGTTCGGCACAGCTTCAGCTCCTTACCTTGCGGTGAAGACTTTGCAGCAGACAGCAACTGGTGAAACAGCACATAATCCTAAAATATATGAAATAATAGAAAAGGACTTTTATGTAGATAACTTAATGACAGGTTGTCAATCAGTACAAGCAGGATTACAGATATATCAAGAAATAAAGGAAATACTTACCAGGGGTGGATTCCAGTTGCAGAAGTGGGTGAGTAGCTGTAAAAAGTTAAATAGGGAAATTTCTGAAAGAGGAGAGGACAGGAATGAAAAGAATAAGGATATTAAATGTGACGAGGTTATGAAGATGTTAGTAGTAACATGGGATCGAGAACGTGATGAATTTAAAACAGCTGAGGGTCCATCTTGGCTAAGAAACCAGTCAATAAAGTACACAAGACCTAAGTCGATAGCGACAAACATGGAGCAAAGAGCTATTAAAACACATGTTGTTGCAGAGAATGTGCAAGAACTTCCTTTGTGGACAAAATATTCGAAATTACAGAAGTTAGCGCGAGTTATACTGTAGAAGAGTTTTGAAATTTAAGAGACGAGACGAGTAAGAAAAGATTTAACGAGTGTCTACAGAGTGAAGAGATAGAAGAAGCATTAAAGGTTTGCATAAGACATGTACAGAAAGAGGAATTTCAAGAAGAAATTAAAGATATTAAGAAGGTAGGACATCGTAAATCAAAAAGTAAACTAAAGTCATTATGTCCTATAACAGATGAAGTCATTAACGATTTATCTACTGACGGGTTCATTGCAGGGTTCAAGAGGTTTGTGTCAATCGAGGCATGCCTCAATTCGCGACCGCTGTCGGTGATATCTGATGATCCTGGCGATCCAATAGCTTTGACTCCCGGCCATTTTTTGGTTGGCAAACCTCTGCTTGCGGTGCCTGAACAATCAGGTTAGTAGTAGTGAACAATCAGGGTAGTTACAAAACTACGAAAATTCAAACATTAGTAATTTGAGGCGATGGCAGGTTGCCCAGCGAATAGTGCAACATTTCTGGAAACGCTGGTCAGACGAATATCTCACGTACATGTTGCAGAGATACAAATGGGCAAAACAAATGCCTGAGCCCAACGTGGGTGGTGTAGTGTTAGTTAAGGAAGACGGTTTGCCTCCGGCTAGGTGGATTATAGGACGGGTAGTTACTAAACACCCTAGCAGTGATCAGTTCACGCGGATCGTAACTCTCAAATGCAACGACTCCTTAATTAAACGACCCACGTCTAAGTTATGCTTACTACCTGTATGTAAATAATTTGTTAATTGTTTTATAGTAGTATTTTATTGTTATTGTTGAAGGTGTGTTAGATTTTATTAAAATAAATTTAGTTAATTAATGCACTAAGCTTACGGTGGGCGGTTATGTTTAGTTCCTATTGTTTGTTAGTTTGAATTTTTTATACCTGTCTAGTACTTAGTAGTTAAGGACATTACTAGATGTCCTTGGTGGGCGGTATGTTCAGTCGAATAAGGCCTCCCTCCTTGTAATAATAAAAAACATACCAGTGACAATTAAAGATGACAGTTAAGTTTAGTCTAAAGTAAAAAGTCTGAAAGTATGGCTCATATTGGCAAGATGTAAAAATTAGTAAATAAAGTGATATTGTGAGATAAATAGTTGTGTTATTAAAGTTTAGAATACAAATAATCCAGAAGGCCACAAGAAGTGTTGGTCAAATGTCAGATTATAATATGAAACTTTTGGGACTGGTACTGACTTCAAAGTAATGAAGACTATAGTATGTACAGAAATAGTTGAGATTTAGACGAATTCTGAAAGAGGCACTATTAAAGACTTAAAGAGTAAGAATTATTTAATACTTTTTAGTTCATATTATTACTTATTGTTTTTACCTTGGAAGTCGGTTTTAATTTTTTGTTAAAAATAATAATTTCACTCTTTTTAGTTATTTACCGGTAAACATATAAATAAAAAACTTAACTTAAACTATATGTAAACATATAGGATTTAGGTATGAATAATTTTCAAAATCACTCGACAAACTCGAGTCTCGATCGAAAAGACTGATGAGTTTTAGCCGAATTCGGAAAAAGGCACTATAATTAGATAGGAATAATTATTTAATACTTTTTAGTTCATTTTATAAGGTTTTTGTTATTGTTTTTAGCTTGGAAGTCAGTTTTAATTTTTTGTTAAAAATAATAATTTCACTCTTTTTAGTTACCAGAGTAAACCATCGCGTACTATAAGTAGAATAATACACCTGTATAATATTATTCTGCGTATCTTATTACAGTCACACTTACAAAATATAATATCAGCTGCAGCCTGCAGATAATTTTAAACAATACATTTAAAAAAATCGAAGTGAACACGTGACGTGACGTGCTAAGTAGCCGGTCACCGGACTAGTTTCAATAGGCTCGCTCGACTTGTCGCACACGCAGCGCACATAGTACCTACCCGGCCCGCAACGCCGCGCGCCGCGCCGCTCGCTTGACAGCCCTGGCAGATTGAAGTGAGACTGCAGAGAGTGTTATTGTACTATGAACGCTAAACGCAATGCGAAAGGTTGAAATTGGGTTGTTTTCCAGAATATCTCAGCGAAGTGAGACAGAATGTTTCATTATCGAAGCAACTTTAACTTCTCAGAAGTAATGTCAAATGTGTGCCTTATGCTCTGGAGATAAAGTTGATTTTGGTGACATTGGTGACCCTGACGTGGTAATAATGATGATGATGATGATGATGATGATGAATGTAATTTGCATAGTAGCATATTATGCTTTCAGTTCTTAAAACAGCGCCTAAACTCCCAAACTTGTATCTACCTTAGCGGCACGGAATCTTGGCCAAACTCATAATATGCAATAACACTTTTTTAAGCGGTTCTAACGTGGATCTTATCGTGTAGGTGGGTAGAAAAAATGGTCACGTTAATCTCAAGAGGGTAATTCACTAATTTGAAGTGCATATTGGTCTGTGTTTTAAAGTTTAGTTAAATCGTGTCATTTATCCGGCGAAGTCGCAGTTTTGAATTGTGCTCTGAACATTTTGAATTTTAATTTGACAAAGATTTTTGTTGTTATTGTGGTTAATAAACACCTAAGAACCCCTTAGGATTCATAAAAATGCCTTTATCACCAAGTCAGGTAGCGCAGGCAGTAGCTTTAGTGGAACAGGGGATGACTCATCGTGAAGTGGCTACTATCCTAAACGTGCCGCGTTCCTCGATGCAATATGCACTAAAACGATATCAAGAGACTGGCCGCTACACCCGAAGACCAGGTAGTGGTGGTGTACGATGCACATCAGCTCGTGATGACCGCTTTATTGTGTTAGAGATTTCAAGAAATCGCTTCCTGACCGCAGTCGAGATCCGTCAGCGCCTTCAAATCTCCAGAGGTGTGAATGTTAGCGAGCGTACGGTGAGAAGACGTATGGAGGAAGTTAATTTGAGGGCAAGAAGACCAGCCCGTGGTCCACAGCTTCACCCTCAGCACAGAGTAGCTCGACTTCACTTTGCCCGCGAACACGCTAACTGGACTTATGAGCAATGGGCAAAGGTTTTGTTTACTGACGAGTGCAGGATCGCTTTAAATGCACCTGATGGTCGACAACGTGTCTGGAGAAGGAAAGGCGAACGTTATTTGGCGATAACAACCACTCCGACGGTCAGTTTTGGCGGAGGCTCTATAATGGTATGGGGTGGCGTGAGTTCTGATGCTCGTACGGAATTGGTCATCGTTAATAACGCCTTAAATGCGACTCGGTACGTCGCGGAAATTCTCGAAGAACATGTTGTGCCCTTTGGAGGGTTCATTGGTTATGAACAATTCATTTTAATGCATGATAATGCCCGTCCACATGTCGCACGCATAGTAAATGAGTACCTTCAAGAGGCTGGTATTCAAAAATTGCGGTGGCCAGCTCGCAGCCCGGACTTAAATCCGATAGAACACATATGGGATAAGCTGAAACGAGCAATAAAATCATCATCGAACCCACCACAAACCATTAACCAGCTTCGAGATGCTGCACTGAGAGCGTGGCGCGACTTATCACAAGTCGATATCAAGAACGTCATCCAAAGCATGCCAGACCGAATGCAGGCGGTTATAAGGGCTAGAGGAGGTAACACGCGCTATTAAAAAGGACAGAAAGCGACAAAAAATCGAACAATTTTAAATTCGTAGTGTTTTAAACTTAAGTGTTAAATTTTGTGTAAACGTGTTTTTTTGCATAAACTTCATTATCAATTTAAAAAACCTTTAACTGTGAGAAAAAGTGATCAGGAACGTTAACTGGATAGACTCAGATCTTAATTAATCAAAATTTGTAGAGCTAAGTGCAAAAAAAAGACAGTTATCACATCTTTTGTACTTGGCCAAGTTTCCGTGCCGGTGAGTATAAGGAATCCGGGGTTCTCTTAGTATCTTCGGAACCATAGTATACCTCGGTGCAAAATCTTGCGTTTTGGTAGCATATGCTTAGGATGCTTCTCATAAAACCAAAATCACCATATGTTTCTATATAAATTTCGAGGAGTACCCTCGATTACTCATGGATCCCATCATCAGGTCACCACTTTTGTGAACATGGTACCAAATTGGAGTGAAACCTAATACAACAAAACAAAAATTTCGAAAATCGGTTTACAAACGGTGGATTAATCGTTGAACATACAAAAATAAAAAATAAATAAAAAAAATATCCACAGCCGAACATATAACCTCCTCGTTTTTTGGAAGTCGGTTAAAAATTACGTCTATTACCCGTGATTCGCGGAGGTCAACTTGGCGGGTTAATCAATAAAACAATAAATCGATTAACACACAATATTATATTGTCATCACAATGCTCCTCTTGAGAAAACTCCGTTACGCCTATATAAAAATCATTCGTACAACCGATAGCGCGATCTAGGAGCACCTTAGTGACATCTATCGAATACATCATGTAACTAAATCTATATGAATAACATTCGGGCAAGCGATAGCGAGATCTAGGAGCACCTTAGTGTCATCTAGTGAACACAATATGAAATTATTTTTCTTAACAATTTAAATTGGCACTAACATACCGCCCACCAAGGACATATTGCTAGATGTCCTTTAATATGAAAAACATTGAGCAATTACAAATAGTTAACATTTGACTAAGCTTAACCTTAACAAATTGAACTGAGAAACAAACTCCAAAAGTAACAATTATACTTAAAGATACTATTTTAACACATAGCATAGATATAGCACAATGAAGTAATACAAAGAATAAACAAGTACAGTTACATATTACACTGTTAACGGCAATAAAATCAATTTTGACACCGGACGTTTGAAAATCGAATTTCCAGTGCGTATCGAGACAACACGCGTAATTCCATCCGGTCCAGGATGCCTTTGCTCTACCTTCCCCATTAGCCACTTGCCAGGTGCCATATCATCCTCCTTAACCAATACGACGTCTCCCACCGCTGGCTCAGGAGTTCTGTAACTCCATTTATAACGTTGCAGAAATTGATTTAGATAGTCCTGAGACCAACGCCGCCAAAATTCTTGCATCATGCGTTGGCTTAGTTGCCATCGCTTTAGAGACGTTATATTAGACTACTCGTAATTAAAATCGGGAACCACAACTAACGGTTCTCCAATCAAAAAATGACCTGGTGTTAGTATGGTGAGCTTGCCCTGGTCCTCAATATATGATAAAGGCCTCGAATTGAGACAACTCTCAATCTGGGCGAGTACCGTAATCATCTGTTCAAATGTAAGCGTAGAATTTCCTATAACCCGCTTGAGATGATACTTAGTGGACTTTATTCCTGCCTCCCAAAGTCCACCAAAATTTGGCGCACGTGGTGGAATGAAATGCCACTCTGTGCCACAGTTGGCTAGTTCTTCTGCTAGTTCGGGATGGCATGTCCCTTTTTCGTGGTCAAACAAATGTGACAACTCCCGAGCGGCTCCTACGAAATTAGTCCCGTTGTCACTATGTAATTCAGCACAACGACCACGTCGAGCCACAAATCGCTTAAAAGCTGACAAAAATCCTTGAGTGGACATGTCACTAACGGCTTCCAAATGCACCGCTCTAGTTGCCATGCATATAAACAAAGCAATGTATCCTTTATAAGATTTGTTACCTCGGCCCTTTGATACTCTGATGCTTACGGGGCCAGCATAATCCACTCCACTACTTAAGAAAGATTTACTAGGCGTCACACGGGAAATTGGTAACTGTCCCATTAGTTGTGTCGTGGCCCTTGCTGCATATCTAATGCATTTGACACATCCTCGCACAAACTTTTTACAGAGCAACTTAACCCCAATGATCCAATATTTGGACCTTAAATAAGTAACCATCATTTGTGGACCTCCATGCATAGTTTTCTTGTGGGCGTCATCTATTAAAAGGTTAGTTATAAAAGAATTTTTAGCTATTAAGATAGGATGTACCCTTTCATAACCCAATTTTGATAATTCTAATCTACCTCCGACTCTTATAATTCCTTTATTATCCAAAAATATATTCAACGCTTTTAAACTACTACTTTTAATTTCTTTTTTTTTTCAGATCCTTTAATTCATCTTCAAACCCTTCTTCTTGGCTTCTTTTTATACTAATTTCCAAAATACTTTCTAATTCTTCTCTCGACAAATACTGCTTATCTTTTTCACGTCTATTGACTTCTTGTGTTCTTATGTTATTCGCAAATCTACGACAATAAGCTAATACTCTGACCATCTTGTTCAGTGAAGAGAACTTATTCCAAAACAAAACATCAAATGTTATAGTATGCGATTTAATTTCTTCTAAATTTGTTATAAGATATTTTGGCCTTTTATAATCTATAATTTGATCCCTAAGAAAGGCCGGACCATCCCACCATAAAGTAGTGCACTCTAATTCTGAAGGGGGAGGGCCACGAGACGCGCAATCAGCCGCATTTAGTTTGGATGGTACGTGGGACCAATGATGCGAATCTAATGTGGTCAATATATCTGAAACTCGGTTGGCCACAAAAGTTTTCCAACGGCTCGGGTGACCATTCATCCAGGCTAAAACCACTTCGCTATCTGTCCAAGCATGCCAGTCTACCTTTGGTATCTCCAAAACTTCACCAACTTCTCGAATTAATTTCGCGAGGAACGTCGCTCCACACAATTCTAATCTAGGAATTGAGACTTGTTTTATAGGTGCTTCCTTCGTTTTAGAAGTGATTAAACATACATTTATGTGACCCATTGTGTCAACTGCTCTGAGATAAACCACCGCTGAGTACGCCATTTTAGAAGCGTCCGAAAACCCGTGCAGCTCTAATTTCACCGTGTTCGAGCTAGTGTGTGACCAACGTGGAATTCTTATTCGAGTCAACGATGCCATATCAGTATAGTAAGTATTCCATTCTTTTAACAATGTACTTGGAATTGGTTCATCCCATTCTAAGCCAGCTAACCACAATTTTTGAATGAATATTTTGGCTAGTACTATGGTTGGGGCTAACCAACCCATTGGATCAAATAATCTTGAAATATTTGATATAATTTTTCTTTTTGTTACAGGTGCTGCTGTCGGCGTGAGATCCAGGGAGTATTGGAAAACATCATCGTTGGAGTTCCAGGTAAGTCCCAGTATTTTAGTTACATCGTCCATTTTTATTTTTAATATTTTATCAGTTCCCTCATCACTTTTTATTTTATTGAATAATTCTTTACTGTTACTGTTCCACTTTTGTAATTGAAACCCCCCTTTTCCTAATACTTTACTAATTTCTGTATATATTTGAAATGCTTCTTCTATATTTTCAGCCCCGCTCATAAGATCATCGATGTAGAAGTCCTTCATGATTATGTCTTTGATATGTTCCTTTTCTTGACATTCATCTCTAGCTACTTGTTGCAGCGCTCTAACTGCCAGATATGGTGGCGATGCAGTACCAAAAGTAACGGTAAGTAATTCATATTTTTCAATTGTATCTTTTTCTCTCCACAGGATTCTTTGTAAATGTGTATCGTCCCGGTTCACTAATACTTGCCGATACATTTTGATTATATCACTTGTAAGACATGTTTTGTGTCTTCTCCATCTAATAAGAATATGCCGAAGTTCCATTTATAAAGTAGGGACCACTAATAAATTGTCATTTAACGACATCCCGTTTGAACCTTTACAGGACGCATCAAATACCACTCGGACTTTGGTAGTATTCTTTTCTTCCCTAACAACGGCATGGTGTGGTAAGTAAACTGCCTTTTTATTATTTACTTTATCTTCAGTCACTTTCTCCATATGTTTCAAATCTATATATTCTTCTATAACGTTTTTGTAATCTTCTTTCAATTTAGGATTTTTCGTTAATCTTAATTCTATGCCTTTCAGCCTTTTTTCAGCAATAGTTTCGGAATCACCTACATTAGATACAACGCTGTTATCACGCACAGGTAATCTCACGATGTATCTGCCTTCTTCATTTCGCGTTGTAGAAGAGGCAAATATTCTTTCACATTCAAGCTCTTTATCCGTCATTATTCGTTTTATTCCAGCAGGCTCGGCTTCCATTTCCCAAAACCTTCGCAGCAACTCATCATCTCGGACGGTAGTGTGCATAGCCGTAATATGCGAGTAAGTATTACATGAATCAATTTCGACTAGTCCAGACAATACCCAGCCAAACATTGTTTCCAGTGCCAATAATGTATTGCTTATATTTTTTTTATACCTTCTTGAATAGCTTGGCTGAATACTTCAGCACCCAGTAAAATATCTATCTTACTGGGTCTGAAGTACTCAGGATCCGCTAATTGATCTTCTTTCAGATCCACCCATTCCACACGAGCCACTTTCACAGCTGGTAGCAGGGCTGTGATTGAAGTTAAAACATGGGCGTTTAAGATCTTAAGTGCTACCATCGACGTAGTAGTAACATTTTTACTGCCGCCCACCCCAAAAACCGTGCGTTTAGATGGCGTTTTCTTTAAACCTAAGTATTGGACCATAGACTCCGTTATGAAAGAACCCTGGGAGCCTTGATCCAGCAATGCTCTTATCATCCGATAGTGTCCTGTTTTTGACTCGGCTTCTACTAGCGCTGTGGTTAGCAAAACAGTTTTCTTTCTATTATCAATTGAATGACACGACACTATTGGACTCACTGCAGACGATTCTTCTTGGGCGCTTGAAATGACCTTGTCTCCGCGAACATCATGTGTTAATGTGTGATGACGACGTTTGCACTCCTGGCACCTGACATTACTCTTACAAGATTTTACTGAGTGATTAGAGCCCAGACATCTAAAGCATAAACCCTTATCCTGAACGAAATTACGCCTGCTACCGATAGATTCTTTAACAAATTTTGGACAGTACTGAATTTTATGATTATTATCAGAACAATATACACAAAATACATTCAATTTATCTTTGAACACATGAAAAGATTGAGTGTGCTTTGGTTTTCTATCTGGTTATCTACCAGTTAAAAAATCACAAAAATAGTCAAATGTTGGTAAATCATCACCTTGTTCTGATGATAATTGTAACTCCCAAGCCTTTTTTGTATCTTTATCTAATTTAGCACTTACTATATAAATAATAATTACGTCCCAAGACGACGTGTCTATCCCAATATTTTTAATTGATTGCAAACAATCACAAGTTATATTTAATCGTTTCTTTATCTCAAAAGACGACTTGGTAGTTATAGATTTTTGACTAAATGAACGTTTTAATGCTCCGTTTGCTAAAAATCGTTTGTTGTCATACATAGATTCTAGTTTTTTACAACAGACCATATAATTATCAGACGACACATTACAATTTCTCAATAATTGTTCAGCTTCTCCAGTCAAGTATCCTTTGAGGTAATACAATTTTTGTGCATCGTCTCATTTACAATTTTTATGTATTAATCCAACAAATAAATCCTTAAAAGTCTGCCATTCGGTGTATTTACCAGAAAATACAGGAATTTTAACCTCCGGCAATTTGAAATTATTAACTTACTTTTGACCAGTTTCTTTCTTATCATTTGAATCGCTACATAATTTGCTACTATTCAAAGCCTGTTTAAGTTGACTTTTCAGTTCAATATAAAACTCCTCACTTTCATCGTAAACACCATCTTTATAATAATTAGAACCTTGTAAATCTGACTTTTTTATCTGACTTATCATTTTAATATGTGTTTCATGAAATAATTTCCACAATTGCTCTAATCGTTCTATACGCGTTTCAATATGTGTTGAAGTAAGACGTTCTTTAGAACATTTTTTAAAGTTAGACTTTGCCTTAACAATATTAGACTTTAACTCTTCTTGAATATCATTAAATGCCTCCATTTCTAATTTTAAACTAACATGTATTGAGCAAAAGTAGAATTTATTTTAAAGTTATAATTAAATTTAAGTTAATATTAATTCTAAGTTCAAACAACGAAATTAAAAACTATAAGTGTTCTTATTCTTCTGAACTTTAGACTATGTTCCTCGTTGTTTTCACAAAATAATTACAAGTCCACGCTTCGAAGTTCAATTATTTCTACTGATTTTTTTTGAAGACGAAACTTGTGCACACAGCACTACATAAACATATGAACGTACTCACGGTTTCACTTCACTCACTGAACTTCTTGGTGACGTCACTCGTCACTGTACTCGGCGCCGTTACCAGGTAAACACCGTACCCAGTACTGCTGCTGTTCTTGACCCTCGGGCCTCGCGTCGCTGCTGCGGATGTCTTCCCACCAGTCCAGTAAAGCTGCACCACGCTCCAACTGGCTGCTCCTCCAGGATACCTCTCACCTGGTACCCCACTTGAAGGGGCTGCTCTGGACAGCGATCCACTGCCCAGTAATTTCGACGCGTAGGGTGGTATGGTCACTACCACCGATGACCACTTTACACTCGCGGACTATACGCGACCGTATCCGACTCGACCAAGGACCATGTATATTACCCGTGATTCGCGGAGGTCAACATGGCGGGTTAATCAATAAAACAATAAATCGATTAACACACAATATTATATTGTCATAACAATGCTCCTCTTGATAAAACTCCGTTACGCCTATATAAAAATCATTCGTACAACCGATAGCGCGATCTAGGAGCACCTTAGTGACATCTATCGAATACATCATGTAACTAAATCTATATGAATAACATTCGGGCAAGCGATAGCGAGATCTAGGAGCACCTTAGTGTCATCTAGTGAACACAATATGAAATTATTTTTCTTAACAATTTAAATTGGCACTAACATAACTATAAACGTAACCGGCCAATTATGGCCAATTTGCAATCAGACTAATACAGCTTCCTGACGGGACTGTCTCGCCACTACTCGGTAGGTGTAAAAAACGCATTAGTGTGGAACCGCTCTTGGAGCGCCCTTCACATACTCTGCGGCCCGATGCTGGCACTCACATTGTCATGTGTGGTCCTTGGCCAGTAAAGTGTGACGACCGCTGATATAACTAAATGACACCCGCAACTCGGTTGCGCCGAAATCCGTTTATCTCGCGGGAACTGTACATTTTTCTGGGATAAACAGTATCTTATGTCCTTTCCCTAGACTCGAAGTATCTCCATACCCAGTAGTATCGATTCAGCTGTTTAGGCGCGAAGAGGTAACAGACAGACGGACAGACAGACAGACGGACGAACGGACAAACCGACAGAAACACTTTCGCATTGTGTATGTAGGTACAAAAGGCAATTGAAAGAATGATGCTTCAAGTTGGCCGGTATATCCAATAAAAACCACTTGCCTATGAAATGAAACCTTATATCATAAGCTTCAATATTTATTATGGACAGAACACGGTAAACTACTGGACAAAAAAGATATCACACCTGACATCATAGGACTGCCTATGGACTTAAACCACTTCAGTACGAACGCTATTCTCAAAAAATGTCTTCGCTAACGTCATGGACCGTACTCATAGACTCGTAGACCGTCAACAACAAGGGAGGGATGCTTTAGTTCATCATTATTGTACGTGTTTGACAGGGCGGCGCGGCGCACAATCGGTGCGTGTGCGGTGCCCATATTATTATTTCAATAATAATAATATGGTGTTTAGACATTGGTCGCCACGATGTATTTATTCCCCCGGCAATATATTTGGAAGACATCATTTTTAACGATGAATTTGTATAGACCATGGAAGTTGTAAATGATTATTAAAAAATAAAAGTGTTTATTTTGGTAGTATCACCCTAAGGATAATTACCCAAGTGATAAACTGACTAAAATACAGCATAGAATGTTTTTTTCCATTGTAGATTTGATTTTTACAAAAAAAAGTAGGAGCCAAAAATATAACTTTCAATGTTCCAGACTGTACATTTCCGGTTCATTCATAACATAAACTGTTTCATTTCAGTAACTTTAGGTTATAGGCAATAGGCTAACAGACATTAGAACTTTATTGGCTATGCCGGCCAGGGTCCATACAAAAGTGCCCATCATTCTTTGGAATCTATTTACAGTTAAATGAAAGGGGAACCATTTACTGTTTATTGACATGATATTTAATTGAAAATAAAATACTCTTCACCAAATCACCAACAGCGCGATAGTAGTTCCGTAGTGGGATCTTATGTCATAATAATAATATAGCCGGAGCTAAGCCAGCGAGCAGCCAAATTTAGCTGCGAAATTTATTAAAAGTTTCACTGAAAATTGAAGACCTCTAGTTTGGGCACCGCTGAATGTCGGCCGGAAACCGGAAACCGCGGTTGGTCATGATTCATGATACATTTCAAGTTTACAGATTTTTTTTAATTTATTCATTTATTCAAGACATTACATTAATTTTACATGAAAACAATATGACAGTAGTTTCCCATGCATAAACCTAAAAGGTTTATCAGCTGTTTGGGAGAGACGTTCTGTTTACATACTATTCTTAAACTACTTTAGTACATTATTTTATTACTACTCTTACATAACAGTTTAAGTTTTATTGTAATTTTCCTTTTGGTAAAAGGTGGCTCCGTGCGAGTTTCTTACGCCGGTTCATCTCGCCGGGTAAAGCGCTTATTCCATTTCACTAAATTTAGAAGTCCTAGCTAGGATCCTAAATAGGAGACTAATGAGGAGCCAAACTAAAAGCTCGAAGCAGATGGCGCCACCAGCGACCGTCCTTTGTTTACTACAAGTGTCAAATGATAACATTTTAAACTTTCGCGTTGCATTTTAATTAAAACTTATTAATCGGGACTTAATGCGACTTATTTAAATATTAATGCTACTATGAGTACATACTTTTTCTCGACGTTTCGGCCGTGTTGCAACGGCCGTGGTCACGAGGGGACTGCAGGAGCGCGACGTCTTCGTTTGCACCGGGCCGTCTGATCTTCGACTACCCTCGAGTTGTCCAATATTTGTGTTCCAGTATATTTAGAGTCAGTAGGTTCAGTGCGACACACAACACTAACTGTATCCGGGTTTACATTTATTGATAAAGGTGACACACGCGGTTTGCACTTATTAATCACTGGATTCCAGGCTGGAGACAATTTAAATCCGTCCTCACGATTGAAATTCTTGTACTTTTTAATTTCAATGGCTTCACGTATTATTCTCGTGTGGTAATGACGATCCGTAGAGAGGATTTTGGGGTCGTGTAGCTCCATCCAGTGATTAGTGCAGCAGATGTTCTGCTACCGCGGATTTATTACCCGACTGCCAGGAGGGTTATGTGTTTAGCGCGTATCTTTTATATATGTAATATTCTTTATTACCTCGTATCTTTAGAACGGCTAAACGGATTTTCACATTTGAGGTATCGTTAGATTTGTCTTAATAGCCCGAGTGTTCTTAAATAGGTGACATTATGAAAAAACCAAAATGGCGGATGTTTGACGCCATATCGTGAGGTAAACAAAAATAAAAATTTACCAAGCATATCGAGTGGGATATCAAAATAAAGAATTTTAAACACTGATTTTAAATATGTATATAACTTGCAGTTTTAATATTCAATCGAACGATAAATCTACACTAATAGTACAAAGAGGAAAGATTTGATTTTTTGTTTGTTGGGCTCGGAAACTACTGGACCGATTTGAAAAATACTTTTACCATTGGAATTCTACATTATTTTTGCTGAACATAGGCTGAATTTTATTTTGGAAAAAATAAGGTTCCGTAAGATATTTGGGTTCTTCGGACGCAAGGTGTAAAAAAGCAACCAGAAAAGTTACTTATTTTACGTACGCTGCCTAAACTATAAAAGATAGAACCATAAAATTCTAAGTAATTGTAGAACTTACAAATATCTACAAAAAAGTCCGCGACACACTATACCTATCTATGTCGAGTGAGGCACAATAACCATTTTTTTATTTAAAAATCTTAAAATTTTTTTGGACTACATTTAAACCCGTTTATTTTATTCATTCTTTTAACCCTTATCAAAATAAATGATTCCATTACTAAGTACAGTTTATGTAGATAATATTTGGTCGGTGAATGAATAAAATTGGACATTTGGTTTTTGAAATTATGGCGAAATTAAAATATTATGATAATTAAACCCGCACCAAGGCGGGTGTGCGTGCGGGAGGAAGACAATCTGTGCAGGGTGCAGCCTGCGTATATAATGACTGCGTCGTCGATGTTAGTGTCGGAGTCTGTGAATTGACCTGGGAATCATTTTGCTGACCGAGTTTTTCCTGGGTATGCTTTTTGCAGAGCTCACCGACATCCACGCGGGCGGAGCCGCGGCCGACCGCTAGTAATAAAATAAGAAAAAACCAAAATCCGCCTGCATGGATAAATCAATGACAAAGTATTAAAAAAAAACAATGATTTGGTACTTAAAACTAGAAACATACATTGAAACAGTACCAAACCTATGTACCTATTATAACGTATTGTAGGTACACTTTTCTAAGTGTACCTACGATATAATATGGTTATATCAGCACGGTAGTTTTTCAATTGTTTATTAGATTGATTGTCGAAATGGTTAGATGACTACAACAAAAAAGTCGGAAATAAAATAAATAAATTAAAAATCAAAAAACCCGACTGCAAAAAATGTTAACTAAAAAGAACGAAACAAGACCTAATTCTGCCGGAGGCATCGAATCCATGTTTTAATTATTGATACGACTCTTGCTTACGAGTTTCATGCCAGGATAAATAGAAGGTTACATAGCAAAATGTAGAAGAAGAAAGTGGATAATAAAATGCAGTCGGAGGCATAATATTTTATGATTTATGAATTAATGTTAAACTTGGTGCGACATGCCTCCGACTGCATTTTATTATCCACTTTCTTCTTCTACATTTTGCTATGTAACCTTCTATTTATCCTGGCATGAAACTCGTAAGCAAGAGTCGTATCAATAATTAAAACATGGATTCGATGCCTCCGGCAGAATTAGGTCTTGTTTCGTTCTTTTTAGTTACCATTTTTTGCAGTCGGGTTTTTTGATTTTTATTTGTCTGGCGATTTTTCACTGCGGTTCTTTCACTCTTTCGCCAATAGTCCGTTTCGTTTGGCCAATGTACGAACTACCACAGCTACAATCTATTTTATAAACCCCAGGAGTTTGGAAAGGTAAGGAGTCCTTTGGTGACCGCAGTACTTGTGATATTTTACGTAACGGAGTATACACAGTCTTAATGGAGTATTTACTCAGTTCTGTTCCAATTTTGTCCGTTACGCCTTTGACGTATGGTAAAAATGCTGCTTGACGGCTCACCTCCGGATACCTCGTTCTATCCTTCCGCCTTCTTAATCCCCTCGACACGTTATATCCGTTCCGTCTTAGTACCTCCTGAACATGTGTTAGCTCCTTGGGTAAATGTTCAGGGTCACAAAGGTTGTGAGCTCTGTTTGTTAATGATGATATAACAGATTGAAGATTGAAACGTCGAGAAAAAGTATGTACTCATAGTAGCATTACTATTTAAATAAGTCGCGTTAAGTCCCGATTAATAAGTTTTAATTATAATGCAACGCGAAAGTTTAAAATGTTATATTATTAACATTTGTTTACTATCACAGATAAACGTGAAATATTTAGATATTATTCCATCTTTTTACAGATTGAACACGGAACCAAAGGCCAACTTTTATACAAATCTAGACATCTTCTGACCGCCCCTTACTCATGGGACGCTATACATTCTTAAGAGGAATGTGCAAAACTTGCAAAAATACAAGCTGCGGAATCCTTACAGTAACTTTTCTATTAGCAAACATGTCTTGAATTTGCTTTGACACTTGGTCATAACTATAAACTTATAATATACTGTCGTATAGACCACCTGACAACCCGAAAATGCGTGACCATTTTTGATCTGTCAATGTGTGCGTGTGCTAGTGATGTATATTTTACTATCGATAGTATAGTATTTTGCTATCGATAGTATAGTCCGTTCGAGTTATTTTACCTGAGTTTCTATAAGAAATAAATAATATGCAACTTTGACAGATTTTGTATTTCAAATTAGGTATTATAAATTTTAATTGGCAAAAAATGGTGACGATTGAAAAGTAGATAGGTACACATTTTCGTTTGGAATGATTTTTCAATCGTCGGATATGTTATGACATGAGGTTCTTATAGGGGTAAATAATATACACATAACACGTTATAAAGTTACTTATTTATTTCTCAGGTAAAATCTATCTGGTAAATCAACCTTTACATTGAAAGTTTACGTTGAAAGTAAACAACACACATAGTATATTATATTGTATTCTTAAACTAAATACATATCATAAAATATCATAATACTTTTTATTACAATTATTTTAACCGACTTCCAAAAAGGAGGAGGTTAGACGTTCTGCTGTGGATATATTTTTTATGTATGTTCAACGATTACTCCGCCGTTTGTGAACCGATTTTCAAAATTTTTCTTTTGTTGTACATTGTATTGTTCCGAGTAGCTACCATGTTCACAAAAGTGGTGGTCTGGTGATGGAAACCATGAGAAATCGAGGTGACTCCTTGATATTCAAATGGGAACATAATATGGTTATTTTTGATTTATATGATGTATTTTGATTGTATGCTACCAAAAAGTAAGGTTTTTTCCCCATGGTATACCACGGTTCTGAAGGTGCTGAACAGAACTCCGGATTCCTTATACATACATGTTTAGGAGTTTCAGCGTTGTTTAAAGAACCAAAAGCATAAGCTACTATGCTAATTACATTAATCATCATCATCATCGCTACACCATGCATCATAACATTAGGATCCTATTATTGGTACTTTTCATAGTCTTGCCGGTGATCAGACTTAGTAAAGTCAGTAAATCTTTTAAAGGTCAATGTATACACTATACGCCTTTACAATAGAATCCCAGAAAACGTTCAAAATCTTTCGTTTATAAATTTAAAAAAGTAGTCAAAGAACGTTTTGTGCCAAAGGCTATTATAAGGTCAATGATTTCCTAAACGATGGCACATCTTGGGAGTAGAATGCTGAATGACTGCTTGCAAGGCTACTTCTACATGACTTACAATAATTATTATGTACCTATCTATGTTTACATTGTATAATTTTTAGTTACAGCATTGTAAATTTTATTTTAAAAGATTTATTTCTCACTTTTTGACGTGAGAACGTCTTAAAATTCGATGGCCGACTGCGCGCACGAAAAAACATGACGCAATATGCGGCGTTACCTCGCTCTGAGGCGTTCGACGTTGTTACGTTCAACTATCGTCAGTACACCGCACAGAGCACCGTACAGTCGGGGAAAATTGTGCTAAGCAGAAATGTACAGTCGGGGAAATGAGTTGTTTAGCAGAAATGTACAGTCGGGGAAATGAGTTTTGACGTGACAACGTCTTATAATTCGATGAAGCCGGCTGCACGCACGAAAAAACATGACTCATGCGGCGTTACCTCGCTCTGAGGCGTTCCATTTAAGGCTTGAAGTGCAAGCGAGAGCGCGGAACGAGCGACAAAGAGGCACGTTGTCACGTTCAACTATCGTCAGTAAACCGACTTTACAGACAACCGTTTTTTTTGGTAAAAAGTGGGCCCCGTGCGAGTTTCTTACGCTGGTTCTTCTCGTCAGGTTAGTTCCCGAACCGGTGGTAAGCACAATGTATTCTGAAAATATATTTTATTTTAGATTTATTCAGAAATAAAGCAATTTTGATTTTTTAAAACACCAGCTGTAAGTTTAGAAAACCTTAAGGACAGCTAAAAAGAGTAAAATTATTATTTTTAAACAAAAAATTAAAACTGACTTCCAAGGTAAAGACAATAGTAATATTATACTTAAATGAACTAAAAAGTATTAATAATCCTTATTCTGTACTCAGTATTTCTGTTCTCAATCTTCATAATTTTGAAGTCGGTACCAGTCCTATTAATAAGTATATAAGTTGCAGTTATACCTATTCTGTCAGAGAACTGTCTATTATATTATTGAAAGCTGCATTCAATGGGTGTTTGCACACTGCACGATAACGACACGACACGATACCACAGAATAGAGGGCCACCGCACATATTATACAATTTCAAGTTGGCCGACTATTGTACAAACTGACTATCGTACTAATTCTAATATTCTGTCACTTAGTATTGAATGCACCCAAAATATTCTCCTTTCTTTTCGCCTTCGTTTTATTTGTGCCACAATAAAAGCGTGCTTTTTACGCGTTTTAACACGCACGTCGCTAGGCTAGCAACACCGTTACCAAATAAATCTAAGTCTGCGGCTGGCAGCGTACACGATGACGTTGTCCAATTAAATTGTGACACTACGCAATTTAGTTTGTACGATAGTCGGCCAACTTGAAATTGTATTATATGTGCGGTGGCCCTTATCTATTCTGTGGTATCGTGTCGTGTCGTTACCGTCGCAGTGTGAAAACACCCAATGAGTATCAGATACAAGTGACTGATCTGTGAAACCTTGATTTTATACTAGGTATGTCAAAAGATTATTATTATTTAAAAATAATCGTTAAAATAAGATAATATGTTCTTTTTAAGGTGATAAATACCATCTTGGTGTCGGAGACGTGGCTTAAACCATGCTTGCCATCCACCTGTTACAGTCTGCCAGGTTATAAATTAATTCGCAACGATCGCGTCGGAAGGGGTGGGGGTGGGGTTGCGATCTATTTACGTTCCGACATTCCTTTTACAGTTATCAGTTCGTCAGCCCAGCCTCCGCCACTAGATGCATTAGAATATTTAGTTGTTGCGGTTGAAATATCCTTCAGCACTAAAATACTTCTGGGCGTGTTCTACTGTCCATCAATGCATCACAACTACTTTGCATCCCTTGAGAACTTTCTTGAATCATACAAACCCGACTACACAAATTCTATTATAATGGGTGACTTTAATACTTGTATGGTGAAAGATGACAGTAGATCAAAAACCCTCAAGTCTATTTTAGACTCCTTTGACCTGAGTTTATTGCCACTCAATCCAACACACTGTTCTCCAGGTTGCCGCCCTTCCTTGTTGGATCTCATCATCGTATCATCGCCAAATTCTGTAACTAAACATGGCCAGAGTTCAGCTGAAATGTTCTCTTACCACGACTTAATTTATGTTGCTTTTAACGTTCGTGTACCTAAACCTAGACGCAAAGTGCTTTTTCAACGTAACTTTTCCTCGTTAAATATTGACAGTTTGAGAGAAGACACACTCAACGTTGATTGGTCAGCACTGTATGCAACGGAATCGGCTGATACGAAGGTGGAAATGTTTAATAGCCTTCTTAAATCGTTATACGACAAACACGCTCCTATAAAACCAGTTAGGATGAGGCATCTCCCGGCTCCTTGGTTGACCGATGGTATTAGGTCTCTTATTAACGCCAAACATGCTGCTAAAGCGAAGTACAAAAAAACTAATACCATTGAGCATCGCGATCGGTATATAAAATTGCGAAACAAGTGCAATACTATGTGTCGCGATGCTCAGCGTCGACATATACACTCATCCATCGAGAATGGCGACCCCGCGAAAACGTGGAAGTTTCTGAAGTCCCTCGGCATCGGCAAAAGTCACAACTCTGATAACTCGTGTAATATTGACATTAACTTAATTAATAAACATTTCTCTTGTACTTCTAATTTAGACCCGGACGTTAAAGTGCAAACCTTAAATAAAATTTCTCATATGCCGATTTCGATCTCCGATCAGTTCTGTTTTGTTCCATTTACAGAGTGCGAGGTTAAGAGACACGTCATGGCGATAGCTTCGAACTCCGTTGGTGATGATGGCATCAGTCGCAGAATGATTGTCCCGATCCTTGACCTAATTTCACCCGTCCTTTTGCATATTTTCAATCATTGTATATCCACTTGCTCCTTTCCTGATACTTGGAAATCTGCCCACATTATTCCCTTACCAAAATCCATTCGTCCTAAAGTTGCTTCTGATTTCCGTCCAATATCAATCCTCCCTTTCCTATCAAAAGTACTAGAGCGACTCATATATCACCAACTTACAAAACACGTTACCGATAATAACCTCCTTAGCGCCTATCAGTCCGGATTTCGTAAAGGCCATAGTACCACTTCGGCCCTGGTTAAGGTGGCAGACGATATTCGATCTGGTATGGATAATAAGAAGCTTACCATTCTTACTTTACTTGATTTCAGTAACGCGTTCAATTCTATCGACCATGATATACTTGTTGGTCTGTTAGCGTCTCTTAATCTTTCTCCTTCTGTGATTCAATTACTTCGGAGCTACCTTGGGGGTCGTCGGCAGAGAGTTAAAATTTCGGAATCTTTTTCAGACTGGACCGATACTACTGCCGGTGTTCCTCAGGGTGGCGTCCTTTCTCCATTGCTTTTCGCGCTTTTTATTAATTTTATCACACTAATTATTTCTGTTTATTTTCATTTGTACGCAGATGATCTGCAAATTTATACCCAGTCAACTCTGGATGCATTACCTGCAGCCGTGAATGTTATAAATCGTGACTTATCAGCTATATGTGACTGGAGCAAAGAATATGGACTTATGATCAACCCCGTTAAGTCGCAGTTAATAATACTGGGCAGTCCAGGGCTTGTATCGAGAATTGACTGGGCCACTCTACCTTCAGTGTCTATGAACGGTATAATAATACCATACAGTAAGATTGTTAAGAATCTTGGCGTTTTCTTTGATGAGCATCTATCCTGGTCATATCAACTGAAGGAGATTAGTAGGAAAGTTTACTCAACGTGGCATTCTCTGAAGCGACTTCGGTATTTACTGCCGGTACCTACTAAAGTAGCCTTGGCAGAATCACTATTTCTGCCCCTTTTCGACTACGCGGATGCTTGCTTCATCAACTTGACCGAAGACCAACTTAACAAACTTGAGCGCCTTCAGAATCTTTCAATTAGGTTTATTTTTGGCTTGCGAAAGTTTGATCGTGTATCTGAGTTCCGCAAGAGACTTAAATGGTTACCCATCCGCCTTCGTCGTAATGCCCGTGCACTCTCCTTCCTTTATAACATCCTATTTGATTCCAACTTTCCTAAATACCTAAAAGAAATCTTCAACTTCCGTTCCCCCGACAGGCATGAGCTGCGTTCCTCAAAAAGACTCCTCCTTGATATCCCTATCCACCACACCAAGTATTTCCACTCATCCTATTCCGTACAATCCGTCTTACTCTGGAACTCTCTCCCCACCAACATAAGACTATCAAAAACATTAAACACATTCAAGTCATCCCTTAAAGAATACTATCTCAATACCTCTTCGTAATGGCATTACGTTAATTGATTTGGAACTGTGTATAATTTTCAGGTGTTATTATACGTAAATCATATCTAGTATTTATTTTATGTTATCTACAATATTAAATATTAAGTATGTATGTAATAGTATTATTGATAAAATATATTTTATTTTATAATATTTTGTATGTAATATTGCGTTATAATATATTGCGTTATAGTATTTTTTTATTTTATTTTATTATTATAATATATGACCGTATTTATACATATTATATTGTTATTTACAATGTTTAGTTTTAAGCCTTTATTTCTAATATTTTTATACTTTAAGCACAACGCCCTTTTCTCCAGCAATTTGCTTCTTTCTAACAAAGGTTGCCTGGAAGAAATTGCTATGTAGTAATAAGGCCGCCTTTGTGTGCTCTCGCCATTTTATGTCTTTTTATTATGTATGTTGTTATTGTAACTATGATTGTGCACAATAAAGTATTCATTCATTCATTCATAAATATAAAGCTAAATGATTTTTATTTTAGTTTTATATTATTGTAAAATATCGATAAGCATATCGATAAATTTGATTCAAGCACTAGCGTACGAGGGCTGCTATTTATGTATCCGGAACTGGCCACTTACAAGAACAATATTTAAAAAGTAATTACAACATTTGAAAATAGAACTCTTTGGTTGAAGAATACATTTTGTTTCATGTGACTGTCAATTATTTTTCCATTGTGGCGTCATTTTGAAAATTGCGTGTCTTCATTTGCCATGGATTTAACGCGTGAACATTTTCGTGCAATGATTTACTACGATTTTCGGCGTGGGCTAAATCAACAACAGTGCTTTATTCAACTCACCGCAACTTTTGGAGATGAAGCACCATCAAAAACCACTGTTTATCACTGGTACAGTGAGTTTAATCGTGGGCGGTCTATGCTCACGGATGAAAATAAAGAAGGTCGCCCAAAAACAGCTGTTGTCCCACAAAATATAGATGCTGTGCGGGAACTAATAATGCGTGATCGTCATGTTACATATCGCGAGATAGAGGCGTCCTTAGGCATAAGTATGACGAGCATACATAAGATATTACACGAACATTTGGCTGTAAAAAAATATGTTCGCGTTGGATTCCGCACAACTTGACAATCGATCAAAAACGGGCTCGTGTCGATTGGTGCAAAAAAATGATAAAAAAATACAACCGTGGTACGTCAAAAGCCGTTTATAATATCTACACAGGTGATGAATCTTGGATCTATGCATATGACCCCGAAACTAAACAACAGTCAACGGTGTGGGTGTTCCAAGAAGAGCCGAAACCAATAAAAGTTACTCGTGCAAAAAGTACTTTGAAGCAAATGGTCGCCTGTTTTTTTGGAATTAATGGACATGTGGCTACAGTGCCATTAGAGAATCGTAAAACGGTTAATTCTGAATGGTATACGACCATTTGTTTACCAGAAGTCTTTGAAGAAATAAGAAAGGACAACCGACAACGCAGAATCATATTACATCACGACAATGCTAGCTGTCACACCTCAGCTGAACAACTCAGTTTTTGGAGGGTCAAAAGATCGAATTGACTGGTCATCCGCCGCACAGCCCTGATTTGACACCTAACGATTTCTTTTTATTTCCATACGCGAAGAACAAATTACGTGGTCAACGTTTTTCGAGCCGCGAAGAGGTTGTTGATGTGTTCAAAATGCACGTTTTGGAGATACCTCAATCAGAATGGAAAAAGTGCTATGAAAATTGGTTCCAGCGTATGCAAAAGTGTGTCGATCATCGCGGCGAATATTTTGAAAAGCAATAAAACCATATTAAATGATATATGTTTGTTTCTTTTTTTAATTCCGGATACATAAATAGCAGCCCTCGTATATTATGTAAAAAAATTTGATGAAAATTTTTTCTTCGAAATTTGTGTAATATAAGAACAATACTACCTTTAGTTACGCAAAATATGAAAGTAAAAGGGAGGATTCACAATATTTTATTTGAAATAGAGAACTAAAGACAGAATATAGCAAAAATAAACACATCGTAGCAATTAGGACATGAAGATTAATTACCTGTGAAATGTATATTTTTCAGGATTATTCCTATGATTTACACTGCAATCACTCACAGAACAAGTTACCATTTTTATACTCGTATGTAATAGTATTTGATGAAAATAATAAAGGATTTAAACAATAAATTGCAAATATCGAAAGGGCATAAAAACGATTGACGACTTTTGACGACCTGTCAAATAAAAGTGGTTACAATTTACATTAGACTGCCTCTCTCTTTTCATCTTGTTATAATTCCATAAAGGATTTTCTTCTCTCTCGCACTCTTTGTTGGTCTTTAGCATTATAAGTTTATGGTCATAACATAGCCTATTCCCATTGTTCTTCATCATCATCATCATCATCTTGCATACCTAATTATGCTAATAAACAGTAAGACAACAGAAGCTCTGTATGTATTTCCTAAAAATGTTTCTTATAGCTCAGCATCTGAAAATATATGTTAGAATTTGTAATTGGTTTGTTTTTAAGAGGTCTAGGAAATAATAAGTTTGGCTTAAGCTAGACAGCATAATTTCATGACTTACCTGTGTATTTAAATCTTTCAAAATAATTATCTTCTGTGAAATAAAGTAATCTTATGCGTGCTATATTCATTCTTTGAAATTCTTTATTCACAAGGCATTTTCCCACTTTTTTTTCACTTTGGGTCTTTGGGAAATATACGAACTCTCCGGTTTTTAAAACTATCGGGATAAAAAGTCAGTTTTGCTCCTCATTAGAAGCTTCTTATTCCACTTGTCCTAATTTAGTAACTAAATCAGTTGTGACGACGAAAATAATATACTACTTTAGTATATTATTTTATAACTACTCTTACATAACATTTTAAGTTTTATTGTAATTTTCCACCTTTTTGGTAAAAGATGGCTCCGTGCAAGTTTCTTACGCCGGTTCATCTCGCCGGGTTAGTTCCCGAGCCGGTGGTAGGCCTCATGTGGACGTTCTAAAAGTGTTAACTTTGTTAACCTATTTAGAAATAAATATTTCGATTTTGAGATAACAATTTATTACTCCGTTTTAAGTTTACTTATTTTTTCAGAATCAAGGTTACACAAAAATTTTGTAGAGGAGGTCGCGCTCATTTTGAAAAGTCATTCCATACCGAGCGAAAATCATAACAATAATAGTATTCCACTAATAACAGCTTTGATCGTCAGCTGCTTCAGAAGTGGTGGGTTAAAATTTGGGAGTATCTCAAAATTGTTGTTGGGAATCGTATTGAATTGACATTACAAAGATCCCAATTCGCACCCAATAAAGGAAAATTATAGACATTTAGGTTCGGTAGGAGTCATTTTAGTTTTAGTATATAACAACAGATGGCGCTTTTAAAGTAAAATTTATATAATTCTTCTTCACAAATATTGACTATCGAATTAATTACTTAAAATTGCTATGTGAGACAATTTTATGGTTAATTCAAACGAAAATCGTCGTCAGCTGAATGTTTGCAGGTGGAAATGTCGTCTACGCGACGCCCTAGGATACATTGAGCGCGAAGTAGGGCTACATTGGTTATAACTTATATCGCTGGCTAACGGTTTTTCCACCGTCGTATTAGCGACTGACGGTTTTCTTTTTTATATACAAAGTAGAAACATTCACCTGTATACATTTTGTACGGTATAAAATTACTTTATATTAAAAACATTTTTACATATTCAGTAACGCGGCTGACTTTGAATCCCCCGTCTGCAATACAGCTGACGGTGATTTCTTGCGCTGCCTCTTGTTTCTTAATTCCTACTCTAAGCCCTAGATGGCATTGCTAATTGTTTCGACACTAAACGATATCTTTCTCTCGCTTAAAATCTAAACTGTGTTTAAGCGGAAAAAAACACCATTGTGTGATTTTTAAGTTGAAAAATTAAGTTTTTTTATTCGTATAGTGACATTATTATGTTCTATTATGTGGATAGTGTTGCGCTGAGGTTATTTAAGGGCGATTGATTCTCTGTAAGCTCGTAAATGGCCGTCCTGACCGATTTTTTCAAAAAGTATTTGAATAATTAATAAAATAATCACTCCTAACGAAACTCTAACCTCGAAACTTTACAGTCCCTTTGTTTTCAGAACCATAACTGTTTTAAGTTTTTTTCTAGAAGCGATAGAAGGTCTGAAAATACAGTCCCCTGGCTGTCTCCATCACTACCATCACCACCTAAAATGATATTTACGAAGAAGTTGATGAAACTACATACATAAGGCGGTTAATATTACAAATAATAACGATTAATATATGATATTTTCGTAAAACAAAGTCTCACTGCCAATTTATATATTTAGTAGACTTCTGTAAACTTTGTCCCCAGAATTTTTAAACAGTCCCCTGCCAAAAATTTCATTCCATTTAAATGGAACTGATTTAAAGGAGCAGTTGTAAATTGCAGTTTTGGTAAGTTAAAAATTATAAATGGCACGTTTGATAACTAGTTTAGCAGTTAAAACTAAGCAGTAAAGTAAACAAAAATGAGTAGTAAAAAATAATTAAATGGATAATTGAAAACATTATTGAACAGTAAAATAATTAAATGGTCAGTAAAAATTAATGAATGAGCGGTTACGTGTGGGCAGAAACAAATCGGAATTTGTCAGTAAGAAATCTTATTCTAAGAAGTTCTTTAAACATTGAGGCGGTAAAATATAATAAAATCGGCCAAGTGCGAGTCGAACTCACCCATGAAGGGTTCCGTGCCGTTATAAAGCGAAAGTATAAGACGGTCACCGGCTGCTGCCGCAGCACGCTCGCTCGGCTCCCTCTACCGTTGTGGTCTAAGTTCTAACCTAACCTACTCTTGGACTTTCTGGATTTTGTTTGTTTTTGTTTTGGCGGGGGGCTGCGCCCCCCCGTCCCCCCGCTTCGGTATCCGTGGTTAAGGGGCTCTAGGTCAAGAAACGGACGATTTTCAAGATTTAAACGGGACACGACACGTAAAAATATTGTAATTTAAATTCTGAAAAAAATATATGTGATAGTTAAGGATCTAACACATTGGAATTCATATTCCATTACACAATATCATGAACTTCATTCGATAGAAAAAAAACCCGAAGTTACCTCTTCTTTTAACGAAATTTCCATACTATGTCCAAATAACTTGGAATTTTCAGGTAATTTTTGTACTGAATTAAAGACAAAGAATATGTCTAGTATGGATCGTCAACTTGACTCGATTTAATTGATCTATAAAATAACGACGATCCAAAAACTATAATATTGCAGGCGCAAAGTGTGTTCAACTGAAAGCACCAGCCGAGCCTTTGCGCCTCCAATTTTATAGTTTTTTGATCGTCGTTATTTTATACATCAATTAAATCGAGTCAAGTTGACGATCCATACTAGATATATTCTTTGTCTTTAATTCAGTATAAAAATTACCTGAAAATTCCAAGTGATTTGGACATAGTATGGAAATTTCGTTAAAAGAAGAGGTAACTTCGGGATTTTTTTCTATCGAGTGAAGTTCATGATATTGTGTTATGGAATATAAATTCCACTGTGCTAGATCCTTAACTAACACATGTATTTTTTTTTCAGAATTTAAATTACAATATTTTTATGTCTCCTTGTCACTTTTAAATCTTGAAAATCATCCGCTTCTGGGAATACAGGGCCTTAAGTAGGCCTTCTGTTAAGTCGTTATCGAACCGCTCGTTCCATCATTTTTACCGCTCAATTGTTTTTTTATTACTGTCCATGTTTTACAGTCACAATAATTAATCAACCGCCAGAAAATTAATTAACTGCTCAATATTTTTTTCAACTGATCATAATAACATCTCAAATATTTAAATAATTGATCAAAAAATTTGTTCCCCATTTAAATGAAAAACTATAATATTTACAAAGGTTTTCTTGATTGAAACAAAACGTAATTAGTGTGAAAATAGCAACCTTGTCGAATGCGGAGAAAGGAGACGTTTTTTTTAAGTGTCACAAAGTCATTTGTAAGATGAACATGTGTTTGGACCGCTATCACAAACAGCCCTCTGGTAACTAATAAAAGGTGTGTTAATTATTTTACCAATTGAATATTTAGTTTATTGATTGTATTATTCATGTCTAAACTGATTAGTAGATTCTTTAAAAACTATTTTACATCCGTTTAGGATATATCCTGAAATCTAACCGAAATAAACAGTACCCTGGCAACAGTCCCCTGTCTTAAATTTTACGATTTCATTGGATATCTCGATTTTTAAGCGAAAAAACCGTTTTTAAGGTTCCGTGCCCAAAAGATATAAACAAAACCCTATTGCTAAGACTTCGCTGTCTCGTCTGTCTGCCTGCCTGTCTATCCATCAGTCCGTTTATTTATCTCTGAGATATATTTCAAGAACTACGATAGCAAGGCAGCTGAAATTTTCACAAATTATGTATTTCTGTTTCCATTATAACATCAAATACTAAAAACGAAATAAAATAAATATTTAAGGAGGGCTCCCATAATACTAACGCGAGTTTTTTCTTTTTTTGCTCGATATGAATAATGGCCACAGGTAGGTACTTGAAATGTTCACAAAATCCTTAATTATATTTGTACTCTAATAATTAATAATAAAATTAAATAAATAGTGGGGGCTACCATACAAAAATCTGTCACACTTAACAGTCCCATGTTACGATTTCTAAGAGAATCGCTAATATCTCCGAATATACGCATAAATTTAGTGGACCTCCGTATCTAACTTAAATAAAAGTTAATTTTCTTTAAAATAGTACATATTTTTTGGCAAATGTCAAAAATAATTCCCAAGACAAAATTTGTATGGGACCTGACGAGCTTACAGAGAAATGCCCTTAAATATTTTTATTAAAACTTTTTTTCCAAAACGTCATTTTTTGTTTAGTAACGCCTAAAATTACAATCTTCAATTGAAGTTCTAATGGATTTTTACCAGAAAAGTGTATTTTTATGTATTGTGATGCCTTTCCAATAAATATTAAAAACCAAAATGACACTAACAAATCCTCTCCATCCATCATTCGAGAGCTATCTTTATTATGTCGTCCGCGTCAGTCCATCGAGCTATAGGTCTCCCTCTCCCTCTAGAGTCTAGAGTCTAGTGCCTGTGGGCCCTTTCCATGCTGTTATTGCTTGAGTCCACCTATTGTCTGTCAGTCTCGAAAGGTGCCAGGTGGACCCGCCCAGCACCATTTGAGTTTTTTGCAGTAATGAAGAGCGTCTGCTACTTTAGTTCTTTTTCTTATGCTTCTGTGTGCTATTTTGTGTGTTCTTTTGATATATATATATATATATATATATATATATATATATATATATATATATATATATATATATATATATATATATATATATATATATATATATATATATATATATATATATATATATATATATATATATATATATATATATATATATATATATATATATATATATATCTCCATACACAAACATTATTTATAAAAGTATAAGTTTCTAGCTCAAATGGATTCCTAAGTGTTGGACTAGCTTTTTCTTTAACGTAAATATCTTCGAACAAATGTCAAGTTGACTTTACCTACTACAATTCATACTTTTCTCATTCTCTATGAATTAGAGTGGAATTGGTGAATTCATTCGAGTTTCGACGTATGGGAATGATTGTTCAAGGCTTGAACTTCAAGCAAATCAACTCAAAGACTTAGGACTTTGGTTGCATTATATTTGGCAACTTTTTTAGAATCTCTAGGGGGGGCAGCTGCCCCTCCTGCCCCCCCTTGGCGACGCCCTTGACAAATGTCACAACTAAATGGTTTCTCGCCTATATATATGAACTCTAGTGTGTACAGTCAAATGGCTTTTCTGTGAAAATTTCTTTGAACAAATGTCACAACTAAATGGTTTCTCTCCTGTATGAATTCTTGTGTGTATAGTCAAAGCTTGTTTTGAAGAAAATTTCTTTGGACAAATATCACAACTAAATGGTTTCTGCCCTGTATGCACTCTTGTGTGTATATTCAAATTGCTTTTCTGTGAAAATTTTTTTGAACATATGTCACAACTAAGTGGTTTCTCGCCTGTATGAACTGTTTTGTGTACAGTCAACTCTCTTTTTGTAGTATATTTATTTGGACAAATGTCACAACTAAATGGCCTCTCGCCTGTATGCCTTCTTATGTGTACCGTCAATCCGGTTTTTGTACAAAAATTCATTGAACATATGTTACAGCTAAATGGTTTCTCGCCTGTATGAACTCTAGTGTGTACAGTCAAATTGCTTTTACTCGAAAATTTCTTTGGACAAACATCACAGCTAAATCGTTTCTCGCCTGTATGCATTCTTATGTGTACAGTTAATCCGTATTTTGTACAAAAAATCTTTGAACATGTGTCACAGCTAAATGAGCGTGTATGAGTTTTCATGTGCTTCAGTAAATGTCTTCTTGTTGAATAGTTCTTCAAACAAACATCACAGGTGTGGGGTGTCTTGCTGGACTGTGCTGCGCTGGCATGGCCTCGCCCCTCGCAGTCATCTGTGTTGGGTCGCTCCTCGTGTTTGATACCTGAACAAATATTCTCACGTGATTTATGTATTTGTAAAATATTAGGAGAAATAATGAAATGTAAATATTTCTCATCATATTTATTTGTCCGCATGTAACATGTTTATACATGACTGAACATTTTAAATAACATTACAATTATAATTTATAGACTACAGGCCCACGTCGAAAATGGATGGGTCAAATGAACCACCTGGGGACGTATATAGGACGATATTAGAGCATAAAATAATAAGATTTAGCACTATGCCGTCACTTGTAAGCTGTCCAACTGAGTGCTGCTGAGAATTCAAAAGTGCATGTAGGGTGAGTACATTTTGGTCATATGATCCTGTACGGCATTTTTACCATCGATAGACACATGAAAAATAATAAGAAAGCCCGCAGTGCCGTACAAAATTAATGCGCCAACAAGTCGGTATTTTTATTTTATTTTTAGCCAATTTCCATGGTAAATTTGGTCATTTGATTCAATACGGCATACGTTTCATACTGTTTGGATACAGCTTGGAATAAATTATTCCGCAACGCCGTACAAAAACAATGCGACAATAGAAAAAAATCGAGGGTTACAAACCCCTGTTTTTCAGGGGTCCGGGGGGTCATCTGAAACAGTACGGCTTCGGTTCCAAACATTATTTTAGCACTCAAAAGTACTATTAAAAATAATGCCGTCAAATTTTTTTTGTCCATTTTAATAATAATCTTAATTACATGGTATACTTGATTTTCTAAGCTGTAAAATTATTTGATTCTGTACGGCGACTTTATTTTTAATATGATATTGTAAAATACAATTGATATAGGAGTATTGCCGTTCAAAAGAAACTGTTCTAAAAAAAATATACAGAAATACAAAATCTGAAATTTTAAATATTTATAGATTAATAAAATAAAGCAATTTTCTACATTTTTCCTTCGTCTTAAATAGTATTTAGATAAATAAATTAGGACAAAATTATGCCGTACATTTTAATGCAGAGTAAGTAAAGTTCCGTACCATCATAGAAAAAAATTGTGTTTTTTTGTATGGGAGCCCCCTTAATTATTTCTTTTTTAAAAATGTTACTATTGATTTTTAAATAAAAAATAAAATTGAGTATTTTGTGAACATTTCAGGTGTCTACCTGTTGCCATTATTGATATCGAGCAAAAAATTGAAAAAAAATCACGTTTGTTGTACGGGAGCCCTCCTTAAATAATTATTTTATTTTGTTTTTAGTATTTGTTGTTATAGCGGCAACAGAAATACATAATCTCTGAAAATTTCAAATCTCTAGCTATAACCGTTCTTGAGTTACAGCCTGAAGACAGACAGACATCGAAGTCTTAGATAAAGGTATCCGTTTACATCCTTTGGGTACGGAACCCTAATAAAACAACTATTTTTTAGAAAAAAATCGATATATTTCGTTGTATGGACTTTTCTTACATTTCGTTCTATGGATATTTGCTTGAGTTTTTTTTTCTCCTACAAACCTTTGGACCAACAAAAATGTACGGCGTACAAAAAAATATGATCTATGCATAGCACTTAATAACTTTCAAAATGAATTAATTTTACGTTGGTTCAAATGACCCCCCGGAACCCTGAAAAACGGGGGTTTGTAACCCTCGATTTTTTTCTATTGTCGCATTATTTTTGTACGGCGTTGCGGAATAATTGATTCTAAGCTGTATCCGAACAGTATGAAACCTATGCCGTATTGAATCAAATGACCAAATTTACCATGGAAATTGGCTGAAAATAAAATAAAAATACCGACTTGTTGGCGCATTATTTTTGTACGGCACTGCGGGCTTTCTTATTAGTTTTCATGTGTCTATCGATGGTAAAAATGCCGTACAGGATCATATGACCAAAATGTACTCACCCTACATGCACTTTTGAATTCTCAGCAGCACTCAGTTGGACAGCTTACAAGTGACGGCATAGTGCCAAATCTTATTATTTTATGCTCTAATATCGTCCTATATACGTCCCCAGGTGGTTCATTTGACCCATCCATTTTCGACGTGGGCCTGTAGTCTATTATATTACACATTTTAATAGCTTATTAATCAGGGAAACAGTATTGGTCTAAGGGTCGAATCACGCCGGAATGGCATCATATGATTTTAAACTTTATCTTCATTAACCCATCAGTCGTGGCAAAACGAGACACAATAGCTTTTTCATTGTTATCGCGGCCGGATGTGGCCGCTTGGGGCTTCATGAATTAATGTAAGTATCGCTTGAGAATCGCCACGAGACTTTCCAAGTTTCTCCGATCCGATAAAACTGAACTGCCGGCTGCAGTCTGCGACTATTTATATGGGCCGGATCGAACCTCAGAATATTCCGGAATATCCCAGAGTAAACCCGATATGCGTAAACAAGTATGAGATATTTCTAGAAATTACTCGTAGGTACCTACACCTAGCGCCATCTAGTATCGAGTGGGGGATTTATGTTGCCTGTGTTCCCTTGATAAGTTCGCTGGTCCGACGCTAGATGGCACCACGTGTCCGTACCCGTAACACTACTCCCCTCTTAGCGATAGCTCGTCCCGAGCATCGTTGTTACTGCCATGGTAACGCGCCAGACGGTCTATGTGTACCACTTTGATTCTTCTTGGTTGCTTTTGAATCCTGTAAGTCACATCATTCAATCGGGTAATCACTTTGTAAGGGCCGTCCCACTTGGTCTGCAACTTTGGAGATTTCCTTTTTCGGCGAGTTGGGTTATGCAGCCACACCAGTGTCCCTTCTTCGAAGCCGCTCGTGTTCGATTTCCGGTCGTATCTGGTCTTCATGTTCTCACTTGACTGTAACCCATTTTCCCGAACCATGGCGTGTATATAGCGCATTTTTTCCCTTAAATCGCAGACATAGTCTTGTACTGTCTTCGGTTCCTCCGGTGACCCTCCTGTCAAGAGGTCTACTGGTACTCGCAGTTCTCTACCGTAATTGACATACGCCGGGGTATCGCTTGAGAATCGCCACGAGACTTTCCAAGTTTCTCAAGTGATACTGTTACGTGCTAGGGTTCGTTGGATTCGGAGAGAAAGACCTGGTGACTCTCTTGAAGACTTTATTCACAAACACTAGCTCACACAAATCACTAAGTCCAAACACTAAGCACTAGATCCAAATCACTGAGCACTATCACTGTCCTAGGTCGCAGCCGAGTCGTATAGATTCACTATCACTCACTATTGATCACTTGTTTTCACTTCGAAGTCGCCTCGAAGATCACTCCGATAAAACTGAACTGCCGGCTGCAGTCTGCGACTATTTATATGGGCCGGATCGAACCTCAGAATATTCCGGAATATCCCAGAGTAAACCCGATATGCGTAAACAAGTATGAGATATTTCTAGAAATTACTCGTAGGTACCTACACCTAGCGCCATCTAGTATCGAGTAGGGGATTTATGTTGCCTGTGTTCCCTTGGTAAGTTCGCTGGTCCGACGCTAGATGGCACCACGTGTCCGTACCCGTAACAATACTATGTATTACAATTAAATAAAGATAAAGTTTAAAATCATATGCCACTGAAAATGCTCGCCGCGCCGCTGCCATTCCGGTGTGATTCGGCCCTAAGATCCCACCATAGAACGACCTTCACCGAGCTGGTTAATAGTCAGGGTTCCCTAGAACAATTTTTGACGTGAGAACGTCTTATAATTCGATGGGGCCTGCGCGCACGAAAAAACATGACGCAATATGCGGCGTTACCTCGCTCTGATGCGTTCCATTTAAGGCTATGACGTTGTCACGTTCAACTATCGTCAGTACACCGCACAGAGCACCGTACAGTCGGGGAAAATTGTGCTAAGCAGAAATGTACAGTCGGGGAAATGAGTTGTTTAGCAGAAATGTACAGTCGGGGAAATGAGTTGTTTAGCAGAAATTTACAGTCGGGGAAAATTGTGCTAAGCAGAAATGTACAGTCGGGGAAACGAGTTGTTTAGCAGAAATGTACAGTCGGGGAAATGAGTTGTTTAGCAGAAATGTACAGTCGGGGAAAATTGTGCTAAGCAGAAATGTACAGTCGGGGAAAATTGTGCTAAGCAGAAATGTACAGTCGGGGAAATGAGTTTTGACGTGACAACGTCTTATAATTCGATGGAGCCGACTGCACGCACGAAAAAACATGACTCATGCGGCGTTACCTCGCTCTGAGGCGTTCCATTTAAGGCTTGAAGTGCAAGCGAGAGCGCGGAACGAGCGACAAAGAGGCACGTTGTCACGTTCAACTATCGTCAGTAAACCGACTTTACAGACAACCGTTTTTTTTTTATTACTATAGCCCCTAGAATATGCATTAAGCATGAACCAGACTGGTACTAGTATCGATCTACCTGTTTATACCTGCGTACCCAAGAGTTGCGACGGGAAAAAGACAACCTAACGTTTGCATATTCTACGGGCTTCATACTTTCGATTGGTATGGAATTTGTCTATTAACCAAACCAGTGAAATGTTTAAAAAATATATTATTCTTTCAACGACGAGGACGAGGAGTTAAAAAAGCTGCAGGCGCAAGCTAATTTAAAGTTCGGCGAAATAACTTTGCCTGGCTTGACTCGCTCAATAACTTGCGAGTTATCGACATCGACGCCGCGACCCTACCCACCGAAGACATACCGTTATGCAGCCTTCAAAGCGCAACACGAGCTATGTCACCCGGGTGTCAGAACAACAAGGAAACTGATGTCGAGCAAGTTCTTCTGGCCGTCGATGAACAAAGTCGGACAGTGGGTCAGAGCGTGCTTAAGTTGTCAGCGCGCCAAAGTACATCGACACGTCGCGACGCCATTAGAAAAGTTCCCGTCATCTCAGCGCTTCGACCACATACATACCGACATAGTCGGCCCTCTCCGACTGTCTAACGACTGTCGCTACTGTGACACAATCATCGATCGCTGCACTAAGTGGCCAGAAGCGATCCCAGTACGCGACATAACAGCTGAGATCGTCGCCCAAGCACTGTACAATAATTGGATTGTGCGATTCGTCTGTCCACTGCGCATCACGACGGACCAAGGACGACAGTTTGAGTCCTCTCTGTTTAATGCGCTAATGAAGAGGTTCGGCATCACTAGACTGCGCACTACAGCTTACCATCCGCAGTCGAATGGGCAAGTGGAACGATGGCACCGCACCATGAAAGCCGCGCTCATGGCCAGAGGCGCGACGACAAGCTGGACTGAAGAGCTGCCGACAGTGCTGCTGGGCCTCCGTACAGCAATACGGCAAGACAATAACCTCAGCCCGGCACTCATGACCTACGGGTCAACTCTCCGTGTGCCCGCCGACTTCGTCATGCCAGTCAAAGACACCACAATCAGCGACGCAGAGTTGGTGCGCCGTCTCACTCGCACCATGGCCTCCCTTTCGCCGGCAACGCAGCGCACGCCCGCAACTAACCTGCGGCCATTCGTCTACGAGGAACTGGCCACCTGCACACACGTCTTCGTGCGCAACGACACGGTGAGGGCACCGCTATCTCCGCCTTATGACGGGCCGTTTGAGGTACTTAAGCGCTACGACAAGTACTTTAAAATTCAACTGCCCCTACGTACAACTGTCGTGTCCTTAGACCGACTCAAGCCGGCCTACATCGTCAGCGAGGAAGTCAGTGGAACCAGCAGCGGCGACCAGACGACGACAACGGCAACGCCGGCACCTGCGCATCAGCCCTATGTAACGAGAAGCGGTCGTGTCGTCAAACGAAACGTACGCTTCTCTTGAGGGGGAGTGATATGGAGGCGTCCCACATGACCAGCGCACCGGCCAGCGAACGCTACACTTAGCGCCCTACGCGCGCTATAATTCTTATAAGAGCACAGAGCCGCGCATAGCGCTATCTCGCTCCCGCATGGCGAAGCGACGCGCCGCATGTCCACTCCGCTACCCAGCAAGCGCCGAACTGAAGCTGAAAGCTCTGCGCGTGCGTCGCCGCATATTAGTATGTGGGGATCGCGCATGTGCTGTCCTACTCTACAGTACAGCAGTGACGTAAGTAGATCTCGTCCGTTCATCAGCGGGCATCGAACTGAGGTGCAGCGCGTGCGCCGGGAATATTTATATCCTCGGTCGGCGCATGCGTAAACTGGTCGACGACTGCAGCGCTCCCTGACGATCGCCGTTGGAAATAATTTTTGTGATTTTGTATATAAGCCGTGAGAATCTTGAATAAATCGTTCATTGTCATTACCACCTTCACCGTGCGTTTTACTCTGAGCTCTACCCAAGTCCGCTACATTACTATAGCCCGTATAATATGCATTAAGCATGAACCAGACTGGTACTAGTATCGATCTACCTGTTTATACCTGCCTACCCAAGAGTTGCGACGGGAACAAAATAGACAACCTAACGTTTGCATATTCTACGGGCTTCATACTTTCGATTGGTATGGAATTTGTCTATTAACCAAATCAGTGAAATGTTAAAAAAAATATTATTGTTTCAACATAAAGGTGTTTGTTGAATAAATGCTTTTCGTTTTCATCCATTATAGTCAGGTTTTCCTAGAACATTTTTTTATCACTATCAAGCAAATTTTCTGTGAGTAGCTTCATTTTGATAAGACGCACATCATTTTTATCTGCGAAAAATCTTGAAAGTTGTGGTGCTAACAGAGATAGAAAGGATTTCATACTTTGATTGAAACCTATCAACATACAAAAAAAATCAGCTGGTTTATAAACATTATATTTACATACCTTTATTTCTCTTCTGACCCCCACTGTCCTTGGGATCTTCTACGGCCAGGTGTGCTGTTGGACTTTGGTGGACATATTTGTTAGTATCACTTTGACTTAGTCGCACTATGACTGCTCCAGGAACCTTTTGTTTTTGCTGTGTATAGACACTATCCACAACCTGTGAGTATTGTGTGGTTCCATCAACTGCATTTTCGGATTGAATGGCGGTTTCTTCCTCTTCTCCATAGTCAATACTATTTTCTATTATTTCAATCTTATCAATACCTAAAATTTGCCAAAATGTAAGCGAATCATCAAAATGTGTACAAGAGTGGCATGTTAGAGAAGTGAGTGGAAGCTGTTGGGGGAGGCCTTTATGCCAAGTGACACACAGAAACAGAGACTGCACTACCAAATAAAATAATCGGCCAAGTGCGAGTCGCACGAAGGGTTCCGTACCGTTATAGAGCAAAAATAGGCCAAAAATTGTGTTTTTTGTATGGGAGCCCCCCTTAAATTTTTATTTTATTTAAATATTATTACTAATTATTAAAGAACACATATAATTAAGGCCTTTGTGAAAATTTCAAGTACCTACCTGTTGTCATCATTGTTACCGAGCAAAAAATGTTTGAAAAATCACGTTTGTTGTATGGGAATTATATTTAATTTATTTAATTTATTTTGTTTTTAGTATTTGTTGTTATAGCGGCACCAGAAATACATAATCTGTGAAAATTTCAACTCTCTAGCTATTACCGTTCTTGAGTTACAGCCTGGAGACAGACGGACAGACAGACAGACATCGAAGTCTCAGTAATAGGGTCCCGTTTTTACCCTTTGGGTACGGAACCCTAAAAAATTAATTTGGATTTGTAATGTACCATAGACAGATGGATGAATGTTTAACTCTTGTGCAAAAACTAGAGATTTTGATGGATAAAAATATAGATAATTGATGTAACAAATAAAATATTAAAACGCAATACAAAAGTAAAACATAATTTAAAATATAGCATGTTTAATTATGTTTTACTTCCCTCCCCCCTCACCCATCCCACCTAACAAAGTCAGGTATAAATATACTCACACTCGAAGTTCTCAATTTCAGGTTTTATAGTCACATCATCATGTTCCAAATGTCTCTCCTGAACATCAAGTTCCGAAGTTTTCTTTTTTGTTAGTACATGGTACAGTATAGTTTCATTTTCAAAATTCTGTGTGACGAGGCGGACTAAAGTTTTTGGTGACTGTAAAAATTTAATAGCAATTTTAAAGGTGAATTAAAATAAATCTAAATACATCAACTTAAAATAATAAGTAGTGTCCGACCGAAGCTTCGGCTTCGGCTCGAAAACCATCTTCGGCGAAACCTCCGCCTTCGGCCTAAAACCCGGCCGAAGCCGAAGGTTTCGCCGAAGGTCCGAGCAACCGTCGAAATCGAACGAACTGTTAAGTGTTACGAAAGACTATGTGAATCGTGAGAGAGCGACGTGACGGACCGGTCGTGTATGGAGAGGGCGCTGGGAGTCAATGTCAAATACAATAACTAAACATTAACTTCATAATAAATCATTTAATTTTTTATTAAAAAGTTAGTGTTTGTTTATTTTATTGACGTGAGAACGTCTTATAATTCGATGGCGCCGACTGCGCGCACAAAAAAACATGACGCAATATGCGGCGTTACCTCGCTCTGAGGCGTTCCATTTAAGGCTATGACGTTGTCACGTTCAACTATCGTCAGTACACCGCACAGAGCACCGTACAGTCGGGGAAAATTGTGCTAAGCAGAAATGTACTGTCGGGGAAATGAGTTGTTTAGCAGAAATGTACAGTCGGGGAAAATTGTGCTAAGCAGAAATGTACAGTCGGGGAAATGAGTTGTTTAGCAGAAATGTACAGTGGGGGAAAATTGTGCTAAGCAGAAATGTACAGTCGGGGAAATGAGTTGTTTAGCAGAAATGTACAGTCGGGGAAAATTGTGCTAAGCAGAAATGTACAGTCGGGGAAATGAGTTGTTTAGCAGAAATGTACAGTCAGGGAAAATTGTGCTAAGCAGAAATGTACAGTCGGGGAAAATTGTGCTAAGCAGAAATGTAGTCGGGGAAATGAGTTGTTTAGCAGAAATGTACAGTCGGGGAAATGAGTTGTTTAGCAGAAATGTACAGTCGGGTAAAATTGTGCCAAGCAGAAATGTACAGTCGGGGAAATGAGTTGTTTAGCAGAAATGTACAGTCGGGGAAAATTGTGCTAAGCAGAAATGTACAGTCGGGGAAATTAGTTGTTTAGCAGAAATGTACAGTCGGGGAAAATTGTGCTAAGCAGAAATGTACAGTCGGGGAAATGAGTTTTGACGTGACGTCTTATAATTCGATGGAGCCGGCTGCACGCACGAAAAAACATGACTCATGCGGCGTTACCTCGCTCTGAGGCGTTCCATTTAAGGCTTGAAGTGCAAGCGAGAGCGCGGAACGAGCGACAAAGAGGCACGTTGTCACGTTCAACTATCGTCAGTAAACCGACTTTACAGACAACCGTTTTTTTAGTCTAGTTTCGGTCTAGTCGAGTATAACAAAGACTGATTGATTAGTCTAATAATTATTGTTATTTGTGAAATAATAAAGAAATTATTATTTTTTACAATAGTACAGTCAATAAAGTAGTTGTAGAATGCGTGAGCGGGAACCTAAGAGATTTCTGCTGGAACTTATTCAGGGTGCTTAGGGACAAAACATACTAAAAGTCCTTAAGTCTAGGAGGTGAGCCGGAGTGAGATGTAGGTGACAAAAGTCTAAATTTTCGGTTTTTGGCTAATAATTAAAATACGATGCGTTGTAGCAAAAATGTTCTACAATGAAAAAAAACTTATTAAATTCTCTATAATTTTGATTCTATACACTTTTTCCGAATTCTCATCCGTTTTCGAACTACACGCTCAGGAAAAGTGAAAATAAAAAGTGTTTAATTTTTAAATATTTCTTTCCAATTCTGATTGAATAGTAGCTTTACCGCTTCTATGCTTCGTTCAGTAATTGAGAGGGCTGTAAACACATCCCCCCATCCCCCCTCATTACACCCCTTGATGCGGCAACGCACCAGTAGCACCCCTAGTGTTGCAGACGACGCATGGCATTACGGTAACAAGTTTCCATCAGATGGAACATACACTAATTGATAGCCTGCTTAGTTAAATGTATAAAAAACATTCGGGAATGAGCTGACCCCTCAAGAGTGGGGGTGGAAAAATGAGAATTTGGTAAAACTATATAGAATCATAGCTGGTGTAGAGAATTGAATAAGCTTTTATTTCGTTACTAGCTGTCCCGGTGACCTTCATGTCACTTTAAAACCTTCCCTGGACTCCTACGAATATTTTAAGACTAAAATCAGCCCAATCCGTTCAGCCGTTTTTGAGTTTTAGCGCGACTAACACATTTGAAAATCCATTTTTATATACCGTCGGTGGCCAAATTATTATACTCACTTGAAAAACAATACGTTTTTGTGCCTCATAAGGAAACATTTTTATCTTTTAAAAAGTTAATAATTTTTTTAGCCTTATGGTAAGGTGCAGAGTCCTGCATACATATGCAGGTCCCGTCTGGCTGCTATTCAGCCATCTGGGGATGGAGATGACTTTGTAAAACTAGCAGATATTGGTCTTAACGCATGGTTCCTTCAACCACGTGTAGTAGACCATTCCCGTTTGAGCTAATCTCGCCCCATATCGTAACCGACGAAGGAGGTTTCACTCGTTCAATAACACAGCTTTTATAAAAAATTTCATGTCGCCTTCGGTGAACAAACTAGGGATTGTCCTGGAGGATCTGAATCAATTGAGTCATATTAAGGTCACGCCTTTATCTTCATAATTAAAAAAAAAATGAAATTAAAATAACTTGTTTTCCTCCTTTCAGTATTCCTCAGACCAGTGTTTTTACATTGTAGCAAACGCCAATCGCTTAGCATGCATGCATCTGGGGTAAACTAAGGTTTTTCGAAGGACGGAAACAACTGAAATTCAGTTTCATCAGTTTCGCCTTAGCATTCTGTTAGATAAAGCTACGCCAGCATCATCTAACAAAACTTTTATGACTTTCAGGGGTTTTCTTCTGTTCTCAACAATAAAACGCCTTGTTTCCTCTCCTGTTCAAGCAGTCGAAAGACGTTTTCTACCACATTTATCAACTCGCTATGGGGACAAAGACTTTTTTAGGTTCATCACTTTTTTATATTTCAAAGTGTAGACTGGGAAACGCCTACTAATCTCGCAATTTCTCGCCGGGTATGATTGATATGACTCGAAGGTGTCTAAATTTTAGATTTATTTCTAGCTGAAATGTCTGAATTCTTTCCCGTCTTTCATTATTTTAACTTAAAATTACATTATCACAAAAAATAACCAAGAAACACTAGAATCATGTGTTTATACATTTATACATTATAATAAAATAGATAAGACTTAAGTGTTGCTTTTTATAACACGTTTCACGCAAAAAACATTTTTAGCGCCTGTGTCTAACTCCCTATTGCACGCACTTAACACAGGAAAATATGACATAAGTGACTGTCGTACTAACTGGTGTTATTATTACAAGATTATTATTGAATAATAAATGTTACTGACTCACAAAATGTAAAAGACAGCCTAAAGTAACAAAAAATAAAAGAAAAAACTAAAACTAACAACACAAAATGGCTAAACAATCAACCAATACGAATCTATGTAAAAATCTCACACTGAATATATTACTTTGGCCACCCACTATATATATATATATATATATATATATATATATATATATATATATATATATATATATATATATATATATATATATATATATATATATATATATATATATATATAGAACTTTATTGCCACAACGCATAGTTTTTAAGGTATTAGCCAAAAACTAAAAATTGAGACTTTTGTCACCCTCCCTCCCCTCCCTTCCCTCCGGCCCGCCTCCTAGACGTCAGGACTTTTAGTATGTTTTGTCCCTAAGCACCCTGAATAAGTTCCAGTAGAAATCGCTTAGGTTCCCGCTCACGCACTCAATTGAGTCATTCCTTAACCAGACTACAAATAATTAATAAATAAATCACAAAATCACAAGCTTTTATTACTATCTCTAAATCAACTTCTATATGAAACAGTCAATATAGAGGTAAGATTTCAATATTGAAGTTTTGAAATAATTTTAATATTCATTGTAGCTTGTCTACGAATAATAAAAACTAAGGAAGAGTAACTCCGTCAAAAAACATGTTCCAAAATACTTGTCAAAAAAGTGTACCTTAGGTTCACTTTTCATACATTTGGTGACCTTGAGCGGTATAAAGGCTAACGTTACATGACAGTTTGAATGGAACCAAATTTGAAACTGTATTAGTATGGGAGTTACGTTTCCTTAAGTTTTATTATTTGTAGTAGCTTGTAGACAATTTTGAACAAAATTAATTACTGAGTCGAGATTAAGATTATAAAACGTCGGCTTCGGCTTCGGCCGAAGGTTTTGGCGATTGCTGATTAATCAGCTTCGGCTTCGGCCATAAATTGACCTTCAGTCGGACACTAATAATAAGGTACCTGACTACTGCTTGTTACTGCGTTCTGAAGGTTGGCAACATGTTGTAGTCTCGCACAACATATGTAGCATAGAAAACATAACTCAGCTTTCACCTGTTCGGAAACAATGAAAAGATAGGTAAAGTCTGATATGAAGTTAGAATTGCTAGATAATGATTTTATTCATTACTTTAATGTTATGCACTTTCCAGGCAATGGTGTATTTATACAGTACCAGATAATACAAGATATAGCCTGTGACTTTGTAATATTGTGAGAGCCGTACATATTGCTGCGGTTAAAAGTAAAAGTTACAGTAATATACCGTGTATTTAATAGATCGTATTTCGATCATCAGAATTAATCAAAACTTCTGGTAAGTAGCCGATATATCGAGCGAAAAAATCCGTAAGTGTGGTGTTTGGTACCTCGTACGGTTGACGAACTTCCGATGATAACTTTTAACTATTTCGGATTGAAACGTATCCGAAATAGTAAAAAGAACAAAAGGAGTTTTGATTGATCCGGATTTTACTGTATTTGTCACAATCTACAGTTTTGGAATTGTAAAATAAGTTTTACCTTAAATTCAGCTAGTTTCTCATAAACATTTTGCAGATGTGTACCGTAAATGTTGATAGTTCTTTTATTTATAGATAAGCATATAGAGCACCAAGTTTTTTGTAACATATTGTGGGAGGTAAACTCTGGTAAACACAAATATTTTGTAAATTTAGTTTATTATTTTCGAAAGCTTTCCAAAGAATTAACACATCACAGATGATTATTATTATATATTTGTAGACAGATAAGCGTCTTAGAAGAGTTTGACGGCTCACGAATTGACATTTGATGGGACAGCTAGCGCCATCTAGAATTGGTTCGATTAAAACTCCATAGGTGTGTATGTGTGCGTTTATGTTTGTATGTGTGTATTAGGATATTATGGGGATAGGATATCCTTGTCAGATTTTTATGTTTCAATAAACTTGAATTTGTATAAACTGAGTTTGTTATGTTTAGTTCACATAACAATACCCAATTTTCACAAAAACAAAGTCTTTGAAACATAAAAATCCGACAATATAAAACAAATAAAAACAAAATTTTGACGAATATGATTATTTATTGTTTTTACTTTTTGGTCAATATAAAGTCCCTGCCACCGGTTCGCTGACCCACCCACCGAGAAGAACCGGCGTAAGAAACTCGGTGAGTCTATTTTTTTAAACAAACAATGCTAGAATACATACATCATACACACTCTGTTTAGATTCAATTAAATTCGTAAAATAAAAGTTAAAACATTTTGTTATGCATCACTCAATCAAAACTAATTATTTACATTCAATTGAAATTAAACTGAGTTTACAACGCTACATTCATAACACTATTCAATCAAGTGTTTTAAAATAGTTACAGAAATGTTATAATTATTCATAATAACGGGTTTTTTGTTAATCTGGCTCAATCCATAATTTACTGCTAAGATTTAGAAAAATATATATTACGTTATACATGTTTGTACAATTGATAATAAATAGTCTGAAGATTTTTTTTAACAATCAATCTACAGTTTGCATTTTTTCCGTAAAACATTTTGTCATGCATCACTCAATCAAAACTTATTATTCACATTCAATTGTAATTAAACTGAGTTTACAACGTTACATTCATAACACTATTCAATCAAGTGTTTTAAAATAGTTACAATAATGTTATAATTATTCATAATAACGGATTTTTTGTTAATCTAGCTCAATCCATAATTATTTACTGCTAAGATTTAGAAAAATATATATTACGTTATACATGTTTGTACAATTGATAATAAATAGTCTGAAGATTTTTTTTAACAATCTATCTGCAGTTTGCATTTTATCCGTTTAATTTTTTTAATGAAGAATATTATGAATAAACTAATTATTTACATTCAATTGAAATTAAACTGAGTTTACAACGTTACATTCATAACACTATTTAATCAAGTGTTTTAAAATAGTTACAAAAACGTTATTAATTATTCATAATAACGGGTTTTTTGTTAATCTAGCTCAATCCATAATTTACTGCTAAGATTTAGAAAAATATATATTACGTTATACATGTTTGTACAATTGATAATAAATAGTCTGAAGATTTTTTTAACAATCTATCTACAGTATGCATTTTTTCCGTTTGATTTCGTTAATGAAGAATATTACGAATAAACTTATTATTTATATTCAATTGAAATTAAACTGAGTTTACAACGTTACATTCATAATACAATGAAAATCGTTGGAGCTGATTCCGAGATTTAAAGATATATCGTTTAAAGATATTATAAGATAACGGGTTTTTGTTAATCTAGCTCTATCCTTAATTTACTGCTAAGATTTAGAAAAATATAAATGTTATACATGTTTGTACAATTGATGATTGTATTATTGTAATATTCTTCATATTACGAATAATAAAAACTAAGGAAACGTAACACCCACACTTCAACCGTTTTGAATTTAGTTCCTTTTCGTACACTAAAATATGACAATAGCATCATGTATGTATTCGGTTCTAATTTTGTAGACTCATGGATTTTTAGGGTTCCGTACCCAAAGGGTAAAAATGGGACCCTATTACTAAGACTTCGATGTCTGTCCGTCTGTCCGTCCGTCCGTCCGTCTGTCTGTCTCCAGGCTGTAACTCAAGAACCGCTATAGCTAGACTTCTGAAATTTTCACAGATTGTGTATTTCGGTTGCCGCTATAACAACAAATACTTAAAAAAATAATAATACTTAAGGGTGTCTCCCATACAAGAAACGTTATTTTTTCGGCCTTTTTTGCTCTATATAAAAAATGGCAACAGGTAGGCACATTATATTTTCACGAAGGCCCTTATTGTATGTCTACGTCAATAATTAATTAAATAAAATAAAAATTTAAGGGGTGCTCCCATACAAGAAACAATTTTGGCCTATTTTTGCTCTCTAACGGTAAGGAACCCTTCGTGCGCGAGTCCAAATCGCACTTGGCCGATTATTTTGATACAGTCACCCTTCCTTAGGTTTTATTATCTGTAAGAATAATATATTATTCTATTCAGTAGCGCATTTGATGCGTAGGTCCGCTTCGGCGTTGTCATCCTTTCTCCAAATCAGTATTCATCTCCTCCCATATCAAAACTGTTGGTTTCGTTTTCTGCATGTCACTGTAAAATTAAAATGATTTATTTTAACGTACTGTTATAATATTTGTTTTTTAAATAATACCTTATCTAGACCCTAGAAAATAACTTCAAAAATTATTTTAATCGCCAAATCTCACGGAACACATCGTTTGCGTCTGACCCGCACTTGGTAGATTTTTTTTATTTATGCCCTAGTGCCTAGACGATAGCTATTAATATACTTTAATCCCTCGATCGTGGGAAACGAGACACAATAGATATTCTTTTTTTTCGCGGCCGCATGTGGCCGCTTGGGGCTTGATGGGTTAAAATAAATTATAAATATGCTGCTTACCTTTTTATTTTATTTTCGATACAGCTCACAACGCCCACAATTGAATTGCAAAAAGTGCCACTGATAGCACCTTTTAACACTGAAAAATTTAAACAAGAAATTAAAAAAAAAAAAAAAACATAAAATAAGCATGTTCAAGGAATATTTTTTTATGTTCTTTCGTTAATATCAGGAAACTGCAGGCAATATTCAATACTTATAATTATTATGTGCCTGCTTTTTTAGGGTTCCATACCCAAAGGGTAAAAACGGGACCCTACTACTAAGACTTCGATGTCTGTCCGTCCGTCCGTCCGTCTGTCTGTCTCCAGGCTGTAACACAGGAACCGCTATAGCTAGACTTCTGAAATTATTACAGATTATGTATTTTGGTTGCCGCTATAACAACAAATACTAAAAACAAAATTAAATTAATAATTTATTGTGGCTCCCATACAACAAACGTGATTTTTTCGGCCTTTTTTGTTCTTCATCAGTAATGGCAATTGGTAAGCGCATGATATTTTCAAGAAGCTTGATTGTATGTCTACTTCAATAACTCATAATAATATTAAAATAAAAATTTAAGGGGGGCTCCCATACATAAAACACAATTTTTGGCCTATTTTTGCTCTATAACGGTACGGAACCCTTCGTGCGCGAGTCCAACTCGCACTTGGCCGATTTTTTATTAATATTTAATGCGTTAAGTATAGTCTGTCAAAAAAGTGAAGAAATTAAAAAGTGGCAACATCGTAATGTCATCCCTTTTTTCTTAGATTAATTTGAACACTACGATGTTGCCACTTTTTAATTTCTTCACTTTTTTGACAGACTATACTGACGCATTAAATATTAATTTAAAAAAGTACTAGCTCGATATACCCACCGCAGCCGCGCTGATCCAACGATTTTAGAAATTTTTACTTATAAAATAGTTATTTTTAGAAAAGACTGCTTACCTTCTACGTTTCTTGTCGTCTGTTTTGATGATTAACTACAACTGCATGCGTTGTTTTTTTCATCCCACGAAGAAGGATGCACGATGATATTAAACGAATCGCCCACAAATTACACTGGAAAAAAAAAACGTTTAAATCTTTGTTCGCTGCAAAAATAAATAAAAATCAACATGAAACATTACACTTCCCTCGGCAAGCAAGCTCTCACTCACTTGAGACATGATAGTCTTAAGACACAGCTATACAAATCACATGAAGATTTACACAAATCTTCATGTGATCCTCAAGTGAACAAGAGCCGTTTTCTGCTTTGAACATCTTCTGCATCTCTCGAAGAAAACTGTAACAAAAATCAGAATGTTAAATGGATTCAATACTCAACGTAAGAAAGTTATCTGACATGGTGATCTAGTAAAAAAAATATTAATAAACTTGTATTTCAAAATTGTAGGCTAAGAATTTTGATACTTGAAATTTAATATATTATGTCAGATAAGTTTCTTGCGCTGCTTATAAGTCCGACTGCATGAATTTTGTCACTTTATTATGCTAGATACCTATTATACAATAAAAAAATTAACAGAATTTTCGTGATATGTATAATGGAGGCACTTCACATGGCTATTTGTATTTGCGTATTTGATGTATTCGCCAAACAATCGCCATGTGTAGACGGTATGTTGGACAAATATTGGCCTTATTTGCCTATTTGACAAATATGACCAATACACAATACACGTATCCGTACCTTTCCACCACAAAAGAGTCAAATAGGCATGTTTAACAAAATCAAGTAAAAGTTTAGTTTTTGACGTCCATGTGTGGAAGGCCGTATTTGCCTTTATTTGCTTGTTTGTGTATTCGTAAAGTACATTATGTGAATAAATGATTTGATTTGTGATGGTATGATATTAAATTATTACTGGACTCAATAATATTAAGATAATTTATAAAGTCATATACTTACCAACTGGTAAATGAAGTTTTGGAACTGCGGTTCTTGTAAGGCGACTCCCAGCACCATACTTTGCTTTTGCTTCTGGTTCAAAATGTCTATCGCAAACTCTATATTTGCGATAGTCGAAATTTTATTATCAAATTTGCTTGGGATGAGTTCCAACCAAGCTCTATATACTAAAGGAAATTTCGGTGACGGAAATCTATGTACGGTCTTCGATCCTAAAAAAATATGGATTATGGATATCATACAGAAAAGAGTCTGAATCATATGATAGAATCAATCAGTCTTGTAGAATAAGAAATCTAGTAGGTATTGTATACTACGTAGTATGTAAAACTATGTATTACGTAGTGTGAAATACTATATTATATTATGTGTATTCTTAAAGGTAAAACGAACAAATTTTGCTGATCTGATTTTATTTACAATTAAATACCGTTTATTATTATAATACGAGGTAGCGAGGTTATGAAATTTATATTTATGTTTTTATTCCAATACTTACTTTCCTTTCGCGAGCAGCCAAAAATGCAATAACTACTCATTCTGATTAAATAATATCACTGTTAATATAAAATTAAGAGCAATAGACTTTTTTGGGAAAAAATATTTAGAAACCAGCCGCCTCATCGGCAACCATTTTCTAAAGAATGTTGCATAGACTATACACTAAGAATGTTGCTAGCAATATTAATGATTCAAAGGCCTAAGTTACACGGTCAATATTATCACGATTCTAGTATCACGGGATTCACAAATAGTACTGCGATACTGCGATTCGGCCTATTATATTGATGCGTGTAATACCTGCCAACGCGATACAAAACGCGCCTAATGTACTCACCCTTTCTTCGTTGTAGTCCCCGCTGTCATCCAACATTGTGGCACGATAAATTTAAGTATTTTCATAACTAAAATCGGTCGTTTGTATCGCCACAATATCACGTTTACATCGCTATAAAACAATAACCGTGTGCTAGAGCCCTTTTAAATATTTTTAGAAGTTGGTATCACTTGTGATCAAAGGACTAGTATCCAGCTATTAAGAACATATTTTTTCTTTTTTCTTAGTAGCCATATATGGCGAGATCGTTCATTGGTGGAACACCGTTTCCACGGCTCTGTCCCCCCCGTGGTGAGCAAGTTGACGTCACTAACTTCACTCCGCAGATATGTGAATGTCAGACTGACATCTGTCAGTGTCAACGTATTCTAAATGTAAACAAAGATTTGACATGTCCGTCGTCAGTAAACAATTGTATTAAAAAATGTTAAAATAAGTAATTGCTTTGTAAAATGTTTAGTCGATACAGGCAGCGAGGTAAATTTAATAACTTATGATTTGTTTTCGAAGTTAAAGTGTGAATATATACCAGAAAAAATGTCTCTGACTGGTTTAGGTTCTTGTAAAGTGTTTTCAATAGGAAAGTTGAACATTGATTTGGTTGTAGACAAACACACTTACAACATTTATTTTTATATTGTCCCCACTAATACTATACCATACAATATAATATTGGGTCAGCCATTTTTAGTAAATACTATTACAGTAATCAACAAAGGTTCTGTCGAAGTAAGGCCATTATGCTATGACAGCACATATTTGCAGGATATATGTTTATTTTCCAGCTTGAACGATGAGCTTCCGCTAGTTCAAGATATTATAAAAAAACAAATATAAACCTCTGAAAATCAAAGATGCACCCATTAAGTTGAAAATTATTCTAAAAGATGATATACCGATTACGCAACGTCCAAGAAGATTGGCTTTAACAGAAGAAAAGATTGTTCAAGAACAGATCAATGAGTGGTTAGTAAAAAACATTATTCGACCAAGTTTTTCTGAGTATGCAAGCCCCTTGGTTTTAAAGAAAAAAGACGGAGGAACCCGAGTGTGTGTAGATTATAGAAAAATTAATCAAAAGATGGTAAAGGATGAATATCCTCTTCCTATCATAGATGATCATATTGATAAATTAAGTCATGTGAAATTCTATAGCACTATAGATTTAAAAAATGGGTTTTTCCATTTGCCGATTGAAGAAGATTCTATTAAGTACACGGCATTTGTTACGAGCAACCCGGAAGGGCAATATGAGTTCTTGAAAGCTCCATTTGGTTTATCTGTGTGTCCAAAGTACTTTACCAGGTATATAAATATCATTTTTTCAGATTTGATAAGACGAGAGATAGTTCTGATATTCATCGATGACTTAATTATCTTATCCGACAATGAAAAAGAAGGTTTTGTAAGACTCCAAGAAGTATTGAAAGTGGCAGCTGAATATGGATTAGAAATAAATTGGAAAAAATTACTGATATTGCGAACATCCGTTGAATATTTAGGCCACAATATTTCCAATGGAACAGTAAGACCTTCAACGGAAAAGATTAAGGCAGTCAAGAACTATCCAGTACCTAAGAATATTAAGGAAGTACATAGTTTTATTGGTCTCACCTCATATTTCAGAAAATTTATTCAAAATTATGCACTGATTGCAAAACCATTAAGCGATTTGTTAAAGAAGTCTGATGAATTTATTTTTGGAGAAGAGCATATGAAAGCATTTGAAGAATTAAAAAATAGACTGTGCTGTGATCCAGTTTTAAAGATTTTTGATATCCACTTAGATACTGAACTTCACATGGATGCATCAAAATATGGATATGCAGCTGTGTTAATGCAGAGAGATTCTTATGATGGTAAGCTACATCCAGTACATTATATGAGTAGGAAACAGTGGCGTGGGGTGAAAAAAAATAAAGGTAAAGCCGGACCAAAAAACGGCTAACTCGTGAATAAGCAAAATTTCAATTCTTGTAAAAAAAACGTGCAATAAATTACATACCTGTATTAAGTGTGTTAGTTTACCTTTTCCATAACTACTAGGGTGCTTTGCTTGCATTGTGTGCGTTGCATGCAGTGTTAGTGTTGTTAGTATTCACCACCTTCACCATACATGACATCACTGGTATTATATGAACAGTGCATGTCGAGTATGATAAAAGTGGCTTTAAAAAAAGCCGTTTTAAGCACACGTCACTCACACTCACACACCAAAAATAAGTGAATCCTGACTTGCCAGTGTAGATGTTTGTTACTCAATCATGCAAAAACTGGATTTAGATGAAATTTTGCATGCATCCCATGTCAAACATGGAAAGGAACATAGGCTACCTGTCTGAAGTCCACGCAGACGAAATCGCGGGCAAAAGCTAGTAGCAAAGAAATATCAGCAGAAATACGTACCTAAATGTTTAATTTTGTTATTTGTCGTCTGTCGTCGTTATTTAATATTATTATAAAATATAATAGGTAATCCGTAAGACAACAGTCAATTTGTACTAATGCTGCCATTTCTCACCTAACCGTGTCACGACAAATTACAAAGTAAGTAAAACAAACCAACCTTTACGATGTAACAAACAAAAACACAACACAACACTTGGCAAGTAAAATTTCACTACTTTCGATTCTTTTAAACTATATAATATTACAATCAAGCTAGCCCACTAACTTAATAAACAAAATTTTGCATATTACAATAATAACAGTACAAAATGAGTGCAAATTAGCGCGTAATATAATTGTTTATGTGATGAAATGACAGCACGCGCCGGTCGCGTCGCGCGCTGCAATTAGCTCTGTTGTGATTGGACGAAATCTTTTAAAGCGAAACATGTGAAACTAAACCTTAACACATGACAAATAAAGACTAGGTAGGCTATGTGGGATCGGCTTGTTGTTCGACAATATCGACGAGTCGTTTGCATGTAGTAGTAATGTGTATGTGTGCGTGAATTTCATACATTTCAAATGTTTGGATTCCCGATGTTTTGAGCGAGTTCCCCAGGAGGAGCAGTACGTACGCGTTCTGAGTGCGATCGTAAAAACGGGTATGTGTGCGTTTGCGTGATTTTAAATACATGGCGAATTATTTTTATGAAATTGTAGGAAGCGGGGTAAGCTATAATTATTAATAATAAAAAATGTATATATTAAAATTGGCCAAGGTAAGCCGGTAGGAATCGTGTTCTATGGAGGCTTCGCCACTGGTAGGAAAACTACTGAACCTCAGCAGAAGTGCAGTAGCTATGAGCTGGAAGCCTTAGCAGTTATTGAAGGAGTTAAAAAGTTTAGAAGATATCTTTTGGGAATAAAATTTAAAATTATTACGGATTGTCAAGCATTTCAAAAAACTTTGAACAAGAGAGATGTGCCAGCTAAAATTGCTCGTTGGGTACTCTACCTACAGGATTTTGATTATAGAACATAGAGCAGGTGATAAGATGCAGCATGTCGATGCTCTTAGTAGAAACATATGCTTGGTGAATGTAGAGCTTCACGCTAGAATTAAGAAGGCTCAAGATGAAGATGATAGATTGAGAACCATAAAGGAAATTTTAAAAGAAAAAGATTATGAAGATTATTTTTTAGAAAATGATGTAATTTACAAAGGCGTGGAAAAGAAATTAGCAGTTCCTGAAATAATGGACTTAGAAATTATTAAAAGAGCTCATGGTATGGGACATTTTGGATATAAGAAGGTGAAGGATATAGTAGAAAAAGAATACTTTATTCCTAACTTAGAAACTAAAATACAAAGAATAATTTCTACCTGTGTACCTTGTATACTAGCCAATAGAAAATTGGGCAAGAAAGAAGGAATCTTAAATCCAATTTGTAAAGGAGAATTGCCATTTGATACTCTTCACTGTGATCATTTAGATCCGCTAGATGCCACGAAGAAAATGTATAATTACATTCTTAGTATTGTTGATGGCTTTACCAAATTTGTGTGGATATATCCAGTGAAATCAGTGACAGCGAAAGAAACTGTTGAAAAACTAAAATTGCACCAAAAGGACTATGGTAGAAAGAAGAATAATAACCGATAGAGGCACAGCTTTTACAGGGAAAGAGTTTGAGGAATATTGCCAAGAGGAACAAATTGAACATTTAACTATTACCACTGGAATACCTCGAGGAAATGGTCAAGTTGAACGCCTGAATCGTGTTATCATTTCGACGCTAACAAAGATGTGCATTGAAGAACCTGGCCACTGGTACAAGTATGTTAGCAAGCTTCAACGTGTTATCAATGGTACTTATCAGAGATCTATAAACACAACTCCGTTCGAACTGTTAACTGGAGTAAAAATAAAGTCAAAAGAAGACATGGACATTTTAGAGTTTTTAGAAGAAGAAAACAGGATAGATTTTATGCAGAAACGGGATGAAATAAGAAAAGAAGCTAAATCTCAAATATTCAGAATTCAAGAAGAAAACAGAAGGACTTATAATAAAAAACGAAAAGAAGGAGCTAAGTACAAAGAAGGTGATCTTGTAGCCATTCAGCGAACTCAGTTCGGTAATGCTTTAAAACTGAAACCGAAATGTTTTGGGCCATACCGAGTGAAAAAAGATCTTGGAAAGGACAGATATGAAGTTGAAAAAATTGATAGAGGTAAGGAAGGTCCTATTAATACCACTACTGCTGTAGATTTTATGAAAAGATGGCCTTAGTTTGATATTAACTGTTTTTTTTTATATAATAATTTTTAATGTTCTAAAAGTTAAAGGTTTACGTATGGTATTGTGTTAATTAATAGTTAAGCTTATTAAATTGTTACTTTATAACAAAAACATATATTTTAGTAAGAATATAGTTTAAGATTATAGTTGTAAAGGTATGTTAAGATGTTTTTCTTTTGTATAAGATTTTTGGTATAGGGAAACAAGATAGGTAGTTAAGTTAAAACTAAGTTAATTTTGCTATGTTATACCATTGTAGATTTATTGCAGATGTATTGTAAGCAAGTTGTACCATTCTAGATTTATTGTAATTATTGTAATACAAAATGTAATCAGTCTGGGGACAGACTGACAGGTAGGATAGCCGAGTTGTAGGATTTTTTAGTATGCACTTAGCTTAATCCATAAACAAATAACTTTATTTAGTCTGTGTATAGTGAAACAGGAGTCAGGTCAGCAGCAGCAGTAGCAGCAGTAGAATTTAAAAATACACTTTCAGAATTATCGCCTTTATTGTTCAGCTTCCACAAGCAGAGAGAGACCCCTTTTACCGTTACCACCCTTTTTATACATTCCATGATTATTCATTATTAACAATGGCTTATGTTTTTCACAATTACCTTCTTACATTTTTAAATACTAAATATTGTAAATATATTCTGATTATTATTATTATAAGTATGACATTATTTTAAATTATATTTTATGATTCTAATAAATGATTTTATAATTATTAATTATTGTTATAGATTTGAACAAAACCGGAAGCTAGCTTAAATAGACAGGAACCAATCATTATTGTGAAAATAATATTATAGGTGTCATCACAGGAAGTCAGTTTTGTAACAATAGTCTATGATATGATCTGATATCTATGGATAATTCTTGTCTATGTCTCTCTCTCTCTCGCACGACGCCATAACGAAAACTGCTGTGTAATTTTGGGTGATAAAATAAATTTTATAACGAGCTAAAAAAGGTGTTTATCTTAGACCTCCCCTACATTATTATACACATTATAATATATGGGATTTATTTTTTTACTGTATAATAACATAGCCGTGTTCGTTCGTCCTTTAAATTTTAAATATTTAGGTATAGGTACATAATAAATAGATTGTTTAATTGCAAAGGCGCCCGGAAAATGTAAATATTTTAAATGTTGCAACACTGTCTAACGGGACGATTATAAACTTGGAGAAATAATAATTATTTAAAATTTGTTTTTAAATACATAAGTTCCATGCACTTAATAAAAATCTCAATAATTTGTGATTTGAAGGGAATGGCGTAAGTGTTATTTGGACTAACGGTGGGATGGGTAAAAACTGTGAAACTCGCGTCAGATTTTCGTGTTGATCGAAAAACCATAGAAAAAGCGTAAGACGGTTGGAGAGTAGTGCTTTGTGTCGAACTCGAACTCGAACGAAATGTACAGTCGGGGAAAATTGTGCTTAGCAGAAATGTGCAGTCGGGGAAATGAGTTGTTTAGCAGAAATGTACAGTCGGGGAAATGAGTTGTTTAGCAGAAATGTACAGTCGGGGAAATGAGTTGTTTAGCAGAAATGTACAGTCGGGGAAATGAGTTGTTTAGCAGAAATGTACAGTCGGGGAAAATTGTGCTAAGCAGATCGGGGAAATGAGTTGTTTAGCAGAAATGTACAGTCGGGGAAATGAGTTGTTTAGCAGAAATGTACAGTCGGGGATTTCCCCGACAACTCATTTGAGTTGTTTAGCAGAAATGTACAGTCGGAGAAATGAGTTGTTTAGCAGAAATGTACAGTCGGGGAAATGAGTTGTTTAGCAGAAATGTACAGTCGGGGAAATGAGTTGTTTAGCAGAAATGTTCAGTCGGGGAAATGAGTTGTTTAGCAGAAATGTGCAGTCGGGGAAATGAGTTGCTTAGCAGAAATGTACAGTCGGGGAAATGAGTTGTTTAGCAGAAATGTACAGTCGGGGAAATGAGTTGTTTAGCAGAAATGTACAGTCGGGGAAATGAGTTGTTCAGCAGAAATGTACAGTCAGGGAAAATTGTGCTAAGCAGAAATGTACAGTCGGGGAAATGAGTTCTTTAGCAGACGCGCTGATTAAGGCCGCGTTTCACCTGCAAGACAACTGTCGCGAGAAGTGTCTGACAGTCTGTCTGACGGCAGCTTTTTTTTTCGATTGTCGATATTTTTAATCGATTGTAAGGGTTTCGATTAATTAATTAACACGATCGTTTTTTATAATCGATTTTCATAAAAAATGGGTTAAAAAATGCACAACATTAAAAGTTTTCACTTCTGCCGGCACTCCCGAAGTGCAACCAGTCTTTTTTTATAATGGCCGACACAGTAAGTTGCCAATGTCAGAGAACTAAAGAGAGCTCTAAACTAATACCGTACCCACCTATATTATTATAGTGTACTGTGTAGGTACCTACTTATATAATCATACTATAAATATATTATAATTAATAAACAAACATAAAAATACTTACGCCATTCGAAAAAAATGCATTCTTTAAAATTCACAAATTATTGAGAATCAGTGTTGCAACACTCAAATTATTAAAAATTGCCGCCAAGTAATTAAAGTGGGGATCTAATGTAGTGCAATGAATCAATTTGTTTAAATGTTAAATATATTAGAAAAATAAATTCGTTGTGTATTTCAAGATTAATTTATGATAAAAAAAAGACGGGTTGCACTCCGGGAGTGCCGACAGAAGTGAAAAATTTTAACGTTGTGCATTTTTTTTAACCCATTTTTTATGAAAATCGATTTAAAAAAAACAATCGTTTTAATTAATTAATCGAAACCCTTACAATCGATTATAATATCGACAATCGAAAAAAAAGCTGCTGTCAGACAGACTGTCAGACACTTCTCGCGACAGTTATCTTGCAGGTGGAAACGCGGCCTTAATCAGCGCGTCTGCTAAAGAACTCATTTCCCCGACTGTACATTTCTGCTAAACAACTCATTTCCCCGACTGTACATTTCTGCTAAACAACTCATTTCCCCGACTGTACATTTCTGCTTAGCACAATTTCCCGACTGTACATTTCTGCTAAACAACTCATTTCCCCGACTGTACATTTCTGCTTAGCACAATTTTCCCCAACTGTACATTTCTGCTAAACAACTCATTTCCCCGACTGTACATTTCTGCTTAGCATAATTTTCCCCGACTGTACATTTCTGCTTAGCACAATTTTCCCCGACTGTACATTTCTGCTAAACAACTCATTTCCCCGACTGTACATTTCTGCTAAACAACTCATTTCCCCGACTGTACATTTCTGCTAAACAACTCATTTCCCCGACTGTACATTTCTGCTTAGCACAATTTTCCCCGACTGTACATTTCTGCTTAGCACAATTTTCCCCGACTGTACATTTCTGCTAAACAACTCATTTCCCCGACTGTACATTTCTGCTAAACAACTCATTTCCCCGACTGTACATTTCGTTCGAGTTCGAGTTCGACACAAAACACTACTCTCCAACCATCTTACGCTTTTTCTATGGTTTTTCGATCAACACGAAAATCTGACGCGAGTTTCACAGTTTTTACCCATCCCACAAAAGTGCTCAACGCCGCTAAAGAAGTTTTCACTTAAAAAAATTACTAAACTAAACCATTCAGTAAAAGCTAATATTGTTTGGAGTTTATTGAATTGTTATTTTTGACGTAAGAGCAAGCCAGCTTATGTCAGATAATGTTGTTATTACTCTGTGGTACTCATAATTGCTCATAATACGAAAAATACTACTCAGTTCACAATGGAGCAGTGTGTTTTGTCTATGGTTTTGTGCTCGTTTTGTGTCTCGTGACCGCTGGCTGGCTGGAAAATGACTGGAAAATAGAGATCATAATACCAAAACGACAGCCAGCCACTTTAAGGGCGTAAACTGGCTGGAAATAAGAGGTCATAATAACCCCCCAGGTCTTTTTTGAAGTGAAAACTTCTTTAGCGGCGTTGAGCACTTTTGTGGGATGGGTAAAAACATGGTAAAAACTGTGAAACTCGCGTCAGATTCTCGTGCTGATCGAAAAACCGTAAGACGGTTGGAGAGTAGTGTTGTAACATCGAAATCGATTAATCGAACAATCGATTGTTTTTTTCCCGATTGTCGATATTTTTTAATCGATTGGGTTTCGATTAACTGAAAAAAACGATTTTTTTAAAATCGATTTTCATAAAAAATGGGTTAAAAATTTAATCGATTGTAAGGGTTTCGATTAATTAAAAAAATCGATTTTTAAAAAATCGATTTTCATAAAAAATGGGTTAAAAATTTAATTGATTGTAAGGGTTTCGGTTAATTAAAAAAATCGATTTTTTAAAAATCGATTTTCATAAAAAATGGGTTAAAAAAAACTGTAAGGGTTTCGATTAATTAAAAAAATCGATTTTTTAAGAATCGATTTTCATAAAAAATGGGTTAAAAATTTAATCGATTGTAAGGGTTTAGATTAATTAAAAAAATCGATTTTCATAAAAAAATGGGTTAAAAAAATAATGCACAACGTTAATAATCAAGTTTTCACTTCTGCCGGAACTCCCGGAGTGCAACCCGTCTTTTTTTTATTCGGCCGGATGCCTATCCGGCCGAATAGCAGCTATCCGGTATTCGGCCGGATAGTATTAAGACCGCCGGATAGGCCGGATACCGGATAGTTGCCGGATATCCGTTTCATCTCTAATATACAATTCCATGGTCGTCAAATTGCGGCCCTCGACACATAAATTATTTAAATGGTCAACTATTCTACACTAAAGGATAAAAAATTACGCCATATTTAACGATAAACGTAACCGGCCAATTATGGCCAATTTGCAATCAGACTAATACAGCTTCCTGACGGGACTGTCTCGCCACTACTCGGTAGGTGTAAAAAACGCATTAGTGTGGAACCTCTCTTGGAGCGCCATACACATACTATAACTAAATGACACCCGCAACTCGGTTGCGCCGAAATCCGTTTATCTTGCGGGAACCGTACATTTTTCTGGGATAAAAGTATCTTATGTCCTTTCCCTAGACTCGAAGTATCTCCATACCAAATTTCAGTAGTATTGGTTCAGCGGTTTAGGCGTGAAGAGGTAACAGACGGATAGACAGAGGGCGGACAAACAGACAGACGAACGGATAAACCGACAGACATACTTTCGCATTGTGTAATGTAGGTACAAAAGGCAATTGAAATTTGGAATCTACTTAAAGTTAAAGAAAAGGGTACCCATTTACTGTTTATTGATCATGATATAATTTAATTGAAAATAAAATACACTTCATCAAATAAAATAGATCCATAGTGATAGTGGGATCTTGTGTCATAATAATAATATAGCCGGCGCTGAGCCAGCGAATTTATTAAAAGACTCACGGAAATTCACGAACTCTAGTTTGGCCACCGCTGAATGTTTCGGCTAAACTTTGGCCGGAAACCGGAAACCGATATTTCGGTTGGTCATGATAAAACACAACATTGCTATGTTGTTTGCCTCCGTGATCCAGGGGTTTAGAGCTTGGCTCTTGACTTATTATAGGTGGTCATGTGTTCGATTTCCGAAATGATCTAGCTCAAATGGACATCTAAGTGTTGGACTAAAGTTTTCTTTAACGTAAATATCTTCGAACAAATGTCACAACTAAATTGATTCTCGCCTGTATGAACTCTAATGTGTGCAGTCAAACCGCTTTTGTGTGAAAATTTCTTTGAACAAATGTCACAACTAAATGGTTTCTCGCCTGTATGAACTCTAGTGTGTACAGTCAAATTGCCTTTCTGTGAAAATTTCTTTGGACAAACATCACAGCTATATCGTTTCTCGCCCGTATGTACTAGTGTGTGTGAATTCAATTTGCTTTTTCTTGAAAATTTCTTCGAGCAAATGTCACAACAAAATGGTTTCTCTCCTGTATGAACCCTAGTGTGTACAATCAAATCTTGTTTTGTAGGAAATTTCTTTCGACAAATGTCGCAACTAAATGGTTTCTCGCCTGCATGGACTCTTAATGTGTGTTTAGCCAAATAGTATTTACTTAAAAATTTCTTTGGACAAACATCACAGCTATATGGTTTCTCGCCCGTATGCATTCTTTTGTGTAGGGTCAAATGTGTTTTACTTGAAAATTTCTTTGAACAAATATCACAGCTGTATGGTTTATCGCCTGTATGATTACTTATGTGTACAGTCAAATTTTTTTTCAGTCCAAATTTCTTAGAACAAATGTCACAACTAAATGGTTTCTCGCCTGTATGAACTCTAGTGTGTACAGTCAATGTGCTTTTCTGTGAAAATTTCTTTGAACAAATGTCACAACTAAATGGTTTCTCTCCTGTATGAATTCTTGTATGTACAGTCAAATCTTTTTTTCTAGTAAATTTACTTGAACAAATGTCACAAATAAATAGTTTCTCGCCTGTATGAACTTTCGCTGTGTGTATAGCCAAACAGGTCTTTAAACGAAACTTCTCTTGACAAAAATCACAGCTATATGGTTTCTCGCCTGTATGAAGTCTAGTGTGTGCAGTCAATTTAGTTTTTAATGAAAATTTCTTTGGACAAATGTCACAAATAAATGGCTTCTCGCCTGTATGCACTCTTGTGTGTAAAGTCAGTTGGCTCTTTCTACAAAAATTCTTCGAACATAAATCACAGCTATATGGTTTCTCGCCCGTATGAATTCTTTTGTGTAGGGTCAAACATGCTTTAGTTGAAAATTTCTTTGGACAAACATCACAAATAAATGGTTTATCTCCTGTATGAACTCTAGTGTGTCTAGTCAAGTTGCCTTTCTGTGAAAATTTCTTTGGACAAACATCACAGCTATATCGTTTCTCGCCCGTATGCACTTTTGTGTGTGTGTTCAGTTTGCTTTTTCTTGAAAATTTCTTAGAACAAATGTCACAACAAAATGGTTTCTCGCCTGTATGAACTCTAGTGTGTACAGTCAATATTTGTTTTGTAGAAAATTTATTTAAACAAACGTCACAACTAAATGGTTTCTCGCCTGTATGAACTCTAGTGTGTACAGTCAAATGGCCTTTACTTAAAAATTTCTTTGGACAAACATCACAGCTAAATAGTTTCTCGCCAGTATGAACACTCATATGGTCAGTCAAAACTCGTTTACTTGAAAATTTTTTTGAACATGTGTCACAGCTAAATGAGTTTAATGAGCGTGTATGAGTTTTTATGTGCCTCAGTAAATTGCTTCTTGTTGAATAGTTCTTCAAACAAACATGACAGGTGTGGGATGTCTTGCTGGACTGTGCTGCGCTGGCATGGCCTCGCCCCTCGCAGTCATCTGTGTTGGGTCGCTCCTCGTGTTTGATACCTGAACAAATATTCTCATGTGATTTATATGTATTTGTAAAATATTACGAGAAATAATGAAATGTAAATATTTCATGTATCTAGTTAGATGTAGGCCATGTGTATGTACCATCGAGGAAATTGATTCCTATGCATTTGAAAGACCAACGTTATTTGGTCGAATATGTCAATTCAATGTTAATTGTGATCTGTCGGCTGGGTTTGACGTAACGCAACCAAACTACGTAGGTCCCCGATCTGCATAGGAATCAACTTCTCTGATAGTACTTCGCGTGCCATCGCGTTCCCAAAAGGTTAGCAATTTCAATCTTTCGAAAGTCTGTTCTTTAGTCTGCGCTCCACCGCTATCGGAATTCTAAAAATGCCCAATTGTGCTGTATTGGGCTGTGGAAATTCGAATAGAAACGTTGCTATAAATAGTGGATACATTTCTTATCATCGGTAAGTAATTTTGTTATTAAATCATGTGTCCTTTATTTTAAAATCAATTATTTAATGTTAATCGTGGATGGCTGTGGTTTTTACCATGAAATCTACGTAACTGCGTGTGTACCGCATGATTCATAATACATTGCCGCTTTAGTTAGAAAATTATAGAGCCCGTTCTGTTTGTCCGCTATTGAGCGCGCAATGGAAATAAAACAATCGATACTTTCACTCATCGCTTAGTTTCGAGGTACAGTCAATATTCTCATTTTTCTGTCAAATGAAGCAAATAGTGTTGTACATATTCTCGATTCTAATTAATCGATTTTCGAAACAGACATGAAACAGAGGAATGATAATGTTCGCTTTGGGATATTTTGTGAGTCGGTAATTATATTTTATGTAATATGTATTTATGTACCTGTTTAGTGGTTTAGTTTAGAATAATATAATATATTACTAGCTGTCCTGGCAAGCACGTATCTTTAGATTTATCATTCCTCTGTCTATGAACTCGAATAACAATCGATTAAAAAATTTATATAGGTACCTATAAAATTTTGACTTTTTACTCTGTGTGTTTTTGCTCATATATAGAAAATCAGATATAATACCTTCTTATATTTTTTTAAATCTATTTTCCGTAATATTATGTATATATGTTACGCTCAAAGACCGAAATCGCTCAGTGAGCGAAAAAATAGCTCACAACGCGGTGTGGTCACAGTGAAACAGCCACGACGCGAATTTCGCGTTGTGGGTCTATTGAAAACGGCCACGACGCGTTCTGGCAATCACAAAAAGACCATAACGCGAAATTCGTGTCGTGGCTGATATATTCGTTTTTCTTGATTTGTTCTTGATTGATTAATTGTCCATAGGTATGGAAGATCAAATTTAAATTACCACGCGTGCTACAAAATATTTTTTCTTTTACTAAATCACTGCATAACTTATTGTTTTTTTTTAAATATAAAGTAATGTAACCTCAATAAATAATAAAAATATAGTTTTATTTTAATTTATATAATTTAAATATAATAACTACTACTAGTTGATGCGCGCAACTACGTTGCGCCATACAGACAGACAGTAATAATATTAGTACGGATAGTATGGAACTATGGATATTTTATAAATAATAATGATAATTTACATTTTACACGTTATGCAGTGATTTAGTAAAAAAAATATTTTGTAGTATGCGTGGTAATTCAAATATAATGTTCCATACCTATGGATGATTAATCAATTAGGAACAAATCAAGAAAAACAAATAGCATATCAGTCTCGACACGAATTTCGCGTTATGGTCTTTTTGTGATTGCCAGAACGCGTCGTGGCCGTTTTCATTAGAGCCACAACGCGAATTTCGCGTCGTGGCTGTTTTACTGTGACCACAACGCGTTGTGAGCTATTTTTTCGCTCACTGAGCGATTTCGGTCTTTGAGCGTAACATAGGTATATAATATATAAACTCACGCTACATTCCTTATTTTTTACTAGTTTCTGCTATAAAAAATTTAGATACTAAGTACTTATTTCAATCAGGTAAGCTTATTTGAAGAGTGGCGAACTTAAACTATAAACAACCAAGCAGACGGGATGCGCAATCGCGACCTCTCGCTCCAAAGACTAACGGCGTACTGGTAAATGAGGCGGGGCGCGGCGATGTCTTCGAATCACCTTCGAATCGATTCCGCACGTACGGGTATTCCCATCACTAAAATGCTCTTGTGACGTCACAGTACGTATCAAAAAAGTGGCACGCTCGTTTTCATACAAAGGGAGCGACATAACGCTTCTATTTTAATCTATTTCTGTGGTCCGCATATATTATACTCTTACAGAATATTTTGAATAACATTACAATTTACACATTTAAATAGCTTATTAATCAGGGAAACAGTATTGGTCTAAGGGCCGAATCACACTGGAATGGCAGCAGCGGGGTGAGCATTTTCAGTGTCATATGATTTTTATTTTTTGTTTCTCAAGTGATACTATGTATTACAATAATGAAGATAAAGTTTAAAATCATATGACTGATGACTGAAAATGCTCGCCGCGCCGCTGCCATTCCGGTGTGATTCGGCCCTAAGATCCCACCATAGAACGACCTTCACCGGGCTGGTTAACAGTCAGGGTTCCGTAGAACAATTTTTTTTATTTTTATAGCCTGCAGAATATTTTTCAGCCTGCGGCGCAGTTACACGTTACAATCTTTTGTTTTGTCACGGCACCCTACTCTACCTAGCTATTAGAAAAAATACACAAATAAACACCTTTAAGGCCATCTATCACTCAAAAAGTAGGCATTTAGCGTTATTCCGCGCGTTCCGACAAAAGATCGCGGGACCGCCGCAAGAATGAACTCACATGACCCCCGGGCGATCGGCCGGCAATGCCACAGGACTGTACCTGCAGTATGTTAACTTGTTAACTTTACAGTTTTTATTTTAGAATTTTTATTTTATACCGTGCTATTGCTAAGTTCAGAAAACCTATTATAAATTTATGATGACAAATAAATTGCTTTTATAGTAAAATAATTGAAAAAGTCATGATAAATTGCAGTTTAACCTGCAAAAATTTTGCATTCTATTTTCTATTAGATTAAAAGGGTAAAAACGGGATCCTATTACTAAGACTTCGATGTCTGTCTGTCTGTCTGTTCTATCTGTGTGTCTCCAGGTTGTCCACTCAAGAACCGCTCTAGCTAGACTTCTGAAATTTTGACAGATTGTGTATATAATAAATAATAATATATCTGTTGCAGCTATAGCAACATTGTTCAACAAATACTAAAAACAAAATAAATTAAATATTTAAGGGGGGCTCCCATACAACAAAATATTTTTTTTTGCTATTATTTGCTCGATATCAATAACTACAACACATAGGCATGGAGATACCTCGAGTCCCGGGAAAGGACATAGGATAGTTTTTATCCCGGAAAAATGTACGGTTCCGGCGTGATAAACTTTTGGCGCAACAGAGTTGCGGGCGTCCTTTAGTTTTTATTATAAATGTCGGTATAAATAGGGAAAAAAAAGGAAAAAAAAATAGTCGTTTGCATGTAGTATTTGTATATTATTTTAAGTACCTATTTAAAATTCCTCAAAATTTATTTCCCTTGTACTTGGACCAGGTTGCAAATTTAAAAGTCAATCAAGGGATACCAAAGGTTAATTTACATGGCTTGGATTTTCTGGCTGTTGTTTGGTGGCTAATGTGTATGAGCAATCAATTGAATCTATGTTTTCCACGTCATCATCGTCTATTGCATATTCTGGCTGTGGCTGAGAGGGTGTTAAACATGTACCCTCTAAAGAATCCATTTTTTTTTGCCGTCATCATCTTCTAAAGTTAATGTTCTTATTGGCATTCCACGAGCGTGTCTACTATCTACAATTTCCGGAAGTAAACATTTAGTAAAAAAAATTAACTAGTTTAGGCTCCATTAAAGTTTTTATTGGCATTCCACGAGCGTGTCTACTATCTACAATTTCCGGAAGTAAACATTTAGTAAAAAATTTAACTAGTTTAGGCTCCATTAAAGTTTTCCAGAAATTGTCATCTCTCTCAATTTTTTTTCTTAGTAAGGCTTCTTACAGACGAACGGCACGTGTCGGCGGCAGTCGACGGCAGTCGACGGCAGACGACGGCACGTGTCGGCGGCAGTCGACGGCAGCCGACGAGTTTATGACGCTTGCAGGGGGCCTACCACGAACTTTCCTAAAACTATCATGTTTCCAGAACACTTGTAAGTTGTTGTAAGATTACAATAACATTACCGTACTTTTTTAAATATAATTTTACTAAAAAACAGTAAAATATCCAAAACAATGTTAAATCCGCTGTGAAATATCAACTTTTTAAGATCGCTAGCTTGACGTAAAAGTAATAAATGTTTATCTGTCAAACGGTGTCGCTTAGGAGAGTTGGTGGTAGGCCCCCAGTTGTGACTTGTGACGTACCCCCGCAAGCTAAGCGTCCACAGGTCGGTATCGTACGCAACGGACGTCACGCATCAAACGGACATTTTTTTCACAGTACGTCCGCTGAATTGGCAGTGTACGGATTACCGACTAGCCTAGTAAATGAATGCTCAAAAGGGGCAAAAATTTTATTTTTAACCCCCGACAAAAAAGAGGGGTGTTATAAGTTTGACGTGTCTGTCTGTCTGTCTGTTTGTCTGTGTGTGTATCTGTCCGTGGCATCATAGCATCCAAACGGGTGGACCGATTTTGATCTAGTTTTTTTTTGTTTGAAAGCTGACATGATCGAGAGTGTTCTTAGCTATAGTTCATCATCATCAGCCTGCTCAGTGCTGGACAATCAGGGTTTATCTGGTTCATGTCCGTGGCATCGTAGCATCCAAACAGGTGGACCGACTTTGATCTAGTTTTTTTTGTTTGAAAGCTGACATTTTCGGGAGTGTTCTTAGCTATAGTTCATCATCATCAGCCTACTCAGTGCTGGACAATCAGGGTTATCTGGTTCATGTCCGTGGCATCGTAGCATCCAAACAGGTGGACCGATTTTGATCTAATTTTTTTTGTTTGAAAGCTGACATTTTCGGGAGTATTCTTAGCTATAGTTCATCATCATCAGCCTGCTCAGTGCTGGACAATCAGGGTTTATCTGGTTCATGAAAGGCCGTTAGCAACTTGTAGTCATTTTATGGGTTTTATATTTCATTCTAGTTCGTGACATTTGTGAATATACAATATAAGTATACACATAATAATGGAAAGTTGGCCTGGTGCTGCACCATCACCTGGTAATCAATAGGATATCCAACTCCTCGCCAACTTAGAGTAGGTAGAGGTTTCGTATTTGGGCTCATTTTAATTTCGACAACCAGTAAGAAGTAGACAAACAGTAAATATTTACAAGCTGCTGCTGCAGCATCACCTGGATTCTATAGGAGCCGAGCTTCGTATGAACCCAAAGTGGAGGTTTCATGTTTGGGCTCATATTAACAGCCTCATCGAAAAGGTCATTGATAGATGGTAATCATGAGAATACTTATGATTCTGTTGATAGGAATTATTCTGCACTATAACCAACACAAGTTTAAAAATTATGAAATAAAATTAAATTAAGAAATTTAAAAAAAAACCCGCCAAACAACTTTAAAAAGTAATGAAATAATATTTACTGCCTTTAAGTTCAAATAATTCCTAACTTGTGTAAAGTAATATTTTAGTCCATAATTGTTGTCAAGGTGTGTCGGAGGACCGCTAATGTAGATGTTTGATTTCATTTCACAATCAATTCATAGCGAACTGAATCGAGATAGTCAACGACTTGGCGATTGTATGTTGTAGTTTACTTGGCGGTCCCCCGACACACCGTGACAACAATTATGGACTCAAATATTACTTTACACAAGTTAGGAATTATTTGAACTTAAAGGCAGTAAATATTATTTCATTACTTTTTAAAGTTGTTTAGCGGGGTTTTTTTTTTAATTTCTTAATTTATTTTTTTTGGATTGCATTTGTTATTCCCATTTTTGCTGCCACTAAAGGGCATTTTATTTAAAGATTTCAACAACCATGTCCTCTCTCCTACTAATCCATCCGGAGTTGCTCCCATAAAAGGATAAGTCTTATCAATAAACAAACCACAAGGCATAATATCAATGTTTTCTTGTTTTTGTAGTTGCTGAATAACCTGTTTCTCGTTTTCGATTCCATGTGCAATACCAGCTAGACGTGTCAAATTTTTTTGGTACAATATGCTCTTTACTAAAAGAGCAGTATTTATTTTAATTTTTCTTTTGCATATTTGGCCAAAATTGGACGCAGTAACCAGATTTTTTTTATATCCAGCCATTCGCTGCTGTCTCGTTGTAATACTGTAGCTCGCTCAACAGCGTGCCTATCAGCAGTTAATGTTTTTAAATTGTCTATAAACTCTTCCTTCGCTTTTTCTAAATCTTGTGGAGACATGTCTGGTGCTGAGCTTGCTGGACCATAATCATGTTGTTTTTCGTGGACTGCGTTCAATTTCCTTTTCTTTTTTATTTGATGTTCTAAATTCAATTTTGTTTTTTGTGCTCGTCTCTTTTCAATAAATTTTACCCTGCCTTTTGGGCTTCGGCTTAAAAAAGCTTTTTGCACTTTGGAAATAGCATTTTGAGTGTTGAAGGACACAACAGCTGCGCTACATCGACCTTCATAGCTACCTTTAAGGGCAAAATTCGCTCGCTTTCCACCTATGAACTTTGCGATGACATTGTTAAAACACTCAACAGCATTAGTGTCCACGTCTTCAATCAAGCTTCTTGATTTTGCCGCAATATTTGATACAATGGAATTGACTCTGAACATAAAAGTAATGTTTTGAATAGTTTTTAGCTGTGTTTCAGAGTCATATTTGTCCTTTGTGCAATTATATTCTTGGCACATTCTGTGATCACCAAAAGCATGGGAAACACAGTTGGTGATATCATTGTGAAGACATGATATTTCTACATTGCGAGGACTGTCAGAATTCTTGTGATGGTTAATACTTTCTACTATTGCTTTTCGCCTTGTCATAATTTTAACATCATTAAGCATTTTACGGTGAGCTAGTGCATATTTGGTTTCTGTAGTCGTAGTACAGTCGTAGTATGTGATTCCTGCACTCAATTTTTTCTACAGTAACCCCCTCCTTTACATACGGCTTGGCTTTAAGAATAGCAGCGTAAGTTGAAGAGTCGCCATCTGCTATCATTCGTCCAAATATCATGCCATACATTAGTATCGAGGCCTTAAAACCTTCTACGATAATTTCTTTTTCCATGGAGCTGGCAGAACCTTCGTAATTCTTAAAACATTTGTGTTCTTTTGGTGGCGTATATTTATTTGCAGCTCGCGCACATACTAAGCAGTATTTATTTTTTACGCCAATGAAAAGGACTTTTCCTGTTCTTCTGCCGATTATTGCTGCTGCTCCCGATGGTGCCTTCTGGTTAGACCCATACGATCTAGCACACCTTAACATCTACGACAGGATAACCATTTTTAACTCTACCTTCTGAGATAGCGATATCTTTTTCCATTTTTGCTGCAGCTTCCATAGACGCATTGGCAGCTTCCATAGACGCATTGGCAGCTTCCATGGCAGTCTCTATCCATTTTGAAAACACTTCATTCTGTAATTTCAAAAACGATGTTGAACTGAATACTGGAAGATCCATAGCAGAACACAATTCTTCGAACTGAGAATAGCCTATGCCGGAAGCGACTTTCCCAGAAGCAGCAGCTATGTTTATATTCACTTGTTCGTCACTATTTGGGTCTTCCGACTTTATAATGCAAATTTCTTTGCATAATTGGCATTCAAATCGGAAGCGCGACCAAAGGTCATGTCTTTATTCAGAAATTAATTGAAATTGAGATAAGCCACAGTTAAATAAACCGTTATGCTATGCTTTCTCCTGTAATTCTTTAAAAATGTAATTAATGTCTACCAGTCGCCGTCCTGAAACTGGTTTGAATTCGTGTTCTTTAATTTCTTCTTCGACTACTACGAATAATAAAAAACTAAGGAAGAGTAACTCCGTCAAAAAACATGCTCCAAAATACTTGTCAAAAAAGTGTACCTTAGGTTCACTTTTCATACATTTGCAATATTTAGGTGACCTTGAGCGGTACAAAGGCTGACGTTACATGACAGTTCGAATGGAACCAAATTTAAAACTGTATTAGTATGGGAGTTACGTTTCCTGGTTTTATTATTCGTAGTTCGACTATTAATAAATCTTCAACTTCATTAGGTTGTTCTAGATGAGCAGAATCAATGGAGACCGAAGAATTATTTGATAATATATCATGCGTGCTGGTATCTGGCGTAATATTATTTGAATGCCTGTAAAAATATAATAAATATTAGGATTTTCTTTTTTATGTAAACTGTACAGTACGGGAGCCCTAGAACAAATTTTTTGTGATTGCTAACAAGCTATTTTTTTGTGAGTAGCTACATTTTGATAAGACGAACAACATTTTTATTTTCGAAAAATCTCGAAAGTGGTAGCTAACAGAGATAGAAAGGATTTCATACTTTGACTTGATAGTCCTAAAATATGGATTGTTTTATTTGTAGGACAAGGTTACTCTTAAATTATATAACCATTAACTTACCAATATACAAAAAATCAGCTGGCTAGGGTTCCGTTTTAGGGTTTTGTATTCAACAAAACTTGGTTTTTCGAAAATAAAAATGTTGTTCGTCTTATCAAAATGTACCTAGCTACTCACAAAAAATTTGCTTGTTAGTAATCACAAGAAAATTGTTCTAGGGCTCCCTCACTAGTAGTAGTACGTACGCCCTAGAACATTTTTGTTTTATTACTATCAAGCAATTTTTTTGTGAGTAGCTTCATTTTGACAAGACGAACAACATTTTTATCTGCGAAAGATCTTGAAAGTGGTAAGTGGTGGTAAGTCTAACAGAAATAGAAAGGATTTCATACTTTGAAGTTTGATTAGATGATCCTAAAATATGGATTGTTCTATTTGTAGGACAATGTTACTCTTAAATTATATAACTATTAACCTAGCAATATACAAAATATCAGCTTGTTAGGGTTCCGTTTTAGGGTGCAGTAGTCAACAAAGTTTTGTTGATTACAGAACCCTATAACGGAACCCTAAAGAGCTGGAAGAAAAAACCTATATTGATAGGTTATTAGAATAGAATAGAATAGAATAATTGTTTATTTGCAGCTATTACCATAAGATACAACAAAGAAAAAAAGAATATATACTTAACTTAAATTATGAGTAAAACAAATTAATAACAATAATATTCCCAAATAATCAGCCGCAAATTGGACCAAGCTCGGCAGTGTTGGCACACCTATCAGGTATCCAACGCCGATCTTCCGCTTGACCCATTTTGTGACCTCACAGCCGTCCCAAGTCTCCATTATTTGAACAAAAATAAGGATCATTTATAAAAGAATCAGGTAAACATGCAATAATTATCAAAATTTAACTACTTATACTTAAAATTACACCAATAATAACAATATAATAAATAAAATTCATTAAACATTAGTATTACTGGCAATTAATTAATTAATTCATGAAGCCCCAAGCGGCCACATCCGGCCGCGACAACAATGAAAAAGCTATTGTGTCTCGTTTTGCCACGACTGATGGGTTAATAAGCATTAATATTTTACTCTATCAATCATAAAAATATAATTATCATAATTCATAACATTCCAAATAGAAAACCATTTGCATTTGTGAAGTAAACAAAAAAAAAATATAATTTTAACAACAGAACAACAGAATAATAACATTAATATTATAAGTCCCAGGTGTATTACTTTTGAATGAGTGGTATAAATTACTATCCTATATTTATAACGTTTTAGTAAAAGTTTAATTACAATTTACAGGATACATAACATTATTAGGAAAAACATGAGAAGATGCCAACCGAATCTAACAACGTTGAAAACAGTCAGTAAACCTCAATCTGTAATAGCCATAAGCCCGAGATAACCAACGCGAAACACCTATATCACACTTATATCTTGGCGCAAGTTTTCCTGTGCTTTTTGTTCATGTAACAGAAAGCTTTTTAGTTGTCTTCTGAAAGATGCAAGGCTGTTCGAATTTCTAATAGGCGGAGGTATGTTGTTCCAACATTTGGTCGCCGAGTATCGAAAACTGCCTCTGAATGATGCTGTGTGGTGTTTCTCAACGGCCAATTGAGCTGAACATTGCCTTGAACCGCAAGATCTAAGGCTGGTCGTTCGTGAAAGTTTTTCATACAGATATACAGGCTCCCCATGCTTTAACACACCAAATAAAAGACAGGCCAGATGGAGTTTTCTCCGGTGTTGCATTTTTAACAAAGAATGCTCGTTCAGGAAGGGTGTTACATGGCTTCTAGGTAGAATATCGAAACAGAAACGGGCGCAAGCATTTTGAACTCGTTGTACTAGTCTTTTTGTTACTGATGCTAAGCGTGGACCATATACAACGTCTGTGTAGTTAAGTTTTGACAGCACTAAAGACTCAACGAGACGGATACGCATTTCTGTTGATAGATATGGTCTTGCTCTATAAAGTATCTTGAGCCTGTAGAAGGAGTTATTAACCAGACTGGTTAAATGTTCCTGAAACCGCAGATTACAATCCAATAGTAATCCCAGATTACGTGCCACATACACACGTTCAATGGGTGCACCATTCATAATCACAGGAGTACTAGGATTCAAATGTCTAATTTGTTTAACGGAACCGCAAATCAGGTATTTTTATTAGTTATATAATTTAAGAGTAACATCATCCTACAAGTAAAACAGTCCATATTTTAGGACCATCAATTCAAAGTATGAAATCCTTTCTATCTCTGTTAGCTACCACTTTCGAGATTTTTCGCAAATAAAAATGTAGTTCGTCTTATCAAAATGAAGCTACTCACAAAAAATTTGTTTGATACTTGATAGTAATCAAAAAAAAATGGTTCTAGGGCTTCCGTACTGCTTATGCATTTAGAAAATATGCGGTTTCGAAAACATAGGGCTTGTATTTTTATGTTCTATCGGTTGCCATGTGAATGCGTATAGGTATCATATCTTTTACTTACATATTTTTAATTTTTTTCCGAAACTACAGGTGACTTTTTTGCTACTAGGGAGCCAGTAATTATTTTTTGGGGCTGTTCTACGGACCTGCAATAAAAAGGTATTTTAGTTTTATTTCGTATTTATCAACGAATAATAAAAAGTAATTTATATACTTACATATTTTTTGTAATTTCCGCAGTTGGTTTTATTACTGGAGATCTTACTTATCTTTTCTTTTGTTATACTGTTTAATTATACTATGGCATAATAACCACGCATTTTTATCAACATAATCTAGATACAATTTTATCCTCATAGAATTATGTCCATCTAACTTTTCCTTTCAGTAGTCTTACTGATTTTACTATTCTGTGGCACAAAATGATATAAAATATCATCAAAACTTATAATATTGTTACTACGATATTCATATTTCATGAAGTAAATGATGTAAGAAGTAGGTAAAGTAATAATATTTCATTAAAATAATATAATATGAGGTACAAATGAAATGAAATGGTGAATTAACTTACTTTTTTGCGTTTTTTTGCGTGTCCGTGGATTGCGTTCATCTTGTTAATTTTTGACCTAGCCCGTGACGACTTCTTTCTTTTATTGTCTTTATTGCCCATATTATTTAGGCACTATTCACTCTTATTATCACAAAATACACCGATTCGTTTTTGTAGGAAGCAAACTAACACAGGTCCGTCGTCTCTAAGCGCCACCGCGCGACTGTCGGAGCTCGGTAAGCCGCGGCGTTCGCGAACTCTCAAGGTATCTTGTCACTGGCATCAATAAATAAATGCTACAATTTCCATTTTTGCGAATATGGATAGATAATCATTTTATCTAATTAAAGCTATAAAAAATTATGTCGTTTAGTTCAGTATTCTTGGCACAATATTGAAAAAAGATTTTAAAAAGAGGTAACTTTGGCTTCGTTTTCTATCGAGTGAAGTTCTTCTGTTTGTGTCACTAAAGGTGAACGCAGATTTGGCCGCACCGCACGCACCGCAGTCGCCGCATTCGCAATTCTTCATATTATTATGAAGTTGCGAAGACTGCGGCGCGGGTAGGTAGGTATGCGAGCTTGCCTATAACTTCATATAAAGAATTCGAATGCGGCGACTGCGGTGCGGCCCAAATCTGCGTTCACCTTTAATGCGAAGCCGAATACGTTATATCCTCAAGTAAAGGTCGTAATTTTTTCAAAATTTTTAGACGATAGTGTAAGGAATGAAACGGGATCAAAAAACTTGTCCACGCGCTATTTCACTGTTACCTAGCCTTAATGGTTATTACAGTTATAGTAGAGGAGGGGAAGAGGGGATTTCGGGAGAAGCTCGAGCGTGTCAGACTAAGCTTGTATAGGCTTCCGACATGTGTCTAGTTATCATGGTATAGAAATCAGATTTCTCACGTGGTGTCTTAAAATTTTTTTTTGAGCATTGAAATGTCATCCGATCTGTCAGATTAAGATAGGGGATGTTTAGTATACCCCAAAGAAGCTTCCATAAAAAGCACTGATGATTGATGGTTAGGTAAGCCCGTAGGGACATTTTAAAATATAAAAATATAAAGCTTCATATTTTCCTAACTAAGCTTCGCAGATCTTCATATTTTCCGAACTAAATGATTTAGTCCTTGTTGTCTAAAATATAATAATAACTGACCGAAATAAGCAATTTTCTGAATATATTTTCTTTTTCAAAACTTTAAAATGGCCGCAGTTTCTGAACCCACCGCTAAAATAAAAAAACGCTCTTATTATTTTTTTATCAGTTTTACCTAATGTAAAAAACCTACTAGGTCTCCATGACGCTCGAGTGACTACAAAATTAGCACCTTCCCCTCCCCTACTATTAGTTTAAACAGGTAATTGGTAAATAATAATAAACAATTAATATTTAACCATCTACCTGCTTTTTATTATTATTATTATTATTTTATTAATAAAGTACAACCACATCGCATACATTTTTTACTTAAAACTAAAATAACAATTTGTATTATATCTAATGCATACGACAACTACGGTGTACATAGCATTAATAACAATATGTAATTATTATTCATTAAAATTTTAATAAAATAATATAAACTTAAACAAATGAGTCTCTTAATTTTTTCGTAAAAACATAATATTTATCATGGTACACATCGAGATCATTAACACTATTTATTTTATTATATTGAGCAAATATTTTAGTCATCGGAGATTGTAACCCAAGATTGGTTTTGCAGGGAGGAATATAAAATGTCTTAGTTATTTTATTTCTAGGATATTTGTATGGTACGTTTAAAGTTATATGATCATGTAGACTGCTGCCTGCATGCACTATGACTGCTTTACATAATTATGGTTTTATTTCATAATATTTGTGGTTTCGGATAATGATGCAGGATCTACTCACGGGCCACCGCGCCCCTCTTGCTTTTCCACGGCGCACCAGGGCGCCACGGCGCACAGTTTGGGAATCCCTGTATTAGGCATTAAGCAGACTGGTACTAGTATCGATCTACCTCTTTACCCAAGAGTTGTGCCGGGAACAAAATAGACAACCTAACATTTGCATATTCTACGGGCTCCATACGATTTCGATTGGTATGGAATTTGTCTATTAACGAAACCAGTGAAATGTTAAAAAAATTATTGTTATAATATAAAGGTGTTTGTTGAATAAATACTTTTCATCCATTATAGTCAGGTTTCCCTATTACTTTTTTTTTATTACTATCAAGCAAATTTTTTGTGAGTAGCTTCATCTTGATAAGACGAACATCATTTTTATCTGGGAAAAATCTTGAAAGTGGTAGCTAACAGAGATAGAAAGGATTTCATACTTTGATTGAAACAATATACAAAAAAATTAGCTGGTTAGCAATAAACATTATATTTATGTACCTTTATTTCTCTTCTGACCCCCACTGTCCTTGGGATCTTCTACGATCAGGTGTGTTGTTGGGCTTTGCTGGACATATTTGTAAATATCACTTTGACTTAGTCGCACTATGACTACTCTAGGAACCTTTTGTTTTTGCTGTGTATAGACACTACCCACAACCTGTGAGTCTTGTGTGGTTCCATCAATTGCATTGTTGGATTGTATGGTGGTTTCTTCCTCTTCTGCATAGTCAATAGTGTTTTCTACTATTTCAATCTTATCAATATCTAAAATTTTCCAAAATGTAAGTGAATCAGTAGACTCTACGTCCTACTACTACCTAATGATAAAGTATGTGAAGACAGGTGGATGGATGTTTAACTCTTGTGCAAAACTAGAGATTTTGATGATTAAAAATATAGGTAATTGATGTAACAAATAAAATATTAAAATGCAATACAAAAGTAAAACATAATTTAAGATATAGCATGTTTAATGATGTTTTACTTCCCTCCCCCTCGCCCACCTAACAAAGTCAGGTGTAAATATACTCACACTCGGAATTCTCAATGTCAGGTTTTATAGTCACATCATCATGTTCCAAGTGTCTCTCCTGAACATCATATACCGGAGGTTCCTTTTTTGTTAGCACAACATGGTATGGTATAGTTTCATTTTCAATATTCTGTGTGACGAGGCGGACTAAAGTTTTTGGTGACTGTAAAAATAATATTCAATAGCAATTATAAAGGTGAATTGAAATAAATCTAAATACATCAACTTAAAATAATAAGGTACCTGACTACTGCTTGTAACTGCGTTCTGAAGGTTGGCAACTTGTCGTAGTCTCGCACAACATATGTAGCATAGAAAACATAACTCAGCTATCGCCTGTTCGACAACAATAACAAGATAGATAAAGTCTGATATGAAGTTAGGATTGCTAGATAATGATTTTATCCATCACTCTAATGTTATGCACTTTTCAGGCAATGGTGTATTTAAACAGCACCAGATAATACAAGATGTAGCCCGTGACTTTGTAATATTGTGAGAGCCGTACATATTGCTGAGGTTAAAAGTAACAACTTTACAGTAATATACCGTGTATATAATATATCATATTTCGATCATCAGAATGAATCAAAACTTCTGGTAAGTAGCCGATACATCGAGCGAAAAAATCCGTAAATGTGGTGTTTGGTGCCTCGTACGGTAGACGAACTTCCGATGATAACTTTTTACTATTTCGTATTGAAACGTATCCGAAATAGTAAAAAGAACAAAAGGAGTTTTGATTGATCCGGATTTTACTGTATTTGTCACAAATCGCTATCTAGAGTTTTGGAATTGTAAAATAAGTTTAACCTTAAATTCAGCTAGTTTCTCATAAACATTTTGCAGATCTGTACCGTAAATGTTGATAATTCTTTTATTTATAGATAGGCATATAGAGCAGCAAGTTTTTTGTAACATATTTTGGGAGGTAAACTCTAGTAAACACAGGTAATTTGTAAATTTATTCTTTTCTTTCTTTTTCTTCTTTTTTGGCAACTTGACACAAAGGATGTGTATGTTGTGCCACTAGTCAAAGTCTAGTCAAAGTCTAAGTAAAAGTCAATACAGTCACAGGAGTCAAATCGGTCGATTCAGTAAATTGGTAGACGCTTTACTGAAACTTTCGATGGAGTTTTGGAGGGAACACAAAATAGCACGTTTCTGGATATTACATCACTTTCCTACACTTGTGCATGAACACGAATATCTAATGGTTATTTAATATTCTACCAATATTACACATTAAAAACCCAGCTAACACAATTTTAGGAAAATATTAAATAATACAAAAACACAACAGCACTCTTTCACATGCCCGCCAAAACTCCAAAATGTCATTTGTCATATGAAACCAACTGTAACAAAGTCGGCATCTGAGGCACAGATCAAGAACTAGTTACCAGGTGGACGAAAGTTCCGAACAAAAAAAAAATTGGGTTCCAAATTTAAACGTATTGCACACAGAGGATCATCTGTAGATTTAGCAATTTTCTCTCTTCATTTAGCGGGAATTTCTTCAATTTTAGGAGCAATTAATTTTATTACAACTATTATTAATATACGAGTAAATAATTTATCTTTTGATCAAATATCATTATTTATTTGAGCAGTGGGAATTACAGCATTATTATTACTTTTATCTTTACCTGGCTACTAGATATAATCGCATAATCTGTACAATTTTTAAGCACGGTCGACTGTGATTGGCTGATAAAAAAGACCATAGAGGATATAAACTACATGAGAAATAAGACGAAGAAGAAGTTTAAAACTCAAAGTTCGATTTTCATTTTGTGAAAATTATTTTGTAGCAATTCATAAAAAAAATTAAGTGGATTAATTATTGAAAAACGAAAGGTAAGCCATTGTAAAATGTAAATGTAACCGTAAATTGATAAATTGAAGCAAAACATAACGAATGATATCGTTATGTTGTTGTTCTAATACAAAGTATGTCGTAGTATTATTTGCCTAATTGTACAATAATTTACAACTGAAACTATATTATTAAGAAAAAGATAGATTATTATTTCATAGAAATTATTATAATGTATATCAGTATGTAGTTAATTTGGAAAATAATGAAATGTGTATCATGTGTATATTGTTTTATTGTAACAATACATTACGTTATTAACTATACTTAATAATTTATGTAAACTGTATGGAAATGTAGTAAATGAAAAATGTTTCATTAATTTCAGATTTTTAGGTCCCTATACAGCTAGTTTGCAACATTTTAGTCTGCAAGCAATAGCTGTTCCCTCGATCGCGGATCGTAGGAAATCTTTTGTTCTCGCGGTCGCATGCGACCGCTTGGGAACAAAAGCAGCAAAGAGATTCAAAGCAAGGAGATTTTAGGAGAAGGAAGGTATGGGATTATGAGTGGTACGGCCACCAAGGAAAAATCCTCTGATCAAGTGAGGTGGTATGCAGCTGGCCTGAGATAGATTTCAGCTGTCGTATACAGGATGTAAGAAAACAAAGTGTGTATGTATAAAGGTGCGGTCCACTGGATCAGAATCGGAGCGTAGGTACGCAGTGGACGGATTTGTTGCTTTGTATGTATGGTACTGACTACTATGAACTGCACTAGAAGTACTGGAACGTCATTCTGCGCCTGACAAGTATATGACGACACGACGTGCCGTCCGCACCGTACGTCCCGATTCCGACCTGGTGGACGCGCAGCTTTAATCCCCTCCCTATATAGAGTTTACTGTATAAGCCAATCAAGTAGTTAGTAGAGTAGCATAGACAGCTATACTATTATATTTATAAATAAAATACATAAAACTGTACTGTAATATTATATTTAATAATTAAAAATTAAAAAAAGCTTGTGGATTAAATCTGTTTTATTGGTTAATTTACCTTATTACCCTATTTATTAAGTTATGTACAATATTTTTTATTGAAATAAAACATTTATTTGAGCTCATTTCTTTTTTATTTTTATTTTTTTAAATTTTTGGTATGTTTAGAGTGAAAGGTTTTGCACTTAAAAATTTTAACTTCAGTTTCAAATGAAAAAAATAACGGATGTTTATTTTTTTTCTTCTAAGTCCGACCTCTTGTTACGTAGTATACAGTTTACATCCTCTTTGCTAGTTACTTCGTAAATCTGAGGCAAAATCCTCGTAGAAATAATTTGTGATGTTATCACAGAAGAATCTAACAGACTAGTTATTTCCTCAGATACTTTCAATTTTCTTACAGGAAGTGAGGACTTAATTGCAATCATCTTAAACAAAGTATTTCTTAGCTAACATGAGTCGTCACAAGAATAAAGGAGGTATACAAGTTTCAACTTCCATTGAGTTTATAGGGGTGGATTTCATCGCACCAGTTATAATGCGCAGCGCTTGATTTTGAATTATATCCAACTTTTTTAGAAGACTAGCGCTAGCATTAATATATGCTAAGCAACTATAATCAAAGTGGCTCCTAACCAAACTTTTATACAACATTGAGAGAATTTTTGGATCAGCACCCCAAAAAACTCCTGCTAAACATCTCAATATGTTGAGTCGCTTGTAAGCTTTATTACATATATAATCTATATGTTTATTAAATTTAAGTTTGTTATCTACAACTATACCTAAAAATTTATGTTCATTTACTAGTGAGATGATTTCATCATTACATTTATCTTGAATATTGCATTGACTTTTACCAAAAGTCATAACTGAACTTTTTGAAGAATTAATATTGAGTTTTAGTTTGTTGTTATAATAATTTAACAGTTGCTTAAAAGCTAAATTAATATTGCAATTGGCTGAGCGTAGTAGACGATTAATACAATAGATAACTATGTCATTAGCATATTGTAGAACATTAACACCTAATACTTTTACATATTTACAAATTTGTGATGTATATAAATTATACAGGATTGGAGACAATATCGCTCCTTGCATTAAGCCTTTATGTGCAAATTTTGGACCATGAAATATATCATTAAATTTCACATAGACAATATGGTGATTAAAAAATCTATATATCCAATTTAAAACCTACCAGGAATGCCCAATTCACTTAAAACCTTAACAAGTACAGACAAATTAACATCATCATATGCACCTTGCACATCTAAAAATACACAAATTGCATTTGAATGAGCCAATATAGAATTCTTAATATCGTTTATAAATGAAACAAAGCCATCAACTGTACTTTTTCCTTTACGGAAACCTAACTGAAAATCTGGTAATATTGAATTAGTTTCTGTAAAATAGTCTAATCTAACTTTAATCATATTTTCAAAAACTTTTCCTATGCATGAAGTGAGTGATATTGGACGGTAAGAATTATGATCATGGATTGGCTTATCTTTTTTCAGAATGGGCAAAACACACTGAGTGTATATATAGCAACATACGCTGATGACACTGCCTGCCTTGCTAGTGACGAAAATCCGACCATAGCATCACAAAAACTGCAGGAAAACCTAAACAAAATAGATAAGTGGCTTGAGCAGTGGAGGATTAAGCCAAGTGTTAATAAATCTGTGCAAATCACTTTTACACTGCGAAAAGGCGACTGCCCATCAGTCACTCTACGAGGAGAAAAATTACGACCAGAAAATAGTGTGAAATACTTACGAATGCATATTGATAGAAGACTAACCTGGGCTAAACATATTAAAACGAAGAGGCAACAGGCAGATATGGAGTTTAAAAATTGTACTGGCTTATTGGACGACAATCACCTCTAACATTAGACAATAAACTTTTTGCATACAAAGCCATCATCAAGCCAATATGGACATATGGAATCCAACTGTGGGGCACTGCAAGCAAAAGTAATCTGGCCATATTACAATGTTTCCAGAATAAATGTCTGAAAACAATAGCTAATGCACCTTGGTTCATAACAAACTCTGAGATTCATGATTATTTAAATATTACCACCATTAATGAAGAGGTATCTAAATACATACAAACATACAAGAAAAGATCAGAAAATCACACCAATGAACTTGCTAGGGACCTGCTAATAACATAAGAAGACTTAAACGTCTGCATATACTAGACCAAAGAGAATGAATAATTATTCTAAAGTAATGAGGAGCTCAGTGTTCAGTGGAACACCTCTCACAAAAGTGACTAGCAATGAACACACCATCTGATAATGGCTAGTGAGAGCCGATAGCAGATATAATAGGAAAAAAAAAGTATAATATTCTTACAGAATATTTTAAATAACATTACAATTTACACATTTAAATAGCTTGATAATCAGGGAAACAGTATTGGTCTAAGGGCCGAATCACACTGGAATGGCAGCGGCGCGGCGAGCATTTTCAGTGTCATATGATTTTAAACTTTATCTTAGTAGCTTCATTTTGATAAGACGAACATCATTTTTATCTGCGAAAGATCTTGAAAGTGGTAGCTAACAGAGATAGAAAGGATTTCATACTTTGATTGAAACCTATCAACAAACAAAAAATCAGCTGGTTAGCAATAAGCATTATATTTACATACCTTTATTTCTCTTCTGACCCCCACTATCCTTGGGATCTTCTACGACCAGGTGTGTTGTTGGGCTTTGTTGGACATATTTGTTAATATCACTTTGACTTAGTCGCACTATGACTACTCTAGGAACCTTTTGTTTTTGCTCTGTATAGACACTATCCACAACCTGTGAGTCTTGCGTGGTTCCATCAATTGCATTTTTGGATTGAATGGCGGTTTCTTCCTCTTCTCCATAGTCAATACTGTTTTCTACTATTTCAATCTTATCAATATCTAAAAATTTGTAAAATGTAAGTGAATTAGCAGACTCTACATCTTACTACTACTTAACACGTTCTCTGCCGGTAGTACAAACGAGAAAAATTACAAAAAAAAATTTTTGTCGTTATAGATGTATTAGGTCAAGACTTAAACTATGATATCATTCAGGGTTCGATAGGGTGAAGGGTTCCTGAGATATAATAAAAAAAAACTCTTGAGGTCACATGTGACCTACGCGGAGCTGTAGTACGGACAAGTACGCAATCGTTATTACTGCGCCGCTCCGGTCACAACTCCGGGCACCGCACCCTTCAGTCACCGTTGTGTCGTTGCGAATTTTCCTAGTTTTTGGTGACGAACCATGGATTTACCCAATTTAGATATTGAGATGGAAGACTTGAACATAACACCAGAAGACATACTTAATATTGAGCTACTTGAAGCTAGTTTTTTAATGAGACAAGGATTAAACCTTTTTATGTCTAATATGTTTCAATAAATGGCATCGATATGCAAAAGTTTATTGCAAAAATGTTTTTTTCATTTTTTAGGGTTCCGTACCCAAAGGGTATAAACGGGACCCTATTACTGAGACTTCGATGTCTGTCCGTCCGTTTGTCTGTCTTTCTGTCTGTCTCCAGGCTGTAACTCAATAACCACTGTAGCTTGACTTCTAAAATTTTCACAGATTATGTATTTCTGTTGCCGCTATAACAACAAATACTAAAAACAAAATTAAATTCATATTTAAGAGGGGCTCCCATACAACAAACGTAATTTTTTTGACCTTTTTGGCTCGTAATCAATAATGGCAACAGCTAGGTACTTCAAATTTTCACAATATTCTTTATTTTATCTGTAGTCTAATAATTAATAATAAAATGAAAATAATATAAATATTTTAGGGGGGGCTCCCATACAAAAACACAAATTTTCACCTATTTTTCCTCTATAACCGTACGGAACCCTTCGTACGCGAGTCCGTCTCGTACTTGGCCGATTATAACTTAAAGGCAAGTTATTATACAACATAATACTGATTAAAAGATAAGTGCAATTGTTAAAAACATTATGGAAAAATAAATAAGAAGTCATAGAAAAGGTTTTTTTTCATCCCTTTGTTTCTGCATCAAAATTTTCACATAATATTATAATGAACATAGGTGAATACCATGTGAAAGTATTGCTCTACAGCACTGCACCGGTCACCTACTACAGAGAAATGTACGATAAACATGTCCTATGGCCTACGAGCTCGATTCAAAAACAGGTCTGCTCTGTGGTCACCGGTACCCTACGCGGCAGAGAAATTGTTAATGATAATATAATTGATGTGTAGTAATTGAAAGTATGTGAAGACAGATGGATGGATGTTTAACTCTTGTGCAAAAACTAGAGATTTTGATGATTAAAATATAGGTAATTGATGTAACAAATAAAATATTAAAACACAATACAAAAGTAAAACATAATTTAAGATATAGCATGTTTAATGATGTTTTACTTCCCTCCCCCCTCGCCCACCTAACAAAGTCAGGTATAAATATACTCACACTCGGAATTCTCAATGTCAGGTTTTATAGTCACATCATCATGTTCCAAGTGTCTCTCCTGAACATCAAATTCCGGAGGTTCCTTTTTTGTTAGCACAACATGGTATGGTATAGTTTCATTTTCAATATTCTGTGTGACGAGGCGTTCTAAAGTTTTTGGTGACTGTACGAGGCTGCTATTTATGTATCCGGAACTGGCCACTTACAAGAACAATATTTAAAAAGTAATTACAACATTTGAAAATAGAACTCTTTGGTTGAAGAATACATTTTGTTTCATGTGACTGTCAATTATTTTTCCATTGTGGCGTCATTTTGAAAATTGCGTGTCTTCATTTGCCATGGATTTAACGCGTGAACATTTTCGTGCAATGATTTACTACGATTTTCGGCGTGGGCTAAATCAACAACAGTGCTTTATTCAACTCACCGCAACTTTTGGAGATAAAGCACCATCAAAAACCACTGTTTATCACTGGTACAGTGAGTTTAATCGTGGGCGGTCTATGCTCACGGATGAAAATAAAGAAGGTCGCCCAAAAACAGCTGTTGTCCCACAAAATATAGATGCTGTGCGGGAACTAATAATGCGTGATCGTCATGTTACATATCGCGAGATAGAGGCGTCCTTAGGCATAAGTATGACGAGCATACATAAGATATTACACGAACATTTGGCTGTAAAAAAAATATGTTCGCGTTGGATTCCGCACAACTTGACAATCGATCAAAAACGGGCTCGTGTCGATTGGTGCAAAAAAATGATAAAAAAATACAACCGTGGTACGTCAATAGCCGTTTATAATATCTACACAGGTGATGAATCTTGGATCTATGCATATGACCCCGAAACTAAACAACAGTCAACGGTGTGGGTGTTCCAAGATGAGCCGAAACCAACAAAAGTTACTCGTGCAAAAAGTACTTTGAAGCAAATGGTCGCCTGTTTTTTTGGAATTAATGGACATGTGGCTACAGTGCCATTAGAGAATCGTAAAACGGTTAATTCTGAATGGTATACGACCATTTGTTTACCAGAAGTCTTTGAAGAAATAAGAAAGGACAACCGACAACGCAGAATCATTTTACATCACGACAATGCTAGCTGTCACACCTCAGCTGAAACAACTCAGTTTTTGGAGGGTCAAAAGATCGAATTGACTGGTCATCCGCCGTACAGCCCTGATTTGGCACCTAACGATTTCTTTTTATTTCCATACGCGAAGAACAAATTACGTGGTCAACGTTTTTCGAGCCTTCGTTTGTTTCTTTTTTTAATTCCGGATATACATAAATAGCAGCCCTCGTAAAAATAATATTCAATAGCAATTTAAGAGTAAATTTAAAAAATCTATATACAACAACTTAAGATAATAAGGTACCTGACTACTGCTTGTTACTGCGTTCTGAAGATTGGCAACTTGTAGTCTCGCACAACATATGTAGCATAGAAAACATAACTCAGCTTTTGCCTGTTCGACAACAATAACAAGATAGATAGTCTGATATGAAGTTAGAATTGCTAGATAATGATTTTATTCATCACTCTAATATTATGCACTTTCCAGGCAATGGTGTACCTATTTAAACAGTACCAGATAATACAAGATGTAGCCCGTGACTTCGTAATATTGTGAGAGCTGTACATATTGCTGCGGTTAAAAGTAACAGTTTCAGTAATATAACATGCTTTTAAAAGATCGTATTTCGATCATCAGAATGAATCAAAACTTCTGATAAGTAGCCGATACATCGAGCGAAAAAATTCGTAAATATGGTGTTTGGTGCCTCGTACAGTAGACAAACTTCCGATGATAACTTTTTACTGCTTCGGATTGAAACGTATCCGAAATAGTAAAAGGAACACAAGGAGTTTTGATTGATCCGGATTTTACTGTATTTGTCACAATATTCTATATAGTTTGTGGTCACAATCTACAGTTTTGGAATTGTAAAATAAGTTTACCCTTAAATTCAGCTAGTTTCTCATAAACATTTTACAGATGTGTACCGTTAATGTTGATAGTTCTTTTATTTATTGATAGGCATATAGAACAGCAAGTTTTTTGTAACATATTGTGGGAGGCAAACTCTAGTAAACACAGTTAATTTGTAGGTATTTCTTTCTTTTTCTTCTTTTTTTGGCAACTTGACACAGAGATGCGTATATTGTGCCACAGACAAGGTAAAAAGTTAAGGAACGGCGGAAGGAATAAAGAATAACGGAATTTGGAAGAAAGTTAATTAAATCAGTGCGGTAAATTAAATTCTATAAACTAAATAAAATAAACATACTTATTCTAGATATTAATATTATTTAATGTTAAGTAATTAGATATACAACTATATACACATTTATCATTAGAATTAAGAAGTATATTTACAGAAGTAGGAAATGGAATAGGGATTAAAGACAAGTTATGATACAATTGGGAATGATCATGGAGGGAACATGAAAGGATAATGTGGTTCAAGTCACCTACATCTCCACAGTCGCACAAATCATCATCTCTGACGCCAATTCTCCTAAGATGCGTTGGAATGCACATATGACCAAGTCTCATCCGAATAATTGACGTTGTTACATTTTTAGAAAGGAAAATATTAGAAAACCAGGGCTTAGTAGGGATCTCTGGTTGAATTTTACGATACTGTATAGCTTTTGTTTGACTGCTCAAGGCCCATAACTTATTCCAAGATTTCAATAGGGAACCCCGTGCCAGAGAAGCCAAATCATGCGCATAATTATTAAAAGGGAACAAATCACCACTAAAAACAGCCTCTTTTGCCAATTTGTCAGCAATTTCATTGCCAACAATGCCGCAATGGCTCGGTATCCATATAAATGTTATTGAAAAGCCTTGAAGTTTACATTGATATAGAAGGTTTCTAACTTGGACAATAATTGGATATCAATTTTTTGATTTAAAAGGAAATTTAATCAGGGATTGTAGAGCGCTTAAAGAATCTGTAAATATTAGTGTCTCTTTAAGCCTGCCAAGTAAAATATACTCAACAGCCTTAAAAAGGCCGTAACACTCTCCTGTAAAAACAGATGTTTCAGGCGGAAACTTTACTTTTTGTACAATATTATACTGTAAATGGTAGACGCCAACTCCAACACAACTATCTGTAGTATTCTTCGATGCATCTGTATATATGTGGTGGTAGCCCTGCCAATTGTTATTCGTGATGTACTTAAATATATTGTTAGCGAAATATGTATCAGTTTTTTTTATGCCAATGTCTAATCTAATATCTGGCACAAGCGTTAGTGCTTCATATGCTGAATCAAATAATGGAAAAGTTTGAGAACGAAAAGTGGGGGCGTCGAATTTACGATAGCTAGTGAGAAGTAAGGGATGAGATTTATGATGCCAGTATTTATTATTACTATGACACAAATGAAATAAGGTTCTAAGTTTGGGAATTAAGGGGTGATTTTTAAATTGGTAACAGCGAACAAAATATTTATCCGCCAGATATTGTCGACGGAGTTGAAGAGGAGGTTTGCAACATTCTAACTGAAGTGCGTTTATGGGAGATGATCTCATAGCTCCGCAGATTATACGCAAGGCTTTCGCTTGTATTTTGTCAATTTTTTGTAAACCAGTTACGCTACACGGCTCTAAAAGAAAAGTGCCATAATCTAGGACACTTCTAATTATTGCATTGTAAATTAATTTCATAGTAAATGGGTGTGATCCCCACCAAACACCAGATAAACACCTTAACATATTTAGAAGCCTCTCACATTTGGCACAGATGTAATCGATGTGTGCGTTGCCATTTAATTTTCCATCCAAATATAGCCCTAAAAATTTGACTTTGTCTTTAACAGGAATCGGCGCACCATCATAAATAATAGTTATCGGGGGAGGCATACGCATTCGGGTAAATAAGACGACGGAACTTTTGTTGATCGATAAGTCTAAACCATGCTTGTCCATCCAAGATTTTAACTGTTTCAAAGCATTAATAAGATCTCTACAAGCAATATTTATAGAACTATTGATTACATAAATAGCCTTGTCATCTGCATATTGAAGTAATTTTATTATACTTAAATCTAGACAATTTTCTAAGTCGGATGTGTAAATATCGTAAAGTAATGGACTTAAAACTGACCCCTGAGGAATACCTTTCCGAATAGTTCTAGTTTCCAAAGAGTTGTTTAAAACTATTATTCTTTCTATTAAAATATTAATAACGAAATTAAATAAAATTAAAGGCAAACCAAATTGTATTAATAGCTTTTTTTTAATGATACTTATGATAATATTGTCATATGCAGAATTTATATCCAAAAAAGACGCAACGACAGATTTATTTTCTGTGAATGCTGTGCTTCTGTGGTTAATATGGCAATATTATCTATGGTACCTCTACTTTTACGGAATCCAAATTGTGTATTCGAAAGGAGGTTATGTTTTTCTATAAACCATTCTAGTCTGTTTTTAGCTAAATGTTCTGCAATCTTTAATAAAACAGAGGAGAGCACAATGGGGCGATATGATGTAGCCAAAGATGGGGGTTTGTTGGGTTTTGGAACTGGGATAACTTTTTGTTTTTTCCATGCAGCAGGTAAATTACCAGTTAATAAAATTTGGTTAACTTGAGGTAGTACTGTAAAATTTCTTCATCAGCATGTTGAAAGAAGGAATATGGAATGCCATCCAATGCGGGAGAAGAATCTTTCAAGTTTTGTACTACCCCTTTTAACTCTTCTATTGTAAAGAGTGAATCTAGTTCTTCAGAATTAACATTTTGTAAAGGAGGAGGTGGTTCGTTAGAAATAGTAGGAGGAGCTAAATTGTCTAGAAACTCAGAAGCTAAAGAATCAGATATAGGGTGAGAAGGAGTAGTGAATGCAGATCTATACCGTCTTATGTTTTTCCATACTATAGTAGGATGAATACCTGGATTTAATGATAAACAAAAATTTCTTAAACTTAGTATCTTCTTTTTCCTAAATAATTTCTTAGTATCTTTAAGACAATTAAGATACAGCTGGTAGTTGGCTATGTTTGGATTTAAATTATATTATTTTTCAATCTCTTTCCTATTCTTAATGGCAACTGTGCATTCTTGATCCCACCAAGGTGGAGATGGTGTATGATGGTGTGAAGTATTGTTTTTTGGAAATGATTCATCAGCAGCTTTAATAAATGCTGAAGTCAAAGCCTCAGCACATAGTGATTCATTTTCTGATGATATTTCAGGAAGAAAAGATAACTGATTTCTGAGTAGAGTTTGAAATTTATCCCAGTTAGAATTACTGTTAATATGATATTTTATTGATGCAGACTGATTTAATTTACTTTTATCTTTACCTGGAAATGATAGAATTATAGGAAAATGATCACTGCCATGACTTGACTCCAACACGTACCAATGAAAAACAGATGATAGATTAGGTGAACATATTGACAAATCTGGTACACTACAACCTTCATGAGGAGCAGTGCGACGAGTCGCTTGGCCAGAATTAAGAATACACAGTTTATTATAATCTATTAAGTCTAAAACTTCATAACCCCATTGATTGTCTTTGTGACTCCCTCATGACTGGTGCTGGGCATTGAAGTCTCCTAGTATTACCACTGGTTGTGGTAATTGACTAATAATACTTTTTATTTCAGAGAAAATGCAGTATGAAGGATGAGGTATATACAGTGAAACAAAACATGTGTTATTTACAGATGCAGCAATGATTGAAAAATCAGAGTTATGTGATGGAAGAGGTATGTGATGAAATGATTGATGGTGTTTGATGAGCATGGCTGTACCACCATACCCATCTGATCTGTCTTCCCTGAGACAAGTGTAGCCAGAAATCCTAAAAAGTGATTCCGGCTTGAGCCATGTCTCTTGTAAGGAAAAGACGATAGGTTTGTATTTATTAATTAAAAAAATAATTTCGTGGTTTTTACTGACCACACTGCGGCAGTTCCACTGGACTATGTTGTCCATTGTTGGAAGTGGTATTAATTTGTGATTCAGTGGTGAATATGGTGATAAAGATGATAATGATGTAATCAGTTTGTTTAATGCTAAAATTGTTTCATGTATTGAATCCATGTTAATACCGGGAGCTGGATATGCAGATCCATTATCTCCTACTGGAGGATTATAATCTTTTATTAAACTATTATGTGTTTGTCTGTCATACCCATTTTGTTGTTTCTGTGGCAATTTTGGTTGTTTGAAAACAGTTTTTTTATATGACCGTTGCATTAAATTCAAATTCTGTTTATTATTATTGTTGTTAAAAATGATTTTTGTGTATTTACAGGTGATGATGATGAAGAAGTAGATGACATTAATACATCAGAATATAATTTTGAAATGGGAGGATGTAACTTCGAAGCTTCTGAGTAGGATAGACAATTATGAGCCATTGACTCCTTAATTGATTTTGGCGTTGGAATTCTGGGCATTTTTTATCAGTTGCAATGTGCGAACCGTGGCAAATACAACAATAAATAGACTCCTCTTCAACTGAGCAACTATCACCAGCATGCCCTTGGCCACACCTAAAACATCTAGGTGTTGACCGACATTGGTTTTTGACATGTCCGTATCTACAGCAATTGAAGCACTGTATTGTAGGGAATATATATAAGTCTACAGGAAGTGCATTATAGCACATGAAGACTCTCTTTGGTAATGTCTGTCCGTCAAATTTTATTACCACAGATTCGGTGTTATTAAATTGAGCGGTTCCATTCACTATTGTTTTTTTCTTTAACCTGATTTTTAATATTTCACCACATCCAATCGGTAAAGTAATATTATTAATAACATCATCATCAGACCAATCAGCAGGTATACCTCTAACTAATCCTATTCTACTTACCTGAAAGATTGGAATAAAAGATTTAAATTGTTCTAGAGTTAAATTGAGGGTTACTTATAAAACTATTGGCTTCATTATATGAAGAAAAGGCTACAGATAATCGGTTTCTGGCTATTTTCTTAATACTACCATCTACAATATTTTTAATGTTATTTGTTTTCAAGTAATGGCCAAACACTATGGGGTGAAAGTTTATGTTTTCATTAGGTGACTTTGGTACCTTTTGTATATGGACAATATACGGAGAGGAGTCTGTATCTTTATACAGCATCCTACCGACCCGTGAAACTAAGCCCTGGGATTTTTCAGTTGTGTTCACATTTGGTTGAGTTTCAAGGATAACGTCTTGTTTAAGAACATTATGGTTTTCGGTATCGCTAAGACACATGCAATTGATATCAGGCTTGGCCTTATTAGGGTCTTTTTTAATTTTTTTCTGGCACTTTGCAACGCCTCCTAGGAATCGCTGGACGTTTTCTAGTATTTACTGAGCATGAGGTGTCAGTGTCTATGCTCGAATCATTCGATACAGTAACATAAAGACCAACGGGGGGACCAGGTCCCCCCGGGTCGGGCTCCTCCATAATATTCTTATGAACTACGATATATAAATAAAAACTTACCAAATAAAATTAATATGTACAAGAAGAAAGAAAACTAAAACTACACTATTTAATTAACTAATTATAATTTATAGATATAAAAAGAATTTTAAAATTTTCCAAAAAAATACCGCGTCCGCCCTTTGGAAGTTCCCGCGCTTTTTCAGTTTGTAGGTATTTATTATTTTCGAAAGCTTTTTTTTTTTCTTTCTTCTGTTTTGGCAACTTGACACAAGGGGTGCGTATGTTGTGCCACAGACGAGGTAAAAAGGTAAGGAACGGCGGAAGGATTGAAAGATATCGGAATTTGGAAAAAAGTTAATTAAAATAGTTTGTTACATATGAAATTCTACGAGAAAATAATAAATTGAAGTTAAGTATATAAGATTAAGTAAGTATATTATATTCTAAATATGATTACTATTTAAGGTTAAGTAGTTAGATATACAATTATATACACTTCTATCATTGGAACTAAGTAGAATATTTACAGAAGTAGGAAATGGGATAGGGATTAAAGATAAGTTATGATACAAATGGGAATGATCATGGAGGGGACACGAAAGGATTATGTGATTCAAGTCACCAACCTCTCCACAGTCACACAAATCGTCATTTCTAACACCGATTCTCATAAGATGCGTTGGAATACACATATGACCCAATCTCATCCGGATAATAGACGTTGTTATATTTCTGGAGAGGAAAATTTTAAAAAACCAGGGCTTAGTGGGAATCTCTGGCTGAATCTTCCGATATTGTATCGCTTTTGTTTGGCAACTCAAGGACCACGACTTATTCCAGGCTTTCAAAAGGGAGCTCCGTGCAAGAGCTGCCAAATCATGCGCGTAATTATGAAAAGGGAACACATCACCACTGAAAATAGCATCTTTCGCCAATTTACCAGCCAACTCATTACCAACTATGCCACAATGACTTGGGATCCATATAAAAGTTATTGAAAAATTTCGAAGCTTACATTGATATAAAAGGTTTCTAAGTTGAATAATAATCGGATAGCAATTTTTTAATTTAAACGGAAATTTACTGAGAGATTGTAGAGCGCTTAAAGAATCTGTAAATATTAATGACCTTTCGAGCCTGTCAAGTAAAATATACTCAACAGCCTTGAAAAGGCCGTAATACTCCCCTGTAAAAACAGAAGTTTCAGGAGGGAACTTTACTTTTTGTATAATTTTATACTGCAAATGGTAGACACCAACTCCTACACAACTATCTCTATTCTTAGACGCATCTGTATATATATGGTGCCACCCCTGCCAAAACGGGGGGACCAGGTCCCCCCGGGTTGGGCTCCTCCATAATATTCTTATGAACTACGATATATAAATAAAAACTTACCAAATAAAATTAATATATACAACAAGAAAGAAAATTAAAACTAAAACTACACTATTTAACTAACTAATTATAGATATAAAAAGAATTTTAAAATTTTCCAAAAAAATACCGTGTCCGCCCTCTGGAAGTTCCCGCGCTTTTCCGAATAATTTCATATTTCCTCTTCTTCTTTTTTGTTTACTTTTTTAATATGGCACTCAGCTATAAAACTTAGGGGGGTCACAATAGACATAACTACCAGTAGTTCGACTGCAAAGAAACGGACAGGTTTCAATATCTGTCAAATTCGTCGGGTTTCACTAGGATTATGAACGGAATGTGCCTCGCGCTGGCTGATATAATTTATTTTTAAATATTTAAAATAAAGATTTCAAAATTGGATTCTGACAATTTTAATCGCATGTGCCAAAACACAAACAACAATACGACCAAAGAGGAACACATCCAGCGAATATGTCATAGTTTTAAATTCGTAGGTAACAAGTCAACAACCCTAGCGACGATTTTAGTCTTAATACGTCAAATTTAAAAATTTCAACATCAGTTCTAAGTCGGCATGCTCTACAATTCTGTCTACTCTGGGGGGGTATTAGATTATCATTTATATTGGATCTTAGATCATTGAGTCATTTATATTGGAGAATGTAAACTCAAACTCAAAATTTTTTATTCAGAATAAATTTTTGCAAATATTTTCTGAAAGTCTACATGATGCCTACCACCGGTTCGGGAACTAATCCAGCGAGAAGAACCGGCGTAAGAAACTCGCAGGGGGCCCACTTTATTTACCAAAAAAAGTGAGAAAAAAATTAATCTTTTAAAATAATGTCTACAATGCTGTAACTTAAAATTATACAATGTCAACATACATACATAATTGTAAGTCCTAAAATAATGTAGAAGCAGCCTTGCAAGCAGCCATCCTACTCCCAAGATGTGCCATCGTTTATGAAATCATTGACCTTTTATTAGGCTTTGGCACACAAACGTTCTTTGACTATTAAATTTATTAATGGAAAGATTTTGAACGTTTTCTGGGATTTTATTTTAAAGGCGTATACATTGACCTTTAAAAGATTTACTAACTTTACTAAGTCTGATCACCGGTATTTCTAGTCTGTACTTATTTCTAGCGTTTCTTCCGTGACTGTCACTTTTGGTTGTAAATTTACTAAGATTCTTTCTAACATATAATTTCTAACTAACATGTAATATAGCTAAAGCGCTAATTCAACTTATCCTAGCTAGTTTCCTAGGTAGGATCCTAGCTAGGAACCTAGCTTTCTAAAGCGCTTATTCCACTTATCCTAGCTAGGTTCCTAGGTAGGATCCTAGCTTTCTAAATGTTATTCCACTTGACTAAATCGGAAACGATTAAGGATCCTAGCTAGGCTAGGAACCTAGCTAGGATAAGTGGAATAAGCGCTTTAATGATTCATTTCTTCCTTGATCATAGATTTTTGACGTTTGCTGAGAGATTGGATCCAATAATTTAATATAAAAAAAGTTTTTAATTTCTTGTTAGATAATATGTTTCAAATAATGTAATGTAATTATTTTTCTAATTATATACTTGAATAATCTTGCTGAAATAACAAAAAACGAGCCATATTAAAAATGACGATGTCTTTTGACAAATCGAATTATCTGAGATCTAGTAACACTGATGTCAATACCTGTCAGCGTTAGCGCTCCCCATTGGCTATTGAAACCACATTTGACGTAAAATAGGATCAATGATGTATGTTAATGTAATATGCAGATATGATCAAATGATCATTTTTATTGGATCCTACATATGATCCTATAAATGATCCAATATAAATGATAATGTAATACCCCCCTTAACCATGGCTAATGTCAAGTAAATGGCGGGAATATTTAAAAAACAATATTCTCATAATAATACAATGCTAAAAATAATTATTATTTTTAGCATTGTATTACTATGGTCAGGTCCAAATTTTAGCCAACGTCTTTAATAATCAATGTAGTCAAGAATCAAGATGATCGACTTGAATCCGTTTTACTGAAACTTTCTATTGAATATTGAATAAATCCAGTCAACACAATTTTAGGAAAATAATACTAAAAAATACAACGTTACTCTTTCACAATATGCCCTCCAAAAACAAGGATCGTTCATCACTCCCGACTCCGTCTTCTGTCCTGTTATCTGTGCAAAAATATAATAAAGTTATAAGGAATCATCGGACATATCCGAAAATAATCTACAAACTTCCTTGCAACAAGTTTTAATGACTAGTGTTCACCGAATTCACTGGGTTATCTGTAAATGTTGTCATGATCGTCAAATTGCGGCTCGCGACATATAAATTATTTAAATGGTCAACTATTCTACACAAAGGACAAAAAATTACGTCATATTTAACGATAAACGTAACCGGCCAATTTGCAATCAGACTAATACAGCTTCCTGACGGGACTGTCTCGCCACTACTCGGTAGGTGTAAAAAACGCATTAGTATGGAACCTCTCTTGGAGCGCCCGACACCGCGTTGCGGGTGTCTTGATTAGTTATAGTATAACTAATCAAGACACCCGCAACTCGGTTGCGCCGAAATCCGTTTATCTCGCGGGAACCGTACATTTTTCTGGGATAAAAAGTATCTTATGTCCTTTCCCGAGACTCGAAGTATCTCCATACTAAAATCGGAATCGGCAGCAAAATCGGTTCAGTAGTTTAGGTGTGCAGAGGTAGACGGGCAGACAGACAGACGGACGGACAAACCGACAGACACACTTTCGCATTGTGTAATATAGGTACAAAAGGCATGCAATTTGCAATCATTACTATTTAAAAAAAGGTACCTAACCCAATAAAATAAATAAATCAATAAAGCGTTTATTCCCTTAATATAACCATAAATTTTTTACGACATAACTAGAAAAACTCATTTATTCCGGTTGTCTTTCGACAAAGCCTCCATTTCCTTTCATTTGTCTCTGGCAAATCTTCTTCATCCTTCTCCAATCGTTTGAACTAACGTCCCTTTCGTCTTTGCCCTTGCCGAGGATACCATTCCATTACGTCCTTGATCCATTTTCTCCCATTGCCTGTTCTTGTTATATGTATGTCCAATCCAGTTCCATTTTAGTTTTCTAGTTTTTATCAGTATGTCTGTTACTTTTGTTATTTTTCCTGTTTTTGTCCACGGGTCTCGTAACCTTCTATTTAGCATACTTCGTTCCATGCTTCGTTGACAGACTGCGAGTTTATTGGTGTTTTTGCTCGTAGTTGGCCAAGTTTGGCACCCATATGTTAGGCATGGGAGAATACAGGTATTGTTCAATTTACTTTTAATATAATATTAGATTGTGATGTTTCTGCTAACATTTGTGTTTGTTTTAGGTCAATCAACTCCTGTAAATATGTAATTTTGTAACCGTACACGTCTTGTTACTTCACCAGACCTTCACTAGTCACTACATTAGCTATGTCCACACTAGGCTTTGAAGTTTTGGATACGGTCAGAGCTCAGAGGTCATGCGTTGCGGGCATACCTCACGTTCACTGTTGACTGCGCTATAACGCATGCCCTTGATGAACAGAAATCGAGAATAATCGAGCCACTCTGACATTAGTAACTCACCAAGTTGGCCATTTTTTAAAGAAGAAGAAGACATTGACACAGTTTCATTCTTGAATACTTCTTTTAATGTAGTGACCAAGTACTTCTTCCATGTGTTACATATTCGTCTTTCTATTTCCTTCGAATATTGGTCTGTTGTTGATATTATTTGTCCTAAATGTACTCATCAATATACTCCACAGCTTCTTCTCCTATGTTTATTTTATTCTTTTATTAATTAAAATACAATTTTTAGCTCAAATGGATTTCTAAGTGTTGGACTAGCTTTTTCTGTAACGTAAATATCTTCGAACAAGTGTCACAACTAAATGGCTTCTCGCCTGTATGGACTCTAGTGTTTAGTCAAATTGCCTTTCTGCGAAAATTTCTTTGAGCATATGTCACAACTAAATGGTTTATCGCCTATATGCACTCTTGTGTGTACAGTCAAATCTTGTTTAGTAATAAATTTACTAGAACAAATGTCACAACTAAATGATTTCTCTCCTGTATGAACTCTTGTGTGTGCAGTCAAATCGCTTCTTGTAGTAAATTTACTTGGACAAATATCACAACTAAATGGTTTCTCGCCTGTATGCACTCTTGTGTGTACAATCAATTCGTTCTTTCTACAAAAATTCTTCAGACAAAAATCACAGCTATATAGTTTCTCGCCCGTATGAAATCTTTTGTGTTGTGTGAAATATTTTTTACTTAAAAATTTCTTTGAACAAATGTCACAACTAAATGTCTCGCCCGTATGACATATTTTGTGTTGTGTCAAATATCTTTTAATTGAAAATTTCTTTGAACAAACATCACAGCTATATGGTTTCTCGCCTGTATGCACTCTTGTGTGTGCAGTCAAAAATGTTTTTGTAGTAAATTTACTTGGACAAATGTCACAACTAAATGGTTTCTCTCCTGTATGAACTCTAGTGTGTCTAGTCAAATCAATTTTTTTAGTAAATTTCTTTGGACAAATGTCACAACTAAATGGTTTCTCTCCTATATGCACTCTTGTGTGTACAGTCAAATCACTTTTTGAATTAAAATTCTTCGAACAAACATTACAGATATATGGTTTCTCGCCTGTATGAAGTCTAGTGTGTGCAGTCAAATTGCTTTTACTCATAAACTTTTTTGAACAAATGTCACAACTAAATGGTTTCTCTGCTGTATGAACTCTAGTGTGTACAGTCAATTCTTGTTTTGAAGAAAATTTCTTTGGACAAATGTCGCAACTAAATGGTTTCTCGCTTGTATGGACTCTTAATATGTGTTTAGTCAAATAGTCTTTACTTAAAAATTTCTTTGGACAAACATCACAGATGTATGGTTTCTCGCCCGTATGAATTCTTTTGTGTTGTGTCAAATATCTCATAATTGAAAATTTCTTTGAACAAATATCACAGCTATATCGTTTCTCGCCTGTATGCACTCTTGTGTGTACATTCAATTTGCTTTTTCTTGAAATTTTTTTAGAACAAATGTCGCAACTAAATGGTTTCTCTCCTGTATGAACTCTAGTGTGTATAGTCAAATATTGTTTTGAAGAAAATTTCTTTGGACAAATGTCACAACTAAATGGTTTCTCGCCTATTTGAACTCTAGTGTGTACAGTCAAATTGCTTTTACTCAAAAACTTCTTTCGACAAACATCACAGCTATATTGTTTCTCGCCCGTATGCATTCTTATGTGTAGAGTCAATCCGTCTTTTGTACAAAAATTCTTTGAGCATGTGTCACAGCTAAATGAGTTAAATGAGCGTGTATGAGTCTTCATGTGCCTCAGAAAATGTCTTCTTGTTGAATAGTTCTTCAAACAAACATCACAGGTGTGGGGTGTCTTGCTGGACTGTGCTGCGCTGGCATGGCCTCGCCCCTCGCAGTCATCTGTGTTGACTCGCTCCTCGTGCTTGATACCTGAACAAATAACTATTCTTATGTGATTTATGTATTTGTAAAGGGGAACTAATTTTTGAGCAGTAATTTAAATATTTGAGATGTTATTATGATCAGTTGAAAAAAATATTGAGCAGTTATTTAATTTTATAGCGGTTGATTAATTATTGTGACTGTAAAACATGGACAACTGTAATAAAAAAACAATCGAGCGGTAAAAATGATGGAATGAGCGGTTCGATAAATGAATGAGCGGTAAAAATGATGGAATGAGCGGTTCGATAACAACTTAACAGAAGGCCTACTTGACCACGGATACGGAAGCGGGGAGACGTGGGGGCGCAGCACCCCCCGAAAGGGGGCTCGGGGGGGGGGGCAGCCCCCCGCCAAAACAAAAGCAAACACAATCCAGAAAGTCCAAGAGTGGGTTAGGTTAATTAAGTTAGAACTTAGACCACAACACAGAGGGAGCCGAGCGAGCGCAGCGAGCGTGCTGCGGCAGCAGCCAGCGACCGTCTTATACTTTCGCTTTATAACGGTACGGAACCCTTCATGGGTGAGTTCAACTCGCACTTGGCCGATTTATTATATTTAACCACCTCATTGTTTAAAGAACTGCTTAGAATGAGATTTCGTACTGACAAATTCCGATTAGTTACTGCCCACACGTAACCGCTCATTCATTAATTTTTACCACTCATTTAATTATTTTACTGTTCAATAATGTTTTCAATTATCCATTTGATTAATTTTTACTACTCATGTTTGTTTATTTTACTGCTTAGTTTTAACTGCTAAACTAGTTATTGAACATGTCATTTATAATTTTTAACTTACCAAAACTGCAATTTACAACTGCCCCTTTAAATCGGTGCCTTTGTAAAGTATTACGAGAAATAATGAAATGTAAATATTTCTCATAATAACTATTTGTCCGCATGTATAATACTCTTACAGAATATTTTAAACAACATTACAATTTACACATTCATATAGCTTTATTAATCAGGGAAACAGTATTGGTCTAAGGGTCGAATCACACCGGAATGGCAGCGGCGCGGCGAGCATTTTCAGTGTCATGTGATTTTAAACTTTATCTTCATTATTGTAATACATAGTATCGCTTGAGAATCGCGGCGGCGAGACTTTTCAAGTTTCTCAAGCGATACTATGTATTACAATTAAATAAAGATAAAGTTTATGATTTTAAACTTTGTCTTTATTTAAAAATTAAATATAATACATGCAACTGAAAATGCTCGCCACGCCGCTGCTATTCCGGTGTGATTCGGCCCTAAGATCCCACCATAGAACGACCTTCACCGAGCTGGTTAATAGTCAGGGTTCCCTAGAACAATTTTTTATTACTATAGCCCGCAGAATATGTATTAAGCATTAACCAGACTGGTACTAGTATAGATTTTTCTTTTAAAAGGCTATGGGCAAAAATGTATGGGCTCCATCCCCACCTACCAACAATCATAGAACTGATACCAATGTGTTCCTAAAGTGCCCCCTATTTAATTAAAATCCTTTGTTTTAAATAAACCAGTGGGAATATATATTAAAAAAATAACCATATTACTACTAGACCTTGCCGAGATCCAGTTGTAATACGGGTCGATTTTGTCTAAACATTAGCGGCTGTAAAATAGTTATAACTTCTGCAGCGCCCACCGTGCATATTATTTTTTGTACTGTGTGTTTTTATTTAAATAAATATTTTTTTTTATTTTCTATACATATTCAAATGTACAAGGTGTAACAAAACTAAGTGATAATACTTTAGGGCAGGGTTTCTCAAAGTGGGGTACGCGAACCCCTAGGGGTTCGCCATTCGACGGCAGGGGGTTCGCGACAAGATTAATAATAAGATAATTACGTAATGGTGGCTTGATAACTTGCAGGCACGCGCGGCACTCTTATTTTCTCAACAGTCAATTTGATTATTTTCTGGGGGGGGGGGGGGGGGTTTATTAGTTAGTAAGGAGTTCGCTGCCACCTGGAAATTTAACAGGGGTTCATGGAGCCGAAAGTTTGAGAAACCCTGCTTTAGGGGATGTATGTGTTCCTGTCATAAAGTTCACTGTAAAAATAGCAGCGCTGAAAGCACCGCTGTTTTTTTACTTATAAAATAAGGGGGCAAACGAGCAAACTGGTCACCTGATGGAAAGCAACTTCCGTCGCCCATGGACACCCGCAACATCAAAAGAGCTGCCGGTGCGTTGCCAGTCTTTTAAAAGGGAATACGGTAATAGGGTAGGGGAGGGTAGCGAAGGGAATAGAGTAGGGGATTGGGCCTCCGGGCTCCGGTAAACTCACTCACTCGGCGAAACACAGCGCAAGCGGCTGTTACACGCCGGTTTTCTGTGAGCCCGTGGTATTTCTCAGGTCGAGCCGGCCCATTCGTGCCGAAGCATGGCTTTCCCACGGTGCTGTACACTAATGAAAATATAAATGAGCATGTATTTTGGAATTAATCGTCAATAATACGTTAGCGAAATATTTGTTTAAACGTAAGATACCATGTGAACCCCATGCATTTGGACAAAGTCGCCATAGTATAAAAATATCATCTTGCCAAGATCTATCAATTGAGCTACATTTCATTTGTGTTGATGGGTGGGGACGATTCCGCCCATAGTCTTTTGCATATTCCATGGGCTTCATACTTTCAATTAGTATGGAATTTGTCCACTAACCAAACCAATGAAATGTTAAAAAAAATTATTGTTATAATATAAAGGTGTTTGTTGAATAAATACTTTTCATCCATTATAGACAGGTTTCCCTAGAACAATTTTTTTTTATTACTATCAAGCAAATTTTTTGTGAGTAGCTTTATTTTGATAAGACGAACATCATTTTGATCTGCGAAAGATCTTGAAAGTGGTAGATAATAGAGATAGAAAGGATTTCGTACTTTGATTGAAACCAATCAATATACAAAAAATCAGCTGGTTAGCAATAAACATTATTTATATATAGTCTGTCAAGAAAGTTAAGAAATTAAAAAGTGGCAACATCGTAGTGTCATCCTTTTTTCTCAGATTGATTTGAAAGGGATGACGCTACGATGTTCCCCCTTTTTAATTTCTTCACTTTCTTGACAGACTACCTTTATTTCTCCTCTGATCCCCACTGTCCTTGGGTTCTTCTACGACCAGGTGTGTTGTTGTTTTCATTACTCTTTTTTTTTCTATTCCAAGTGAGTCCTTCATCTAGGACTACTACTACTAGGCACATCGAGTATATTACGAAAAAGGCTAGATGTGCTCTGGATTCCTGTTGGAAGCTTGTCAGCTCTAAATGGGGTATTCAGCCGAAGGCAATGCTATGGCTATATACAGCCGTAGTGAGACCGATTACCACATATGGCTGCGTAGTGTGGCATAAAAAGGCTGAACAAGTAAACTGTAATAAAAGTCTTAACAGCGTGCAGAGACTGGCATGTCTAATAATCACGGGTGCACTCTCGTCAACACCCACCGCTTCCCTCGAGGCCCTGATCAACTTAACTCCGCTTCCTCTGCTTGTTCAGATGGAGGCCAAAAAGGTGGCTCTCAGGGCTAGGATGGCGGGCAGGACGAATTGGGCCTCTACCCCATTTCGACTGCTGGAACAGTCTCTCAGTGAATCACCTGTCATGGCCATGCCATGATCAAGGTGCATAGCTTTTCGAAGCAATACCAGGTTTTTATACCTTCCAGGGAGGACTGGGAAAGAAAAATCCCAATCGATGTCCGCCCTAGCGACATAGTTTGGTTCACGGATGGATCAAGGAAAGACAACCGTGCGGGAGCCGGATTCTACGGGGGCAGGCCACCAAAAGGCAAATACGCCTGTTTGGGGGAGTTTGCGACCGTGTTTCAGGCTGAAGTCTTCGCTATCCTCGGTTGTTCACTAGAAAGCCTAGAGATGGCTCTAGTTAATAAAAACGTTTTTATCTTCTCCAATTGTCAAGCTGCCCTTAAAGCACTGACTGCCGCAGAAGTCTCGTCCAAATTAGTTCTGGAATGCATTGAGACGTTAAACATGCTGGGAAGGAACAACAACATCCACCTAGTATGGGTCCCGGGCCACAGTAACGTCCCCGGAAATGAAACCGCTGACGAACTGGCTAGGCTTGGGGCCGAGAGTACCACAAAGCAAGTGCTCAAGGAATGGGGTCACAGACTATGCAGGAAGCAATGGGCTGAGACCCCTGGCCTTGAACACTCCAAGGCACTAATTCCTGGCTTCAACAAGAAACTATCAGAATTAGTGCTCACCTTGGGTAGGAACCAATTAAGAATCCTTACCAGAAGCCTAACTGGGCACTGCAAGCTCAACAAACACCTAAACAGAATGGATATTTGTAGCATAACGACTTGCAGATTCTGTGAGGAGGAGGATGAAACACCTATTCACCTTCTCCTCGACTGTCCTGCTCTACTACAGAGCAGGAACAGGCACCTTGGTCGCCACGAATACTCATCCACAGAGGAAATTCGTGGCACCAACCCCAACCATATCGTTCAATTTATGAGCAGTATTGGGTTGGGGATGATACTCTAGTGCGAAGGAGTCACAATAGATCCTCATGGGTCGCAGTGACGTCAGGGCTACACTGCCGTGCAATCACTAAAGCGCAGTAAGTGCAAAATCATGGTTCGGAGAAAAAAAGTTTAAAAATGTAAAAAAATATATTAAAATGTATTTGTTTTGTTCTTTGTCGACTTTATCTCAAAGGAAATAACGTAAACTTAATCCAAGACGTAATGAATGCCCTGAAAACCCCATGAATATTTTTTTACAGGCATTAATATTTTTGGGGCCCCTTTACTGCACAGAAAAAAAGAGAATTACATATTAAAACGCAGTAAAAAAGGTGCATTACTGCACTTTAGTTAGTTTTGTGTTCTGGGACATAAAAGCAGTAGTGCATACAAATGAAACAACATGAAAATTTTATTTTTAATAATCAAATAGGATGCGTTTTTCATTTGAACTTCGTTCCTAAGCTAAAAATTTATTAAAAAATCTGCATTTTTGCATAAAAAAACTAACAATTATTATCTTATCTGAGTACGTTAACATCGTTATTTTAAAATAATGCTTAAAACTGTAAATATCTAGTACTATATTTAAAAAAATATAATTTTTATGTGAATTAGGAATACTAAGCACTTACATTATACAATTAATCAGTCCATAATTGGCACTGAAAGGAACACAAAAATCTATAAAATGGTGGAACTGAGAAATAAGTGGTATATTAATAAGTAACAAGACGTTTACGAATTAATCAGTCTTATCAGGGCATATAGCTTATGCTATAATATCTAAGCGCCTCTTTTTACTTTAAAATCTATCCAAGAACTCCTGCTCAATACAACTACATATTTTCTATAACATGCCAAGCAATAAATAATTTTTGTAACTTATCAATTGTCATTAATAAAAATTAAAACCGGCCAAAATTAAGCGATTACACTTATCGTGAATTAATATGGCGTCATTTTAACCATTGTTGATATAGTGAAATATAATATTTACCTCACCATGCAAATAATGATAATTATTGCATGGTGAGGTCAATCAACTGCGTGGTTCCATCAACTGTATTTTCGGATTGAATGGCGGTTTCATCCTCTTCTCCATAGTCAATACTGTTTTCTATTATTTCAATCTTCTCAATACTTATCTAAAATTTGCCAAAATGTAAGTGAATCAGCAGACTCTACATCCTACTACTACTTAATGATAAAGTATGTGAAGACAGATGGATGGATGTTTAACTCTTGTGCAAAAGCCAAAAAGTAGAGATTTTATGTAAAAAATAAAATATTAAAATGCAATACAAAAGTAAAACATAATTTAAGATATAGCATGTTTCATGATGTTTTACTTCCCGCCCCCCTCACCCACCAAACAAAGTCAGGTATAAATATACTCACACTCAGAGTTCTCAATTTCAGATTTTATAGGAGGTTCCTTTTTTGTTAGCACAACATGGTACGGTATAGTTTCATTTTCAATATTCTGTGTGACGAGGCGGACTAAAGTTTTAGGTGACTGTAAAAATAATATTCAATAGCAATTTTAAAGGTGAATTGAAATAAATCTAAATACATCAACTTAAAATAATAAGGTACCTGACTACTGCTTGTTACTGCGTTCTGAAGGTTGGCAACTTGTAGTCTCGCACAACATATGTAGCATAGAAAACATAACTCAGCTTTCACCTGTTCAGAAACAATGACAAGATAGAATAGATAAAGTCTGATATGAAGTTAGGATTGCTAGATAATGATTTTATTCATCACTCTAATGTTATGCACTTTCCAGGCAATGGTGTATTTAAACAGCACCAGATAATACAAGATGTAGCCCGTGACTTTGAAATATTGTGAGAGCCGTACATATTGCTGAGGTTAAAAGGAACAGTTACAGTAATATACCGTGTATATGTTCTTATTCTTATTCTATTTAATAGATCGCGTATTTCGATCATCAGAATGAATCAAAACTTCTGGTAAGTAGCCGACATATCGACGTAAATGTGGTGTTTGATGCCTCGTACGGTAAACGAACTTCCGATGATAACTTTTTACTATTTCGGATTGAAACATCCGAAATAGTTAAAAAAAAATAAGTATTAGTTGATCCGGATTTTATCGTATCTGTCACAATCTACAGTTTTGGAATTAAAAAATAAATTTAACCTTATATTCAGCTAGTTTATCATAAACGTTTTGCAGATCTGTACCGTAAAATATGTTGATAGTTCTTTTATTTATTGATAGGCATATAGAGCACCAAGTTTTTTGTAACATATTGTGGGAGATAAACTGGTAAACACAGTTATTTTGTAAAAATATTATTTTCTTTTTCTTTCTTTTTCTTCTTTTTTTGGCAACTTGACACAGAGATGCGTATGTTGTGCCACAGACAAGGTAAAAAGGTAAGGAACGGCGGAAGGAATAAAAAATAACGGAATTTGGAAGAAAGTTAATTAAATCAGTGCGGTAAATTAAATTCTATAAACTAAATAAAATAAACATACATATTCTAAATATTAATATTATTTAATGTTAAGTAATTAGATATACAACTATATACACATTTATCATTAGAACAGAAGTAGGAAATGGAATAGGGATTAAAGACAAGTTATGATACAATTGGGAATGATCATGGAGGGAACATGAAAGGATAGTGTGGTTCAAGTCACCTACATCTCCACAGTCGCACAAATCATCATCTCTGACGCCGATTCTCCTAAGATGCGTTGGAATGCACATATGACCAAGTCTCATCCGAATAATTGACGTTGTTATATTTTTAGAAAGGAAAATATTAGAAAACCAGGGCTTAGTAGGGATCTCTAAACAATGCCGCAATGGCTCGGTATCCATATAAATGTTATTGAAAAGCCTTGAAGTTTACATTGATATAGAAGGTTTCTATCTTGGACAATAATTGGATAACAATTTTTTGTTTTAAAAGGAAATTTAATCAGGGATTGTAGAGCGCTTAAAGAATCTGTAAATATTAGTGTCTCTTTAAGCCTGCCAAGTAAAATATACTCAACAGCCTTAAAAAGGCCGTAACACTCTCCTGTAAAAACAGATGTTTCAGGCGGAAACTTTACTTTTTGTACAATATTATACTGTAAACGGTAGACGCCAACTCCAACACAACTATCTGTAGTATTCTTCGATGCATCTGTATATATGTGGTGGTAGCCCTGCCAATTGTTATTCGTGATCTACTTAAATATATTGTTAGCGAAATATGTATCAGTTTTTTTAATGCCAATGTCTAATCTAATACTCGTATCTGGCACAAGCGTTAGTGCTTCATATGCTGAATCAAATAATGGAAAAGTTTGAGAACGAAAAGTGGGGGCGTCAATGACTAAGAATTTACGATAGCTAGTGAGAAGTAGGGGATAGGATTTATGATGCCAGTATTTATTATTACTATGACACAAATGAAATAAGGTTCTAAGTTTGGGAATTAAGGGGTGATTTTTAAATTAGTAACAACGAACAAAATATTTATCCGCCAGATATTGTCGACGGAGTTGAAGAGGAGGTTTGCAACATTCTAACTGAAGTGCGTTTATGGTAGATGATCTCATAGCTCCGCAGATTATACGCAAGGCTTTCGCTTGTATTTTGTCCATTTTTTGTAAAACAGTTACGCTACACGGCTCTAAAAGAAAAGTGCCATAATCTAGGACACTTCTAATTATTGCATTGTAAATTAATTTCATAGTAAATGGGTGTGATCCCCACCAAACACCAGATAAACACCTTAACATATTTAGAAGCCGCTCACATTTGGCACAGATGTAATCGATGTGTGCGTTGCCATTTAATTTTCCATCCAAATATAGCCCTAAAAAATTGACTTTGTCTTTAACAGGAATCGGCGCACCATCATAAATAATAGTTATCGGGGAGGCATACGCATTCGGGTAAATAAGACGACGGAACTTTTGTTGATCGATAAGTCTAAACCATGCTTGTCCATCCAAGATTTTAACTGTTTCAAAGCATTAATAAGATCTCTACAAGCAATATTTATAGAACTATTTATTACATAAATAGCCTTGTCATCTGCATATTGAAGTAATTTTATTATACTTAAATCTAGACAATTTTCTAAGTCGGATGTGTAAATATCGTAAAGTAATGGACTTAAAACTGACCCCTGTGGAATACCTTTCCGAACAGTTCTAGTTTCCAAAGAGTTGTTTAAAACTATTATTCTTTCTATTAAAATATTAACAATGAAATTAACTAAAATTAAAGGCAAACCAAATTGTATTAGCTTTTCTTTTAAGATACGATATGATAATATTATCATATGCAGAATTTATATCCAAAAAAGACGCAACGACAGATTTATTTTCTGTGAATGCTGTGCGTATATCTGTGGTTAATATGGCAATATTATCTATGGTACCTGTAGTGTACATTAAAACCTTCATCATCTCTCGGTTTGTCTATTAATGTCAAAAACTATTATTGTCATACCTTTTCTTACTGACAAATATGTGCGATAATTTATTTGGAATAAAACCAAACATTCCTTGGTTTTGTCTTTAATTTCATAACAATTTATTCCAAATAAAAAAATATCATCTGCGATGTCTACAATTGCGCAACTACTGAAGCCAGATAAGTTCGAAGTTGAACCCGGCACTCCGGAGGCTGAATTAAAATATGAACACTGGAAAACGACATTTTCCAACTATCTTAGCGAAGGCATGGGAAAAGAAACTTTTTCGGAAGAAACCAAGCTGAGGTTACTATTAAACAATTTATCTTACAATGTTAAATTACTCACGTTCGTGAAGCGAAAGATTATGTTTCAGCCATTGGGCTATTAGACAAACTTTATATTAAAGAAAAGAATAAGGTTCATGCCAGATATATACTGTTAAAATCTGTACAAAAACCATTTCAGAGAGCATTTCAGATTTCTTGCGCACGCTCCAGCAATGCGCCCAAAGTTGCTGTTTTGAAGCTGTAGATGCTCAAACTCACAAAAGTGTCACATACGTGACGCATTTATTGCTGGGATTAATTCAAATGAAATCAGACAACAATTATTACAAAGTTTAGATATAAATTTAGATCAGGCCGTTAATAAAGCCCTTTCCATTGAATTGGCAAACAATAACTGTAAAGACTACAAAATTACTAGTTTGGATTTCAATAATATTGTGAAATCGACGACTGAATTTCGCCAAAAGAAATGTTTCTTCTGCGGTGGGCAAGTCCACCAACGCATTAAATGCCCCGCACTAAATGTCACATGCACTAATTGCAACAAGAAGGGCCATTATGCCAAAGTATGCAGGGGTGAAAGAGTCGGGACTTCGTCTAATGCCGTATCGGAAAATGAACACCTAGGAGCTATATCTGCCGCCTCTCCCATGAGCTTGAAAAAGACTACTATAGTCGTATCTATCAATGATCACAGAGCCGATGCTCTCATAGATAGTGGAAGCTCTACTAGCTTTATAGACGAGAATCTCGTTCAAGAACTGAAATTAAAACGCATTCCCTGGAACGAAAATGTAACTTTAGCTTCCAAAAATAACACTTCGTGTGTAAAGGGGATGTGCTTCGTAGATCTTAAAATGAATGAACATTTCTACAGACGTAAACCTCTTTATATTCTTAACTCACTTTGCTCTGATATTATAATTGGACATGATATCTTAAGCGACCACTCGTCAGTCGAACTTACCTTTGGAGGTACAAAGGAACCTCTTAAAATATGCAATGTCATAGCAGCTTCTGTTCCCGAAGTCTCACTTTTTGCTAACCTCTCTGAAAATGTGAAGCCCATAGCAATTAAATCCAGGAAACACTCAGAAGCTGATACAATATTTATCGAAAATGAAATCGAGAAACTTTTAAAGGATGGAGTGATCGAGCCAACCAATTCTCCTTGGAGAGCACAAGTGTTGGTTACTACAAGTACTACTCATCGTAAACGTCTCGTGATAGACTATTCACTGACGATTAATCGATTCACTGAATTAGATGCGTATCCTCTACCTAATATAGAATTAATCGTATCGAAAGTTGCTCAACACAACGTCTTTAGTCAGATCGATCTAAAAAGTGCATACCATCAAGTTCCTATATTGAAAACAGAGAACGTTTGTGTGTTAAGGCTTATTATAAGGTTACTGATTTTCTCAATGATAGCACACCTTGGGAAAAATTAGCTGACAGACCATAGGTTTCTTCTATATAAATGTACCACATTTTCACTTACTTTACTTACATACTTAGTGTAAATTAGCTTAAGCTACCTTTGTTATTTTCCACCTTTTTGGTAAAAGGTGGACCCGCGCGAGTTTCTTACGCCGGTTCTTCTCGCCGGGTTAGTTCCCGAACCGGTGGTAGGCCTCATGTAGACACGACGTTCTAAAAGTGTTAACTTTGTTAACCTATTTGGAAATAAAATATTTTGATTTTGATTTTGATTTAGAGAGATTTTATACTGCATTTGAGGCATGCGGGAACCTCTACCAATTTACTCGTATACCGTTTGGCGTTACTAATGGAGTTGCTGCTTTTCAGAGAACACTAAATTTTATCATTACTAAAGAAAAACTAATGGGTACGTATACATATCTTGATGACGTAACTATATGTGGCAAAACAATTGAAGAACACGATACAAATCTTAAACGGTTTAGAGACGCCGTCCATAAATACAACCTGACATTAAACGAAGAGAAGTGTGCATATAGACAGTCATCTATTAAACTACTAGGATACAAAATTAAAAATAATTCAATTCAGCCGGACGAGGATCCTGTCGGTCCTTTAATGAACTTACCCGTTCCAAATGATTCACCATCTCTAAAAAGAGCTCTTGGAATGTTTGCTCACTATGCTAAGTGGATAAGAAACTTTTCCGAGAAGATCCACTCGCTCGCTAGAACTACACAGTTTCCACTTACTAAAGAACAAATTGAATCTTTTCAAATGATAAAAGCAGATATACGGAAATCAGTTCTCATTGCCGTAGATCCAAATGCAAAATTTACTGTTGAGACAGATGCCTCTGAACATTCTCTTGCTGCTTTTCTTTCGCAAGATGGTCGACCAGTAGCTTTCTTTTCGAGATCTTTAAATGATTCTGAACGACGCCATTCTTCTGTCGAAAAAGAAGCTTGTGCCATTGTTGAATCCTTGAGAAAGTGGCGACATTATTTAACTGGGCGACATTTTAGACTTATCACTGATCAGCGATCTGTGTCATTTATGTTCAATCAGTCACATAAGAGTAAGATAAAGAACGAGAAAATAGAAAGATGGCGTCTGGAGTTATCTAACTACAAATGCGATATAGTCTACCGTCCAGGTAGAGATAACATCATAGCAGACACTCTGTCACGGGTGTGCTCAAGCGTTACAACTAACAAGCTTTATGAATTGCATAATACAATGGGTCATCCTGGTATTGTACGCATGACTCACTGGATACGGTCAAAGAACTTACCTTACACTTCCGAAGATGTTAAGAATATGACTGCGGGATGCCGCATTTGTGCTGAGATCAAACCCCGCTTTGCAAGAATAAATGGAAATCTTATTAAGGCTACTGCACCTTTCGAAAGGTTCAATATTGATTTTAAAGGTCCTTTACCTACTTATAGTAAAAATCGTTTTATTTTGACTATTATTGATGAGTACTCAAGATTTCCTTTTGCATACATAACTAAAGACGTATCCGCTGCGACTGTAATAGGATGTTTAAAGGATCTATTTCAGACGTATGGGACACCACATTATATCCATTCAGATAGAGGTGCAGCGTTTATGCCGAAAGAACTGAGAGATTTCTTAGTGATGAATGGTGTAGCATGTAGTCGTTCTACTCCATACAATCCTCAAGGGAATGGACAAGTCGAGCGGTTAAATGGAACATTATGGAGGACGATAAGACTGATCCTAAAGTCGAAACAAATGGATATTGACCATTGGGAACACGTTCTTCCTAACGCTCTACATTCCATTCGATCACTACTGTGTACATCTACAAACGTGACCCCCCACGAGAGGTTCTTTAAACACCCTCGGCGGAGTGCTAACGGTGAATCTCTTCCAACGTGGCTCCTAAGCCCTGGCCCTGTTTTAAAGAAGAATTATACAAAACAGTCTAAATATGATCCGGACGTTGAAGAAGTGGAATTGATTGAAGCTAATCCTCAATATTCTTACGTAAGACTAGCAGACGGGCGGGAGGCCACTATATCTAACAAACATTTAGCACCTCTTCCTCAAACTCCGATAACTGTCCTGGAACCACTATTAGAAACGGAGACGGCACCATTGAGTTCAAATGATAATGACGAAGTTGAAGAAGTACGGATGGAAGCAGATTCATCACACCGGAACACGGAGGATTTTCATTCTGGTTCTCTACGACAAGATGAAGAAGTACTTCAAGAGGCACCTTCTTCACATCTAGGCTTTAGCCCAGAGGAAACTGTAACTGGCGATGAGGAGCGACATCGGACCAGCAGATCTGGAAGACAAAGAAAACCTCCAGATTATCTCAAGGACTACGTCCCCCGTTAATTCTAAAAGCCGGATGAATGTAGTGTACATTAAAACCTTCTTCAGCATCTCTTGGTTTGTCTATGAATGTCAAAAACTATTAATGTCATACCTTTTCTTACTGACAAATATGTGCGACAATTTATTTGGAATAAAACCAAATATTCCTTGGTTTTGTCTTTAATTTCATAACTGTACCTCTACCTTTACGGAATCCAAATTGTGTATTCGAAAGGAGGTTATGTTTTTCTATAAACCATTCTAGTCTGTTTTTAGCTAAATGTTCTGCAATCTTTAATAAAACAGAGGAGAGCACAATGGGGCGATATGATATAGCCAAAGATGGGGGTTTGTTGGGTTTTGGAACTGGGATAACTTTTTGTTTTTTCCATGCAGCAGGTAAATTACCAGATAATAAAATTTGGTTAATTAACTTGAGGTAGTACTGTAAAACTTTCTTCATCAGCATGTTGAAAGAAGGAATATGGAATGCCATCCAATCCGGGAGAAGAATCTTTCAAGTTTTGTACTACCCCTTTTAACTCTTCTATTGTAAAGAGTGAATCTAGTTCTTCAGGATTAACATTTTGTAAAGGAGGAGGTGGTTCGTTAGAAATAGTAGGAGGAGCTAAACTGTCTAGAAACTCAGAAGCTAAAGAATCCGATATAGTGTGAGAAGGAGTAGTGAATGCAGATCTATACCGTCTTGTTTTTCCATACTATAGTAGGATGAATACCTGGATTTAATGATAAACAAAAATTTCTCCAACTTAGTATCTTCTTTTTCCTAAATAATTTCTTAGTATCTTTAAGACAATCAAGATACAGCTGGTAATTGGCTATGTTTGGATTTAAATTATATTGTTTTTCAATCTCTTTCCTATTCTTAATGGCAACTGTGCATTCTTGATCCCACCAAGGTGGAGATGGTGTATGATGGTGTGAAGTATTGTTTTTTGGAAATGATTCATCAGCAGCTTTAATAAATGCTGAAGTCAAAGCCTCAGCACATAGTGATTCATTTTCTGATGATATTTCGGGAAGAAAAGATAACTGATTTCTGAGTAAAGTTTGAAATTTATCCCAGTTAGAATTACTGTTAATATGATATTTTATTGATGCAGACTGATTTGATTTACTTTTATCTTTACCTGGAAATGATAGAATTATAGGAAAATGATCACTGCCATGACTTGACTCCAACACGTATCAATGAAAAACAGATGATAGATTAGGTGAACATATTGACAAATCTGGTACACTACAACCTTCATGAGGAGCAGTGCGACGAGTCGGTTGGCCAGAATCAAGAATACACAGTTTATTATAATCTATTAAGTCTAAAACTTCGTAACCCCATTGATTGTCTTTGTGACTCCCCCATGACTGGTGCTGGGCATTGAAGTCTCCTAGTATTACCACTGGTTGTGGTAATTGACTAATAATACTTTTTATTTCAGAGAAAATGCAGTATGAAGGATGAGGTATATATACAGTGAAACAAAACATGTGTTATTTACAGATGCAGCAATGATTGAAAAATCAGAGTTATGTGAAGGAAGAGGTATGTGATGAAATGATTGATGGTGTTTGATGAGCATGGCTGTACCACCATACCCATCTGATCTGTCTTCCCTGAGACAAGTGTAGCCATAAATCCTAAAAAGTGATTCCGGCTTGAGCCATGTCTCTTGTAAGGAAAAGATGATAGGTTTGTATTTATTAATTAAAAAAATAATTTCGTGTTTTTTACTAACCACACTGCGGCAGTTCCACTGGACTATGTTGTCCATTGTTGAAAGTGGTATTAATTTGTGATTCAGTGGTGAATATGGCAGCGTTGAACTACTGGAGGATTATAATCTTTTATTAAACTATTATGTGTTTGTCTGTCATACCCATTTTGTTGTTTCTGTGGCAGTTTTGGTTGTTTGAACGTTACGTCAGAATATAATTTTGAAATGGGAGGATGTAACTTCGAAGCTTCTGAGTAGGATAGACAATTATGAGCCATTGACTCCTTAATTGATTTTTGGCGTTGGAATTCTGGGCATTTTTTATCAGTTGCAATGTGCGAACCGTGGCAAATACAACAATAAATAGACTCCTCTTCAACTGAGCAACTATCACCAGCATGCCCTTGGCCACACCTAAAACATCTAGGTGTTGACCGACATTGGTTTTTGACATGTCCGTATCTACAGCGATTGAAGCACTGTATTGTAGGGAATATATATAAGTCTACAGGAAGTGCATTATAGCACATGAAGACTCTCTTTGGTAATGTCTGTCCGTCAAATGTTATTACGACAGATTCGGTGTTATTAAATTGAGCGATTCCATTCACTATTGTTTTTTTCTTTAACCTTCTGATTTTTAATATTTCACCACATCCAATTGGTAAAGTAATATTATTAATAACATCATCATCGGACCAATCAGCAGGTATACCTCTAACTAATCCTATTCTACTTACCTGAAAGGTTGGAATAAAAGATTTAAATTGTTCTGAGTTAAATTTAGGGTTACTTATAAAACTATTGGCTTCATTATATGAAGAAAAGGCTACAGATAATCGGTTTCTGGCTATTTTCTTAATACTACCATCTACAATATTTTTAATGTTATTTGTTTTCAAGTAATGGCCAAACACTATGGGGTGAAAGTTTATGTTTTCATTAGGTGACTTTGGTACCTTTTGTATATGGACAATATACGGAGAGGAGTCTGTATCTTTATACAGCATCCTACCGACCCGTGAAACTAAGCCCTGGGATTTTTCAGTTGTGTTCACATTTGGTTGAGTTTCAAGGATAACGTCTTGTTTAAGAACATTATGGTTTTCGGTATCGCTAAGACACATGCAATTGATATCAGGCTTGGCCTTATTAGGGTCTTTTTTAATTTTTTTCTGGCACTTTTTGCAACGCCTCCTAGGAATCGCTGGACGTTTTCTAGTATTTATTGAGCATGAGGTGTCAGTGTCCATGCTCGAATCATTTGATACAGTAACATAAAGACCAACGGGGGGACCAGGTCCCCCCGGGTCGGGCTCCTCCATAATATTCTTATGAACTACGATATATAAATAAAAACTTACCAAATAAAATTAATATATACAACAAGAAAGAAAATTAAAACTAAAACTACACTATTTAATTAACTAATTATAGATATAAAAAGAATTTTAAAATTTTCCAAAAAAATACCGCGTCCGCCCTTTGGAAGTTCCCGCGCTTTTCTCAAAAATATTATTTTCGAAAGCTTTCTTTCTTTCTTTTTCTTCTTTTTTGGCAACTTGACACAAAGGATGTGTAACATACACATCCTTTGCCACAGACAAGGTAAAAAGGTAAGGAATATGGCGGGAAAACCATATTCCTCCTATTATAATTTTCATCATCGTTTTCATGTATCGTCAGGTCTAAAGTCTAGTCAGTCTAAGTAAAAGTCAATACAGTCACAGGAGTCAAGTCGGTCGATTCAGTAAAGTGGTAGACGCTTTATTGAAACTTTCGATGGAGTTTTGGAGGGAACACAAAATAGCACGTTTCTGGATATTACATCACTTTCCTACACTTGTGCATGAACACGAATATCCAATGGTTAATATTCTACCAATATTACACATTAAAAACCCAGCTAACACAATTTTAGGAAAATAATACAAAAACACAACAGCACTCTTTTACATGCCCGCCAAAACCTTTCGAAAGCTTTCCAAAGAATATTCACATATTAATTCATCTTCTTCTTTTTTGTTTACTTTTTTTTATTATGGCACTCGGCTATAAAACTTAACCAATGCCTAAAAGGTCGTAACTAATGTTCGTTTTAATTTGCTCTTAGGAACGGGGTGTAAACACATTTATAATGCATTATAATGGTTAGAAAATTGGTTGTAAGTCAAACGTCTAGACACCCAATGACGAAATAAAACGTCGTAAGCTTTTATAAAAGTAAATTTATTGAATTTTTAAAAAGTTACCAAAAACACAAAGCAAAAAATATAATATTATACAATGTCACCTTAATAAGTAATTAAGTAAATAATATATTATGTCACTAAAATAACAACAAAAACACATAATATAAGGTTATCAAATATCCATAATAGTAACTTTAGGTAATTATACGTAATTATACTTTTCATTTAAGAATTATTTAACAATAAATAATTAATAATATTCAGAATTTAAGTGGATTATAATATTATTATGTTATTATTCCCTTTATAATATTATTTTTCCCTACTAATGTTATTTATGGAGTAAATAAAAAAACTAGTCAAAGATAAGTCTTGTACATAATATTGTACAACATTACAGAACAAGATTAAACATTAAAAAAATGAACAATATTATTAATATAATATACGGTAGAATTGAGAAACCTCCTCCTTTTTGGAAGTCGGTTAAAATTATAAGAAAAGATATAAAATCAATATTTAATTCATCAATATTTCTTATTTTAATTGTATTTCATGCTTTTTAAACTTGTATTCTTTATAGTGCAGAATAATTCCTATCAAAAGGATCATAATATTATTATCTCAATGAATACCATCTACGAATGTCCTCTTGGATGAGGCCGTCAATATGAGTCCAAACATGAAACCTCCACTTCGGGTTCATAATAATATTATGGAGCTCAGCTCCTATAGAATCCTGGCGATGCTGCAGCAGCAGCATGCAAATATTTACTGTTATCTACGTCTTACTAACTGTCGCAATTAAAATGAGCCCAAACACGAAATCTCTGCTCTAAGTTGGTGAGGAGTTGGGTATCCTATTGATTACCAGGTTATGCTGCAGCACTAGGTCAACTTTCCATTTATTCATAAATGTCACGAACTAGAATGCAAAATATTATAAAGCCCACCAAACGACTGCAAGTTGCTAATCGGCCCTTCACAAACCAGATGAACCGCAATTTTCCAGCACTGAGAAGGCTGATGATGATGAACTATGGCTAAGAACACTCTCAATCATGTCAGCTTTCAAACAAAAAAAAAACTAGATCAAAATCGGTCCACCCGTTTGGATGCTACGATGCCACAGACAGACAGACCGACTGACAGACCGACAGACATGCAGACAGACACGTCAAACTTATAACACCCCTCTTTTTTGTCTGGAGTTAAAAAATGTGGCATGTTAGTAGTTACCACGCCCATAAATACGTAGGTATACTTAGATTTAAATTAGTTGTTACCTAATTAACACATCAAGCCCCGTACAAGCACCGGTGATTGCGACAACAATAGAATACAATAGCAATTCTCGGAACCCTCGATCGAAGGATTAAAAAAAACGTTACTATAGGAAAATTGAATTTCACGAACCCCTAATAGTAGTAAAAAAACCTAAAATCTTACAACGCATAGGTACCACGCAGAATTTGATTTCGATTTGTTTACATTCTTTTGAGTTTAGCTCAAGAATACATTATGTATCCTGGAACTTATTACGAGGTAATTAAATCTTTAGAATTTATAACATACCTTGTATAGAGAAATTATACACTCCAAGGTTTTTGCAACACGATTTCACTACAGCGAAACTGACACAACCTTTCAACACGACGCCCGCGCAGCGACTAAGGTAACTTACCTGGGGTGTATGTAAGAAATTCCGGAATGTTCAACAAATTGCGGGACCTGTGACTCGTACTAACTACGATTGAGTTCATTTCTACCACCCATGAAATTGTAGTATCTAAGAAGTCATTATTTGTCCTTAGAAAAATCTGAACCGTTAAAATGTCGTAACATAGCAAGCATAAAAATTGCTTCCCGCAAAAAGGTCATAACATCTGGGACGCATCGAAACAGGAACAGCGTAAATATGTTTTAATTAAAAACACAAACTTCTTCGCACAAACGCAGTTTTGTGGGCAGTTACACCAAAAAAAATTATCACACTTTTTAAAATACTCACTTTTTTTTAAATTTCATGTCATTGTAGAGCAACCAGACCCAGACCAATCGACGCAGAAAAAAAAACTGATAATGTCCTTATACGTAGTCTAGTTACGACCTTTTAACGGGATACGCCCTTTCTGTTTTCCGTCGTCGATATTTAGCATTGTATTACTATAATATTATGGTCAAGTCCAAATTTTAGCCAACGTCTACTTTAATCAATGTAGTCAAGGATTCAAGTCGATCAATTCAGTAAAGTGTTTAGCACTTTACTGAATTGATCGACTTGAATCCGTTTTACTGAAACTTTCTATTGAATTTTGGAGGGAACACAAAATATCACCTTTCTGGAAGTTGAATCACTCTCCTATACTTGACACCTGTGCATAATAACGAAGATAGTACGGTACGGTAAATATTCTACCAATGTTACACATATAAACCCAGTCAACACAATTTTAGGAAAATAATACAAAAAATACAACGTTACTCTTTCACATGCCCTCCAAAAACAAGGATCGTTCATCACTCCGGACCTCCCGACTCCATATTCTGTCCTGTTATGCAACAATAATATAGGTATAGTACGGGAGCCCTAGAACTAATTTTTTTGTGACTACTAACAAGCTAATTTTTTGTGAGTAGCTACATTTCGTTAAGACGGACAACATTTTTATTTTCGAAAAATCTCGAAAGTGGTAGCTAACAGAGATAGAAAGGATTTCATATTTGACTCGATGGTTCTAAAATATGGATTTTTTTATTTGTAGGACAAGGGTACTCTTAAATTATATAATTCTTAACCTACAAATATACAAAAAAATCAGCTGTTAGGGTTCCGTTTTAAGGTACAGTAGTCAACCAAGTTTTGTTCATTACAGAACCCTAAAACGGAACCCTAACCAGCTGATTTTTTGTATTTTTGTAGGTTAATAGTTATATAATTTAAGAGTACCCTTGTCCTACAAATAAAACAATCCATATTTTAGAACCGTCGAGTCAAAGTATGAAATCCTTTCTATCTCTGTTAGCTACCACTTTCGAGATTTTTCGAAAATAAAAATGTTGTTCGTCTTAACGAAATGTAGCTACTCACAAAAAATAGCTTGTTAGTAGTCACAAAAAAATTAGTTCTAGGGCTCCCGTACTAGTAGGTATAGGTCTACCCATAAAGTTAATATACCTATCGGAATAGAGAAACAAAGGCCTGACTAAGCGAGATGTCACTATCAGTAACACTGCGTGGTAGAAAGAGAAGCGTGATTTGAGGTTGCATAGCTTTTTTTTCATCTGTTTGACAGTCTGTCTGCCCCTGAGCCGATCGTTGTCAATTTGGGCTCTCAGAAAAATTGTGATTTTAAGTTAAATTATGAATAATTTTTAGAAATACTGCTCTAGAAACATGGTTAAATGTTTGTGGAATGATTGTGGATCCACACATCAAAAAAACCCGGACAAATATTCATTTCACAGGTGAATTATTCTACATCGACAGGACCTAGTTTTATGTTTATTTTTGCCAATTCCCTACGAGTTATTGGTATTGATTTTCATAATTCACTTCTTTAAATATTTATTTATATGGAAAACATAACTTGACTAGCCATGGTGCACAATTTAAGGATATTTTGTGTAAACAATTTTCATACAGGGTGTCAAAAGACCGCTTCCGATAACTTCGTGGGGTTATTATAGGGCATGAGATATATCCATTGGTGCAAGTAATTTTCTTTAAATCGCCAGTTTTTAAAATAGTCAAAATTTTCAACACGCAATGTATAACGCTGATGTAAATGCGCGATAGTATCGCACGCCAGTGGAGCCCCGGGCCGAGTCAGCCCCCACGCGCCGCCCAGCCCGCGCCGAGTCCCGCGCGCGCGGCCCTGCGCTAGACAAAACAGCTGATCGTGGTGTGCCCTAGCCCGTAGGTAGTGAATAAACCACCAATATTGTAATAATTATTAAATAAAATAATGTTAGAATTTATTAATTACCGTTTCTTAGGTTATTAGTTTATTACTCAAAAATACTCAGTTTTTACTTCCGGCCAAAAAGGAAAAGAAATCATAATTCACATCCGAATCAGGTTGTAAAAATACAATACACAGTTACTTACACCTATCTATGGAAAAAAATACTTGATAACATGTTCACTGACCTGTGATCAGCTGTCTGCTTTTATGAAATGCAGTTCGAGCTGTGCTCCATCTAACGCAATGTAGATTGCAGAGTTTTTCAACACGAAACAAAAGTAAACAGGAGACATTCCAATTCTTTAAACACTTTTTACTGCACTGTTTAAACCGCACTATCGTCTATCGACGACGACGCGATGTTCACCCCCGTTCCATAAAGGTTTACGAGTATTAAAAGTTCATTCACATTTCATCGCACATTCATCGGACACGTATCATGTCATGGCCCGTTATTAATTACAAACATAGAAAAAATAGTTAACAATACACAAAACAAGCAATATGGCCAGAACATCCGTAAAATTACAAAACTTAAACAAAAACGTCACAGTACACAGCACGGCGCGTGTTTACAGCCGATTGAACAAAATTGAATAAAAAGCTTTGTAAAATAATAGGGATGTATCCCTGTGCATATTTTGAGTTATCGCTAATTTTTATCGATAAATCGTATTGTTTTACATACGAGTACGTTTTGATTTGTAGTCAAACTAAAAATAAGCAAATACCTACTCAATGTTAAGAATAGCGACAATAATTAAAAGTTATTTAATTAATTAGGTATTATTAAAGTATTTTTATTGCGTACGTAGACGCGCATAACGCGTGCCATGGCTTATCAATCACTTTATCACGGTAATGTCGGTATCGAAATTTCGATAATTTCGATACCGACATTACCGTGATAATATGCAACTTGACTATGTATCCCGATAAAAACTTTCTGAATTTATAACCTCTTAATAGAGTTAATTTTAAAAATGAGAATAGTAGATCTACTAAATAATAGTTATAATTTTTATTATTTATGGTAATTTAAATATCGACTACATCGTTTTGAATTTATAGGGTACAACACTTAGATTGTCCTTGAAATGGATTAGCGACACGTGCGTCGTACACCTACAGAGCGGCCGGCGCGGCGGCGCGTGCGGCGGCGCCTTTGACGTTGCCGCCAAGCGGTCTGGCCGTCCCGTCGGTATCTTTGAATTTACCGAAAGTCGATACATGTTTTTAAAGACGATTTTCGCATAATTAGACTTTGGTTCCAATTTGCATCTTGAGGTTGAAGGTTGTCCGTTGAGTTATGTTTAATTAATAAGCGTATTACGATCTTTTTAAAACGTATTATTGTGATAATTAAATGTGTAAAATGTAAATTAATTAAGTATTATTTCTTATTTGTTTGCGTTAAAAAAATAAGACGTGTCGTGTAAGATATCGTGTAAAAGAGATGTGTTGTTATTGGTGGTGTTATTGATTGGTGATATGGGCTATTTTCAAAATGCATAGAGAGCACATTAAAAAATCAGAATTCAACATTTTTCACGTAAGTAATTAATTGCTAGTTTTTTCATACTGTATCGTCTGTAGTAGATAAAAAGCGATAATTGCAGATCTAGGTACTGTCCATCCACAATCATCATTCTGCATAACACGGAAAATGTGTTATTATTTTTTTGTTTAAACTTTGTGTTGTGTTAGATTTCGTGTAAGAAACGTGTTGTTGTTGGTGGTATTATTGCTTAGTGCTAAAGAATACTTACAAAATGCATAGAGTCTAGAGAAATAAGAACACTTTAAGAACTTAACATTTTACACGTAAGTTTATAACCATAGTTTTACGTACGGAAGTTTTCATGCATCGTCTGTAATTTCGATATATCGATATATAATATCGACGGTGCATCCGCATATCACACAAACTCGGTTTTGTTCCTTACGAATAACTTTTTAACTAATCGATAAATAAGTTGTTACTCATGCTCAGAAAGTTACTTACAGTTTTGTACATGAGTTAGGATTAAAGTTTTAACCCATTAAGGCCCATACGAGTACCGGTGATCGAGACAACTCTAGAATACAATAGCATTTCCAAGAATCCGCGATCGAAGGATTAAATTAGCCTAGGTAAGAGATCATAGGTCAAAGTTCTGAGTTACTTGAGAGAGTTGAATGTCATGGTTCTTGATAGGTTGGAAAGAGCATAAGGTTAAAAACTGCCGCGACCATACAGTATGGTCGTTTACAACCTTATGTTATTAAGCGCGCCACATTTGATATCAATGACTCGCGTCTTTTACATTACGTATCGGGATAAAAAAAATAAAAGTAAAAAAAATATTTTAAATATTTTTTGTAAATGGTTTATCGTTTTGTCTAAAGATTATTTATTATAAAAAATATATTAAAAAAAAATTATTTTTGAAAAAAAAAATTAAAAAAAATTACATTTTTGTAATCAGAAAATGTAGTATAATAATACCCCAAAGTTATCGGAAGTGGTCTTTTTACACCCTGTATTTTATGTATACCAATATTATTTTATGCCATGATATTTGGTATGTGTGGTCATGACATTTGAACAATATTATTATATTATGCCATGATATTTGGTGTTTGAGGTCATGTGACTTGGCCAATATAAGTTATTCGCGAGCTTAAACAGCTGCTCGTCAGAATGGCCGTGTGGGAGAATAAGAAATATTTTTAATTTTAATTTATAAATAATTACTTCCGCAATAGCTTTTGTGGGATAGTCAATTGATATTTGGATAGTCAGTTGACAGTTGATAGATAGTCAGTTGATACGTCATAGACGAACACGCCTCTCCCCCACTCGGTTAAAAGAACCGAGTGGGGGAGAGGGAGGGGAGAGGGGAGGGGGAGTTCTATCCTCACAAGTTTATAAAACTTTTTATAAACTTGTGAGGATAGAAGGGGAAAAGCCCCTTCTATCCTCACAAGTTTATAAAAAGGGGATGACTTATTATCGACAGATCAGAAGTTGTCTGATTTTGGGCACGGCAAGACGTTGCTCTGAACTGTCTTTAGAATAACTTAGAAATATATCTGGTAAGTTGTTCTATGTTTGAAGTATATTATACATATTTTGTTTATGTGTGATGTAGTAGTTATTTAAATAAATTGTTTGTATTTCTTTATATTAATATTTAATCAGTTAAAAATTTATTAAATCTACATAAATAAAAAATAATTTAACAATGATAATAATTAGAATAAAAAAAAATGAAAAACAAAAGATCTTAATCAAAAAGGCCACCCCGCAGCGTACCATGCTCAAACGTCCCCATCACACTGGCCGCGTTACCGCGCTGAATGGCTAGGGAGACGTGTTGGGCCAGGTAAGCCCCGGAGCGGGGATCGTTACCCGATTCCCGCAACCGACGTCCGAGCTGGCGAACGAAAGCTTTCGCTTCGTTGCACCACGGACCTCCCGTTTCGACGGCAAAAGGCACAAAGAGGTACTGTTGTTCCAAATCCGTGTACTTGTTGTGCTTTTGCCGAGCAGCGTACTCGGCGGCAGATCCCGCATTTTGGGCAGTGCCGGAAATGTGCGAGGTAGCGTACGTACTAACGCACGTGGCATCCCATATGAGGCACCGACCTTTCTTCCAAGGGATCAGGGAAAGGCCGTCCGGGCGTTTGCCGTCGCTTCGGCTCAAGCCAGGGGGCTCAAGCACGCACGGCACGTCTGCCGACACCAAGGCTCGACGGAGAATGTCGTTGAGGGCGTGGTGTCTAGTAAAACGACCGGCAGCTTTAATGCAGCTGAGCCCATGGTGGCCGTATGCGTCAACCTCAGTACCGCAGGGGCAACGATGAGGCTCGCACACTTCACAGCCTAGTCTCAGGGCCACTGCTATTCTTAGGGTGTTATCGTCAAGAAAGGTGCCGAGATGCGGTGACGGCAACGCTTGGAGCCAGGCACTAGATTCCACGCAGGAAACTGCCTTAATACGGGCCAGTGATGATTCCGACCGTGAGTTCAACATAAGCGTTAAGGTATATCTGGAGCTCAGGTCATCCCATGCACGCTGGGAGGTGACATCCTCGGGGGGGTTGATGCCAGGATATAATTCTTGCCAGGCAGTTTCTGCGTCGCTCAAAAAGGGGATGCTGCATCTTGCACCTTGGATTTTAAAATGTTAGTGACAAGATCAGCAACCCCATTCGACGACGCAAGAAAGGCCGGCAAACCGACAGACCCTATGCTCCTGATGCCCAAACCACCGTGTTTTACCGGTAGCGCAGCCTGTTGCCATTGCGGATCATCTAGAGAAATATTGAGTATTTCCTCTAGCGTGGATCGGATAATACTGTCTAACTGACAGACCTCCTTGGGAAATCGCCAGGTGGGGGCCGTCCTTATTACATAAGTGAGCTTGGGCAGAGAGAAACAGCTGCGATACAGTATTAAGGCAATGTGAGAAGATACTTTGGTGAGAAGTTCTCGGACTTGTGTTAGAATTTTGGCCTTACTTTCTAGAGTTGATGGAATGGCATCCGGGAATATTGGCGCGCCTAGCAGAGAAAATGTAGATTTGCTTAGGGTTTTAATTCCAGGAAGCAAAGAGTCAAAAATGGTGATTTTCTGTTCGGCTGTGTCTCCGCAAGCGAATATTTCACATTTGTTTGTATTTATTTCGAGTCCCAGTTCTTTAAGACTGCTGGAGAGAGTGTGTATATCTTCCGCGACTGACTCTGGACTACCCCCGATTGTGCCATCGTCAAGGTACCAGACGTTTAGGGGAGACTTTATGGAGGATATGGATTGGTGGATGGCTAAGCTAAATATCAGGGGACCTAGGGGGTCACCTTGTTGCGCTCCTACCTGCGAAGGAATTATGTGATTTTTGTATGTTAAATTACTGGGTGAAGCGTAGCATTGATTATATTTATTGTTTGTATTATATATTTTATGTTCCTTTTATTTTTCTTCAACATATTTGACATATTTAAGAATTATTATTATTTATCAGATTGACATAGTATGTACTCTTGACTTGATTTGACTCTTACTAATTAACTGCTATTTAGTATTTTAAGTAACATTGACATAATATTTATTTCTGCGGGGCGATGCACAAAGCGATTCCGCGCGGAATCTTCCCATTTGCGGAAACTATTTCACTTTCAAGCAAATGACAACTGAAAACTTTTCGATTTTGCTGTCATTTTGACAGTGGTGACATTTCTTTTGTATGAGTGAAATAGTTTCCGCCACGGATTCGAGAACATCTCACCGCGGATGGGAGTTTGACATTCGTCGGCGGGAAATTATCCGAGGATTAGAGTCGATTTGGCGGAATCTTACCGGCACCTCCGAGACTCGTGAAATCTTTTCACTTAAATTATTATATCAAATGATAAGAATAAAACAAAGAAATAAGATTAAGATTTAGTTAGTCGTGTCTTGTTTAAAATTAAATAAATGTCGTACTGTAATAATGTATCTGTTAAATCTTTAGGAAGTGTTCATTGAACAATAAATATTTTTTTATTTATAAATGCAGTCAAAAACTTGTATTAATATTTGGTACTTAAAGATTTAGAAATAAGTACATTTAATATATTTTTTTTAATTTTGTATTAATATTTGACATTTATGTATTATGTTAAAACATTATTGTGCTTTTACAATAATTTTTAAATATATAAATATCATTTAAATAATTCCAAGGTCATACTCACGGCTCACCACTCGGAACTTCCATAGTATCTAATAAAAACTAATATTAAATGAAAAACAAATCTAAAACAAAAAAAAACTTATATAAAATTTAAACTATAGGGACCGTGCAGAAACTATAGAGGGCGTTGTAATTCGACAGCAGCGACACGGTGCGAGTAAAAGATGTAACTTGTAAGTTACTTTGGCTTCGGATTCTCTAATCCAGTGGTCCCCAACCTTTTTTTCATGCGGGCCACAAACATGTTTTGGTCTTGGGGTCGCGGGCCGCAACAAAATTTTTTTAGGGTTAAAAAATAACATTCTTCAAAATTAACGATTTTAAAGTGGAAAAAATTTAACGACTATCACGTAGACTTTACGTTACTTTTGCTGGTGGGCGTGAATTTCAAAATTGTTAACATCGCGCGGGCCACAAATAAAGTCCCGGCGGGCCGCGGGTTGGGGATAGCGGCTCTAATCTCTTTGACCCCGGCTAGTTTATATGTGATTTTTCATGTTTTAGACTATAAAATGATTTCAAATATTAAAGATGGGTTTCTACCCGTAAACAAAGATCGAAAGCGTGAATAAAAATGTATGAAGCTTATCTAGTTAACTAAGAAAATATCTGAAAAAGTAATTAGTACCATCCATCAGCATAGAAAGTAAAAACTTGATAAATATTGCAATAAAATAATGAAGATGCAAAAAATACTTAAAATTTATACTGAAAATGCTTGTGGATTAATAAAATAAAACAAGTTCTCTAAAATAAATGCTTTTATTTCATCAACCTTCTGCGATTCGATCGATACCATCTTCATAGCTTTTGTCTGTCACTGTTTTTAACTATGTAATTTCAGCCTGGACCTCATCAGTGCAAACACCATTTATGTATTCTTTAAATAACACACAAGACTACACTTTTAATCTTTTTCCTACATGAAGAATCATCATTTTGAGAACGAACACTTTGTCAAGATAGTTCAAGTTCGATATCGAGATAATCGTTCGATTTGCCTTTATTTTTCTTGTATGTATTAGAACATGCCACCAAAAACATAAAATATGTAAAAATGGAAAGCCAAGTTCCATACAAACATTATTCTTGTCTATGGACTTCGCCGTAAAAAGGATGGAGATCTAAATGAGTGCCAAGTTCCATGGAAAATCGAAATATGTATGTATAGGAACCAAATAACATTATGAACAAATAATAGAGTCTATTTCTTTGCTTTATTGAATATCTTTAACAATAAATGTTATTTAAATAATTTGAGATCTTAAACTAGATTAGATCTAACTTGGCCAGTTTTCATTACATCAGTCATTTCATAAAGTTATTGAACATTTTAATAACTATAGGGTACAGCTTATTGTGCGGAAGTAAAGTAGCTATTATTATAGCTGTCTAACAAACAGACAGACAGACGGACGGACGGACGGACAGACGGATAGACGGACAGACGTATTAAAAGAATTCTATGTCTATTCCTGGGACTCAAACTATATCTCCATACCAAATTTAAGAACAATCGGTACAAGCAATTTGGGCGTGAAGAGGTAACAGACAGACAGACATACTTCATAAAGTCACCTTCTATTAATTTCCTAAAGTTTTTTCACTTCACAAATAAATATTTACGGGGAGCTCCCATACAATAAATGTGATTTTTTGGCCTTTTTTGCTCAAAATCAATAATGGCAGCCGGTAGATACTTGAAAATTTCACAAAATCTTTAATTATATTTTTATTTTCATAATTTATAATAAAAGTAAAATAAAATAAATATTTAAGGGGGGTCTCCATACAAAAAACACAATTTTTGCCTAGTTTCGCTCTGTCCGACTCGCACTTGACCGTTTTTTTTTTTTTGTTTTCTGATTTTTCCCTACGCTTTCACACAATTACCGAGCTGGATTCCAAATTTCAGCCTTCTAGGTCATTTGGAAGTGGGTTAGAATTTTGATCTATAGGTCAGTCAGTCAGTCAGTCAGTGATAAAAATGTAGATTTTCGGACGTTAATATCTTAATAACCGTTTGAGCTGTGCTTATGAAATTTAGAGCATGTAGTTATCTCGCAAGTCTCATTATATGAGCCAAATTTGAAACGTTTATGTGAAATAGTTTCTGAATTATGAGAGGGTCAAAAGCAGGGCTCGAAAAACGTTATATTTTTCGAAACGTTATCGCCTTAAATACCTAAAGAACGTTTCATTTCGGTTTCGTTCGGAACGGAACGCTATTCGGAACATTTTTTGAGAACGTAATGATTTTTTCGTTTTTGATCCTTAAAACGGTTTTAAACGGTTTTTCCCGTTTCCTCGATGAAAAGTTAAATATATAACAAAAACTATTATTTTTCGGGCATTCGTTTGCGGCGAGCACGGCGAGGCAATAATAGACCAAGTGCGAGTCGGACTCGCTCATGGAGGGTTCCGTACCGTTACAGAGCAAAATAAGGTCAATAATTGTGTTTTTGTATGGGAATAATTTTATTAATTTTTTATTAGTTTTATTAATTAATAAAAAACTCATATAGTCAAGGACTCTATGAAAATTTCAAGAGCCTACCTATTTCGTTATGGGAACAAATGTTTGACAGCTGTCAGCTGCGACAATAATATCGAGCTCTGTATTTAATTGCTATAAAAAATATTTTATCAGTATAATATAAGTGAAAACTTGATTGTTATAATACTTAATAGCAGATACATATGTGAAATTATTTGTGTAGTGATATATCAAGCATTTAATTACTAATTACACAGGAGGACTTGAGTACACCGTAAGACAGATTCCTACATTTTTCAGTGAACTCTTAGTGAATAAAATAACTTAAAGTGATTCAATCAATATAAGCTCGTTTAACAAAACGACGTGTTTTTTTTTTGCAAGTTTTTTCTTATTATTTGTGAAGAAAGAAGAATTTATCGGACATACACAACATTCACTATATATATAATTCAAAATTCAAATCTGGTTTCAACAGTTTAAGTGTCAAGTCTCCTACAACAACTAGCGCCATCTTGTTACAATCTAAAGAGTTATTAGCCGAGACAATGGAAAACAATAATATCACATTTCGTCGAAAAAATTTAAAAGCTAATTATAGTGTTCTCGAACGGGAGTGCCAAAAAAAACCGATTTAATTTAATACATTTATTCAAATAAGATTACAATTAATTTTATAACTTAAACACTTTTTCTAACAGAGCTATTCTGTATAAAAAGACTATGTCCTAAATTACAAGTACCGACCCCGATCGATGTAAGATCTAAAGTGAGCTAACTAACTACCAAAATCAGGTCCCACGGAGTTGGGACCACCACGATGATGCGGCGACAGCGTTTTCGGTATTCCGTGTTCTTTCGCAATTTTAGTAAGAAACTTCTTGAGTGGTCTTATCTGTATAGTCTGGGAGACGGCAACACTTTATGTATGCTTCAAGTTTATTATAGTCCAAGAGCTGATGTTTGACTGCGGCTGGCTGATGATGACGATGTGATACTGGTGTTCGGCAAATCTGTGCTAAGTCCGGTTTTCATAGAGGGTGCATATGTAACACCTCCCCCCACAGTTCGGCGACTATTTCGAAAGTTTTGATAAAGTTGCCGAAATATCGCTGTGATCTATTGCTATTTCAGCAGGGTGCGGTCTTCTTTCTTCTAGAGGTATATGGGAGTTTTTTTCTACGTCGTGACGACTTCTGCGGAGGCTTTTTCGGTGCATATATTTGTATAGGATATATGATGCACATAGTATAACTGCAATCGTTATTATATAAAATGGAATGGTTGTATGGTACAAACTAAGTTGTAAATTTTTGTCTAGTTGCATGGGGTTTTGGAATATAATTTTCTCATTAATAGAATGAAGATTTTGGAGATCGATTGAGTTTAAGGTTGCATGGGTGTGATATGTGCTTCCATTACGTTCTTGATACTTCGGTAGTTCTATTATTTTCAGGGGGTGACCTTTTATGTGATCATCGGAGTTGAAGATTGTGAATGTAGACGTCTTGAAGTAGCAGTTTACTGGAATTGTAGTCAAGTAGCTTCCCTGAAGGCTTCTGTATTGTTCTTGTCCACATGATATTCTAACTTTCGTGATGTTCGGAAAATTCATAGTAAAATGCCTGTCGTCAAGTTGTTCGACTGCTCCTTGGGTGAGGGTGACTGTAGTTATCTTGCACGATGCGTGAAGTTCTTGCTTGGTGATCAGGTGATGGATGCATTCGGGGTATTCTGTTACTTTATAGTGTGATTTTGGGCAGATGTACCATTCTTTTACCTTCGGGCATTCAGCCTCCATGTACTTAGAATCGTCTCCAGAGATTGCTAGGTAGGGAGATATAGGTAGGATAATTTGATTATATTTGTTAGGTACGAGGGATAGCTTGTACAAGTCATATGTTAAAGGAAAGACAATCGGAATCTTGTATACTATAACTATATAATTATCTGCATAGAAATATGCTAACCTAATAAAATCATAAAAATATCTAGTATCTACGTTAATAAGTTGAACCTTAGAATATAATATTCTTAATTTATGTACCATTAATTTTAATTCCTTAATATTTAATGCAAAGTGAGGTGCACTGGCTATTCTAATAAAAGCTAAAGTATTTTCGAGTCTATATATTTCTTCTGATAGCATATCTATATTGTCACTAAGAATAATTAAATGTTGCGCAAAATGAGAGTATTTAATATATTCATTTTCTCTATTACTGTCACTATTCATGATTAATTCCAGAGTTTTAGCTTTTCTATTTTGATTAGATGTAAGATTTTCTAAAATTTCTGAATTCCTTAAAGTAAATTCCTTATTTAGGCTTACATGATTATTAATTTCTAACTCTAACTTATGCTGGTTTTTACTTAAAACTTCAATGGCATTATTATATTTAATTGCGTCTGTGTAATCCAAATTACCCGAAATGCTTTTAATTATTGAACCAAGTCCGTCAATGAGACCTCGTTTTTTGCGGTCGGCTTCAAATGTATATAACTGATTTAAAACTCTATCCAATTTTGATGTAAGATATTCTATATGTGGTTCATATAAAGAGATTGTCTGATTACTTAGATCGATATGTGCTTGATGAAGTTGCATTTTCACTAATTTAATTTGTGAGTGTATTTGGGATAAGTCTATTTTACTAAGAAAAGAGTGGTAATGAGATATGATTTTAGCGTTTCCTAATTTAAACGGAAGTACTCCTGGTCCGTCTTGTAGGCTGTCGATTGTCACGTCTTGTCTTCGAGTCAGTTGTGTCAGTAGGCATAGTAGAAGTATCCTGTAACAATACAGGGTCCTTAGTACTTCGTTTAAGTCGTGCTTTTGCTACGGGACCTCGCTTTCTTTTAGTATAAATATGTATGGGAAGGTCAGCTAAAACTACATCCTGCGTATAGCGCGGGGCGAGTTTCTGACGGCATGCCATAGGATTCCGTATGTACACTTGCTGATCTGGGGAGTATTCACGTTCTGGTTCTCGGTCTCTATTTCTATTCTCGATTAACTGGGTTCTATTTTGTAATGAGGTTTCGTTAATTATGTCATATACTTGAGTCATCCTAAGCTTATGGTCAATTATATATTGTTGTAACAGGTGTTGCGTTAGGTTTATGTCAGTAGGGTCTCTAGGGTCAAAATGTCCAGAAATAAGGTCTATAGGTCGGCATTTTGTAAAGCTGTGAATTGAACTATTGTAGGCCAAAAGGGCGTAGGGCATAAGATTAACACTTGTTTCAGTTCTTCTTTCTAGTTTTAATATACGCAAATGTTCGAGAATTGTTGAGTGGAACCTTTCCACTATACCATTATCATTCGGAGCATGGGCTAGAGTTTTGTGGTGCTGAATTTTATGAAGTCTAACGAACTCTAAAAATAATGCATTTGTGAATTCAGTCCCCTGGTCAGTTACTACAGTTAAGGGTAAACCATGATGGGTACAAAATTTAAGAAGGGCCTGGACGACGCTTAAGGCGGTTCCATCTCTCAAATGGTAGGCCTGGGCATATTTTGAGAAAGCATCAACTAAGGTTAGATATTTTTCAGATTCGGCTGTAAAAAGATCAAGATGAAGGATTTCAAACGGCTTTGTTGGAGGTGGTACTACTGAAAATCTTTGATTAATTGGATTCCTATCGTATTTTGCTTGACCACAAATTCCACATTCATTTATAAATTTAGTTATCGATTCTCTCATTTTTGGCCAATAAAATCTACGAGAAAGAGCGAGAAAGCATTCGTTAATACCACGGTGGTTAGTTTTTCCCACATGGTATTTTCCAATAATTTCATTTTGTTTTAAATAATCATTAACATTTTCCAATTCAGTTTTTGTAAGAACTAATTTCATAGCGGAACTTTTGAACTTATTTTGCAGTATGGGAACAATTTTATACATGGCTAAAGGTGGGTCTATGATCAGTCCTGTTTTAATTTTCGGGTCCACATATTCTTTTATTGCATTTACTACATCATTTTCTAAATTGGATTCCGATAATTGAATAGTAGTTTTCGTATGAGTCTCAAAAGGTTTGGTAACTGTCGGTCGTTTCTTAATGTCTCCTACTACTACTAGAGATATTTGTCTACTTAATTTATTTAACGGATCGTCAGATATAGGAATTTCTAGGATGGGATCTTCTGCGCTGGAGTGGACGGTGACTGTAGAGGAGCTGTGAGCGGTAAGTGTTGAGGAGCCTGATGGGGATTGAGGTCTGTCTGCTTCAGACACATTTACTATGATAGAACTGACGTCCTCATTGTTAATTTCTATTCTTGATAAGGCGTCGGCATTTGTATTACATTTACCTTGCTTGTAGATAGGTGTAAAATTATATTCGCTTAGTTTTAAACGCCATCTAGTGAGTCTTGAGCCGGGCTCTTTAAGGTTCATAATCCACTGAAGTGGCTTATGATCAGTTACTACTTTAAATTTTCTACCGAATAAATAGGGGCGGAAATATTTTGTGCCAAAAACTATAGCTAAGAGCTCCTTTTCAATTGTACTGTAATTAATTTCACTGGTGTTTAAGGTCCTAGATGCGTAAGCTATTGGTCTATCACTACCGATAGATCTTTGAGAGAGAACTGCTCCTATTGCGTAGTTTGAGGCGTCTGTAGTCAGGATAAATTCCTTACTAAAATCTGGATATTGTAGGATAGGGTCATTGGTTAGTAGGGTTTTACATTTTTCAAAACAGTTTATGTAGTCAGGGTCATTTATAATTATTTTAGAGCCTTTTTTTAAACATTTTGTCATTGGTTTTGTGATACGAGCGAAATCTGGTATAAATTTTCGATAATAACCTAATAGACCAAGAAATCGTTTTATTTCTGTCACGGTTTTCGGAATTGGGAATTTCTGAATAGCTGCAATTTTATCTGGGTTTGGTTTAATTCCGTCTTTGCCTATAATATGTCCTAAATACGCGGTTTCTAATTTGAGAAACTCGGACTTGTCCATTTGAATTTTGAAGTTTGACTGTCTGAGTCTTTGGAATACTTTCTCTAAATTAACCATATGTTCCTGTAATGATGTGCTAAATACGATTATATCGTCTAGATAAACTAGGCAAATTCTATTTTGGAGGCCTTTCAATACATTATCCATCACACGTTGGAACGTGGCGGGTGAGTTCTTTAGACCCATGGGCATTCGCAAAAATTCGAAGTGTCCATGGTCTACATTGAATGCAGTTTTCGGGATATCACTAGGGTTCATCTCTACCTGGTAGAATCCACTGGCTAGATCCAGGGTGGTAAAGTATTGACAATTGCCTAATTTATTAAGTACATCAGAAATATTTGGAATTGGATACTTATCGTCTATGGTTTTATCATTTAACTTTCTAAAATCTACAACTAAACGCCATTTGGTTTTTCCAGAGGCATCTGCTTTTTTGGGAACCACCCAGAGCTGACTGGGAGGGGCGAATTATACCCTGTTCTAACATTTTTGAAATTTGTTCCTGAACTTCCTGCTTATGTATAAAAGGATATCTATAGCTTCTAGTATATACCGGTATTTCATCAGTTGTACGTATGTTATGTTTTATTTGATTTGTAAAAGTGAGCGGTTCACCATCTATGTAAAATATATCGGAATATCTAGAACAAAGAGCTTCTAAATTAGCACGCTCTTCTGGGTTTAAATGATCGGTTCGCAAACGGGACAGAACCTCGGAAACACGGTCTGGTTTGGTATTTTTATGAAGATTTAAATTAAAAATTTCGGCATTAACTGGACGGTCCATTGAAAAAACTATGTCATGACGAGAAGGGTTTTTTATTTCTATAATGCCACGACTATTTTTTACTGTGGTCACACAGTCAGAAATTACACAGTTACAAATTATTTGTTCAGGTATAAATGCTTCACCTTCCTGAAAATTGATAGGTACTTCAACTAATTTTGAAGAATTTGCTGGAATTATTTCCTCATATAAATTGCAATTACGCGAATCATACATATGTAAGGGGATCTTGGAAAATTTTGTTACTAATAATTTATTTTTAATATCAATATTAGATTCCCATTTTTCCAATAAGTCTAACCCGATTAACCCATCGAAAAAATTATGAAATTTATAAATATATAATGTAATATTATCTCTGTCATTTACTTCTTGGAAACTAGGCACTGTTATAGAATAGTTATTTCTAGTGGTCGCATGAATATTGGTTACCTCAAAAGGATCATAATTACACTCAATATGGGAATAAAATTTTCTTACGGCGTCACGGCTAATAAAAGATTGATTTGCACCGGTGTCTATTAAAAGTTTTAAAGGGGGATTACTAATTTGAACATAGGGCAACTGTCTTTGGGTTTGTAAATTTAATTCTATTTTAACTTGTCTGACTTGGCTATTTTCTGAAAATCCTGCTCATTATTTGATGTAGAGGATACGGCCTCTGTCTGTACCTCTTCTACACTACACAATACAATTTTGAGAAAATTGGGGTTCCGAATCTACTGGGTATTCGTAATTAAAATTATCATAATATCTGTCAGTATAGTCATAGTAATTTTCGTCAAAGTCTGAGTCATAGTATGAGTCGTAACATTCATTTAAATTCATTTCCCGAGTCTTAAAATAATTATTTGGTGGAGGGTTACCGAATTTTCGCCAGTCATGAGGTTGTCTGTTCGTCTGTCCAAATGGTTTAGTTACGAAATGGCTTACACCACTCATAGGCTGTGGTTCATTTTGTGAGGGACGTTTAGGTAGTCTAAATAAATGACTTTGAGGTCTATAGTTCGGTGGGGGCGCGGCAAACATTTGCTGCGTCCTTGACGGTCTGTGGAACGGCTGCAGTTGTGCTCTCCAACCCTGATCTGGGCGTGGGAGGTGTGTACCTAATTGAGGGCGGTTTGGTGTACCTGACATAAAATTAAATGGCCGCGCTGAAAATAAGGGCATAGAAGGTTGCGTACCGTGCTTAAATATACTATCACTTACCTGCAATTTCTTCTCCGACGGACGCTCGCTGCGCTGCTGCATGTAGAGGGTGTTCATCTCCTCATGAACATATTCTAACGCTTTTTCTATTGTGTCAGGGCGCATGCAACGGATACGAGATCCTAGTGGATCGCGGAGTCCACGTAAATATTACTGTAGCGTTAATTTTTTATATAACGCACGCTTAGATTCTATAGTGCTCGGCACCGTTTCATGCAGACTGACATATGTAATAATAGTACTAAATAAATTCTGACACTTTTCGTAAAATTCTTGCGGGCTAAGGGAACCCTGGTTCAATAATGCTAGATCGTTATAGAGCGATGTTTCATCTCGCTGATCGGCAAAATTATTAATTAAGGCAGATCGAATGCCATTCCAGTTTTCAGGTATACCGTTAGAATTAATCAAACGAGAAGCTGAGCCTACCACCTTATTTAAAATTCCGTTAATTAAAGCACAATTACAAAGTTCATAGCCTTCTTCATTCCGAACAAATTGCTGCACTAACTGGTCACATAGTTTAATAAATCTAGTTAAAACATTAGGATTTCCGTCAAATTCCGGCACTAACCGTAAAGCTTTAAAAATGTCATCTAAATTTGACATATTTAATAAATTATAATCTACTGAAAAGTCCTCACGAAAAATTAAATTTTCCTGCGACTCGTCTAAAACTCCTAAATTTCTATTTGCGTCTAATAAATTATTTCTACTGCTATTACTAACTCTAGGATTCCTTGATTGCCTTGGATGGAAAATCTTGGAAAATTATATGAAACTTATAGGATAAAAGGAAGCAACTCTAGATAGAAACTAAAGCACTTACATGTACATTCTGGTATCTGCTGGATCAATTTCTGGATCTCACACACACCCGAATTTCACTACTCCCGGAACACTTTCGTAGGTTCTGGATTTTCCGTAATTTTGGAAAAATCCCCAAGACTGCGCCAATTATAGTGTTCTCGAACGGGAGTGCCAAAAAAAACCGATTTAATTTAATACATTTATTCAAATAAGATTACAATTAATTTTATAACTTAAACACTTTTTCTAACAGAGCTATTCTGTATAAAAAGACTATGTCCTAAATTACAAGTACCGACCCCGATCGATGTAAGATCTAAAGTGAGCTAACTACCAAAATCAGGTCCCACGGAGTTGGGACCACCACGATGATGCGGCGACAGCGTTTTCGGTATTCCGTGTTCTTTCGCAATTTTAGTAAGAAACTTCTTGAGTGGTCTTATCTGTATAGTCTGGGAGACGGCAACACTTTATGTATGCTTCAAGTTTATTATAGTCCAAGAGCTGATGTTTGACTGCGGCTGGCTGATGATGACGATGTGATACTGGTGTTCGGCAAATCTGTGCTAAGTCCGGTTTTCATAGAGGGTGCATATGTAACAAGCTAATTCCGAGTTAAACATAGCATTGATGTCTGATGACGAATCACCGAGTCTTGACTCTCCTGGGCTCAATTTATCATCATCTAGCCAGCCAGCACATATGTGTTTTGACCGCACAGAATTAACCTACCTAAAGTCACGCATTGAAAAATTACAACTTGAACTCACCAGCGCCCATGATGAAATATCACATCTTAATCTGGAAGTCACATCACTGAAGCGAGAATTAGATTCAAAAACTAAAACTATATCGATATTAAAGAAGTTATCAGATGATACTACACAGATTCCACGCACTCCGAACAAAACATACTCCACGCCAAGAAATAGGAAGATGCGAAAGTCAATTATTCATAATATTACACAGTGCAGCTCACCAGTCATAGAAAATAACAATAATGTCTGTAAATCGCAAACACTTAACAATAACCAAAATCTGGAGAGTCCAAAGAATGATCGACATGACATTAGCAAAATATGTCAGACGTCAAAAATGACAACGTCAATTGAAGTGGAGAAACAGAAAATTGTGGGTAGTTCGAAAAAAAATAATATTTATATTCTGGGCGATCAACAACTAGTTAATTTGCCAGTCAATTTGTATCGGTCAAGGCAAAATAAGTGGAATGACGTATATAGTATAGATGGTTTTATAAAACCTTTTGCTTCTGGTTCTCATATACTCAGTAGCTGTCGTAACCTAAGTAAGATATTATGTAATGATGACATTGTAATATTAAGTATCGGGACAAATGAAAAAAATCCCTACTCATTATTATCAGACCTTTGCTGCACACTTGAATGATTAAAAAAATGTCATGTATTTATTTTAGGGGTATATAATAATCTATTTCTAAACACAAATTTGTTAAATTACAATATTGAACAAATTTCTGGAAAGTTTTCTAACTGTAAATATATAAATATACAGTACAATATGAATTGTTATGGACATAAATTCAAATCTTTAAGTCAGTACTTGTGTTTTAAATGTAATGTAGAAATTGACAATATAAACTATAAAAGAATGTATGTGGATAAACCAGTTAGGAAATCTTATATGAAGGAAGTTAATGTAAAGGGCACAATACCTTATTATTTTGGTTTACCGTCTAAAAATCTTAATAATAAGTCCAATAACACAAAAACTAAGTGTTTAGATGGAATAAAAAAAGGCACAATTCCTTATTACTTCAAAAAAATAAACCCAATTATTAAAAATGATAAAAGTACGCCAAATAATACTATATTTTTTCGAGAATAGCTCCTCTAAAACTAATAATACTATAATTTTGGCACACATTAACATTCAGGGATTGCTTAATAAACAATTGGAAATAGACCTATTCCTTAAAAGCCGCAATATTAATATTTTCTGTATTACAGAACACTGGCTCTCAATTGAACAAAGTAATACTTTAAATAATAACTTTTATAAGGTTGCTAGTTCGTTTATAAGAAAGGAAACTATACGCGGTGGGTCTCTTATTTATATACAAAAAGAATGTACAGCAGAAATTTCGTGCGTTGAACTGGAACAATATATTGTAATCTGTGTGTACCGACCCCCTCAGGGCGATTTGGAATCATTTGACTCGACATTAGATAGTGTATTAAATCGTTTGCTGACACAGAAAAAAATTATACTGTGTGATGACCTAAACATAAATCTACTGGAGAAATCATCAAAATGTGACAGACTACTTAACTTATTTGCAACCTTTGATCTTAAGTACTTATTTTTGGAGCCAACTAGAATAACTTCACACTCAGCAACTTGCTTGGATAACATTTACTGTAATTCCAGTTGCATAGAAAAGTGCTTATTTAGTGATCTAACATCAGACCACCTAGGACAGCTAGCGGTTTTTCCAGTTACAACTAATAGTTCCATTAAAACAATCACATGTAGACCGATTACATCAGCTAAAATAAATATTTTTAGAGATAATATCGCAAGCAAAATTCTAAATATAGATGTTACCCATAAAGATCCACACATTTTTTATGATAAATTGCATGATGTTATTATAAAGGAACACGACATGATTTTTAAGATTAAGACGTTTAACATTGATAAGAAAATAAAATTTTGTGAATGGGCGACACCTGGCATTTACATCAGCAGAAACAAATTATACGACTTGTATGACTTAAAGAAATATAACTTTCACCCTCTATTTACTCAGTACGTTAGGAATTATTCCAAAGTATTCAAAAAGACCTGTCTGGCTGCCAAATCCTTATATTTAAGTAATAAAATTAAGAGCTCTAGTAATATTATTCGCAGCACTTGGAATATAATAAACAACGAAACCAGGCGATCTAAAACAAATGAACGCAAAATAGCACTTAACATTGATGGTTTGACAATATCTGATAATCTAGAATTAGCTCATTTTTTTAACAACTATTTTGTGAATATACCCTTAGAATTAATCCCTTCCTCCCTTGATTCTTCTTCAATAAAAGCAAATGAGTTATTAAGAGCTAATGTACAGGAAAATGTGACTTTGTTTAACTTCAAACACATTAACCCTAATGACATCTTAAAGATATTCAAGACTCTTAACATGAAGAAATCTGTAGACTTATGGGGTATTTCAGTTAAATCGCTCAAAAATATTATAACTGAATTATCGCCATATTTAGCCGCTTTATTTAATCGCTGTATAGATGTCGGGGTGTTTCCCCGACTCATGAAGCAGTCTAAAGTTATACCATTATTTAAAAAAGGCTCACAAAGTGACCCTACTAATTTTAGACCAATTTCTATTTTGCCAGCAATAAGTAAAATATTTGAGAAGGCCATACTTATACAGTTACAGAGTCACTTTAATATCAATAAGCTATTTCACAATCGTCAATACGGTTTCACTAAGGGTGTCTCAACAACAGATGCTGGTGTAACATTGATTAAATACATACTTAAAGCTTGGGAAGATTCTCACGATGTTATCGGCGTGTTTTGTGATCTGTCAAAAGCCTTTGACTGCGTTGATCATCGCACACTTCTACTCAAACTAAAGTACTATGGTATTAGAGATGCAGCACTTAATCTAATTAAAGATTATTTGACGGACCGAGTACAATTCGCAGATGTTGATGGTGTTAAATCATCGGGTTTGCACACCAAAATGGGAGTTCCTCAGGGTTCCATCTTAGGACCATTTTTGTTCCTTATTTACATTAATGATCTTCCATTTTTTATAGAACATTTATGTGAAATTTTGTTATTTGCCGATGACACATCCGTTCTTTTCAAAATCAATCGTAAAAATCCAGATAGCAACAGCATAAATAGAATACTTACTCTCATACTACAATGGTTCAATTCTAATAATCTTCTACTAAACCCAAAAAAAACTCAATGTGTCAAATTTACTATGCCCAATGTTAAGTCCACTAGCACGATTAATATTAAAATTGGTATAGATAATTTAAACTTAGTCGATTCTACAATGTTTTTAGGTCTTACGCTTGACCGTAAATTGCAATGGGGACCTCACATTTCTAACATAGCTAAAAAACTTAGTTCAGCCGTTTTTGCTATTAGGAAAGTAAGACTTTTGACGAACGTTGAAACAGCACGTATGGTTTATTTTAGCTACTTCCACAGTATCATGTCTTATGGTTTATTATTATGGGGTAGTGCAGCTGACATTCAGACAATATTTATTCTGCAAAAACGAGCAATACGTGCCATATATCGACTAGGACCCAGAGATTCTTTGAGAGAAAAATTTAAAGATATAAATATTTTGACAATTGCATCTCAATTTATCTTTGACAATATCGTGTACATTAGGAAAAACATTCACAATTATGACCAAAAAGCTGATATTCACCCTTTCAATACCAGAAATAAGAACAAGTTAGCTAGTAACTATTCACGGCTTCATAAAGTACAAAATTCATTTGTGGGACTCGGCATACGTTTTTATAATAGATTGCCTGCTGAGATTCTAGACTTACCATTTACTAAGTTTAAGGGATGTATTAAAAATCAATTACTGAATAAAGGTTATTACACGACAAATGAATATTTTAATGACATTCAACCATGGAAATGATTAGGTATTAATTATTTGTAATGTTAGTTGTAATTATTGTAATTGTTAAATGTTAATTTAATTATTTTATTACTATTTTTGCTCTACTTTATCTGACATCAATTATAATATTTATGACATTCACGGTTAATGATTAATTGGTAATTTATTTTTTAATTTTGGACATTATAATTTAATAAAGTATGATATTAAATAATAATTATTATGTATGTATGACTTAGGTATTTTTATGACAATATGGTAAAATATTATGTTGTAATTGGTAACAGATGTCATTGGTAACAGGTGACATGAACGTAATTTGTATATCTACTTATTAGTTATTAGGTTTTTGTGATAATAATTTAACGAATATATTATGTACTACAATTAATTTATATTACAATGATTTTGACGTTCATAAGTGTTACTGTGTGACCTATGTGAATAAATGATTTTGATTGATTGAAAATGACCACCAAAAAATGCACTGATACCCTAAACTTGTTTACCAAAAAAAGATATTGAACACCAAAAAAATAAAGTCTAAAATTGCAATACTACCAGCTATTTTAGTCATGAAAACACTTCAAATTGTAATCGAACACCAAATATAGTAAATGATCACCAAATATAGTAAATGACCACCAAATATAATAAATGATCACCAAATTAAGTTAATCATCACCAAATATAGTAAATGACCGCCAAATATATAGTAAATGATCACCAAATATCGCCAAATCCTTGTGAGCAAATCAATGCAATATTTCTGTCGAAATAAATCACTACGATTGATAAAAAATGTAAGCATATTATTAACAAAATAATCGGCCAAGTGTGAGTCGTATGGAGGGTTCCGTACAGTTTATAGAGCAAAATTAGACCTAAAATTGGGTTTTTGTATGGGTTGGGACTTGAGAGCCCCCTTTAATTTTTTTTTATTATTATTAATTATTGAAGTAAACATATAATCAAGGCCTTTGCGAAAATATCAACGTGCCTATTGATATCGAGCAAAAAAGGCCAAAAAAATCACGTTTCTTGTATGGGAGCCCTTAAATAATACCCCTTAAATAATAATTTTATTTTGTTTTTAGTACGTCTTGTTGTTATAGCGGCAACAGATAATACACAATCTGTTAACTTTTCAGAAGTCTAGCTGGAGCGATTCTTGATATACAGCCTAGAGAAAGACAGACGGACGGACAGACGGACAGACATCGAAGTCTCAGTAATAGAAACCCGTTTCTAGGGTTCCGTACCCAAAGGGTACAAACGGGACTCTTTTACTAAGACTTGCTATTGCTAAATAAAAATATAATATTTGGTTATAATTTTACATTAAAATGTTGGTGATCATTTACTAATTTTGGTGATCGTTTACTACTTTTGGTTTAACAATGATTTATTTGGAGTCATATTGCATAAATAGGATAGCGAGATAATAAATCTTTGGTGATCATTTCACATTAAAATGCTAGTATAATGTTGGTGATCATTTACTAATTTTGGTGATAATTTTACATTAAAATGCTAGTATCACGTTGGTGATCATTTACTAATTTTGGTGATCATTTACAATTTTTGGTTTTAAGATGTTAAATCTTTGGTTATCATTTTACATTAAAATGGTGGTCTGTATTTTGGTGATCGTTTACTATTTTTGTCTATGAAATGTTACTATTTCTGGTGATCAGTTAATTATATGCCTATCGTTATTGATATCGACTAAAAAAGGTCAAAAAATTACGGTTGTTGTATGGGACCCCCCCTTAAAATATATGAAATATATTTTGTTTTTTAGTATTTGTTGTTATAGCGGCAACAGATATATACAATCAAATCAAGTCCAGCTATATTAGCGGTCGCACAGACGGACAGCCTTCGAAGTCTCAGTAATAGGGTCCCGATTTTACCCTTTGGGCACGGAACCCTAAAAATCAGGTACAGCATAGATTTAAATAAAAAGGACAAGATCCAACGTCCATACAATTTTGGGCTAATTTTAAAAGTGCCGGCCAACGCAAATAACCTCATTATTTAAATAGAACATAACCTAAGGAATATTTTTTATTATTATACCAAAGTTCTAGGTCAAGTCTCCGAGTTGTTATTCAAGGTCAAAGTTTGTTAATAATATATGGAATAAAACTTATTTTATTAATTACTAGCGACCCGCCCCGGCGTCGCACGGGTATAAAATATATAGCCACTGAAAAAATGATTAAAATCGATAGCCTATCACGATCCTTCATGTGGTCTACTTCTTATCTGTGCCAAATAGCATAAAAATTGCTCCAGTAGTTCGCGAGATAAACCCTTTCAAATAATTTCCCCCGTTTTTTCCACATTCTCCTTTTGGTCTTAGCGTGATAAAGTATAACCTATAGCCTTCCTCAATAAATGGGCTATCTAACACTGAAAGAATTTTTCAAATCGGAACAGTAGTTCCTGAGATTAGCGCGTTCAAGTTAGCCCTTTCAAATAATTTTCCCCGTTTTTTCCACATTTTCCTCTATTTCTTCGATTCTATTAATCTTAGCGTGATAAAATATAGCCTATAACCTTCCTCGACAAATGGGCTATCTAACACTGAAAGAATCATCAAAATCCGTTGCGTAGTTTTAAAGATTAAAGGGAACAAAGGGACATGAGGGAAAAAAAAGCGACTTTGTTTTATAATAAGTATAGAAAAGCAATAAGTAATCGATCCCAACGTCCCTATCCGAGTCATAGAACAGATTAGAAGCCAAATAAATACAAATGATTTGGAAATATTCAAAGGAAGAGGGAACCTCTACGTGCTTGGGGCTTGCAGGGCACAACTCATTGCTTAATTGGAATACTAGGCAAATGCCGTGCGTACCCCAAGCACGTAGAGTATTCCCCTTCCTTTGAATTTTTCCAAATCATTTGTAGGTATTTGGCTTCTAATCTATTCTATGACTCGGATAGGGACGTTGGGATCGATTACTTATTGCTTTTAATTAATAAAATAAGTTTTATTCCATATATTATTAACAAACTTTGACCTTGAATAACAACTCGGAGACTTGACTTAGAACTTTGGTGTAATAATAAAAATGATTCCTTAGATTATGTTCTATTCAAATAATGGGTTTATTTGCGTTGGCCGGCACTTTTAAAATTAGCCCAATTTGGACCTTATCCTTTGGGATCGATTACGTTTTACCCTTTAATTTAAAATTGTCATACTACGTAATTGCGCTTTTAGGGATGGATTTTTTTACCCCCTTGTTTTTTAATTTTCTTTACCCCTTTTCCTAAAAATGCAGATTTAACCATTCTGGCTTAACTAATTGTGTTTCATTAGGTAAAAAAAATGTTTTTAATATTTGTATTTATGATTTTTTATTATATAACACTAGCTTTCTTGACAAAATATGTTGTTTTGCCATATAAAGTGTTTCTACTTCATCACGAATAAACTTTATTAATATATAAATAAAAAACTTATTTTTATAAAAAAAGCTCAGGGAAATTTTAATCGAAATAGTGAAAAACATTTTAAAAAACATTTAAAATTAAAAAAATATAATTATTTGAGGGGGACTCTCATACACAAAACACAATTTTTGGCCTATTTTTGCTCTGTACCATTAGGTACGGAACGCGGAACCCTTCGTGCACGAGTTCTGCTTGCACTTTGCCAATTTTTTGTATATTAATTACTTGCCTATAAACAAAATACGTATTCACCTAAGGGAGATCGCACACGTCACACTTTTTGTGTGATAGAGTCTGCGGCTTACATACAATCTGCATGGCGCGCGCCATCAGACTGTATGGAAGCCGCAGACTCGATCACACAAAAAGTGTGACGTGTGCGATCTCCCTATAGCTCACTAATTTGAAATAATATTAGAAGGTATTTCAGAGTAGTGATTTGTTTTTGAAGTAAAAACTTCTTTAGCGGCGTTTAGCACTTTTGTTGGATGGGTAAAAACTGTGAAACTCGCGTGAGATTCTCGTGCTGATCGAAAAACCGTAAGACGGTTGGAGAGTAGTGTTGTAACATCGAAATCGATTAATCGAACAATCGATTTTGATCGATTGTCGATATTTTTTAATCGATTGTAAGGGTTTCGATTAATTAAAAAAATCGATTTTTTAAAAATCGATTTTCATAAATATGGGTTAAAAATTTAATCGATTGTAAGGGTTTCGATTAATTAAAAAAATCGATTTTCGTAAAAAATGGGTAAAAAAATTAAGGGTTTCGACTAATTAAAAAATCGATTTTTTTAAAATCGATTTTCATAAAAAATGGGTTAAAAATTTAATCGATTGTAAGGGTTTCGATTAATAAAAAAAATAGATTTTTTAAAAATCGATTTTCATAAAAAATGGGTTAAAAAATAATGCACAACGTTAATAATCAAGGTTTCACTTCTGCCGGCACTCCCGGTGTGCAACCCGTCTTTTTTTTTAATTGACTTCTTTGGTAATACTAATAAGTAATAACATTATTTTTCGTAAAAATTTACAGTTTTTTAGTTAATTATGAAAAACAACTTTAAGACAATAAGTATTTTTCTCATGCAAAATCTTTGATCTTTAATTACCTATAACTCATTTAATTATTGAATTATCAAAAAAATTATACATAACAAATTATTTTTGTGTGTCTATTGATTTCTGGGGCTTTTTTATTTAAAAAATTCACCCCCGAGACGGGGTTGCATTCACCCCCAGGGCAAAAGCGCAAGTAGGTAGTATACCACTTTTATTTCTTAAGTTATCCCCTTATACTCACCAAAGAAAATCGATTGAGGTTCAACAAAATCGGTGGAGAAAACCTTTACTGACTGCCCTATGTCCCGCTGTGTGGATTTAACCGTTTTATTTCGGTTTTCAAAACGCTCTCAAATACGTTTTTGTTCCCAAAAACGTTATTGCAATGAACCGTTCCGAACGAATCAAAACCGTTATTTAAAATAACGTTTTCGAGCCCTGGTCAAAAGTACCTGCAAATGGTTCGTGTAATAATACACACGGTGCTGCTCGCCATTCTGTTATGCTGGAACTTGGCTTGACACGCTACCGCGTGTCTAGATCCGGGAATACAACAATGCATTTCAATTCTTGAAAATACTTAAATTTCTCAAGAAATCTTATAATTTTTCGTAGCTTGACTTGGGCTTGACAGTAAAATTTTCGCATAAGTTTCGGCTATTCGTCACTAGTGGCAGACGGCAGTGTCATCGCTCTGCACCATGGAGGGCGCCTTATATTTTGACAGTTGATCATGTTACTCTTTCTAACTAACGATGCAGTAAGTTGAGTGAAAGAGAAAGCTCATATCGGTGTATAAACGTCAAAAGTTTGTAATGTTATGTCCTACCTAATGGGACATAACAAAGGAGTCGGTCTGCATATTTCATGTTTTAAAAAGTGCTAATAAAAGTGTTTAGTGAACGTTAAATGCAATATCTTGTTGGGTTTTGTGGTTGAGCTATATAATAAACCATAAAAACGGTCAAGGAATGCCTCAAACACGTGGATTTAACATAACATACGTAAGTTTTCAACAACGTGTTTTGGGCTTATCAATCGGTATTTTTGTAAGCTAAAAAGAAAATTTATAAGTTTAATAATCCCTCAATCATGCTATATAAGGCATTAGTGATAAAAATGTCACATCAAGTAATAATTTGGCTACAAATATTGCATAACTTTTTACGTGTATTTTAGGGATGCACTTTACTTGAAGTATAGTTTATCGATAAAAATATTGTCATGGACTAAATGATTTTTTTTCAGGATTTGAAAGGTCTAATTTGAAAATGCTTCAAAATAGACGACGAACAGAAATATTTAGACGCAAGTTTCATGCAAGTTTTTAATCCTTACTCCCTCATGAAGGCATCACAATATTGGGATTATCATTTCAAACGTAATTTTGAAATAATGATTTTATTGAAATAAAAAAAGTTCTAACGGAGAGTAAAATGATCAACAGCTCTCACACCTCCCCCCTGTAAGTACTCAAATCGTTACTTGGATATACTTTCTGAAATTTTATCCTGGCATTACTCTTTTTTAAATAAAATGTTAAATTTTAATAAGGCTAAAGTCATAATCATTTAATAAAATTTTAATACCTCGATCGTCGGATACCAGACACAATAGATATTCAGTTGTTATGCGGCACTTGAGTTCCAGATGGAGTGAGGAGGGATGGTTTAAGTGAGGAAAATCCTCTCTTATCACTACCACCTTCAGGAGACCCCCCCGTTAAGACTGTTGTCAACTGTTTTCATTGTTTGAATATTTTTCATTTAAGAGGCCGGGTGCCATCGAAATTCTCATATGAGAAATAATTAATGATTTTGGTATTACATATAATACCAAAATCATTAATTATTTCTCATACGAAAATATTTAACATGTTTGAGCTTTTTTTCAGCTTAAAATAGTAATTACTTGTGTTTAAATATTTTGTAGTAAATTTTAGTAAATTTACTACAAAATAGTAGTCTATTTTGTAGTAAATTTAAACACTGAAAAATGTAGTAAAATACTAAAAAATATATAAATAAATAGTAAATTTACTACAAAATATTTAAACTAAAAATTTTTTTTACTATTTAAATATTTTATAGTAAATTTACTATTTATTTATATATTTTTTAGTGTTATACTATATTTTTAGTGTTTAAATATTTTGTAGTAAATTTTTGTGCAGGAACCTATGTAATTACTTTTTTAAAGCTGAAAAATAGATGAGAATTTCGATGGCACCCGGCCCCTTAATTTCTAATTTTTAATATGTGTGTAATATTATACAATGTGTCCTAACACTGGTGTCCAATCCTTATTATTATGTTATGATGTATGGCATATTTTATTGACTGAAGTAGGCCACTGGTGTAGGGACAGTGGACACATTATATTATTACGTGTCCCGTCACCAGTATGAAGTATCCAATGTTTTAACGACTTTATTTCTTCGACAATACATAACAATTGTTATTTTACAAAATTGTTGTTTAATAGTTAAGTATAATAAAGTATATTTCATCTTCTGTTGTTTTTTATAAAAACTGTTGATTTTATTGATATCACACTCCGGTCAAGCCTTCGTGACTTATGGAGTATGCATATTATGTATATTATTTTTAACTATTTGTGTAATAATATACTTAAATATTTTATTTATATAAGTATTTTTATATAATGATCATAATATTGTATCCTAAATTGAACATGCAGGTCGAATTGATAACCTCCTTTTTGTGATGTCGTTTAATCAAAATCTATAACATAAAATTATGGTCGACTATTGGTCGATAGCTGCTGTAGTCTAATTTTATATTTTTGACGTGACAACGTCTTATAATTCGATATGGGCTGCGCGCACGAAAAAACATGACGCAATATGCGGCGTTACCTCGCTGATCGCTCTGAGGCGTTCCATTTAAGGCTATGACGTTGTCACGTTCAACTATCGTCAGTAAACCGACTTTACAGACAACCGAGTTCGACACAAAACACTACTCTCCAACCGTTTTTTTTATCGATATATACAAGCAGATCGCCCATCCCTACACGCACACTACGGCAATTGCACACAAGCATAAAATGGCCACGCGCTGGCGAGCTAAGAAGCCATCTACCTATATCTTTAATCTGTGCTCTGCACGGTCCCTATGTAATAAGTTTGTTTTACACATAAATAAAAGGTTTTCTCACACAACAAGATTTACCGATATTATAATAAATAACAATGTAGTAGGTACATAATATACAATAAATAGCTGTGATTTACCGGAGCACAACACACAACTTACAGATTTGACAGATAATAATTGTCATTGTCATTACCATTGAGATAATATACACTAGGAGAGAACCTTATATCGGTGTATAAGCGTCAAAAGCGTGTAATGTTATGTCCTACTTACTCGGACATAACAAAGGAGTCGGTCTGCATATTTCATGTAATAAAAGTGTTAATGAAGGTTTTTAGTGCACATTTTATGTTAGATATTGTTGAGTTTTGTGGTTCCGCTAAATAATAAACCATAAGAATGGCCAAAGAATGCCTCAAACACGTGGATTTAACATTAAATACGTAAGTTTTGAACAACGTTTTTTGGGCTTTCCAATCGGTATTTTTGTAAGCTAAAAAGATAATTTATAAGTTTAATAATCCCTTATTCGTGCTATATGAGGCATTAGTGCTAAAAATGTCACATCAATTAATAATTTGTCTACAAAAATTGCATAGCTTTTTACGTTTGTTTACGGATTCTCATTACTTGAACTATAGTTTATCGATATCATGAACTAAATGACTTTCTTTTCTGTTTAATAATGTGCTTCGAAATGATGTATGAAAATAAGCACAAAATGGCCACGCGATGACGGGCTAAGGTTGCATATATATATATATATATATATATATATATATATATATATATATATATATATATATATATATATATATATATATATATATATATATATATATATATATATATATATATATATGCAACCTTAGCCCGTCATCGCGTGGCCATTTTGTGCTTATTTTCATACAAATAGTGTGCGTTTATTTTCTTGAATATTTCTATTTGTCGATCATTTCGAAGCACATTATTAAACAGAAAAGAAAGTCATTTAGTTCATGATATATATAATATATATATATATATATATATATATATATATATATATATATATATATATATATATATATATATATATATATATATATATATATATATATATATATATATATATATATATATATATATATATATATATATATATATATATATATATATATATATATATATGTATCCTTAATATGTGTATCAAGCCATATTTTTAATTTTATAACCTCTCTAAAGCAGACATTGACATTTTTTTTTCTTCTCCTTCGTCTTATTAATTGTTTTTTATTTAATATTAATACCTTTGTAATATGGTAATAATAGTCCTTTGACATACTATATTTTAATTATTATTGTAAATGAATCACGATAAATTTTAATTTCATTTCGACATAATATAAGGGGGAAATTATTGTAATATACTTTCATTAGGTCTGAATGATTATTATGTTACTGACTTAAATTTTGACAAAATATTACCTATATGAAATAATGATGTAAACTTAAATTAGATAAGTAATATGAATAGGTATATGATAAAAAATAGGTATGTAAAAACTAACGAACTAACTGTAAATTGTAATAACTTGACTAACACTTATCTAACATTTTGCACGTCGGAAAATCGACAAAATATGTGAAACACTGCTTGAATTGTATCACCCTCTGTACCATATTTTTGCAAATAAAAATTATTATTATATTATTATGTACTCATCAATATACTCCACAGCTTCTTTTCCTATGTTTATTTTTTTCTTTTATTAATTAAAATACAATTTCTAGCTCAAATGGATTTCTAAGTGTTGGACTAGCTTTTTCTTTAACGTAAATATCTTCGAACAAATGTCACAGCTAAATGGTTTTTCACCTATATGGACTCTAGTGTGTTTAGTCAAATTGCCTTTCTGCGAAAATTTCTTTGAACATATGTCGCAACTAAATGGTTTCTCGCCTGTATGGACTCTAGTGTGTCTAGTCAAATCATGTTGTGTAGAAAATTTCTTTGAACATATGTCACAACTAAATGGTTTCTCGCCTGTATGACCTCTAGTGTGTCTAGTCAAAGCTTGTTTTGTAATAAATTGACTAGAACAAATGTCACAACTACATGGTTTCTCTCCTTTATGAACTCTAGTGTGTAGTCAATTCTTGTTTTGTAGAAAATTTCTTTGGACAAATGTCGCAACTAAATGCCTTCTCGCCTGTATGCACTCTTGTGTGTACAGTTAATTGGCCATTTGTACAAAATGTCTTTGAACAAATGTCACAATTAAATGGTTTCTCTCCTGTATGAACCCTAGTGTGTACAGTCAAAGCTTGTGTTGTAGAAAATTTCTTTGGACAAATGTCGCAACTAAATGGTTTCTCGCCTGCATGGACTCTTAATGTGTGCTTAGTCAAATGGCTTTCACTTAAAAATTTCTTTGGACAAACATCACAGTTATATGGTTTCTCGCTTGTATGAATTATTTTGTGTTGTGTCAAATATCTTTTACTAGAAAATTTCTTTGAACATATATCACAGCTATATGGTTTATCGGCTGTATGATTTCTTATGTGTACAGTCAAACTGCTTCTCTGTGAAAATTTCTTTGAACAAATGTCACAACTAAATGGTTTCTCGCCTGTATGAACTCTAGTGTGTACAGTCGAAGCTTGTTTTGTAGAAAATTTCTTTGGACAAATGTCACAACTAATTGGTTTCTCGCCTGTATGACTTCTGGTGTGTCTAGTCAAACTGCTTTTCTGTGAAAATTTCTTTGAACATATGTCACACCTAAATAGTTTCTCTCCATGAATTCTAATGTGTATAGTCAAATCTTGTTTTGTAGAAAATTTCTTTGGACAAATGTCGCAACTAAATGGCTTCTCGCCTGTATGGACTCTTAATGTGTGTTTAGTCAAATTGCCTTTACTTAAAAATTTCTTTGGACAAACATCACAGCTATATGGTTTTTCGCCCGTATGAATTCTTTTGTGTAGGGTCAAAATTTTTTTACTTGAAAATTTCTTTGAACAAACATCACAGCTAAATAGTTTCTCGCCTGTTTGCACTCTTGTGTGTAGAGTCAATCCGTCTTTTGTACAAAAATTCTTTGAGCATGTGTCACAGCTAAATGAGCATGTATCAGTCTTCATGTGCTTCAGTAAATGGCTTCTTGTTGTATAGTTCTTCAAACAAACATGACAGGTGTGGGGTGTCTTGCTGGACTGTGCTGCGCTGGCATGGCCTCGCCCCTCGCAGTCATCTGTGTTGGGTCGCTCCTCGTGTTTGATACCTGAACAAATATTCTCATTGATTTATGTATTTGTAAAATATTACGAGGAATAATGAAATGTAAATATTTCTCATAATATTAATTTGTCCGCATGTTTATGCAGAATATTTTAAATAACATTACAATTTACACATTTATTTAGCTTTATTAATCAGGGAAAAAGTATTGGTCTAAGGGCCGAATCACACTGGAATGGCAGCGGCGCGGCGAGCATTTTCAGTGTCATGTGATTTTAAACTTATAAAAAAAGGCACTGATTTAAAGGAGCAGTTGTAAATTGCAGTTTTGGTAAGTTAAAAATTATAAATGGCACGTATAATAACTAGTTTAGCAGTTTAAACTAAGCAGTAAAGTAAACAAAAATGAGTAGTAAAAAATAATGAAATGGATAATTGAAAACATTATTGAACAGTAAAATAATTAAATGGTCAGTAAAAATTAATGAATGAGCGGTTACGTGTGGGCAGTAACAAATCGGAATTTGTCAGTAAGAAATCTCATTCTAAGAAGTTCTTAAAACATTGAGGCGGTAAAATATAATAAAATCGGCCAAGTGCGAGTCGAACTCACCCATGAAGGGTTCCGTGCCGTTATAAAGCGTAAGTATAAGACGGTCGCCGGCTGCTACCGCAGCACGCTCGCTGCGCTCGCTCGGCTCCCTCTGCCGTTGTGGTCTAAGTTCTAACCTAACCTAACCTACTCTTGGACTTTCTGGATTGTTGACTGGATTGATTTTGTTTTGTAAAACTAACCCCTTTCTGGGGGGCTGCGCCCCCCCGTCCCCCCGATTCGGTATCCGTGGTTAAGTCGTTATCGAACCGCTCGTTCCATCATTTTTACCGCTCATTCATTTATCGAACTGCTCATTCCATCATTTTTTCCGCTCATTCCATCATTTTTACCGCTCAATAGTTTTTTTATTACTGTCCATATTTTACAGTCACAATAATTAATCAACCGCCAGAAAATTAATTCATGAAGCCCCAAGCGGCCACATCCGGCCGCGATAACAATGAAAAAGCTATTGTGTCTCGTTTTGCCACGATTGATGGGTTAAATAAGTGCTCAATATTTTTTTCAACTGATCATAATAACATCTCAAATATTTAAATAACAGATCAAAAAATTTGTTACCTAAAAAAAATACTATGTATTACAATTAAATAAAGATAAAGTTTATGATTTTAAACTTTATCTTTATTTAATTGTAATACATGCCACTGAAAATGCTCGTCGCGCCGCTGCCATTCCGGTGTGATTCGGCCCTGAGATCCTACCATAGAACGACCTTCACCAAGCTGGTTAATAGTCAGGGTTCCCTAGAACAATTTTTTTTATTTCTATAGCCTGCAGAATATGTACTAAGCCAGGGGTTCCCAAACCTTTTCAGACTGCGGCGCAGTTACACGTTACAATCTTTTGTCACGGTGCACTACTCTACCTAGGTATTAGAAAAAGATACATAAATAAACACCTTTAATGGTTATTGAAGTTAGGTTAAGCAGGTAATTGGTAAATAATAATAAACAATTAATATTTAACCATCTACCTGCTTTACATAATTATAATTTTATTTTATAATATTTGTGGTTTCGGATAATGATGCAGGATCTATTCACAGGCCACCACGCCCCTCTTGCCCTTCCACGGCGCACGAGGGCGCCGCGGCGCACAGTTTGGGAATCCCTGTATTAGGCATTAACCAGACTGGTACTAGTATCGATCTACCCGTTTATACCTGCGTACCTAAGAGTTGCGACCGGAACAAAATAGACAACCTAACGTTTGCATATTCTACGGGCTTCATACTTTCGATTGGTATGGAATTTGTCTATTAACCAAACCAGTGAAATGTTTAAAAAAATTATTATTGTTTCAATAATATAAAGGTGTTTGTTGAATAAATATTTTCATACGTTATAGTCAGGTTTCCCTAGAACATTTTTTTTATTACTATCAAGCAAATTTTCTGTGAGTAGCTTCATTTTGATAAGACGAACATCATTTTTATCTGCGAAAAATCTTGAAAGTGGTAGCTAACAGAGATAGAAAGGATTTCATACTTTGATTGAAACCTATCAATATATTATGTACAAAAAATCAGCTGGTTAGTAATAAACATTATTTATACATACCTTTATTTCTCTTTTGACCCCCACTGTCCTTGGGATCTTCTATGACCAGGTGTGTTGTTGGACTTTGGTGGACATATTTGTTAATATCACTTTGACTTAGTCGCACTATGACTGCTCCAGGAACCTTTTGTTTTTGCTGTGTATAGACACTATCCACAACCTGTGAGTCTTGCGTGGTTTCTTCCTCTTCTCCATAGTCACTACTGTTTTCTATTATTTCAATCTTATCAATATCTAAAACTTGCAAAATGTAAGCGAATCAACAAAATGTGTACAAGAGTGGCATGTTAGAGAAGTGAGTGGAAGCAGTTGGGGAGGCCTTTATGCCAAGAGACACCGAATAAAAAAATTGAATTTGGATTTGTAATGGACATAGACAAATGGATGAATGTTTAACTCTCATGCAAAACTAGAGATTCTGATGATTAAATATATATAGGTAATTGATGTAACAAATAAAATAAACGCAATACAAAAGTAAAACATAATTTAAGATATAGCATGTTTCATAATGTTTTACTTCCCTCCCCCCTCCCCCACCTAACAAAGTCAGGTATAAATATACTCACACTCGGAATTCTCAATTTCAGGTTTTATAGTCACATCATCATGTTCCAAGTGTCTCTCCTGAACATCAAATTCCGGAGGTTCCTTTTTTGTTAGCGCAACATGGTACGGTATAGTTCCATTTTCAATATTCTTTGTGACGAGGCGGACTAAAGTTTTTGGTGACTGTAAAAATAATATTCAATAGCAATTTTAAAGGTAAATTTAAATAAATCTAAATACATCAACTTAAAATAATAAGGTACCTGACTACTGCTTGTAACTACGTTCTGAAGATTGGCAACTTGCCGTAGTCTCGCACGACATATGTAGCATAGAAAACAGAACTCAGCTTTCGCCTGTTTGACAACAATAACAAGATTGATAAAGTCTGATATGAAGTTAGGATTGCTAGATAATGAATTTATTCATCACTCTAATGTTATGCACTTTCCAGGCAATTGTCTTATTTAAACAGTAGCAAATAATACAAGATGTAGCCCGTGACTTTGCCGTGAGTGCCGTACATATTGCTGCGGTTAAAAGTAACAGTCATAATAATATACCGTGTATTTAATAGATCGTATTTCGATCATCAGAATGAATCAAAACTTCTGGTAAGTAGCCAATACATCGAGCAAAAAAATCCGTAAATGTGGTGTTTGGTCAGCGTTGACAGACGTCCCGATTTTGGCGGGACGTCCCGATTTTTTCATTTAAACTAGATGTCCCGCGCGGGGCAGACTCAGTCCCGCTTTTCGGGGAAAGCCCGAACGTACGCGCAGCGTGCTGAGAAAGTAAGGTGCTTAATGAAGATAAGAGTGTGTGTGGGAGGTAGAGGGGTGGATTTTCTTTGGCTACTGTTGCTATCTATTGTCACGTAAACGTTTTTTTAACGCAAGTAAAACGATGAAATTTCAAAAACTTTTGATTTTATAACTTTTTTTACTTTGTCCCGCTTTTGACTGAAGAATCCCGCTTTTTCACTCAAAAAGTTCCAAAGTCCCGACTTGGCACAAAAAAATCTGGCAACGCTGTGTTTGGTGCCTCGTACGGTAGATGAACTTCCGATGATAACTTTTTACTATTTCGGATTGAAACGTATCCGAAATAGTAAAAAGAACAAAAGGAGTTTTGATTGATCCGGATTTTACTGTATTTGTCACAATCTACAGTTTTTGGAATTGTAAAATAAGTTTAACCTTAAATTCAGCTAGTTTCTCATAAACATTTTGCAGATCTGTACCGTAAATGTTGATAGTCCTTTTATTTATAGATAGGCATAAAGTGCAGCAAGTTTTTTGTAACATATTGTAGGAGGTAAACTCTGGTAAACACAGATATTTTGTAAACACAGATTACTATATTTGTAAATTTTAATACCTACGGTATTAATTTCGAAACAGGGTGACCATATTTAAATTACAGATCCTGCCTTACTTTGGTCAAAAAACTGCCAAATCCTGCCAAAGCCTGTAGTAAAAAATGCCCAAATACTGCCATCTTTATTTACTGTTGTTTTAAAGTAAGAAAAGTAAAAATACACATAATATAATATATTGCATTTTTTATTAGATTATACATTCGCATCGTCTTCTTCCATTTCTTCATCTTTAACCGACTTCCAAAAAGGAGGAAAAAGTTCTGAGATCCTTTACATAGCAATTACGCTAAGGTAAGCTGATACCGACTTCAAAAGTACGAAGATTGAGTACAGAAATAGTTGAGGTTTAGGCGAAGTCTGAAGACGCCACTATAATTAGGAATAAGAATTATTTGATTCTTTTTAGATTAAGAATAAGTATTACTTTTGTTTTTACCTTGGAAGTCGGTTTTAATTTTTTGTTAAAAAATAATTATTATACATAGATTTGTTCATGCGATTCAAAATTTATTTTGTAGGTTTGAAGGAAAATTTGCAATCACTATGCTCACCAATGCCTTGCTTAAAATGCAACATGTTTGTTTATAAAATCGGCCAAGTGCGAGTCGGGCTCGCTCACGAAGGGTTCCGTACCGTTACAGAGAGAAATCAGAAAGTAGACAAAAAATCGTGTTTTTTTTATGGGATTAAATATTTATTTTATTAAAATTTTATTATTAATAATTAAATTACAAATATAATAATTAAGGATTTTGTGAAAATTTAAAGCGTTTAGCTGTTGCCATTATAGATTACGAGCAAAAAAATCACGTTTGTTGTATGGGAGCCCCCCTTGAATATCAATTTTATTTCTTTTATTTTTTATTTCGTTGCTCCGGTTGCTTGGTTTAGCGGCACCGGAAATACACAATCTGTGAAAATTTCAGAACTCTAGCTATAGCGGTTCTTGAGATACAGCCTGGAGACAGACAGACAGACAGACGGACGGACAGACAGGTGGACAGACAGACGGACAGACAGACATCGAAGTCTCATGAATCCCTCCGTTTTTACCCTTTGGGTACGGAACCCTAAAATCGGTTCCGAGTTTTTGTATTGATTTGGAAGAACTTTTTTTCGGATGAAGCGTTAGACATAACAATCCCTTTGAAACATTTAAAATTAAACTGTCTATTAGAATTTCGCATTTTGCCTATTGCACCCCAAAAATTATCTACACTTAAAACAGAATTTGAATTACATACTACCACCAGATTCCAATAAATCACTGACTTCTTTGATGCAAAAATAACATTTATTTTTCATACCCCAATCCTGCCAAAACCTGCCAAGTTTTTAAAACGTCAACCGATCATGCCATAGGCCAAAATAAGACGTCAACCTGCCAAAATGGCAGGAACCTGCCACATATGGTCACCCTGTTTCGAAATCGAAAGCTTTCCAAAGATTTTTTTTTTAATTCGTCCCGGTCGGGACAGGCATAGGGAGCGTTGCCCATACAGCCATTTCTATGTTTTCTCTATTTAATGAATGATAGTGAAGGCCGAAGCCAATTCTTTTATATTAACCATCTGAAATAGAGTTTTCATCAGGCCGAAGCCAATTCTTTGATATCAATAATCTATACATTATAATAAAACTGTAGAAATGAAGATTCTGTACATTAAAGATATTCAAAAAATAATAAGCGGAGGGTGTCACTACATCGCTATAGAAGCCAAAAATGTGGTCAGTTTTTTTGACTATCTGTCTGTCTGTCTGTCTGTCTGTATGTTTGTTCCACTATCACACGAAAACTACTGATCCGATTTGAATGCGGTTTTCGCAGATATATTTGTCTTCTTCCAACTTAACATCAGTAGCGCTAGCACGGCGACCAGCGGAAATGCGAAAGTATAGACAAACTGTGGAAATAAACCTAAGGTGCCGTTCCGATCTTTACCGCGGCTAATCGCGACCGACAAAAATTCAATTAAAATGGCACTTTATGACACACTATAGTATATGTCATAATGTAGGATATTATTTGAATTTTTAGGACTATAGTCTGTCATAAAGTGGCATTTTAATTGAATTTTTCGGAACTAAAAATATCGGAACGGCACCTTAAGTTTATCTCCACAGTTTGTGACTATAGTCTGTCATAAAGTTGAATTTTTCGGAACGAAAAAAGATCGGAACGGCACCTTAGGTTTATTTCCACAGTTTGTCTATACTTTCGCATTTCCGCTGGTTGCCGTGCTCGCGAAGCTGGTGTATAAAAAAAAATCCTCCCACCCCTATAAAGGGACGAAAGAGGGGGTCAGATTTTGTATAAGACTTTTGCTTTACCACGAAAACTACTGATCCGATTTGTATACGGTTTTCGCAGATATATTTGCCTTCTTCCAACTCAACATCTGGTGTATAAAAATCACCCCCCCCCCACCCCTCTAAGGGGACCAAAGGGGGAGTCAGATTTTGTATCAAACTTTTTTCTATTAATGGACTTACTTCTTATTATTATTAACTGTTTTTCCAACTTAACATCTGGTGTATAAAATTTTTTCCCCCACCCCTCTTAGGGGACAAAAGAGGGTGTAAGATTTTGTATCAACTGATGAAGTAGAAATACTTTAAATGGCAAAACAACGTTTGCCGGGACACCTAGTATGAAATAAGTTTTTTCATCAGGCCGAACTCCGAAGCCTTCTCATGTTTTGATAGTATTTTACTGTCCCTTCTTCAATTTGACATATTGGTTTTTTTTTGACGTGATAACGTCTTATAATTCGATATGGGGTGCGCGCCCGAAAAACATGACAGTTCATGCGGCGTTGCCTCGCTGACAGCTCTCATGAGGCGTTCCATTTACACTCTCAGGGCGCTGGGCCGCGCTCTTTGTTTCGATTATATTACGTATTTCGATGACTTAGAGAATACTTTTGTATGAAGAAGTTTGGTTAGTTATGACCTTTGATACATTGACCACACTCTGAATGAAAAATAAATAAACAATCTGTGAGCTATTCGTATTATTTCGGCTATTTAAAATTGTGCTCTATTTCCTACGTGTCAAGGTATGACTTAATATAATATGAAGAATAAAGTATTCGTTTATTTCTTCTGAACAAGTCACTAATTACAGTTTCGAAAGTTTATAATAATTTAGAAACTAATATCACATCGGACTAAATACTATATTATGATGGCTTGATAGATAGAAAATTTAACATATATTATAATGTAGTTCACACAAACATAAATTATGGATTATATGTAAGGATATTTCATATTACATTAATTTTACAAAGAGGGTAGGCCGGGCGCCATTTTTTTTGCACATTGACCTGCCAACTTTTTAGCATAGATTTTTCCCGGAACTGAGGGGTTAAGGCTATGACGTTGTCACGTTCAACTATCGTCAGTAAACCGACTTTACAGACAACCGATTTTTTTTTTCTTGGCAACTTGACACAATGAGGGATTTTCTTATTTTTTTAATTTGATTGTCAAACAGTTTCCATTTTAGTAACTAGATGGCGTATGGGTAGACAACTATCGGTAATACCAGGGAATACCATCAATACTTGCTACAAACTGGGCAAAGGAATGTAAAACTTGATACATTTCAATTTGAAAAAGACGCAATAATATTCCAATGAATAGGATAATAGAGTTATTATAACGTTGTTTTAGTTAAAACTCACGGAAGAAATAGCCCTGTTTACCGATATTCACACCAAATGTCACAGGAAATATACATTTTGGTTTTGACAACATCTTACCTGCGCTTGTGCAAGATAACGGATATTTAATGGCTAATATTTTACCAATAATGAACATCAAGAACACAAATAACACAATTTGGGAAAAAATAATAAAAACCACACCAACAATAAAAAGTAGAAGAAGTTTTGAAAGTGACATGCCCGCCAAAACTCTCTGTCAGTTGTCAGTTTTCAGTTTGACAATTTGCGTGTTCCTAAACTGTTACCAATATACTGGCCTAATCGCTTAGGCCAATGATGGCTTAGGTTTAAGATATTTTGATTTACATCACACTTGACAGTACACTGATATTTTTTTGAAACACTACCAATATGTTGTCAGTGATGCCAACCTGCAGATAATTTCAGATGGGTGGGGAACCAATAGAAAATCTAGAAGTGTCTACCGTCGCGCCGTCTGGTGGAGATTTAAAAAAGAAAACTTCCCATTTTGCGTATGTTGTGCCGCAGACGAGTAAAAGGCAAGTAAAAGGTAAAGAACTAGCGGAAGGAATAACAGGAACGGAATTTGGAAAAGTTAATTAATATAGTTTAAAATTTAACATAAATTAAAAAAACAAAAGAGTAATGTTTATATTAAAAGTAAATTATATTATAATAAACTAAAAAAATAAATATTAATGTTATTTAAAGATAAGTAATTACTTAAACAAATATATACATGTATATTATTATAACTTAGCAATATATTTACAGAAGTAGGCAATGGGATAGGTATTAATGATAAGCTGTGATATAAATGGGAATGATCATGGAGGGGACAGGATAAAATAATATGGTTTAAATCACCAATTTCACCACATTCGCATAAATTACCGCATCGTACGCCGATTCTCATAAGATGCGTAGGAATGCACAAATGACCCAGTCTCATTCGAATAATGGATGTTGTTACATTTTTTGAAAGATGAATTCGGGAAAACCAAGGCTTAGTTGGGATCACGGGTTGAATTTTTTGGCAATGAATTGCTTTTGTTTGACTGCTCAGTCTCCATGACTCATCCCATGAGACAACGAGAGAGCTCCTGGCAAGAGCAACCAAATCGTAACTGTAATTTTGAAAGGGGAATACATCCCCACTTAAAATAGCATCTTTTGCCAATTTATCAGCTAATTCATTGCCTGTAATACCACAATGGCTAGGAATCCATACCAAAGTAATAGAGTAGCCCTTTAATTTACATTTATATAAAAGATTACGAATCTAGGTTAGGTTTAGATAGGAAAACAGTTTTTTAATTTAAAAGGAAATTTATTTAGGGTTTGCAAAGCGCTTAAGGAATCCGAGAATATTAAAGCCTTCTCAAGCCTACCGAGTAGAATGTACTCAACAGCCTTGAAAAGACCATAACACTCCTCAGTGAAAACAGAGGATTCAGGAGGAAATTTAACTTTTTGTACAATATTATATTGTAAATGGTAGATCCCTACTCCTACATGACTGTCTGCAGAATTCTTTGACGCATCAGTGTATAAATGATGCCATCCCTGCCAATTGTTATTAGTAATGTATTGAAATATATTACTAGCAAAATATTTATCGGACTTCTTGATACCGATTTCATAGCGAACATCGGGTGTAAGAGTTAGAGCTTCGTATGATGATTCAAATAAAGGAAAAGATGGGGATCGAAAAGTAGGAGCGTCCAAAGTCAAAAATTTACTATAGCTATGAATGAGTGGGGGTTTAGATTTGTGAAGCCAGTATTTACTATTACTGTAACAAAGTTGTTATAGAGTTTTAAGTTTAGGAATTAAAGGATGATTAAGAAATTGATAGCAGCGAAGGAAACATTTATCTACCAGATATTGTCGTCGGAGTTGAAGAGGGGGTTCACAACACTCCAGCTGAAGAGCGTTTATCGGAGATGATTTCATAGCCCCACAGATTATGCGTAAAGCTTTAGCTTGAATTTTATCAACTTTTTGTAATCCACTCAAGTTACATGGTTCTAAAAGAAAAGTCCCATAATCTAATACACTTCTTATCATCGCATTGTAAACTAGTTTCATTGTAGAGGGGTGGGATCCCCACCAAACACCGGAAAGACTTTTTAACATATTTAGGTTTCGTTCACATTTTGAATAGATGTAGTCAAAATGTGCGTTACCATTCAATTTTGAATCTAAATATAATCCTAAAAATTTTACATTCTCTTTTACAGGAATTGGAGTTCCATCATAAAGAATTGTTACGGGAGGTGGTATACGCATACGTGAAAATAAAACTACCGAGCTTTTATTGGCTGACAACTCCAGGCCATTCCTGTCCATCCAGCATTTGATAGATCTCTACAAGCATCACGTATAGAATAAGAAATTATATAAATAACTTTATCATCTGCGTATTGTAATAGTTTTAATATTATGTTTAAGTCCAAACATTTTTCCTTATCAGCAGTGTATAAGTCGTACAATAAAGGGCTTAAAACAAATCCTTGCGGTATTCCTATACGAACTACTCTTGTTAGTGTACGGTCATCTAAATTTAAAACTATAATCCTTTCTAGCAATAGATTTATAATAAAATTTACTAAAATTGTTGGCACCCCTAAGCGAATTAACTTTTCCTTTAATATACTTATATTTACATTATCATAAGCAGAATTTATGTCCAGAAAACATGCAAGAACAAATTTATTCTCTGTAAATGAAATACGAATGTCTGTGGTTAGAATGGCAATGTTGTCTATGGTCCCTCTACCTTTCCGAAATCCAAATTGTGAATTTGACAGGAGGTTATGTTCACTGTGGTTATGTTTTTCAATAAACCACTCTAACCTGTTTTTGGCTAAATGTTCGGCAATTTTTAATAATACTGAAGATAATATTATGGGACGATACGATGTAGCAGAAGAAGGTGGTTTGTTGGGTTTTAATATAGGAATTACTTTTTGCATCCTCCATGAAGTTGGTATATTCCCTGTTAATAGAATTTGGTTAATTAAGGTAATATTCTAAAATGTCGTCATTTGCATGCTGAAAAAAACTATAAGGAATGCCATCCAATCCAGGAGATGAGTCTTTTAAATTTTTTACCACCCCTTTAAGTTCTTCTAGAGTAAAAAGAGAGTTTAAATCTTTGAAACTTACATCATCTAGTGGAGATGGAGATAGACAGGAAACTGAAGGGGGAGCTAGGTTATCAAGAAAATTATCAGACAAAGATTCAGGAATAGGATGGAAGGAAGATTTAAATGCTGACCTATATCACCTAATATTGTTCCACACTGTGGTAGGGTGTACATCCGGACTCAAAGATAAACAAAACTTTTTCCAGCTTTCTGCCTTTTTTCTCTTAAACAATTTCTTTGCTTCACGAACACAGTCAAGATAAAGTTGATAATTAATTATATTAGGGTTTCTGTTATATTGTTTTTCACTTACTTTCCTGTTCCTAATGTTTACATGATATTTTATTGATGATTGATTATGATTGGATGGTTTATTAGTTTTTCTACCTGGAAATGATACTATGATAGGAAAGTGGTCACTTCCGTGACTAGATTCTAAAACGTGCCAGTGAAAAATAGATGAAAGATTGAGAGAACAGATGGATAAATCAGGAGCACTGCAACCTTCATGAGGGGCAGTATGACGGGTTGGCTGGCCAGAATTAAGGATGCACAGGTGGTGATAATCTACTAGGTCTAGTAATTCCCGACCCCATGGATTGTCTTTATGACTACCCCATGATTGATGTTGTGCATTTAAGTCTCCCAGTATAACTACTGGCTTGGGTAGTTGGCCAATCAAATTATGAATATTAGAAAAAATGCTATATGAGGGATGAGGTATATACAATGAAACGAAACATATGTTATTTACAGATGCAGCAATGATTGAAAAGTCTGAGTGATGTGGAGGGAGAGAGATGTGATGAAATAAATGATGATGTTTGATGAGCAAGGCTGTACCACCATGCCCATCTGATCTATCTTCCCTAAGACAGGTATACCCGGAAATCTTGAAGAGAGATTCCGGTTTTAGTCATGTCTCTTGTAAGGCAAGAATAGAAGGTTTATATTTATTAATTAGATATAAGATTTCATGTTTTTTACTAACTGCGCTTCGGCAATTCCATTGTATTATATGGTCCATTATTGGATGTATTATTACTATTTAATTCTGTATTCAGTAAAGCTACGTTGGACGGTGAAAAAGTAGATAGGGATGTAATTAATTTGTTTAAGGCTATAATAGTGTCTTGGATAGAGTTAATATCAAAATTAGGTGTAGGATAGGCTGATCCATTACTTCCTGATGGAGGATTATAGTCCTTTACTAAACTATTATGAGCTTGTCTATCATACCCATACTCCTGTCTACGAGGAGATTTAGGTTGTTTAAAAACTGTTTTTTTGTATGACTTTTGACTTAAACTACTATTATTTCTAATGTTGTTATTTACAGAGTTTGATTTTAGAATATTTACAGGGGCTGACAAAGTATTGGAAGATAAAAGTACATCTGAATATAATTTAGACACAGTTGGATGGAGTTTGGAGGCTTCAGAATATGACAAGCAATTATGTGCCATTGACTCTTTTAAAGATTTTTGCCGCTGATATTCCGGACACTTTCTGTCTGTAGCAATATGTGAACCATGACAAATACAGCAATAAACAGATTCCTCCTCCACTGAGCAGCTTTCTCCAACATGACCCTGACCACACCTATAACACCTAGGAGTGGATCGACATTGACTTTTTACATGACCATATCTGCAGCAGTTATAACATTGTATGGTAGGGAATATATACAGATCTACAGGCAGGGCATTGTAACACATAAATACCCTCTTGGGCAATACTTGTCCAACAAAAGTTATAACAACCGACTCAGTGTTATTAAATTGAGTTGTTCCATTGATAACAGTTTTTTTCTTTAATCTCCTTATTTTTAAAATCTCCCCACAACCAACGGGAACTGTTATATTATTAATTATGTCCTCGTCGGACCTGCAGGAATCCCTCTGACTAGGCCTATTCTGCTGACTTGGAAGGAAGGTATAAAAGCTTTATATTGATCTGCACTTAATTGTTGACTATTTATAAAGTTGTTTGCATCCGAATAAACAGAAAAGGAAATAGATAGTCTATTTCTTGCTATCTTTTTTATGCTACCATTAATTATATTTTGTATGTTATTTTTCTTTAGATAATGCCCAAAAACAATAGGATGAAAATTTACATTTTCATTAGGAGATTTTGTTACTTTCTGTATGTGAACTACATATGGAGTCGAGTCAGTGTCTTTATATATTAACCTACTTACCCTAGAATCAACTAAGCCTTGGTTTTTCGCGGTATTGTCAATTGTCTGTGTCTCAGCTATTATATTATTGTCTTTACAAGCTGTGTTGTTTTCTGAATCGCTAGAACACATGCAATTAACATCTTTTTTAGCTTTTCTTGGGTCACTTTTAATTTTTTTCATGCATTTCCTACAGCGCTTTTTAGATAAAGCTGGACGTTTACGTGGGTTTGTTGAGTATGAAGCATCTGTATCCATACTCGATTCATTAGAAATGGTCACATAATGACCAACGGGGGGACCAGGTCCCCCCGGGTCGGGCTCCTCCATGGTATTCTTATAAACTACAAAATAAAAGAAGACTTACCTAAATAAAACTTAACTACACTACTAATGAGAGAAAATATGACTTAAAATAAACTATATAATTAACTATTTACATATAAAAAATAACTTTAAAATTTTAAGAAAAAATACCGCGACCGCCTTATTCAAATTCCCCCGCTTTTTTTATCACATTTTTTTTTTCTTTTTTGGCAACTTGACACAAAGGATGTGTATGTTGTGCCACAGACAAGGTAAAAAGGTAAGGAAAATGGCGGGAAAACCATATTCCTTCTATTATAATTTTCATCATCGTTTTCATGTATCGTCAGGTCTAAAGTCTAGTCAAAGTCTAAGTAAAAGTCAATACAGTCACAGGAGTCAAGTCGGTCGATTCAGTAAAGTGGTAGACGCTTTACTGAAACTTTCGATGGAGTTTTGGAGGGAACACAAAATAGCACGTTTCTGGATATTACATCACTTTCCTACACTTGTGCATGAACACGAATATTTAATGGTATTCTACCAATATTACACATTAAAAACCCAGCTAACACAATTTTAGGAAAATAATACAAAAACACAACAGCACTCTTTCACATGCCCGCCAAAACTCCGATCACATATTTCTTTCTTTTTCTTTCTTTTTCTTCTTTTTTGGCAACTTGACACAAAGGATGTGTATGTTGTGCCACAGACAAGGTAAAAAGGTAAGGAATATGGCGGGAAAACCATATTCCTCCTATTATAATTTTCATCATCGTTTTCATGTATCGTCAGGTCTAAAGTCTAGTCAAAGTCTAAGTAAAAGTCAATACAGTCACAGGAGTCAAGTCGGTCGATTCAGTAAAGTGGTAGACGCTTTACTGAAACTTTCGATGGAGTTTTGGAGGGAACACAAAATAGCACGTTTCTGGATATTACATCACTTTCCTACACTTGTGCATGAACACGAATATCTAATGGTTAATATTCTACCAATATTACACATTAAAAACCCAGCTAACACAATTTTAGGAAAATAATACAAAAACACAACAGCACTCTTTCACATGCCCGCCAAAAACTCCTCCCCACCTTCACATCTTTCTTTCTTTTTCTTCTTTTTTGGCAACTTGACAGAAAGGATGTGTATGTTGTGCCACAGACAAGGTAAAAAGGTAAGGAATATGGCGGGAAAACCATATTCCTCCTATTATAATTTTCATCATCGTTTTCATGTATCGTCAGGTCTAAAGTCTAGTCAAAGTCTAAGTAAAAGTCAATACAGTCACAGGAGTCAAGTCGGTCGATTCAGTAAAGTGGTAGACGCTTTACTGAAACTTTCGATGGAGTTTTGGAGGGAACACAAAATAGCACGTTTCTGGATATTACATCACTTTCCTACACTTGTGCATGAACACGAATATCTAATGGTTAATATTCTACCAATATTACACATTAAAAACCCAGTTAACACAATTTTTGGAAAATAATACAAAAACACAACAGCACTCTTTCACATGCCCGCCAAAAACTCCGATCACATTTTTTTTTTCTTGGCAACTTGACACAATTTTGCGTATGTTGTGCCACAGACGAGTAAAAAGGTAAGGAACTAGCGGAAGGAAAAACAGGAACGGAATTTGGAAAAGTTAATTATTATAGTTTAAAATTTAACATACATTAAAAAAACAAAGTAATATTTATAATAAAAGTATATAATATTATAATAAACTCAAAAATTAAATATTAATGCTATTTAAAGATAAGTAATTACTTAGACAAATATATACATGTTTATTATTATAACTTAGCAATATATTTACAGAAGTAGGAAATGGGATAGGTATAGATAATAAGCTGTGATATAAATGGGAATGATCATGGAGGGGACAGGATAAAATAATATGGTTTAAATCACCAATTTCACCACATTCGCATAAATTATCACGTCGTATGCCGATTCTCATAAGATGCGTTGGAATGCACAAATGACCCAGTCTCATTCGAATAATGGATGTTGTTACATTTTTTGAAAGATGAATTCTGGAAAACCAAGGCTTAGTTGGGATTACGGGTTGAATTTTTTGGTAATGAATTGCTTTTGTTTGACTGCTCAGTCTCCATGACTCATCCCACGAGTCCATGAGAGAGCTCCTGGCAAGAGCAACCAAATCGTGACTGTAATTTTGAAAGGCGAACACATCCCCACTTAAAATAGCATCTTTTGCCAATTTATCGGCTAATTCATTGCCTATAATACCACAATGGCTAGGTATCCATACAAATGTTACAGAGTAACCTTTACATTTACATTTATATAGAAGATTTCGTATCTGAATGATGATAGGAAAACAATTTTTTAATTTAAAAGGAAACTTACTTAAAGATTGTAAAGCGCTTAGGGAATCTGAAAATATTAGTGCCCTCTCAAGCCTACCGAGTAGAATGTACTCAATAGCCTTGAGAAGACCATAACACTCCCCGGTAAAAACAGAGGATTCAGGTGGAAATTTAACTTTTTGCACAATATTATATTGCAAGTGGTAGATTCCTACTCCTACATGACTGTCTGCAGAATTCTTAGATGCATCAGTGTATAAATGATGCCATCCCTGCCAATTGTTATTAGTAATGTATTTAAATATATTACTAGCAAAATATTTATCGGACTTTTTGATACCGATATCATAACGAACATCGGGCATCATAGTTAGAGCTTCGTATGATGATTCAAATAAAGGAAAAGAAGGGGAGCGAAAAGTAGGAGCGTCCAAAGTCAAAAATTTACGATAGCTATGAATGAGTGGGGGTTTTGATTTGTGTAGCCAGTATTTACTTTTATTGTTACAAAGTTGAGATAGAGTTTTAAGTTTAGGAATTAAAGGATGATTAAGAAATTGGTAGCAGCGAAGAAAAAATTTATCCGCCAGATATTGTCGACGGAGTTGAAGAGGGGGTTCACAACACTCCAACTGAAGAGCGTTTATCGGAGATGATTTCATAGCCCCACAGATTATGCGTAAAGCTTTAGCTTGTATTTTATCGACTTTTTGTAGTCCACTCAAGTTACATGGTTCTAAAAGAAAAGTCCCATAATCTAATACACTTCTTATCATTGCATTGTACACTAGTTTCATTGTAAAGGGGTGGGATCCCCACCAAACACCAGAAAGACTTTTTAACATATTTAGGTTTCGCTCACATTTTGAATAGATGTAGTCAAAATGTGCGTTACCATTCAATTTTGAATCTAAATATAATCCTAAAAATTTTACATTCTCTTTTACAGGAATTGGAGTTCCATCATAAAGAATAGTTACAGGAGGTGGAATACGCATTCGTGAAAATAAAACTACCGAGCTTTTATTGGCTGACAACTCCAAGCCATTCCTATCCATCCAGGATTTTAGTTTCATTAAAGCAATCGACAGATTTCTACAAGCATCACGTATAGAATGAGAAATTATATAAATAGCTTTAACATCTGCGTATTGTAATAGTTTTATTATATTCAAGTCCAAACATTTTTCCATGTCAGCAGTGTATATGACGTACAATAAAGGACTTAAAACAAATCCTTACGGAATTCCGTTACGAACAACTCTTGTTAGTGTATATTCGTCTAAATTTAAAACTATAATCCTTTCTAACAATAGATTTATAATGAAATTTGCTAAAATTATTGGGACACCTAAGAGAATTAACTTCTCCTTTAATAAACTTATATTTACATTATCATAAGCAGAATTTATGTCCAGAAAACATGCAAGAACAAATTTATTCTCTGTAAATGAAATACGAATGTCTGTGGTTAGAATGGCAATGTTGTCTATGGTCCCTCTACCTTTCCGAAATCCAAATTGTGAATTTGTCAGGAGGTTATGTTTTTCAACAAACCATTCTAACCTATTTTTGGCTAAATGTTCAGCAATTTTTAATAATACAGAAGATAATATTATGGGACGATACGATGTAGCCGAAGAAGGTGGTTTATTGGGTTTTAATATGGGAATTACTTTTTGCATCCTCCATGAAGTTGGTATATTCCCTGATAAAAGAATTTGGTTAATTAATTTAAGGTAATATTCTAAAATGTCGTCATTAGCATGCTGAAAAAAACTATAAGGAATGCCATCCAGGCCAGGAGATGAGTCTTTTAAATTTTTTACCACCCCTCTAAGTTCTTCTAGAGTAAAAAGGGAGTTTAAATCCTTGAAACTTACATTTTCTAGCGGAGATGGAGATAGACAGGAAACTGAAGGAGGGGCTATATTATCAAGAAAATTATCAGACAAAGATTCAGGAATGGGATAGAAGGAAGATTTGAATGCTGACCTATATCGCCTAATATTATTCCACACTGTGGTAGGGTGTACATCTGGACTCAAAGATAAACAAAACTTTTTCCAGCTTTCTGCCTTTTTTTCTCTTGAACAATTTTTTTGTTTCACGAGCACAATCAAGATAAAGTTGATAATTAATTATATTTGGGTTTCTATTATATTCTTTTTCACTTTTTTTCCTGTTCCTAATAGCCACTGTGCATTCTTGATCCCACCAAGGTGGAGATGGTATATGGTTAGATGAAATATTTTTTTTAGGAAAACACTCTTCTGCTGCTTTAATAAATGCAGAGGCCAAGGCATCTGCACTAGAAATATATATATATATATATATATATATATATATATATATATATATATATATATATATATATATATATATATATATATATATATATATATATATATATATTTCTATTTGTCGTTAACCTTTTATATGGGTTACCAGTTTGAATGGGTTATCCGTTTCATAAGATTATCAAATACTTAATTTAAACTGTTAACTATGTTGGTAAATTAACCTTTACCAAGTGTTAACAGTACTAACATGTAACCGTTTTAAAAGGTTTTCGATTTAATCTGTAACCATTTATTCAGATTATTATATTATCCTTATACTCTCACTGCTAGACACATGTCGGAAGCCTATATAAGCTTAATCTGACACGCTCGAGCTACTCCCAAAGTCCCCTCTTCCCCTCCTCTACTATTAGGAGTATATTTTGATTTATGTTACACTTGAAAGTACACTGATATTTTTTAGAAACCTGCAGATAATTTCAGATCGGTGGGGAACCAATAGAAAATCAAGAAAAATCTACCGTCGCGCCGTCTGGTGCAGATGAAAAAAAAGAAAACAACCCATTCACTGAGTTCTCTGTAAATGTTACATACAACTCTATGGTCTTCAAAATTACTAGATGTTCCGCGCGGCTTCGCGTAATTTAGGAATGTCACGGAAACCGTACATTTTTCCGCAAAAAAAAAAAGAAACGTCTATGTCCTTTCACGTGGTCTATTCTTCATGTGTGCCAAACACATGAAGAATAGACCACATAAAAATTGCTCCAGTACGTTCAAATAAGCCCTTTCAAATAATTTCCCCCGCTTTTTCCACACTTTCCTCTATTTCTTCTATCCTTCGCGTCTTAGCGCGACAAAATAGAGCCTATAGCCTTTGTCGATAAATAGGCTATCTAAAACTGAAAGAATTTTTCAAATTGGACCAGTAGTTCCTGAGATTAGCGCGTTCAAATAAGCACTTTCAAATAATTTCTCCCAGTTTTTTCCAAACTTTCCTCTATTTCTTCGCTCCTATTAGTGTTAACGTGATAAAATATATATCCTATAGCCTTCCTCGGTAAATGGGCTATCTAACACTGAAAGAATCATCAAAATCCGTTGCGTAGTTTTAAAGATTAAAGGGAACAAAGGGACATAAGGGAAAAAAAAGCGACTTTGTTTTATAATATGTATAATTGTATAGATTTAATTATTTCTATTGGTCATAATTAAACAAAATTTAATATTTTAAAGTAAAAGTTTCGTTATAAGAGCATTAAAAACTAATTGTCACAAAAATATTTATTAATGATAATACAATATACATATTTTGAAAATCCTACGAGGGCTGCTATTTATGTATCCGGAACTGGCCACTTACAAGAACAATATTTAAAAAGTAATTACAACATTTGAAAATAGAACTCTTTGGTTGAAGAATACATTTTGTTTCATGTGACTGTCAATTATTTTTCCATTGTGGCGTCATTTTGAAAATTGCGTGTCTTCATTTGCCATGGATTTAACGCGTGAACATTTTCGTGCAATGATTTACTACGATTTTCGGCGTGGGCTAAATCAACAACAGTGCTTTATTCAACTCACCGCAACTTTTGGAGATGAAGCACCATCAAAAACCACTGTTTATCACTGGTACAGTGAGTTTAATCGTGGGCGGTCTATGCTCACGGATGAAAATAAAGAAGGTCGCCCAAAAACAGCTGTTGTCCCACAAAATATAGATGCTGTGCGGGAACTAATAATGCGTGATCGTCATGTTACATATCGCGAGATAGAGGCGTCCTTAGGCATAAGTATGACGAGCATACATAAGATATTACACGAACATTTGGCTGTAAAAAAAAAATGTTCGCGTTGGATTCCGCGCAACTTGACAATCGATCAAAAACGGGCTCGTGTCGACTGGTGCAAAAAAATGATAAAAAAATACAACCGTGGTACGTCAAAAGCCGTTTATAATATCTACACAGGTGATGAATCTTGGATCTATGCATATGACCCCGAAACTAAACAACAGTCAACGGTGTGGGTGTTCCAAGATGAGCCGAAACCAACAAAAGTTACTCGTGCAAAAAGTACTTTGAAGCAAATGGTCGCCTGTTTTTTTGGAATTAATGGACATGTGGCTACAGTGCCATTAGAGAATCGTAAAACGGTTAATTCTGAATGGTATACGACCATTTGTTTACCAGAAGTCTGAAGAAATAAGAAAGGACAACCGACAACGCAGAATCATATTACATCACGACAATGCTAGCTGTCACACCTCAGCTGAAACAACTCAGTTTTTGGAGGGTCAAAAGATCGAATTGACTGGTCATCCGCCGTACAGCCCTGATTTGGCACCTAACGATTTCTTTTTATTTCCATACGCGAAGAACAAATTACGTGGTCAACGTTTTTCGAGCCGCGAAGAGGCTGTTGATGCGTTCAAAATGCACGTTTTGGAGATACCTCAATCAGAATGGAAAAAGTGCTATGAAAATTGGTTCCAGCGTATGCAAAAGTGTGTCGATCATCGCGGCGAATATTTTGAAAAGCAATAAAACCATATTAAATGATATATGTTTGTTTCTTTTTTTAATTCCGGATACATAAATAGCAGCCCTCGTACCAAATCTATTCAATGTAAAAAAAAAACAAGTCTCTTCAAACAATCTATACATCGCAATAAGTTTTAAAATTTCATAGAAGCCAAGTTGTTAAACTTAATTTATAGTGTTCAATCAACATTCAGTGATTGAACACAGTAATTTTCTTTATTATGTGATCAAAGGCTTGCAAAATAAAGTGTGGACTGCTTCAAAGGGTTCTCAGTCTGCTGAAAGTACCGTAGACTTGTTAGTAACAAAACATTGAAACTTGTATAGACCGTTGCTGATAAAATGCACCCATCAACAAAGTCTAAGGGATATTTGTATTTTCGGAATACTTTTGTAGAAAGCTACAGGAATTTTTGAAGACAGTGTATAGAACAATGATAGCTTTTTTTTTTGGTCTTTAATAAAACATATTAATAAAACACTTTTCCGAATTTTTCGTTTCTAAAACCATTTCAAATATCTACAGTCATAAAAAATCAATGATAAGTCAACAAATCATTATTTTGTTTTATAAACTGAAAATAACATTCGAATGAGATATTTTTATTGCTGATTGTCAAATTAATAGTAATTATTTATACTGATCGATGTTTGGCATACAGTATTTTTACTAAAAATATATTTTGGCCTGCTGCGGTATGACGCTCATCAGTCTTCTTTGCAATTTAAAGTCATTATTTTCAGTCGCCTAACTTACTAAAAAACATGAGGTTTTTGTTTATCGTTATGCTTTTTTATTGTTATTTCAATTATTTGTTAGGTATTAATAACATACATTATTTCTTATTTCACAATATAACAAATAACGACAATATTAAGACAATGCAATCAGTAAAAAGGTTCCAGGAGAGCAACCAGCTCCTAGGAACTGACAAAACCATGCAGAAGAATTTTAATCAATTATGTTGTGAAACCATTTTGTATTCCAGTATTGCAGTCTGGCAAATGCGGCAGATTGCTTTTCATTGATTGAGAGACTGATATTGGTAATTACACATAATAGGACGAATAGTGGCTTTTCATAGCTGGCTGTGGATGGCATACATACTGCGGAATTATCAAAACACGAGATTTTAGTGAACTAAGATTTAAAAAAATCGGTTGTCTGTAAAGTCGGTTTACTGACGATAGTTGAACGTGACAACGTCATAGCCTTAACCCCTCAGTTCCGGGAAAAATCTATGCAAAAAAGTTGGCAGGTCAATGTGCAAAAAAAATGGCGCCCGGCCTACCCTCTTTGTAAAATTAATGTAATATGAAATATCCTTACATATAATCCATATTTTATGTTTGTGTGAACTACATTATAATATATTATGTTAAATTTTCTATCTATCAAGCCATCATAATATAGTATTTAGTCCGATGTGATATTAGTTTCTCAATTATAAACTTTCGAAATTAGTGACTTGTTCAGAAGTAGTAAACGAATACTTTATTCTTCATACATTAAGTCATACCTTGACACGTAGGAAATAGAGCACAATTTTGAATAGCCGAAATAATACTAATAGCTCACAGATTGTTTATTTATTTTTCATTCAGAGTGTGGTCAATGTATCAAAGGTCATAACTAACCAAACTTCTTCATACAAAAGTATTCTTTAAGTCATCGAAATACGTAATATAATCGAAACAAAGAGCGCGGCCCAGGTAGGCCTTACGGTAGTTGAGAGACTTGAGAGTGTAAATGGAACGCCTCAGAGCTGTCAGCGAGGTAACGCCGCATGAACTGTCACGTTTTTCGGGCGCGCAGCCCATATCGAATTATAAGACGTTATCATGTCAAAAGAGGTTTTCATCAGCGCCAGCGTGAGACAATCTCTTGTGTGTATTCACAATGACACCATGATTAATCTCCCAAACTCATGAAAAGCAACCTTCCGCATTTGCCACGTGGTCTGATCTGGTCAACTAATTCTACATAATTATCTGAGATGAATTCTGTCTTTTGTCTTCTTCTTCTTCTTCTTAGCTCCTTCCCACTTTACGTAGGGTCCGCTCTCCTAGTACATTTGCGCCAAGAAATTCTATCTTGGGTTGTCGATTGAGGCAATTTATTTACAGCTAGTGCTTTGGTCATACTGGTCCACCATGTGGCTGGGGGTCTGCCTCTAGCTATCTTAGCTTCTGGGAGACTCAACGCCTTTTTAACAATGTAGTTGTCGTCTCTGCGCATAATGTGGCCATACCATCTTAAGCGTCTCTCGGTCAGTTTTTCGGACACTGGAGTTATCTTGAAGCTTCCCCGGATATCTTCATTTCTAATTTTGTCAAGTTTAGTTACCCCTCCAGACCATCGTAACATTTTCATTTCTGTAGTGTGGAGCTTTTGTATATGTGTTTCCTTGAATGTCCAACATTTTGAAGCATATAGCATTGAAAGAATTCTGTCTTTTGTGATTAGAATAAATAAAGACTTTTTGTCGTTGTCGTTTCGTCGTCACTCTAAGGGGTTTTCCAGTAAGTTAGACGACAGAGAAAAGTTACCTTAATTTGCAAAGATAATTCAGTCTTAAACTTAGTAAGCCAGAAAAAAAACAATTTTAGTTAAAAACTATGGCGCAAAACTTTAATTACAGGGATAAAGTATATCAAACATCAATTAGGACTTACCTTAATACCTATTAATAATTTGACAATCAGCAATAAAAATGTAAAAGATTAAATAAAGATTTGTTGGCATAGGTTTCATACTAAAGGTTATTCTTCCATTTACTGTTATTAAAAACTCCTCATTTATTAATACAATATTGTGTAATTCGGAGGTAAAGCTTGTTCTAATACTTAGTCTTGGCCCGAAAATCTTAATCCCTACCTTTGATAAGATCCAAAATATAGTCGCTTCGATAAAAGTATGATACGGCCGTGCCCGGTCACTCTAGACTCGATTGGGCACTGCCGTGACCCCACACTATGGTATTTAAATAGTATTTTACTGGAAAGGTGCTGGCAATCGCTGAAAATCATATTTAAAGTATTTTCGCTTCGCTAATCTTTGAATTGTAAGAAAACCTGAAAAACCCGGGTACCCGGGTCACAAATAAACGGTTTCTCGCTTGTATGTTTTCTTGTGTGTGCAGTCAAATCTCTTTTTGTCGTAAATTTACTTGGACAAATGTCACAACTAAATGGTTTCTCTTCTGTATGGACTCTAGTGTGTGCAGTCAAATGGTGTTTCCTTGAAAATTTCTTTGAACAAATGTCACAACTAAATGGTTTCTCGCCTGTATGAACTCTAGTGTGTACAGTCAAATCTTGTTTTGTATAAAATTTCTTTGGACAAATGTCGCAACAAAATGGTTTCTCTCCTGTATGAACTTTAGTGTGTGCAGTCAAGTTGCCTTTCTGTGAAAATTTCTTTGGACAAACATCACAGCTATATCGTTTCTCGCCCGTATGCACTCTTGTGTGTAAATTCAATTGGCTCTTTCTTAAAAATGTCTTCGAACAAATGTCACAACTAAATGGTTTCTCGCCTGTATGAACTCTAGTGTGTACAGTCAAATCTTGTTTTGTATAAAATTTCTTTGGACAAATGTCGCAACAAAATGGTTTCTCTCCTGTATGAACTTTAGTGTGTGCAGTTAAGTTGCCTTTCTGTGAAAATTTCTTTGGACAAACATCACAAGTATATCGTTTCTCGCCTGTATGCACTCTTGTGTGTAAATTCAATTTCCTTTTTCTTGAAAATTTCTTCGAACAAATGTCACAACTAAATGGTTTCTCGCCTGTGTGCACGCTAGTGTGTTCAGTCAAATGGCCTTTACTTAAAAATTTCTTTGGACAAACATCACAGCTAAATCTTTTCTCGCCGGTATGTATTCTTATGTGTATAGTCAAATCGCTTTTTATACAAAACTTCTTTGAACATATGTCACAGTTAAATAATTTCTCACCTGTATGATATCTTTTGTGTTTGGTCAAAGTGCTCTTTCTTGGAAACTTCTTCCAACAAATGTCACAACTAAATGGTCTCTCGCCTGTATGAACTCTAGTGTGGTCAGTCAATTTGCTCTTTGAACAAAAATTCTTGGTACAAAATTCACAGCTTAATTGTTTCTCGCCTTTATGAAATCTTTTGTGTATGGTCAGAGTGGTCTTTCTTGAAAACTTCTTCAAACATATGTCACAACTATATGGCTTCCCGCCTGTATGAACACTCATGTGGGCAATCAAAACTTGTTTACTTGAAAAGTTTTTTGAGCATGTGTCACAGCTAAATGAGTTAAATGAGCGTGTATGAGTCTTCATGTGCCTCAGTAAATTGCTTCTTGTTGAATAGTTCTTCAAACAAACATGACAGGTGTGGGATGTCTTGCTGGACTGTGCTGCGCTGGCATGGCCTCGCCCCTCGCAGTCATCTGTGTTGGGTCGCTCCTCGTGTTTGATACCTGAATAAATATTCTCAAGTGATTTATGTACTTGTAAAATATTACGAGAAATAATGAAATGTAAATATTTCTCATAATAACTATTTGTCCGCATGTATAATACTCTTACAGAATATTTTGAATAACATTACAATTTACACATTTAAATAGCTTATTAATCAGGGAAACAGTATTGATCCGCGGCGGCGCACAGTGGTCCGAAATCGCTAAATGGTGGACATTCGCAAAAAAGTTGGATTTTGTTGTGGAAAAAAAAACAATTCGATAGATTTTAAGAAGACTAACAATAAATTCTGTATAAGTTTTTTACAAAAATGTATTTTTAAGGTGAAAAAAAAAATAATTACGAAAATGTTGTATGGGAAAGAATCTATAAATAGATTTTTTTGAAAACTATTACGACATTCTGGTTCATTTTTGAAACAAGTAAAGTTCTAGTGATATGTAAGGTTTAGAAAAAAAATTACGCAAATTTACGTGCAGCCTTTTGCAGTAGAGGGGTTCAAAATTTTGAAATCATTTTACTAACTTTTTAGGTGTGGAAAAAATACCATTCGATAGACTTCTTAAAAAGTAACAATAAATCCTTACTAAATTTTTTACTAAAATATATATTTAAGGTGAAAAAAAATAATTACGAAAAATTCTGTATGGGAAAGAATCTAAAAAACGATTTTTTGCAAAAACTGCTAAGCCATACTGAATCATTTTTTAAAAAAGTGAAGTTCTAGTGGTAAATAAGGCTTAAAAAAAATTTGCAAATTTACGTGCATCCTTTTGTAGTAGGAGGGGTTCAAAATTTTGAAATAATTGTACTAACTTTTTATGTGTGAAAAAAAATATCATTAATTTTTTAGGTTTTTAATAATGTTTCAGGCTATTATGGATACGTTGGTGAATAGGCAGATCCCTACAACCCCTAATTGAAATCCCCTACGGAAATATCAGAGCTGTATGCAAAGCTTTATCAATGGTACTACATGCCTGCAAGTGTTCACAAACTCAGGGATACATGGTGCTGATATTTGTAAGCATTTCGGCTTTATTCCATTTGGCTATTTAAGTAAAGAAGCTTCAGAGGCAAGGAATAAAGAATTTAGAAATACTAGAGATACATACTAGAAATAAGAGTCGAGCAGAAACTAATGAAGATTTGTTGCACGTTTTAATAGTCTCTGATAATCATCTCTCTCTCTAATCCATATTTGTCTTACATTCGACTAAAGTTGTCTAAAAACAAACACCATGAATTTCATTCAGGCACAGTCGACTTGCTGCTTGAAAAACTGTTTTAGGAGTCCTAAAAAAGTTTTTCAAGCAACAGGTCGACGGTTTTATATATTATTATACCCATACGGTTCTGTGAACGCATTTCTATAGCAGTACACAAAAGAGGTATTATATATTAATATTTGGTTTTTCTGTTTAATTTTCAATAAGGGGTTGTATGGATCTGCCTATTCACCAATGTGTTCATGATAGCCTGAAAAATATCCGGGTTGACCCAAGACCCAGAAGTTGGTTTGTAAATCTGTACAAAAATGGTATAAGTAAAATATTAAAAACAAATAAAAAATAATAGTAAATTTTCAAAATATTGAAATGTTAGTATAGTCTGGCATAAAAGTAAAGAAATTAAAAAGTGGCAACATCGTAGTGTCATCCCTTTTTTCTTTGATTTATTTGAAAGTGATAACACTACGATAACCTTTATGCCAGACTATACAAACGTTTCAATATTTTGACCCCTTCTACTGCAAAAGGCTGCACGTAAATTTGCGCAATTTTATTTCTAAGCCTTATATACCACTAGAACTTTACTCGTTTCAAAAATGATCCAGTATGGTCCAGTGGTTTTTATAAAAAATCTATTTATAGATTCTTTCCCACGCAAAATTTTCGTTATATATTTTTTTTCACCTTAAAAATACATTTTTGTAAAAACTTATAAAGGATTTATAACAATAAATAAAAGAGTAACAACTCTTTTATAAATCTATCGAATGGTATTTTTTTCAGAATGCCGTAGTAGTTTTTGCAAAAAATTGATTTGTAGATTCTTTCCCATACATAATTTTTCGTAATTAATTTTTTTTTCGCCTTAAATATATATTTTTGTAAAAAAATTATTACGCATTTATTGTTACTCTTTAAGAAATCTATCAAATGGTCAAAAAAGTTAGTAAAATTATTTCAAAATTTTGAACCCCTCTACTGCAAAAGGCTGCACGTAAATTTGCGTAATTTTTTTTCTGAACCTTACATATCACTAGAACTTTACTTGTTTCAAAAATGAACCAGAATGCCGTAGTAGTTTTTGCAAAAAATCTATTTATAGATTCTTTCCCACACAACATTTTCGTAATTATTTTTTTTCACCTTAACAATACATTTTCGTAAAAAACTTATTCTGAAATTATTGTTACTCTTCTTAAAATCTATCGAATGGTATTTTTTTCGACACCAAAATCCAACGTTTTTGCGAATGTCCACTATTTAGCGATTTCCGACCACTGTGCGGCGAGACTTTTCAAGTTTCTCAAGCGATACTATGTATTACAATTAAATAAAGATAAAGTTTATGATTTTAAACAACATCTTTATTTAATTGTAAATTGTAATACATGCCACTAAAAATGCTCGCCGCGCCGCTGCCATTCCGGTGTGATTCAGCCCTAAGATCCCACCATAGAACGACCTTCACCAAGCAGGTTAATAGTCAGGGTTCCCAAGAACAATTTTTTTTATTACTATAGCCCGCAGAATATGTATTTAGCATGAACCAGACTGGCACTAGTATCGATTTTTTTTCTTTTTTTTTTTTTTTGCATATTCCATGGCAGTGGTCCCCAACCTTTTTTTCATGCGGGCCATAAACATGTTTTGGTCTAGGTGCCGCGGGCCGCAACAATTTTTTTTAGGGTTAAAAAATAACATTCTTTAAAATTAACGATTTAAAAGTGGAAAAAAATTCACGACTATCACGACGCCTTTTGTATTATTTTGTCGGTGGGCGTGAATTTCAAAATGGTTTAACATCACGCGGGCCACAAATAAAGCCCCGGCGGGCCGCATGCGGCCCGCGGGCCGCGGGTTGGGGATAGCGGTTCTATGGGCTTCATACTTTCAATTGGTATGGAATTTGTCTATTAACCAAACCAGTGAAATGTTAAAAAAATATATTGTTATAATATACCTTTATATTATAACAATATTTTTTGTTTGTTGAATAAATACTTTTCATCCATTATAGACAGGTTTCCCTAGAACAATTTTTTTTTATTACTATCAAGCAAATTTTTTGTGAGTAGCTTCATTTTGATAAGACGAACATCATTTTTATCTGCGAAAGATCCTGAAGTTGGTAGCTAATAGAGATAGAAAGGGTTTCATACTTTGATTGAAACCTATCAATATACAAAAAACAGCTGGTTAGCAATAAACATTATATTTACATACCTTTATTTCTCTTCTGACCCCTACTGTCCTTGGGATCTTCTACGACCAGGTGTGTTGTTGGGCTTTGTTGGACATATTTGTTAAAATCACTTTGACTTAGTCGCACTATGACTACTCTAGGAACCTTTTGTTTTTGCTGTGTATAGACACTATCCACAACCTGTGAGTCTTGCGTGGTTCCATCAACTGTATTTTCGGATTGAATGGAGGTTTCTTCCTCTTCTCCATAGTCAATACTGTTTTCTATTATTTCAATCTTATCAATATCTAAAATTTGCCAATATGTTAGTGAATCAGCAGACTCTACATCCTACTACTGTGAAGACAGATGGATGGATGTTTAACTCTTGTGCAAAAACTAAAGATTTTGATGATTAAAAATATAGGTAATTGATGTAGGTAACAAATAAAATATTAAAACGCAATACAAAAGTAAAACATAATTTAAGATATATAGCATGTTTAATGATGTTTTACTTCCCTCCCCCTCGCCCACCTAACAAAGTCAGGTAAAATATACTCACACTCGGAATTCTCAATTTCAGGTTTTATAGTCACATCATCATGTTCCAAGTGTCTCTCCTGAACATCAAATTCCGGAGGTTCCTTTTTTGTTAGCACAACATGGTATGGTATAGTTTCATTTTCAATATTCTGTTTGATGAGGCAGACTAAACTTTTTGGTGACTGTAAAAATAATATTCAATAGCAATTTTAAAGGTGAATTAAAATAAATCTAAATACATCAACTTAAAATAATAAGGTACCTGACTACTGCTTGTTACAAATATTACAGAACAGAAAATTTCAGTAAATTATCGTAATTTTAAATGTTTTATCAAGTTTCGGTTTTGGTTTCAGCCGAAACTGAGAGTAAGGCCGAATGTTCGGTTTCGGTTTCGGCTGAAAAATCAGTTACGGTCGGACACTAATAATAAGGTACCTGACTACTGCTTGTTGCTGCATTCTGAAGGTTGGCAACTTGTCGTAGTCTCGCACAACATATGTAGCATAGAAAACATAACTCAGCTTTCACCTGTTCGACAACAATAACAAGATAGATAAAGTCTGGAAGTTACGATTGCTAATAATAATTTTATTTATAAATCTCACGCTACGCATTTTCCAGGCAATTGTCTTATTTAAACAGTACCAGATAATACAAGATGTAGCCTGTGACTTAGTAATATTGTGAGAGTTGTACATATTGCTGCGGTTAAAAGTAATAGGCACAGTTATTTACCGTGTATTTAGATCGTATTTCGATCATCAGAATGAATCAAAACTTCTGGTAAGTAGCCGGTATATCGAGCGAAAAAATCCATAAATGTGGTGTTTGGTGCCTCGTACGGTAGACGAACTTCCGATGATAACTTTTTACTATTTCGGATTGAAACGTATCCGAAATAGTAAAAAGAACAATTAAGGAGTTTTGATTGATCCAGATTTTACTGTATTTGTCACAATCTACAGTTTTGGAATTGTAAAATAAGTTTAACCTTAAATTCAGCTAGTTTCTCATAAACATTTTGCAGATGTGTACCGTAAATGTTGATAGTTCTTTTATTTATAGATAGGCATATAGAGCAGCAAGTTTTTTGTAACATATTGTGGGAACTGGGAGGTAAACACTAGTAAACACAGTTATTTTGTAAATTTATTATTATTTTTCTTTCTTTTTCTTCTTTTTTTGGCAACTTGACACAGAGATGCGTATGTTGTGCCACAGACAAGGTAAAAAGGTAAGGAACGGCGGAAGGAATAAAGAATAACGGAATTTGGAAGAAAGTTAATTAAATCAGTGCGATAAATTAAATTCTATAAACTAAATAAAATAAACATACTTATTCTAGATATTAATATTATTTAATGTTAAGTAATTAGATATACAACTATATACACATTTTTCATTAGAAATAAGAAGTATATTTACAGAAGTAGGAAATGGAATAGGGATTAAAGACAAGTTAAGATACAATTGGGAATGATGGAGTTTTGGCGGGCATGTGAAAGAGTGCTGTTGTGTTTTTGTATTATTTTCCTAAAATTGTGTTAGCTGGGTTTTTAATGTGTAATATTGGTAGAATATTAACTATTAGATATTCGTGTTCATGCACAAGTGTAGGAAAGTGATGTAATATCCAGAAACGTGCTATTTTGTGTTCCCTCCAAAACTCCATCGAAAGTTTCAGTAAAGCGTCTACCACTTTACTGAATTGACCGACTTGACTCCTGTGACTGTATTGACTTTTACTTAGACTTTGACTAGACTTTAGACCTGACGATACATGAAAACGATGATGAAAATTATAATAGGAGGAATATGGTTTTCCCGCCATATTCCTTACCTTTTTACCTTGTCTGTGGCACAACATACACATCCTTTGTGTCAAGTTGCCAAAAAAGAAGAAAAAAAAAATTGGGAATGATCATGGAGGGAACATGAAAGGATAATGTGGTTCAAGTCACCTACATCTCCACAGTCGCACAAATCATCATCTCTGACGCCAATTCTCCTAAGATGCGTTGGAATGCACATATGACCAAGTCTCATCCGAATAATTGACGTTGTTATATTTTTAGAAAGGAAAATATTAGAAAACCAGGGCTTAGTAGGGATCTCTGGTTGAATTTTACGATACTGTATAGCTTTTGTTTGACTGCTCAAGGCCCATAACTTATTCCAAGATTTCAATAGGGAACCCCGTGCCAGAGAAGCCAAATCATGCGCATAATTATTAAAAGGGAACAAATCACCACTAAAAACAGCCTCTTTTGCCAATTTGTCAGCAATTTCATTGCCAACAATGCCGCAATGGCTCGGTATCCATATAAATGTTATTGAAAAGCCTTGAAGTTTACATTGATATAGAAGGTTTCTAACTTGGACAATAATTGGATATCAATTTTTTGATTTAAAAGGAAATTTAATCAGGGATTGTAGAGCGCTTAAAGAATCTGTAAATATTAGTGTCTCTTTAAGCCTGCCAAGTAAAATATACTCAACAGCTTTAAAAAGGCCGTAACACTCTCCTGTAAAAACAGATGTTTCAGGCGGAAACTTTACTTTTTGTACAATATTATACTGTAAATGGTAGACGCCAACTCCAACACAACTATCTGTAGTATTCTTCGATGCATCTGTATATATGTGGTGGTAGCCCTGCCAAATGTTATTCGTGATGTACTTAAATATATTGTTAGCGAAATTTGTATCAGTTTTTTTAATGCCAATGTCTAATCTAATATCTGGCACAAGCGTTAGTGCTTCATATGCTGAATCAAATAATGGAAAAGTTTGAGAACGAAAAGTGGGGGCGTCAATGACTAAGAATTTACGATAGCTAGTGAGAAGTAAGGGATGAGATTTATGATGCCAGTATTTATTATTACTATAACACAAATGAAATAAGGTTCTAAGTTTGGGAATTAAGGGGTGATTTTTAAATTGGTAACAACGAACAAAATATTTATCCGCCAGATATTGTCGACGGAGTTGAAGAGGAGGTTCGCAACATTCTAACTGAAGTGCGTTTATGGGAGATGATCTCATAGCTCCGCAGATTATACGCAAGGCTTTCGCTTGTATTTTGTCAATTTTTTGTAAACCAGTTACGCTACACGGCTCTAAAAGAAAAGTGCCATAATCTAGGACACTTCTAATTATTGCATTGTAAATTAATTTCATAGTAAATGGGTGTGAACCCCACCAAACACCAGATAAACACCTTAACATATTTAGAAGCCGCTCACATTTGGCACAGATGTAATCGATGTGTGCGTTGCCATTTAATTTTCCATCCAAATATAGCCCTAAAAATTTGACTTTGTTTTTAACAGGAATCGGCGCACCATCATAAATAATAGTTATCGGGGGAGGCATACGCATTCGGGTAAATAAGACGACGGAACTTTTGTTGATCGATAAGTCTAAACCATGCTTGTCCATCCAAGATTTTAACTGTTTCAAAGCATTAATAAGATCTCTACAAGCAATATTTATAGAACTATTGATTACATAAATAGCCTTGTCATCTGCATATTGAAGTAATTTTATTATACTTAAATCTAGACAATTTTCTAAGTCGGATGTGTAAATATCGTAAAGTAATGGACTTAAAACTGACCCCTGAGGAATACCTTTCCGAATAGTTCTAGTTTCCAAAGAGTTGTTTAAAACTATTATTCTTTCTATTAAAATATTAATAACGAAATTAAATAAAATTAAAGGCAAACCAAATTGTATTAATAGCTTTTTTTTAATGATACTTATGATAATATTGTCATATGCAGAATTTATATCCAAAAAAGACGCAACGACAGATTTATTTTCTGTGAATGCCGTGCTTCTGTGGTTAATATGGCAATATTATCTATGGTACCTCTACCTTTACGGAATCCAAATTGTGTATTCGAAAGGAGGTTATGTTTTTCTATAAACCACTCTAGTCTGTTTTTAGCTAAATGTTCTGCAATTTTTAATAAAACAGAGGAGAGCACAATGGGGCGATATGATGTAGCCAAAGATGGGGGTTTGTTGGGTTTTGGAACTGGGATAACTTTTTGTTTTTTCCATGCAGCAGGTAAATTACCAGTTAATAAAATTTGGTTAATTAACTTGAGGTAGTACTGTAAAATTTCTTCATCAGCATGTTGAAAGAAGGAATATGGAATGCCATCCAATCCGGGAGAAGAATCTTTCAAGTTTTGTACTACCCCTTTTCACTCTTCTATTGTAAAGAGTGAATCTAGTTCTTCAGAATTAACATTTTGTAAAGGAGGAGGTGGTTCGTTAGAAATAGTAGGAGGAGCTAAATTGTCTAGAAACTCAGAAGCTAAAGAATCAGATATAGGGTGAGAAGGAGTAGTGAATGCAGATCTATACCGTCTTATGTTTTTCCATACTATAGTAGGATGAATACCTGGATTTAATGATAAACAAAAATTTCTCCAACTTAGTATCTTCTTTTTCCTAAATAATTTCTTAGTATCTTTAAGACAATCAAGATACAGCTGGTAGTTGGCTATGTTTGGATTTAAATTATATTGTTTTTCAATCTCTTTCCTGTTCTTAATGGCAACTGTGCATTCTTGATCCCACCAAGGTGGAGATGGTGTATGATGGTGTGAAGTATTTTTTTTTTTGGAAATGATTCATCAGCAGCTTTAATAAATGCTGAAGTCAAAGCCACAGCACATAGTGATTCATTTTCTGATGATATTTCGGGAAGAAAAGATAACTGATTTTTGAGTAGAGTTTGAAATTTATCCCAGTTAGAATTACTGTAATATGATATTTTATTGATGCAGACTGATTTAATTTACTTTTATCTTTACCTGGAAATGATAGAATTATAGGAAAATGATCACTGCCATGACTTGACTCCAACACGTACCAATGAAAAACAGATGATAGATTAGGTGAACATATTGACAAATCTGGTACACTACAACCTTCATGAGGAGCAGTGCGACGAGTCGGTTGGCCAGAATTAAGAATACACAGTTTATTATAATCTATTAAGTCTAAAACTTCGTAACCCCATTGATTGTCTTTGTGACTCCCCCATGACTGGTGCTGGGCATTGAAGTCTCCTAGTATTACCACTGGTTGTGGTAATTGACTAATAATACTTTTTATTTCAGAGAAAATGCAGTATGAAGGATGAGGTATATACAGTGAAACAAAACATGTGTTATTTACAGATGCAGCAATGATTGAAAAATCAGAGTTATGTGATGGAAGAGGTATGTGATGAAATGATTGATGGTGTTTGATGAGCATGGCTGTACCACCATATCCATCTGATCTGTCTTCCCTGAGACAAGTGTAGCCAGAAATCCTAAAAAGTGATTCCGGCTGAAGCCATGTCTCTTGTAAGGAAAAGACGATAGGTTTGTATTTATTAATTAAAAAAATAATTTCGTGTTTTTTACTGACCACACTGCGGCAGTTCCACTGGACTATGTTGTCCATTGTTGGAAGTGGTATTAATTTGTGATTCAGTGGTGAATATGGCAGCGTTGGACGGTGATAAAGATGATAATGATGTTATCAGTTTGTGTAATGCTAAAATTGTTTCATGTATTGAATCCATGTTAATACCGGGAGCTGGATATGCAGATCCATTATCTCCTACTGGAGGATTATAATCTTTTATTAAACTATTATGTGTTTGTCTGTCATACCCATTTTGTTGTTTCTGTGGCAATTTTGGTTGTTTGAAAACAGTTTTTTTATATGACCGTTGCATTAAATTCAAATTCTGTTTATTATTATTGTTGTTGAAAAATGATTTTTGTGTATTTACAGGTGATGATGATGAAGAACTAGATGACATTAATACGTCAGAATATAATTTTGAAATGGGAGGATGTAACTTCGAAGCTTCTGAGTAGGATAGACAATTATGAGCCATTGACTCCTTTATTGATTTTTAGCGTTGGAATTCTGGGCATTTTTTATCAGTTGCAATGTGCGAACCGTGGCAAATACAACAATAAATAGACTCCTCTTCAACTGCTCCAACTATCACCAGCATGCCCTTGGCCACACCTAAAACATCTAGGTGTTGACCGACATTGGTTTTTGACATGTCCGTATCTACAGCAATTGAAGCACTGTATTGTAGGGAATATATATAAGTCTACAGGAAGTGCATTATAGCACATGAAGACTCTTTGGTAATGTCTGTCCGTCAAATGTTATTACCACAGATTCGGTGTTATTAAATTGAGCGGTTCCATTCACTATTGTTTTTTTCTTTAACCTTCTGATTTTTAATATTTCACCACATCCAATTGGTAAAGTAATATTATTAATAACATCATCATCGGACCAATCAGCAGGTATACCTCTAACTAATCCTATTCTACTTACCTGAAAGGTTGGAATAAAAGATTTAAATTGTTCTGAGTTAAATTGAGGGTTACTTATAAAACTATTGGCTTCATTATATGAAGAAAAGGCTACAGATAATCGGTTTCTGGCTATTTTCTTAATACTGCCATCTACAATATTTTTAATGTTATTTGTTTTCAAGTAATGGCCAAACACTATGGGGTGAAAGTTTATGTTTTCATTAGGTGACTTTGGTACCTTTTGTATATAAACAATATACGGAGAGGAGTCTGTATCTTTATACAGCATCCTACCAACCCGTGAAACTAAGCCCTGGGATTTTTCAGTTGTGTTCATATTTGGTTGAGTTTCAAGGATAACGTCTTGTTTAAGAACATTATGGTTTTCGGTATCGCTAAGACACATGCAATTGATATCAGGCTTGGCCTTATTAGGGTCTTTTTTAATTTTTTTCTGGCACTTTTTGCAACGCCTCCTAGGAATCGCTGGACGTTTTCTAGTATTTACTGAGCATGAGGTGTCAGTGTCCATGCTCGAATCATTCGATACAGTAACATAAAGACCAACGGGGGGACCAGGTCCCCCCGGGTCGGGCTCCTCCATAATATTCTTATGAACTACGATATATAAATAAAAACTTACCAAATAAAATTAATATATACAAGAAGAAAGAAAACTAAAACTACACTATTTAATTAACTAATTATAATTTATAGATATAAAAAGAAAATACCGCGTCCGCCCTTTGGAAGTTCCCGCGCTTTTTTTTTCAATTATTATTATTTTCTTTTTCTTTCTTTTTCTTCTTTTTTGGCAACTTGACACAAAGGATGTGTATGTTGTGCCACAGACAAGGTAAAAAGGTAAGTAATATGGCGGGAAAACCATATTCCTCCTATTATAATTTTCATCATCGTTTTCGTGGATCGTCAGGTCTAAAGTCTAGTCAAAGTCTAAGTAAAAGTCAATACAGTCACAGGAGTCAAGTCGGTCGATTCAGTAAAGTGGTAGACGCTTTACTGAAACTTTCGATGGAGTTTTGGAGGGAACACAAAATAGCACGTTTCTGGATATTACATCACTTTCCTACACTTGTGCATGAACACGAATATCTAATGGTTAATATTCTACCAATATTACACATTAAAAACCCAGCTAACACAATTTTAGGAAAATAATACAAAACCAACAGCACTCTTTCACATGCCCGCCAAATCTGCATTATTATTTTCGAAAGCTTTGCAAAGAATATTCACATATTCTCTCTTCTTCTTTTTTTTTTTTTTTATTATGGCACTCGGCTATAAAACTTAACCATGGCCTGTGTCAAGGAAATGGCGGGAGTATTTAAAAAACAATATTCTCATAATTATTTTTAGCATTGTATTAATATATTATGGTCAAGTCCAAATTTTAGCCAACGTCTACATTAATCAATGTAGTCAAGGATTCAAGTCGATCAATTCAGTAAAGTGTTTACCACTTTACTGAATTCATCGACTTGAATCCGTTTTACTGAAACTTTCTATTGAATTTTGGAGGGAACACAAAATAGCACCTTTCTGGAAGTTGAATCACTCTCATACACTTGACACTTGTGCAAAATAATGAAGACAGTATGGTTAATATTCTACCAATGTTACACAATATATAAATCCAGTCAACACAATTTTAGGAAAATAATACTAAAAAATACAACATTACTTGTTAATACACATGCCCTTCAAAACAAAGATCGTTCATCACTGTGTTTTCTTAAGCTTTTTGCTCCCGACTCCGTCTTCTGTCCTGTTATCTGTTATGCAACAATATAATAAAGTTAAAGGGAATCATCGGACATATCCGAAAATAATCTACAAACTTCTTTGCAACAAGTTTTAATGACTAGTGTTCACCGAATTCACTGGGTTATCTATAAATGTTATGAAATACAATTCCATGGTCGTCAAATTGCGGCCCTCGACATAATATAAATTGTTTAAATGGTCAACTATTCTACACAAAGGATAAAAATTACGCCATATTTAACGATAAACGTAACCGGCCAATTATGGCCCATTTACAATCAGACTAATACAGCTTCCTGACGGGACTGTCTCGTTGTCTGTGTTTTTGTTTTTTATACTCATGATATCATATTCCAAAGTATCTAATACCAATTTATTTCAATTCAAGCATACATTAAATATCTCCCTAGTATTTACAAATTACGGTTATTTGAAACACACGCCCATAGATCGACAATTTCATTAATTCATTGCATTAACCACATACTGGACGTTTAATTTTTTTAGGCCAATTTTGAACTAAGATAAGTAAATTATTTTTTAACAAAAAATTAAAACCGACTTCCAAGGTAAAAACAAAAGTAATACTTATTCATAATCTGAAAAGAATCAAATAATTCTTATTCCTTATTATGGTGGCGTCTTCAGACTTCGCCTAAACCTCAACTATATTTTCTGTACTCAATCTTCGTACTTTTGAAGTCGGTACCAGCCCGGAAAAGTTCTAAGATCCTTGACATAGCAAATTTTACGCTAAGGTAAGCTGGTACCGACTTCAAAAGCATGAAGATTGAGTACAGAAAATATAGTTGAGGTTTAGGCGAAGTCTGAAGACGCCACCATAATAAGGAATAAGAATTATTTGATTCTTTTTAGATTATGAATAAGTATTACTTTTGTTTTTACCTTGGAAGTCGGTTTTAATTTTTTGTTAAAAAATAATAATTTTACCCTTTTTAGTTACATAATAATTATGAGACGACAAGGCTATATTATTATAGCTTGTTGTCAGTTGTACAATGTACATATTATATATTACTAGCGGTCCGGCGGCTCCGCCCGCGTGGACATGCAATACGGCTGCAAAAAGCCTACACAGGAAAGACTCGGTCAGCAAAATGATTCCCAGGTCAATTCACAGACTCCGACACTAACATCGACGACGCGGACGCAGTCATTATCCGAAGGGTGCACAGTGCACACTGCACAGATTGTCTTCCTTCCCGCACGCGCATCCCCGCTTGGTGACGCCCACTATCTTAATATTTTAATTTCGCCATAATTTCAAAACCAAACTTCCAATTTTAATAATTCAAAGACCAAATTTTATCTACATAAGCTGTACTTAGTGATGAAATAATTTGTTTTGATAAGGATTAATAGCATGAGTAAAATAAACGCGTTGAAATGTAGTCCAAAAAAATTCAAGATTTTTAAATAAAAAAATGGTTATTGTGCCTCACTCGACATAGATAAGTACAGTGTGTAGCGGACTTTTTTGTAGATATTTATAAGATCTATAATTACTTAGAACATTTATGGTTCTATCTTTTATAGTTTCAGCAGCGTACGCAAAATAAGTATCTTTTCTGGTTGATTTTTTCACCTGGCGTCCGAAAAACCCAAATATCTTACGAAACCCTATTTTTTCCAAAATAATATTTAGCCTATGTTCAGCAGAAATAATGTAGCTTTTGCTTGAAGTAGTTTAAATAAAGCCAAAATCCTCAAACTTGTATCTATAAGGATTCAAAAGTTCTGTTGGGTACCTTCAGAACCAGGGTACATCCTGGTGCAAAATCTTACTTTTTGGTAGTATATGCCTGAAATACTTCAGAAAAAATCAAAATCACCATATGTTCCCATATGAATTTCAAGGAGTCCCCTCAATTCCTCATGGATCCCATCATCAGATCACCACTTTTGTGAACATGGTACCAACCTCGGATTCAACCCTGTACAACAACAAAAGAATCATGAAAATCGGTCCATAAACGGCGAAGTTATGGTTGAACATACAAAAAAAAATATATAAACAGACGAACATATAACCTCCTCCTTTTTGGAAGTCGGTTAAAAATTGGATTTTTGTGCGATCTCGACAACGCGGCAAATGTATGGTCAAGGTCGTTTGCACAGGGGATGGCCTTAAGATAATCGTAAGCGTAATCGTTATACGATTAAGATCATTCACAAATTCATTCGAAAGAAAATCTACTGACTGTCAAACAAAACATTTACGTTAGAAACCCACATTTTGAAAAATCTCACGTGAGATTTGGACGGGGGTTTGGGGGGTTGAATAAAATCTCACGAAATCTCACCAGGGGGGGAGGGGGGGTCAAAAAATTCAAGAAAACACCTCACGTAATTTGTGGAACCTTATCTCACAAACGGCTGAAGCAATTTTTATGTTATTTGGCACAGATATAGAATAGGCCACGTGGAGGGACATAGGCTATTTTGTTTTTCAGGAAATTTACGGTTTCCGTGAAATACATAATGCCTATGTCCTTCCTCGTGGTCTACTTTCTACTTTATATCTGCGCCAAATAACATAATTAATGCTTCAGCCGTTTATGAGATAAGCTCTTTCAAATAATTTTCCCCGTTTTTCCCCATTTTCCTCTATTACTTTGCTGTGATGTTACATAGCTCAAGTCTTCCTCGATAAATAAGACTATCCAACAAAAAACGAATTCTTTTTTCAAAAAAAAATTCAAAGCAGTAGTTCCACAAATTCTTTAGCTTTATAATAAACTAGCGACCCGCCCCGGCATCGCACGGGTATAAAATATAAAGCCACTGAAAAAATTATTAAAATTATTGATAGCGTATGATCCTTTACGTTGTTTACTTCTTATCTGTGCCAAGTAACATAAAAATTGCTCCAGTAGTTCGCGAGATAAGCCCTTTCAAATAATTTCCCCCGTTTTTTCCACATTCTCCTATTAGTCTTAGCGTGATAAAATATAGCCTATAGCCTTCCTCTATAAGTGGGCTATCAAGCAGTGAAAGAATCATCAAAATCCGTTGCGTAATTTTAAAGATTAAAGGGAACAAAGGGACATGAGGGAAAAAAAGCGACTTTGTTTTATGATATTACTAGGCAAACGTTGCTTTGACATAATATAAAGTATAGCTGTTGCCCGCGACTTCGTCCGCGTTAGCATATTAGATCACGTCCCAAGTAGGTATTATTGTACAAAAATATTCAATGTACAGAATTGACCTTCCAACGATTTTATTATATTTAGATGTTTCGCGCGGCAATTTTCCTCTATTTCTTCGCTCCTATTAGTCTCAGCGTGATAAAATATAGCCTATAGCCTTCCTCGATAAATGGGCTATCTAACAATAAAAGAATTTTTCAAATCAGATCAGTAGTTCCTGAGACTACCGCGTTCAAATAAGCCCTTTCAAATATTTTCCCCCGTTTTTCCATATTTTCCTCTATTTCTTCGCTATTTTTAAACTCAGCGTTATAAAATATAGCCTATAGCCTTTCTAGATAAATGGGCTATCTAACACTGAAAGAATTTTTCAAATCGGACCAGTAGTTCCTGAGATTAGCGCGTTCAAACAAACAAGTAAACTCTTCCGCTTTATAATATTAAGTATAGATTTCGCCTAGATTTCGCCCATATTATTTTATTGAAGTGACTAAATAAGTATGTCGCCATGGCAACGTCGATCGCTATCACGTCGCATAAACAATGGTCGCCGTCAGTCTCAGGTTGTAATAATTTACAATTATTTATTCAACAAATGCACTTATCAATATATAAAGTACCCAGTAGCCGATTCTCAGACCTACTGAATATGCATATATAATTTGGTAAAATTCAGTAAAGCCGTTTCGGAGGAGTTCGCTGACTAACATTGTGACACGAGAATTTTATATATAAGAAGATGTATAGAAGCATAGATATGATTTTCCCAAATTACCATTCCTTATAAATGTCGTGTGAAAAAAGTGTCTGAATATTTTTTGTAGGGAATTCAATGATCTATACTCTTGCCTTACCTATATTTTTGTGATAAAATGTATAGTTTGGAAAACAATTTTTGAGGTTTTTGAGGCTTTTGAGGTTTTATTTGTAATTTTCAGCTCTATGCGAATTATTCTGAGGTTACGATTTTTTTGCATCTAATTAGACCGGGCTATTAATATTCTATCAATGTTACACATTCAAATTTCAACACAACTTTAGGAAAAATTATTTTTAACAAAAAAATTGAAACCGACTTCCAAGGAAAAACAATAGTAATATGAACTAAAAAGCATTAAATAACTCTTACTCTTTAAAAGTGCCTTTTTCAGAATTCGTCTATATCCCAACTATTTCTGTACATACTACAGTCTTCATTATTTTAAAGTCGGTACCAGCTAATTTAATCGTGAGTTCAGTAATATCAGAATATCTGAAACTTTTGGGACTGGTACCGACTTCAAAGTAATGAAGACTGTAGTATACAGTAATAGTTGAGATTTAGACTAATTCTGAAAAAGGCACTATTAAAGAGTAAGAGTTATTTAATGCTTTTTAGTTAATATTACTATTGTTTTTCCTTGGAAGTCGGTTTTAATTTTTTTGTTAAAAATAATAATTTCACTCCTTTAGTTATCTACAAAATAAGGCTTTATGCGTAAATAACCAATTCGAATGTTAATTATTGTTAACTATACACATTATGTCACTGAAAGCGAAATTGTGGTAAATGCTTGCAGTTATCTAAGCGATGCTGCAGTTTCCAAACTTTTATCTTTAAAGGTTCAGGAGTTCTGTTCAGTGCCTTTGGACCAAGTAGCCCCGGATCTAGGGGGGGGGGGGGGGGGGCAAGCCGGGGCCCATGCCCCGGGCGGCAAATTCAGGGGGCGCCAAATTCACACTTCACGGACCAATGGACAACTCATCATTTATTTAACTTTGACCACGGAATAAATAATAGCACAAGTACAGCAATTTCATGGCCATATCAACTTGACCGATACCCTGAGCGCGGAGTGAGATGTGCTGCACGAACATTTATTTGCGAGGCCCGTAGGCGTAGTTCAAAATACGCGCCCGGCTCCATGGGCGTAGCCAGGATTCGATATAGGGAGGGGCCATATCTGGGGGGGGGGTAGATTGAGAAAATCCTATCCGCATAATCCGGAACTAGTACCGGCCGCGCCGGTAACGTATGGGACGGAGAGGCGGGGGCGCTTGATTTTGACAGTTCTGGCTAGTTTAGACAAAACGCACAAGAGATTGCAATAGCAAGATAAGTCCGCCGATAAAAAAGACAATCCAAGGAAAAAATATTTAAAGTGCAACGGTTTTTAAAAACCGGAAAGCCGATGTCAATAATTTAGAATATAAAACTGATCAATTGTCTTTAATTTATTCTTTTCAATAATTAAATTATATTATTGTTCACGATATCGCGAGATTGGTCGTCACTGTCTAATCTCATGTGCGTTGCGAGCAGCAAGCAACCCGCCCCCTCACCCCTGTCCCTACCTAAGGCGCGGCCAACTAGTTCCGCGCGGACTATAAAGTTCGAATTCGTAATTTTTAACATATTATGAGAATCTCACAATAGAACCACAAATAGAACAAAATATGAGTGAGCGAACTGGGATTGAATGCCTCCCGTCTCACCACTTAACTCTTGAGCTTTTTAGAGCCCGATCGCTCTTCTAGGGGGCTAGATAGCTGCCCCCCCCTGCCCGTACCTCGCTACGCCCATGCCCGGCTCCCGCTCGCCTGCAGGAATCGCAGAGCTCGTTTTAGCAAACTAAAACTTATTAAGAATTATTTGCGATCTTCTATGAGCCAGGAACGCTTGCTTATCTTGCAATCTTAAGCGATAGAAAATCGTATTGCACACGAGTTAAATTATGACAAGGCAGACAGAATACATAATATTAGTTTAACAAGCTATACCTAGATATTTATTTGCTGAACAAAAATTATTTGCTGAAAATTAAAGATATTCAAAAAATAATTAGCGGGGGGTGTCACTACATCGCTATAGAAGCCAAAAATGTAGTTAGTTTTTTGTCTGTCTGTCTGTCTGTCTGTATGTTTGCTCCACTATCACACGAAAACTACTGATCCGATTTGAATTCGGTTTTCGCAGATATATTTGTCTTCTTCCAATTTAACATCTGGTGTATAAAAAAATTTCCCTCCACCCCTCCAAAGGGAAGAAAGAGGGGGTCAGATTTTGTATAAGACTTTTGCTACTGATCCGATTTGCATACGGTTTTCGCAGATATATTTGTCTTCTTCCAACTCAACATCTGGTGTATAAAATCACCCCCCCCCCCACCCCTCTAAGGGGGCCAAAGAGGGGGTCAGATTTTGTATCTAACTTTTTTCTTTAATGGACTTACTTCATTTCATTAACTGTTTTTTCCAACTTAACATATAATACAGTAATTTGGTAGTTTTACCTGGGAAGTTTTCCGGGAGTTTTGAAAATTGGTGGTTTTATAGATTTCGACGTGCTCTTTTCGAATTTTTACTTTGTCACCTCGTATCTTTGCCGCTCGCGCCGCCATATTGGAAAAATGGCGCTCAAAGACAGTTTTTTGAGAATAACTCCGTTCCAACTCATTTTACGATGAAAATAGTTATGTAATACATTAAACTAGAGAAAATTTCCTACACTTCATGTAGTAACCGTTTTTTGTAAAATCAATAGTTTTAGCGTACGAGAGCCGCAGAGTTCACTCCAACACGCGTTTTAGCCAAATAGCTCATTTCCACACCACCATGAGGCGGAGTAAGTGGCGAGGTTTTTTTTTTGTGGTAGTTTCCCCAGTAGGCCTAATCTGGGTGCACGGCAGTGCACCCGCCGACACGAGCCAACCGAAGCGCAAGGGCACTACCTACCTTTTCTCGAAGTGTTTCGCCGTTTTTTTGAACCTTCATAGAATCGGTTTCCGTTGTAGCAGATAGTTCATATTTTCAGGATATGATGTTATCAATAAACTTATTAAGCATACAAAGTCTCAATTGAATATCTCTTATACTTTAGATTTTATTGATATCTAAAATACATCGATTTCGTCACTGACACACTGACACACTGATGATCATCAAAATGATGCTACTTCCTGAAGTGCTAGAAAGCTGAAATTTGGTATGTAATTTATGTTTAGTATACAACAAACAAAAAAATTCATAAACTTGTAATTTTTGTTCCCCATCCCCTAAATGGGGGGGTAAAAGTTGACCCTCATAGAGTGGGTATTCGATGTGCCAGATAGTTTATATTCTCAGGATGTGATGTCAATAATATGCTTATTATTGACATCGACGCGGCCTAACTCTATCGACCCTAGCTCCAACAAATTCTACATAATATTATTATCAGTAAGTATGTTCGGCTTGGCTGTTACGTTACTTCTGATCAGAAACTAAATATTCGCCTCATACATACTTACTGATATGTAGAATTTGTTGGAGTTAGGGTCGATAGAGTTAGGCCGCGTCGATTCAGAAGCTTGGCTCTACATTAGATCTGATGTCTTTTTCACAGGTCAAACATTTTGTGGTCGTGGAGGTTACATTTTACATGAAATGTTTTTGGTGGGATTTCACTCCTTTTTGTAAGTTGCTAGTTGCTACTTGCTAGGCAGTCTTTTTAGTCATTTTTTTTGTTAAGAGGTTTTTAGTTAATGTCCATTATGTAAACCTCCATTACCTAAACTAATTTTACGGCGTATAACCAAATTTCGGCGTACTTTAGATATCAATAAAATACAAAGTATTAGACCTATTCAATAATTGAGACTTTGTATGTTTAATAAGTCTATTATTGACATCATATCCTGAGAATATAAACTATCCCGCACATCGGAAACCAACTCTATGAGGGTCAACTTCCACCCCCCCCATTTTAGGGGATGGGGAATGAAAATTACAAGTTTATGAATTTTTTTTGTTGGTTATATAGTAAACTTAGATTACATACCAAATTTCAGCTTTCTAGCACTTCAGGAAGTAGCATCATTTTGATGATCATCAGTGTGTCAGTGTGTCAGTGACGAAATCGGTGTATTTTAGATATCAATAAAATCTAAAGTATAAGAGCTATTCAATTGAGACTTTGTATGCTTAATAAATTTATTGATAACACCATATCCTGAAAATATGAACTATCTGCTACAACGGAAACCAATTCCATGAAGGTTAAAAAAAAAGGCGAAACACTTCGAGAAAAGGTAGGTAGTGCCCTTGAGCTTCGCTTGGCTCGTCTCGGCGGGTGCACTACCGTGCACCCAGATTAGGCCTACTGGGGATACCACAAAAAAAAAACCGCGCCACTTACTCCGCCTCATGGTGGTGTGGAAATGAGTTATAGCAATACGAGGTGGCAAAGTGAAAATTCGAAAAGAGCACGTCGAAATCTATAAAAACACCAATTTTCAAAACTCCCGGAAAACTTTCCAGGTAACCCTCTTTTTGAGCACCAAATGATTGTACTAATATGTAGCCCTAGCACGGCGACCATTGGAAATGCGATAGTATAGACAAACTGTGGAGATAAACTTAAGGTGCCGTTCCGATCTTTTCTCGTTCCGAAAAATTCAATTAGAATGCCACTTTATGACAGACTATAGTCACAAACTGTGGAAATAAACTTCAGGTGCCATTCCGATCTTTTTTCGTTCCGAAAAATTCAATTAAAATGCCACTTTATGACAAACTATAGTCCTAAAAATTCAAATAATATCCTACTTTATGACATAATATAATACAGTTTTTCATAAAGTGGCATTTTAATTGAATTTTTGTCGGTCACGATTAGCCGCGGTAAAGATCGGAACGGCACCTTAACTTTATGTCCACAGTTTGTCTATACTTTCGCATTTCTACTGGTCGCCGTGCTAGGGCTACTGGTGTATAAAATTTTTCCCCCACCCCTCTTAGGGGACAAAAGAAGGGGTAAGATTTTGTATCAACTGATGAAGTAGAAATACTTTAAATGGCAAAACAACGGTTGCCGGGACAGCTAGTATATCCTACATATTGATAGCTGAAATTATATGGAGGATAAAGGTGAAAATAAACATAAGTAGGTAGACGGGGAGCATTTTTCAGTTTTTGCCCCGCCTAAAAAAATTGAAGATCCGGCACTGGGACCAAGAGACACCTTCGTATGAAATTTCTTTTATTCGTAACATATGTTTAACTTACTAGAAACAACATTTTAACCACTATGAGTGTTTTGATAAATTTCAAGGATTTCCCTCGATTGCTCATAGATCCCATCATCAGCTCACCATTTTCGTCATTGTTATACAAAATTTAGATTATATCCTATACAACAACACAAGAATTTTGAAAATCGGTCCACAAACAGCGAAATCATCATCAAAAACATCTGCTTCGATGCCAAATATCACGAAAAGTACCAAAAATTGTCATAGAGTTATGACTCATAGTATAATTATGGTTGTGATGATGATGATCAATCAAATTGATGTGTTGGCTTATGCTTTCAGTTGTTTAAACAACGCCGAAATCCCCGAACCTGTACCTATAAGCGTTCAAAAGTTCAAAAATCAAAAAATCAAAATCAAAATATTTTATTTCCAAATAGGTTAACAAAGTTAACACTTTTAGAACGTCGTGTCTACATGAGGCCTACCACCGGTTCGGGAACTAACCCGGCGAGAAGAACCGGCGTTAGAAACTCGCGCGGGTCCACCTTTTACCAAAAAGGTGGAAAATAACAAAGGTAGCTTAAGCTAATTTACACTAAGTATGTAAGTAAAGTAAGTGAAAATGTGGTACATTTATATAGAAGTGACCTATGGTCTGTCAGCTAATTTTTCCCAAGGTGTGCTATCATTGAGAAAATCAGTAACCTTATAATAAGCCTTAGCACACAAACGTTCTTTAACAACTTTTTTAAATTTATTGATTGAAAGATTTTGAACGTTTTCTGGGATTTTATTGAATAGGCGTATACATTGACCTTTGAAAGATTTTCTTACTTTGCTCAGCCTGGTTATAGGTATATCTAGCTTGTGCTTATTCCTAGTGTTCCTGCAGTGAATGTCACTTTTCGTTTTAAAATTATTTACATTTTTTCTCACGTATAACACATTATCCAAAATGTATTGAGATATTACGGTCAGAATTCTTATTTCTTTAAACTTTTCTCTGAGAGATTCAAATGATGACATTTTATAAATGGATCGAATAGCTCGCTTCTGCAGCACAAATATTGTGTTAATATCAGCAGCACTTCCCCATAATAGAATGCCATAAGACATTCTACTATGAAAATAACTATAATAAACTAATTTCGCCGTGTCTTCATCACAAATTTCTCTAATTTTTCTGACTGCATATGCTGCGGAACTGAGCTTGTCGGTCAGTTTGGCAATATGAGGACCCCACTGCAGTTTATAATCTAGTGTTACTCCTAAAAACACAGTAGTGTCAACAAGATTCATTTTCTCATCATTTAATAGTAAATTGGTTTGCACTTGCTTAACATTCGGCAAGGTAAATCTTAAACATTTTGTTTTATTAGAATTTAAAAGTAAGTTATTAACATTAAACCAATTAACTATTTTTGAGAGAGCACAATTTACCTCGTCATAATTCGACTGTTGTCGCTTCACTTTAAAAATAAGTGAAGTGAAGCAAAAAGTACTATCTCGTTATCATTATCCTTAACTAGATAAGGTAAGACATTTATATAGATGAGAAAAAGAAACGGACCCAAAATGGATCCCTGTGGGACACCTAATTCTGTTTTGGTCCCAGTGGACCTTTTACTATTGACATCGACCCTTTGAGTCCTGTTCCTTAAATATGATGTCAAAAGGTTGAGTGCCGAGTCCCTTATGCCATAGTGGTGCAATTTCCTGATCAATGTAGTATGATCAACACAATCGAATGCCTTAGACAGGTCGCAAAATACACCTAAGGCATCTCGCGACTCCTCCCAGGCTTCAAATATACTACAAAGAAGACCTATACCAGCATCCGTAGTGGAACGACCCTTAGTAAAACCGTATTGATTATTATGCAATAAATTATTTGAGTTAAAGTGTACTAACAATTGTTTTAATATTATTTTCTCAAATATTTTACTAAAAGTCGGTAGAATAGATATAGGCCTATAATTTGTTGGATCAGATTTAATTCCGGCTTTGAATAAAGGTACCACCTTGCTATGCTTCATTAAATCAGGAAAAACACCATTCTTTATACAGTCATTAAAAATATTGGCCAGATACGGAGCTACGATGTCAATTATTGATTGAACAATCTTAGTAGACAGACCCCAAAGATCTGTAGTATTTTTGATAGTCAATAATTTAAACGTGTTAATAATGTCTTTAGAATCAATTTCTCTAAACTTAAAATTGACATCACATTCCTTTACATACTCTCTGAGTAATTTTTCAGCCTCTGCAGGCGAAGAATTTAAATTTTTTGTTGTTGAGACCGGAATGTCAGCAAAAAACTTTTCAAAAACCGCCGCAACTTCTATGTCAGTAGTAATTTTTTTATTTTCAAAATAAAGTTCAAAATCCGAGTTACGACAGGTGACGTTTCCGGTCTCACCAGCTATAACTTTCCATGTTGCTTTTACTTTATTTTTAGAATTCTTGATTTTATTTTTTAAATAAAGAACTTTAGCAGCATTACATACTTTCTTAAAGATTTTAGAATAATTTTTAACATATAATTTAAATGTTTCATTGTTATTTACAGTTTTATCGTCATATAATTCATAGAGCCTATTTCTGCTTATTTTAATTCCTTTGGTAGCCCATTTAATAAAGTCACTTTTTTTGTTAATAGTTCTAACCGTCTTAGAAGTGAATATAGAATTAAATTGGGTTCTTATTTCTTTAAATAATTTATTATAAGCTTCATCGGAGCTATAAGATTCACCCAATAATGGAATATTTGAATTTAGATTGCTTCTAAATTTCTCAATACGTTTTGTGTTCACAGGAATAAACACAAGCTCTTGTTTTTGTTTACCTTCACAATTAATGTCAAAACATGCTAACTGACCATAATGATCAGAGCTAAGCTTATTAATTATTTCTTTTTTACATGGTGTGAGATTAGAAAATATATTATCTATACAAGTAGCCGTTGTGTCACACACTCTTGTCGGCTCATCGAACAAATAAAAAAGGTTATACGATTTAAACAAAGATGTGAATCTAACTGTATTGGAGTCTAAGTCTAATAAGTTAATGTTAAAATCTCCACATATAATAACCTTTTTGTTAGATGCACATATTTTTGACAATATTTGTTCCATAGTTTGTTCAAACAAATCATATAACCCTGATGGAGGCCTGTATACGCTAATAATAATAAGCTGACTTAACTCTATGCAGGCCACTTCTATTATCCGTTCAGTAGAAAGACTTACAATATCTTTACGTTCCTTATATTTCAAATTTTTTCTAATTAATATCAAAGAGCCACCTCTGATGGCGTTTTTTCTACTGAACGAACTTGCTACTTGGTGATCATGGAGATTGAAAATGAGTTCATGTTCCCTAAACCAGTGTTCTGAAATACAAATAATATCAATATTAAACTCTTTTAGAAACAACTTAATTTCAAGATCTTTACCTATCATTCCTTGTAAATTCTGATGCACCAAGTTAAATACATACTTATTACTGTTATTTATTTTCCTTGTATTACTTTTGGTAAGATTTTGTAAAAGTAGACTATTTGTGCAAGAGGCATTCTCTATTGTCTTATTATCTAATTTAAATAATTTGTTGGAACATATTCCAACTCGTTAGTACTACTACACTGCTCAATAGAAGCCGTAGTTAAAATTTTATTATTTGGAATATTTTCCAAGTTGTTACTAAATGTCATACTATTATGACTAAACTGCTCAATGGAAGCAGCTGATGTCGTACAAGCCAAGTACTTGGCTGAGTTCAAATATAAAAAAGTTGATAGCGTACTTGCTATAAGTCTACAAAAATAATAGGATAGATAATATCTACCTAATGTCAACTTACATAATTTATGATTTAAAATATTGTTTATGTCAATTATATTAATTTTATTATTATGTCCATTTAATAAAATACAATTATTGTTAACAGCGGTATACAATTGGCTGTTAAGCTGATACCTAATTTTATTTTCCTGAGGCAACCCTTTTATATAAGGAAATGTAAATAATATAACCTTGGTAATATTTTGTAATTTATTTAATAATTCTATGTGATTTTCTATTTCTCTACTATTCACATTTCCCCGTCTCCCAACTAATAATACTAATGTTGTATTTGGACAGTGAGCAGTATTAAAAATTTTTTTAATTATTTGAGAAAAATTTGCACCTGGTATACAGGTGTTATACACTGACTCTTCTACGCATAACTTACTCAACTGGACCCCGACTCCTCGACCAAGTTCATCGCTGTAAATAGCCACCGAACATGGGCCAGAGGCCGGTGACACAGTCAGGCTTTCCATTTGGGAGTGCTTTGTATGAGTCTCCATACCCAAATCACTATCAATATTGTTATCAGGGTTCCTTGAACAGTTCACCTGACATTGACAAGACGAGTTATGTCTCAATAAAGACATAACTCTGTCCTCATTGTATCGACAGTCATCCAGCAAAGTGCCCAATGCCGATATGTGACTAGATATTTCCACTTGAGCAAGTTCGTATTTTTTTGTTATGGATTTAAGGGACTCATGTAGATAGGTGATTTCAGTCTGGAGGCTGCATACTTCCGCCTCATACATACAATTGGTATTTTCAAGTTGTTTAGCACATTCTTGGTACTTATTTTTGATGTAAATGTTATCTTTGGACAACTTTGTTATTTTAGACAGTTTTTGCTGGTTTCTTATTAACAATTTACTTGTTTTCCTAATGTTCTTTCTAGCTTTTAAATACTTTTTTAATTTATTTTTGGTTTGAAATGAGTGAAGTGTCTGGGAGGGCATAGTGTCGTCACCAGTCAAGTCAATTATTGGTAAATTATTATGAATATTATGTTTATGTTTAGTGACATTATTCTCAGAAATGTCAGAATCCTTCCCAAACATTTCCTGAAACAAGTTTTGTGTTTTAGAGGAGTTATACTCTTGTATTTGGCCTTCCAATGACTTGATTTGTGTATGGGCTTCATCACATCTTCGCTTCCACAAACTAGTGCTGTTCAGCGCCTCCACATACTCATCTCTGCACTGGTCAAAGCTGTCTACGATTTCCTGTAATTTGTTTTCTGGTATAACTCCTCATAATTTAGATTTAACTTGTTTAACTCATTTTTAAGTTCATTATTTTTTTGGATAATTTTTAACATTTCTTTCTCACTGTCCTCGCGTTCAGAGAGCAATAGTTCATTTTGTTTCTTACATTCTTTAAGTTCCTGAAGGGTCAGACGGAGTTGTTCCTCAGTCTGACGAGCCAGGTTTCCTCTGGTCATCATGTTAACTAACAATAATGTAAACTATAAGATAATCAGTTAATCAATCAAATCAAATTGACTTATATAATATGTCTATCAATGAACTATCTATTGGCGTGCAAACCGGACACTTTCCAGTACCTTCAGATAGACCCAGCCACTCGATATCTTTAGATGGTGAGATATATGCTCGGTGTAGAGGGGTCACGCAAGCTAGAGTGGGGTGTGTAAGATGTTAAAGAAGATACAAGTCTATGCCAAGCTTACAAGCCAACCTATAAGTAAATTTATCAATTTTAGATTAAAATACTCAGGATAAATGTGAATATAGAATTAAGCTAAACTACAAAGGCAGTGGAATCAACAATACCAAGTCCTCCTTAAATGAGCCTATCACTCGATATCTTTAGATGTTGAGATATTTGCTCGGTGTAGAGGGGTCACGCAAGCTAGAGTGAGGTGTAAGGGTTGTTAAAAAGGAATAACAAGGTCCACCAATCCCACTGACCGGCCTATGTAACCTTTGACAAGTGATAACTCAGAAACAGCTGATCTATTGCTTTCCTCCCACGGTTATAATTACTGCCTATCGTCAACCTAAATCAACTTTTAATTATTTTATTGCTTAATAATGTAATAACTGTAATGTCTTTCGAATTTACGCGTTTTTAGTATGAAAATTTAAATTACCTTTGACAGCTGATCACCGTTGACGTAAGGCACTTTCTTCTTCTTCTTCTTCTTTTTTTATGGCGGCCTCAGTGAGTTGCCAATGTCAGAGTGATTTTGGGTAGACTTTGCTCTATAATGCAGGTCTGGTGAAGAAACAAGGTACAGTATCTAATAACTTAAATTCTGTTGAATATATCTAAAACAAACACAAACATATAGAGGTTAGTAAAACATCACAATTTTATATTGTTAGAACGAATATATGTACACAGAATATCAATAAAAGAGGTATTTACATAGCATAAAATTGATTTAAAATTGATAGGGCGAGGAATATTGATAGGGAGGAGGTCATAAAGGGAGGACTGGTTTTTGGGACAGCAGAAAAAGATATGGTCCAAGGTACCCTCATCTAGGCCACACTCACAAAGAGAACTATCCTTGACCCTTATTTTTACTAAAAACACTGGGGAACAGCAATGACCCAACCTAACTCGGCAAACAGTTGAGCAAACCGTTTTGCTGTTTTGCGAGTATTTGAAGAACCAAGGCCTTACTGGAACTTCACTTTGAATGTCAAAGTAATGTTTGCCTTTTACGTTACTTGAGCTGGCCCATTCTCTATTCCACGTAATATATAAATGTTTTTTAGCCACCGGAATCAGATCCTGACAGTATAACTGGTAATGAGTTAGTGTGCCCGTTGTAACAGCTTCCTTAGCGTATGCGTCCACACTCTCATTGCCAGTAATACCGCTATGGCTCGGGATCCAAGCCAAAACAACATTTATATTTTGTAAATGACACCTAAGGAGAAGTTGCTTTATTTTCAAGATTAAAGGAGTTCTAAACTTATTACAAAACTGGTTGGCCATGAGACCTTCTAATGCACTTTTGGAGTCCGAAAGGATAATGGAGTTATTGAGTTTGTGAGACTCAATGAACAAGATAGCCTCATAGATGGCAAGTACTTCACCTGTATACACAGACGAAGTGGGAGGCAATTTAAAATTTAAAACAACATTAACCTTCGGAATCCAAACCGCAGCACCAACACAGCCATCATCAGATAATTTTGATGCATCAGTGAAAACAAGCAACCAATCCCTGAAGTGCTGATCAATGATGTTCCTGAATTGAGTTGGCAGAGGAAGAACCTTTTTCTATGCGTAAGTTGAGCAAAACTTTTGGAACAAATGTTATAGCATTAAAGGGGGTGGAAAAGAGAGGATTAAGGGTGCACTGAAAGACAGGACAAGGGAGACGGGTTAACTTAAGGTAGCTGACTAGGAGCATTGGAGTTTCTTTGTGTGACCAATAATTTGATGTGGAAACAAGTTGGGACAGAGTGTGAAGTTTGCCAATTAACGGATGATAGGAATATTGGAAGATTTTAAATAAAAACCGGTCTGATAAATATTGCCTCCTGATGTGAAGTGGAGGGTCAACACACTCAACCTGAAGTGCGTTGATTGGTGTTGACTTCATTGCCCCAACAATAATCCTCAATGACTTGGCCTGTATTTTATCCAGGTTTTTTAAAGGGAGCTTATTGCAGGGCTCAAGTAAAAACGACCCATAATCAAGATGACTACGAATAAGGGCATTATACACAAGCCTCTGGGTGTATGGATGAGAGCCCCACCATACTCCACTTAAGGAGCGCAAAATGTTTATATTTTTTTCGCACTTTTGTGCTATGTGCTGATTTTGGTAAGTACCAGTCAATTTGGAATCTAAAATAACACCTAAAAACTTGACCCTATCCTTAACCGGGAAAACTTGATCTCTGTATTGAATAGAAATATTGGGTATTGTTCTGGCCCGGGAGAAAACAACTACTGAACTTTTTGGGATAGAAATTGATAAGCCATGTCGGTCCATCCATTCCATGAGATATCTAATGGCTGAGTTAAGGCGAGATATACACTCCATAATATCCTTTGAGGAGATGTAAATTGATATGTCGTCCGCATATTGAAGGATCTCACAGAAACTTAAAACTGACAAATCCAGATCGTAGGAGTAAATTTTGTACAGGGTAGGACTGAGAGGAGATCCTTGGGGAAGGCCTATAAAAACCTGCATGGGAGGTAAGGATGAATTTTGAGTGGATATTACGATGGAACGGCAGGAAAGGTAATTACAAATGAAATTTGTCATCCTCACAGGGACACTCAGCTGTAGCAATTTTTGCCTGAGCACTGGAAGACGGACATTATCATATGCGGCAGACACATCAAGAAACATTCCCACCACATGTTCGTTTCTCGAAAAGGCTATGCGGATGTCAGTCACAAAAGTGCCTAAACTATCCATAGTGCTACAGCCCCTTCGAAAACCGAATTGTGTTTTGGACAAGAGCCCCTTACTCTCCAGCAGCCATTCCAACCTATTTTTAATAAGATGTTCTAAAATTTTTGGTAAAGTGTCCGAAAGTGCAATGGGTCTATAACCTGATGGGTCACGACTAAGTTTGCCCGGTTTAAGGATAGGGACTATAATTTGGGTCTTCCATTCCCCAGGGGGGACTTCAGACAGGAAAATAGCATTAAGGATTCTGAGGCAAGTTTCTTGTGTAGTGGGTCCACTATTCACTATAAATGAATAAGGAATCCCATCAATGCCAGGAGCAGAATCCTTTAAAGAGCCCAAAACCAATCTAAACTCCTCCATCGAAAATGGAGCATCCAAATCATGACTGCACTTTTGAGGGGTAGAAATAAAATTTTGACATTCCTCCAAAGAGGGTACTGATGGAGGCGCTAATCTGTTGGAAAATTCGTTTATCCAACTAGATGGATCGTTGGACTGACGGTTATCGCTTTCTAGAGAGCCACGAAATTTTTTAACATTTTTCCAAACATCTGAAGACCGAGACATGGGTGAAAGACTCGAACAGAATTGCCGCCACCCATTTTTCTTTTTTTCCGATAATAAAAATCTTGCTTCAGCAGCAATTCTTTTATAATTTAAAAAATTTGCCAGTGTCATCGCCCTACAGTACAATTTTTCAGCGTCTTTACGACGCTTTACGGCACTGGTGCATTCAGCATCCCACCACGGAGGGGAGACAGTTTTTTGATTCCCTGTTTGCTTCAGAGGAATTGCCCTATCCGCAGCCATCAAGAGCACATTTTTAAAATTGCTGTAGGAGGAAAGGATGTTGTTAGGGTTGACAGGAGGTAAGTGACAAACTTCAGAGTCCGTTATGTCTGCAAATTCAGACCAATTGGCAGAACTAATTTTATATTTGAGCCGGGGTGAATTTGTGGGTATTGATGGTCTAGTCTGTCTGTATGTTATTTTTGTTATGATGGGGAAATGGTCACTACCTAAAGAATCTGAAAGGACTGCCCAGGAACATGAAGAGGAAAGGGAAGGTGAGCACAATGACAGGTCTACGACACTCCTCGGGTTCTGTAAAGGAGAGACCCGACGAGTAGCAGAGCCATCATTGAGGACAACCAGGTTATTAACATCGATAAGATCGATGAGGGAGGAGGAATTCGAATCGTCAAGGTGGGAGCCCCAAGATGTATGGTGAGTATTAAAATCACCCAATACAAACAAGGGGGATGGACAGGAGGAAATAATGGATGATATTTCGGAGAATATGGAAGGATTTGGATGAGGGACATACACAGACAAAAAAACAGTATCTAAAACACGGACAGCTACAATATTAAAATTACTACTATTTACAGGGAGATTATGTACAGAATATGTACATTGGCTGGAGACCAAAATGGCTGCTCCAGCTCTGCCATCAGACCTGTCGTCCCGGAAACAGGCATAGCCCGGCACCCGAAAACGAGAACCAGGCACCAACCAAGTCTCCTGGACGGCAAGAATTGATGGCTTGTAAGTATTTATAAGATAAAGGATATCGGATTTTTTATTTCTGATGCTGCGGCTGTTCCACTGTATCACAGTGTGAGCCATTATTGGTTAACAGTTTTGATAGTGAGGTCAGGTTCTCCAGAGTTTTGTACGGTAGTGAGTCGCTAGACCTTGAAATCAGGTCCAAAAAGAAGTAGGACAGGTTGTCTAGAAGGTTGTCATTTCTGGACAGGGTAAGGTTGGTGGATGGGGAAGAAATTTCAGGATCTGAAGGAAAAGCGCAACCATTAGGAGACTGGGAAGTTGGTTCTTGGATTATGTTACGATGTGCCTGGTGATTGTAACCAGGGGACATTGGGGGAATAGGACGACGAGGAATATAAACCGTCTTTCTGTAAGATGTGGTGGTGGGTGACTTGGTTTGTCTGTCTGTTTGTCTAGTAAGGTTCACAGAAGCTGAATGAGATGTCCTAGCAGAATCAGCAAAAGAACGTCTCACCTGGGGAAAACGAGCCGAAGCTTCCTGGTAAGAGATATTTTCCTGACTCATGACCAATTTAATCTCCTTTTGCCTTGTATATTCAGGACAGGAGGTGTCGTTGGCTGTGTGCGGACCACTACAGTACAAACAAAATAAGGCTGTTGCAGTACACGTTGCTCCTTCATGCTTCTGTGAACATTTGTAACAACGGGGAAGGGACCTGCATTGCGCTTTAACATGCCCAAAGCGGCAACAATTGTTGCATTGGATGGTAGGTAATTGGTAAGTTTCAACGGGGAGGGAGTTATAATAACAAAACACACGAGAAGGAAGTTTTTGGCCGGTGAAAGTAATAACTACGGATTGGGTGGGGATCCAGGTGGGGGAGTTTTGTTCATTCAAGGTCTTGCGACTAAGCCTACGTGCTTTAACGACTTTACCAAAACCTGATGGTACCTGCAAGTTTTCTACCAACTCTTCCATCGACCAATCGACAGGGACATTACGGATAATACCCATGCGGGATACACTGAATGCTGGTATTGATACAATATATCCAGCACTTGAAACAGCGGGTTGATCAATGAAAGAATTGGCATGATCGAATGACTGAAATTCGATCGAAACGCGACTGCGACCAATTCTTTTAATTCCGTCAATTTTAATGTTGTTTATGTTATTTTTAAACAGAAAATGTCCAAATTGGATTGGGTTGAGAAATCCAGTATCGGTCTCAGGCTTCGACACGTGAACAATGTACGGCGCAGCATCATCGGAACTATATACCTTTTTGTTGGCAAATTCGGGGTTCACATAATGTAATTGAATTGATGGCACTGAATGTGTGTTACTAGTTGCCTTTTTAGGCTGTGGTTCCGGAATGTCCTGGTTTGCTCTTTTTCTATTATTTGTACTATTATTTGTACCACCACCGGGGTCAGGGGGATCGGTGTCAAGCTCCATTATGCCGGTAAAACAAACACTTAACCTAAAAACAAAAACTAACTAAAACTATATACTTACGACAAAACAACCACAAAATATAACACACAACACAAAATACAAATAAGATATTTCAACAAATAATGTAAATACACACAAAAATGTAAGAAAACAGTATTAAAATCGAAAATAATGAAAAGACGCTTGTTGACAGCACTCAACCAAAGAGCCAAGTCCGGTAAACAATAAGGCACTTTATATTTTGGCGATTTTCACAAACAAACTTGTTTAAAGCACAGAAACTTATTAATTATCTTATCACTAATACTTATATTAATATAATTAATAACTTTTTAAAACAGTATTATTGGAAATATTATTTATATATCAATTTTTTGTCGGGAGACTTTACAAACTCAACTTAGTGGTAGGGTTGCCAGCAGAGAAAAAAAAAACTTTCTTTCTCTTCGGTACCTTCGGATCCAGGGTATAACTTGGTACGAAGTCCTCCTTTTTGGTAGCATTTACCTTGAATGCTTCAGAAAAAATCGAAATCACTATATGTTTCTATACAAATTTTAAGGAGTCCCCTCGATTCCTCAAGGATTCCATCATCAGATCACCACTTTTGTGAACATGGTACTTAATTAGAACTAAACCCTATACAACACAAAAATAATTTTGAAAATCGGACCACAAACGGCTGAGTAATCGATGAACATCAGTTAGCGCCTACCCGCAATAACGATCGCTCACGGTTTAACAAACTACGCTTTAAATTTATTAAAATGGTAATTAAAAAATGTGTAAAGTGTAAAACATTACAAACAAGGTGCCGGGACTGGAATGTAGTAGATGTAATAAAATAGTCCACGCGGATACTATTTGCTCAAAGTTATCCAACAAACAATTAAATACCTTGCGGAACTCACCAGGAATAGAATGGAGTTGTGAGGAATGCTTAAAAAATATTTCCCGGAGGTCTTCATTTATCACACCTGATGAGGATATGGAAGAAGATGAAAGTGAGAATGAAATTACTGGGAATCATCAACTAATTGATGCCAAGAAATTGGCCCGGGATATAAGCCGGGAAGTACAGAAAACCTTTCGCGAAGAATTTCGTAACCTGGAGAGCTCCCTCGAGTTCTTGAGTGAACAGCTAACCACAATGGAACAGGCAATAAACAAACAGGACAGCAAAATCAAAGACCTCGAACATAAAAACCAGGAACTTTCTAACAAAAACAAGAATTTAGAACTAAAAATCGCTGCTCTGGAACAAGTATTTAAGAATTTTGAACAAAAATCACTTACAAATATGCTTGAAATTTCTGGTTTGCCCGAAATATCCCAAAAAGATGTTAAATCAATTGTTGAAACAGTAGCAGTCACCTTAAGTGTTAACGAAAAAGATATCCAGTCTTCACAACGCCTACCAGGAACTAAAAACAAGTCGGGATCCATTCTCGTCGAACTCAAATATAAAATGTCCCAGGAACAATGGATAGAATCTAGTAAGAAAAAATCCATAACTCTCGGACAAGTGCTACAAGACATCCCCAAGGAGAAAGCAGAGAACCGCGTTTTTATAAGGGAAGCTTTAACTAAATACCAAAAAACCCTACTGTATGAAGCTAAATCTCGGTTACTTAATAAAGTTTGTCAATATGTGTGGTGTAAAAACGGAAAAGTATGTGCCAGAAAAACAGGTACTAGCAAAATATTTTACATTCGCAATAATCCGGATATTTGCTCAATTGAAAAAGAACACTCAACTCAAATTAATAGATCTAAGGCTTCTACCCGATTGTAATTAAAAATAATATAAAATCTGTACCCGTTTTTGTTACTTGTATTAAAAAGTTATAATATTATATAAAACTCTAAAAATCTAAATCTAAATGGATATAAAAGAAATGTATAACTGTTTATCTACTAAACAAGTTTATAATTGTTTACCACCTAAGAGTTATGTTAATTTGTCATGCCTACATTTTAATATTCGATCTTTAATAAAAAACTTCACTAAATTACAGCAAACTATTTCAGATTGTAAGTTTCCAATAGATTTAATTGTCTTAACAGAAGTTGGTATATCTAGCGATATGATTCATTTATTTAACCTACCTGTCGTCCGGTACCGGAAACCGATATTTCGGTTGGTCATGATAAAACACAACATTGCTATGTTGTTTGCCTCCGTGATCCAGGGGCTTAGAGCTTGGCTCTTGACTTATTGTAGGGGTCGTGTGTTCGATTTCCAAAATGATCTAGCTCAAATGGACATCTAAGTGTTGGACTAGCTTTTTCTTTAACGTAAATATCTTCGAACAAATGTCACAACTTTTTGCCTGTCGCCTGTATGAACTCTAGTGTGTGCAGTCAAACTGCTTTTCTGTGAAAATTTCTTTGGACAAACATCACAGCTATATCGTTTCTCGCCCGTATGCACTCTTGTGTGTGAATTCAATTTGCTTTTTCTTGAAAATATCTTCAAACAAATGTCACAACTAAATGGCTTCTCGCCAGTATGCACTCTTATATGTAAATTCAAATTGGCTTTCGGGACATTTCACGTGAAGCGGACAGGGAAAAAAAAGTGAGGTTCTAAAAATCGACCACAATTGGCCCATTTGTACTTCTAGTAGGTATGAATGTGTACGCAAATTTTTTTTTTGTATAGTGTATATTTACCAAGTAATAGATTTCAAAAGAATTGTCGTTGATTGGTACTACAATTTTTCGAAAGTAATTTTTCGAATATAACAAATCTACTATAAAATATTTTACATAGCGATACATATTAAAAATATACTGTTCTTTTTGACAGTAAAAAAAAAAATAAAAAATTAAAAAAAAATTAATGGCCAAAACCGGAAGTAAACTTTTCAAACCAGAATTACAGTCACTTCGACCAATTTTTTTTTATTTTTTTTCTTTCAAAATATAGCTTAAGTGATAATGCAAGTACACTAGAAAATTTAAAATGGGATAATGGGAATAATATACACCCGCGTCGCAAGGGGCGTCATACGAGTATGTAGCACTTGCTTAGATCGGTTGGTGTGCGTCAAATAAAATGGCTTGTATAAATTACTGTGATAAAATAGTTCAAACATAATAAAACAACATTGGTACAACACAAGAACTGTTTATTTTGTAATTTTAACAATTTTACAATGGGAATCTATGGCAGAACTGGTCCTCTTTACAAGAAGGCCTGTGGTTGTTGGAATGAAGCTGTGAAACTTTTTGGTTCCTGAAATGGTGACCGTAGACGCAAACCGGGGTTCCAAAAAAATTCTCTGACGCTCTATATATCATCTTTAGAACAGAAATAAATGGCGGTTTGTCTTAAAGATGATTTTGCCCATTCATATAATCGCATTGGTGTTATAATTGCTTTACTTGGAGGTAACTGTAAACTTGCACGCTCAGCTAAACGTTTCAGATTCCCCCCTAGACCATCGCATGGCCCCTTTCCGTGAGATGTTGCATGAAAATGCAACTCTGCATCTGCATTAAAATCTTCTTTGTAATAAAACAGATTCACAAAGTTAAATCTATTTTTAAAATGTCGGGAAGCCCCGTCAGTTATGTATATAATTTTTGATCCAACTATCGATTTTTCTAAAAGATGCTTGTGTAGTAGCTTTTGGAAAGCATAAAAGGTGGCTGTGTCATGCTTCAGGTCGTCAGAAATCATAACAATGCTTCCGTGTTTTACTTCATTACCGTCTCTGTAGTAAAAAACTGGCGTTAGAAGCGTTGCCTGTGCATTATTCCAATGAAAGGATTGAGCAGCATCTTGGACAATAAATCTATAGTTTTCTGCAAAATCACATTGTACGAGAATTTGACCTTCATCGATAGTCTCCTTAAGAGTTTTAAAATAAACCGTCTGTTGCTCTGCAATGTAAGCATGAGCTTTCAAAAGGTCCAAAGCGTCACATAAGTCATCTACAAAACTATCGGAAAATAAAAGTCGAGTAGATATCGTGTAGCGGTCTGTGCCATCCCATTTTTCAAACTGCACTTCTGTGACTTGATTGTTATCAAATTGTATTTTTAAATGCTCTCGAATTGCACTTAAGCCTGGACAAGAATTACAGCGTTCATTTGGCGGTGTCTTAGTAGTCATTAAATGACACGTCAGTGTTGGATTGGGACACATCATCTGGCGAAGGCAATACTTATAAGATGAAAGTTGCATAGCAGACCCAGCTGTAAGATTAGCAATGTCTCCTCCATTCAACATCAATTTCACGTTTTGATGGTAAGTACAAACACATACCATATGTGTTCCGTAGTCGCCTGCGAGGATACATTGTTTGGGTCTTAGTGTAAAAAACTTTGTTAAGCCTACCTTGATGTTAGGGTATTCATCTTTAAACCTCTGATAAAGTTCGTCAATGTTACAGAGAAGGAGCTGTTTCTGTATGTGCGTTCTTTTTCCATCGTCTAATTTAACAGATATAAAATCTTTTATACCGGGCATTATGCGGCTAATGTCTTCTCGTAGATAAAAATCTTTAACCAAGTTCTCCGTCTCGGCTGGTAGTTTACGACCACCGCGTGGGTTCGGAGAGGATCAGATACCAAACTGATTGACAAGTTGTTTTGCTTTTCTTGCTTGTCGCCTGGATGTTCCAAATGCTTCTGCAAGTTTATTTTCACTCCATGACGTGGGTGCTATTGTTAATATCATAGTCTTCATAGAAGTAGAAGTAGAAGGATGATTGAATTTCTCTTTTAGCTGCTTTAAAATTTCTTCGTTTTCTATGGATGTGTCAGTTTGGGTGGAAATATGTTTAAACTTATCTTCGGGAATAAACGGTTCATCTTCAATGTTTTGCGAAGGTTCACTAGATGTTTGACTGCATTGCACAATGTCTTCATTAGCTACTGGAGGAGATTCAGTCAAAAGTCGTTTCCTGCAGGAGGCACATACGTAAAGATCTTGTGAAAAACTCCACTTTTGAGCTAAACATTTAGATATTTTTCTTAAATTTTTAAATTTTCGATGAAGTACCAAGTGAAATGGGTTAAAACTTCGATCACCGTACGGCGCCATTAATAATAACAACTGTCACAGATTAAAACGTGAACAAGTCGCTGAGCGGTTAAAGCAACACCAAAGTTTAAGTTACGAAACCGCTAGGCGTCATATTTCTATCTCTTTCTTGTAGATAGGTTTGACCGTTTGACTCTATCTGAGACAAAAAAGTACTACACGTTACTAACAGATGGCGCTATTAGTCACGTTTCGCAAATAATAAAACTTTTCTACTGCTCCAAAAACGTTTTTTCTTTATAATATATTATTAACTTATATTTGTATTATGTAGTTATATTTATATTATGTTAATAAAACTTATTTCATATCATTAAATGAGGTTAAATATCCGCTAAAACGATTTAAAATAATAATAAAGTTGTAATATCGCGCAAACTGCTCAAACTTACAAGCGCTACATATGGCGCCCCTTGCGACGCGGGTGTATATTATTCAACGTATCTCCTAAACTAATAGAGATCCCATTTTAAATTTTCTAGTGTACTTTCATTATCATTTAAGCTATATTTTGAAAGAAAAAAAAATAAAAATAAATTGGTCGAAGTGACTGTAATTCTGGTTTGAAAAGTTTACTTCCGGTTTTGGCCATTAATTTTTTTTTAATTTTTTATTTTTTTTTACTGTCAAAAAGAACAGTATATTTTTAATATGTATCGCTATGTAAAATATTTTATAGTAGATTTGTTATATTCGAAAAATTACTTTCGAAAAATTGTAGTACCAATCAACGACAATTCTTTTGAAATCAGTTAATGGAATCAGGCGTTACTTTGCGGAAATCCATAGCTTAAAATTTAGTTTGTTATTATTTTTAGCAATATTCCGCGACTTAAAATTTAGTTTGTTATTATTTTTAGCAATATTCCGCGAAATAAACTTCCACCTTTAAGTAAATGAGTGAGTGTACGCATAGGCATGCGTACAGCACCTCCCTCCTCCCACACTGCCTATGCGTACACTCGCATGCAAGAACTTGCAAACACCACCACCACACAAGCAATAATGTTGGCAAATCCGTGCAAGGCCCCTCACCACCATGCAGGTTGAAAACCTCGACGCGCGTTTCGCTCCAACACCGGAGCATCCTCAGGATGTGGACTCTACGAACAACGTCCGTTAAGTGCCGCCACCGGCCAAAACACCGCCTTTTATACCCTATCGAGCCCCGCTACTACCCCCACTACCCTCACCAGTACCCCCGAACATATTAATAGGCGGTGACGTAGTCAAGCAAGTTTGGTCATTCAACAATGCAAATCTGTTATTTTTCTTTTCTTTTATGATCTCTAATTGTTCCAACACGCTCAGCCGAAAGCCTTTATCGCATTTATGTAAAACTTTATAGGAATGGCCATCGGGCACGGTATGATTACTATCTAAAAGATGTTTAGCAAAATGTGACTTATCAGGATGACCATTCCTATAAGCCGCGATATGTTCTTTATACCGAGTCTCAAAGCTGCGTCCAGTTTGACCCTCATATACACTATCGCATTCAGGACAATCGATCTTATAGACACCGGACGGATATTTTTCATCAATCCGGTCTTTGTTATGACATAAATGATGTTTTAAAGTATTATTTGTCCTGAATGCGACATGCATATCGTTGTTTTTCATTATTTTGGATAAGCGTGCAGATACCTCTCCCATGTAGGTCAAACTGGACTTATATCTAACTACCTCCTTATCAATAGGACCTGTGTACAAAAACTTAACCAGTTCTTTCTTGTTTTTATTTTTCAAAATATTATTAATAATTTTTGGACTATATCCGTTGGATATCGCAATTTGGAAAATGATATTAAGCTCATTTTGATAATTATCTTTACTAAGAGGGATCGATAATAATCTATGAATGTAACTATGAAAGGCCGCGAGTTTGTGTTGCCAAGGATGACATGACGATGCATGAATAGTAGTATTAGTATATGTCGGCTTGCGAAAGATTCCAAAACTGTGTTCATTATTAACTCTAGTAATAGATAAATCGAGAAAATTTAGGGTGTTATTATCTTCACATTCTAATTTGAATTTAATTTTAATATGTTTTTTATTTAGTTCTTTAACATTCAAAATTCTTTAACATTTAAAATTCAAATTAGAATGTGAAGATAATAACACCCTAAATTTTCTCGATTTATCTATTACTAGAGTTAATAATGAACACAGTTTTGGAATCTTTCGCAAGCCGACATATACTAATACTACTATTCATGCATCGTCATGTCATCCTTGGCAACACAAACTCGCGGCCTTTCATAGTTACATTCATAGATTATTATCGATCCCTCTTAGTAAAGATAATTATCAAAATGAGCTTAATATCATTTTCCAAATTGCGATATCCAACGGATATAGTCCAAAAATTATTAATAATATTTTGAAAAATAAAAACAAGAAAGAACTGGTTAAGTTTTTGTACACAGGTCCTATTGATAAGGAGGTAGTTAGATATAAGTCCAGTTTGACCTACATGGGAGAGGTATCTGCACGCTTATCCAAAATAATGAAAAACAACGATATGCATGTCGCATTCAGGACAAATAATACTTTAAAACATCATTTATGTCATAACAAAGACCGGATTGATGAAAAATATCAGTCCGGTGTCTATAAGATCGATTGTCCTGAATGCGATAGTGTATATGTGGGTCAAACTGGACGCAGCTTTGAGACTCGGTATAAAGAACATATCGCGGCTTATAGGAATGGTCATCCTGATAAGTCACATTTTGCTAAACATCTTTTAGATAGTAATCATACCGTGCCCGATGGCCATTCCTATAGTTTTACATAAATGCGATAAAGGCTTTCGGCTGAGCGTGTTGGAACAATTAGAGATCATAAAAGAAAAGAAAAATAACAGATTTGCATTGTTGAATGACCAAACTTGCTTGACTACGTCACCGCTTATTAATATGTTCGGGGGTACTGGTGAGGGTAGTGGGGGTAGTAGCGGGGCTCGATAGGGTATAAAAGGCGGTGTTTTGGCCGGTGGTGGCACTTAACGGACGTTGTTCGTAGAGTCCACATCCTGAGGATGCTCCGGTGTTGGAGCGAAACGCGCGTCGAGGTTTTCAACCTGCATGGTGGTGAGGGGCCTTGCACGGATTTGCCAACATTATTGCTTGTGTGGCGGTGGTGTTTGCAAGTTCTTGCATGCGAGTGTACGCATAGGCAGTGTGGGAGGAGGGAGGTGCTGTACGCATGCCTATGCGTACACTCACTCATTTACTTAAAGGTGGAAGTTTATTTCGCGGAATATTGCTAAAAATAATAACAAACTAAATTTTAAGCTATGGATTTCCGCAAAGTAACGCCTGATTCCATTAACTATTTAATATTCCGCGAAATAAACTTTCACCTTTAAGTAAATGAGTGAGTGTACGCATAGGCATGCGTACAGCACCTCCCTCCTCCCACACTGCCTATGCGTACACTCGCATGCAAGAACTTGCAAACACCACCACCACACAAGCAATAATGTTGGCAAATCCGTGCAAGGCCCCTCACCACCATGCAGGTTGAAAACCTCGACGCGCGTTTCGCTCCAACACCGGAGCATCCTCAGGATGTGGACTCTACGAACAACGTCCGTCAAGTGCCGCCACCGGCCAAAACACCGCCTTTTATACCCTATCGAGCCCCGCTACTACCCCCACTACCCTCACCAGTACCCCCGAACATATTAATAAGCGGTGACGTAGTCAAGCAAGTTTGGTCATTCAACAATGCAAATCTGTTATTTTTCTTTTCTTTTATGATCTCTAATTGTTCCAACACGCTCAGCCGAAAGCCTTTATCGCATTTATGTAAAACTTTATAGGAATGGCCATCGGGCACGGTATGATTACTATCTAAAAGATGTTTAGCAAAATGTGACTTGTCAGGATGACCATTCCTATAAGCCGCGATATGTTCTTTATACCGAGTCCCAAAGCTGCGTCCAGTTTGACCCACATATACACTATCGCATTCAGGACAATCGATCTTATAGACACCGGACTGATATTTTTCATCGATCCTGTCTTTGTTATGACATAAATGATGTTTTAAAGTATTATTTGTCCTGAATGCGACATGCATATCGTTGTTTTTCATTATTTTGGATAAGCGTGCAGATACCTTTCCCATGTAGGTCAAACTGGACTTATATCTAACTACCTCCTTATCAATAGGACCTGCGTACAAAAACTTAACCAGTTCTTTCTTGTTTTTATTATTCAAAATATTATTAATAATTTTTGGACTATATCCGTTGGATATCGCAATTTGGAAAATGATATTAAGCTCATTTTGATAATTTTCTTTACTAAGAGGGATCGATAATAATCTATGAATGTAACTATGAAAGGCCGCGAGTTTGTGTTGCCAAGGATGACATGACGATGCATGAATAGTAGTATTAGTATATGTCGGCTTGCGAAAGATTCCAAAACTGTGTTCATTATTAACTCTAGTAATAGATAAATCGAGAAAATTTAGGGTGTTATTATCTTCACACTCTAATTTGAATTTAATTTTAATAAATTTTTTATTAAGTTCTTTAACAAATACGTCCAGTTGTCTCTGTGTACCCGTCCAACAAAGAAAACAATCATCTACGTATCTAAAGTAATATAAAATACTTTTATTAACGACGATATTTCTTTGTTCAAAATCGTCCATAAATATTTCGGCCATCAAAGGACTTAAAGGTGAACCCATAGCTAGACCGTCGTCTTGAACAAGGAATTCGCCGTTAAATCGAAAGTAGTTTTGTTCCATGCAGGTTTTAGTAAGAGTAAGCAATTCATTACTTTCACCAGGAGGTAAACGTTTTTCTAATGCATTCCTTAAAATACCCAATGTTTCCTTACGTGGAACATTAGTGAATAAACTATCGACATCAAGTGAAACTAATTTGCAACGAGGTGGCAAAGTCACATCTTTAATTTTGTTGACTAATTGTAGACTATTTTTTATGGCATAAGGTGGCCGAAATGAGAGCTTTTCTTTTATTATGAAATTAAGTGACTTTGCCAGCTCGTATGCTGGTGCACCTATGTATGAGACAACTGGACGCATGGGAATATCAGTTTTGTGAATCTTTGGCAAGCCGTACAGTGATGGTGCGCGAGGATTCATTGGGATGAGTTTTTTCTTTGATGATTCAGTTTGAAAGAAATATTGATTATTATTAATTACTAATTTAAGCTTAGCTAAAAACTTGTTTGTTGGGTCAGAAGGAACCCTTAGAAATTGTTCACCTTGAATCACGTCATTAACTCTGTCCAAATAATCGTCGCGCTCCATCACTACTACTGTGTTACCCTTATCCGCTTTCGATATTACTAAGTTATTATTATCTATTGTTTGTTTTAATGACCTCAAAGCCACTCTTTCGGGGTTAAGAGAGGAACCGGAAGGAGTACCTTTGATTTCGTTGGCTAGTAGGCCCTTAACCATGTTATCTTTCTTATTAACTACGGCAGTTATTTCCGTATCCACCGCAAGCATTTCCAAAGCATTCTGATTAATATTAGGAGTAATATTATATTTAAGACCCTTTTCCAAAAGTGTCATCTCATCCTTGGCAAATTGTACGCTGGTTAAGTTTTTGACGCGAGGGTGGAAGGAAAAAGGTTCAGACCTGGATTCTGTATGTGATTGGACAATCCTGTTTTTATTTACCAAAGTCTGAAGCTTTTTCTTTTGGCTTAAATATTTAGCGTGCACTTCCATTGCTGCGAAATGGCGTGCCTTTTCATCTAAGCGATCGAATTCGATATTATGTAATTTAAAAGAGAGCTCGGTATAGAGAACTTTGAGATGTAATTTTAAATTATCCCTGACGGTAAACCAATGACGTGTCTCTTCGTTAAGCCAGATAGTCTCGGCTTTTTTGATAGCAATATTGGAGGCTCGGCTGTGCGTGTTGGTTCTTACATTAATATAATTAGGAACGACATTTAGACGTTTGCATTGTTGATTGAACCAAACATTTTGGGCGGCTATACGATGTAATTTTGTTAACTTAATGTAGAGTCGTGCCTGATCGGTCATGCTCACCGATTTTAAATAGTTAATGGAATCAGGCGTTACTTTGCGGAAATCCATAGCTTAAAATTTAGTTTGTTATTATTTTTAGCAATATTCCGCGAAATAAACTTCCACCTTTAAGTAAATGAGTGAGTGTACGCATAGGCATGCGTACAGCACCTCCCTCCTCCCACACTGCCTATGCGTACACTCGCATGCAAGAACTTGCAAACACCACCACCACACAAGCAATAATGTTGGCAAATCCGTGCAAGGCCCCTCACCACCATGCAGGTTGAAAACCTCGACGCGCGTTTCGCTCCAACACCGGAGCATCCTCAGGATGTGGACTCTACGAACAACGTCCGTCAAGTGCCGCCACCGGCCAAAACACCGCCTTTTATACCCTATCGAGCCCCGCTACTACCCCCACTACCCTCACCAGTACCCCCGAACATATTAATAAGCGGTGACGTAGTCAAGCAAGTTTGGTCATTCAACAATGCAAATCTGTTATTTTTCTTTTCTTTTATGATCTCTAATTGTTCCAACACGCTCAGCCGAAAGCCTTTATCGCATTTATGTAAAACTTTATAGGAATGGCCATCGGGCACGGTATGATAACTATCTAAAAGATGTTTAGCAAAATGTGACTTGTCAGGATGACCATTCCTATAAGCCGCGATATGTTCTTTATCCCGAGTCCCAAAGCTGCGTCCAGTTTGACCCACATATACACTATCACATTCAGGACAATCGATCTTATAGACACCGGACTGATATTTTTCATCAATCCGGTCTTTGTTATGACATAAATGATGTTTCAAAGTATTATTTGTCCTGAATGCGACATGCATATCGTTGTTTTTCATTATTTTGGATAAGCGTGCAGATACCTTTCCCATGTAGGTCAAACTGGACTTATAGCTAACTACCTCCTTATCAATAGGACCTGCGTACAAAAACTTAACCAGTTCTTTCTTGTTTTTATTATTCAAAATATTATTAATAATTTTTGGACTATATCCGTTGGATATCGCAATTTGAAAAATGATATTAAGCTCATTTTGATAATTTTCTTTACTAAGAGGGATCGATAATAATCTATGAATGTAACTATGAAAGGCCGCGAGTTTGTGTTGCTAAGGATGACATGACGATGCATGAATAGTAGTATTAGTATATGTCGGCTTGCGAGAGATTCCAAAACTGTGTTTATTATTAACTCTAGTAATAGATAAATCGAGAATAGGGTGTTATTATCTTCACATTCTAATTTGAATTTAATTTTAATATGTTTTTTATTTAGTTCTTTAACAAATACGTCCAGTTGTCTCTGTGTACCCGTCCAACAAAGAAAACAATCATCTACGTATCTAAAGTAATATAAAATACTTTTATTAACGACGATATTTCTTTGTTCAAAATCGTCCATAAATATTTCGGCCATCAAAGGACTTAAAGGTGAACCCATAGCTAGACCGTCGTCTTGAACAAGGAATTCGCCGTTAAATCGAAAGTAGTTTTGTTCCATGCAGGTTTTAGTAAGAGTAAGCAATTCATTACTTTCACCAGGAGGTAAACGTTTTTCTAATGCATTCCTTAAAATACCCAATGTTTCCTTACGTGGAACATTAGTGAATAAACTATCGACATCAAGTGAAACTAATTTGCAACGAGGTGGCAAAGTCACATCTTTAATTTTGTTGACTAATTGTAGACTATTTTTTATGGCATAAGGTGGCCGAAATGAGAGCTTTTCTTTTATTATGAAATTAAGTGACTTTGCCAGCTGGTGCACCTATGTATGAGACAACTGGACGCATGGGAATATCAGTTTTGTGAATCTTTGGCAAGCCGTACAGTGATGGTGTGCGAGGATTCATTGGGATGAGTTTTTTCTTTGATGATTCAGTTTGAAAGAAATATTGATTATTATTAATTACTAATTTAAGCTTAGCTAAAAACTTGTTTGTTGGGTCAGAAGGAACCCTTAGAAATTGTTCACCCTGAGTCACGTCATTAACTCTGTCCAAATAATCGTCGCGCTCCATCACTACTACTGTGTTACCCTTATCCGCTTTCGATATTACTAAGTTATTATTATCTATTGTTTGTTTTAATGACCTCAAAGCCACTCTTTCGGGGTTAAAAGAGGAACCGGAAGGAGTACCTTTGATTTCGTTGGCTAGTAGGCCCTTAACCATGTTATCTTTCTTATTAACTACGGCAGTTATTTCCGAATCCACCGCAAGCATTTCCAAAGCATTCTGATTAATATTAGGAGTAATATTATATTTAAGACCCTTTTCCAAAAGTGTCATCTCATCCTTGGCAAATTGTACGCTGGTTAAGTTTTTGACGCGAGGGTGGAAGGAAAAAGGTTCAGACCTGGATTCTGTATGTGATTGGACAATCCTGTTTTTATTTACCAAAGTCTGAAGCTTTTTCTTTTGACTTAAATATTTAGCGTGCACTTCGATTGCTGCGAAATGGCGTGCCTTTTCATCTAAGCGATCGAATTCGATATTATGTAATTTAAAAGAGAGCTCGGTATAAAGAACTTTGAGATGTAATTTTAAATTATCCCTAACGGTAAACCAATGACGTGTCTCTTCGTTAAGCCATATAGTCTCGGCTTTTTTTTTTCCACGTAAGGAAACATTGGGTATTTTAAGGAATGCATTAGAAAAACGTTTACCTCCTGGTGAAAGTAATGAATTGCTTACTCTTACTAAAACCTGCATGGAACAAAACTACTTTCGATTTAACGGCGAATTCTTTGTTCAAGACGACGGTCTAGCTATGGGTTCACCTTTAAGTCCTTTGATGGCCGAAATATTTATGGACGATTTTGAACAAAGAAATATCGTCGTTAATAAAAGTATTTTATATTACTTTAGATACGTAGATGATTGTTTTCTTTGTTGGACGGGTACACAGAGACAACTGGACGTATTTGTTAAAGAACTAAATAAAAAACATATTAAAATTAAATTCAAATTAGAATGTGAAGATAATAACACCCTAAATTTTCTCGATTTATCTATTACTAGAGTTAATAATGAACACAGTTTTGGAATCTTTCGCAAGCCGACATATACTAATACTACTATTCATGCATCATCATGTCATCCTTGGCAACACAAACTCGCGGCCTTTCATAGTTACATTCATAGATTATTATCGATCCCTCTTAGTAAAGAAAATTATCAAAATGAGCTTAATATCATTTTCCAAATTGCGATATCCAACGGATATAGTCCAAAAATTATTAATAATATTTTGAATAATAAAAACAAGAAAGAACTGGTTAAGTTTTTGTACGCAGGTCCTATTGATAAGGAGGTAGTTAGATATAAGTCCAGTTTGACCTACATGGGAAAGGTATCTGCACGCTTATCCAAAATAATGAAAAACAACGATATGCATGTCGCATTCAGGACAAATAATACTTTAAAACATCATTTATGTCATAACAAAGACCGGATTGATGAAAAATATCAGTCCGGTGTCTATAAGATTGATTGTCCTGAATGTGATAGTGTATATGTGGGTCAAACTGGACGCAGCTTTGGGACTCGGTATAAGAACATATCGCGGCTTATAGGAATGGTCATCCTGACAAGTCACATTTTGCTAAACATCTTTTAGATAGTAATCATACCGTGCCCGATGGCTATTCCTATAAAGTTTTACATAAATGCGATAAAGGCTTTCGGCTGAGCGTGTTGGAACAATTAGAGATCATAAAAGAAAAGAAAAATAACAGATTTGCATTGTTGAATGACCAAACTTGCTTGACTACGTCACCGCTTATTAATATGTTCGGGGGTACTGGTGAGGGTAGTGGGGGTAGTAGCGGGGCTCGATAGGGTATAAAAGGCGGTGTTTTGGCCGGTGGCGGCACTTGACGGACGTTGTTCGTAGAGTCCACATCCTGAGGATGCTCCGGTGTTGGAGCGAAACGCGCGTCGAGGTTTTCAACCTGCATGGTGGTGAGGGGCCTTGCACGGATTTGCCAACATTATTGCTTGTGTGGTGGTGGTGTTTGCAAGTTCTTGCATGCGAGTGTACGCATAGGCAGTGAGGGAGGCGCTGTACGCATGCCTATGCGTACACTCACTCATTTAATCTATAACATGGTAAATATACACTATACAAAAAAAATATTTTGCGTACACATTCATACCTACTAGAAGTACAAATGGGCCGAATGTGGTCGATTTTCAGAACCTCACTTTTTTTCCCTGTCCGCTTCACGTGAAATGTCCCTTTCCTTGAAAATTTCTTTGAACAAATGTCACAACTAAATGGTTTCTCGCCTGTATGCACTCTTGTGTGTACAGTCAAAAGGCTCTTTCTACAAAAAATCTTCGGGCAAAAATCACAACTATATGGTTTCTCACCCGTATGACATCTATTGTGTAGGGTTAAATATCTTTTACTTGAAAATTTCTTTGGACAAACATCACAGCTATATGGTTTCTCGCCTGTATGCACTCTTGTGTGTATAGTCAAATCTATTTTTGTAGAAAACTTTTTCGGACAAATGTCACAAATAAATAGTTTCTCGCCTGTATGAACTCTAGTGTGTACAGTTAAATGGCCTTTACTTAAGAATTTCTTTGGACAAACATCACAGCTAAATTGTTTCTCGCCGGTATGTATTCTTATGTTTACATTCAAATCGCTTTTTGTATAAAAATTCTTTGAACATATGTCACAGCTAAATAATTTCTCACCTTTATGATATTTTTTGTGTACGGTCAAAGTGCCCTTTCTTAAAAACTTCTTCAAACAAATGTCACAACTAAATGGCTTCTCGCCTGTATTTCACTCATGTGTGCAATCAAAACTCGTTTACTTGAAAAGTTTTTTGAACATGTGTCACAGCTAAATGAGCATGTATGAGTTTGCTTGCATGTGCCTCAGTAAATTGCATTTGGTTGAATAGTTCTTCAAACAAACATCACAGGTGTGGGGTGTCTTGCTGGACTGTGCTGCGCTGGCATGGCCTCGCCCCTCGCAGTCATCTGTGTTGGGTCGCTCCTCGTGTTTGATACCTGAACAAATATTCTCATGTGATTTATGTATTTGTAAAATATTACGAGAAATAATGAAATGTAAATATTTCTCATAATATTTATTTGTCCGCATGTAGAATACTCTTACAGAATCTATATATTAATACACGATTCAAAAACTTTGTATCCCTTTTGACGAAAAATGCGAAAACGTAGGTGATTGAAATTTTGCACAGTTATAATTTATATGGTGAAGGAGTGCATCGAGATAATTTTATTTTGAAATTATGCTTTTATCATACATTTTTTTAACAAATAAAACATAACATACACACAAGAGATTTTGACATGGTTTTGACTGACAAGCCTTTAATAATAATATCTATGGTCGCTTCACACCACGTCAGTCTGGCTCCGTGCTAAGTACCTGAAGTATTGTATTACGGGTACCAGACAACGGAAATATATTAATACTTTTATACTACACATATATTTAAGATTTTTATTATATGATACACATATTTAATGCACATCCATGACCCAGGAACTTTGAAACTTTTTGTTCCGTCGGCGGGATTCGAACCCGCGACCCCCGGCTTGAGCTGCCAACAGCCCACCAACTGAGCCACAGAGGTTGCCTATTAGACCGGGAAATGGTGACACAAAATTCTTGGTCATTTGTACCAGTATGGCGGTTCTTCAGGGGTCTAATTACGTAAAGGCAAAAAGGAAAATGATCGTCATAGCGCTCGCACTGGCGGCCCAAACGCGTGAGCGTTAATCGAACGTGTCGGATAAATAACGAGTGTCGAACGATTTGTTCCACAAAAATGCTTGTATTTTCAGATAGTCGAAAAAAAAGAAGTAGGCGGTAGCGTAATGCCATACTTCTCGGGTGTGGCTTACAGCCCGCCATACCGAAGCGAATACATTAATTTAAATAAAAACATTTGTACCAGGATAATTTTTGCATAGCTAATCCTCATGAAAAAATTTGCCTGGTACTCGTACATTTGTTTTATTTAAATTAATGTATTCGCGTCGGTATGGCGGGCTGTAAACCACACCCGAGAAGTATGGCATTACGCTACCGCCTACTTCTTTTTTTCGACTATCTGAAAATACAAGCATTTTTGTGGAACAAACCGTTCGATACTCGTTATTTATCCGACACGTTCGATTAACGTCCACGCGTTTGGGACGCCCCCAGTGCGAGCGTTATGGCCTATGACCATCATTTTTCTTTTTGCCTTTACGTAATTAGATCCCTGAAGAACCGCCATACTGGTACCAATGACCAAGAATTTTGTGTCACCATCTCCAGGTCTATATACACACGAATTGTACTCTTTTATTTATGGTTGAAGTCTTTTGTCAAATTGAAAATTGATTTAGTTTTTTTTAACCGACCTCCAAAAAGGAGGAGGTTATATTATGTTCGTCTGTTTATATATATATTTTGTATGTTCAACCATAACTTCGCCGTTTATGGACCGATTTTCATGATTTTTTTGTTGTTGTACAGGGTTAAATCCGAGGTTGGTACCATGTTTACAAAAGTGGTGATCTGATGATGGGATCCATGAGGAACTCCTTGAAATTTATATGGGAACATATGGTGATTTCGATATTTTCTGAAGTATTTCAGGCATATACTACCAAAAAGTAAGATTTTGCACCAGGATATACCCTGGTTCTGAAGGTACCCAACAGAACTTTTGAATCCTTATAGATACAAGTTTGAGGATTTTGGCTGTATTTAAACTACTCCAAGCAAATCCTACATTATTTGTGCTGAACATAGGCTAAATTTTATTTTTGAAAAAATAGGGTTTCGTAAGATATTTGGCTTTTTCGGACGCCAGGTGAAAAAATCAACCAGAAAAGTTACTTATTTAGTGTACGCTGCCGAAACTATAAAAGATAGAACCATAAAATGTTATAAGTATTGTAGATCTTATAAATATCTACAAAAAAGTCCGCGACACACTATACTTATCTATGTCGAGTGAGGCACAATAACCATTTTTTTTTTAAATCTTGAATTTTTTTGGACAACATTTAAACGCATTTATTTTACTCATGCCATTAATCCTTATCAAAATAAATTATTTCGTCACTAAGTACAGTTTATGTAGATAACATTTGGTCTTTGAATGATTAAAATTGGACGTTTGGTTTTGAAATTATGGCGAAATTAAAATATTACGATAGTGGGCGTCACCAAGCGGGATGCGCTTGCGGGAGGAAGACAACTGTGCAGTGTGCACTGTACAGTGTGCACCCTTCGGATAATGACTGCGTCCGCGTCGTCGATGTCAGTGTCGGAGTCTGTGAATTGACCTGGGAATCATTTTGCTGACCGAGTCTTTCCTGGGTAGGCTTTTTGCAGCCGTAACCGACATCCACGCGGGCAGAGCCGCAGGCGACCGCTAGTAATATTATGTACAACTCTAAGACAACAAGCTATAATATTATAGCCTTGTCGTCTCATATTATGTAACTAAAAAGGGTAAAATTATTATTTTTTAACAAAAAATTAAAACCGACTTCCAAGGTAAAAACAAAACTAATACTTATTCTTAATCTAAAAAGAATTAAATAATTCTTATTCCTTATTATAGTGGCGTCTTCAGACTTCGCCTAAACCTCAACTATTTCTGTACTCAATCTTCATGCTTTTGAAGACGGTACCAGCTTACCTTAGCGTAATTGCTATGTCAAGGATCTCAGAACTTTTCCGGGCTGGTACCGACTTCAAAAGTACGAAGATTGAGTACAGAAATAGTTGAGGTTTAGGCGAAGTCTGAAGACGCCACTATAATAAGGAATAAGAATTATTTAATTCTTTTTAGATTAAGAATAAGTATTAGTTTTGTTTTTACCTTGGAAGTCGGTTTTAATTTTTTGTTATATTGAATCTTAAATACTAGTAGACAATTATTACACGACCAGTCTGTCATCATTTGACTTTATTAATCTGAGACTGTCACAGGAGTTATGTTGTCTAAAGGCACAATAGATATAACTACCAGTACTTCGACTACTAAGAGACGGACGAGTATTAATATCTGTCATTTCTGTCGGGTTTCGGTTGGTATAATTTATTTTTAAAAATAAGATTTTGAAATTGAATTCTGACAGTTTTCTTTGCATGTGCCAAAATATAAACAACAACTAAATAATGATGGACACTTTTGTATGGACCCTGGCCGGCATAGCCAATAAAGTTCTAATGTCTGTTAGCCTATTGCTTATAACCTAAAGTTACTGAAATGAAACAGTTTATGTTATGAATGGACCGGAAATGTACAGTCTGGAACATTGAAAGTTATATTTTTGGCTCCTACTTTTTTTGTAAAAATCAAATCTACAATGGAAAAAAATAATTCTATGCTGTATTTTAGTCAGCTTATCACTTGGGTAATTAACCTCAGGGTGATACTACCAAAATAAACACTTTTATTTTTTTAATAATCATTTACTACAGTTACAACTTCCATGGTCTATACAAATTCATCGTCAAAAATGATGTCTTTTTTTATGAAATAAGGGGGCAAACGAGCAAACGGGTCACCTAATGGAAAGCAACTTCCGTCGCCCATGGACACTCGCAGCATCAGAAGAGCTGTATATGCGTTGCCGGCCTTTTAAGAGGGAATAGGGTAATAGGGGAGGGTAGGGATGGGAAGGGAAGGGAACAGGGGAGGGTAGAGAAAGGAATAGGGGAGGGGATTGAGACTCCGGTAAACTCACTCACTCGGCGAAACACAGCGCAAGCGCTGTTTCACGCCGGGCTTCTGTGAGAACGTGGTATTTCTCCGGTCGAGCCGGCCCATTCGAGCCGAAGCATGGCTCTCCCACGTATAAAATTAAAATAGTGCCTTCCAATTAATATAGTGCCGGGGGAATAAATACATCGTGGCGACCAACATCTACCTAAACACCATAATTATTATTATTGAAATAATATGGGCACACGCACCGATTGTGCGCCGCGCCGCCCTGTCAAACACGTACAATAATGATGAACTAAAGCATCCCTTCCTTGTTGTTGACGGTCTACGAGTCTATGAGTACGGTCTATGACGTCAGCGAAGACATTTTTTGAGAATAGCGTTCGTACTGAAGTGGTGTAAGTCCATAGGCAGTCCTATGATGTCAGGGGTGATATCTTTTTTCTCCGGTAGTTTACCTACCGTGTTCTGTCCATAATAAAAATTGAAGCTTATGATATAAGGTTTCATTTCATAGGAAAGTGTTTTTTATTGGATATACCGGCCAACTTGACGCATCATCTTTTGTAGGTAACGACCCTAGCGACGACTTTTGTCATAATACGTCAAACTTAAAAATGTTTACATCAGTTCTAAGTCGGCATACTCTATCATTCTGTTTACTCTGCTAAAGGTGAACGCAGATTTGGCCGCACCGCACGCACCGCTGTCGCCGCATTTCGAATTCTTTATATGAAGTTATAGGCAAGCTCGCATACCTACCCGCGCCGCAGTCTTCGCAACTTCTACATTCTTTATATGAAGAATTGCGAATGCGGCGACTGCGGTGCGTGCGGTGCGGCCAAATCTGCGTTCACCTTAAAAATAATAATTGACTTTATTATTTTGACAATAGAATATCAATAGAAAAGCGTGGTTTGAAACTTATAAATTATAATTTAATTTTTTTATTTGGGGTCGATTTTCGACCATTGGGCGATCTCTAGTGTTTTTAATAACATTACAATTTACCAGGGATGTTGCGGATCCCGATTTTTTCACATCCACGGATCGAATGCGGATGCGGATGTTTCGGGTCCTATGTAAATATAGTACCTATATAAAAATGAAGAATTAAAACAATGAAAAAGTATAATTTTCATTTTTATTAACGATTGTTACGAAATATAATTGTACAGGTTCCCTAGAACATTTTTTTTTATTACCATCAAGCTATCGTGAGTAGCTTCATTTTGAATAGAACAATCCATATATTTTTAGGACCATCAAATCGAAATATTAAATTCTTTTAATCTCTGTAAGCTACCACTTTCAAGAATTTTCGCTGAGGAAATTGTTGTTCGTTTTATCAAAATGAAGCTGCTTACAAAAATTGCTTGATAGTAATAAAAAAAAAAATCTAGGGAACCTGTACCATAATAATACTTTTGTATTAAAGAAATAATAATTTTTAAATGAAAATTACATTAATCCCCCTGTTTTAGTAATTTATTTACACAAAACAATTGATGTACCACAATAAACGCGTCGGATCTTTTCACCGTTTTTAGCGTTCCGTAATCAACAAGGAACCCTTACCTATAGTTTCGGTCTATCCGTCCGTTTGTCTGTCTATCTGACCACGGTTTCGCTCAGAGACTAACCTACAAAGCCGTAATTCGGCATAAATGCACATATAAACAATGTCGACAAAATGGTATAAAAAATCTTTAAAAAAATTATGGTACCTTGCCTACATAAGCGGAGATAAAAATTTTTTTCGCGTCTACTCCACCGTGTGGGGTGTCGTTGGATAGGGTTTTTTTAAATATTGTGAAATATGCAGTTTTCAAGTGGAAAAAATCGTTAGAGTCTAGTGTCTCCCCCTTCAACCACCTAAACGGTTGATTCTGAAAATATGTAAAAATTCACGGGAGTAGGAAATATGCTTAATTTAAAAGCAAAACTATCACGGCTAAGAAGACTTCATAAGTTATTGAGAAGTACAAAGAAACTTTTCGTTTTAGTTCCTTTGAACGTAACTGAGATGATGTTGTAAGTAGTGTAAAAACACGTTATGGTTGTACGTTAATTGACCATACAAAACTTATCAAAAACTGACGGTACTACGGAACCCTCTATTGTGCGTGGCCGATACGCACTTGGCCGGCTTTTTCGCTCCCATTGGTCATTGTCACGCGCAAACGGCACGCGAGTCGCGACATTCACAGGCCCCGCCGCTTTTTTTTTTCTTGTCGCAACTCGTATGACATTCGCATCCGCATAAAAATCCGCATCGATTTATTGCGGATGCGGATGCAGATGCGGATGTCCAAATATATGCGGAAGCTCCGCATTTGCGGATGCGGATATTCGGAACATACCTACAATTTACACATTTAAATAGCTTATTAAAAAGGGAAACAGTATTGGTCTAAGGGCCGAATCACACCGGAATGGTAGATGCGCGGCGAGCGTTTTCAGTGTCATAATATGATTTTAAACTCTTAATTATTGTAATACATAGTATCGCTTGAGAATCGCGGCGACACTTTCCAAGTTTCACAAGCGATGCTATGTATTACAATTAAAGATAAAGTTTATGATTTTAAACTTTATCTTTATTTAATTGTAATACATGCCACTGAAAATGCTCGTCGCGCCGCTGCCATTCCGGTGTGGTTCGGTCTTAGGACCGGGATCTTAGGATCCCACCATACAACGACCTTCACCGAGCTGGTTAATAGTCAGGGTTCCCTAGAACATTTTTTCTTGTTATTATAGCCCGAAAAATATGCATTAAGCATGAACCAGACTGGTACTAGTATCGATCTACCTGTTCATACCTGCGTACCCAAGAGTTGCGACGGGAAAAAGATAGATAGATAACTCTTTAATCTTTCAGGCCCCGCGCGAGCACCGGTGATCGCGAGAACAAAAGAATACAATGGGAATTCCTAGAACCTCCGATCGAAGGATTAATGCTCACAAATTGGTACAAAGACAACCTAACGTTTGCATATTCTACGGGCTTCATACTTTCGATTGTGTATGTGATGACTGGTTTGATGATAACAATGAGCTGCTTACTAAAGCTTTAACGGAGCATCGCAAACTGCTAAGACGGAAGGATCAAGCGACCAATAGTCAAGAAATTAAATAAAGTACAGCGCAAGTCAGGAAACTAACTCGTATGGCAAAAGATGAATGGTGGCAGGAAAAAGTTTGTCACATCCAAAATCTTGCAGACACGAACCAGCTTGGGGAATTTTTCAGAGAAACAAGAAGGTTGGTAAGCAGTAAATGTAAAGTAAATGTGCTAATAAGATGTTTAAGCGGTAATCTCTTAGTCACTAAAGATGAAGAACTAAACCGCTGGGCACAACACTTTAATACCTTGCTTAACGTAGATCGATCAGCTGATCTTGAGTATTTAAGAACTCTGCCATTTTTATCCCCAAAGGAAGAACTGGTTATCCCTCCTAGCCAGCAAGAAGTAACGAATGCCATAAAAGCCTTGAAGAACAAGAAGGCAATCGGAGTTGACAATGTTCCAGGGGAACTATTAAAATATGGAGGCGATGAATTGCACAATAAGATTGCAACTTTTTTGCAAAATATGGGAAACCGAAGAAGTTCCCGCGGACTTTAAGGTATCAATCATGTTTTGTGCTCTACATAAAAACAAAGGCGACAGATCTGAATGCGGCTCCTACAGAGGAATCTCCCTTCTCTCCACCGCGGCTGGAAAAGCGCTTGCAAGGGTAATTCTAGATCGCTTGATGGAGTTGTCTGAGGAGCTGTTACCCGAGACCCAGTTTTGCTTCAGACCAAATAGAAGCACCCGCGAGGCTATTTTCTCACTGAGACAAATTCTAGAGAAAAGTAGAGAACAGTACCAGCCTCTCTGTATACAGAGCCCGACAAAATGAACAACTTTTTCTATGAGAACAATGCTGGGAACTCGAAAAAAAAAATTCCGTCTTCATACCCATACGGATGCCCGGATCGGCAATTTGTATGGGTATGATATATTTGATGGTACCGAGCTAATGGACGCAGATGATCTATGCTTTGTTGCGAACACACCCGAAGGACTACAAAGGCTGATTACTAGACTAAACAGCATCTGCATTAGGTTTGGTCTGAAAATCAACATATCTAAAACAGAGGTAATGCTTATGGACACCGTGAACCGAGCTCCATTAAATAATATGCTCATTGAAGACCAAGCCCTAAAGGAAGCCAGCAAAGGGGTTTGGGTAATATTGGCGTCATTTTCAAATCTCGCGGCCACTCACCAAACTGGCATATTATGAAAGATCATATCAAGGGGAGTAAACTTTATTATGGGGGACATATTATAGCTAAACTATATCGGAGCCGAGATATTAGGCATTTTAAGTTCGTATTTTCAACTAAACGTAAATTCAATCATAACATGAATATTCAGGAAAATACAAAAAACGGCATTATTTATTAACTCCTAGCCTTCCTCGATAAATAGGCTATCCAACACAAAAATAATTTTTCAAATCGAACAAGCAGTTCCTGAGATTGGCACTTTCAAACATACAAACACGTCAGCTTCATAATATTAGTATACAGGGTATAACAAAACTAAGTGATAATACTTTAGGGTGTTATACTGTGTATGAGTCCCGTCAGCCGTGTTTAGAGTTTACTATAAAGTAGTAGCGCTGAAAGAGAACATATTTTTTATCACTTTTGTATGAGGAAACTCTTTACGCCAGGGCGCTTGCCCGTTCAAATCACAAAAAAATATGTCGGTCTTTCAGCACAGTTCCTTTCACAGTGAACTCAATACAAGGGACACATCTGGAGGCACGGGAGTGCCCCCGCCAAGATGAAATGCAATGCATGTCCGTCTGTCTGTCCGTCTGCAAATCCATTTTTTTCGAATTTCTTAAAGAGCCGTTTTGATATTTTTTTTTGTGTAAGTAAATAGTTAATATTCTATAAAACATTCCTGCAGCTGTACTTCTATGGCGCAGCGCAGACGACAGACTATCCGTGACGCACTTTTTGTCTGTGGAAATAGCACCTAATATGCAATTATATGCTGACTTTTTGCGCGTCGTGTGCGTTACTGCATATAATTGCATAGGTTCTATTTCCCACAGACTAAAAAGTGCGTCACGGATAGTCTGTCGTCTGCGCTGCGCCTATAATAAGCCGGGAAGTATATTAAAAGCAATACTGAAAAATCTGCCGAAAGGTGGCGTCTGGCGTCGTACTGTGGCCAAAATTCACTAAATAGTGGAAATAATTGACATAATATTATGGGAACAACACCCTAGAGTCATTTTACCCACAACACATAAATACACAAGAACAATAATTATAATTGCCTAATACTATCCGGCCCTTTGAAAACCACTGTCTAATGAAATATAGTCTCAAGTCTGGCTATATTTTAGTCGGACGAGAGTTAAACCCCGTGTGAAAATATGTATGAAAAATTGTTAATTTATTTGACGCGGACGAAGTCATGGGCAATAGCTAGTGAGAAATATATATCCAACAGATTAATATACCCTTTCTACATCTGTTTGTTAAGGATAGCTCCATAAAGTAATGTTAATTACTATTGATTTTGTGAACATAAGGTGCAAAAATAAATATACTAAAATAATCGTAGCTCAGCTCCGATATTACTTAGAATACAATTTTTATTACTAATATATGTGTCTCTAATGTAGTGCTACAAAATAGTAATGGATTTATCCCTGGCCGCTGGAAAAAAAAATGACGCCACAGGTCCATACAAGTTACCCAATGCCTTTTAAATACTTGGGAAACACTAGAACAGCTAAAGGCGACCTCGACTCTGAGATCAACAGTAGAATTGGTGCAGCAATGTCTGCTTTTGGCAAACTTCGAGACCAGGTTTTCCGCTCTCACAATATCAAACTGAGCACTAAAATACAGGTGTATATGGCGATTGTCCTGCCTAACATTCTGTACTCATCAGAGACGTGGTGCCCCTACCGAAGACACATACGCATGCTAGACAGATTCCATCTGAAATGCTTACGTGACATCATGAATATCAAGTGGTCGGATCGTATTCGCAACACTGACGTTGTCCGACGAGCTAATGTCTGTGGCATAGAAGCATACTTGATGAGGTGGCAGTTGCGTTGGTGTGGGCACCTTGTAAGAATGCCGGATAAGAGAAAGGCAAAGCGCATCTTCTTTTCTGAGTTGGAACATGGCAAACGCAAAAGTGGTGGTCAATTTCTACGCTACAAGGACGTACAGAAAAGACACATGAAGAGATGCAATACTGATCCCTCTAGCTGGGAATCTCGGGCAGAGGAGCGGCTAGAGTGGAGGCAACTTATAAAAATGACAACACTTACTTTTTTGAGGAAGAACGAAGGCGAGAACTAGATCTCAAACGTGACCAGCAAAAAGCAAGACCACCTGCTAATATCCATACTAATCCATACTAATATTATAAATGCGAAAGTGTGTCTGTCTGTCTGTCCGTCTGTCTGTCTGTCTGTCTGTCTGTTACCTCTTCACGCTCAAACCGCTGAACCGATTTTGCTAAAATTTGGCATGAAGATACTTTGAGGCCCGGGAAAGGACACAGGATACTTTTTATCCCGAAAAAATGTACGGTTCTTGCGCAATAAACGAATATTGGCGCAACGGAGTTATGGGCATCATCTAGTACAGCGGTTCCCAACCTGCGGGTAATTACTAATTACCCCCGCGGTGGTAAAATAGCTATTCTAAAGGGGTAACAGGGGTGGTACCTAAGATAGATGAATTGGCAGAATAAAATTATAAACTCTGTACATTTTGGAGAAAAACAGCTACAGAATACCCTATCATTGCCAACAGAGATCTGAAAATGTTGGTACCATAACATTTTAAAAAAGGCGAGAAACCGTCTGAACGTGGAGCATGATATGAGATGCGCGTTAAGTGTAACTGAAGTCTGAACCTAATTATATTAAAAACTTGCGAATGTAGCAATACAAATTTGTAAAGTGTTTTTAATTAGGGGGGGGGGGGGGGGGTAAAATCAGTTTCTCTAACAGGCCATAGGGGTAACAGCTCTAAAAAGTTTGGAAACCACTGATCTAGTATGATATAATTATGTAAATGGTGCCCTAACTTGCGAATTCTGCTCTCGCACCTTTACTGCTAAGATTGGGTATATTAGCCATATTAGAGCAAATCATAATGATATGCACAATTAAACATAACCAAGTCACTGAAGCCGAAAACGGCTAGGTAGATTATATACTTTCGATTGGTGTGGAATTTGTCTATTAACCAAACCGGTGAAATGTTAAAAAATAAAATTTATTGTTTTAATATAAAGGTGTTTGTTGAATAAATACTTTTCAATTTTCATCCATTACAGTCAGGTTTCCCTACAACATTTTTTTTTATTACTATAAAGCAAATTTTTTGTGACTAGCTTCATTTTGATAAGACGAACATCATTTTTATCTGCGAAAGATCTTGAAAGTGGTAGCTAACAGAGATGGAAAGGATTTCATACTTTGATTGAAACCTATCAATATACAAAAAATCTGATGGTTAGTAATAAACATTATTTATACATACCGTTATTTCTCTTCTGACCCCCACTGTTCTTGGGATCTTCTACGACCAGCTGTGTTGTTGGGCTTCGTTGGACATATTTGTTAAAATCACTTTGACATAGTCGCGCTATAACTACTCTAGGAACCTTTTGTTTTTGCTGTGTATAGACACTATCCACAACCTGTGAGTCTTGCGTGGTTCCATCAAATGCATTTTCGGATTGAATGGTGTTTTCTTCCTCTTCTCCATAGTCAATACTGTTTTCTACTATTTCAATCTTATCAATATCTAAAATTTGCCAAAATGTAAGTGAATCAACAGACTCTACATCCTACTACTACTTAATGATAAAATATGTGAAGACAGATGGATGGATGTTTAACTCTTGTGCAAAAACTAGAGATTTTGATGATTAAAAATATAGGTCATTGATGTAACAAATAAAATATTAAAACACAATACAAAAGTAAAACGTTATTTAAGATATAGCATGTTTAATGATGTTTTACTCCCCTCCCCCTTCACCCACCTAACAAAGTCAGGTATAAATATACTCACACTCGGAATTCTCAATGTCAGGTTTTATAGTCACATCATCATGTTCCAAGTGTCTCTCCTGAACATCAAATTCCGGAGGTTCCTTTTTTGTTAGCACAACATGGTACGGTATAGTTTCATTTTCAATATTCTGTGTCACTAGACGGACTTAGATAGTTTTTGGTGACTGTAAAAATAACATTCAATAGCAATTTTAAAAGTAAATTTAAAAAAATCTATATACAACAACTTAACCCTTCAATTCCCAGTGTCACTTGTAGGTGACAGCAGTTTAATATTTTTTTTCTACCACTCTGAAATTTTCTTGTTAAATTTTACTACTATTGTTCCAAAGCCATTAGGTATATCTTATATATTTTCTAGTCTGACTACACTTGCCAAATGTTATATGTCAAATACAATCAGATAATTGGCGCAATTTTCGAGCTGCGCTCAGAACAGGAAAATAATAATCTGTGGAGCTGCGTGTGTCAGTGTTATCCTAAAGGTACAATTCCGTGCATCGCGATCGATCGCGGTCGTGCACGACCTACGACTGTCGTCGGACGCTCGCGACCATAGTCAACGTATGAAAATGTATGGCACTGCTTCCGAGGCCCGCGACTGACGCGCGCGGCCTACGACTGTCGTAAGCCGCGCGCGATCGTGCCATATAACTTTGACACGGTCGCGCGGGGCCTACGACTGTCGTCGGTCGTGCGCGACTGTCATAACTTCAAGACACTTCGCCTAAACCTCAACTATATTTTCTGTACTCAATCTTCGTACTTTTGAAGTCGGTACCAGCCCGGAAAAGTTCTGAGATCCTTGACAAGCAAATTTTACGCTAAGGTAAGCTGGTACCGACTTCAAAAGCATGAAGATTGAGTACAGAAAATATAGTTGAGATTTAGGCGAAGTCTGAAGACGCCACTATAATAAGGAATAAGAATTATTTGATTCTTTTTAGATTATGAATAAGTATTACTTTTGTTTTTACCTTGGAAGTCGGTTTGAATTTTTTGTTAAAAAATAATAATTTTACCCTTTTAGTTACATCATAATTATGAGACGACAAGGCTTTAATATAGCTTGTTGTCAGTTGTACAATGTACATATTACTAGCGGTCGCCCGCGGCTCCGCCCGCGTGGATATGCAATACGGCTGCAAAAAGCCTACACAGGAAAGACTCGGTCAGCAAAATGATTCTCAGGTCAATTCACAGACTCCGACACTGACATCGGCGACGCGGACGCAGTCATTATCCGAAGGGTGCACAGTGCACACTGCACAGATTGTCTTGCTCCCGCACGCGCATCCCCGCTTGGTGACGCTCACTATCTTAATATTTTAATTTCGCCATAATTTCAAAACCAAACGTCCAATTTTAATCATTCAAAGACCAAATTTTATCTACATAAGCTGTACTTAGTGATCAAATAATTTATTTTGATAAGGATTAATAGCATGAGTAAAATAAACGCGTTTAAGTGTAGTCCAAAAAAATTCAAGATTTTTAAATAAAAAAATGGTTATTGTGCCTCATTCGACATAGATAAGTACAATGTGTCGCGGACTTTTTTGTAGATATTTATAAGATCTTTAATTACTTAGAACATTTATGGTTCTATCTTTTATAGTTTCGGCAGCGTACGCAAAATAAGTAACTTTTCTGGTTGATTTCTTCACCTGGCGTCCGAAAAACCCAAATATCTTACGAAACCCTATTTTTTCCAAAATAAAATTTAGCCTATGATCAGCAGAAATAATGCAGCTTTTGCTTGGAGTAGTTTAAATAAAGCCAAAATCCTCAAACTTGTATCTATAAGGATTCAAAAGTTCTGTTGGGTACCTTCAGAACCAGGGTACATCCTGGTGCAAAATTTTACTTTTTGGTAGTATATGCCTGAAATACTTCAGAAAAAATCTAAATCACTATATGTTTCCATATAAATTTCAAGGAGTCCCCTCGATTCCTCATGGATCCTATCATCAGATCACCACTTTTGTGAACATGGTACCAACCTCGGATTTAACCCTGTACAACAACAAAAGAATCATGAAAATCGGTCCATAAACGGCGAAGTTATGGTTGAACATACAAAAAAATATATAAACAGACGAACATATAACCTCCTCCTTTTTGGAAGTCGGTTAAAAAAATATTGGCGTTCGAAATTCAAAATTAATTATTCCTGTACGAATTGGTGTTTTTTTTTTTCATTGAAATTTAATTTTATGCCACAGAATATAATATATTAGTTGTACCAACAGAATTCCCATTAACGAAACCCGTTTATAGAATTAACGACTCATGCTACGATACTATAAAGTTCAAATTCCGACCGCGCAGTGCTAGGTGCCTACAATTATATTTGCCTACATCTCCGCTCTCTTTCTATCGCATAACTCGTACCTTTTCTGAAGAAATCAGGGTTGTCTCTTTTTAAAAATAATATTATAATCTTTATATTTAATTAACTACATATTATTTAACTCGAAATAATCTAGGATATTATGTCTTAGTACTATGTAGATTTAATTATCATAAATTCGCGTGTAACTAGTTACGCGTACTTAGATTCAATAGGTACCGTATCTTAATAATTATTGAAACCGGTCTTATATTACCTACTTAAAGTGTTTGTATAACTTAGTTATTTTTGTAAACAAATGAGGTTTCGAATAGTACGCATCGCGCAATATTTCTTTGCCCTTTTCTTTTTATTGTCCATTGTGAGATTAATATCAATTCTGTGATAGCGATCGAATAAGTTACGCAATACGCAGGTATGCAACGAACAACTCGTGCGCGTGCGTCACCGCTCGCTTGTGAGTCCCTCACGAGTCCCTACTGATTTGCCACCCGCGGGTGGTACTTACAGTTCGATGCCTATTCGCGCGAGTGGGACAGGCCTGTTTGATATAACAATCATATTAATACTTACTTAATAATTTTCAGTAAGTATTAATAATAATTAATATACATGGTGAGGTATTAGTTTACAGTGTTGCCAGAATTAGTTTACCCTGTGTTTTAGGCGAAATCTAGGGTTAAAACAATTATTAGATATGAAAATGGAATTACGATAAAACCTAAACCACTGATCGTAGAGACTGAAAATTTTGGGGAAGTGTTCTCCGTATGACGCAGACGTGCGCGGTGCGATATAAGAACCTGGAATGTTCATGTTTCGAAAAAGCAAAATGTTATTAAGTTTTATAATAATACTTGCTGTCCCGGCAACGTTCTTTTGCCATATAAAGTATTATATCGAGGTGATTAATAAGTATGGCACCATGGCAACGTTGCCCAAATGGTAGCCCGTCGCACAATGGTCGCCAACAGTCTCGAGTTGTAGTAATTTACTATTATTTATTCAACAAATGCATTTATCAATATAAAAAGTAGCCAGTAGCCCAGAGACCAGACTAACTATTTTCTTAGTCTATGCAGTAGAGTGAAGCCATTTCGAAGGAGTACGGTTTATAACTAACATTGTGACACGAGAATTTTATATACAGTGTGTAACAAAACTAAGTGATAATACTTTGGGGTGTGTACGTGTTCCTTGTAGAGAGTTCACTGTGAAAGTAGCAGCGCTGAAAGAAGTATTTTTTTTCACTTTTGTATGGGCAAGGACCCGAGCGTCACCAGTTTCCCCATACAAAAGTGAAAAAAAATTTTTGGTCTTTCAGCGCTGCTACTTTCACAGTGAACTCTCTACAGTCTACGAGGAACACGTTCACATCCTAAAGTATTATCACTTAGTTTTGTTACACCCTGTATAAGATTATTATTTTATGAGTAAATTATGTCTTGACTCTTGAGTCTTGACTGACCTGATTAGCTGAAAAAAAAGTAAGTAGCATTCCAAATTCGAAATTCAAATTTTATGCACAGTCAAACTCATTTTGAAATCTTCTTTATTTTTGTGATTTGCGATAACTTTCTTTTCTTTTTGTGTTTGTTTTTGTGATTTGCGATAACTTTCTTTATTTTAAGTTATTCTGACTGTAGATATTATTTTAATTCTTATTTATATTATCTTAATAATAGTTTTTCAGTAGAAAACCCGTTACCAGTGCGACGCCGGGGCGGGTCGCTAGTTGTAAATAAAACGTAGGATATAAGCTATAGTTCTTTGCATTCGGAAATAACTAGAGAAATTAACAAATGGAAATACCGATTCTTCTGATTGAGCTATTGTTAATGTTACTTCTTGTTTTAATTCTGGTAAAATTAAATTATTATTTTTTAAATCAAATGTAGGCCACGATGACTCGTTGGACTGTAAAAAATGCGGACCCCTCCTGGGCTGGTTTTACGCGTTAGATAGTCGGCTGAATTTAAATATGTCGGAACATAATTCCACGAGCTAATGTTTGAAATGGACTGTATTTCTCCTATTCTGTTACGTACAAATGTCTGCAGCCTATTGGTAGTCGTGTTAAGCCAGCCTAAAACGATGGTGGAGTCGCACCAATAAAAAATATTATCTATAGTGAGTCGCAAGGATTCAACGATCTTGATAGCGAGTCTCGCTCCTAGTAATGCGCCGCAAAGTTCTAGACGCGGAAGTGTTTGCGGTTTCAGAGGCGAAACTTTATTTTTTGAACATAAGAGCGTCACGTTTACTTCGCCACAATTGTCAACAGACCGTAAATATGCGCACGCTCCGTAAGCGTCTTCGGAAGCGTCCGTAAATACTCGTATATGTAATTGTAGGTTACTGTAAATCGAACAAAGAGCGTGTCTGGGGATTCTTAAATTATTTAATTCTGATAATGACGAAATGAACTTATACCAAGCTGTTCGTGTAGCTTCGGCTACTGGATCGTCCCACGACAACTTGCGTAACCATAATTTTTGTAGGGTTATTTTTGCTTCTAATATAGAAGGGGTGACCAGGCCCAGTGGGTCAAAAAGTTGAGATATAGTAGACGAAATATTTCTTTTGGTAATTTTGCTACAAGTTTTTTAATTTATCTTAAAACAAATTTCGTCTGACTTATGATCCCAATTTATACCTAATGTTTTTGAAACATCATTCGGACATAAATCTAAGCGATCAATTGTTATGTTGTCGTTTGAAAGTTTTTTAATTTGTGATAGCACATCTTTATCGTTCGAACACCACTTACGCAACGGAAAGCACCCACTAGCGAGTTGCTTGGTCACTCCTGTATAAATGTGAAGAGCCTGAGTGATGTTACTAGCGTCTGTGGTGACGTCATCGACGTAGAAGTCTTTAGAGATGACCTCTTGAATGAGCGGGTCGGTACATTCGTCGGCTGTTTGAGACACCGTATCGCTAAGAACGGAGCCGAGGCAGTGCCGTACGTTACCGTATTTAGCTCGTAGGCCCGCAGAGGTTCGCTCGGCTCGTCGCGCCACAGTATTTGTTGAAGGGGTCTTTGTGACTCATTAACTTCAATCTGCCTATACATTTTAGTGACGTCAGCCGTAATAACGATATTATGTTGACGAAAGCGCAATAATATTGAAAAAAGATCATCTTGTATCGTCGGACCGACCATTTGCAACTCATTAAATGAATAACCGGAAGATGATTTCATAGAACAATCGAAAACTACCCTTAATGACGTAGTAGAACTAGTAGGGCGTTCTACACCGTGGTGTGGAACAAAATATTTGATTTGATCACTGTTCACATGTTTTGATAGTCTCATGTGACCCAGATGAATGTATTCTTGGATAAAAATTTTATATTGATTTTTTAATTGTAAATTAGTTTGTAATTTTTTCTCTAATTGTAAAAATCTAATTTTGGCCATTTTGTATGAATCGCCTAAAACATATGGACTATTTTTGCACTTTCTAGGTTGAACTGGATAATTTGATTATGTAAATACTTAAAAACTGTAAAACATTTTTAAATTTAAATAACAAAGATCGCGAAGCAAAGGCTATTTCATTAAATTTATGTTTAAATACGTCTCGCCTACCTAATGGCAGATTTTTAGTCACGATCCCATTAAAGCATAGTCCAGATGTTTTAGGCGATTCATACAAAATGGCCAAAATTAGATTTTTTACGACGACTTACTCGTCCTCAGGGACTGGTCAGCGACTCTGACGCGCTGGATATCTATATAAAGATATCCTGCCTTAGTGAAACGCGCCCACAGCACCGGTGACACAGTGAGCACCACGTGCTGAGTGTGATCATCCTTCCCTCTTTTTCTATATTTCACACTCATTCTGTTCTCCTTCTCTCCCAGGATGTCCTCCACGAGGTGCCTGTTTTGCAACCTGATGGCCTCTGTTATGTCGTCATCAGTGTTGCTTTTTAGCACCCCGTACAGTACAACCTGGGGATCCTTGTTTTCTATGTCCTGTGCCTCTAACAGTGTCCCTGCTTTTTCTATTTTATCCCTGACTTTGTCTCTATCCTTCCTATATCTAAACCCTATAATGACTTTCCTGCCTTTTCCCTTCCTTATTCGGTCCACCTGTAGGTATTCCTTCCTTCTTTGCCTCCATAATTTTCCCTACCTTCTGTACTATTTCGGTGGTAGGCATGAAATTCTCCTTGTCTGCCACGACCAGGGAGTGGAGGGTCCTGTACTTGGGTTCCCTAGATGGTATTTGGGTTTTCCCCCTTCCCCGGGTAACACTCGCATAAGTCGGAGGTGTCTCTATATCCGGTTCATTCAGCACTGTGACCCCCCGCCCTCCGATCGCGTCAGTCAAGTTACCTACCGTTGACTCTATCCGTTCCGATACCTGCTCTACTACCTTCCCATTTTCCTCCTCTATCTTAACGTGGATGCTGTCCACGTTAAGACATGCAGCCTCCGTTATTTGATTCCTAATCCCTATTAACTCGCTTTTATATTCCTCCCTAAAACTACTTATCTCCACCTTTAGTTCTTCGATATTTACTTTATTTGCTATCACTGTATGCGCTAACACTGTAATCTGCTCTTCTACAGATTCCTTTATATTATCTGCCCTATCATGTATTTCAAATTTTAACCTGTTGTACATTTTCATTATTAATTCTTTTCTATCACAGTTATTTATTACTTCGTTTGTCTCTAATTTACATTGTACTTCCGATTCCTTGGTTTCCTTTATACTTCCTTTCCCTGTTCCTATTGATTCTATCCTTACTAATCGCTCTATGTCACTTATTTTTCTTTCCAGCATTTCCAGATTATCTGCTAAACCAGACTTCAAATCTCCTCTCATATTTCTGGTCTGGTGTAGCAGATAGATACTGTTTTTAACTGTTCCGCTTACCTCTGCCAGAAGGGCCTCAACAGAATCGGTTCGTTTCTGCAATAATATAGGACTGCTTCGTTGGTCACTCTGCATGCCCTCAAGGGAGGGTTTGCCCTTTGTCTTTTTGGGTTTTACACCCTCCTTAGGCGTATGTACCATGGCCATTTTTCTTGCTTTATTTATACGTACGGGGGAACGCGTCAAATCTAAATAACTAAATAATAAATATTGTAAAAATAAAATAAAGTTGTAAAAAGTTTGTATATATTTAACTAGTGACTAGAAGAAATTTGTTTTATTTATAGGCCTTATTTATTCAGTATTTATTTAGTTATATATTAGCTCTTAAGTTTCAATTTTAATTTATAATTTAATAATGTCCTAGGTTAAGCTTAACTTTCAGATTGAAATGGCAATACTCAATTACGGCTTATATTGTTGCTATTTATTTTTCGAAGGGACTTTCTTAATTCAGGATTTAGTTGTCTTGTCCTTTCAACCTTACTATTTCAGTAGTCCCAATAGTGGGCTACTTGTCTATTTATTGTCAAACTAATACTATAATGTGTTGTCCAATAGGGATCAAATTGTTTATTTAAAATTCAAATTGTTTATATATGTACAGATAAAACAATATGTATATATGTATCCTAGTCACTATGCTAATTTAATCTAAATGGTTTCCCAATAGGGATCAACCGGTCAACTAATACTATAATTGTATATATATTAATAATTTTTTAAAATATTAAAACTGTAAAAACAGACGTCACAACATTAAATATATATACAAGTCACTATTCTAACAGATGCCCCAATAGGGAAGCGAACTGGTCTAAAGTACTGATTATAACGGTTAGATGAAGGCTTTCGCCGGTCAAGATGTGCTACTAATTTAAAGCAACTTTCAATTTTATAAAATAATGTTTCGCCTGTTAATTTTAAAAAGCAACGTCCTAGTTTTTAGTTCGATTATTATGCAGAAAATGAAGCGCCTATGATTTTTGAATAGCAAAAACTCTGTTTATTCCTTATCACCGTACGATCTCTTATAGATAAAGAGCCGGTGCTCTCTTGAATTTATTCTTTTATTTTTGTTTTTATTTTAAATTTTTTTAATACTCTTAAACAATTTTTAACTAATTTTTAAATAATTATTTTTACTGAATTTAATTTTCCGTGTTGTTTCTATTTTTATTTAATATTTTTCTTCAATGTTTTATTATTATTTTTGATTTTTTATTGAATTTATTTTTAATATGTTATTTGCTATATATTTATTTTTAATTTAAAAGTTATTTTTAGTTATATTTATGTTTATTTAACCAAAATATTATTCGTTTTATTTTTCGTAGAATTACCGGCAGCGGCTCTTAGACTACCAGACCACACACAGCGCTTGACGCCAAGTGGGCGTATCAGGGCTGCCACACGCTTTAATGTATTATTTGTCTCCACCAATGAGCGGGAGCAACCTGATAGGAATTTCGAATTTTATTAACTTCCTGTTGTGCTAAAATTTTAATAATAATGTTATTTATATTGTATTGCTATATCTTTTAGTATGAATTTATAATATATGTGTTTAATTATCTAGTTTAAGTTTTATATTCAATATATATATTTAACTATTTATGGTATATTTTGATTTAATTTAATTAGTGCTATTGTTTTATTGTTGTTTTATTAAATGCCTATTTAAGTTTTGTTTTCTGTTTTTCATGTTATTTATGTTTTATGACAATTTATTCAATTTAGTTATTTATTTATATTGCTAAATGATTTTTTCCTAGTTTTGATAATTTAATTTATTTGTTAGGGTTGGCAGAGGAATTTTTCGCAGCCCTGACCGAGCGCGTCAGTGGGCGGGGCAGTGAGCGAGACGGGTATCGCGCGCTACTTGTCTCGCTCGCACTTATGGTGTTATCGCTGCGTTATCTGTTGTGATCTACGGAATGTAGTCCGGGTGTTGAAGGTTGTTATTTAGTATTATTAATTTGTTTCAGTGTTAATTCTATAAGCTAATTTATATTATATAAAGGGTATAATATTTATAATAAACGTTTTTAATTAGTTTAATGTTTTAGTTTTTTAATTTTTTAATAATAAACTTGACGTATTTACTATCTTTAATTGTTTTAATTTTACTATTTTGCTATTTTTATTTATTTAACGTTAAACACGAATTGAAATTTAGTTTTAAAGATATTTTTTCAGTTTAATTAATGTATTTAAATTATTGACTTTTTTAAAAGAAACAAAATTCCTTGTTACACCTCGGACTATGCGACGGCGGCCATTGCTTTATGGGCGGAGTCCCTTATCTGAATGCTAGTTGTTTGTCTTATCGGTAAAATAGGGTTATCGATTCTTGGATGTATCTAACAAATGAGCGAAACGAACCTGATGGGAATTTTGAAAAAATAAATTATTTATTATGTATTATTTTAAGTGCTAAGGTTGAATTTAGATTATTTATGTGTTATTTATATAATTTGTGTCGATAGTTTTTATTTTAATTGTTGTTTTGCCGTTTTTAAATATTTATTTACCCGAATTTTGATGAATTTTTTAATTGTATACTATTCCCGGTTATTATTGTTTTATGTATCCTGAAAAATATTAACTGTAAGCATGGATAAAATTGAGTAGAGTATGTTAACACAATAAAGAAACAGGCCATACAAATAATTCTTGACCGGCGAAAACTTCGTCATGTGCAGCCCTAATTCCTGTGACCTAGTTTAGTTTTTGACGTCACTGAAAATTTACGTAAAAAGCTAATTGTCGCTAGACTACTGGACCGATTTAAATAAAATTTGACATATATATTGTGTGCTGTCTAAACTATGTTTTCCAGAGTGTCCTAATGCTAGGAATATTAAATTGGGGCTGCTGTCAGCGAAATTCTTTAGTTGGGGGCGTGGCACTGCCTCCGCGTTTTTTCACTAAGGAGTTTCGCTGGTCACTTAAATACTAAATAAAACTTAAATTGCTAACTAACAACTAACGGGGCTAAGATATTATTATTCTACACAATAAACACTATATAATTACAAAATTTTGGCTTCCCAAAGCCACTGAAAGTCAGTTAAAATTAAAATTATTGCTTATTTTTAGGGTATAAAAGTTCCAAAAAATGCCACTTAACTCGGTGTCTCGAACCTCCGATTGCAGATGAGGGGTCCTGGTGTCGGTCCGCCGGTCGCCTGCAAGTCTAGACCACCTAGATCGCGATCTAGATTTTTTAGTTTTTTCGGTTTTCCGGCAAAACCGCTCACCGTATCACCACACAATTTCTAACACGGTAGGTGCACACACTACCACACACAATAAAATTATTAAAAGTCTAGGTCGTCGCTCAAAAACACGAAATCTAGACGACCTAAAATTCGGCACTTTTTGATAACCGTTTTTCTCAGGAACTATGTACCCGATTTAAAAAAGAAAAACGGTTCTGTGTAGCCCCAGTAGTTCCGCTTCGATTGGTGGCAGTCGCTTTCCTCCCCCGCACTTCCCCGCGCACGCACCTCTGGGTCCCCTCTCGGTTTTTGGCCTGCGGCTCCTCAACCAACCGCCAGAAAAATCTGGTTTTTTGGGAGGAGCTGCTCCGGGGTCTTGTACGTCGTTTGAAGTGAGAAAAAGGGGGGGTCGCCGCGACTAATCGCGCGCCGCACGCGTCGATAGGTCAAAAACCGGTGGAAATTCTGGTTTTTGGTCAATATCTTGGGCTGGTGACGTCGGGTTTCCACACGGTTTTCACTGTCACACTCCTCTCGTCAAGACGCGTCGAATGACGTATAGCACACTGCACTTTGACACTTATAGCCGCGTTACTGATTTTTAAAATGCGGAGCGCGCGATTCTACCTACGTGTTGCTCGGGCCACGGTCGGAGCGGAACTGGTTAGGTTAGGTTAGGTTAGGTTTTTTTTTTTTTTTTTAATTCCTTGTCCCCCTAACTGTGTCAGGGCTTGTTGCTATCTTATTTAATTTATTTTAACATAAAAAATATGTTCTTTTTACCCCATAAAAATCCAATTATTATACACTACATTATTAAAAGTTCTTATACATAAAAATTCTAATTAATTACTAAATACTAAACGGTTCAATAAATATTAAATTTCGTTCGAATTACAATTTACAATTTACAAAATACTTATGTAAAAATTAAAACAATAAAAATACGGCACAACGAGGAACAAGTCTCTCTTTTTTCCCCCCAGGATGGCAGGCAGATTCTCACCCGTCATCGATGTGCCCAATTTTTGCTCAATATCATATCTATTGCTAGCAAAAATTGGACACTCGAGTAACAGGTGAGGAACCGTCTCCTCAACTCCTGGCTGACACAGGCACGACGGATCCTCCTTCAACTTGAATCTGTGCAAGTAGAAGGCAAATCCGCCGTGTCCAGTCAGTATCTGTGTGGTGTGATGTGTGATGTCTATCTTTTTTACTATTTTGTATGCAGCAGCAGCGCTTGGGAAAAAGAGTTTCGTGACTCCAGCCGTCCTTCCCACTTCGTATCTCCTGTCCCATTCCTCAATCGTATCCTCTCTCAAAATACGCTTGACGAATGAAACAGGACACAGATCGTAGTCAGGTTTCCTTCTCAATCCCAGCGCGGCCTCCTTGGCTAATTCGTCAACCCTCTCATTCCCTCTCAGCCCTGCGTGCGCCTTAATCCAAAACAGGGAGACCTCCCGCCTCTGCAATGCAGCTTTTCGGAGGGCCGCCCTTGTTTGCGCTGCCAGGGGATGAGGGGAACTAAGGGTGATAGCCTGGAGAGCCGATCTGGAATCGCTAAGGATACCGACCTTTGCCTTTCCACTCTTGCAGGCTATACTTACTGCTCTTTGGAGCGCTAGAAGTTCGGCCTGGTAGACGGTGCAATACGACGACAAAGCAAGCTTGACGGCCTTCGTCTCGGCCTCACCCTTCCATACAGAGAGAGCGGCTCCGACTCGACCCTCAATCTTGCTGCCGTCCGTATAGATCCTATGGATGTGGCTGTTAACCACGTCAGCATACGAGTCCTCATCTACCATCCCGAACCTCAGCTCTACCTGCTCTGCCGGATGTGGGTCCTCAATCGCGGAAGCCATTCGTTCCACCTCCCTGTCCCTCAATGCCGGGTAGGACACTCCCTTCTTGATCTCATATAGTCTCGATGCTTCAAGTATTCTGAGATCAAGAGGGAGTATCCCAGCCAACAGCAGCGCAGAGTTCAGGGAGACGGTCCGATATGCTTTGCAGATCTTCAGGGCAAAACCCCGTTGAACGGAGTTGAGCCTTTTTTGGACCCCCATCTTTTGCACGGTGGGTGCCCACGCTGCTGATGCATACAAGATAGTTGGTTCTATGACCGCCGTATAAATAGTCTTAACTACTTGGGGGTTAAGCCCCCAACCTACTCTTGCGGCCCTGGCAAGCTGCTTGTAGCGCGTGATTGCCTTTTGACAAACGCTGCTAACGTGGGCGTTAAACGTCAAGCCTTGGTCGATGATAAGGCCCAGAATCTTTAGTTCACTGCAGTATTTAATTTCTACACTCCCCATTCTCAAGCTCGGTATGTCATATTTTAGTCGCCTTGTCGACAGTAATGCGCAGGTTTTGTGCGGCGCAAAATTCAATTTATTGGCTCTGCCCCAATTTTTAATGACGCTTAATACTTCGTTAGCTTTTAACTCCACATCTAAAGCCGAGTCTCCCTCAAAAACAAGCACGTTGTCGTCAGCGAAGGCCTGACAAAACACACCCATCTCCTCTAGCATCGTTAGCAGGGGGTCCAACAAGAGGTTCCACAGGATGGGACCGCCTATGGATCCCTGTACACACCCCTTGTCGGTCTTCCTGTTCACTTCCACTCCGGCATATCTAACATTCACACACCTTCCACTCAGGTAGCTGCTGATAACCCGCCTCAGGTTCCCCGGACACCCAACTTCAGCCAACCGAACCTTTATGGCCGGCCACCAAGCACTATCGAAGGCCCCCTCTATGTCCAGCGATACCACAACAGAAATTTTCTTCTCCTCCCTCTTTTTTCTGATGTGGTTCACCAACCTATAGAGGGCGTCTTCGGTGCTTCTTTGGGGCATGAAACCATACTGGTTGGGGCTTATTTTGGGCAACAGGTAGAACCTGAGTCGGGCTACCAGCATCTTCTCGAAGATTTTGCCGAGAACAGGTAGAAGGCCGATTGGTCGATAGGCTTTTGGTACCCGGTATGATTCCTTGCCCGGCTTTCTCAGCACCACCACTGTCGCCTGCTTCCACTGTTCGGGGAAGTAAGCGACAGTCAGACACTTTTTCAGCAGAGCAAGGAACCACTCCGGGTTACATTCCACAGCGTGCTGGCAGATATCGGCCGTGAGACCATCCGCTCCGGGGGCCTTCTTGGGGTTGAAGGACCTTACGGCTCTCTTCAACTCCTCCATGATGAAAGGTGGGTCGTCAGGACCCGTCGGCGGTTCGGAGTCCAGGGACTCCGCACGCCGGCGCGTCCGTCGATGTTCCTCACTTTCATCACTTTCCAGGTCCGCGGGGTAGAAGGTCTACGCCAACAGCTCTGCAGAGCTTCGAGCGTCGAGGGTTTCACCGCCCTTTGTTAAGGGCAGATCTTCTTCCCTCCCTCCGACTCTGTTCAGCACCCTGTAGATGCCCTCCCAGACCCCCTCCCTATCCTGTTTCCGGCAAAACTCCTTCCAACTCTCCACTTGAGCATCTTTCACTGCCTTTTCATACTTCTCTTTCGCTTCCAGGTACAGTTTAGGTTAGGTTAGGTTAGGTTAGGTTAGAAAATTCAAAAGAAAAATTGATGATTGAATTGATGATAGTATAGATGTTACGGCGACTGCGTTCGCTCAACAAGTCTATGTTACGGCGACTGCGTTCGCTCAACAAGTCTTTAATTGCCCAAGTTCATCTTTCCGCGATAAAAACTATCGGACTGGATTCAAAGTACCTTCATACCAAATTCCATGTGTATCGGAAATGCTCAAAGTTAAAATAAGTACCTAGGTAAAACATAGATAAAAAGAGACGGACACTTTAAAATATAGCGTTTAATGTGTGGAATGAATATGACAGAATCAATTCTATATCAGAATATGGACATGAAATTTAAATACATCGTGTCAACAGGAAATAGGTGTTTTCTCATGCGGCCTCCACACGATGGACCATCATGGACAATCAAGAATGTGCCATTAATTGTGACAATGATCGCGGATCTGTCCACACGATCGCTGCACCTCCATTTGTTAATTGTCATCGGTTTACAATTGACGTCGAAACAGCTACTATTTACTTATTTAGTGCCTATAACCATTATATAAATGTTTTTTTATCTTGATGATCTTTAGGTATCTTTATGATTTTTATCTTAATGATATTTATATTTAGGATTCCAAATTACAGGTTCTTTTTGATACAATTCTATAAATGTAAATATTTCATTATTTGACCACGTCTCCGACATCGTTGAGAACAATACCTACAGCACGCGTCCGCACCGTACCGTTAACAAATACGAATTACTGAGTGATCGGCGATCGTGTGGACACGCTTACAATCATGGCCGAACTTCCTTTGATGATTGTGCGAAAAACCGACACAACGGCGATTACGCACAATCGACGGCCATCATAGCCAATCGCAAACGATTATGCCCTCCACACGATCGTGATCGCCTGTGATTGTCCATGATGGCCCATCGTATGGAGGCCGCATCAGGTTTTAAGCGTTAATGTCGATAAGCACTTATTAATTAAACAGTTCTTCCTCAGCAATTATATTACTTTATTAAGATTATTCGCAGTTATTAATATAAATAGGTAAATAAATGGATAGTTTACTTGGTTGTAAAAAAGCCAGAATGTAATAGTTCCCACTATTGTCCCCGCCATTCCTAAAATACTTCCCAATGTCGGGAAATCATCGCTATTTAGAATAAAGTGTTGCTCTTCGTCGTTGCAGCTACAGAAAGCGCTTATAATAAACATTGCAATTACGCGAATTTTAATTTTACATAATAATTAAAAAATAACATGAAACTGTATTTTCGTCTTGCTTGACTCAAATTGACACTCGTGACCAACTCTTGACCAAAGAGAATAATATTATAATCACTACGCTCTTGACGGTCTTTCTCACATTGGAACATGGAAGAAGGATGTTATATCCTTTTTAATTTTGAGTGTAAAATATGAAAATACCGGCTTTATACAGGGTGTAACAAAACTTAAGTTAAGAGATCTTTGAGTGACAATAATTTAGGGCAGGGATGGCGAACCAATGGCACGCGTGCCAGTACAGTGGCACGTGACATAAAAGGAGCACGCTGTAATAGGCTTGATGACTAATTTTTTTTCTTATTGGTAATTGAAAGACCCTTAAAAAATAGAAACATCGCTGAAAGAATGACTCTGATAGCTTAAAAATTCACCAAGATATGACAATTCAAACATCTTATAAAATAGACCTGCCCGAAATGCTCCATACAAATTGCTACGAAAGACTGACGTCACTCTTTCGTAGTTTGTATGGATCGGGAGAGAACTTTGTTGGATAGGTATATCAAATATTGCGTTTATGAAAGTGGTTTCATAACAAGTTGCTTTAAATTGCATTTGTGCAATTTAAAGCAACTATATATATATATATATATATATATATATATATATATATATATATATATATATATATATATATATATATATATATATATATATATATATATATATATATATATATATATATATATATATAAATTATTATATTATGTAGGTATAGTATAAAAGTATTAAATATATTTCCGTTGTCTGGTACCTGTAACACAAGTCCTTCAGTAACTTAGCACGGGGCCAGACTGACGTAGTGTGAAGCGTCCATAGATATTATTATTATATTATAATTATTAAACCTCATTAAAAATACACGTATTTTTTCTTTTATAATCACTCAGTACTAAATTGTTGAGAAATATCTTCTGAAAGTTATCCTAAAAACACCATTAATGGACACTACCCGTCGCCGGCGCGTGACGTGCCCCCTGCGCGAGCTCCACCCCCCGAGTCACCCCCGCTTACCATCCGCCGCAAAGTGACAGTGGGATAAAATATGTTATTGTAAAAAAAATTAACACCCTGTTTCATTTGGTTAAATGGACTCTCCTAATGATACTTAAGCCCTAAAAAGAATTTGGCCGGTAGGTTTAATAGCACCCTGTAGGTATACATGCAAAGTTTTATGATGCCTATAAGGAGCTTGTAAGATCTGTTTACCTTGCACTGGTCCAATCACAGCTGAGCTACTGTATTTCTGCTTGGGGAGGTGCTGCAAAGAACCATATATGTTAAAACTTGAAAGAGCTCAGAGAGCAGTACTAAAAGTAGGCTTTTCCCGGAAGGGAACATCTTTAGTTGGGTGGAAGAAGAGAACTTCTTCCACCCAACTAAAGATGTTTAAACAAGTAAAGTACTTACCGTTCGTCAGCTTTATGTCCTTCAGTATATACTCCAACAACACTGCATATCTACCTTTGATCCTAACATAGTAAAAAAGCGGCGCAGAAAAGACAGAGTTTTTAATTTGCCACAATGCAATACCTCTTTCGCCCAACGCTTTTTCGAATATCAGGGTTGTCGTTTATATAATAAAATTAATAAGTGCTTAAAAATTTACACCTTGACAAAACACACACACACACACGCACACGCACACGCTCGCTCACACGCTCGCGCACACACGCGCGCGCACACACACACACGCACGCACGCACGCAAGCACGCACGCACGCACGCACACTCACACACACACACACACGCACACACACACACACACACACACACATGCACACATCACACACGCACAGGCTTCAAAGGGCATTTATTTTTATTTTTTATTCCCTAGTTTTTACTTTTATTGAAAACAGATATAATGATTTGTAAATTGGAATCTAACCTTAATAATTATAATGTTCCTTGGGGTAAGGACCTGGTGATCTGTAATACAGGCATGACCTATAATGGACACCAGCTCCTCACAATCTCACATGACTGTCATAAATTCTGTTATGTTTATCTTAAACCTGTATTGTGAGGAGAAAATGGGCCTTACGGGGCTTGAGGGATTATTATTATTATTCCAGTACTAACCATTTCGACGATAGAGCTAAGACGATCGGACGGATATTAAGAAACAATTTTTTTACCAAGGAAAAAAGTTATAACAATTTATAAACATAATAATATTATATATTTTTTGTTTTTAACTTTTAACATTAAAGTATTTACTTGAATCCTTAATAACTTCATGTTTTAGCTTATCAAATAAACTGGAAGAAATGTCTATTGTATAATCATCCTTTCGTTCTGCTATGTAAGAAAATATAGGTAGAAATATTGGTTTTATTTCTTCAATATCACTGGTTTCAATTTGATTTTCCAAAGCCGTCAATTTACTTGCAGCATTTAATACTTTTGAATCATTTAAAGGCGGCTGTAGATATTTCTTCTGAAATAAAAAAAGTAATTATTTAGGAACATAGGCTGCACACAATTTCAAGATTGTCCGACAATAAGGGAGCGGAGGAGTTAGCACGCGCAGTGATCATACGGGTCATTGGTAGATCGCGAATAGACGGTGACATGTTATTGGCACTTGGCAGATGTTCTGCACCCACCCCCACCAGTTCTGCTGAGCGATCTTAAAGTTTATATAAGTTTATAGCAACCATTCCCAAAGTGGGCGATAACGCCCCCTTGTGGGCGCTAAAGGTGTGGGACCCAGAAAAGAAATGTACGTTGTGTAGAGGCTTGGAGGATGATTTGTAATTTCATTTCATCTGGATGCATTTTAAATTGAAACGTAAAGTAAACGTAAGTGGCGTTAAAACATATTTTTTTCTTAAAGTGGGCAGTAGACAAAATAAGTTTGGGAACCTTGGTTTATTATACACTATTATACAGTTTGAGAATTTAAATAAAGGAGATAACATTTTTTTTTGAAGTGAAAACTTCTTTAGCGGCGTTGAGCACTTTTGTGGGATGGGTAAAAACTGTGAAACTCGCGTCAGATTCTCGTGCTGATCGAAAAACCGTAAGACGGTTGGAGAGTAGTGTTGTAACATCGAAATCGATTAATCGAACAATCGATTGTTTTTTTTTCGATTGTCGATATTTTTTAATCGATTGTAAGGGTTTCGATTAATAAAAAACTTGATTTTTTAAAAATCGATTTTCATAAAAAATGGGTTAGTAATTTAATCGATTGTAAGGGTTTCGATTAATTAAAATAACGATTTTTTAAAAGTCGATTTTCTTAAAAAATGGGTTAAAAATTTAATCGATTGTAAGGGTTTCGATTAATTTAAAAAATAGATTTTTTAAAAATAGATTTTCATAAAAAATGGGTTAAAAAAATAATGCACAACGTTAATAATCAAGTTTTCACTTCTGCCGGCACTCCCAGAGTGCAACCCGTCTTTTTTTTTATGAAATAAGGGGGCAAACCAGCAAACGGGTCACCTGATGGAAAGCAACTTCCGTCGCCCATGGACACTCGCAGCATCAGAAAAGCTGCACGTGCGTTGCTGACCTTTTAAGAGGGAATAGGGTAATAGGGGAGGGTATGGATGGGAAGGGAAGGGAATAGGGGAGGGTAGGGAAGGGAATAGGGTAGGGGATTGGGCCTCCGGTAAACTCACTCACTCGGCGAAACACAGCGCAAGCGCTGTTTCACGCCGGTTTTCTGTGAGAACGTGGTATTTCTCCGGTCGAGCCGGCCCATTCATGCCGAAGCATGGCTCTCCCACGTATATATTATATCCGACTAGCCTGTTGGAAGTTAACATTAGGTTGTAGTTGACTTCTCTTTTAAAAAAATAGTATTTTAGTATGCAATTTTTTAGCAATATACTTACTTTCATACAAGATACATAATTTTTAAGGCAGTACAACATACAAGCTTCGGTGTGTTCTGTACGATAGTTCTTCTCAGTCACTACTATTATCATTATAGCAGCATGGAAGAGATTTAAGATCTTCGAAGATTTGAATTGTACTAGACTGTCCCACATTGCATTCCATTCTCGTATGGTGGTGGAGCAAAATTGCTGAAAACAAATATTTATAAATTATTCAGATGTAGTACTTACAGAACTTGACATAATATTGTACAAGTTACGACTTATAAGAATATTTCGACGCTTTTGGTTAAATGAATTTGGTCAATAAAGTACATTTTGGGCAAAAAAAAAACAAGTGTCTGGACTCTGGAACATATCCCCATATTGGTCAATATGTGTATTTCTTATTATAAAGAGAAACTTTCAGAAGCAAATTCTTTAATCAAAAAAGCTCGTTATGATGGTTGGTCTGAATTTTGTTCTAGCATTGATAATGAAGCGTCCCCTCCTGATATGTGGCGTAAGATGAGATGGTTTAAAGGTGGTGGCAGTAAATATGCTCCTATAGATCCTATTAAAGCTAAAGATTTGTTACACTCTCTTACGCCAGATACAGTAGTGGGACAGCAACCTTATTTAGTTAATGATCAACCCTCAATTTCAGAAATTGAGATTAGCTTGGCAGAGCTTAACAATTGTCTTAAAAGGAAGGACACATCTCCAGGTTCAGTTCCCTATTCCCAAACCTGGACGCGATTCCAATACCTCTTCTGCTCTAAGAACGATTTCACTCATGTCATGCCCGTGTAAATTGTTTCATCTTATTATATTGAGGAGGTTGGAATGGTTTGTTGAGCATAGAAATTTATTACCGGTGTCCACGATTGGATTTAGACGTACTCGGTCAAGTCTTGACAACCTTACTGGCTTAATTACTGACATTCAGACAGGTTTTGCTAACAATAAAGCAACAATAGCGTGCTTTATAGATATTACTAACGCATATAATAATGTGAATGTAGCTGCTCTTGTAACAGACTTGGACAGTCTAGGTATTGGTCGTAAGATCTGTATTTACTTATGGAATTTTCTCTCTAATAGAAACTGCAGGATGTTGATTGAGCAATAACCTCCTCGTTTTTTGGAAGTCGGTTAATAAATGTATTTGTAGACTTGCTTGTAAAGGTTTGGCTCAGGATGATCCTTTGTCTCCATTGCTATTTAACATTTTAACAAGAAATATCAGTAATATCATTGTCAACCTTAGGATATCGCAGTATGCTGATGATTTTGTTATACATAATATGACTTTAGATTATAAGAGAGTACCACAGGCAATCAGGCCAGGCAGAAGTGAGGCAATCACAGTTTTAACAGATATTTTATGTAATGGTTTAATGTTGTCTGAAGAAAAAATCAATTTTTGTATTTAAAAAAAAACTAGGAAAAATCTTAATGTTACTATTAATATGAATGGTCGTGCTCTTCAAAATGTTAATAATGTTAAATATCTAGGAATGTGGCTTGATTCTTCATTGAACTGGAGTGCTCATATTAATAAAATAACTGAAAAATGTTACAAACTTCTCAATGTTTTAAAAGTCTTGTCAGGGTGTTCCTGGGGTGTTCATCCGAAACATTTGAGATGGCTATATTTTTCTCTTATCAGAAGTCGAATTGAGTATGGTAGCTTTTTATATGGTACTGCAGCGAAGACACATTTGAATAAACTTAATTTGGTACAAAATAGAGCATTGAGAATTTGTGGCAACTTTATAAGAAGCACTCCAATTCATGTGATGGAAAGCGAGCTAAGTATTGCACCATTGCACATTCGTCGATTTTGGCTCGGATGTAAATATTGGTTAAAGTTGGTGTCACTTTGTAATGAAAATACTAAAAAGATAGAACATCACTCTTTAGTAACTTTTGGAGGGGGAGGAACACTCCTAATTTAATTGAAATTTATAACCTTTTTAAGGATAGACCTTTGTATACAACTTCTAGCCTGGAGATGTTCCATATGAATGTGTGGTTGTCCTACATTGACATTAAAAGTATTGTGAGACTTCGGGTCGAAGGAGTAACCCACTCTTAACATAATTTTAATATTTCATTGTTAAAATCTCTCACTTTAAATGATTTACATGTCACATATCCCGGTTATCACAGGTTGTTTACTGATGGGTCTAGAAATGATGAGGGTGTTGGTGCTGCATTCATTGATGTACAAAGGAATGTTTCATCCAAATTAAAACTTGGAGGAAACATTTCTATTATGAGAGCCGAACTTATTGCAATTCTAGAAGCACTTCGATATGCTCAGAATAATGGTTTATGTCGGGTTGTTATTTTATCAGATTCAATGTCTGCACTTCAGCACCTTATTCGTTGCGTCTCGGGAGCTCGAGGAGTACCTATTGCATACGATATTCTTAAAATATTAAATGACTTTAATGAAACATCTTGCATTAGACTGCAATGGATACCCTCCCATATAGGTTTACTAGGCAATGAGATGGCTGACCAACTGGCAAAAGAGGCTATCTGTGATGGTCGGGATATGTCTTCTCAAATACAGCCATACTACACAGAATTCTTTCATATAGCTAGGCAAATTTGTATTGATAGGTGGAGGAAATTATTTATTGATTGTTCTTCCTCTAAAGGTATCTGGTACAGGACATTGAATTGTGAACCTTGCCTGAGCCCATGGTTTGAGGGCGCTAATATTTCTAGGACTAGCTTGGTTGCGGCTATGAGGATGCGATCAGGACACGTTAAACTCAACAAGTTTAATTATATTATGATAGGGAAAAAAGAGTCCCCTCATTGTATTCAATGTAGGGTTACAGAAGACTTAATGCACTTTTTGGTGGATTGTGGACAAAATCGTGATCTCAGAAGCCAGTTGTTCCCAGGTAATTTGTTTGGGGGGCAAATTAATATTATTTTGGCGTCACCTCTTTCGCAAGAGGCCCCGTACTTTGATCAGGTTCTGTCTATTGTCAATGAAGGGTCGCAGTATAGTTTAATTTATTAATTTTAAACTAAATTTGAATAATACTATGAGGCTGAGCATTTTTAAGCCTCGTGAAAAATTTGATTAAAAAAAAATGTATTAAAAAATGAACAACTCGCATACTAGTCTTTATTTTAGTGAAAAACTAACCTGTGAGAGCCAGAGTGCTAATCTTTCTTGATTTATCTCTTCATTGATAGATATACCGCTTATTGTTTCTATGAACGAATTGCCCGGTGGTCCCCACAGACATCTATAGTAGTACATATTTAGAGGATTCATATTCTTTAGTTTCTTTTTCAACCATTCCCTGTCTTTTTCTGCAAAAAAATAGTTAAAAAAGTTCCATAAATCATTACATCACATCACAGTTAAAGTTACTGCTTTGTATAAACCATAATTCGTTATATACATAAAAAAATAATTGACTTGAATGAATAGGGAATATTAGGCATACCTTTTGTTTCACAAAAAATTGCAGTAATAATATCCTATTGAATAAATTAAATACTTACATGATTTTCACAAAAAAATTATATTTTTGGTCTAAGCCCTCGTGAAGCCTAGGGCTTCACGATCTGACTAGACGATCAATTTTATTGCCCAATATTATGTATTGTGCAATATTATTGGCCGTTTAGGGTTAATATTGAACAGTTTGAGCTAGTTTAATTTTTATTGCGCCGCCTTATGTCTAAATCTATTAATTTTACTACAGTCAATTAAACATTTTTAGTCTCGAAAATTATTAACACCAAAAATCTTACCTGGTATATTAGAATCATAGGTATTAAAAATTGATGTTACAATATCTAGGACTGTGTCTAAAATATTAGGTTTAAACGCCATAAATGTATTTAATTTCCAACGCATACGGTTCAGTATCTGCGCCAACATAATCAACATTGGTGCTCTGTGTTGTACTATCTCCAATGGCTTATATGTTTTATGTAAGAGCTTGCAGTGAAAATGTATTTTATCAATATCATTATTTTTTAATCCCAATTCAACGCTTGGCAGTATAATCTTGTTAAGCAGCTTCAATTCCGGTAATAACTCCTGGGATTTTAACTCATTAATAAATGTTATAACATTATTTGCTTGAGCTTCACTTTCAAAATTATTGTCAATTATCTCTTTTGTTACCATAAACACAGAGCTTTCATTTTCATTATCATATCTGTAATGTGAGTATTTTTGCAGAAATATCATCACTTTTGCCATAATATTGGTTTGCTGAATGGTCTCTGAGGCTAGGAAGAAAATTTTTGTAAATACTTTTCTAGGATTTTGAATAAAAACATCATATATTTGAGACAAATCATCTCCTGGTAATGATATTAGTTTATTGAAGATTTTTGTGATCATAGCATCCAAATCTTCAGTAGTCAGAGAGTCATTAAAAACGTGGTCAAAATGTCTATCAAGCAACTTTTGTTTGGTTTCACCAGTGCAGTTCTCGAAGCACTTTATTGCTAGTGATTTAACACTCTCGCTTTGAGCCTCAGACTTTTTAAAATTACAATACAGGATGTCATATAGTTGACAAGCTTCGTCATTATTGTATACATGTATATGAGTGTATATTCTACTGAGTAAACTTTCCTCTGTGCAAAGACTTTCTCTATAAATCAAAGCTTTTAACCACTCAACACTTTCATCAGTGTCTTTAGAAATTGTTTCTTCAATAGTTTTTGGATCCACTTCATTTATGATTTCTTTTAAATCTTTTGGCTTAGTGGAGATTAGCTGTAATATGACCCACACATGTTCAATTTCATTGAGGAATTCAGGATAGTTTGTTGTTATTTTATAAGCTACATCTCCAATTTTATTTTGGAGGCTTACACCATCTTCCTCAAACTCACTCCACGAACAAAAGACATCTATACTAACATCAGAGAGTAGACTTTTACTAGTTTCTTGGAGAGCTGTATTACATTTAACTAAATGTTCCTTAACAAGTTTAATATCCGGCTCCTTGTCAGCATCGCATAAACTTAAACATTCATCCTTTATTATTTCTGTAGGTATAGTTGAAAGGTATACCTCGTTAATTTCTAGTGTTTCAGCATCTTTTTTAGTGAACACGAAGAAGCAATCATTTAGTACAAAAAGATAAGCATGTATTCTATCTCCCATGTATTTATATAAATCATCTTCACTTATATTATCCAGTTTGTGTGAATTTGGTGGTTCCGAGAAGTACTTCAAACATAACAAAAAATTATCATATGCTCGACTTATGACTTTAGTATCTAATTTAAAGAATATAATTTGATACATAAGTTTGTAGCATGAGGCGGTTAACAAATGTAGCCTTTGTAAGCAACCAGTGGGACTAAAGTACTTGAAGTTCTCTATAAGTGAAGTTGCAACTTCCACGGCGAGCATCGGATGAGTAGAGAATAATACTTCACCAATAATTGTATCAATATTAAGGTTCCACAATATTTCACACATGACGTACCTGGGTAGAGTAGGTAGTGTTCCAATAAGTAGCTCTAGGTTCGGATTCTCTTTCATTTCTTCTAATACTGGTAGATCTGAACTAAAAATAACAAATAGAGCTAACTGTCTTAGCTTATTGTGCACATCTTGCTTGTATTCGCCATCTCGACAATATTCCACTTCCTTGATAAATTCTTGTATGCGAGTGAGCAGGTAATCTATCCGACGCTCATTACCTGTAAAGTGTTTTGATTTATTAGAATAAAATAAGATAATAAGAATCTAAACAAAAACATCCCAAACACAGTACCTGCTTTTTCTACTATTTCCGATATGGAAATAACATCATCCGCACCATCAACAATACCTTCGAAAATGGCCAAATCATTAGTGTATTCCATTGTGATTATTAATAAATGGAAGCAAATAATTTAATTATTGAAATTTATATCTCGAAAAAACTTTTGTTCGCGGAATATTACCGGAAAAAGTTATTCTTCCTCTTCTCCAATTTTCTTTTGCAAACTGTCAAATGTCAATGTCACTTGATTTTTTTATAGAACGTTTATCTTTTTTTTTATCTTATTATGGCACTTCGGCTATAAAACCATGGCCAGTGTCGAGTAAAATATGGCGGGAAACAATGTTCTAGAATTTAGTAAATTCTAGTATGTACCATCGAGGAAGTTGATTCCTATGCATTTGAGAGACCAACGTTATTTGGTCGATCATGTCAATTCAATGTTAATTGTGATCTGTCGGCTGGGTTTGACGTAATGCGCCCAAACTACGTAGGTCCCCCATCTGCATAGGAATCAACTTCTCTGATAGTACATTGTACAATTTTTAGCATCGTTTTCATATATCGTCAGGTCTAAAGTCTAGTCAAAGTTGACGACCTCTGTGGCTCAGTAGTCAGTGGTGACTGGTGAGCGCGTTGGTAGCTCAAGCCGGGGGTCGCGGGTTCGAATCCTGCCGGCGGAACAAAAAGTTTTTCAATGTTTCCGGGTCTGGATGTGTAATAAATAATTAGATATATGTATTATAATTTAAATAATACACATACCTAATAATATCTAGTATCAAAGTATTAAATATATTTCCGTTGTCTGGTACCTGTAAACCAAGTCTTTTAGGTACTTAGCACGGGGCCAGACTGACGTGGTGTGAAGAGTCCATAGATATAAAAAAAGTAAGTAAAAGTCAATACAGTCAAGGAGTCAAGTCGGCCGATTCAGTAAAGTGGTAGACGCTTTACTGAAACTTTCGATGGAGTTTTGGAGGGAACACAAAATAGCACGTTTCTGGTTATTACTTATTACATCACTTTCCAACACTTGTGCATGAAAACGAATATGTAATGGTTAATATCCTACCAATATTACACATTAAAAACCCAGTTAACACAATTTTAGGAAAATAATACAAAAACACAACATCACTTTCACATTCACGGCAAAACTCCCCGTTTATCATTTATGGCGTACAATTTAATATACTTACCGGTCGCTGGCCGCTGCTCATCTGCAGCTGTCGTCTTAGGGCCAACCCACAACCACACCACGTGGTCGGGCGTATATTTCGTATTGTAAATGAATTGGACGGTCGGCATTTTGTCGGTACCACAACGCAACTACAAAAAGCTGCAGCGACACCATTCACACGTAACCACTGCTCGATGCTGCGATGTCGTGTGGTTGTGGTACGTGTGGGTTGGCCCTTAATATTATTGTGCCTCAGTCAACGAATGCCATACTCACAAGGAGAGAGTACTCATGCTGGTGCCTGGTGGACGTGGTGGTCATGCAGGGTCCACCAACGCCATCTTTTGATTGCTTCAGTAAAACGGATAGAAGCTACATATTTTTTTGAAGATTTCAGCCCTCAGCCTAGTTTAAAAAAATAGATTATGATAATCAAAGATTTTTAGGAATCAATTACTTTAATATATTGAGATTATGATCCACTTACATGACATGAAAAACAACATTCTGGCCAGCCTGCCTAGCATACGCCAACGAGATATCCCACTCTACATGTTTCTCGATGTTTGATAGTTTGTATCTTCATCTCTATTGACCCTAGCATGACAAACATTTTTTCTCGCGTAGATCTATCATCGAAATAACACATTTTTATAGAGTCGAGATTTTGACATTATGAGACGAGTAGTTATAATTATCTCGAGAGTGAGATATCTCGTTGGCGTATGCTAGGTGAGCTGGACAGAAAAGTGTACATAATAATTTCTTAAATATTGAGTCGGAAGTTTTAGCCTTATTGAATGTTTCACAACATAGATTAAGTTGTGACTAAATGCTATTATAAAAATTTCGTTACTGACTCCAAGTTTCTCTTAGCACTCGCAAAGTTCGGATTTATTTGTAAAGCTTTTTGGTACATCCGAGCTGCCAACTCATATTTTTGCCAACGGTGATATAGGACACCTGAAAAAAAAACAACCTTGGTATATTAATTTATCATTTCTCTTGGGCTATTTCTATTGATAAGTTCTCAAGACTATGATTGCCCAAGCTATGAACCATAGCTTGGGCAATCATAGTCTTGAGAACCACAAGAAAAACTACAAAATCTATATCCATACTTCCATACATAATACCTCATAATAGATATTTTAAAAACAATATTGTGTCTGTCTGGCTAAGTATTTGTCTGTGACCTCTTAACGCTTACACTGCTGAACCGAATTTGATGAAATTTTGTATGCAGATACTCGATATCCCGGGAAAGAACATAATAATATTATGATAGTTTTAATTCCGAAAAAATGTACGGTTCCCATGCGAGAAACTTTAACAATTTGCGCTTAGGCTGCTGAACCGATTTGGATGGAAGTTCTATGCAGATACTTGATGGATAAGGATATAGGATATTTTTGTCTCGGAAAAATGTACGGTTCCGACACACGAATTTTTGCGCAACATAGTTACTGGCGTCATCTAGTTTGAACAAAAATTTTAAAATATGAAAATACGGCGTTCTGTCGTATTGCCGCTCGGCTCGTAGTTTCGACTATCTAATATATTATATAAATCTCCTGTCACGATGTTTGTCCGCGATGGATTCCTAAACTACTTAACCGATTTTAATGTTTTTTTTTAATGTGTGCTTTTTTCAACTTGAGAGATAGGATAGCTTAGATCTTTAATTATTATAGTCGCAATTTTATTTTATTGCAAATTATTTGTCTATAAAGAGCGACCATTGTTTATGCGACGCGGGTCACGGGATAGCGATGGACGTTGCCATAGTGACATACTTATTTAGTCACTAATTCAATAAAATAATACGGGCGATATACATTATATAATAATATGGCAAAGAAACGTTTGCCGGGACAGCTAGTAGACAATATTAATTAATAGAAGATGTTAGACCAAGCCACAACACTGCGTTGCGGTGTCGTATATAAAACACCATCGCACATAAATGAGATGCGATGTTCGCAACGCAATAATTTCATATAGCATAGCACTCTTTACATCGGAAATAGGCTACTTGACCTACTTTTTTTCTTCATGCTAATCGCTTCTTAATCATTCATTGTCACAAAAAAAACTCATATTTTAATATTTTACACAGTAGAAACCCATAAAAATGTTTATTGAAAACTACGCCTCTTAAATGGCGCCGAAAACACTGTCCGCCATAGTGTGACGTCATACGCTTTGTATTTTAAACTCTCTTTATTGAACATTTTTTTATGTGCTAAATGTACGAGTCTAAAAGTGCCCAAAAATTATGAAAGAATTAAATAAGAAATTAGAAATCATTTGTAATGTTGAAAACTTTTGGAGAAAAGTTTTGGTTATTTGATTTCCCGTCTACAATAAATGGAGATAATATATAAAACTGATGTTTAAAGCGAATTATTCAATAAAATATATTTTACAAATCTTTTTAGGCTTATTCTTATTATTTATGTACAGATAAACTTACATATAACGAGCGCGATAAATAAAAGATATTAAATTACTATGAGGATGACGTCACATCCAAATCGGAAGTACCGCAAAAGCGTTTTCGTCAGTACAAATCCTATTTTCATAAAATCATATTTTTAAATCGACTTTATTTATCAATCATAAGCATTTATATGATGATAAGGGTGAAATATGGTTTCCTAGGCCAAGTTCTACTAGAAATATGCATTTGTTCAATGAAATTGAATATAGGTCAAGTAGCCTATTTTCACGATGCGTTCTGCGGCGTCGTAGATTTATACGATGCGACGCCGCAACGCAGTGTTGTGGCCTGGCCCTTAGAGTTATTCATAGGTAAATTATGGCAGAAATACAAGCCAATAGAAACCTTTAGAAGCTGAAAAATTACCTAGATTAGCAAAATGGATAGCTTGGACTTTATCCCTGTAGTTGCTTATAGCTATTATGAAGTGTTTTTCGGCATCTTCGTAGCGGTTAATTTTTCCGTAAATATTGGCTATAGCAAAATGGACCGACGGAGAGTTGGGAAGATTTTCCAGAGCTCGGGGTATAATTCTTAAAGCTGTATTAGTCTGACCTGTAAAGTAAGCAGTATTTGAGTATGTATTTTTTAATATCACCTGTGGTGTCATATGCTAAAAAAGGATGGACTATTTTTAGGAAGCCGTATTTTTTATACATTCAAGTGGCCTGAGCTATTTTCCAGTGGGGGCAAATCATGACTTTATAGCCCCACCAAACCAAGGACTACTTGTCTCTGTCTAGCACATTGAATAATTCATATGACAGACATAGACCGAGAACCTTGAAAAGTCGCAAATTACGCTCTGTAAATATACAGGGTGCAATTAAACATTCCTGCCAAATTCTGATATATTGATCCTTGTTAAAAATAAAAATACACGTATTTTTTCTTTTATAATCACTCAGTACAAAAATGTTGATAAATAGGTTCCGAAAGTTATCCTAAAAAACACTAGTCTACAATTAATGGACACGACGCGTCGCCCGCGCGTCGTGCCCCCGCACGCGGGCCTCTCCCCGCTCACCCCCGCTCATTCCCCCGCGCCGCGAGTGACCGTTCTGCAACGATTTTAAATGGGACAAAATAATATGTTATTAAAAAAATAACACCCATTTTTTTTGTTAAATGGACTTTCCTAATGATACCTAAGGCCTGGAAAAAATTTGGCAGGAAGGTTTAATTGCACCCTGTATATATATATTTTTTTGCTCACCTGTATTATCAAGCAAAGCCAGTAGATTAGTCCACGCAGATACGTGGCTCGGGCTTAAATCGATCGCTTTGAACCAATTCTCCATCGCACCATTACTTTGGTTAAGTTCTAAGTACTAAAAGAGAATGAGACAGGTATATGTTATGTAAGAAGATCGAGAGAGATAGCACACATTTGAAAAAACGATTAACTATAGGTATTCAATGCATTTCTTATAATATTATGACCCAGTAACAGAAAGTTTTTGCTCGCTTTTTAGGATTAGAACCCTTCGAGCGAAGCGACTTCGACATTAACCACTGAGCCACATGCTCAGAGCATCGAGCTCGCGCTGACAAAATATGAAAGAGTAGCTTTAGCCTTAAATCTTACCAGATTTCCTAAATTGTAGTAGCAATCAGGATATTTATTTCTGAAACTCAAAGCCATCTTATAAGCTTGCTCGGATTCCTTGTATCGCTTAGTGTTAGCTAGCACTATCCCTAAGTTCATCCAGGCGGCAGGAAAGTCCCTTCTGTAAAATAGTAAAGTTGATGTAAAATCTATAATGTAAGAAAACTATAATACTTTAGGGTGTGTATGAGTCCCCTGTATAGAGTTCACTGTGAACAGAATTTCATGCAAATGTTGAAATTTTGTATGAAGTTTCGCCGTTTGAACTTAACCTACTTACAAAAAAAATGAAATATTATCATTGTGAAAGTGTTCCTTTATGCCGAAAACGCTGAACCGTTATTTTTTAATTATTTGCTTTTACGAACTTACTTGAAATGAATTGCTGATCGTAAATATGATTCAGCTTCTGAGAATTGTTTCTTATTCTTCAATAGGTTAGCCAAATTATTCATAGCTTGGTAGTATTCAGGATTTAAACTGAAATGTAGGTAATATACTATATTGTTATCAATATATAATATATGTGTTAATCTATAATAGTGAAAATAACATTAATTTTAGAATATAAAACTATGCGTTGAGTACAGGTTGTATGCTCAAATCTCGCAACACAAAGGTTTTGCGCACACAAAGATCGTGGAGAAAGGACATAGGCTACTTCAAAGTTAATGCTTATTATGTCCTTCATCATGGTCGAGATCTGGCCCAAATTTTACTCCAATATGTTCAGCAGTTTTTGAGTCTATTTAAGGCAAAGAAACAAAATATGTTTTTAATAAGTATAACTATGACTGTAAAATATATTATACCTTATTGCAGTTTTATACTCAGAAATGGCCCATTCTGTATAATTCCTTGCGTCCACGACTTTAGCGACATTGTAGTGCACTTTAGCATTCAAAGGGCAGACTGGGAGACCACTTAAAAACAGTTTATACTCATTCTGCCAGTCGTAGGCTCGATGCCATGTTTTCAGTCCAAAAATAAAAAGAGTTAAATAGAATAGCAGCAGAATGAAAACCTGAAAACAAAAGAAAATTTGTTACTTAAACCCATGTCAAAGCAATATGTCGAGTCAAATAAAAAATCGGCCAAGTGCGAGTCGGACTCGCGCACAAAGGGTTCTGTACCGTTATAGAGCAAAAATTGGCCAAAAATTGTGTTAGTAATAGGGTTCCGTTTTTACCATTTGGGTACAGAACCCTAAAAAGAGATGAGCTGGCAAAGTTAAAATGTTTAATACAGTGTTCTTGAGTCTAGTTTTTTAAACCCCAATATATTTATACCCCATAATATTTTTATTTTTTAGTGTTTTAAAATTTTTGAATGTAGTATAATATACAAACCTTATGTTTCCTGCTCCTGTTATGAATTTTTTCTACACCAATAGCAATCAAAAGACAGTATCCGGCAGAAGGTATGTACAGGATTCTTTCAGCAATCACAAAACCAACAGGATAAAATATGTTTGCGGCTGGCAGAAATGGAATGGCAATGAGCAACAAAGAGAATATTAAATTTCTGAAAAAGAAAAATAAATATGTTTAATGTATGTAGAACTAGGCGACGCCCGCAACTCCGTTGCGCCAAAACTCGTTTATCGCGCGGGAACCGTACATTTTCCCGGGACAAAAAGTATCCTATGTCCTTTCCCGGGACTCAAAGTATCTCCATGCCAAATTTCAGCTAAATTGGTTCAGCCGTTTGGGCGTGAAGAGGTAACAGACAGACAGACAGACAAACAGGCAGACGGACAGACAGACAGACACACTTTCGCATTTATAATATTAGTATGGAAGTATGGATTACAAAAAACTACAGTATTTTCAGTACTGTAGTTTTTTTTAGTTTTTAATTACAATAATACTCTCATCGAAACTGAGATAAATTATGTATTGGTTCAGAACATAAGGATGTTAGTGTTACATACCTACATAATAGTTTTCTTCTTACATCAATACAATTAAATACAAATATTGCGCCATAAATATACAACAGTACCACAAATAATAATCTATAGTCTAGAAAGTCTTTGATTAAAGGTATGCAGCCCATGGACCAGTCGTAGCAAAGCCAATGTGGCCATAACAAGAGTACTGCATTGAGAAAATATATATAATTGTAAGTAGCTACCTGAAAAAACAATTAATGAGTTGATTTTAAATTACTCTGGCAACAAACAGATAAAATTTTCTATGGTGTTGCACAAACAAGTTGTGGATGGTTATATTGCAACTCTGGAAGGAAGGAGCACTATGGGGTTTTAGTGGATATAGCCTACCCAGGGGAGTCCCATTTACCCCGGACAATATCTCCAATTCGCCAGAGATGGGTAAAGTATTTTCCTATGTAAAAAAACAAAGACATAATTTTATACTTACTCTTGAGAAAAAGCTTTCACTAAAAGCTGCTGGATTATCTATACTTTTAAATTCTGGTTTTGTTGCGCCCATTATCATCCAGCGTCCATATAAAAGTAATGATAATGAAATAACTACAGAAATCACTCTTCTTACAAAATAAGTTTTTTGATATGAAAATCTTATATTATTTTTAGATGATGGCATTTTATATTTTGTTAACAAAATATCATAAATGACACAGAAGCCCTAAAATAAAAATATTTTTTTAAAAAAACATTAGAGATATTTACATTTCCCAAAATAGATCTTTATGAAACATGTAAAATGCATCAGAAAACAATATCAGGTCTAGGAAAAGAGTATGGTTAAGGTTTGGTTTTGAATATAATGTATATGAAATAATGGATACCTATAGCTATATATACTCCTTTCCTAATTCCTACTAATAATAAAAACTAAGGAAGAGTAACTGTGTCAAAAAAATTGTCCACGAGTCTACAAAATAGGACCCGAATACATGCATAACACAATTTTGTGTAAATATAGAAGTGTCAATTTGTCAACGGCTTTATTTCGTAAATCGTTGCTATTGCCATTTTTAATGTGTGAAAAGGAACCAAATTCAAAATGGTTATGGGAATTACGTTTCCTTAGTTTTTATTATTCGTAGCTCCTTTCCAATTCCTATTGATCTGGATTTAAAGTGAAAACGAAGCTCAGTATGGACAGCTTTAATGCACTTTAAATATCATTGCAAATGTATGCTAACGCTCATGGCTCTTTGTATTTAACTACAAAGAGCCATGAGCTTCTGCAGTTTAATACTTACAAGTACAGTTACACCATTTTCCTTGAACAGCATTGACATCCCTGATAGAACAATGCTCAGAGGAAGATAAATATTACAAATGTTATTATCCATGCCATAGTCATACAGAATGATAGCTGAAAAAAACGTTGTAGCCGCTAAAATGTCGGCTCGGCCAACAATACCACTCACAGCCTCTACATGTACTGGATGTGTACTAAATAGAAGAGCAGCCAAGTATGGGATATCCAGCCTCCTTGTTTTATAATTCAGTCTCCTCCATATCACATTTAACGTCCACCACACTATTACACAACATAATACGTGCAGAATTACATTGACTACTTTAAAATGGTATGCAGACAGAACCTTGCCATTTAAATGATAGTTCAGCCTGAAACAAGTTTGAAATAAATTATTTTTTTCATGATATATACTGTAATATAATTAAATTTAATGTAAATACTTGCCTAAAAGTAGTAATAGTCAAAGGCCGGTACGACTTGTGACTCAGATTACTTTTGATGTTTGTTCCCCAAAAATCGCTGTAAAACGGGTCGAGCCACGAATCTGACTCCAAATCTCTATTTTTGATTATTGCCTCGGAATCGTCGAATACGAAATCACCTTTTATACTAAATAAATAAGGTACGCTGGATAGTAATCCAAGACATAGCAGTTTGCTTCGAAACATTACTGCCTGCTGCTGTAGTCAGTAGTCTTCTCTGATACGTTGATATCATAGTAATACGTTTACTTATCAGTTATAGGGATATTTTTATTTTGGTCTGAAGTCATTTGCAGACAAAAACTCATGTTTATAAGATAATTTTTAATCTAAATTCTAAAAAGATACAGTTTTGACTTTTTTTTTGAACAGGTGACGTCGGACGTGACAACTTTGACAACTGACGTATGACAGACCTTTTTTTTCTTATTTTGGCGCTTGGCTTTATAACCAAGTCCAGTGTCAAGTAAAATATGGCGGGAGAAAAAAAATTTGGTAAAAAATGTTTACAAAATTTTTAAAGCCGTTAAGTATAATTTACACAGAGCCAGTACTGGCTGCCAATAAGACTGGCAGCCAGTATTGGCTTGACATATGCCGCGTGTGAACAGTTTGGCCTGGCTTGAAAAACTGTTCACACGCGGCATATGCCAAGCCAATACTGGCTGCCAGTCTTATTGGCAGCCAGTACTGGCTCTATGTAAATTATACTTTATTCCAGATTATCGTCAAGTTGAAAGTCTAAAAAGTAGTCGATAAAGTCAACGAGTCAAGTCAGTTGTTTTAGTCATAGAATATAACCTTTAGAAGAGGCATTCCGCATTCCATACAATCGTCAGCGCGAAAATGTGTCACCCCCGAAATGAGTGAGCTCACTCATCTGAGAGCAGTGTGCCTTACGACGCGGTGACAGTCGGACGTGTTTAATGCATCGATTACGTAAAATATGCATTGAAAGCGTAAAATGAGTGAAAGAGAAAGTAGTATATTATGCTATTAGTTATTACTGTTAGACAAAAAAGGACGACAATATTTTCTCGATACACATTTTGCATGCAAAAACATTTCTACAGTTTTGATGGCGTATGCCATATCCAAGTATTGACATCGTTGGTTTTAGTAAAGTGGTAGACACTTTACTAAAACTTTGATGGAGTTTTGGAGGGAACACAAAACGGCACGTGTCTTGAAGTTGTCTCACTTGCCCACACTTGTGCACGACAACGAATATTTACTTAATGGTTAATATTCTACAAACATTACACATTAAAAACCGAAATAACACAAATATAGGAAATACAAAAACACAACGTCACTCTTTCGTATTCCCGGCAAAACTCCTATGACAGACCTTGACCTTTGTCGGCAAGAAGTTTAAAAGAAAGGTGAAGTGCTTACTTGTAATAAAAAAGTGAAGACAATTAATTTGATCTTGAAACGCTGTCTCACTCTTGGTGTGGATGCCTTATTTTTCTAACATAGGGTATCCATAAAGATCAATGTTTATTGGACATTTTTCTGTATCGATGGGTATTTTATAAATTAGTTTGATGGTTTTACTTATTATAGGGAATGTATATATATTTTTAAAATAACTCTTTCTATCTGTATAGAATTGCATTATTTTTATGGAAATAATGGATTTTTTCCTTGAACTGATCACCCTTCTTCAACAAAGTTCGAATTAAGAGTCATGTAAATTTTCACAAATTCACAGACTCATTCAGTTTCTGTCGTGGATAGAACAAAAATATTGAAATTATGATTCTAATAATTATGAAGGAGAAGGTGAGTCTAAAAAATCGGCCAAGTGCGAGTTGGACTCGCGCACGAAGGGTTCCGTACCACTATAGAGCAAAAATAGGAAAAAAATGTGTTTTTTGTATGGGAGCCCCCCTTAATTATTATTTTATTTAAATTTTATTATTAATTATTAAACTTTAAATAAAACTGAGTATTTTGTGAACATTTCAGGTGGCTACCTATTGTCATCATTGATACCGAGCAAAAAATGTTAAAAAATCACGTTTGTTGTATGGGAGCCCCCCCTTAAATATTAAATTTATTTTGGTTTTAGTATTTGTTGTTATAGCGGCAACAGAAATACATAATCTGTGAAAATTTCAACTCTCTAGCTATTACCGTTCTTGAGTTACAGCCTGGTGACAGACAGACGGACAGACATCGAAGTCTTAGTAATAGGGTCCCGTTTTTACCCTTTGGGTACGGAACCCTAAAAAGGAGAAGATTGTGCTGGGAACGTTACAAACGTAATAAACTACGACACGATGGAGATTCGTCGTGATTCGTGGTGGATTGAATGTAATTGTCGCCCATGATCAGATGAAGAGAACAATTCCAAAACATCACGAGATTTTAGCTACGGGGGGGACATACTAATGTCGTGACTGACTGTCACGACACAAAAGTTGAAGTGAAACAAAATAAAACGCCATTTAGGTAACTATGAAGTCTTTTATTTATTTAAAAACAATATCCAACCCATGGACGTATAAAAAAAGGAGGACGGAGTCCCACCATACACAAAACTGTGTCGTTCAGAGTCAGCCAGCTGGCTGTATGTACAAGGTCCGCACGCACACATTCTTGCGCTAGTCCATACCATTTGACAGGCGTCAGAATGTGTGCGTGGCCGACTCTGAAGAAAAGTGAAGACACAGTTTTGTATATAACAAGACTCCGTCCGCCTTTTTTTCTACGTTCATGATCCAACCCTTAAGACTTACGAATTTGTGTAACCCTTTAGTATTAAAAATTGTAAAACATGCATCACCAAACAAATAAAACAAGATGTTGGCATAATATAATAAAGGGTAATTTTTATTTGATATTTCAATATAACAAAAGAAACTGAATTTATTTTAAAACTTAAAATTTACAAAGTTTTTATACATGGCTGAAAAGTACAGTCTTATGTAGTTTTTGACGCTTGCCCCATGGCTTAGTGATTTATCAGTAATTGATTATTATAATTTGCGGATACGATCAGCGGGGCTAAAATGGTCGCATAGCAATTCCTCCCAATCAATTCACAAAATGAATTGTCAAAACTCTGCCGTGCAATCACTAAAGTGCAGTAAGGCGCATTTTTGTGATTTTCCGTTTTTGATATATTCTAAATCTACATTTTTTTCTCTTTATTTCTGGCTTACTCACATTATCCTACGTTAAATGGGAGTATTTTATTTTTAACCATAAAGTTTTTTGAAAATGCAGTAACTATCCCATTTTACCGCCAAAAAGACATTATTGCAATATAAACCGCAGTAAAATCACTTGCTGCAAGGATTTTTTTGTGATTCCAGATTAAAACGCAGTAAATGCAAATGAAATACTGTTTTTTAAATAGTTCCGTATACACACACAGTCACGTGAAAACCTAATTAAAACGCAGTATATGTTAACTCCATACAAACAGTTTTTACTGCATTTAATCAGTACTAGTGATTACTAATTAAAATGCAGTAAATGCAGGCATAATACTGCATTTTAAAAAGTTAATTGCTACATTGATATAATCTATACTACTTACTAAAATGCAATATTTGTATAGTATTCTTTGAAAGAGATTGTATTTATGCAATTCGTACATCTATCTTTTATAAAAAGATATAAGTACTTCCAAGTTGCAGGCTATTGTAAATCGTATTTTGATATTCAATTATAATGATCGTTAATTAATATGGCGTCATTTTAACCTTTGTTGATATAGTGAAGTCTTATATTGACCTCACCATGCAACAATAATCATTATTTGCATGGTGAGGTCAATATTAGATTTCACTATGTCAACAATGGTTAAAATGACGCCATATTAATTAACTATAAGTGTAATCGCTTAATTTTGGCCAGTTTTAATTTTTATCAATGACAATTGATAAGTTACAAAAATTATTTATTGCTTGACATGTTATAGAAAATATGTAGTTGTATTGAGCAGGAGTTCTTGGATAGATTTTAACCACTAATATACCACTTATTTCTCAGTTCCACCATTTTATAGATTTTTGTGTTCCTTTCAGTGCCAATTATGGACTGATTAATTAATGTAAGTGCTTAGTATTCCTAATTCACTCAAAAATGGTATTTTTTAAAATATACTAGGTATTTACAGTTTTAAGCATTATTTTAAAATAACGATGTTAACGTACTCAGATAAGATAATAATTGTTAGTTTTTTTATGCAAAAATGCACATTTTTTAATAAATTTTTAGCTTAGGAACGAAGTTCAAATGAAAAACGCATCCTATTTGATTATTGAAAATAAAATTTTCATAATTAAATTATGTTGTTTCATTTGTATGCACTACTGCTTTTATGTCCCAGAACACAAAACTAACTAAAGTGCAGTAATGCACCTTTTTTACTGCGTTTTAATATGTAATTCTCTCTTTTTTTCTGTGCAGTAAAGGGCCCCTTTACTGCACAGAAAAAAAGAAGAAAAAATATTAATGCCTGTAAAAAATTATTCATGGGGTTTTCAGGGCATTAATTACGTCTTGGATTAAGTTTACGTTATTCCCTTTGAGATAAAGTCGACAAAGAACAAAACAAATACATTTTAATATATTTTTTTACATTTTTAAACTTTAAATACGTTTTTCTCCGAACCATGATTTTGCACTTACTGCACTTTAGTGATTGCACGGCAGAACTGTCAAAGTCGCGAATCTCAAATTAGTTCGAATTTAGACCAATTGAATTGGTCAAATTCACGAATGTCAAATTAGTACGAATTTAGACCAATTGAATTGGTCTAAATTTGACATTCGTTAGTTTGACAGTTTTGACATTTCATTTTGTGAATTCATTGGGAGGAATTGCTATGCGACCATTTTAGCCCCGCTGATCGTATCCGCAAATTAAAAAATGAATTGGCGAAATCTTTAATAATTTTTGTCTCGTGTGAATGAACAGAACAAGTGGCAGTTTTTCGTTTGACGGCTTGATATAATACCTTATTTCATTTTACCAACAAATTTTTTCGAACAGATCTTGTATGCTTTTTTTATGCACGTAGGCTTCATGGTTTCAATATTTTCCTTAACAACCTAAAAAGAAAAAAATATGCAATTACATACTCCTATGCCACTATCATCTAGTACAGTGATCTCCAACCTTTTTTTTATACGGGCCACAAAATATTGTTAATAATGTTTAACATAATAACATTTTTATTTTTAACATAATAATGTTTTGATCTTGACGTGTCACGGGCCGCAACAAAAAATTTTTAGGGTTAAAAAGTAACGTTTTTCAAAATTACCGATTTAAAAGTGGAAATAAATTCACGACTTTAACGGCGACTTTGCATTATTTTGCCGTGGGCGTGAATTTAAAAATGGTTTCACATCACGCGGGCCACATATTATTATAAAGTCCCGGCGGGCCGCATGCGGCCCGCGGGACGCGGATTGGCGATAGCTGATCTATTATATTGACTTTTGTGTAGGTACAGGCGAGTACCTGCATAAAAGCTAATCACAACAAGAATACAACAGAATTGATCAGAAAGTCCCAGATGCCATATTATCTTAGAAGCAGGATGTTTAAATACACCTAGCGGCCTTGAAGAACACTACATTCAGAATCATACATTCGGAATAAAGTAGGGCCTTAAAATGATTTAACTATCATGAGAATGAAGTTTAATTTACCTGGCTAATGCTTCTTTGGTTCTCTACATTTTTGTAAAATACGTGGTCTGTTTGTGATTTGAAATGAATCAGAAGGTCCACATAATCGTTTATATAACTCCTGACTGTCCTGTAAACAAAAAAAAAAATTAAAGTTATTAACACATACACACCCTAATTTTCCAAAATATATATTTTTAATGGTTTATGTTACTTACAGGAAATCCAGAGCTAGTACTAGGCATGGATAAGGTCAAATTCTCAGATGGTTTCTTCAAGTAACTTTTGCTGCACCTGAAAATTTAAATTCATTTGTGATGTTGCTAGAGGCATTTGTGTGTCGCTTGAAACATAATTTATTCATTGTGAATGCTACAGCCAGGTGAAGACATTGCTAAGGCAGATGTATTATTTATTTCATCTTGCTCCTGAAAATGTCACATTCAACATTTAAACACCTACTTTGATTATGCAATACAACATAATATTATGTGCATATAACTCTAGAAAAATAAATTGGTAATGCACAATTATTAACATTATGCATATCTCATGATCTCATCACATCATCGCATTGAAGTATGCCACAAGATATTATTTGCCATTTCATTACTAGCTGTGAGTTATTAGTTAATCTGATAAGAGATTATCCAGAACAGTAAACCTCCTTCCACTTGCTCTTTAAATGTCAGTATAAAATTTGAGTATAAATTCATGCATATTCACTTACCATCACCAAACTTTTGTCTTCAAAAAAAGGTAAGTTTGATGTAAGCGTCTGCTAGTGTGGTCATAATCACTTGTTTTTAAATGTAGACTGCAAATTTTTGCCTTTTCCTGAAATTGACTTTTCAAAGGCATGATGGACAACCACATGTTTCTACATGTTACTTCTTTCGGAAATCTAAAACAATAAAGTTCTAAACTGGATTTAATGTTCATAAAACTTTCTACAGTCGATAATGTATGTATAAAGTCATCGGATATGTCCTACCTTTTGCAAACATTATGGTTACCCTAGCACTTTTCACAATAATAAGTAATGATGGAAATAAATTAAAATTATTCATATTTATCACCACTTTATCACATTAATAGCTTACGTAACATAAAACCAGTGAATTATTTCTGGTATTTACATAGCAAAACTTACAATATTAGTTAAAGAAGTGACCGAAAACATTGAAAATAAGCAAATGATTAATGAACAATCAACAACTATAGAAAATAATAGTACAGGGTCACGGATGGAACGGCAACGGCGTAAAGCCGTAATGCCACAATACTTGCACGATTTTGTTGTATAATTTTAAAAAAGAGGAAGAAGGAGTTGCCACGGAATTTTAATTTGAATAAAAAAAAAAATAGAATAGAGTTTTGGCGGGCATGTGAAAGAGTGCTGTTGTGTTTTTGTATTATTTTCCTAAAATTGTGTTAGCTGGGTTTTTAATGTGTAATATTGGTAGAATATTAACCATTAGATATTCGTGTTCATGCACAAGTGTAGGAAAGTGATGTAATATCCAGAAACGTGCTATTTTGTGTTTCCTCCAAAACTCCATCGAAAGTTTCAGTAAAGCGTCTACCACTTTACTGAATCGACCGACTTGACTCCTTGACTGTATTGACTTTTACTTAGACTTTGACTAGACTTAAGACCTGACGATACATGAAAACGATGATGAAAATTATAATAGGAGGAATGTGGTTTTCCCGCCATATTCCTTACCTTTTTACCTTGTCTGTGGCACAACATACACATCCTTTGTGTCAAGTTGCCAAAAAAGAAGAAAAAAAAAAAATAATAATGGGGAGTTTTGCCGGGAATGTAAAAGGGTGCTGTTGTGTTTTTATATTATTTTCCTAAAATTGTGTTAACTGGGTTTTTAGTGTGTAATATTGGTAGAATATTAACCATTAGATATTCGTGTTCATGCACAAGTGTAGGAAAGTGATGTAATTTCCAGAAACGTGCTATTTTGTGTTCCCTCCAAAACTCCATCGAAAGTTTCAGTAAAGCGTCTACCACTTTACTGAATCGACCGACTTGACTCCTGACTGTATTGACTTTTACTTAGACTTTGACTAGACTTTAGACCTGACGATACATGAAAACGATGATGAAAATTATAATAGGAGGAATATGGTTTTCCCGCCATATTCCTTACCTTTTTACCTTGTCTGTGGCACAACATACACATCCTTTGTGTCAAGTTGCCAAAAAAGAAGAAAAAATAATAATAATAATAATAAAGTTGCCAAAAAAAGAAGAAAAAGAAAGAAAAGAAAATAATGATAATAATAGAATAGAGTTTTGGCGGGCATGTGAAAGAGTGCTGTTGTGTTTTTGTATTATTTTCCTAAAATTGTGTTAGCTGGGTTTTTAATGTGTAATATTGGTAGAATATTAACCATTAGATATTCGTGTTCATGCACAAGTGTAGGAAAGTGATGTAATATCCAGAAACGTGCTATTTTGTGTTCCCTCCAAAACTCCATCGAAAGTTTCAGTAAAGCGTCTACCACTTTACTGAATCAACCGACTTGACTCCTGTGACTGTATTGACTTTTACTTAGACTTTGACTAGACTTTAGACCTGAAGATACATGAAAACGATGATGAAAATTATAATAGGAGGAATATGGTTTTCCCGCCATATTCCTTACCTTTTTACCTTGTCTGTGGCACAACATACACATCCTTTGTGTCAAGTTGCCAAAAAAGAAGAAAACAAAAATAAAAAAATAGAAGGAGTTTTGGCGGGCATGTGAAAGAGTGCTGTTGTGTTTTTGTATTATTTTCCTAAAATTGTGTTAGCTGGGTTTTTAATGTGTAATATTGGTAGAATATTAACAATTAGATATTCGTGTTCATGCACAAGTGTAGGAAAGTGATGTAATATCCAGAAACGTGCTATTTTGTGTTCCCTCCAAAACTCCATCGAAAGTTTCAGTAAAGCGTCTACCACTTTACTGAATCGACCGACTTGACTCCTGTGATTGTATTGCTTTTACTTAGACTTTGACTAGACTTTAGACCTGACGATACATGAAAACGATGATGAAAATTATAATAGGAGGAATATGGTTTTCCCGCCATATTCCTTACCTTTTTACCTTGTCTGTGGCACAACATACACATCCTTTGTGTCAAGTTGCCAAAAAAGAAGAAAAAAAATAGAAGGGAGTTTTTGGCGGGCATGTGAAAAAGTGCTGTTGTGTTTTTGTATTATTTTCCTAAAATTGTGTTAGCTGGGTTTTTAATGTGTAATATTGGTAGAATATTAACCATTAGATATTCGTGTTTATGCACAAGTGTAGGAAAGTGATGTAATATCCAGAAACGTGCTATTTTGTGTTCCCTCCAAAACTCCATCGAAAGTTTCAGTAAAGCGTCTACCACTTTACTGAATCGACCGACTTGACTCCTGTGACTGTATTGACTTTTACTTAGACTTTGACTAGACTTTAGACCTGACGATACATGAAAATGATGATGAAAATTATAATAGGAGGAATATGGTTTTCCCGCCATATTCCTTACCTTTTTACCTTGTCTGTGGCACAACATACACATCCTTTGTGTCAAGTTGCCAAAAAAGAAGAAAAGAAAGGAAAGGAAAATAATAATGGGGAGTTTTGCCGGGAATGTAAAAGGGTGCTGTTGTGTTTTTATATTATTTTCCTAAAATTGTGTTAACTGGGTTTTTAGTGTGTAATATTGGTAGAATATTAACCATTAGATATTCGTGTTCAGTCACAAGTGTAGGAAAGTGATCTAATCTGACGATACATGAAAACGATGATGAAAATTATAATAGCAGGAATATGGTTTTCCCGCCATATTCCTTACCTTTTTACCTTGTCTGTGGCACAACATACACATCCTTTGTGTCAAGTTGCCAAAAAAGAAGAAAAAAAAAAAAAAAAAAAAGAAAATAGAATAGAATGAGATGGAATTTTTCCGAGCTCCGCGCGTTTTTCTTTGTTCGCATGTTTTATTTAATTTTATGAGTTTAATATTAACATTCCTATTTAATTGTTTTAATTTAGTGTTTCTTTTCATGTGTTTTACTCAATATACAAAATTGACTTCACGCGAGTGTGTTTAAATTTGTCCGCCACCCGTGTACAGACACAAGCACTGAATTAATTTACAATAAATGGCGTCCCAACTTTAGACCCAAATCCTAGCCGAAGTTTTGTATATAACTGTAAATATGCCGAAAACACGTGCAAGAAAATCGCTCGATTCCTCGATGTGTGATTCTCATATCACCATGTCCAGCGAACATTTTGCCGCGCTTCTAGAAACAATCCAAAAATCAAGCTCGGAAATGTGTGAACGTGTCTTGGAGCGATTCGCTTCTTCATCTCCTCGAGCTGCTCATTCACCGACGCAAACGTCGAGCGCAGCTGAGTCGACACGAAACTTCCTACAATGTACAGCAAGGTTCTCCGGTACTGAAAATGTAGAAACTTTCATTGATGCACTCGAAGCCTATAAGGAATGTACTAGCATGACTGACTCGATTGCTATTAAAGGTATGTCAATACTCTTTACTAATGAAGCAGCGACTTGGTGGCAAAGCATTCGTGCCGAAGTCACTTCATGGAGACAAGTCGTCGAGTACTTACGAGATGCCTACGGAGACCGTCGCCCCGAGTATAAAATATACCGGGAGCTCTTCAGTATAGAACAAAGTGAGAAGGAGCGTACGGATATATTTATATCAAAATGCAGAGCGCTCTTATCAAGATTACCGCCAAACGATCTGTCGGTCAAGGTCCAGATAGATATGATTTTTGGGCTCTTAAATCATAAAATAAGAAAGCGATTACGCCGGGAAGACATGACAAGCTTCTCAGATTTGCTTCACAAAGCTCGCTTAGTAGAGGATTCATTGAAGGAGTCTGTAAAACAACATAGTACTACTAAGAAGGTTTCATACATAGATACAAACGAGCAACAAAATGTTCCACATTTAAATATGCCGTGCTTGCAAAGTGCAGGCGTAGGTGGTTGTCATGGAGATGGTGGTGAGTGTTGCGCCACCTCGCCGGGGCCTCTTCACGCCGTTGACGCCGTTCGCGCGCAAAGTCCCGTCGTTCCCGCCTTCACGCAGCCTAAGGAACAGCGCACACCACCAGCGAAACAGTTTCGACCTTTTTGTGTGTATTGCAAAAACTACGGACACCAACGTGATCAGTGCCGTAAGTTAGTGAATAAAGGTGAGTGCATAGACATTCCAACTAAGCCTGTTTCGTGTTACCAATGTGGTACGGTGAATACGTCACGAGACAATTGCGATAAATGTAATAATAGTGAACAAACTTTTTATAGCTTAAATACCGAAAATGGTATAAATAGTGTAAATAGTGTCAATAATTCTAATTTTCAATGTGTAAATAGTAAAATTAAGGATTGTGAAATTTGTACATATTGTAGTTTATGTAAATCTAACTCGGCACATAATTGTAAAAATTCTATAGTGTCAGAGTGCCCTAATAATAAATCGTACAGTCAACAAAATAAAATATTCGACTCAATGTACAGTCGACAGCCTAGTTTCGATTACGATTCTAGTTTGAATATAGAAAACAAAAATTTATTTTTAAATATTAATAATATTTCAAAAGGTGATTCTAATGTCAAAGTTTTAGAAGATAAGGATGATTTTTGTGCCGCAAAAGTAAAGTGTACGGAGCAAGCGTATGCCGCAGCCGGAGTCGATTTTGACCGAAATATTTTGCGGCCGATTTTTAATATTGAGATTTTGGGTTCGCGGGGAACCGCACTAATCGACACCGGTGCCAAACATTGCATTGCGGGGCATTCTTTACATCTCCTTCTTCGTCGCAAGGGTCATTCCATTTATTCGACGCGAAAAACAATAAAATTGGCAGACGGAGTAGTGAGAGAACTGGACGTTTTTTGTACGGAACTAGATGTACGTTTAAAGAATAAATTAATTAGAACTTCTTTTATTATACTGCCGGAAGCGCGCAACAATGAGACTTTGCTGGGTATGGACTTTTTGTTCCATAGTGGTGTCGTTTTGGATTTTCAACAGGAATGCTGGTATTTTTCAAATAATAGCGCTAACCTGTATCCCATGGATTATGAGCCTCTGTCGTCTCCAGCAGTGGGGTGTTCCTATACTGACGTGCTTCGGGAAGATGAAGGGACAAAATTAGATCCACCTGACCGGGATCTGTTTGCGCAGACTTTGGTGGTCAATACGGATATTTTCCAGCCAGGGGGAGAGCCAACCCCCTTCGCTGAGCACCATATTGATACAGGGGATCATTTGCCTATATTTGTACCTCCTTATCGAATGACTCCCGCCAAAAAGGAATGAATGCGGCAGGAAATCGATAAAATGTTAAAGGAGGATATTATAGAGGAGTGTGAGTCGGCGTGGTGTTCGCCAGCTCTGCTTATTCCCAAACCCAATGGCACTATTCAGTTCTGTGTCAATTACAGACGTTTAAACGCTGCCACCAAATCCGACCATTACCCCTTGCCGTTGATTGATGAATTATTACAATCAACGAAAAGAGGTTGTTACATGAGCACACTCGATTTGCGATCAGGATACTGGCAGGTAAGGGTTAATGAGCAGGATAGAGATAAAACTGCATTCATAAGTCCTCTAGGAACTTACCGATTCAAACGTATGCCGTTTGGCTTAAAGAACGCGCCAGCCACGTTCCAACGTTTAATAGATCGGTTGCGTTCTTGTTCATCCTTGGCAAATGTTACCCTTCTAGTATACTTAGATGATCTTTTGATAATATCTGAGGGTTTTCAGCAACACCTCCAAGATCTCCAAGCAGTATTTAATCGCCTGCGAGAGTTTAAGTTACGAGTTAATCGCGAGAAGTGCGTTTTTGCCAGAGAACGAGTAAAATATCTTGGCCACGTTATAACTCAACAGGGTGTGTCTCCTGACCCTGACAAGGTTCAAGCCGTTTTAGAAATGAAAGAACCTAATAACTTGAAACATCTGCGGACATTTTTACAAACCTGTTCTTGGTTTAGGAAGTTTATACCCAACTTCTCGTCCATAGCAGAACCGTTAACTAAGTTAACGAGAAAACAGCAGACCTGGACCTGGGGTTTAGCTCAATCTAATGCCTTCAAAGAGCTGAAACATCTTCTCACCTCAGCACCAATATTGATCCAAGCAGACTTCAATCAGCCATTCATACTGCGAACCGATGCCAGCAACTATGCCCTTGGAGCAGTTCTTCTCCAGGGGGAGGACAAATCTGAAAGGCCTATTGAATACGCAAGCCGTCTCCTGAATGCCGCTGAACGCAACTATTCAACCACAGAGCGAGAAGCTCTAGCAGTAGTGTGGGCAGTGGAGCGATTCAGGTGTTACTTGGATGGACATCCAGTAATTATAGGCAGCGATCATCAGCCACTTCGATGGCTGATGACTCTCAAGTCTCCAACGGGACGTTTAGTGAGATGGGCACTCAAGCTTCAATCATTTGACATTCAGTATCAGTACACGCCTGGAAAGGCGAATGTAGTGGCTGATACTCTGAGTAGACCCATGTGTTCCGAAGACACAGCAGATAGCTGTGGAGTTTGTGCAATCATAGTTGACTTACCCACTAAAGGTCCTACTGAATTGAGACAGGAACAACTTACCGATCCCGAGGTCGAGAAAATTATAAAAGACATGGAAAGTCCAGATGAAGTGTCAGCTCGAAGGTGGTCAGAGCGAGGTTACCTGCTGTCACAAGGAGTACTTTACAGGTATAACCCTGATTCTGAAAGCGAAACTCCGCAATTGGTTATACCCAAGTCCGTGCATCAGGAAATTCTTTAGGAATGTCATGATTCATCTCTGGCAGGACATCCTGGAATTGATCGTACTTACTTCAAAATAGCGCAATCCTATTATTTTCCTGGAATGCGAAAGATTATCATAGATTACGTGAAGTCATGCGTGGATTGTCAGCGGTACAAAGCTACTAATGACAAACCACCTGGTCTTTTACAAACGCCAGTATTGCAGCAGCGCAATGAGGTTCTTGCTATAGACCTTTTCAGACCATTGCCTGAAGGTGAAAATGGTGAGCGATGGATCCTACTGGTGGAAGACACTGCCACCAGATGGGTTGAGCTGTTTTCACTTCAAGAAGCGACTGCAGAAGCCTGCGCCCGTCTTCTTACTGAGGAATACTTTCTCAGATACGGTTTCACACGCAGGGTTATATCTGATAACGGCGTTCAGTTTGTCGGAGCAGTCATGCAACAATGCATGTTTATTGTAGGTGTTAAGCAAAATTTTGTTCCTTTATATCATCCCGAAGCCAATCCTGCAGAAAGGAAAAATCGGGATCTCAAGGTCCAACTGGCACAGCTAGTTGAAAACGAGCATACCTCGTGGCCGGAGAAGCTTCCACTAATTCGTTTTGCCTTAAATAGTGCTTTATGTAGAACCACAGGAGCTACACCGTCATATTTGATGTTTGCCAGAGAAATGAGGTCTCCTACTGAAGCTCGTCATGACTTACGGGCCATCCTAGATAAAGAAAACTTTGTCCCTCAAATAACACCTTACCTACGGTCTTTTATAAGCTCGTTGACATCCGTCAGAGAGCGGGTAGAATCCCAACATGTCCAGGCTAAGCGTGTGGCTGATGAAGCACGCCGACCTAGCCCAAATTATCAGGTGGGAGACAAAGTTTTAGTGCGCTCCCATGTACTAAGCAAAGGCAGCCAAGGTCGAACAGCCAAATTTGTTCCCAAAAGGGACGGGCCTTATTTAATTACTAAGATATGTAGTCCAACTACATATTTCATTTCCCCAGTTGAAAACCCTGCTGACTCTTTAGGTAAATACCATGCCCGGGACCTAACTCCTTTTATAGAAAACGTCAGTGAAGGAGGAATAGGGCCTGAGCCAGTGGTGCCAAAACGGCATCGCGGACGACCAGCCAAGCTACCTAAACCTAGACTAGTCCAGGAACGAGGGCGTTCTCCTAGTCCTGAACTAGAGGGGGAGAATATAGAAAATAATAGTACAGGGTCACGGATGGAACGGCAACGGCGTAAAGCCGTAATGCCACAATACTTGCACGATTTTGTTGTATAATTTAAAAAAAGAGGAAGAAGGAGTTGCCGCGGAATTTTAATTTGAATAAAAAAAAAATAGAATAGAGTTTTGGCGGGCATGTGAAAGAGTGCTGTTGTGTTTTTGTATTATTATCCTAAAATTGTGTTAGCTGGGTTTTTAATGTGTAATATTGGTAGAATATTAACCATTAGATATTCGTGTTTATGCACAAGTGTAGGAAAGTGATGTAATATCCAGAAACGTGCTATTTTGTGTTCCCTCCAAAACTCCATCGAAAGTTTCAGTAAAGCGTCTACCACTTTACTGAATCGACCGACTTGACTCCTGTGACTGTATTGACTTTTACTTAGACTTTGACTAGACTTTAGACCTGACGATACATGAAAACGACGATGAAAATTATAATAGGAGGAATATGGTTTTCCCGCCATATTCCTTACCTTTTTACCTTGTCTGTGGCACAACATACACATCCTTTGTGTCAAGTTGCCAAAAAAGAAGAAAAAGAAAAGAAAAAATAGAATAGAATGAGATGGAATTTTTCCGAGCTCCGCGCGTTTTTCTTTGTTCGCATGTTTTATTTAATTTTATGAGTTTAATATTAACATTCCTATTTAATTGTTTTAATTTAGTGTTTCTTTTCATGTGTTTTACTCAATATACAAAATTGACTTTACGCGAGTGTGTTTAAATTTGTCCGCCACCCGTGTACAGACACAAGCACTGAATTAATTTACAATACAACAATAATTGCAATTTGTGAACTTACGCGTGAAATTTTACGGCACAGCCTGGATACCACTCACTTCCACATCCATGTACAACACATGCATGCACCATTTATTATTCTTTCACAAAAAAAGCCGTATGAAAACCTGAATCGACATAAACATCCGCCATTATACACATCACGTAGAATGACGTTTCTATTAAATGTTGTCAGTAAAATAACTCTGCAAGATATCAAAAATTAGGGTAAAATAGGTAAATCGGAGAACTCTAATTTCGATTTAAAAAATACATAATATACTGCCTAAAATATGTAAAGTGTAAAAATACAGTTTTGTTTTTCATGAGATTGAATTATGATCACAAAACGAGCGATGGTTCTAATGTACAATATTTTTCTTTATGTTTTTTATTGATTACAGGTTGTTTTTTATTCTAGGAGGGTATCCATAGAAAGAGATGGCATACACACGTCGGGTCCAGACTCCAGAGACATGGTACTTATTGTCTCTGGTCGGGTCAACAGAGTTCAATTTTATTGTCTTCAATTCATTGTTTGAAGTTCGCACTCCACATTTACCTATAAACTTCTTGTTTGTCAGTTTTTGACGCACATCAAGATTTAAATAGGCAAGTACGGCCTACAGTTCGACAAGGCTTTAAATGAATATGTCAATGGGCGCTGCTGGTAAAGGAGAAAGTGTCAAAAATGACGTTTTTGTGATAGCGTTACAGACAGACCAACTTATCTGTGAACTAAACGACGGCGCTAGCAGCAATACAAATTGTATTGTATTTCTACCAATCGTAGCAGTTCTGGAGTTTGACATTTCCGTATTAGTGGCTGACGGCCGTAGTTCCAATAACGACCGTTTCACGGATAACTTGGTAGCTCTGTAGTTCCTTTTCTCGCCACGTTCATAAACAGCCTTGTCGAACTGTAAACAAAATCAAGTAAAAGTTTGGTATTTGTCGTCCATGTGTGGAAGGCCGTATTATAGAGAAATATTATAATACACCCGTATTTGCCTTTATTTGCTTGTTTGTGTATACGTCTACAATTTTGCCAAATGCAACAAATAGCCAATAGCAAATACAAATAGCCATGTGAAGTGCCTCCATATACACATAAAAAATCGGTTGTCTGTAAAGTCGGTTTACTGACGATAGTTGAACGTGACAACGTATGACGTTGTCACGTTCAACTATCCTTAACCCCTTAACCCTCGCTTCCGAATCTCTATAAATAGAAACAAACTTTTTCGACTGTAACCTAAAGTTATTTCGATGTATTTCTTTCAAATGACTGTCTAAAAATATTTATAATGAGTAAAATAAACTATTCGCAATACAAAACGCTACATACATTCGAACAAAGACGAAATCCAGTAAAATCTTCGAACAAAGCACAAGTCATACCTTGACACGTAGGAAATAGAGCACAATTTTAAATAGCCGAAATAATACTAATAGCTCACAGATTGTTTATTTATTTTTCATTCAGAGTGTCGTCAATGTATCAAAGGTCATAACTAACCAAACTTCTTCATACATAAAGTATTCTCTAAGTCATCGAAATACGTAATATAATCGAAACAAAGAGCGCGGCCCAGGTGGGTTGAGTACGGTTGCTGAGAGGATAAATGGAACGCCTCAGAGCAGCTGTCAGCGAGGCAACGCCGCATGAACTGTCATGTTTTTCGGGCGCGCACCCCATATCGAATTATAAAGGTGGGTTTACACCAAAAGAACATAGAGCAAGAACAGCACAAGAACATTCTTTCGTATTCGTTTAGTGTAAACTATAATTCGTTACAACATACTTTAGATCGTTTACACCAATCGAATCAACAAGAACATCAAGAATAAGAATTTTTGCTCTATAGATGAGAATCATATAGCTCCGTTTAGACCAAACGAGCGAATGCTCATTGCTCATTCGTCAACGATAAGTAGTTAATTTATTTTTATAGTCATCAAAGGTTGGATCCCATAAACATCTTTTGTTATGGTATAGTTCTATCATTTGTGAACATTTTTCATTACTCCAATCCATATTTACGAAATAACCTTTGATAAACTACCTAAAACCAGCCGCCAAAAAGTAAAAATATCAAGAACACTAGAATCCCTTTGAAGAGACCGCCTCGAAGAGCGAGCACGTCCGAACACGAAAGAACGCTCTAGGCAATTGCTCGAGCGCTCTTGCGTCGTTTACACCAAACGAGCGAGATTCTTAGCGCATTCTACCTATTTACCGCCGAACACGTGGCGAACACACTAGAACAACGAAAGAATGCTCGTTGTTAGTTTACATCAAAAGAGCTTTACTAGAATGAGCATTCGCTCGTTTGGTCTAAACGGAGCTTAAGACGTTATCACGTCAAAAATCAAGCGTTCGTAACCAAAAAAACTGTTTACAAAATAATTTAAAATTTTGGTACAAATTAAAGCGTTTCAGTATAAAAATATTTATTATCCTAATATTCTAATGTGACATAGAGGGGACACTGAAGTTACTGGTGAGCGGGGTAAGCGTGTGTTTGATGTCGAGGGCGTTCCGCGGGTCGCGCAGGGCTGCGGCGGCGTGCGCGAGCTGCAGCGCGCACTCCGGCGGCGCGGTGGAGGGCAGCGCCGCGATCTCCCGCTTCAGCGCGGCGCCGACGCACGTCAACAGCTCCGCGAATCCCAGAGATATAGCCGCTCGTCGTAGACGGTTTAGCTCCTGGAAATATGTAAAAAATATAAACAAAATAATTAACATACATACTGATAATTTTTTGACGTGACAACGTCTTATAATTCGATATGGGCTGCGCGCACGAAAAAACATGACGCAATATGCGGCGTTACCTCGCTGATCGCTCTGAAGGCGTTCCAATATAAAGCCTAGATCCACTTGAGCGGCTCGGCCAAATGAGCCCGCTCATTTGGCCGAGCCGCTCAAGTGGAGACGCCTGAGCACGCTCGAACTCGCACGAATGAGCGGCTCATTCGCCCGAGCATGCTCAAGTGGGTTAGTACCCACTTGAGCATGCTCGGGCGAATCTTTACAGCCTTAAGCCTAGTGGCTTAAGGCTGTAAAGACGTCATACGCCTAATACTGGTCCAATCCGTTCTGTAGGGTTACCCTGGAAAGCAAATCCCTCTGGCGTAACAATAAATAAAACAACCAGTGAGTGTCAGCGAAAAGACGAAAATTTATTCCATTGAATTACATATACCAAATGTTGTCGGGTAAGCGATAGCGCGATCTAGAGGCCTAACAGCGACATCTGCTATCAAATCGCGGAACTAAATTTACTTATAAAATATTATGAAGTTTACAAATCTCAACAAAGGTAGTTGTCACGTTCAACTATCGTCAGTAAACCGACTTTACAGACAACCGATTTTTTTAAATTCTTATATTTTACTTTAAAAAACGGTTCTTCTTCTTCTTTTCGCGTAAGCCTCCCCATTTAGGAGTTGCCAGCGTCAGAGTCAAAACTGAAAAAAACGGTTGTCTGTAAAGTCGGTTTACTGACGATAGTTGAACGTGACAACGTGCCTCTTTGTCGCTCGTTCCGCGCTCTCGCTTGCACTTCAAGCCTTAAATGGAACGCCTCAGAGCGAGGTGAAGCCGCATGAGCCATATTTTTTCGTGCGTGCAGCCGGCTCCATCGAATTATGACGTTATCACATCCATAAAATTTTCTAGCAGTGTGCTACTAGAAACAAATTCCCTATGGAAAAGAGAGTTGATATTGTGTGTTTTCCAATTGCAGCACTAGATTTTTTTGCCATTTTCAATTGCCGTGCTCGTTAGATAAATCAATCTACAAACCTTGAACAGGTGTTGTGTTTTGTCGGGCAGTTTGCGCGCGTGTCGCAGCACCTTCTGTACGTCAGCGAGCAGCGCGTGCGGGCGCGCCCACGCGCAGCCCGACCCGCCGCCGCTGTACGACCGCCACGAACGCACCGGGAACGTCTCCGCTGTAATACATTTATATTATAAGCTGTAGGCAGAAGATGACCCGGCACACGTTGTTTTGCCGTATAAATTACTTCTATAACAGCTGTACTCGGCGAAACATGGCGGTAGCGGTCATTGACTCCCTGTCAAAAACTTGTCATTTCCTATATAAACCGCGATTGACAATGAAGTGTCAGATGTTGTCAATCGTGGCTTTGTATAGAAAATGACAAATTTTTGACAAGGAGTCAATGACCGCTACCGCCCTGTTTCGCCGAGTATAGTATATTATCAATATAAAAAGTAAATAAAACCCTATTCTCAGACCTAACGAATGTACCATCTAGGAAATTGATTCCTAGGCAGATGACAGACCAAAGTCATTTGGTCGGATCATATTATCAATTATTCATTGTTAATTGTGATCTGGCTAGGTTTGACATAACGCGACCAAGCTACGTAGCTCCCCCATCTGCCTAGGAATCAAATTCTATGATAGTACATACAAAATTTCATTAAAATCGGTTGAGCGGCTTTGGAGAAGTTCGCGCACAAACACTGTGACACGAGAATTTTATATATTAGAAAGTTAGCTCAACATTTTAGTTTCTTAGTCTTAATTTATATTGAATGAATTAAACTTTTCAATATCAGCTGTATAAAGGGTAATACTTACTAGGCGTGGCGTTGTCCTCCGCGGGCCCCAGCTGATCGAGGGCCCCCAGCCAGGGCGCGGCGGAGGCCCCGGGGCGCAGTATACTGAGCAGCAGGCAGGAGCGGCGCGTGCGCGACACCTCGCACCACGCGCTGAGCGTGCCCCACCACTCGGGGCCCAGTTGGACTATCGCCGCCATACCCTCCACCTAAAAGTGTTTGTTAATAGATTAACTAGTAGGCCAATGTAACACTGCGCTATACGTAGCTACACTGCAGTGGATCGACACGACACGTCGCGGCAAAATATTTTTCATATGAAATCAGGTAAGCCGCACTACGCAGCAGCTACGCGACAAGAAACGTCAATACTTATTATTCGTAGATTATATGTATTATGAAAATAAAATATTTAAGTAAATAAAAAACTTGAGAGGTGTCAACTGTCAAGGGACACCCGGATGGAACGAAGTTATAAAAACCCAATCTATGATTGACGCCCAGGAATACTAACAACGACACTTTTGTGGAATTGTAATAAAATTTATTTAAACGTCCGGTAGATGTCGCTGTTTATTCTCAAAAACAGGTACTAATAAAAAGTGTCGAGGTCAATTAGTGTAGTTCCGTCTAGCCTCCTTTCGCAATGCCGAGCGCGCCATAAGGAACTTCGTTCCAATAACGTGAAGTTTCGTGTCGCGTTGCTCCGCTGTAGCGTAGTGTTGCTTCGTGCGGTCTCGCCTTAAAATAGTTTAGTGAAATTGCACACTGTACAATAACTAGCTACATATTGCGATGTCTTATTACTACCAATAATGTATCGTCTTTGGTGCGTACCCGCCCCGCTACCTCCTCACCCCACCAAAATTGAAAGTCAAACACTGTGCTCTTGTGTCGGGCATAGACTTTACGCATAGCTTATACAAAGTAAGAATGCAAAAAATATGAACGGTGCGTACGAGCGGTGTCGGTTTTTTGAAATGCTCAAAGGTGCCTCGGTCGTTTGTTTTGGTTTGTGCCGCTGTCAAAAATGAACGATCAGTGTCGACAACTAATAAGTTTATACGCCGCAAATATATGCCTTTGGGATGCCAAGGATCCCAATCACACTAACAGGGGGATGAGGGAAGATTCTTGGAGAAAAATTAGCCGCAAAATGAATAGGATTAAAAAAAATGGAGTCATTGTAGGATCATACAGATGAGATTCTCCTATTTTTTATAGTTGTGTATAGCAAAATAAAAGCATAAGCTGCCACGGCTGTGCGTACGTGCGGTGCCATCGTGTCTTTGTGAGCATGGCTCGGGCTGTTCGAGCGAGGCAACCTAGCTGTGTACGCCCGTCCGCCGAGGGCGGAGCATGCCTCGCCCGCGGCTGCTCGCTTGCCGCGCGAGGCGGGCCTCGCCCGAGGCGGCTCGCTTGATGTGGACCCGCCTGTTCACTTACTTTTAAGGCACCATGCAGTAGAACACAGAAGTTGGGGACTTTACTGGGATCCGATATGTCGTCTTCAGTAGAACTGCCTTCTGTACTTGTCCCTTCCTATAGAGAGTGAGCAATCTATGATAAACTGTCATTTTTAGATTTGTTGAAAGCATTTTAATTTAAACATGACTAATTTTCATGGAAAAAGAAGCTTAATCACAACACATTTACCAGTTCGGTAGAAAAGCTATGTGATGAGCTTGGTTTTCTGGATTGTTTGTCATTAATAATATTTAAAACTAAAAATAACTTTTAGAATCTACTAATTTATTTTTATGTAAGCAGTGACAAAAGCTCTTAATTTTGTGATTCTCGACATTCACTGAAAATATGGTAAAACTGCTGGACTTTAAAGGTGGTCGCACATTTATCGGTACGCACGCGCCGAACGCGCCGCATTTTAGAATTCGTTGTATGTATGATGATGTGAAACCTCGCACATTCGTCCGCACCGTACGCGCCGCATTTCGTGTACTATGCGGTGCGTTCGACGCGTACGGCGCGTACGGTGCTGTCAAAGGTGCGATCAGCTTAAAATAATTTAAAAAATCAGAAAAAAGTACTTAAATGATTACCTTTGTTGGTGTTTTAGGATCATAGTTCTCTCTGTTTGGAATGTTTCCCTGAACTTGTGGTATGACCAGATGTTTACTTATAGCTATTGGAGTACCTGAGAAATAACATGTGTTTTTTATAGTAATTATCACACCATTTTTAAATAAATAATAGATAAATAATGCAATACATGTCTTTTATTTTGCCTTATTATAATAATGATTATAGCAGATTATTTTTTAACAATAGATTTTGATTTATGTAGTACATGTTATAGTTTCATACCTAGGTCTTGCTGATTAAGAAACCCAATAACTTGTATTTGCTGCGACAGGGTATAGCTTGCAGCGAGCCCGTCATGCGAAGCCGGCTGCGGGGCTGGAAACAGCTGGACTTTGGCCTCCAACTGTCCACACTTGAGTGAACACCAAAACTCCTGGTATTGCTGCTCACATAGACGAGTCATTGCTGTTATAACCTGAAAATTTTATGAATTTTAAATAAGAGGGCCACATCTGGAATAAAGTAATCCCGGGGCACATAATATATATTAGTAGTACCCCTGGGTCATATTATACCTATGAGTTATAACCTATTATATATTATCATCTCTGTCGAACATCATAATATTTATAAAAATACGAAGAACATGATATTAAACCTAAGACCTATAGGTATAAAGCTAAAAATTTTGGGAGCATAGTAAATATTAGAGCATTTAAAGTTACTTTTTAGGGTTCCGTACCCAAAGGGTAAAAACGGGACCCTATTACAAAGACTTCGATGTCTGTCTGTCCGTCTGTCTGTCAGCAGGCTGTAACTCAAGAACGGTAATAGCTAGAGAGTTGAAATATTCACAGATTGTGTACCTATATCAGCTGTAGCCGCTGTAACAACAAATACTAAAAACAAAATAAAATCAATATTTAAGGGGGGCTCCCATACAACAAACGTGATTTTTTTGGCCTTTTTTGCTCTATAGTCACTAATGGCAACAGGTAAGTACTTCACTTTTTCACAAAATCCTTATTTATGTATATTTTAATATTTAATAATAATATTAAAATAAAATAAAAATTCAGGGGGCTCCCATATAAAAAAAAAAAATTTTTTGGCCCAATTTTGCTCTATAATGGTACGGGACCCTTCTTGCGCGAGTCCGACTCGCACTTGGCCGATTATTTATTATATTAACATTAATAAAATAATTTTTCAGCTCAATAATAATTAAAAATACAATTTTCCAACCCAATTATAAATTGAATTTGACCAAACAATCATGTATGTTTATACTTATATGGCCATGTTTTTGCATACCAAGTCTCAAGATATTTTGACCGGGCTGTATAGGTATTATACTCACTCCAGGCACACTCAGCTGATCAGGACAGTAGATGGCACCTCTTGACAAGTTGCCAGAAGAGTTGTTACCAACATTGCCAGCAAGGTCCACAAGCTTTTGATACAAGGGCATTGCTGGAATACAAATTAATATTTATTTAGGTGTATGAGTTCAGTAGTAGGAGCTCATTTTATATTGCATTAGGCAGAGGCCAAAGAGGATATAAACTACGTAAGCAGTTGCGGCGTAAGGCGTGGGCCCACGGCCTCGCGGTCCAAGGGGCCCCATGGACCACAAGGGTTTTTTAGGATTCACGAGCTTTCACAGTTTTGATACTTAATTTTTTTACAAAAAACTTTTTATAAATAAAAATAATTATAAAAAAATCTTTCTCCAAACAAAATCTGTCATCCATCAGGGGAACTCGCAATGTGTTTCTTGCCCACATCAAATTTAGGTCTTGCCCCCCCACTGGGATTAATCTTACTAATAAAAAATGAAGATAGAATGTAATACATAACACAGCACAAATCTTAAACAAGGTCAATGTATCATATTAATACCTCAATCGCAGATTCTTGGAAATCTATTGTTATTGTGGTCGCATGCGACTGCTTGGGGCTTGAGGTATTATTATGTTGGATAATATAACTCACTTGACAGACAAACAGACACATTCAAAAGCATGCCTTGATATTTTAGTAGTAAGGACTTAGAATAAAAAGAAGACTACCTTCTCTTTGGAGAGAGGAGGTTCTTTTGGACGATAGTCTTAAAACTATTATGTTTAAACCAATTACCTTGTTGTAAGCTGGCATCATGAGGTGAAACTACTGGTAGGACATGCAGTTTTAGTGGATAAGTTGGTGGTAGCGGCAGAGCTGAAATGATGCGATTTCTGCCGACAGGGCCAACCCCAACACTTCCATCTGTAATCTGCCAAAATATTAAGTTTGTTTTTAATTTATGCTAGTATTTAAAAATAAGATTTTTTCATTTATTTAAGAACAAGAATGAATATGAATCTGCCTGCATAATAAGATCCCACAATAACCATACATTTTTTGCAATAAATTGTATACGTCCCTACCCATGCCTATGAGACATTGCATCAAAATCAGCGGTAGTAGTTTTGGAGCCTATTTGCTACGAACAAACAAACTTATCCTTGTTATAATTATTAGCGAGATATTTACCAGAATAATTTGAACAGGTGTCTGGTAGCCCCATTCATTCAGAACTATTTGGTTTACACCCTGCAAGGCTGTCTCTATACATGTTTTATCCCCTTCTTCGATTGTTGGCAATTTGGCTTTTATACTATCATACTCCCGGGTAAATGGAACCAACACTGAAATAATAACAAAAAATATATATTTTTAAGTGTAGATGAAAACTGTTAGTATTATTTGTAGTAATGTTCAAATAGGATTTGGTTTCCTAAATGGAATTTAAAAAAAAAAGTTGGTTAAGGTTTAACCCATCAATCCCCAAGTGGCACCCAGCTGTCACATAACAATTATTGTGTCTGCGATTCCCACAATCAAGGTATTAAGTATAATTTACACAGAACCAGTACTGGCTGCCAATAAGACTGGTAGCCAGTATTGGCTTGACATATGCCGCGTGTGAACAGTTTGGCCTGGCTTGAAAAACTGTTCACACGCGGCATATGCCAAGCCAATACTGGCTGCCAGTCTTATTGGCAGCCAGTACTGGCTCTGTGTAAATTATACTTTAATAGTCATAGCTTCAACTTTCTTTTCTATAAAGTACCGCAGATTTTAATGAAACTTCAAGTACTTTCAAGCTTTGCAGTTTGCTAGCAAGCAAAAGGCTATACTATCATCAACATAGAAATACTAACAACTTCTAGTAAAAATTTTGTTAACACTATTAAGGTTACCTTCATATACCGAAGAAAACGTGACCAAAGCAACGTATTCTAGTTTAGCGTGAACAGCCAAATAATCTAGAAATGTGTTAATAGCTGCAGTTGCTATTGTGTATCTTGTGTGGTTTTCAGGGTTATCCGAAAGCGCAACTGGCCGCGACATCGACAGAGATACATCTAGTAGTATTACAGTTGGCATTTTAAATGGAACGCAATATAATTGCTTTTATAAATTATATTATTCATCTAAAAAAATCTAAAATATTTTTCTTTCTTTTTCTTCTTTTTTTGGCAACTTTTTTTTTTTTCTTCTTTTTTGGCAACTTGACACAAAGGATGTGTATGTTGTGCCACAGACAAGGTAAAAAGGTAAGGAATATGGCGGGAAAACCATATTCCTCCTATTAGAATTTTCATCATCGTTTTCATGTATCGTCAGGTCTAAAGTCTAGTCAAAGTCTAAGTAAAAGTCAATACAGTCACAGGAGTCAAGTCGGTCGATTCAGTAAAGTGGTAGACGCTTTACTGAAACTTTCGATGGAGTTTTGGAGGGAACACAAAATAGCACGTTTCTGGATATTACATCACTTTCCTACACTTGTGCATGAACACGAATATCTAATGGTTAATATTCTACCAATATTACACATTAAAAACCCAGCTAACACAATTTTAGGAAAATAATACAAAAGCACAACAGCACTCTTTCACCTGCCCGCCAAAACTCCCATCAAAATTTTTTTTTTTCTTCTTTTTTGGCAACTTGACACAAAGGATGTGTATGTTGTGCCACAGACAAGGTAAAAAGGTAAGGAATATGGCGGGAAAACCATATTCCTCCTATTATAATTTTCATCATCGTTTTCATGTATCGTCAGGTCTAAAGTCTAGTCAAAGTCTAAGTAAAAGTCAATACAGTCACAGGAGTCAAGTCGGTCGATTCAGTAAAGTGGTAGACGCTTTACTGAAACTTTCGAGGGATTTTGGAGGGAACACAAAATAGCACGTTTCTGGATATTACATCACTTTCCTACACTTGTGCATGGACACGAATATCTAATGGTTAATATTCTACCAATATTACACATTAAAAACCCAGCTAACACAATTTTAGGAAAATAATACAAAAACACAACAGCACTCTTTCACATGCCCGCCAAAACTCCATCTAAAATATTAGCTAAACAACTTTTTGTTATTAATTATTCTTCCTCTTCTTTGACATTTCATTGACCACAGATTACAAGTATATTGTCATTGACAGTTATAAGCCAGGGCTTCAAATAACGCTATTTTTTCATAACGTTACTGCTTCAAGGGCATAGATAACGTTATGAAAATTTACCCGATATTAAAAATAACGTTAATTTATTGATATTAATAACGGTTAATGTTATAACGTTATATAGGATTTATAACGGTCAATATATGTTCTTTGATAACGTTATAGTCCGTCAAGAAGGTCATGACAGGCGGGAAAATTTTCTAAACGTAATCACGCTTTTAAGGTGTATTTTATTTTCACAGAGAACGCTTATTACATTTAAATATGCACCTTGCACATTTTTATCTCGAATTAATAAAGTTCTCATATTTTTATTTCATTTAAAAATTTTCCCGTCTGTCGTGACTTTCTGGACAGACTATACTTTTTGTAAAATAAGTACTAGGGTAGGGAAGGGAATGGAATAGGGGAGGGTAGAGAAGGGAATAGGGTAGGGGATTGGGCATCCGGTAAACTCACTCACTCGGCGAAACACAGCGCAAGCGCTGTTTCACTCAGATTTTCTTTGAGAACGTGGTATTTCTCCGGTCGAGCCGGCCCATTTCGTGCCGAAGCATGGCTCTCCCACGTATACTATATGCATGTAAACTGGTTTGTGTGTGTGATCCATGGTGGGCAGCCGCGGACATACCGGGGACCTGCGGCGCGGTCTTTTTGCCCTTGGTGTGCGTTGGTAATACTAAGGCGCGCCGCAGACGTCACACTTTTTGTGTGATCGAGTCGAGGCGCGCGCCATGCGGACTGTATGTAAGCCGCAGACTCGATCACACAAAAAGTGTGACGTCTGTGCCTGTGGCACGCCATTTTCTAGGATTCCCTTTGTGCTATCGTTTAAAATTGAACCACATACATTAGGGTTTCTGTGTGTTCTGTCGTAGTGTATCGTCATTAGTCGCATAAGACCTTTCGTCAGCGTGAGTAGGTCGTAGCTAACAGCTGATTGTACGAACGTTGTACGAACACGAGATCGTTGACCGCGCGCGGCACGCTTCTTATTGCTTATTTGGAGTAAAAATAATAAAATTTTAAAAAATATTTTAAATTATTTTTCTATGTGGTTTATTATTATGTTTAAAAGGTATTTATTATGAAAAAAACAAAAATAAATTTTTTAAAAAATAAATAAAAAATACATTTTCGTAATCAGAAAATGTAGTATAATCATAACCCAAAGTTATCGGAAGTGGTCTTATTACACCCTGTATACAGTGTTTTGCTTTTTACGGCCCATTTTTAGTCCAAAACAATAACTATTATTTTTATTATTTCTTTATAATATATTAAACTCCTAAAAGTAGGTAAGCACAAATCTCGCAAAAAAAGTGGGCTGCGAGTGAGATTTAGTGCACCGTGCACGATCGCATACCTGATACCAGAAAATAACGTTATATTTACCGTTATTATTACAACGATATTTCTTCGCTTATACATAACGAAAAAATATCGTTATAATAATAACGGTAAATATAACGTTATTTTACTAGATATCGTTAAAAAAATAACGTTGTCTGGCTACCATTATGAAAATAACGGTACGTAACAATATTTTTTCTGTTATTCGATAACGAGAAGCCCTGTTATAAGCTGTCAAATGTTTTTTTTATATTTTTAGAGGGGCACGGAGTATTCAGGAAATTCCTAAATTAGGGTCTACACAGACGGACCGCATTTCTACTGCAATCCAACCGCAAATTGCAGTTCAAGTGCAGTTTGAATGCAGTTGACACGACTGCAATAGAACTGCAAACCAAACAGTCGTATTGCAGTCGTGTCAACTGCATTCAAACTGCACTTGAACTGTAATTTGCGGTTGGATTGCAGTTGAAATGCGGTCCGTCTGTGTTATGTGTAGACCCTTTGAGATCTTTGCAATATACGGTCTAACAAAGAGGATAATATGTATTTAAAACTATAGTCATTTCATATCAATCAATTCATATTGATAGACTATACGCGGTCTAATCGCAATCTAATCGTCATGCATGCTTGTCTTCTTACCAAACGGTCAGTCGGTGGTCCCCAACAATACAAAAAATCGTATAAAAAATCGGCCAAGTGCGAGTCGGACTCGCTCAAGAAGGGTTCCGTACGACTACAGAGCAAAAATAGGCTAAAAATTGTATTTTTTGAATGGGAGCCTCCCTTAATTATTAAATTTATTTAAATTTTATTATTTAATATTTAAATACAAATACAATTAAGTATTTTGTGAACATTTCAATTGCCTATGTGTTGCCGTTATTGATTAAGAGCAAAAAATAACAAAAAAAAATCACGTTTGTTGTATGGGAGCCCCCCTTAAATATTTAATATATTTTGTTTTTAGTATTTGTTGTTATAGCGGCAACAGATATATACGATCTGTGAAATTTTCAGAAGTCTAGCTATAGCGGTTCTTGAGTTACAGCCTGGTGACAGACAGACGGACAGACGGACAGACGGACAGACGGACAGACATCGAAGTCTTAGTAATAGGGTCCCGTTTTTACCCTTTGGGTACGGAACCCTAAAAAGAAAAATTCTATCTTCGTTTTACCGAATGTACTACGTAATCAACGACAAACTAAAGAGCGTTTTCGGCATCTAGAATTGCCCCGGGGCCGGGGGCAGGGTAGGCACGGCGGCATAGAGGAAAATAATACACGGGGCACACGGCGGGCCGAAATATGGGTACAGAAATAGTCGTACAAAATATTAAAACCAGTGATCCACGAAGCACTTAGACTTTGCACTAATAAATACGTAGTTTTGTAGTAATTTAAATTTACTCAATTTTTGTATCAATTCGGACCGCCCGCCCTGCCCTTATTCTTTACGACTATGAACACCGGAAGGCAACATCGCACGACAAAATATTTTTACTATCGTTGTATGCCTATGTGAAGTAGTTTTAAATCATTTTTGATAAAATTTATTTATAAAATAGTATAGTTTATCGCGTTTTTCAATAACTATTATATTAGTTTTTCAATATTGTTATGGACAACCAGGAATTTGATACAGAAGAAGAAGACGATGATGTAGATCAAGAAGAAACATACGAGTTTAACTTCATAAACCTCCCCTGGGACGATCGCACTAAAGAGAGTAAAGTGTTGATGATATCGCTCCTTGTATCTATTCTCTTAGCGACTTTTGCAGTAGTCATTAACAATGTCGCAATTCATTATAGAGATTCTGACAACAATTCATCCGATGACCGAGAACCTGAATGTAATTTAGTGAGAGTCGAGAATTATCCTTTCGTAGCCAGAATTTACTCCTTTTCGCCCAATAAGCTGATATGTTTGGGAGTCGTTTTGTCGCGTACTACAATTTTGACAGGAGGCCTATGTATGAAATTTAGCCCTATTTACATTAAATTGGGAAGTATTTTTAAGTAAGTACAAGTTCTTAGATTTTTTAATAATCTATTCTGATGGTCGAAACTTTGTATTATCATTTGGAAACAGTTCAGTCCATCGACTATAATATAGTACATACCTACCGAATGTTGTGGTACTTAGGTATAGAGCGAGTGCTGGTAGAGTTGTGGTAGGTTCTGTCGTACCCGCAACTCTGCCTTAAGCGATGAGTGGTGCACCATGGGGATTTAGTGGGTATAGGTACTTTTGAATTGCCGAAATTCGAATTTCGACCAACGTAAAGTTGCAATTTTAACCAACCAAAGAAAGTAAAGTTAAAGTTTTAATGCATTTTAATGCTTTTAATTTTACAAAGAATGAGATTGGTCAGAGTTAAGTGAGTTAACTAAACAGCGGTTCACTCTAACGGACGTTTCCACTCCCCCTAAAGAATAAACCATATTATTAATATCTTTTCACTTTCAGCCCTCGATGCAAAAAAGGGCATTCCGTCGACGAAATGTTTTATATACCTCACATGGGGGCGCTTACGAAGTCACTAGCAGTGATAATAACCAAGGACAATTTGAGCGAGTGCTCAGAATCAATCCCGATCGGCATGACCTTCGATTACGAGCGAGACGTGGAAATTATTGGCAAGCCGCGCAGGAGTTTAAAGACTTTGTCGTTGCAACTGGGCACTCCCACTTCAGCGGTCAACAGCAGCGAGACCATATGCGTCCAGGGGCTCCAGCGGTGCCCTGTCCGCGTGAGCGATGTGCTAATACAGGGTAACAGGTTTTTTGGCCTGGGAGCGACGAGCGTCCACAAACGAGAGCACGTGAAGAAGGCATGCTTCGCCAGCATAAAGCATATCGCCAAAGAAATAATAGCTCTAGATCCAAAAATTAGATTAGCTTATTGATGCCTTAGAACCAAAAATACGCATTATACTGTAAACTTAATAATTAATATAAAGGAATTTACCCTTATTAAGATTATTTAGGTGAGTGGATTTTCAACAACTTGCATTTTTTATATAATTTTGGTGGAAATTTTTGTTTCCACCAAAATTGGAGATTAGGTGTTTACGGTAAACTGGTACGACAACCACCACCTAGACGTGAAGTGAATGGCGTATTTTTTATGCTTCAAGAATCAATGGTATTTTGTAAAAATAATGTTTTACACTCCCTCTTACCCACCAAAATTTACCCACCAAAATTGGAATTTGCGAGAAAAATAATCTTAAAAAAAAACTACGTGCACTAAAGTTATAGCACATTAACATAACTATAAACAAACCAAAACTCTACCGATATTCAAAATAACAACATGATATTATTTCCACAAGTAGGATAATAATAATTTAAGTACACCAAAATTGCATAAAATCGGGGGTTTTGTGATAAAAAATGGGGGTTTTCTTTCATTTCTGGCTGGAAATTAGTACGACCCAGCCCACAGCCACCTCCTAAACGGTTTAGCGTGTGGCTGAATGAAGTAAATGGCGTATTTTTTATGCTTCAGGGATCAATAGCTTTGTCTACACTGGGCCTTTTTTTGTTCATCAAGGGCATGCGTTATAGCGCAGTCAACAGCGAACGTGAGGCATGCCCGTGACGCGCGTTGAAATCGTAGCGCTCGCTATGACACTTTTCTTTCAACGCGGGTGGATTATTGAACTGAAAATATCGGACTCGATGGCTAGGTAACAAAAGGAAAACACGCAGTGACACTTTGGCCTGCGGTAGATTAACATTTTAATTGCTTATGCCAAAGCGTTTTCGGAGTTACACCCGACTAACGACGAGCTCCGGAGCGTGGAAAAACACCCGTCAGCCTGACACGTAATAATAACACTGACGTACCGCTAATGGGTTGAAAGTGTAACTATTGGGGTTGATGAAGCCATTATGATGCGTGTGCTAGAAAAATATTCGGAAATTCACTCAGATCATCGTAAGGAAATGTCAAACGTTGTATATTAAGTTTATAAATAACTTTTTATTTTTACAATTTTTAAGCATGTTAAAATCTGTTCAGTGAGTAATATTCAAACCATCAGATTCAAGCGGAAATGATGTTAATTATAAATTTTAATTAATAACAAATTACACGGCAGACAAAAATTTAATTATGCTTATCAAACTCGGCACTGTCACTTACAAAATTTAGGACGTTGCCCAGTAAAAGTAGCATTTCCACGTAGTTTATAGTTTGACTTTGGAGTATGTAGGTAAATATTCTTAATATTAAGTAAAATATTATAATAAAAAATAAACACTGCATAAACCTAAAACACACACAGAAGCAGCACCGATATATTTTACCGATATATAAGTACCTGTGACAGTAGTTTCAGAGACTATTTTATTTGGGTCAGGAGATTGAAGGTGCGTGAATAAATAACATTACACTCTTTCAATGAGTTTATAGAACGAATACGCTAGACTAAAATAGTAGTTCTCAGTACCTGGTAACAATGCGAATGCAAATGGTAGTAAATAAGTTAAATTCGTCATGTCCCCTTGAGTTCTTTACGAGGCGAACAGGACAGCAATTAATATTTTTTATTGATGGCCGACGCTCGCTCATCAATATTAAACGTTTCGAATTGATTTCATGTCGTAATAGTGAATCGTTTAATTTTAGGGGAAAATTCCCAAAAGTCTCCATACTGCGTAGAATAAAAGTAGCCTGGCTAGAGACTTCTTATTTCAAAAATCTTTCCCATTTTAAAAATGTAAAAAACAGTCGAATGCCTAGGCTATAATTACAAAGGCCATGGGCTACATGGCTTTCGACTTTTAAGATCATACCTACAGTACTATTTAAATGACCATTGACCAGGCTAACTTTCTATAATCTATATCCATTGTTCATACTATGGAGACTGATCTACTAGTGGAATTCCTAGAGCGTAAAAATCGTGCAATCCTCCGATTTTTGCAATAGTGGATGAAAATTGAAAAGAAAAAAAGGAATGTGTAGCTGATAACATAAATAATAAAGTTTACCTATTGAAAAGTTGTGCTTTTGATTTTTAAATTATTCTCTTCCACTTCAAGTAAACTCATAAACTGTAAAATTTTGAAGAAAATTTGCATATTTCTTTCTTTTAAATATATAGCAAAATAATAAAATATATTATTATTTTTTTGATTTGTATCGTTGCTTGTATTCCAAAGAAAGAAAATAAGTTGAAAAAATATATAATTTAGATTTAAAATTAATATTTTTGTATGTAGATGAGCATACCTCCAAATGTGCTTGTTGTGTGCCTCGCCAGGTAAATGGCGTTCCTATTTTTCTTTGGTTTTAAATAGGAAGTTTAAAATTATTTTTTAGGCTTAACAAAGCCTTCTATTTCTTAATGTGTTTAACTTTTTAGCTCTTACTTTATTAAATTTTCTGAAAATGTAGCACAAACTTTTCACGGATATTACGAAGAAAATCTGTATTTTATTTCTTTTGGTTAGGTTTTTACAGAATAAAATTGATTTTTTTTTTCATTAATTATATTTGCTAAAACATACCCAAAGGAAAAAAATACTAATTAGGTTAAGAACTGATATTTTTTGTATTCAGGTAAGCATTTTTCAAACATAGGTCGCAGCATGCGTCTTTAGTATGTACGTGAGATTTGTAGCACCCAATTTTTTTTCTGGCTTTAAAGCCAGTAGCCAGTTTCCTACTTAAGTAGGAAGTTTAAATATATTTCAAAGACTAGAAAAAGTCTTTCATTTGTCGATGCATTTAATGTTTTAGCTCTCACTTACATAAATTCTCAACAAATATAGAAAAATATTTTCGGTCTATTTTACACATTTTTGTAGATATTAGTACTTAAAAGTTATCATTTCTCTAAAAATGAAATACGCCCAACAAGTAATTTTAACACACTTTTCGTTACAACCCTTAAATCCACCCAAACTCTTTTATCTTGGTTACGACGAGCGTTAATCTCTAAAAACTTTGCAAAAACCTTATAGTTGTATTTAGCTTAGCAAAGCAAACTTTCTTTTTTAAAAATTGTGTATTTGGTTAATTTTCAACGTAAACAATCGGATAAGAGTCATTAAATAACAGGAACAAGAAAAAAAATTTTTTTCTGGACCGGTTTTATATAGTGAAATATTAATTTTTAATTAAGAACTAAAAAATTAAAAGCACAAAAAAATTTTTGGTAAACTTTGCAAGTTACAGTGTAAAAAAGAAAATGACACCTCAAAAACAAAAATCCATTCACTATTACAATTTTCGGAGGTTAAAACCTCTGGCGACTGCACTATACAGAATGACAAAATAAACGTCTTTGCACTTTTTCCGTAAGAAAATAAGTTTGATCGTGCATAGTTTTTGTATGCGAAAAGTGCTGTGTCACACAATTAAGAAAATTTTGCTGATATATTCTACATCAAGGTTATTTGAGAGTGATCCCTATTACGTTAGCATAAAGATTTCGGTACGGGTAAAATAATTGAGAACCTTTATAATAACCTAATTCCTTACGGCAAAAGGTTATAAATTATAATAACAGAATAATAATATAAATACTTTTTGCAAACTTTGAATGAAGCCTAAAATATTTATGTTCTCAGCTTTATTCAAATTTTGCAAAAAGTAAACGGGCTTATAATTTTGGTTCCATTATTCCTAAAATGATAAGCGAAAAATTAAGTACCTAGGTACGGTAAATTCTTTCGTCCTGAGTAATTATAATTTATAATTTCTGGTCTGACGTAACAATACAAAAGGACATACAATCATTATTCATACAAAAATGAAAAAGGTATTATTTGGACCCTTTGGGTACGGTGTAGGTAGATTATTTATTATCTAATTAATATTATTAAAGTGTTCAACATATTAAGTATTGTTTTAAAAAGTGTAAAATAATATTTTTAGAGTATTTATAATATATTTTAACTTTTTTTTAACTAAAATCAATCTCTTTATCTTAATTCTTAGTTCTTATAACTTCACTATTAGTAGAGGAGGGGAGGATGCTATATTTTTGTAGTCACTCGAGCGTCATGGAGACCTAGTAGGTTTTGTACATTAGGTAAAGCTGATAAAAAAATAATAAGAGCTTTTTTTTATTTTAGCGGTGGGTTCAGAAACTGCAGCCATTTTAAAGTTTTGAAAAAGAAAATATATTCAGAAAATTGCTTATTTAGGTAAATTATAAATATATTTTAGACAACAAGGACTAAATCATTTAGTTTAGAGCAAAATAAAATATCTGCGAAGCTTAGTTAAGAAAATATGAAGCTTTATTTTTTTATATTTTAAAATACAGGCTTACCTAACCTTTGAATCGTCAGTGTTTTATATGGAAGCTTTTTTGCGGTATACTAAACATCCCCTTATCTTACGAGTAATCTGACAGATCCGACGACATTTCAATATCGAAAAAAAATTTTTTTTTACCCACCACGTGAGAAATCTGATTTCTATACCATGATAACTATACACATGTCGGAAGCCTATGCAAGCTTAATCTGACACGCTCGAGCTACTCCCGAAATCCCCACTTCCCCTCCTCAACTATATGGAATACCTTCGCAGGCCATTCAAGACAAAAGTAGTTTACAAACTATTCGAAGTCGCTAGGTACTAAACCAAGTTTATATAATTAGAAATATTTGAGGTTAGAAAACCTCGTGGACCGTTTACGCCAGAGGTTCCCAAACTTTTTTTTCTCATAGACCACTTTCAAAATTTTGCTGGATCCGGTGGACCCCTCGCAGCTACCCCCCCCCTCCCCCCCACAAATTACCATAAATAATATTCCTACATTACTTTTTTGTATTCTAAGTTTGGCTCACAAGTCAACCAATGGAGCCAAAAACGTTCGGAGTGGTAAAAATTTAACACAAATTACCAATTAATACCAATTAATTACATTATAAGTTACAGGGATATACTTGGTACAGAGATTAATATTTAATCTGCTAATATAATATTCATCACCTAATTTTCATAAACCCCCTTTAACAACTCGTGGACCCCCATTTTTTTATCATGCAAGCGTAGACCCCTATCGGGCTCCCGTGGACCCCTGGGGGTCCACCTGGACCACTTTGGGAATCAATGGTTTACGCCAATGGGCTAAGAGATTTATTCCTGACGCAAAAGGATGAATAATCTCTAATATATAAAATTATATTTTATATATATAATTATATAAAATTCTCGTGTCACAATGTTAAATAGCGTACTCCTCCGAAACGGCTTTATTGATTTTAACCAAATTTTATATGCATATTCAGTGGGTCTAAGAATCGGCTACTGGGTACTTTTTATATTGATAAGTGCTTTTGTTGAATAAATAATAGTAATATATGATTGGGTTTTACACCTATCTCTGTATAATATAATATTAATAGTATTATCTTGACACTAAACTAAAGATAACTTCTAAGATTTCTTCGAAAGGAAAACTTAGGCCCGATAACTCGAAAAGAAAATAAAAGCTAAGAAAATGCCTTCAGGTGACTCACAAAGGTATAAATTATTGTAGAACAGAATATATTTTCTTCTAATATATAATACTAATATTATATAATTATAAAGCGGAAGAGGTTGTTAGTTAGTTAGTTTGTTTGTTTGAACGCGCTAATCTCAGGAACTACTGATCCGATTTAAAAAATTCTTTCAGTGTTAGATAGCCCATTTATCGAGGAAGGCTATATAGGCTATATTTTATCACGCTAATCTATACTTAATATTATAAAGCGGAAGAGTTTGTTAGTTTCTTTGTTTGTTTGAACGCGCTAATCTCAGGAACTACTTCTCCGATTAAAAAAAAATCTTTCAGTGTTAAATAGCCCATTTATCGAGAAAGGCTATAGGCTATATTTTATCACGCTAAAACTAATAATAGCGAAGAAATAGAGGAAAGTGTGGAAAAAACGGGAGAAATTATTTGGCACACGTAAAGAATAGACCACGTGAAAGGACATAGGTTTCTTTTTTTGGGAAAAATGTACGGTTTCCGCGAGATTCCTAAATTACGCGGGCGAAGCCGCGCGGAACATCTAGTATATATTATATTCTGAATAAAGCCTCGTATTACTTGCTTGCTAATTACTAGTTTAATGGAAAATTTAGAAGGATCTTTTCAATCTCTTGTTTAAAAACAATGTTTTATTTACCTATGTGTCAAAGTTATCGTAGTCAAAAAAAGGAAAAAGCTTATGAACAACATCATGTTTCTTGCGACTTTATACGCGGAAAATATCAATTCCTGATTCCTAGAAAAACAAAACTTCCTAATGTTATATTATACAGACAATAAATAATTAAACACTGTACTTTTGGACAAAACTAATCTAATAGTTCCTAAGCTACCTCGAAAGTATTAAGAGAAATCAAGTGTTGAGCAGAGTTCTGAGAACGTAAAACGTTTACAGCGGCTCTCGGCACTCGACACTCATGCAGATCAACTCGTAAACTTAACAAAGAAATGACATCAGTATTTACTTAATTGACTAGTACTTTATTACCTCTTACTCGTCCTTACACACGCTCCATTTAAACCTTCATTCCTAATTTAACGAAACGTATACAAAAATACTGCGACCAAATTAATGTTATGTGTTGTTATTATCTGATGTAGATTTTACAGTATTCGATTGAAATCTATTCAGTAGTTTTTACGTAAAAAAGTGACAAACTTACTTGAAACTTTACACAATCCCCGCGTACCATTTGATGTTAAAAACGATCAAAACATTCAAAACAGGAGGCATTTTGGGCGTTTTGATCGTTTTTAACATCAAATGGAACGCGGGGTATATTATAGATGTTCTTGCCAATGCTAAAATTAACGTACATAAGGTGTTATGCAATTGCGGAATAAAGTACGAAAATAATCTAAAAATTTGTTGTATTTCGTACCTAATGAACAATTTAACAGATAACAACTACAACTATTCAAAGGAATTATCCAACCATATAATAAAAAGAAAAGTGACGTAACATTCAGTTAACAAGCCCACAAGGCATTAAGCCCGCCTTCGTAAATTGCATAAAGTGTTTTAATAAATAAATAAATTATAGATAACATTCAATCGTAATGACGGTAGCCTAAGTTATGAAATAGCTCAAACCAGTTGAAGCACATGTAAAGGTCTAGCCACTTTAGCGCATTAGATGCTTCTATGAACTCTCCTTTAACAGGACTTGGGAGTTCGTCATGACGTATGGTCTTTAAATTGTTTAATATCAGCTAAATCCCGACGATGGGCCGAAGTTGTGGAATGACGAAGTTGGTAGAATAGACTTTCATGCAAATTCCGGGATTACAAAATCCTTTGAATAGTTTCGACATAGGATGATCAGCGTCAAATACAAAGGTATATTCAACAAAGTACCATCAGAGAAGTTGACTCGTAGGCAAATAACGTACATTTGTTGGTCGTGATTGGTCAAGTCAATGTTACTTTTGACATTCTGTCAATCGAGCTTGACATAACCCGGCCAACTTACGTAGGTCCGTCATTTGCCTATAATACAATTTATCTGCTAATACATAACAATATTTATTTACAAAGTACGATGAATCATATTTTTGAATAACAACGCAGGAGGATTAAGAATTCATTTACATTAAATGAAATAAATAGAAGATTACAATTTCTTGGAAAAATCTTAGTGTTACAAAGATGGAATACAATTTAATATGAAATTAATGTTATACACATTGTGTATATTATATTGATTATTGAAGGAATATCTTCGAATTGTGATGCTTCTACGCGTAATTACTGGGAATTGGCTCGCAGCTCAAATTAATATTGGAGCATCCAATAAATTTAATAGGAGCAGGTAAGTGGGTGATACAATGCAATAAGGGCTTAAGGCAATAAGCGCTATTGAAACTGCTCTCTATAGTTTTGAAAGGCTATGTAGACTATAATATACACAAGGTAACCTTTTAAAATAATTTTATATTACAAAAAACTTTTCATAACTGCCGCACTCAGATGCGAATATATAAATTACTTTACTGTAATTAAATGAAGATTTTGACATTAGCTCAATACATAAATTTTGTCAAATTCTTCATTTAATTATAAAAATTAAATATAATAAAAATAAATTCGTATTTATAGAGGTACTAGGTAATAATAATAATAAATAAGATTAAATAATATTAATTATAATAATAAATAATATTATTAATAAATATAATATTATTATCGGAGCGTAGACGCGGACGGCGGAGCTACGCTACTTGCTACGGCGTAGCAATACCGTAGCACTGCTACGAGTGTTCAGCGCTTGAGTTTACTTCGTTAGGCCGTGTTCCACCTGCAAGCAAACTCGCGAAAGTTGCGCATGAGTTTCTTGCAATGTTGTTTACATTTCATACACTATTTCCTGGAATTTATTGCTGCAATAAATGTCGTGCGAGAAGCTCGCGGATAAATGCCATAAGAAACTAGACCGTATTATATCTGCGGTGACTCGCAGCGAGATCTGTCGCGAGTCCTCGCAAACATGTTTAGATATGCTGTCGCAACTACTCGCAGGAAGCGCTTGACAAATTATCGCGACGGCATTTGCTACGGGGTTTAAGTCTCCCGCAAACAATCAAACATCAAACCGTCAAACACGTCAAAACACGTAGTAATCCAAATTTTCTTCAAACACGTCAAACACGTAGTTTGTATGTATTTGACATGTTTGACGTGTTTGATGTTTGATCGTTTGCGGGAGACTTTACATTTGCAAGCTGCTGTCAGACAGACTGTCAGACACTTCTCGCGACAGTTGTCTTGCAGGTGGAAACACGGCCTTACGAACTGCAAAAAGGCGAAAAGAATTTAAATTTTTACCGACTTAATAAAAGGAGGATTATAATATCGGCTGTGGATATTTTTTAATTTTATTGTCTAGAAATATATTTAACTATATCAACAAAATGAGATGTAAAATAGTAAATTTTATTATTTTAAGTTTTGCTATTACTAATTTCACTCGAATGAAAACCCTTTTCACAGTATCGAAGTATTTTAATAGGTATGTTTGAAAATATTATGTTTAAATTCATAATGCGTTTTATAAAAACATTAATTCAAAAAATTATCCTATTAAATATTGTTGCATCGGAATTATTAAATGTTACGCTCATTGTAGTGACATCGCATAATCGCATAATAATGCAGCAAATATGTGGCCATTGTTAAGTGACTCAATATAATATGTTCAAACGGTGAGCGGATTGCAGTATTTATGTTTGAATCATTTGTTTAAATTCACATTTTAGGCACTAATCTTATGATATTATTTACTGTGCCTATATATACCGTATTTAAATACTGTTAGAAACTATCATTTTACTAACCTCAGATGGATTTAAAAAGTTACCCCATTTTTTAGTTTTTCGTTTGAAAGCTGTTGTAATCAAAAGTATACAAGCTAATTCATCTCTTTGTTTATTGCGCTATGATTTGATAGTTTCCTATAATTCCAGTTGGAAGTTTTTAAAAACATATATCTCAAGCAGTCAACTAACGCGAAACGCATACGGTATATCCTATAAAGTTACTGACCTGAGTTTGAAGTTGACAATGCTGTTCCAATTTCTTCGGTATTTTTCGGCACTGTTCATTCAACGATAGTCGCTTGATACTAGCGTGATCTGTTTGCTCGTTTGCGCCACCTATTTGTTTAAAAAATAGTATATTTTTTTCCTACAGCCAGTATGTGTGCAGTTGATTGTAGTAATTTATTGCGTAAATTAGTGCCATGAGATAAGATTAAGGTGCGGTGACCGAAAACGTGCGACCTCAGTTGGCAAAGACGATGCGGCGGTATCAACAGTTGACTACATTAATTCATACTCCTTAGTCATATTGCTTTTAAAATGGTTAAAAAAAATAATTGTGTGAAGTAATATGTAGATGCCTTTATCCCCAATGCAATATGACTAAGCACTCTACAGTCAGCAGTGTCAATGTCTGATGATGATGATGATGCTGATAAGTTTCGGCGATGACGGAGGCGGCGGTCATTGAGAAAGTATGAATGATGTCGGTCGGCGCATGCGCCTCGCCGCGGCCGCCGGAGATATAAGCAGGAGGCGGTACCAAGCGCGACAACACTTGGCGCCCGACGTGGTCCCGACTAGCCTCCCAGACCACGGACACTGTTCACTTGTGTGTGTAGTGCACCCTCGGGACTCAATACAAACTTTCGAAGTTTCCGCACTACCAGGAAAGGTAAGTTTTTTCGAATTTTTTTTTTGGAAAAAATTATGACACGGAACTTTTTTTTTCTAGTGTATAACGGTTTGATGTATTTTAATATTTCGATATAAATAATAAATATAATATGTAAAAAAATACGGTAAAAAGTTAAACAAAACTTTTAAAAGTTCTCTGTAAACTACAAACATTTTGATACTTGCTTTAATTTAAATGTTGAAAAAAAATGATAATATGTATTACTGTAATAATACTGTTACAAAAACGTATCAAATATTATTGATTAAAAATTATATTTCAATAAAAAAAGTCATCGTACGAGTATATATAATACATTTTATAACTCAAAAATTAACATATGTTACTTAAATTATTTAAACTTTACTTTTCCACACTTTCCTTTAGGAAAAAATAAACAAATATTCTCAATTATTGGTGTTCAACAATAATTAATAATATTCTTATCAAAACTTGAAACTGCATATGAGAGTACAAATACGGTTTTATTGCTTTGCATAAGAATTAAAAGCAAAAGATTTAAAATATAAAGCTGACAGAAAATCGCTGAAAACAATGTTAAGCAGGATTCAAACCAATTATTATTTAAACATGAAGGTATAATTTGAAGCAAATCATATTTTACAACAATTTAACCAATAAGGTAGGCATATTAAATAAAGCAAGACAGCCGACAGGAAAAAATAAGAACTTTAACTTACGATTGCAATAATTTATTGAAACAGCTTTCTTATTTCTTAAAGCTCAATTAATATATTTAGGAATTTTAAATGGTCTACAAGCACCTGTGATAAAAAAAATCATCTATGAAGTATCTCAATTTCATACTTTCCATAATAAGTACCTAATATGCCTATAGATAAATGCAAAAGTCTAATGTCTACATTACCATCTTCATGATTTGGTTTTTTGTATTAAATGAAATTTGATATGAAAATACTCAGATTCTCTGAAAATCACAAAGGCTATCTGTCAAAGATGTAAGGTAGATTTATTTACACGGGCAAAGCCGGACATCCTGAACGAAAAAGCTAAAGCTGGGACGATTTTTGTAGCCTGCTATAATAATAATCTCCGCGTTATAGCCGTCCCATCGCGTCATTTTTGTGTTATCCCCCGCGTTCGGCTTGGGAATATTAGTTTTTTAAGCAGTCTAGGCCAGCGGTTCTCAAGCTATTTTGGTGGCGGAACTCTTTTTTTGGTGGAACCCCAAAATAAAAGAGGAGATCTAAGCCGAAGTGATCTAAAAATCATTAAATGGCATTATTTCGATTTTCATCAAATGACTCCATGCTGGGTTTGATTACATTTCTAAACCAATTCACAAATCGTTCGCGGAGCCTCAACAGAGGTTTAACGGGCTCCGCAGAGAATACTAAGCTATTTATTTAATTCCAAGTAGTCAAACTGACATTAAAATAAAAGTTTAATATTTGAATTTAGAATACCATTTCATTTACTGTAGGTACTAGAAGAATGATACTTTATTTTACTGCGGCACCTTCTAGTTTTCTTTACAATGAAAAATCCGCCTATATTATAATTTTAAACAAAAATTGAAAGCAAAAACTCCATCAAATAAACGTGCTGTTATAGCATATACATTATAATTATGTTATAGCATATGTATAGTAGCAAAATAGCATTTAAAAAATTAAACGCGGCTTTATAAAACATGAATACTGAAAATCAATTGTCGTGTTTGGGGTTTATAGAATCATATTTTATTTATTTTTATCTAACAATTTGTTTTTACAATTAAAATATACACAAAAAGATAAATCACACGACAGGTACTGATTTTCTCTAACAGGGATTCCTTCCAGCAGTTCTATGGTATCTTATTATTATCATCAAGATATACAGCATTTCCATTTTATTTATTAATGCTACTCATACACGTTAAGGATATTGTATTGTCCTTAGCTGGATGACATCCTTTTCCGGAACTCAAAGAACCCATGCCCAGCATAACCGGTTAAGTGGTTTTAGCGTGAAAAGGCAACATACAGACAGATAGACAAACAGACATGCACACTTTTGTATTTATAATATTAGTATGGATATGGATATAGTATTGAGATATATTTCGCGAAATTGCGCGCCAACCTGGCCGCACCCCGCCGCCGTCACCTCGTACAAATTACAATTTTTTTACTTAATAACCAGGGCTCGGGGCAGAAACGTTAGTTAACTTTCTCGTTATATTTGTTAAGGCATCTTATTTTTAATATCCTTCCATAATGACATCTGTGAGATTTTAAATATATTTCACTTCCATATATATTTTGAACTTTGTACTTGGCGAACGTCGAAAATGTTTAGCAACTGGCCTTTTTGGTCAAAAGAGTAGTTTAGTACGATTTTAATCAATAGATTTTGATATAAGCTTTCCTAATACATATTTGTAGTTACATATAATATCAGAATGACAATCTCGGAAACATGGACTCATAATGAAAAGTCGTTCGTTGAATACGTAATTTGTTTTTTGATCAGTTTCTGAAATAAGAAGGTATAATTTACAAGGACCAATATTCATTAAGTTTATATCATCAGTATAAATCTTAATAATGTCGATATCCCAGAATATTACCCACAACAAAGTTTGTCGGTTGACGCGACAAAGTAGGTTGTACCTTATTTTAAACGCAGACTTTCAGTTTGACAATTTATTAAAAGTCACGATCTTTTTGCAGATCAGTATCTAAGTTATCTAGGTATAATATACACTACATAATAATAGAATAATCGCAACATAACCCCGTAATAAAAATCGTTATCTCTGGCGCTGATAAGGAGATTATCAGCGCCAGAGATTATGCTGGTAATAGCGAGATAAATGTGATGTGATTTCCCAAACTGTAAACATGATGAAATAGCGGCGTCCGTTTGCACAGATACCTCATACCATCACGGTCATCATTCGTATATATTATGCTTGTAGTGACTCATTGTAGTTACTAATATTATAAACTAGCGTTTTTCGCGGTTTTCCTAGCGTAAAATGTTCTGTTTTCATATGTGCGCAACAAAGTGCTGTTTATTTAAAAAGTACTGAAAAAAAACCTCTTCTGTTTATAACTCTAGTTGCCATCGTTTAAAATGTTGACATATTTGTGTGATTATGCTGTCAAAGCACTGTACTAAGTAGTAAGTACTGACATACGGTTTTGCTCGATAGTTTTACTCCAAATCGAGTAATAATTACTGTGTGGACCGCAAAACTGACAGCTCGAAGGCTCGCATCGAGCCGCTCGAAGGATTGATGGAACCGGATCGAGCCGGATTGATGGAATGAAATATATCGATTTAGAAAACTATCGAGCAATGCTTAATGTGTGGACGATAGCCCGAGCCGCGGGTTTTGTCGACGTTATTGCTTGATTGAGCAAAACCGTATGTGAGTACTTAGCATTAAAGTAGATAAATTATTCGCTCACAAGCTTTGAAAATTGTGTACAATGATCAATTTATCCTGTACACTTGTACCTTGTAGGTGACCATATATCTACGATATTTGCTGTAGTTTAAGTACTGACATACGGTTTTGCTCGATAGTTTTACTCCAAATCGAGCAATAACTACCGTGTGGACCGCCAAAACTGACAGCTCGAAGGCTCGCTTCGAGCCGGCTCGGTGGAATTAAATATGTCAAATATGTCATTTCCTTCGATTTGGAGTAAAACTATCGAGCAAAACCTTATATGTGAGTACTTAGCATAAGAAACAGTTGAAAAAATACCATGCCTCTTAAAATCTGGAATCTCCTAGGCCAAATTTTCATAGAAACTTTACGTAGCCGACATGGTCCTACGAAAATAATTATTATTGTTGAAAGTCAAATCGTTCGACTTGTAAAGGCTTTTTCTGATATATGTAACCAAAATAAAGTATACATATATTAAATACTCAGAATAACTAGAACCAAGGATGATTAATTACAATAATTCTTCTTATTTGATTTGTTGCCCACGACGATGCCCACAACTCGGTTTCACCAAAATTATTTATCGCACGGGAACTGTACATTTTTCCGGGATAAAAAGTATCCTATGTCCTTTCCTGAGTTCAGTGGTTTGGGTATGAATAGGTAATAGACAGACAGACAGACACACTTTCATATTCATAATATTAGTATGGACCTTTGTATGAATACAACTCGAATAAGCTTTCAACATCGAACACATAATACAATAGTGACTATGATTACCAATAACACGTCGCTACTCGAAATAAAGTCTCACCTTTCTTAATAGAGGGTTCTAAGTGACTCTCAACACACTCTTTATGTTAGAGAAATTCGGAGAACGTTTTCTTTTCGTCTGTTTACGGCTATTCTTTCTTTTTGCTATCTTTTACATACTAGATATTCGCGTAAAAGCATACCTTTGATCAAAATCTATTCTGCAGTACTTTTCTCCCAGAAATAAACTCTCAAAATTTCGCTTTTATAATGGTGGTGTAAGTTTTTGGTTGTCATGAAATAAAAGCAATAACAAAATATGAGTGAGCATAATAATAATGTTTATCCACTTCAGCTATTTACATTAAATAGCGATAGTAGCAAATAATCTGACTCAGTTGGTACCTGATAATCTTCCCAAGCTTACAACTAAAGTGCTTTTTGAGCTTTTATAACAGCGTGGATGAGCTATCAGCTATGATTTACAACTAATGCTTTATTCATATTATCCTAACGTGAACGTTATGCAATACGGATTAGTAACAAAGAAAATTTATATGCAGTTACTTCTTTAGTGGGAACTTTCATAGTTATTTGGGTAATAGATCCTATTAATTCAATTTATCCTATACTTGATGTATTGCTTCACTGGTACTGTATTCTTCAATACATAGTATTATTTTAAGAGTAAAATATTATATGTATTTTCAAGACATTTTTTTATTTATTAAATTTTATTTTATTCCAAATTTATTCATAAATCATAACATTGATTAAACACACAATTTGTCATCTATTTAGTATGTAAGTTGCCTTTGTTATATGAAATCCCAGTATAGCTGACCAAAATACGCAAAAGGCAGGCTCTTCACACCTTTAAGATAATAGTTACATAGCGGTCGCTCTCTGTTTGTGTTGTAAAAGTAATTAACCAAATATAGAATTATTATATATAACAATTTCAGAGACCTTTATCAATACTGGAAATATACTTGCAACCTTATTGTTAAATGTTAGTCAAATAAAAGCTTTCAAATGGACGATAGTAACTGCTATCTTAGGACACAAAATATTATGTTTGTGTTTCTAGTTATCTAGTGTCGTCTACACTAGAAACACAAACATAATATTTTGTATCCACAACAACAACAGTCTCAAATTATTTTATGATTGAACTTCGTTCCGTCGAAATTTAAATATTGTACGGAAACCGTCCTTTTTTCCAGAATATATAAATTATCCCATAATACCTTTTGCCGGGGATTTAAATTATCTCTATTCGGTATGAAATTTTTTTAAGTTTCACCAAGTTTACCACCTAAGTAAAATCTATTAAAGTAGCTTCATCGAACGGTGTAGGCGTGAACGAGACAGACAGACTTTTGAATTTGTAACATTATTTATATTAGAATAGTTAAGAGCAGATATATTTGATCGAAGGATAAGAGTAATTTGTGTTTAAAGAATTTTGATTTTAGAACGAACGCTGCAAAAGTTCGGAAAAAAGAACCATTATTGTAGGCATTAAAAACTAGGTATGCTATGGCCTATGACCCATCCGGAAAACTAGTACTGATTCGCAAAGTAATATTATTATTCTTTGATTTGTAATTTTTTGTAATTTTAACATTTGGCTTTCTACTCAATAACGTTTTAAAATTACTAAATCTTCAACTACTTGTGGGGTTTTCAACCTCACTATCTTTCACTAAAGTTTTGACATACGATCAATAACAATTTTACAGAATGGCTTACTAGTTAAATGATAAGACTTTTAAGGGTAATGAAAAGTTAGTTTTTATTGTCAAAAGAGTACCCAACTCTTGAAACATCGAGAAAAACTCAAATAGATATTCGATTTAAGTTTATTTTGTCGCTGTAGGTAAAATGATTCAATAGAAATTATTAAAACTGGTAGTGATGATATGCCACCAAAAAATTACACCATCAACGTTAACTACGTACTGCAAAATAATCTTCAAAAAAGTCAAATGGTCTTAATTTTACAATCTTTTTTCGCCATGCTTTTTGTCTCAACATATCGTGTCTTTGATCGACAACGTCTATCTGTTGAAAGCAAAGACCTTTAAACCTGTTAAAAGTACTCATTCTCGTTATAATATTTTGGAATGAAATTTCATGTTTGCACAGTATGATGTTTTAGATATGTTCAATCTCGATCCTATCGCTATCGGGTTCTCCCAGGGGACTAAAAAGGATTTCGGTGGCTGTTGAAATATTATTGTGATACCAAACTCGTGTATTAGACGCATAATAAATAGTGACGAGCTGCTATTATTATTTGATTTAAATATTGACTAAGTGACTATGTAGAGTAAGGACCATTATTACATAATACTTATTTAACCGTCGAACGTAAGTCCAACGTTGCTAGCTATATAACAAAATATTACATCTTTAATATATATCTTCTTATATATAAAATTCTCGTGTCACAATGTTAGATACTCGTAGCGAACTCCTCCGAAACGGCTTTACTGATTTTAACAAAATTTTATATGCACATTCAGTAAGTCTGAGAATCGGATACTGGGTATTTTATATATTGATAAGTGCATTAATTGTTGAATAAATAATAGTAAATTATTACAACCTGAGACTGACTGTGACCATTAAGTTTGTGCGACGGGATAGCGATCGACGTTGCCATGGCGACATACTTATTTAGTCACGTTTAAATAAAATAATATGGCAAATATATTATTTGCCGGGACAGCCAGTCTATGTATAAAAACACATATTGCTAAAGGGAACTTGCCACATAGTAAATAGTTTTGGTCCAAGTATCTAGAAAACTACGACGTAGAACACAAGCCATTGTTAACTTAAAAAGAAAGCTGCAATATAATTTTAATTCAGCCCAAAGTATAAAGTCTAATCTAATAAACTAACTCAGCCCATAATACAAGCCTATGGGCCATGTATTATAACATTTTTCAACTTCATGCAACTAAAATTTGACAAAGAAAATGAAGTGAAATTGATCTTTGCATATAACTTCTATGCTTAAAGTATAATATACTTTTGAAAGCTCTAATCAATCACTTTTATATATTACATAATATTATGATAGATGACGGCAGATGTCTAATATTCCTCGAAGTGTAAATCAATTCATAGACAATGAGTAACGTAAATAGAAAAATAGTTCGCGCCAGTTTGTTCGGGATTGTCGATCCCAGGGCAATAGGCATAATATGAATTTATATAGCGGTCTGTACCCTATATTTGTTTTGTTCCTCGAAGTGAAAATAGGAGGATTTATAAGTGAAACAAACCATAAGTTTATGTTGAAAGTTAATTTATAATTATGTGTTTCCACATTCAAATTTTCAAGAGCGTTTCTAGATTTAGCCAAGTGAGCTGTCTGGTTCAAAGTTAACCTGGCCTTATGTTATTCCCTTCATAACTGATATTTACAAAAGAAAAGAAGATATTTATAGACATAGAGTTGACTTTATTTCGGATTGGAGCAAGTGGTCCTTAGAGTAAACTTTTATTCAGTGTGCTTATTAAGCTCATTTTTTGTGTAACGAAAAAAGTGTACTTATTTCTATTGTAAGCACTTATATATTTAAGAAACGGTTTTAAGTACTGGGTACAAGTTGATTTCATAATTAATATTTATAGACAATCTTAAGCTATATAAATTAAATTAATTCATATTAATACAATAAACTCCCTGTACATTTTGATTAAAATACAATTTAGAGGTATTATCTGTTAACGAGGCCTTAGTCAGTTTCACGACTATTTGCCTATCAATCAAATCTTATCATGAGGTTTTCAACTACGCCTTTATCCGATAGACTTCAATTGGGAGCCGACTGTAGAGGCACGTCTATGTAAGTGAAATTTTAATAGAATCGGCAACACATACCGCGTGTATCTATTCTTAATTTTCATGTAAATTTTTTGGGCAGAAGTATAATGTTAAAAAATGGCGGAAAAAGTAGTTTTGCCTACGGTTTTAACAACTTAAGTACTCAAAATATTATGATCTTTATCAAAACCCAAAAAAAAAAAGTTTTACATCATAATTCATAGGTACGTTTGAGGAACTTATTCAAATGGTGATTACTAGGGTAGGATTACCTGAATTCACAATTAGTACATAAAAAAATATAGAGCGTCCGACTCCGTGGCCTAATGTGTAGATCTTTGGTTCGCACTCGTAGAGGGTGCAGGTTCGATCCCGGGTGGAGGCGTGTACCAATGAGAAATTTTCTGCTGAAGTATATAATACGAACGTTCACGCTGCACATAGTTGGTCCCAGACCAACTTTTGACTAGTTCTTTCCTCTGTACTAGGCCGACTATGTAATATGTTGCGAGAATGTCGTATGTGCTTGGGCAACCATACGGACATTTAAATCTTGTCCCAGGCACTACAGTATTAGAGGAGTGGTTACTTCAATCTGAAAATACTGTATAAATCATCCACAACGGATGCAAAGGCCTAGTTTTTTAATTATATTTTCACTTACTACTGTCCAGATAAATCACGATCAAAACGTCTACAGAATATCTACTCTGAAAACTTTTCCGCACGTTCATGAGCCTAAAGCGTCAGTTGTAATTAGTTTGCGATGAATAACCGCTATTTGGCGAGGGAATGACGAGCTGTGATTTATAGCTATTTGTCCAACATATAAATCAAACTGATTTACCAGCCAGCGGACCTATGCAGTTTTTTCACTACGCAGTTCGGGACATGTGTCGCAGGCGCGAAACGATTTATTAACCAATTGAATCGCGTCCATCATTTCTATAAGTTCATCATCATCACGTACCTGCATCTTATTATACAAGGTGAGTTTTTAAGAGGCATGGTAGGCGAAATCTTAAACTGTTGCGGCGTGCCTTCATCTTAATGACTACCACAGAATAAAAGTTAAGAAATACATGGTAGGCGATATCCTAAACTATAGGCTTTAGAGTTTAGTGTCAATAGTTAAATAAAGTTTTGTTGCGAAAGGATTTTTTCAGAATCAGTTGTTTTGATTCCCGGCTAGATGAACTCATTTATTAAATATTGATGTAATTTTTAGTTTAAATAAAAATCGAGCTCGCAACTCTTTTCAACTTTTTGGGTTTCAATTATTATCACTCACCTATGTCTCTATTGTGCCCTTTTAAACCTTCTAAAATATGTCCAAGAGCAACATGCGTAAAACCACTAGCGAAGTTCTAGTTGTTAAATAAAACCACATAAACCGGACGAAAGCGCCTTCGAACAGATTTTTATATTTCTTGCGATATCTTTTCTATTTTTATCCGAGTCATAAACAAAACAATTGTCGTCATAAGAACAGTAAGTGGTCTGCGTGAGGCAGTTTTTCTCCGCTTGTTAGGCTCCGCTTAAAACTTTGTGAGTCGCAAGGTTATCTAAATATATTTCATTGTATATTAAGTCTAGAAATTTTAATAAATAATGAAAATAATTTGGAAAACAAAATACAAACCATGGCCGGCCTAAGAAAACAGGGCGCGATGAACTGGGAGCATATACTAGTCTGGCCAACGATGGCAGGAGCGCAAAAATTAAAGAAAATGGGAGAGGCCTTATGCCCAGCAGTGGGATTTTAAAACATTTGGGATATATGTTTTCCAACTCCCATGAATTGGGATGATCGGATACTGAGTTCTTTGAAATGAGGGTTTTTGATAATTATTCCATTTGCCACCAGGTGCCGCAATGTAGCGGCTACATAGCGGCACCTGGTGTCAAATGGAATGGAATGGTGGCTACATTGTAGCCAGGGTCTATCGTGCCAAATATACATATTGTCGTGACACATGACAGCTACATCGTGACATATGACTGCAGTTTGACACGATAGAATAAGGCTACATAGCAGCACCTGGTGGCACAAAATGGAATATCAAAAACCCTCATTCTGCGCGCCTGCAATTTGCAATCTTTTTTTTCGTAGAATCTGCGAAATAAGGCCACGGTCGTCGGTCAGAAAGACGGGCTTATTGGAGCTACGTGCCAATATCCTGGACACACTGATCGGTCGTTTGATCACCAAACCGGATAAAATATTTACACCGAAAATTAAACCGAAACCATGCGCTTCCGTGAACCTATTTATTTTTATTCGATCGTATATAAAACATCAAAAATTAAATCGGTGGTTTTATCGATGACAGTCGAGAGCTTTTTGTTTAACTTCGCTCGTTAGTCGTAGAGATCGCTGATGCGAAGTGCAATTTTATTTATAACAATCTAAACTGCGTGGAGTCCAATTATTTCCTTTAGTTCGTTCTCAGTTCCCGTCGAGCCTTCCGATGCCTTTGCTCTGTTCCTCGTGCAACGAGGTCTTGTCGCTTTCAAAACGAGCTCGTACCTCCGGAGCGGCTAAAAGAAATGCAAAAATACTCATTACGCGTCAAAAGTCGCGAGGAGCCTGGAATTGGATACAAAGAAAATTTCCCCGATGATATACGAGTATAAAGAATTTGAAAGCTCAAAAGGCAGTATTTATAAACTCTTTCAATTTCGCTACTGGGGTGAAACGGATCGCGGGTTTTCCTTTTACTTTATGACAGTGGTTCATAACCTTTTAGTCATGAGGGACCATCTTACTAAATGTATATTTTGCCGGGGACCACTCTGTTGGTTTGCTTTTTTTTTGAGGTTACCCTTAATTTAAGTATAAACCCTGTTGGTTTACCTAAATTAAGGGTGGTTTGATAGAGAAAACAAGCACAACAGCTATAAATAATTATAAAATTAGCACTCATTTTTCATTTGGCAAAAATCTAAAGTTACAGATTTTAATCTAATGAGATTTTTGTGACGCATACTCTTTACTAACTTCTGAATTCTCACATTTATTAGAATGGCTTCGCGGACCACTTGGAATGCCTTCGCCCTTCAGGGACCACCAGTGGTCCGCGGACCACCGGTTAAGAACCACTGCTTAAGAAGGCGACTAACCCAAAATTGTCGATTTTATAAATCATTTTTGTACCTGATAATAAGCCCCGAATCGTTTAATTTTCTAAACATAGATACTACATTATATTTCCAAGAATCCGATCTGAGCGAAAACACGATACCGTAAAATTTTCTCGATAGAAAAAAATCACAAAGATGCATCTAACTTTGACGATTTTTTTCGTATATTGCCAAAACCATGCAGTAAACTGAGTTAATATTTTTACACATCATATAAAATTCTATCACCGAGGGTTCGACCTAGCGGATTTTTAACGGCCATTCTCCGGAGAACAAAATTTAAGTGTCCCGGGCTTGTATACTCTGTAATATTGTCTTATTCAAGTATGCAATATTTTTAAACGGTAGATAGCATCCGTAACTAGCTACAAACTTAAACACAGGCTTCTAATTTAAGTAATCCAGACTAAATTAATTTAAGTCGTGTTCAAAAACCGTGTTTTTCTGATTACCGTACCTAACGTGTCCCCACGACAACTTGATCTCGAAACTTGCTTGTATTTTTATAACGTACATATTTACTTTGATCTATTCATCTTTTTAAATGCTCATTAACATTGGTTATCGCATTGGAAAATATCGACTTAATAGGCCTAGCCTGTAAATAGTTATCATGAAATATTCGCTTGTCCTATCAAAAGTTCTAATTACCGTAACGCATTCTATTTTTGGGTACCCACCCAAAAATAACAGGATTTGGCACATTACAAGTGCACGAGTCACTTCTCCCTAGCGTGTGTCACGGCCCTTTAGCGGTCCCACGTCGTTAATGTTAGTGTGCCGCCGATGGAGCACGTGAGTATCTAACTACCATAGCTTTGGTTTCGAACTTTTCTAATTACCATTATTTTATTTTGCTACTTGATTTTTAAATTAGATTGTACGTTGATCATGTCAATCTATAAAGTTATTTGGTCTACGTACTTTGCCGTAAGCTAGTTTTTGCAAACAGTGTCGGTTTTCAAAATTTTCAAGAAAATCTAACTTTTTATAATTACAGTATACTAATTACCATATGTTCCTAATTACCGTTGTATGAAAAACTGATACGTACTTTTTTATCAATTGAAGTTTTCTCGCGGTTTTCATAGATTATTATTATCATGAATGAGTTTTTAATGATACTAGCTTTTGCCCGCGCTTTGCCCGCGTTAAAAAGTATTATTATATACAATCTTTCATCCCCTATTTTATCCCCTTAGAGATAGAATTTATCAAAACCCTTTCTTAGGGGATGCCTACGTCATAGTAGCTTTATGTATGGAAAGTATTAGCCCGATCAGTTTAAAATTGACAAAGTATCATAGCCCTTTGGGGGCAGAATTGATAAAAAAACTTTCTTAGCAGATGCCTGCGTCATAACATCTACCTGCATGCCAAATTTTAGCCTGATCCGTCCAGTGGTTTGGGCTGTGCGTTGATACATCACTATGCCAGTTAGTCCCTTTGTGATATATATATAATATTTAGATATCTATATGCTGAGTATTCATAAAATTATATAATTTTTTTTGGATGGGAATGACCAGAGAAGAAATTGGAGAAAAGAAGGCTTGTTCCTAGGAAACGTCTAGCAAAAATTTGAAATTACCCAGTTTTATATCAGAAATCAAAGGAAAAAGTGAAAGAAAGGTATATATAATTAATAAAAGAAAATACTTAATAAAAGAAAATACTGCTTATCAGCGAAATTCCAACAAAACGGCGGAAGAAAACTCAAAAAAGAAATGAGTTAAACTTTAGAGCTTATTACAAAAGACAAAAATAAAAGAAAAAAAATGGAAAAAAATCGAGAAATAAGTGTTCATAAATATAGATGAACTTGTAAAATTATGAGAAAACAAAAATAAGTAAATTTCGAGCTGTAAAAGCTGTAAGCTACATTTAAGTTGATATTCTGTCCAAAGAGATTTAGAATATAATTATTTTTAGGTTCATCGTACCTGGATCTTAATAAATATCTACCGATTAAAACAATGATTGTTGTTATTTTCTCATTTTTCAGATTTTATTTGAAAGTGTCTATTTTTTACTATTGGCAGGTTATGGTTATATAGGACATCGTTAATTCAACCCCTTTTGTGACAATTATGCATGTGCAACTTATTAATCAGTGTTTTTGTATGATGTTTTAGATAGAATTATAATGCTTTCTAATTACCGTTACATAAAATTTTACATTAGTCTAAATACCGTACCCATAAGAATTTTAAATCTAATTATCTAAAAAACTATAATGAACTGTACCACGCCAAATTTATTATAGTATTCATTGTATTGGTATCTTTCATTACTTTCATATTTTAATGAGTTTAACTCAAATCAACGAAGAAAAAAAAAATGGTAACGGAAATTAGGCAAATAATGCCAAACCTGAGAGTGGCCGTTAATATTCTCTATATTTTTTAAAGATATTTAAGTAAAAAACCATGGAAAAACCACATTGGCGCTTCACCGCCAGATTTGTTTCACCTCACAGTCGCCAACAGTCGCGTTCGTGCGCGCCTGAGGAGAGGACGTACTTCATTTGCCTTTACTCCGAATTGAGAAAATATTTAATCGAAACCATGGGAAACAAACAAAAATTTAATAAACACACTAAACGCAACCTTTACAGGAGAAAACGGGCGCCGATGAACAATTATTTTAGACAGCTTTTTAATTTAATATAAAATATGTATATTTGTTTACAAATATGATAATATAATCAGCGGCCGCGGCAAAAGAGATTTAAAAAATAAATCGGCTTTAAAATCGATATAGTTTTGATAAAAAATCGGTTGTAAAGTCGGTTTACTGACGATAGTTGAACGTGACAACTACCTTTGTTGAGATTTGTAAACTTCATAATATTTTATAAGTAAATTTAGTTCCGCGATTTGATAACAGATGTCGCTGTTAGGCCTCTAGATCGCGCTATCGCTTACCCGACAACATTTGGTATATGTAATTCAATGGAATAAATTTTCGTCTTTTCGCTGACACTCACTGGTTGTTTTATTTATTATTACGCTAGAGGGATTTGCTTTCCAGGGTAACCCTACAGAACGGATTGGACCAGTATTAGGCGTATGACGTCTTTACAGCCTTAAGCCTGTACAGGCTTAAGGCTGTAAAGATTCACCCGAGCATGCTCAAGTGGGTACTAACCCACTTGAGCATGCTCGGGCGAATGAGCCGCTCATTCGTGCGAGTTCGAGCGTGCTCAGGCGTCTCCACTTGAGCGGCTCGGCCAAATGAGCGGGCTCATTTGGCCGAGCCGCTCAAGTGGATACTAGGCTTTATATTGGAACGCCTTCAGAGCGATCAGCGAGGTAACGCCGCATATTGCGTCATGTTTTTTCGTGCGCGCAGCCCATATCGAATTATAAGACGTTGTCACGTCAAAAACTAGTGTATGACAACGATTTGAAAATCGATTTGGTTTCAATATAAGATCAAACGAACTTCTTGAAGTGAAGTTCGATCATTATTATATGAGTCGCTTCATTCGAAGATACAGTGATTAACAATGTAGTCCTTTTACCTAACAGGCATTAATTCGCATGTTTAGAGACTCGATTATGAGGGTAATCGAAAAAAAATCTATTCACTTTGCTTATCGCCATACTGTACCGGCCGGTTTGACCTCATTCTTTTAGAGAACTGAGTTTTTTCCCTTTTGGCTGTGGGCGGGTGGGAACTTTGTATCTTCGAATGAAGCGACTCATATAATAATGATCGAACTTCACTTCAAGAAGTTCGTTTGATCTTACGAGTATATTATATTTCGTCGCTTCATTCTTCAGATACAGTGATTAACAATGTAGATGTTCAGAGAGTGAGTAAGATACAAAGTAGGAAAAAACTGTTTATTCTTTTTAGACATTAATCAACATAATAATTTGACGTACAATATTTAGTATAATCAGTCTTATAATATGATGAATTAACGATCATAACACTCAATTGGTGTTATCGGTAACCCCACAAACGGATCGAGCATATGCTCCTTCATCGAGTACGGGGCGGTTGTAGAACCGCGCGAAGACGGCGAATGAACTAGTCCAGCCGGCCGTCCTCCTGATAGTGTCGACGCAGACGCCCGCGGAGGCCGCCGCCGAGGTGGAGGCGTGCCGGGTGCTGTGGGCACCGAACACCCCCACGTCCACGCCGCTCTCCGCGAGCGTCTGTTTTATCCACCTGCTGATCGTTTGTGAGATTACCCTCTTGTGAGGTTTCTTATAACTGAGTAAAAGATTATCTGCGGTCTCGTCGGTTCTCAAGTTAGATGTGATCCGCAGATAATCTTCTAGGGTTCTAGCCGGACATATTCTGGGGTTACTAGTAAAGTAAGGTAAGAATAAAATAGGTTGGTCTCGGTTAGCTCCCGAAGTCTTAATGATGTCGGTTATCAGTACTCTTATACCTGAATCTGTCGTACGTATATTTTATATATTTTAATCGATGCCAAAGTCTGAACTCGATGGGAGGTACAAATAGCTAACAGAGTTGTTAATTTTTTAGTTATTTGAACTAAGCTTAAATCACTATGTGGGAACCACGAGGATACATAGTCGAGAACAATTTTCGGGTCCCACGTAGAACTGTATTTAGGAATAGAAGGCTTCTGTCTGTAAATACCTTTGAGCAGCCGTTTAATCCTTTCGTCTGAACCGACATTATTCCCTAGGAGTAAAGATAGGGCAGACCGATGATTATTGAGAGTGCCGTACGATGCACCTTTGTTAAAGTTATCGACGAGAAACTTTATAACCGAAGATATTGACGCCTCGAAGGTATTTACAGAGTTTTCTGCGCAAAATGACCACCACAATTTATACGTCACCGAGTACTGTTTCATGGTGTTATCTGACACCGAAGCTAGCATAAGGTCTAAAGCTATAGGGGGAGTATTCAGTCTAGTGACTGCTTTCCTGAGAGCGTCGCGGCCCCCAGGAAAAGGCTGCGACAGAGCGGGTGATTGGATCTGTAATTTGAACGCAAAAGGTCATCTTTAGATTCAAATACAATTATATCTGATATGAGCAGTCTGCGGAGAAGTGGAAACCAAGCTTGCCCGGGCCAGTAAGGAAAAACTAAAATTCCAGTCGCTCGGTCTTGAATAATTTTCCTCAAACATTTTAAAATGAGACTAAAGGGAGGAAAAGCGTAAAAGAAGGAGGGGTGCCAACTTATTGTAAAAGCGTCGACTGAAAACGCATCCGGGTCCGGTTTCCAGGAGACGAATTGAGAACATTTGGCATTGATGCGAGATGCGAACAGATCGATTTGTGGTTGACATAGAGTTTGAACTATCTTCTGGAAGGCCTCCTCGGATAGTTCCCATTTAGTGTCCATATTTATCCTGCGGGATTCTTGATCTGCTTCGACGTTTTCACTCGTGCTAATGTAGGATGCGAACAAAAATATCTGTCGCATCTCACACCACTGCCAAATTTCTTTTGCTAAATTGTTTAGATGGGGAAACTGAGTTCCACCCATTCGGTTGATATAGCATATGGCCATCGTATTATCAATTCTTAGAAGAATTGAGCAGTTAAAACAAGCGCTAGCGAAAAACTTTAGACCTAAGAAAACGGCTAACAGTTCTAAATAATTTATGTGATGAGTTAATTCATCTGCTTTCCATCCACCGTAGGCTCGTTTACCTACCATCACAAAAAGCGCCCCAACCAGTTCGAGATGCATCGGTAAAAAATTCTAATTTATAGGAGGTATCTAATCTTAATAAATTTTTCGTAGACAAAATGTTTTGTTTCCACCAAAGTAGGTCTGGTAATATAATATTCGTTAAGTTAATTTTTACGTCAAAGTCCTTACATTTTTGCAATGCTAAAAATTTATAGTATTCTAAGGTTTTCGTATAAAGCCAACCATATTTAACCGCTGGGCAGGCGGCGACAAGGGTCCCGATAAATTGTGAAAGTTATCGTATAGAACATCGAGTAACAAAATAAACTTATTTACTAACTGCAGAATTTTGTTACGTTTATCGACTGGTAAACTTAAGGACATATCTATTGTGTTGAAATTAAAACCTAAGAACCGACAGAATTGGCTGGGCTCGAAATTACTTTTATCTTTATTGATAACGAACCTCAGACACTGCAATAAACTTATTGTTTTCTGAAAATTTGTTTTACATTCCGTATACGTTTGTCCTATACATAATATATCGTCCAGGTATATAACCGACATATAACCTAGATTACGTAAATAATTCATAACTTCTTTCATTAATTTTGTGAAGACCCTAGGCGCGATACATAATCCATACGGCATGACATTAAATTCCTAAAAAAATACCGTCAAAATGAAAACGTAAATATTCACGGTGTGATTTAATAATAGGAGCTAAAAAATAAGCCTCCTTTAGATCGATGTTAGCCATAAAACCAGATCTAGGTACGAGCCTGGCTGCTGTTCTATGATCCTCCATCTTAAAATGAAATTTTTGAATAAAATTATTTAAACTTTTAAGATTTAAAATAAATATTTTATGCCCATTAGGTTTGGGCGCTAAAAATATACTAGAACAGTAGTCGTTACGAAGTTTTTTTTTTTTGGCAAGGTGAAATTGCGCCTAGGTCTAGAAGTTTGTGTATGGTCTATGGATTCTAACATAAGTGGTCGCTCATAAATTGACAAATTATTATTTAAAGGAACTGAAAATTGTTTAACATCTCTAGAAAAAGATATAGAGAAACCTTTTGCGACCCAATTTAGTATTACGGAATTATCTGTTATTTTACGCCAACAGTTAATAAAATGCTGGATTCGTCCAGCGTGTACCTCTATTGCTGCGCCGTTGCAGCGGCTGCCGCGGCTGTTTGTTCTGAGCAGGAACGGAAACTTGTGATCGGTGGCTCACTGGAGTCCCTCTCGTCTTCTGCCCTCCCCTCCCCCCCCCTCCCCTGGTCGACGGGAAGCGAGGAGGGCCGGCCCAGTTTCCCGGCTGGCGGGAGCGGCTCGTCGAAGGCTGGTAAACGTAGGACGTAGACGTAGACTGGGAAGGCGTCGCCTTGGGGTTTGGTGGAGGCTTCTTTATCTGTAAGCCTTGTTTTTCTATAGTCTTGGAGGCTTTGATTTTTTCGGGAAGTTGATTTCCAAATAATAACTCGTCGTGTTCGACGTCTTGCATTAAGCTTAGGAAGTTCCTGTCTAGTCCGAGTGTGATAATTTTTTTGCGAGAATCCGTCTCGAGAAAGTGTAAGTCGCACAATATGCGGCAACTGTCGCTCAAAAACTTTATGGCTGAGATTCTATCGCTGCCTTCGTCTAGCAGGAGCTCTAAGCCCTAATTGAGTGCCACAATACCTTGTCCTAGTTATTTCTGTACCGCTTCTACTTTTTTGTCTCGAATGTGGGTACCTTCAGAAACTGCCGCCAAAATTTCTGGGTTTAGTTTAGGCGGCTGTAACAGCGCACAATTCTCGGGAATCAAATACTTTCTTCAGTATTGGCAACCAAAGACATGATAGCTTGTCATGTATTTTCGGCCTGAATTTGGGAGCTTCCTCGGTAGATTCGCCTAAGGCGGTCAGAATATCTGGATCCTGTTGCAAGGTGGCCGGTTCTAAACCAGTTGTTAAATTTTGGTCGGTACCTTCAATCGCGTCTTGAATATTTTGGTCAAGAGGTGCGGGTTGTAACGAAACGGCCTCAGGCTCATCGATCTCATTTTTGTCTGAAAATATTAGACAAATAAATTATTGTAATAATCGTTACAGTTATGATGCTTAAAATAGCATTATAATATTTCATAAAAAATAACCATGTGGGTACCCACATTTTTATTATATTATGTTATCTACGTATTTTACAAATTACGTAGCCAGTGTAAGGATACACGATCCTTCTCTGAAAATTTCATTTTATCATAATAATAATAATAAAATTTTATCTGATATATTTGATTATACTACGTTCGTACAAAAAGTGGTTACGAGAGTAATTACACAAAATAGCCGCGGTGACATTTTAAATGCGTTGGGCGAGTGGAGGGTATGAAGTGCGCGGGTGAAAACTGATTTTTTTCTATCATAGGTCGCCCTCTTAATGATAAATAAATAATTTATTTAAAATTTTAATGTTGAAAATAATTAAAACGATTCCGCGAAACCTAACGGTTCTGACGTTGACGATGACTGCAAGTAATTATATTTAGTAAACAGTTATAAATATTCCCTTGACTTGGAGAGGAGGTATTCAGTTATTATATTAATAATTAATACTAGCTGCTATCCGTGACGTCGTCTGCGTGAAGGCTCTATCGGCATGAAAGGTACCTAGGTGTTAGCTTGATAATAATAATACAGTTGTACCTATGCCTTAAAATTTTTAATAATTTTTCCATTTTTGTATCAAAATCTTAATGCGGTTCACAGACTACATATCTACTTACCAAGTTTCAATAGTATAGCTTTTATAGTTTCGGAGAAAAGTGGCTGTGACATACGGACGGACAGACAGACATGACGAATCTATAACAGGGTTCCGTTTTTTTGCCATTTGGCTACGGAACCCTAAAAAAGAAAATACGTGTGGCACTCGGGGCCTGCCGCGGTAAAGTTATTGCATAGCATTTCTTATCCACTTATGCAATTATATTACGCATACATCTAGTCCCACGCACACAAACACCGTGCCGATGCACGGCAACGCCGCACCGGAATTGGGGGTGTTAGGTTTATTTTCATTGCAATTTCTTGATTCGGTTGCCGCGCTTTGAAGCTCGCGATAATAGCTGTGCAATAGCTTAAAAAAAAACAAAGTGTATAATCTGTATATTCAGATTTCAGGTAATAAATAGGTACTGTTTCGTTAAAATTCATATCAGGTGCACACGTTTGTTTGCTTGGGTTGTATATGTTTGTGCAGTACACTGTGACAAACAAACCGTAGATATGTGGGAACAAAGCCTGAATAGTGAATTAAGTAAAATATTCATACAGTAGCCCATTTGTTGAGCTCTGCTTGTGACGCGCAGGTGTCATTGCAGGCTTCGAAGTGGTTCCAAGACCCAAGTATAGCTTTTATATTCTTCAATTCAGTTGTAGTAACGGTGCCGTGAAAATATATTTTCCTAGATATTTCTACGTATTATGTTATTTGGTTGTGGGGAACTATTTTTAGGGTTCCGTACAATTTTTTCATTTCAATTATTATTAGTAGGTACAACTTTCCAACTTTCCATCCCTTTTACTTTTAATTTATTTGTATATCAAAGAGTATTTTTGTAAAGGCTTGCGTATAAAAGCGAACGTGTGTAGAACTGTTAGGCGATCAGAAAGGATTGATAGCGGGTGTTTCCTCGACCCACTCCAATGGATTGCTACGAGTATACACCTTCCTAATGTCTTTTCTTTGTATGTTTGAGTCTAGTGTTTGTACACAAGTAAAAGTCTTGAAATAACTCAAATGACTCTGTAGGACCACGTGGATTTTTTGACTTTTTCAAAAAAAAGACTTTATCCTATCTAGAAAGTTATGAAATACATTATTTAATATTAATTAATAATATATCATATTGTGTTTTGCGGCTACCTACTTTTTACATTTCAATTTCGAAAAAATAATTGTATTTTGATATTTTGATAGTCTGTTCTGAAGATATCAGCTGATGATGGAGGTAGTTTTAAGTTTAACGAAGATAATTTACAATTCCTATCAACTCCCAAGCGGTCGAATTCGACCGCGTAAACAATAGATTTCCAAGAATCCGCGATGGAAGGATTAACTTAAACCAATTTTGGCGCAACAAAATATAAACCAGTTTATCCCGTAATCCATAACTAAGAAGCCGTATAAGAAACGTTTATACACAGGGTGTAACACAGTGATAAATGATAATAAGCAGTACTGTAATTTTAACTCTGGAACGAACTGTTACCAGCAGTATTTCCGGACCTATACAACCTGCAAACCTTCAAGAAGAGAGCGTATTCCCTATTAAAAGGCCGGCAACGCACCTGCAGCTCTTCTGGTGTTGCGAGTGTCCATGGGCGACGGTAGTTGCTTTCCATCAGGTGACCCGTTTGCTCCCTTATTTTATAAAAAAAAATATATGGGCAATCACCCAGGTACTTGCCCATATAAATTACAAAAAAATACTCTTTCAGCTCTGCTACTTTTACAATGAACTCTATATACGCCGGGACACAAGCACTCCCATGGACCCTGTGTAACAAAACAAAGTGATATACTGCTGTCTGCTAGGGTATTTCCCCATATAAATTGCAAAAAAAAACTCTTTCAGCTCTGCTTCTTTCACAGTGAACTCTTAATACAGGACACAAGCACACCCTAAAGTCTAAACTCTAAAGTATTATCATTTTCTGTTATAACACCCTGTATACAACATATTATATGATCGATCGGAGTCACAGGCGGTCGCTAGCGAGCGCACATACTACTTTATTGTAATGACTAACAATTATAGCGTTTAACGTGCTATGGGGGATTTAGGAGAACGTTCCCTGCAATGTGTTTCGTCGCTAAGCTTTGTTACCATCGTAAAAATTAGGATTAGTGAGTAAGCGTTGTCACAAAATGTCGATTTCATGTCACGTTTTAAGGTGAACGCGTCTACAAATTGTACGATAAAATGTTTTGCCAATATCTTACTTCGTATGTTTCGGAGTGGCATTCACTTCGAAGTACGAGTAGTTCCAATACAATATTTTTTGGCAGTGAATCGGGCAATTATATTGGCATAACATTATAAAATAGCGTAATTTAAAAGCCACAATAATTTTACAATTTGTAACTAATCTGTAACTACAAAAAAACTTTATACAAGCTTTGACTGGAACTAAAAATACTTAATATTTTTGATAAATCAATTTCCCGTAGCCAGGAAAGGAACTGACTGGTTTTATAAAACAATGTCGAACCTTCTATTATTATCTACACTACAACATAGTGCGATTGATTTACTTTATACAAGTTGAAATGAAGTTACTAATCACCTAAACAACATCACTTGTTGCTTGTACGGTGTTCCCCGCGTCAACAAGTACCATTACCCGGCAAACGGCTCCGTGCTCGCTCGTTAAATCTGGACGATGGAAAAATTATTCAAATGATATCCTTGTGGTTGTTTTCACGCATATCTATTTATTTGCTCCATATCTCGATGATCTGCTCTTTTGGCCCTGTTTTTATAGGGAGCACAATAAAATTATCATACGAATCGCACGCTCTGACGTAAGGTGAGGTTACGATAATGGGTACAAATTGGCGTAGGCTGGATCTCAATGTATCATGGATCATGGCCGCCGTGAATGTCGATACGTTTGTAGAGTATTTGTTCTAAAATATTCTAATCACAATAGGGGAACGTGCGCAACAATGTGCTGCAAGTTGGGGTCGCCAATCTAAAAATTTTGACCTATTATATACGTGGCATAGCGTGGCATATTATATTATGCTTACAGTTACTTGCGCTTTCGCCGATGGTCTTTTGCATATTGGTTATATTGTAGTTTTAGGCTAGACAGAAGACCACAAGTGTGTTTTGCGCCCAGCCACCTGCCCAGTTTATAAAGTAAAAAGTTTATAAAAGTTGGTACAGTGAGAATTTACAAGGATTTTCTCCGTATAAGCATACATGTAGTAACTTTGAAGTCATGCGTGCGAGCAACATAAATAAACATAATTTGGTAGAAGATTTCCTAAAATCGCTCATGCAGTAGGTACTTTACCTACTCTGATAAATCTAAATTAATTATTACCAACCTAACCACTTTGAAATTCGGTTCAAATTAGCACGGAATCTGTATACAGGAGGCGTAGAACTAAACACACATAGATAAAACAAAACCAGAATCACTGTGAACCATTAATCTCGCAATGTAAAGTCATCACGTTCTAATCAATCGTTTATTTTCCCACCACTATTAATCTTTACGTAACAGTTGTTGATTATATTACTAGTGCTTTAGGGAATGATTCCAAAACTTAGGATCCAATAGCTTTGTCCACACTGTGCCTTTTTTTGTTCATCAAGGGCATGCGTTATAGCGCAGTCAACAGCGAACGTGATACATGCCCGCGACGCATGCCCTCTGATCGTATCCAAAACTTTCGCTTTGTTCTTTAATGACAATGTTGGCGTTGCGTTCGTTGACGCATTCAATTATTGAATGCGCCAATACGAAAGTTGAATGAAAGAAGATGACGAAAATTGAACGAAAGTGCACAGTGTGGACATAGCTATTATCTAATAGCACGATGCATATTTGATAAAAACAAAAAAATTGTACAAAATGACCGAAATGGAGCATTTAAATAAGTGACTCTTCTTGTCTCAATATGCCATAATAATGTATCTTTTCCTTCTGGTATCAATATGCCACACTAGCTACTGTACAGAATATTTTATTTTTGACAAAATTATAAACAAAGTAGAAGTTTTCAAAGTTCCAATAATTATCAGCTCTGGGATTTTAGCATCATAATGGTATTAAAGAAGAAAGTGGAATTTTTACCAGCATCAGTAAAAATTTACAAACATACATGTTATACAAATTATTCAAATTGATAAACAACAAGTTCCTATAGGCTTACAAGTATGTCCCAATTTGTAAAATCTGTTGAAGAACCATTTAAATTACATTTTGAACAATTTGACAAGGTCGGTCGGTGATATATTTTCAAACTTACAACGACAACGAACATCGTTTGTTCCGCAAATATATTGTAAAACAAATGTAATTTATCGTCCAAGTTCCTACCTGACACCCGCTCCGGGCTTCTACACTTGAACAAGACGTTTGTATCGCCACATACATCTGTGAAGGTCGACTAGGCTTTATCTTGTACTTTAGGGTTGACATTTTGGTTGCTAAGGTTTAGATATAAAATGTTTACAGTGCTAAGCTAGTTTTGGCAATTATTTATTGTACGCAAAAATATCACGCCTCCTTCATTCATATAAACATGAATATGATTAAATATTATATTACTGCAATGTTTTGACGCTTGAAGAAGCACAAGCACTTTTTGTTTACTGTCTAAACAAATGTTTTGTGTTTCTGTCAATATTCTGGTATGACGTATGCAACATATCGAATTTTGGTCGGAATATTTACTATATGTGCTAGTGCCTCAGCTCCGAGCCCACCTTTGCGTATTCCCTATTGTGATACCACGAGAATTTATCAACGATTGTAACGTTGTTGCCACCAAGATCTAAAAACCCTTTCAGACTTCGTTGACGAGAAATTAAAATTTTAAATTGGAACACAACTTTTGCAAAAATTAATGCAGTTTCAGGGTTTTTAATTAGGCAAATTAACAAAGTTAACGCTTATATTTTTTACCGTTTTAGTAATTTCTAAAGTAAACTGATTAGAAAAGCGGAAAATTTTACACATGGTTTCGGTGAAAAATGCATATTTAAATATTACACTAAAATTACTTAATTAGATACTTTTAATATTATTTTTTTACTTCGCTGGTTTCATAGTACATACTCGTCATCGTAATTATAGAGTATGCTACTGTGGTATGCTACGTGCTGTTAAGGCAGGCTGAGCAAACGACCTTGACCATTTGCCGCGTTGCCGAGATCGCACCAAAATCCTATTTTTTTTTAATTCTTTATCTTAGTTCGAAATTCAAACGGCAAATATACATATTCGCCATTTGAATAGAACGACAATTTTACTAACTACAGTTAGTAAAATTGTCGATCTATTGGCGTGTGTTTGAAATACGTAAACGTAATTTGTAAATACTAGGGAGATACTGAATGTAAGCTTGAATTTAAATAAATTTGTATTAATTTGGAAGCTGATATCATGAGTATAATAAACAAAAATAGGAAATTAGTATTGGAGAAAGGATGTTCATATGCTGAAGATTATTGCTGTATTTTTATTATAATTTTGAAGCATTCAAATTATGAGTTTATAAGACTCTAAAAACGGTAAATTACGGCAACTCCGTAGGGGGAGCGCCTTGACGTTTCATTATTAAAAATTAAATAAAAAAATTATCCTAATTCTGAGTGTGGCCGGCATAGTTATATCAGGTTATATCGGAGCCTAGAGCCGGAGCTACGCTACTTGCTACGGCGCGGCGTAGCGATACCGTAGCACTGCTACGAGTGTTCAGCGCTTGGACTCTTAAAACGGTAAATTACGGCATCTCCGTAGGTCAGCGCCTTAAGCTACGTTGTATAATAATTGAGCTATCATGCCCCAAAGAGCCCCTGCATACTGCAGACTTTCTATCGGCCGATAGTTTGGTCGGGTTGGGCTGTTAGCGCGCACATTACGCCAACTAAACAGTTGTGTTGGTGGACTGGTGAGTGCGCAGACTAAACAACAGTCGGCCGATTGTTCCCGCACGATTCCATTCACTGCGATAGATTTATGAATGGAAAATTTTACACGATTCAGATTTCTGCCGAGTCGGCCGACCAAACAATCGGCGTCGTGTGCGGGCGTGGAAGAACGTCGCGTCGTACTGATTAAGCATCGGCCGACAGTTTGCCGATGGTTAAGTTTGAAGGCGATCTTAAAGCCCATCAAACTTAATTATCGGCTGACTCGGTATCGTTGTTATAATATGCGCACTTCCATACAGCTTCATACTGATCAAGAGATAAACCAAATTATCGGCCGATTGAAAGTCTGCAGTCTGCGGGGTTCTAAGAAGTTACGTATGAGAATAAGGTACGATACGTACGATATAGAAGGATAATATGTACGATATAGGAGGGCAAGTAATCTGTCTAGTCGAGCGTGGTTGTAAGACCACGCATATCTTTTCATTCATTGGAACTCCTTATTATCTATTCATGTTTCCAACACAAAAACACCCTATCATTTTAATCAGGACTGCGTGCAGTAATCATAAAAAAAGTGTTATTTATTCTAACAATAGGTACCTTATTGACCTACTTTTGCCTACAGCTTTATTAAAAAATCTTCATTCCTCCCTGCGGGAACCGAACCTTTTGCGTTACATATATATAATTATTACAATATATTAAAATGTACACAAAATCGATAAGTAATTAAGATTTAGAATCACTCTGAAAAAATGTTTACGGCCGCACTCAGAGGCATTTAATGACGATTAAACTTCAATTTAATGAAGAGTTTGACGGATATAATGTATGGGGCTTGTGTCAAAATCTTGATATATTTAGGGCCGGTTTCACCACTTCCTGATAAGTGCCGGATAGGCTATCCACAACTTAACTTGACAGATATCGAGTATGGAACATTTGTCAAATAAGTTGTGGATAGCCTATCCGGCACATTATCAGGAAGTGGGGAAACAGACCCTGAGAGCTCGTTCTGAGTGTGTTATAGTATTACATTTTTAACTAATACATATAACATGTATAATATGTATTAGTTAAAAATGTAATACTATAACAAGTGCGGCAGTTAGACTATATATTTTATGTGATGATACACTTCATGTTTCTTTCATCTAAATGCCTTGCCTCATACTTTTAAACTCAGGTAAAATTTCTTTGGGAATCGAGGCACTTAAAACTTGTACAGGTCCATTTCGAGCTGTGTCGAATAAATTATTGGCGATGATTAATTGCGTATTAATTACTTTATCGTTTAGTACCTGGGCTGCGTTTTGTTCATTAAGGATAATCGAATTGTTCATTCAGCCGAGAAAATTCCAAATTACACGAAATGACTTCCATACTATGCGAGGTTTGTTGTACCAGCAAATGGCCATGTTTTTTTGCAATAATGAATTGAAAATAATAATCACAGAAGTAATAGGCTCAAGTCTGTTTGGTAACTATCGTTAGTCTAGTAAGATTATTATTAGACTGTGGTCTTTTAAATGTAAATTATTATTAACTAGCGACCCGCCCCGGCGTCGCACGGGTATAAAATATATAGCCACTGAAAAAATGATTAAAATCGATAGCCTATGATCCTCACGTGGTCTACTTCTTATCTATGCCAAATAACATAAAAATTGCTCCAGCAGTTCGTGAGATAAGCCCTTTCAAATAATTTCCCCCGTTTTTTCCACATTTTCCTCTATTTCTTCGCTCCTATTAGTCTTAGCGTGATAAAATATAGCCTATAGCCTTCCTCGATAAATGGGCTATCTTGTTAGATAGCCCTGAAAGAATCATCAAAATCCGTTGCGTAGTTTTAAAGATTAAAGGGAACAAAGGGACATGAGGGATAAAAACGACTTTGTTTAATATGTAAAGATGTCAGTTGGTTAGGGTAGGTAAACTGTAAGTTATACTTCTGCGATTACAAATTAATATAAATAAAATTGTGATTGTGTATTTTTACAGTGATTTTTTTCCTTTCTTTCATTACGACCGTCGGTCGTAGCTTCGACTATCTATAATGCAATAATAATAAATCTACAACGCCCTTAAACCTCATCACTTATTAATAAACACTTGCAACTGACACGATACTAACAGACGCAATTAAACCTCGTTCGGCAATCCCCCGAGACGATAATCCAAGACACATCTTTTCATTTCACAACCGCAGGCTTTTCACTTTGAAACTCGAGAGGTTTGTCTTTGAGGGCTGCGATAAGATCGGCGTAGGGCTGACGAGATAATTATCAATTTAATTGGAATTGCCGCTTGACGCTTCACTCGAGTGCGAATTGCTGGATTTACACGGGTGACTAAAGCCGCACGATTCACGCCGCACGGCGAAAATCGACCGTCTAAATCGCAGTTCGACTACGCCGCATGCGGCTAAAGCCGCAAGCCCCAAAGTCGTGCGGCCAATGGCCGCATGCGGCTGGTCTCTAAAATCGACCGTTTACTCAGTCGCAAGCGATCGCTTGTTGCAAATGCATAGTTTGTCGGCACTAGTCACAGGCGATTTTTATAGAATGTGTAAATGGGGTGGCGATTCGGGTTGGACAGGCGATTCGACTGGTGACTTGCCGCGTAACTAAAATCGATCCGTTAGTCGCCCGTGTAAATCGAGCTTAACGTCGAAAAGGTGAGCCAATTTATGCTTAATGACAGCTAATGAAAATGTAAGCTACTGGGAAATGTAAAGATGAATATTGACATGTAAGAACATTTGCAATATAAGGGACGTATCAGACAGAGAGCGGTCACGCGGTCAAGCGTTCAAGCAGTCAGTTTTGCGTTCTTTGTATTGTATTACTCTGTATAGAGATACCCATACAGGGGGCGTTCTGACCGCGTCAAAATTATTACTGTGAGATTAACCTCTCGAACGCACAATTAGAACTCAGAACGCTTGAACGCGATGACCGCTCTCTGTGAGATAGGTCCCTTACCGGCTGTTTTGCACGTGGCTAGCACAATAGACATAACTACTCTGTCTACTCTGTGGCTAGTTTGTTATTCGTAGCGTCAACTATTATATTATATTATGTGGTAGCGTGCGCGAAAATCAGAACTATCGCCATCAGAACTATCGCCGCCATAATATTATTATGGAAAGTCACTTGAGTGGCCGCTGATTTGCACTCACGCCTGAAATGTCATCTATATGGTTTCATCTTGCATAATATTATGGCTGAATCTATTCCTATCCACGTGTCCGTATATACTTATACATAGGCATGTAGGCACTATTAAAATATCCCGACTGTATTATAAAAATTCTGTCAGAGGCTAAAATATGTAACCAACGAAAAAAATAAGCATGCGGCTTTTAAAGTACAAAAGCTCTGAGATAAAAAATGTAAATTGTCTGCAAAAAAATATTTTTATTGCGTAAGTGTCTAAAGCAAGGTTTGCACAGAAAAAGCTCTAATGCGTATCTTGATAAATTAATCATAATTTGTCTTGACTACAGCAAACGATAAATAAGAAATCGACCGTTATTAATTACTTTTTAATTGACTTCCAAACTTTTGTACTTATTAAAAATATGTTCTTTACTCCAAAGTACATCATAACAAAATCGGCTTAGTGCGAGTCGGACTCGCGCACGAAGGGTTCCGCGCAGTTTTATAGCCGAAATGGGCAAACAATATTCCCTAGAATAGGATACATTACTGCAATGTGTTCACGCTAGAGGTAGTACCGCACGCCTGACAGTAAACAAAAAGTTTTGTTCTACGTTTGAAAACGTTTCTGTCAATATTATATTCTGATATGACGTGTGCAACATATGTGATTTTGTTCGGATTATTGACTGTATATGCTAGTTGCGCCCTCTGCTGCGACCTTTGTGTAATTTTTGGCTGTCGGTTATCCGCTATAACCACTTTCCATCAAATCCGTCTTTTTATTACGCGTGAATCCATCGACGTTTGCACCGTATGCCGTAAAAAGTTATTATACCACAGTAAATGACAGTCCATGAACGTAAAAACGTCCGGACCACGGCCCACCTGTCCTTCCGGGGCTAAATACAGAGATCTCTTTGATTCGATGTCACTGAAAATATAAATTATTTCAGGTAAAACGCAAAACGATTTAAAAAATTTGGTTTATTTTATACGATGCTGCTGTTTTTTAACAGACTTCCAAAAAGAAGGAGGTTTGATGCGACCGTGTAGATTTGTTATTTTTGTTTATTTTGTTCATTTTAATCATCATCAGACAAATTGATGTACAGATATCGACGGATACAGATTTCGAATAATAAATAGTTTTTATTATTCGTATGCCGATAATAATAAATAGTTTTTATTATTCGTAGGATCACGTTATTTTGTTGTGATGTGTCATATCAATGTTGATCGTAAGCTATCGCTAGGCTTGACTTTACTTTACCAAATACATACAAAGCATCTTTTTATGAATTAATTACTTCAGTAAAACTTAGATAGATCATAGATTTGGCATCTAGCGCGTGCGGTGCGTTGCATAAACTTTTCTATATATACGTTACCTACTGTTCAAAACAAGAGATACAAAAACTACACGTCAAAAAAAGTAAGTACCTATTGTACACAACGAAAAATAACTCCCTCATGTATTCACTAACCTAACTACTAATGTGTGCGGCTTTTAAACAAAAACCTTCCTCCTAAATCACTCCGTCTTATGGTAACCCTATTAAATCCTGGTGGTTTGTTTTAAGGGCACGTTTTATAGTGAGGTCCTAGACAACACACAAAGGATGTGAGCCACATTTGAGGTAGGTAAACACTGTAATGACCTCTTGGTGGAATTCGCTTCATTTTAGCTAAACACCCACCTGATATGAAAACAAATATTTAAGGGTCTTTTGACGAAATATTCCTTTACCTTGTTAACAATAACGATCGTTTACTAGTTTCATGGCCCGTAATTACTTATAGTAAAATGGTAGATAGTTTATGCAGGATATTTGGGATATTTTTGTGGGGGTATTTATAATTAAATTCTAATATACGATATACAGATATATTGGTGTGCTTTTCTACGTAAAAGGAGTTTCTTAAGTTAAGTAAATCAAGTAAATAAAAATATTTATCTAGATTTGATTGTTTGCTCTTTAAAAATATGTTAGTGAATCGTGCGTGAGATTACTAAGGGTCAATTCAAACCACAACGCGACGAGGCGAGGGCCGAGGCATAAAGTATGGATTTGACAGATTTCAATTACGTGAGACGTCTTGCGAATCTGTCAAATCCATACAAAAGAAATGCATCTACGCGTCGTGTTGCGGTCTGAATCGACCCTTAGGGTTTTACAAATTTATGCCGCGCCGCGCCTCGCCTCGCCTGGCCTCGTCGCGTTGCGGTCTAAATTGACCCTTAGTTTAAGCCGATGCGATAAAAACCTAACTGAACTGTAATAAAAAGTTTTTAAACGTTTCTTCATTTTACCCCAATTTCCGCAACTTATTTTATCGTAAAAACTTTGAGGCTCACAAATCCACTCAGAACAACATTTTGAGAGGCAATCCTATCGAATATCACTTATCTAAGAAACAGGTCAGGTATGAAGTAAACTTGTAACAAGTACGAATCAATACAGCTATGATATTAACTCACTTATCAAGTATCTTTCGAAGCTTTTACGATTCATCGAGGTGTAGATGCTAGGGCATGACGTCCTGACCTAATTTCATAATAAACACAAAGTAAAAGAGTTCAAAAGAACTGCAAATACTTTACAATTTTTGTTTTCCGCTTGAAGTAAACGTTTTTCGTAATAAAAACGCGAGGTAAATAAAAACTGTTATTTTTATTTTTTAGTTCTAGTATAAACGTTCAAAAAGAAAAGTTGTATAACAATTTAGATTGTTATGCACAAAAGTTTGTAGCTTTATATAAAACGAGTGCGCTTGAAAATGAACGAGATACAAAAAGTGGTGGCAGACGACAAGTGACATGACAAAAATAGCTTGCGCTATGTCTACTCGTACTGTCTAAACACTGCACAACTACAACTTTTCACTAGTTACCCCTATTATAAAAAACTTTATATTAGTCAGTAGCGTGCTTTGGCGGGGGCCCAGTATAAAAATTTGTTTGGGGCCCTAAGGTAAGGTTGTATTTTTAAGAAACGGAGAGTTGTTATTATGTTTTTCTTACGCACGTTGGGGGCCCAGTTTAATTGATGCGACATGTACGGCGGTAGCTACGCCCCTGATAATATTAAAAACTAGTCTGTCTAAACTCTATTATCTATTTTTTAAGAACGTCGGTAAAATATAAACACTCTCTTCTTCCTTAGTGTAAAACGCAATTCTAAATTAATAATAACAAATATATGATTAAATTACTTACAATAACGTATGCTATTTGATGAGCTGCTATTTTTAGCTACATATTCGACGAACTACCACTAACTTTATAGTAATCTGTAATGACTTTAATTCAAGTTACATTTTCTGAGCGCCGCCGTATGAACTATGAACTACTTGAATTAATTCCCAGAATATTATTTAATATTATTATCGGGTCTTTTTGTTTAGAGTTAGAGACTATTTTAGATTAGTTTTTAATTTTGGTGCTATGACTTAATATGACTTATGGCGTCACGTCATTTAAAAAATCGGCCAAGTGCGAGTTGGACTCGCACACGAAGGGTTCCGTACCATTATAGAGCAAAATTAGGCCAAAAATTGTGTTTTTTGTATGGGAGCCCCCCTTAATTTTTTATTTTATTTTAATATCATTATTAAATATAAAAGCACACATATAACTAATGACTTTGACAAAAATTCAAGCATCTACTTGTTACCAATATTGATAAAGAGCAAAAAAGGCCAAAAAAATCACGTTTGTTGTATGCGAGCCCCCTTTAAATATTAATTTTATTTTGTTTTTAGTATTTGCTGTTATAGCGGCTACAGATATACATAATCTGTGAAAATTTCAACTCTCTAGCTATTATCGTTCTTGAGTTACAGCCTGGAGACAGACAGACAGACGGAAGGACAGGCGGACAGACAGACAGACGGACAGACAACGAAGTCTCAGTAAAAGGGTCCCGTTTTTACCCTTTGGGTACGGAACCCTAAAAATTAGATTAGTAAGTACGTACCTCGTATCTTGAGAAAAATTTATTCATAGGCGGATCTACGTTCTTTGTCAAGTTATGTCGTTTATGTCGTTTGTTCGTGCTTTGTCGGCTGAATTTTGCCATAACACGACTGAAAAACGTAAGTCTGCCATCTGCCTATATAAATCAATATAATATCTTTGAAGTACCCACAGTTTAAAGGTTTCATTGTCTATAAAATTATAGATTTAGATTAGATACATAACCCTTAGGAATTTGGAATGAAAAAATGGTATTGCAAAAATAAAAATATTATGATTTACTAGCTGTCCCGGCAAACGTTGCTTTGCCATAATAATATAAAGTATTTCGAGCAAATTATTATTTTATTGAAGTGACTAAATAAGTATGTTACCATGGTAACGTCCCGTCCCGTCCCGTCGCACAAACAATGGTCGCCGTCAATCTCAGGTTGTAATAATTTACTATTATTTATTCAACAAATGCACTTATCAATATATTATAAAGTACCCAGTAGCCGATTCTCAGACCTACTGAATATGCATATAAAATTTGGTAAAAATCAGTAAAGCCGTTTCGGAGGAGTTCGCGGACTAACATTGTGACACGAGAATTTTATATTTAAGATGATATTTTAGGTCCAAACAAAATATAATTTTTAAAATAATAAAAGTTAGGACTCGTGAGGTTTGTGTTTTATCAGAATACACAAACTACGAGGGCTGCTATTTATGTATCCGGAATTAAAAAAAGAAACAAACATATATAATTTAATATGGTTTTATTGCTTTTCAAAATATTCGCCGCGATGATCGACACACTTTTGCATACGCTGGAACCAATTTTCATAGCACTTTTTCCATTCTGATTGAGGTATCTCCAAAACGTGCATTTTGAACGCATCAACAGCCTCTTCGCGGCTCGAAAAGCGTTGACCACGTAATTTGTTCTTCGCGTATGGAAATAAAAAGAAATCGTTAGGTGCCAAATCAGGGCTGTACGGCGGATGACCAGTCAATTCGATCTTTTGACCCTCCAAAAACTGAGTTGTTTCAGCTGAGGTGTGACAGCTTGCATTGTCGTGATGTAATATGATTCTGCGTTGTCGGTTGTCCTTTCTTATTTCTTCAAAGACTTCTGGTAAACAAATGGTCGTATACCATTCAGAATTAACCGTTTTACGATTCTCTAATGGCACTGTAGCCACATGTCCATTAATTCCAAAAAAACAGGCTACCATTTGCTTCAAAGTACTTTTTGCACGAGTAACTTTTGTTGGTTTCGGCTCATCTTGGAACACCCACACCGTTGACTGTTGTTAAGTTTCGGGGTCATATGCATAGATCCAAGATTCATCACCTGTGTAGATATTATAAACGGCTTTTGACGTACCACGGTTGTATTTTTTTATCATTTTTTTGCACCAATCGACACGAGCCCGTTTTTGATCGATTGTCAAGTTGTGCGGAATCCAACGCGAACATATTTTTTTTACAGCCAAATGTTCGTGTAATATCTTATGTATGCTCGTCATACTTATGCCTAAGGACGCCTGTATCTCGCGATATGTAACATGACGATCACGCATTATTAGTTCCCGCACAGCATCTATATTTTGTGGGACAACAGCTGTTTTTGGGCGACCTTCTTTATTTTCATCCGTGAGCATAGACCGCCCACGATTAAACTCACTGTACCAGTGATAAACAGTGGTTTTTGATGGTGCTTCATCTCCAAAAGTTGCGGTGAGTTGAATAAAGCACTATTGTTGATTTAGCCCACGCCGAAAATCGTAGTAAATCATTGCACGAAAATGTTCACGCGTTAAATCCATGGCAAATGAAGACACGCAATTTTCAAAATGACGCCACAATGGAAAAATAATTGACAGTCACATGAAACAAAATGTATTCTTCAACCAAAGAGCTCTATTTTCAAATGTTGTAATTACTTTTTAAATATTGTTCTTGTAAGTGGCCAGTTCCGGATACATAAATAGCAGCCTATGTAATATGTTGGATATCTCCCCAAAGATTTTAGGTAACAAATAAAAATTATTAGTCGTATGTTTTGACATTCTTTTCTCATTTACCCGCTAGAGCTTTGATAAAGTCTACATCAGAGCGGTAGATTGTAAAATGGCGTCGGGTTTTGTAAAATGTCGTTACTCGAAAAATCCTAGGTATCAAAAGGTGGAGGTGTTAAAATAAGCTCGCTCGAAATATCCAGTTAGCTGCTCCCGGCACGGTGTGGACGATGTTTCATAGTATAGTCAGGGAGCCCTATAAATTTTTTTTTATTACTAAACAAGCAAATTTTTTGTGAGTAGCTTCATTTTGATAAGACAATCAACTTTTTTATCTGCGAAAAGTCTTGAAAGCGGTAGCTAACAGAGATAAAAAGGATGTCATACTTTGATTTGATGGTCCTAAAATATGGATTGTTCACAGAAATAAGAGTGGGATTGTTCTATTTGTAGGACAATGTTACTCTTAAATTTTATAACTATTAACCTACCAATATACAAAAAATCAGCTGGTTAGGGTTCCGTTTTAGGGTTCTGTAATCAACAAAACTTGGTTGACTACGGTACCCTAAATTATTAAAATTACTCACAAAAAATTAGCAAAAAATTGTTCTAGGGTTCCCTGACTATAATGTTCCAACGGCTATCCAGTATTAGCTGTAAACTATAAACTTTATTATATCTTACAAATAGGAAGGTATTCTTCAATATAATTCTTTAATACCTCGATCGTAGGAATAGCAGACAATAGATTTTCAATTGTTATGCGACAGCCGGGTGCCGCTTGGCGATTGATGGGTTAATGTATGTTCTATTTAGCACCTACTTGATGTTGCTAAATGACGTCCGCAACTCCGTTGCGCCAAAAGTAGTTTATCTTGCGGAAACCGTACTAGATTCTTCCGTACAGATTTCATCAAAATGGGTTCAGCGGTTTAAGTGAGAAGAGGTAACAGAGAGACATACACACTTTTGCATTAATAATATTAGTATGGACTGTGGACAGCTGTGATGGAATGTTAAGATAAAGAATAAAATGTGCTTGACCTATTTATTCATGTCTCAATTAAAACTTTTGCCTGTTTATTGAAACAAAGTAATTAATTATTTGTATGAGTAGATTGTAGATTTTCGTGATATTATTTTTTTCATTTACTAGGTACTAAGTAGAATATAGTCATAACAGTATCCCACATTAGCACTTTCCATTTTCCAGACCTTGAACTACCAGGCCGAATCAAAATCCATTTAGCATTTTTGCATACAAAAGTAATAAACTTATACACTTTTGCAATAACAATTTAAGTGTGATTATCATATTTTATAGACTCAATGTAACCCTCCATATGGCTGATATAATAATTTATACAAGTTAAACGCATGACGTGGGTACTGTGCAGCTTTCAATGTCCACTATATAAAATACTTGTTTACTTTTATTTAATAAACGCGTACGTGGCTACACAGTATAAATTAAATAGAGTATACCGTCATTCTAGAAGGTAAAATCATGCTATGAACACTTAATAATGGCGCATTTTCATTGGTCGATAGGGCCCGCAGGCGGGGTGCGGGAGATCGTGCCTCGACCAATCAAAATGCGCCATTAGTTGTCATAGACTCCCCGTATGCTGTATACCGCATGAGTTAACGACTAATGAAAATGCGCCCTAAGGGTATTTATTTTTCAGGTAACTTAAGATACTAAAATAATGCAGAATTACGTCGCGTAAGTATAAAACGTATCTCTCTATGGCAGTTATTTTTTTAACAAATTTAAATCAAGGAAAACAACCCCCGATTCAAAATTCTAATAAGTGGTAGGAATCAGAATGCTTAATATTAAACTGATTAAATTACTGTAAGTTGCTGACAATGAAGTAGATAAACCCAAATATTTCAGCACGGGCTGATGATGATGAACTAAGCTAAGAACACTCTCGATCTTGTCAGATTTTAAACAAAAAAAATTATTACAATCGGTCCACCCGCTTGGATGCTACGATGCCAATTGGACACAGACACACAGATTGACACTGTGTGAACTTATAACAGGTCTGTTTTTTTTGTAGGGGCTAAAAAAACAGGCCTAAGTTACGTTACTGTATAAGTTTGTATTGTGGTCCGGACTCCCGTGTTGTTACTAGCTTATCTGTTTCCCTCACGTTCGTTTTGTAAACGGTTTTGTAAAGTTTAAAAAATAAATTATGAAATCTGAGAACCGGTACTGTGTAATTACACAACTTGCATTTCATAATTTTAAGGTTTTCACGTCGTATTGGTCCGGAAATACTGCTGGTGATAGTTCATTTTACTATGTGATACTTTGAAATATCAGCTTCGTCTATAATTTCAATGTATTCCGTCCACGTATTTGATAACTTCACTCAATCGAATCGCCGTAACAAGGTTAACAACTAACCCGCTTGCTACCGCTCTGTTAACAAATATGTGATTAAAATCTATGCTTTGTCCGTTATTTGGTCAGTTTAGTAATTATATCTTATATCTTTAAACGAGCAATTCTTGTATATAATATAATTGGAATCTCGGAATCGGCTTCAACGATTTTCATGAAATTTAGTATACCTAAAGGAGGTTTCGGGGGCGATAAATCGATCTAGCTAGGGATCATTTTTGGAAAATGTCATTTTATTCGTATTTTATCGAATACCGAGCAAAGCTTGGGCAAATAGCTAGTGGATTATAATATATCCAAAATTTGACAATGATTTACCACATGTTTTTATAATGTCTGGATGACCGAGCTTAGCTCGGTATAATAAACTAAGTGTTGAATACGAGCTTCCAAAAAAAAAAGCGAAATATAAAACCTCAGGCCTGAGTTTGGAACCCGGGTTCCCTAGATTCAAGACCGCTGAACTTTTTATTGAGCCACCGCGCCGTCACATTGACCGTCACTCACTTTATAATTGATTGGCAGTCATGTATGAACAGTGCTTCAGGATATTTTTAACTGCTATAGCATATTAAGATAAGTATTATAGCAGCATTAGATTCACGCTGCATTGACTTTTGCAGGTCGTTAAAATTAATAGCATTTAGAAATAGTTGTTACAATACAACAGTCAACAATTAACAAAGCGGTAATTTCAGTTCGAAAAAGCGTAATATCGGAATCGAATACTCGTTTGCACAAAGCCACAGAGTACTATAAAGTTGGATTATGCATATTGACTATCTCATCGAGCGAGCTCATCACTACTGGGAAACTTAGAATCGATTTTGTTCTTGTTTGCATGTTACGCAGAACAGTTCGGGAAAACAATTTCGTTATAATTCAACTAAGTTGCCGAATAAAACTTTGTTAATTTGATCAGGAATACAATGTGTGTTTGTCATTATCAGACTTCGAAAGTCTCGTATATAAAATTTCTGAAATCGCCAGCGGTATTTCCGGACCGAAGGAGGTACTTCTTTTACTCGTTTAGAAGTCAGCTTCTAATTAATAAGTAAAAGAAGTACCTCCTTCTTAAAATTTAGTTTGTATTATTTTTAGCAATATTCCGCGAAATAAACTTCCACCTTTAAGTAAATGAGTGAGTGTACGCATAGGCATGCGTACAGCACCTCCCTCCTCCCACACTGCCTTTGCGTACACTCGCATGCAAGAACTTGCAAACACCACCACCACACAAGCAATAATGTTGGCAAATCCGTGCAAGGCCCCTCACCACCATGCAGGTTGAAAACCTCGACGCGCGTTTCGCTCCAACACCGGAGCATCCTCAGGATGTGGACTCTACGAACTTGACTTGACGGACGTTGTTCGTAGAGTCCACATCCTGAGGATGCTCCGGTGTTGGAGCGAAACGCGCGTCGAGGTTTTCAACCTGCATGGTGGTGAGGGGCCTTGCACGGATTTGCCAACATTATTGCTTGTGTGGTGGTGGTGTTTGCAAGTTCTTGCATGCGAGTGTACGCAAAGGTAGTGTGGGAGGAGGGAGGTGCTGTACGCATGCCTATGCGTACACTCACTCATTTACTTAAAGGTGGAAGTTTATTTCGCGGAATATTGCTAAAAATAATAACAAACTAAATTTTAAGCTATGGATTTCCGCAAAGTAACGCCTGATTCCATTAACTACCTCCTTCTTTTCAAAAGACCTGCAACTCGTTTGTAATAATTGTGCCGTGAAATAAGTTTTGTGCGCACGCGACGGGATTGTTGTGTGTTCAAAGTTTAATCAGAGTGCTTAGTCAAAATACATAAGCCAGTTTTAGACCTGGATCCCAAAAGGATAAGACATAACTTACTTTCTGATGGATGAAACCATATGTTCTTGGTAGTGCCTCGTGTACTTAGAATACCTGCGAATTTGTGTAGCTCTAAGTGTGACACATAGTCAGGTACCAGGTAACAAAGTTGACAAAAAATGAGTCTTACTTTACTTATTTTCTGATGGCTAATATCTATACTAATATTATAAATGCGAAAGTATCTCTGTCTGTCTGTCTGTCTGTCTGTCTGTCTGTCTGTCTGTCTGTCTCGCTTTCACGCCAAAACTACTGAACCGATTGTAATGAAATTTTGTACACAGATAGCCCAAAGCCTGAGAAAGGACATAGGCTACTTTTTAACCGGAAAAAGGGGTTGTAAGGGGGTGAAAATGCGTAAATTTGTTCAAATTAAGTTAGTTCCAAAAAATCATAATAGATGGCGCCGTGCGTCTCCTACATCGCGCTATCGCTTGCTCATGCATCTTTCTATAAGATGTGGTACCATGTTAAGTTATGTTTTTCGATTCTTTCGATTGTTATGCACGTCGATAATGAATAACTCACTACTCAGTACTTTATCTGCGCAGTGATGAGTGACGAAACCTGAAACCTACCAATGCTAAATAGTTTATGGGTAAAGCTAAAGTTGTGTAAATAAGCTTTAGGTTTAATTTAAAAAAATGAAATATTATGTGCACAATGTACAGCTGTTTTTGGGTATTTTGATTTAAGGGGTACCAGGGTTATAAAAAGTTTTAAATTTGACACCAATTTTGTGGACACCGCGCGCTATAAACTGAAGTCCACGCGGACGAAGTCGCGGGCAACAGCTACTTTATATTTAATTTGTAGATTATTGTTCTGAATTAGTATCATGTAGTGTAAGACACTTCTCAATGACCAAAACTATTATTAGACGTTTTAAAAATAACTTTGATGCTATGTTTTTTTCAAAGTCGTTATTTTTATTTTATAAATTAATATAACACCTTAGAAAACAATACGATATTGCAGGAATTTATTTTCTACTAGCTGTTGCCCGCGACTTTGTCCGTGTCAGCATACTGCATAGTAAAAAATAATCAAATAATGCATGGTATCAAAATAGATTGATGCATGTTTGACATTTATAACGCATCGCTAAGTGTCATGGCGTTTGCGAATTGCGATGCGTCATGTCTAATCCCATACATTTTTGACCGACTTCCAAAAAGGAGGAGGTAATATGTTCGGCTGTATGTATCTTTTTTTTTTTGTATGTTCCACGATTACTCAGCCGTTTGTGGTCCGATTTTCAAAATTATTTTTGTGTTGTATAGGGTTTAACTCGAATTTGGTACCATGTTCACAAAAGTGGTGATCTGATGATGGGATCCTTGAGGAATCGAGGGGACTTTTTGAAATTTGTATGGAAACATATAGTGATTTTAATTTTTTCTGAAGCATTCAAGGTAAATGCTACCAAAAAGTAAGATTTCGCACCAGGTTATACCCTGGATCCGAAGGTACCAAACAGAACTTTTGAATGCTTATAGGTACAGGTTTGGGGATTTCGACGTTGTGTAAACAACTGAAAGCATAAGCCAACACATCAATTTGATTAATCATCATCATCACAACCATAATTATACCATGGTCATCACACTATGACCCAATTATTGGTACTTTTCGTGATATTTTGCATCGAAGCAGATGTTTTTGACGATGATTTCACTGTTTGTGGACCGATTTTCGAAATTTTCTTGTTGTTGTATAGTATATTATTATCTTAATTTTGTATAACAATTACGAAAGTGGTGAGCTGATGATGGGATCTATGAGCAATCAAGAGAAATCCTTGAAATTTATCAAAACGCTCATAGTGGTTAAGATGTTGTTTCTAGTAATTTAACCATATATTACGAATAAGAGAAATTTCATACAAAGGTGTCTCTTGGTCCAAAGGCACTGAACAGAACTCCTGAACCTTTAAAGATAAAAGTTTAGAAATTGCAGCATCGCTTAGATAACTGCAAGCATTTACCACAATTTCGCTTACAGTAACATAATGTGAATAATTAACATTCGTATTGGTTATTTACGCATAAAGCCTAATTTTGTAGACAACACTAAAAAGAGTGAAATTATTATTTTTAACAAAAAAATGAAAACCGACTTCCAAGGTAAAAACAAAAGTAATATGAACTAAAAAGTATTAAATAACTCTTACTCTTTAATAGTGTCTTTTTCAGAATTCGTCTAAATCTCAACTATTTCTGTACATACTACAGTCTTCATTACTTTGAAGTCGGTACCAGTCCCAAAAGTTTCAGAAATTCTGACATTACTGAACTCATGATTAAATTAGCTGGTACCGACTTCAAAATAATAAAGACTGTAGTATGTACAGAAATAGTTGAGATTTAGACGAATTCTGAAAAAGGCACTATTAAAGAGTAAGAGTTATTTAATACTTTTTAGTTCATATTACTATTGTTTTTACCTTGGAAGTCGGTTTTCATTTTTTTGTTAAAAATAATAATTGACAGCTAAGTTCGCTATTGAAAGTGCAGTACACAGTATTGCATTTTGACTGAGCACTCTGAAATCAAATTTGTGCGTACGGCCGATTAAGAAATCTAGTAATAAGATGGTGAACTGTATATTTTAACTGTGCTATGTATTATTCAATTGAACAAACCCATCGCACTATAGTCTATACCACAAAAGGAACATTTTTATGACTTTTTATTTTTACTTGGGCGAGACTTTTTACTGACAAAAGTACCTTCGTAAACAAACCATTAGTCCCTACAATATTCATGAATGTTTTCGACAAATATTAATACACTTCAGTTGATATAAATCGAAGCTTTTCTGCTCGGTGACCTCATAATATGAGAACTGAAAATGTTTCATTTATTTTAAGAATGTAGGTTCTATATAATTTTACTACGAAGTCATATTTTGGCGCTAGAGCAAAAAGTTTTAAAGAAAGAGATATAAGAGGTATATTTAAAAATATGTGTCTTAATTTATAAACTGACTATACCTATGGCGTGTGTTTTACTTTTAAATAACTGCTAGACAGTTACTGATGAAATTTGGCTCATATTATATAACTTAGACAACGAGGGCGGACATAGGCTTCTTTTATTTGCGAAAAAAATAGTGCTATAGCTGTGAAGTGCGCGAATCCTCCTTCTCGCTTAATAATTTTCTTATGAAAGGCAGGTCTAAGAGAAAACAATTATTTTTAGTTTTTATTACCAGAATTTTTCGTTAAAAATGTTATATTCTTTATTAACTTAATTAAACATGTAATTAAATAAAGTGCTGTTTTTACTTACCATGATAAATATTTTGACGCTTCCGAGACTCGCTAACCGCGATTACACAAACCAGACGTTGGAACATGGGCCCCCCAAGGCCCGTATACGAGTGTAACGCAGTTAATCCGACCCTTACTCAATTAATACACGAGAGTCAGGGGCCCGCGAGCGGTGGTCGTTTTCCCAAGTCAGGTGTTCTCAATAAAATACGCTGTTCCTTTGAGCCCGCGAGCGATTTTTAACGATTATTATTGTACTAGACGTTCCGCGCGGCTTCGCCCGCGTAAATTAGATATTTCACACCCAAATTAGTCCACAAAAAATTGCCTACGATCCTTCACGTGGTCTACTTCTTATCTGTGCCAATAACAGAAAAATTGCTCCAGTAGTTCGTGAAATAAGCCCTTTCAAATAAATTTCCCCGTTTTTTCCACACTTTTCTCTATTTCTTCGCTCCTATTAGTCTTAGCATGATAAAATATAGCCTATAGCCTTCCTCGATAAATGGGCTATCTAAAACTGAAAGAATTTTTCAAATCGGACCGGTAGTTCCTGAGATTAGCGCATTCAAATAATTTTTCCCCGTTTTTTACACATTTTCCTCTATTTCTTCGCTCCTATTAGTCTTAGCGTGATAAAATATAGCCTATAGCCTTCCTCGATAAATGAACTATCTAACACTGAAATTTTTTTTTAATCGGTCTAGTAGTTCCTGAGATTAGCGCGTTCAAACAAACAAACAAACTAACAAACTCTTCCGCTTTATAATATTATAGTATAGATAGTATAGATTTATTTCTTTTATTTGCTGAAAAATGTTTGTATTTTTCTTTGATGATATTGCAAACTTACTATGATTTGGTAATGTAACTGTGTTGCGTAAAAAACATGAAACAATTGATGCAGCGATAAAGTTTTGTGATTTGTTTTTAAATCTAGCGATTGGTATTTAGTTTTACAAAAATGTAGAGTAGAAAACTCTACATTTAGTATCCTTTTTTTCTGTGACTATGATGATGAACGACACAGTGTACTCAACTCAAGAGATAACCTCTGTTACATAAAAGTCATAAAACATTGTGTAGGACAGTTACAATGTAATTTGCCCCCCTTTCTACGGTAAAACAATTTTGGTCCAGGAACACCATAGATTGTTTATTTTCTTATAAAGTTATAACGCGTATTTAAGCCTCCGTTAAACGACAGCAAAGTTTACTGTTTACTCAACACTGAGTTTCTTCCTCACATCTCAAGAAGTGTATTCAAAATATTGTTTCGTGTATTACACCTGAATATAAAAATCGTTCGATACAATTGATTGCAGGAATTGGGTCACGTCTATCAACTGTCCCCGTGACATGATAGCGAAATTACATTATCTATGCGCCCGGCTTGTAATCACTAACCTCATACTTTACCTCACCTGAACTATGAGAGTACATTAAACTCTTATATTTTGACGTGAGTTGGAGTTAGTCTCGATAGTGCGAGAGGATTTAAAAAATAACAAAACACGACATAAAAATATATTGGCGAACAAAAAAAATATCTACAGCCGAATATAGAACCTTCTCCTGTTTTGGAAATCGGTTAAAAATACTATATTCGGCTTTTTTATTAAAACACACTTACAACATAGTCGTAAGGTAGGGTTGCCAACCTCAAATTTAAAAAACCAGGATTTGAAGTTGGAAAAACCAGGACAATTCAGTATAAAAACAGGACACATAAAGGGGGCGACCAACCCAAAATTGACGATTTTATAATTCATTTTCAAACTTGAAAATAAGCCCCAAATTGTTTCATTTTCTAAACATAGATACTACATTATATTTCCAAGAATTTGATTTGAGCGAAAACACGATATCTTAAAATTTTCTCGATAGAAAAAATCACAAAGATGCATCTAATTTTCACCAATTTTTCATATATATTGCCGTAACCGTGCATTAAACTAAGTTAATATTCTAACACATTGTATAAAATTCTATCATTGAGACACTGACCTGGCGGATTTTTAAAATGTTGTATATTTATCGAGTTATTAAGAAAAAACTAATTTGGCGATGATTCCGCGTCGTCCTTTTTCACCTGGCATATGAAAGACGGGCGTGAGTGTAAAAAGAGAAGGACGATGTTTGATTTTTAGGGTTCCGTACCCAAAGGCTAAAAACGGGACCCTATTACTAAGACTTCGTTGTCTGTCCGTCTGTCCGTCTGTCCGTTTGTCAGTCACCAGGCTGTAACTCAAGAACGGCAATAGCTAGAGACTTGAAATTTTCACAGAATGTGTATATCTGTTGCCGCTATAACAACAAATACTAAAAACAAAATAAAATAAATATTGAAGGGGGGCTCCCATACAACAAACGTGATTTTTTCGGCCTTTTTTGCTCTATATCAATAATGGCAACAGGTAGGTATTTACTTAACTTTTTCACAAAATCCTTCATTATATGTGTACTTTAATATTAAAAAAAAAGACGGGTTGCACTCCGGGAGTGCCGGCAGAAGTGAAAACTTGATTATTAACGTTGTGCATTTTTTTAAACCCATTTTTTATGAAAATCGATTATTAAAAAATCGATTTTTTTAATTAATCGAAACCCTTACAATCGATTAAATTTTTAACCCATTTTTTATGAAAATCGATTTTTAAATAAATCGATTTTTTTAATTAATCGAAACCCTTACAATTCGAGTTCGAGTTTTCGAGTTCGAGTTTTCGAGTTTTCGAGTTTTCGGGTTTTCGAGTTTTCGAGTTTTCGAGTTTTCGAGTTTTCGAGTTTTCGAGTTTTCGAGTTTTCGAGTTTTCGAGTTTTCGAGTTTTCGAGTTCGAGTTCGACACAAAACACTACTCTCCAACCGTCTTACGGTTTTTCTATGGTTTTTCGATCAACACGGCAATCTGACGCGAGTTTCACAGTTTTTACCCATCCCACAAAAGTGCTCAACGCCGCTAAAGAAGTTTTCACTTCAATAATAATATTAAAATAAAATAAAAAATTAGGGGGGCTTCCATACCAAAAACACAATTTTTGGCCTAATTTTGCTCTATAATATGGTACGGAACCCTTCGTGCGCGAGTCCGACTCACACTTGGCCGATTATTTGCGTTAGTTTTACTGCTTTGATTTACTGCGCGACCATAGTAGAGCGAAAGAGATATCATCAAGTGGCACGTTGCGCCTCTCTTTTGAATTTGAAATAGCATGGCCTGCATGCCATGCCGCGGCAACGCAATACTCCGGGAAAATTAAACATTCGACCTCGGTATAATTCGCATAGAGCTGAAAATTGGTAGAGACGTTAAATACACCATTACAAATAAAACCTCAAAAGTCCCCGGCGATCCTCCTTGTGCAAAAATTTTTATTCAAGGTCAAAGGTATGAAAATGAGATTTTTCCTGTTTTTTTTCCAAACTGTAAATTTTATCACAAAAATAGGTAGGGCAAGAGTGCAGATAATAGAATTCTCTACAAAAAATATTCAGACACTTTTTTCATACGACTTACCATTCCTTATACATGGCGGGCTTAAAGTTTGGGAAAATCATATATATGCTTATATTATAAAGCTAAAGAATTTGTGGAACTGCTTTGAATTGAAGAATTCGTTTTTTGTTGGATACTCTTATTTATCGAGGAAGACTTGAGCTATATAACATCACGTTGCCACCAATAGGAGCAAAGAAACAGAGGAAAATGGGGAAGAACGGGGAAAATTATTTGAAGGAGCTCATCTCACAAACGGCTGAAGCAATTTTTATGTTATTTGGCACAGATATAGAATAGGCCACGTGGAGGGATATAGGCTATTTTGTTTTTCAGGAAAATTTACGGCTTGCGTGAAATTTATAATTAACGCGGCCGGGCGGAGCCACGCTTAACATCTAGTACTACATACTAGGGTTGTTTGAAAAAATTAAAATGTTCTCGGCCTGACATACTTGTGAGTGACTTGCAAGCGTACTGTTGCTCTTCGCGACTCGAAAAGTTTAGATTTGGTAACGGTAATAAGTCACACAGAAGTATGTTTGGCTGTGAACAGCCCTCGTTTGCTGTAGTACAAGAAGTTCCGCTCCGCCCTGTTAATTATGTATTTCACGGAAACCGTACATTTTCCCGAGAAACAAAATAGCCTATGTCCTTCCTCGTGGTCTATTTTATATCTGTGCCAAATAACATAAAAAATGCTTCAGCAGTTTGTGAGTTAAGCTCTTTCAAATAATTTTCCCCATTTTCCCCCATTTTCCTCTGTTTCTTTGCTCTTATTTGTGCCAACGTGATGTTATATAGCTCAAGTCTTCCTCGATAAATAAGACTATCCAACAAAAAACTAATTTTTCAATTCAAAGCAGTAGCTCCACAAATTCTTTAGCTTTATAATATAAGTATTAGATACGATTTTCCCAAGCTTTAAGCCCACCCACCAAGCATATAAGGAATGTTAAGTCGTATGAAAAAAGTGTCAGAATATTTTTTGTAGAGAATTCTATGATCTACACTCTTGCTCTACCTATTTTTGTGATAAAATGTACAGTTTGGAAAAAAAAACAGGAAAACCTCATTTTCATACCTTTGACCTTGAATAAAAATTTTTGCACAAAGGGGATCGCCGGGGACTTTTGAGGTTTTATTTGTAATGGTGTATTTAACGTCTCTACCAATTTTCAGCTCTATGCGAATTATTCCGAGATTACGATTTTTTTGCGTCTAATTAGACCGGGCTACAACTACTTGCGAGCCGTGCAGCCGCTCGTAGCGTAAAAATTTGAAGAAGCGCGCGAATTTTAAAATAAAAAAACCCAGGACAACCCAGGACGCTGCTTAAAAACTATTCAGGACGTCCCAGGACACTACAAAAACCAGGACATGTCCTGGGAAAACAGGACGGTTGGCAACCCTATCGTAAGGTCTCTATCGCGATTCGCGGAAGAAGCTTAATAAAAGTTCAAAGAACGGTTTCACACTCGTCAGATCCCGACCCGAAACCGTGAAAATACGATTTAGACTCTAGAGTCTAGACTCTAGAGCAGGGGTTCCCAAACTTATTTTGTCGACTGCCCACTTTGAGAACAAATTATGCTTTAGCGACCCCATTGTTTCAATTAAAAATGCATCCATATGAAATAAATTACCCACCAAGCATAAGCACACAACGCCCCCATTCTTTTCTGGGTCCCAGTAAAAAAAATTAGGTCTTCAGCGCCCACAAGGGAGCGTTATCGCCCACTTTGGGAGAGGCTGCTCTAGAGTAAACGTAGAACTATTGATTTGATCGGATTTGAATTGAATATAATGCATAGTCCGAAACAGGCTTTACGTTGAGATGATTATTTTGTCAATCTTATTAAACGAATAAGTTAAATCAGAAGGGTAAAGCGTAGGGTAAAGCAATATAATTATAAGAATGTTTGTAGCAAGTAATAATACCCTTTAAACGTTCAAAGTTAAATTATATTTCAAAGTTAAGCTTACCTTTCACTAAACTTTGCACAAAGAGATATATTTTTCAATGTTTCGTTTTCAATGAGACTTTGAAGAGTGCCCGTGATGTTGTATAGCCGGTAGTTATTTCACGAGCAATTTACTAAATAACTTTTATATTGACTTTTGTTTGATAAAATTAAAAAGATAGCGTGATATTTTATTATTATTATGTTACATAATAATAATAAAATATCTATCTTTTATGTATTTTATGTATTTAATGTAAATGTAAATTATAGTAAACCCATCAAGTCCCATAAGCTCACCGGTGAGCGAGAGACAATAGAATAACAATAGATTTCCAAGGATCCACGATCGAAGGATTAATATTTGGATTTTCCGTGTCACTTTAAAACTTTTTAAAACACTATATGGCAACCCCATATTTTTTGCGATTGCGTTGCCGATATAAGAATTGAAGCTAAATTGTAAAGTTTTCCCGCCTGCGCGCCAAAATATCACCCCGTGACAATATCCTTCACTCACCAAATACATTGTATGCTAAACTTTTTTATGCTTAGAAAACTCTGTAATGAATGTTGTATGCACATTGTTTTTGTGATTTTTATTATAAAGATAAATATTTTGTTTCAGAAATCGAGTATCAAAATGGTAAGTTTATGTTACTGCAATATGCTGTTGCAATTACATCCATAATTACTTATGTCTTATACCTACTAACACTAGATGATGCCCGCAACTCCATTGCGCCAAAACTCGTTTATCGCGCGGGGACCGTACATTTTTTCGGAACAAAAAGTATCCTATGTCCTTTCCCGGGACTCAAAGTATCTCCATGCCAAATTTCAGCAAAATCGGTTCAGCAGTTTGGGCGTGAAGAGGTAGCAGACAGACAGACAGACAGACAGACACACTTTCGCATTTATAATATTAGTATGAAATTATAGATGGATTTTAAGCTGAAGAGTTTGTATGTTTGAACGCGATAATCTTAGAAACTACAGGACCGATTTCAAAAATTCTTTCAAAAATGTATAGCTAAGATGTTCTTGAGTGCTATAGGCTATGTATATACCGCGGGCGGAGCTGGGGCGGACCAGTAGTAAATCATAATATTAAAGTGCTTGTTACATCTTAGACATACTTTGGAACCCAGAAGTATGGCTTCCTAGATTCGTTAATAAATTTCTAAGTTCTATACCTATTTAATCTATTTTCAAATTAATGTCATGCAGATACTTATCTTTTAAAATATTAATCTCAGAGTAGTGGGTACAAACAGGCTTTTAAACACTAGCGGAAGTGCCGGGCGACTTCCGGTCGTTAAGCGGAATCAATATTTGCTCCAATACTGAAGGACTTGTTGCTTATTACTGCAATTTCTATGTTACAGGTAGATTGGTAGAATTAGTTCCCTCAGGCCCAATTGCACAGTTAAAAGTTAACCATTAATAATAATAAGGGAAATACGTACAAAATGACATGTACGGACAAAATGACATAGTGCCCTTATTTCAAAATTGGGGGGTTTTAGATACGTTTCCGCGATTGTATCTCGTGACGGCAGTCATATTAACAATCCTGCCAGACTTTGAGCGCCATTCTCACAGTTGCGCCGCAGTAAGCTGATCAAACGTGTTTCTCGCCTTCAAAAGTTTATTTAACAGATGGTTTTCTCCTGTTTTCTGGGGAGTTATTTGCTGTCATTTGTTATTATTTGTATTAAAATCGATGAACTATGCTAGTAGCCAGTGATTTCTATGAATTTTATTGCAAGCATTAGATTATTTGATGAAATTATGATATTTATTTGTTTTTGGTTACATTTGGACAACATGACATACAAATAAAATGGACAAAATGACATACCATGTACAGTGTTTCTGATAGTTAACATTTATTATTTTGTTAAGGGGATATGCCGCGAAACTACGAAAGAAAAAGTAATCGGCAGTCTTGGAGCCAAGAATCCATGAGTATGGCCATAGTATGGCTATTGAAGAATGGGAGGAAAAAATGGGATGGGAATTGGCAGCAAAAACATTTGGTTTCTCAGGCGACGCTTAGAAGATAATATGCACTCAGTATGAACAAAACCTTGAATTATAACTCTAAAGGATTAAAAAGAATCTCAAACGATTTAATTATTGTGAACTTTGTTCTTAAAAATGTGTATGTCATTTTGTCCATATAGTTCCTACTTAATTAAAATACTGTATTACTGATAGTCAATGAACCTAAGATAATGTTAAACCGTTGAGACTAATTATAATGTCATTAAATAAAAAAATATGATTGAAAAACAAAACACCCTGTCATTTTGTCCGTACTTCCCCTAATTATTATTAATATAAAGATTATATACCCATCGACCCTACTTATTTTATAATAAAATGAATGACCCTGATTTCGCAACTATTTACTGTATGCACAGTCAACGTCGATTTTAGGCAACCGAAGAAGAATGTTCCACTCTACGTTCGTAAAAGCCTTTTTTGCGTATTATGGCCCAGAAGGCAGTAATAATTTATGAAGACTAGTCAGACAACATGATATTTAACCCGAGTTAGCTTTAACCTAGATTTGTGCGAACCCCAAAGTATTACAGTTACCCGGAACTGAATTCGAAGATTTGAATTTGAAAATCGAACCAATTTCTTAGTACACTAGTAAGATAAGTAGCATCTCGGTCAAAGAATTAGGTTTCTGTTTGGAAATGAAATAGATTTTGAATGGTACCAGTATTATACTTACTATTATTATTACAGTTATGTTATGCAAAATTTCTAAGCACCTCAATTTTTGATTTCATAAGCTCAAATTTTTCAACATAATTTATTGATTAAAATTTTCTGTTTTTCATGAAATAACTTGTTTTAAGCGGAGGTAACAATATCTCATTAAACTAAGCGACGACAGGACTCCATTTGAGAATCTATTATTATTATTTATTAAGTGTCAGCTTTGTAAAATGTGGATCTATTATTAAGTGTCAATTTTATAAGCTGCATTGCTACTAAATTTATAGAACCAACTTGTTATTCTCTTATAAGATGAATTTGTTCCTTTTGACGCTATTTCGCTGTGAAAACAAATATTAGCTTTGTATTGATGAATTGAATTTATATTGAACGGTATGGATGTGAACATAATATTACCTTCACATCTTGCGAATAAAAATATTCTGGAAGAAAATAAAATAACTAAATAATATTTTTTATCATACATCAAAATGTTAACGTCGTAAATTGGCATTATTACCTACTATTACTGTGCCTTCGGCAATAATTCATGGCTCTGCCAATGAACTTCAATCTCTGATACTGTATACCTCCACTCTCCAGTGTCTAATCCATTGAGCTGGCTCTTGTTTATATCTTAGAGGTAGGATTGATCCTTGCAAAGTTCCGTAGGATACCTATGTGTAATTTATATTCGGAAATTTAATTTTGAAAGTTTTCGCCGCAAAAAGCAGCATCCATCCTCTCTCAGTAGTCAGTACGTCTCCATGTTAGCTACAAAATAATGTGCAACACGATATATGCACTTTCATGAAAACATTGTAATCCAAAGACATTTATATGGCTTAATAATTACAGCTGCAATAAGGTGCGTTTTTAGGGTTCCGTAGCCAAATGAATTTTTAGGGTTCCGTGGCTTATTGCTGCTGCGGAACCCTTCATGAGCGAGTCCAACTCGCACTTGGCCGGTTTTTTACCCTGCCGCGGCCGGTACTATTGTGGTACGGTTTCCTAAACCGTGACACATCGATCTCTATACAAGCTCGTCTAAGATGTCTCAGTTACTATAATATTGAACTGTGATCGCTATTAAAATATAAGTGATAAAACATTTACAGACCTAAAAATTTGAATACAAAAGATAGGCCAATAAAAGCATGGTGGCCGATACCACAATTAAATTATAGTAATCCATACTAATATTATAAATGTGAAATTAAGTGTGTCTGTCTGTCTTCTCTTCACGCTCAAACCGCTGAACTGATTTTGCAGAAATTTAGTACGGAAATACTTTGAGTCCCGGGAAAGATCATGGGATACTCTTTAGTCTTTATCCCGGAAAAATATACGGTTCTGGCGTGATAAACGAATTTTGACGCAATGGAGGTACAGGTGCGTCATCTTGTAAATCTAAATTCTAAAGAAATATATTCATCATAGTACAGCGTGTCACTTTAAATTTAATTTGCCGAGAGCTAAGTTGCAAAGTGACGAATGTGAAGTGCGATAGTTGTGTGAGGTAGGTGTGGATTGATCTCGGCAATATATCGAGTGTCGTGACACCTTGTAAACAGGCTTATCGATCTACAGCCTACAGGTGCTTTCTAAATATTACACAATTTATGTACAAACCCGAACGTATCCATAGACGTGTTATAATATTCTATTATTATTTATAGTAATGTTAAAAGCCCCTTAAACCTGAAATCATAGAGTAAAAGATTTGTACAAGAATTGATAAGTAATTAGTACTCTTCATTAAAAATATCCGGTATTTTTTTAATAAGTATAAAAAATAGAAACCGAAATTTATACTCCCATCACAAAATACCACTTTTCTTCCCGCTTGAAAACTTTTTCTTAAATATTTCTTTCCTCGACGGACTAGTTATTTTAAGCTGGATTTATTTGAGGCGGCGCGAACGCGCGGTTTGGCCGCTACAACGCGAGATCACAAGCAAATAATAGTATTTTATATAAGCTACTTGATCTACTTTTTTTTTCAATCTAATCGCTTCTTAATCATTCATTTTCACCAAAAAAACTAATATTTTTATATTTTAAACAGCAGAAACCCATAAAAATGTTGATTGAAAAATATGCCTTTTAAATGGCGCCTAAAACACTGTCCGCCATAGTGTGACGTCATGTTTCTTGTATTTTATACTTTCTTTATTGTTTTTTTTATGTGCTAAACCCAAAAAATTGTAAAAGATTTTTTTTATTCTTTATTTTTAAAGGGTTTTTTCTAACAGAAAATGACACCCTTATAATGTAACAATCAGATGAACTAACATATTAATTACTATCTGTGATTCTGCGACTTAAACCTAAGTTAACAATTTTATACCAATGTTTGGCAGATTCCGAATTAGGACAGGACAAAACGGTATTACATAAACCTACATCAAAATAATTAAAATTATAATCAGAAAATAAAGATTCCCGCTCATCTGCGATACGGTCACACTCCATTAGCAAGTGGTAAGCATCCTCCACTCGTGCACATCGCGAACAATTAGGGGATTCCGATTTTCCCATCAAATGCGCAAAACTGTTACATGGAATGTGGCCGGACCGCAGCCTGAGCGCCAGCACAACCTCATCCCTGCTCATATTGGTCACATCAATCCAGGAGTTACTTGGAACTTCAGGTTGCACTGTCTTGAACCATACACCTCTACTGCAAGACCTTTCATCAAAGTACTCTTTCCAAAGTTTGCTACATCTGTCTTTTGGTATATAGTACAAATCAGTAAAATAAGGCAGATAGTTGTATGGGCCTCCATTGACCGCAGCCTGCTTTGCTAAAACATCTACACGTTTATTGTTAACTATACCAATATGAGCAGGGATCCACTGTAAAATTACATTTTTACCGTTACGATGCAGTCGATGAATATTGTCTATTATTGTATAGGCTAACGGTAGTCCTCGAAAAATCGAGTTGCATCGAGCCAAGTGCTCCAAAGCACTCTTACAATCAGACAGTATTACATAATTACTGGAATCTAAATCATTTAGATATAATAAGGCTTCACTTATTGCTACCAATTCAGCGAACATAGATGAAACGCTAGAAGAAATGCAAAATTGTTTATTAATTTCTTTTTGTGGGTCTAAGAAAGCTGAACAACTATTTCGTTAAATTTTAGAACCGTCGGTATAAATTTTATAGTGCTCACTGTAATATTGATCGATGAATTGGTAGCATTCGTTTTTTAATTCATAATCATTACAATTTTTTTAGACGTCTTTAAAAATTCTAAATTACTTTTAATACAAGCAGATAAGTCCACACTGCTGACCCAATAATCTAGAGAAAACATTTCTAAAACATTACTAGACTGAATCTGTATATTCTTCAGGTACATATGAACTAATACTAACAAGGGTAGCTTCTTACGATGCCAGTACCTTTGTGAACACAATGATTCTAGTATATTCAATTGATCTATTATAAAATCGTTATTTTTTAATGATTTACATTTTAACCAAAATTTTGCAGCTAGTAAATGTCTCCTTACAAATAAGGGCTGTATATTAAATTCTACTTCCATAACATGGATGGGTGTTGATTTTATAAAACCTCCAATTACTCTCATACACATATTCTGTATTTTATCAATGTTAGCTAAATTATTTTTAGAGCAATTGTCGTAGAAAATACACGCATAGTCTAATCTACTCCTAACAAGCGATAAATATAAACGTCTTAAGTGTGACGGATGGACACCCCAACTTGGTCCTACTAAAATTTTAAATACATTAAAAAAATTTCACGCATTTCTCATACATTACGTTAATATGTTTTGTCCACCTGAGTGACTGATCGAGCCAAACACCTAAATACCTAATATTGTTCACGACTTCTAGATTTTGACCATTAATTTTAAGACTAATAAGTGACTCATTATTTACATCTACCAGTCTTCTAAATCCATGAGAAAATAAACAAACCTTAGTTTTGGATGCCGATATTTCAAGACCCAAAGTCGTCAACATGTTGTTAAACATATCTAAAGCATTTTATAATAAGGCAATTCCTTGGGCAATACTGCTGCAAATGGCGTATATCACAAAATCATCTGCGAATTGAGATTTACCTAAATTTGTTAAAGCTCTACAAGTATTGATTATAAAAGAATTTAGAAATTATTTGTAATGTTGGAAACTTTTGGAGAAAAGTTTTAGCCATTTCATTTCCCAACTACAATAAATGGAGATAATATATACAAAAATGATGTTTTATTTAAATTATTCAAGAAAATATTATATTTTACAAATCGAATAAATTCACATATTATAACGAGCTCGATAAATAAAAAATATTAAATTACTAGTGTGATGACGTCACATCCAAATCGGAAGTACCGCAATTAAGCGTTTACGTCAGTACAAATGAAAAAAAATATAAAATCATATTTTCAAATCGACTTTATTTATCAATCATAAGCTTTTATTTGGTGATAAGGGTGAAATACGGTTTCCTAGGCCAAGTTCTACTAGAAATATGCATTTATTTAATGAAATTGAATATAGGGCTTGTGATCTCACGGTATAGACGCCAAACCGCGAGTTTGGGCAGACCTTATATTATATAAATCGGAGCCAGACGTCTCATGCAACAGGCAGTTAATAAAGTATAAAATAAATAATACAACAGAAGCCTAATATGAACAAAGGTGTGCATTCAAGTGTATGCATAACCTCTTTCAAAGTCCCTCCAATTTTCATCGCTCAAACAAAAGCACTTATAAGATCGCTAAAGTTATGCAACGGGTTGTTATGATTTGTATAATGTTATTTAGACCGTAAAAATCTTATGTAAATTATTATCAGGCGTAGACGAGCGACAAGCGACCGCGATAGAAGCCACGTGTCACTACTCAATACTCATCCAAAGTTTTTTTAACGTTGATATTGCGTGTATAACTAATAATTGCTGTATGTGACATGCTGAAAATCTAGAGAATTGTCCATTATAATTAGCCCAGTAGGGTTAGATTTTTTTTAAATTAATTAAAGTCAGAAATTTTTTTGCACTAGTGTTTAGAGGAGGTCACAAATAGTTTAAATTCAAAAACTCGACCAGCCACGACGTGTGCGTTAGCCGCCATATTGGTTTGAAGGTCCAATCTTTTTTTAGCAAATTTACTCCTTTATTTTTTATTTTTTTAAGCCAATGATAAGGATCAAATGTCGAAAATTTGATTTTCTACAACATTTGCCCTTATATTTTTATTGTAAAATCAATATTTAAGGAAATAACTGCAAAAAACAAGTCAAAGTATAATTTCGACCTGTTCGACCTGTATCGCGATTATTGTCAAATACAGAAAAAAAAAATCAGAAATAAACTTGTAGCTCTTTACATTAACTCATTTAAAATTAAGACTTCGCTGTCTGTCCGTCTGTCTGTCTCCAGGCTTCAAGAACGGTGATAGGTAGAGACTTGAAATTTTCAGATATTATTTATTTTGTTACCCTCTATAACAACAAATACTAAAAAACATATTATATTTAATATTTGATGGGGCTCCCATATAACAAACAGGATTTTAGTGGCCTTTTTTGTTCTTTATCAAAAATAGCAGCACTTAGACAGTTAAAATATGCATAAAATATTTAATTGTATTTGTACTCTAATAATTAATAATAAAATTAAAATAAAATAAATATTTAGGGGGGGCTCCCATACAAAAAGCACAAATTTTTGTCTATCTTTGCCTTATAATGGTACGGAACCCTCATGAGCGAGTCCGACTCGCACTTGGCCATTTTTTAATAATTATTCAGGTGTAGGTTGTGCCGTAATTGTTAAAAGGTCTAATTCATGATCAGAAATATTCAGTTTTATCCAGTCGCTTGGGTCCCGGTACATTTACCATAGTTGTAGGAGCTTAAATATTGATTTCTAAAAAAATTCATAAGGATTAAATTTGTAGGAAATTTAATGATCTACCAACAACTTTGTTTCTACAATTATTTTCACTAAATTCGATAATAATTGACATACAAGCGAAATTATACTTTGACTTGTTTTTTGCATTTATCTCCGTAAATATTGATTTTACAATGAAAATTATAAGAACTAAAAAATGTAGGAAATTAAATTTACAACAAATTTAGTTCTTATCATTTTCGTAAAAAAATATAAAATAAAGGAGATATGTCTAAAAAAAGATTTGATCTTCAAACCAAGATGGCGGCTAACGCACACGTCGTGGCTGGTCGAGTTTTTGAATTTAAGCTATTCATGACCCCCCCCCTATACACAGGTGCAAAAAAATTTCTGACTATAATTAATTTCAGATTCCCATACAAGGCTGAACTAACCCTACTGGGCTAAATCTATATCATATTATAAAACAAAGTCGCTTTTTTTCCCTCATGTCCCTTTGTTCCCTTCAATCTTTAAAACTACGCAACGGATTTTGATGATTCTTTCAGTGTTAGATAGCCCATTTATCAAGGAAGGTTATAGGCTATTATCACGCTTAGACTAATAGAAGCGAAGAAATAGAGGAAAATGTGGAAAAAACGGGGAAAATTATTTGAAAGTGCTAACTTGAACGCGCTAATCTCAGGAACTACTGGTCCGATTTGAAAAATTCTTTCAGTTTAGATAGCCCATTTATTGAGGAAGGCTATAGGCTATATTTTATCACGCTAAGACTAATAGGAGAATGTGGAAAAAACGGGGGAAATTATTTGAAAGGGCTTATCTCGCGAACTACTGGAGCAATTTTTATGTTATTTAGCACATACGAGTATAAGAAGTAGACCACGTGAAGGATCATAGGCTATCGATTTTAATCATTTTTTCAGTGGCTATATGTTTTATAACCCGTGCGACGCCGGGGCGGGTCGCTAGTCTTATATATAAAATTCTCGTGTCACAATGTTAGTCCGCGAACTCCTCCGAAACGGCTTTAAGTACTGATTTTTACCAAATTTTATAAGCATATTCAGTAGGTCTGAGAATCGGCTACTGCAGTAGGGTACTATATATTAATAAGTGCATTTGTTGAATAAATAATATTATTACAGCCTGGGACTGACGGCGACCATTGTTTGTGCGACGAAATAGCGATCGACGTTGCCATGGCGACATACTTATTTAGTCACTTCAATAAAATAATATGGACGAAATACACGTGTATTATTTTCCTCTATGATAAAAAATCATAGAGGAAAATAATACACGTGCTTTATATTATGGCAAAGAAACAATTGCCGGGACAGCTAGTAATATTATAAATTTTTGACACACGTTCAATGGTACGTGTGTCTGTCTGTTATTTATTTGCGCCCAAACTGCTCGACCGATTTTGCTGAATTGTATGGATGTACCGTGTACGTCTTTGAGTCCGAGCAAAGGGTATAGGATACTTTTTATCTTTTTATATTGCTTTACGCCATGCCACTACAAAACAGCGGCGGCATAATATGCAAGACCAATGTCAGTTGAAAACAAAACCTGTACAGTTTCATAAAGTGGCATTTTATTTGAATTTTTGTGGTCGCGGTCGCCTTCCGCGTTGTTCGGAACGGTACCTTAAGGCTTAATTGGCTGACAAAAGGCGCTACAGCAACAATACGGGTCTAATCAATCATCTAATCAGATACCTACATAATAATTAGGACGTGATTGATATGGACAATATTGTTGCCGAACACAATGCTTTCAATAACACGCCAATACTTTTATGAGATTTGTTCGGCAAAGCCCATCCATTATGTCGATATTCATAAGAATAAAGAAAAAGACCCACGACGTACTCAGTTTTAATAACAAATAATGTAGTCACAATATTATTATAATAATAAATTAAAATATGTGAAAAGGTACTTTACTTTTGTCACATTAAATATGCGAATAATGATCTATGTTTAATATTTTGTACTTTTTAGTCTATTACGAGTAGCTTATCGATACATGTCTGTTTGCATATAACTAAGAAAGGTTGTTATAGTTCTGATTTGATAAATTTTCACGAACCACGTTTTATAACTCTTAACGTACCTACCGTTACATCTCGATAATCCTTACTTTGATAGATTCCATTCATATACGTCATATATTTTATAAGCACAATTAACAAAATCTGGTCTTGTAGTGGTTCCGGGGCCAGGACTATAACAGGCTAGTAAACGTTTATAACCACGGAAAAGGGCCCATTTTATACGCGTACTTTTGCTAATAAAGCACTCATAGTAGACTTGCCTAGCACTACTTAGAAAAACAATACACTTATTGTTGGACTACGCAGAATTATCTGCTCCCACGAAGCCAACTATGAGCATCTCATAGAACCCCAGGCAGGCCTGTTACGTACCCCGCGCTTCTATTACTAGCTACTTCAAACATTAACTTTGTGAATTGTGTTGTGAGGTGGATGAAAAAAATAAAATATTAAGAAAATGTAAGTTAATTATTTAATACGAAATTAATTAAAACTCATTAAATTTCTGTTCTGACAATAACAAAAATCTGTTAGAGCTTGTCTAATTTGAAATGACGCGCCCCACCACTTCAAAGTTGATATAAATGAAACATTTTTGTACTGTAAATATTTTTGTACTGTGAATGAAACATTATTGTACTGTGTAAGTTAGACAAGCTCTACAACTATATAAATGGCATTCGTGCAAGCGATAGCGCGATGTAGAAGCATCTCAGTGCCATCTAGTGAAAATAACATGAAACTATTTTTCTTATACAATTTAAATTGGCACTATAAATTACTATTACTGGCGTGTGACCTCATAGCGGATTTATAATTACTTAATTACAAATTTTCTGGAGCAAGTTTTCTCAAGTATATTTACACCTTTGAAACACTCGTATAGGCCATCTTAGCCTTTACTGCGCCTATAATCTAGTTCTATACACGACTATAAGTCAACTTATAAGAACAGGTTTACTACAAACCCAAACAAACTCCGTGTAACCTGTTATAAGCTTGGTAGTAACACCTGGGAACCACTATAGGAGAATTTTGTTACTTGGGAAACTATTTAAAATACCCCATTTTTTATATTTCTTAGGGCAAACAACCCAATCGCTGGAACTCCAGAAGGGATACCGAAGAATTGGGATTTTTAGTTTTCACTTTTAAAGAGCTTGTAATTGGGTGGTCTGGCGTGTACGAAGTTTTGGTAAAATATTTTAAGTAAACTTTGTTTAGCTAAAGTACTATAAAATTTATTGCTTTAATTAAGCAGGTGTCTAAAACTTTTGTAAAGTTTTCTGATAGAAAAAACAATTAGTAGTTACTAGAAGTAAGAACTACTTACTACTAGCACAGAATATCTACTAGTAATTTTGGCCCAACGGAATGAATAATGAATAAGTATCGATTTTAAGAGGTTTAGTAATTTTGACTAAACTAACTTAGAGTCCCTAAATATTATGTTACATCAAGTCCCATTAAATTTTGTTCTGTAATAAGACGTGGCTTGTGTATAATTATCAAAGTTGTGAATACTCGTAACTACAAACTTAACTGAATCACCGTAGCGAATATTTTAAGACCGTTTGCTCTGTTGAACCTGAAGAGACATATTTTAATATAATCATTTTATCATAAATTTTGCAACTACAATTTTTGAGAAGAAACTTTATATTCCCAATAAGCAGTTATAACTTTAACTGACTAATATATATTATGTTACATATAAACGATCGTTAAAATTTTCCTATAAAACCTATAAACGCCAGAGCATTAAAATGATAAATTTTTTATACACAGCTGTTACAAGAATTACTTACAGGTTTTGTTCAAAATGAAATTTAATATTTTGTCGTTCAAGTTCTAAAAATCGTGTACAAAATTTTGAGGAATACAACAATTCTATCTCTTATCTATAAAAAAAAAAAACAATTCTAAATCAACGTATTGAAATCAAAAATGTAAGCGTAAGAATTTCCATGTTGAAAGTTTAAAAAAATCGTAGAATGTCGCAGTAGACATCTCAATTTGTATGGCATTTAGTGAACTGTACTGTGTGGTAGAATTTAGAAACCTGTAGGAAGTAAATTACGGTCCCCACGGATGCGTTAACCATAGACCCGTGATTGCACATTCCTTGCAATCGTTTCAGTTCACTGAAATGATTTTTATTATTCCCTGTCCACGGAATTTCCCATTCACCTACTCCCTAGTCAACACGTTTTTTTATCGTTTGTTATACATAGAATCGCCGATCAAAATGTATTTACATGACAAGAGTCGAATGTCGACTTCGTTCATCGAACTGTTAATTTCATACATTTTTATCGGCGATTCTATAAAGAAACGATAAATCAAACGTGCTGCAAGGTCTCTGAGGGCTTAGCCAAGAGGTTTTCTTTATTGCTTATTTATATTCGACTTATCTAATGTCAATTTTATACATTTTGTTCGGCGATTCTGTATAGAAGCGATAAAGCAAACGTGTTGGTATAAAGGGCTTATTTACTTCGGCGCTGCTTAAAGGTTCGTTAGGTCCTTGAATCGAAGGAGATGTTATTGTTTGTATCCACTCACAAGGTTGGGGTACATAATAGTCCGCTAAATACCTAGCCAGATTAATAGAGTTCACATTAACCTTTAAGAATAGAGCTCTACAGAATGAGAGTAATAGACGCTCACGATTTAGATTAATCATCTTCATATTATGATAAAATACATACTATATCTAGATAAATATAATATGTATTATCTGTCTTATCTTGTGAAATATTGAACAATTTACGATCGGCTTCTTATCTTAGTGTAAGATAAATCTTATACATTTTACTCGCATATTAAGATAATACATAATGCTAAATTTTTAAGATAGAATTAATAATATATATTTTTTATCTTTTTAATAAGTATTATACAACTCATACATACTCATTTCTTATAAACTGATAAGTGATAATATTTTCAATGTTGAGTTCGAAATAGTATCGTATCTAAGTATAGAATTTAATATTTAGTTTTTCTTAAATAAACCGGGACTTAAGAGTCCGTATACGAAATTTTGCCGGTGAATATGAAATTGCAAAGGTTCGCTACAGAAATATTATTAGGTTTTTTCCCCTTAATAGACTTAAAAAAAAATATATTAGGTATTAATTATTAGTTTTAAAATATATTTAAGCGCGGAAAGCCGACTCGAGCCTTGCGGCGAGTAATATAATGTGAGATTTAGGTTGTTTTGAATCGTGTTTTTTGGCATAATTTGTTTTTTTTTTCTTTTTTCTCGAATTGGATAGAATTTTATCTATAGATTATTTATGTCGTTTTCTTTTTATGAATTACAGCTCCAAGTTGCCGAAATTAACAGCAATTCTTTGCCCATTTTCTCTAAAATTTTGCCGAGTTACATATTTTTTTACTCAACTATTTCATATTAAAGTGGTAAAAAGTAATTCCAACATTGTATAGACGACTTTCTCAACAGTACATTGTATTTTTTTCATACCGTTAAGACGTCAATACAATCCATAAACAGGTGATATTCTAAACCTTTTACAGCAAAAATCACAAAACTGTCGCGGGTTTGAGTTGGATTATTTAAAAATACTTTTAAAAAAATCTAGCTCCAACATTAGTTTAATTGAAATGGTCTTACATGTTGTGCATTAAAACTTATAGAAATACTATATTTTAACTGTTAAATCACGTCTGTAAAATCAGCGAAATCGGCAAATTTCGTATACGGACTCTTAAACAGTTTATTTTCCAATAGTCTACTAACTATATGACACAGTTAAAATCACTTTATATTCCTTGATGTGGCAATTTATCATACTTAATTTACACATGTTGATATGAGGCAGATTTTCTGTAATAAGCCAAACGCTCAATGTTTATTCTATGTTCATCTTCTTATTATTTTACCCCTGGAACTTTGATGTTGGACAAGTTGTGACTAGCTAAGTTTTGTTAAAACATACTTTACAAATTTCTTTCTAAGTTCAGTAGATATGTTTTTCTTTTGTTTTCGTCTTATTATCGCCCAGGGAACCTTTTAAACTAAACTATCATGTTTCTAGCTGAGAGTATTAGGAAGAAAACAAATAAATGTTCCGTTCATAATTGAAAACCGTAGTAGTTGTTTGTATTAGGTTTTCGTGGAACACGTGTTTTCTATTTGCACACTTTAAATGCAACTGCTCTTTCCTTATTTAACTAAACTACCACTTTGAGCTTTGAAACTAGCATTCATACTACATAATACTTTTAAATGCTTTTATTTTAAATCTGCATTGAAATTGATATGGCTTTTAGAGTTAAAACCGTACATGGTTTAAAAATAAAAAAAAATCGCATCTCGCATCGCATATAGAACCTCCTCTTTTTTGCGAATCGGTTAAAATCGTTATTCTTCATTTTAAACATTTTTATTTACTTTGATAGGCCGTAATGTAAGTTGCCGTAACATTTACATCTTTCGTCCGACGTTCTTTTCAGTCTTAGAAGGCAGGAGGCGTACTACAAGCTTGTGATTACGTATTTCTCGAGCCAAGTCATAAATTGCTGGGTATTTTAAGATAGCAGGCACAGTTAAACTTAGCTAAGACGATGCATGGATAAATCTGAATAGGTCAAAGATTAATCAAGCGAAATCGATTTCTGCCTATTTGGTCAGTTAAACCCTTAACTAAAGGGATGTATTTATGTCGCCGTAAAATTATGAATGCCGTAAGATTGTTAACTAGCAAGATTATAAAATATAGAATTTATTATGAAACGATTCTCAGCATTCTAAAAATTATGTCAATGTCTCTTCTTTTTATCTACTTCAACATTTTCAAACAACATAATTCATACCATAATTCTAAAACCGAATCGGTGGTTTAGCATCATCGTTTTAACTCAACTTGAAAAAGTACTCTTTTTATATTGTATAAATTTTGGATTAAAAAAGCTTTTTGAAATAAATAAAACAATGACTTTGATTTTTTAGGCAATCGCACAAATGTGTGAACAGCACTGTGTGACGAGACAACACATCACATAATATTACCAGATTAGACAGAACTAAGGAGTACCTCGACTTCAAACAAACGGGCGAATATACGCGAGAGGCGCGAGTGTCACTTTCAACATGTTTCATATTAGTACGCATTAGTACGGCTCGCGCCGGCCAATATGACATACTTGATACTACGTCAAACGTATTTTTGAGATCTCTTCTGAGTCGGCCTACTCTTTAGTTCTGTTTATATTACTGTGGATGTTTGCCTCCGTGGTCCAGAGTGGTCTAGACTCTAGAGCGTCGCTCTTGACTCGGAGGTCGTGGCTTCGATTCCCGCGTAGGAAACATGTTATTTCCAAGTTTGGTTAGGACAATGCAGGCTGATCACCTGATTGTCTGACAAGTAAGATGCAGCATGGATATGCGTCGGATGGGCATGTAAAAAGTCGGTCCTGCGTCTGATCTCTCGTCAGTCGTGTCGTTCTTCCGTCCCAGTGGGCTATGAGAGTAAAGGAATAGAGAGTGCTCTTGTGTACTGCGCACACACTTGGGCACTATAAAATAATTACTCCTGCGTACCTGGCCTGGTTTCAATGAAACCGGTCACCGTCACCGAAACCGGTTTGGGGAGTATTTATTATTATACTGTGGATGTTTAAATATGTGTGATATTACTGTGGATAGACAGTCAAGTGTATGTGTTTTCCAGATGTGGTGGTCAGTGTGGTGCTTCGCTGTGGTGGCATGCAGCGCGCGCGTGAGCTGCGCCCCCGCCGCCAGTGGACTGGGGCCCATCGACTGGAGAGAGGTGGACGAGGTTGGTATTTAGAAGACTAGATAACTAGACTAGATAAAATTCGTTTAGGGAGATCGCACATGTCACACTTTTTGTGTGATCGAGTCTGCGGCTTACATACAATCTGCATGGCGCGCGCCATCAGAATGTATGGAAGCCGCAGACTCGATCACACAAAAAGTGTGACGTGTGCGATCTCCCTTATCGTGCGGGAACCGTAAATTTTTCAGGATAAAAAGTATATTATATGATATTATATCCTTTACCGGGATCCAAAGATTACATACCGTACCAAATTTCAGCAAAATCGATTTAGTGGTTTAGGCGTGAAGAGGTAACAGACAGACAGATCACTGCACTTTCGCATTTATAACATTAGTTTAGTAAGTATGAATATTTCCCGCTGTTCTGCACCTTTGTACGCGCAAATTATTATCAACTTTTGAAATTTTGTTTTATTTTTGCTCGGCTTTTTTTTTTCTTCTTTTTTGGCAACTTGACACAAAGGATGTGTATGTTGTGCCACAGACAAGGTAAAAAGGTAAGGAATATGGCGGGAAAACCATATTCCTCCTATTATAATTTTCATCATTGTTTTCATGTATCGTCAGGTCTAAAGTCTAGTCAAAGTCTAAGTAAAAGTCAATACAGTCACAGGAGTCAAGTCGGTCGATTCAGTAAAGTGGTAGACGCTTTACTGAAACTTTCGATGGAGTTTTGGAGGGAACACAAAATAGCACGTTTCTGGATATTACATCACTTTCCTACACTTGTGCATGAACACGAATATCTAATGGTTAATATTCTACCAATATTACACATTAAAAACCCAGCTAACACAATTTTAGGAAAATAATACAAAAACACAACAGCACTCTTTCACATGCCCGCCAAAACTCCTGCTCGGCTTTTGCAGGTACGAGGTGCATATAATATTATAGTTTAGTTCTTCTTCTTCTTCTTTTGGCGTAAGCCTCCCCATTTAGGAGTTGCCAGCGTCAGAGTTGAGACGAAAAATATGTACAGTTATAACGCAAACTGATTGCCATGCACTGGGCACGGATGACTGATGACTTCATGCGACCATGCAAATACAAGATATAATAATACAACAGAAAAAACCAGAACAAGCAAATATAAAGCAAAATATTGTTTCTTAGCCTTTAAATATACACGGAATACATAAACATAATTATTACAATAAATAATATATTAATTTTTATAGTTTAGTTGTTATACTGTACAACATTACATGACTTACAATTATTATAGCTAACGTTCTCACTTCTCAGGTAACGTCATGGATCAAACATTTTGGCAAATTGACAGTTTGTCTATGAAATGTCTAGTTTAATCGGAAACTTCTTACAATATGCTTAAGTCTCTAGATGCGTTCATTGTACAGATCTTGCGTTTGTAGTTGACTACCTGTATTTTTTGGAACATCTAACAAGCTTATGTTTGTTAAACTAATATGTATTCTGTGCTTATGGCAACAAGAAAATATAGAACACACGCCAATATATCAAGCTAGAACACATAAAATACTCACAACATATTATTATTACTTGTATGTTTGTTCTTCATATTCATAGCATCTGAAAAAACAAATAAAGGTAAAAAGCAAGAAATATTCTGAATAACTCATACCGCTTTGGCGGACTAAAATACGTGGAATATTTACAAGGCGGCACCGACTGTACATCTCAGCTGACATATGACAGGACCCGTTCTGAGAGTTGCGAAAATAAATCTTAAGTAGACGTGCCCGTACGTTCCCTTAATATTTGACACGAGCTTATCCTGTCCAACTACGGATTTATCAGATTTTGTTTATTTATAAACTGTCAATATTCCTGTGTATCCGCTAAAACTGTGATCTGAATAAATATGCTTCAATATCAATGTTACAATTCGTAATTTTTCAGCAACGCGAGCAAAGTGAGATACATACTTGAATACGTCAGTGAATAAGTGGCTAACTAAAAATTTGATTTTTTTATCTTTTGCAATTAACAGACGTTTTAGGACCAGGAAAATATTTCCTGGTCCTAAAATGAAAAAAAATGTGGAAATGATGAAGTTCACATATTCAGTAAGGTTGTACCTTACAACCTTACTGAACCTTACAAGGTTTGTTCAAAAAAGGAAAAAAAATGTTTACTGCTATTAAGTTATAAAAAGTAAGTTATCCACTTCATCCACGTTCGTCTTCAATTATAATGTACTTAAATGTTTTTTTTATTAAATAAGGGGCAAACGAGCAAACGGGTCACCTGATGGAAAGCAATAATTACCGTCGCCCATGGACACTCGCAACATCAGAAGACCTGCAAGTGCGTTGCCGGCCTTTTAAAAGGGAATACGCTCTCTTCTTGAAGGTCGTAAAGGTCCGGAAATACTGCTGGTGACAGCTCGTTCCAGAGTTTTACAGTTTTCAACTGATTGTAATACTTGAGTATTATACAGCTTAGTTCACAGTGCCTGATGATCGTTATGTCCATGACCATGAATTTAAATGAACGGACAAAGATTGACAAAAAGTCCAACAATTATCATAAGTAAAGTTAGATTTCAATTCAAATGAACGGTCGCGATACTGTGGCCATTGTTATTCAAATCAAAACGAAAACTTTTATACAAATATTATGTTTTAATGTTTTAATAAACCGGAATACTTTGAGTTTGTTTTATTTGATAATACTTTTACTAAAGTACCTACTAAGGAATGATACGAAGATAGAAAGTTGAGAATTTACACATTCATGGCAAAAACAACATACGTATTGTTTGCTCTGTGGAAATCTTTTTGTAACATACAGTATTATACAGGTGTGACAAAAATAAGTGATAATACTTTAGGGTGTGTACGTGTTCCTTGTAGAGAGTTCACTGTGAAAGTAGCGGCACTGAAAGATCAATTTTTTTTTCACTTTTGTATGGGGAAACTCGTGACGCTGGGGCGCTTGCCCATACAAAAGTGAAAAAAAAAATTGATCTTTCAGCGCTGCTACTTTCACAGTGAACTCTCTACAAGGAACACGTACACACCCTAAAGTATTATCACTTATTTTTGTTACACCCTGTATAAGTTAGTGCACGTGCCTCGTTAAATCTTGAAACAATTATTATGAACGTTCAAAATACGATTAATTGCTTTTGTATTGTTTAAACGCTTTTAAATTACTTCTTTAAACGGACATTGGCCCACCGCACATTCCCACAACTGCAACCCGTGTAAGCTAGGATAGTTAGCGATAATGTATCATAAAAAAATCTTATTATGTAGCCAAATGATATGTTTTAACCACTCTTAAACTGTACCTTTTTGCCGGGCACTGTAAACCACTATGTCACCAGCAATATTTCTGGATCAATTCGATCTGCAAACCTTCAAGAAGATATTCCTTCTTAAAAGGCCGGCAACGCACCTACAGGCTACAGCTCTTCTAATATTGCGAGTGTCCGTGGACGACGGTAGTTGCTTTCCATCAGATGAACCGTTTACTCGTTTGCCCCTTTATTTTATGAAATAAGACGATTAATTAATGAAAAGTGGAATAGGAGAAGTAGGCAGTATTCTAATTTTCTCCTCAAGCAAAGCGGAAAGACTTAGATAAAACTAAGAATTATCCATTTATAGATAAAAAAAAAAAAAAAAAAAAAAGAATTATCCATTCATCTTCTAGAGGTTAACAAAGAATGTGTTGCAGGACATGTACGCCATGGCGCCGGTCGGAGGCCGCGTCGCAGCCCCCTGGATGTACTACCTCGGCGAGGAGCCCCACGACTCACAGGTAATTCACTCTTATTACGTGGGGTCAAGGTTCAATTTCACTTGTGTACTAATACTTGCGTGACTTCGTAAAAAAGATTTAGGGCCTGTTTCACCACTGATGAGTGACGTATTCGTCATTCATCAGGAAGTGGTGAAACAGGCCAATTGGCTGTCCTAACTTGACAGATCAATTATAGAGAATCTGTCAAAAAAGTTGTGAATAGCTTATTCGGCATTTCATCGGAATGTGGTGAAACACTAGAGTTATATACAGTGTGCTAGTATTTACACTAGCACACTGTGTATATGGTTTCAGGGACAACGGTGTTTACGCTAACATCTTGTATATTATCACTAGAGTTAGGCTGGCTTCATAGCTATCCGAGACACCCGTATAGGCTGGCAATACCCGGCCGACCCGGCCCGGGGCGGGAGCACATATCTGAATTTTTAATTTAATGATAAATCCATCAATCATTGAAATTAGTTTATTGTGTATCCCTGAAACCTGATTAGTCAGGTACAAATAGAGGTTTTGGCAAGCGCAACGACGATATGAGACACTAGACTACTAGAGCATCGTTTTATAGCGACCCCGAGCGGGTCGCGTGCGGACCATAACAAGGCTAACGATTTAAACATACTAACGAGTTAAACATACCGTTATGGCTCTCTACGTTAGGCCATAATGAGTAACCAAGATTGCGACCACGTTGGCGAAGTTCGTAACTTATATATTGGTCCATCATTGATCAATTTGGCCGCAATCGGTATTACAACTTTCGAAAATAATTGATGATGTCCACAAAGAAAATCGGTTTCGCAAAATTTCAGTCCGACATAATAAATGTAAAGCTTAAAGTTACATTTAATTTAAAACAGAAGGTGATTTAACCGTTTAATATAAAATATGTAAATTGTGTTCGCTGTAAATAGTCGTATAAAATGTTCCTGAAAGCCAATAGTTTGTAATTATGCGAACAAATTACAATGTCATCGAGTTAATGTGAGGGAGAAAATTGCAAAAATAATAAAATTCGGGAACATATCGGTTTTCATTCAGTCCCACTCCGCGCTATTAACAGTATTTCATGCTGTGTGACTTTGTATGAATTTTGTGAGATCAAAAAATGTTATTTCTGTGGATAAAACAAATTACGTTTTTCGTTTACGCAGTTCTGGAAAACCATTTTATTAAATTTTACACAGAAAAATATGTTTTTCGAACATGCATAAAATAATTTATTGTTTTGTTTAAATTTTTTTATTAATCTTTTTTCCAGTAGTGTGAACTACTTTTTTCGTAAAATGTAGTTAGTGCGAACAAGTTTTTTAATATAATCAATGTTGTTTTATTTCGTTGATAGTCATAAACATGTTAATTTTTTAAATTAAAAATAATTAATAAATGAATTAGATCATCATTAATTAGTAAATTTATAAAATATATGAAAACGAAATACATTATATTATTACGGTCACCCCCCGTAGACAACTGGCAAAATGCTAACGCTAACGCTATAGACCTGGATCCCAAAAGAATAAGACATAACTTACTTTCTGATGGATGAAACCATATGTTCTTGGTAGTGCCTCGTGTACTTAGAATACCTGCGAATTTGTGTAGCTCTAAGTGTGACACCTGGTCAGGTACCAGGTAACAAAGTTGACAAAAAATGAGTCTTACTGTACTTATTTTCTGATGGCTAATATTTATATATAATTTGTAGATTATTGTTTTGAACTAGTATCATGTAGTGTAAGACACTTTTCAATGACCAAAACTATTATCAGACGTTTTAAAAATAACTTTGTTGCTATTTTTTTTCAAAGGCGTTATGCAAAAGCGAGACAGACAGACAGACAGACAGAGATACTTTCGCATTTATAATATTAGTATAGATATTAGCCATCAGAAAATAAGTAAAGTAAGACTCATTTTTTGTCAACTTTGTTACCTGGTACCTGACCAGGTGTCACACTTAGAGCTACACAAATTCGCAGGTATTCTAAGTACACGAGGCACTACCAAGAACCTATGGTTTCATCCATCAGAAAGTAAGTTATGTCTTATCCTTTTGGGATCCAGGTCTACTAACGCTAGCGCTACAAAATGTATGCGATTTGACATAAGCCATCGCTTCGCTAGCGATTACTAATGTCAAATCCATACATTTTGTAACGTTAGCGTTAGCGTTTTGCCAGTTGTCTAAGGGGGCAGATCGGTCTGTAATCCGAAAAAAATCGTTTAATAAAAAAAAACTTGGATGTCGTAGAAGTGCTACGAAGCGTAGCTCCGGCGCTACGGTGCTACGGCGTAGTGCTACGAACTCTGCTACGCGGTCGTACTCACGCTAGGAAGTTTGGTTTCAGGCTTTATTTTCTAATTTCCTCAATTGAATATTTTTATAACCTGTAGTGATTGTTAACATTCTAAATTATATTGCACGTAACTTGAATATTTTGCGGTATTTCTCTAATAATGCTCGTTACGTGTGCATTGAGTTTATACAAAGCGAAGCGGGCTTAGGAAAAATAATAAAATTATTTTCATCTATTTGAAACACTGCAATTATCACTGTGGCCGGTGTAAAAAATAAAAACTTAGCGATAAAAATGTTAGAGAAGAGAGAAAAGTGCAGCTTGATTAAAAGACCACAAAAAGTCATAAAAGGATTCCCGCGTACAAGTGATTTGCACGAATTGCGATTCGAGCACGAACTTTCTCGCATTAGCGGACCTTTGTAGTTTGAGTGCAAGAAAAATTGCAGGTGTATGGAAAAAAATCTGCTTTAAAAATTGCATTAAAGAGTTCTTTAAACTTAGTTAAGTAGTAAACTTAGTTAAGTTATCAAATGTTATGAAAATTGTTGACATGCTGTTGTGATTTTTATGATTTCGACTTTCATAAATATTATGATCTATGTTATCGTCTACTGAAAGTTACTTGTATATATATTTTAGTATAGTTCAATATTAACATGTTCTTTTTTTAATATTTACTCAGTTTGTTGGACTGGGATTGAAAAACATGCAATAAAATAATTATTTTTCACAAGTAATCACATTAAATTTCATACAATATTTTTAATAATGTAAGGTTAATTTTTAAAAACTTGAACTTTCTGAAATGTCAAAGTCTTGGTAATTTTAATATTGTTCTCAATCTTTTTTACTTTTCTTTCTTAATCTCCTACACTTCAATATAAAATGAAACTTTTTATTACGTTTCACAGATCATTAACGTAGCCTTGTGTACCTGGTACCAACTTCTGAGTAAAATATGAAAATTAATTAAACTCAAACTTATTTCTTTCTAATTTTTGATATAAAAATAATTCTGGTATACTTTTTATAGTATAATATAAAATAAATATTGTTTTAGTGTACAGTTATAGAGAGACAATATTATGAAAGTTACATCATTACTTTAATATGCTCCATTTCATTTGTCATTTTGTGTAACTGAAATTACACACTTTTCGCCTAATATACTACTCGTGCAGACCTACGATAAACATATCCGTTAAACCTTAAACTAAATGCTAAAAGTTTCGAATTAATCAGACTATTGGTGATAGGTAAAAATTGTCAAAGATTCCGTTACATACATACAGCCCAAGCAGTGGCGTAACCATACCTGGGGTCCGTGGCAAATTGATTAGGCCCTATACGTAAAAATCGTCATGCTAATAATAAACAATGTTTAAAAAATCTGCCTCTCACGGCCTCTCGGGCTGGGGCCCTATTGGGTCGGGGGCCCGAGGCATTTTTTCTGCCACCCTATGGTTACGCCACTGAGCCCAAGCTAATAAAAGCGTGTTAAAAACGAAAGGGAGAGAGGACGAAGCGGCGCTTGCCGACTCTGTCTATCGAGCTGCCGATGTCGGTGATCCGGCAGCGCCTGAGCCAGGAGAAGGAGAGAAAGGATCACGCGCTGCAGGCCGCCGCCAACCGGAACTTCCTCAACGACATCGGCAAACGGGGTACGTATTGTCGGCGAATATTGTCGGCGAGATGGGTAACTGTCGGCGAGTAATGTCGGCGGGATCATTGTCGGCAAAGGGTACGCCGGCGACGAGATATAAATATTTGAGATTTGGCCAACCATTGTTGGGAATTTTTTGTAGATATTTAGGAGGTGACAAAATATAATGTATTGTCAGTAAAGTATTTTTTGGATTTTATGCGAACATTGAACCAAGTCATACGTCTCACGCTCACACTTAGAAATTAGAATTAACCAACATTTTCTCTTCGCAATGAAAGATGATCCTTACTTTTAAAAATATTTAACACCTTTTGAAAATGTTTGCCTTACATAATAAACGCATCTATTTTTTTTAACGCAATTTAAAAAGCAACCTGCCATATTTTGGGAACATTATGTTTCTTTGATAATATATATTTACACTACATTTCAATATTATACGTACAGAAAATAAACTTTAATCTTTCTACTACCCATCTGGCGCACTGGGCTTAGTTTTTATTATTCGTAGACTGGGTTAAACAAATAGAAAAATTACAGAATACTCACTTTAACTTACTCGTCTAAAAACATAAACATTTCATACCCTTATGTTGTTTTAGTTTTTAGTTTATACTTACTACTTTAATTATTTATAGAGTGTATAAAGAAATTATAGAAATTAAAAATTTCCCCCACAAAAAGTGGCCTAATATGTCCTTCCCCGTGATTTATCAACGAAATCCACTGGTTTTGGAGCCTCCTCGATGTAAACAAGAAAAATAATTAATGTTGTTTCTACACAATATTAGGACAAAGAAAACTGTTTTAATAGGACATATTACTGCAATATTTTCATGCTATAGACATAACTAGCATATTATACAGTAAACAGGAAGTTTTGTACGACATATTTTGAAGAAGTTTCTTACAATATTCTGACATGACATGTGCAACATGTCGGATTTTGGTCTAACTGTTTACCGCATGTGTTAGTAGCGTTCTCTGCTCCGATCTTTGCGTAATATTCCCTATTAGCTTAGTGCAAAGCCTTAGTGTAAAGTGATAGAAATATTCATGGTAAAACATTTACTAACATTTTTTTCTTTGCAGGTTTCTGGAACCCTTCCGAATGAAGATAAATAGATAGTCAAAGTGGCATTTTCAAGAACTGAATATTCCTAGGAAATAAATATTTTTAATCTAAAAAGTTACTGTAGTGTTAACGTGTTCTATGCATGTAACTTTTTTAGTAATGTTAAATGTAAAATTGTTTGTTAATAAGTTTTAAAAATGTTTCCCGTTGATTTTGTAGTTACTATGAACATGAAATGATTGTATCTAAATGTACGTTTTGAATAAAAGTTTTATTGAATTTAACATGTTTTTGTTATTGGTACTTTTTATTACAATTTATTTTAATTTATTTTCATCTTAATTTTGTGTATTAAAATTAATTGATTGATCTAATTGTGAAATCATATTTTTAAAATAATGTTTTGTCATTTTTCCATTTATATTTATTTAATTTGACTGAGATTAATGAGCAAAGAGGCATTTCGAATTCAAACAATCTCTGGAAGAATTATCAATTCTTTGTATCATTTTATATTATCATTTTAATGCACTCTTGAGATTAAACATTAAAATAACTTTATCGATAACTAGAACTAGCCTCTTTCACTAAAGCTCATCTCAAACTGGAGTAGACTCGAAAAGTCGCGTAACGACGCGTCACCTTTTTCGCCAATTCGACTTTAATATTCTATTTTTTAAGTACTTTCTGCTGCGAAAATGTAAGAGTACGCGTCAACGCGCGCATCCGCTTATCGACGCTTCCATATTTTCATAGCAGAAACTCGTACTTAAATAATGGAGATGAATATACTATATTAAAAAAATGTCGCGTCGCGAGTCGCTTCGACTCTGCCCCAGTGTGAGTTGAGCCTCAAACTACCATCGGTTAAGAAATCAGTTAAAACATAATTTTTATTGTTGTATCTACATTTGATGTAATTCAATTTGAAATCTATCGAGACCGGATTGTATATTGTATCGAAGTAGGGTAAACCTACTTTCATTGAAAATTTAAGTTCAATATTACATAGCAGCAACGAACGAAATTAAATATTAATCGAACGAAATTTTCGACAGTTGAAAAGTTTGTAGCCGATTCGATCGGTTTCGGAGTTTGTTTTGTACAATTCGTGCCGAGCTCGCAACAAACTGTTAATTAGCCATATCGGTTTCGAGAATCAATTAATATTCATAAATCGATTATTTTATCATCGATTTGCATATTCCATGGCTTTTTTGCAAGCGATTCTGAAGTTTAATATTTTTATTCGTCTTGAAAATGTTTTCCACTTTCAATTGGAACAATTATAATTATTTCAAAAGCCCAAGTTTAAGTTGGGCCTTAATGAATAACCTTGTCGTGAACTAGTATATTGGAGATTAATATGTTAAGTCCCTACAACTAAATGTTCGTAACAGAATGGCCCAACGTAAAGGGGCGGCATTTAATTTTAACTTATACAATAATAATATTTACTACACACTGTCATTTAAACATGACCAATCTACCGTAATATATTCCGACAATCTGAACCGTAATCATTCATTTACATTTCCGATAATAATCATCAAGGGACCATGGATTCCATAGCAATTAGCAAGAGCATGTATTACATAATAATTATATTAAAATTTCGTTCGATAAGGTGGAAAAAAATTTATGATTAAACACTGCTTACATTGGCAATATCAGTATAAGTTGTTGGTAAAAACAATCAGTATGTCACTGATTGTTTTTATGAAGTTTTTTACCATTAAATCATGAAGATAAATAATAATTGCTCTAGACTCAGAGAAAAAATTAACTTTGCTCAGTCCACATGTCCAGCGCTAACTGAAGCACTAAACGCTATTTGACTGGTACTTCATACATTTTCGTGCTAACATAATTTTATGAATGATCCAATTAAGGCTTTCACGCTAGAATCGCGTTGCTCATTTACTGACGTACTAATGTACTTATGATACGTACTTTAACGTGTAAGTGAATTATTTCGAGGCGTGTGGTGTGGCTACACGCTACTTCGCTCGCTTATTGACTATCGTCAACGTGATTCATGTAGTCAAGCTTGGATACAGAAATTGACACAGTGGTGTGAATTTAGCAAAGATGTTTTTATTTCGATTGCAAGACACCGTCATCACATCATAAAGTAAATTACAGTAAAGCTTAAAGATACATTTTTGTTCATTATTTGAATTCATAATCTTAGGTGGGTAGTTTGATGATGATTGGCTGTTTGATACAAATTGATGTTACAAGAGAGAGCATCTGGGAGACAGCTTTGCTTAGAGTTCCAAAAACATTATAAAGTCTGAGAAAAAGACCTGTCTAGATCTATTTAGCCACCCAAACAAATCTACAAAATTTTGTTGAAATACTTTGCCTAAAAATCAAATGTACTATGTTATATATTTTATTTAAAACATAAGAAGAGTTTCTAACTCCTCCGCAGCAACTCGTCAGCAGCTTGTGTTCTTTGGCATTCAATATACTAGAATCTAGATCGTCTTGTTTAAATGAATCATAGTTTCCATATTTTCACTGGTCCGTTTGTATTCAGCTGGTGGAGCACTACGGGCGCGCGCGGCCGAAGCGCAAGATGCCGTCGCTGTCCATCAGCAACCCCATGGAGGTGCTGCGGCAGCGGCTGATGTTGGAGGTGGCGCGCAAGCAGATGCGCCAGGCCAGCGAGCAGCAGGCCTTCAAGAACAGGGTCTTCCTCCAGAACGTCGGGAAACGAGGCAAGTCTACTTAATTATTATTGTTGTGACAAGAAAAATGCAAGTGTCTTTATCACATATCTAAGTTCAATCTAAAATTCAATATTCTAAAATTATATATTCATGAACGAAGGGAAGGTTTTGATATTTTGCAGATACATTAATAATAATAATTAATAATACGAGTAATTTATTTATTTCAAATCATAATACATTTAAAGCTTATAGATAACACATAATATTTAAGATAATCACAATACAAATTCAGTTGTTATCGTTGGGAGCTGTACTAGTTATAAACTGTGACACAACTCCCAGCGTCTTCCACTCTGGAATACTATATTAGCAATATATCTACAATATATATAATATATATAAAATAAAGGTAATTACATCATAATTATTATTACAATAACAAGTTTACAGCAATTATTGATGAAAGCACTAAGTTTACAATTTTTAGAATGTTTAATTAATTTATAATCATATTTATCACATATATCAATTAATGAAATAATCATATTTTTATTTATTGAATAATCACTATCCAAATCTTTTAAAGCACGTACTTTCTAGATTAAGTAATTTAAGTTTATGCATTTAAGGTTCATAAGGTGTGTGTGTGTGTGTGTGTGTGTGTGTGTGTGTGTGTGTGTGTGTGTGAGTGGGAGTGTGTGTGTGTGTGTGTGTGTGTGTAAGTGTGTATGGGTGGTTGTGGGTGTGTGAAGGTACATAATTACAAAGTGTATGAAATAATACTCTCAGAGTCCCTATAATTTTGATTTAGGAGCCAATTCTGAAATTCCCTTTTGCAACTGTAGTTACTTAAGGATATAATATTAGTAATTACTAATTTAGCTTTATTATATATGTAAGAACCACATACATAGTAATGACGTTTTGCAACAGCTGTAAAACACTGGACACTCGGACAGGCTTTTCGAGCCTTCCTCCTTATGTGACATGCAGCATTTCTCAATTCAGGGTCTTTATGTTTCCGCAGAATTGTAAACGAAATAAATAATTGTCTGACTGTCAGAACAGCGGCTTCTTTATACAGCATGTCTTATTGTGTTATACCTACGCGGTTTTCCCAGCATTACTTTTAAAACTGCCCTCTGAGCTCTTTCAAGTGGGAGCAAATAAGTAGTACCGACTCCGCCCCAAGTCACAATACAATATTGTAGTATACTTTGAACAAGAGCAAAGTACACCCAAAACATTGTTTGTCGATCGGATATGGATCTTAATCTTTTAAATATGCGTATTAATTTCCTGACTCGGTTTGTTAAGGTGGTAATATGGAATCTCCAGTTAAGCAACATGTCTATATGAAGACCTAGATATTTAATTGTGTTAGTTCTTACAAGGGAGGGGCAATTACAGCAGGTAGTTTGATTGCAGGAATCACTGGAGTGAGCTTGAATTTTGTAGTCCGTGGAAGGCAGAGTTTTAGCACTTAGTGAGAAAGATACGTATTTTGTTTTATTAATATTGAGTGTAAGCAAGCTAGTGTCTAACCAAGATGTTACATCACGCAACGCTTGTTCAGCTCTGACACGAACTTGGTCCCAAGTATCGCCATGTATGATGAGAGCGGTATCATCAGCATACGTTATAATTTTACAGAACGGTATAGCCATTTTACATAAGCTATTGATATAAAGAAGGAACAGGGTAGGACCCAGCACACTGCCTTGTGGTACGCCGAAGGTAAGGCTAGCATCACTACTAATATAATTACCAATTTTGACTCTTTGAGTTCTATTTGAGAGGTAGCTTTTGAAAATTTCAAGGGCCAAACCACGAATTCTGGCTGATTCCATCCTATTAAGCAATAAAGGTATTGGAACAGTGTCAAATGCTTTGGACAGATCAAGAAACAGCCCTATTACTTTTTTCTTACTGTCCAAATGCCTGGCTACAGTTTCGGTCAATACAAGAGTAGCATCTTCTGTAGACTTATTGTTCATGAAACCAAATTGATTAGAAGCAATAATGTTATGTTGATCCAAGAAGTTTTTTAACCTTATGTTAAGGATTTTTTCTAAAATTTTAGATGTAGTTGTCAGAACGGATATAGGTCTATAGTTATCAACTGATTGGCGGTCACCGGACTTATAAATTGGGTGGACTAAAGCTTTTTTGAGTACATCCGGAAAAACTCCACAGCCCAGGCATAAGTTAAAGATGTATGTCAGAGGAGGAACAAGCACATTTTTGGCTAATTTGAAAAGTTTAGTCGGAATTTCATTAATACCAGCTGCAGAGTTATTTTTAAGGTTTGTGATAATATTTTCTATTTCAGTACTATCTGTATCCAGTAGAGCCATAGAGTTTTTTAGAGAGGAGGAGGTACAAAATTTAGAAGGTGCCATGTTAACTGACTGACTGTTATTATTTAGAATTTTATTAGCTAGGTTAGGGCCTATTTCAGTAAAGTATTTGTTTACGAGATTAATAGATTCTAAGGCATCCCTGCTACTATTAATAAGTTCATTCGAAGTTGGCGTAGATACTTTTAAGTTGGTAATTTTTTTTATAGTGTCCCACATTTGTTTAGGGTTATTTTTGTTGTTTGATAATTCTAATTTCTCGTACTCTATTTTAACTTTTTTTAATAGATTATTACAATAATTACGATATCTAATATATGTGACTTGTATTATCTGATCATTAGGGTTAGATTTAGCTTTTAAATGTAACTTATCACGATGTTTTACACAGCGAACTAGACCCGGAGTCATCCATCGAAGACGATGTGGTATAATAATTTCCTTTGAATTATTTCGTATTGCAGATAACACAGACGATACAAAATTTACTGTAGCTATATTAGCATTTTTTATATTATAAATATGGCTAAAGTTAGTATTTTCAAGACACGTGATCAAGTCAGGATAATCAACCTTTAGCCTTTTTTATTAGGTATATTTTTACAATATTGGTATCCAAAATTTATACTAAAACTATTGGAGTATGATCAGTCACTAATGAGTCTAAGATTAAGGTGTAGGTTTTTTTATTTGTTTTGAGCATGACATGGTCGATGCAATTTTTGTTACGTGTGGGTAATACATGTGCAGCTAAAATACCATAGTGAGCCATCAAGTCTACATATTTATGGCTGTTGGAATCTTTGCTACCGGGAGAAATATTTATATTCATTTTTTTTTAGAGTGCAAGGTGGATAATAGCTTATCGAGGCTGTCACAGAAACTTTCAATATTAGATTTTGAGGGCGAACGATAAACAGCCAATATGGCACAATCATTGCCATAGTTTAGGACAAACAATTTGCGTCAGACACTTGTGGTTTAGTAATTGTTATGTTTTTTAAACAAGAGCGTACGTATATGACCACACCATCGTTCTGAGTTTTAAAAGTAGAAGAAAAAGCTGTGTAACCATCTATTTGAGGTAGAGTATAGGCTTTGCTTAGCCAGCATTCAGTTAGTATAATAATGTCAATGTTCACATATATTCTATGTAAAAGAAGGATAAATGAATCAAGATTACAAGATATGCTGCGGATATTAGTATGAATAACTGATAAACAAGTATCTGAGTTAATTATAAAACTAGAAACATTCTCAGGGCTACACTCTCTAACTTCAGAAAAAACAATAGTATCAATGTCATTAGAAACGTCATCAATAGTAGGCATTTGTATAGTTAATAGTACTCGTATAACATCTTATCAACAGAGAAGTTAAACAATAATTCAGGAGACGAACTAAGAAACATGGTGGACATAAATAGCATGAATAATATTATATAAATAACCCAATGCATGGTATATTTAAAACATATTAATATAGTAACGTGCTTTTGATAATTTAAGTTCGAAATTATTATAAATAACACAATAATAATATGATATCCAAAAGAATCTTTTCGTAACAAAAGCTGGATATATTTAAAATATTTAACGGTAGAATTAAGACTAAAACTAGGCATGCAAGGTAAACTAGCAGTATTAAAAGCTAGTCACTTATTCGAAATGAGTTTTTCCAGAACTTTCTTGGTGTCGATACGCACGGCTGGGGCACCTTCTCGCTTGCGAACAAACACCTTGTTGTTAGCAGTCCAGCAGAACATATAGTCATTTTGTTTGGTGAATTCACGACTCAGATAGTACAGTTTTCTAGCGGTGTCTGTTAACCTTTCAGTTACGTAAATCGGCAATTTATCACCATCGATTTTAAGGTGACAAGTGTTTAGTTTATCTTTACTACCTTTGTTAAACAATTTAGCAGAACTAAGGATCTTTTCTCTAAGTATAACCGAAGAAAAGTCAACTACAATTGGGCGGTTCGTGCTTTTAGTGGGAAGTCTAAATATATCTCGTACTTGAGTCTTCTCGACATCCACATTTAAGGTTTCGCCAATTTGTGGTACAATATTAAGGAGAGTGTCCTTGGTTTCATTTTTTTGCTGTGGTAAGTTACGGATTTCAACACTGGCATGCCTTTGGAACCTCTCCATACTTTCTATTTTGGTCTGCAACGTTTGAATGTAAGCCAGGTGTAACTTTCTTTCAGATTCCATCTTAGCAAGTCTATCTTTCATTTCCTCATACTGGTTCGAGATGAACTCCATGGACTTTATAATTTCGTGGTTTTGTGCCTGTATTTCATTTATGCTTGTTTGTAACGAAACCTGTTGGATGCTAAGAGTATCCATCGACTTTTTAGTTCAAGTATGGCAGCTGATATATCATCATCATGAGCACGTTTACGAGGACGCTGTCTGTCAACATTAGTAGCGCCTTGAAGTGGAGATTCAGCAAAAGTTAAAGCGGCAATATCGGAGTCGCTGTGGTGATGAGGGGATACCTTTGGCGGGGATCGTTTAAGAGGCATTTTAGTAGGCAATTAGTCCAGTACGAAAATGAGTGCAAGCAAAAAAACTTTTGTGACTGCGCGCACTGTACAAGTTCGCGCGCGCCGCCGCGTCGATACCAAGGAGCGCGTCGAATTTTAACAATATAGAAAAGTATAGGCTAAAGTACCAGGAGCGCAGCAAACTGGTGGAGTTCAAATGCAGCACAGCTAAACTCGTAGCACTGATGTATGGCGTAGCGTCTGACCGTAGCACTGCTTGTGTGTCGTAGCACTCGTAGCACTCGCAGCATCGAACAACACTGACTTTGATTTATGCGAGCCTAGTATCTCAGCGTGAATTAACTGATTTAATTTTGATATTTAAATTTATTAAAATAAAAGTTAACAAACAAAACACACGTCTAAACTCGTTGGAATCCAGAGGGGAAGCACATTGATGATATCCGCGAAGTACAGAAAATACAGTTTTATTAAAATCAAAGTTTCAACCGCAACATTACAAGTTTTATCACCTGTTAAATGATGAATGAATTCTTGAAAGAAATGAAAAGATCCGAAACAACTTAAACAATCCCTATATTATAGGAAAACTGTACAAGGTATGACATAAAGTCAATTAGATCATAACCCTCGAAACTTTTGCTTCAACTTGGACAGGTTCGGTAACATTTCTATTCGGGAGGTGAAAATATAATGTAAATATTTAATGCTAAAAGTTGCCAAAATTTCATTTCGCTAGAATTAGTTTATCGGAACCATATAATATATTTTTATGCGACAAAACTACCCTATGTCCTATTACGGGACGCAAATTATTCATACCTGTGGTGGTACAACTATTCCTACATATTTAATAATAGTTTTAGTAACAAAGTCGATCAGAGAGACATACAGAATACAGAGTCACACGATGCAAGTTGGAAACTGACTTTTATATTTTAACATAACCTACTTACATCACAAGTTTTAGTGTTTAGTGTTTATAGTGACAGATAAATCTCTTTTTATTGTCAAGTAACAGCACTCAGTGTAATAAAATAACTTTATGCACTTTATCTCTATATTTTTAGATTTCCGACCTTTTGCATACGACGGTACCTAACTACGATACGATGGCAGTAAAAGCTTTAAAATAGTTTTAAACCGCCACATAAAATCGAGAGTGAGGCCATAAATGCTTCGTGCGATGCTGTGCGTTGTGTTGTCGGAACTGAATAACGTATTGTATGAAAAATAGCTGCGTTACGGCGACACGGACCAACGCAAATGACAAAATATGAGAACAACGGAAAGAACGGTGGGAGCATTGAGATCTAGACAACTTAATCTGTGGGTGGGAGGGTGAACTCGCTGCGCTGTCAGTTATCACTGTAGTACGTACGCATAATATATTGCGTTGTAGCTCGCATCGCAGTAACTTAAGGGGGCGACTTAAATTTACGATTTTATAATTCATTTTTAGACTTGAAAATAAGCCTCTAATTGTTACATTATATTTCCAAGTATTCGATCTGAGCAAAAACACGATATCTTAAAATTTTCTCGATAGAAAAAAATCACAAAGATGCATCTAATTTTCACGAATTTTTCAAATATTGTCATAACCGTGCATTGAACTAAGTTAATATTTTAACACATTGTATAAAATTATATCATTGAGCGACCTAGCGGATTTTTAAAATATTCTACATTTATCGAGTTATTGAGTAAAACTAATTTGGCGATGAATTTGCGTCGTCCTTTTTCACCTGGCATATGAAAGACAGGCGTGAGTGTGAAGAGAGAAGGACGATGCAGATGTTTGATTTTTTGGGTTAGTCGCCCTCTTAAAGAGAAGTTGATACATAGGCAGTTGGCGGATCTATGTAATTTGGTCGCGTTGTGTCAATCAGCCGACAAAATATCACGATGACATAATTCGACCAAATCACGTAGGTCCGTCAACTGCCTTTGAATCCATTTCTTCGATGGTAAATATTCAATGCGTTCGGTTCCGACAACGCACTGCCCCTGAGCACTGTGGCCCCGCTCTTAAAATGTACATCGTACAGTAAATGAAATATTCGGCACCCTGATAAAATAATCATAAAACAAATCTCAAGCATGAATAGGTTTAACGTTCAATAATACTTATCATGTAATAACCAAAAAAAGCCAACGAAATAAGCCGCAATTTTTCCCAACAAAAATTCTGGGATCTCTTTGTACTGACAATTGACATGTTCAGGCGCTTCACAAAGAAAAATCTGTTTTTTCTTTCAGACATTTTACCACCGGCTTTCAGTAAAAAACTGTAAAATATTCGTTTTACAGGCCTACCAACCTGTAAAATATAAAGAATATTTTTGATCTTACTGTTTACTTTGATTTGCTGAAAATCAAAGTAAACAGTTCGAGTCTTTTAAATAGTAAAAACAACATTTCAAATTTTAAATTTTAACTAATATTAGTCGTATATTTACGATAAAATAATCTAAGAATCGAAGAAAAACAAAGAAAGATTCGAGAAAGCTAAAAACTGCTAATAGAAGCTTCTTTCTTCATTACGAAAGCCAACGGAAAAAATGAATAATCATAGGTATGTAATAACTCCGGGTTTAAAAAACAATGAAACAGTAAAATGAAAAATCGATTTTGTCGATGGGAACGGAGATGTGAAGTATCAATTTCGCTATCCTACTCCCAAACGAACACAAAACCTGAGCGTACGACATAACCTAGTTCTTATTTGAGAAATGTTTTTATAAGGTCAATCATACCACTAAAACATTGTCCAAATACACCCACCATTTTCTTGTAAGAAGTAGAAATAAGTTACCTTATGAGTATAATCTGGCCTTTGAAATATCAGTTAGACTATTATTACAGGTAGGATTTCTTTATTTTTATTTTCCTTATCCTTACAAATAAATATCTGTCTTAATAAATACCTGTCTGTCTGTTACCTTATTACTCTAACACAACATCTCCAAACCCTTTGATAATTTGTGTCACGGCCCACGGGAAAAACATAGAATAGTTAGCATGTCAAAAAATATACGGTTGTAATATATTTTTTGACATGCTAACATGCTGCTATATTATTTCTTTTATTAAAAATTTAGAGCAAACGGGCCAAGAGAATACCTACTGGAAAGCGATTAACGTCACTTGTGTGTTGATGGTTGCATATGCCTACACTACAGCAGTCCCAATTTCGTTGCCGAATGCCGGCATTAAATTAAATCCCTTATGAATAAAGTAAAATAATATCAAACTAAATAAGATAGAACATGTAAATGATGGTTTAGTAAATGATCGAATAGTCATGCCATCTGCGACCCGGGCGTAACTTGATAAATTCTCGACGCACTAATCACAAACATAAATTACTGCCTAGGTTATATAGTTTTCGACAAAACGTAGAAAAATCAAAATTTAAGACTTGCAGATCTAAAATTTACTAAATGTTACCGTTTTGGACCGATAAAATGATAAAATTGCTAGGCTGATATTATTTCTATCCAATAATCCAATCCAGCGATTTTTGCAAAACTGCATTCCGGTGCCCGTTTTAATTATTCCAATAGTAATGTAGCGCAGGATTAGAATATTGTAAACCAGCCATTAAACTATTTGTTATCCTACAAAATATTTTCATAACTGTCGATCCTTCTTAAAGACAAAAATTCAAGAAGCAACGTTAGGTACTTTAAATGTTATTTAATACAAAGTCTACTTCTTCATCTTGTTTATCGGTTTCATAAATTATTCATTTTCGTCGATATAACATAATAACGTCAAAACGAGCAATAATACGCTTACATTTATTTCGTTCCAGTTATCCCTTTTAATGTTAGATAGTAGACACGTGTGCCTACGTTTTTAGGGTTCCGTAGCCAAATGGCAAAAAAGGAACCAAATGAAATAGAATTGTGGAAAAATTGAAAGGTTCTGTATTGTTTGAATAAATTGTAATGACAGACTTAAATCACGATTAAAGTTTGGACGTGAGCTAAATGAACAGTTTCAAAACTGTCATCGTTTACTATTTAATTTCCGTTAATAACTCTAAATCGCTTTTACATTATAATAACGATGTAATGGATATCGTTATTGTAATGTAAAAGCGATTTCGAGTTATTTTAACGAGGTGTAGAAATAGAATCTTATTAGTGTTTGATTACTTCCTCGAGTGTACTATGGATATTATTACTGGGATTGCTTTTGTAACGTGTCTACCTAAATGTAAAGCAATTTTGTCAATGTTTAGACTTCTAATTGTGGAAACATGTTAATAGTGCTTAGATATTAATCAGCTTTTATATTTAATTTAAATTTATCACTGTATGTTTTCCGATCAAATAAAAAAAAAATAATAAAATATAAACCTGGTTATAATCTAAATCTAATAAAATCTGTAGACGCATTACATCACGCGTGCTGGTCCCGTGCTAAGTAGGTACCTAAAGCAGTGCCGGATTTATTTATTTTATTGGCGTAGGCCACTTTAATTCTACCGCCCTATTCTACGGAACCCGCCTGGTATTGCGGATATTAGACAACGAAGTATATTATACTTTTGTTCCTCGGTTTTTTTTCATTCACCCTAGTCGGATAAGGGCCGCGACACACCGGAATGGCAGCGGCGAGGCGAGCACTTTCAGTGTCATATGATTTTAAACTTTACCTTCATTATTGTAATACATAGTATCGCTTGGGAAATGGGAGCAGCCACGGCCGTAGACTTCTCAAGCGATACTATATGAAAGTGTTCGACTGTTCGCCTCGCCAATGCCATTCCGGTGTAGCGCGGCCCTAAGACTAAGTTTCGTTTACCTTAGCTAACAGCAGTGTTTGTTCCAGGTTTCTGGGCTGACTCGGACCGGGTATCATCACACTACGACGACTAAATCTCTCTGCAGCGCGCCGCTCCGCCTGGGGGACGCGCGTTTCATTTAAACCCTGAACTTGTCTCATTTACTTAATTAATGAAATTTGTTTCGAGCAAATAATACGCTCGTCGAATATTTAATTTTACAATATTTCCACTTCTGTTTATCTTTTCTTAGCGTTTGTCTTTCCGTTCGTTTTCATTTTAAAAGTACTTCTGCTTTTTGTACGATGACATTTTAGCTTTATTACAAAAATGATTCGCCGTCCGCTGTGGTTTGCAACTTTTGTTAAATTAAGATTACTTTTGTTATTATTTTGTGTTCCGAGCGTCGTCCAGCTCGACGTTCGAAATTCAAAGTATAGTGTTTGTGCCAAATTTTATTTACCTCTGCCCACCCACCTACGATACTAAATTAGGGGTAAACTTTCAAATGTAATTATTTATATATAAAACTTGTCTAGTCTCTATCTATAGATTTGTATGTACAGAGTAGCTCTATTTATTTTAACTCGTAGTCGGAAACTCTGGTAGCTTTTAAAACGTAGAAAATGTAATAGTATATTAATACAAAGTATAAATTATGTTCAATAAAAATGTTAAATTATTCGATGTTTTCTTTGCTCTCTCTATGTGCGGTCGGTTTATTTAATTTTAATAAGAGTATTTGAGCTATGTAGGCGCTTTACACAAAGGCGGCGGAATCTCTGAAGTATGCGAGGTCGGGGCCTTTGATATAGCCGTAAGTATATCTAAAGTTAGCTGCTGCGCGTCAAAATACAACATCTTTTGACGAATTTTAATATATTTTAGGAAATTATATTTTGAGGTCGTTTCCGTCACTTTTAAGATACAATTTCTAACCTGCAGCGTAGTAAAGTTGGCTTATTACGGAAGAGCTTAGATCGTAATTCGTTAAAACAACAGGCTTTATTAATTTAGCGGTACATCGGTGGATTGTAGAGATCTTTATTTTACCCGTTTTCACGCTGGAAAAGTCAGTCTATAGTCCATCCGCCATAGCGTATTTTTCCAACGGCCACTCTGTAACTCAATTTTAATCTCAAAAGCACTAAAACTAATCACTTTTCAAGTACTTTAATGTTGCAAAGCCAACTAAGCGATTTCCAACAAGTCAAACAGGTAGCCAGAGAACTTTCAATACCGCGAACTTAGCAACTTTAATTAAACAAACAATGATTGAAACGCGAAATATAATTCAAAATGAAAGATATCAGTCATCGAGAGCCATTGTGTTCGTAATCAAAAGTATGATAGTACACAATGAATCTGGCATTATCCTGTACATCATAAAATGGGGCAGTAAAGAGCCCAATCGCGTTCGTAAATAGGGTTCCATCTCTACACTAATTAGTTTCCAGGACTCCGTCTGCGTCTGGATGTGTTTGATGTATTTTATAGCTAGACGTGCTTGAGTTTTATTAAACACTGTTAGGCTATAAATATTATTTTGGACTAGTTAGCACTACGGTTCTGAATCGTGCTAGTGAAGTTTTCTGAGTTTGTTTTATTTATAACTCAGCTAATAACCCTCCCTGCAGTCGGGTAAAAACTAAGACTGACCAAGTCATTTTTGTTATTCGTAGATGCAAAGTAGGGTAATCAATGCGACGTAATAAGTTGAGTGTCTTCTACAACTTTCGTAGCAGTGCTACGAAAGCGTAGACTACTCGTAGATGCATTTTATTTATGAGAAGTTTTAACTCCATATTTGTTTTTGTTGGCGTAGTAAATTAAAAATAATATTATTGTGAATATTAATCATCTTATTGAAAAATTTTATCGCTCGAAATTAGTTTGTTGCGCGACAACCTATATTTTTAAGTCATATTCATTAATATTAATATAATATTTTGTCCTTTTCCGGAACTCATACTATTATTTTGTAAAATTGTATCACAATTAATTTAGCGGCTGAAGCGAGAAAAGATATTTTAGCATTTCTTTCATTAGTATGGATATAGATAAAATCTTCAAATTGTATACGCATTTATTTGTATGACTTTTCAGCGTACAACAACGGCAAGGTAACGAAGCTCGAAATTCGCTACCTCGTTGAAACTGTAAAAGAAGAAATGAAGTAGGAACGAGCTTCACGTTTTCGTTGAAATAAAATTTTACCTTCAATTTTATGCTATTTTTTCAGTTTACATAATCAAGCCATTTAAGAATTTATGTTGAATATTAGTAAGCTTTAATACAACTTCCTTATCAATAATATTGTGCATGTCAAGTGTAGTTATAAATAACTAGGCGTTCCGCGCGCCTTCGCCCGCGTAAATTAGATATTTCACAGATTTCACAGATAAATTAGTCCACAACAAACGGTTGTCTGTAAAGTCGGTTTACTGACGATAGTTGAACGTGACAACGTGCCTCTTTGTCGCTCGTTCCGCGCTCTCGCTTGCACTTCAAGCCTTAAATGGAACGCCTCAGAGCGAGGTAACGCCGCATGAGTCATGTTTTTTCGTGCGTGCAGCCGGCTCCATCGAATTATAAGACGTTGTCACATCAAAACTTATTTCCCCGACTGTACATTTCTGCTTAGCACAATTTTCCCCGACTGTACATTTCTGCTAAACAACTCATTTCCCCGACTGTACATTTCTGCTAAACAACTCATTTCCCTGACTGTACATTTCTGCTTAGCACAATTTTCCCCGACTGTACATTTCTGCTAAACAACTCATTTCCCCGACTGTACATTTCTGCTTAGCACAATTTTCCCCGACTGTACATTTCTGCTTAACAACTCAAATGGAACGCCTCAGAGCGAGGTAACGCCGCATATTGCGTCATGTTTTTTCGTGCGCGCAGCCCATAACGAATTATAAGACGTTGTCACGTCAAAAATAGCCTATGATCCTTCACGTGGTCTTCTTATCTGTGCCAAACAACAGAAAAATTTCTCCAATAGTTCGTGAGATAAGCCCTTTCATTTAATTGCCCCCGTTTTTTCCTCTATTTCTTCGCTCGTAATAAAATGTACCCTATTATCTATAGCCTTCCTTGGGCTATCTAATACTGAAAGAGTTTTTCAAATCGGACCAGTAGCTCCTGAGAGTTAGCGCGTTCAAACAAACAAACAAACTCTTCCGCTTTATAATATTATATCTGCACAAAAAAACTAATTAATGCCTAAATGTCACTTGAAGGAACTTTAAATGTACTTAGATACTATGAGTTAGTAATTGTACCTTTGCCTCTCAAACGATTTGTACACAAAGGAATTCCGTCCTAGAAAATCGCAAATATGCAAATAATTTAATTTTGTTGAGAAATTACTTGAGCGAACTAGTTTAGTTAGATCAAAAAAATATATGTTTATGTCTGTTGACGAATAGTGAATAATATAGAGTTCATTATAGTTTTACACATCTTAAGTGTTTAAACACACTAGGCCGAAAAACGCGGCCGAAGTTCGGCATGATTACGCCTGCAATGTATTTTTAAATTACTGATGACACACTATGCCGAAATTACGTCGCATTATATTGTATGCGTACCGCATTGTAAGCGTAATCATACCGAACTTCGGCTGCGTATTTTCGGCCTAGTGTGTTTAGACATAGACTATTTATGTGCGTCCGCCCAAGCGCGTGGTTTGGCGGCTATACCGCGAGATGACAAGCAAGTATGTTAATGATGAAGGCGCGACCGCACCGCTATTTAAATAAATCGTTACCATAATATACTATTTCTTGTGATCTGTAGCGTTTAATAGTTAAACTAAAGCACGCCCGCAACTCCGTTGCGCCAAAATTTGTCTATCGCGCCGGAACCGTACATTTTTCCAGGATAAAAACTATCCTATGTCCTTTCCCGGGACTCAAGGTATCTCCATGCCAAATTTCAGTTAAATCGGTTCAGCGGTTTAAGCGTGAAGAGGTAACAGACAGACAGACAGACAGACAGATAGACAGACACACTTTCGCATTTATAATATTAAGTATGGAAGTATGGATACACGTTTGCGCAGACGCATATAAATCCAGCCTAAAACTAAAGCATACAACATTAGTCAATCATACTACGAAACCTACTGATTTCAGAACTACACTTAAACAATGAATTGAAACGATTAAAACGAGCTCTTTGAAATTTAATAAGTGGTTGTTGGCTAAATGTCTTGGCATTAAGAAAATATTTCAAAGTGAGTTCGCTAGAGAGCAAGACTTCGCACTCGTTAGTTCGCGCTTTCACAAATTGCTCACTATATTTTCAACTTTTGATTTACTTTCGAACAATTTATTATTTCATACTACGTTTGAGTGAATCAACTCGTTCTATAAATAGACTAAGGGTCGGTGTATAGTAACGATACGACTTGGAGGTCAAAGAAAATTGATTCGTATGCAGATTGGCGAATCAACATAATTTAGTCGGGTTATGTCAATTGTCAAGTCAATGTAAGTCGAGAATTGCAGGCGACCGGGTTTGACAGAACCAGTCCAAATTATGGAGGTCACATCAGCTTATGAATCAATTTCTGTGATCGTACCTATATTTAAGCAATACAACATAAAAATTTTTATGATAATATTAATACATCTTTGCATCGTTAGTAAAGAATATATATTAATTTGATAATATATTGGCGCTCTATAAATTATAATATTATCAGATATCATAAGATATTATGATATAGGACACCCCTCCAGACGAGCAGACGAATTCCCTCATGACCTCTTTGAATTATCTATTTGTGTCAATCCGAATTTTACTAAACGGTCCTATAATATTGCCATTTTGTGCCATAAGGATACGCAAAGTTCGGAGCAGAGGGCGTAACTAGCACATAGTCAATAATATGACTAAAATGCACACGCCCTATCAGAACATTGACATAAATGTGGTCAAACATCGAACAAAACTTTTAGTTTACTGTCTGTGCTGGTGCTACGGTCTAGCGCGAAAACATTGCAGTAATACAACGTGAAATTTTTGTGGTTGTTTTCCAGCAGCAGAACGATTTACCTATAGTAGTACTATCGAATCATGCATGTTATTTTTTGAAAATAAAAAATATTTTGTATGACGTACTATGGCAATTTTATGCCGATAGGCGCGAGCTGCTATGACCCGGCCGAATTTTATTTATGATTTGAATAAAAAATTACTTCATAAATCTATTGTACTACTAAGATATAATCATTTTACTGCGGGAAAACAACCATTAAAATTTCACGCAGTATAATATTATCCTATTGGTATTTACTATTTAGCAACAGTTTTCAAAAACTTCATCATAATTTTAGATAAGTATACTATACATATTCACCGAGATAAGTTAAACAAAAAACAATTAGTAGCACTAAAAAAAATAAAGCAATTTCTTAAAATACGAATAAGACTTAAATTAAACTTTTTTCGTGTTTTTAAGGCCAAATTGACTGAGATTATAACATAGGTGCACCATCTTAAAATACAGTGCAGATTACATAATGATAAGATGCAGATCTACATTATTTCGATTCTAACGACTATGAATTTAAACTTTTTCAAATAATAAACTTTTGCCAAGAATTTCCTCTTCTCTGTACATTAATAAACGTTCCTTTTTCTTTTGCACACTCATTACTCTTTAATTACTCATTTCTAACGTTCGCAGATTTGCTCGGTGGCCATATTAAATCTCGAGAGGGTAATTTATAATGTTTTATGTCTAACCTCTATCTGAGCGTCTTTTCAATGCAATGACTTTGACCACTTAAGCATATAATAGGGCACTCGAGATCACATTTATGGAATAAAAGACAATATGGCAGGTAAATAGAAAACATTTTTGTCATTTCAGGTAGGTAAATAAAAAAAATAATTGTCACAATAATCTGTTTTAAAGGGCCCATTCACGGCAGTCCGCCGTGCAGGGCTGCAAATGGACATAACTCACTCATTGGTTCACACGACCGGAAACACCGAATGTGAACAGTGAGCTATGTCCATTTGCAGTCCTGCACGGCGGACTGCCGTGAATGGGCCCTTTCACAGAAGGCCGAGTAGAACCATATAATATGGATGCTGTTAAGCGTTTGTGTATTATCCCACAAAAAATACGTGTAGAGTATGAATGCAGTAATTATGTTCTTAAGATCATTTAGAACAAGACTACATTCATAACTGAGCAAAAAAAAAGCATTTATACACAAATGCATACACGTCGACTATATAAGGCTCGATGAATTTGAAGAAAAATTTAAGATTTTAATTATTATATTCGTAAGTTCCAATAAGGGGGCGTCCACAAATTACGTGAGGTGCTTAGGGGGGGAGGGGGTCGAGTCAAATATCATCTAATCTCACGTTGGGGAGAGGGGGGGTCTCGGAAAATCTCACGTAATTTTTTTGTCAACAAAATAATACTATTTTCGGCCAATCATCCAGATTGTACGTACGTACGAGTATGCTTAAGATTTAGCGTAATCGTTATACGATTAAGATCATTCACAATTTCGTTCGAAAGAAAATCTACTAACTGTCAAACCAAATGTTTAAGTAAGAAACCCACATTTTGAAAAATCTCACGTGAGATTTGGGAGGGGGAGGGTTGAATAAAATCTCACGAAATCTCACCGGGGGGGAAAGAGGGTCAAAAGATTCAAAAAAACACCTCACGTAATTTGTGGACGCGCCCTAAATAATTATTGAGGGCCTACCTCCCGGTCACTCACAAAGTTTCCCGGTACAGGTGTCTAAGATTAATATCAGATGAAAACGAACATTGAAAACTTATTTCATTATAAATTGTGAGTGGCAAATGAAGCTAAGTAAAAAACTAAGAATTTTTTATCGACTTTAATAATTAGATCCATATAAGATCAATGAAAGATTTTTAACTATTCTGCAAAACTTTTTTTCAAATATTCCACACAGTTAGTTTTAAAAGATAATAACGGAAATACTGCTAGTGACAGTTCGTTCCAGAGTTTTACAGTGCGCGGCAGAAAGTTACGCGAGAAACGCACGGTGGAAGACTGCCACTCATCAAGGTGATGAGGATGGTATGTTTTTCGCGTGGATCGATGGCGAAAAGTTACAGGTGTTAACAAATTATAATCTCTTTAAATATATAATACTAGCTGTCCCGGCAAACGTTGCTTTGCCATAATATTAAGTATTTCGCCCATATTATTTTATTGAAGTGACTAAATAAGTATGTTGCCATGGCAACGTCGATCACTATCTCGTCGCACAAACAATGGTCGCCGTCAGTCTCAGGTTGTAATAATTTACTATTATTTATTCAACAAATGCACTTATCAATATATAAAGTACCCAGTAGCCGATTCTCAGACCTACTGAATATGCATATAAAATTTGGCAAAAATCAGTAAAGCCGTTTCGGAGGAGTTCGTGGACTAACATTGTGACACGAGAATTTTATATATAAGATATTACATTTTATTTGGTCGTTTTTTGCGGTATGGACTAGTTAGTAGTAGAAGCAAATAAAACGTTATATTACCCCACCTACTCACTAGGTGTGCATATTACTAATATATAATATTAGTATTCGTGTGGTGGGAGCAAATATTGTAGAGTCAAAGCAGTTCCGAGTTTTGTACGTTTGCTCAGCAGGCGGCAGGCGCATTTAAATAGGATATTATACAACTTTTATAATGTTATATTCTATTTATCATAATCGCAAACAGAAGTAAGGCAATAAACAAAAAATATTACGTAAGGAAAAGGTTAGTAATAATTAAGTCCTTAAAAGCCTTACCGCTGTACTCAGAGACATTTAATTACGATTAACCTTCAATTTAATGAAGAGTTTGACAGATAATGTATGGAATATGTCAAAATTTTGAATTAAATATATTGAAGTAATTAATGTTCCACTCTGAGTGCGGCAGTTAGGTAGGAAAATTATGTTCTTTAAATTCCCTTCCTGAAAAATAGCATGTATTTCATTGTTGCGCTCCTGACAACCTTCGAACTAGCTTCGGACTATGAGAATCGAGTCCTTACAAGAATGGATATTGGACAGAAGTAACTCGCAGGCGGATTGTATAATCCGCCGTTTTACATTACGGCTAGCTGTTTTAAAAAAACAGGACCGTTTTGTAATGCGGCGGTTTAACGATTAGCCGGATTGTCATTGCGATACGTTATTCAACAAGGCGGCCCACGTTTAGCCGCATCGTACTTTCCTCGTACCGGTACCGGTACAAAACGGCCCTGTTTTTTAAAACAGCTAGCCGTAATGTACTGCGACACATACACTAGGTCCGTAATTCTCAAAATGTGCTCCCAGCAAAGGCCTTGTAGGGGGTCCGCGAGCGATACATAATTTGTTTTTAGAAATGTCATCAGACACCAGCACGGAGACCATTCATTCAAAGGGCATCCTTTTTGTTTGAGGGTCGGTTCAAAATGACACTTCTTAAAAGGGTTCCGACTTCCGACACCAAAAAAGTTTGAGAACCAAACACTGCTCTAGGTTGTAGGTACGTACCTAGTACCTACGTTTGCGTACGTTTAAGCATGTTTTCTTTGCTATGACAACGGGCACACAACGGGTAGGTATATCGATTATACATATTTTGTTTATAAGTACAAAAATGGTGAGTGTCGAGTTCTAAAGTTCCAGAAATAATTTTAATATACAATGGAGAGTTGTGTAAGGTTAGTAAATAAATAATAATTTATAATTGTATAATTTTATGTACAAAAAATTGAGAATTCATTAAACGGCTACGTACGGCGAAAAACTCTATACTTAATATCATCAAAGTTGGTTTAGATATTTAAGCTTGAAGGGGTAAGTAACAGACAGACACACCTTTACATTTATAATAGGTACTATCTGTCCCGGCAAACGTTGTTTTGCCATATAAAGTATTTCGCCCATATATTTTTATTTAAGTGACTGAATAAGTATTGCACCATGGCAAGTGGCAACGTCCATCGCTATCCCAAACAATGCACAAACAATGGTCGCCGTCAGTCTCGAGTTGTAATAATTTACTAATTGATAGCTCCCACACCGGTTTCGGTGACGGTAGCTGGTTTCATTGAAACCAGGCCAGCTACGCAGGAGTAATTTTATAGTGCCCAAGTGTGTCCTTTACTCTCATAACCCGGTGGGACGGACGACCGACACGACTGGCGAGAGATCAGGCGCAGGACTCACATTTTACATGCCCATCCGACGCATGGATCATCTTACTTGTCAGACAATCAGGTGATCAGCCTGCATTGTCCTAACCAAACTTGGAAATAACATGTTTCCAACGCGGGAATCGAACCCACGACCTCCGAGTCAAGAGCCGCGCTCTATACCACTAGACCATGGAGGCGTTCAATAAATACATTTGTTGAATAAATAATTTACTATTATTTATTCAACAAATGTACTTATCAATATAAAAAGTAGCCAGTAGCCGATTCTCAGACCTACTGAATATGCATATTATATATAAAATTTGATAAAAATCAGTAAAGCCGTTTCGGAAGAGTACGGTACAACTAACATTGTGACACGAGAATTTTAATAATATACCTAAGTCTATATTCATCGCGATTACGTATCAGTGCGCTTTAAACTGAGGAATGTGGATTATTATCATTGGGGTCTCGGGCAGAGCCACGTGACCGTCCTCCCCGCACGTGCTCCGTGGACGAGGGACTACACCTTGGATTCCAAATTCCAATGAACTAATATTTAAACCTGATAATTTTTACTTTACTGACTTTAAAATATTATAGAGAGAGTACTAGAATAACCGTAACTAAAGCCATATTTGATCAGTCTATAATGTATGAGAGCCATCTTTATAAATATTATATACATATTATATTATGTACTAGCTCTTGCCCACGACTCCGTCCGTGTGGACTTCAGCTTATAGTTCCCGTCAGAGTAGGGTTGCCAACCGTACTATAATATAATATAGTATTGTACTATATTTCGAGCCTGCGTACTATATACTGTTGAACTATTATATAGTACGCAAAAATACTATATTTTTAACACTAAAATTATTTCATTCCTGCTCTCTATTCCCGCCACTTCGACATTCACAGAAAGGGTATTTTCGGTTATGAATTTGAAATGGCGGGAAGAGAGAAACAGAAGTATAGGTCTACCAGAATCTGATGGCAAATTTTGACAGCAGATTTTAAAAAAATATCCTTGATCATTGGATAAATTTATATTGTTACGGATACGGACACACAGAGCCATCTAGCGTTGGACCAGCGAACTTACCAAGGGAACACAGGCAACATAAATCCTCTACTCGATACTAGATGGCGCTAGGTGTATGTACCTACGAGTAATTTCTAGAAATACCTCATACTTGTTTACGCATATCGGGTTTATTCTGGGATGTTCCGGAATTTTCTGAGATTCGATCCGGCCCGTATAAATAGTCGCAGACAGTCCAGCCGGCAATTCAGTTTTATCTGAGCGATCTTCGAGGCGACTTCGAAGTGAAAACAAGTGATCAATAGTGAGTGATTGTGATAGTGAACCAAGACTCGGCTACGACCTAGGACAGTGATAGTGCTTAGTGATTTGGACCTAGTGCTTAGTGTTTGGACTTAGTGATTTGTGTGAGCTAGTGTCAGTGAATAAAATCTTCAAGAGAGTCACCAGGTCTTTCTCTCCGAATCCAACGAACCATGGCACGTAACAATATATTTGCATGTTTCACACACAGAATCAACCGCTGTAAGGAAAAAATTAAAAAAGGATCAAAATGCTTTATTCCAATTACCCCGGTATTGCTAGAGTCAATTTATTTTCTCACTTTTTGCCATCAGATTCTGGTAGACCTTCTCATTAATAAAAAATGAGCTTTTAATTTACATTAATCTTAAAATTCAATGTAATAAATCATATGACACTTTTATTTTAGACAAAACATTGTTGAAAAATGCAAAAAGTGCAAAAAAACAGTTTTTATAAAAATAAATAATACTTATATATTTCATTGAAATTTTTTTAATTTTTCCATAAAATACTATATTTTTTAGAAGTGTACTATATTTTTTATAGTTTATTTTGAAAAATACTATATTTCGCCGGAGAAATGTTGGCAACCCTACTAGGTCAGAGAGTAACTTATATTATATAGTAGGTGGTTCCCGTTGAACCATGTAGCCTACATTACTGCAAATGGCTAAATTTGCTCGACAGAGGTGCTTCGGCGGTAGTACGCTTACTTCAAACTTCAGTGTTTTCACTTTACAGACAGACAGACACGTCACACATAAAACGCCTCTATTTTGCGTAGGGGGTTAAAAACTGGGGAGTGGGGTCGAAGCCGAACATCAACTCTTCTAAATACTTAAAAAAAACGTAAAAGAATTTTTCATCCTTGCCACCTCTTATAGAAACACGTTTGAGTAAGCGCTTGTGCGATGTAGGAGACGGCACGGCACCATCTATTATGAATTTTTGGAACTAACTTAATTTGAACAAATTTACGCGTTTTCACCCCCTTGCAACCCTTTTTTTCCAGTTAAAATGTAGCCTATGTCCTTTCTCAGGCTTTAGATTATATGTGTACAAAATTTAATTACAATCGGTTCGGTAGTTTTGGCGTGAAAGCGAGACAGACCGGCAGACAGATAGACAGAGATACTTTCGCATTTATTATATTACTAGTACTAGTATAGAAGTATAGATTTCTATGATTGGCATCTAGATACAAGCTATAGCTATGTGCAAATGAAAATGTTTTACTATAAATGTAAGTATATTTTAGGTCAGCAAAATAAATAAGTTTCTCGTAAATAAAGTACCTCATTTTAATAACCTAAATATTAGGCGCCTGATATTGTATCCTACCCGTAATTTTTTTCTCTAACCTGTTAACGATTAAAACATTAAGCCAGTGGGTGTATCCCATCATGAAATTATTCAAAACGAAGAATACAGTCTATAAACTTTATATTAATTTTTCTTTTTCATTTTATTTCACAAAGTCTGACATGAAAATTAATTTAAGCATATCTCCTCAAAGGAATCAAAGAACCGAGTACAATTTGTCCAGAGATAAAAGTCGGGAAACCGGTACATTACTGAGTTATACAGGGTGCAATTAAACCTTCCTGCCAAATTTTGATATATTGATCCTTGTTAAAAATAAAAATACATGTATTTTTCTTTTATAATCACTCAGTACTAAAATGTTGAGAAATAGCTTCCGAAAGTTATCCTAAAAAACACTACAATTAATGGACACAATGCGTCGGCCGCGCGTGACGTGCCCCCGCGCGCGCGCCTCATCCCGCGTCACCCCCTCTCATTCCCCCGCGCCGCAAGTGACCGTTCTGCAACGATTTTAAATGGGATAAAATATTTCATTGAAAAAAAAATAACACCCAATGTTTTTTGAGTGATACCTAAGCCCTGGAAAAAATTTGGCAGGAAGGTTTAATTGCACCCTGTATTGGACGAGGTAAATCGAGGTAAAAAGTGTCCACACTCACACTGACCCAGTGGTGTTGTTTGGGGCAGTTTAGATTTGCCATTTTTAATCTTTACGTGGTTGCAGCTTTACATAATATACAATTAGTAGTGTAAATAATATTTCAATGGGCGACTCTTAATTTTTTCATTAAATTAAAGTTAAGAAAGCAATTAATTAATCATTCGATCGTGGATTCTTAGAAATCTATTGTTATTCTATTGTTGTCGCGATTGCCGGTGATCTTATGCGGTTTGATATTATGTTAAACGAGCTTTTGCCCGCGGCTTCGCTCGCATTAAGAAGTATTTTTATATACAAACTTTCATCCCCTAATTTAACCCCTTGGGGTTGGAATTTATCAAAATCCTTTCTTAGCGGATGCCTACGTCATAAAATCTACCTGCATGCCAAATTTCAGCCCGATCCGTCCAGTGGTTTGGGCTGTGCGTTGATAGATCAACATGTCAGTCAGTCACCTTTGAGTTTTATATATATAGACTAGCTGTTGCCCGCGACTTCGTCCGCGTTTACATAGTATAATAACAATGATGGATAGTTTTCCCCTTTTTGTGGTTCCTTATACAAAGGGTCAAAACGGGAACGTTTAAGCAAACGTCAAACGCAAACGTCAATAAACTTTCATGTTTCTAACTCAAGAAATGACGGACTTTCATTGAAACTTTCTACCCCAATTTCACCCCCTTGGGGGTAGAATTACCAGAAATGCTTAAATACGTATCCATTCATTTTTAACCAGTAGCACAAAAATAAAGTTTCATGTTTCTAACTCAAGAAATGACGGACTTTCATTCAAACTATCAACCCCAATTTCACCCCCTTAGGAGTAGAATTCCCAAAAACGCTTAAATATCTTCTATCACAAATAAACTTTCATGTTTCTAACTTAAGAAATGACGGACTTTCGCTTAAACTTTCAACCCCTATTTCACCCCCTTGGGGGTAGAATTTCCAAAAACGCTTAAATACATTTCCATTCATTTTTAATCAGTAACCCAAAAATAAAGTTTGATGTTTCTAACTCAAGAAATGACGGACTTTTATTCAAACTTTCAACCCCTATTTCACCCCCTTCGGAGTAAAATTTTCAAAATTCCTTCCTTAGTGAGTGTCTACTTAATAAAAGAATCCTACTCACTAAATTTCGTTGCTGTAACTTTAACAGTTTTTGCTCAACGATGATGAATCAGTCAGTCAGTCAGTCAGGACATGTAATTTTATAAGTATAGATTAGTGCAGCCGTAAGCTTTTCTTACACGAAGATGTAGATTTGCAGTCAAATATAAAATTATAAGTCCTGACTGACTGACTGACTGACTGACTGACTGATTCATCATCGCAGAGCAAAAACTGTTTAAGTTACAGCCACGAAATTTGGTGAGCAGGATTATTTTATTAAGTAGACACCCACTAAGGAAGGAATTTCGGAAATTTTAACCCGAAGGGGGTGAAATAGGGGTTGAAAGTTTGTATGAAAGTCCGTCATTTCTTAAGTTAGAAACATGAAACTTTATTTTTAGGTTACTGAATAAAAATGAATGAATATGTATTTAAGCGTTTTTGGAAATTCTACCCCCAAGGGGGTGAAATTGGAGTTGAAAGTTTGAATGAAAGTCCGTCATTTCTTGAGTTAGAAACATAAAACTTTATTTTTGTGCCACTGATTAAAAATGAATAGACACGTATTTAAGTGTTTTTGGAAATTCTACCCCCAAGGGGGTGAAATTGGGGTTGAAAGTTTGAATGAAAGTCCGTCATTTCTTAAGTTAGAAACATGAAACTTTATTATTGGGTTACTAATTAAAATTGAATGGATATGATTTAGGCGTTTTTGGCAATTCTACCCCCAAGAGGGTGAAATTAGGGTTGACAGTTTGTATGAAACGTTGTCAATTTTAAACCGATCGGGCTGAAACTGTGTATTATGCACAAAGATACTATGACGTAGGCATTCCCTCAGAAAGGAATTTAATAAATTCCACCCCAAAGGGGATGAAATAGGGCATGAAAGTTTTTAGAAATTTTCTTAGACTTTCGACTGATTGAACTGAAATTATTTAAGATTTGAGCTTCTATGATGAAGGCGTTCGCTTTAATAGGATTTGGGTTACTGAATAAAATCGTAGGAAATTAAGTCAATTCTGTACATTGAATATTTTTGAAAAATAATATTTGGGACGTGATCTAACTATGCTAACGCGGACGAAGTCGCTGGCAACAGCTAGTGTACTATAAGCGTGTAGCCCATCTTTACTTTGAAATCATTGTTTTTCCACAGACATTTGAACAAGGATTGCAGCTTTGAAAGTTTAATAACAAGATACGTTGCCCCAAATATATTATGCAATGTTTTTAAGATTAGATTTTGACAGTGTTTGCGAGTAACATATTTAATAATAATTTAACTGTTTTTAGCGCAGTATCTGAAGGAACAAATATATTAAAAGGAGGTTAATATCCTCGATCTAAACTTTAATTAGAAAGTTCATAGTTTTTTAATTCTTAAAATTACTATTCAGCAAAAGTATCACCACTTTTTAAGGAAACCGTTGTTGGTAAAGCGTTGGAATATATTTTTATGTTATGTTGTTAGCAAACCCATTCATAGCATAGATCTAGTTTAGACCTGGACTAGATTATTATCTGCAAGATTACTGATAAGTATCTTTAATCGTTATAAGATACTTCGACTGATACAAATTATTATAAAAGTATCTCTTGAGAACTATTAAGGTATTAGAACGTAGTTTAAATTAAGTGACGTTTAAGTGGCTGTAAGATATTAAATCGTTTCTGTCCACGAGCCGGTGAGGCTTGCACACAAAATACAACTGACAGTGCGGCGACGCCAAGTTTCATCAAATAAAAAAAGCATAATTCCTCATTTAATAAATAAATAAATATAATATAAATAATATCTAATCCATGGTTCACAACACGTCAGTCTGGCCCCGTGGTATGTACCTGAAGGACATGTGTTATGGCCCATGTGTATCCTAAAATTTGAAATTCTGTGCGTGGACTATGATTCCAATTTCAGCCAAATCAGGTTCAGCGGTTTAGGCCTGAAGAGGTAACAGAAAGACAGACAGATAGAATAGGCGTTTGCCTGTTCGCAGAATATTAGTATCGATTCATTTGGAAAAAAAATCGTTTGCTTAATTTGTTTTGTATAACGTATTCAACACTAATCAGCTAAAGTTGACGACAGTTTTTGAGTCTTCTTTAAAATGTTCCTGCCATAATATTTTTTGTGTGCAGTTGTTACAATATTCGCGTCGCAGCAATTTGCCAATATCACGCGTTACCGCTGTTCAGTGTGCAAGCCGTTGCTGTCGGATATTGGCGCGAATTCGACGTGAAGCACCCTTTGATTGGCTCTTCATTCATCCTCCACTGTCACATGCACTATTTCGATTTAATCTCTTCATTAAGAGCCGGAAGCAACTCTAAAGTACTTAATTAAATTGCAGCAACATTATAACGTTTACTGTCTTATTAATAAACGAAGAAGGACAGGACTAATTAATTCACGTTGCTGTCTCTGTCCTAGATACGTCTTTTAAAAAGCTATGTGACACAAAGTAAGTCCTGTCTCTTTGTAAAGGCCACTAATAGATACTCGAGTACAGGTGAAAGTTGGAATTTTTAATTGTTAAAATGATAACTAGCTAAAAGCCGAGCTTTGTAAGGGCTCGCGTCGTCACACCTTGACTGACTTGATTATCATCAGTCAGTCAAGGTGTGACGACGCAGAATTTATCTCTGGTTTGATTCTACTGTAGATGATGTGACACACATCTACAAATAAATGAAAATTACTATGATAAAGCACACATCAATGTTCCACAAAATGTTTAGTTTGTGGGGGTTGTTTATCATTTTGCTAGTTACAGTTCCGTCGTGTAACGTGTTATTTAAATGACACAGTGATTAATTATTATTTTTTACCTAATGAGTGTTTACGCAATTATGTTATCCGGCTCGAAGGTCCACAAAAAAATCATCACAAAAAATATTGTTAGTTGATGGCGTATACTAAACTTTTAGCTGATACTATTAAACAAAACCATACGTTTTTTCTATAAAAGTAGAATATAATTTTACCGAAACACTTTTATCTTGTCATATTTTAGTATCAAGTCTTTAACGTTGCTACGTCTTATCTTCTAGTTACTTATCTTTATAAAGGTAAATTGAAAGCAGAAAGTTTAAACTTTAATCAGTAGTTTTGAAACTGTTTTACTTTTTATCTGTTCCAGGGTTCCAGCTATGGACGCTCTGTTGTTTGCAGTTATTTTAGAAGTTGCCTTATTACAAATGAAAATATTGGGTTAGGAAAAGTTTGTATGCATAAATATTATCGTAAATCCCAACTTTGATGAAACCCACGCGAATTAAGGCTCACGTATCAATAGTACACAGACTACACTATTGATACGAGAGCCATGAGTGTAAGAACAAACTACTCTTACCGCTAAGATTATGTTCAAGATCATTATTGAGATGATTTTTTTAATCGTACTTAAATATTGTACTATACTGAGACAGAAAATCAAAATATGCATGTATTAAGTAATATGATAGGAACCAAATTACATTATGAACAAATCATGGAGTCTATTTCTTTGCTTTATTGAATATAACAATTGATGTTATTTAAATAATGTGAGATCTTAAAGTAGATTAGATTTAACTTGGCCAGTTTTCATTACATCAGTCATTTCATAAAGTTATTGAACATTTTAATTCTGACACAGTCACACCCGGTTTCTGAAAGGTCCGTCAAATCACTGATCAACTAACACTGCTGTTAATTTAGCAGGGATGTCAAATCAATTTGAGTTTCTGATACATTGATCAGCCGAAAATTAACTAATCTATGATCATTTTTAATTTGACAAGCGATTTGCTATTTTTCGTTCATTACTTCACTATTAACTATCAAAAATGCCAATGAAATGTCAAAAGAAGGAATTGCAGACTGTCATTGCTATCAAAAATGTTCTGGGAATTTCAAATCTGATGCTTTCTGAAACATTGATCAGACGAAAATTAACTAACCTGTGATCATTTTGATTTGACATGCGATTTGTTTATTTTCGTTCATTTGTCAGAATTTTGATTTTCAATTTTTCAGACGTTATCGATTCCTAAATTCTTCTTCATTATAGGAATGAAATTGATTATAATATACATTTTTTGAAAATAAAACGAGTATTGCAAATAAAACAGTTTATTTGCATTATCGACGTATTTATTACAAAGTTTTATTAAAACTTCATAATAAATGTGTTTACAAACCTTATAGTAACGTAGGTTCAAAGAGAAAATGTAGTTTTGCATAAAAAATCAATTGAATTCATAAGTTAATTCACCCACAATTACCGATTAGTTGACACAGCTTTTGACAAACGTTTAACCTATGATCACGGCTTGACAAACGTTTCGGAAACCCAAAATGGCGGTTGACATAATATGATTCTGGAGTCAAATTGAACAGCTATGTCAACTGACGCGCTGATTAAATTAAACTAACTAATCATGCTTATAGCAACCCAATTGGTACTTGACAAGAGATTTAACAGGCGATTAGTTAATTTTAGTGTTGATCAGCCTTTCAGAAACCGGGTGTCAGTCAGTGATAAAAATGTAGATTTTCGGACGAATATCTTAATAACCGTTTGATCTGTGCTTATGAAATTTAGAGCATATAATTATCTTGCAAGTCTCATTTTATGAGCCAAATTTGTAATTCACAGCACATCGAATTGACATAAGCCGACCAAATGTCACAGGTCCGTCAACTGCCTATGAATCAACATCAATAACACCCGGTTTCTGAAAGGTCTGTCAAATCACTGATCAACTAACACTGCTGTTAATTTAGCATGGATGTCAAATCAATTTGAGTTTCTGATACATTGATCAGCCGAAAATTAACTAATCTATGATCATTTTTAATTTGACTAGCGATTTGCTATTTTTCGTTCATTACTTCACTATTAACTATCAAAAATGCCAATGAAATGCCAAAAGAAGGAATTGCAGACTGTCATTGCTATCAAAAATGTTCTGGGAATTTCAAATCTGATGTTTTCTGAATCATTGATCAGACGAAAATTAACTAATCTGTGATCATTTTGATTTGACATGCGATTTGTTTATTTTCGTTCATTTGTCAGAATTTTGATTTTCAATTTTTCAGACGTTATCGATTCCTAAATTCTTCTTCATTATAGAAATGAAATTGATTATAATATACATTTTTTGAAAATAAAACAAGTATTGCAAATAAAACAGTTTATTTGCATTATCGACGTATTTATTACGAAGTTTTATTAAAACTTCATAATAAATGTGTTTACAAACCTTATAGTAACGTAGGTTCAAAGAGAAAATGTAGATTTACATAAAAAATCAATTGAATTCATAAGTTAATTCACCCACAGTTACCGATTAGTTGACACAGCTTTTGACAAACGTTTAATCTATGATCACGGCTTGACAAGCGTTTCGGAAACCCAAAATGGCGGTTGACATATGATTCTCGAGTCAAATTGAACAGCCGTGTCAACTGACGCGCTGATCAAATTAAACTAACTAATCATGCTTCTAGCAACTCAATTGGTACTTGACAAGAGATTTAACAGGCGATTAGTTAATTTTACTGTTGATCAGTCTTTCAGAAACCAGGTGTCAGTGATGGTGTGAGGTGATTCGCCATACACAGTGGTGAGTCACCTGAGTGCAAAAGGCGTAATAATTATAATAGACAACTGACATTTTACGAAAATCGGCACTCAAGTTTAATGTGAAACTGCTACTTGAGAGGCTATATTTTCTTAGAGCGCCTTCACACTACGTCGCAAGCAGTGCGGCAGCCACACTGCAGCCGCGCGAATTCTACAAATGACAGTCGTGCGGCTGCAGCGCGGCTGCCGACGTAATGTGAAGGCAGCCTTAAGCGTGATGAAACCTTTATTTAAATTTTAGGGCTGCCTTCACATTACGTCGCAAGCAGTGCGGCAGCCGCGCTGCAGCCGCGCGTCTTCCATACAAATGACAGTCGCGCGGCTGCAGCGCGGCTGCCGCAAATCGCAATGCTTGCGACGTAATGTGAAGGCGCTCTAAATGCTTTAAAAATTTATATCTGAAGATATTAGCTAATGATCTGATATAGACTGCAATCCACGGTCTTGCATTCCTTTGCCTATAAATGTAGGATTTTAATTTTCCGTTGTTCTTTCAAGAACTCCAGTTTACAGTATGCGTGGTGCCATCTGTTATTGGAAAGTGTAAACTTTACAGAAGCAACTGCGAGTCGGCGAGAGCTCAACGCTAGCAAATCGACAGACCAAGCTCGAAAGAAGCTCGCCAGGGACCGGTGAGTTGTGAGTGCGGATGTAGAGATGTCTCTTGAGTCTTGATGCTAAAATGGACCTGCCATGTCCTCTTAATTCTGTGTTCCCGGGTTCAAATTGGTAATATTACACAAAAGTCGGAGCAGAGGGCGCTACAAGAACATACCGTATAGAACACGATCAAAATCTGACATGTTGCACACGACATATCAGAAGATAGACAGAAACGTTTTCAAACGTCGAAAAAAAAAGTTATGTACTTTCTATACTGGTGCTGCCTCTAACGTCAAAACATTGCAGTAATATATCCTACTAGCGACCCGCCCCGGCGTCGCACGGGTTTAAAATATATAGCCATTAAAGAAATGATTAAAATCGATAGCCTATGATCCTTCACGTCGTGGTCTACTTCTTATCTGTGCCAAATAACATAAAAATTGCTCCAGTAGTTCGGAAGATAAGCCCTTTCAAATATTTTACCCCGTTTTTTTCCACACACTCCTATTAGTGTTAAAATATAGCCTATAGCCTTCCTCAATAAATGGTCTATCTAACACTGAAAGAATTTTTCAAATCGGACCAGTAGTTCCTGAGATTAGCGCGTTCAAGTTAGCACAGGTTTCAAATAATTTTCCCCGATTTTTCCACATTTTCCTCTATTTCTTCGCTCCTATTAGTCTTAGCGTGATAAAATATCTTCCTCGATAAATGGGCTATCTAACACTGAAAGAATCATCAAAATCCGTTGCGTAGTTTTAAAGTTTAAAGGGAACAAAGGGACATGTCACATGAGGGAAAAAAGCGACTTTGTGTTATAATGTATAGAATCAAAGAAAATATGTATAGAATAGATAATAATGATAATATAACATTGCAACCGCGCCGTATGAATAAGGTGACCATACGTCCCGCTTTGGGCGGAACAGTCCCGCTTTGAGGCAGCCTGTCCCACTGTCCCCCGCGAGGCCTAAATTGTCCCGCTTTTGCAAACAGACCAAACGACAATTTAAAACTATTTTTATGTTTGAAACCCCTGTGTAATACCTGGAAATAACGCACTCCCATTCAACAAAATATGTGGTTAGTGTGCCACTAGGTCTGCCATTAAATTTGCTTATACAGATAAATAAAATAATTAAATAAACGTTTATTCAACAAAAATTTGAACGTTACACAAAGTACCTACATTTAAAATAATAATGATAGGCACTAGACATTCACAAAATACTCAATCAATTGTATTTACCTCTATACTTTCATAATTAATAATAAAATGAAAATAAAATTGTCTTTTTATTATAAAAGAAAAATGGGGGGGGGGGGGGGGGGCGGTAGATGTCCCGCTCTGACTAAAAAAATTAATGGTCACGTTACGTATGAATCAACTTCTCTCAAAATATTACAGACGAATCTTGCGGGTCTCCGATGAATCAGTACATCCACGCTTGAGATCATCCATCTTTTTGAAGCTGGTTGAGAGGTTCATACTTACCTAGAGTGAAAACCATATTGTTATTATGATTTTTTTTGTTCAAACTTTTTAAAAGAGTTCTGAGTTACCTTACCTAACAGTTAACACTCATAACATAAGTAAATCTTTTTTTTAGGAAAATTGTAACAGATTTATTCAAAGGAACCTTGGTACAGTTGGCTGAAAACGGCGAATGGTTTTCCTTGAAACAATCGGTGGATAGTTTCAACAACGATAAACTTCATTTGGAATTAATAAAAGCTAGAAATGACGAACTGAAAAGGTTTGTACCTAAGGTTTTTTATGAGGAGCAAAATATAAGGATACACCAGTGTTCCAAACCTTTACGAAAATTATTGCTATAGATAGGTGTTACACCTACTTAGTACTTAGGTATAATTTATTTGGGCCAGCAATAGCTAACTACTAAAGCCCAATTATAGGGCAATAATTGCAAAATATAAAAATTTAATTATTCTAGTTTCAAGGCACGTAAAGTGTACTATAATATAGGTACGCTATATTATAGTAAAAATGTATGACTAATGGGTATTTACTATTTATATTTTATTTGCAGATCCCTTAAAGATGTCAATGGAGAATTACAAAATCAAGATCGAAATTACACGATGGAGGTAGAAAATATCAATAGAAATATTTCTCGCCTACGAGACCGACTTCAGGTACATTAAGTAGCTAATAAGTTAATTAAGTAACAATTACAACTTGTATTAAGTATTTATTTCATAATATTATTCATTTAGTTCACAAGTGGTAACATCTTGTAGGTACATATTATACATAAATTATGACGTATTATCTATACTTATAAAATTACATGTCTTGACTGACTGACTGACTGACTGAATGATCATCGCTGAGCAAAAACTGTTAAAGTTACAGCCACGAAATTTGGTGAGTAGGGTTGTTTTATTAAGTAGACACCCACCAAGGAAGGAATTTCGAAAATTTTACCCCGAAGGGGGTGAAATAGGGGTTGAAAGTTTGAATGAAAGTCCGTCATTTCTTGAGTTAGAAACATGAAACTTTATTTTTGGATTACTGATTAAAAATGAATGGATACGTATTTAAGCGTTTTTGGAAATTCTACCCCCAAGGGGGTGAAATCGGGGTTGAAAGTTTGAATGAAAGTCCGTCATTTCTTGAGTTAGAAACAAGAAACTTTATTTTTGGGCTACTGATTAAAAAAGATTGGATACGTGCTTAAGCGTTTTTGGAAATTCTACCCCCAAGGGCGTGAAATAGGGGTTGAAAGTTTAATGAAAGTCCGTCATTTCTTAAGTTAGGAACATGAAACTTTATTTTTGTGCTACTGATTAAAAATGAATGGATACGTATTTAAGCGTTTCTGGTAATTCTACCCCCAAGGGGGTGAAATTGGAGTAGAAAGATTCAATGAAAGTCCATCATTTCTTGAGTTAGAAACATGAAAGTTTTTTGACGTTTGCGTTTGACGTTTGCTTAAATAGGGTCCCGTTTTTACCCTTTGTATAAGGAACCACAAAAAGGGGAAAGCTATCCATCTTACTATGTTAACGCGTACGAAGTCGCGGGCAACAGCTAGTTTTGTATAATAATTTATTTCATGAACACAACACACAGGACTGCGCCTATAACGCAAACGTACAACTCAAATATGCTGACAAACTGCTGAACGCCCAAATGGAATCGCTGAAGTTGAAATTGGAAGTGACCCCGACTGTAGTGCCCAGTGTACAGCATGAGCACTGCGTACATAGCGAACTGCAACGTGCCTTCGAGCTGCAGATTAAAGTAAGATTGAGATCATGATTATCAAAGTATGATTGTGCTTGTTGACCAAAGATCATAACCACAGACATAGATCAAGATAGATACCGCATGTCGCTCCATTTGTATGAAAACGAGCGTGTCACTTTTTTCCTACCACTGTGACGTACCGATGATAAGAAACGTGTCCATTATCAAGGTCAACGTTTCTATTTGAATTTCTACAGCTCAATACGGCACTTTTAGGCATTTAGGCATTTTTTAAATTCCGATTGACGTCCGAAAGAACAGGACTTTCGAAAGACGAGCACTTTGCTTGTCGTTTGGGTACGCGATATGGCACGCGAAGTACCTACATATACACATGCGGTATCTATCTTGATCTATGTCTGTGATCATAACCCAAATCTCAGTTCGTTTGTCAGTCTGTCCCACCGACTGACGTCGCGACGTCGACGGAGTCGCGGATGAGTGTAACTTAGGCTCCCGTGGCTCTGTCCATGGTGGTTGTGGAGGTGTATCGCAAAGTTTTTAGTGGGTATAGGCTGAGTTACTACCATATTAAGATGCAGCAAGTGCCAAATCCTACGGTAGGATACCCCATCCACCGTGGGATGCGGAACGGCATTTTCTTAGCGTAGCTATAAAGGCTACCCGACTGGCGCGCACGCGATTGTATTTCTTAAATATAAATCGAGATCCGAAGTAAGAGAATAGGGTCCTTGGTCCATCACAAAAAGTGGGATCACTTGTGTCCCCTATAAACATTTTTTAAGTAGTTAATTTATGTTTTAGGAGAAAGAAGAGTTACTAGAGTATTGGCAAAAGAAACACATTGAAGATATTGCCGACTTAAGTGAACGCTTGAAAGAACAAAAAGAAAAGTATCAAGCGACAGCCATCCGGAGGAAGGAACTTGAAGATTTAGTAAGGATAATAAAAGCTACCTAAATATATTTATACTATTTTTCTACTTACATCTACTCCACTAGCGTAACTTATAAATAATATTATGTACCATAATTCATTAAACATTAGATTTTTAAAGCATGCCTGCTGTTTACCTTAAAAATGCCTTAAAGTCAAATCTAAAAAGACCCTTTCAAAAGTTCTATTATGTACACTACAAACTTAGTAACTTCTACTATCTCTTCACATTTTAATATTTTTTTATAGTACGCTCTACATCAAGGCGAAATGCGTGGTTGGTTGAATTTCAAAAAGGAACGTGCTGCAAGACTGGCCCGCGAGGAACATGCTAGACAGGCGGCAACACGGATTCAGGCATGGTGGAGAGGTGTCATGGTGCGACGATGCTTTGGAGCCTTTCGTTACTTGAGAAACTCCAAAAAAGGAACCCCCAAACCCAAGAAAAAATAAGTTCTTAATTTTTAGTATATTATACCTATTTCACATCGAGACTGTGTCAAGGGACACCCGGATGGAACGAAGTTATAGAGAAAACCGCCATCTATTGACGCCCAGGAATACTAACAACGACACTTTTGTGGAATTGTAATAAAATTTATTTAAATTTCCGGTAGATGTCACTGTTTATTCTCCAAAACGCCATCTAGTTGACGCACAGGAATACTATCAACGCCCTCTTGTTTGTCTTATCAAAATGAAGCTACTCACAAAAAATTTAGCTTGTTACTAATAAAAAAAAATTGTTCAGGGTTCCCTAACTATATGTTAAAAAAACTGTATAATACGTCATATTATATTCAAAAAAACGCCATCTATTGACGCCCAGGAATACTAACAACCATGCAGGTACTCATAAAAAAGTGTCGTTACAACTTTTTCGGTCTAGCCCCCTTTTGCAACGCGCGATAAGGAACTCCGTTCCAAAAAAAGTAGGTCAAGTAGCCTATTGTTATTATCATATTATTGGCGAATTTGTAAATCATTATTAATAAAAAAGAAGACGTACTCTCAGAATAACTGTCAAAGTCACTTATGTAAAATGTGTCATCTGTCAACTCCACTAGCCACATAGCCCACATACAATTTGACAATTCGTGATTCGCCGGCGGCAGGAGTTTATGTCAGTCGTGTTTTCGCTGCAAGTTGTTGGTGATGTGAAAGTGTTACGATATTAAAATTTCTGTTATTATTTTTATGTGAACTTGGACACTAAATATCAGTAAACTTTCTGTGAACAATAGCGTATGCCAATCAAAATGTGTTGTGATGAAACTGTGTAAAATATAATATAATAATTTCACTCGAAACGTTTCGAATTCTGGGAAATTTTTGATTTAGTAATCTTGGGATCGGTGAGTAATGCTGTTAATAAGTACTCGGTACTGTTATTGTGTGACAGAATAAAAGCAGCGTGTAATAACAGTGCCATTAGAACTACTAGAATTCACACATTTAAACTTTTCCAAAAAAACGCCGGCTACAGGCAAAGTTTTTTTGACGGTGTCGCTAAAATATTTGCCTATTTATAACCTGTTGCCGGCTTTGTGACCCATTACCATTACTCATTAAATATCTTTTAAAATAGGTAAATTATAATTTTAGAGTTCAAATAGTATGTTAAAACCATAGACAAATTAAATTACTACTACTGTGTATTAAATTACTACTACTGTGTATTTACTCCATGGTTAAAATTTAGGAACAATTATATATTTTGCTAATTACCAACTTACCTATTGTACGAGAGAGATATAAAAACTATTCAACTAATTTTATTTTAAAGGTACTGTGTGCATCTGGTGTTGGTAAAATCTTCAATTTTAAATCTTTTTTTATTTCAATTTAAAGTAATTAGTATATTGTTCTGTTTGTTTTAGGTGTTTCAGAATACCTAATAATACCTTTGCAAGTAAAAAGTGATATAGTAACAATACTCAGAAAACATTATATTAATTTGGTATTTCAATATGTAGGTATACAAGACATTGATATCTAGCGCTCAAAAATGGATGGGCAAAATCTTTTTCAGGGACTTTTTTTACATAAAATGCTAATTCATACTCAGGAGATACTATGGAATCATTTTTATACATAAGTATTAAAATATACAGCAGACAATTAATATTTTAGAAGAGAAGAGCAGACAATTAATATTTTAGAAGAGAAGTTTAAAACTCGCTAGAGGAGGTCTCGGTCAAAAGACAAGGCGACGTACGTAGCAATAATCAAGTATTTTAAACCAGTGTACTTCTATCATCTATGACTCAAATTGGTATTTTGGTATTTTTATTGGTGTTTTTTATTTAAAATTGGTACTTTTTATTTTAAAACTAGCTGTCCCGGCAAACATTGTTTTGCCATTTAAAGTATTTCTACTTCATGAGTTGATACAAAATCTTACCCCCTCTTTTGTCCCCTAAGAGGGGTGGGGGGAGAATTTTTATACACCAGATGTTAAGTTGGAAAAACAGTTAATAATATAAAGTAAGTCCATTAAAGAAAAAAGTTTGATACAAAATCTGACCCCCTCTTTGGTCCCCTTAGAGGGGTGGGGGGGTGATTTTTATACACCAGATGTTGAGTTGGAAGAAGGCAAATATATATGCAAAAACCGTATGCAAATCGGATCAGTAGTTTTCGTGTTAAAGCAAAAGTATTATACAAAATCTGACCCCCTCTTTCGTCCCTTTAGAGGGGTGAGGGGAATTTTTTTTATACGCCAGATGTTAAGTTGGAAGAAGACAAATATATTTGCGAAAACCGCATTCAAATCGGATCAGTCGTTTTCGTGTTAAAGCAAAAATTTATACAAAATCTGACCCTCTCTTTCGTCCCTTTAGAGGGGTGGGGGCAAATTTTTTTATACACCAGATGTTAAGTTGGAAGAAGACAAATCAACTCCGTTGCGCCAAAACTCGTTTATCGCGCGGGAACCGTACATTTTTCCGGGACAAAAAGTATTCGATGTCCTTTCCCTGGACTCAAAGTATCTCCATGCCAAATTTTAGCAAAATCGGTTCAGCGGTTTGGACATGAAGAGGTAACAGACAGACAGACAGACACACTTTCGCATTTATAATATTAAGTATGGATTAAATTGTAACTTCAAGTTATGTATTTCAATTTCTGAACAAACTGTGTCTTGCAAAATTATGCTGCAAATTCAAATGTCTTGAGCCATTGGAATTTGCAGCATAATTTTTAATTAATATTAATATTATATAATTTAAATTTTGTAAAATTAAAATAAGATGATATTCTGTTTGGTAACTAAAATGCAAAGGAGTAAAGAGTAATGTCTAGTTTCTTAAACATAATATTACAATGTATTATTATCATAAAATATATACTGTATTTTTATTTCATTATTATATTATTACAGTAGCTTCTTGTCTGTTGTCTCCATTAGAAACATAGTTACATTATGTGTAAAGAAGTAAATCAGTGTACCTAGAGAAACTAAGTACTAAGCAATTTTTTGTGCGGACATACTTGGTTCAGTACATTGAAGTGGTTGTGTTCAGGGCTGCCCCATAGCAATTATTAATTACTAGTAGAGTTAATAAGAAGGAGGAGTCCTAATAGATCTTCCAAAGTAGTTAAAATGGAACTGATTGAATAAGTTAAACTAATAACTGTACTAAATCAGGGTTGTGGCTTAGACACTAGACCAGAGGTTCCCAAACTTTTTCTTCTCATAGACCATTCTAAGTTTGACTCACAAGTAAAAAGTGATATACAATAGTGATATGGTACAAGGAACCAATAACCTTCACTTTGGAGTGGTAAAAAGTAAATGCAAATATATTCTTTTGTAGCTATTTAACACAACAATTACCAAACTTTTACTTATTTCTAAATCTCCTCGCTCTGTAATATTTAATCTGCTATATTATTATAATATTGTCTGCCTATGTTCATAGGCAGACAATATTATATGGCATGTTATGTCATTTTAACCGGAAATATAAAGAAGCGATAAAGAAGAGTGTCTTGGTTAGAGCCTTAGGGGCTTTAGGCAGGGCCGGATTTATATTTTTTATGAGTATTGGCCACTTTAATTTTGCCGCCCCTATGTACGAACTCCGCTGCCATCCTAGGACGCTGCCACCCCCCTAGGACGCCATAGGACGCTGCCGCCCATAGGCCATGGCCTATACTGCCTATACAAAAATCAGAGCTGGCTTTAGGTCGGTGGCAGCCCTAGGTCCGTCCGGTAATTAGTGCGTTAATCGCGCTAGCACAGTTGATGCAACTGGTGTTCTGGGAAGGCGATCACCGCAGCTCGCGCCGGCAAATTGCTGTCAGATATGTGTGCCGCCTGTCGGTAATTGCAAAAATCACTCGTCGAGAACAAGCTTGTACTACTTGTGTTACAACTTCAACGACGCCGCCGCCATTTTTTTTCGTAAAGTCTGAAGTTGAAGTTCAGAATATCATATCAGTGGCTGCTGATAGGTGGCTATCCATTGTGGTTGTTTTATATTATATATGTTTTAAATCGCGCTTGAACTGGTACATTTTTCTGGAATAAAAAGTATCCTCCGTCCGGGACTCAAAGTATCTCCGTGCCAAATTTCAGCAAAATCGGTTAAGTGGTTTGGGCGTGAAGAGGTAACAGACAGACAGACACACTTTCGCATTAGTATGGATAGTGGAAATCCTATGCCACGAGTCACGGCATATATATATATATATATATATATATATATATATATATATATATATATATATATATATATATATATATATATATATATATATGTATGCCATATATATATATATAACTTATGAGTGGGCCGTCCCGTGAACATACGAACTCCGATCACATAGAGCATTAGCTCGATCGCAAAAACCACAGATTATGCATATTAATCTTATATCTTTAAACGAGCAATTCTTGTATATATATATAATATATAATTGGAATCTCGGAATCGGCTCCAACGATTTTCATGAAATTTACTATATAGGGGGTTTCGGGGGCGATAAATCGATCTAGCTAGGAATCATTTTCATAAAATGTTATTGTATGTGTGTTTTTTGAATTTTTTGAATACCGAGCGAAGCTCGGTCATAATATAGCTAGTTCACCCTAATTTAAGCTAGCCTGTGTAACAAAACTCAGTAGGTAGAGGTCCTATTGATTATGTTGCTCAGAAATCAAAAATCTCCTCAAAGTCAGTAGGCATGTTGTCGGTTCTGTAGATCACTTTAGCACTGAAAAACCTTCAAACTAACTAGGTACAGTACTCAAGTTATATCAGACTTAAAACAATTGTTTTTTCTTGCGATTTGAGTCTGTACGTAAGCCTATCCTGTTTTTTGTGTAGCTACGCTATTATGTAGAGTTTGTAGAGGCACTCGGATAATACGCGCTACGTCATACCGGAAAGTCCAAACTGAAGAGAGACTAGTTTTTCGACGACTTAGTACAACCTCAGTAGTTAGAACTTAATTAAAACGAGTTTATTATAAAACTAGATGACGCCCGCAACTCTGTTGCGCCAAAATGCGTTAATCGTGCGAAAACCGCACATTTTCCGGGATGAAAACTATCCTATGTCCTTTTTAGGGAATCAAATTATCTTCATGCCCAGCAAAATCGGTTCAGCGGATTGGGCGTGAAGAGGTACGTAACAGACAGACAGACACTTTCGCATTTATAATATTAGTATGGATAATAACGTCGCACAATGTACATAAATGCTCGGCTAAATGCACATTTTAATGCGAATAAATGAATATGTTAGATAATTCTAAGAAAATTGTAAATGGGTTAGAAATCATACGAGATTGAACGTATAAGGCTTAATGTTTTTAATCATTTGCATCCCATAAAGATTTATGTAAAACCTGATAGTATGTGGTTTATGTAAGCAGTTACGCGCAAAACCACAGATTTGAGGTGACGAAAGAGCGGACGTTCCTACACTGTCGATATTTGCGATCGATCGTTTCGATCTATGAATTTGTTTCTTAGAAAACAAATAGAAGGAAGCCCCCATTAAAGTAACCAGTGAATGGGGATTGTCCATTTTTTTTTAATTTTGCTCATTACAAAAACATTTCGAGGAATAAGGTCAGTGATCGTTTTTCTGTATGTAAACGAAAAAAATACCCATTGGTTACTTATATTTTTGAACTAATATGTTTAACCTTAGTTTGACCTTCAATGGCGTTAAATTAGCAATAAATTCGACCAACATTACGTTTCGAACTTTTGGTAAGCTTCTCGTATCAGCTTTCACATAATGAAAACTTACATTTGACGAACCAGCCATTATAAATAAGATTGAAAGGAAATTTAAAATATACCGCAGAGGTCAATTGGCCGCCGATGATGACGTCAGAGCGAAACTTTAAAATTTATTGAGAAAAAACTAGCAAATGAATTTCAAAATTATTAAATTTATATTCTTAAAATACCCTATTTTAACGAAAAAAAATATAAAAAGTACATGTGATTTTTTTTGGACAATGCCCATTACAACTAGGTATACCTCTGGTATACCATACATGATACCATTTTGCTGTTTGAAAAAAATTCAGACTGGATGAAACAAAGAACGAAGCTGTAATTTATGTTAGACTAAATAACGCCCGCAACTCTGTTGCGCCAAAATTCGTTTATCGCGCGGGAACCGTAATTTTTTCTGTATAAAAACTATCCTAAATACCGGGACTCAAAGTATCTCCATACAATTTTATCAAAATCAGTTCAGTGGTTTAAGCACGAAAAGGTAACTGACAAACAGGCATAGAGACAGACAAACTGACACACTTCCGACCATATACTATTAGTAATTATTATTTGTTATGTGACATGTGTATTTGTTGCTAAACAAATATTATTATGAAATTATATCGTATATCATAGCGAAGTATCTACAATACCAGTAAGTGCTAAGTATTTTTATTTTTTAGTCGTTTTCTATAATAGTAAACCAGTAGTGATGAAAACGTTGAGTCATCCCTCGGACTTTCCATCGTTAGAATTATTAATTTCAGCAAGAATCGTTTCAGTCGGCAAATAAATAGTAAGTCACTCATTATGTTATTCGAACTTGCTTCTGTGAAATTCTAACTTTCGTTACAGAAACGTTTTAAAAGCGAGACTTTTGAAAAAAAAAGTATTATAATTATTAAATATCAAGAGTAGGACCATGGAGTGTATAAAAATAGAGTAAGGTATAGGATAAATTAATTTTATCAAACGAAATTAAGTAATCTACAGAAACCTTATACATAATTTTAAATTATGAAGTTATACCACTTTTACAATGACCGTCTCTATTACTAAATCCTTTTTACACGCTTAACAATAAAAACAAAGACGTGCAAACAACTGGCAACGTCAACAGTCGCCGTATGCGGGACGGTCGACTCTGGCATGCTGACTACGCTGCACTGGCGACGTGGCATCCTGGTGAGGTATGGCCCATATGTCAAACTAATCCGACAGATTACAGCTAACAGCGAATAGACATAATCTGATCAATAATTAACGTAGCTCCGTCAATTGCCTATGAATCAATTTCTTCGATGGTACAGATTTACAGAGTACAGACTACAGGCCAATATTATAAAGAGGTAAAGTTTGTTAAGTTTGTGACATTGTATGGTCACCTTTTGATCTACTGATTCGATTTTAAATTCCTTTCACTGATAGAATGCTGCGTATAGACTGTGCATATCATGAGGCTGAAAATTCTCAAAATTTTTAAAAAAAAGTGGAACCATCTGGTGGATTTAAATAAATAATTCCACGGCCAGCGAATAGTTCAATAGAGAGGGGATCAAGTACGTCTGATAGAATTTCACATGGGCAATTCCGTTGACAAAAGCTATAACTTCATTAATCTAAAGTCCTACACTGCTGTTGCAATTCTGCCAACTGCCAAGCAAAGTTTTAGGAAATCAGCTTTTTAGTAAAAACTACAAAGTCAGCAAAGCGCTCCTGCTTTTGGACCAAAGGCTCAAATGAAATGCATAATGCATGCAGTAAACATACATCTCGCATATGCACAGAAACGTCGCGCCATCATCGAAGTGTATTAGAGGTATAAATTTAATTTACGACAGTACCTGTATTACGTACAGCTAATAGGAATGTCTTAGTAAGGATTTTAAAACAAATAACAATAGGCTTGATGACTAATTTTTTTTCTTATTGGTAATTGAAAGACCCTTAAAAAATAGAAACATCGCTGAAAGAATGACTCTGATAGCTTAAAAATTCACCAAGATATGACAATTCAAACATCTCATAAAATAGACCTGCCCGAAACGCTCCATACAAAGTGCTACGAAAGACTGACGTCACTCTTTCGTAGTTTGTACGGATCGGGAGAGAACTTTGTTCGATAGGTATATTAAATATTGCGTTTATGAAAGTGGTTTCATAACAAAAGTTGCTTTTAATTGCATAAGTTATCGAATGGTATACAAATATTAAGAAATTTAATTGAAAAAAAAATCGACTTGATTATCCAACTTTGAAGGCGCATAACAAAAAAAAATGCAAATGAAATTTTGGGAACACTTATTTTTTACCGTGATTTCTTTATTTTATTAACAAAATTCGCTAATCTTTGATCTTGTCATCATCCCTATTCAAGTTCATTCAACTATTACCTAGAAATGTAAACGTAAACAATGCACAAGAAAAGTGCACCTCGGTAAAGAATTATGGTTATTATGCCATCATCGCGGGCAGCCCTGCCCTACTCGCTCAATGACAACTGATGCAACCGCATTTGAAACCTTGCATATACCATAGAGACCAAAACCAGGATAATATAGTTAAATCTTCGAGGCGAGCACAAAAATGTGTATGAGACTAGTTGACGCCCATAGCTCCGTCTGCCAAAATTCGTTTATCGCGAAAGCACTCTACATAATATTTCCGCAACAAAAAATGCCCTATGTAAGGGACATAGGTATCTACATATTTAATTTTATTTAAATCGATTCAGCCTAACAGACAGACAGACAAACTTTCGCATATTTATGATATATTAGTACTAATGATGTCAAAAATTATAAGAAAGTTTGTGACTAGCCTGTGGTTTGGAAGTCCAAACCACAGGCTAGTCACAAATCACAAACCACAAACCTCACAGGCTAAGTAGCCTGTGAGGTTTGTGGTTTGGACATTACGGTGTTGACTGAGTGTCGAGTCCAAAGGAAGCAAATTTCTAGGAAATAAATATTTTTCCTAAGCAGCCGAGTGTGTTGTTAAGTTTATATGGACGTTATTCTACGGAGCATAGAAAGGAACCACTTTAAAGTTCTTTGAGCCTGGTTTAATCTCCATTTCTATGTATCGCTATACAATATTATCACTATTTTCCTTATGGATCTGCTTTCATTCCTTATAGGTCTGCTTTCAACGTTAAAGGGGCGTCCACAAATTACGTGAGGAGTTTTTTTAATTTTTTGACCACATTTTGAAAATCTCACATGAGATTTTCAAAATGTGGGTTACTTACGTAAACGTTTGGTTTGACAGTAGATTTTTTTCGAACGAATTTGTGAATGATCTTAATCGTATAAAGATTACGCGGTACGATTAAATCTTAAGCATACGTACAATCTGGATGAAATGGACCAAAACAGTATCATCATTTTGTTGAGAAAAAAATTACGTGAGATTTGCCGAGACCTCCCCTCCCCCAACGTGAGATTAGATGAGATTTGATTCGACCCCCGCCCCCCTAAACACTTCACGTAATTTGTGTTAATGTGTGCTATTTGTTTGAATACTGCACATATTGACAACTTTAAAACAAATTTTGCAACATCAAACCAGCTGGGCGGACAACCTGACACTCTTCACCTACAGCTCCGGTCGATGACTGCATAGCTCATGTTTTGACTTAGCATTGCCATGTCTGCACATAATGCTATTAAATTACTACCATTACGTGTATGGTTATTTCGCTTGTGTGTTATTACTTATTATGGAGTCAAGAAGTCTAACTACACGGTACAAAAGAGAAATCATTTCTGGTAGAGTAATGAATAATGATAACACTACATTAGTCTCTAACAGCCACTCTAAAAGTGTGCACCGCGGAGCTCTGGGGCTCCGAAAAGCCTTCATAGGGGCTCTGCGAGCGATAAACCTTTTAAGGGTTCCGTACCCAAAGGGTAAAAACGGGACCCTATAACTGAGACTTCGTTGTCTGTCCGTCTGTCTGTCCGACCGTCCGTCCGTCCGACCGTCCGTCCGTCCGTCCGTCCGTCCGTCCGTCCGTCCCTCTGTGTCTCCAGGCTGTAACTCAAGAACGGTAATAGCTACAGAGTTGAAATTTTCACAGATTGTGTATATCTGTTGCCGCTATAACAGCAAATACTAAAAACAAAATAAAGTTATTATTTAAGGGGGGCTCCCATACAACAAACGTGTTTTTTTTGCTCGTTATCAATAATGGAAACAGGTTGACACTTGAATTTTTTTTAAATGCCTTAATTATATATATATATATATATATATATATATATATATATATATATATATATATATATATATATATATACACTTTAATATTTAAAAATAATATTAAAATAAAATAAAAATTTAAGGGGGGCTCCCAAACAAAAAACACAATTTTTGGCCTATTTTTGCTCTATAACGGTACGGAACCCTTCGTGCGCGAGTCCGACTCGTACTTGGCCGATTATTTAGAAATGTCACCATACTGCAGTATGGTCTGTTTTCAACGTTAAGGGGGCGTCCACAATAAATGACGGATTACACATATAAATGATACTGGTGTATCAGCATGAACTCAAAATCCGTGATTATAATCCACTTCTTGCACATATACCTACTATCTGAAATATTTAGTGAATAGACAAACTCCTGAAAACTCAACTGTAATCATTAGGTATGAAATAAGGATACATCACACAATATGTGATACATTATATGTATATATATATATATATAATGTATTTAGGTTATCAGTTGCTAATTGCTATTATGTAACTCGTCCTCACGCCTTATTTCTTACTGGAAAATCCATACGCTTAATAAAACTTGAGAACGGCTGAACCGATTGTGTATAAATTAATATCATCAACATTGAAAGCATACTTAAATGTTTTGAAGCCCTCCGTGTACGAGGTGGGGTATGACATACCCCAGCCCTAAAAAAATTGATAGCATTTTTAAACGAAAAAAGTATGCGAGTTGGTTTCCTCAATAGCTGCAAATAAGACGTTGCTGCTTTAATTCCTACGAAATATTCAGTCCTATGTCTGTCACCAATTCTGTTACATGTGCATAAAGTGCGTCTGGGTATCACATACCCCACCTAGTACAGCACGTAGCTAAAAAAGTGTGTAACTTCTTTTGTTTTTATTTATTTATAATTTTGTTTTTATTTATTTATAAGTTTAATTTGGTGTTTAACTTGTTGAAATATTATTTTCTGGTATAAGTTTTGCCAAAAAATGTCTCGGTTATCGAAAAAAAAAATATTTTACGAGCACTGACTGAAGAAGATGATGATTGTTTGATTGAACAAGAATCGGCTGGTAATGAAGATCAAATCAGTGATACCGGATATGGCCTATATTAATATATAGGAATACTGAGCACATTGCATAAAATATAATATGTCGGATGTCCATATTATGTATTTTACATACTAATTTTTGTATTTAAATAACTGTCAATATTACGGAAACTTAATTGACCAAGATCTATTTCATATTGCTTATTTTAAATAGATATTATTAATAGATTAAAACTAGATATACTATAGTCTTAGAAATTGAGAATTTGATTGTAGTAGGTGCCATTTGATTTTTGTACTTAAGAAAAGATTTCATAGTTTATAGTTGGAAGAAAAAGTTAAGTTTTTGTACTTTTCCTTATAAAATGTATTTTATAATGAAAAAGTGAATTTCTTTTACTTAAACGAATTCATTATTATATACTTAAATATATTACTTATTATTTTACAATCACACGGAACATTTTTTCGGATTTAACTGCCTTTTATTGTTGGGGTATGTCATACCCCACCTAGTACATCATGGTGAGATTAGTCACCTAGTACACGGAGGGTTAAAAGCTCCTTGAACAACACAAGCTATTAATAAAGGACGGCAATGAAGTATAAACCCACCTTACGGGCAAAAAATAATTCACCATTAAAGCGTATAAAATTATATCCTATTTCAGACTATAAACCTTTATTACGGACAAGTATAAGAAATTGACGTCATAATTATAATCAATTTGCATTTAATTTCATTCGATTGAAAACGAATAAATTGCAATCATGTCGAAACCTTGCAGCAAAAGCAGCATAAAAAGCAGGATACAGAAAAAAACAAGTTTCGAAACGGACGCTAGACTCAACCTAAATACTATACCTGTACTATGTACTTAGGTACAGTTCTGGGAATCTGTTATTGCACTACTCTATCCTTTATTATATTTTACTAGATGACGCCCGCAACTTCGTTGCGCCAAAATTAGTTTATCGCGCGGGAACCGTACATTTTCCGGGATAAACAGTATCCTATGTCCTTTCCCGGGACTCAAGGTATCTCCATGCCAAATTTCAGCAAAATCGGTTCAGCGGTTTGGGCGTAAAGAGGTACAGACAGACAGACAGACACACTTTCGCATTTATAATATTAGTAAGTAAATACATACATTAACAGGGCTATTACACTTCTATCGCATTATGACAGAGTTTCCTTTTCACACCTAGAATACTAAAATGTCTGTCAGTATTTTTATTCCTTCGCATTTCTAAGTGCTGCTGCATGAAAACAGGTGGAGCTTAGTTGCGAATTGGAGCAGGATTCGTAAACTGCGCGGGAACTGCACATTTTTCCAGGATCAATCGTACGTCTTTTTCCCGGGACTCAAAATATTTCTTCTTCGTATTTCGTTTCAGTAGTTAAGGCGTAAAAAAGTTATAAACAGACATGGAACACTTTCACAAATTTATAACAATAGTATAGAATTATCTATCTGTAATCGCAATACCTGAAATACTCGATGCTTTCTCGCTAATAGGCTTCGAATTTCATTTTAATTACATAGAGTAAGCTATAAATAGAGCTCAGTGTTGTGCCGGTCATACCATCAACGTACAGATATTATTTATACATGATATGGTGAAAGGTCATCACGATGAAAGTTTCACAGGTAATTTTGATATACGTAGCAATAATGAGTTGGAAAATAAGGTTTTAAAGTTTTAAAGTGTTGAAAGAGAGTTTTGAACTCACACACGTCAGACCGATCGCGCGAATCACAGAGAAAGTTAACTATATGAAGTAATTATAATTTATAATACATTTTCATATTTTTTTTATGACGAAGGCGAAAGATAATATTATAAGTATACTAGCTGTCCCGGCAAACGTTTCTTTGCCATAATATTAAGTATTTCGCCCATATTATTTTATTGAAGTGACTAAATAAGTATGTCGCCATGGCAACGTCGATCGCTATCTCGTCGCACAAACAATGGTCGCCGTCAGTCTCAGGTTGTAATAATTGACTATTATTTATTCAACAAATGCACTTATCAATAATCAATATAATATAAAGTACCGAGTAGCCGATTCTCAGACCTACTGAATATGCATATAAAATTTGGTAAAAATCAGTAAATCAGTAAAGCCGTTTCGGAGGAGTTCGCGGACTAACATTGTGACACGAGAATTTTATATATAAGATATTTAACCCGGATTGGCAAAATGCACATGATACTATCGTCATTTTCGTCATTAGGCCGCAACGAAACGGGGATTTATATATTATATTATTATAATGATTTAATACTATATGGGTATAGCTGAGAGACTTTATCGCTTTTAAAATTTTATCAAAGGTGAATGCCCAAAAATGTATGGACCAAAAACCCGTAATCGATTGAAACCATTTATATGGGGCATAGTAGACTACATCTACGGTATCCCAAATACAATGTCCTTTTTGGATTAAACAATCACCAAGTACTTTAAAAACGATCGTAACCAATTGACTTTTCTTAAAGGAATCTATGATATTTAGGACGACATGATGCTACAAACGATATTGTGACGATTAGTACGTAGTAAAAACACATTTATATTAATTGTCTACTGATTTTTATATTCATGTATTTAAAATTAAAATATTTTATATTTATTTAAAATTATTTAAAATATAATATATTAATTAAAATATAATATATTCATGTATTAAATATTTATCAATGTTATATCTGAAAGTATAGTAAGTATGTCAGTTCGGTATAGAAATTAGAAATGGTATAATCTGTACATGTATTTTTAACGATTATTAGGTACATGATATTATCAGCGTCTTTTCGAAAATACAAGGGCAAACGAGCAAACGGGTCACCTGATAGAAAGCAATTACCGTCACTCATGGACACTCGCAACATTAGTAGAGCTACAGGTGCTTTTAAGAGGGAATACGCTTTCTTCCGAAAAACATACGGTGACATCTCTTTTTAGGGTTCCGTAGTCAACTAGGAACTCTTATAGTTTCGGTCTGTCCGTCCGTCTGTCCGTCCGCCCGTCTGTCTGTCCGTGTATTTGCTCAGAGACTATAGGACCTACAAAGCTCTAATTCGGCATGAATGAACATATTAATGATGCCGACAAAAAGGTATATTTAAGATCTTTAAAAAAACGTTTAAGGTAAGTACCTCCCATCACATATTTTAGCGGGGATGAATTATTTTTTTCGCGTCCACCCCATCGTGTGAGGTGTCGTTGGATAGGTTTTTTAAAAATATTATGAGTATAACATATCATTTTCCGATTTAGAGATGTGAAATATGAAGTTTTAAAGTGGAAAAAAAATCTTTAGAGTCCTGCAGTGTCCCCCCTTCTACCAGCTAAACGAAAAATATTAACGGGAGTAGGAAATATGCTGAATTTAAAAGAAAAACTATCACGGCTAAGAAGACTTCATAAGTTATTGAGTAATAGTCGATCAGCTAAAAAAAATGTAACTATTCGGAGAAGTATTAAAGGAACTTATAATAATTTAAATTCCCTTAAAAACGTAACTGAGATGATGTTGTTAGTTATAACACATTTTATAACATATTTTATAACACGTTATAAAATATGTACATTCATTGACCATTCAAAAAATATCAAAAACTAGCGGTACTACGGAACCTTATATTGCGCGTGGCCCGACACGCACTTGGCCGGTGTTGACTTTATTTTCTCTAAATTGTATATTCTTATACGTGTCACCGTCGTTTTCACGAGGAAAACACAAAAATAAAGTAAGAAACTACATAGTTGATTCAAAGCGCTGTCTCAAAATCTCAGATTTATTTTTTCAAATTATCCGTTTCGGTTTTGAATAAAATGAGTTACATATTTATAATCTACTATTAATGGTCTTCTTTGCTGTATATAAATTATTTTAATCGACTATGGGTTTTTTTTGGGCATTCACCAAAAAATAATAAATGTAAGCCCAGTGCCCACCCACTCACAAGGAGGGTTCTTTACCAGAAACGCACTGTAGTCTGTAATGTAAAGATTAAGCTTTCAAACAATTAAAACAATCGCTTCTTCGTAAGAAAAATGCTTAGTCCGTAATCTTTTATAAATCTACCTAGGTATTCATCAACCACAAATCACTTCAATCAGTCGCTGATTTTAGTGATATCCTCGGATAATTGAACATTTTTTCAAGGTATTTTATTAAATCTTCATAGAATTTATACTCCGGTCGATTTAGACCAAAAAATGAGGGTGAAGTTACAAAAAGTCCTAGCAAGCTGAAAATCGGTGAAATTGTTAAAAACATAATTATAAACAATGTCTAAAAATTCTCCATCATTCCCGTGTGTGGAATTTTTTTTATTCAAGGTCAAAGGTCAAAAAAATTAGTTTTTCGCGATTTTCAGCAAAACGGTAAGTTTTATCATAAAAGTAGCTCAGACAAAACTTGCAGATCATAAAATTATCTATAAAAATGTATGTATACTTTTTTTCTTACGAGCCACCGTTTCTGAGATATAACGTTTAAAAGGTTATAAAAGTTGTTATCGTCATAATATGCATGAGTACGCCACGTATACAGTGTGTTTGGTCAGCAACTAGCGATATTTTAAGCACTTATGTGTATGTACTTGTTATGCAAAAAAACACTAACTACAAAGGTCTTCCCCCTCCCCCCTTCGCCTCTGTGGGGCAGGCACTTTATTATTGACTCTACCCGGTTAGCAAAAAACATTACTAATTTGCGAAGTTTTGTCCTATTGTCACCCAAATAGCCTTAAACGAAAGGGAATTAGATAGTCTACCATTAAAAAAACACAAAAAAGGGTTTTTTTATGCAACAAGTTTAAATAAGTCATAAATTTCTAAAAAAAACTGAGAAAACACGTGCAAATTTTACAACTATTGTATTTTTTTACAGAAACATCAAAACTCATAACTCATTTTTATTAATTATTATATCCAAAGAATTTAAGTTAAGCTTGAATACAACATATTCATTACGCCCGTATGTCAAATACTTTAAGAGCTATTGTTCTTTGAACATTGGTCGTGCGCGAACACGAAATGTTTTTTTTTTGAGCTTTTTGAGCATTTTGAGCCAAATTTGTGAATTTTCAAGTGTAATTAGACAGTAAAATAGTTATTAAAACGTGCAGTGTTTTTTTTTTTCATGATTTCCTTATAAAGTTGCGCACAATCGTTTTTAGTGCTCACGCATAGGCTATGTTCAACTTATAATAACTTAAGAGGAATTTGACATACAGACATAAATTAAACGTAGTATTACAGCTTAACTGAAATTCTTTGGATACAGTAAACAAAAAAATATGTTATGGGGGCTGTTTCTGTAAAAAATGCAATTGTTGTAAAATTTGCACGTGTTTTCTCTATTTTTTTAGAAACCCTATGACTTTTTTAAGCTTTTTGAATTAAAATACTCTTTTTTGTGTTTTTTAATGGTAGACTATCAAATTACCTTTCATTTAAGGCTATTTGCATGACAATAGGACAAAACCTTGCAAATTAAGAATGTTTTTTGCTAACCGGGTAGTCAATAATAAAGTGCCTGCCCCACAGAGGCGAAGGGGGCTAGACCTTTGTAGTTAGTGTTTTTTTGTATAACAAGTACATACACATAAGTGCTTAAAATATCGCTAGTTGCTAACCAAACACACTGTATACGTGGCGTACCCATGCGTATTATGGCGATAATAACTTTTATAACCTTTTAAACGTTATATCTCAGAAACGGTGGCTCGTAAGAAAAAAGTATTGATACATTTTTATAGATAATTTTATGATCTGCAAGTTTTGTCTGAGCTACTTTTATGATAAAACTTACCGTTTTGCTGAAAATCGTGAAAAACTATTTTTTTTACCTTTGACCTTGAATAAAAAAATTTCCACACACGGGAATGATGGGGAACTTTTAGACATTGTTTATAATTATGTTTTTAACAATTTCACCGATTTTCAGCTTGCTGGGACTTTTTGTAACTTCGAATGTCTAAATCGACCGGAGTATTAAGATAAACACCGCTTTGCGGCGACGTAGAAACGCCAGACGTTGCCATGGTAACATCACTGGCCACGTGCCGTGGCATCCCGGTGAGACGTATGGCTCTTACGAGTCTTACGTAACCAACGTTACGTAGGTCCGCAAACTGCCTATGAATCAACTTCTCTGGTAGTACATTAATCCTTCGATCGCGGATTCTAGTAAATGCTAAATTGTATTCTATTGTTGTCGCGATCACCGGTGTTCTTATGGGGCTTGAAGGATTAAAGTAATTTTGACCTCAAATCCATCGCGCACGGCGCAATACCTACTTAAGTCATGAACGTAGAAAAAAAGGCGGACGGAGTCTTGTTATATACAAAACTGTGTCTTCACTTTTCTTCTGAGTCGGCCACGCACACATTTTGACGCCTGTCAAATGGTATGGACTAGCGCAAGAGTGTGTGCGTGCGGAGTGGCCGACTCTGAACGACACAGTTTTGTGTATGGTGGGACTCCGTCTGCCTTTTTTTATACGTCCATGACTTAAGTATTCTTCCGTTTGTTCCAGGATGAACGAACCACGATGTGGGTGCTACTGGCGTTAGGGGTCCTGGCGAACGCCTCCCGCGTCCTGTCCTCGGGCTACTGCTCCCAGAATACCTTCCCCACCAACACATCATGGATGCACTTCACCAAGGAGCCGGTACCCTTCGAGTACGGGTTCCAGGACAAATTCAAGAGCATACACTGCTGCGTCAAAGGATATAGGAGTATCGAATGGTGAGTGCTATTTGAATACTTTCTAAACTTGTGTAGATCGTTAGGTTACTGTAATTTTTTTTTAAGTCTCAGTTACCATTGGCAGAACTTAGTCTGGTACTTTGTAGTAAACAAAATTCATCGTAACCTTTATTCTCAATGGTAACGTTTAGTTTTAATACTAACATGAATAATATTGATAGAACCATAAAAATATCTGACTCTACTAGAGCTGGGCCACTTGATATTTTACGAGGAATGTGCTCTTAGGTTTTTATGACTTCAATTATATTTCCATATACATTTACCTCGACACACTTGATTATATACTTGTTTTGAATACGCATTACACAACCAATGCGTTAAATGGTATAGCTGTGGCAAATTACCTATGGTATAAACATTAATTTATTCTGAAATAGCTTATTGACGATTCATGATTCGATTTATTACATAGTCTGCAGGTTAATTTATGAATAATATTGTTATTAATTAGTCAGTCACTTGATAATAACGCGTATAATAATTTCTAAGGAGTTCTAAGTCAATTTATAAATTTTTATTGACACTGTCAGAATATTTTATGAAACACTACACTTTTCGCGCCGTTCCGTCTGTTTGACGCCGCTGATAGTAGAGGAAACGGTACATTTTCCCGCAAAAAAGTGTCTATCTCCTTCCCCGTGATCTACGCTAACTGTGCCAATTTACATAAAAAACTATCCAGAAGTTTGTAAGATTAGCGGGTTTAAACAAATTCTACTGCTTTATATACTGATGGCTATTTGGCGAATTAGTAGATTATTTTCTCACCTAGCTACTTTTTGCGAATTAATCTCATTGTACGCTTCTATGAAGTCTATTTCAGTTGTCACAAATGTGCGAAACTCGCCTGAGTCAAGCCTCGTTCTCGGAAGAGTGCATCTCGGGATCGTGCAGCCTCCTACGCGTTTCGGCTAACTGTGTCACGTGAACAAATGCCAGTACATTACCCACGTAATCTGTTCCAGGGAATTATATGACAAAATATGTTCCAGTTTCTTTGTTTCAACAACGTGACCATGTTTTGTGGGATCTTATAGGTCTTGTCGACTTATCATCCCCGCCAAAGCTTTCAGCAAAGCTGGAAGCGATAAAACTATCACATTTGCGCGCTCAAACCGCTGGACCTAATTAGATGGAATTTTATCAAGTGTCTCCAGTATAGATAGATTTTAGCCCCGGAAAATGTACGGCTCATTCGTGTTAGAAAATAAATGTTAGAATGATAATAAAAACTGTTGGCATAAATACCGAGTCTTGCCAGAGCAAACTTTATATTGAATCGACAATTTCGATCTAGACCAACAGCTCCTATTATTCATATTCTGAGAACAACAGAAATTATCGTGTCTTTGTTCATGATATAAGCGCAGTCGAAGGTCGCAGGGCGCGCCTTAATAACGACTTCAACGCTAGACGTATATGAGAATAGGTAGAAGGGACTAATCTATAGTGTAATCAAAATAACAAGGCACATATTATTTCATATGTCATTTAAGGCGCTGACAACTGCCAATGACCTTGATCTCGCATCACTCTCGCACCACTCGATTTTCATGCCAGAGAGACAGAGGTGTGAAGTGTTCACTCGGTAGCGTGGATACATTTTTCGTTTGTTAGAGGACTAAATAAATATTATGGGAAATCTAGATGTCAGAACCGAAAATTAAATCCGGCAATCTTTGGATTTTTGTAAAAGGTATCAAATAAACAAATTTTTAAAACATAGATTGTATTATTACTTTAGTTGGAACTGTTTAAAGTTCCTGAAAGATGTGACTTTGGTATTTTTTTTCATCCAGTAGGAGTTCATTATTTTATTATTTAAATTAGACAAGACTTTCCAAATATAATAAAAAAATCACATATATTTTTTTGTGCCAATCAATGAAATACATACGTCTAGAAAACTGCACAAAGATGTCGAATTGGCAGCTGTCTTCGCCTTAAGTGTTTAGCCTCTGCACGCCGCCGCCGTTTGAACCTTAATATGTATAACATTTGAAGACATAAGCACAGAATATACATATAATATTAGTAGTACCTACCAAACGTAAGTGATGAATATGAAGAGCTATTACTCGCTTCTTCCCTTGTAAGTTGTAACTTACGTACTTCATCATCTGGTTTATATATCTGGCATTTTATAAAATCCAGTTTTTTTGTTTTAAAGTCTCCATAATATATGCAAAAAAAGTTTTTTTTTTTCAAATTGTTAGCTAGCCACTTCTTCCACTTACGTCTTCATAGACGGTTATTACTTTACATCAACCTTTTCGTTTTTTGTTCTAGTAAAAAGAGACAACATATTTTAAAAGGTATACACTAGTGGCTATTGATAGAAGATATTATATAGAGACAGCAATGGTAGAGAAATTCTTCAGTCAGCGACATACGATCTCACATTTCGCGATATTGTCAATGAGTATTGTTTTATGGAATGGTAAATATTCGAATCGGCAACAATAAGAGTAGATAATTGTATTACAGACAGTAGCTCAACAATAAGCATATTGTGGCACGAAACAATTTCTAAGAAAAATCTTTGCAGTCATTGGCTTAGCTCTTGATTATAAAATTGATTGAATAATAATGTAGAATAATTTCATGATGTTATTATACCGATCAAACATTGACAAAAGGATGAAATGGATATGGCTTAGATTAATGATAAATTAAGTGCATTATTCAGCAAACAGCAATAGTATTACAAAATTGCGCAGTCTAATTATGGTAATAATCAATAATAACAATATAATTATGTTAATAAGTATAGTTATTCAAAATAAAATACAGGAATTGAGAATGGAGAGGCTTGCCAGTTGCCAGCTATCATTAAGTTTCTGATTCTGTAAAATTCTAAACATTTTAGTAGTTTTGCGAATATTTGAATATGTATTTATTTTATAGCTAAGCAACCTGTAATCGGCTATAAAAAGTCTCTATCAGTGGTTTTTTACTCAAAATTTAAGTTGCTTCCGATTTTTTTATTTACCTACCAACAAATAAAGAATGACACGCATGTGAGTCATAGATAGTCTATTCCAGTTTAATGTCATTGTTTAATTTATCATTGATTTCATATCAAATTATAATTTGTAACACATGGTGCAATATTGCCGACACTGTTATAGCAAGACATGTTCGTGCTTGCTTATGTAAATTGATAACGGTGGTCGGTGACTAATGTTTTATATATTTTAGAGAAGTTGGAACTATTTCAAAGCGATAAACTGTATATTGATCATATAATTCCAACTTTATCACCAGCATTATCATAAATAGATATCACCATTCAATGTGGTGGAAAAGATCAGTGGCGGGGCAAGACCAAAATTTTATGTGGGCGAGATACATTTTGCGAGGCCCTCTAGGCCCAAATGGATTATTTTTAGACAATCATTTTTTATACCTAAATAAAATTTGCCAAAAAAACGCGTAAATTGCCAAAAAAAAACCTCGGGGTCCAAGAGGTGCGAGGCCCCTTGGACCGCGAGGCCGTGGGCGGTCGCCCACATCGCCCACGCCTTGCGCCGCCTCTGGAAAAGATCTACCCCTTTCCAGACCGCTTTTCTCGCAACAAATCTTATTACAGTCCATAAGCTTCTTTCGCCAATTATCTTTCATCCTTTTGGTTGTGATTTTATTTCGTTTTACTCTTCTTTGTTACCCGGCATCGCGCTTGTAACATTTTACACTTGTGCAAATAATAAATTCTGCGTACACATAAAAATAACTGCCCGAAGTATCTCGGCGAAATAGCTCATGGCCGATAAGAAAATATCCCGATCCGTGTACTGTGGATTTATCCTTGAATTACTCGGAAATTTGGTTTATTTGCTTAACTTTAACTCTCGTATCTGCTTATTTACATAACATAAATATTCGACTACTAACATTTCGAAGGTCACGGATTATGAAATGTTTTTTCTGAAATAACCCACCACTTCTCTTACGCATATTATTGTTAACAGCAGTCCCTGATGGGCATCTCTATCCTATTTTTAGAGTTCCGTACCCAAAGGGTAAAAACGGAACCCTATTACTAAGACTTCGTTGTCTGTCCGTCTGTCCGTCTGTCTGTCTGTCTGTCTGTCTGCCTGTCTGACGCCAGGCTGAATCTCAAGAACCGTTATAGCTAGACTTCTGAAATTTTCACAGATTGTGAATATCTGTTGCCGCTATAACAACAAATACTAAAAACAAAATAATATTAATATTTATGGGGGGTTCCCATACAACAAACATGATTTTTTTAGCCTTTTTTTCTCGATATCAATAATGGCAACAGGTAGGCACTTGAAATTTTCACAAAGGCCTTAAATATATGTGTTATTTAATAATTCACAATTTAATTTAAATAAAATGAAAATTTAAGGGGGGCTCCCATACAAAAAACACAATTTTTGGCCAATTTTTGCTCTATAACGGTACGGAACCCTTCGTGCGCGAGTCCGACTCGTACTTGGCCGATTATTAACATAAATTTGTGTAATCGCTTATCGCAGTTTGCGAATCTCTGCGTGGGGTCTCCTCACAAAGGGAGCGTAATATACATCATTGAATTGCTTACGCACATGTTCATTTGCCGGTACAATTTCGCGGAACCGCCTCGTTATCTATTGTAGTTTTTACCGCAAGCTGCAGATTATCCGATTTAGAATCTATTCTCGTAATATCATGAATTCAATCAACTTCACTTTAAAATCGTTTGACTAATAATTACTTATTGCTTACCAGTTTCTTTGATTAATTAAATTAATTAATATTATTTATCGCTTTACTTTTTGTTTACATCATCTATTAGGCATGTCATTTTGATGATTAAAAATATTGAGATGTAACGTAACTTTTATTGAATCATTTTTTATGTTGGGATTTTCCATTCATATACTGTCGAATAATTAATTAACGACACTTGTCATTAAAAGTTTTATATGTTTCTCAAATCCTTTTAAAGTGTATGAGATAAATTGTCATGTCGTGTTTCGTAGGGCTCGGAGTTTGGACCCGCAGAAGCGATGTCGTCAATGACACGACGGCGCCGAGGCCCGGGACAAGTTTTACGTTATTTTATTTACTTTTATTACTTTACTCTTACTTTCGTGTTATATATCTTCCTTATCTTGTTATGCATCCGTTAGATCTTCCAACGCCGCTCTTTGTCTCAATTTTTTCGTCCACGATTTAAATTTAAATCTCGGCAAACATTTTTGCATACCTATGGTTTTAGGTAATTAGGTCTTAATTCCGACAATTTGTATTACGTTCTCGGTAATAAAACATTAATGTAGCTCCGAATTAAAGTACGCGCAGGTTTCCACGAAATTTTGAGAATAATGTGCTAAGAATTTTACACAACGCCAATTATCCGCAAGGTGTTCTTCTCAAAATAATCATTTAGTGTAAACAAAGGCATGTTGCGAAGGTGGAAACGTTCTAGCATTAGGTTGGGAGAAGCATTTAGTAAATACATATATTAAAGAATTCAATTAGTTTTTCTATTTTCTATTTTTTTTTATCAAATCTAATTAGAAATTCGAGCATCTCCTTCACCTTTCTTCAGATTAATTTCGCAGCTTAGATATGAAGTAACCGCCGTACTCAGAGACATTTAATTATGATTAACCTTCAATTTAATGAAGAGTTTGACAGATAATGTATGGGGCTTATGTGATAATATGTCAAATTGTCAATATTTTGAATTAATTACATTAATTAGAGTAATTAAGGTTCCACTGAGTGCGGCAGTAAGACAAGTAAATACTTTCTTCAGTATTCAGTATTTGCTTGTCTCAGTTCATATTATTTTATATAAGGGTTTTCGTGGTTGGTTACCACTGTTTATTTTGGCGACACAGGAGTTGGAGTGATAGGAATGTGTAGTGGACCATTTACCTTTCAAAACTATTTATTACGTATTTCTTCTGCTTTGTCATCCTTGTTGGTATGTCACGGTATTATGCTACGTTAATCGTTGTTTATATGGTCCTTTATTGTTATACCCTTTGTTCTTTTCGTCTTACTTATCTTTATTATAAATCTGATGTTTCATAAAGGCCTCCTGAGCTTTCCTTTCTTTGTGTTCTCTTTCTATTAATCTGCCTTTAACAAGCTTCTTTAGAAGTATAATATTATCAAGAATTATTGTATGAGAATTACTAGAAAATGTTATGTCAAAAAATATTTGTTGAAAATGATATTATATAGCGAATCTATTTTCAGCGATTTAAGCAGGTACCTATAATATTACCCAATTCAAAAAGTTGTTAAGTATTTAATATGAATTAATCAACATTTTTATTAGTTTTATGTCTGTTTTAACGATACATAATTTTAAAATGTTGGGTAATTTAATTTGTTGTTTATTTTTGTGCTCCTTACGTAGATAACAATTATAATTGTACATTTACTTGCTTTACAATATTTCGCAATAATTCCAATTCGTTACCGGAATGTTCACGACCGTTCTAGATGAAGGAGACACGTGAATTTTTTCACGAAGACTAAAATGAGCCAGACAATTTTTGAAGGCCTCGAAACTCGTCGTTAATTAGATTCGCCGTAAACGGCTAAATAATGTCCGTAATGATGTCCTGCAATTTCCGATAATTGAAACTAGTTTGCCGTTTACCGTTGTGTCGTTGTTCGGTTGACAAAGGGCCGTGTACCTGGCCGGCCGTATCTGCGGAGGTATCGCACGTCGCAAACCTGTATTGTGGCGGTTCCGGGAAGGTGCTTTGTTCAGCGCCGCCGCCCGCTCCCTCGCTCCCTGTCCCTCCCTCGGCCTGCACGCGGCCTCCGCTGACGGTATGCACGGACCCGATCGCGCCGCTCGATACGGCGACGTCACGTTATGAAATAGCCATTAGTAGATATTCCATCGAAATGATCTTTTTGCCGCTAACCGCTTCTGTCGTTTGCCATCGCGAAAACCTCCGATTAAATGGAAAACGGCGGTCTGATTGCGTTTTTATGGGGCGACGTAAGTTTTCAATTTTCACGAGCGGCGCTCGCTGAAATTGAGTTTCGATCGGTGCTCTATATCTTCTGAATTCGAGGAACCGGAACCTATATTCCGTTTCCAATGTTTCGTACGGTAATCCGTTTTAGATAGCCTTTGGAATTTTATAACGCGTTTAAAAAACTATCGCGCGCCGGCAAAATGTTAGGTCACTTTACGCTTCCACGAAAAGTGCAGAGCTATCGTGTACATATTTTTAAAGCTAACGTCGCAGTTTTTAGACGCGTGATCGGATTTTTATTTGCATAGTTATAAGTTAGGTGGTATGGGAGACGGGAGCCGTTGCACAAAAGGCAATATCCTCGATGGCTCGCGGCGGGCGGCGGCACCGTACATGCTGGAAATAATAAGTGATAACGCTTAATTTATGGATTCCGACAGCACGTTGATGTGTCAATAAAGGTGTTCGCGGAGGCCACTTTAAATTCAATACTCACCTTAGACTGTAATATGTATAAGATATCCCCTGGCGTCCCGCTGCTCCCGGCGACAAAAAACCGAACTCGTCTTGACATGTTAAAACGAGTCGATTTGTTGGACCGATTATTTTGAACGTTTTACTAGCGACCGCTTACAGGTAGGGTAGCTCCCCGATTGTTTCTCCGATAAAAAAGGTTGTAACTTGTCATATAATATATCTTCATTATGGGTTACGGATCATTAACGGTTTGATGGTGATTAAATTAGCGTCGGCTTTCATGTTATAGATAGTGGGCTTACTCTTGTGAGTTGTGGTTTCTTGCGGAAAAATTGTATGTTAAAGTAAAGAAAAATTAGGCGCTACATTTTTCGATTTCAGTAAAGTTCTCTGCTTATATTTTGCCCTAAAAATTATAATTAGGGTAAGAAATAAGAATATTAAGCCGAAAACAATTATTTGAAAGCAAATAAAAAAGAAAGTAAAAGGACAAAAAAACTACTGGTCGTAAGAACTGGACACTCAATGGATACTACAAAAAATGTCCAGTATCAAGTAACAGCTGCAATATTTACCTGACCTAACAGTATTTTGTAATCTACAAACACAATCTGTCATTGAGGTTTTAAGTTTTTCTATTCCTATTTTAATCTCCTTTTTCTATTTTGCACGTTTACTCTCTATTATAAATCACTGTAAATAGTAAAATTCTACGAAATCATGTATTTTTAATAAATAACTATGTAAACTATGCCATAAAACATTCACCTACATTTATTATATTAATTAAGGCTTATCTTAATTAATTTAAATAATTTTAAGTGCTCGTTCAAATGAATTTGGCAAGGTCGCTGTTATAAAAGTGATGATATTTCCTGGTTTATGAATACATTTTCACAGGTTTTATAGAATAGGCGTAATCGGCGCAGTCGGTAGGATACGGCAGCTGGGCGATGGATGTGCCAAAACCTTTTATTTTCATTCTCTTTGAGGGAGTCCAACCACCTGGTACAAGGATACAATTGGATTGTATTGTACTCGAAATAAAATTATATACGTGTCATCTACGGTTTTGACGAGAGATAACAGATGTGTAGAAAGGATTTGCGAGTAAATCCCAAGAATATTCCTTTAAAACCCGTATGCTTGGAAATTGTTGGAGATAAAACTTTATTACATTTTAATTATAATACATTATGTTTTAAGTACCTGTATAGGTATATTTATAGATAAGAATAAGAGTATTCTTATTCTTATCTATAAAGATTTGAAAACGTTTTCGCTTATTTTTCTGATTTAAAAAGTAACAAAAGTCAATATATGTACTATCAAATTAATATTCCATCCAAAATCAATGCATTTCAATTTGTACATCATAATTAAATTATTAATTGCTCCACCATCTGTCATCAATCAATCAATCATCATCAACTGTCGCTTCAGTTTTGTATTTATTGTTTTGTAGTTCGGACGCCACGGACACAATGGCTCAGGCTGCAGTGGCTTCAATATTTTTATCTGTCGCATGATCTTTTGACGTTCCCTTTCATAAAACACAATACCTTTATGATGTTTTTTGTTCGCATAGTCCGTGCACTTGTGGGACAAAAGCGGCCCGGTGTGAAGGACCCTTAAATGATGAAACGAGTATTATATTCGAGAATTTCTCGCCCGTCCCATTGTAAAAAAGTGTTTGCTTACCATTCTGGGAGCTTTATTGCTCACTCAATATATCAATTTATTCATAGCGAAATTATTGTTCTATTGTACTTATTATTGGTTCCTGGGCTGTTTATTTGAATGATATTTTGCTAACATTAAGTGAATATAATGTTTTATAGTGTTAGTAAAAATTATCATACTTACCATTTTCTTTTCTCTACATAATAAAATAGAGTTCTACTTTAATTCAACCTAGTATGTTTAGATTTTGAAATGATGTAAACTATAACTAGCGAGATTATTTGCGCAACAACGCATCTGTTCTCTCATCCAAAACTTATCTGCAAAGTCTAAAGCCGATAAGCTTAGATATTAGACGAGGGTGTTACGTGGGTACATAGATCTGGATTTTCCATAGTCAAAATTAGCTCGGCAACAACTAGTAGTATTATAAAACCCATTACAGAACAAACAGGAGGGGGAAAACTCAATATATTTATCCGAAGTAAACTCACTAATGAGCATGGACTATGGAGGTCTAGTGTCAACATCGCCGTGTTTGTGTAGAAATGTGTAGGGCCGTGTGAACTGGTGACCAGAGTGTAGGGCTGCCAAATACGACTAATCGTTCGCGTTGTACATTCCTACCGCATCACATTCTTTGCTCTCATTTGGGCTGATTGGACATTGCTTGAATTTTATTGAGAAAATTAAGGTTAAGTAATTAATAGGTAATTATGTTTATAGCTTCCGCTAGAATCTTTTCGAGATTGATATGTCCAGTGGTTTATCAGAAGATTCAACTTAAGCTCTATCTTGAGTTATTTTTCTATAAAGGCCTCCACTCAGTGTACAGTCTGTGACGTAAGAAGTAACATAATGTTTAAACACCTCCTTTTGACTCTGTAATGGTTTATGAAAATCTCTATAATGATACATAATATAATTAAATATACAACTACATAACATTATAATTATAAAACTAATCGACGCAGCCCTAAGGCTGCCCCGCCTTAGCACATCGATCTCTAGACATCCGTTCGACATTGTATGCTCTCTTTATTATTTTTCTCGCAGAAAATGTAACGTGAAAGAAAACAGCATTATGTGAGCGTTATGATATTGTTTAGATTTTCATCTTATTTAATTTTCTCCCTTTTTCGCAAAAACTTAAGAATAATATTATATATAATGTAGAAAGATTTGGATATCTTCTAACAGCAGTAAGGTATAGATATTGTTATTGGTCATGGGTTCCATACTTTTTGACCATCATCCTTTGCTTTCGAACCTGAAAATAGCAAAATTTTCGGTTGCTAAACAGTAACATAATAAAAATCGTGACTTCACTACTATTTGCCTTCAATTCATACGAGTGATAACGTCAGCGAGCTATGACGCGTTTGAGCGTGTTCTAGGAAAATGCTTGGAGTGCAACATGGATCGGATTACCTCTTTAACGTATTATACTCGGGTACTGTAATAAATATTATACTGTATAATTATTCAAACAACGGATTATGAAGCCTGCTCTAAATTCGGTATACTAGGTTAACACTGCAACACTTGCTTGATGTCGGAACTCGCAGCCAAGTTAGCCAGCCAGATTAATTCCTATAATATGAACTTAATAAATACTTTACAAAATTGAAAATGAAGAATACTAGAAATGGCTACAGACTTAATCGTATTAATAATCTGAAGTACATAATCTGAAGACACTTGCCCCTAACATAAATTTTATAATACATAATCATTCATTAATAAACCGTCCTAACTCCTAGGCGTTCCACTGGTCGGCCATTCAGCAAAATATTATCGACAAAATATTATACAAGCCATAAAGCCATAGTAATTATAGCGTCTTTCATATTATGCAAGCCATAAAGCCATAGTAATTATAGCGTCTTTCATATTATACAAGCCATAAAGCCATAGTAATTATAGCGTCTTTCATATTATACAAGCCATAAAGCCATAGTAATTATAGCGTCTTTCATATTATACAAGCCATAAAGCCATAGTAATTATAGCGTCTTTCATATTATACAAGCCATAAAGCCATAGTAATTATAGCGTCTTTCATATTATACAAGCCATAAAGCCATAGTAATTATAGCGTCTTTCATATTATACAAGCCATAAAGCCATAGTAATATAGCGTCTTTCATATTATACAAGCCATAAAGCCATAGTAATTATAGCGTCTTTCATATTATACAAGCCATAAAGCCATAGTAATTATAGCGTCTTTCATATTATACAAGCCATAAAGCCATAGTAATTATAGCGTCTTTCATATAAAAACTTTCCATATAAAAATATAAGTAATAAAGAGTTTGCGAAAGCCTCCGTAAAGCATCACGTAACGTTTTTCCACTGAAGTTAAAAAAGTTGGGGACATTTTTTGGTTTCCCGACGGACACATGAGCGTGATTTCATTCATGTCCGTCGGTGTCGGGTTCCTGCGACATTCCGCCGACACGGTGGTCCCATCTCGGTGCATTGCGCAATTATATGAAAGTTAAACAATGTGCAATGAGCTAAAGCGCAATGAAAGTCGCGATTTTTTATGCACGACGTAAAAAAGTAGGTAACACAAATTGGGCATTGTTTATTGCTTTTTTAATAGCTTTTTGCTTTATTGCTATGAGCGTCTCTATACGTCTACATGGCAACATTGCAGTCTTACAACATTTTGTTGCAAAATTTTAATAACACTGTTATTGCTTTGTGCGACTCTACAATATACACGGTGAAAGTATGATCTGGATGTTTCTAAGTTTTCTTAGTTTCTAGCTCTTCAGTCATATTGCGGTACTTCTCTCCGTAGAAAATTAGTTTCATACATTTCAATTGCTTTTCGTGTTACTTGCTGTAAGTTACTCTACTTAAGCAAAAGTACGAGCAATAGATAGTTTATCAGACATATTTTCAGCTTCCTAACGGGAACGTCCAAACGGCGAATCGAGGTTTCAAAATAATCAAAAAAACAAGGCACGGAATATCATCACTATCAGCTATAACATATTATAGCTTTTTGACATACCTATTATTAGAGTCAGATAACACAACATTAAGAATTCTAGAAACTAATACCATGTACGTGATGCGTTTATCTTCTAAGAACATTTTACACCGCATAATATTACAGCGTCATCTTTATTGCACACCGCATAATAATTTTACAAGTTACAACAATAGCCTGATGTAATTTGGCGTTTGGGTGCACTTGTTGCGCGCCTCAGGCACGTCTGGACAATAGCTTCATCGTCGAAATTAATATTCGGCCAGCATCCCGCCGAATGTGTGTAGGGCTGCCACCAACAAGTTTTTGAAAAGCTTTAGTATTTTTATGTGCATCGCTGAAACGTGTAGGTGTTCTTTTTTATTGGTCTGAGGTAGGTGTTTGATATTATGGAATATGTTTGTGATTTTGATTGTTTGCTCACATCAAAAAATGGGGGTTTGAACAGTATCAAATTTTTGCAACTTTTCGTTGGCATCCTCGCAGGAAAAATATAGAATTTAAATTAAATAAAAGTATAAAGGGGCATAACTTAAGGTTTTAAACGATTCTGTAAACTAACACAACATTAAAATATATAACTTGGGGTTTTAAAAACAGAACGAATTCAACATTTCCACAACCCTATTCCGGGATGTGATGATCACCTCACAGACAAATATTGAATCTCGTGGACCTCCGCTAGTGTCGCCTTCTAAGTATTAGTAGGTGCATGTCATTTTCGAGCCCACGTCATTAATAATTTCTAACCGTTCATTGATTTGTTTTGGGGCTGCCCTATTGTGGACGCCACTTTTGTATCGTAACGGTGGGACCACCTGCGTTTCAATCGGTTATCGAATGGAATAATCGTTCGATGTTGATTATGTATTCATTATACTAAGTACTAACGATCCGCATAATCAAATCAGTGTTTGAATTTTTGTCAATGAATTCATAATTGTATTTCTTTCAGCTTCACTTACTTCTTCGTTCTGTAGCGCTAGCACGGCGACCAGCGGAAATGCGAAAGTATGGACAAACTGTGGAAATAAATCTAAGGTGCCGTTCCGATCTTTACCGCGGCTAATCGCGACCGACAAAAATTTAATTAAAATGCCACTCTATGACAGACTATAGTATATGTCATAAAGTAGGATATTATTTCAATTTTTAGGATTATAGTCTGTCATAAAGTGGCATTTTAATTGAATTTTTCGGAACTAAAAAAGATCGGAACGGCACCTTAAGTTTATCTCCACAGTTTGTAACTATAGTCTGTCATAAAATGTCATTTTAATTGAATTTTTCGGAACGAAAAAAGATCGGAACGGCACCTTAGGTTTATTTCCACAGTTTGTCCATACTTTCGCATTTCCGCTGGTCGCCGTGCTATCGCTACAGCTGGAGGATCGTCATCCACATATCTACTCCCCCTATTATCATATACGTTACCTCTGAAAAAGACAATGATCTCCAATGACTTTTCGTGTGGGGTACGTAAGATGGAAACGACAAAAGCAGAGTCACAACTTTTTTCATTTCCATCTATAGGTATAGTGAAGAGAGTAGACCGTACACAGAAGGTAAAGTTATAAATATTATGCATAATATTATGTCATTCACATTCAATCACATAATATAATATTGTGGTTGACTCCGTTGCGAGAAAATTCGTTTATCGCACGAAAACCGTACATTTTTCCGGAATGAAAAATCTCCATACATTAGCAAAATAGGTTCAGCGGTTTGGGCGTGAAGAGGTAACAGGCAGACAGACACACTTTCGCATTTATAATATTTGTATAGATTCGTTTTAAGCTAGAACTTTTCTATTAATTTAAAATCAAGATGCTAATGAAGATCTTCAAAAGTAAATGTTGCGATGGATTAACAGTTTCTTATTATTATTTTCCTCGTCAGTGTGATGTCATCCGATCAAGTGTTAACGAGATGACATGTGATACTTACGACGACCTTATGCCTCGATATTAACAAAAACTTCAATTAGGGTTACCAACCTCAAGGCTTTGTGTCTTTTGTCCATAATTTTAATGTTTAGTTGTTTTCCTTGAGATTTTCTTTACCATTTTCCTGATTGATGATGTCAAAAACATATTTATAATTCATGTTTTTATTAATTACATATATTTTAATTAAATTATTTTTCTCTACTATCCATATTATTATGAATGTTTTGTGGTTTTCCTATGTTCTTTTCAATTTTTGGAACAGAATATTCCGATGCTTAAACATTCCGATGTTTTTATTATAAGACATTCAATTTCATAAATTCACTTTTCTTCCTTTTTCTGACTTTAGTTTAAAGTTTTTCTACTATAATTGACGCTGTTCACATCTAAGAATAAAAATTTGCACAATGATTCCTAATTTAAGTGTAGTGCTTTTATACCTAAATTTGCGTGAGTTTTTTTTTACAAAAAATATCAAGAGGTGACTCAAGTCTTCACCTTGCGCGTTTGCGCAACAGACATGCACCTGCCGTCGTTAAAAAGTTCTGTGATTGTGATGTGATAATACCAATAATCCTTTACTGCCCAAAATATTGTGTTGTTGCTTGTAAATCTTGAGAAAATTTTAAAATTTTCTTTATGGAGTGTAGATAGAGGAGAACTATCTTATATGGGGGATATTTTAAAAAGTGTCCAGCTGTACGCAGTAAATAACAGTTGAAAAATCCTCTACGAGTGGCGCTAGCTGCAGCAAAGGGTATGAAATGAATTATGGAGTGTGGGAATAATGCTTTGCACAAAGCCACAAACCTACGCGACCACGCAACTGCGAAGCGGCAGCGTCAATACAAAACACACATTTGACAAGTTGTCAAATGTGTGTTTTGTATTGACGCTGCCGCTTCGCAGTCGCGTGGTCGCGTAGGTTTGTGCTAAGCATTAATGTAGCCGTTGGTGACAAAATATAAATTATTACTAGAATATTAATTAATACTAGAATTACTGGGTTAATACCAATATATTTTGAAATATATAACCTAAAATAGCTGAAATAAAAGTTGCTAAATGATTTAAAATTTACCTTGTTGCTACTGTAGCGCCACCTTAGTTTAGTTTAGTTTAGCTTTAGTTTCACCCTAATTTAACGCATTTCCGCGGACACTTTTTACATACAGAGATATTTCTCCTCTATCTACACTCCATAATTTTCTTGCGTCAAATGACTGGATTTAATGATTACTTAAATCAATGATGAAATTGACAGACAATTTATTTTTTGTCCAAAATGTTTAGTAAATTAAAGTATGTAGTAATTACATACTTTAAAAATTAAATATTAAATATCGCCGAATGCGACCGTTCCTTTTTCACGCGCGAAGCAACCCTATAGCTTAATAGTTATGAATTTATGATTGATTCTCGCGTTCCAATCTGCTATTAGTTATTACTAATCAGTAATCTCATTAATTAACCCATCAGTCGTGGCAAAACGGGACACAATAGCTTTTTCATTGTTATCGCGGCCGGATGTGGCCGCTTGGGGCTTCATGAATTAAATGAATGAAAACAAATTAAAGATATTACTACATTACATATTGCCTTAAAGATATTACTTTTATTGAGATTTTTTCTTATTCATTGCTATCAATTTGTCTATAATTAATATAGATTTTGATTGATATTTGGAGTTTGGACTTTAAATGAGTCATTCAGCAGTCGGCACTCCTGGCAAAATCACGTCTATAAAGCCATAAAACTCGTTTGTTTCATCACATGGTCGTTAAGTTTATTACCTTAGCTACAGCAGGATATTAAAAAAAACAAATTGGATGGGTAACATACTAGAAATTATGAGGGATCAAAAGCCAACGGCCAACCTAAACTCTACCATAGAGTAAATATATAGGTATCAGGCTCTAACCTATCCGTTTGTAATGCCATATTTCTACTCTACGTAGAGTAGAGACAATGTTATATATGGCAATTTTTTGGTTGACACCTACCTAAATAAATAGGATAATAATTATCCAGGATGATGTTATGCTCTGTATACCTAATTTTGGAACTTGGTACTAAACGAGTCCAAGCACCTTATTTTGAAATTTGATACATTCAGGAAACATTACTTGCAAGCGAAATATTTTTCTGTCCTTGTAATAAATTTACAATCATGGACTGTTTAATTTAAAAACTAGTGTACCTTTATCCTAGTATATGTTAATATTGAAGTCACTAATTCCAACGCGGGAATCGAACCCACAGGCTCAGAGGTCAGTTCACAAAGGAGGCGAACCGATGCGAAAAATTTTTGAACTAAGGAATTTAAAACTGAATTTTATATACTGTACAAAACACAAAATTGATTTGGCAGATTTGCCGGCCGCGGTGTTTCGGACGGCCTGTTCCAATTCTGGTTAGCTTTAGAATGCACCATTGCCTTGTCCCGTTGCAATGTGAAGTGACCCTAACTCAACACGACTAGGGAGGCGTTTTTATCATTGACAGCATTACGGAATATATAATGTATGTGAACGTACTTCATATAGGTAACGGTCCCATTCGGCACGCGTGATCAATCTTACTCGGAACAACAATAAAAAACATAAAAACACCGCGCTGGGAGTACATTTACATAGACGGTAGACCTCACAGTAACGAATATTGACGTTGTATCGACACCAGCAAATTATGCTACGTTAAGTATAGTTTCACAGAGCCAGTACTGGCTGCCAATAAGACTGGCAGCCTGTTTATTAGCTTGGTATATGCCGCGTGTGAACAGTTTGGCCTGGCTTGAAAAACTGTTCATACGCGGCATATACCAAACCAATACTGGCTGCCAGTCCTATTGGCAGCCAGTACTGGCTCTGTGAAAACTATACTTTATTTCAAACTTTTCGAAAATCCGTTTTTATGCCAGATGACGTAAGATGTGGTATTTTATAGAATTAAAAAAATGTAGAGAAATAAATAAAAGTAAAAAAGGTACTTAATATAATGCTGAGTAAAGGTACTTTTCGAAATCACTCTATCTTTAATGTGCTAACTCAAGATAGCGCAGTTTATGTGCTGGTGTGAATCTGTTTTCAGCTTCTAATATTTAGTAGCTTGTTGTGTTGAGGAAGCAGGAATCTGTACAGTTTGCTCGAAGTTAAAAGTTATCGTGAGTAACCATTTACCGAGAGTAGCAAAACTGAACAGTCATTTTAATTTTAATCCAAATGGCGTGGAGAGTGGAGACTGGAGTAAGCTACTGAAGTGACAGTGTTGCAGTTAGTACTTGGCAGCATAGTACTTAGCAAAGAAAAAAGTATAGCATAATCGAAATAATTCTTTACTATAAGTGTCTATGGGAGTGATCATGGGCGTACCCTATGAACCCTATATGTATATGAGAATATGGTCGGGCTGGTAAATTAAAACAAAAAACCATGAAAATTGACTTTTATTAATCAGACTGATCACTGAAAATATACTTTGTTTGAAACACTTTATTTTGCGCAGAGTACCTAATACGTTTTTAATTCCCACTTGCCAGGAAAATTGACGTTTTTTTTATCTTCTAGGGGGGGCAGCTGCCCCTACCTGGGTACGCCCATGAGAGTGATACTTACCTACCGTGTCAGTTATTTGATAACTAGACGAACTTTTGCGCAAGAATAGGATATAACTGCAATGTTTTCACGCTAGAAACAGCACCAGTATTGACAGTAAATAAAAGGTTTTGTTCGACATATTTTGACAAAGTTTCTGTCAATATTCTGATATTTGTGCAACAAGTCGGATTATGTCAGATTATTTACTGTATGTGCTAAAAAATTGTAAGCGCCCTCGGCTCCAACCTTTGCGTAATATAAATATTCGCAATTTTATTTTATGAAATAAGGGGCAAACGAACAAACGGGTCACCTGATGGAAAGCAACTTCCGTCGCCTATGGACACTCGCAGCATCAGAAGAGCTGCAGGTGAGTTGCCGGCCTTTTAAGAGGGAATAGGGTAATAGGGGAGGGTAGGGAAGGGAATGGAATAGGGGAGGATAGGGAAGGAATAGGAGAGGGTAGGGAAGGGAAAAGGTTAGGGGATTGGGCGTCCGGTAAACTCACTCTCAAATAAACACCGTTTGCCGTTTTTCTGTGAACCCGTGGTATTTTTCCGGTCGAACCGGCCCATTCGTGCCCAAGCATGGCTCTCCCACGTGCAAAAACATTGCAGAATAAAAAAAAAATTCTGCAATGTTTTAATATCTCCTTGCATCAATCATTCATTAACCATTATGTCACTCCAGCCTCCACAAGGCATATTATTGCCACAATCAATCTTATTTTATGTAAATTTTTATTTGCCTGCAGCACGGCAAATTTATTATATAAGAACTCGTTAGACTGGTAGAGTTAAACTTTCAGCGACAAAAATATCAGATTATTAAGAGGTCGATGTCATTTTGTCATTATAAACAACCGCGACTAAAGGCATTAATAATAATGTGACTAATTAATGATAAAGATTGAAGAATTAATTAAAATAAATATATTCTGTACCCTTATTCTAATCTTTAATCTAACAATATAGCAGTTACGGTTAAATCGTTTGAACTTTGAGGTTTATGTGACGTATATGATAGGATTATCAAATACGTCAAATAAACGTCAAACGGCTTAGCAGTTTGAACAAATCAGAAACCGTTTTTGGACGTCGCTTTTTAATACTAGTTTTTATACTAGGGTTACACGCTTAGTTTTGCATCAGTTCAGTTCAGTTTGGTCAAAATGACGGAAGATTTATATAAGTAGTCTAAGTAGTTGATTGATTGACTGATAATATTATTCTCAGACATCATTCTGTCGTTAGTCTAAGACTAATGGACTGAACAGATCCTAGACTGAGCGATCCTAGAGGATGCATCGTAATTCGTAATTCGTAACCACATCGAAGCTATATTAACATTGGATTAAAATTGCAGAATCTGGACTCTGATTAGATCATCTTGCCTCTAACTGTAACTATTTTAGTCGGGCTGTTGCTGTTGCTCCTGTTGAGTTTTCCTCATACGTACTCGTAGCCAGAAATTCCAAAATTCAATCAATTGCTGAAATTCGGTATTGAGATATTGACATACATTGAGTCCCGGGAAAGGACAAAGGATGCTTTTCATCCCGGAAAAATGTACGGTTCTCGTGTGATGCAACGGAGTTGCGGATCTATTAGTGCATAATGAACGTAACGAATAATTCAGATAAAACTTAATCAGTGGAGTGGAAACTTCACCGTAAGACGAGATGTATCAATATTAATAAGATTTGCTACCGAGAAGACTAATTAGTAATTACTAAGTGAGGGTATGCAGGCGATTAGCTGGAAGATGCTCGCGTGTACGCTCCGTTCAGCTATTTTACCGTTCACACGTTATGTCGACTACATAAGGTTCAAAATAATAAGCTCGGGGGTAAAATAATTTAGTACCGCCTCAGGCATCACGCGATCACGTATGTAGAGCCTAATAAAACTAACGCCTGATGACATTATATGTGTAAATATTCGTGTATAGTTCAAATCATGAGGTGAGACACAATTTCCTAGTGGCAAAAGTACGAAAGTGACTCGTTTTCTGGAGCGGAGTATAGTCGAGACTTTAGCGCGTGCGTAAGAGGAAAATGAGAGGATATCGAAAATGTTCAATCTATATTTGATGACGTGAGAGGTAATACCAAGGTTCATTAAAATTATCCAAACAGCATTGGCATTTTTATGGACCAGCAAACGAGCAGACAGACCTAAAGCAAACAACGTTTATCAGTTCGGGTAGCTCTTTTACTCAGCGGAACCTATAATCTTTATTTCGTACCCGTTTTTTAACAATGTATAACAATCGCCGGTTCACATTATGTATCCAGTAATCCAATTCAGCGCTAGCGGTCTCTGTAATGCACTGAATTGCATTCCAGCCAGTGCTCGTTTACATTATCCCCGTAGCAATCCAGCGCCGGATTCGATCATTGGATTGGAATCATGTAAACCCGCTATTAAGTTAATGTAAGTGATCATCCGATGTACTCATCTCAAGTAAGTGTGTCAAACACGAAAACCGTTGTAAGCTAATATTAAAAAACCGTTACATTTCCAAAAGCGAATGTGCACTCTGCTTGCGGCATGCTTATTACTTTTTGATCGTCTTTTGCATAAAGTCGCCTTTTACATATCTCCAGGTATCTGCGTCGCTTTAAATGTCCCAATTTGTTTCCCCTTATCAAAGACATCAACGACTTCATTCATGTTTTTAACCGGATTATTTCGAACGTGTTTTTTTTCGTTAATATGTTTATCTCTGCATTAGGTTTTATTTGTAATACATAATTATATCATATATACGCCTTGGGTATATATTTGAGCCTACTGTAATAATTCCAGACTTTGTCATGGAGAAGTTGTTTATGTCAGGCCGATCTCGGAAAATTCGATAACGCGATCCAGAATTGTGCGCTGTTTGATCTGCTAAAAGGTTTTTTTGAGAATTCAACATAGGCGTTGGCTAATTGTTGGACGCGTAGGATAAGCAAACACAGTTTTAGTTTAACCAGTCCAGCCGTTTGGAAAAAGTTTTGCAACAAACACCGCGACACGAGAATATTAATTATAAGATAAAGTTTTTTAGGCAGGCAAGGTGGGAGTGGGCGGGTCACGTTAGCCGCATGCATCCCGACCGCTGGGCAAGGGTCTCAACAGAGTGGGCACCCGAAGAAGGACGCCGCCGCCGAGGCCGGCCTAGAAAAAGGTGGCGTGACGAGCTGGAGACATACCAGCCAGGCTGGCAATCGGTGGCGCAGGAGCGAGAACAGTGGAAGATCCTGGGGGAGGCCTTTGCCCAGCAGTGGGACACTATAGGCTAATAAAAAAAAAAGTTTTTTAATTGAATAACTTTGTAAGGGCTTTTGCGGCACAAGTTGATATGTAAAGCAGTTTGAATACAATGAGGTTGGATATATTCGTTTTCAATACGTGCATTCGGAATGAAAGGTTTAGTTTATCGCACGGGGATCTCGGCGGTGTTCGCAGTAACGAATGTATTATACCCGCCGCCGCACGTCCGTCTACCGCGGTGGCCGACGTACGTTAGCTGCCTTATCTCCGGCATAACTTACAGAATAACGACATGCATTAGTGAAGTAGAGTTATCAATACATTGTAGCATCTTGATGTTCCGACTGTTGTCTGTACATGGACTTAGGTTAGCAGCCTTATAAGTTGGGTCTGGCTTTTGAAAAAGTTTAGTCCTGCTCATGCGAAGAAGGCCAGCGACAAACTAAGTTATGAATACAATATTGTACAGTTGAAGTTGTAACTTCTGAATTATGTTGCTAACAAAAGTCAGAATTGATTTAAGGCTTTTTTTACAAAGGCGTAGTTAGTGGCGATTAGCTTATCCGAAAGTTTAACCGCTCAGTATAAAAGAAGCCAGCGACCAAACTTCTGGTTAAGCTATTCGTCCCTTTTATTATGAACCGGGCCCTTACCATTCAAGTTCCTTTCCCAATAGGTACTTTTCAAAGTGTACCTCCTTTAGTTTACATGTCACAGGATGTTTACTACATTTTCTAAGTTGTGACTAATTAACAGAACGACCACATATGGCAAGGTATTACAGCAAATTTTAGTTCAACGTAATTTGCTTATCAACTACATATTATTATGCAAAATGCAATCGTATCCTGTCTTAAAATGCCTAAGTTACGAATGCTATTGCGAAACACGCGTCGCCGCGATTACCATGCAAATGTTCACCATAAAACAATGATACACGTATTTCTGAAGGGATTGGTCACCTAGTTCTATTAGTTCGATTTCGTCGGAATTCGGCCCGTGGCGCCGCGGCCCCCCCGAATCGATCATTTCACGCACCCGTCGCGCATAACGAAAGAACCATTTCCGGCGGATTCCTGGTATTTAGCATTTAATATTTCGCACAATCGAATGTTGGAGCACGCCCGATGCTCCTGCGACGACGCGCCGGTTAGCATTCGGCGCGTGTACGCCGATAATAAATTCTTGTGCACTTGCAGTTTCGTAGTGCCGAGAAGCCACGGCTCCCGAATGTTAAACGCCCTATTGTTCGCTAGTCGTCGCGAATCATAACAAACGTCTCATTTGAATCTTATACATAAAAGTCGATATTAGATCGTTTCTCAGTATTTATGCTGAACCTTGGGAGCTGTCATCGAAGTTTTTTATTGCGACGATGCTCCGCAGACGATTCGAGGAAGGCCCAGAGTTAACAGTAACAGAGTAACTGGTTATCAGTTTTAATAACGAAGAAGAGTACTATGTGGGTTGTAATTATGTATGTACTATGTAGTTTGTAAATCTCTTCTGCTTCTTCTCGGAACTCGTAACGTTAAACGGGTCAGGCGAATTTTACATTCAAACTTGAAGCAAAAATTAAGAGTCGTTGAAATTCGTCAACGTAATTTTATTGCTGCGGAAATCTGGTGTATGCAGTGCCGGTTTTAGCACTACCAGCGCCCTGGGCGAGATTTCTTCGGCGCCCAGGGTGCTGACTGCTGACAGTCCAGAAAAATTTGGCGCCCCTTTTGTTTGCATTTAGCTCCCCTTTTCATGCGGCGCCCTGGGCTATCGCCCAGCATCGCCCCCCCCCCCCCCCCACCCCTTAATTTCGCATTTATATTCAGTGGTATTGTATTGTAGGTAACGTCATATTCGCCAGACTATCAGAAAATTATGATCGGTTCCTGTTTCCGACACTTGGCTCATTTAAATACAAAGCCTTTTGGAAGACCGGTAGTGGGCCGCTACGTGAAATTATTATGCGGTCACGGCTACATCCGCTGCATGGACACAGTTGGACACTTCGATCTGATATTTTCTGTTATTGAAACGTGAATGAAATACATCGTCCATTGTCATGAAAATAGAATTGACTATATTGATGGATGAGAAGATTTTTATGAACAACTATATTTTTATTTTTTATCAAGATTGAAAGCATCGCAAGCACCATGTCACTTAGTGCTTTACCTACATGAAAACCTATAAGACATAGCTATATCGCTGTCTTAACCATCTCAAATCCAAGGCAATTTTTTGTCGGGCCCAGTCTTGAAAATGTGATCAAATGAGGACATTTATTTCCTTTAATGCATTTAAATATTGTACTAGTATTGAGCTTTATTTGTAACATTTCACCTATTTCCTAGAATCTCAGAATACACTGAGATTATCTTTAGATCTCACAATCTCGACTATATCCGACCTCAGACGTGCAATGCTACTATCCATACATACTTGAAATGCAAAAACGTTTACGTTCCTCCATCACAGTAGCACGATATAATCAAGACTTTTTACAGTCGCGAGTTCTGACTCTTATGTGTCAGTTTGTCCATTAAACACCCTTTAGCGTGCATTGTTACTCTCTTAATATCGCTTGGCTCGGCTAAGTTTTTAGTTTGGCTGACGAACTACTTTTTACCATGCTACAGCCTTGTATTGACTTAACGATCAGGATCAGGAATAAGGATTGATTGGAGGTACTATACATTACAGCAAACCAATGCCAACACAAATTGTGTCTTCTTTCACAAATCTTTGCGCGAAGGATTACTAGAATGGTGGCCGATCCGTCATGGCAGCGCTTCACTTACCCTCAGGCGAAACGTCTGCTCGTTTCTAGTTTAAAAAACAATACTAGGAAAGTCTTGCTTGTACAGTTGTACAGCATCGTGATCTGTTCCCAGGGCGGCGAGAGCGGCATTCCTTGCCCATACGAGTCGCGCGCCATCTGTCCGCTGTCGTGTCGTTACATACCGGGACGATCAGACATATCCCGGATACGAAGGCGTGTTCGATGTCGTACCGGGACGATCGCGAGATTACGTGGACTCGGCAGCCAGTTCGATGTCGTGTCGTTGTGTACCGGGACGATCAGATATATCCCGGACATTCCCGGATATGAAGGCACGTCCGATGTCGTGTCGTTGTGTACCGGGACGATCAGACATTCCCCAGACACGGCAGTGTGTTCGATGTCGTGTCGTTCTGTACCTTGATGATCGTAACGACACGACGACATGTACGCCGCGCTGTCGTGTCGTTAACTCGTTACTTACCTGGGGTCCGATTCTCATAATGTCACTTCGGTCGTAGGCCCTCTCTCTCGCGCTTAAGATATTGTGTTTTCGCGCGAGCAGGATAACCGACAAATGAAGAGGCGTTCGAGCTACAAGAATCGGACCCCTGGACATTCCCTGAACGCCGCGGCATGTCCGCTGTCGTGTCGTTACGTACCGAGACACCGCGGCAATCACAACTGCCGTCTTCCTCCTCATGGTTTTTGCCCCGCTTCCTGTGTTTAACGTGGCCAACGGTTGTATTACCTTCGCTTTATGTAATTGAGAACTAAATATTTTGTTTTGCCAGCATTATGTTTTTTTCTTTCTGCTTTTCCTGTATTACTTCTATCGGCTTTACTTACCTCACATATTTTGATCATTATCATTCGTCATGAAATCCTATTGTGAAAAAAAGAACCTGCACACTTCGCCGTGGCGTTTTACCTATCACCAATTCACCAGCTGCTATGTTCTACGGTGTCTACCGTACCATATGAATTCATATTATTTCAACGTAATATGGAATATTCTAAACTATTCATGCATTTTCCTCGTAAATTCCTATGGATATTAATAAGGTTCCGATCTATTTCTATGAAGAATATTTTATAAACTATCCGTGCAGTTTATGAGATAATCTCGAGAAAATGAAGCGTCTGTGAGCTGCAACTTTTCCGAGTAGAAAATCCAATCTTAGGAGAGTTCTTTGATTTTAAGCCTAGACCGAGGTACACCTTAATATTATGAAATATGTAGTAGTACATTACGCACCTATAGGGCAGGAAAATAAGAAATGTCTCAAAACATAGGTCAACAAACATGTGATCATGTGGTTTTCTTATTTACTGCCCATGGTGCGTATACTATTTTTCTCATCGACGGAGGCGGAAAACGACAACATCGGTAAGCGCAGCGGGAAGAAAGTTGACGTTTTCCGTCCGGAGGTGAGAAATAGATATTATTATCCTGAATATGAAATAAATATTTCAAAAGATGTCACAACGATGTTATATATTAAAAATCCACGTGACACATCATCAATATAATATTTGCATGCCCTCTCGACGCGAAAGTTTCTTTTCCACGAACCGTGGAATTATTCAGTGTGATGTGAAATATAATATTCCGATAAACGTGTACTGTGCATGCGATTGTGATTCATCGCTCGAGAGTCAAGGGCCGAGACACTTCCTAAAATATCGAAAATGGGGACGAGGTAGTAACGATTATTACGTGTTACATACTGCCAGGGAGACGGCTATATCGTAATACTTTGTGCGTTTTTTTTTCTGTGCTGTCAGGAACCTCCTACTGTATATCACTTATATCGTGATACTTTGTGCGTTTTGTAATTATTGCCTAATGAAACCTCTTCCTGCACGCCATAATAGAGGCTTTCCACAGAAGACACAAATTGACGAAGGAAACCGAATAATCTCCACTTTAGACTAAACTGGTGGCGTTAAACATTCTCTAGATTAGATCTAGATGTTGATGCTAAGTAATTAAACTAAGACAAAGGCAAGGAAATTTCAGAGAAAATACTTCACGAGAAAGACAACTTCAACTTGGGTCTGCTGCTATTCCCCAAGTTCTTTGTATAGACAATAATAATTGTCGTCTATTTCAATACCTACTTTTCCAGTTATTTTGTAACTAACTGGCTTATACTCAGTAACGTTTTAAATATTAAATTGAATGTTTGTAATCATCACGGATTTACCCAAATCCCAAACCACATAATATTTAAGTACAAGTAAACCCAAATTGTTTTCCGAACAAATAACAATAGCTGCGACCTGCGACCGCTCGCACCAATGCGTCAATACTTAGAAGTACAACTCGTAGCAAAAACTTCCAACACAATGTTTTCCGCAAAGTGATGGTTCAGCTAGATTTATATAAAAGTCTTCATTTTACTCGTTCACCTATAGCGCAATTAGTTTTTGCCGGCAACATTATAGGTGCACCGATACGGTGATGGGCGAATGTGAGCTCTATTTCCCAGCAATAAGGCCGCTCGCAATTAGGTTCTCGGTGCTCGGCTGACCGTTGGTTTCGTCGTAGCGTTCTCGCTGCACCCCGGCTCCGTTAGCTGCAAGAAATTGCCTTCTATCCATCAGTTACTTCTGCAAGTCGGTTATTAATTGAAATAGCTACGTACAGCATTCCTCGCTTCATAATTACTAGCCGGTAAGCGAGCCCCCGCTTTTTGCCCGCCCTAATCGTTGTTGTATTAAAATAATTGTGTTTTTCCAAACACGGGTAATTGCGAGCGACGACATTAAGTGTAATTAGCACGGAATCGCCGAAATGAGTATAAAAACATCTGATTAATGTATTTAAATGCTTCGAGATTAAAATTGCAGATTACAGGGTACTTTGTCAACATGGATTTTGATTTCACCGCAAGAACAATCTCACTTAGCATTGTCTCTATTTTCTAAAAACTTGTCCAGATGGGGTAAATATTTTTATTACGCATACCTGCTATCTGCATTATGTTACTTTCCGACGAAGCTTACTTTACATTGCATATTTTCTTTCCACTCACGTTTTTATTTTATTTTGCTGTTTATTTCTTCAGTTGCAAAGCCGATTAGTATCGGACGTGCAGGATGCTAGACGTAACTTCCATTTAAATTATTTCCTCTATGATGCCATTGTGAAAATTACCAAGAAGAAGACAATGTTAACCTAACTAGTTGTTATCGATTAAAAAATACTTATAAAAGGTAAAATACAGTCTAATAGCTCGTTGCAAGTTTTTGCGCCAAAAAGAAAAAGGCACGTAAACAAACATAGCTTTTTCATATGCCATTACATCGCTTTTTACTCACAATTAAACCTGTATTTAAACATAGGTTCGATAGAAACGAGTTGTAATGAGCGTACGGTTATATGGATGTATGGACGGTATAATTTGGTCGCTTTCTAAGAACGTGTATTTTCCTTTTTTCCCACAAGCTACGATTGTCATCGGTGCGTGACGTGTGATCACGTGACGACGGCGCACGGGGGGGTGTGACACATGCACTAGGGGTCCGTAGTGTACAATAGAGAACTCTGGTTGACCCGGCAAACGTTGTTTTATATTAACTATACATGTAATTTTACTGTAGGTTCTAGGTGGAAATTCATGATAAACTCAAATAAAACACTATTGACATGCGTGCAATTCCACTTTATTTAGTAATTTTTATCAATTTTAACGAAATACGATCGGTTTCGGATAAAATTGAAAGTGTAGTGTTTAACATACTAAACGTTTTTCGGGTATGAAAGATGGAAGGTTACTATTCTCAGACATATTACATGGTAGGCCTCATGTAGACGTTATAAAAGTGTTCAGTTTGTTAACCTATTTAGAAATAAATATTTTCATTTCATTTCATACCCGATAAGCACACTTTCAACAGAATCGGTCTAGCGTTTTGGGGGGTTTGGCAATAAGCAATGCGATGCGATAAAATTAAATATTTGGTACCCACCGCACCTGCAGCTCCATGGGCGACGGTAGTTGCTTTCCATCAGGTGACCCGTTTGCTCGTTTGCCCCCTTATTTTATAAAAAAAAAGGTAGATGTTGCCATTACTTTTATTTGTACCTAGTTCAAGTTTGAAGGTATGTGATTTATGCTATTTATAGATTATTGTAAGATCAATACACTCCTCGTGTATCACACGGTCACACGGTCACACGGCACACATACGGGGTCGAGAGGTCCGTAGGTGTGCGGTTGAACTTTGATCGTGATTTTCGCCTAGATCCTTTGTATATAACATTTTGTATATATTTTAGTCATTTTCACCGATCATTACCTAAAATATTTACGTGTACATGGTTTATTAGTGATCATCATTGTAATTGAAAGCTGCTTCTTATAACAACTATTTCAATGATATCTGCAGAAAAGTGTAGAGCTATCTAATTGACTATCTAAACTTCACATTTGGTGCATCGAATTACCTTCGCAATCGCAACGATGTTTAAAACGATGATTCCGTTCTAAAGTAGAAAACTACTGGTCCCTTGCAGTATCCAACTCTCACTTGGCCGGTTCTCCGTCCAAAGACAAACAAAACAAAGGAAGTTGCGGCCGCGTCGTTTCTTTAGTGTCAATTTTGTGCCCGCTGGAGCCCTCGCAGCTCCAATTTTGACCCTATACAGTGTCATTACTGTCATTAGTATGCTTTTTGTGGGCAATTTAAAAATTATAAAATATCTCTGGAATTACGAATTCAGTGTTTGGGCATTTTATTTTTTAATTTTGATATTTTTTTAAACCAGTTCCCTCCGATTGTTTTTCGACTTATATGTTTTGACCTTTAAAGTTACTTGAGCAAGTCATTGTTTAAATATTATATAGGTATATCAGTTATAATATATTTTTTATGTATATCGTCGAATTTCCGAAATTGTACGTGATGTCACTCACTTTTTATCTAGTATTTTTAGAGAGGTAGAGTCTAGAGAGCACTAGTCATGGTCTTCAAGGACTCAGGAGCGACTCGTAAACAAAATTAAATTAAAAATCTATTACGGATTTCCGACATAGAAAATCTTTTATTTTTAAAATTCTATACACACAAAATTAAATTAAGTAGGAATACTTTACCATTTTAGTATTTTCGGCAAGAATGTTCAATATAGATTGAACCGTTTTTTAGACATGACTCTACCTAGCAACATAGAGTATGATCTACGCTTCAGTCTAACATGCCCACAGTTTAAAGCCTACGCTGCAAAGTAAAATCATGATAACCGGAAGGCAATATTATGAAATGAAGCATATTTACAAATTTACAATGTACATAAGTAAAAAGGTAAAGACAAAAACATTTAACGTTTCAATTGCAGACGTTCATTGACTCGGCGGTCGCCGTGCAGACGCTGCATCGTTTTTTACTCAATTTCTGTATAGAAATATGTTTTTTTTTGTGGCCAGTTACGAAATTTAAAGCGTAAATTATAACCTGCGCGGAGGATGCACGCGAATGATTTGCGGCCAGACTGGACTGCAACCCGATACAGCGCAGAGTTGCCTGCACCGTCAGCACCAAAATAATCATTTTATTACTAAGCTATTGCGTAGCTTTTATCGTGGGCTTTGAGCGCGGGGAGTGCGGCGACTGAATCAAGAAATTCTGTAATGAAAAACACCTAATATTTTTCTATCGTCGTTTTATAATAAGAGTAGTAGAGTATACTTAATTGATTCGGCAGACTTCGGCTCGGTAGTCCTGGGTAGGCCACGATGCGCTAGGTGTTCCAGCGCATCGTCGCGGAGTGGTGTGGAATGTGGTGTTTCCACGAGTAGAGCCCAAAGAGGCAGAGGTGGTGGGGCTGCGGTCGTGTATCACGCGTTTCCCGTAGTCCCACCTTCAGGAGCAGGAACACCGTTGGGGTTTTAGCGGGTAGTCCCGGATGCGGATACTACGTCCGACCCGGGGAGTCCCACATACCTCGGTGGTCCTCCCCAGGCCCCGGGGATGCGTAAATGCCCCCAACGATAAAAAAAAGACTTCGGCTCGGTATTTGTGTGCGCGTGACTAGACGTATGCGATTTATAATTGCATTAGTTGATAAAAACTGCTATGCAACAGCTTTACCGCGGCAGTCTCCGAGTGCCACTCGTTTTTCTTTTTTGTTTTGTAAAATACTTATCTTTATGATTTAGGAGAATTTTAAAATCCTAAAATATGAAAGCCAACTTAGGAGAGATTTTAAGTTTCTAGCTTTGAGGGTTTGTGGATTCTAATTTCTATCAGACATCCTGTCTTGATTTTTTTTTGCTGGCTGTACCGGTACGGTGGGCAGCCCTGGCTCTCCAGGTCAAAGACCGGTTCGTCTTTCGGAAACATTTCGGACTGACGGGCCCGCGGCCGGCGTGACCTCATCGCTGGTGAATTATTTCAATCGGCCCTGTCCGTTCTTTTTCTTGTTCTATGCAAATTTTGTCTGATGTAATTGAGGACTGTATCGGGTTTCGTGTTGCTGACATAGAGCTGATAATGTGTAGAGGGTTATTACCAGAGTTGGGCATAATTGAAATACTCGTTAATCTAATTACTAATCTAATGCAAACTAATTAGAATACATTTTAATCTGAATACATTGTAGTTGAATTACTTCATAATTGTGGTTATAGAGATTACAAAGAAATCGATTCCTAAGTATTCTAATTTCAAATAAATCTAATTAATTTTTGTAAATACAATTACTTTTGTAATTGGTTTCGACTTACGACTCATGTAATATTTTTTTTTTACAATGTCAGGAGTTAAAAACACATAAATTGATAAAATTTATCGTCGGCAAAAGCAATGGCGACTTCATAGTAGCATCCTTACTGATTAATGATTATCCATAGTTACGTTAAATTTCGAAAGTGTGTCTGTCTGTTTGTTAACTCTTCACGCCTAAACCACAGAACCGATTATACTGAATTTTGGTATAGAGATAGGTAGATACTTTGAGTCCCGGAAAAGGACATTGCGTAACTGGCCTGGTTTCATTGAAACTAGGCCAGTTAAGCAGGAGTAATGTCATAGTGCCTAAGTGTGTGCGCAATACACAAGAGCACTCTGGTTTCAATGACAACACTTGGGCGCCATACAATTACTCCGGCGTAACTGGCCTGGTTTTATTGAAACCGGCCACCGCAACCAAAACCGGTGTGGAAGCTTTTTATTTATTATAATTACCAGCATTGGACATTGTAATTGGGAATAATTAAAATACTCGTTAATCTAATTAAATTTAATCTAATTGCAAACTAATTAGAATACATTTGAGTCTAAATACATCCTAATCAACTTACGCGTAATTTCAGGTGCACAATTCTTCATCAATCGGATTAATTTGTAATCTGATTAACAATTACAAAGTATTTGTAATTCTGTAATTGCTAATCTGATTACTTTTTGCCCATCTCTGGTTATTACAAGGCTCTACAATGAACAATCTTGAAGATTAATGAATTTTGCAATAGAGACTTGTAAAATAATTATTATAAGTTATAACTTGTAAGTAATAATAATACCTCCCTCACCGGTTTCGGTTTTGGTCCGTTTCATTGAAACCTGGCGAGTTACGCAGGAGTAATTTTATAGTTCCCAAGTGTGTGCGCAGTACACAAGAGCACTCTCTATTCCTTTTACTCTCATAAGTCATAAGTCATAACCCAGTGGGACGGACGACCGACACGACTGGCGAAAGATCAGGCGCAGGACCGACTTAACATGCCCATCCGACGCATGGATCATCTTACTTGTCAGACAATCAGGTGATCAGCCTTCATTGTCCTAACAAAACTTGGAAATAACTTGTTTCCAACGCGGGGATCGATCCCACGACCTCCGAGAGTCAAGAGCCGCGCTCTAAACCACTGTACCACGGAGGCGTGAACTTATAAGTAATGGTAGATCAAAATAACATATAATATTGACTATTGCATGTTTTTAGCAATAAATAGTACAGAATTTGTTTCAGTCTTAACATTTTAAAGACTTGATTTATTACCCGTTGAAAGGTCGTTAAAACATTGAAATTTTAAATACATAATTGCATAATAAACTCACACAAGCTACTGTTGTTGTGTTATTTACTGTCGTGTATTTACATAAATACATGATAATTTTATCGTAAATTTCAATTTATTGTTCGGAAATCGGAACACTGAATACACAAATGTATCAAACAATGAATCCGTAGAACATTTCTCGAATCACTAGAATACTGAATAATGTATTAAATATATTATATAATGACCAATTTATAATACAATACGAAAATGCTATTTCGGACGCTAATAACCTGTTTCCGGAAAATTCAATATAGGCAATTTATTTCGGTACAACATTTCACAAATTAATATTATATTACTTATTTATGATTGGATGAATCTGACGTCATATAAATCATCGGAAATATTATTATATTGTATACTTTCAGGGTTCGGAAATTGAATCACCATCTTAGGAAAGCTCTAGCGCCTCTAAGCAGGTGTATAATAAATAATCAGAAAAGAGTCCTTACAAGTCAGCTTCTTTTCTGTGTAAGATACTGACTTTGCCACTAAAATAACTTTATTAACAATCTCCAATTCACATTGCAACGGCACGAGGCGTTGCAATGAACGTTTAAGCCATGAATCGACGCGTCACGTTGCAATGTGCTCTTACCCTTACTTTAAATTTTAAATATGCACTACAAGCGCCAGCAAAAAGAAATTCAAGTGCGTTTAAGTGCAGGCGTCGGTGCTTTGCGGTGGTAAAAGGGTACATCATTATGATAATTGCGCCCTAACCTGCACATGCCGCTACATTTGCACAGCCAACAAAAAACACCTCACAAAGCGAACCGGCCTTTTTCCCCGTCAAGATATTATGGATTTCCGTCGTATTACATCATGTTTTCTCTCTTTCTGCGAACCGTCTGTACGTCCCTCGTGTAAAAATTACTGTGACACATACGCGGTTCTGCAGAAAAATGTATCACGGCGGCGTATTGGCACCGTTAAATGGTGGAAGGAAATGCATCACCAGGTATACATTGTGGAATTTAGGTACTTTATGCTAGGACAGCTAGGTTAGAAATCAAATGTGTGTGAGATTTGACATATTATTATCGCATGCAGAAAGGACAATAGCAAATCATGGGACGTTGGCCGTTGCTTCACTGACCTCCATTATACAAGTATAATGGAGGTCAGTGCCGTTGCTTACTTTCTGCCGAAAATTATATCATTTATGTCTACAAGTTGCCAGTTCAATCAATTATTATGTGTTTGAGTTTTAAGTCCCTTTCATTGCTTAATATGTCTCTTGACAAACGTCGTTTTTAGGGTTCCGTAGCCAAATGGCAAAAAACGGAACCCTTATAGATTCGTCATGTCTGTCTGTCTGTCTGTCCGTCCGTATGTCACAGCCACTTTTCTCCGAAACTATAAGAGCTATACTATTGAAACTTGGTAAGTAGATGTAGTCTGTGAACCGCTTTAAGATTTAGATACAAAAAAGAAAAAAATATTTAAAAATTTTGGGGTCCCCATAGGTACAACTGAAACAAAAAAAGTTTTTTTCATTTAACCTATGTGTGTGGGGTATCTATGAATAGGTCTTCAAAAATAATATTGAGGTTTCTAACATCATTTTTTTCTAACCTGAATAGTTTGCGAGAGAGACTCTTCCAAATCGGTAAAATGTGTGTCCCCCCCCCCCCAATAACTTCTAAGTAAAGTAATGATAAGTCTAAAAAAACTATATGATGTACATTTCTATAAAAACTGCTAACGAAAATTGGTTTGAACGAGATCTAGCCAGTAGCTTTTTTTATACGTCATAAATGGTAAACCTTAATTTAACTTTCATTAAATCAACTGAATAATAAAAATAAACCAAAAACCTCTTAATTTCATAAAAATAAACCTTATTGCTGCTGCGGAACCCTTCATGGGCGAGTCCAACTCGCACTTGGCCGGTTTTTTAGAATATGTTACTTATAAGGAAAAAAGAAAAAGAAATATTATGTAACATTCATTTATTTCAAAAAGCGTTAGCAAGCTAGCAATAGGCATGGTACTTTAATATTAGATTGGAACAATCAGATAATACCGTTAGTATAATGAAATACCTTAAACGTGCCTTTAATATAACAAAGCCACGTCTAAAACCTTAGTCACCAATCATGACCTAATTTATAAACAATCTCGCAAGATTATTAGCTCTTTATTTTTATTTTCTTGAGCTTAACTTTAAACGTTCCTGTCAAGATATAATATGACTCATTTTAGGATGATGGCATGGTTTTTTACGTCTAAAATGTAAGCATGCTTAAAAATTTAAAAAAGTAATTGTATATTATGACATGCGCTACGCCGCGCCTAGCGGATCTCTATTTAAAGGAATACATACTTACAAATTAACTAACAATATATTTTTATAATATAACGTTTTAAGACAGGGCTGCCAAAAATATCAAAACAGCAACCCCGCCTACATACCCTCTATCCTCCAATCGTGTTATAATGATTCCATGAATCGTGCCCGCATGAATTGTACTTTGAGCCGCAGCTAGTAGTGAACAATATCGCGTAACAAGGGTTCCTGCATTATAGCACGAAAGTAAAGGTCGTAAGTCCCAAAACATTTTTTTGATGATTACTTAAAAACTAAATACAATACTAATGTTTTCTTTAGCTATGATTTTACGAAGTGCATGATTGTAGTAGTGCAAGTTATTTAATGATAGTAACTGAATAATTGTAACAGATATTTGTTGAGAAGCCCAGAAATATTCATAATTTCGAAAAATAAAACTATCGAGTCAAAATAAGTGAATCGTGTTTTCCGTTAGGCTAGTATCAGATAAATATACAATGATTAAATAAATCTCAATTTCATTTAAGTCAATCGTCTTCCGGGGTCGTAATACTTATTTTATTAGAAAACACAGCAAAATTTGACAGCTCGCTCTTAATGTATGTGCTTCAGTATGTTTTGTTCAATAGGTCCGGATCTTTTATTATTTGATATACGTACTGAATAAGTTGAAGTCAATTAATATGTCTCTTGGATATTTTATTAACTTTGTTCCATAAAGCTTAAAATATTATGCAGAGTGTCCAATATCCATAACTCATGTCAGTCATGTGTGTTGTAAAACATTCATCGCATTTTTCCTGAAAACCCAAGCCGCGAGTGGTTTCTAAACTCATAATAATTTAGTATCTGTATCACAGTATAAATATTTTACAGTATAAGTAGAATTTCATACTAGACTGCGTGTAACGGGCTCACGCACACATTACCGGGATTTCAGATATCTTTATGCAGCAAAATGTGGCTGTACACGCGCGCAATAAACTACTGTACGGTATCTAAACTTCACTATCTGCTGAATGTTTATGAGCTGAAATGTATGTTTCAATAAATTAAGTAAATAAGGGTAAAATAAGGATGTTACTTGCTACGTTACACAAAAAGAAGGACATGAGATTCTAGAAAGATGGAAGATATTTTAAAATCTTATCGGAATTACTAAGATATTATTGATCTACGAAATTGTTCCTAGGTCCCTTTTGACAGAAGTACAGAGAGTAGAAAATCTAGATTTTTTTCTGTTGATGGTATAATTTCTTGGAGGTGGCAACCCTGTTGTACTAGCATCTATAATGGATATTCAGCAGGTCGCTTCTCGGAACAATCCGCGCGGCCTTGCAAGTGGCGATCAAACGTGTGTTTGTTTTACTTTCAAACGTTTCAAAAACGGCTCCCGCAAAATTTTACAGCTCAGAGGAGTCGGTGTTTGCGCGCGCGTTCCGTGAACACAGCTGGGGCGGATCAGCTATAAATATTTGGCGGTTCAGTGCTAGCACTTACAACATTCTAGGTAATTTGATTAGTAGATATTGCCCGCAACTTTATAGCCTGGTTACTGTTTAATTTACCAGGGTGAAATCATACCGAATTTTACTTGTTCAGCGTTTTAAGCACGAAGAGGTAACAGACATACTTTCGCATTCATAAAATTAGTATTGAAATGTTCTGCAACCCTAAAATAATATCTTCCTAGTACGGTAGAAACTATAAATCACACGCTACTTATAATCTATACATATTATAAAACAAAGTCGCTTTTTTTTCCCTCATGTCCCTTTGTTCCCTTCAATCTTTAAAACTACGCAACGGATTTTGATGATTCTTTCAGTGTTCGATAGCCCATTTATTGAGGAAGGTTATAGGCTATATTTTATCACGCTAAGACTAATAGAAGCGAAGAAATAGAGGAAAATGTGAAAAAAACGGGGAAAATTATTTGAAAGGGCTAACTTGAACGCGCTAATCTCAGGAACTACTGGTCCGATTTGAAAAATTCTTTCAGTGTTAGATAGCCCATTTATTGAGAAAGGCTATAGGCTTTATTTTATCACGCTAAGACTAATAGGAGAATGTGGAAAAAACGGGGGAAATTATTTGAAAGGGCTTATCTCGCGAACTACTGGAGCAATTTTTATGTTATTTAGCACAGATAAGAAGTAGACCACGTGAAGGATCTTAGGCTATCGATTTTAATCATTTTTTCAGTGGCTATACGTTTTATAACCTGTGCGACGCCGGGGCGGGTCGCTAGTTTTATTATAAACATAGTAAAAAAATAACTAACATCGTGGTTTAGACCCTGCATGCTATGATAGATCATAACCAGTGATGGAGACTTAAAATCCCTCCAGATTTAAAACAAAGGTCCTTAGAGACTTAATTCCAGCAAAATGTCTGCCGCAAACCCCCTGGGCACATCGACCTGAACTGTTCTCAGAAAATGGGGTCTTTTGAAGTGATCCAATCATTTCCAAGACTTACTTTTACAAACCAAGGTCCCTTAGTTCCGTTTTATTAACACATTTAGCCGCTTACTTTGAAAACTACGAATGATTTTATAATGATCTACGTGAAAATTATGCTTTGACTCAATGATTTATTTAACTAAGAACTATTAAAGTATACCCGGGTATAAGTTACTATCAGTATTAACCGGGAAAAATATTCGTTTAAACTGTACAACGAAATGTCCTGAGAACGGTTGAAAAAAAAAAGTGTTGAAAACTTAAGTGTCTGGTTATAACGTTTTTGAGATACATCCTGATTGTGATCAGGATGTATCTCAAAAACATAGAAATTATTTCGCCATTCTGTGAATGTCGAAATAATTTCTTTGTTTTAATATTCCTTTTTACTATTCGGGTACGAACTACAAAACTCTAAAAGTCTGAATAGTAGAAACAATAATGGATAAGGAAATCCTTAGGCGTTTAGGACAATAACGTACCATCGAGGAAATTGATTGTCATTTGGTCGCTATTCGTTAGCTGTGATCGGTCGGATGGGTTTGACTCAACGCTACCAAATCACTTAAGTCCGCCATCTGCCTAGGAATTAACTCTTCTGATAGTACGTGGAGCCTTAATCGCTGTTCTGAATAGCTTGCTTAGAGGATGTTGATTCAGCTCTCACG